>JAYESD010000007.1:124718229-129518229 GCA_036927565.1 Tuctoria greenei | reverse complement strand
TGACACGGTTCAGCCACTACCGAGCTCCAGCTCCAGGGGACCGCCGCCTTGGCCGCCCTGTTGAGCGTCAGGTCAGGGCGATGCTCTCCGAGGAGGACTGGTCGGATCTGGAGAAAGAGGATGAGCGACTAGCAGAGGCAGAAGCTCAGGGAGGAGACCTCCAGCACGTCTGGTCCGAGAGCGATACAGACGACAGTGTCAAGGAGTACTTCCCTCCTCCTCCTCCCTCACCGAGGCAGCACGATGCAGAGGCAGAAGGTTCAGCTGCTCCACCACCGACACCACCTCCTGTGTCCGAGGCGCAGGTGTCACAGCCGTCAGAGCTGTCGTCACTTCTTCAGCAGATGATAGAGCAGCAGTGCCAGGACAGGCTAGCGGCTGAGCAGGCCAGAGCAGAGCAGGCTGCTCACCTGGCATAGCTTCAGAGGCAGCAGCAGGAGCTACAGCTAGAGATAGCCCGACAGAGGCGAGAGGATACGGATCGGTTCACCAACTTGGTTGATCAGATGCACCGCCGTACCCTCGACCAGCAGCAGCAGACTCAGCAGGCTATGATGGGGATTCTGGGGTTGATCACCAACCTCTACACTCAGACCGGGATCGCCCTTCCACCTCAGCAGCCTGGACTGGGACTGGCTCCAGGTGCAGCTCAGGTGCCTGCTACACCGATTCCCTCTATCAGCATGTCACCTCTTCTGGCACCCAGCGCACCGATCCACTCTCCTCTGCCGGCGACGACTCTGTTCCAGCAGACGCCGGCATCTGTGGTCAGTGCTCAGCTTCCTCCAGCTCCAGCTCCACCGGCGCCTCCTGTACCTGCTACCTCCTCTCCAGCATCGACAGCGGACCCCCTAGCTCCCTCTGCTCCAGCGGCTACGACGGGCGACTCCAGCTCCGACGACAGCGACGGTGACCAGTTCGTCATCCCTCCAGCTCTCAGGATCAGTAGGCTCTCGAATCCCTTTTTGGTGTCTTGATGCCAAAGGGGGAGAAGAGGTAGAGGAGTCAGGGGGAGTAGTATCTTAGTCTCAGGGGGAGTTTATATTTCTATCTATATTCTTTGTATTCTTGTGTGCTTGAGTACTTTTGTAATATTAATTAAGCACTTTTCCACTTGTGACATTTGCCTATGTTATTAATCGATTAAGCTTTTCGCGCCATTTCATTTTATTTCTACAAGCTCAATGTGTCTTATCTTGTATTCATTGCATATCTATTTGAGTATTGTACCATCAAATTCATTACTATTGCGCTTTAAATTATTGTGTTGTCATCAATCACCAAAAAGGGGGAGATTGAAAGCATCTAGGCCCCATGAGGTACGGTTTCGGTGATTAATGACAACCATTCGATTTTACTAATGAATTTGTGAATGCAAGGTCCCAATAATCACTCAATCAAATGAAATCAAAATGACATTGGAGACCCATATAAAATCAACCTTAAGTTCAAATCAATCACATGAAGACAAGGAGTGAAAGCTCTAAATTGACATCATTCAATGCTTGAAGATTATCAGAACAACAATTCAAACAAGTGTCAAAGAGGTCCCATGTTCAAATTCCAAAAGAACAACTCAAAACAACTCGAAGTCAACAAGATGAACCCACCAAATCATCCGATGATCTCAGAGATGACTACATCGGTCGAGTTGTGTCAACAGAAGAAGAAGACCTCAGAGCAAAGCACTCACCGGATCATCCGATGTGTGGCTCAGCTACATCGGTCCATCAGTACAGTTTGCAACATCATTGGACCAAGTGAAGCACCGGATCATCCGATGTACAGAAGTATAAACATCGGTTGATTACTCCAGTAAGCATTAAGGTTGAGTCAACTTTGGAGGAAGAGCCACCGGATCATCCGACGATGAAGATGAAGCTACATCTGTCTAACAACGGTCATGTCTGACACCATGACGTCAGCCAGCTTAATTAGACCGATGATAACAAAGGGGGAGACATCGGATCATCCGATGTGTACAATAAAGTTCTGTCAGCCTACTTTTCCAACGGCTATTTCGGGGAGGTTGGCTTTAAATACCCCCAAAACCAGTCATTACGTAAAGTCTTGACACTCAGAAGCTAACAACACATCCAAGAGCACTCAAGATCAAGAGCTTACACTTCTACACCCATTAGATCATTTGTATAGGCTAGATCTAGCTAGAGAAAAGCTTGTGTGCGTCCATTCTCTGTGATTGGAGTCTCTAGACTAGTGAGAGGTTGAAGAGATCCTTTCGGAGCTTGCCAAGGTGTGTGTGGAAGCCCGGAAGATCAATGATTGTACAAGGCTTGAGCTCCACCTTGCCGGAGATGGCGAACGGAGAAGAATAGTGAAGACCCCCCTTGTCTCGGTGACTTGGCAGTGGCAAAACCCTTCAGTGGGTGCCACAACGTGGACGTAGGAAGATCCTTGTGATCTTGCCGAACCACGGGATAAACTCCGTGTCTCCGTGTCCTTTGAGCGTTTGCATCCCTCTCCCTCCTTTTTATATTTATGCAATCTTCATTCCGCAACTAAAATTTATGTTGATTGCATAGATTAATCGCATAGGGAATTGGGCTTTAAGTCGTTAGTTTTTAATTACCTTAAAATTTGAAAGAAAGCCCAATTCACCCCCCTCTTGGGCGTTTCGATCCTTACAGAAAGCCTGCACAGTTTGAGGACTCCTTACGCCTTCATTCAAACTTGCGCCCAAAACCTCTCCACCTTTGCTTGGCTTTTCCAACATTCGCTCCGCTTTGTCACGATGGAGTTGGGTCTTTCCCGCAGCAAGATCAAGAGCAATGAAGAATTGGTGAGGGTCCAGGCCTACATGGGATGGTCCAACGACTCCTTCGACAACTCAATCCACCTCGGCAAGCTTCCCTTCAAGAAGGAACACACCAGAGAGATCGTCTATTTCTCGGCGTACGTCATGGTGGGGCTGATCCCGCTTTTTTCAAGCTTCCTCCTGATGTTGCTGGACTTCCATGGGCTCCAACTTCATCACCTCAGACCTCACTCATTTTTGCCGGTGGCGACCTTCGTCCACTTCTGCGAGATGTGGGTGAGCGTGCCGCCAAGCATCGAGCTCTTCTGGACCTTCTTCACAGTCCACACTACAGGGAAGGGGACAGAGTTGATTGGCTTCTACTACTTCGTGAAGTGCAAGATCTGTCCCTTCAAGTACTTGAAGACCTTTCCCTCTGGGAAGTAGGAAAACGGGAAGAAAGATTGGGTGATCATCACTGTGGATCATCACAACAGGCTGGAGTTGTCGAAGGGCCTCCCCAATGTCGACACTGAAGCTTGGAATTTAGTTCCGGAGCTGTCTGATGCTTACAAGCCTGCCCTGACCAGGATCCAGCAATGTGTGGAGGGTGGAGTGACTGTAGGATCGAAGAGCACGTGAAAAGCTACCAGAGGGGGGGTTGAATGGTAGATTTAAAAATCTTATGCAGCGGAAACAATTAAACCCCAACCCCTTCGGCAGAAAAACGATCTCTTAAAGAAATCGTGTGTAAGACTGATTTAAATGTGTTTCACCATGAAAAAAGTGATGGATATCATAGAGAATCAATTCATGAAGACAACACAAAAGGAATCACTCAAATCCGTCGAGAAAAACTCAAGCTATGATCGAAAGATCAAACAAGGTCAATCTGCCCTACCCGAGAAAAAGACAGTTCTGGAATGCTGCAAAGAAACTCATGTAGATCAGAAACCACAAATCCAACGACCGTGAAATTTTGACATATGATAGATAATCAAGTTGTGAAGACAACCCAGAAAGAATCACGTCAATTGAATCTGTAAAACTCGAGTTATGATAAAACCACCGACGAAAGGTAGTGCTGTCCAGAAACTTGACGAGTAAAACTTGTCTGGAACAAGTCGGACGAACAAGGCACAAAAGTTCCTTCAATCTACGAATTTTATTCAATAGAACACAAGAGGAACAGCCACCAAAGTCGTGCACCACGAGCTCTAGGATCCCTTGCTTATATAACCAGCCCTTAGGCCAACCCAATATCAACTAGGACTCCAATCCTACTCAGATCACGAATCGTAACTTTCCATAACTGCTCAAGATTCTTCTATACGCAGATAGAAGCAATCTTAAGACTTCCAAACACCATAGGAACGTATCCCACATTCCTAAACAACTCAAATTCGTGACCGACACGAAATCCTATCATAACCAACTCAAATCTTTCCATATTTGAGTCAAACCCGACTCAGTCGCAGCCTGAGTCCATAACCTAGTCGGTTGGACCTTTCTGACCAACTCTTTACGTCCACATCTCTTCATCACGTCTCGGAACCATGTAGCCACGTCCATGCACTCCTTGCACACGTGCAAACATCTTCCATTGACGTCCACGATACCTTCATATGCATTGTTCTTGATTCAATCAAGCTGCGCAACCTCCTAATCAGCTCAACCACAATTCCTCCTAAATTTGGTTGTTGGAACCTCATCTCCTCCCTGAGACTTGTCCAATGGATCCCATCACCAGCCATGTCTTGAACTCAAGCAACACCTGCACATGAATAAACAACCAATCCATGCGAGCCCAAGTCCTTGACTTGACTCAAGTTAGTTCCGAACACAACACCTTACGTGAGAGCCTCACATAAGCATGTTGCAAAGCATAGCAAAATGATATCAGCCATATCATCCAAAACGCACCAAAAACTTAGTAAAAGAATACTAAGCAAACTTTCCAACAATGTAAAGCAAGTACGAAACATTTCAAATGAAAAGCAGAAGCACTTCGGTCAAGTTCTGGACCTTGCCAGAGCAACCCGAACCTTGAGCCGGAGCTAACAAAAGCCAGTAGAACCTAGCGCCGGAGCTTACCAAAACTAGTACAACCAAGCTCCTGCCGGGTCTTACAAAACTAGCACAACCAAGCTTAGCAAAAACACGTCGGAGCTATCAAAAACATGTCGGAGCTATCAAAGACATGCCGGAGCTAAAGACAAAACTTCACTGGAGCTGACCAAAGCTAGTCAGACCTAGCATCGAACGTAACCGGAGCTACCCAAACCAAGTCGGACCTACCGTCGGACCTTGCTGTAGCTCAGAGCTAGAGTTGGACCTTGATAAAAAGGTGTTTTGGTGATATTCAAAACTTTTATGATCAAAGCCAAGTGTATTCACTACAAGCCAATGTATTCAGCACATATAGGTCTTACAGTGACCCCTCAGATGGTCTTTGACAACTTCCTAATCAACAGGTGGGCTCTGCTAAAGACGAGGGAGTGGCCTGCGTGGGCTTTCAACAGCGAGATGGATCACAACTGGATCAAAGTTGGTTTTCAAACTAACTTTGATGACAAAGATTTGAAGCTCCATCTCCAGAAGTTTCAACACGGAGCCATCTCCCAAGAAGCCTTGACCCCGCCGGCGGACTTCCTCCCTCTAAACAAGGTTCCTAAGGTCACGAGGGAGATTTGAAAAGGAATGCTGGAGCTGGACGACCTCGACTTGCTGGAGAAGCATAGGACCGCCAGGATTTCCATTCCCGGAGCTTCAGAAAGGATCACTCCCACTGCTCCAAGCCAGAGGGCCGATGACGCCAGCAAGGGCAAAGGCAAGGGCAAGGAGCCGCCTGAATCTTCTGGCCGAAGAGGAATCTCAGGCATGCTGACGGGAGCTCACTCCGGTCGGCTCCACATCCAACAGCTTCCTCCTGTCGACCGAGCAGAGTTTCAACAGCGGCACCTTCTTCGAAGCCAGCGTCCAAGAAGGGCGCTAGCTCCGGCAAGTCGACCCCGACCCAAGTGCTGACTGCGGGCTCTAGGTCCGGGGGCCTTCCCAGTCGAGGGCGGTCTCGGCTGAGGCAACTCCTGCTGCCGCGACAAGCTCCTGTCCGAGGCCCGAGGTTTCTGCCTCATCTAGTTTGGTGGGCTTAGACTCCGGACCTCAGAAGAAGAAGTTCGGCGCGACTTGGGCAGAAGCCTCCCAAGGTAAGCATTGTCTTCTCACCTTGAGTTGCTGTTTTTATCATTTTCATGTTTTGAACTTTTTGATATTTTGCTTCCAGGATGTAGAAGAAGAAAGCCGAAGCTTCAGTGCCTGTTGCAACAACTGAGGTTGTGCAGGCAGAGGTTCCTGCTTCGATCCCTGGGCCTCTCCAAGTAGTGGCTGAAGACACGACAGCTTCGGCACCTGCTATCGTAGAGCTGGATCTAGTGACTACACCAGAAGCTCCCGTGGTAGCACCGAACCACGGGGGAGAGATTTGTGATGAAGCGATGACGGTTTTAGAGCCGGCAGCTAAGCTCTGGCAGCAGAGCTGGAGATAGCAGAAATTCCGGCATCTGAGCCGGAAATCATTGAAGCTCCAACCTTTGAGCCGGAAGTAGTTGAAGCTCCGGCCCGTAAGCCAGAAGTGGTGGTAGCTACAGACGAAGCTTCAATGCTAGCTTCGGAGACGATTACTATGGAGGTGTCCATGTTTGAGCCGAAGTGCCCTGAAGAGGTGGCTGTAGGTCCTCCACCCACTGAGCTGACAATAGAAGATTTAACAGAGGGACCTTCCACATCAGCTCCGAGTGCTATGGACGTGGAGGAACTTCCGTTGATCGGTCCAACCTATGTGGAGTTTCTGGAGAGGGAGCTTGCGCCTTGGGGCCCCTCAATCGTCTTGGAAGACCCACTAGAGCTGGCGGAAGAAATTCAGGCTGGTCCGGAGCCAATTCCTTTTGCACTGCCGATAGACAACGCATGTTTGAGTCTTTGCCAAGTCTAGCTCGCCTTCGACTACGAAAGCAAGACTCTCGAAGAAGAGCGCAACACCTTGAGGCGTTGGCGCAACAGACTTCATTTCGAGATGAAGCTAACACAATCAAGACTCACAGACCAACGGGAATGGGTAGAGAGGGAGAAGGCCCGACTGCTGCGGTGGGACCGCTTGCTGAATGAGTGGGAGGCTGCCATCAAGGCCCTCGACGAGAAGACTCGGGAGATTCTCGAGCATGCTAAGGAGACCCATGAGGCTGCTGATGTCCGTCAGGACAACCTCAATGAACTGAATGAAGTGCTCCTTAAGTGCCGGAAGGCTCTCGATGAGAGGGAGGAAAGGCTCCTAGAGAAGCAGGAGGACCTCCTAAAGAGGGAGGAAGAGCTCACCCATAGGTTGTGTCTGGGAGAGCAGAGCTTGGCCGAACGCACCAAAAAATTTGAACAACAGTGTAAGCAAGAAGAGGAGAGCATTTGGCAGGTGGGACAAGAAGTCTCCAAAAGAGAGATTGATGTTGCCACCAGAGAGGAAAAGGTGAAGGGCAGGGAGAAAGACCTGGCGAACCATCGGAACCGCATCCACCTCCGGGAGACGGAGCTTGCTGACCGCAAAAAGGAGATGGCTGAAAGTATTCAGCAGCATGCTAAGGAGGTCGAGCGCATCGCTCGCGAAGGTTCGAAGCTTGCGGCTGCTAGAAGGTCACTGGAAGAATTAAGGAGTTTGAGAGCAACTGAGTCCCGTCGAGTCTGGGATTTCCTGGGCGAGGCAACAAAGCTCTGGTTCCACTCGGCTTCAGTCAAATACGTTTGGATGACCCAAAGCTAGAGCTGGAAAAGGCGCTGGTGGCGTTGAGCTCTGCTGGAAACAAGTTGAACACAATGGGTGATGTCATCGTCGACCACCTGAAGTGGAGGGGAAGTCCCTGGCCAAGAACGTCGCTGAATACGTACTGGCGTGTTTCAAAAGCCAGGACCCTCAATTATCTCTAGATCTGGTAGTTGAAGGGCCATTGTCGAAGAGGAAGATGCCGCCAGGGCCAGCGTTCGTGAAGCTACTGAGAAAGTTGCCTCATTCTTCCGTAGGACCTCCAATAGCTAGGGCCTTTTTCTTCTGCCTTCACTTGTAGTTCTCCAATTTTGAATGAAATCCACTCCTTTGAATGAAGGAATTTTATTTTGTATTTGTCTTCAATGCATTGCCCTTTATATTGTTGGCCCCCTGGTAGATGTACACAATTTGATTGCGAACATGTACCAAAAGAATTTGACAATGTCTTGATGACTTCACCTGTCGCTCGTAGCAAAAACGATAGCTTCGAGTTCTGAAGTTTACCGCTGACATCTCCAGGGACCCTTTGTTACATCGATGATTGGCCCCCTTGGAGTTGTCAGAGCTTCGTAGGTTCGACGGCGCCCACTGTCAACATGTAGAGCATCGACGGCGGGCCCCTAGGGGTTGTCGGAGCTAAGTAGATGCGGCGGCACCCACTGCCAACACCTACAACGTCGACGACAGGCCTTCTAAGGGTTGTTAGAGCTTTGTAGCTTCGACAGTGCCCAGTGTCAACATGTAGAACGTCACTCAGTGGGCCCCTTAGGGGTTGTCGGAGCTTTTGTAGCTTCGACTGCGCCCACTGCCAACACGTAAAGTGTCAACGGCGCCCACTGTCAACATGTAGAACGTCGACAGCGGGCCCCCTGGGGGTTGTCGGAGCTTTTGTAGCTTCGACTGCGCCCACTGTCAACGCGTAGAACATCGACGATGGCCCCTTGGGATCGTCGGAGCTTCCTGGCTTCGACGATATCCACTGTCAACATATAATACGTCGACGACGGGCCCCCTCAAGGTGATTTCTCCACCATCTTCGTTTAGATCGCCATTAATTCTTCACGTCGACGACTGACCCCCATGGTAGTTGTCAGAGCTTGTTAGCTCCAATTACGCCCATTTTCAACGTACGTAATGTCGACTCTGGCAACATCCACCATCATCATGAGTTTCTCATTTTTCCTGCGCATTAAAGACGAGAAAAGCAGTAAAATTCGTCCTCTCGTCTATAACTTGTTTGCGGCTTACTATTCTTATTTGAATTTTAGATCCGCAGGAACTCAACATGATAACAAGCATATTGATGCAATCTCTTTTGATTCAGATGCCTTCTGGACCCGCCCTACTGGGACCTGCCGGAATGTGGGTAGAGTGGCGTACTTGGGGTGCCTGACCAGACTAAGTAGATAGCACACTACGCACCCATCATTGGGTTTGGTGTTCAGGCGAGTAGACCATCTAGCAATGCTAAGATCCGTAAAAAGATCAACAATATAACTTGTATATCATATGAATAACTCGACTAAATCTCAAAAAGAATTGCACAACTTCGTTATAGACAAGAAGGAAAAGATAATAAAAGAAACAAGCCTGCACAAAATTAATGCACGTGGAGTCTGTTTTCACACAACAATGTCTTTCATTATAGGTGCAAATTACAGGGGAGACAAGGACACACTTAGGGTACTGAACCAGGCTAAACGTGCTATTCATCTTGTTCTAACCTAGGGTAGGTAAACTACACTCAAAGTACAATGACCAAGTTAAGTGTGCTTGAACTGCCCGGATCCTCCTGGAGGGTTCCAGATGTTCTTCTTGAGGACCTACCCGACTCTGTCCATAAACTCTATAATTTACATTAAGTGTAAGTACAGACCCACCTCTGTGAAACAAAGCATAAAACTTATGAAGGTGCTCGATATTCCATGGATTGGGAAGCGGGGTCCCATCCTCTGTTGCCAAGTGAACGCATCTGGGGCGGGAACCTTTGATAACTCAGAAGGGACCTTCCTAGTCTGGGGAGAGTTTATTCATCCCTTCTCGAGTTAGTATTCTCTGCAGCACCAGATCCCCTTCTTCTAGTCGTTGGTTGCGCACATGCCTTTGATGATAGCGCTGGAGCTCCTGGTGATATCGTGCATTCCGAACAGCTGCTTGACACCTTCCCTCGTCGACAAGGTCTTGGTCTTCACACCGGAGCTTGTCCTGCGCAACTTTGTTGAAGGTCCAAACCGGGAGTGAACCCATGGTGATCTCCGAAGAGAGGACCGCTTCAGCTCCGTACACCAAGAAGAAGGGTGTCCCGGTTAGGTGTTGTCTTGCTCACCCACAGTATAGACAGAAGCTCCTCTATCCAGTTGGCTCCATGTTTCTTCAGGCACTCATATGTGCGCGTCTTGAGTCCTTCTAGTATCTCTTCATTTGCTCTCTCAGCTTAGCCATTACTTGCCAGGTGAGCTAGTGATGCGTAGCTAACTTGTATGCCGAGGTCTTCACAATATTCTTGGAATGCAATAGTTGTGAATTGGGTTCTGTTGTCAGTTATGACTCTGTTCATGTGAGACTTATGTGTGCTCAATACATTGGCTTGTGCTGAATACATTGACTTTGATGATAAAAGTTTTGAATTCTACCAAAACACCTTTTTAACCAGGTCTGACTTTTTTTCTGTAGCTCCTGCAAGGTTCGGAACCTGATTGCATTTGTTCTGCTTTTATCTTGCAATGTTTCAAACTTGCTTTACACTTATGGAAAGTTTGCTTAGTATTCTTTGACTAAGTTTTCGGTGTGTTTTGGTGGTTATGGTTGATATCATTTTGTTATGGTTTGCAACATGCTTATATGAGATGCTCACGTAAGATGTTGTAGTTTCGGAACTAACGAGAGTCAAGTTGAGGACTTGTACTCAGAAGTATTTGTTGTTTATTTATGTGCAGGTGTTGCTTGAGTTCAAGACATGGCTGGTGACGGGATCCTTTGGATTAGTCTCAGGGAGGAAATGAGGTTCCAACAACCAAGTTCAGGAAGAATTGTGGTTGAACGGGTCAGGAGGTCACACAGGATGTTTGAATCAAGGGCAGTGCATATGAACGTATGGTGGACGTCATTGGAAGATGTTTGCATGTGTGAAAGGAGTGCATGGACGTGTCTATATGGTTCCGAGGCGTGATAAAGAGATGTGGACGTAAAGAATTGGTCGGAAAGGTCCAACCGACTAGGTTATGGACTCAGGCTGCGGCTGAGTCGTGTTTGACTCAAATATGGAAAGTTTTGAGTTGGTTATGATAGGATTTTGTGTGGGTCACGAAGTTGAGTTGTTTAAGGATTGTGGAATATGTTCCTAAGGTGTGTATCTGCATATAGAAGAGTCCTAAGCAGTTATGAAAAGTTTCGATTCGTGAATTGAGTAGGATTAGAGTCCTAGTTTGAGTTGAGTTGGCCTCCAGGCTGGTTATATATGCAAGGGAGGTCAGAGCTCATGGTAGACAACTTTTGGACTGTTCCTCTTGTGTTCTATTGAATAAAATATGTAGTTGAAAGGAACTTTTGTGCCTTGTTCGTTCGACTTGTTTCAAACAAGTTTTTCTCGTCGAGTTTCTGCATAGTACTACCTTTCTTCGGTAGTTTTATCATAACTCGAGTTTTACAGATCTGATTGACATGATTCTTTTTGGGTTGTCTTCAAAACTTTATTTTCTATTATCTGTGAAAATTTCACATTCATTGGATTTGTGGTTTCTGATCTACACGAGTTTCTTTGCAGTATTCCAGAACTGTTTTTCTTGGGTAAGACATATTGACTTTTGTTGGATCTTTCGATCGTAACTTGAGTTTCTCTCAACGGATTTTCGTGAATCTTGTTGTGACGTCTTCATGACTTGATTCTCTACAATATATACTAGATTTGTCACAGTTTAACACATTTAGATTAGTCGCACACACAGTTTCTTTAACAGATCGGTTTTCTACCGAGGGGTGTTTTCGTTGCTTCCGCTGAAATTTTCTAAATCTACCATTCACCCCCCTCTGGTAGATTTACACGTGCTCTTCGATCCTACAATTGGTAACAGAGCCACAGTGCTCTTTTGTGATTTGCACGTGTTTTTGACTAATCATCATGGAGAAATACTCCGCAAAACCTTGTGTTTTTAGTGGTATTGATTTCCAGGTTTAGAAGGCAAGTATGGAAGCTTTCATCCAGGCACAAGGCTTCGCAATATGGAAGAAGGTGTACAAGACTTACGAAGTGTCGTCAAACGATCAAGTTACAGCTACAAATCTGAGAGATGTCGACAACAACAACAAGGTTCGGAACTTGATCATACAAGGATTAACTCAAAGTGACTTTGACCGTGTTGCACACCTCGGATCTGCATACGATGTGTGGAAAGCACTTTGCAACTACCACAAAGGATCTAACACGATCAAGGAGGTAAAACAAGATATGTTCAAAAAGGAATACATGCGTTTTGAGATGCAAGCCGATGAGTCAATTGACGATCTCTTTGCTCGTTTTAACAAAATCTCTACAACTTGCGGAGCGTCAATGTTAATTTTTCAGATGTTGAAAATGCTAGGCAATTACTAAGTGCATTAGACATGTCAATTTGGGAGATGAAAGTCACATCTATTTGTGAATCTACTGTCATGAGTACACTTACATTAGATGTTCTTTATTCAAAATTAAAAACTCATGAAATTAAAATAATCTCACGTAAGAACCCCAACAAGTCTCTTGTATTTGTTTCTCAACGTGATATGCCTAGCTCCAGCGAATATTCATCTTGTGGTACACTTGCTTTGTTGTCCTCTCTAACCCTTGAACAGATTGAGGAGTTTCTAGAGGAGAAGCTAGTACTTCACTCTACTAGGTTCTCAAAAGCATTACAAAATGTGAGAACTACAAGGAGAGGAAG
This sequence comes from Tuctoria greenei, assembly GCA_036927565.1. Lineage (NCBI taxonomy): Eukaryota > Viridiplantae > Streptophyta > Magnoliopsida > Poales > Poaceae > Tuctoria > Tuctoria greenei. Next base: position 129,505,748 of record JAYESD010000007.1, on the reverse strand, counting down.
CTCCGGACCTCAACAATGTTTTGAATGTGGTAAGACAGGACATTTTCGTTCAGATTGCCCTAACCTTTCAGATCCTACTTCCCGGGATGAAAAGCAAACAAGGACAAAACACTCCTCTGCAAACGATAAGAAGAAAAAGAAGGGTTTTACAGGACGTCAATTGGTGAGCAGTTTTGTCTCTGCACTCCAGGAACTTGGCTCAAGTGACATGGACATTGGAACTGATGAAGATGAAGATGATTTAGCAAACTTGTGCTTCATGGCGGGCAAATCAAGATCAAGTATGGAGGATGCAGAACACAACAGCGACAATGAAGAGGTATGTCCTACTTGCGAAGAAATGTGTGATGATATTTCTTGTGCCACTATTATAGTTAAGAAAAAGAACAAAAAGCTTAGAGATAGTGCTGCTCAAATTGAATCACTAGAATCTGAAATCAACCGTTTAAAAACTTTGATTCCTAGTGATGATGCATGTCCCTCATGTGATTTAATATATGAGCAATTGTCCTCATTAAGAAGTGCGCACACCTCCACACTTGATAAACTTGAGTTAGAAATTGAAAAGAATAGAGAGCTTGCTGCACTTAATGATAAAAACTTGAAAGATGCTAGCTGTTCTACATTTAATTTTCATTGTTCTACTTGTGATGATCTTGATAAGAAACTACAAGATGCTATGAATGAAATTTCTATATTGAACAATGCTTTACGTGCTCATGAAGTTAAAAATTGTTCTTTTGCAAATTAAAAAGAAAAACTTCATGTGAAAATTGCCTTGATCTGTCCAGTAAACTTGATGACATGCATAGGACATCAGATCGGTTTTGTAATGGGAATAAAAACCTAAACTTGCTGCTGAATTCTTCCAAGTCTTGCAATGATAAAACTGGTTTAGATTTTGATTCTCATTCTCATGCTAAGGCACATCCACCTAAAATTGTAAATTCATTAGGAAGTGGTTTGATTCAAATAGTTACTAAACAAAAAGAAGTGATTTTCAAATCTGCACGAGTGTTGTCTCATTCGGTTTCAAATAGAAATGTTGCTTGCTCATCTATACATGAACACAAAATTAAATTTCAGTGTACCTACTGTGGTAGATATGGTCATGTCATATATTTTTTGTTATAGACTAGCTAAACAACAGAGAAAGGAAAGAATGATTGCTAGATCTCATAACTTTCATGCAAAATTTGCTGCACTTGCTAAAATGAATGATAGGAACATGCAATCTGCTGTAATAAGTCAAAAACATGCAAAATTTGCTCCCAAATCTACTGTTTTTTGTGCTATACATGTAACATCTCGTAGGACAGTAGTTGGGTACAAAAATCCTCAAGCTTTGGCTCATAAATCTGCTGTTTTATCTCAGCTTTCGCGTGTTATTTCTCCTGGACGTCGTGTGACTCAGTACTGGATTCCTAAATGCCTTTTGACTAACCCCAGTATTGAGTCATCGACGTATTGCTCTTCTATGTAGGTTACACGATTGAGGAAGGAGAACATTTAAATTGTGGATTCAGGTTGCTCACGCCACATGACCAGTAACAAAGAATGGTTCTACTCCCTCTCTTTTGTGTCACGTGTAGAGTATGTTACTTTTGCCGATAATTCTTCAACTAATATAATTGCTAAGGGTTCGGTTGGAGTAGATAATCACTACACTTTGAAGGATGTGGCACTTGTAAAAAAATTGAAATACAACTTGTTTTCTGTTTCACAACTGCTAGATGAAAATCTAGAAATTATTTTCACTAAAAATTGCAGCAAAATTGTAAATTCAAATAGTGAGCTTATTTTAACATGTCTCAGTTTGGAATAGTTTTAAAGCTGATTTTGATATATCTTCCTCTAAGCATAGGTGTCAAGTTGCTAATGATTCAAAGGACTTATATTTTTGGCATTGTAGACTTGGTCACATAGGCTTTGATCATCTAATGCATGTTAGTGCTCTAGATCGCATACGTGGCTGCCTAAGCTTAAAGGGGACAAAGAAATTGTGTACTCTTCTTGTAGACATGCTAAGATGGTTGCCGGTTCACATACTCCTCCCACAATGATCATGATAACTGAACCGGGTCAACTTTTGCAACTTGACACCGTAGGACCTTCACGTGTTCAATCCTTCGGAGGTAAATGGTATGTTCTTGTGATTGTTGATGATTATTCTAGATACTCTTGGGTTTACTTTATGGCATCTAAGAATGAAGCTTTTAGTAACTTTAGAACTTTATTTCTTAGATTATCAATTGATCACCCATGATCTTTAAGAGCAATTAGAAGTGATAATGGAACCGAATTTAAAAATCAATCATTTGATCACTTTTGTGCTAAAAATGCAATAGATCATCAATTTTCTTCACCATATGTATCTCAACAAATGGTGTTGTAGAAAGAAAGAACAGAGACTATGCTTGATGAATATCGAACTCCTAGGAAATTTTGGGCTGATGCGATTGCAACCGCTTGTTATGTCTCAAATCGTGTTTTCTTGCATGCTAAGCTAGGTAAAACACTATATGAACTTCGATTTGGACATAGGCCTAGTGTTACACACTTTCGGGTCTTTGGTTGCAAATGCTTTGTTAAGAAACATGGTAATCTTGATAAATTTGAACCTAGATCCATTGATGGCATGATTTTTGGTTATCCATCTCATACTAGAGGCTACCGTGTGCTTTTACTTGACACTAACAAAATTGTGGAGACTTGTGAGGTGTCTTTTGATGAAGCTAGCCCAGTTAATAGCTCAAACATTGCAGGTCCGGATCCATATCCACAGGGGGAGAGCGTTTTTATTAAAGATGAGGAAGAGGTGGAGCTGCTGCCCAAAAATTCAGCAGCTAATGACATTGTTCCAGCTCCTGATTTTGACTCACAGCCAACACCGACGACCACCATTGCTGGTCCAGATCCTCCTCAAGTCACAAGCTCATCAATTTGTGATGAACATGAAGAAGAAGCAGGTTGTGAAGTGTCCACTCCTCTCCGGGTTCTCAAAAGTAATCCTCTACAACAAATTATTGGAAGCTTGCACGAATGAGTCACATGGTCCAGTTTTTGCGATCCAAACTCTCATGCTCATTCTGCTTTTGTTGCTGCTTTTGAACCCAAAGATATATCACACGCACTCACTAATGAATCTTGGATTATTGCCATGCAAGAAGAGTTTGAAATTTTTGAAAGAAATAATGTTTGGAAACTTGTACCTCCACCCCAAGGTCACACTTTAATTGGAACTAAATGGGTGTTTAAAAATAAACAAAGTGAGGATGGGGTTGAGGTTAGGAATAAGGCTAGGTTGGTTGCTCAAGGTTTCACTCAAGTTGAAGGTCTAGATTTTGATGAAACTTTTGCTCCTGTTGCTAGATTAGAAGCCATAAGAATTTTGTTAGCTTTTTCTGCATATAAAGGTTTTAAGCTATATCAAATGGATGTTAAAAGTGCTTTTCTTAATGGCTACATAGATGAGGAGGTTTATGTCTAGCAACCACCGGGTTTTGAAAATCCAAATTTTCCTAATCATGTTTACAAACTGTCCAAAGCCTTGTACGGTATCAAACAAGCCCCTAGAGCATGGTATGATAGGTTAAAAACATTCTTACTTGAAATGGGGTTTTCTATGGGCAAGGTTGATAAAACTCTTTTTGTGCTTAAGCATGGCAATGACTTATTATTCGTTCAAGTGTATGTGGATGATATTATCTTTGGTTGTGCTTCTCATGATCTTGTGTCCAAGTTTTCAACTATGATGAGTTCAGAATTTGAGATGAGTATGATGGGAGAACTCATGTACTTTTTGGGGCTGCAAACCAAGGAGGGTACCTTTGTGCATAAAACGAAGTATACAAAAGACCTCCAAAGGTGCCTCAACATAGACAAAAGCAAGCCTCTTCGGACACCAATGGGAACAACAACAACACTTGAACTTGATGAAGATGGTGAAACCGTGGATCAAAAAGAATATAGAAGCATGATCGGATCACTTTGTACCTCACGGCATCATGACCGGACATAAAATTCAACGTATGTCTTTGTGAACGTTTTCAAGCCTCCCCACGTGCTTCACATCATCAAGCCGTCAAAAGGATTCTCAGGTACTTACATGAAACTCAAGAATTTTGCATTTTCTTCGTTCTTCCTCAACCGTTACTTTGAAAGATTTTTTCTGATGCTGATTTTGGGGGTTGTAGGATTGATAGGAAAAGTACTTCGGGTGCTTAGTTGCGTGGTCCTCTAGAAAACAAAGTTCAGTTTCACAATCCACCGCCGAATCTGAATATGTAGCTGCTGCTAGCGCTTGTTCACAAATTCTTTGGATTGTTCAAACATTAAGGACTATAAGGTTGATCTAGATAGTGTTCCACTGTTTTGTGATAACACTAGTGCCATTTGCATTGCTAAAAATCCCGTTCAACATTATAGAACAAAGCACGTTGACATTAGGTATCACTTTTTTCGTGATAATGTTGAAAAAGGGAACATTGTGCTTCAGCATGTAGATACCGTAGAACAATTGGCTGACATTTTTACAAAACCTTTGGATTTCACTCGTTTTTGTTACATTCGTAGTGAAATAGGGGCTATGTATCCTCATGACTTAAATTGAGGGGGAGTTTTGAAACTTGGGAAGTCTATGTGTGAATCTGAAATTAAAATAATATGAGCATAGTATTTCATACATATATGACTTTGTGATTCCTTTTACATGCTAAAAGTTCTTACTACATTACTCGTGTTATACATTTTGTAGTTTTTGCCATGTCTAGTAATTGGAATAATTACTTACACTAAATCTGGTCATGGTCGAACTTTCTTGCTGTTTTGAACTTATTGCATGCTCATAAGTGCTTTTAATCATAAAGAATTAATCAAGTAATCAACTCACATGTTGAGTTTTTATGATCAAATGAAAAATTTAGAAAATATCAAGGGAATATGCATGCATCACACTTCTTCTTTTGAGAGGGCTTATCATTGCACTTAGATATGAACTTGGAAGACGTTGTGCATGACTAAAACCATGTCCTTAAGCTTTTGATTGTCAAATGACATAGGCTTGGCTTGGTTGGTTAGAATAAGGCAGATGCACATATAATCTCTTGCAAATATCATATGATCTAAATTTGTGCTTTGAAAAATAATAAAATGTAGCAACAAGTGTCATGCTTTTAGGTTTTGAAATAGTTAAGTTTGTGAGATCATGACTTGCTTAAATTGAAAATGACACTTGACCTCTAGCATGGCTTACACTACTTTATGTATCTCATTGATGTGATAGTGTAAGTTAATTGATAGTATGACTTGGATGAGCTCTATTTTATATGTATATGTTATAATGTGCTCATAACAATTAAAATTTCTCTTTTGTACCTTGCTGAATACATTGTCAAAGAGGGAGAAATTGATCACACATTGCATATATTCACAAATGTGTTTGGCACGATTCTTCTCAGGGGGGAAGTATGCAAGGGGGAGAAATATGTATGGGGGGAGAAATTTATTTCTATCTCATTTGATGTGACGCCCGGTTCCGAAAAATGAACCAAGCTAACGCATATGTGTGCCCAGGATGTTCATCACACATACACGAGTGCAATCACAAAAGAGTATACAGAAAATTACCACAAGACAAGATTAATTAACCAAATTTTATTACACAATCCAGATTATCCTCGAATACAAGCTCTAATGAATATTAATGACAAGTTCAACTAATGCAGCGTAATAAACTGATTAAGCAACTAAGCAACTATGCAGCATAAGCGACAGGGTATGTATGCGCAGCTCCAATCAACACCACAGGCAAAGCTGACGGTAGACACGGCCTAGAACTCCGCATTATCACCATTAAACTCATAATCTTGACCTGCAACTGTTGGGGGGGGGATTGCAAGAGTGAGTACATGTCGTACTCAGCAAGTGTGGAAAGTATGACATGTGGCTGGTTCAAATGACGACAATAATAATGGCAAGTGCTGAAAAGTACAGTAAAACATTTAAAAAGCAATATATTATATGTATGTGAAGTAATCCCATCATAATCACGAGTAATACCATAATACCAAACTGAATTCATTACCATCATCAATAAGTCCAGATTTCACCATTGCCAATAACCATATTCAATACCAAAAATAAATCCATGACCATCCATAACCATTACCAAACCATAACCATCCCAATTACCAATTTCCCTCTAATCATGTAGGTCATCCAGGCGCTCATAACCGGGAGCACGGCTATCATGATAGTTTTAATTAACTCTGCAGAGTTTGTACCTCTTTACCCACGTGTTTGTGATTTCATCACCCGTCGGCGACTAAAGAACCTCCCTTATGCCAATTACACTTCCTTTGGTGTATGGCCAAGAGATCACAAAATAGCCTTTACAAAGGGATTACTAGCCTATTTATACCCCACTGAGGTTTCACCGGTGGCGATGCCTCCAACTGAGCACATCTTCAACCAAGGGCCCCCTCTTGAGCCATTTGGATCCCAGGGTAGTCCCACCAATCATCAACAAACCCAATCCGACTACCCCTTCCCCGAGCATCCACAATGGTCCAAACAGCACTAGTAAAGCCCTAATTAATCAGCTACGCCGCACCCATACTTGGCCTCGTGGTGGCACTGTAGTCCTGGCTTATTCTCGCATGAACCGGTCCTTAGATCTAAAGCAAGCAAACCACCATAACATCCAACCCGTCCACATACCAGGCTTGCTTAGATCACCCATTACAATACCGTATTTACCAGTTCATGTTATCCATAATCTCATCCATGCATGAATAAATTGATTGGTATAGTTGTTTTCCATCCCAGTTGATTAAGCGAAGCAAAAAGTAAAAAGCCTTCCCGACTCTCTACCATAAATTCCAGGTGACAAGGGTGGTCAAACAAAACTAGTAAACTTCCTACCATAGGATTTCCCATTAAATTGACACAAGCATGCAGTTTTGTAAACAAAACATTTATTTTAAAAACAGGATCAATATGCTTCAAGGACACTTGCCTTGCTCTTGCTGTTGATTAGGGTCAAAGCCTTCAAACTCCTGGTGCTGTAGATCCTCCGCGGCACTCTCTAGCGCAAATCTGTCTAATCCACACAATAAACATACAAGACAAAAAACACAATCAAAGAGTGCACAAATATTACTCAATATGACATGACATGCATGATTGATGCAAATGCAAGGTAGAACTTGTTACTAGATTGCTTTTAATGATCTCTAACTAGTTCTAATAGCTTTTAACAAGTTTATACAGGTGTGGAGTTGATTAGATCAAACTTTAGAATTAATCCAACACAATTTAACCAGAAAGATCGGACTAATCCGCTAGGGACCGGACAAGTCCGCACTTGACGAGATCAGCAGATTAGGGTTTTCTAGATCGACGTGAATTTGGAGATTAGGGGTTGAATTCACGTAAGGAAAAGAGAATAGAAGGTATACCAGGTGTTTAGGACTCCAATGAATCAAGAAACTTGGAGGTAGCACTTGGATCTTGATGATCTAGGGTTGGTGATGAACTTGGAGATGAATTGGTGGTGAAGGACGAAACTTGGTGGAGATCTTGATCCTCTTTCGTTTCCTCCTCTTCTTCCTCTTGCTTGGGATCTTCTCCTCCCTCCTTGGTGGTGGCTCCCCACGAACTAGGGTTTGGATGGGTGGAAAAGTGGCAAATAGATGTCAAACCAAGGGGTGGGGTTGTTTATATAGAGGTGGAGGCTAGGGTTAGATGGATTTCGAGTTTTGGGATGAGTGGAGGCCGGTTTAGAGTCCCACATGGGCTCTAAAAGAGTTGGGCACGACGTCCCTAGGCCCACTTGACATGAAACCCAAGAAACAAGTCGTAAAACAAAAGGTCAATCTCGGAGTCACGAAATATCGGACAAGTCCGGACAGGACCGGACTAGTCCGAAGTCGTCCAGAGAGAAAATCGGACAAGTTTGGCCAAAAATCGGACAAGTTCGATCTTAGTCAGAAAGGAAAACGGGCAAGTCCACTGGAACACCGGACTAGTCCGGACAAGTCCAGGGACTTAACAAATTTTCAAGGATTCATGGAATATCGGACTAGTCCGCACAGGATCGGACAAGTCCGAAGTTGTCCAGAGGCAAATATCGGACTAATCCGCAGCAAAAACGGACAAGTCTGTTTTTAGACAGAGAGAAATCGGACTAGTCCTCAGCAAAACCGGACTAGTCCGCACTTTCCTACGTTTTTAAGTGCGGTTTTGTTCCAAATCAATTTTAAACTTGTTCCTCTTGATGTGGGTTAATGTTAAACATGTATATGAATGTATGCAAGGCATGATGCATGAAAATGAGGGTGTTACATTTGATTTTCAAAAAAGGAGAGAAATTGTTTTCAAAACTTTTCATGTGAATAAGCCAATGTTCGGATTTTAAGTGGTGTTGCCAATGCATTCATCAAAGGGGAGATTGTGAGACCTATGTGTGATTATAAAAGTTTTGAATTCTACCAAAACACCTTTTTAACCAGATCCTACTTGTTTTGTGTAGCTCTTGCAAGGTTCAGAGCCTAATTGCAATTGTTCTGCTTTAATCTTGCAATGTTTCAAACTTGCTTTACACTTATGGAAAGTTTGCTTAGTATTATTTTACTAAGTTCTTGGTGTGTTTTGGTGGTTATGGTTGATATCATTTTGCTATGGTCTGCAACATGCTTATTTGAGGTGCTCACGTAAGATGTTGTAGTTTTGGAACTAATGAGAGTCAAGTCGAGGACTTGTGCTCAGAAGTATTGGTTGTTCATTCATGTGCAGGTGTTGCTTGAGTTCAAGGCATGGCTGGTGACGGGATCCCTTGGACTAGTCTCAGGGAGGAGATGAGGTTCCAACAACCAAGTTCAGGATGAATTGTAGTTGAACGGGTCAGGAGGTCACGAAGGATGTTTGAATCAAAGGCAGTGCATATGAAGGTATCGTGGACGTCGTTGGAAGATGTTTGCACGTGTACAAGGAGTGCATGGACGTGGCTACATGGTTCTGAGGAGTGATGAAGAGAAGTGGATGTAATGAATTGGTCAGAAAGGTCCAACCGACTAGGTTATGGACTCAGGCTGCGGCTCAGTCGTGTTTGACTCAAATATGGAAAGTTTTGAGTTGGTTATGATAGGATTTCATGTGGGTCACGAAGTTGAGTTGTTTTAGGAATGTGGGATACGCTCCTAAGGTGATTGGAAGTCTTAAGATTGCTTCTATATGCGTATAGAAGAGTCCTAAGACGTTATGGAAAGTTTCGATTCGTGAATTGAGTAGGATTAGAGTCCTAGTTTGAGTTAAGTTGGCCTCCGGGCTGGTTATATAATCAAGGGAGGCCTGAGCTCATGGTAGATGACTTTGGGGCTGTTCCTCTTGTGTTCTATTGAATAAAATTCGTAGTTGAAAGGAACTTTTGTGTCTTGTTCGTCCGCTTGTTTCAGACAAGTTTTTCTCGTCGAGTTTCTGCACAATACTACCTTTCTTTGGTGGTTTTAACATACCTCGAGTTTTATAGATCCGATTGACGTGATTCTTTTTGGGTTGTCTTTAAAACTTGATTTTCTATCATCTGTGAAAATTTCATGGTCATTGGATTTGTGGTTTATGATCTACACGAGTTTCTTTGCAGTATTCCAGAACTGTTTTTCTCGGGTAGGACAAATTGACCTTTGTTCGATCTTTCGATCGTAACTTGAGTTTCTGTTGACGGATTTTTGTGACTCTTGTTGTGACGTATTTGTGACTTGATTCTCTACAATATATACTAGATTTGTCACAGTTTAACACGTTTAGATTAGTTGCACACACGGTTTCTTTAACAGATTGGTTTTCTACCGAGGGGTGTTTTTGTTGCTTCCGCTGAAAACTTTTAAATCTACCATTCACCCCCCTATGGTAGCTTTACACGTGCTCTTAGATCCTACAGTTCGGAACTCAAAATCTGCATACTATAGACTTCAAAAACTTGATACCAGATTGCTTGTTGATTGTCACAACTGGAGTAGCTTCCGTCTACTTAGTGAACTTGTCGATAGCGATGTACAGGAACCTGTAACCTCTCACGGCTTTTGGGAAAGATTCCAAAATGTCCATACCCCACACAGCGAATGGCCATGTAGGAGGTATCATTTGCAGTGACTGAGCCAGTGTATGGATTTGTTTTGCATGGAACTGGCATGCTTCACACTTTTTTATCAGCTCAACTGCATCCTGGAGTGCTGTAGGCTAGTAAAAGTTATGCCGAAAGTCATTACCAACCAACGTGCGAAAAGATGCATGGTTCCCACACTTGCCTCCATGGATTTCCGCAAGGAGCTCGCAACCTTCTTCCCGGGCAATGCACCGCATTAAAACGTCGTTGGCACCGCGTCGGTAGAGATCCCCTTCTACCGACGTGTATTTTTGGCCAATCTGACAATTCGATCAGCGGATGCATCATCTTTAGGAAGGATGTTGTCTTTCAAGTAGCTCTAGATCTTCGATATCCATGCATCAGAGCTAACTTGAGCCTTCAGATCTTGCACGCTGGATTGCTCGGAGCTTCCTGCAGCGCCTATGATCCTTGGTGGACGCCATAGTAACAGGGGCACCGGGACCGCCAACTTCTGGGTGCTGGTCTCACCCCATTCACTCAGTTCGGCAGGCTGAGCGGTAGGTCCTGACAATCTCCTGACAAAAAATCTATCAGGAGCTTAAGCTCCAGTCGAGGCTTTCGTCGAGAGTTCATCAGCTTCAGCGTTATTGAGATGCTAGACATGGCAGAGGTCCAGGATGAGGAAGTCCTTTTGCAGCTTCTGGACTTCAAGGAGGTAAGCAGCAAGTTAAGGGTTGTTGCAACTGCATTCGCCTTTGACTTGCTTGATAATGATTTGCGATTCACCCTTAACCAGCAACTGCTTGATGCCATATGATATCGCCACCTTGAGTCCGTAGAGGAGAGCTTCATACTCCGCCATGTTGTTGGCTGCCTTGAAGTCAAGTTGTACCATGTATTTGACCTTCTCCCCAGTCGGAGTGAGGAGAAGGATTCCAGCTCAATGTACCCCAAGTTGTAACATGTATTTGACCTTCACCCATAAGAAATGCATAGAGCAAGTTATGCACCTCAATGTATTAAGCTTGGCGTCATGTAGTACTTTGCTGATGAAGTACACTAGCTGCTGCATAGTCTGGACCTTCTCGAAAGGGCCCGAAGCTTGTTCTTCATCAACCCGAACTCTCCCGGAGGGGTCCAAACCTTCTTATTGAGCTTCCCGGACCCTCTCGGAGGGGTTCGAAACTCCTTATTCAGCCGTGAGAACTCCCTCGGATGAGAGAGGTTGATCCTTGGGCAGCTTTCCTTTAGGATCTGCGCTTGGGGGCTGGGACCTAGACTCGCGTTTAGGTAGCTCCGGACCCTCCCGGAGGGGTCTGGGCTTCTGAACTGTAGGTGGCTTCGGTCTCTCTACGACCAGGACCATGCTGACAACTCTGTAGTTGCTAAAATGCAGTCAGACATCCAGTTAGCTTATGGACATCCATGATGCGGACTGGGGGCCACATATCTTCAATAGCCTTGATCTTCGCCGGATTTTCCTAAATTCCTCGGTGAGTCACCAAGAATCCAAGGAGCTTCCCGGAGCTAACCCCGAAGACACATTTGTTCGGGTTTAGCTTGGTGCGCGTTATGCGCAGCTTGTCAAAGACGGCTTGCAGGTTGTCAAGGAGTGACTCCTTGTTCTTCACCTTCACGACGATGTCATCGACGTAGACCTCCACCAAGTCCCTAATGAGCTCTCAAAATGTTTTGTGCATGGCTCGCACAAAAGTTGAAGCAGCGTTCTTGAGACCAAAAGGCATGGCAGTATAACAATACAACCCATCTATTTTAATGAAGGTAGTATGCTCTTCATCTTCCCTATACATTTGGATCTGATGATATCCTGAATATGCATCTAGGAAACACAATAGTTCGCACCCAGAGGTGGAATCCACTATCTGATCTATCCTAGGTAGTGGAAATGGGTCTTTTGGACATGCCTTATTCAAGGTGGTGTAGTCTATACACATCCGAAGTTTCCTGCCAGCATTGGGTACAACGACTGGGTTTGCCAGCCATCGTGGATGATGAACCTCCCGGATGAAACTAGCTTCGAGTATCTTCTTGATTACTTGTCTAATGAAGTTCTGCCACTCAATTGATTGCTTTCGGGGCTTCTGGTGTACTGGCTGTGCGTCGGGATATATCTTTAGGTTGTGCTTAATAACGTACCTACAGTTCCCAGGCATCTGTGATAGTTGCCATGCAAACACGTCAACATTCGCTCGGAGGAAAGTGATGAGTGTGAGTTCCTATTTGTTGTCCAGACCTCCCGATATACGAGTAATCTGGGCAGCATCAGAACTGATTTGGACGACTTTGACGAGAATGTCGGTGTCGCCGTTTGGCTGCACGTGTGGTGCAGAGGTTGAGCCTCAGTGGCGATATCTCAGAGGTTGAGCAGCTTGCTCCTTGCCAGATGCTTCCTCTTGCGCTTTTGCAAGCTCGTGGAATTCTTCCAGCACAGTGACTCCCGCAGTGCAGTCCCCACGGATCTGGAGAATGCCTGAAGGTGTCGGCATCTTCAACACCAAGTAACCGTAGTGAGCTGTGGCCATAAACCTATACAGGGTTGGCCTGCCTAGGATGGCGTTAAAGGGTAGGCTGATGTGCACTACGTCAAAGACCAACTTCTCGGTCTTATAATTGTCCTGATTCCCAAAGATCACTGGGAGTGTAATTGATCTGAGAGGAGAGATAGCTCCTGGACCTACTCCGGAAGGGATGTGAGGGGCGAAGGTCCGAGAGTTCGAGCTAGATCTTCACGGAAGCTTTGTAGCTGAGGATGTTGAGCGTCGCACCTCCATCCGCCAAGACATGATAGAGCTAGACGTTATTGATGGTAGGAGAAACCATCAACGACAGTGGTCCTGCTCCGATCATATTCTTCAGGCAGTCTGAGCCATCGAAAGTGATGGGAGTGTCCATCCACTTCTGATGAGGTTCTACCTTGGCGGTGGGAGCTGTGGCAGCCATCTCCCGACGCATGGTCTTGAGGATGCGGCGGGAGGTAATGTCCCAGGATCCTACATATAACGTATTGAGAGTCTTCTGATGCTCGTTGTCATAGATGTAAGAATCTTCGTCGACGGTGTTGTACACAGCCTTCAGGACCTTCTTCGGGTCCTGGAAGCCTAGCTCCAGATCAGCCGGAGCTTCGTCGACTTTCTGTTTTCCTTCCCGCTGGCGGAAAGGAGCTTCTTTGCAGCGCTTGTTGAAGCGTTCAACAAGGTGCTGGACTGTCGGAGTCTGGTTCCGGCAGTTCTCCCGGTACTACAGTTGGTAGCCCACGGAGTTTGTAGTTCGGTATTGGGTGTGCAGAGATTCAGAACACGATGGCAAGTGGACACGAGGATTTACGTGGTTCGGGCCGCCTAAGCGTAATACCCTACTCCACGAGGTGTGTAGTTGTTGTATTGAGCGTCTGAGCACTTGTGAGCGTGTGTCAGAGCCGAGTCTGAGAGTTAGGAGAGTTCCTAGGAGTCGAGAGAGAGAGAGAGAGAGCCTCTTGTGTATCGCTCGACCAGTCCTTTTATAGTACAAGGAATGGTCGTTACATCACTAGTCTGGCTCGACATGTGGCCCTGGTGGTTACTGATACTTAATACACAATTAATGAGGTTAATTACCCTTAATAGTGTGGTAACAAGCCTTGACAGTGCCGTTACTGGTATTAAGGGCCCTCCGATCGTGTGTCATTAATATGGTATTAATGACACTTAATCGGGTCTTGAAGTCTTTGATTGTCCCTTGAAGGTCCGAGTCATTGGGGGTACACCAGTCTGATTGTTGAGGCTGAAGGTCCGACGGTTGGACATGTGGCAGCTTCGGAGCTTACCGTCTGGGATGGGTAGGTCCGGTGCAGTTGTACACGTGTTGGTACCGGAGCTTCCCTCTGTCGGGGGTTAAGTCCGGGGGTGCCGCACATGTATTTAGCCCGGAGCTTTCCCATGTGTGGGACGTAGCTCCGGTTGCAGTATATACGTGGCAGCACCGGGACTAACCATAGAAGGGAGGCAAGTCCGTTCCCGTATGACACGTGGGGACTTCGGAGGTCTTCAACTCAGACAGGTAAAGTTCCTTTGGTCTTCTTGTAGTCCCAAGGGGTATACGGTACGCAGGGTAGCGACAGTGGCCTCTTGGGCCCACCTCTAGGAGAGACCTTTTGGATGAAGTCGTTCTGCCGGAGGTGGGTCCATCCTTCGGTTTTTGAGTCGTGTCTTCAAAGGTCTTTGGATGTGCCATTGGCGGTAGTTCGTAGTTAAACTTTCGCCGCGTGGCATATCTAGGATGCGGCAGGTGAGATCTGAGCGTGTGGATCTCAAGCAATTGAAGGTCGCCGGTTCCCGATACGAAAACCGTATCGGTTCCGCGCGCCCTGTCAGGCCGCGGCCCTCGGGCTTCCCACCTTTCATGATGACAACCGTTCACCTGGGGTAAGGACCTCGACTTGATCGTCGGGGTGGCCCCGGGCCCCCTTGTCATTGGCAGGGTGATGTTTTTGAACTGTATCGTCGGCTCCTTTGCGGTTTCCATCCAAGCGTTGCGGGGGCTTACTTAAGAAGGAAAGCGCGCTCCGTTTGGGGATTCTTTACGCCTTCATTCGAACTTGCGCTGAAATCCTCCAAACTTTAGCTCACTTTTCCTCTCTTGCCACGCTGTGCTGCGATGAAGTTAGGACTCCCCAAGAGCCGTCTTAAGACCGACGGTGATTTGAAGAAGGTCCGGACCCTCATGGGGTGGTCCAGTGACTCCTTCAATCACCTGGTCCGCGCCGGCAAGCTTGTGTTCAAGAAGGAGCACACCGGCAACATGGTGTACTTCTCCGCGTACGCCATGGTGGGACTGATCCCACCCTTCTCCACTTTTCTCTTGATGCTGCTAGACTTCTATGGTCTGCAGCTGTACCACCTTGGCCCCCACTCCATTCTTCTGGTGTTGACCTTTGTCCACTTCTGCGAGATGTGGGTGGGTATTCCCCCCTGCGTCGAGCTCTTCCGCACCTTCTTCACCATCCACACCACCGGCAAGAGTGACGAGTACCTTGGCTTCTATTATTTTGTGAAGTGCAAGAAGTGCCCGTACAAGTACTTGAGGTTGTTCCCTTCCGGCAAGTGGGACGACTAGAAGAAGGATTGTATTGTCATCAGGGCAGAGGAGCATGAGAAGCTGGAGCTGCCCGAGGGCCTCCCCAACGTCGACACTGAAGCTTGGAGTGAAGTTCCGGTGCTATCGGATGCCTTCAACCCTGCTCTGACCAGGATCCGCCAATGTGTGGAGGGAGGGGTGACTCCCCAGGCGGTATTCTGCAACTTCCTGGTCAACAGGTGGGCTCCGCTGAAGAAGAGGGAGAAGCTCGCCTGGGCCCTCAACAGCGTGATGGACGACGACCGGATCGAGACCGGTTTGAAGTCCAACCTTGAAGGCGCAGCTTTGGAGATTCACCTCAAGAAGTTCTAGCACGGCATCAACATCGAGGGTGACAACTTGACTCCACCGGCGGCTTTCCTCCCTCTGAACATGGAGGCAGAGTTCAGCAGGGATCTCCGACGGAAGATGCCGGTGCTTTACAACCTTGGTGAAGTTGAGAGGCATTCGACCACCGGGTTGGCGATCACCGGAGCTTCCGAGGGATGTCCCCCTTCCGCCCCGAGACAGAGAGTTGAAGTCGTGGGCAAGGGCAAAGAATTGGATGAGCCCTCGAGCCGTAAGAGGAAGTTGAAGCACTTTGATGGGAGGTCCATCAGACCTGCTCCTTCCGCAACAGCTCCTTCTCCCCGGAGGGGGAGGTCTTCAACGACGGCAACCACTCCAGCATCAGCATCTCCTCAAGACGCTAGCTCCAGCCATGTGGCTCCAGTACTAGGGCTAGCCGAGGGCTCTAGGTCTGGGGGTCATTCTTAGTCGAGGGGGGCCTCAACCAAGGCGACGCCGCCAACAGCAAAAAGCTCCGGGGAGCCTTCTGGAGCTACTACGCCAATGGCGTCAGGGTTCGGGCCCGAGCGTCTGGTGAAGAGGTTCCGTGCTAGCTGGAGCGGAAGCCTTCCGAGGTAAATTTGATTTTTTACCTCAGTTGGTTGTTTTTACTGTAACCATGTTTTGAGTTTCTTTGTCCTTCATCCACAGGGTACCCAAGAAAGGGGCTGAAGCTCCGGTTCCTACAGCAGTAGCTGAGGCTGTGTAGGCAGAGGCTCCGACTCCAATGCTAGTGCCGCCCCAGGTGGTGGCTGAGGTCGCGGCAGCCCCGGCGCCGGCTGTCGTGGTCCTGGACCTCGACTCATCCCCTCAAGCTCCCGTGGTAGCGCCGGACCACGGGAATGAAGATGTACCAGTGGCACCAGCCCCATAGGTTGAAGCTCCGGGTTTGGATGCTGAGATGATGGACACTCCGACCTCAGAGCCGGAGGTAGCTGTAGTCTCGGCCCTAGAGCCAGACTTTGTTGAAGCCCCGGTAGCGGAGCCGGTGGTTTATGAAGTTCAGGCGGCGGAGCCTGGTCTCGATGAAGTTCCGGTGCCTGAGCCTGTAGTCGCAGAAGTGCTGGCGCCTGAGCCAATGGCGGTCGAAGCACCAGCGTCTGAACCGGCGGTGGAGGAGGTGCCAGCGTTGGAGCTGGAAGTGGCTTCAACTCCGGCCAAACCTTCGACGCCTGCCCCGGAGGTAGTGGTTCCGGAGGTGCCTGCGCCTGAGCCAGGGTGCCAAGATGAAGTTGCCGGTCCCCCGCCTGAGGGACCAGTTGCTGATGACCAGGCGACAGGACCTTTGGAGCCAACTCCAGAGGTAGGAACTTCTGCTGCAAGACCTTCCTCGGCGGCAGCCGAGGCTATCCCGAAGGGCGGCCCTAGTGCCTTGGAGGCTCAGGGGACCACTCTTTTAGAGTGGGACCCGATTTTTGTTATAGAGAACCCGCTGGAGCCAGCGGAGAGGACCCCGGCAGGTCCGGAACCAATCCCTCTGTTGTTGTCTATCGACAACGCCTGCTCCAGCCTTCGTCAAGTGCAGCTGGCCTTCTACCACAATTGCAAGTCCCTCGAGGAGGAGCACCAAACCCTTAGGAGGTGGCGCAACCGGCTCCAATTCGAGACCAAGCTGGCGCAAACCTGGCTGGCTGATGACAGGGAGTGGGTGAAAAGGGAGAAAGTCCTGTTGGAGTACTGGGGTCAACTGCTGGACGAGAGGGAAAGCATGGTGCGATCCCTTGACAACCAGTCCCAGGCCATCCACGAACAGGCCATAGCTGCTAATAATGTAGTGAATGATCGCGAAGAGAGGCTCAGCGCCATCCACGATAGCCTCGTCAAGCACCGCGAGGCTCTTGAGGAGCGGGACAAAAAGCTCGAGGATGAAGAGCAAAAACTCCTGGGGCTGCGGGATGACCTCGTGAAGAGGGAGGTGGAGCTTACTCAGAAGCTGACTCTGGGTGACAAGAGTCTCGCGGAGCGCACCAAGAAGCTGGAGGAGCGCTGCGAGAAAGAGGAGAAGAAGGCATGGCAGCGAGGACAGGACCTCCACAAGAGGGAGAATGAAATTGCTGCCAGAGAGAAGAAGGTGCGGGGCCAGGAGAAGGACCTGGTCGACCGCTGGAACAAGATCCACCTCCAGGAGGAGGAGCTCAGTAAACTCGAAAGGCAAGTTGCTGAAAAGATTCAGCAGAACGCCAAAGAGGTTGAGCGCCTTGCCCGTGAGAATTCGGAGCTTGCGGCGACCAGAAGGTCCTTGGAAGAGATGCGAGGCTCAAGGGCTGTGGAGTCCCAACAAGTTTGGGACTTCTTGGGAAAAGCCAACGACGCGCTGACGCCAATGGGTTTTAGTCCCGTGCATCCGGATGATCTGGAGCCGGAGCTGGACCAGACATTGCAAGCGTTGAGCTCAGCGGGCAACAAGCTCACCAAGATGGGCGATGTCATCGCGGACCAGCTGGAAACCGAGGGACAATCCCTGGCGAAGAACGTCGCAGAGTTCATGCTGACATGCTACACAAGCCGGGACCCTCACTTCCCACTGGACCTGGTGCTTGAAGGCCCCATCGACGGAGAGGGAGAAGCCGCCAATGCCAGCGTGTCAGAGGTTGCCCAGAAGGCCACCTCATTCTTCCATAGGGTCTAGGACTCTCTCTTTGTAGCTCCCGCTTGTATCTTCTCTTCTTTTTCTCCAATTTTGTAATCTCTTGTCTCCAGATTAATGAAATCCAAGAACTTTATGAATTTCATTTTTTGTGTTCAACACCTTTGTCCCACTTGGTCCCCTGGTAGATGTACACAATTTGATTGTGAACATGTGCCAAGAGGATGTAACATTTTGTTGAAGACTTGTGCGCTTCGAACATGTAGTTTGTAGGTCCGAAGTCGCCAATAGTAGGGGCCCCCTACGGTTGTCGGAGCTTAGTAGCTCCAGCAGTGACCCTTATCAACACGTATAGCGTCGACAGTTAGTCCTCTGGGGTTGTCGGAGCTTGGTAGCTCTGGCAACGACCACTGTTAACATGCGGTGCGTCGACAGCAGACCCCACTGGGGAGTCTTCCCACCATCTTTTCTTCATGTTGACGGCTGGCCCCCTGGATTTGCCAGAACTTTGTAGCTCCGGCGATGTCTATTATAAATGTTAGAAACATCGACAGTAGACCACCTTAGGGGGTGTTAGAGCTTTTATAGCTCCGACTTCATTCACCATCATCATGAGATCTTTATTTTTCCTGCACACTAAAGTCAAGAAAAACAGTAAAATCCATTTCTTCTCTATAACTCGTTTGCGGCTTACTATTCCCAAAAGAAATTTTTAGGTCGAACGCAATTCTAAATACAATCAAGTGCACTGGCTTGTTTTCTCCAGGTCCAATCATTTCTGGACTCGCCTTACTTTGGCCTGCTGAGGTGTAGGTAGAGTGGCGTACTTAGGGTGCAGGACCAGGCTAAGTCGATAGCACACTCCGGACCTAGATTGGCTTGGCGACATTCATACGAGTAGACCATTAACAATGTTTAGACCCGGAAGAATTTGCAATGCAACTTGAATTATATATGAATTGGTCGAACTAAAGTTTCTTAAGAATTGCACAACTTTGTTACAGACAAGAAAGAGAAAAATAAAAAATATTGAGCCTGTACAAAATAAATGCACGTGGAGTCAGTTTTCACACAATGATGTCTTTCATTATAGGTCTGGGGTACTAGGGAAACAAGTACACTCTTAGGGTATGGAACCAGGCTAAGTGTGTTGCGTTTCTCGTTTGACCCAAGGTAGCTAGCTACACTTTTAGTTCTGAGACTGTGACAAGTGTTGCCTGAACTTTGCGGACCTTCCGGGGAAGGTCCGGCTGTTCTCCCGAAGGAGCTACCCGACTCTGTACAATGACTCTATAACATACATCACATGTAACTACAAACTCACCTCCGTGATATTAAGTGTAGAACTTACGGAGGCGCTCAATGTTCCAAGGATTAGGGAGCGGTGTCCCATCCTCGGTTGCCAAGTGAACGCATCCGGGACGGGATACTTTGATCACTCGGAAGGGTCCTTCCCAGCTGGGGAGAGTTTGTTTAACCCTTCTCGAGTTTGTATTCTCCATAGCACCAGATCGCCTTCTTCGAGCTATCGGCTGTGAACATGCCTCTGGTGATAGCGCCGAAGAGCTTGGCGGTATCGGGCATTCCGAACAGCTGCTCGGCACCTTCCCTCTTCAAGGAGGTCAAGGTCTTCACACCGGAGCTGGTCCTGCGTGGCATCGTCGAAGGTCCAGACCCGAAGCGACCCCAAAGTGATTTCCGGAGGAAGGACTGCTTCAGCTCCGTACACCAGGAAGAAGGGTGTATCTCCAGTTGACCGGTTTGGAGTTGTCCTGTTGGCCTACAAGGTGGGCGGAAGCTCTTCGATCCAGTTGGCTCCATGTTTTTTCACGCGCTCATATGTGCGCGTCTTGAGTCCTTTTAGGATTTTTGCATTTGCTCTCTCAGCTTGGCCATTGCTTGCCGAGTGAGCTAGTGAAGCATAGGTGACCTGAATGCCGAGGTCTTCGCAATTTCCCTGGAATGCAGAGCTTGTGAATTGGGTCCCGTTATCAGTTATGATCTTGTATGGGACTCCAAATCTGCATACGATGGACTACAAGAAGTTGATAGCTGATTGCTTGTTTATTGTCACAACTGGAGTTGCTTCCGGCCATTTGGTGAACTTGTCAATGGCAACGTACAAGAACTTGTAACCTCCGACGGCTCTTGGGAAAGGTCCCAAGATATCCATACCCCACACAGCGAAAGGCCATGCATTTCTTCACTAGCTCGGTTGCATCCTGGAGTGCTGTAGGCCAGTAAAAGCCATGCCGGAAGGCTTTACCGACCAGCGTGCGGGAAGACGCGTGGTTCCCACACTCGCCTCCATGGATTTATGTGAGGAGCTCGCAACCTTCTTCCCTTGTAATGCACCGCATTAGGACGCCGTTGGCACCATGCCGGTAGAGATCCCCTTCTACCAGTGTGTATCTTTTAGCCAATCTGACTATCTGGTCAGCGGATACATTATCTTTAGGAAGGAAATTGTCTTTCAAGTAGCTCCAGATCTCCAAGATCCATGCATTAGAGCTAACTTGAGGATTTGAGTCTTGCGTGCTGGGTTGCTCAGAGCTTCCTGCAGCATGTACGACCCTTGATGAACGCCATGGTAACAGGGCCATCGGGACCGCCAGCTTCGAGGTGCTGGTCTTGCCCCCTTCGCTCAGTTCGGCAGGCTGAGCCGTAGGTTTAGACAACCTCCGGACGAAGGTTCCGTCTAGAGCCGGAGCTCCGGTTGAAGCTTTCGTCGAGAGTTCGTTGGCTTCAACGTTGTTGAGACACTGTACATGGCAGAGATTCAGGACATCGAAATCCTTTTGAAGCTTCTGGACTTCAAGTAGGTATGCAGCTAGTTGAGGGTTATTGCAACAACATTCACCTTTGACTTGTTTTACAACAAGCTGTAAATCAACCTTTACCAACAGATGCTTGACACCATACGATAGTGCCACCTTGAGCCCATAGATTAGTGCTTCATACTCCGCCATGTTGTTGGTCGCCTTGAAGTCAAGGTGCACCATGTATTTGACCTTCTCCTCGGTCGGAGCGAGGAGAAGGACTCCAGCTCCGACCCCCTGTTTTTGCACAGAGCCGTCGAAGTAGAGATCTAGTGAGGCTCGGTGAAGACCGGAACGTTGGGTTCTGGCTTTTGCTCATTGGGGCTCCTAGGATTTGATGGAGAGGGGGTCCACTTCGCCACAAAGTCCACCAGTGCATGACTCTTAATTTCTTGTCTTGGGACGAATTCAAGATCGAACTCGACCAATTCTGTGGCCCACTTTGCAATGTTCCCAGTAGAGTTGGGATTATGCAAGATTGCACGCAGTGGATAAGAAGTTACCACTGAGATCTTATGAGCTTGGAAGTAGTGTTGGAGCTTCCTAGAAGCAATAAGAACTGCGTAGAGCATCTTATGCACCTTCAGGTACCGAGTCTTGGCGTCATGGAGTACTTCGCTGATGAAGTACACTGGGCGTTGGACTGTTCGGACCCTCCCGAAGGGGCCCGAAGCTTCCTCCTCATCAACCCGAACCCTCTCGGAGGGGTCCGAACCTTGTTCGGGGACTTCTGAGTTCCAGCTGGAGGAACCCGGAGCTTCTTCTGAAGTGATCCGGACCTTCCCGGAGGGGTCCAAATCTTCTTGTTCAACAGTAATGACTCCTTCATCTGAAGGAGGTGGATCCTCCAACGTCTCGCCTTGAGGATCAGGGTTTGGGATCTGGGACCCAAACTCATCTTTAGGTAGCTCCGGACCCTCCCAGAGGGGTCTGGATTCCTGAACTGAAGATGGTTCTGGTCTTTCTGCAACGAGGACCATGCTGACAACTTCGTCAGTTGCCGAAATGTAAAGCAGAAGTGGCTCACCAGGATTCGGAGCTACCAAGGTTGGTAGAGTGGTGAGGAACTGCTTCAGCTCCTGGAATGCCTTTTCTGCTTCTTCAAAACATTGGAATTGTCCGAACTTCCTCAATAACTTGAAGAAGGGTAGCGCTCGTTCTGCCAGTCTTGAGATGAATCGGCTGAGGGCAGCTAGACATCCAATCAGCTTCTGGACATCCTTGATGCAAGTTGGTGGTCGCATGTCTTCAATAGCTTTTATCTTCACCGGATTTGCTTCTATCCCTCGGTGGTTCACCAAGAATCCAAGAAGCTTTCCAGAGCTAATCCCGAAGACACACTTGTCTGGGTTCAGCTTCGTGCTGGTGACTCGCAACTTGTCGAAGACAGCTTGCAAGGTGTCAAGGAATGACTCCTTGTTATTGATCTTGACGACGATGTCATCAACATACACTTCCACTACATCTCTGATGAGCTCTCCAAAAGTTTTGTACATAGCTCGTACAAAGGTTGAAGCAGCGTTTTTGAGACCGAATGGCATGGAAGTGTAACAATATAATCCATCTATTGTGATGAAGGAAGTATGCTCTTCATCTTCCCTAGACATTCTGATTTGATGATACCCAAAATATGCGTCTAGGAAACACAGTAATTCACACCCGGAGGTGGAATCCACTATCTGATCTATCCTAGGTAGTGGGAATGTATCTTTTGGACATGCGTTAGTCAATGTAGCGTAGTCGATACACATCTGAAGCTTCCCGCTGGCCTTGGGTACAACGACTGGGTTCGCCAACCATTTTGGGTGGAGGACTTCTCGGATGAATCCAGCTTCAAGCAACTTCTTCACTTCTTGACGTATGAAGTTTTGTCGCTCTACTGATTGCTTCCGAGGCTTTTGATGTACAGGCCGAGCGTTGGGATAAATCTTCAGATTCTGCTCAATCACTTCCCTAGGGATCCCAGGCATTTGTGACGGTTGCCTGGCAAACACGTCGACATTAGCCCAGAGGAAAGTGTTGAGCGCGAGTTCCTATTTTTCATTCAGACCTCCCGATATACGGGTGGTCTGAGCAGCGTCAGAACTGATTTGTACGACTTTGACAGGAATGTCAGTGTCGCCGCTTGGTTGCACACGAGGTGCAGAGGTTGAGCCTCGATGATGAATGCTCGGGGGTTTCGGAGCTTGCTCCTTTCTGGATTCTTCCTCCTGCGCTGTAGCAAGCGCACGGAGTTCTTCCAGAGTAGTCACTCTGGCGGTGCGATCCCCGCGGATCCGGAGAACACCTACTGGTGTTGGCATCTTCAACACCAAGTAGCCATAATGAGCAGCAGCCATGAACTTGTACAAGGCTGGTGTGCCTAAGATGGCATTTAATGGTAAGTTGATCTGCGCCACGTCGAAGACCAACTTCTCAGTGCGGTAATTCTCCCGGGTCCCAAAGGTCACCAGGAGAGTAATGGCACCGAGTGGGGTTATGGCCCCCGGACCTACTCCGGAGAAAGGTCGGGAGGGGCAAAGATCTGAAGGTCGGAGCTGAAGCTTGACGAAAGCTTCAAAGCTTATGAGGTTCAGCCCCAAACCTCCGTCCACCATTACATGGTGGAGTTGGATGTTGTTGATGGTAGGAGATACCATCAGTGTAAGTTGACCAGCTCCGATCATGTTCCGAGGGCAGTCCGAAGCATCAAATGTGATGGCAGTGTCCATCCACTTCCGGTGCGGCTCCGCCCTGGTGGTGGGAGCTACTGAGGCCATGTCCCGCCGCATGGTCTTGAGGACACAGCGGGAGGTGATGTCCCACGAACCACCAAAGATGGTGTTCATGGTCTTCCGATGCTCGTTGTTGGAGACGTCGGAGTCATCGTCGATGGAGGTGTAAACAACCTTCAAGACCTTTTTAGGGTCCTTAAAGCCTAACTCCTTTTCAGCCGGAGCTTCGTCGACTTTCTGTTTTCCGTCCCTTTGACGGAAAGGAACTTCTTCCCGGCGCTTGTTGTACACCACATCTTGGAGCTTCCACCGTCTTCAGACGACGGCCAAGGTCGTTCCTCGGGGCGTGGCCCCCAACCACCCGGAGCTGCGGCAACAACGGCTGTAAGTGTGCCGGCCGACAGCTTCTTCTTGCCGTTGGACTTTTTATTCTTTTCGCCACTCCCGGAGGTAGTGGCTTCTCCCTTTGAGGACTTTTTGTTGTCCTCTGGAGGTGGTTGGGAGTGCATTTCACGGCCCTCCGCAGCTTTGGTGCATTTGTCTGCCAAGCTGAAGAGTTCTGTGACGCTGGTGACTTCCTTGGTCGCCAGCTTCTCCAACATCTTCTTGTCTCATATGCCCTGTCTAAATGCCACAATAACAGAGGCGCTTGAGATAGAAGGAATAGTGTTTCATACCAGGGAGAACCTATGGATGAAGGATTGCAGGGACTCTCCCCCCTTCTGCTTGAGAGAAAAAAGGTCCAGTTCGGTGCCTGGTCGGATGTATGAACTCCCAAAATTGGCGGTGAACTGTTGGCACAGTTCGGCCCAACTGTTGATGGAGTCGGGCGGAAGGCTCATGAACGAGGACCTGGTGGTCCCAGTTAAAGCTACGAGGAATTAATTGGCCATCACAGCCTCATTGCCTCCAGCCGCAAGGATTGCGGTGGAGTAGATTTGAAGAAACTCAGCAGGATTGACAGTCCCGTCGAATTTCTCTGGCAAGTGACGCCGGAACTTCTGCGGCCATCTGACCATGCGTAGGTGCATGGCTAGGGTAGAACAGCCTCCTCCTACTCCCTCGGGAGCAGGACTGTCCCGAGCCTCTCGCCTCTCACGAGCACACTCTATATGGACACGGTCGTCCTATTGACAGTAACGGCGATCAAGTTCTGCCCGTAGGTTGTGAGTTGGAAGCCTGGTTACCGTATGGGTACGTCGAGCCCCGGAAGGCAGCGACGTCACCTGTTGAGACTCAACACCTCTTGTGTTGGGAAGCGTGCAAACCAAGTCTACCCGACACGGTCCGATGCTGCGATGGAGCCCGCCCCGAAGGGGGAGGACCTTGGTTGCTGATGCGATCGGCTGCCACTGCAACCAAGTGTTCCACATCAGCCCTCCACTGCTCCATTGCACCCTGGGATGCTCCTGGAGGCGGTGGACGTTGGAGAAGAGCACGCGCGGCATGGAGCGCGTGTTCAGGGTTGTTGTTCGCCGATGCAGTGACCGACGCAGACGCCCCATACCGCTCTCCAGCTTGATTTGTCGGTGCGGACGGTGGCGGCGGTGGCGTGACTCCTACTAGAGCCATGGCACCTGCTGGCTGCTGCATGTTGGAGGGATTGCCTCCAGCAGGTTGCACAGTAGGGTTGCGGTTGGACGATCCAACAGCATAGTTCACCATCCTTGAATCTCGGGTGCCCCTACATGGCACGCCAATTGTTGGAGTCTGGTTCCAACAGTTCTCCTGGTACTACTTTTGGTAGCCCACGAAGTTTGTAGTTCGGTATTGGGCGTGCAGAGATTCAGAACACGATGGCAAGTGGACACGAGGATTTACGTGGTTTGGGCCGCCTAAGCGTAATACCCTACTCCACGGGGTGTGTAGTTGTTGTATTGAGCGTCTGAGCACTTGTGAGCGTGTGTCAGAGCCGAGTCTACGAGTCAGGAGAGTTCCTAGGAGTAGAGAGAGAGAGAGAGAGCCTCCTGTGTATCGCTTGACCAGTCCTTTTATAGTACAAGGACTGGTCGTTACATCACTAGCCTGGCCTGACATGTGGCCCTGGCGGTTACTGATGCTTAATACATAATTAATGAGGTTAATTACCCTTAATAGTGTGGTAACGGGCCTTGACAATGCCATTACTGGTATTAAGGGCCCTCTGATCGTGTGTCATTAATATGGTATTAATGACACTTAATTGGGTCTTGAAGTCATTGATTGTCCCTTGAAGTTCCAAGCCGTTGGGGGTACACCAGTCTGATTGTTGAGGCTGAAGGTCCGGCGGTTGGACACGTGGCAGCTTCGGAGCTTACCGTCTGGGACGGGTAGGTCCGCTACAGTTGTACACGTGTCGATATCGGAGCTTCCCTCTGTCGAAGGTTAAGTCTGGGGGTCCCGCACATGTATTTAGCCCGGAGCTTTCCCATGTGTGGGACGTAGCTCCGCTTGCAGTATACACGTGGTAGCACCGGGACTAACCATAGAAGGGAGGCAGGTCCGGTCCCGTATGACACGTGGGGCCTTCGGAGGTCTTCAACTCAGACTGGTGAAGTTGCTTTGGTCTTCTTGTAGTCCCAAGGGGTATACGGTACGCAGGGTACCGACATGGACCTTGCGGCAATATTCAAGATTGTGGGTGACCACATCTTTGGACCGCCTCCGTCTTGATATGATGGTCGAGGACATTTTTCGAGGCGTGACCCCGATCACCCGGAGCTGCAGCAGCGGCAGCAGTAGGCGTGTCAGCCGATAGCTTCTTCTTGCTGTTGGAATTTTTGTTCTTTTTCCACTGCCGGAGGCAGTGACTTCAGCCTTGGAGGAATTTTAACCAGCCTTCGGAGCTGGTTTGGAGTGCATCTCTCTGCCCTCCACAGTCCTAGCACATTTGTCGGCTAGGCTGAAGAACTCCATGACACTGCTGATTTCTTTCGTTGCCAGCTTCTCCAGCATCTTCTTATCTCTAACCCCATATCGAAATGCAACAACGACAAAAGCATTGGATATTGAAGGAATTGTGTTTCGTACCTGAGAAAATTGTCGAATGAATGATTGCAGTGATTGTCCTGATTTTTGTTGTACAACAAATAGATCCAACTCGATGCTAGGTCGGGTGTAGGAGCTCCCAAAGCTGGCGGTGAATTGGTGGCAAAGCTCCGTCCAACTGACGGAGTCAGGAAGGAGACTCATGAACCAGGACCTGGCTGTCCCGGTTAGAGCCATTGGGAAGTAGTTGGCCATCACGGCCTCATTGCCTCCCGTCGCGAGAATGGTGGTGGAGTAGATTTGAAGGAACTCAACAGGGTTGACAGTCCCGTTATATTTCTTTGGTAGATGAGGCCGGAACTTCTGTGGCTATTGAACCATGCGAAGGTGCATGGCCACGGCTGAACAACCGCCCCCTACTCCCAAAGGAGAAGGACTTTCACGAGCCTCTCGCCTCTCATGAGCACGCTCGATATGGACGCAGTCATCCTATTGCCTGTATCGACAGTCGAGCTTCGACCGGAGATCATGCCTCGAAAACCTCGATGCAGTGTGAGTACGACGTGCCCCGAAGGTCAACGACATCATTTGCTGAGACACAACATGTCTCCTGTGCTGTGATACTTGAGGACCAAGTCTGCCAGACAAGGTCCTACGCTGAGAAGGTGCCTGCCCAACAGGGGGCGAACCTTGGTTGCTGATGGTATCGGCTGCAGCTATAACCAGATGCTCCACATTAGCGTGCCACTGCTCCATTGCACCCTGTGGTGCTCCGGGCACCGATGGACGCTAAAGCAGAGTTCGCGCTGCGTTGAGCGCATTCTCAGGGATGTGCGTCGATGCAGTGACCGACGCGAAGACACCATCCTGTTGTCCGACGTTGTTTGCCAGAGCGGGTGGTAGTAGTGGTGGAATGACGCCTGTTGAAACAACAGCACCAGCTGGCTGTTGCACGTTGGAGTGATTCCCTCCATCAGGTTGTCCAACATGACTGTTGGACGATGCTGCGGCAGAGTTCACCATCTCGAAATCTCAGGCGCCCCCTACCTGGCGCGCCAAATGTTGAAGTGTGCGATCGACAATTTCCTCGGTACTACTAAAGCATAGTTCGCGGAGGTTCGTCTTCAATTGGGGTGCGCGTAAGATTATGAACGAGACGGTGACACAAGAGATTTTTACGTGGTTTGGACCGCCTAAGTATAATACCCTACTCCACGGGGTGGTTGTTGATTGTATGAGTGTGTGGTTGCTTGTGTGCATATGAGCTTAGTTGGCCGTGGATTGGGCTCTTTTTTACCGTGCAGCGTAGTCCTTTTATATGCCAAGGCTGACCGTTACAGAGGTTGCCTGACCTCACAAGTGGCCCTAGCGGTCTTCAATCACCTAATACACGATCTATATGTATTAAGTATGATTAAACAACATGATAACACGCCTTAATGGCAGTGTTACTGGTACTAATAGCCTTCTGATCGTGTGTCATTAATACAACATTAATGACACATAATCAGGTTTTGTAACAGCTGTTTTATAGCCTCTTGAATGTTCGCGCCGTTGGAGATCCGACAATCTTCCCGTTGCAGGCTTAGGTACAGAGGCTGGTTACGTGGCAGCTCCGGAGCTTCCCTCTGTGGGAAGGCAGGTCCGGAGCTACTATATGTGTGGCAGCACTGGAGCTTCCATCCACTGGGGGTTAGGCCCGAGGTCACTGGACACGTGGGACGACCGGAGCTTGGCTATGAAGGGAGTTAGGTCCGACCTTGCACTACACGTGGCAGTGCCAGAGCTACCCAAACGAGGGAGGCGGGTCCAGTGCTATGGGACACGTGGACCCTTCAGAGGTCTTCAACTCGGACAGGTGGAACTCCATAACTTTACTTGCGGTATCGTGGGGTACCCGGTACGCAGGGTACCGACATATATTATTTGTAAAAGACAAAGTTTGTATAACAATATGTTGTTTTATGTAATATTATGTAGTTTTTTTTGTGTGCTGTTGGGTGCCGCATCACACGTCACCACCCAATTGTGATCCCTAAAATGTCAGGATCTCGGTCCTCACAGCTAACGAACCAATGGTTGGGTGGCCCCTCTCATGCCGTGCACACATAAAAAGGGAGTTGGTTATACGGGGAAGCCGTTCGGATCTTAACCACCACCACATCTCTAAGAGTCAATCTAACTCGCGCGGGCAGTGAGGGGAAGGCTCTCGCTGATCGACACCGACTCCACCTCAACCTCGACGCCACTGCACCTCCTTCCCTAATGCAGCCACCTTGGTCGCCACTTCCATCTCCAATGAAGGTACACCTCTTATCTCCATGTGAGGACCGGGGTTCACACATTCCTGGACCATAGAGGGTGATGCCGTGTGATGCGGCACCTAACAATAGATAAGAAAAAATAAGATAAAATACAAAGTTTTATTGATATAAATAGCGGAAGTTTTACAAAACTAATATACAGCGGAAGTCATAATACCATAGCTCAAACTCTTAGTCTAAACTATGCAAAAGTGCAGTTGTCTAGCCCGGCAGCATTACACACTAGCAACACACAAAGCGACGAATGGCAGTGTGCAGGCCTCCCACTTGACCATGTACCTCGACGGTGGTGTCACCTCATTTTCGGGCCCTTCATCATATACGTCACCTGCTACAACTTAATATAGAAACCGTGAGCACGATGACTCAACAAGACTTAACCGACGCACCAAGGCATGAAACTCTACATGCAGTGCAAAAATAGAACACATGCAGAAGATATTGCATAAACGACTCGCCAAAATTTTGATCGTTACTTTCAGGTTTACTAGCAGCAGGTTAAATGTTCATGAAAGATAACTTTAGTGAGCATCAACTTAGCAAGCATGGTTGCAAAGCAATTATAATTCAATACATCATATTCTTCTGGCTTCTACAGTATTTACTACGTCATGACACAGTGAACACGCGATACTCAAATAACCGCGAGGGACTGTGATTGCAATCAGTAGACACACGAACAACGTGACACATACACATTTTTGAAAGTGGAGCGAATCACACTTCAATACTTCACTCTATGTGGCAACCTTTCACAGGACACCAAATGCCAAGCCGGTCCTTCCATAGTGGGTAGGAGGTCCTCGTGCGGAGCGAACAGTAACGTCGTCGCTTGCTGACAGATTTACACCTTGCTACCCTCAACTCACTCCTATAAAATGGTAGGTTATGCCTCGACGTCCAGGTTAGTTACATTAGTTTATTGGGTCCCATATAGCCAGTATGTCGCTGGTACAGTTCAAACTTGCTCATAGGGGCCGCACACGGGTTGGTCCTCAATCGACACAGGCTGGGCTATGTACATGAGTCCATGTCTTGCTGCTACCTACACTGCTGTCTGGTCTCATATTCATACTCATAAATCATTCTCTTCTCTAACCAATCCCGTGTGACGGTATCCCGCGAGTAGATTTCAACTACTCGACTTCTACCGGATTCCCTAAAACATTAGCATGGCAATTCAACATATCGTTTTATCAACCTACCAAAATACTCCATGGGATTGTGGGTGATGCATTTGGAGTATCAATACACCTTAGCCATAATGCAAATCCAAACTATAGACTTAATAGTGATCGAAAGTGTAAAACATTGAATAGTTCTTAAATGCAAATTGGTCTTGTGAGTCAAATTCAAAGTTAGCCTCTTGTGGAAAGTTGTCCAATGCCTCCAGTCCTTTCTCGAGCTCGGTCACTAAACGATATGCAATACAATAATGTGTATGAGTGACAATGAACTATAGGCATTAAGCTTTGGAACACAGTTGAAGTATGCAAATAATCTTAATTGGCTTTGGAATTTTTACAGTAGAAAATAGGTAAAGATATGATTTTGGGGCAAGAATTGGAATTGTTATAGAAGCTTGTTATCTCCAAAATTCCAACAACCATTTGACTTCTCTTAATCTTCCTACTGATTCTGGAGCTTTGACATGGGCAACAATGAGTGTTCTGGCTAGAGTTGCTCTCACTGGTTTTAACAAAATTGGTTTCAAATTTTCTAAGCTTTCTATAGGGAGATATTAATTTTACAAGTTGGAGAGAAATTCTGAAAATGTTTCTGTTGATTTTTTAATTTTCTATGAATATAGATATTTAGAACACTGTTTGACCCAGCAAATCAAGTCAAATGAAATTGAAATTTTACTGGAGTCTAAGGATATTGGAATGAGGTTTCAGACCAAAATTGGGAATTTTCCAATAATCCGAACATGAGGAATTAATTTCACAAGCAATTAGTTCAAAGGAATTAACTATAAAAGTATTAGGAATTTTATATTAAATAAGTTGCGCCACTGTGAATTATTTGTCATAAGGAGTCTACAAGAATTTATTTGGGAATTTTTGAGCAATTCTGCTAGGAGATATTGAATTTTCAAGTTTGCTTGAATTCTGAAATTATTTCTGAAAGGAAAAGTTTGGATTAAATCAAACTGGACCCACTGGTTTGAACCAGGCCAATCAAAATGGGGCCACACCTGGGCCACGGGGTTAATCTGTGCAGCCACACCGAATCCTATGCCACAGATTGATCCCGCGAGAGAGACACAGGCGCTGACAGAGGGGACCCACCGCGACCGTCTTCTACCTCGCGCTCCGGTGAGTTCGGCGGTGCACGGCGGCGGCACCTCGCCGGCGAGGTTGCATCGTCTTCTTCTCGGGCTGATCTTGGTCGTCTGGGCCTATTTTTGAATGAGGAACACACCCACGGCCACGGTGAAGCTCAATAATGAACTTAGCTACACGCGCGATGACGGCGGCGGCCATGAGCTAACCGGCGAGCTCAGGTTCTTCCATTGCTACACTAAAAAGCTCGGGAAAAAGTCCATCACGACCAGGGTGACCTAAGGTATTCAAAAATGGATGAGAAAAGGTGTGAAAAGGGCTGCAACATGATGTTCATGTGTAACCTAGCCATTTTTTGTCCGTCGGTGAGAAAACCCGAAGAACTTAGGCTATGGTCAATGGATTGCACTGTTTTTTGGTCGAGAGTGTGCGTAGAGCCATATAGAAGCTATTATCCTACTGGATTAGACGATGCTTGGACATAGAAAATGAATTGAAGTGAAGACCTAGCCTCGGCTACAATGAATAGAGTAGGAGAAAATGGAAAATACCGTGGCTTCAGTTTAGTAATTTGCGAGTGGTTGGGATGGATAAGTAGGGCACATGTATACGCACACTTCTTCTGTTTGAAGCTGGCCTGGAAATGGCTACTTCGGGTTTGGCGACGTCGAGAAGGAACGGCGACATCCGGCAGCTCCCCATGACCGTGGCACCAACTTTGCAAAATAAATACGAATGAGACAATGGCTCAACAAATTTCTCTGGAAGCATGAAAGTAGACAACTTGACAGTTGTTTTTGCTCTTTGGAGAAGGAGCAGAAGGTCTCTGGTTTGGCTCAGCAAGGAAGGCGCAAGGCCGACGGCTATGGCGTGCTCGGTGGCAAGAACAGAGGATAGGTGTTGTCTGCACCAAGGTGTCTTCGAGCAGGGGGTGAGAGGGAGAAAGATCAGCTCGTATGTCTCTGGACATGCAGGGGTGTGCCGTCGAGCTGGAAGGCGGTGGGTGAGCGTTGAACGGCGGGGAGAGGAGAAACAGAGTCAGCAACCGTGATTGTTTGACTGGCAGGTGGGTCCCACGGCTGCTCCTCCTTATCCCTCTCTGTTCCAACAAATCGCTCACCTAACTTTGGCCAAAAATCACCACATTTGGCAGTTGGCCTATTTTAAATACGTAGAATCCGAATTTGGACTCAATTCACACATTTGATCAAGTTTTAGTCGAAATTCAAATTCAAATTTGAATTAAAATGCATTTCAATGAACACCTTGAATTAAATAGCAAAATGCTTCAAAAAGTATGAAATTTTACAGGGACACATTTTGAATTATGAGGAATTTATTGGGGAACTCAAATTGTCATTTTGACTTAGTTTAAACAGGAGCTATCTTTGAATTTTAATCCCTCCATTAGAGTTTGAAAGGATTTGTTTTACCACTTGCTATTTTGATATCTTTTCTGAACTTGGGTTTCATAGCTGAACTGAACATATGAATTTTTAGGTCTTTTACACTCCATCCAAGTGTTTGTGCATTAGAAACGTAGGCTATGGTGCTCTACATCGATTGACCTTGATTAGTGCTAAGTAAATTAGATTAAGACCCGGTTAGGTTTTGCCTAGTGTTAATTAGTGCAACCTAAGTTATAACAGTATGTAGTGGGGTTTGATTGGCACGTTGTGCGGTGTGTTCTGGCCATTGCAATGGGAGGTTGGGATGATGAGGTGATGGTATTGTTAAACATGGAAGCATATATCAATATTTGATATGTTATATTGACTACCATATATGTGGAAAGTATACTTGGTATGATATATTGGCTAACATATATGTCGGGAGTATATTTGGTATGTTAGATAGACTATCATATACATCAGTAGTATATTTGGTAGAGAATATGTTATGTATAGTAGTCTATATCTATAGATAGAAGGACATCATCTATTCTTGGAACTTATGTAACATACCATGTATATATTTCTCTATAAATATAAGAGCCCATGACCCATAGTGGTCATTCAGCGCCATACAATCTATCATGGTAACAGAGCCAAGGTTCTGAATCATACCACAAATTTTTCTTCCTCCTCCACCACTTCCTCCTCCTCTATCATGTCTGTTGCCCACAACACCACCATGGCCTCAATCCCTATTCACCAAGTTGTCACTATTCGTTTGACAAAATCCAACTTCCTCCTATGGCGCGCTCAGCTCCTGCCGTATCTCCGAAGCTCAAAGCTGATTGGGTACCTAGATGGCACCCACGCTGCACCTGAGAAGAAGGTTGCCGCATCGACGGCCCCGGGTGCTGAACAAGTCTCCAACCCAGCGTACGAACGCTGGTATGATCAAGATCAACAACTATTGAGTGGTCTTCTATCGTCGATGACCGAAGAAGTTCTTCGGGATGTCGTCAATGCCATGTCTTCAAAAGAGGTATGGGACTCCCTACAGAAGAAGTTCGCCTCGTCTACGAAGGCGCGCACGGTGCAAATCCGTGTGGAACTCGCTACATCGAAGAAACGTGATCTGTCCGCCACTGACTTCTTCCGCAAAATCACGGGGCTCGCCACCGAGCTCGCTGCTGCTGATGCTCCCCTCCGTGATGAGGAGGTTCTCGCTTATCTTCTTGCAGGTCTCCCGACTGAATACGACCCATTCGTCACCTCGATGACGACAAAGACGGAGGCTCTATCCCTCGATGACGTTTTCGCTCACTTGGTCGCATTCGAAGCCCGACAACTCCAGCACCTGACGGAACTACAACTAAACCATGGTGCCTCCGCGAATTACGTGGGGCGTGGCGGTACATCCCGTGGTCGCGGTCGTGGTAACTGTGGCCGTGGCGGTCGGTCTCGTGGCGGCACCCAGTCGCGCGGTGATCGTCGCGATAACGGCCCTCGTCCTCAATGTCAGATCTGCGGCAAGCTCGGCCACACCGCCATCAAGTTC
This sequence comes from Tuctoria greenei, assembly GCA_036927565.1. Lineage (NCBI taxonomy): Eukaryota > Viridiplantae > Streptophyta > Magnoliopsida > Poales > Poaceae > Tuctoria > Tuctoria greenei. Next base: position 129,471,535 of record JAYESD010000007.1, on the reverse strand, counting down.
TGGTATAGGATGGACAACACGTACCAGGATGAAGCCCCCTCAGCAGCCTTGGCGTCCACAAACTCGTACAAGATCGATCCCAACTGGTACAGTGACACAGGCGCAACCGATCATATTACAAGTGATCTCGATCGCCTTGCTGTCCGTGAACGCTATCATGGAGGCGAACAAGCGCAAGTCGGCAATGGAGCAGGTTTGCAGATTATGCATGTTGGTCATTCTTCAATTAATACTGCTGCTCGCCCTCTTGCATTGCGCAATATTTTGCATGTGCCTGATATTTCCAAACATCTTCTTTCCGTTCATAAATTTTCTCGTGATAATAATGTCTTTTTTGAATTCCATCCATGGCATTTTTCTATTAAGGATCGAACATCGAGGAAAAGTCTTTTGGAAGGGCGATGTGAGTCTGGCCTCTATCCTATCAAGTCATCCGATGTCGCTGCCCTGAAGCATGCCTTAGCGAGCAATTCTACTAGTCAAGCCCAATGGCATGCCCGACTCGGTCATCCTTCATCCCAAGTAGTTCGGTCAATTTTGCATCTCAATAATATTTCATGTCCTAGAGAGTCATCTTTGTCGGTTTGTAATGCATGTCTACTAGCCAAGAGTCATCAATTACCATACACAAGTTCTATTCATCGGTCTACATCACCCTTGGAACTCATTTTCTCTGATGTATGGGGACCTGCACCCCAATCTGTTGGTGGTTTTAAGTATTACATCAGCTTTATTGATGATTTTAGTAAATTTTCTTGGATCTATTTAATGCATGATCGTTCTGACGCTCCTCGTATATTTTTACAGTTTCAAGTGCATGTTGAGCGTCTCCTTGATGGTAAAATTAAGTGTGTTCAATCTGATTGGGGTGGGGAATACCAGAAAATCCACAACACATTTTTTCGTTCTCTTGGCATATCTCATCGTGTTTCATGTCCTCATACACATCAACAAAATGGTTCCGCTGAACGCAAACATCGTCATATTGTTGAAACCGGTCTTGCTCTCTTAGCTCATGCAGGCATGCCCCTTAAATTTTGGGATGAAGCTTTTCTTACAGCCACATACCTCATCAATCGTCTTCCTACTCGAGTTATTGATAACAAATGCCCTTTAGAGCGTCTATTTAATACACCACCTGATTACTCACTATTAAAAGTTTTTGGGTGTGCTTGTTGGCCTCATCTTCGTCCTTATAACAAACATAAGCTCTCTTTTCGATCCAAGGAATGTGTTTTTCTAGGCTACAGCTCTTTACATAAAGGTTATAAATGTCTTGATACTGATTCTGGTCGTGTCTATATTTCCAGAGACGTTATTTTTGACGAGAATATTTTTCCTTTCACAAGAACTCCACCCCATCCTTCCCAAAATTTGGAATCGACACATAGTAATATTGATTTGCGCATGTTGCATTTGGGAAACAGCAGTACTAATTTGGAAAATGGTCATATACATGCATCTCTGCCTGATAACTCTTTGGATGCAGATAATCAGGAATCCTTATCTCAAAGATCTGCTCCAGATATGCTGCCATCCATGCAACATGAATCAGATTTGGGAGCACCTACCATACCTGTTGATTGCCTGCCAATTAATGGTGTAAATCAGGATGCACTTCCTAATATTGAGGCCCAATCAGGTGTCGAGGCTAACGCACCCTCTGTCCATCCGTACCGGACGCGCCTACAAAATAATATTAGGCGTCCAAAGGTACGTACAGATGGTACAATTACATATTCTGTGGTACGGTCCTGTACTTCTGAGCCTACTTCTCATGTTGCTGCTATGGAGCATCCTATGTGGCGCCAGACCATGAATGATGAATTTCAGGCACTCATTAAAAATAAAACATGGCATTTAGTACCTCCTCGTACTGGTATTAATGTCATTGACTGCAAATGGGTCTTCAAGCTAAAGCAAAAGCCAGATGGGTCCATTGACCGCTACAAAGCACGTCTGGTTGCTAAAGGTTTCAAACAACAAAATGGAATTGATTATGATGATACTTTCAGTCCAGTTGTTAAACCAACTACTATTCGACTTTTATTGTCCCTTGCTGTTTCTCGAGGTTGGGCTATTCGACAAATAGATATCCAGAATGCTTTTCTACATGGTCTTCTTCATGAAGATGTTTATATGAAATAACCTCCTGGATTTGTGGATTCTCAACATCCCAATTTTCTTTGCAAGTTGGATAAATCTCTTTATGGTCTCAAACAAGCACCACGTGCCTGGTTTTCTCGCCTTAGCTCCAAACTCTTGGAGTTGGGATTTACAGCCTCAAAGGTAGATGTCTCTCTTTTTATTTTTAACAAGGCTGATATCAACATATATATTCTTATCTATGTTGATGATATTATTATAATGAGCTCATCTTCTGTGGCTACTGAGAGACTCCTTACACAACTTAAGGCTGATTTTGCAGTAAAAGATCTTGGTAGACTCAGTTATTTTCTTGGGATTGAAGTATGTCATTCCTCTCATGGGCTCATTCTGACACAACACAAATACATACAAGATTTATTATCCCGAACTAATATGCTCACCTCCAAAGGTGTGTCCACTCCTATGGTTCCTACTGAGAAGTTGGGAATAGATATGGGTGAAAAGCTCTCGTCTGAAGATACTACAAGATATCGAAGTGTTGTTGGTGCCCTCCAATACCTATCATTGACAAGACCTGATATTTCTTTCTGTGTCAACAGAGTCTGCCAATTTCTATCAACTCCAACTACTGTACATTGGGCGGCGGTCAAAAGGATTCTAAGATATCTTAATGAAACTATTGATATGGGATTATGCTTCACCAAGTCTGGCTCTTCACTGCTTAGTGCGTTCTCAGATGCTGATTGGGCTGGGAATCCTGATGATCGTCGAAGCACTGGCGGATATGCCATATTTTTTGGTGGTAACCTTATTTCTTGGAGTTCACGCAAACAGCCAACAGTGTCTCGTTCAAGTACAGAGGCTGAATATAAGGCAGTTGCTGATGCTACCGCAGAATTGATTTGGATTCAGGTGCTTTTGCGTGAGCTTGGGATTTCGCAATCACGAGCACCCAGTCTATGGTGTGATAATATTGGTGCCACCTATTTATCTGCCAATCCAATTTTTCATCGACGGACGAAACATGTTGAGGTTGATTATCACTTCGTTCATGAACGAGTATCATCTCGTCAACTCGATGTGAGATTTGTATCATCTAAAGATCAGCTCGTCGACATTATGACCAAGCCATTACCGGTCTCCTCCTTCAATAATTTTCGACGCAATCTGAACTTAGTATCACACCGTCCAGATTGAGGGGGGGTGTTAAACATGGAAGCATATATCAATATTTGATATGTTATATTGACTACCATATATGTGGAAAGTATACTTGGTATGATATATTGGCTAACATATATGTAGGGAGTATATTTGGTATGTTAGATAGACTACCATATACATCAGTAGTATATTTGGTAGAGAATATGTTATGTATAGTAGTCTATATCTATAGATAGAAGGACATCATCTATTCTTGGAACTTATGTAACATACCATGTATATATTTCTCTATAAATATAAGAGCCCATGACCCATAGTGGTCATTCAGCGCCATACAATCTATCAGGTATATGCGAAGCTTGTGGAGGTAGTGGATCATCTATATGGTTATGTGTGTTTTGGGTCCAAGTGATTGGCTTCTGAGTCGTAGATGGCAAAGCGGCGAATGGGAATTGAGTTTCATCAAACACCACCTGTCTACAGGTGATGATTTTCCGTGTTGCAATATCAAGACACCTATATCCTTTGTGATTATCAGGATACCAGAGGAAAACACAAGACATCGATCTGGGACTAAGTTTATATGGTGCAGTGGCTGTGAGATTAGTAAAGCAAAGACAACCAAATAGAGGCATGTGAACATATGCGCAGGTGTGACTCCAAAGAGTACTTCATATGGCGTGAAGTTTATGTGGAGCGGCATGAGATTCAATTAAGCAAATATGTTGTTGTGTTCAAGGCTTCTGCCCAAAAGTGATGTGGTGCGTGAGAATGCAGCAACATGGTACAAAGAGAATTATTGATGTCGCGAAGTATTCTTTGGGATTTTCTGTTTTGTGGTGAGGTATATGGACAGCAAAGCAGGCGGTGAATGCCCTTTGCAGAGAGATTAAGAGCATTATTATTAAACTTGCGGCCATTATAAGTCTATATTGTGATGATCTGTGGACGAAATTGGGCGGCAACATGTGAGTGAAAAGACAGAAAAGTGGGAAGAACTTTGCTCTTATCCTGCAGTGGTGGACGCAAGGCTTTGAGAGAGCCCGGAAAGAAACTAAAAATGCTGGTGAAAATTTTGAAGCGGGGGGGGGGGGGGGGGGGGGTGTAACACCCATATTTTATGTAAATAAAATTGATCAAACCTTAGTACATTCAAGTACGCATTTTTGTGTGAATTTTGAAGTTCAAACGAGTAGCAAACGTTGAAATTTGAATTTGAAATCAAATCAAAAGAAAATAAAAGGAAAAAGAAAATGAAAAAGGTTAAAAACCCCTATTGGGCCAAATCTCCCACCCCCGGCCCAATTCCCCCTTCTCTTACCCGCAGCCCAACAACCCCCTCTCCCTCTCCTCTCTCTCTGGCCACCCAGGCCTGTGCGTTAGCGCCTTCTTCTCCACGGCACAACCGCCGCGCGCCAACTGCGCCCCGCGCCCACGCCGTGCCTCCACCCCCTCCAACTGCTCCACCCCGCGCAGAATCAAGCCGCAGAACCGCCCTTCACATGCGCCAGCAACTGCCGCCGCCCTTCCCCTCGATAAATTCTGCCCACCCCCTCTCTTTCTTCTTCCCCGCGCCCAAACCCTAGCCGCACCGACACCAAGGTCTGTCGCCCTTGTTCCCGGCTAACCGACGGTTGCCTCACCCCAAAATTGCCCCTAACCTCTTTGCTGTGTCACCAGGAGCACGCCGGGCAAGGTCTAGCGGATAGATCACCGGGGATTCGCCGAGTTCGATGGGTGCCGACGCCAACCGTCGCCGCTTCTCATCGCCGACTCCTCTCCGGCCGATTTCTCACCGCGAAAACCCCCGAGGTATGCTCCACTGTCTCCCCTCTTGCGTTTAGGGTATAGCACGCATAGGATTAGGCGACGTTTGGCCGATTTGGCCAAACGCCGGCGAGGTCGCCGCCACGGGCGCCGTGCGCCGCCACGTGTGGGGACCGGAATCCCGACATCCGAGGATCTCATTGGGTGGTGTCATGCGATGCGACACCCAACAGTATACAAGAACAGAACGAGAATAAAATACAAGATGAAGTCTTTTAGTTATCATACAGCGGAAGTTTTACAATACCAGCGGAAGGAAAGAAACATATATATCATAGCTATGCTCTCAGCACAAGCTATGCAAAAGCAAAGTTATCCATGCCCTGGATACTTCGCACTAGCAACGCCCAAGTCACGGCGGTGTGTAGGGTTCCCACTCGGTTGTACACCCTAGAGGGGGTGCATCCTAATCATCAAACCCTTCATCAATCGTATAACCTGCAAAAACTCGTTAATTGCAAACATGAGCATAAGGCTCAGCAAGACTAACCCGTCTCACTAGACATATGTAAGGGTGAATACTAAGCACAGGTAAGGTGGAGCATAAACGAGTCGCCTACAAGTGGATCCTTAAATTCATATTTTAAGTAGCAAATGACATTCTCCAAGAACGACACATCATAGACTCCACAATCAAACAAGAAACGCTTTGCCGATGATATGACATGCCCAGAGCACATAATGCTATTACAGCTAAAGTATGGGGAAACTGTAAACTTTAATTTTACTATCTCTAAGTCATACAAGGTTGCAAAGCAATTATAATTCAATACAACATATTTTTCTGGCTTCTTTAGTATTTACTACGTCACGGCGCAGTGAACAAGTGGTACTCTATTACCGCGAGGGACGGTGATTGCAATCATGACACACCCGGACAACACGACACATACACATGTTCGGAAGTGTCAGCGAGTACACCAGTACCTACGTAACACTTCAGTACTAGTCGTATATGGCCACCTTTCACAAGAAACCCAAATGCCGAACCCGTCTCACCTACGTGAACAGAAAGTCTCTGCACGGAACACCTCTTGTGTCTGTCGACCGATTTACACCTTACTGTCCTCAACCCACACTTATCGATGGGGAGTTAATGGGCCTCAACATCCCAGTTATCGAGTTACGTCAGTTTACTAGAGTCCATATGTCCAGTATGTCGCCGGTACAAGTCAAGCTTGTTCAAAGGGGCCGCATACAGACGGGCCTTAACTAACCAATCAGAGCTATGCGACCAAGACCACGTCTTGCCGCTTCCTATCCATCTCTGACCGGTCTCAAGTTTAGATTAAACAGTTATTTTCTAAATGTTAACCCAGTGTAGATGAATGTCAAATTTCTACCTCGCGAGTAGATTCTAGCTACTCGACTTCTACCGATTGACCTACAACATTAGCATAGTAGTTCTACACGTCGAGCTATCAACCTACCCAATTAACCAATGGGATTGTGGGTCATGCATCTGGAGTATTCAAGCATCCTAAACATAATGCAAAACTCATATGCTAATCAACATAGTGATAAAGCAAAACTTTATAAACGACTTAAATGCAAACCGGGACTTGCCTGGTTGTAGGTCCGAGTCTGTGTTAGTATCCGACAGGCGTACTTCCAAGGCCTCTGGTTCCGCTTCGACTTCAGTCACTACACGATATGCATATAATATGTATATGAATGACTTTGAAAAATAATTACTACCAAGACCATAATTTAACCTATGGTGATCATTATATGATAATGATCTTAATTGGTTTTGGGACTTTGATGGTATATACTAAGGAATATGATAGAAGCCCTTGCAAAGAATAGGAGATGATCAAAGTAGTTTGTTGTCTCTAAAATTATGGCAAGCAATAAACTCCCAAGAATTTTAGAGAAGAAACTGTAGCTTGAACATAGCTGCCAGTTGATGATCATGATAGAGGAGGTTGTCCTGGTTCTAGCAAAATTTGGTTTCATAAATTTCTAAGCCTTGGTGAAGGAGTTATTGAATTCCAAAGTTGGCAAGAATTTCTGGAATTATTTTATAATTGAATTTTTAGCTTTTCAATTAATATTCAGTTTGCAACTGAATTAGGATTAGGAGATTAAGTAAATTAAATCCAAGATTTTTACAGGAACTAGTGTATGACTAAGGGAAGGTTCGGTCCAAATTTGAGACATAATAAAGCAACTGAACATCTGTAAAAATTCAATGACTGAGAAATGTAATTGAACTATACAGAGGTTTATACAGGTGCAATGGCTCCCAAACTTTTTCTGGTAAACAATAATAGGACAATGTATTTTATGCGAATTTTAAGGATTTTTCCAGAGGAAAGTTCACCTGGAAAAATTGTATTTCATTTGAAAAGATTGTTTTCTTCAGAATTTAAATTAAGTTTCACAGAACCTAATTGGTACTAACAGAAACTAGAGCTCAAGGCTTTCAAACAAAATTTGTTTGAAGATTTTTGGAGTAGTCTACAGAGACATATTGATTTTTCAAGTTTGGAAATGGTTCTGCATCAATTTGGGATTTTTAGCTTTTAAATTTGGCGCCTGTGCCTACCGGATTTAAAATCAGCCAACCAGAAGTCAGCCACACCGGAGGCCATAAATATTTCCACGTGGCCACAGAAGATCCCTGGCCACGGGCTGATCTCGGCCGCGCTGCGTCACTGGCAGGTCTGACCCGCGTCCCTGCCTTCTTCAACCTCTGGCCACGGCTCGGGCGGCGGCGCTCTCGCCGGCGATGGTTCTCAGCCCACGGGAGGTCTCGGTACTCACTGCCCCACCCTAGTTTCGCGTGGGGAACACACTGGAGTAACTCCCGACGGTGATGGGTGACCGGAAAACCACCCCTGACGGCGGCGGTGGGTGCTAGGGTTTCAGTTATGTCGAGACCCTCGATTCCCTAGCCAAAACTCTCATTTGAAAGCTCGGGAAGCATCTTGGAAGCATTGGAAAGAGTTTAGGAGGGTCTAGAGCTTGTGCCATAGCCGGGAACACCAAGGTCGACGGTGAACCGAGCTCCTCTAATGGCGGAAGGGGAAAAATCGGATAACTCGTTAATTAGTCGATGGTTCTTTCTGATTTTTGGAGGGAAGGTGCGCTAGGATACGTAGATCATGTCGTCTAACTGGATCAAAGATTTATTGTGCATACAATTGGGATTAAACCGACGAACTAGCTTCGAAGCTATAAAAGTGCTTCGGTAATTCATGGAATACAGACTCTAGGATGCACGATATGAGTTCAAATTTAACTAGAATCTATACGAGATCATGGCACACCTTTTTCCTATAGATTACAAAGGACGGGGAGGCTTGTATCAGCGGCGAGGCTGAGTGGCGTCAGGCGGCACTGAGGTGGTCGCGGCGGCGAGAAATGGCACGGTGCGAGCGAAAGTGAACCGAGGAGGGACTTTGGTCGACGGGGGTGAATATATAGCCTTTACCGCAGTAGAAGTAAAACAGGGGCGGTTAAACGGTTCCCCTGGCTGACATGTGGGCCCCACCGCTCTCCCTTATCTGTTCCTCTAAATTCCACCTCAAACATTGTCCAAAAATTCCCAAAATTTACAGACAGGCTAAGAAAAATATGAGGAACCCAAATCAGCAATCAGATTTCATTTTGGACATAGTTTGTTTCAAATTCAAAATCAAATTTGAATTCAAACATGTTTACAAACCTTATTGAAATAAATAGTAGCTGAGGTCCATAAATCCCCAAAATTAGAAACAAAGCTCACTAAACCATAAAAGGTCTTAGGAAAAATTGTGGGTTGATTTGGGCAAGGTTCAGTGCAAAGCTAAATTTGAGATCGACGCGTAATAGACCCTTTGTACGTGTCCAACTAAGTGGAAGACGTACTTCAAAAATCTTGAGAATTTTCTGGGAAGTTAATTAAAATATTTAAGAGGCCAAGGAAAGTTTTGGAGCCTTGGATTTGAATCTTTTGGTCAGGGCTTTGTTATACATAGCAACATAATCAAATTACATTTGTTTTGATTTTATATTGCTGCAATATACTTTGCCCTAGCCATTTCATTCAATTAAATTCCCAAATTTTGCAGAAATGTTTAGTCAAACTTGTTCTAGGATTAGTGATGAAGTCCAATCCTCATGTTAATAAGATTAAACGTGAGTAGAAAGAAAACTTTTTAGTGAGGTCAAGTTCATGTGCACAATTATATTGACCTCCATTATGTTTGATAAACAACTTGTAGCTGAACTTCACATGAAAGGAAAAAGTGGGATTTTACATTCCTCCCTCCTTAAATTAATCTCGTCCCGAGATTACAAAGGAAAGATAAAAGGTAAAGATCTACTGAACATGTGCCGCTAACAAGTCCGGATAGTTCGTTTTAAGATACTCCTCGCTTTCCCACGTGGCTTCTTCATCACTGTGGTTGCTCTACAAGACCTTGTAGAAACGCAAGGTGCGGCTCCTTGTGGTGCGAGTTTTCTCATCAACGATCTGGGTTGGATGCTCGGAATAAGTAAGATCTAGTTGGAGAGCCTCCAAATCCTTAATACGTACATTCGTTGGGGCTTTGAGACATTTCTGCAACTGAGAAATGTGAAACACATTGTGGACCACTGCCAGCGACGGCGGTAACTCCAATTGATATGCCACATGTCCGCATCTTTTGATTATTGCGAATGACCCAATGAACTATGAAGCTAGCTTCCCTTTCACTCTGAATCGACGAATTGCCTTCATTGGGGATACCTGGAGATAAACTTTATCCCCAACCTCGAAGTGAAGAGGTCGACGTCGTTTGTCCGCATAGCTCTTCTGACGAGACTGAGTGGCTTTGAGATTTGCTTGAATAATTTGTACTTGCTCTTCGGATTCATTTATCAAGTCGATGCCATATACCAATCGTTCACCAGATTCGCACCAGTTCAAGGGTGTGTGACACTTCCGGCCATAAAGAGCTTCATATGGCACCATCTGGATGCTAGCCTGGTAACCGTTGTTGTACGAAAATTCCGCCAATGGTAGATGATCATCTCAATTCCTACCATGGTGGATGGCACAGGCACGAAGCATATCCTCTAGCACTTGATTCACTCGTTCGGTTTGTCCATCAGTCTGAGGATGATAAGCCGAGCTTCAAATCAGTTTGGTACCCGATGCATCGTGGAGATGCTCCCAAAAGTGAGCAACAAAAATAGATCCACGATCTGAAATGATAGTGCGGGGTACTCCATGTAGACACAATATTCTGGAGATATAAAGTTATGCATACCGCTTTACATCATACTTGACACTGACCGGTATGAAATGAGCTGATTTGGTCAACCGATCAACGATCACCCAAATTTAGTCGTGCTTATGGAGAGTGGGAGGCAACCCAACAATGAAATCCATGCTGATATCCTCCCATTTCCAAGTCGGTATGCTTAAAGGTTGAAGCTGTCCAGCTGCCTTCATAGGTCGGCCTTAACTCGCCGACACGTATCACATTCGGATACGTATTTTGCTACTTCTCTCTTCATCTGAGTCCACCAGAACTTCTTCCTTAAGTCTTGGTACATTTTGTTACTTCCCAGATGAATGGAATATTTGGACAGATGAGCTTCATCCAGTATCTTCTTCTGAAGTTCCATGTTCCGGGGTACCACTATGCGGTTTTTAAACCAGAGGGTACCTGCATCGTCACATCGGAAACATTTCATCCCCCCCTTCTCCAATCTTTGCCGAATGTGCGACATCCCTTTGTCCTCCTTCTGAGCTGCCATAATATCCTCCCTGATAGTAGGAATGAGAGCTAGGTTGTAGAGTGCCCCATATGGAACCAAGTAGAGACTCGGTTCTTCTTCTTCCATTGAGGTAATGAAAAGATTGTTGACATGGGACTTGCGGCTCAGAACATCTGCGACTACATTCGCTTTGCCTGGATGGTAGTGGATCTCAATCTCATAATCCTTGATTAATTCCAACCATCTATGCTGTCACATATTTAAGTCCTTTTGGGTGAAGATGTACTTTAGGCTCTTGTGATCGGTGTAGAGATGTACTAGATTACCCAGTAGATAATGTCTCCACATCTTCAATGCTAGCACCACAACAGCGAGCTCTAGATCATGAGTCAGATAGTGCTGCTCATGGTTCCGAAGCTGCCGTGATCCATAAGCGATCACTCGTCGGTCCTGCATCAACACACAACCCAAACCAATTCCTGATGCATCACAATACACGTCAAATGATTTGGTTGTGTCCAGTTGAGCTAATATTGGTGCCGTTGTGAGGTGTTTTACCAATGCCTGGAAACCTCCCTCACATGCCTCTGTCCATACATACTTCTTCCCCTTTTTCAAAAGTTCTGTCATTGGTTTAGCTATTTTTGAGAAACTAGGAATGAACCTCCGGTAATAATTAGCTAAACCCAGGAAACTTCAAACTTCATGTACAGACTTTGGAGACTCCCATTTGAGTACTTGCTTTATTTTGCTTGGATCAACTGCAATCCCTTCTGCTGATATGATGTGCCCTAAAAATGGCACTTGGTTGATCCAGAATTCACACTTGCTGAACTTAGCATATAGCTGGTGGTCCTGTAATCGTTGAAGCACGATACGCAAGTGTTGAGCATGTTCTTCTTCAGATTTTGAATACACCAGGATGTCATCAATGAAGACCACGACAAACTTGTCCAATTCTGGCATGAACACCGAGTTCATAAGATACATGAAATGAGTCGGTGCGTTGGTCAATCCGAAGGACATAACAAGGTATTCATACAGTACATACCTTGTTGAGAATGTTGTCTTAGATATATCTTCTGGCCAGATTCTAATCTGATGATAACCAGAACGAAGATCCATCTTCGAAAATACTTTAGCACCCACTAGTTGATCGAAAAGAATATCAATGCGTGGTAGTGGATACTTGTTTTGACAGTGACGACATTGAGTGGACGATAGTCCACACATAGTCTCAGGGTCTTATCTTTCTTATCCACGAACAATGTAGAACAACCCCATGGTGATGAACTTGGACGAACGAAACCCTTGTTCTCAAGTTCCGTTAACTGCTCCTTCAGTTCTGCAAGTTCCTTGGGTGCCATCTTGTAGGGTTGCCTTGAGATTGGCACTGTTTCCGGTACAATCTCAATCTTGAACTCTATATCTCTTTCTGGTGGCATACCAGGAAGATCTTCGGGAAACACATCCGAATACTCACATACTACCGGAATATCCTTAAGTTCAATAACCTTGGTATTGTGAGTAGATGGATTCACTAGAATGGTTCTCTCAAGATTGAGTACTTGGGAAGGATGAAGTGGAGTAGGAAAATTTTTTCGAGGAACGAGATCTAGAATAGCACCATGGAATTGTAACCACGCCATTCCCAAGATGACATGTAGCTTCTGATTCTCTAGTATTAGAAGCAAAGTAAGATATATAGTTCCATCTAGGTTAAGTGGTATCCCAAGAACCATCTCATTTGTTACTGTCTTCCCAACCGGAGTGCAAATTACATATGGAGTTTTGGTGGAGATAATAGGCAACTGACTTTTAATGACAAAGGACTTGCTAATGACATTGTGGGAAGATCCAGAGTCAAAGAGTATGACTACGGGATGATCAAAGATAGAAAACGTACCCGTGAGTACGGGTGCGCCATCCGGAACGTCCTCAATGACGAGGTGGTGGACGTTGCCAAGTTTGGGGACTGGCTTCTTGGGCTGGTTGCGGGGCTGGTTGGCGCCCTGGTACGACGACTGTCCTCCACCCTGCCTAGTCTGCAGGCAGTCCCTGGTGAATTGCCCCGTGCATCCACACGTGAAACACGTGTACGGGGTTTGGCCGGTACGAATGGGAGGACGGAATCCCGGTGCACGCGGTGGAGGTGGAAGTGCACGTGGGATCATCCCCTGCTGTTGCTGCGGTCAGAAACCGGCGTTGCCGAACTGGCGACCACTAAACATCGGTGGTCGTGATGGCAGTTGCCACCCCTGGCCGGATGGTGATCGATACATTATTCGGTACTTCTGAGGAGCACCACCTCCGCTGCCTTGTGGAGCACTCCTCTTCTTCTTGTTTGAGGACAACTCTCGAGTAGCGTCCTCTTGTACGATTGCGGCATTGACAATGTCGTTGAAGCTGCCGCGGTTGAACAAGGCAAGCTTGTCCTTCATCTTGGGGTTCAAATCCAGGTAGAAGCACTCTCGCTTCCTGTCTTCCGTGTTCACTTGGTCCTGTGCATACTGGGCCAAGTGGTTGAAGGTCTTGGAGTACTCGTAAGCACTCCTTCCTCCCTGCTTCAGCTCCAAGAACTCTTGAAGCTTCCTTCTCATAATCCCAGGAGGGATATGGTAGGCGCGGAACGCCTCCCGAAATTCTACCCAGTTAACGACATAGCCTGCAGGGTGTGCGGCGAGGTAGTTTGCCCACCACGCACCACCAGAACTCTGCAGTTGTTGAGCTGCAAACAGAGTTTTCTGTTGTTTGGTTGTCTCGAGCAAATCGAACTTCCCTTCAATGGAGCGGAGCCAGTTGTCCGCCTCCAAAGGTTCTTCGGCCTCCCTGAAGACCGGCGGATGCGTCAATGTGAAATCCAAGTAGGAACTCGGATATGGCTGATGTGGCCCATCAGCTTGTCGTCCCCCTTGACGGGACGAATGCTGTACGAGGGTCCGCAACAACTCAGTTTGCTTGTCGTGCAAGCCGAGCACTGCTGTGAGAACCTCCGCGAGACTTTTGGGAAGTGTAGGTGGAGGTGGCTGCGTCTGGGGCGTGTTCTGCCCCGGGGTGGTGTGTCACCCCCCTGTCCCCCACTTGAGCCTCCCACTTCCGGGGCTGTACGTGTACGCACCATGCTGCAATACAACAATTTACACCATAAGTCTCATTGCCTCAAGTTCATCCTTCCATATAAATAGTAATGCGGTAGACAACGATAGATAATATACAACATTAACATATATTGATAAAGTACAAGCTTTATACAAGATATATTATCTCGTGACCAAGTTTACAATAGTAAACTCCAAAATGATGGACTCCAACTATGGAAATACATCTCTACCATGCTTGGTCCCCATGAGATGTCATACACATCTTGTCATCTATATAAAAGAATACTGGAACAATGAGAAGGTTTCCAACTCTCAACAGTTTAAGAAAATTTAAAACTGGAGTTGTAATCACAGTCTGTTCCAGCTGACCTTCCTGTATAAATTCTACAGTTTCATACAGGAGATGTCAGAATCAAAGGTGAAGTTGAATACCAAAGTTGTAGTATACTTTCCAAACTTTCCATATTGTATTAATACAGCTACAAGTGAGCTAGGAAATATAATCTATACAGGTTTTAAGTTGACCCATATTTTCTGGAAATTTTGACAGAACCTCCCCTGTATATGTAGTGATGTCCACAATTTATACAGGGATATCATGACAATATTTTGAGGTAATTAGAAAATAAACTTTGTATAACATCAAGTTGACAATCCAGAAGTAAAAGAGTTACCCCCCCCCCCCCAAAGTTTGTTATACAGGTATCGCGCGCGAATTCACAAACATGTGCAAACTGCTTCAAGTTCTGGACTGCCAGAACCAAGTTTGCGACAAATGGAATTAGACACTGCTATACACAAATTCAGATCATGAATGCAAAATAAAGTTGATGGAGGACTTCCTAAGCTTTCCAAAAATGTATACATGTGATTATGTCACTATTCTGGATTAAAAGTTATAACTATCCAAACTAAACAGTTGAACTGACTGGTTTGCACCAGCAGTCCTAGAGTCCACTGTTTTGATTTCCAAATTTGATTTGACTCAAATTCGAATTAGGAAAAACTCTACACATCAAACCTGTATATATGCCTCTCCCCTTTCCAGAAATTTATCACAATAAGGCAGAAGATGTTCCTACAGTGAGTTATGGCAATATTTCTGGAACTGGTACAATGGGAGGGTCATCTGGAGCAGTTTTAGTATACTCGAGATTTCAACAGATTATCAAACTTTTCTGCCCTGATGGTCAACAGAAAAGTTCTAGAGGTATTCACGAGCTTTCCATCCATATATGATATCCTTATGTTATCTATAATATAACCAAGATTACTACCCGGCGAAGTCGAGTCAACTTCTGCCAGAAATCAAGAATCTTGATTTTACTTACCCTATCGAGTCGGAGTCCTTTTTTACGGAGTCCAAACCTACCAGCATTTGATATTCGGACTTTCCAAAATATTATGCATCCATTCTGTCATTGGGGATGGTCAAGTATCATGTTTGATACTGACGGACCAAAGAAAATTCTATCTGGTATATCCGGTTACGTCTATAGGTGGTTCCTATATCGTTCTCTCGCAAACGGTTTCTACACGGTCTTCTACCGTGGTCAATGCTGCAAAAGAAAAACAATCCCCTTTCACACTTTCACATCTCAATGGTGGTATGGTGAAACACGACAGGCAGTCACAATAATACATATGAAAATAAATGCATACAACTCTGGTGTGAGTCGCCCTCGAGCGAGGTCATGTCTCGAGGTACATGGCTGTAAATACGTCTGTACAGCAAAGACTCCCGTATGATCCGGCTTGTACACGCTCGAGCATACGTGTTTCGCATGCTCCCATAGAACATGAATGGTTCTAGAGATGCATACTATCGGGTTATACACCACCCGACGGGGGCTGCCACTAACTTTGAAGCACGCTGGAGTACCGCGTGTCATAGGTTCTCAAAAACATAGAAAGCTTCAGAGACTCTTATTAACATTTCCGTGCTAAGCCACGAAAAACTTCCATGCTACCTCTCGCATGGTGAGCTTACCGCAATTGATCCGCTTACGGTGGTGTACCTTACCTCTTACCTGACATCGGGGCGTTGTTACAGAATTGATAACATATAAGTTAGTTTACCACCTTTATATCTTATACTAATAATATTCCTTATAAGGGCATATAGCTAATTCCTCACTCAAATCCTAATTTTTGAAAATATGTTCTTTTCAAGTACACTATTCCCAATGATGCTCTGATACCATGTCTGTGGGGACCGGAATCCCGACATCCGAGGATCTCATTGGGTGGTGTCGTGCGACACCCAACAGTATACAGGAACAAAACGAGAATAAAATACAAGACAAATTCTTTTAGTTATCATACAGCGAAAGTTTTACAATACTAGCAGAAGGAAATAAAATATATATCATAGCTACGCTCTCAGCACTAGCTATGCAAAAGCAAAGTTATCCATGCCCTGGATACTTCGCACTAGCAACACCCAAGTCACAACGGCGTGCAGGGTTCCCACTCGGCCGTACACCCTGGAGGGGGTGCAACCTCATCATCAAACCCTTCATCAATCGTATAACCTGCAAAAACTCATTAACTGCAAACATGAGCATAAGGCTCTGCAAGACTAACCCGTGTCACTAGACATATGCAAGGGTGAATACTAAGCATAGGTAAGGTCAAGCATAAATGACTCCCCTACAAGTGGATCCTTAAATTCATATTTTAAGTAGCAAATGACATTCTGCAGGCACAACACATCATAGACTCCACAATCAAACAAGAAATGCTTTGCCGATGAGATGACATGCCCAGAGCACATAATGCTATTACAGCTAAAGTATGGGGAAACTGTAAACTTTAATTTTACTATCTCTAAGTCATACAAGGTTGCAAAGCAATTATAATTCAATACAACATGTTTTTCTGTCTTCTTTAGTATTTACTACATCACGACGTAGTGAACAAGTGGTACTCTATTATCGGGAGGGACGGTGATTGCAATCAGGACACACCCGGACAACACGACACATCCGCACGTTTGAAAGTGTCAGCGAGTACACCAGTACCTACGTAACACTTCAGTACTAGTCGTATATGGCCACCTTTCACAAGAAACCCGAACGCCGAACCCGTCTCACCTCCGCGAACAGAAGGTCTCCGCACGGAACACCTCTTGTGTCCGCCGACCGATTTACAACTTACTGTCCTCAACCCACCCCTATCGATGGTGAGTTAATGGGCCTCGACATCCCAGTTATCGAGTTACGTCAGTTTACTAGAGTCCATATGTCCAGTATGTCGTCGGTACAAGTCAAGCTTGTTCGAAGGGGCCGCATACAGATGGGCCTTAACTGACCAGTCAGAGCTATGCGACCAATACCACGTCTTGCCGCTTCCTATCCATCTCTGACCGGTCTCAAGTTTAGATTAAACAATTATTTTCTATAAATTTTAACCCAGTGTAGATGAATGTCAAATTTCTATCTCGTGAGTAGATTCCAACTACTCGACTTCTACCGATTCACCTACAACATTAGCATAGCAGTTCTACACGTTGAGCTATCAACCTACCCAATTAACCAATGGGATTGTGGGTCATGCATCTGGAGTATTCAAGCATCCTAAACGTAATGCACAATTCATATGCTAATCAACATAGTGATAAAGCAAAACTTTATAAACGACTTAAATGCAAACCGGGGCTTGCCTGGTTGCAGGTCCGAGTCTGTGTTAGTATCCGGCAGGCGTACTTCCAAGGCCTCTGGTTCTTCTTCGACTTCGGTCACTACACGATATGCATATAATATGTATATGAATGACTTTGAAAAATAATTACTACCAAGACCATAATTTAATCTATGGTGATCATTATATGATAATGATCTTAATTGGTTTTGGGACTTTGATGGTAGATACTAAGGAATATGATAGAAGCCCTTGCAAAGAACGGGAGATGATCAAAGTAGTTTGTTGTCTCTAAAATTATGGCAAGCAATAAACTCCCAAGAATTTTAGAGAAGAAACTGTAGCTTGAACATAGCTGCCAGTTGATGATCATGATAGAGGAGGTTGTCTTGGTTCTAGCAAAATTTGGTTTCATAAATTTCTAAGCCTTGGTGAAGGAGTTATTGAATTCCAAAGTTGGCAAGAATTTCTGGAATTATTTTATAATTGAATTTTAGCTTTTCAATTAATATTCTGTTTGCAACTGAATTAGGACTAGGAAATTAAGTCAATTAAATCCAAGATTTTTACAGGTTCTAGCGTATGACTAATGGAAGGTTCAGTCAAAATTTGGGACATAATAAAGCAACTGAACATCTGTAAAAATTCAATAACAGAAAAATGTAATTGAGCTATACAGAGGGTTATACAGGTGCAATGGCTCCCAAACTTTTTCTGGTAAACAAGAATAGGACAGTGTATTTTATGTGAATTGTGGGGATTTTGCCAGTGGAAAGTTCACCTGGAAAAATTGTATTTGCATTTGGGAAGATTGTTTTCTTCAGAATATAAAATTAAGTTTCACAGAACCTAATTGGTACTAACAGAAACTAGAGCTCAAGGGCTTTCAAACAAAATTTGTTTGAAGATTTTTGGAGCACTCTACAGAGATATATTGATTTTTCAATTTTGGAATTGGTTCTGCATCAATTTGGGATTTTTAGCTTTTAAATTTGGCGCCTGGGCCCACCGGATTTAAAAGTGGCCAACCAGGAGTCACCCACACCGGAGGCCATAAATATTTCCACGCGGCCATAGAAGATCCCTGGCCACAGGCTGATCCCGGCCGCGCTGCATCACTGGTAGGTGGGACCCGCATCCCTGCCTTCTTCAACCTCTGGCCACGGCCTTTGGCACGGGAACCATCACTGTACTCGGTGCCACTAATTTTTCCGATTGTCTAAGTTGTTCTATTATTTCTTACACATTTTCTTAGACCTTTTGAGCAATTGTTTCATCAAGTGTTTTCTTAAACTTCTCGCGTCTTCTATATGTGTCTTTATCTTTAGGGAAACCATCTAGCCAAGACATTTGCGAAGAGACTGCTCGAACCCGTCTGCTGTGTTCAGAGTTTCCTAAGATAGTGGTAAGTTGGTCATTCTCTCTCTTTGGCTTGAAGAGACCCTTCTGTTGCTTTTCAATTACTTCTTTCATTTTTTTCCTCTACTTCATTCACAGAGTTGGGCTTTTCAAGTTTGCCATCGCTGGTCAAACCTGACCGAGCAAAGACCCACCGCTGAGTTCTCTCATCGCAACCTTCTAACGGGTGAGGATTCCTCTTACTGGTAATTTCGTCTAATATCTTATTCCATTTCTGGACTTTGGGGTCATATCCGACAAATACCAAGTGATGATGGTATTTTTTCTTTTTGGCAAGCTCTGACCTAGTTGCACTTAGAACTTTAGCATCAGGTGTGGTCATTTGACGAACAAACTCTTGCCACTGAGCTTGTGTGATTTTTCCCATATTCCTCGGGCTAGGGACCTTATCATCCTTAACATAAACATTCATTTCACTCTTCCAGCCACGAAACTTCTTGCCGCAAGAGACCAATGTTGCTTTCTTTACAACTTCTTCCGTGCCTTTTGGGAATTTGAATTGTTGGTCTCCTCATTCTTGGTCTCCTCATATAACTTTCTCCAATTCTAGGTTGTGATCGGCACGAGCTCCCTAACAAGAAAACTGCATGCATTTCAGTACTTGGTAACTGCATCGAGTGGTTCTTGGGGAAGCCCACCTGTACCGACCCTTGTTATGTACATGATGCGGTCCAATGGACCCTTATTGGGACCTCGTTGCCCTTGTTTCCGCTTGAGTGAAGCTGATGATTCATCCATTAGAGAACCTTCTGTGGTTTTAGGAGCCGAAGTCACCTCATTGTCTTCGCGATTAATCTAGGTAGAAAAGAATTATAAGACTCCATATACTTGACAACCAACATTAACTTGAACTGCTGAAGTTAAGATTTGTGATCTATACCTCGTCGGCAGGATCATATTCTGGGTCGAGATCCTCTGAAGTCTTTTTAATTTTTATATTAGGAAAAGGGTCCGATGGACTGTAAAAGGAGCCTGAACTGCTGGAGTCAGTAAACTCCATATTGTCTTCTTTATTGTTACTACCAGCACCAGTCTTCTTAGGGCTTTCCATGCTAGAACTAATAAGACGAAAAATATAATGAATGGCATATTAATTCTACATGAAGTGTTGCATGAAGAAAAAGATGAAAGCATTCTAGGGTTTGATAAGGCATTCTAGAGTTTAAGGTGACTGACCAAGGTGATTGACCAAGTTCCATTCTTGGGTTTGAGGCGACTGACCAAGGCATTAGCTAGGCATGTGTATTGCTTGTATCAAAAGCCGACAAGAACAATTGTATCAACAATTAAACAATTCACAATTCACAATTCACAATGTTTTCAAGTCGCCTAGTCGACCCTAGTCGCCTACCCACCGACTAGGTCGACTAGGACGACTAATCGTCGACTAGGGCGACTAATCGATCCTAGTCAACCCTAGTCGGTCCTCTAATCATCCAGTCCATTTTTTCCTCTTAATCATCTCATGATCACAACATAGCAGTTGACAACATTGCATATATCACAAGCACACAAATAAACCACAAGTTCATAATTACAGGTTTAAATAGTGCATACAAGAATTTAGAATATTTTTTTTAAATGTATAAAACTCTATTGGACAATGATGCAGTTAAACTTGCAAGGAACACATCTTCCACTAGAGGTTGAAGTTCACATTAAACTAGCACTATGCAGCGAAAATCGACATTTGAAAACGACAAGAGTCTAACAATGCCTACCCACAACACTATCGATACTGGTAATATCATGTGAAAATAACATCTTACAAACACTTCGCAAAATAAAAACTAACCCTGACCTTCGTGGGATGGCTAGGGTTAAAAAACTTGAGGAAATATATACACCTAGGGCGACATAGTTCATCTTCTTGAGACGACTGACCAAGGCACCTAGGGTTCCAAAACTTTGGTTAAGGAAATCTATGCAAGAAACCATTTTACTCGGCCGGCGGCGAGGGTAAGGATTGCTGACAGCGAGGGAGAGGAGGGAGGCGGCATGGGGACGGAGGAGGGAAGGCTGAAGGTCGGCGGTGACGGCAAAATGGGCGTATCTGGATGTGGCGATGGCGAAGCACGGTGGTGACGACGAAGCTCGGCGTATCTGGAAACGGCAACAGCGAAGCTTGGCGGCGACGTGCGAAGATCGGCGGCAAGAGCGGCAAAGACTTGGCGGCAAACAAAATTTTGGTAGCCTGACAGCGTCGAAGTGATTTCGCCCGGGTTAGGTTTTTCCAATGCAGCCAAGGGCTATATATAGACGCCTTTCTTCTCATGCGGTTATTAAGTACCAACTGCCCGAGAAGATGATTATCTCAGGCGGATGGTAATTACCAACTAGGGGTGGGCAAAAAAACCGAGACCGAAAAAACAAAACCGAAAAAACCGAGACAAGAACTGAAAAGACCGAAATATCGGGTATCGGGTACTTTTCGGGTAGCAAATATAAATAACAAAAAAATAAATGTTGGGTTCAGATACGACTCTCGGGTAACTGAAATAACCAAATAATTGTTCCATCAAATAATAAGTTAAATTATGCGTAGTAAACTATGAACAATTCAAATTTAGATACTTTATTTTCAAGTTGTGATGTGTGAAGTTGTTGGATTTAAACGTTTATTTTTTATTTTTCATTTGTCAATTTATAAAAAATTACCTCATGGGATTAAATTTATCAATCATATTAAATTTGTGTAAACATGACATGGATATAATGTATAATTCGGATATATCGGGTAGGACCGAAGACCGAACCGGAATTTTAGTACCCAAAATGTTCGGGTACCTAATATGATTACAACAATTCGGGTAGTGATTTCAAGAAACCGAATTTTGAAAAAGACCGAAATACCCGAACCAAAATATCGGGTAGATCGAATGCCCACCCCTATTACCAACCGTCTGCGAAGATTCACATATCTCGGGCGGTTGGTAAGTAACAACTGCCTGAGATAATCTTTTTCTCAAGCAGTTATTAAGTACCAACCGCCTGAGAAGAAATTTATGTAAGCCTAATTAATATTCTTGATTAAATGTGGGGCCTTTCAAAAATTCAAATTCCACTTTCTTGTAATTTGATTGAGTATTAAAGGTTACCATTAATTTCACTTCATAAATCCCTATAAATTGGTCAGAACATAAAAAACATATAACAATTGCTATTTGTCATTTCTCTATCTTGATGATTATAGTGATTTTTCCATTTAGTTTTTCAATGGACCTTTTTAGTCATCATACCAACCTCTATGATTTTTTTTCAGATTTTTTTAATTTTTTATCTATGTGTGTTCAAAATTTGATGAATGCCTCACATGTATATGAGTATTTTGGTTAGAATGATGGATAATTTGAATTTTGACATGTTGGAATGCTTTAAAAAGTTTAAGAAAATTCATACAGGTATAAATAATACAAATATGTTCATACAATCCAATTTAAGTGAGGGATCCCTTTTTTTTAGGAGATACACAAATGTGAATAATATGTGAGTATAAATTAATTTGATATTTATCAAAACAATACAATATTAGCTATACAAGTTTTAAAATATTTGGTCCAGGTGGTGGTAGATGTTAATTTTTGAAAAATATAGAAGAAAGAATCATTGAATTTGGACTCGATTTGCAGAATCCATACATGTTTGAGTATTTATATTAGAATCTAAATAAATAATAAACAAGAGAAAAGAAAACTGAAGAACAGGCTCGAGCAATTATCTCAGGCGATTGGTAAGTAACAACCGCCTGAGATAACCTTTTCTCAGGCGGTTATTAAGTACCAACCGTCTGAGAAGAAATTTATGTAAGCTTAATTAATATTCTTGATTAAATATAGGGCCTTTCAGAAGCCCAAATTCCACTTTCTTGTAATATGATTGAGTATTAAAGGTTACCATTATATTTCACTTCATAAATCCCTATAAATTGGTCAGAACATAAATAACATATAACAGTTGCTATTTTTCATTTTTCTATCTTGATGAATATAATGATATTTCCATTAGTTTTTCAATGGACCTTTTTAGTCATCATACCAACCTCTATAATTTTTTTCAGATTTTTTAATTTTTTTTGTATCTACGTGTGTTCAAAATTTGATGAATGCCTCATATGTATATCAGCATTTTGGTTAGAACGATGGATAATTTGAATTTTGACATGTTGGAATGCTTTAAAAAGTTTAAGAAAATTCATACATGTATAAATAATAAAAATATGTTCATACAATCCAATTTCAGTGAATGATCCTTTTTTAGAAGATACACAAATGTGAATAATATGTGAGTATAAATTAACTTGATATTTAACAAAGCATTACAATGTTAGCTATACAAGTTTTAAAATATTTGGTCCAGGTGGTGGTAGATGTTAATTTTTAAAAAATCTATTTATGTTTGAGTATTTATATTGGAATCTATATAAAAAAGAAGCAAGAGAAAAGGAAACTGAAGAACAGGCTCGGGCAATTATCTCAGGCGGTCGGTAAGTACCAACCGCTTGTGAAATAGTTAAAAACCGCCTGAAAAAACCACCTGAACTTTATTATTTTTTATCACAGGCGGTTGTTTCGTTAAAAACCGCCTGTGAAAACCGACGCCTATATAAAGGTATCTCTCGGGCACCATAGAAAACCTAACCCTGGAGGTTTTCCATCGACGCCGCCAGGCTGCCAAAAATTTCCACCGTGCGCCGGTATTCATCATTTGATTTCAAATAGAGAAAAGGTTAGAAGAGACTTCTTCTTCACTGTCATGTTTTTTATTTGTTTTTTTTTCACAGTTTCGTTTTGTTGTGTTTGCATATGTGTCCAGCCCCCCCCTCTCCTCTCCCCTCCCAACCACTTGAGATTCGTAGTAGATTTGAATGATTAAAGGATGAAAGATGTAGTTTATTCTTCCCTTGAGCTCAACCATGAATTTTACAGAACAAGAAATAGATTTGAAGGATTAAAGGTTGAAGATGAATACATGCACCATCACGTGTTTGATGAAATAATTCAATGAATAAGCCTAAGTTCAAAAAACTATTATGGCCACTCCGGCTCTGTTGGTAAGTCTCTGTTCCTCCAATGATGCTCTCTCCTTGCTCTGTTATTGCTCTGGTTTTTACCAATATGAAGCATGTAGTGCTGTTTTTCACCTGTTTAATTCAATCTAGGAGCATATAACAATATAGTTATATACTAGCTATATATGTACATATATATACTATCGACTAGTTTTTTCCCATAAAAAAGTAGTGGACGACTAGAGGACGACTAGGGTCGACTAGAGGGCGATTAGTCGCCCTAGTCGACGACTAATCGACCTAGTCGTCCTTATCGCCCCTTAGGCGACTAGGGTCGACTAGGCGACTTGAAAACATTGCTTGGAACCCTTATGAACAGACCTACATGATACCAATATTCACTCATATGATACAGGCTTGTTATGTGTTTGTAAATTCATTTTATAGAAGACCTTAGGGAATATTTGTGGCCAAATTTTGTAAGTCTTACAAAAAATCTGTTATTGAAGCATGGACCGTCGAGCGTGGATGTATAACATGACAAGACCCGATCCTATGTACATTTATAATGTTGCAAATTTTATTGAAGCATCCAAGAGACATGCAAAGTTGCAAAAGATAGATGACATATTATGTCCATGTATCGACTGTGGAAATAAGATTGCTTAGACGGATACTATAGTAATCCAATCTCATTTGGTGAAAATAGATTTAAAAAAACTACACAATATGGACAGAGCATGGTGAGTTAGATACACATGATGTGGATAAAGATGATGAGAGAGGTTCAGATGACAATAATGTTCATATCGATGATGGTAGTGACAATCAAGATGGTGATGATGATGAGTTCGATTGTGAGGAGATGTTGCGTCACATTGAACCATATGTATTGACTTCTATGAGAGGAATCAAAGGTTTAAGTAAAATGGAGACATTGTAGAATGCGGCGACAGAGCTTTTATATGATGAATCAAACGGTTGTGATAAAGAGTTTACTACATTACGTGCAGTCTTAGAACTACTAAATTTGAAAGCCACACACGGATGGTCCGATTGTAGTTTCTCTGATCTTTTGAATCTTATAGCATAAATTCTTCCAAATCCAAATAAACTGCTCAGAAGCACTTATAAAGCGAAGAAACTTCTTTGCCCAATGGCACTAGGTGTGACAAAAATACACACTTGTGTGAACCATTGTATTATGTATCGCAAAGAGCATGAGCTCGCAACTAGGTGCCCCATCTGTGGTGTCAGTAGAAATAAGAAGGACTACAATCACCAGTATGTTACCAACATGAAAAAGTCTCAGAAGAATAAGAAGTTTATTATTGATCCTGAAGGTGACGATGACGATACTTCTGGCGATGCAGACGGGAAGAATAAGAGAAAAAATCCTGCCTTGGTGATGTGGTACCTTCCGGTAATTGATCGCTTGAAGCGTTTGTTCTCAAATCCTAGGGAGGCTGAACTAATGCGTTGGCATTTCGAGCAACGCAAGAAGAATGAAAAACATATTCGACACCCTGGTAATACAACATAGTGGAAAATTTTTGATATTCAATATCCAAAATTTGCAAAGGAAATCAGAAATGTGAGGTTTGCCTTAGGTACAGATGTAATGAATCCATTTGGTGAAAAAAGGAGCATACACAACACATGGCCCGTGGTCTTAATGATGTACAACCTACCGACGTGATTGTGTCACAAAAGGAAATATATCTTGTTATCTGTTCTTATCCAAGGTCCGAAACAACCCAACATTGAACTTGATGTGTTCTTGGAACCTTTAATGGAAGATATGGCAAAATTGTGGAATGAAGGGGTACGTACATGGGATGAGTACAAGAGGGAGTATTTCACGCTAAGAGCAATGATATTCGTTACCATGCATGATTACCCCGAACTATTTACATTATCGAGACAAACGAAAGGGAAGAAAGGTTGTGTAAGGTGCGTGGATAGAACTAGATTTCTATACCTCACTTCATCCAGAAAGACAGTGTACATGAGACACCGATGGTTCTTGACAGATACACACAAGTATAGGAAGATGAAAGAACAATTTGATAACAAAATCGAAAAAGATACTGCACCAAAACCTTATAGTAGAAAACTTGTGTTTGAAATGGTCAAGAACATTCATACTGCTTTCGGTAAGGGCAAAAAATGTAAAGGAATCAAGAGAAAGAAAAGTACATCTTCGGGTGATACAACTGACATGGCTTTCAAGAAACAATCATTTTTTTCAAGTATCTTCCGTATTGGAAGAATCTGGAAATTTGCCATAGTATTGGTTTGATGCACGTTACAAAGAATGTATTTGACAGCATCATTGGGACCTTGCTGGACATGCCAAGGAAAACAAAGGACGAATTAAATTCACGTATGGACCTAGTAAATCTTGATTTGAGACCAGAGCTTCATCCAGTAGATAAGGCAAACGGGGAGCATTACCTTCCCCCAGCCAGCTACCACTTGACGCTAGAAGAGAATAAAGCAATTTGCGAATGCTTGTGTGGGATCAAAGGGCCCACGAGTTTCTCATCCAATATCCGCAAACTAGTCTCGATGAAAGACTTGTCTTTATTCTGTTATAATTCTCACGACTGTCACATGATGATGACAGTGTTCCTTGTCATTGCAATAAGATTCATCAAACCTGAGCATATAAAAGTTGTCATCACACGTTTGTGTTACTTCTTCAATGCAGTATTGCAAAAGGTGATATCACGTGAAGATTTAGACTATCTAAAAACATACATCGTCGAGACTATGTGCAAGCTTGAGATGTGTTTCCCACCATCATTTTTTGATATGCAAGTACACCTAATCATACATCTTGTTGATCAGCTAAAAGCGTTGGGGCCACTATATTTACATCATATGTTTTCGTTGGAGAGATATTTATGATTATTAAAAGGTTATGTGCGGAACCGTGCTCACCCAGAGGGTTCAATTATAGAAGGATACACCACTGAAGAAGTGATTGAGGGTTGCACTGATAACATCAAAGATGGAAAACCGATAGGTGTGCCTATACCAGTACATGAGTGTAGACTACGTGGGAGAGGAAAAGTGGGTAAGAAAACTTTTATCATTCAAGATTACAAGAATGTACACCGTGCACATTTTGGTGTACTACAACAGCTCACAATTGCTGAGTCATACATCGAGGAACACCAAATTGAGCTTCGTGAAAAATACCAAGACCGCACAGAGGACTGTAACATGAAAGAGCACATAAGATGTTTCACAGAATGTTAATGGACAAAAATATATCATACGGAAACACTATAGAAGAGGCAACAATGAAGAAGTTAGCTTCTGGCCCATGTGCTTTGGTGACATCATGGCAAGCATATGACATCAATGGTTACACATTTTACACTAGAGAAAAAGACGGTAAGAGTGTTGCACAAAATAGTGGTGTTCATATTGAGGCTTATGATTCACAAGGGCAAAAGACCACATACTTCGGGTTCATGTATGAAATATAAGAACTCGATTATGGCGAAAGAATGGTAATGCCCGTATTTAAGTGCCAATGGGTCAAACATCCTGATGGTGTGAAAGTGGACAATTATGGGCTGACGCTGGTAGACTTGAATAAAATGAGTTATAAAGATGACCTGTGGGTTCTCGCCGATAGTGTTGCACAAGTTTTGATGTTCGAGATCCAAAAACTGAGAAGATGCACGTAGTTGTTTCTGGAAAGCAAAATATTGTTGGGGTTGAGATTGTGGGAGATAATAAAGAGGAATATAATCAGTATGAAGAGATGTACCTTTTCACCGAACCAGAAAACATCAAGCGCGTAGAGAGAAGCATTAAAAAGGATTTGAAACCCTACATGTGAGAAGATGTCAATGCTGGAAAAACTGTATGATATATATTGTATATATTTGTATCCTCTGAAATGAACTTAGAACAATGCTCTATTTCAGCTTTAGATAGCATGTTTCAAACATTATTAAATTCAGCTTCTGTTTCGAACATTATTAGATTATTATATTTATCACCTTCACCTGTTCCACAAGTTATGAAATTGTATGTGTATATAAATTTCTTCTAACCTATGATGATCGGGCTTGCCTTCCAACAACTTGGTTCCAAACAACATCTAGAAGCACAACTCTTGAAGCTCCTGTCAAGATAATCCCTTCACAACAAGCTCTTGTAGATGCAAGTAACACCCGGGATTCATAATTTCGATTGTTAAAAGCTTCAATTGAAGTCTGATGATACTTTTCATCCATTTGAGGGCTTGTTTGGATAGGAGTGGATCCACTTTAATATAAGTTGTTTGAGGTGGATTGAGGAGAAAAATAGTTCATTTTTCACTTCAATCCACTTTAATCCAATTAGATTGAGTACACCCAAACAAGTCCTGAAAGGTTTCTTTCTCTTTTCTCCATTTTAAAACTTACGAAGATGTTACTTTATCAGTTCTAATGGCTGAATATATTGACTACAAATCAGTACCATCTCTCTTAGTGCTTCACACAAGCGATGAAGTGAACAACTTCAATCACAAATCTTGTTTTTACCCTTTTCATAGGAATTTGACCTTAATCTTTCAAGCATAGATTTATCAATAACTGAATCTTCCTCATCAGACATGTTAATGGCAGTTACAAGTGAAGGGTGTGTCGAAGCTAACGAAATCTCAACGGGACTGGAGACAAAGAGATGCTGCATATGAGTGACAATGTCCAAGTTAGAAAACATGAGGCTATGATGGCATCCTTCAACAACATGAAAAGTGATGCCAAGGTTATGCTTGCATCAAACAAGGCATATTGTGAGGGCATACCACTTGTTGGAGCATAACGGTTATGCTTGCCCCAACAAGTGTTATACCCTCACAACATGCCTTGATTGATGCAAGCATAACCTTAACATCACTTTTTATGTTGTTGAAGGTTGCCATCATAGCTTCACGCTATCTAACTTGGACATTGCCACTCATATGCAGATCTCTTTATCTTCAATCCGATTCACATTTCGTTAGCTTCAGCACATCCTTCACTTATAACTGCCATTAACATGTGTGATAAGGAAGCTTCACTTATTTGATAAATCTATGCTTGAATTAAAGATTAAGGTTAAATCCCTATGAAAGTGTAAAAACAAGATTTGTGATTGAAGTTGTTCACTTCCTCGCTTGTTTGAAGCACTAAGAAAGTAGGTACTGATTTTAGTCAATATATTTAGGCATTAAAACTGAGTAAGGAACATCTTCCTAAATTTTCAAATGGACAGGAGGGAAAGAAATATTTCAAATGGATGGGAAAATCCTCCCAAGGATCGTCAGGCTTCAAATTGATGCTTTCAACAATCCAAATGATGAGCCACGGGTGTTACTTGCATCTACAAGAGCTTGCTGTGAAGGTATTAGCTTATCAACATCACAGGCGGTTCTTAATTAACAAGCAGCCTGTGAAAACAATGACTTTCCCCAGGCGGTTCTTCAATAAAAACCGCTTGTGATGATTGAACCAGTACATACGGTTCTTAAACAATGACCGCCCGTGAAAATCATGTATTTACCCAGACGGTTATTAATTAAGAACCGCCTGTGATGTTTGGTACATCACATGCGGTTCTTAATTAATAACCGCCTAGGTAAATAATGTACATACCCAGGAGGTTCTTTCTTAAAATCCGCCTGTGATGTTTAGTCATCACAAACAGTTATTGTATCATTCGTCATCACAGTCGCATTTTTTACGGACCGTCTATGTTTGAAAAATCGAGGCGCTTGTGAAAATGCTTTTTGTAGTAGTGTAAGGTCAAATTGTCCCATATGTAAAGTTTCAATCTTCAAAGCAATTTCACGCACAAAGATAAAAGCATAAACAAGTATGTGATGTGATGAGGGAAAATAATAAATTAGTGATAAATAGTGATTGAAATATTTTTTCTATCAATCTATTTAAGAAACATTAAATCAACATATGTTCACTTGTTTTATATCAGTTCTGTCGGTGTTCATACCACCGACGAGTATCAATTTCACAGTGTGTTTGTCTTTGAGATGGCCTGGCTACACAGACACAATGATTTATACTAGTTCAGGCAAGATGCCCTACGCCTAGTGTCGTTCTCTTGCACTTTGTTGATCGGGAGATGAGAATGGTATTACAGGGGGTGTGAACGATTGATGCATGTGTGCTAAGTCATGTGTGCCCTGTCTCTACGGTGGCCTCTTATAGGCAGCTCGGTGCCTACCGTGTCTAATCATCTTATCTACTCCCCGACCTCCTCATAAATGGGGCGAAGGTTATAAGGGTTCCTATCATTGAGCATAGCTTCTGGCACACTAGGAGGCTAGGTTGGGTCTTGGAAGTCATCACCGTACCTGCTCTGGTCTTGTTGCCCATCAGTGTTGTATTGCAGCGCGCACCCATCATTATGTCGGTTGGCACGGGGCGTAGAGGGCGTCAACAAGGGTGGCGCCCCCTATGAAGGATGCACTTGAGTGTGTTCCTCATTGGTAGTGAAGGTGTATGCTCCACCCACATCGTAGTGAACATTGCCGCCAACCCCACTCTCGAGCTCTGGCTTGGGAGGCTTCGATGCTGACCTCGACGGTGAGGGGTCGACGATGCTAGCTCTTGACCCATTGGCCGGGGGCCGGACATTTGTTCGATCCGGTAGTTGAACAGGGCCACATGCCATATTCTGTCAGATCTAGAACAATAACTCTCGCCTCTTGATAACCGGGATACGAAATCCCATCCAGATTTGTGTTCACTTGTGCTCTCATCGATGTTTAGAGTACTAGTACTATTGGTATTGCTCGAACCCTGAATAACGATATTTTTGAACCCTAATGGTCACTTTTACAAACCCATATAAATAGAGTTGCACGACCATATTTTACACTCTCTCGAACCCTAGCGCCGTCACACCTCCCAAGAGCCTCAAAAACCACATCTCTCCACGAAATTAAGTGCAACAAAGATCAATCCCTTGGGGATTCACTCTAGTTCATTGGAGAGACACGTTCAACACCACATTGAGCTCTTGGTTTGATTCTCTAACACACCTGCGATTTAATTGTAATCATTTGAGTGTGTTCTTGGTGGTATTTTGTGTTGTAATCCAAGGGAGCTCTCAACGTGTGAGAAAGCCCCTTGAATTCGGTTATTCACACCTTTGAGATAAGTGGAAGAGGATTGGCCTTCGTGGCGATCCGATGAGGGTAGGTTTGGAGAAGACCCGGTCCTTTTGTGGACTCCTCAACGTGGATGTAGGTTGCCTCTGTGGGAACCGAACCACGGGATAAATCTCTTGTGTTCCTCTTTTGTGTTCATTGTCCTTTACATTATATCAATCTAGGGCTACAAATTGATCTTAATTACTTTACGTTGAAATATCAACTATAAGTTTGAATTGTGATATAACCTGATTCATAACCTTGTAACACTTTGTTTAATCGTATACTTCCACTGCATATATTGAAGAATAAAGTTAATCGATCAAACCTAATCAATCTAGTCCGTGTATACCGTCCGCACTTTACCGGACTAGTCCGATTTCTCTGGTTTTGAACTGGTTGTTAAGTGTTGCAGGATCCGACAATTTTCAAAAAGGCCTATTCACCCCCCTCTAGGCCACATTCAATTGGTATAAGAGCGGGTTCTTCAAGAAAGAGACTAATCGCTTGAAGGAGATCATGTCGGACATGAAGGACACCCACAAGAGCAACAAACAAGAGAAGGTTGATGATGAACAGAACCTCAAGGTGGAGAAGCTTCTCAAAGCCATTCAAGACTTCGAGGACGACGATGAGGAGACGCTGGAGCTAAAGGCGCTCCTAAGAAAGAAGACACTTTCCAAAGAGAAAGTAAAAGTTGAAGAGAAGAAGAAGGGGAGTAGTCACACCGACTACTCCCGATATCCTTTTAACTATGATCTTCTCAATTCCAATAGCAAGCATTATTTATCTATCCCACTTGGAAAAGCCCCACACTTCGATGGAAGTGATTACTCAATGTGGAGGCAAAATATGAAAATGCATCTAATTTTCCTCAATCCAAGTTTGTGGCATATTGTGTGCACATGGATAGATATCCCAGACGACGACGAAGAGCTCACCCCCAGCCAAGAGAAGGCAATTCACCGAAATGCTCAAGCCGCGACCGTAATAACCTCTTCACTCAGTCGGGACGAGTTCACCAAGGTTGATGGACTTGAAATTGCAAAGGAGATATGGGACACACTACAAACTGCACATGAAGGTGACCGACATGTGCGTGAAGCAAAAATCGAGATGATTGAAGGCGAGCTAGGAAGATTTGCAATTGAAGAAGACGAGTCACCCCAAGACATGTACAATCGATTAAAGACACTCGTCAACAAGGTAAGATCATACGGAAGCAAGAAATGGAATGACCACGAGGTGGTAAAGCTCATCCTTAGAGCTTTTATGCCTCACAACGTCACACTATGCTCCATGATCAGAGAAAGCCCCGAATACAAAAGGTTGACTCCGGATGAACTGCTTGGAAAGATCATCAACTTCGGGATGATGGAAAACAAGCAAAACATGTCAAGGAGATTGCCGACCTCACCTCGGCAAAGAAGAAAGGGGTTGCTTTGAAGTCCACTCTCAAGCCCCTATCCAAAGAAGCTAGAGAAGCACAACTAGAGGAAGATAGTGACGATGAAAGTAGTGAATTGGATGAAGAAGACATGATATTGTTCATGAAGAAATTCAAGAGAATAATGAAAAAGAGACAAGGTACAAAGTCAAGCGAAGGAAAGTACAAGGAAATAACGAAGCCAAAGTTGAGGCGGGCATGCTATAATTGTGGTGAGTATAACCACTTTATAGTTGATTGCCCATATGAGGAGAACAAGAAAAAGACCAAAGAAGCCAAGCCTCAACCCAAGAAATTCTTCAAGAAGAAGAAACAAGTCAAACAAGCGCACATTGGGAAAGAGTGGGACTCAAATGATGAGTCCTCATCGTCCGAAGAAGAAGAGATGGCTAGCATAGCCATCGAGAAGACATCCAAGAAGTCTACCCTTTTCCCTACACTTGGCGCATGGAAGGGAGACAGCACTTGCCTTATGGCAAAGGAAGGTAAACACAAGGTAACCATTAAATCCCCCTCCGTGCATTCCTATTCTAGCGATGATGAACTCAATAATGATAATGAGGACATGCTTATTGGACTAGATAGGAAAACAACTACTAAAATGAAATTTTTGCTTGATCAACTTGTTGAGAAGGAGAGGTTAATACATTGTCAAGAGGACATGATCATCTCCCAAAAGGGGGAATATGTCGAACTTGAAAAACATCTAGAACTTGAAAAGGAACGAAGCAAATCACTAGAGTTTGAGTTAGCTTTGAGCAAGGAAACTTGCCTGGAGCTAACTGACTCAAATGCCACAATCAAGGACCAACTTGCTGACCTGATCAAGGTTAACAAGATCCTTGAAGTGTAGGCTGAGTCACTCAAGCTGAGTGAACCTTCCTCCTCTTCAAGTTCACCTTCTCAACTAACTAAAACTGATTTTGCTCATGCTTGCACATGTAAGAAAAGTGACACCAGTTTGAAGGATAAGACAACTTCTACAAAGGAAAAACATCCTGCCCAAAGTGGCATATTTGACAAGGAGAAGATCAAATATGCACGTAGTGCATACTTGGTCAAAAGACCTCCAAATGTCAAATATGGCGTTGGTTATTCTTATGGTGAAAAGCAACATGCTAGAAGCCATAAGAATAACAAGGAGAGGATTACCTTTGTAAAAGGAAGGCCCTCTCAAATTGGAAAGACACAGATTAAGACTGTAACTGCACAGGTACACCGGACTAGTCCGGTCGGGGTCCGAACAAGTCCGGCCCCCCTAGACTAGTCCTGTACATAAACAACAATAGCTATTGTTTAAAACTTTTGATACCTCCTATGTGTTAATGAGAAATAAGGCAAGGTTTATGCTCATTATGTTGGGCCACGCCATGGGAACACCAAGACTCATGTGTGGGTGCCCAAATGCATTGTAACTAACCTCCAAGGACCCAAGCAAGCTTGGGTACCTAAAACCAAGGCATGATTTGTTTTTGCAGGCCTATTCCTCCGGTGGATCTAAATGGGTGCTAGACAGTGGCTGCACCAATCATATGACCGGGGAAAGAAGAATGTTCATGGAATATGAAGAGAATGAGGACCCAAACGAGTGCATCTACTTTTGAGATAATAGTCAAGGAAGGGTGCTCGGTACCGGTAAAATTGCAATATCCTCTAAACACACACTTTATCATGTTTTACATGTTGAATCTCTAGATTATAACCTGCTGTCCATATCTCAATTATGCGACAAAGGTTATAATTGCTTGTTCACTAATGAGGGTGTGACCGTTTTCTAGGAGGAGTGATGGTTCCGTTGCATTCAAGGGTATGTTAAAGGGAAAGCTCTATCTTGTTGACTTCAACAAGGATAAAGCTGAACTTGACACATGCTTGATTGCAAAGACCAACATGCGTTGGCTGTGGCATAGACGGCTAGCGCATGTTGGTATGAGGAACCTTCAAAAACTCCTCAAAGGCGATCACATCCGAGATTTAAAGGACGTTGTATTTGAGAAAGACAGGCCCTGCAGCGCATGCCAAGCCGGGAAGCAAGTTGGAGCACCTCACCCTGCCAAAAACGTCATGACTACAACAAGACCACTCGAGCTACTACACATGGACTTATTTGGTCCAATAGCCTACATAAGCATCGGCGGTAACAAATATGGTTTAGTTGTCGTTGATGATTTTTCTCGCTTCACTTGGGTTTTCTTTTTGCATGATAAGTCAGAGACACAAGGAACACTCAAGAAGTTCTTCAAGCGAGCACAAAACGAATTCTCATTGACAATCAAGAATATTCGAAGCGACAACAGCACAGAGTTCAAGAACACGCAAGTGGAGGAGTACCTTGATGAAGAAGGCATAAAACACAAATTTTCAGTGTCGTACTACCCACAACAAAACAGAGTCGTTGAAAGAAAGAATCGAACACTCATAGAGATGGCAAGAACAATGCTCGATGAGTACAAGACATCAGATCGATTTTGGGCGGAAGCGATTAACACCGCTTGTCACGCCGTAAATCGACTCTATCTTCATCGACTACTCAGGAACACATCATATGAGCTACTCACCGGTAAGAAACCAAATATTTCATATTTTCGAGTTTTCGGTTCTCCATGTTATATCTTGAACAAGAAGCCTAGGACTTCAAAGTTCGCTTTGAAGTTCGATGAACATTTCTTGCTTGGTTATGATTTGAACACTTACGCCTATCGTGTTTTCAACAAGACCTCCGAACTTGTTGAAGTAGCACACGACATAGTGTTTGATGAAACTAATGGCTCCCAAGAGGAGCAAGTTGATCCATGTGAACTAGGTAAAGAAGAAGCTCCTTGTCAAGCATTGAAAAGAATGGCTCTAGGTGAGGTTCGACCACAAGAGCCACCTCCACACGTACATGAGGAAGATGAACCACAAGAGGAGACCAATGATCAAGGGGGAGCTTCAACAAAAGATCAACCACAAGAATACGAAGATAATCAACAAGTCAACAAAGGAAATCACTTAGGGGGAGAAGCAGATGATCATGAAGATACAACTCCTCAAGTGCCACACCCAAGAGTACACCAATGCGTCCAAAGGGATCACCCAATCAACAATATCATCGGTGACATCCTAAAGGGAGTAACCACTAGATCTCGCATAGCTAACTTTTGTGAGCACTATTCGTTTGTATATTTTTTGGAACCACGCAGGGTCGAAGATGCACTAAAAGATCCGGATTGGGTGGTGGCAATGCAAGAAGAATTGATCAACTTCAAGCGGAACAAGGTGTGGGAACTTGTGGCAAGACCCAATGCAAACATCATCGGCACCAAGTGGGTCTTCCGCAACAAACAAGACGAACACGGGGTGGTGACAAGGAACAAGGCATGACTTGTGGCCAAAGGGTATCCAAAAGTCGAAGGTTTCGATTTCGATGAGACCTTTGCTCCAGCAGCTAGGCTTGAATTTATTAGAATATTACTTGCATATGCTACTCACCATGATTTCAAGCTGTATCAAATGGATGTGAAAAGCACCTTCCTCAACGGACCAATCAAGGAAGAGGTGTATGTGGAGCAACCACCCGGGTTTGAAGACGAAGAGTTCCCTGACCACGTATTTAAATTGCGTAAGGCTCTCTACGGCCTCAAACAAGCTCCTAGAGCTTGGTATAAGTGTCTTAGAGACTTCTTAATTGAAAATGGCTTTAAAATTGACAAAGTAGATTATACACTATTTACAAAATTTTTTGATAATGATCTTTTTATTTGTCAAATTTATGTTGACGATATAATCTTTGGGTCAACTAACCAATCTTTTTGTGAAGAATTTAGTAAAATCATGACAGACAGTTTTGAAATGTCAATGATGGGAGAATTAAAGTACTTCTTGGGATTCCAAGTGCGGCAACAGAAGGAAGGGACGTTCCTAAGCCAAACCAAGTACACGCAGGACATACTTAAGAAGTTTGGCATGGACAAGGCGAAACCCATAAAAAACCCCATGGCAACGAATGGCCACCTAGATCTCAATGAAGATGGACCTAGCATCGACCAAAAGGTATATCGCTCCATGATTGAATCTCTACTCTATTTATGTGCATCTAGGACAGATATTATGTTGAGTGTATGTTTGTGTGCAAGATTTCAAGCCAATCCTAAGGAATGTCACTTGACAGCCGTAAAAAGGATCTTGAGATATTTAGTTCATACACCCAACCTTGGTCTTTGGTACCCAAAAGGCTCAAAATTTAATCTCATTGGTTACTCCGATGCAGATTATGCTAGGTACAAAGTAGATAGAAAAAGCACCTCCGGTACATGCCAATTTCTAGGGAGATCCTTAGTTTCTTGGTCCTCCAAGAAACAAAATTCCATTGCCTTATCCACAGCCGAATCGGAGTATGTTGCAGCCGAGAGTTGTTGTGCACAACTCCTTTGGATACGACAAACTCCAAGGGACTATGGTTACAATATGAACCATATTCCACTCCTTTGTGACAATGAGAGTGCCATTAAAGTTGCCCACAACCCAGTTGAGCACTCCAGAACTAAACACATAGACATAAGACATCACTTTTTGAGAGATCATGCCATGAAAGGAGACATAGCCATTTCACATGTCAACACTCAAAAGCAATTGGCCGACATATTCACCAAGCCACTTGATGAAAAGCATTTTTGTGAACTCTGAAATGAACTAAATATCCTTGATGCTCGGAGTGTGGCTTGAAATGTTGCATACCTGTATGAATTCTTCAAAATATGTTGATTGGATTGTGAAAATCATATCTCTCATTTTTCTCCGAAAAACTATGTCAATTACTAGATCTTGGTGAATTATGATCATTGCTTGATTGTTGTATGCTTAGTGATCATATTCATCAAGATTATTTGATTTGTTTTGCCTCTCTATTATCTACATATGTACCTTCAAATATATATGAATGGGCTAAGAAATTCTTGCCTGGTGACCACCGACTAGTCCGTGGTTGCCCGGACTAGTCCGCCCATGCAGACTGGTTCGCAGAGTGCCGGTTAGGCCGGACTAGTCCGGTATTCAACGGACTAGTCCGATATAGCCCCTGGAAAAGTTCGGACTAGTCCGGTCATCTCCGGACTTGTCCAATTTTTCGTGTCCATAACCCTAGCCGCCGCCAAACCCTAATTTATTCACCTCCACTCTTGCCTCACGCGCTCTCTCTCTTCGTGCTCGAGCTCCCAAGGCGATTTCTTGCTCCCTCCACCAAAAACCTTCGAATTTGGGCGGAAATCAAGCTTGTCCACTTGAGGATTGAAGCTAGCGGACTTGTCTGGCCTTCAACACCCTCATATTCAAGTTTCAAACAATTCTTCCAGTAATTTTCGCTCAAACCCTATAATTTCCAAATTTCTTCATTGTTGATCAAATAGCCTAGCATATTTCACTATATACATGCCTCCTTGATGTATTACGTGTATTCTACACTTGTTGTGCATTAGGAATCAACTTTTGTCCAGTCTCTTAGGTTTTTAAGGATGAACACCAGACTAGTCCGGTCCATGCACGGACAAGTCCGGTCCCCCGGACTAGTCCGTGCCTGTGCACCGGATAAGTCCGATGTTTCTGAACTCAAAAACTAATTCTTCAATTCCTCAATGTCATTCCTTG
Source organism: Tuctoria greenei (assembly GCA_036927565.1). Taxonomy (NCBI): domain Eukaryota; kingdom Viridiplantae; phylum Streptophyta; class Magnoliopsida; order Poales; family Poaceae; genus Tuctoria; species Tuctoria greenei. The sequence continues at coordinate 129,433,337 of JAYESD010000007.1, read as the reverse complement.
CTATTCTTTCACACCTATGCCTTGTATGATTCATTATCATTCATGCCACTCATTCTCAGGTCATGTCGAGCTCCGACAATGATGTCTCCGACTTTGAGGCCGAGATGGACCACGAGGTGGCACCTCGGACCTCGACGGGTCTTGGCAAGAAGCGCCAAGAAAGACCCTCCGAGCCAGCTCAGTCTCCTCCACAGGCTCGGAGGAAAGTGCTAGCTAAGAATCCATCCTCCAAGGTGCCTGCTTCTAGGGCTACCACCTGCGGTGGCCCTAGCACGACAAGTGCCCGCCTAGCAAAAGGCAAGGGCAAAGGAATAGCAACAGGCCCGGTTGGCCCGTTGAAACTTCATGCTCCAAGGGAAGGGGTCTGGGACCCCAATGAAGAGAAGTTCAACGGGAAGGGAAGTGACTCGGCGGCCAAGTTCAGAAGCATCGATTGGTATGGCCGACGGAAGCAAGCGGCTGATGGAAGGTTCTAGTGCAACTTCCATGTTGATTTCTACAAATCGGTGTATCTCCCAATGAAGACACCAGTTGTGCACAGTTAGTGGATTTACTGGGCACATTTTGAGAAGAAGGGTTGCTCACCGTTCACTGATGTAGTGAGAGCCATTGAGAAGCATATACTGAGAGATCTTTTTGCTTTCAGGAATAACTAGAACAATGCAGTGATTGCACAGTTCTATGCAACCTGTCACTTCTCTAGTGAGGATGAGGAAAGTGTCACTTGGATGAACCATGGATCCAAGTACAGTATTACTCAAGAAGAGTTTGGTAACCTGCTTCACCTTGACACCACAAGATCTGATTGCTTGGTCATACACAACATATGTGTCATTGACAAGGATAGGATGAATTTCCTATATGAGCCAAACTCAAAGTTCAACCCTCCTTCCACCAAAAACATGAAGCCATTCTTTGTGGTGTTGAACAGGGTTTTGAGGAAGACGATTGCTACTAAGGATGGAGATGCTGGGAGTGTGCAAGGATACCTCATGACTCTGATGAGGGTCATAAGCAACGACCGCCCGTTTGATGTGGCAGAATACATTTGGAATGACATGGTGAACATATCTTGCACTCCCAACAGGTCTTGAGGATATGCTCCTTATTTAATGTTTGTGACTGAAAAAGTCACCAGGATTGAGTTTGTGAAAGATGTGGAGCATCTCCCTTTGAGGCCTCAAATGCCTCAAAAGCCGAGTGTGCAGGCTGCTCCCTCGCCGGCCTCCAGTCCCGAGGCACCTGCAAGATCAAGAGAAGATGCTAGGGCTGCCCCTGCTTCTAGTGCAGCCCCTCAAAAAGGTTCAGCCAGTGGAACTCTCAAGTACCTGGCTGCAATCTTTGCCTCCTGCAAAAAGGCCGAAGTGAAGGCCCATAAGCTTAACAAGAAAAGAAAGGAGGACATGAAGTATATCAAGGCAAATGTGAAGCACATTTGCCAGAAACTGGAAATTGAGCCAATTGGGTCTCCAACAATCTCTGAAGACTCAAATTATGATTTCATCAAGCTCGGGCCCTTGACCCCCTCCGAGCTTGCCTACTTTGGCGTTGGGGGCTCGAGCAGCTCCACACCTCCTCCTTCTCCTCCTCATCAAGCTGAAGATGAAGATGATGAAGACGACGATGAGAGGACCGACAGTGAAGAGTGAAGACCTTAGGACCCTCCTCTCCTTCTTTTTGGTGTCTTGATGCCAAAGGGGGAGAGATTGAGGGGGAGTCTTAGTTCTAGCTGTAGTTTGCGAGAAGAGAGCTCTATGCTATATTTCTTTTAACTCTTTTGTGGCTTGTAAAGTTTTAACAATGATCTTATGTTAATTATGGTTCTGTGATGCAATGATTTGATCCTTTGAGTAGTATTCATGAAAACTGAGATTTTGCTCTAGAATGACATATATGCTTGATATTGGGTAATTAATGTCAATTATGTCATTCTCAGTATTTTAGTGCACTTAGTTATGCATCCCACCATAAAGAATGCACATATGTACTATGATTTCACTTCTTGATGTATTTTGGACTCATATGTGCATACTTTATGAAAATCTGAATTTTTATCATATTTTGTGAAATCTCAATTGGTTGTCATCAATAACTAAAAAGGGGGAGATTGAAAGTGCATCTAGGACTCCCTTGTGGGTTTTGGATGATATATGACAAGCAATTGGGATCCTAACCTCTTTGTTGAGATGAGTGCAGGTTATTAATAGAAAAATGAGCAAAGTACCAAAAAAATGGAAGAATGAGGAGCAAAGTGGAAATGAGCTCAAGGAAGAAGAATAGTAGATCATTGTGTATGGAGTGTGTTAAGAAAACACATCCCAAGAGCTCAATCACATTTAAACACACACATTGCACAAAGTTACACAGGATTGGACTAGTCCGACAGACACCGGACTAGTCCGATATCCTTTCTGCACAAAATCAGACAAGTCCGATATCCATCGGACTAGTCCGATATCCACTCTGACTAGAATGGGACTAGTCCTCCCCAGTGCGGACTAGTCCTCAAAACACTTCACAAGTCACATAAAATCGGACAAGTCCGATCACAACCGGACTAGTCCGATACTCTCTCTGATCCATATCGGACAAGTCGAATATTTGCACGGACTAGTCCAAAATACCCTCTGAACTAAATTGGACAAGTCTTCCAAGTGCGGACTTGTCATCCTATACACTTAGGGTTTCACATGTCGGGACAAGTTCGAAGACTATCGTACTAGTCCGAAGATTTCCAGTAGCGAAATCAGACAAGTCCGTTCCTAGCCGGACTAGTACGATATTTCGGGACACTTAGGGTTTGCTACACACAGCACACCGTACTAGTCCGGTGACAACCACGGACTAGTCCGATATTTTTGAACCCTAACGGTCACTTTTACAAACCCATATAAATAGAGTTGCACAACCATATTTTACACTCTCTCGAACCCTAGCGCCGTCACACCTCCCAAGAGCCTCAAAAACCACATCTCTCCACGAAATTAAGTGCAACAAAGATCAATTCCTTGGGGATTCACTCTAGTTCATTGGAGAGACACATTCAACACCACATTGAGCTCTTGGTTTGATTCTCTAACACACTCCTGCGATTTAATTGTAATCTTTTGAGTGTGTTATTGGTGGTATTTTGTGTTGTAATCCAAGGGAGCTCTCAACGTGTGAGAAAGCCCCTTGAATTCGGTTATTCACCCCTTTGAGATAAGTGGAAGAGGATTGGCCTTCGTGGCGATCCGATGAGGGTAGGGTTGGAGAAGACCCGGTCCTTCTGTGGACTCCTCAACGTGGATGTAGGTTGCCTCTATGGGAACCGAACCACAGGATAAATCTCTTGTGTTCCTCTTTTGTGTTCATTGTCCTTTACATTATATCAATCTAGGGTTACAAATTGATCTTGATTACTTTACGTTGAAATATCAAGTATATGTTTGAATTGTGATATAACCTGATTCATAACCTTGTAATACTTTGTTTAATCGTATACTTCCGCTGCATATATTGAAGAACAAAGTTAATCGATCAAACTTAATCAATCTAGTCCATGTATACTAGACTAGTCCGCACTTTACCGGACTAGTCCGATTTCTCTGGTTTTGAACTGGTTATTAAGTGTTGCAGGATCCGACAATTTTCAAAAAGGCCTATTCACCCCCCTCTAGGCCACATTCACCACGCCTGCACCTCACCTTGATACCATCTCGACTACCTCAGCACCACGAGAAGTGAGTTCAAGTGCCAATTGGCCCTGCATCCACGACCGCACCATGCAGTGCTGTAACACCCTAATTTTCTTTTTAGCATCATGCATCGCATAACATTTTCATGCATAAATCATTAGTAGAAAAAGGAGAAGAAAAATAATATATATATATATATATATATATATATATATATATATAAATATGTGTAGGTAATAAGAAAAGTGAATAAGAATATAAAACATATAATAGAAAATAAATATAAACAAATGGAAAAATATATATAAAAAATATATAAAACAAATATATAGAAAGTCTATCTAAAAAAAGATTTTCTGGAACCTTCCAGAAGTTTCCGGGGAAAGTTTTCCTTCCACCCCGGAAGGTTCCGGGCAACTGAGCGCCCTGGCGGCCAGACGCGCCCAAGTCGGACCCGTAGCCAGCCAGCCAAGCGCAGCACCGACTCGAACCCGGGTCGGGGTGGCCATCACTCGGGACTCATGGCCGAGCCGGCTCTGCCACCCGCAAGCCCCCGCCCCTTATAAATAGTGCCGAGTCCCTGCTTCTAGGCCACATACAAATTTTTCCTAGCGCTCATGAGACAAGTTCCAGTGCCGCCAGGGAGAAAAGAAAAACCCTAGCCGCCAGAGGGAAAAAGAAGCCCGCAGCAAAAAGAAAATGGAGGAGAGAAGAGGGAAGAAAAGAGGATGAGAAGGAAGGAGCCGCCGTCCACTAGAGATCGTCGCGCCGCCTTCGTCGTGCTGCCGGAGGATCACTGTGCTGTCTATTTCATCTACACTACGCCTCCGTCCCACAACCTTCGAAGACGCTACATCTACGGTAGGATATGCTTTCTGAGATGAATTTTAGCAACGTAATAGATCTAATACCCAGAATTTAATTGTAGTTGCATGAACATCTATTTTATTTCAGAAACTCTAATTATCGCTAAACCCCCCATAAACTCGCATGAACACATATGAACTAGTTGAATCTAATTAATAAATAACCGTAGATAATTAATTATCAAACTTTGCATGCATTCGTGTCACTGCATACTGATTTATATGTGTGCATTATATTGATTCGTATGTGTTATCTTGTATGTGTGTGATCACGAGTAGAGGGACATGCTCAAGAGGCCGTGTACGAGGATTTCCAGAACCAAGACTTCAAAGCTCTTGAGCAACCCAACCCGTCGGAGCAAGGAAAGTGTCCTTGACCTATTGATCTCAGGTTTTTAAATGTTCTGTTTGAAAAATTGCATGTTTGTGTCAACTTGATGGGAAACCCAAAATAGGTGTTTACTAGACTTGTTTGACCATCATTGTCACTTGGAATGTACTGTAGATAGTCGGGAAGGGTATTTTTACCTTTTTGCTTCGTTCTAATTAATTGGGATCAGAAAACAACCAAATGACATAATTATGAATTAATGAACTCATGGATGATGTGAATTAGTGAACATGATTAATTGTTAACATGGGACTTGGGAGATCTAAGCAAGCATAGTTTGTGGATTGGGATGGATGTTATGATAGTTTGCTTGCCTTGGATCTAAGGACCGGTTCATGCGAGAATAAGCCAGGACTAAAGTGCCACCACAAGGCCAAGTACGGGTGTGGATTAGCTGATTAATTACGTGTATTACCAGCATTGTTCGGATCATTTGGGGTAGCGGGGAATGGGAGTCGGTTTGGTTTGCAATAGTAGCGGGACTGCCCTGGGATCCAAACGGCACATAAGGGGCCCCTTGGTTGGATGTTCTCAAATGGAGGCATCACCACCGGTGAAACCTTAGTGGGTCTGAATATGCTGGTAGTCCCTTTGTAAAGGCTATTTTGTGATCTCTTGGCCATACACCTAAGGAAGTGTAATTGGCATAAGGGAGGTATCTTTAGTCGCCGACGGGTGACGAAATCACAAACTTGTGGGTAGAATGGTACAACCTCTGAAGAGTGTTAAAAAAAACTATCATGATAGTCGTGCTCCCGATTATGAGCACCTGGACAACTTCCATGATATTTGGTTATGGTTATGGTTATGGATTGAGTTATGATAAATGAACATGGATTGATGATGATGGTAATAATCTGGTATATGGGTTGATAATTGACTATGGTTTCATATTATATTAATTATTTGGGATATGAGGGGATTACTTCACATAGACATAATGCTTTTCTTTACACATTTTAAATGTACTTTTCAGCAATTAGCCATTGTTTATTATCATGCCTAGTTGAAGTTACATGTCATACTTTCTCACACTTGCTGAGTACGACATGTACTCACCCTTGCAACCCCCCCCCCTCCACCAACAGTTTCAGGTGATGTTTGGGAGTATCTTGAGGATAATACGAAGTACTAGGATTTGTGCTGCTGTCGACTTGCCTGTGGTATTGCTTGGAGCCGAGCCACCCTATCTGCTTAGTTTGCTTAATTTGACTATTTCCGCTGCAGTAGAATTATCCTTAATAATCATTAGAGGTTTAATTTGAGGACTATTTGAATATCATAATAAAAGTACCTTCTTAATTAACTTGTGATGTGGTAATTATATGTATATTGTTTGTGATGCACTCGTGTATGTGTGTTGAACATCCTGGGCACACATATGTGTTGCACTTGGTTCATTTTTAAAACCGGGTGTGACAAACTGGTAACAGAGCCAGGTTGACGGTAGGACGTAGCCTAGATAGAATGGACACTTTAGAGCACATAGAAGCACTTTGGAAGCGCTATGGTTTGTTTGGTGTGGCGATTGCTATGTAATGTTGCTTGTATGCTTGTGTGCTTAGTAGAGGATTGTGGGATGCCTTAGCGCTTGCCACATCCATATAGGCTAGTATAGGTAGATGCTTAGTTCATATCCCTTGATGCATATAGTTGGAGACGTTTTCTAAATCCTTCTATCTCTTGCTCTTTCCTTCAGATGTTGAGGACCTGTAACCAGAGGGATGCCAATAAGAATGGGGAGAACAATGGAGCACCTCTAAATAATAATGGGCCTAGACTTGAGGCTGTCAACCTTTAGCAATTTTTAGCTATGTAGAATCAACTTATACAGACCATGATGCAGACCTTAGTGACAACTGCAGGCTAATAATCAGAATCAGCCCCAAATGCCTCCACCACCGGCACCCACACCGCCTCAAAACAGATTGGGAGAGTTTATGAGGAATAGGCCACCTACCTTTGCTCAAGCCACTGATCCTATGGAAGCTGATGATTGGCTGAAATCCGTGAAGAAGAAGCTCGCTATTGTCCAATGCAATGACATGGAGAAGGTTCTTTTTGCATCCCACCAACTAGTTGGAGCAGCTGCGGATTGGTGAGATTTGCTATGTAATGCCCATGAAAATCAAGAGAGGATCACTTGGGCTGAATTTCAAAGTGAAATCCCACTCTCACTTTGTTCCTGAAGGTGTTATGATCTTGAAGAGGCAGGAGTTTGAGAACTTAAGGCAGGTAAAGTCAAGCGTGAGTGAGTACCTCAATAAATTTACTCAACTCTCAAGGTATGCTCCGAAGGATGTTAATCGGGACAGCCGCAAGCAATATTTGTTCATGAGGGGACTAAACAATGAGATTCAAGTCCAATTGCTCAATTGTGACTATGCGAATTTCCAGAAGCTTGTGGACAAGGCTATTGTAGTTGATAACAAGGTTCGTGAGATGGAGCAAGATAACAAGAGGAATATGTCATATCAGGGACAGTCACAAGGAAGTAATGTTCGCCCCCGCTTTGTACCCCCAAATGTGCCATACTACAACACCTCTGCTCCTGCATATCGTGCTGCTATTCCACCGCACCCAACTCAGCCTCAGCCCACACAACAACGTCCTGCTATGCAAGCACCTCGCCTCCCAATGACTCCTGCCCCCCGCGCCAACATTCCTGCAAATTCTCAAAACCAAGCTCGTCCAAACAATTCCGGTGCAGCAAGGTCTTGCTATACTTGTGGTGAGGTAGGACACTTTGCATCTCAATGTCCTAAGTCAGGCCTTGGTCAGGGAAATAATGCTCCAAGACAAAACCCAAGACCGAATGGAGGAGCGCCATAAGGCAACCGTGGACCACAAAATTTTGTTCGTGGCAAGGTGAACCATGTCTCTATGGAGGAAGCACAACAAGTGAATGACGTGGTGATTGGTATGTTTCTTGCAAACTCCAACCCAACGACTATGTTATTTGATTCTAGAGCATCACATTAATTTATTGCATTAAAGTATGTTGCCAAGTATAGTTTGCTTATATCTCAGATGAAGTATACTTTGTTGGTTAAATCTCCTGGAGGGGAGATGAGGACGAATATAGTATGTCCAAAAGTAAGCCTTAGAATAAGGGGGGTAGACTTCTTCGCCAACTTCATTGTTTTGGATTCTCAAGGATTGAACATAAAACTCGGTATGGACTGGTTAAGGAAGCACAATAGAATTATTCAATGTGCCAAGAAGATGGTGAAGTTGACAAATGAGGAAGGGGTCAACATAGAATTTGAAGCATCTCAACACGCACCTAAGCAAGTGGAGCTGAATCAAATGGACGGTGCCGCAATTAAGGATATTCCAGTGGTGTGTGAGTTTTCAAATGTGTTTTTGGATAAGTTCCCAAGTATGCCACCTGATTGTGACATAGAGTTCGTTATTGAATTAATACCTAGACTGCACCCATAGCTAAAAGGCCCTATAGGATGCCTCCTATGGAGTTAGCGGAGCTCAAGAAAACGATTCAAGAGTAGCTAGATAAGGGTTTCATTCGCCCAAGCTCTTCACCTTGGGGAGCACCAGTGCTTTTCGTGGACAAGAAGGATGGATCCCAAAGGATGTGTGTGGATTACTAAGCTCTCAACGAGGTGGCGATCAAGAATAAGTATACATTGCCCCGTATAGAGGATTTGTTTGATTAGATGGAGGGTGCTTGTGTTTTCTCCAAGGTCAATTTGAGGTCAGGCTACTTTTAAATGAAGATGAGACCGTCGGATATACCCAAAACAGCTTTTCGGACACGGTATGGATCTTATGAGTACACTGTTGTCTTTTGGATTGACAAATGCACCTTCATACTTTATGTACCTCATGAATAAGATCTTCATGGAGTACTTGGATAAGTTTGTTGTGGTGTTCATTGATGGTATTATGATCTACTCGAAGAGTGAAGAGGAGCATGAGGAGCTATTGAGGCTCACATTGTAGAAATTGAGGGAACACCAATTATATGACAAATTCAGCAAGTGCCATTTTTGGTTAAGAGAAGTGTCATTTTTGGGACATATCATCTCAAGAGGAGGAGTATCGGTTGACCCAAGAATAGTGAGAGATGTGCTAAAGTGGGAACCGCCCCAGAATGTGAAGGAAATCCGGAGTTTTCTTGGAATGGCTGGATATTACCTTCGGTTCATGAAGGACTTATCCAAAATAGCCAAGCCCATTACAGAGTTGTTGATGAAGGGAAAAACATTCCAATGGACTCAAGCTTGTCAGGATAGTTTTGAGGAGCTTAAGAAGAGGTTGACAACAACATCTGTGTTGGTTTTGCTAGATGTGAGCAAAAGTTTTGATATCTGCTGCGACGGATCAAGGCAGGAACTTGGATGTGTGCTCATGCAAGAAGGTCAAGTGCTAGCTTATGCATCGAGGCAGTTGAAGAAACATGAGCAGAATTATCCTACGCATGATCTCGAACTTGCACCCGTAATGCATGCCTTGAAGATTTGGAGACATTACATTATTGGTCATAGGTGCGATATTTACACAGATCACAAGAGTCTCAAGTACATATTCACACAAACGGATCTGAATTTGAGGCAACAAAGATGGTTGGAGCTCATCAAGGATTATGATGTGGGAATTAACTATCATCCGGGGAAGGCTAATGTAGTGGTCGATGCCTTGAGTGGGAAGGGAGTAAGCCACCAACTCACAGTCCGAGAGCTGCCATCCAAGTTATGCAATGAGTTTGAATGGTTGAATCTTGGATTCGTGAATGAGATGGGGATAATGGAGTTAAATCTAACCTTGGAGCAAGAAATTCGAGAAGGTCAGAACAAGGATGAGGAAATTCAGGAAATTAAGGAAAGGACCCAAGAAGGGAGAGAATTCAGATTTGATGAAGACGAACATGGTACTTTATGGCTTGGAAAGAGGATTGTTGTGCCCAATGTTAAGCATATTCGAGAAACAATATTGAAAGAGGCACATGACTAACCTTACTCAGTCCATCCCGGTTGTACAAAGATGTACAAAGACTTGAAGACTTGTTATTGGTGGGCCAGTATGAAGAAGGACATAGCAGAGTACATTGCACTATGTGATGTATGCCAAGGAGTCAAAGCGGAACATCAAAGGCCAGCTGGATTATTGCAGCCATTAAAGATTCCCGAGTGGAAGTGGGAAGAGATCGGTATGGACTTCATAGTTAAATTACCACGAACCCAATCCGGCTATGACTCAATATGGGTTATTCTGGATCGATTGACCAAATCGGCTCATTTCATTCCTGTCAAGACTAAGTACACTGTGGCACAGTTAGCTGAGTTGTATATGGAGAAAATTGTATGCAAACACGGAGTACCCAGGAAAATAGTGTTTGATCGAGGTTCTCAATTCACCTCTAGGTTCTGGCAGAAACAGCATGAAGCTATGGGTACAAGGTTAAATTTTAGCTCAGCATATCATCCACAGACCGATGGACAAACCGAGAGGACCAACCAAATATTAGAAGACATGTTGAGAGCTTGTGCTTTGAAGCATGGACGCAGTTGGGATAAAAGCTTGCCGTATGCGGAATTCTCATATAACAACAGTTACCAAGCTATTTTGAAGATGTCACCCTATGAAACGCTATACGGAAGGAAGTGTAGGACACCCTTGTTTTTGAATGATACAAGAGAGAATCAAATATTTGGACATGATGTGTTACAAGATGCTGAAAGGCAAGTTCAAATAATACATGAAAACCTAAGGGATACTCAGTCTCGACAAAAAGGTTATGCGGATAATAGGCAAATGAATCTGGTGTTTGAAGTTGGAGATTTCGTATACCTCAAAGTGTCACCTATCCGATGTCAACGACGGTTTAATGTTAAAGGAAAACTGGCACCTCATTATATCAGACCATTTAAGATTTTGGACAAGCGAGGAGAGGAAGCATATCGACTTGAGCTGTCGGCACATCTCTCCGATGTACACGACGTGTTCCACGTGTCTCAATTCAAGAAGTGTCTTAGAGTACCGGAAGAACAGGTGTTGATGGATGAACTAGAACTCTAGGAAGATTTGTCCTATGTCGAGCAACCTATTAAAATCTTGGATGTGAAGGAAAGAGTCATGAGGAACAAGAAAGTCCGTTGGTGCAAAGTGCAATGGAACCACCATACGGAAGCCGAAGCTATGTGGGAATGTGAAGAAGACCTGAAGACAAAATTCCCTTATCTTTTCTCCACGCTAACAAATCTCGAGGGCGGAATTCATTTTAAAGGGGGTAGGTTCGTAACACTCTAATTTTTTTTAGCATCTTGCATTGCATAACATTTTCATGCATAAATCATTAGTAGAACAAAGGAGAAGAAAAATAAATAAAACATATATATAAAAATGTGCGTAGGTAATAAGAAAAGTGAATAAGAATATAAAATATATAATAGAAAATAATTTAAACAAATGGAATATATATATATATATATATATAACAAATATATAGAAAATCTATAAAAAAAGATTTTCCGGAACCTTCCAAAAGTTTCCGGGGAAGCTTTCTTTCCACCCTGGAAGGTTGCGGGCAACCGAGTGCCCTAGCGGCCACGCGCGCTCGAGCCGGACTCGTAGCCAGCCGGCCTGGCGCAGCATCGACTCGAACTCGGGTCGGGGTGGCCAACACATGGCCTAGCGCGCGGGCGCGCGAGCGCATCAAGCGTGCGCGCTCGAGACTCATGGTCGAGCCGGCTCTGCCGCCCGCAAGCCCCCGTCCCTTATAAATAGCGCTGAGTCCTTGCTTCCAAGCCACGTAAAAATTTTTCCTAGCGCTCGTGAGACAAGTTCCAGCGCCGCCAGGGAGAAAAGAAAAACCCTAGCCGCCAGAGGGAAAAAGAAGGCGGCATCAAATAAAAAAAAAGGAGGGGAGAAGAGGGAAGAAAAGAGGAAGAGAAGGAAGGAGCCACCGTCCACCGAAGATCGACGCGCCACCGTTGTCGTGCCACCGGAGGATCGCTGTGCCGTATACTTCGTCTACACTATGCCTCTGTCTCGCGACCTTCGAAGCCGCTGCATCTACGGTAGGATATGCTTTCCGAGACAAATTTTAGCGATGTAATAGATCTAATACCTGGAATTTAATCATAGTTGCACGAACATCTATTTATTTCAGCAACTAATTATCGCTAAAACCCCTGTAAACTCGCATGAACACATATAAACTAGTTGAATCTAATTAATAAACAACCGTAGACAATTAATTACGAACTTTGCATGCATTCATGTCACTGCATATTGATTTATATGTGTTCATTGTATTGATTCGTATGTGTTATCTTGTATGTGTGTGATCGCGAGTAAAGGGACGTGCTCAAGAGGCCGTGTACGAGGATTTCCAGAACCAAGACTTCAAAGCTCTTGATCAACCCAACGCGTCAGAGCAAGGCAAGTTACCATGACCATATTGATCCCATGTTTTTAAATGTTCTGTTTGAAAAACTGCATGCTTGTGTCAACTTGATAGGACCCAAAATAGGGGTTTACTAGACTTGTTTGACCATCCTTGTCGCTTGGAATGTATTGTAGAGAGTCGCGAAGGGTATTTTTACCTTTTTGCTTTGCTCTAATTTTCTGGGATCGGAAAACAACCAAATGGCATAATTATGAATTAATGAACTCATGGATGATGTGAATTGGTGAACATGATTAATTGGTAACATGGGACTTGGGAGATCTAAGCAAGCATGGTTTGTGGATTGGGTTGGATGTTATGGTGGTCCGAACAGCACACGAGGGGGCTCTTGGTTGGATGTGCTCAGATGGAGGCATCACCACCGGTGAAACCTTAGTGGGTCTGAATATGCTGGTAGTCCCTTTATAAGGCTATTTTGTGATCTCTTGTCCATACACCTAAGGAAGTGTAATTGGCATAAGGGAGGTTTTTTTAGTCACTGACGAGTGACGAAATCACGAACTTGTGGGTAAAGTGGTACAACCTTTGCAAATGTTAAAAAAACTATCATGATAGCCGTGCTCCTGATTATGAGCACCTTGACAACTTCCATGATTAGAAGGAACTTGGGATTTGGTTATGGTTGGTTATGGTTATGGATTGAGTTATGATAAATGAACATGGATTGATAATGTTTGTAATAATCTGGTATATGGATGGATAATTGACTATAGTTTCATATTATGTTAATTATGTGGGATATGATGGGATTACTTCACATAGACATAGTATGATGTTTTTCTTTACATGTTTTAAATGTACTTTTCAGCAGTTAGCCATTGTTTATTATCATGCCTTGTTTAAGCTACATGTCATACTTTCCCACACATGCTGAGTACGATATGTACTCACCCTTCCAATTCCCCATCAATAGTTTCATGTGATATTTGGAAGTATCCTGAGGATAATTAGGAGTACTAGACTGTGTGCTGCCGTCGACTTGCCTGTGGTGTTGTTTGGAGCCGCACTACCCTATCTTCTTAGATTACTTAATTAGACTATTTACTCTACAGTAGTATTATCTTTAATAATCATTAGAGTTGTAATTTGAGGATTATTTGAATATCGTAATAAAAATACCTTCTTAATGAACTTTTGCTGTGGTAATTATCTATATATCGTTTGTGATGCACTCATATGTGTGTGTTGAACATCCTAGACACACATATGCGTCACACTTGGTTCATTTTTGGAACCGGGTGTCACAAGTGCAGCCCTCATCTACCGCCGCCGAATGCAGGAAATCTAAAGACGCCACACACAAGTCATCGAAGTCGTTGCTCGATGGAACAAGATTAGCGATTCAACAACAATAGTGTATTATGGACTCAACATGATTAGCTGGTGGTTAGCTAATCTTTACTGGGCCTCATGGGATATTGACAGCTTATTCATTATTTGGGTTCTTTCTGCTGGGTTGAATCGTTTTTTTGACTAGCGAGGACGGGCCAACTGCAGTAATCCGAGCACAACTCACGCTGCAGCTTGTCATCTTCAGGCAACAACTCCCCAAATCTTTCTTCCGTAACTGCAAAAATGAAGGAGGGGGGGGGGGGGGGGGGGGGGGGGTTGAGCCCCCTGCACCCCGTTACAGCCGCCACTTGATGCTACAAATTTAAACTGTAAAAGCTAATCACATTGTGAACACAAATATCTATTTATGATTATGACTGCAACATGAAAAAAGGTCGATCATACAAAGCAAAAATATGAGCTGCAAGTGCACACATGTAGAGGGGGGGGGGGGGGTTAGTAGGGATAGGTGGCTCATGTCGTGATGACTTATGGTTTCTTTCTTGGCGACTTGGACCAAGAAGTGGTTTTACATGTGACCTTGACCTTCATTCCCAGCGTGTCGAGTGCACGTGCCATTGCTCGACACCGGCAGGGCCTGCGACTGCTTCAGTACAGGGGGGCCGCTAGCACAGCCAGTAAAGGTCTTACTCCTCCCCATGTCCTTGCTAGAAAACATACAGCAGAAGAAAGAGGAGCCGGTGACGATCTAGGTGAAGTCGTGGCAGGAGGTGGATGTGGGTGCATGGAAGTTGAGGCCATGGCGCGGGCCACTGGGGTTGTGACTCGTTCTACTACGGTATGCGGCATGAAGGAGCGGTCGGACACTAAGCCGTCGCGGCCATGCCCTCGCCATCCACACCACACCTGAATGGCTGCTGGTACCTACCACCTTGGCCTTCACCATTGACACAACCATAGGCTTGCTCAAACCCTCCACCGCTTCCCGCACGGTCGCCACGATGGCAAATCCAGACTAAAACTGTAGGAGGCTGAACTACATGTCACATGAAAAAATAATGTCAGTATTGGCAGTCGATTTTTAAGTTACATTTGGTCATTTATCTTATCTAGAAATCTAATACATATTATATTTTGTTATGATTTGTTTTATTAATAGAGATATTCAAAGACTGATTTATAATTTTACATATTTGAACTAATATATTGAATAAAATGGATTGTTAAAAATGATTCTAAGAGTCATTCGTGTCAAATGAAAAAGAACAGAGGGAATACGACTTTATCAGGTTGCTGGTGCTGCTTAAACTGGAAAACCATACAGATAATGTTATTTTAAAAACATGATAAATATATAGTTTTTTATAATAGAAAATTGAACCGTTGTTATCGCAAGCTAAAGTAGATAAAAAAAATTTGAGACTTCGCGTCACAATTTTGCATCGTTTGTTGGCTGGCTGTCGGCGTGCCATGTTGTTGTGCTGCTCGACTGATCTAGCTCGCTGTTTGTGACTGCCACGGTGTATCACATCATGGCACCCCCGCACTAGTGGTATTGTGTGTATGCAGTCTTCCAGAAAATAATGGTTTGTGGACTGCAGTAGATTGGAATAGACTATTGCTCTTATGTGCCTATATTGCTGGACAACAGTTGCTAATGGACTCAAATGATTTCTAAGATGAACTAAATGCGGATATTTTGAGTATAATTGGCATCATCGGCCATTTATTTAGTTGTGTTGAACCTTTGTTTTTAAATGTATAAAACAGTAGAAGGAATTGAATGGGAAACACCTGGCACGTCCAGCAGTAGGGGGCTCGAGCTCCCCAGCCCCTCTAGTGCATCCACCACTGGTCGTGACTGTAGGTTTGCTGGTGCCCACCGCAGCCACTGGTCGCCACCTCGACCACCAAGTCCTTGCCCTCTCCCATCAGCCGCGTCCAATATATGGGCCCGCACCCTCTTTTCTCAAACGGCGTTAACCTAGCCTGCGTCCTCCACCGCGCGAAGCTATGGGAAAGAGAGTTTTCCGAGGATGATGATAATGAAAACTTACTATAACTGGTACACGGCTGGGACCAAATTTTATAGATCATACCGCGCAGGAAGACCAGGCACTTGCAGATTTGTTGGTAGATGGATTGTTCCTAGTAAAACCCGCCGAATGTGGGCTCAGAAGACAAGAGAACCCACATGTCTGTGAAACATATCATTAGCCTTTTGATGTCTCACTTCCATGTCCAAAGTAGTAGGAGGAACTAAAGGGGAGACACATGGTGTTTCCAGCAGTAGGAGGCTCAAGCCCCAGCCCCTCCACAAAGGAAACCGACAGTGTCGGTGGTTTGGAACCGGCAGATCTCCCGACACTACTAAAGTGTTAGAGGAGTTTGATGTTTGGTGTGGGCGCGCGGAGATTCAAGAAGGTGAATTGTAATTGACACAGAAGACACAAGAGTTTACGTGGTTTGGGCCGCCTGAGCATAATACCCTACTCCACGGGATGTGTTGATGTTGTATTGGGTGTAGCAAGTGTGTCAGTGTGTCTGAACGTCTCTCGAGCGTGTCTCCACGTCTATCTCGCGTGTGTGTAAACGTCATTGGCCCGTCCTTTTATAGTATAAGGGCAGGCCGTTACAAATTAGCCTGGCCCGACATGTGGCCCCGGCATTTACTAGTGTTGATACCTCTTCAACACGTTTAATTGTCCTTAATGACCGTGTAGCAGGCTTTGACATCACCGTTACTGGTATTAAGATCGTCCGATTAAGTGTCATTAATATGGTATTAATGACACTTAATCGGGTCTCAAAGTCCTCGATTCACCTTTGAAGATCCGGAGCCGTTGCGAGGTCTTCTGGAGGTTAGAGGGTGAAGATCCGACGGTTGGACACGTGGCAGCACAGGAGCACGCTGTGGAGAGCAGATAGTTCCGGGGTTAGCTGACACGTGTCAGCACCGGAGCTTCCCTCGGTCTGGGGTTAGGTCCAGGGATGCCACTTCGGTACATAGTTTGGAGCTTCCTCCCTTGCGGACGGTAGCTCCGGTTTGATAGTACACGTGGTGACCCTGGGGCTAACCATGTTGGAGAAGCGGGTCCGGACATGTCTGACATGTGTGCCTCCAAAGGTCTTCAAATCAAGTGGTTGACTTTTCCTTGATATATTTGCAATCCCAAAGGGTATATGGTACCCAGGGTACCGACAGTGGCCCCCTCGGCCCACCTCTGGGGAAGACCCCTTGGATGAAGTTGTTCCGCCGGAGGTGGGTCCATCCTTTGACTTTTGAACTGAGTCTTCAAAGGTCTTCGGATGTGCCGTTGGCGATGGTCCGGAGTCTTTGATGGTGAAGGCCCCCTGAGGTCAAACCGACTACCGTCGGAGCTTAGTAGCTCCAGTAATAGTCCCTATCAACGCATAGAGCATCGACAGTTAGTCCTCCGGGGTGTTGGAGCTTAGCAGCTCCGGCACTGACCTTTGCCAACACGTAACTTGTCGACAGCAGACTCCACTTGTGGGGTCTTCCCACCATCTTTTACGTCGACGGCTGACCCCCCTAGCTTTACCGGGGCTTGGTTGCTCCGGTGATGCTTGTAACATCGATTACAAGCCATCTAGAGGAGTCGGAGCTTTGTTAGCTCCGGCTTTTCTCCATCAACGTGTATTTTATTTTTCGTGCACACTGAAGTCAAGAAAAATAGTAAAATTCGTTTCTTGCCTATAACTTCGTCGCGGCTTACGATTCTCGAGAAAGTTTTAGGTCAAACGCGATTCTAAACACAATCGAATGCGTTGCCTTTTCTTCCGGATTCAATTGTATTTGGACTCGCCTTACTTTGGCCTGCCGGGGTGTAGGTAGAGTGGCGTACTTAGGATGCTTGACCAGGCTAAGTCGATAGCACACTCTGCCCCTAGATTGGCTTGGCGGCATTCAAACGAGTGAGCCATGAACAATATTTGAATTCAAAAGAATAGACAATACAACTCGAATCGTATATGAACCGGTTGAACTAAATTTTTTTTTTAAGAATTGCGCGTCTTTGTTATAGACAAGAAAGAGAAAAATAAAAAATAAAAATGTTGAGCCTGTACAAAATGAATGCACGTGGAGTCTGTTTCACCTGAAGATGTCTTTCATTATAGATCCGGGGTACAAGGGAAACAAGTACACTCTTAGGGTACGGAACCAAGCTAAGCGTGTTTAATTTCTTGTTTGTCCTAGGGTAGCTAGCCACACTTTTAGTTCTGAGACTGTGACAAGTGTTGCATGAACTTTGTGGACCTTCTGGGGAAGGTCCGGCTGTTCTCTCGGAGGAACTACCCGACTTTGCACAATGACTCTATAACATACACCTCAAGTTACTCAAGACTCACCTCCGTGGTATTAAGTGTAGAACTTACGGAGGTGCTCGATGTTCCAAGGATTTGGGAGAGGTGTCCCATCCTCGGTAGCCAAGCGAACGCTTCCGGGACGGGATACTTTAATCACTCGGAAGGGTCCCTCCCAGCCGGGGGAGAGTTTGTTTAACCCTTCTCTGGATTGTATTCTCCGTAGCACCAGATCGCCTTCCTCGAGCTGTCGGTTGTGTACATGCCGCTGATGATAACGCCGTAGGGCTTGGCGATATCGAGCATTCCGAACAGTTGCTTGGCACCTTCCCTCCTCAAGGAGGTCTAGTTTTTCACGCCGGAGCTGATCCTGCGCGGCTTCGTCGAAGGTCCGGACCCGGAGTGAACCCAAGGTGATTTCCGGAGGAAAGATTGCTTCAGCTCCGTACACCAGAAAGAAGGGTGTATCTCCAGTTGACCGGTTTGGAGATGTCCTGTTGGCCCATAAAGTGGGCGCAAGCTCTTCAATCCAGTTAGCTCCATGTTTTTTTAAGCGCTCATATGTGCGCGTCTTGAGTCCTTTAAGGATTTCAGCATTTGCTCTCTCGGCTTGGCCATTGCTTGCTGGGTGAGCTACGGTGGCGTAGCAAACTTGTATGCCGAGGTCTTCGCAATATCCTTGGAATGCAGACCTTGTGAATTGGGTCCCATTATTAGTGATGATTTTGTTTGGGACTCCATATCTGCATACAATGGACTGCAAAAAGTTGATAGCAGATTGCTTGTCGATTGTCACAACTGGAGTTGCTTCCGGCCACTTGGTGAACTTATCAATGGCGACGTACAGGAACTTATAACCTCCGACGGCTCTTGGGAAAGGTCCCAAGATGTCCATCCCCCACACAGCGAAGGGCCATGTTGGAGGTATCATTTGTAGGGGCTGAGCTGGTGTGTGAATTTGCTTTGCATGGAATTGACATGCTTCACATTTCTTCACAAGCTCAGTTGCATCCTGGAGTGCTGTAGGCCAGTAGAAACCATGCCAAAAGGCTTTACCAACCAACGTGCGGGAAGACGCGCGGTTCCCACACTCGCCTCCATGGATTTCTGCGAGGAGTTCGCAGCCTTCTTCCCTTGTGATGCACCGCATTAGGATGCCATTGGCACCACGCCGGTAGAGATCCCCTTCTACCAGTGTGTATCTTTTAGCCAATCTGAGTACCCGGTCAGCGGATACATCATCGTCAGGAAGGATGTTGTCTTTCAAGTAGCTCCGGATCTCCGAGATCCAAGCATCGGAACTAGCTTGAGCTTTTGAGTCTTGCGTGCTGGGTTGCTCGGAGCTCCCGGCAACACCTACGACCCTTGATGGCTGCCATGGTAACAGGGACATCGGGACCGTCAGCTTCGGGATGCTGATCTCGCCCCCTTCGCTCAGTTCGGCAGGCTGAGCTGTTGGCTTTGACAACCTCCGGACAAAAATTCCGTCAGGAGCCAGAGCTCCGGTTGATGCTTTCGTCGAGAGTTCGTCAGCTTTAGCGTTATGGGCACGCTGAACATGGTGGAGATCTAGGACTTCGAAGTCCTTCTGAAGCCTCTGGACTTCAAGGAGGTAAGCAGCTAGCTGGAGATTATTGCAGGAACATTCACCCTTCACCTGCTTAATGATGAGCTGCGAATCTTCCTTGACCAGCAGTTGCTTGACACCATATGACAGTGCCACCTTTAGTCCGTAGATGAGCGCTTCGTACTCTGCCATGTTGTTGGTCGCCTTGAAGTCAAGGTGTACCATGTATTTCGCCTTCTCCCCGATCGGTGCAAGGAGAAGGATTTCAGCTCCGGCCCCCTGCTTCTGCATGGAGCCGTCGAAGTAGAGGGTCCAGTGAGGCTCGGTGAAGGCTGGAGCTTGA
Organism: Tuctoria greenei; assembly: GCA_036927565.1. Lineage (NCBI taxonomy): Eukaryota > Viridiplantae > Streptophyta > Magnoliopsida > Poales > Poaceae > Tuctoria > Tuctoria greenei. Next base: position 129,413,442 of record JAYESD010000007.1, on the reverse strand, counting down.
TGCTCCGTCTTCTGCTCACTGGGGCTCCCAGGATTTGATGGAGAGGGAGTCCATTCTACCACAAAATCTGCCAATGCTTGACTCTTGACTGCTTGCCTTGAAATAAATTCAAGATCAAATTCAGCCAATTCCGCTGCCCACTTTGCAATATTCCCAGTTGAATTGGGATTATGCAAGATTGCTCGAAGTGGGTAAGAGGTCACCACTGAGACTTTGTGAGCTTGGATGTAATGGCGAAGCTTCCTGGAGGCAATAAGAACTGCATAGAGCAGCTTATGCACCTCTAGGTATCGTGTCTTGGCATCATGTAGTACTTCACTAATGAAGTACACTGGCCGCTGAATGGTCCGGACCCTCCCGGAGGGGTCCGGAGCTTCCTCTTCACTGACCCGGATCCTCTCGGAGGAATCTGGATTTTCTTCGGGGACCTCCGAGTCCTGGCTGGAGGAACCCGGGGCTTCTTCAGAAGCAACCTGGACCCTCCCGGAGGGGTCTGGGTCTCCTGAAGTGACTTCTTGTGGATTCGAGTCGGGGAGCTGGGACCCAGACTCGCTTTCAGGTACCTCCGGACCCTCCCGAAGGGGTCTGGATTCCTGAGTATGAGGTAGCTCTGGTCTCTCCGCAACCAGAACCATACTGACGACTTCGTCAGTTGCTGCAATGTAAAGCAACAAAGGCTCACCAGGGTTCGGAGCTACCAGAATTGGTAAGGTGGTGAGGAACTGTTTCAGCTCCTGGAATGCCTTCTGTGCTTCTTCGGACCATTGGAATGGTCCGGACTTCCTCAATAACTTGAAGAAGGGGAGTGCCCATTCCGCCAGTCTTGAAATGAACCGGGTGAGGGCTGCTAGACATCCAGTTAACTTTTGGACGTCATTGATGCGGGTTGGTGGCCGCATGTCTTCAATGGCCTTAATCTTCGCCGGATTAGCTTCTATGCCCCGATGACTTACCAGGAAACCGAGAAGTTTTCCGGAGCTAACCCCGAAGACACACTTGTCTGGGTTTAGCTTTGTGCGGGTGGCCCGCAGCTTATCGAAGACAGCCTGCAAGGTGTCAAGGAGTGACTCCTTGTCCCTGACCTTGACCACGATGTCATCGACGTACACTTCCACTATGTCTCTAATGAGTTCTTCAAAAGTTTTGTCCCCTACCTGGCGCGCCAACTGTCGGTGGTTTGGAACCGGCAGATCTCCCGACACTACTAAAGTGTTAGAGGAGTTTGATGTTCGGTGTGGGCGCGTGGAGATTCAAGAAGGTGAATTGTAATTGACACAGAAGACACAAGAGTTTACGTGGTTCGGGCCGCCTGAGCGTAATACCCTACTTCACGGGATGTGTTGATGTTGTATTGGGTGTAGCAAGTGTGTCAGTGTGTCTGAACGTCTCTCGAGCGTGTCTCCACGTCTATCTCGCGTGTGTGTAAACGTCATTGGCCTGTCCTTTTATAGTATAAGGGCAGGCCGTTACAAATTAGCCTGGCCCGACATGTGGCCCCGGCGTTTACTAGTGTTGATACCTCTTCAACACGTTTAATTGTCCTTAATGACCGTGTAACGGGCATTGACAGCACCGTTACTGGTATTAAGGTCGTCCGATTAAGTGTCATTAATATGGTATTAATGACACTTAATCAGGTCTTGAAGTCCTCGATTCCCCTTTGAAGATCCGGAGCCGTTGCGGGGTCTTCTAGAGGTTAGAGAGTGAAGATCCGACAGTTGGACACGTGGCAGCACAGGAGCACGCTGTGGAGAGTAGATAGTTCCGGGGTTAGCTGACACGTGTCAGCACCGGAGCTTCCCTCGGTCTGGGGTTAGGTCCGGGGATGCCACTTCGGTACATAGTTTGGAGCTTCCTCCCTTGTGGGTGTTAGCTCCGGTTTGATAGTACACGTGGCGACCCTGGGGCTAACCATGTTGGAGAAGCGGATCCGGACATGTCTGACATGTGTGCCTCCGAAGGTCTTCAAATCAAGTGGGTGACTTTTCCTTGATATCATTGCAATCCCAAAGGGTATATGGTACCCAGGGTACCGACAGACACATTTACAACGGTCACATGCCATCTTAAATAACGATAAAATTATCGTAAATAGCTTATTTACAAGTCATTTTCTTATTTACAATGACATCTGATCATCACTAACGTAGGATCGAATATCACGTGAAAAGCTACCAGGGGGGGGTGAATGGTAGATTTAAAAAATCTTACGCAGCGGAAACAGTTAAATCCCATCCCCTTCGGCAAAAAAACGATCTGTTAAAGAAATCATGTGTGAGACTAATCTAAATGTGTTTCACTGGGACAAAAGTGATATATATATATATATATATATATATATATATATATATATATAATAGAAAATCAAGTCACGAAAAAAACACAAGAAGAATCACTCAAATCCGTCGAGAGAAACTCAAGTTATGATCGAAAGATCGAACAAAGGTCAACCTGTCCTACCCGAGAAAAACAGTTCTGGAATGCTGCAAAGAAACTCGTGTAGATCAGAAACCACAAATCCAATGACCGTGAAATTTTGACAGATGATATATAATCAAGTTGTGAAGACAATCTAAAAAGAATCACATCAATTGGATCTGTAAAACTCGAGTTATGATAAAACCACCAACAAAAGGTAGTGCTGTCCAGAAACTCAACGAGTAAAACTTGTCTGGAACAAGTCGGACGAACAAGGCATAAAAGTTCCTTCAAACTCCGAATTTTATTCAATAGAACACAATAGGAACAGCCCCAAAATCGTGCACCACGAGATCTGGCCTCCCTTGCTTATATAACCAGCCCTTAGGCCAACCCAATCTCAACTAGGACTCCAATCCTACTCCGATCACGAATCGAGACTTTCCATAACCGCTTAGGACTCTTGTATACGCAGATAGAAGCAATCTTAAGACTTCCTAACACCTTAGGAAAGTATCCCACATTCCTAAAACAACTATAATTCGTGACCCACACGAAATCTTATCATAACCAACTCGATACATTCCATACGGAGCCATAACCGACTCCGCCGCAACCGAAGTCATCAACAGATACGATCCGATCCTTCCAACCAGATCTTCCCATCCATAAACCATCTTCGGAACCATGGTTCCACGTCATGCACCGCATGCATACGTGCAAACACCTTTCTTCGATGTCCAGTAACCTTCATATGTACTGCCCTTAATTCAATCATCCTACGCGACCTCCTGACCTGCTCAATCACAATTCCTCCTGAATTTGGTTGTTGGAACCTCATCTCCTACCTGAGACTAGTCCAAAGGATCCTGTCACCAGCCATGACTTGAACTCAAGCAACACCTGCACATGAACAAACAACCAATCCGTACGAGCCCAAGTCCGCGACTTGACTCAAGTCAGTTCCGAACACAACACCTTACGTGAGCACCTCACATAAGCATATTGCAAGGCATAGCAAAACGATACCAGCCATATCAACCAAAACACACCAAAAACTTAGCAAATGAATACTAAGCAATCTTTCTAAGAATATAAAGCAAGTTTGAAACATTGCAAGATAAAAGCAGGAACATTACGATCAAGCTCCCAACCTAGCCAAAGCTAACCGGAGCTTGAGCCGGAGCTTACCAAAGCTAGTACAACCTAGCGCCGGAGCTTACCAAAGCTAGTCGGACCTAGCGCTGGAGCTATCCAAAACTAGTCGGAACTTGTCATCCCAAAAGTCGGAGCTAGAAAAACATATCGGAGCTTAACAAAGACATGCCAGAGCTATCAAAGACATGTCAGAGCTAAAGACAAAGCTCACTGGAGCTACCCAAAAACATGTCGGACCTAGACAAAGAAAGTCGGACCTATTGTCGGACCTTGCAGAAGCTTGGAGCTAGAGTCGGATCTTGCTAAAGAGATTTTATGGCAACATTCAAAACTTTTATTGTCAAAGCCAATGTATTCAGTACAAGCCAATGTATTCAGCACACATAGGTCTCACAACTAAATTTTGGTCATAAATAAGATTATTTACAACGTCGAAATAATATTATTTACGACAGCTAAATCCGGCAGTCGCAAATAAGAAGACCCGTGCCACGTGGGCTGGAGGACACCTTATTTACAATGGCTTGGCCTGGACCGTCATAAATAAGAATGGATTATTTATGACGGTCAACCTCTGGCTGTAATAAATAACCATGGCTTATTTACGATGGACAGACAAGTCACCGTAAATAATATTTGCTTATTTATGACGGCCTAGCCTCTGACCGTCGTAATAAGGCCATTCAAGTTTTTTTTTAAATCTAGAATACAGTACATCCAGTACAATATCATCATATTATATCACATATCATTAGAACAGTTGCAAACAACGGTTTATCATCACAAACATCACATCACATCACAACCACATCACAAATGAAGCACATCACATCAAAATTTGCACCTCCGAAGCAAAACAAGTCATTCTCGTGCCGAGATCTAGGTGCCAGTAGGTGTGTCTATGAAGTATGAGCATTGTCACCGATCATGTGATACACAAGTGTAGTTACACACATATATAGCTTCAAACATTTATTTTTGACTAAATTTACTTAATTAAGCTAGAATTGAGATGGTTTGTCTTAAATATGACCAAATTTAGCTGATTTAAGCATAATTATGAAAGTTTGGATATGTTATGCTAGATTTAGCTATATTTGGCTAAATTGAGTACATTTGGTTATTTTTAGCTATGTTATGCTAGATTTAGCTATACTAGACTAAGTTTGGCTATATTAGGTTAAGTTTTGCTAAGTTTGACTAAGTGCGGCTAAACTTGGCTAAGTTTGGTTAACTTTAGCTAAGTTTGCTATATTTATTTAATTTAGCTTCATTTGAATAATGTAGCTAACCTTTGCTGCTGAAGAAGACACGTGTGGCTCTATCGACACTTGTGGCTCCATCGTCGGCTGCTATGAGGGAATGACAATATGCTGCTCATGCTGCTAGGCTAAGACCTTTGATTGAAAAGCATTAGCACATACAAATCACTAAATTCTATGGATTTAAGTACTTTAAATTTCTTACATGTATCACTGCTTGGATCTGTGCATTGTTATTTGCCAGGTAGTCATCTTTCACGTTGGCCAGTACTTTCTCTTTCTACAGCTGTGTCCGTGTCTACCTGAGCTCCTCTTGCATACTTTGGAGCTTTAGATCCCTCTGAAAGAGATCCAGTGGCTATGTCTAGCTGGCGAAGACCATAATGAAGAGCTCCTCAAAGGTCTTGCCCCCTTTGAGTCAACCACCCCATCGAACATGGTAAACCTAAAAAACAAAGAGTAAGAGTAAGATACCGTAACTCAGATTCACAGAATAAAAAATAGATAACATCTCACCGTTCATGTTTTCCACCTCTGGTTGCATACATGGCATTGGCTTCGACGGGTGCATTTTACCAAGCATAGCCTTTGCCATGAATTTTCACGACCTCCTTCGCATACTTCTCATACAAATACAAACAAAACATAATTGTGATAACATTAACAACTCCCAAGTCGAGTTATCACCACCGGAGTGCACAACTAGCTGAGTTGTGAAGGGTTACTTGCCCTGTGACCTCTCTTCCAAACTTGAACATCGCTCGGTCGTTCACGATCTCATGTTCCTGTTGTCATGAGTTAGTAGCATAAATATATTATGATTATAGTTTCATACATAGTTTCCTTAGCATGCATTTAGGCAGACATATATGTCCATCAAGACCATACGTATGGCCTCCTGTAGATCCTCTACACACTTAGACCCTTTTGGACTTGGCGACGAATTCAAAGCTGGGCCACAACTTATAAAGGGTCTGGTAGCTCTGGACAGTCTTCCAACTAAGAAATACTTACCTGCATATATTAGGAATTGATCAAAACAATGTTAACATCACAAAATAAGTAAGAAATGAACACTGACAAGCTTTACGTCCGCATATTGCTCTCTTGTCAAGTAAGTCTCTCAACCGAGGCGGCACGCTGAGCGGCGGGGCGATGGCAGCCTGAGGCGCCACACGAAGCGCGCATGAGGGGGGGGGGCGATGGCGGCCCGAAGCGGTAGGGCAGTGGTGGCACAACAAGAGAGAGAGAGTGGGAGAGAGAAAGAGAGAGGCGGCGGGGGCAGAGCGAGAGAGCCGTCGAGTGGGACCGGGGCACATAATTTCTTATTTGCGACAACCAATTCTTGATCATCGTAAATAAGGTTAACTTACAACGGTCAGGTCTTAGCCATTATAAGGTAAACTTAGTTATGATGACCATGATCTGGCCGTCGTAATTTAACCTGGTATTTATGATTGTCAGATTTAATAGTCATAAACAACTTGGTTACGATGGTCGACCCCTTCGCCGTTGTAAATAATATAAGTCATTGTATATTTATCATTTTCATGTTGTGCTCTTGTGCACCCGCCAATGTTTACACGTGAAGGTATTTGATTACAAGGATGATGAGGTCGTCATCACGAAAGGAAGATGAAGGCAAGCAAATGTGCGGATGTGGCAGGCGAATATAACGCAATTTAAAGAGCCATTGCAAATAAAAGAGATATACCCTGACCCACTCGGCCCGAGTCTCCTCTCTCCCTCTCTCACTCGCTTGCTCCTGACGCTACCGTCTCCATCACTCCCCCCGCCTCCCTCGCTCCCACCACCTCTTGCTGCCGCTTCCCCCGCTCTTGCCGTCAGACACCGACCACCTCCCTCGCTCCCGCCTCTGACACCGAACGCCTCTGTTGCTCTTGCCTCCGATGTCGGCCGCCCCATCGCTGCCTCGCGAGCTTGGTGCCGCTCGGAGCCGCCACCTCCTGTCCCCGACTCTGGTGCCACCACCCCGACTCCAGCGCCGACGACGCCCTCCACGCCATCGCAAGCTGCCGGGCAACAACTCCAAGGCTTAGGTTATTTTTTTGTTAATCGTGTTTGTTTAGCTAGGTTAATCATGCTTTGTTTAATTATGTTAATCACGTTTAGTTTATTAGCTAGGTTTAGCTAGATAAATTGATATGTTAATCATGCTTTGTTTAGCTAGATAAATTGTTATGTTAATCATGCTTTATTTATTAGCTAGGTTTAATTATGTTTATTAGGAATGTTTAGATAAATTGAAATATGTTTATTAGGAATGTTTAGATAAATTGAGTTATGTTTAGGTTTATTTATGCCTAGGTTTAATTATGGTTATTAGGCTTGTTTATTATGCCTGGATCATTTTTTTGTTAATTGAGATTAAGCTTGTCAATTTTTTTAATTGTTATATGATTAATGGATATTAATTTAGTTTAGTAATTTAACTAATTATTGTTTAATGCATATTATTTTGATTGATTGAGTGTATAATTATTAAATGTAACTAAATGGGCTTCGGCTCAGCCTGGCCCAACACGGGCCATTTAGAGCCCGACATGGGCCATTTAGTGGTAATATATTCGTCGAGATGGACACAAAGGCAAAAAGCGAAGGTGACGACGACAAAATCCTGCGCGTGGACATCGGGCCTCGATAGGGCAATTTCCTCCCGTTCTTTCCTCCTCCCTCGTTCTTTCCTTGCCTTCTCTCTTGTTCTTTTCTCTCTCTCTCCTAAATAACTCAAAAATGAAAGATTAATATAACCTGCATAATATGCGTTACCTTTTTCGAACCGGCCCGTCTCACATGCGTTACGCATGTGAGGCGTGTCGGTTAGGAATTGTCCTTTTTTTGGACAGCTGGAAGTGACAGAGGGGGCATGGCTTGTGACGAGACATGGGTCTGGATCCGGACGAGATTTCGAAAGCATAACCCTGTTGTTCTTCACTGCACCATTTTTGGGCGTGCAGTTGGAGAAGAGGGGTTATGCTACCAAATTTTTTTCGGATCCAGACCATGCGTCTTGTCATAATCACGCCCCCTGAGTCACTCTTGGGTGGATTTAGGACCTATTCTTTCCAATAGATGTAGGGCCATGACATTAAACAATCTTTGAAATAATGACAATTTCTCTCTGGCTTTATACTACACAGTCAAACATGGGTAAAGACCACAATCGGATGTATACTGGTTGGAAGAGCAGATCTGGTGGTCACTCGGATGAGTGATTTTCCAAGTTAGATCAATGTTTGGTTCGAGCATTTTTGTTGTCAACGAATGATAAGGTGCGGTGCCCATGTATGAAATGTCGGAACACCAAGTTTTTGAACAGAATGGAACTTTTGATGCACTTGTATCGAAACAGCTTCACACCACATTATGAGGTGTGGAACTTCTACGGCGAGACTAAATCTCAAGTCATAGAAAAAGTGGATGATGATGATGATAGCATAGTGGTTGATAGGATGGATGAGATGATAGAAGCTATAGAAGCAAATGATGCTCCTACAATGGAGGCAAACGAGTTCTTCAAGCTTCTCAACGCATCAGAACAACCGTTGCATGAAAACACGAGTGTGACCATCCTTGCTTTCATGACCTGATTTATGGTATTTAAGTATAAGTACTTCTTCTCCAACAACTGCTACAACAATCTCATTGAATTGATCAGCGATATCCTTCCACAACCTCACAAAGTGCCTAAAGATATGTATAAGTCGAAGAAATTGATATCTGGTCTCGGTATGAACTATGAGAAAATTGATGTGTGCTCGGACAACTGCATGTTGTTCTGTAAAGAGCACGCCAATGAGAACATGTGCTTGAAATGTGATAAATTGAGGTATGTCGAAGTTGTTAATGACGATGGCGATAATGTGATGACAGATGTCACACATAAGTAGCTTCGTTACTTGCCCATGACACCTCAGTTGAAGTGGTTGTTTCTTTCAAAAAGAACTGCAAGACACATGAGATGGCACAAAGTAGGTATACGTGAGAACAAAGAATTCTTGACGCAACCATCTGACGGTGATGCATAGAAGGCGCTAGACCATTTCGATCCAGGTTTTACTCTTGATGCGAGAATTGTTCGCATCGGGTTAGCGATAGATGGATTCTCACCATTTAGTACAGGCGCCACGCCATACTCCTGTTGACTCGTCTTTGTCATTCCGTAGAACATGCCATCGACTTTTTGTATGAAGTATAAGTCCATGTTCCTCAGTCTCATTGTGCCTCGACCGGATCATCCTGGGTCATGTCTCAACGTGATGTTGAAACCGCTGATCGAAAAATTGAAAATAATGTGGATAGGAGTTGAAGCGTATGACTGTTACAAAAAGTAGAAATTCAACCTTCGATCTGCTTATTTGTGGCTCGTCCATGATTTGCCAGCATACGACATGTTTTTCAGATGGAGAACTCAGAGTCATCTGACATGTCTGATATGTGCTTCGAACATGGACTGCTTTCGATTTACTCATGGAGACAATATATCTTACTTCAATTGTCACAGACGTTGGCTGCCTCCGATCACATGTTTAGGCAACAAACATTTCTTCAGAAAGGACAATGCTGTCACTAAAGGGCCACCAAAATGTCTTAACGAGTCAGAAATTTCTGATATATTGGACAAACTGGTACCATATGAAGGTCGTCAAGGATATTTTGTAGATTACGAAGAGGAGCACAATTGGTCTCACATATGTGAACTTTGGGAGCTATCATATGTGAAGTTGTTGATTCTAATGCACAACATTAATGTCATGCATTCGGAGCGTAACATGGGTGAAAGTATCATAAGCACATGCATGGATATGATGGGCAAAACGAAAGACAATATAAAAGCTAGACAATATTTGGTAGAGATTTGTAACCGTCCAACTCTTGAAATCTCTGAAAGTGGTGGTAAGCCACATGCTTCTTTCTGTCTTCAACCTAGAGAAAAGAAAGAAGTCATGAAATGGTCGAAAACTTTGGAATTCCCAGATGGTTACGCAGCTAGTCTGAAACGAGCCGTGAATATGAACACTGGGAACCTCACTGGGTTGAAGAGTCATGATTATTACATAATCATGGAAAGAATCCTACCTGTTATGTTTTGGGGCTATCTAGATGATGCTGTGTGGAAGGTTTTAGCCGAGCTCAACTATTTCTATAGACAGCTCTGTGCTACAGAAATCAAGATAGGGATAATGGATAAGTTAGAAAAGGAGATACCGATACTATTATGTAAGATGGAAAAAAGTTTCCGTCAGGTTTCTTCAATCCAATGCAACATCTACTTATCCATCTTCCATTTGAAGCTAAAGTTGGTGGTCCTATGCAATACAGGTGAATGTATCACATTGAAAGAGCATTACGATATCTCGAACCAATGGTTCACAACATGGAAAGGGTGGAAGGGTGCATCACTATATCATTTACTCTTAAGGAAGTAAGATACTTTTCAAGTGTCTACTTTGCAGAAGAACACAATGTCAATACTCTAGCGATGCGGTACAATATGGACGAAGCACCCCCTTGTAGTGACCTCTCCATTTTTCAAACGAGAGGCACTACCGTTGGTAGCTAGATGACCTAGGACCTACCCAAATGTGAAAGGACGGCTTCTTTACTCTACATGTACGCAAATACAGATGGCATGGACAAATCTTTTGAGTAAGTGTTTGTCCTACATTTATGCTAATCAACATATTTTTTTACACATGTATTCTAAATTTTTTTTTGTTCAGCAAGTTCCACAGGCAAAATTGGCCATATAGGCATCAACCTACGAGCAAACAAGTAGAAGGGATGCGAGGAGATGGATTAAATGGAGGGCCAAATTTCCTATCCTAGTTTCGTGATTATGTAATACTCCCTCGTCTTCTTTATATTATAACTTTCGATTATTAAAGAAGTATTCTTATAACTTACGATCATTTTGGACATTGCATGACTCACGACGTCCATCAAGATTTGCAGCAGCAATCTTATGCTTTGGTGAAAGTTAGAAGCTATGGTCGATATGACGTAAATGGCTTTCGATTCCGTACAACTCATTTTAAAGCTCTTCGTCCTCTTGAGACAACATCAAATTCCAGAGTTGTGACGAGGGCAATTGACTCTCAAGGGCATGAAACCAATTACTATGGGATCATTAACAAAATCCTTGAATTTACTTTTACGAGAAATAAGAAACTTTGAGTTGTCTTCTTTGAGTGTGATTGGTTTGATAGCAATCATGGAACTCGACAAAACCAATTTGGAATGGTGGAAGTCAAACACAAGGACCGACTATGAGGTTACGATACATTTGTTCTTGCACACCATGTGGAGCAAGTGTATTATCTACATCATCCATGCACAAAGCACAACGCTTGATGGATGGTATATAAGGTGAATTCTCGTGAGCAGTTATATACTCCTGGAGATGATGGTTACCATGATAGTGAAGAGGTGGAAGAAGTTTACCAAGAAGAAGAGTTGCTAGACACTTTTATCATCAAACTTGGTGCAGGACTCGATCAATTATTTGGAGACATTGAAGATGTAGATACAAATGATATGCGAAAACAAAAATGGGAACAGGTCACGATGGAAGATCGTTGGGCTTGTTTAAGGAGTAGGGCACATGATAATGATGTTGATGAATTTTGAAAGTGATTAGAAGTAACATTTTCTTCATGACAATCACTTTGCATATTTATCAATTATTTACATGAATTTACATATATCTTCTTTGCATATTTACATTAATTTACATATATCGATTACAAGAACAATATTTGCATGAATTTTGTAGAAATGTTTTTTGCATATTTACTAATTATTGCTTAAAACAGGATGTCGTCAAAGAAGGGTAAGAAGGTGTCGGGCATGAGGGAGTTCCTCGCCATGGTTGAGGATGCATTCACTAGTACCTTGTTGGCTCGGAGCAGACACTCTCAGCTGATGAGACACTTGCTGACCAGCGAACAGAGGTGAATTTCACTTGTCTTTGACAAATTGTTAAAATCCAATTTCCAATTAAACTTACTTATGAATCATCTGAAAGTTGCAGTTTGACTCACCGTCTGATTTAGAGGCTAGGGCGCTAGTTGAGCCTGGCCCCCCTTTGTGAAAGTGCATCTAGGTTAAATCTGCATGAGCTTTGGTGGTTAATGACCAAACCTAAGGGACTAATGAGCATTGAAAGTGTTAGCACACGTGATTAAATGACGGAGAAATTAGATACACTCAAAAAGGAAAAAGAGGACAAAAAGGCAGGAAAACTCGAAAATTAGAATTTAGGGTTTAAAATTTCTTTGCGTCGAGTTTAACCTTATAGCATGAGTGTTTTCAGTGTGTCAAAGTGTTGAGAATCATCTAAGAGCTCTTAGTTCAAGTTAGGTTAGTTGGAGAGATGAGTTGAGGCAGCCCTAAGGATAGGGCCAGACTTGTTCGGGATGGAAGGCCAGACTAGTCCGGCCAAATCAGATTATCCGATGTTAGGCAAACCAAGAGGTACTGTGTTAGTTTAGACTTGTCTGTTTGGGGATGGACTAGTCCATGGTTATTGTGTCTGAGTCCTTCTGGGACTAAGTCCTGGAGGACCGGACTAGTCCGCCTTGGGGGGTCGGACTAGTTCGCCCTGGTAGACTTGTCTGATACTGACCAAAACAGAATGTACTATGTGAGTTCGTACTAGTCCGTTTGGGACTTGGAGATGGTTGCTGGGACTAAGTCCTCGATAGCCAGGCTTGTCTGCCCTTTAAGGACGGTGGACCACACTTATCCGTTCTCAACCGGAACAAAAGGTTCTGTGTGAGATTGGACTAGTCTATTCCTGGACGGACTAGTCCATGGTGCTGTGACCGTTTGAATTAAAAAATTGGTAGGGGACTTTGTGGTTGGTCAAGGGTGACATCCCTGGTCCTCACAGGCTGGACTAGTCCGGGTTCCAACGCCAGAATAGTTTGCACTTTTCTGGTGGCAACGGCAAATTGCTAGGACCCCTATAAAAAGGGATCCCCCGGGCTTCTAAAGCCCTCTCTCAAACCCTAGCACCGCCATAGCCATCTAAGAGCCCTCCCGCCCTTTCTCTTTGCATCTTTGAGCCCTAAGAGTGAATCTTCAGGGTTTGTGAGATTTGGGAGAGAAGAGAGAAGGGTGTGCTCTGACTTGAGCTCTTGGTTGATTCTCTCGGTATGACTCATTGATTTGAGTTTGTGTGGGTGTTGATTTGTTATTTCTTTGTGCTGTAACTTTGTGGGAGCCTCATATTGTAAGTTTCCCCATGGATTGTTGTGATTTCCCCGAGTTTTAATGGAAGAACAAGCCGACCTTCATTGTGGCTTGGTGAGGAAAGGGTTGAGTGAAACCCGGTCCTTTGTGAACACCTCAACATGGATGTAGGCTTCTCCGTGAAGGTGAACCACAGGATAAATCTTGTGTCTTGCGCTCTTGATTTGTCTTCCTCATTCTTCGCTAGATCAACTTTAGGGTTCTTCACATTCTTCGTTCCAATCATGCGATCCACCTAGATCTAGTTTTTTATTCTTCGTGCACTTTCTCTACTAGACTGCTAGATTGTTATACTTCATAGTTCATTAAGTAGATCATTGAAAAACTCTCACCTTTCACGCATTACATTTATGTGACCGGACTAGTCCACCCCAAACCGGACTAGTCTCGCACTCTGCTTGCTGATTAACTTTTATTAAGTGAAATTTCAGTTTTTTCACCTATTCACCCCCTGTAGGCAAATTTCAATTGGTATCAGAGCCTAACTCTCCCGAAGAGCTTAACCGCTTGGAGAGAAGATGGGGAAAAATAGTGAGAAGGAGTTTCCGATTGTCGACACCACCGACACCGACGAGAATAGCGCGGCGAGCAAGGATCCAAGTCTTCACCCAACAAGACCGACAACATGACCAAGGACAAGCCAAAGCCTCCTCTTTTCGACGGCGAGACCGAGGGTGAAGATGAAGAACTGAAGCACTGTTGGTATTTCTTAACACCACAAATCATCTCTAGTAAGAGATGAGGTCGCAAGAGCACAGAAGATACCATTGTAGCATTTGACCCATGAGTATTCCCAAGGGTATCATATTTATCCCAAAGGAAGGCAATGGATTAAGGTACACACTACTCTTATGATCAAGCTATGGGATACTAATCAGCTATCATGACAGAGGTAAGTTGATAATATGGATAGTGTGACACACACCTAAGCAATCTATTCTAATAGGGTAAATAGGTCCTAGTGAAGATTAGCCTAAGAGTTGGTGAGTTGCTCCTACAGTGCTTCTAGTATACATATACATAGCCTAAGTTAGGTACTAATGAGCATATCAATGATGGATCCTTATGCTAAGTTGTTCAACACATCGGGCACGAGTTTACCCCTAGCAATACTAGGACGACTCCTACCAAGATCCTGTGGCATAGCCGAACGTGGATGATTACAAAGGACAGGTTGGGCTGTTACCACCTACTGTCTACCTCTTCAATCCGTGGGTCTACAAGACATTCAACGCTACTTAACTATCCTAGCACCATGCTAGCATACTAAGGAAATACCTTAGGAGCCGCGACACAAGCCATCCTAAAGCAATAAACTAAATCATTGTTGAAACCAATGTTCATACATAACATATTTATTCATATTAACATGATCATATCATAACTACATAGACTATAGTGGAGGTTTATAGTGTTTATGGTTATATTATATTAACATTAAGGCATGATCATAAAGACTATTCCTACCATGTACATGGAATTCACAATCAAACAAGAAATGCTTCATCCAAGCATATGCATAATTGAAAACTAAAGATAATATCTTTATTATGCATGAAGTCACAAATACAAGAAGGATTACAAGAGCCATACCTTTCCCAATTTGGCACTGGGAAGAGAGACTCCCTCTACTCCTTTCCCAATTCGAACTTGGGACTAGAGACTCTCCTCTCTATAGCCTAACTCCTCTAAAGACTAAGAAATGTAGTGTATACAATAGAATGATGCTCAAGTGGTTTGTGAGAAGTGAGGGGTATGGGGTCCTATTTATAGCTGAAGATAGGTTGGTTCCCGCCACAATTAGCACATGAATCAATCTTCATCATTATCAGGAAACCATAGGGAGTCGACACGTGAAAGAAGACCGAGTTTGGAGGAGCTACCAGGTCGGCCGAGCCACCAGGTCGACCGACCTGGTCTTGGCTCCAAATGGCCTATACTTTCTCGGGGTGGCTTCCAGGTGGGTCCTCTTGACTAATGTGGGTGATACACTGTTGGATCTCCTCAGATACATATATTTATGGGCCATTTGATCCATGTGATGCCATGTGTTTTCACCTGATTGGTTGGGATGGTACTATTCAGGATTGCTCCCCATATTTTGCCTCAATTTCTGTATAAAAAGTCTGCATGCACTATTTTTCCAAGGACAAGTGGAAATAGGTCAAATAGAAAGGTGATGTGTGCAAGAAATGACATATACTTTACATAATTGAGTTATATTGATGGGTGAAATTGGTATATAATAGCCGCCAACAAACTCCCCCAAGCTTATCCTTTGCTCGTCCCGATGCAAAGTCAAAACTTTAGGTTGATGATCAGGAGTTGCTTCTAGTTCTAACCTTTCAAGAGTACCAAGTGCACAACAAAATACTCTACCTAGTATTGCAAAAAATGGCTATGGTACTTCACCCTTCTTAAGTCATTATGGGGCTTATGCCTTTTCCTGTTCATGGGTAGTTGAAAGATAGAACAGTAAATGGAGCAAGCATAGCGTAGATATCAAGTTCCACTTAAATTCCAAAGAGATTCAATTTAGATTCTAAGTACGTCAATTGATTCTCTCGATCCACCTTTTTGCGTAGTGGAAATATATCCTCACCAAGGCATTTGCTTATACCGATCCTACCACTAATTATAGCTTATATCTGGAGCTTTGTAGGGAATGTAAGTAGGCATATTTGCAACACATAATTTTGATAAGTCAAAAAAATAAGCCTTAGGAGAAATTAATTCAAACTTTTTAATCAAGACTTGTGCATGTGTGATGTAAGTGGAAGCGGATGTGGAAATATTAAGATAACTCCTTTTGATGTGGACTGTCTTTATTGCAAGGATGAAACATGGGTACTTTCTTATTTTTTCATGCTTATGATGTAAGCATGCATTTTATTTTTTCTTTCTTTCTTGTAGCCATGTCTTCTACTCATTTTTATGCAATAAATTGGAAGAGAGTACTAAACATGAAAGGCATGGAGTTTCTCTTTTTATGTGAATTAATTCTCACAAGGACTATACTAGTTTGACTAGGCTCAATGTGAAAGCAAATAGCATAAACATAAGGTTTATCAATGTAAAACATCATATGGCTTTTGCAGGTATTTCCAATCAAATGAGGGGAACTTAAATATTTTTATAATTTCTCCAGAAATCTAAGTTTTACTTTCAAACTAGGAATATCAGCCCTATTACTATTTCAAATCTCACAACAACCTAGAAATTGGATTAAGCTTTTGCTACCCACAATTTCTAACTCAAGGCAAAGTTAATTCTAGCCAGTAGAAGCAATATTTTGGAGAGTAGCAAGTTGCATACTAAAGACTTAGGAAAAATAAAACAGAGCAACTATTCATCATTTCATCTATGTGAAATCTAAATCATTCTTACCGCACATCTTTATTTGAGTAAGCAAAAGCAAATCTAAGTTACTATTATATTTTTAATTTTTAGATGCAAGGTGTATGGATGGATGAAAGATAAATGCAATGGGTGTGGTACAAGTTACCTCAAGTGGGGGTCCTCCCACAAGCTTATTCTTGATCAAGGTCCATGATAGGGGTTGAATCCCTAGCGACGGAGGTAGGCCATGAGGTTGGCCTATCCTTGTTGCAGCGTGGGTTTGACAATGGAGGATTGAGTGTCGATGTTGTGTTGGCTTCCATGGGTTCCATGAGTGTGGTTGAAGAGAGTGTTGTTGATGTCGCTCGTACGCGCCTCAAGGTCTCTCATGTGTTGGGTGTACTTTATTATTCCATGACTAAGGTAATAGGTACAAAGGAATGATGTGCACTCAACATGCATTCAGTGTGTTCCATCATTCTTTGGCTAAGGTGTAACATTCCTTCTTGTCACAAAGGAATAACTTGTACCCATCATGCATTGGGCATGATCCATCATTCCTTGGCTAAGGTAATTATAACCTTTAGCCACAAAGTAGTGACATGTACCCAACATGTGTTGAGTATTGAAAGTTGTCTAGAGGGGAGGGTGTGAATAGGCAATATGACCTGAAATTACTCAATCAAACGAAATTAAATCTCTGAGGCCGGACTAGTCTGGTCAGGGTCGGACTAGTGCACTCAGTACATAGGGAAACCTGAAAACTTGATTTCTACACGTTATTTGCAGATTTTAGTTCGATGAAAGATTGATACAATGTCTAGCAACCTAATACAACTTAGATTAACAAGTGTGATCAAGTAGGTTGCAAGATTTCAATGAAGAACAATACAAAGAATGATATGAACACTAAAAGCAATTCTAGTGAATAGCGGAAAGTAAAGCAACAAGTGAGACACGATTTATCCCGTTGTCCAGTTTCATGAAGAAACCTACATCCATGTTGAGAAGTCCACAGAAGGACCGAGTCTCACTTGACCCTCTTCTCACCAAGCCACCACAAAAGGTCAACTTGGTTTCCTCACAAGGATAATAACCAAGTTCTTGGGGCTTCTCACAAGTTGAGGCTCCCACAAATGATTTACAACAAGGACCACACGAAGCTCAACAGCCACAAGACACAAAATGCGACACCAAGTGCAAGAGATCAAACCGAGAGCCAAAGCAAGACGATCTTCCTTCTCTCCCATTCCCAAACCCTAATCCCCTCAAGATTTGGTTCTAAAGGGCAAGTAGGCAGAGTAAAAGGCTTAGGATGGCTCAAGGAAACTTGTGGCGGCTCTAGGGTTCAAAAGTACTAAGTTAGAGGTTGGAGGATCCCTTTTTATAGGGATCCAAAAGTCTAACCGTTGCTAGCATTGAATGTGCATAGTAGTTGTTGACGACTGTTATATACCAATTTCACCTGTCAATATAACAAAATTTTGTGAAGGAAATATCATTTCCTGCACACGTCACCTTTCTATTTAACCTATTTCCACTTGTCCTTGGAGAAACGAGTGCATGCAAGAATTTTATAAAGAATTGAAGTGAAATAAGGGGATGGATCCTATAGATTATTATCCCAGCCAATCAGGCGCCAACATGTGGCACCACATGGATCAAATGGCCCACAAACAGAAGTATACGAGGCCATCCAATGGTGTAGCACGTATATCAAGGGATGAGACCCACCTGGAAGTCACCCCAAGAAAGCACAGATCGTTTGGAGGACTTACCAGGTCGGTCGACCCCCCTAGTCGGCCGACCTAGTATTTCCCTCCAAACTCGATCAGCTTCCATGTGTTGGCTCCTCCCGGCTTGAAGAAGTAAGTGGTGACTGATTCACGCGCTTTTGGTGGCAGGAACCGACCCTTCCCCAAGCTATTAATAGGACCCCTCACTCCTCACTGCAACACACACCACTTGAGTATTCATCCATTGTATCTACTACTCTCCATAGGTTTATAGGAGTTTAGGCTGTAGAGAGGAGAGCCTCTAGTCCATAGTCCAAGTAGGAGAGGAGTAGAAGGAGTCTCTTCCCAATTCTTAATTGGAAAATGTATGGCTCTCATATTCCTATTTGTATTTGTGACTTTGCTCTTAATAAAGATGATATCTTTAGTCTTCTATTGTTCATATACTTGGATGAAGCATTTCTTGTTTGATTGTGGATTCCATATATGTGGTAGGAGTAGTATTTATGATTATATTATACCATTCCCATTATATCATCATAAACACTACAAACCCGCACTATAGTCTAATTAGCTATGACATGATTATGTTAATGTGAATCACTTATGCTATGAATTAACATTGGTTCAACAATGATTTAGCTCATTGCCTTAGGATGGCTTGTGCATAGCCATCTAAGGTAATTACTTAATATGCTAGCACGGTGCTAGGATAGATAAGTAGCATTGAATGTCTCGTAGACCCACAGATTGAAGAGGTAGGCAGTAGGTGGTGACAATCCTATCTGTCCTTAGTAATCCTTCACGTTTGGCTATGCCACAAACCCTTGGCGGGAGTCATCCTAGTTTTGCTAGGGGTAAACCCGTGCCCGATGTATTCATCCACTTAGCATGAGAAGCATAGTAGGAGTCTCTACCTAACCCTTAGCTTAGTCCCTCTTTACCTCATTTATCCCCTTAGGATGGAATGATGTTATGTGTGTCACACTACCTCCAACTATAAATTATCCATCCTTTCTAGAACCCTACCTAGACCAACCTAGCCTCTCCATTTGATGATTGTTTTTCTTCCATCTAGCCTTCGTTTGGGAGAATATAAATGACACCCTTTGAGAATACTCTTAGAGGGGAAATGCTACATCGATAGATTCCGTGTGCCTGCGGATTTACATTTGTGATCCAAAATCAAAACAAGCATTCCTAGCACCCCTGCTAGGGATGAATTGTTAGTAGTGCGTAAAAAATATCAACAAGCATTTCTGGCGCCGTTGCCGGGGAAGGCAACCGAAGTATTGCATGATTGAGTGAAAATGATAGGACCCTGGGTAGGTTTTAGTAGGATAACCCTTCTTTGTTTTTGCATTATATGTGAAAATAGGGTGGTGTAGTAAGTTTGGTTTCGCTTGCCAGAAACATTGTTGAAGATCTTGAATCCCTTCTGAGAGATCAACCTCTTGTCATTACTCCTCAGAAGCTTCGAGCGGCAAAGCAAGCCAGCGCAACTGCACCAACAACTGAAACGCCAATGGCCCAGAGGACCCTTCGTGAGTTTTCAGCTCCCTCTGCTAACAGTGTGCTTGTTCGGACCACTATTAACATGAGAGATGTGGAGTTTGAAATCAATACTGGCCTGATCACTATGGTGCAAGCCAACCCATTTTGCGGGAAGGCTAACGAGGATGCAAGTGCTCACTTGCAATAGTTCCTTGAGATCTGCAGCACTTTTAAGATCAAGGATGTACCTCCGGATGCTATCCGTCTTAGGTTGTTTACATTCTCTCTTCTTGGGAGAGCGAAACTGTGGTTCTACACGAACCGAAGTGCTGTAGACACTTGGGAGAAATGTTCTACAACATTACTCGCCAAGTTTTTTCCGTTGGGCAAGACTAGTGCCATATGTGGAAGAATTTCAAGCTTTCAGCAAGATGCCAAGGAATCTATTCCCGAGGCTTGGAAAAGGCATCAGGAGTACATCCTAGCCTGTCCCCACCATGGGATGGATGATTGGCTAATTATACAAAACTGCTACAAAGTGCTGATATCTTCAGCCCGTGACCATGTTGATGCTGCTGCTGGATGTGCCTTCTTCTCATTGACGGTGCCCAAAGCCAATGATTTGATTGAGAAGATGGTGTCAAACATGGGTTGGAGCAATAAGTGTCTCCATACCTGCCAGCGAGGCATGCACACCTTGAAGGAGGTGGACATGATCGCCGCCAAATTAGACCTCCTTAGGAAGAAAATTGATGGACAATGCAATGGTGAGGTATGTGGCAATGCCTATGCCTTAGACTCTCACATCACTTGTGAAGTTTGTGGCAACACGGGCCATTTGTGCAATGACTACCCAAAAACTCGTGAGGATGCCTTATACGTAGCCAACAATGGAAACAACAATGGCTATCGTCCAGGAGGTCAAGGGTGGGGCCAACCACGCCTATTTTTCAAGGAGGGTACAACAACAATGGCAACAATGGAAATCAACTTAACTTTAGAGAGCTTGCCATTGGCCAGTTGAAGATCAATGATGCTCTATCCAAGAAGCTTTCGTCCAATGACAAGACCCTAGAGAGCATAAATTCCAAGATCGAAGAATTATCCTCGGCTTCAAGAACCAATCGAGTTTCAACAATATGTTGGAAACTCAGTTGGCTCAACTGGCAGCTGCTGTTCCTCTAGTGGAGAATGACAAGATGCTAGGACAATCCGAACCTCCCGTGGAAAGCACCAACATGATTTATTTACAAGGAGGCAACTAGCTGAAGGACCCTAGATGTCCGACAATATCATACTCAATTGGGGTTCACCACTTTGACAAGGCCCTTTATGACCTTGGAGCAAGTGTGAGTGTGATGCCATTGGTTGTTTTCAACCAGCTGAACTTCACGGAACTTACTCCAACACCAATGCAGCTCTAATTGGTCGATTCTTCGGTCCATTATCCGGCGGGTATCGCTAAAGATGTTCCGGTGAAAATTTGGATTTGCTTCATACCCGTGGATTTCATGGTGCTCGACATGGATGTCGAGAAGGATACGCTGCTCATTCTTTGGCGACCATTCATTAGCATTGCGAAGGCTCACATAGATGTGGGAGCTAGAGAAATCCACTTCCATATCAATGTCAAGGAGGAGAAGTTTAACTTTCGCACAAAGTTGGAGCAATGATATGATCCGTATCAACTATGGCTGAATGTTAAGCACATTCAAGAGGTCGAAATCACACCTCTTGTGACACCCGGTTCCGAAAATGAACCAAGTGAACACATATGTGTGCCCAGAGCGTTCAACACACATACACAAGTGCATTCACAAAAGGATATATAGAAAAATTACCACATAACAAGATTAATTATCCACTTTTATTACACTATTAGTAATATCCTTGATACAAGCTCTAGTAAATATTAATGACAAGTTTGAACTAATGCAGCAGAAACAAACTAATTAAGCACTTAACCAAATAGGGTAGCGTGGCTCCAAGCAACACCACAGGCAAAGCTGACAGCAGAAACGACCTAGAACTCCGCATTATCAACGTTATACTTCCAATCTTGACCTGCAATGTTTGGTGGGAGAATTGCAAGGGTTAGTACATGTCGTACTCAGCAAGTGTGGAAAGTATGACATGTTGCTGATACAAATGACGATTGTAATAATGGCTAAGTGCTGAAAAGTACATTAAAACATTTGAAAAGCAATATATTATATGTATGTGAAGTAAGCCCATCATAAACCATACAGATACAATAATACTAGTTCATATTTCAATACCATCATCAATATTCCATATTTCTCATTACCATTAACCATATCCATTGCCATAAAGCATAATACCATCCCATAACCAGTACCAAACCATATTACCAACCATTGCAATCCCAATTTCCATCTAATCATGTAGGTCATCCAGGTGCTCTTAACTGGGAGCACGACTATCATGATAGTTTTAATAATCTGCAGAGTTTGTACTGCTTTACCCACGTATTTGTGATTTCATCACCCATCGGTGACTAAAGAACCTCCCTTATGCCAATTACACTTCCTTTGGTGTATGGACAAGAAATCACAAAATAGCCTTTACAAAAGGACTACTAGCATGTACAGACCCACTGAGGTTTCACTGGTGGCAATGCCTCCAACTGAGCACATCTTCAACCAAGGGCCCCCTCTTGTGCCATTCGGTTCCCAGGGAGTCCCGCCACAAATCCAAACTCAATCCGACTCCCCTTTCCCGGTGCGCCAAATGATCCGTGCAGTACTATCAATACCCTAATTAATCAGATATGCCACACCCATACTTGGCCTCGTGGTGCACTGTTGTCCTGGCATATTCTCGCATGAACCGGTCTTTAGATCCAAAGCAAGCAAACCGCCATGTCTTCCAAACCCATCCACTTACCAGGCTTGCTTAGATCACCCATTACCATATCATATTAGCCAGTTCATATTAACCATAATCTCATTAATGCATAATTAAATGGTATAGTTGTTTTCCCATCCCAATTAATTAAGCGAAGCAAAGGTAAAAAGACCTTCCCGACTCTCTACCATGTATTCCAGGTGACAAGGGTGGTAAAACAAAGCTGGTAAACTTCCGATCATAGGAATTCCCATCAAATTAACACAAGCATGCAATTTTGCAAACAAAACATTTTTTTAAAAAATCAGAATCAATATGCTCAAGGACACTTGCCTTGCTCTTGGGCTTGGTTTGGGTCAAAGTCTTCAAACTCCTGGTGCTGGAGGTCCTCCGCAGTACCCTCTAGCGCAAACCCGTCTAAACCGCGCAATAAACATATAAGACAAGAATTACAATCAATATGTGCACATATATTACTCAATATGTCATGACATGCATGATTAATGCAAATGCAAAGAAAAACTAGTTAATGAGTTGTTAATGATGTATACTAACTAGTTCTAATAGCTTTTAACAAGTTTGGATAGGATTGGAATTGATTCAAATCAATTTAGTATTAATTCAACAGAAAACAGACAACAAAGTCGGACTAGTCCGCTGTAGGACCAGCGAATTAGGGTTTTCTAGATCAACATGAATTTGGGGAAACGGGGCTGAATTCACAAGAGAAACAGGAAGTAGAAGCTATACCAGGTGTTTAGAACTCCAATGACTCAAGGGTTTTGGAGGCAACACTTTGATCTTGTTGATCTAGGGTTGATTAAGAAACTTGATGGTGAATTGTTGATGAAGAACAAAAACTCGATGGAGATCTTGATCCTCTTTCATTTCCTCCTCTTCTTCTTCTTGCTCGGGATCTCCTTCTCCTCCTTGGTGGCAGCTATCCACGAACTAGGGTTTGGTGGTCTTCCAATTGAGGCAAAATGATGTAAAGTTGAGGGGTGGGGTTGTTTATATAGAGGTGGAGGGTTAGGGTTTCAATGGATTCGAGTTTGGGGTGGGTCGAGGCCGGTGTGGGGTCCCACATGGGCTCCAAAAGGGTTAGACACGACGTCCTTAGGCCCACTTAAGGTGAAACACAAAAAACATGTCGTAGAATAAATGATCAACTCAGAATCGCGATCACCGGACAAGTCCATACTAGGCCGGAGTTAGATAAAGAACAAACGGATAATGTGACACCCAGTTCCGAAAATGAACCAAGTGCAACATATGTGCGCCCAGGATGTTCAACACACATACGCAAGTGCGTCACAAATGATATACAGACAATTACCACAACCCAAATTTTTAAATTAGTACTTTTATTACATAATTCATAATATCCTTGAATACAGGCACTAATGAATATTAATGACAAGTTGACCTAATGCAACGGAAATAAACTAAACCGAGGAAACTAAGCAAACTAAGCATCATAAGCAAAGGGTATAACGCAGCTCCAACACTCCACAGGCAAAGCTGACGGTAGACATGGCCTAGAACTCTGCATTATAACTGTTATACTCCCAATCTTGACCTGCAACTGTTGGTGGGTAATTGCAAGAGTGAGTAGATGTCGTACTCAGCAAGTGTGGAAAGTATGACATGTAGCTGATTCAAATGACGAATATAATAATGGCTAAGTGCTGAAAGTACATTAAAACATTTGAAAAGCAATATATTATATGTATGAGAAGTAATCCCATCATAAACCATAAGTAATAACACAGTACCAATCCATATATTTTATATCCATCATCCATATACCAATATCCATATTCAATACCAGAATTTAATTAATAACCAGCCATATTCATAACCATCCCAAAAACCATCCCAATACAAAGTCCCTTCTAAGTCATCCAGGCGCTCATAACCGGGAGCACGACTATCATGATAGTTTTATTAGACACTCTTTGGAGATTTTGTACCACTTTACCCACGTGTTTGTGATTTCATCACCTTTCGATGACTAGAACCTCTATTATGCCGTCTCACACTTCCATCGGTGTGTGGCCAAGAGATCACAAAATAGCCTTTACAAAGGGATTACTAGCCTATTTAGACCCCACTGAGGTTTCACTGGTGGCGATGTCTCCATCTGAGCACATCTTCAACCAAGGGCCCCCTCTTGAGCTATTCGGATCCCAGGGTAGTCCCAATAATCATCAACAAACTCAATCTGACTACCCCTTCCCTGAGCAGCCTTAATGGTCCAAATAGCACAGGCAAAGCCCTAATTAATTAGCTACTTCGCACCCATACTTGGCCTCTTGGTGGCACTATAGTCCTGGCTTATTCTTGCATGAATTGTTCCTTAGATCTAAAGCAAGCAACAACCATAACATCCAACCCATCCACATACAAGGCTTGCTTAGATCACCCATTACCATATCATACTAACCAGTTCATTTTAACCATAATATCATTAGTTCATAATTAAATGTGTAGTGTTGTTTTCCCATCCTAGTTAATTAAGCGAAGCAAAAAGGTAAAAAGCCCATCCCGACTCTCTACCGAAAATTCCAGGTGACAAGGGTGGTTAAACAAATCTAGTAAACTTCCTACCATAGGATTCCCATCAAATTGACACAGCATGAAGTTTTGCAAACAAAACATTTAGTTTAAAAACAGGATCAATATGCTTCAAGGACACCTTCCTTGCTCTTGGGATTGGTTCGGGTCAAAGCCTTCACCTTCTTGGTGCTGAAGATCCTCCGCGGCACTCTCTAGCGCAAATCCATCTAATCCGCACAATAAACATAGAAACAAGAAACACAATCAAAGAGTGCACAAATATTACTCAATATGACATGACATGCATGATTAATGCAAATGTGAGGTGGAACTTGTTTAATGAGTTGTTTTTAATGATCACTAACTAGTTCTAATAGCTATTAACAAGTTTATACAGGTTTGGAGTTGATTAGATCTAATTTTAGAATTAATTTGACACAATTTAACCAGGAAAATCGGACTAGTCCGCTAGGGACCGGACAAGTCCACACCGCGCGAGAACAATAGATTAGGGTTTTCTAGATCAACGTGAATTTGGAGGTTTGGGGTCGAATTCACGTAAGGAAAAGAGAATAGAAGGTATACCACGTGTTTCGAATTCCAATGAATCAAGGATCTTGGAGACAACACTTGGATCTTGATGATCTAGGGTTGAGGATGAACTTGGAGCTGAATTGGTGATGAAGAATGAAACTTGATGGAGATCTTTATCCTCTTTCGTTTCCTCCTCTTCTTCCTCTTGCTTGGGATCTCCTCCCCCCTCCTTGATGGTGGCTCTCCACGAACTAGGGTTTGGGTGGGGTGGAAAAGTGGCAAATAGATGTCAAGCCAAGGCGTAGGGTTGTTTATATAGAGGTGGAGGCTAGGGTTAGATGGATTTCGAGTTTGAGATGAATAGAGGTCGGTTTAAAGTCCCACATGAGCTCTAAAAGAGTTAGACACGATGTCCCTAGGCCCACTTAACGTAAAACCCAAGAAACAAGTCGTAAAACAAAAGATCAATTCAGAGTCGCAATTGATCAGACAAGTCTGAAAAGGGCCGGACTAGTCTGAAGTTGTCCAGAGTGAAATCGAACAAGTACGAACTTATTTAGAGAGGAAAAACAGACAGTTCTGGCCTAAAATCGGACAAGTATGACTTTAGTCAAAGAGGAAAACGGACAAGTTCGCTGGAATACCAGACCAGTCCGGACAAGTCCAGGGACTTAGCAAAATTTCCAAGGAAATTGGAACACCGGACTAGTCCGCATAGGACCGGACAAGTACAAAAGTGTCCTGGGGCAAAAAACAGACTAGTCCGCAGAAAAAACGGACAATTCCGGTCGAGGTTAGAGAGAAAACGAACTAGTCCGCACCAGAATCGGACTAGTCCGCACTTCCCAGAATTCTTAAGTGCAGTTTTGTTTCTAATTCAATTTTAAACTTGTTGCTTTTTATGTTTCTTAATGTTAGGCATGTATATGAATATATGTAGGGATACATGAAAATGAGGGTGTTACAAACCTAACCCCCTTAAAATAAATCTCACCCTCAAGATTTAAAGCGGAAGAGGAGAGATAGGGAAATTCCTTCTTGAGCTCATCTTCTAGCTCCCATATTGCTTCTTTTTCTGTGTGGTGCTTCCATTGCACTTTATACCATCTGATGACCTTTTTCCTTGTAACCCTCTCCTTGGTTTCCAAGATTTTGACCGGTTTCTCTGCTTAAGTCAAATCTGCCTCTAGTTCCAACTCTTCCATCGGCACTTGTTCTTCCGGTACTCTCAAGCACTTCTTGAGCTGGGAAACATGAAAGACATCATGAAAATCTGAAAGATGAGTTGGCATCTCCAACTTATATGCTACTTCTCCTCTTTTGTCCAAAATCTTGAATGGCCCACTCTAGCGAGGTGCTAGCTTGCCTCTTATGTTGAACCTCTTATGACCTCTCATAGGTGACACCTTGAGGTAAATGAAGTCTCCCACTTCAAAGGCTAGTTTCCTTCTCCTATTGTCCGCATAGCCCTTTTGCCTTGATTGAGCGGCTCTCAAGTTCTCACGAATAACCTGAACTTGTTTTTCATCTTCTTGCAACACATCGGGTGCAAATACTTGATTCTCCCATGTCTCACTCCAAAACAACGGTGTCCTACACTTCCTTCCATATAGTGCCTCATATGGTGACATCTTCAAACTTGCTTGGTAACTATTGTTGTATGAGAATTCTACATATGGCAAGCTTTTGTCCCAACTTTTCCCATGCTTCAAAGCACAAGATCTTAACATATCCTCCAAAATCTGATTGGTCCTCTCATTTGTCCATTTGTTTGAGGGTGATATGCTGAACTAAAATTTAACCTTGTTCCCAAAGCTTCATGCAACTTCTGCCAAAACCTGGAGGTAAATTGAGAACCTCTATCCGAGACTATCTTCTTTAACTCCTCAAAACTCTCTTGACAAGCTGGAGTTCATTGGAAAGCTTTCCCCTTTATTAGCAACTCCATCATTGACTTGGCTATCTTGGAAAATTACTTGATGAATCGACGGTAATACCCAGCCATTCCAAGAAAACTCCTTATGTCCTTGACATTTTGCGGCGGTTCCCACATCGACTTGTCACTCACTTTTCTTGGGTCAACTGATACTCCTCCTCCTGAGATGATATGACCCAAAAACGACACTTATCTCAACCAAAACTGACATTTGTTGAACTTGGGATACAATTGATGCTTCTTCAATTTCTGCAACGTAAGCCTCAAGTGTTCCTCATGTTCCTTCTCATCCTTTGAGTATATCATAATGTCATCAATGAACACCACGACAAATTTATCCAAGTACTCCATGAAGACCTTATTCATGAGGTACATAAAGTATGCAGGTGCATTGGTCAGTCCAAAGGACATAACAGTGTACTCATATGATCCATATCATGTCCTAAAAGCTGTCTTGGGTATGTCCGATGGTCTAATCTTCATTTGAAAGTATCCCGACCTCAAATCAATCTCGGAGAAAACACATGCGCCCTTCATCTGATCAAACAAGTCCTCTATACGGGGCAAGGTGTACTTGTTCTTGGTGGTCACCTCGTTGAGAGCTCGGTAATCAACACACATCCTTTGTGACCCATCCTTCTTGTCCACAAATAGCACGGGCGCTCCCCAAGGTGAAGAACTAGGGCAAATAAAACCTTTCTCCAGTTGCTCTTGAATCTTCTTCTTGAGCTCCGCTAATTCCATAGGAGGCATCCTATACGGCCTCTTAGCTATAGGTGCAGTTCAAGGTATTAAATCAATAACAAACTCAATGTCTCGATCAGGTGGCATACCTAGCAACTCATCCAGAAACACGTCCAGAAATTCACACACCATCGGGATTTCCTCAATTGCGGTGCCGTCCATGTGATTCAGCTCCAATTTCTTCGGTGCGTGTTGAGATGCTTCAAATTCTACAGTGATCCCTTCCTCATTGGTCAACATCACCGTCTTCGTGGCACACTCAATAACTCCATTGTGCTTTCTCAACCAGTCCATACCAAGTATAATGTCCAATCCTTCAGAATCCAAAACAACGAGGTTGGCAAAGAATTCTACCCCCTTATTCTAAGGCTTACTTTTGGACATACTATATTTGTCATGATCTCTCCTCCAGGAGACTTAACCAATAGAGTAAACTTCATATGAGAGATAGGCAAACTATACTTGGCAACATACTTCGATTCAATGAATGAATGCAATGCTCCAGAATCAAATAACATAGTCGCGGGGTTGGAGTTGGCGAGAAACATACCAATGACCACGTCATTCGCTTGGTGAGCATCCTCCGCAGAGACATGGTTCACATTGCCACAAGCAAAATTCTGTTGTTCGCGGTTTCCTTGCGATTTCCTCCATTGGGTCTTGGGTTTTGTCTCAGTGCATTGCTTTCTTCACCAAGGCCTAACTTAGGACATTGATGTGCAAAGTGTCCAACTTCTCCATAAGTATAGCACTTCTTAACTCCACCAGAATTTGGACAGACTTGATTCTACGCATTAGCACTAGGGAAATTTTTGAGACCTATGTGTGTTGAATACATTGGCTTTGACAATAAAAGTTTTGAATGCTGCCATAACATGTTTTCTACAAGGTCCGACAATAGGTCCGACTTTCTTTGTCTAGGTCCGACATGTTTTTGGGTAGCTCCAGTGAGCTCTGTCTTTAGCTCCAGCATGTCTTTGATAGCTCCGGCATGTCTTTGTTAAGCTCCGATATGTTTTGCTAGATCTGACTTATGTTGGTTAGCTTCGACATGTTTTTCTAGCTCCGACCTTTGGGATGACTAGTTCCGACTAGTTTTGGTTAGCTCCGGCGCTAGGTCTGACTAGCTTTGGTTAGCTCCGGCACTAAGGTCCGACTAGCTTTGGTAAGCTCCGGCGCTAGGTTGTACTAGCTTTTGTAAGCTCCGGCTAAAGCTCCGGTTAGCTTTAGTAAGGTTCGGAGCTTGATCGCAATGTTCCTGCTTTTACTGTGAAATGTTTCAAACTTGCTTTATATTCTTGGAAAGTTTGCTTAGTATTCATTTGCTAAGTTTTTGGTGCATTTTGGTTGATATGGTTGATATCGTTTTGCTATGCTTTGCAACATGCTTATGTGAGGTGCTCACGTAAGGTGTTGTGTTCAGAACTGACTTGAGTCAAGTCGCGGACTTGGGCTCGTACGGATTGGTTGTTTATTCATGTGCAAGTGTTGCTTGAGTTCAAGTCATGGCTGGTGATGGGATCTTGTGTACTAGTCTCAAGGAGGAAATGAGGTTCCAACAAACAAATTCAGGAGGAATTATGGTTGAGCAGGTCAGGAGGTCGCGCAGGATGATTGAATCAAGGGTAGTGCATATGAAGGTTACTAGACATCGAAGGAAGGTGTTTGCACGTATGCATGCGGCGCATGACATGGCAACATGGTTCCAAAGATGGTTTATGGATGGGAAGATCTGGTTGGAAGGATCGGATCGTATCGGTTGATGACTTTGGCTGCGGCGGAGTCGGTTATGGCTCGATATGGAAAGTATCGAGTTGGTTATGTTAGGATTTCGTGTGGGTCACGAATTTGAGTTGTTTTAGGAATATATGATATGTTCCTAAGGTGTTTGGAAGTCTTAATATTGCTTCTATCTACGTATAAAAGAGTCCTAAGCAGTTATGGAATGTTCTGATTCTTGATCGGAGTAGGATTGAAGTCCTAGTTGAGATTGGGTTGGCCTAAGGGCTGGTTATATAAGCAAGGGAGGCCAAAGCTCGTGGTGCACGACTTTGGGGCTGTTCCTATTGTGTTATATTGAATAAAATTTGTAGTTTGAAGGAACTTTTGTGCCTTGTTCGTCCGACTTGTTCCAGACAAGTTTTACTCATCGAGTTTCTGGACAGCACTACCTTTCATCGGTGGTTTTATCATAACTCGAGTTTTACAGATCCAATTTATGTGATTCTTTTTGGGTTGTCTTAAGAACTTGATTATATATCATCTATCAAAATTTCACGGTTATTGGATTTGTGGTTTCTGATATACACGAGTTTCTTTGCAGCATTCCAGAACTGTTTTTCTCGGGTAGGAGAAATTGACCTTCGGTGGATCTATCGATCATAACTAGAGTTTCTCTCGACGGATTTGAGTGATTCTTCTTGTGTTTTCTTTGTGACTTGATTCTCTCTGATATATATCACTTTTTTCACAGTGAAACATGTTTAGGTTAGTCTCACACACGATTTCTTTAACAGATCGTTTTTCTACCAAAGGGGTTGGGATTTAATTGTTTCCGCTGCGTAAGATTTTTTAAATCTACCATTCATCCCTCCTCTGGTAGATTTTCATGTGCTCTTCGATCCTACAATTGGTATCAGAGCCACGGTGCTCCAATCATTGTGATTTGCACGTGTTTTTGACTAATCATCATGGAGAAATACTCTGCCAAACCTTGTGTGTTTGCTTGTATTGATTTTCAGGTTTGGAAGGCACGCATGGAGGCTTTCATCTAGGCACAAGGCTTCGCGATATGGGAGAAGGTGTACAAGCATTTTGAAGTGCCACCTAATGATCAAGTTACAGCTACAAACCTACGGGATGTCAACAACAACAACAAGGCTCGCAACTTGATCATACAGGGACTCACTCAAAGTGACTTTGATCGTGTCGCGCACCTCTGATCAGCATACGATGTTTCGAGAGCTCTCTGTGATTATCATGAAGGATCCAACACAATCAAGGAGGTAACACAAGATATGTTTAAAAAGGAATATACGCGTTTTGAGATGCAACCCGGTGAGTCTATCGATGACCTATTTGCTCGCTTCAATAAAATTCTCAGCAACTTATGTTGTGTCAATGTTAACTTTTTTGATGCTGAGAATGCTAGGCAACTTCTTGGTGCATTAGACATGTCAATTTGGGAGATGAAAGTAACATCTATTTGTGAATCAACTATCATGAGTTCTCTTACATTAGATGTGCCTTATTCTAAACTAAAAACTCATGAAATTGACATCTTATCACGTAAGAACCCAAATAAGTCTATTGCATTTGTCTCACAATGTGATATGCCTAGCTCTGGCCATTCATCATCTTGCAATACTCTTGCTTTGTTGTCGTCACTAACCCTGGAGCGGATTGAGGAATTTCCAGAAGAGGAGTTAGCACTCATCTCAACTAGATTCTCAAAAGCATTGCAAAATGTGAGAACTAGAAGGAGAGGAAGCTCCGGACCTCAACGCTGTTTTGAATGTAGTAAGACAGGACACTTTCATACAGAATGCCCTAACCTTTTAGGTCCTACTACCCGTGAAGAAAAACAGAACAAGATCAAGACCACCTCTGGAAATCCCAACAAGAAAAAGAAGGGTACCATAGGACGCAAGATGATTAACAGCTTCATCACCGCACTTCAGAAACTCAGTTCAAGTGATGTAGACTTTGAAAGTGATAAAGATGATGACGATCTGGCCAACTTATGCTTCATGGCGGGAAAAACAAGATCAATATCAAGTCAGGAGGATGCAGAACACAACAGTGATGATGATGAGGTATGTTCTACCTGTAATGAAATGTGTGATGCAATTTCTCGTGCAACTATTATTGTTAAGAAAAAGGACAAAAAGCTTAGGGATAATGCTCCTAAAATTGAATCACTAGAATCTGAAATCAACCGTTTGAAAACCTTGATTCCTAGTGATGATTCTTGTCCCTCGTGTGATTTAATCTATGAACAGTTGTCCATATTAAGAACTGCACATTCCTCTACTCTAGATAGACTTGAACTTGAAATTGAAAAGAACAAAAAGCTTGCTGCACTTGACATTGGAAACTTAAAAGATGCTTCTTGTTCTACAATTGATTTGCATTGTTCTAATTGTGATGATCTTGAAAAGAAACTAAAAGATGCTATGAATGAAATTTCAATATTGAATAATGCTTTATGTTCTCATGAAGTTAAATATTGTTCCAATTGCAAATTAAAAGGAAAAACTTCATGTGAAAATTTCCTTGATCTGTCCAATAAACTTGATAACATGCATATGACATTAGATCGGTTTTGTAATGGGAATAAGAACCTAAACTTGCTGCTGAATTCTTCCAAGTCCGCAATAATAAAACTGGTTTAGGTTTTGATTCTCATGCTCATGCTAAGGCACATCCACCTAAAATTGTAAAGTCATTAGGAAGTGGTTTGATTCAAACAGTTCCTAAATAAAAAGAAGTGGTTTTCAAATCTGCAGGAGTGTTGTCTCATTCAGTTTCAAATAAAAATATTGCTTGCTCATCTAGACATGAACACAAAGTTAAATTTCATTGTACCTACTATGGTAGAGATGGTCATGTCATAGATTTTTGTTACAGAGTAGCTAAACAACAGAAAAGGGAAAGAATGATTGCTAGATCTCATAACTTTAATGCAAAATTTGCTGCACATATTAAACCGAATGCCAGGAACATGCAACCTGCTATTATGAGTCAAAAACATTCAAAGTTTACCTCCGGACCTTCTGTTTTTGCCTTCGGAGCTACTGATTTTTGTGCTATACAAGTAACACCTTATAGGTCAGTAGTTAAGAATAAAAAACCTCAAACTTTGACTCATAAACCTGTTGTTTTATCTTAGCTTTTGTGTGTTTTTCCTGCTGCACGTCGTATGACTCAGTACTAGATACCTAAATGCCTTTTGACTAACCCCAGTATCGAGTCATCGACGTATTGTGCTTCTATGTAGGTTACATGCTTGGGGAAGGAGAACATTTGGATTGTGGATTCAAGTTGCTCATGCCACATGACCGGTAACAGAGAATGGTTCTCCTCCATCCCCTTTGTGTCACGTGTAGAGAATGTTACTTTTGCCGATAATTCTTTAACTCCTATAATTGCTAAGGGTTCGGTTAGAATAAATGATCACTACACTTTGAAAGATGTGGCACTTGTCAAAAATTTGAAATACAACTTGCTTTCTGTTTCACAATTGCTAGATGAAAATTTGGAAATTATTTTCAATAAAAACTGCTGCAAAGTTGTAGGTTCAAATAGTGAGCTTATTTTTAACATGTCTCGGTTTGGAAGAATTTTAAAAGCTGATTTTGATATGTCTTCCTCTAAGCATAGGTGACTAGTTGCTAATGATTCAAATGACTTATATTTTTGGCATCGTAGACTTGGTCACGTTGGCTTTGATCACCTAACGCGTGTTAGTGCTGTTGATCGCATACGTGGGCTGTCTAAGCTTAAAGTGGACAAATAAATTGTGTGCTCTTCTTGTAGACATGCTAAGATGGTTGCATGTTCACATACTTTTCTCACAATGATCATGACAACTGAATCGGGTCAACTTTTGCACCTTGACACCGTAGGACCTTCACGTGTTCAATCCTTCGGAGGTAAATGGTATGTTCTTTTTATTGTTGATGATTATTCTAGATACTCTTGGGTTTACTTTATGGCTTCTAAGAATGAATATTTTAGTCACTTTAGAACTTTATTTCTTAGATTATCAATTGATCACACATGATCTTTAAAAGCAATTAGAAGTGATAACGTAACTGAATTTAAAAATCAATCTTTTGATCACTTTTGTGCTAAAAATGGAATAAATCATCAATTTTCTTCACCATATGTACGTCAACAAAACGGTGTTGTAAAAAGAAAGAACAGAACCTTAGCTGAGATGGCTAGGACTATGCTTGATGAATATCAAACTCCTAGGAAATTTTGGGCTGATGCAATTGCAACCGCTTGTTATGTCTCAAATCGTGTTTTCTTGCGCGCTGAGCTAGGTAAAACACCATATGAGCTCCGATTTGGACATAGGCCTAGTGTTACGCACTTTCGGGTCTTTGGTTGCAAATGCTTCGTTACGAAACATGGTAATCTTGATAAATTTGAACCTAGATCCATTGATGGCATGTTTCTTGGTTACCTATCTCACACTAGAGGATACCGTGTGCTTTTACTTGGAACTAAAAAAATTGTGGAGACTTGTGAAGTTTCTTTTGATGAAGCTAGCCCAAGTACTAGCTCCGGTATTACAGGACCAGATCCATATCCTCAGGGGGAGGGTATTTTCGATGATTATAAATAGCCGGTAATACTGCCTGGTAGTTCCGAAGTTGACACGTGTCCAACTCCGAACTGTGAACAAGCTCCGACTACCACCTCTGCTTGTCCTGATCATCCACAAGCCACAAGCTCATCAATCTGCAATGACCCTGATGAAGAAGAAGCTTGTGAGGCATTTGTTCCCCTACGGTTTTACAAAGATCATCCCCCACAACAGATTATTGGAAGCTTGCATGAACGAGTCACACAGTCCAGGTTTTGCGATCCAAACTCTCATGCTCATTCTGCTTTTGTTGCTTCTTTTGAACCCAAAGATATATGACACACACTCACTAATGAATCTTGGATTATTGCCATGCAAGAAGAGTTAGAAAATTTTGAAAGAAATAATGTTTGGAAACTTGTACCTCCACCTCAAGATCACACTTTAATTGGAACTAAATTGGTGTTTAAAAATAAACAAAGTGAGGATGAGGTTGTGGTTAAGAATAAGGCTAGGTTGGTTGCTCAAGGTTTCACTCAAGTTGAAGGTCTAGATTTTGATGAAACTTTTGCTCCTGTTGCTAGATTAGAAGCCATAAGAATTTTGTTAGCTTTTCCTGCATCTAAAGGTTTTAAGATATATCAAATGGATGTTAAAAGTGCTTTTCTTAATGGCTACATAGATGAGGAGGTTTATGTCAAACAACCACCGGGTTTTGAAAATTCATATTTTCCTAATCATGTTTACAAACTGTCCAAAGCCTTGTACAGTCTCAAACAAGCCCCTAGAGCATGGTATGATAGGTTAAAAACATTCTTACTTTAAAGGGGGTTTACTTTGGGCAAGGTTGATTAAACTCTTTTTGTGCTTAAGCATGGCAATGACTCATTATTTGTTCAAGTGTATGTGGATGATATTATCTTTGGTTGTGCTTCTCATGATCTTGTGTCCAAGTTTTCAGCTATGATGAGTTCAGAATTTGAGATGAGTATGATGGGAGAACTCACGTACTTTTTGGGGCTGCAAATCAAGCAAACCAAGGAGGGTACCTTTGTTCATCAAATGAAGTATACAAAAGACCTCCTAAGGCGCTTCAACATGGATAAAAGCAAGCCTCTTCGGACACCAATGGGAACAGCAACAACACTTGAACTTGATGAAGATGATGATCCCATGGATCAAAAAGAATATAGAAGCATGATCGGATCACTTTTGTACCTCACGGCATCAAGACCGGACATACAATTTAGCGTATGTCTTTGTGCACGTTTTCAAGCCTCTCCACGTGCTTCACATCGTCAAGCCGTCAAAAGGATTCTCAGGTACTTACATGGAACTCAAGAATTTGGCATTTTCTTCCTTCTTCCTCAACCGTTACTATGAAAGCTTTTTCCGATGCTGATTTTGGAGGTTGTAGGATTGATAGGAAAAGTACTTCCGGTGCTTGTCATTTTCTTGGTAATTCACTTGTTGCATGGTCATCTAGAAAACAAAGTTCAGTTGCACAATCCACCACCGAATCTGAATATGTAGCTACTGCTAGTGCTTGCTCACAAATTCTTTGGATTGTTTAAACACTTAAGGACTATGGGGTTGATCTAGATAGTGTTCCACTGTTTTGTGATAACACTAGTGCCATTTGCATTGCTAAAAACCCTGTGCAACATTCGAGAACTAAGCACATTGATATTAGGTATCACTTTCTCCGTGATAATGTTGAAAAAGGAAACATTGTGCTTCACCATGTAGATACCGAACCACAATTGGCTGACATTTTTACAAAACCTTTGGATTTCACTCGTTTTTGTTACATTCGTAGTGAAATAGGGGTGATGCATCCTCATGGCTTAAATTGAGGGGGACTTTTTGAAACTTGGGAAGTCTATGTGTGAATCTGAACTTAAAATAATATGAGCATAGTATTTCATACATATATGACTTTGTGATTCCTTTTACATGCTAAAAGTTCTTATTACATTACTCATGTTATACATTTTGTAGTTTTTGCCATGACTAGTAATTGGAATAATTACTTACACTAAATTTGGTCATGGTCGAACTTTCTTACTGTTTTGAACTTGTTGCATCCTCAGAAGTGCTTTTAATCATAAAGAATTAATCAAGTAATCAACTCACTTGTTGAGTTTTTGTGAACAAATATAAGTTGAGAAAATATCAAGAGAATATGCATGCATGACACTTCTTCTTTTGAGATGGCTTATCATTGCACTTAGATATGAACTTGGAAGAAGTTGTGTATGACTAAAACCATGTCCTTAAGCTTCTGATTGTCAAATGACATAGGCTTGGCTTGGTTGGTTAGAATAAGGCTGATGCACATATAATCTCTTGCAAATATCATATGATCTAAATTTGTGCTTTGAAAAATAATAAAATGCAGCAACAAGTGTCATGCTTTAAGGTATTGAAATAGTTAAGTTTGTGAGATCATGACTTGCTTAAAATGAAAATTACATTTGATCTCTAGCATGGCTTACACTACTTTATGTATCTCATTGTTGTGATAGTGTAAGTTACTTGATAGTATGACTTGGATGAGCTTTGTTTTATATGTATATGTTATAATATGCTCATAACAATTAAAATTTCTCTTTTGAACCTTGATGAATACATTGTCAAAGGGGGAGAGATAATATGGTGAACTATGCAAGGGGGACAAATATGTATAGGGGGAGAAATTTATTTCTATCTCATTTGATTTTCAAAAAGGGGGGAAATTGTTCTAAAAAAATTGTTCTTAGGAAATTGTTCTCAAAACTTTTCATGCCAATGTTCGGATTTTAAATGGTGTTGCCAATGCATTCATCAAGGGGGCATTGTGAGACCTATGTGTGCTGAATACATTGGCTTTGACAATAAAAGTTTTGAATGCTGCCATAACATCTTTTCGGCAAGGTCCGACAATAGGTCCGACTTTCTTTGTCTAGGTCCGACATGTTTTTGGGTAGCTCCGGTGAGCTTTGTCTTTAGCTCCGACATGTCTTTGATAGCTCCGACATGTCTTTGTTAAGCTCCGATATGTTTTGCTAGGTCCAACTTATGTTGGTTAGCTCCAACATGTTTTTCTAGCTCCGACCATTGGGATGACTAGTTCCGACTAGTTTTGGTTAGCTCCGGCGCTAGGTCCGACTAGCTTTGGTTAGCTCCGGCACTAAGGTCCGACTAGCTTTGGTAAGCTCCAGCGCTACATTGTACTAGCTTTTGTAAGCTCCAGCTCAAGCTCCGGTTAGCTTTGGCAAGGTTCGGAGCTTGATCGCAATGTTCCTGCTTTTACTGTGAAATGTTTCGAACTTGCTTTATATTCTTGGAAAGTTTGTTTAGTATTCATTTGCTAAGTTTTTGGTGCGTTTTGGCTGATATCGTTTTTCTATGCTTTGCAACAAGCTTATGTGAGGTGCTCATATAAGGTGTTGTGTTCGAAATTGACTTGAGTCAAGTTGCGGACTTGGGCTCGTACGGATTGGTTGTTTATTCATGTGCAGGTGTTTCTTGAGTTCAAGTCATGGCTGGTGACAGGATCCTTTGGACTAGTCTCAGGGAGGAGATGAGGTTCCAACAACCAAATCCAGGAGGAATTAGGGTTCAGCGGGTCAAGAGGTCGCGCAGGATGATTGAATCGAGGGCAGTGCATATGAAGGTTACTAGACGTCGAAGGAAGGTGTTTGCATGTATGCATGCATTGCATGACGTGGCAACATGGTTCCAAAGATGGTTTATGGATGGGAAGATCTAGTTGGAAGGATCGGATCGTATCGGTTGATGACTTTGGCTGCGGCGGAGTCAGTTATGGCTCGGTATGGAAAGTATCGAGTTGGTTATGTTAGGATTTCGCGTGGGTCACGAATTTGAGTTGTTTCAGGAATATGGTATATGTTCCTAAGGTGTTTGGAGGTCTTAAGATTGCTTCTATCTGCGTATATAAGAGTCCTAAGCAGTTATGGAAAGTTCCGATTCGTGATTGAAGTAGGATTGGAGTCCTAGTTGAGATTGGGTTTGCCTAAGGGCTGGTTATATAAGCAAGGGAGGCCAAACCTCGTGGTGCACGACTTTGGGGCTGTTCCTCTTGTGTTCTATTGAATAAAATTAGTAGTTTGAAGGAACTTTTGTGCCTTGTTCGTCCGACTTGTTCCAAACAAGTTTTACTCGTCGAGTTTCTAGACAACACTACCTTTCGTCGGTGGTTTTATCATAACTCGAGTTTTACAAATCCAATTGACGTGGTTCTATTTGGGTTGTCTTCATAACTTGATTATATATCATCTGTAAAAAATTTACGGTCATTGGATTTGTTGATTCTGATATACACGAGTTTCTTTGCAGCATTCCAGAACTAAGATTGACCTTTGTTAGATCTTTTGATCATAACTTGAGTTTCTCTCGACGGATTTGAGTGATTCTTCTTATGTTTTTTTTGTGACTTGATTTTCTCTGATATATATCACTTTTGTAACGGTGAAACATGTTTAGGTTAGTCTCACACCCGATTTCTTTAACAGATCATTTTTCTGCCAAAGGGGTTGGGATTTAATTGTTTCCGCTGCGTAAGATTTTTTAAATCTACCATTCACCCTCCTCTGGTAGATTTTCACGTGCTCTTCGACCCTACAAAATTAGAACGGGGTGCATAAGGCATTGGAGGCCTAGGCGCATGCATGACAGGGCGCTTCTGCACAAACTGAGTTGGGCGCGGTGCATATCTTGGGTG
Organism: Tuctoria greenei; assembly: GCA_036927565.1. Taxonomy (NCBI): domain Eukaryota; kingdom Viridiplantae; phylum Streptophyta; class Magnoliopsida; order Poales; family Poaceae; genus Tuctoria; species Tuctoria greenei. The sequence continues at coordinate 129,374,075 of JAYESD010000007.1, read as the reverse complement.
ATGAGAGGGCGCCGAAGAGCTGTAATATGGCGCATTAGGTAATGCAAAGCGAGGCACACATTAGTTCCTTGTTGCTGTTCGTGATATGGCGCCTTCCTCTGGTTGTCTTGCTCCATCTCACGGACCTTGTTTTCCACAACAATTGCTTTGTCGACAAGCTTCTGGAAGTTGGCATAATCGCAGTTGAGCAATTGCACTTGGATATCATTGTTCAAGCCTCTCATAAACAAGTATTGTTTCCAGCTGTCCCGGCTCACATCCTCAGGCACATACCTTGATAGTTGAGTGAACTTATTAAGATATTCACTCACACTTGATCTTCCTTGCCTCAAGTTCTCAAATTCTTACCTCTTCAAAATCATAACTCCTTCCGGCACATAATTAGAATGGAAACTCTCCTTGAACTCAGCCCAAGTAATCCTCTCCTGGTTCTCATGAGCATTGCATAAGGAATCCCACCAATCCACAGGTGCTCCAACTAGTTGATGAGAAGCAAATAGAACCTTCTCCCGGTCGCTACATTGGACAATAGCTAGCTTATTCTCCACAAACTTGAGCCAATCATCAGCATCCATAGGGTCAGCAGCTTGAGCAAAGGTCGGCAGCCTAGTCCTCATAAACTCTCCCAACCGGTTATGAGGAGGTGGGGGTGGCAGTGGAGGCATGTGGGGCTGATTGTTGACGTTGCCAGCCTGCAGATGTCCCATAGTTTGTATCATGGTCTGCATGAGCTAGTTTTGCATAGCCAATAGCTACTCGATATTGATTGCTCCATGAGTAGGTCCTTGTCCATTATTGTTCTGAGGTGTTCCATTGTTCCCCTCCTAATCATTGCCATCCCTCTGGTTGCGAGTCCTCACCATCTGAAGGAAAGCAAAATATACGAATTTAGAAGACGTCCCCAACTATATGCATCAAGGGATATGAAACTAAGCAACTAACTAGCCTAGGTGGACATGGCAATGCTAACGCATCCCAAAATCCTCTATTAAGCACACAAGCAAACAATATATAGCAAACAACACACCAAAAAAAACACATCGGTTCCTAAGTGCTCCTATGTGCTCTAAAGTGTCTATTCTATCTAGGCTGTGTCTTACGGTCAACCTATGGCTCTGATACCAATCTGTGACACCCGGTTCCGAAAATGAACCAAGTGCAGTATATGTGTGCCCGGGATGTTCAACACACATACACAAGTGCATCACAAACGATATACAGACAATTACCATAACCCAAATTTTTAAATAAGTACTTTTATTACTGAATTCATAATATCCTCGAATACAAGCACTAATGAATATTAATGACAAGTTTGACTAATGCAACGGAAATAAACTAAACTGAGAAAACTAAGTAGCATAAGCAAAGCGTATAACACAGCTCCAACACTCCACAGGAAAAGCTGACAGTAAACACGGCCTAGAACTCTGCATTATAACCGTTATACTACCAATCCTGACCTGCAACTATTGGTTTGGGAATTGCAAGAGTGAGTACATGTCGTACTCAGCAAGTGTGGAAAGTATGACATGTAGCTGATTCAAATGATGAATATAATAATGACTAAGTGCTGAAAAGTACATTAAAACATTTGAAAAGCAATATATTACATGTATGTGAAGTAATCCCATCATAAACCATAAGTAATAACATAGTACCAGTCCATATTCTATATCCATCGTCCATATACCAATATCCATATTCAATACCAGAATTTAATTCATAACCAGCCATATTCATAACCATCCCAATACCAAGTCACTTCTAATCATGTAGGTAAGCCAGACACTCATAACGGTAACACGGCTATCATGATAGTTTTATTAGACACACTCTGCAGAGTTTGTACCACTTTACCCACGTGTTTGTGATTTCATCACCTTTCGATGACTAGAACCTCTCTTATGTCGTCTCACACTTCCATCGGTGTGTGGCAAAGAGATCACAAAATAGCCTTTACAAAGGGGTTGCTAGCTTATTTAGACACCACTGAGGTTTCACCGGTGGCGATTTCTCCAACTGAGCACATGTTCAACCAAGGGCCCCCTCTTCATCCATTCGGATCCCAGGATAGTCCCACCAATCATCAACAAACCCAATCCGACTACCCCTTGCCCGAGCATCCTTAATTGTCCAAATAGTACTAGCAAAGCCCTAATTAATCAGCTACGTCGCACCCATACTTGGCCTCGTCGTGACACTGTAGTCCTGGCTTATTCTCGCATGAAACAGTCCTTAGATCTAAAGCATGCAACCACCATAACATCCATCCCATCCACATACCAGGCTTGCTTAGATAACCCATTACCATATCATATTAACCAGTTCATATTAACCATAATATCATTAGTGCATAATTAAATGCGTAGTGTTGTATTCCCATCCCAGTTAATTAAGCGAAGCAAAAAGGTAAAAATTCCATCCCGACACTCTACCATAAATTCCAGGTGACAAGGATGGTTAAACAAATCTAGTAAACTTCCTACCATAGGATTCCCATCAAATTGACACAGCATGCAGTTTTGCAAAGAAAACATTTATTTTAAAAACAGGATCAATATGCTTCAAGGACACTTGCTGTGACGCCCGGTTCCGAATATGAACCAAGCTAACGCATATGTGTGCCCAGGATGTTCATCACACACATACGAGTGCAATCACAAACGATATACAGAAAATTACCACAGAACAAGATTAATTAACCAAATTTTATTACACAAACCAAATTATCCTCGAATACAAGCTCTAATGGATATTAATGACAGGTTCAACTAATGCAGTGGAAATAAACTAATTAAGCAACTAAGCAAACTAAGCAAAAGGGATAGCGCAGCTCCAATAACACCACAGGCAAGCTGACGGTAGACACGGCCTAGAACTCCGCATTATCGCCATTAAACTCCCAATCCTGACCTGAAACTGTTGGGGGGGGGGGGATTGCAAGAGTGATTACATGTCGTACTCAGCAAGTGTGGAAAGTATGACATGTGGCTGATTCAAATGACGACAATAATAATGGCAAAGTGCTGAAAAGTACATAAAAACATTTGAGAAGCAATATATTACATGTATGTGAAATAAACCCATCATAATCATAAGTAATACCATAATACCAAACTGAATTCATTACCATCATCAATAATTCCAGATTTCACCATTGCCAATAACCATATTCAATACCAAAAATAAATCCATAACCATCCATAACAATTACCAAACCATAACCATCCCAATTACCAATTTCCCTCTAATCATGGAAGTTGTCCAGGTGCTCATAACCGGGAGCACGGCTATCATGATAGTTTTAATATACTCTGCAGAGTTTGTACCTCTTTACCCACGTGTTTGCGATTTCATCACCCGTCGGCGACTAAAGAACCTCCCTTATGCCAATTACACATCCTTTGGTGTATGGCCAAGAGATCATAAAATAGCCTTTACAAAGGGATTACTAGCCTATTTAGACCCCACTGAGGTTTCACCGGTGGCGATGCCTCCAACTGAGCACATCTTCAACCAAGGGCCCCCTCTTGAGCCATTCGGATCCCAGGGTAGTCCCACCAATCATCAACAAACCCAATCCGACTACCCCTTCCGCGAGCATCCACAATGGTCCAAATAGCACTAGCAAAGCCCTAATTAATCAGCTACGCCGCACCCATACTTGGCCTCGTGGTGGCACTGTAGTCCTGGCTTATTCTCGCATGAACCGGTCCATAGATCTAAAGCAAGCAAACCACCATAACATCCAACCCATCCACATACCAGGCTTGCTTAGATCACCCATCGTATTGACCAGTTCACATTAACCAGAATATCATTGATGCATAATTAAATGTGTAGTGTTGTTTGCCATCCCAATTAATTAAGTGAAGCAAAAAGGTAAAAACCCTTCCCGACTCTCTACCTTAAATTCCAGGTGACAAGGGTAGTCAACAAAACTAGTAAACTTCCTACCATAGGATTCCCATCAAATTGACACAAGCATGCAGTTTTGCAAACAAAACACTTATTTTAAAAACAGGATCAATATGCTTCAAGGACACTTGCCTTGCTCTTGCTGTTGATTAGGATCAAAGCCTTCAAACTCTTGGTGCTGTAGATCCTCCGCGGCACTCTCTAGCGCAAATCCGTCTAATCCACACAATAAACATACAAGACAAGAACATAATCAAAGAGTGCACATATATTACTCAACATGACATGACATGCATGATTAATGCAAATGCAAGGTAGAACTTGTTACTAGATTGCTTTCATGATTAATAACTAGTTCTAATAGTTTTTTAACAAGTTTATACAGGTTTGGAGTTGATTAGGTCAGTTTCTTGGAATTAATTCAACACAATTTAACCAGGAAGATTGGACTAGTCCGCTAGGGACCGGACAAGTCCGCACTTTACGAGACCAGCAGATTAGGGTTTTCTAGATCGACGTAAATTCGGAGATTAGGGGTTGAATTCACGTAAGGAAAGGAGAATAGAAGGTATACCAGGTGTTTAGAACTCCAATGAATCAAGAAACTTGGAGGTAGCACTTGGATCTTGGTGATCTAGGGTTGGTGATGAACTTGGGGATGAATTGGTGGTGAAGGACGAAACTTGGTGGAGTTCTTGATCCTCTTTCGTTTCCTCCTCCTCTTCTTCTTGCTTGGGATCTTCTCCTCCCTCCTTGATGGTGGCTCCCCACGAACTAGGGTTTGAGTGGGTGGAAAAGTGGCAAATAGATGTCAAACCAAAGGGTGGGGTTGTTTATATAGAGGTGGAGGCTAGGGTTAGATGGATTTCGAGTTTGAGAGGAGTAGAGGCCGGTTTAGAGTCCCACGTGGGCTCTAAAAGAGTTAGGCACAACGTACCTAGGCCCACTTAACGTGAAACCCAAGAAACAAGTCGTAAAACAAAAGGTCAATCTCGGAGTCACGAAATATCGGACAAGTCCGGAAAGGACCGGACTAGTCCGAAGTCGTCCAGAGAGAAAATCGGACAAGTCTGGCCTAAAATCGGAGAAGTTCGATCTTAGTCAGAAAGGAAAACGGACAAGTCCGCTGGAACACCGGACTAGTCCGGAAAAGTCCAGGGACTTAGCAAAATTTCAAGGATTTATGGAATATCGGACTAGTCCGCACAAGATCGGACAAGTCCGAAGTTGTCCAGAGGCAAATATCGGACTAATCCGCAGCAAAAACGGACAAGTCCGTTTTTAGACAGAGAGAAATCGGACTAGTCCTCAGCAAAACCGGACTAGTCCGCACTTTCCTACATTTTTAACTGCAGTTTTGCTCCAAATCAATTTTAAACTTGTTCCTCTTGTTATGGGTTAATGTTAAACAAGTATATGAGTGTATGTATGGCATGATGCATGAAAATGAGGGTGTTACAAACCTACCCCCCTTAACATGAATCCCGCCCTCGAGATTCGACGCGGAAGAGAAGAGATAGGGAAATTCCTTCTTGAGATCATCCTCCAATTACCATGTCGCTTCTTTTTCGGTGTGGTGCTTCCATTGAATTTACACCATCTAATGACCTTGTTCCTTGTGACCCTCTCCTTAGTTTCCAAGATTTTGACCGGTTGCTCGGCATACGTCAAATCTTCCTCTAGTTCCAATTCTTCCATTGGCACTTGTTCTTCCGGTACTCTCAAACACTTCTTGAGCTGGGAAACATGAAAGACATCATGTACGTCTGAAAAATGGGGTGGCATCTCCAACTTATACGCTACTTCTCCTCTTTTGTCCAAAATCTTGAATGGTCCAATATAACGAGGTGCTAGCTTTCCTCTTATGTTAAACCTCTTATGACCCCTCATTGGTGACACCTTGAGGTAAACAAAATCTCCTATTTCAAAGGCTAATTTCCTTCTCCTATTGTCCGCATAGCCTTTTTGTCTTGATTGGGCAGCCCTCAAGTTTTAACGAATTATTTGGACTTGCTTTTCGGCTTCTTGCAACACATCCGGACCAAATACTTAAGTTTCCCCAGCTTCATTCCAGAATAAAGGTGTCCTACACTTCCTCCCATAAAGCGCTTCATATGGTGACATCTTCAAACTTGCTTGGTAACTATTGTTGTATGAAAATTCCGCGTATGGCAAGCTTTTGTCCCAACTTTTCCCATGCTTTAAAGCACAAGCTCTTAACATGTCCTCCAAAATCTGATTGGTCCTCTCGGTTTGTCCATCCGTTTGAGGATGATATGCTGAACTAAAATTCAACCTCGTTCCCAAAGCTTCATGCAATTTTTTCCAAAATCTGGAAGTAAATTGAGAACCTCTATCCGAGACTATCTTCTTCGGTACTCCATGTCGACACACAATATGCTCCATGTATATTTCGGCCAATCGTGCAGCTGTATATTTGGTCTTCACAGGGACAAAATGAGCCGACTTGGTTAAGAGATCCACAATTACCCAAATTGAGTCATACCCAGACTGAGTACGCGGTAACCCAACTATGAAGTCCATACCAATTTCTTCCCACTTCCATTCTGGAATCTTCAACGGTTGCAATAATCCGGCTGGCCTTTGATGTTCCGCCTTGACTCGTTGACACACATCACACAATGCAACATATTCGGCTATGTCCTTTTTCATGCTATCCCACCAATAGCAAGTCTTCAAGTCCTTGTACATCTTCGTACAACCTGGGTGAATCGAGTAAGGCGAGTCATGTGCCTCCTTTAATATTGTCTCCGAATATGCTTTACATTAGGCACAACGATTCTCTTTCCAAGCCATAAGGTACCATGTTCATCCTCGTCAAATCTGAATTCTCTCCCTTCTCCGGTCCTTTCCTTGATTTCCTTGATCTCTTCATCTGTGGTTTGTGCCTCTCGAATTTCTTGCTCCAAGGTTGGGTTTAACTCCATCATCTCCATCTCGTTTACAAACCCAAGGTTCAACCATTCAAACTCCTTACATAACTCGAATGGTAACTCTCGAACCGTGAGTTGATGACTTACTCCTTTTCTACTCAAAGCATCGGCCACTACATTGGCCTTTCCCGAATGATAATTGATCCCCAAATCATAATCTTTGATGAGCTCTAACCATCTTCGTTGCCTCAAGTTCAGATCCGTTTGTGTGAAAATATACTTCAAACTCTTATGATCCGTGTAAATTTCACACCTATGTCCCAGAATATAGTGTCTCCAAATCTTCAATGCATTTACCACGGCTGCAAGTTCTAAATCATGTGTTGGGTAATTCTGCTCATGTTTCTTCAATTGTCTTGACGCATAGGCGACCACTTGACCTTCTTGCATAAGCACGCATCCGAGTCCTTGTCTTGATGCGTCACAATAAATATCAAAACTCTTGCTTACATCCGGCAATACCAAAACTAGGGCTGTTGTTAACCTCTTCTTCAACTCCTCAAAACTGTTTTGACAAGCTTCAGTCCATTGGAACGCCTTTCCCTTCATTAGCAACTCCGTCATAGGCTTGGCTATCTTGGAAAAATCCTTGATAAACCGACGGTAATATCCAGCCATCCCAAGAAAACTCCTTATTTCCTTGACATTTTGCGGTGGTTCCCATTTCAACACGTCTCTTACTTTTCCGGGGTCAACCGATACTCCTCCTCCTGAGATTATATGACCCAAGAATGGCACCTCTTTCAACCAAAACTGGCACTTATTGAACTTGGCATACAACTGATGCTCCCTCAATTTCTGCAATGTAAGCATCAAGTGTTCCTCATGTTCCTTCTCATCCTTCGAGTAGATCATAATATCATCAATAAACACCACAACGAACTTATCTAAGTACTCCATGAATACCTTATTCATGAGGTACATAAAGTAGGCAAGTGCATTTGTCAATCCAAAAGACATCACGGTGTACTCGTAAGATCCATACCGTGTCCTAAAAGCTGTCTTGGGTATGTCCGACGGTCTAATCTTCATTTGAAAGTATCCTGACCTCAAGTCAATCTTAGAGAAGACACAAGCACCCTTCATCTGATCAAACAAGTCTTCTATGCGTGGCAAGGTGTACTTGTTCTTGATTGTTACCTCGTTGAGAGCTCGGTAATCCACGCACATCCTTTGGGATCCGTCCTTCTTGTCCACAAATAGAACGGGCGCTCCCCAAGGTGAAGAGCTAGGGCGAATGAAACCCTTCTCTAATTGCTCTTGAATCTGCTTCTTGAGCTCCGCTAATTCCATAGGAGGCATCCTATACGGACTCTTAGCTATAGGTGCAGTTCCAGGTATTAAATCAATAACAAACTCAATGTCCCGATCGGGTGGCATACCTGGCAACTCGTCCGGAAAAACATCCAAAAATTCACACACCACCGGAATCTCCTCAATTGCGGCACTGTCCATATGATTCAATTCCAATTGCTTCAATGCGGTTTGAGATGCTTCAAATTCTATGGTGATCCCTTCTTCATTGGTCAACTTCACTGTCTTTGTTGCACACTCAATAACTCCATTGTGCTTCCTTAACCAGTCCATACCAAGTATAATGTCCAACCCTTGAGAATCCAAAACAATGAGGTTGGCGGAGAAGTCTACCCCCCTTATTCTAAGGCTTACTTTTGGACATACTATATTTGTCCTCATCTCTCCTCCAGGAGACTTAACCAATAGCGTAAACTTCATATGAGAGATAGGCAAACTATACTTGGCAACATACTTCGATGCAATGAATGAATGCGATGCTCCAGAATCAAATAACATAGTCGCGGGGTTGGAGTTGGCGAGAAACATACCAATGACCACATCATCCGCTTGTTGAGCATCCTCCGTTGAGACATGGTTCACGTTGACACGAGCAAAATTCTACTGCCCTCGGTTCCCTTGTGGTTGTCCTCCATTAGGTCTTGGGTTTTGCCTCGGTGCATTGCTTCCTTGACCAAGGCCCGACTTAGGGCATTGGTGCGCAAAGTGTCCAGCTTCTCCACAAGTATAACACTTCTTAACCCCACAAGAATTGTTGGGACGAGCTTGGCTTTGAGCATTTGCAGCAGGAAAATTAGCACGAGGCTCATAAGGCATTGGAGGCCTAGGTGCTTGCATAACAGGGTGCTGCTGCACAAACTGCGTTGGGCGCGGTGCATAACTAGGGCGCTGAGCAGGAATAGAGGAGTTGTAATGAGGCACATTGGGTGGCACAAAGCGAGGGCGCACATTACTTCCTTGTTGTTGTCCTTGATATGGCGCCTTCCTCTTGATTTCTTGCTCCATCTCACGGATCTTGTTCTCAACCACAATTGCTTTGTCCACAAGCTTCTGGAAATTGGCATAGTCACAATTGAGTAGTTGCACTTGGATTTCATTATTCAAGCCTCTCATGAACAAGTATTGTTTCCGGCTGTCCCGACTAACATCCTCAGGCGCATATCTTGAGAGTTGAGTGAACTTGTTGAGATATTCACTCACGCTTGATCTTCCTTGCCTCAAGTTCTCGAATTCTTGCCTCTTCAAGATCATAACACCTTCCGGCACATAATGAGAACGGAAACTCTGCTTGAATTCCGCCTAGGTGATCCTCTCTTGATCCTAATGAGCATTGCATAGTGAATCCCACCAATCGGCAGCTGCTCCAACGAGTTGATGAGAAGCAAATAGGACCTTCTCTCGGTCACTGCATTGGACAATAGCAAGTTTCTTCTCCACGGACTTGAGCCAATCATCCGCATCCATAGGGTTTGCGGCTTGAGGAAAGGTTGGCGGCCTAGTCCTCATAAACTCCCCCAATCGGTTATGAGGAGGCGGGGGTGGCGGTGGAGGCATGTGTGGCTGATTGTTGATATTGCCAGCCTGCAGCTGTCCCATTGTCTGTATCATGGTATGCATGAGCTGGTTTTGCATAGCTAGTAGCTGCTCAATATTGATAGCTCCTTGAGCAGGTCCTTGTCCATTGTTGTTCTGAGGCACTCCATTGTTCTCCTCCTCATCATTAGCGTCCCTCTGGTTGCGAGTCCTCACCATCTGAAGAAGAGCAATAGGTAAGAATTAGAAAACGTCCCCAACTATATGCATCAAGGGATATGAAGCTAAGCAACTAACTAGCCTAGGTGGACATGGTAATGCTAAGCATCCCAAAATCCTCTATTAAGCACACAAGCAAACAATATATATATCAAACAACACTCCAAGCAAAAACACATCGATTCCTGAGTGCTCCTATGTGCTCTAAAGTGTCCATTCTATCTAGGCTGCATCCTACGATCAACCAGTGGCTCTGATACCAATCTGTGACGCCCGGTTCCGAATATAAACCAAGCTAATGCATATGTGTGCCCAGGATGTTCATCACACACATACGAGTGCAATCACAAATGATATACAGAAAATTAGCACAGAACAAGATTAATTAACCAAATTTTATTACACAAACCAGATTATCCTCGAATACAAGCTCTAATGAATATTAATGACAAGTTCAACTAATGCAGCGGAAATAAACTAATTAAGCAACTAAGCAAACTAAGCAAAAGGGATAGCGCAGCTCCAATAACACCACATGCAAGCTGACGGTAGACACGGCCTAGAACTCCGCATTATCGCCATTAAACTCCCAATCTTGACCTGCAACTGTTGGGGGGGGGATTGCAAGAGTGAGTACATGTCGTACTCAGCAAGTGTGGAAAGTATGACATGTGGCTGATTTAAATGACGACAATAATAATGGCAAAGTGCTGAAAAGTAGATAAAAACATTTGAGAAGCAATATATTACATGTATGTGAAATAAAACCATCATAATCATAAGTAATACCATAATACCAAACTGAATTCATTACCATCATCAATAATTCCAGATTTCACCATTGCCAATAACCATATTCAATACCAAAAATAAATCCATAACCATCCATAACCATTACCAAACCATAACCATCCCAATTACCAATTTCCCTCTAATCATGGAAGTTGTCCAGGTGCTCATAACCGGGAGCACGGCTATCATGATAGTTTTAATATACTCTGCAGAGTTTGTACCTCTTTACCCACGTGTTTGTGATTTCATCACCCGTCGGTGACTAAAGAACCTCCCTTATGCCAATTACACTTCCTTTGGTGTATGGCCAAGAGATCACAAAATAGCCTTTATAAAGGGATTACTAGCCTATTTAGACCCCACTGAGGTTTCACCGGTGGCGATGCCTCCAACTGAGCACATCTTCAACCAAGGGCCCCCTCTTGAGCCATTCGGATCCCAGGGTAGTCCCACCAATCATCAACAAACCCAATCCGACTACCCCTTCCCCGAGCATCCACAATGGTCCAAACAGCACTAGCAAAGCCCTAATTAATCAGCTATGCCGCACCCATACTTGGCCTCGTGGTGGCACTGTAGTCCTGGCTTATTCTCGCATGAACCGGTCCTTAGATCTAAAGCAAGCAAAGCACCATAACATCCAACCCATCCACATACCAAGCTTGCTTAGATGACCCATCGTATTGACCAGTTCACATTAACCAGAATATCATTGATGCATAATTAAATGTGTAGTGTTGTTTGCCATCCCAATTAATTAAGTGAAGCAAAAAGGTAAAAACCCTTCCCGACTCTCTACCATAAATTCCAGGTGACAAGGGTGGTCAACAAAACTAGTGAACTTCCTACCATAGGATTCCTATCAAATTGACACAAGCATGCAGTTTTGCAAACAAAAAACTTATTTTAAAAACAGGATCAATATGCTTCAAGGACACTTGCCTTGCTCTTGCTGTTGATTAGGATCAAAGCCTTCAAACTCTTGGTGCTGTAGATCCTCCGCGGCACTCTCTAGCGCAAATCCGTCTAATCCACACAATAAACATATAAGACAAGAACATAATCAAAGAGTGCACATATATTACTCAACATGACATGACATGCATGATTAATGCAAATGCAAGGTAGAACTTGTTACTAGATTGCTTTCATGATTAATAACTAGTTCTAATAGTTTTTAAACAAGTTTATACAGGTTTGGAGTTGATTAGGTCAGTTTCTTGGAATTAATTCAACACAATTTAACCAGGAAGATCGGACTAGTCCGCTAGGGACCGGACAAGTCCGCACTTTACGAGATCAGCAGATTAGGGTTTCTAGATCGACGTAAATTTGGAGATTAGGGGTTGAATTCACGTAAGGAAAGGAGAATAGAAGGTATACCAGGTGTTTAGAACTCCAATGAATCAAGAAACTTGGAGGTAGCACTTAGATCTTGGTGATCTAGGGTTGGTGATGAACTTGGGGATGAATTGGTGGTGAAGGACGAAACTTGGTGGAGATCTTGATCCTCTTTCATTTCCTCCTCTTCTTCTTCTTGCTTGGGATCTTCTCCTCCCTCCTTGATGGTGGCTCCCCATGAACTAGGGTTTGGGTGGGTGGAAAAGTGGCAAATAGATGTCAAACCAAAGGGTGGGGTTGTTTATATAGAGGTGGAGGCTAGGGTTAGATGGATTTCGAGTTTGAGAGGAGTAGAGGCCGGTTTAGAGTCCCACATGGGCTCTAAAAGAGTTAGGCATGACGTATCTAGGCCCACTTAACGTGAAACCCAAGAAACAAGTCGTAAAACAAAAGGTCAATCTCGGAGTCACGAAATATCGGACAAGTCCGGAAAGGACCGGACTAGTCCGAAGTCGTCCAGAGAGAAAATCGGACAAGCCTGGCCTAAAATCGGACAAGTCCGATCTTAGTCAGAAAGGAAAATGGACAAGTCCGCTGGAACACCGGACTAGTCCGGAAAAGTCCAGGGACTTATCAAATTTTCAAGGATTTATGGAATATTGGACTAGTCTGCACAAGATCGGACAAGTCCAAAGTTGTCCAGAGGCAAATATCAGACTAATCCGCAGCAAAAACAGACAAGTCCGTTTTTAGACAGAGAGAAATCGGACTAGTCCTCAGCAAAACCGAACTAGTCCGCACTTTCCTACATTTTTAAGTGCGGTTTTGCTCCAAATCAATTTTCAACTTGTTCCTCTTGTTATGGGTTAATGTTAAACATATATATGAGTGTATGTATGGCATGATGCATGAAAATGAGGGTGTTACACTTGCCTTGCTCTTGGGATTGGTTCGGGTCAAAGCCTTCAAATTCTTGGTGCTGAAGATCCTCTGCGGCACTCTCTAGCGCAAATCCGTCTAATCCGCACGATAAACATACAAACAAGAAACACAATCAAAAGAGTGCACAAATATCACGCAATATGACATGGCATGCACGATTAATGCAAATGCGAGGTAGAACTTGTTTAATGAGTTGTTTTTAATGATCACTAACTAGTTCTAATAGCTTTTAAAAAGTTTATACAGGTTTGGAATTAATTTGACACAATTTAACTAGGAAAATCGGACTAGTCCGCTAGGGACCAGACAAGTCCGCACTGCGCGAGAACAGCAGATTAGGGTTTTCTAGATCGACGTGAATTTGGAGGTTTGGGGTAGAATTCACATAAGGAAAAGAGAATAGAAGGTATATCAGGTGTTTAGAACTCCAATGAAACAAGGATCTTGGAGACAACACTTGGATCTTGATGATCTAGGTTTGAGGATGAACTTGGAGATGAATTGGTGATGAAGAATGAAACTTGATGGAGATCTTGATCCTCTTTCGTTTCCTCCTCTTCTTCTTCTTGCTTGGGATCTCCTCCTCCCTCCTTGATGGTGGCTCTCCACGCTAGGGTTTGGGTGGGGTGGAAAAGTGGCAAATAGATGACAAGCCAAGGGGTGGGGTTGTTTATATAGAGATGGAGGCTAGGGTTAGATGGATTTCAAGTTTGAGATGAGTAGAGCTCGGTTTAGAGTCCCACATGGGCTCTAAAAGAGTTAGACATGACGTCCCTAGGCCCACTTAACATAAAACCAAAGAAACAAGTTGTAAAACAAAAGATCAATTCAGAGTCATGATTTATCGGACAAGTCCGAAAAGTGCCGGACTAGTCCGAAGTTGTCTAGAGAGAAATCGGACAAGTACAAACTTATCCAGAGGGAAACAACAGACAGTTCTTGCCAAAAATCAGACAACTCTGACTTTAGCCAGAGAGGAAAACGGACAAGTCCCCTAGAATACCAGACTAGTCCAGACAAGTCCAGGGACTTAGCAAATTTTCCAAGGAAATTGGAACACCGGACTAATCTGCATAGGACCGGACAAGTCCGAAAGTGTACAAAGGCAAAAACAGACTAGTCCGCAGCAAAAACAGACAAGTCCGATCGAGGTCATAGACAAAACAGACTAGTCCGCACTTTCCAAAATTCTTAAGTGCGATTTTGTTTCTAAATAAATTTTAAACTTGTTGCTTTTTATGTTGCTTAATGTTAGGCATGTATATGAATGTATGCAGGGCATGATGCATGAAAATGAGGGTGTTACAAACCTACCCCCCTTAAAATGAATCCCGCCCTCGAGATTCGACGCAGAAGAGAAGAGATAGGGAAATTCCTTCTTGAGCTCATCTTCTAGCTCCCATGTTGCTTTTTTTTCTGTGTGGTGCTTCCATTGCACTTTACACCATCTGATGACCTTGTTCCTTGTAACCCTCTCCTTGGTTTCCAAGATTTTGACTGGTTTCTTGGCATAAGTCAATTCTGCCTCTAGTTCCAACTCTTCTATCGACACTTGTTCTTCCGGTACTCTCAAGCACTTCTTCAGCTGGGAAACATGAAATACATTATGAACATCTGAAAGATGAGTTGGCATCTCCAACTTATACTCTACTTCTCCTCTTTTGTCCAAAATCTTGAATGGCCCAATATAGCGAGGTGCTAGCTTGCCTCTTGTGTTGAACCTCTTATGACCTCTCATAGGTGACACCTTGAGGTAAATGAAGTCTCCCACTTCAAAGGCTAGTTTCCTTCTCCTATTGTTCGCATAGCCCATTTGCCTTGATTGAGCGGCTCTCAAGTTCTCACAAATAACCTGAACTTGTTTCTCAGCTTCTTGCAACACATCGGGTCCAAATACTTGATTCTCCCCTGTCTCACTCCAAAACAACGGTGTCCTACACTTCCTTCCATATAGTGCCTCATCTGGTGACACCACCAAACTTGCTTGGTAACTATTGTTGTATGAGAATTCTGCATATGGCAAGCTTTTGTCCCAACTTTTCCCATGCTTCAAAGCACAAGCTCTTACCATATCCTCCAAAATCTGATTGGTCCTCTCAGTTCGTCCGTCCATTTCAGGGTGATATGCTGAACTAAAATTTAACCTTGTTCCCAAAGCTTCATGCAACTTCTGCCAAAACCTAGAGGTAAATTGAGAACCTCTATCCGGGACTATCTTCTTTAACTCCTCAAAACTCTCTTGACAAGCTGGAGTCCATTAGAGAGCTTTCCCCTTCATGAGCAACTCCGTCATTGGCTTGGCTATCTTGGAAAAGTCCTTGATGAATCGACAGTAATACCCAGCCATTCAAAGAAAACTCCTTATTTCCTTGACATTTTGCGGCAGTTCCCACTTCAACACGTCCCTCACTTTTCCTGGGTCAACCGATACTCCTCCTCCTTAGATTATATGACCCAAAAATGACACTTCTCGCAACCAAAACTGACATTTGTTGAACTTGGCATACAATTGATGCTCCCTCAATTTCTGCAACGTAAGCCTCAAGTGTTCCTTGTGTTCCTTCTCATCCTTCGAGTATATCATAATGTCATCAATGAAAACCACGACAAATTTATCCAAGTACTCCATGAAGACCTTATTCATGAGGTACATAAAGTATGCAGGTCCATTGGTCAATCCAAAGGACATAACAGTGTACTCATATGATCCATATCGTGTCCTAGAAGCTGTCTTGGGTATGTCTGATGGTCTAATCTTCATTTGAAAGTATCTTGACCTCAAATCAATCTTGGAGAAAACACATGCATCCTTCATCTGATCAAACAAGTCCTCTATACGGGGCAAGGTGTACTTGTTCTTGATGGTCACCTTGTTGAGAGCTCGGTAATCCACACACATCCTTTGTGTCCCATCCTTCTTGTCCAAAAACATCACGGGTGTGCCCCAAGGTGAAGAACTAGGGCGAATAAAACCTTTCTCTAGTTGCTCTTAAATCCGCTTCTTGAGCTCTGCTAATTCCATAGGAGGCGACATATTCAGCTATATCCTTCTTCATGTTGGCCCACCAATAACAAGTCTTTAAGTCTTTGTACATCTTCGTACAACCGGTATGAATTGAGTGTGGCGAGTCATGTGCCTCTTTTAATATTGTCTCCCGAATATGCTACACATTAGGCACCACAACCTTTTTTCCAAGCCATAAAGTACCACGTTCTCCTTCATCAAATCTGAATTCCCTTTCTTCCTGGGTCCCTTCTTTGATTTCTTGGATTTCCTCATCCCTTGTTTGACCCTCTCGAATGTCCTGCTCCAAGGTCGGATTTAACTCCATTATTCCCATCTCATTCGCAAATCCGAGATTCAACCGTTTAAACTCCTTACATAACTCGGATGGCAGCTCTCGAATCGTGAGCTAGTGACTTACTCCTTTCCTACTCAAGGCATCAGCCACTACATTAGCCTTCCCTGGATGGTAATTGATTCCCACATCATAATCCTTGACGAGTTCCAACCATCTTCATTGCCTCAAATTCAGATCCATTTGCGTGAATATATACTTGAGACTCCTATGATCCGTATAAATCTCACACCTATGACCAAGAATGTAATGTCTCCAAATCTTCAATGCGTGTACCACGGCTGCAAGTTCCAAATCATGTGTTGGATAATTCTGCTCATGTTTCTTCAATTGCCTCGATGCATAGGCTACCACTTGACCTTCTTGCATGAGCACACACACAAGTCCTTGTCTTGATGCATCACAATAAATACTAAAGTTTTTGCTCACATCTGGCAAAACCAAAACTAGGGCCGTGGTTAACCTTTTCTTCAACTCGTCAAAACTGTATTGGCAAACTTGAGTCCATTGGAAAGTTTTCCCCTTCATTATCAACTCCGTCATGGGCTTGGCTATCTTGGAGAAATCCTTGATGAACCAACGGTAATATCTAGCCATCCCAAGAAAACTCCTTATCTCCTTTACATTCTGTGGGGGTTCCCATTTTAACACGTCTCTCGCTTTACCAGGGTCAACCGATACTCCTCCTCCTAAAATGATATGACCCAAGAATGACACTTCCCTTAACCAAAATTGACACTTATTGAACTTGGCATACCATTAATGCTCCCTCAATTTCTGCAACGCGAGTCTCAAGTGTTCCTCATGCTCCTCCCCATTCCTCGAGTAGATCATTATGTCATCATTGAACACCACTACAAATTTATCCAAGTACTCTATGAAGATCTTATTCATGAGGTACATAAAGTATGTAGGTGCATTCGTCAATCCAAAGGACATAACAATATAATCATAAGATCCATATCGTGTCATGAAAGCTGTCTTAGGTATGTCCGATGGTCTAATCTTCATTTGGAAGTACTCTGACCTCAAATCAATCTTGGAAAAAACACAAGCACCCTTCATCTAGTCGAAAAAATCCTCTTTGTGGGGCAAAGTATACTTGTTCTTGATTGTCACCTCGTGAAGGGCTCGGTAATCCACACACATCCTTTGGGATCCATCCTTCTTGTCCATAGACAGCACAGATGCTCCCGAAGGTGAAGAGCTTGGGCGAATAAATCCCTTCTCTAATTGCTCTTGAATTTGCTTCTTGAGCTCCGTTGATTCCTTAGGAGGCATCCTATATGGCCTCTTAGATATAGGTGCAGTTCCAGGTATTAATTAAATAACAAACTGAATGTCTCGATCAGGTGGCATAATTGGCAACTCATCCGGAAACACATCCAAGAATTCACGTACCACTGGGATCTCCTCAACTGCAGCACTATCTATGTGATTCAGCTCCACTTGTTTCGGTGCATGTTGAGTTGTTTCAACCTCAATGCTGATCACTTCCTCTTTGGTCAACTTCACCGTCTTTTTGGCACATTCAATGACTCCATTGTGCTTTCTCAACCAGTCCATACCAATTATAATGTCCAATCCATGAGAATCCAACACAATGAGGTTGGCAAAGAAGTCTACCCTCCTTATTCTAAGGCTTACTTTTGGACATACTATATTTGTCCTCATCTCTCATCCAGGAGACTTAACCAATAGAGTATATTTCATATGAGAGATTGTGACACCCGATTCTAAAAAATGAAACAAGTGAACGAATATGTGTGCCCAGGACATTCAACACACATAAACGAGTGCATTCACAAAGGATATACAGATAATTACTACAAGACAAGATTAATTAACAATTTTTTTACGCAATTCATAATATTCTCAAATACAAGCTCTAATGAATATTGATGACAAGTTGAACTAATGCATCGGAAATAACTAATTAAGTAACTAAGCAAACTAAGCAGATAGGATAGCACAGCTCCAATCAACACCACAGGCAAAGCTGACGGCAGACACGGCCTAGAACTCCGTATTATCATCATTAAACTCCCAATCCTGACCTGCAACTATTGGGAGGGGGGATTGCAAGAGTCAGTACATGTCGTACTCAGCAAGTGTGGAAAGCATGACATGTAGTTGATACAAATGACGAATATAATAATGGCCTAGTTTTGAAAAGTACATTAAAACATTTGAAAAGCAATATATTACATGTATGTGAAGTAATCCCATCATAAACCATATAGTTATCATAATACCAGTCCATATTTCAATACCATCATCCATATTCCAGATTTCTCATTACTAATAACAGTATCCAATACCAGAAATAACCATAACCATCCCAAAAACCATCCCAATACCAAGTTTCCTCTCATCATGTCAGGGTCTAGGTTGCTCATAACCGGGAGCATGGCTATCATGATAGTTTTTAGACACACTCTGCAGAGGTTGTACCGCTTTATCCGCGTGTTTGTGATTTATCACCTCTTAGTGACTAGAGAATCTCAATTATGTCGTCTCACACTTCCTTAGGTGTGTGGCCAAGAGATCACAAAATAGCCTTTACAAAGGGATTGCTAGCCTATTTAGACCCCGCTGAGGTTTCACCGGTGGCGATGTTTCCAACTGAGCACATCTTCATCCAAGGGCCCCCTCTTGAGCCATTCGGATCCCAGGGTAGTCCCTCCAATCATCAACAAACCCAATCCGACTACCCCTTCCCCGAGCATCCTTAAAGGTCCAAATAGCACTGGCAAACCTGTAATCAATCAGCTATGCCGCACCCATACTTGGCCTCGTGGTGGCACTGTAAATCCTGGATGGTCGCTCCACGAACTGGTCCTTAGATCTAAAGAAAGAAAACCACCATAACATCCAACCCATCCACATACCAGGCTTGCTTAGATCACCCATTACCATATCATATTTAACCAGTTCATGTTAATCATGGTCTCATTAATACATAATTAAGTTAAGTAGTATAGTTGTTCTCCCATCCCAATTGATTAAGCGAAGCAAAAAGGTTAAAAAGCCCATCCTGACTCTCTACCATAAATTCTAGGTGACAAGGGTGGTTTAACAAATCAAGTAAACTTCCTATCATAGGATTTACCATCACATTGACACAAGCATGCAATTTTGAAATCAAAACATTTATTGTCAAACAGGATCAATATGTTCAAGGACACTTGCCTTGCTCTTGGGATTGGTTCGGGTCAAAGCCTTCAAACTCTTGGTGCTGTAGATCCTCCACGGCACTCTCTAGTGCAAATTCGTCTAATCCGCACAACAAACATACAAGACAAGAAAAACAATCAAAGAGTGCACAAATAGTACTCAATATGATGTGACATGCATAATTAATGAAAATGCAAGGTGGAACTTGTTAATAGGTTGCTTTTAATGTTTACTAACTAGTTCTAATAGCTTTTAACAAGTTTATACAGGTTTGGAGTTGATTTGAAACAATTTAGAATTAATTTGACACAATTTAACCAGGAAAATCGGACTAGTCCGCTAGGGACCGGTCAAGTCCGCACTTCGCAGAAATGGCAAACTAGAGTTTTCTAGATAGACATGAATTTTGGGAAACATGGTTGAATTCACGTGAGAAAAAGGAAGTAGAAGGTATACCAGGTGTTTAGGACTCCAATGAATCAAGGACCTTGGAGGCAACACTTGGATCTAGACGATCTAGGGTTGATGAAGAACTTGGTGGTGAATTGTTAAAGAAGAACACGAAATTAATGGAGATTTTGACCCTCTTTCGTTTCCTCCTCTTCTTCTTCTTCTTGTTTTGGACCTTCTTCTCCCTCCATGATGGTGGCTCTCCACGAACTAGGGTTTGGGTGTGGTTGAAAAGTGGCAAATAGATGTCAAGTCAAGGGGTGGGGTTTTATTATATAGAGGTGAAGGCTAGGGTTTGATGGAATTCGAGTTTGGGGTGAGTAGAGGTCGGTTTAGAGTCCCTCATGGGTTCTAGAAGAGTTAGGCACGACGTCCCTAGGACCATTTAACGTAAAACCCAAGAAACAAGCCATGAAACAAAAGATCAACTTGGAGTCACAATTTACCATACAATTCCTAAAGGGCCGGACTAGTCCGAAGTTGTTCAGAGAGAAATAGAACAAGTCCGGAGTGGACATCGGACAATTCGAACTTATCCAGATGGGAAAAACAAACAAGTCTGGCCAAAATCGAACAAGTCCGACTTTAGTTAGAGGGGAAAATGGACAAGTCTGCTGGAAGACCGGATAAGTCCGGACAAGTCCAGGGACTTAGCGAAATTTCGAAGGAATTGGAACATCGGACTGGTCTACAAAAGATCGGACTCGTCCGAAAGTGTTCAGAGGCAAAAACAGACTAGTACGCAGCAAAACGGACAAGTCCGAACGAGGTCAGAGAGAAATCGAACTAGTTCGCACCAAAACCGGACTAGTCCGTACTTCCCAGAATTTTTAAATGCGGTTTTGTTTCTAATTCATTTTAAACTTGTTCCGTTTTATGTTTATTAATGTTAAACATGTTTAATGATGGATGCAGGGCATGATGCACGAAAATGAGGGTGTTACAAACCTACCTCCCTTAAAATGAATCTCGCCCTCGAGATTCGATGCAGAAGAGAAGATATAGGGAAATTCCTTCTTGAGATCTTCCTCCAACTCCCATGTTTCCTATGATTCTGTGTGATGCTTCCATTGAACTTTACGCCCTCGAATCACTTTGCTCCTTGTGACTCTCTCCTCGGTTTCCAAGATTTTGACTGGTTGCTTAGCATAGGTCAAATATGCCTCTAGTTCTAATTCTTCAATTGACACTTGTTTTTCTGGTACCCTCAAGCACATCCTGAGCTGGGAAACATGAAACACATCATGTACATCTGACAGATGAGTTGGCATCTCCAATTTATATGCTACTTCTCCTCTTTTTTCAAGAATCTTGAAAGGTCCAATATAGGGAGGTGCTAGCTTGCCTCTTATGTTGAACCTTTTATGTCCTCGCATTGGTGCCACCTTGAGATATACGAAGTCTCCCACTTGAACTTGTTTCTCAGCTTCTTGCAACATGTCAGGGCCAAATACTTGATTTTCCCCTGTCTCATTCCAAAACAAGGGCATCCTACACTTCCTTCCATATAGTGCTTCGTATGGTGACATCTTCTAACTTGCTTGGTAGCTATTGTTGTATGAAAATTCTGCATATGGCAAGCTCTTGTCCCAACTTTTCCCATGCTTCAAGGCACAAGCTCTTAACATGTCCTCTAGAATCTGATTTGTCCTCTCGGTTTGTCCATCCGTTCGAGGGTGATATGCTGAACTAAAATTCAACCTTGTACCCAATGCTTCATGCAGCTTTTTCCAAAACCTGGGGGTAAATTGAGAACTTCTATCCGACACTATTTTCTTTGGAACTCCATGCAAACATACTATTCTTCCCATATACAATTCCGCCAATTTCTCTCCATTAAAGGTGGTCTTGATGGGAACAAAGTGAGCTGATTTGGTCATTCAATCCACGATTACCCAAATTGAGTCATAACCGGACTGGGTTTGCGGTAATCCAACTATAAAGTCCATGCTGATTTCTTCCCACTTCCATTCCGAAATCTTTAATGGCTGCAATAGTCCAGCTGGCCTTTGATGCTCTGCTTTGACTCGTTGGCACACATCACACAATGCTACGTATTCAGCTATGTCCTTTTTCATGCTAGCCCACCAATAACAAGTCTTCATGTCCTTGTACATCCTCATACACCCAGGATGAATGGAGTAAGATGAGTCATGCACCTCCTTTAATATGGTCTCCCGGATATGCTTCACATTAGGTACGACAATCATTTTTCCAAGCCATAGGGTACCATGTTCATCCTCATCAAATCTGAATTCTCTTCCCTCTTGGGTCCTTTCCTTGATTTCCTGGATTTCCTCATTCTTTGTTGGACCCTCTCGAATCTCTTGCTCCAAGGTCAGATTTAACTCCATCATTCCCACCTCATTCACAAATCCGAGATTCAATCGTTCAAAATCCTTGCATAACTCGGATGGCAGCTCTCGAACTGTAAGTTGATTACTTACTCCTTTCCTACTCTAGGCATCGACTAGTACATTAGCCTCTCCAGGATGATAGTTGATTCCCACATCATAATCCTTGATAAGCTCCAACCATCTTCATTGCCTCAAATTCAGATCCGTTTGTGTGAAAATATACTTGAGACTCTTATGATCTATATAAATTTCATACCTATGTCCAAGAATATAGTGTCTCCAAATCTTCAATGTGTGTACCATGGCTGCAAGTTCCAAATCATGCGTCGGATAATTCTGCTCATGTTTCTTCAATTGCCTCGATGCATATGCAACCACTTGACCTTCCTGCATGAGCACACATCCAAGTCCTTGTCTTGATGCGTCGCAATAGATATCAAAACTCTTGCTCACATCCGGCAATACTAAGACAGGCGCTGTAGTTAACCTTTTATTCAACTCCTCAAAACTGACTTGACAAGCTTGAGTCCTTTGGAAAGATTTTCCCTTCATTATAAACTCCGTCATGGGCTTGGCTATCTTGGAAACACCCTTGATGAACCTACGGTAATATCCAGCCATCCCAAGAAAACTCCTTATTTTCTTTACGTTTTGCGGTGGCTCCCTTTCAACACGTCCCTCACTTTTTCGGGGTCAACCCATACTCCCCCCCCGAGATGATATGACCCAAAAATGACACTTCCCTTAACCAAAACTGACACTTGTTGAACTTGGCATACAATTGATGCTCCCTCAATTTTTGCAATGTGAGCCACAAGTGTTCCTCGTGCTCCTTCTCATCCTTCGAGTAGATCATGATATCATTGATAAACACCACGACGAACTTATCCAAGTACTCCATGAAGCCCTTATTCATGTGGTACATAAAATATGCAGGTGCATTGGTCAATCCGAAGGACATCATAGTATAATCATAAGATCCATATCGTGTCCTAAAAGCTGTCTTGGGTATGTCCGACGGTCTTATCTTCATTTGAATGTAGCCTGACCTCAAATCAATCTTGGAGAAGACACATGCACCCTTCATCTGATCAAACGAATCTTCTATGCGCGGCAAGGTGTACTTGTTCTTGATTGTCACCTCGTTGAGAGCTCGGTAATCCACACACATCCTTTGGGATCCATCCTTCTTGTCCACAAACAGCACGGGCGCTCCCCAAGGTGAAGAGCTTGGGCGAATAAAACCCTTCTCTAGTTGCTCTTGAATTTGCTTATTGAGCTCCGCTAATTCCTTGGAGGCATCCTATATGGCCTCTTAGCCATAGGTGCAGTTCCAGGTATTAATTCACTAACAAACTCAATATCTCGATCAGGTGGCATACCTGGCAACTCATCCATGATACGTCCAAAAATTCACACACCACCAGAATTTCCTCAATTGCAGCACCATCCATGTGACTCAACCCCACTTGTTTTGGTGCATGTTGAGTTGCTTCAAATTCTATGGTGATCCCTTCCTCATTGGTCAACTTCACCGTCTTCGTGGCACATTAGATAACTCCGTTGTTCTTCCTCAACCAGTCCATACCAAGTATAATGTCCAATCCTTGGGAATCCAAAACTATAAGGTTGGTAAAGAAGTCTACCCCCTTATTCTAAGGCTTACTTTTGGGCATACTGTGTTTGTCCTCATCTCTCCCCCAGGAGACTTAACCAATAGAGTAAACTTCATATGAGAGATAGGCAAACCATAACTGGCAACATATTTCGATGCAATGAATGAATGCAATGCTCCTGAATCAAATAACATAGTCGCGGGGTGGGAGTTTGCGAGAAACATACCAATGACCACATCATCCACTTGTTGAGCTTCCTCCGTAGAGACATGGTTCACATTGCCACGAGCAAAATTCTGCTGTCCACAGTTTCCTTGCAGCTGTCCTTCATTAGGCCTTGGATTTTGCCTCGACGCATTGCTTCCTTGACCAAGGCCTGACTTAGGGAATTGATGCGCAAAATGTCCAGCTTCTCCACAAGTATAGCACTTCTTTGCTGCACTAGAATTATTGGGACGAACTTGATTTTGAGCGTTTGCACTAGGGAAATTAGCACGAGGTGTAAAAGTCATTGGGGGCCTAGGTGCTTGCATGACAGGGCGCTGCTGCACAAACTGATCTGGGCGTGGTGCAAATCCAGGGCGTTGCACAGGAGCGGAAGAGCTATAATAGGTCGCGTTGGGTGGCACGAAGCGAGGGCGCACATTACTTCCTTGTTGCTGTCCTTGATATGGCGCCTTCCTCTTGCTATCTTGTTCCATCTCACGAACCTTATTCTCAACCACAATTGATTTGTCCACTAGCTTCTGGAAGTTGGCATAATCACAATTGAGCAATTGCTCTTGAATCTCATTGTTCAAGCCTCTCATAAACAAGTATTGTTTCCGGCTGTCTCGGCTCACATCCTCAGGCGCATACCTTGAAAGTTGAGTGAATTTATTGAGATATTCACCCACACTTGACCTTACTTGCCTCAAGTTCTCAAATTCTTGCCTCTTTTGGATCATAAAACCTTCCGACACATAATGAGAACGGAAGCTCTCCTTGAATTCAACCCAACTAATCCTCTCCTAATTCTCATGAGCATTGCATAAAGAGTCCCACCAATCGGCAACTACTCCAACAAGTTGATGGTAAGCAAATAGAACCTTCTCCCGGTCGCTGCATTGGACAATAGCTAGTTTCTTCTCCACATACATGAGCCAATCATCCGCATCCATAGGGTCAGCAGCTTGAGCAAAGGTTGGCGGCCTAGTCCTCATGAACTCTCCCAACCGGTTATGAGGAGGTGGGGGTGGCGGTGGAGGCATGTGGGGCTGATTGTTGATGTTACCAGCCTGCAGCTGTCCCATAGTATGAATCATGGTCTGCATGAGCTTGTTTTGCATCGCCAAAAGCTTCTCGATATTGATAGCTCCATGAGCAAGTCCTTGTGCATTGTTGCTCTGAGGTAATCCATGATTCTCCTCCTCATCATTGCTATCCCTCTGATTGCGAGTCCTCACCATCTGAAGAAAAGCAATAGGTAAGAATTTAGAAAACGTCCCCAACTATATGCATCAAGGGGTATGAAACTAACCAAATAACTACACTATCCTACGTGGACATGGTAATGCTAAAGCATCCCAAAATCCTCTATTAAGCACATAAGCAAACAATATATAGCAAACAACACACAAAACAAAAACACATCGATTGTTGAGTGCTCCTATGTGTTCTAAAGTGTCCATTCTATCTAGGTTGCATCCTACAGTCAACCTATGGCTCTGATACCAATTTTTGACACCCGGTTCCGAAAAATGAACCAAGTGAACGCATATGTGTGCCCAAGACGTTCAACACACATACACGAGTGAATTAACAAAGGATATACAAATAATTACCACAAGACAAGATTAATTAACAAATTTTATTACACAATTCGTAATATTCTCGAATACAAGCTATAATGGATATTGATGAAAAGTTCAACTAATGCAGCGGAAATAACTAATTAAGTAACTAAGCAAACTAGGCAGATAGGGTAGCACAACTCCAATCAACACCACAGGCAAAGAAGATGGCAGACACGGCCTAGAACTCCGCATTATCTTCATTAAACTCCCAATCCTGGCCTGCAACTGTTGGAGGAATTGCAAGAGTGAGTACATGTCGTACTCAGCAAGTGTGGAAAGTATGACATGTAGCTGATACAAATGACGAATATGATAATGGCTGAGTGCTCAAAAGTAAATTAAAACATTTGAAAAGAAATATATTTCATGTATGTGAAGTAATCCCATCATAAACCATATAGTTATCATAATACCAGTCCATATTTCAATACCATCATCCATATTCCAGATTTCTCATTACCAATAGCCGTATCCAATACCAGAAATAACCATAACCATCCCAAAAACCATCCCAATACCAAGTTTCCTCTAATCATGTGAGGGTCCAGGTTGCTCATAACCGGGAGCATGGCTATCATGATAGTTTTTAGACACACTCTACATAGGTTGTACCACTTTGCCCATGTGTTTGTGATTTCATCACCTCTTAGTGACTGTAGAATCTCAGTTATGTCGTCTCACACTTCCTTAGGTGTGTGGCCAAGAGATAACAAAATAGCCTTTACAAAGGGATTTCTAGCCTATTTAGACCCCACTGAGGTTTCACCGGTGGCGATGCCTCCAACTGAGCACATCTTCAACCAAGGGCCCCCTTTTGAGCCATTTGGATCCCAGGGTAGTCCCGCCAATCATCAACAAACCCAATCCAACTAACTCTTCCCCAAGCATCCTTAAAGGTCCAAATAGCACTGGCAAAACCCTAATTAATCAGCTATGCCGCACCCATACTTGGCCTCGTGGTGGCACTGTAAATCCTGGATGGTCGCTCCACGAACTGGTCCTTAGATCTAAAGCAAGCAAACCACCATAACATCCAACCCATACACATACCAGGCTTGCTTAGATCACCCATTACCATATCATTTTTAACAAGTTCATGTTAATCATAATCTCATTAATGCATAATTAAGTTAAGTAGTATAGTTGTTCTTCCATCCCAATTGATTAAGCGAAGTAAAAAGGGTAAAAAGCCCATCCTGACTCTCTACGATAAATTCCAGGTGACAAGGGTGATTTAACAAATATAGTAAACTTCCTATCATAGGATTTCCTATCAAATTGACACAAGCATGCAGTTTTGAAAAAAAAACCATTTATTGTCAAACAGGATCAATATGTTCAAAGACACTTGCCTTGCTCTTGGGATTGGTTCGGGTCAAAGCCTTCAAACTCCTGGTGCTGTGATGACATGACATGCATGATTAGTGCAAATGCAAGATGGAACATGTTAATAGGTTGCTTTTAATGTTTACAAACTAGTTCTAATAGCTTTTAACAGGTTTATATAGGTTTGGAGTTGATTCGAAACAATTTAGAATTAATTCAACACAATTTAACTAGGAAAATCGGACTAGTCCGCTAGGGACCAGACAAGTCCGCACTTCGCAGAACTGGCGAACTAGGGTTTTATAGATCGACGTGAATTTTGGGAAACGAGGTTGAATTCACATGAGAAAAAGGAAGTAGAAGGTATACCAGGTGTTTAGGGCTCCAATGAATCAAGAATCTTGGAGGCAACACTTGGATCTTGACGATCTAGGGTTGATGAAGAACTTGATGGTGAATTGTTAAAGAAAACGCAAAGTTGATGGAGATCTCGACTCTCTTTTGTTTCCTCCTCTTCTTCTTCTTGTTTGGGACCTTCTTCTCCCTCCTTGATGGCGGCTCTCCACGAACTAGAGTTTGGGTGTGGTTGAAAAGTGGCAAATAGATGTCAAGTCAAGGGGTGGGGTAGTTTATATAGAGGTGGAGGCTAGGGTTTGATGTAATTCGAGTTTGGGATGAGTAGAGGTCGGTTTAGTGTCCCTCATGGGATCTAAAAGAGTTAGGCACGACATCACTAGGACCACTTAACGTAAAACCCAAAAAACAAGTCGTGAAACAAAAGATCAACTCGGAGTCGCGATTTAGCGGACAAGTCCTAAAAGGGTCGGACTAGTCTGAAGTTGTGCAGAGAGAAATCGGACAAGTCCGGAGTGGAAATCGGACAAGTCTGAACTTATCTAGAGGGAAAAAACAGACAAGTCTGGCAAAAATCGGACAAGTTCGACTATAGTCAGAGGGGAAAACGGAAAAGTCCGCGGGAAGACCAGACAAGTCCAGGGACTTTGCAAAATTTTCAAGGAATTGAAACACTGAACTAGTCCGTAAAAGACTAGACAAGTCCGAAAGTGTCCAGAAGCAAAAATAGACTAGTACGCAGCAAAACAGACAAGTCCAAACGAGGTGAGAGAGAAATCGGACTAGTCCGCACCAAAAATGGACTAGTCCGCACTTCCCAGAATTCTTAAGTGCGTTTTTGTTTCTAATTCATTTTAAACTTGTTCCTTTTATGTTGATTAATGTTAAACATGTTTAATGATGGATTTAGGGCATGATGCATGAAAATGAGGGTGTTATAGAGATAGGCAAACTATACTTGGCAACATACTTCGATGCAATGAGTGAATGCAATTCTCCAGAATCAAATAACATAGTCGCTGGGTTGGAGTTTGCGAGAAACATTCCAATAACCATGTCACCCACTTGTTGAGCTTCCTCCATAAAGACATGGTTCACACTGCCACGAGCAAAATTCTGCTATCCACGGTTCCCTTGCGGCTGTCCTCCATTGGGTCTTGGGTTTTTTCTTGGAGCATTGCTTCCTTGACCAAGGCCTGACTTAGGACATTGAACTACGGAATGTCCTTCTTCTCCACATGTATAACACTTCCTAACTGCACCAAAATTACTGGGAAGAACTTGATTCTGAACATTTGCACCAGGAAAGTTGGCATGAGGTGCATAAGGCATTAGAGGCCTAGGTGCTTGCATGACATGGCATTGCTGCACAAACTGCGTTGGGGCGGTGCATAACCAGGGTGGTGTACCGGAGCGGAAAAGCTGTAATAAAGCGCATTAGGTGGTGCAAAGCGAGGGCGCACATTACATCCTTGGTGTTGTCCCTGATATAGCGCCTTCTTCTTGTTATCTAGCTCCATATCACAGACCTTATTCTCCACAATAATTGCTTTGTCCACTAGCTTCTGGAAATTTGCATAATCACAATTCAACAGTTGTACTTGGATCTCATTGTTCAAGCCCCTCATGAACAAGTACTATTTCTGGCTGTCCCGACTCACATCCTCAGGCGCATACCTTGAGAGTTGAGTGAACTTATTGAGATATTCACCCACACTCGATCTTCCTTGCCTCAAATATTCAAACTCTTGCCTCTTCAATATCATAACATTCTCGGGCACATAATGAGAATGGAAACTATCCTTGAACTTAGCCCAAGTAATTCTCTCATGGTTCTCATGGGCATTGCATAATGAATCCCACCAATCCGCAGCTGCTCCAACTAGTTGATGAGATGCAAATAGCACCTTCTTCCGGTCACTGCATTGAACAATAGCAAGCTTCTTCTTCATGGACTTGAGCCAATCATCGGCATCCATAGGTTCAACATCTTGAGCAAAGGTTGTTGGCCTAGTCCTCATAAACTCTCCCAACGGGTTATGAGGCGGTGGGGGTGGCGGTGGAGGCATGTAGGGCTGATTGTTGTTGTTGCCATACTGCAACTATCTCAAAGTCTATATCATGGTCTGCATGAACTGGTTTTGCATAGCCAATAGATGCTCAAAGTTGATAGCTCCCTGGGCAGGTCCTTGTACATTGTTGTTCTAAGGTGCTCCATTGTTCTCCTCCTCATCGTTGCCATCCCTCTGATTGTGAGTCCTCA
Organism: Tuctoria greenei; assembly: GCA_036927565.1. Taxonomy (NCBI): domain Eukaryota; kingdom Viridiplantae; phylum Streptophyta; class Magnoliopsida; order Poales; family Poaceae; genus Tuctoria; species Tuctoria greenei. The sequence goes on along the minus strand of JAYESD010000007.1, from coordinate 129,344,322 downwards.
CCATCTGAAGAAAAGCAAGAGATAAGAATTTAGAAAGCGTCCCCAACTATATGCATCAAGGGATATGAAACTAAACAACTAACTATACTAGACTATATGGACATGGCAATGCTAAAACATCCCAGAATCATCTACTAAGCACACAAGCAAACAATATATAGAAAACAGCACACCAAGCAAAAACACAACGCTTCCTAAGTGCTCCTATGTGCTCTAAAGTGTCCATTCTATGTAGGTTGCGTCCTACAGTCAACCTGTGGCTCTGATACCAATTTGTGACACCCGGTTTCAAAAATGAACCAAGTGAATGCATATGTGTGCCCAGGACGTTCAACACACATACACGAGTGCATTCACAGAAGGATATACAGAAATATAACCCTAGAACAAGATTAATTATCCACTTTTATTACACAATTCATAATATCCTCGAATACAAGCTCTAATGAATATTAATGACAAGTTTGAACTAATTCAGCGGAAATAAACTAATTAAGCAACTAAGCAAATAGGGTAGCATGGCTCCAAGCAACACCCAGGCAAAGCTGACGGCAGACACAACCTAGAACTCCGCATTATCAATGGCATACTCCCAATCCTGACCTGCAACTGTTGGTGGGGGAATTGCAAGGGTGAGTACATGTCGTACTTAGCAAGTGTGGAAAGTATGACTTGTAGCTGATACAAATGACGATTGTAATAATGGCTAAGTGCTGAAAAGTACATAAAACATTTGAAAAGCAATATATTATATGTATGTGAAGTGAACCCATCATAAACCATACAGTTACCATAATATCAGTCCATATTTCATTACCATCATCAATATTCCATATTTCTCATTACCATTAGCCATATGCATTGCCATAAACCATAATACCATCCCATAACCAGTACCAAACCATATTACCAACCATGCCAATCCCAATTTCCCTCTAATCATGTAGGTCATCCAGGTGCTCTTAACTGGGAGCACGACTATCATGATAGTTTTAATACTCTGCAGAGTTTGTACCGCTTTTCCCACGTGTTTGTGATTTCATCACCCGCCGGCGACTAAAGAACTTCTCTTATGCCAATTACACTTCCTTTGGTGTATGGCCAAGAGATCACAAAATAGCCTTTACAAAGGGACTACTAGCATGTACAGGTCCACTGAGGTTTCATCGGTGGTAATGCCTCTAACTGAGCACATCTTCAACCAAGGGCCCCCTCTTGTGCCATTCGTATCCTAGGGAGTCCCGCCACAAATCCAAACCCAATCCGACTCCCCTTCCCCGGTGCACCAAATGATTCGCGCAGTACTAGCAATACCCTAATTAATCAGCTATGCCGCACTCATACTTGGCCTCGTGGTGGCACTGTTGTCGTGGCATATTCTCGCATGAACCGATCCTTAGATCTAAAGCAACCAAACCAACATGTCTTTCAACCCATCCACATACCAGGCTTGCGTAGATCACCCATTACCATATCATATTAACCAGATCATATTAACCATAATCTTATTAATGCATAATTAAATGGTATAGTTGTTTTACCATCCCAATTAATCAAGCGAAGCAAAGGTAAAAAGCCCTTCCCGACTCTCTACCATGTATTCCAGGTGACAAGGGTGGTTAAACAAAGCTAGTAAACTTCCTATCATAGGAATTTCCATCAAATTGACACAAGCATGCAGTTTTGCAAACAAAACATTTATTTTTAAAATAGGATCAATATGTTCAAGGACACTTGCCTTGCTCTTGGCCTTGGTTTGGGTCAAAGTCTTGAAACTCGTGGTGCTGGAGGTCCTCCGCAACACCCTCTAGCACAAACCCGTCTAAACCGCGCAATAAACATACAAGACAAGAATTATAATCAACAAGTGCACATATATTACTCAATATGTCATGACATGCATGATTAATACAAATGCGAAGAAAAACTAGTTAATGAGTTGTTAATGATGTTTACTAACTAGTTCTAATAGCTTTTATCATGTTTGGACAGGTTTGGAATTGATTCGAATCAATTTAGAATTAATTCAGCAGAAAACAAACAGCAAAGTTGGACTAGTCCGCTGTAGGACTAGCGAATTAGGGTTTTCTAGATCGACGTGAATTTGGAGAAACAAGGTTGAATTCACATGAGAAAGAGGAAGTAGAAGGTATACCAGGTGTTTAGAACTCCAATGAATCAAGGGTTTTGGAGGCAACACTTGGATCTTGTTGATCTAGGGTTGATGAAAAAATTGATTGTGAATTGTTGATGCAGAACGAAAACTCGATGGAGATCTTTATCCTCTTTTGTTTCCTCCTCTACTTTTTCTTTCTCGGGATCTCCTTCTCCTCCTAGGTGGTGGCTATCTACGAACTAGGGTTTGGTGGTCTTCCAATTGAGGCAAAAGGATGTAAAGTTGAGGAGTGGGGTTGTTTAGATAAAGGTGGAGAGTTAAGGTTTCAAGGATTTGAGTTTGGGATGGGTGGAAGCCGGTGTGAGGTCCCACATGGGCTCCAAATAAAGGGTTAGACACGACGTCCTTAGGCCCACTTAAGGTGAAACCCAAAAACAAGCCGTGGAACAAAAGATCAACTCAGAATCGCAATCACCGGACAAGTCTGCACTAGGCCAGACAAGTCCGAAGTTAGACACAGAAGAAATAGATAAGTCCGGACTATATTGGGCAAGTCCAAACTTAGTTAGAGAGGAAAACAGACAAGTCTAGCCAAAACAGGACAAGTCCGATTATAGTCAGAGAGGAAAATGGACAAGTCCGCTACACTTCGGACAAGTCCAGACAAGTCTAGGGACATTGCAAAATTTCAAGGAATCAGGATACTAGACTAGTCCGCAATGGACCACACAAGTCCGAAACTGTAGAGAGAGAAAAACGGACTAGTCCACAGCAAAAACGGACATGTCCGATGGAGGGCAGAGAGAAATTGGACTAGTCCGCACCAAAAACGGACTAGTCCGCACTTCTCAGAACTTTCGAGTGCGGTTTTGTTTTAAATTCATTTTAAACTTATTTCTTTTTATATGGATTAATGTTAAACATGTAGATTAACTTATGCAATGCATGATGCATGAAAATGAGGGTGTTACACCTCCAAAGGTGGACTCGCTCATTGCATTCATGAGGAATTTGATCGATGCAGAAAACCCGTCTTATCGTCCACGCCGACACCTTAAGAAGACGGAAAAGTTCGGCCCTCCCCAAAGGCCCAAGTCCACCAAGCCGCCAAAGAAGTAATGACGGAAGAAGCAAGACAAGCCATCCGAGCCCATCCCACTAGGTCCGGATGTCAAGAAATGGAGAAAGAGGAATGTCCATCTCATCGGACGGTGGTGAGACCTAGCCAATAGGTTAAATTGGTAGTTATCCTTTCTTTGATTTTTCTTTTCTCTTCTTTTGGTTATTCCCCATTTAGTTTGATTTTCCCCACTGCATATTTGGTTTTTCTTAGCAAGTTGAGAATCTTATATTCTCAACTATCATTTTTTCTTTATTTTTCACAAAAAGAAATTTTTTGGGTTTTGAAAAAAGTGTTTTTATTCGAAAAACAATTTTTCTAAGCTGCAAAAGTGGTAATTCACCAACGTGCTAATTCCATAGCCGTTGGCGAGCCACCTGCCAAAAGGGAGGACAGGGGGGCCCACTTGTAAGTTCGGCCCACCCCCCTGTTCGGTCGACATGGAGAAAGAGCCATTTTGACTCTCTCTCCTCCAATGGCTACATTTGATTCCCTTGTGACCGTTGGGGAGTGCACACTATAACTGGTGGCCGTGAGGAGCACTTCTCCTCACACTTCACCTCATTTCAAATGTCCCTAAAGTCACTCTTGCTCACATTGTTTTTCTTGATCTTCATTGAAGTGATCTTGCCCAAAATCCAACTAAAAAATATTTGCTTTTGTTTGCATTTGCAATTTGCTCTCAAGTTCTTCAAGGGAAAATTTGTCGCGGGTTTTGCTTTCACTAACATCACCTCTTTCGAGTTTTTGCCTTGTTGTGTTCTTATTTGTTGTGGCCATGAAAAGAAAGAAGAGGTTGTTTGAAAAGAGGAAGGAGGCTGCAAGCTCAAGCCATGGTGGAGATTCAAGTGCACGACCCTCTTCCATTGCTACACCAAGTTCACGGAGGAGGAGTTTAGGTGAGGAAACTCCCATGGGTGAGAGAAGCAACCCTCACCAACTTCTTCACGATAGCAACCTCAACTTACAAAGTGAAGTTGAAGATCAAGCACACAAGCTCCTCCAAGATCGTGAGTTTTCTCATACGAAAGCTTATGATCTGGATTTGATCTCCAAAATAGGTACAACAACAACAACCAAGCCTTTGTCCCAAACAAGTTGGGGTTGGCTAGAAATGAAACCAAACAATTTTGAAGAAAAGTAATAGAAAATAAGATGAAAGTAAAAAATAATAAAAAATATAATAATAATAATAAATACAAATAAAATAAGATTCTACGTTTTATTTATTTTAGAAATGGGCTAATAAGAAAGAACATAAGAGTAACAAAATACGAATAAGCTAAGATCTGGCACATGAATTGCTAATTTCTATACAGTCCTATAATGAGCCAAATATCTAGGTATGTCCCACTTCTTTAAGTCTCGTTTCACCGCCTCCTGCCATGTAAACCTTGGTCGACCTCTACTCCTCCTAAAAAATTCTCTACTATTTATAATACCACTGTTATCCTGTGCTTCTGGAGGTCTCCGCTGGATATGCCCGAACCACCGTAGGCGATGTTGGACTAGTTTCTCCTCAATCGGTGCCACCCCTACCCTATTACGTATTACCTCGTTCCTAATTTTGTCTCTTCTTGTGTGACCGCACATCCACCGTAGCATGCGCATCTCCGCAACACTCATTTGTTGGACTTGTTGCCTTTTAGTTGGCCAACATTCTGCTCCGTACAACATCGCAGGTCCGATCACCGTCCTATAGAATTTTTCTTTCAATTTTTGTGGAACTTTCTTATCACATAAGATTCCAGATGCTTGTTGCCACTTCATCCACCCGATCTTGATCATGCAGCAAACATCTTCGTCAATATTACCATTTCTTTGTAACATTTGTCCTAAATATCAAAATGTGTCCCTCCTAGGTACTACTTGTCCTTGTAAACTGACATTTCTATCCTCGCACCCGACATCACTAAAGTTGCATCTCATATACTCGGTCTTGGTTTTACTAAGTCTAAACCCCTTAGACTCTAAGGTCTGTCTCCATAGCTCCAATTTTCTATCAACACCATCCCTAGTTTCATCTACCAACACTACATCATCAGCAAAGAGCATACACCAAGGGATATCCCCTTGTATATCCTTCGACACCTCATCCATCACTTAGGAAAAGATGTAAGGACATAAGGTTGATCCTTGGTGTAGCCCTATTGTGATAGGAAAAGTGTCGGTCTCACTATCTCTTACGTGCACACATGTCACCACATTATCGTACATATCCTTGATAAGATTAATGTGCTTTGTTGGAACTTTGTGTTTCTCTAGTGCGCACCACATGACCGGTCTTGGTACCTTATCATATGCCTTCTCCTACTTTTGCTCCCTATACCTCTCCATAAGCTAACGGAGTAAGAAAATCGAATCCATAGTGGACCTCCCAGGCATAAGACCAAACTATTTTTTAGTGACATTGGTCACTTTCCTCAAGCGGTGTTCAATCACTCTCTCCCAGAGCTTCATAGTATGACTCATGAGCTTAATTCCTCGGTAGTTAGTACAACTTTGAACATCTCCTTTATTTTTGATGATGGGTACTAAAATACTTTTCCGCCACTCTTCAGGCATTTTGTTTGACTGAAAAATGTGGTTGAATAGTTTAGTGAGCCATACTATTGCTACATCCCCCAGACATATCCACGCCTCAATGGGGACATCATCGGGGCCGCGTGCCTTTCCTCCTTTCATCCTTTTTAAGGCCTCTCTAACCTCAGACTCTTGTATCCTCCGCACGAATCGTCTGTTGGTATCATCAAATGAGTCATCCAACTCGAACCTAATGCTCTCATTCCCGTCATTGAATAGTCCATTGAAGTAGTCCCGCCATCTGTTCCTAATTTATTCATCCTTCAATAGAATTTGATCTGCCTCATCCTTAATGCATTTGACTTGGTTGAGATCTCTCACCTTTCTCTCGTGATGTTTAGCCATCTTGTATATATCTCTTTTTCCTTCTTTTGTCCCTGGCCTCTCATATAGCGCATCATAGGCCTGCCTCCTTGCTTTACTCACAACATGCCTTGCATTTTTCTTAGCCTCTTTATACTTCTTCATGTTACTTGCACTTCTCTCATGATGCCAGCTCTTATAATACTCCTTCTTCTCCTTAATAGCTTTTTGTACATCTTCATTCCACCACCAAGTTTCTTTATCTACAAGTTTCTTACCTTTTGTCCACCCAAGCACCTCCCTAGCTGCCTTCCTAATGTAGGTCGCCATCTTCACCCACATACTATCCGCATCTTCCTCTTCGCTCCAAGGTCCTTCTATGATCATCCTCCTTTTGAATGATTGTTGCGTTTCATCCTTTAACTTCAACCACTTTGTTCATGCGGTTTTAACACCTTTGTCTCGTGACACACGCACGTGGAAACGAAAGTCGGCTACCACAAGTTTATGTTGTGGAACAACACATTCCCCAGGAATCACCTTACAATCTAAACATTCCCCTCTCTCCCTTCTCCTGGTGAGGATATAGTCAATTTGACTAGAATGTTGGGTACTAGTAAAGGTCACTAAGTGAGATAGCCTCTTCTTAAAGAGGGTGTTAGCTACCAATAGGACATAGGCTACGGCAAAGTCTAGGATATCCTTACCCTCCTGGTTTCTATCGGCACACCCAAAACCTCCGTGTACCCCCTCAAAGCCTACGTTAGTTGTACCTACATGACCACTGAGATCTCCTCCTATGAAGAGCTTCTCAGTTACCGGTATACTACTAACCATATCCTCCAAGTCCTCCCAAAATTGTCTCTTAGTGCTCATGTCGAGCCCAGATTGTTGGGCATAAGCACTAATGACATTCAAGATAAGGTCCCCCACAACTACCTTGACTAGTATGATCCTACTCCCCTCGTCTACGGACATCCACTACTCCATCCTTCAGTCTCATATCTATTAGGATGCCTATGCCATTCCTAGTTCCAGTCGAGCCAGAATACCAAAGCTTGAAACCAGTGTTCTCAACCTCTCTCGCCTTTTGACCTGCCCATCTAGTCTCTTGTACAAAAAGGATATTTACACGCCTCCTAATTGCAACATGCACTAACTTTTGTAGCTTTCCCATCAAGGATCCTACATTCCAACTACCCACCCGAAACCTAGTTTCCTCGGCTAGCTTCCTTACCCTTTGCATCTGTCGAGGAAGATGCAAAGACCCTTGCTCACTTAACACTACATCCAGGCGATAATGTAGCGCGCCACTAAGGTGGTGGCGATCTGGACCTCGCCTATTTAACACCACATCCAAGTTCCTATATGGCGTGCCACTAAGGCGGTGGCAACCCGGCCCCCACCCACTTAACACCATACCCGGGTTTCGGTACGGCGCGTCGCTAAGAGGGTTACGCCCCAATGAATTTCCAATGGGTTTCATTTCCATGATAATTCTAAGTATAGTTGTTGGATCGCCAAGCCTATCACAACCCCTCCTCCTTTATCTGGGCTTGGGACTGGCTATGTCATTACAACATAGGTGGAGTTGATCTCCAAAATAGGTATGGATTCCAAATTCTTTTCCGTTTGACGTGTATTAGGATGGGAAAACTTTGCTCACATAGAGGAGAGAGGTTCACGCCTTCTCTCCATACAATTCCTTTGCACACTCAAAATAGGATTTGATGGTATTACTTTTAGATTATTTCAAAAAGAATACAACATCCTATGGAAATAATTAAGTGAAATCCTAGGCTTCCATAAACGTTGTTTGCTAGATTTAGACATTTTGCCTAAGTATCACAAACATAGTTTTTCGCAAGATTTAACTAGTGAGGTCAGATGTAGTGCACCTAGGAACAACCACTTACACAACCATACTTTACGCTTCATGCATAAATGGGTGGCTATGACTATGTTCCCTAGAGGAGACGTAAGGGTAGTGCGTGATGATGAGCTAAAAATTTTATTTGCCATGATTAAAAAGATAAAAGTTGCTCCAGTTATTACCATGATGACACAATGGTTATATTACATTCCAAAAACAGGGCCAATTGAATGCACTTCATTGATTACTTGTATTGCTAATAGGGTAGGAGCACTAGGATATTCTTCATTTGAGAATATTGAAAATGAAAAAGAATTAATTAATAAAGATTATTTAGTGCAGGGACATACCCTTAAGCATGATCAAGATGGCTCTTTGTTATTTTAATATTCCGACTTTGTCAATGAAATTCGGTTACCTAACCGAGACTATCATTTGTACAAATGTCAGAGGCTAACCATTAACCTTCTTCCCATTGAGGAAGCCCGAAGAAGTAATGTCTCTGGCAGGGTAACTAGAAGCTGTACAAGGAGAGCGGCCATGCCCCCGACAACCTCCACGGTCCATGTATGAAGAGTAAGAGAACCCAACGGGTGATGCACCCTGATGGACTCAACCTCCATCGTATGAGACTGAAGGTCCGTTTTGGCATGGATGGCCAGGTGCCGTGTGGGAGCCACCCCTATCCACTTAAAGCTCTAGCAGCTTGCCTCCAACGTCCATGAGAAGATGTCATTCCTCTTTGGCTAGAATTCATCGTGACTATAGCCAAGGAATGACAAATATCACTAGACGTATGGAAGAGCTTGAAGTGAGAACGGGTGACATCTACAACACTCTCCAAGGGCATGTCCAAGGTACCCAAGACTGGCAACAACACATGGACACTCAATTCACCAACTTCAACTCCACGTTACAACAACAACAAGCCAATCTCGTGGCATACTTCCGACATCAAGGGTTCAACCATCATCACGGAGGTGAGTGAAGAACAAGCTTGGGGGAGGACCCCCACTTGAGGTAAATTGTATCAACCCCTTGCATATTTATTTTCCATTCACCCATCATCCACCTTGCATATGAATAATAATAATAATACAATAGTATAGGTTTGTTTTCAAATAGAATAAAAGATGTGCGGTAAGAATGACTTGAAATTCACATAGATGAAATGATGAATAGTTTCTCTGTTTTAATTTTCTTAAGTCCCTAATTTACAACTTACTACTCTCTAACATATTGCTCTCATTGGCTGAAATTGTTTTTGCCTTGATTTAGAAATTGTGGGTAGCAAAAGCTTAATCCATTCTAAGTTGTTTTGAGATATGATATAGTGATAGGGCTGCTATTCCTTGATTTGAAAGTGAAACTTAAATTTCCGGGGAAATTCTGAAAAGATTTAAGTTACTCTCATTTGATTGGAAATACCTACCAAAGCCATATGATATATAACATTGATGGACCTTATGCATATGCTATTTGTCTTCACATTGAGCTTTGTCAAACTAGTATAGACCTCTGTGAGATTTCATTCATTACTTTTTGAATTCAAGACTTCAATTGCACATGCTATACTTCTACACTAGAAGTAAGCAAATTCCCACCATACCACCATTCCACAATAAAAAGAGAAACTCCATATCATTCATGCTTAGTACTCTCTCCAAAATTTATTGCATAAAAAGGGAGTAGAAGACATGGCTACAAGAAAAAGAAAAAGAAAAGAAAATACATGCTTACATTGTAAGCATGAGAGAAAAAAAGTAGCCATATTTCATCCCTGCAAAATAAGAGAGTCCATTCAAAAAGGAGTCATCTCAAATATCCAAATCCACCTCCATTCCATCACACATGCACAAGTCTTGAATCAAATTATTTTGAATTGATTTCTCCTAACGCTTGCTCTTTTGACTTAGCAATATTATGTGATGCAAATATGCCTACTATATTCCCTACCAAGCTCCAGATACAAGCCTTATGTAGAGGTAGGATGAATTAAGGCAAAATGCCTTGGTGAGGACATATTTCCACTACACAAAAAGGAGAGACCGAGAGAATTAAATTGAGATACTTAAAATCTAAATTGAGCTCTCTGGAATTTGGGTGGAAATTGATTTATAGGGAATGTGTGCTCCATTTGCTATTCTATCGTTCAACCACCCATGAATATGAGAAGGCATAAGCCCTTTAATGACTTAATATGGGTAAAGTATCATGCCAATTTTTGCAATAGTGGGTAGAGTATTTTGTTGTGCATATGGTACTTTTGAAAAGTAGAACATAGTAGCAACTCCTGATCATCAAACTAAAGTCTTGACTTTGCTCAGGATGAGCAAATGATAAGCTTGAGGGAGTTTGTTGATGGCTGTTATATACCAATTTTACCCGTCAATATAACTCAATTATGTAAGAGAAATATCATTTCTTGCACACATCACCTTTATATTTAACCTATTTTCCCCTCGTCCTTGGAGAAAATGGTGCATGCAGGAATTTTATACATAATTGAAGTGAAACAAGGGGATGGTCCTATAAATTATAATCCTAGCCAATCAGGTGCTGACATGTGGCACCACATGGATCAAGTGGGCCACAAACAGAAGTATCCGAGGCCATCCAATGGTGTAGCACCCATATCAAGGGATGGGACCCACCTGGAAGTTACCCCAAGAAAGCACAAACCGTTTGGAGGAGTTACCAGGTTGGCCGACCCCCATAGTCGGCTGACCTGGTGTTTCCTCCAAACTCGTTCAACTTCCACGTGTTGGCTCCTCTCGGCTTGAAGAAGTCAGTGGTGACTGATTCGCGTGATTTTGGTGGTAGGAACCGACCCTTCTCCAAGCTATAAATAGGACCCCTCACCCCTCACTTTAACACACACCACTTGAGTATTCATCCATTGTATACACTACTCTCCATAGGTTTAGAAGAGTTTAGGCTGTAGAGAGGAGAGCGTCTAGTCCATAGTCCAAGTAGGAGAGGAGTAAAATGAGTCTCTTCTCAATTCATAATTGGGAAAGGTATGGCTCTCATATTCCTATTTGTATTTGTGACTTTGCTCTTAATAAAGATGATATCTTTAATCTTCTATTGTTCCTATATTTGGATGAAGCGTTTCTTGTTTGATTGTGGATTCCATATATGTGGTAGGAGTAGTATTTATAATATACTATACCATTCTCATTATATCATCATAAACACTACAAACCCCTCACTATAGTATAATTAGATATGACATGATTATGTTAATGTGAATCACTTATGCTATGAATTAACATTGGTTCAACGATGATTTAGTTCATTGCCTTAGGATTGCTTGTGCCTAGGCTTCCAAGGTAATTCCTTTTTCTAGCATGGTGCTAGGATAGATAAGTAGCATTGAATGTCTCGTAGACCCATGGATTGGAGAGGTATGTAGTAGGTGGTGACAGCCCTATCTGTCATTAGTAATCCTCCACGTTCGGCTATGCCAAAGGCTCTTGGCGGGAGTCATCCTAGTTTTTCTAGGGGTAAACCCGTGCCCGATGTGTTAACCCACATAACATGAGAATTCATAATTAATATGATCATTAGTAACTAACTTAGGCTATGTATATGTACATTAGAAGCATAGTAGGAGTCTACCTAACCCTTAGCCTATTCCCTCTTTACCTCATTTATCTCCTTTGGATAGAATGCTCTTGTGTGTGTCACACTACCTCCAACTATCAATTATCCATCCTTGATAGAACTCTACCTAGACCAACCTAGCCTCTCCATTTGATGATTGATTTGCTTCCATTTATCCTTCCTTTGAGAGAATATAAGTGACACCCTTTTGGAATACTCTTGGAGGAGAAATGCTACATCGATAGATTCTATGCGCTTGCGGATTTACATTTGTGATATAAAATCTATTAACAGGCATTTCTGACACCCCTGCTAGGGATGAATTGTTAGTAGTGCGTAGGAAATATCAACACTAGTCCGGCCTACTGAATCCACAGTACATCACACTCTGTAGAGGATTACGTATCCTATAACATTTGAATTTCAAACGGTCATGGCACACGGACTAGCCCGACCAACAATGAACGAATACGAACTCAAACAGAATGTCTTGGTCCGCCTAAAAACAGACAAGTCTGAACACACTGGACTAGTTTGGCCACAAGGGCAGACAAGTCCGTCCAACATGACTTAGCCTCATAAACCCCTTCTCCATAATACCATGGACTAGTCCACCTAATAACGGAAAAGTCCGAAGTACACCAGAAATCTCTAGTCCGGCCGAAAACAGACTACGCAGGGACATCCGGACTAGTCCAGCCGATGTGGTGGACAAGTCCAGTCTCTCGAGACTTAGCTTGAAAACTCTCACCAAGTGTAGAATGCAATAGTCCATCCCCAAATGGACAAGTACGAACTCACACAAAAACTGTTAGTTTGGTCAAAAACGGACTACTCTAGACAACCCAGACTAGTCTGACCCTGAGCCCCATACAAGTCTGGTCTCCTAGAAACACTCTCAACAAGGTTTATCACTTATATTTTCTCTCAACCACAACTTTGAGCCCTATTCTATGATCTCATGCACTTGATGCACACACCCTCACACACAAAAGGCTAGTCTAAACTTAACACATAAGAAACCCTAATTTCCATGCTTCAGTCTTCGACACCGTTTTAATCTTTTCCTTTTTAAGGGATTTTCTTTCATTTCAATCATCACACCTGTGCTTAAGATCAGCTAAGCTCATTAGTCTCTTAATTTGTTGTGATTAATTACCCAAAACCCATGGGGATGCCTAGATGCACTTCCAATCTCCCCCTTTTGGTGATTGATGACAACACATTAAGCTTCAGCAAAATTGATATAAATTGGTTTTTATAACAAGTGTGTGTATGAGTAACACCCCCTCAATGTATGCATCATGAATTAAGGATTTGAGAGAGTTATCATACATACACATGTTATGGTGGGGTGCCTAAGTGATGTTCCCAAGATTTGTGATAAGGCAATAAACATGAATGTGAATAGGCTATATTAAGCATCACATCACAAATCCTTCGATGAGTAACATCCTTCTTTAACTTAAGCCGAATACTTTCTCAATTAGATACAGGATATATGGTGCATTGCCACACGAGCGGTTGGGGGTGTGTGAGATGTTGAAAATTTCATCATAGATATATTCGACAACTTGAATCGGACATCCCCATCAATGAGCACCATCTAATGCCTCAAATTTCTTTGAATGATCCCCACATCACCATCCTTGGGGGCTATAGTCTTCCTTAGAACACGATTGAGCACACTATAGAAAGGCTTGATGTTCCTTATGTGCCTCGTGTTATAAATTGCATGGCTTTGATACATGTAATCCAAATCATCCCTATGAACAGCCTTGAGATTTGAAATGATGATCTCGTTGTCAATATGATCCTCCAAGCCAAGAATTTGGGAAAACTCCCCATATGTAACTGAGTATTGCTCACCATTAGTGAGCCAAGTGATCCTCCGATCTCCTTGTCTATTGGAGTAGACTGTGGTGTAGAACTGCACAACATCTTCAATGTTCCAATCATATCTAAATGCCATGAGATCCTTGAGTCCATGGCGCTCTACGACATCAATCACCACATTGAATGCAACATGGTTCTTCTCCGCCATGTAATCCCAATCGATCCATTGAGCATCAGTCGGTGGATTTTCTTGGTCATATAGACCGTCTGATAGTAATCACAATAGAAGTCACACCAAAACCTAGGGTCAGCGGTGTGCTTCTCATACTTATAGCAGTCTTCTATCCTCAATCTCTTAGCCTTCATTGCCCCTTTTCCTCTGAATATATTAGCTTCAATAGTGGCTTGTCGATTTGGATTCCTAGCAGGTGAGGACATTCTTAAAGGACCAATGGGTTGTGAGGACCCCCTTTTACCCTTTTCTTTTATGGTGACGCCAACTTGCGCCTTCCTCGCGCGCTTCTTAACAACTGGTGTTCTCTTCTTTGGCGGTTCGTCTGCTAGTGCCTTGCCTTTGTCCTTTGCACCTCTATCCGTTTGAGTTCTTGTCTTCTCACATATGGTCACATGCCTCTTCTTCCTTTGGGGCTTGTCTGGGTGCAGCTGAGTTATGAGCCTCTCATTGATGTTTCTTGGCATTCCTTGCCCCAGTCCTCGACTCGAGGAGAGCTATAGCAAACTCTCGCTCCTCACGAGCATGGAGATAGGTTTCTTGCCTCGCCGCCTCATGCACAGGACCGAATAGATGCGAGTCATCGGGGTTCGACATTATCTCTAAGAAGAGATAAAGGAGAGAGTATATGAGTCCAAGAAAGTGGAATATTGTGTTAGAATTCACAAGAATAATGAAAGTTAGGGTTTTCACTATGAACCCCAGACTTGTCCGCCCAAGGGTCGGACTAGTCCGCACAAGCAGGACTTGTCCGCCCTAAAGCCAAACTAGTCTGATGGACACATTAAGAATCCTAATCTTGATGACTTTTGTGAAGAGGTTTCTTTCAGAAGGCCTAAAAGATTTGAGTTTTGAAGGATTTAGGGTTAGGTCAAGAATACCTCTTCAAATCATCAAATTGACGAAATGTGGATGAAGAATCAGCCGAGGATGCTCGGGGAAGAGTTCCCACACACCTTGGGGCTTCAATCCACGGGTTGGAATAGGTTTTTGGTGGATGGAATAAAAAATCGCCAATTTGGGGGTACTATTTTCGTGTTTGTGGAGAGAGAGTGTGATGGGAAGAGTGAATAGCCGGGGAGCCCCCTGGGGGGTTAAGTCCCCAGGGGCCAGACTAGTCTGGTTGGAGACTCGGACTTGTCCGGCCAATGGACTTAGTCCGAACAGCTCGGAGGGCCAGACTTGTCTGGCCAGGGAACGAACTAGTCCAGTCCAAAGGCTGAGAACACATAGATATTTGGGATTTCACCTGAGATTTGATCCTTTTGGACTAGTTTTCACAAAGGATCTTTGCAAACATGGTCATTAAGCAACGAACAACCAAACTATGACCACAATTCACAAAGATTCAATAATTTCAAATAGTTTTGTAGAAAATTGAGGGGGAAGAGTTTTTACCAAGCATGCATGAATTTTGAATCAAATACAAGTAACGATCAGATGTGCAAGATTCAAGCAACATTTCAAGAATCTAGGATATTGAGCTCCTTTCCTAAGTTCACAAAATATTTTCTCATCTAAGGGCTTGGTGAAGATATCGGTCAATTGTATGTCGGTTCTCACATGGGAAATCACTATGTCTCTTTTGATGGAGTGATCTCTCAACAAATGATGGCGGATATACATGTGTTTGGTCGTTGAGTGTTCAACTAGATTATGGGCAATTGTTATGGCATCTCATTTTCACATGGGAGAGGGATATGGCGCAAGTTTATTCCATAGTCCCTAAGAGTTTGCCGCATCCAAAGAAGTTGTGCACAACAAATTCCAGCTGCAACATGCTCCGCTTCGCCTATGGAGAGAGCAATGGAATTTTTTTCTTTGACGACTAAGACACTAGGGTCCTACCCAAGACACTAACCCAATTCCACAAGTGTTGGTGTTTATTTGTATGCAGATGAATTATTACCCAAAATACCAAAACATGCAGGGATGAATCCATGAAAATGGATTTCAACGAATCAGACGATGACATGTGGCAACACATGGATCAAATGGCCCACAAACAAAAGAATACGAGGAGATCCAACGGTGTTGCACCCATATATATCAAGGGGGCTCACCTGGAAGCGACCTGGAGGAAGCACTCCCCAAGGGAAGCCTTGACCAGGTCGGCTAAACCAGGGGTTCGGTCGACCTCTTCCTGGCGCCAAACTCGATCAAATGACACGTGTTGGCTCCTCCCGACTCCTTGGAGTCAATGGTGACTGATTTGCCCGTTAATTGTGGCGGGAACCGACCCTTCTCTCTCCACCTATAAATAGACCCCCTCACCTCACTTCTCACACACACCAAAAGTTGAGAATAGTGCTACACTCCAAAGGTTTAGAGTAGTCCTAGAGGCTACCAAAGTAGAAGTGAGTGTGGTGAAGAGTCTAGGAGAAGGAGGCTTGGGCTTGTCAAGTCCCTCTTCTACACTTGTACCCCTACAAAGGTTTTACTCAATGAAGTAATCCATTTTGAATTCAATACAAGTTTGATATTTTATTCTTAGTAGTTGGCACAAGTAGTTACTTGTGGGTTCACTGCTTTAATTCATTAGAGGCTCTAGTTGTAGCTTTGTGTTCGAAAAAACTAGAGTAGTGATTTAGAACGTAAGCGTGGTGCTTAGGTTATAAATCATCAGTGGATATCTCGTAGACCCACAGATTGAAGAGGTAGGCAGTAGGTGGTGACAAACCTATCTATTCTTCGTAGTACTCCACGTTCGGCTATGCCATAGGCTATTGGCGGGAGTCGTCCTAGTATTGCTAGGAGTAAGCCCGTGCCCGAAGCAAGCATCTACTGCAAACTACCCTCAATTAGGATCAATACTTTGAATTCCTTTCTGTTCCTTGCCTACCAAACAACTTTGTGTCCTTGGGTGAGCTAGTTCGACAGATTAGCACACACGTTCTTTAGATTCGATACCCTTGGGAATACTCCATAAGGGGAAGTGCTACAATGGTATTTCTGTGGGCTTGCGGATAACTCTGTGGTGTTAAGAAATACCAACAAGCATTTTGGCACCATTGCCGGGGAATGGTTGTTGTTAATCTTTGAACCAAGATCGCCCTCGTATCATATCCCCCTTATCTATCATCTTACCTTTCTTATTCTTACCTTACCACCACCATGCAAATGGAGCAACCCACTATTCTTTCTTACTCTGCTCTGAAGGGCAAGTTCTGTGAGCCACCGCCTTCGACGAAACCTATTTGTTCAACCAGCTATGAACTTTGACCTGGCTTTATAGCCATGGTTTGAGAACAATCCTTCTCAGGAACGGATTGTGAAAACCCTTACCACCATCTATGAGAGTTCGAACAACTTTGTTCATGCCTTCTAATCAAAGGTATGACACAAGAAACTCTCAAATGGAAGTTGTTTCCTTTTTCCCTTAAGGAAAAAGCCAAACAATGGTACAACCACTACGTTGGGAAGACAAACGGTGATTGGAGTGAATTACGAGACAAATTTTGTCTTGCTTTCTTTCCCATTGCCCGAATTGTTTCCTTACGGAGGGAAGTACTATGCTTCCAGCAGATGGAGAAGGAATCCATAGGTGCGGCTTGGGACAGATTTTCTCTTTTGAAAAATTCTGGCCCAGATTTGTTAATCCCTGATCCAATGCTTTTGCAACATTTCTTCATGGTATTACACAAAGAGTCTGCCCTATATCTTGACATTACGGCTGGAGGATCTTTCCTCCATAAGACTCCAAAAGAAGGCATGGATCTTCTGGACAGAATTCTAGAAAATTCTTCCTTCATTATGGGTCTTAATGAGCCTCCCCAAGTGGAAGTCGTGTCAAGAACGAAGGATACACTCTTGGACAAGGATGAACCCATTTCTTGTTTACCCCAAGCCTTGCCAGAGGAATCCTCTCCTGAACCTAAGACTACGAAGGTAGAAGAAATTCAACCCTCGCAGTTTCCATTTTACTTCAAGGAAGAGCTTTTTGAAGATTATGGAAATACCTCGAAGTATTGTTGCTATAGGAAACCTTCATTGCCACCAAGTCCACCTGAACTACCTCACGGGGTGTTCGTCCGTCAGATGGTCAAGGAGTTGACCTCTATCCTAAGCAGAGAGTGGACAACTGAAGTCGAGAATTCACCCGAAATTCTTTAGATGACCTCACCTTTGGCTACCATTTTATGTTCTATTAGAGGGACACCAATGAGAATCCTATACAACCCTACTATTGGAGCAAATCTCATTTCCGATTCCTGTGCTCTCGCCATTCTTGGCGATGTGCCATTGGCACCAACACGCAAATCCTTCTGAGATTCATTTGTAATCATTTTTGAAGGATGTGGGGTTCTGCAACAAGTGTCTGTTAGACACAAAGATGTTGAGGCTCTCCTAGATTTTTACGTGTTCAAAATCCAAGATTTTGAGATCATGATAGGGATTCCCATAGAGAAATTTCTCATGGAAGTTCTTTTGGAAGGAAGCCTCAATATCAATCTTGGATGGAGAAACTTCTCCATGCCTATCCTGCGTTCAAAGAACACATCTGCAGAATCTCCCATCCAAGATGAGCCAATGGAGGAGGTTAGGACTCTTCAATTTTTAGAACCCCCTGAAATTGAAGGAGAAGAAGACTTCGTCCAAGAGGAGGATGAATTTCAGGAGGAAATTGAATTGCCAAAAGAAGAGCCCTCCTCAAAACCTCCCGTTGAGCTCAAGATTCTACCTCCAGGCCTGCGTTATGCCTTTCTAAATGGCGATTTGGAAGCCCCCGTCATCATAAGTGACAAGCTTTCAGATGATGAAACGCTCAAACTCATAGCCATGTTAGAAAGGCATAGAGCTGTTTTTGGATATTCACTTCAGGATCTCAAGGGAATTAGTCCAGCTTTATGCACCCATCACATTCCTATTGACCCTGAGAGTGTCCCCTCAATGGAACCTCAAAGGCGATTGAATAATGCGATGCGGGAAGTTGTCAAGAAAGAAGTCTTGAAACTTCTGCATGCCGGGATTATTTACCCTGTTCCTCATAGTCAATGGGTAAGTCCAGTTCAAGTAGTGCCTAAGAAGCGAGGTATGACGGTCGTTCAAAACGAGATGAATGAATTAATTGCTCAACGGACCGTCACGGGATGGAGGATGCGCATTGACTACCGAAAACCTAACAAGGCGACAAGGAAAGACCATTATCCATTGCCCTTCATCGATTAGATGTTAGAGCGATTGGCAAAACACTCCTACTTCTGTTTCCTTGATGGGTATTCGGGATATCATCAAATTCCTATCCATCCCGATGATCAATGTAAGAGCACGTTCACATGTCCTTACGGGACCTATGCCTATCGGAGTATGTCCTTTGGACTGTGTAACGCTCCTACCTCTTTTCAGAGATGCATGATGTCTATATTTTCACACATGATTGAGGATATCATGGAAGTTTTCATGGACGATTTCTCCGTCTATGGAAAAAATTTTGATCATTGTCTAGAAAATTTAGACAAGGTCTTACAAAGATGCCAGGAGAAGGACCTCGTGCTTAATTGGGAAAAGTGCCATTTCATGGTCCGGGAAGGCATCGTTCTTGGACACTTGGTGTCCGAGAGAGGGATAGAGGTGGACAAAGCTAAAATTGAAGTTATTGAAAAACTTCCACCTCCTATCAATGTTAAGGGAATCCACAACTTTTTAGGCCATGTGGGGTTCTACCGACGATTTATCAAGGATTTCTCCAAAATCGCTAGACCCCTCACCAACCTATTAGCTAAAGAAGCTCCCTTTGATTTTGATGATGAATGCCTTAACTCATTTGATATACTCAAAAAGGCACTCATCTTAGCTCCAATTATCTAGCCTCTTGATTGGACGCTGCCATTCGAAATCATGTGTGATGCCAGTGACTTTGTTGTTGGTGCGGTCTTAGGCCAAACCAAAGATAAAAAGCATCACGCAATAGCCTACGCTAGCAAAACTATGACAGGAGCCCAACTCAATTATGCCACAACTAAGAAATAGCTCCTAGCAGTACTTTTTGCTATCAATAAGTTTAGATCCTATTTGGTTGGAGCAAAGGTCATAATCTACACAGACCATGCTACTTTGAAATATCTGCTTACCAAAAAGGATGCTCAACCCAGGCTAATTCGATGGATTCTTCTACTCCAAGAATTTGATCTGGAAATAAGAGATAAGAAAGGAGTAGAGAATTCAGTAGAAGATCATCTTTCACATATGGAAGTCACACAAACCATGGACATAACTATCAATGACTTCCTACAAGATGATATGCTCCTCAAGGTGACATACTCTCACCCTTAGTACGCGAATATCATGAACTTTATGGTCACAGATACGTACCACCATGGGAGAACAAAAAGAAACTCATTTATGAGAGTCGTAGACACCTTTGGGATGACCCTTACCTCAATCAAGTATGTGCAGATGGCCTTCTTATAAGGTGCGTCCCATCAATTGAAGGCACCAAAATTATAGAGAAATGCCATGCTGGCCCCTATGGTGGTCATTACGGTGTTTACCGTACTCAGGCAAAGATCTGGCAGAGTGGATTCTATTGGCCTTCAATGTATGAAGCTACCAAGGAATTCATTCGCAGATGTTGGAAATGCCAGAAGCATGGAGGAATCTATGCTCACAATGTGATGCCTCTAACATACAATCTCCAAGTTGAATTATTTGATGTATGGGGTATTGATATCATGGGACCTTTTCCTAGGTCTTATGATTGCGAGTATATTCTGGTTGCTGTCGGTTATGTGTCAAAATGGGTAGAAGCATTGCCACGCAAAAATGTTGATTCCAGGCAAGCAAGGAAAATGTTCCATGAGATCATTTTTCCAAGCTTTGGAACTCCATGTAGGGTCATAAGTGATGGAGGGTCTCATTTAATAGATAAGACCTTCTGGAACTTTTTAAGGGAACTTGGAGTCCAGCATAACATTGCTACCCCATACCACCCACAGACAAGTGGTCAAGCAGAAATATCTAATAAGCAAATTAAGAATATTCTGCAAAAGACTGTCTTGGAAATGGGAACGGGATGGAACCAAAAGCTACCCGACGCATTGTGGGCATATCGTACTGCCTACAAGACACCTATCGATATGTCTCCTTTCCAACTTGTCTATGGGAATACTTGCCATCTTCCAGTAGAATTGGAACATAGAGCGTATTGGGATATCAAGCGGTGGAACATGAATCTTAACGAAGCTGGAAATCCACGATTGAAGCAAATCTCTGAGTTAGAGGAATGGAGAGATAAGTCGTACCATATTGCCAGAATTTATAAAGAGAGAACCAAAAGATGGCACGATAAGAGGATTACGCCGAAAGAGTTCAAACCTGGAGATAAAGTTTTACTCTTTAACTCTAGGGTTAAACTCTTTGGACATGGGAAGCTTAGAAGTAAATGGGAAGGACCCTTCCCTGTAGTAGAGACTTCATCCCATGGAGCAATCACACTCCAAGGTGATGACGGTCAACTATTCAAAGTGAATGGGCACCGACTCAAATTATTTCTCGATTCCCAAAAGGATACAAAAAAAAATTTGATGTGGTAAATCTAATCGATTTCCATGCCATTTCTTTCATTTCTGTTTAAATTCTCCACGTCCAACTAATGGGCCCATCCAATTCTTCTTCTAGAAGTCCCATTTAATCGACCCGAGAAAATGTGGCTTGAATGGAGCCAGAAGAAGTTCGGCCAAACCCTAGGGTGGGCCGACTTTCCCTTCGCGCCGTTCGCATTCTGTTTTCTCGTGTTGATCCTCCTCGATATCCTCCACAAAATCCTTGATGAAACGCGTCGTTCCCCGCCTATTTAAAGGACAGAAACAGAGAGGAAAGTTGCACCTCGTTGAATCATCATCTTCCTCCCGTCCTCGTCATAGCCGACAAGAAGATTGTGCCTCATGCCTCCAGATCAACCTTCAACCTGAGCGGAGACATTAAGCCAACCAACGACAAAACTTCCCTCGCCTTGGAGTCCGTCATGGCGATCGATGTCAAGCCCCTTGCCATGGTCCCGCCTGCAACGACTCCGCACGGGTGCAACCCTACACCTCGTAGAGCTGTCCGGTCACTCTCCCCTCGGAGAACGCCGATGAAGTGGACAACGCCAGGCCGTTCGACTTTGGCTGGTTGAGCCCAGTCAAGACGCGTCTTTTCCACGGAAAAGACGCGTCTCTCTCATTGTTGCAGCCCGACGAGCAGTTCATGTATACATTGAAGACTAAGACGGGCGATGTAGTGAGCCACCACTACAAGACGCCCACCTGTACCTCGCCGGAACGCATGGGAGATCGCTTTCTTATCCACGGGGTGCGCAAACCCGAAGGAGGCTACACTAAGGGCCTATTCAAGCGTGTGGATAATCCGACAATGGAGGAGTCGACGGGCTCGTCGCCCTCCAAGACTAGGCAACACATCCCACCACCTGCCATCAACGGGCCACCCGGCCAGTTCGAGGGCAGTGATGAGGACTCTCCTCGTGCCCCTAAAGTGGCACAACTGACCAAGGAGCTCACTTCTCTCCGCTTGGAGAACAAGAAGCTGACTGACTTGGTGGCTGAAGGGTGCATTGAGAGGGCGGAACTGAAGGACGATAACATGGCCCTCAAGGAGGAGATTGACGATGTTCGCCGTGGCATGAGTGCCAAGCTGCGGCACTTGTACAGTGCCGTCGGGGAGCCCAACATCTACAACGCACCATAGTTTAGACGTCCCAGCAGCATAGGATGCTTACTACTTAGGATTTTATTCTTTTCCAAACATTTGTTTTATAATGCTAGGCTCAATAATGTAAGCATCCCCATATTTTGATTTCAATTAAGTGAACTTACTGGTTCATCTCACACCGGTAAAGTTCCCCCTTTAGTTTATTTTGTTGAATAAAGAATTCAGAAACAAGTGTGGGGGAAACATGTCCCCAAGTCACAAAATCCCGACGTGAAAAATTAACGTTGCATATCAAAACATGTCGCGACCGAATGAGAAAAACGATCCGACGAAACAGAGCCACAGAAGAGCCAACAGGAGGTCGGCCGAACCCCTGGTCGGCCGACCTGTTTTCTGCTCCATACAACCCCTTTTCGCTCTAGAATATCGGTTTGGATTTCCTATCCCCACTTTTATACGCTACCCTGCTTTTTGAGTTGATTTCATATTTTTTTCATTGCATATCTAAAATGAATCAACTCAACAATTTGAAATAAAATTTGGTAGTCAAGGATTTGCTTAAGCTAAAAATTTGAATACTTTATATTTCAATTCAAAACCTTATTTGTGATTCCCATAATTCAATAAGAAAAACACATCATCTAGGTATTTGACTAGTGCGATATGGTAAATGAGTTCTTTAGAAATCATCCTTTTGCTTGAAATTGAGACATTTGTAACTATTTGAAGTCTTGAACTTTGCCTAAATCTCTCATTGGAAATTTATATACCCACCAAGGCCATATGATATATTCATTTAGAACCACACGCATATGCCACTTTGCTTTTCATTGAACTTTGTCAAACCCGTGACCCAATTGAGGGACACGCATGAAATTTTTGAATTGAAAACTCTTGTGCACTCCATTCATGCAAAATTTCTCACATTGAGAGTTTGCATCCATCGATCACTATAAGTGCATCTAGGATATCCCTTGTGGGTTTTGGCTAATTGATGACAAACATATGAGATCCTAATGAATCCACTGAGATGATTGCAGGACAAACAAGTGAAACAGCTCGGTGTCCACAAAAAGATGAAAAATGAAGTGGTGTTCAAAGAAAGATATCTTGATGAAGCTTGGAAGACCAAATTAGATTTTGAATGTATAGGGAGTGTATGAAAGACACACTCCAAGAGCTCACAACTTTGCGTGAGGGTAAGGGATTAAAATTAATCTAACTTTCACAAAGCACCAGACTAGTCTGATCATGGACCGGACTAGTCCGTTCATCTTTCTGGAATCCCACTTATAGGGAGACCGGACTAGTCCATGCATCCATCGGACTAGTCCGTTGATGTTTCTGGAGTCTCTCATATGAGGGACCGGACTAGTCCGATCATGGACCGGACTAGTCCGTTGAACCTTCTGGAATCTCCCATTCGTGGAGATCGGACTAGTCTGCGGACTAGTCCGATGAACTTTCTGGAGTCACCTACACACAGCACCGGACTAGTCCGAGCTTGGACCGGACTAGTCCGACAAACTTTTTGGACTTCAAAATGCACTAAGACCGGACAAGTCCGGACTAGGACCGGACTAGTCCGGTGTTAGGGTTTTTCAACGGCTACCTTTTGGAAACCCTATAAATAGAGAATCCACAGCTTTCCTATTAACACACACATCGAATACTGATCAAACAACAAACCCTAGCGCCGCCACTTCATCCCAAGAGCCCAAAACACATCTCCCCACACATCTAAAGTGCAAAAAGAGTGAAATCAATTGAACACTTGGATTCGGGATTGGGAGATTGTCGTTCTTTCATTGCGAGCTCTTGGGGTTTGATCTTTCTACACTCATACTCTGCATTGTAATACTTTTGAGTGTATTTGATCACTTCTTTGTTGTAATTCTCGTGGGAGCCCTCAACGTGTGAGGTTGCCCCACAAACCTGGTGATTACCCGTGATAGTGAGATCAAGTCGGCCTTCGTGGTGACTTGAAGAGGCAAAGGGTTGGAGACCCGGCTCTGTGTGAGCTTCCTCAACGAGGACGTAGATCTCGTGGTGAGATCGAACCTCGGGAAAAATTCGTGTGTCTTGTGCCTTATTTTATTTGAATTTTTTTCACTAGATCACTTAAGTGCTAAAACATCAACCTAAGGCAATTATAAGTTTTGCCTGCATTCTTATACTAATTTGAAATAAAATATCAGTTGTTCTCATTTCCGCTGCTAAAGAAACTTAGATTCCCAATCAACACTTGTTCAACACACTTATTTTTAGCACACCAGACAAGTCCGCCCACACGACCGGACTAGTCCGGCCAACCAAAATTTGACGATTCTATTAAGTGTGTAGAGAATTCAAAAGGCCTATTCACCCCCCCCCTCTAGGCCACATTCAATTGGTATCAGAGCAAGGTTCTCCAACAACGAGACTCACATCTCGGAGAGATCAATGGCCTCTGAGAAGAACAATGATATCTCAAAGATGAACATCAATGAGGAGGATCAAGAAACTAAAACTTTTGATGTGCTAAAAGAGAGCCCACACGATGATGAAGAAGTGCGACAATTAAAGGCACTTCTAAGAAAGAAACTGCTAGGACAAAAGTGAAAAGAAGAAGAGAAGACGACGGGGAGTGGTTATCACAACTACTCCTAACAGCCTTACAACTACAACCGTCTCAATTCAAACAACCATTATCTTTCCATTCCTATGGGAAAACCTCCACAGTTTGACAGAAGCGACTATACAATGTGGAAGTACAACATGAAGATGTATCTAATATCTCTAAATCCTAGTCTATGGCACATTGTCTACACTGGCATAGACATCCCGAACACGGATGAAGAACTCACCCCAGAACAAGAGCAAGAGATTCAAAGAAATGCACAAGCCGTCGCCGTGATCACATCATCACTAAGCAGAGAGTAATTCACCAAGATTGATGGCTTAGAAAGTGCAAAGGAAATCTAGGATACACTCAAGACAGCTCACGAAGGAAATAGATCGGTTCGTGAAGCAAAAATCGAAATGCTTGAAGGAGAGTTGGGGAGATTCGCTATTGAAGAAGGCGAATCACCTCAAGACATGTACAACCGGATGAAGGCACTCATCAACAAAATACGTGCCTATGGAAGTAAGAAATGGACGGATCACGAGGTAGTCAAGAGAATGATTAGAGCCTTCATGCCAAGAAATGTGACACTTTGCTCAATGATTAGAGAAAGCCCCGGGTTTCACAAAATGACCCCCGATGAGTTGTTGGTAAAGACCATAAACCATGAAATGATGGAGAAAGAGGCACAATACGTCAAAGACTTGGCCGAACTCACTTCCTCCAAAAAGAAGGAGGTTGCTCTCAAAGCAACATGCCGACCCAAACTCAAAGATGCTCGTGAAGATCAAGACGATGGGCATACAAGTGACGAGAGCACCGATCTTGATGATGAAGAAATGGTACTCTTTATCAAGAAGTTCAAGCGAATGATGAAAAGAAGACACGACAACAACTCAAATGAAGGCAAAAGCAAGGATAAAGGAAAATCCAAGGCTCGACGCACTTGCTACAACTGCGGAGAGTATGGTCACTTCATGGTGGACTGCCCTTATGAAGAAAACAAAAAGAAGAAGGAAACAAGATGTCAAGAAAAGAAAAATTTCAGAAAAAGAAGACAAACCCATCAAGCTAACATTGGCAAGGAGTGGGACTCAAACGACGAGTCCTCCTCCGATGAAGAAGAAGAGATGGCCACTATCGCAATCAAGAAACCTACTATGAAGGCCACACTCTTTCCAAACATGGGAGGATGGGACATGAACAACCACACTTGCGTTATGGCTAAGGAAGGCGAGAAAAAGGTACGGCTCACTCCTCCTACGCTAAATTCCTCTATTGATGACTTTGACAGCTCTAGTGATAATGAAGAAATGTTTAGAGGACTAAATAAAATTGCTCTAAAGAAAATGGAAATGTTGTCGAACGAAATCTTTGAAAAGGAGGAACTTCTTGAACGACAGGAAGATATGCTCATCCGTGAAAGGAAGAGATATCAAGAAGTTGAAAAGCTTCTCGAGCTTGAAAGAGAGAAGAACGAGTCGCTTGAATTTGACCTAGCCTTGAGTAAGGAAGCTTACTCAAAGCTAGAAGACTCGCATATTGCAATCAAGGAAGAACTTGCTAACTTGTCAAAAGCTAACAAGATCCTTGAGGTGCAAGTCGAGTCACTCAAGCAAAGTGACTCCTCTTCCTCCAAGAGCTCTTCCTCCAAAGATATAAGTTCGACAACAATTGGAATTTGCACCTGCACTAGTAAGAATAATATTATTTCTAATACTTCAACTTCTCATAATATGCATGCCCCTCCAAGCAGCATCTTTGATAAGGAGTGCATATATGGTCACTAGACCTCCTAATGTCAAAGATGGCCTTGGTTTTGATAAGAGCAAACACATGTCTACTTCTAATCATGCTAAAAATAGAATTGTCTTTGTTAAGGAAAAATCCCATAAATCTGAACCACAAATAATGTTTCATACATTTAACGCTTCTTATGTTCTTATGAAACCCAAATATGGAAAAGTAATTACCAAATATACAGGGCCACGCCACAAGAACTTGAAAACTTGTGTGTGGGTGCCCAAGACTCTTGTGACTAACCTGAGTGGACCCAAGCAATCTTGGGTACCTAAAACCAAGAAATAATTCTTTTTGCAGGCTTACTCCTCCGGTGGAACAAAATGGGTACTTGATAGCGGATGCACAAATCACATGACCGGAGAGAGAGGTATGTTTGTAGAGTACGAGTACAACAAGGATCCCGGTGAAGGCATATACTTCGGAGACAACAGCCAAGGAAATGTCCTTGGTAGCGGTAACATTGAAATATCCTCTCAACATACCTTATCAAATGTTTTACATGTAGATTCTCTAAATTATAACCTTTTGTCAATATCCCAACTATGCGACAAAGGTTACAACTGTTTATTCACTAATGAGGGTGTGACTGTTTTTAGAAGAAGCGATGGCTCGATTGCATTCAAGGGAATGTTGAAGGGCAAGCTTTATCTAGTTGACTTCAACAAAGATAAAGCCGAACTCAACACTTGCTTGGTTGCTAAGACCAACATGGGATGGCTGTGGCATAGACGGCTAGCCCATGTTGGGATGAGAAATCTGCAGAAACTTCTAAAAGGTGGTCACATCCGTGGTCTTAAGGATGTGGTTTTTGAAAAAGACAGGCCATGCGGCGCGTGTCAAGCAGGAAAACAAGTCGGAGCACCACACCCCGCCAAGAATGTGATGACTACCGCAAGACCGCTGGAACTTCTCCACATGGAACTCTTTGGTCCAGTTTCATACATCACCTTCGGCGGTAACAAATACAGTTTAGTAATTGTTGATGATTTTTCAAGATTTACCTGGGTATTTTTCTTGTATGATAAATCAAAAACTCAGGGGATCCTCAAGAAGTTCATGAAAAGAGCTCAGAATGAATTCTCATCAACCATAAAGAATATCAGAAGTGACAACGGGACATAATTCAAGAACCTCCAAGTTGAGGAGTTTCTCGATGAAGAAGGGATAAAGCATGAATTCTCGGCACCCTACTCCCCTCAACAAAATGGAGTGGCCGAAAGGAAGAACAGAACATTAATCGAAATGGTGATAACTAGGTTGGTTGAATACAAGACATCAGATTGTTTTTGGGCAGAAGCGGTGAACACCGCTTGCCATGCCATAAATTGATTGTATCTCCATCGACTACTGAAGAAAACTCCATATGAGCTCCTTACCGGTAAAAAGCCTAATATTTCCTATTTTAAAGTTTTTGGTTGCAAGTGTTTTTTTTCTGAACAAGAAACAGAGGGCCTCGAAGTTCGCTTCAAAGTGCGATGAAGGATTCTTGCTCCGTTATGAGTTGAATTCCTACGCCTATCGTGTCTTCAACAAGGTATCCGACCTTGTTGAAGTAGCACGTGACGTAGTGTTCGATGAATCTAACGGCTCACAAGTGGAGCAAGTTGATAAGTGTGTGCTAGATAAAGAGGAAGCTCCATATGAAGCACTGAAGAAAATGGGACTTGGTGATATCTTACCACAAGAGCAAACATTCGACTCAAATGCACAAGATGAACCTCAACACGGAGGCAATGATCAAGGGGGAGCTCTTGCACAAGATCAAGAGGAGGAAAATCAAGAAGATCAGGACTATCATGGAAACAATGATCTAGGGGGAGACAATGCACCTGAAGAAAATGAAGAACAAGCAACTACACAAGCTCCACACCCTAGAGTACACCAGAGCGTGCAAAGAGACCACCCTGTCAACAATATCATCAGAGATATTGCTAAGGGAGTAACTACTAGATCTCGAGTTGCAAATTTCTGTGAATCTTATTCTTTTGTGTCTTTTTTGGAACCATACAGGGTAGAAGAAGCCTTAAGGGATCCAGACTGGGTGATTTCAATGCAAGAGGAGTTGAACAACTTCAAGAGAAATGAAGTATGGGAGATGGTGGAAAGACCAAAGGCGAACATAGTTGGAACCAAGTGGGTCTTTCGGAACAAGCAAGATGAACATGGAGTAGTAACAAGAAATAAGGCAAGACTGGTGGCCAAAGGTTATTCTCAGGTCGAAGGTTTGGACTTCGATGAAATTTCGTTCCTGTAGCTAGACTTGAGTCCATTTGTATTTTATTGGCATATGCTACTCACCATAATTTTAAGCTGTATCAAATGGACGTCAAGAGTGCTTTCTTAAACGGCCCAATCAAGGAGGAAGTTTATGTGGAGCAGCCACCAGGATTCGAAGACCAGAAATTTCCCAACCATGTCTACAAATTGCGTAAGGCTCTCTATGGCCTCAAACAAGCTCCTCGAGCTTGGTATGAGTGTCTTAGAAATTTTCTAATTCAGAATGGATTCAAAATTGGTAAAGCTGACTATACACTTTTCACTAAGCATTGTGATGATCATTTATTTGTATGTCAAATTTACGTTGATGACATTATCTTTGGATCCACTAACAAATCCTTCTGTGAAGAGTTTAGCAAAATTATGACTGATAGGTTCGAGATGTCAATGATGGGCGAATTAAAGTTCTTCTTGGGATTCCAAGTGAAGCAACTAAGAGAAGGTACATTTATAAGCCAAACCAAATATACACAAGACATTCTCAAGAATTCAATATGGACAAAGCCAAGCCCGTCAAGACACCCATGGCCACTAATGGACACGTCGACCTTAATGAAGATGGTCCTAATGTGGACCAAAAGGTATATCGGTCCATAATTAGCTCTTTACTTTATTTATGTGCATCTAGGCCAGATATTATGCTTAGTGTTTGCTTGTGTGCAAGGTTTCAAGCTGCACCTAAAGAGTGTCATTTAGTTGCTGTAAAAAGAATCCTAAGGTACCTTGTGCACACACCCAACTTGGGCCTTTGGTATCCCAAAGGATCAACATTTAACTTGATAGGGTATTCCGATGCCGACTATGCAGGATGCAAAGTCGATAGAAAGAGCACGTTAGAGACTTGTCAGTTTCTTGGTAGGTCCCTAGTCTCTTGTTCATCTAAAAAGCAAAACTCCATTGCCCTCTCCACAACAGAAGCAGAATATATTGCAGCCGGTAGCTATTGCGCCCAATTACTTTGGATGCGACAAACCCTTAGGGACTACGGCTACAATCTTAACCATATCCCACTTCTATGTGACAATGAAAGTGCTATAAAAATTGCACACAACCCAGTAGAACACTCAAGAACTAAGCACATAGATATTCATCATCATTTTCTTAGAGATCATTCATTAAAAGGTGACATTGCTATTTCTCATGTTAGAACTGAAAAACAACTTGCGGATATTTTTACCAAACCATTGGATGAGAAAAGGTTTTGTGAACTTAGGAATGAACTTAATATTCTTGACTCTCGAAATGTGGCTTGAAACGTTGCACATCTGGTTGATACTTCAAATGTTACATTTTATTGTTAAAACTGCCCCTCACCTCTTTTTATCCTAAGTAAACTATTTTTAATGAAGAAATCTTGGAATTTATGACCATGTTTTTTTTGTGTTGATTGCTTTCTGGTCATAATCACCAAGATTATTTGCAAATCTTGTCCTTGGATCACTATTAGTATCTCTATCTTCTCAGTTTTTTTCCAGGGACACCGGACTAGTCAGGTTTGCCACCGGACTAGTCCGGACAGTCCCTCCTTCTTGGTTTTCCAGGGGCACCGGACTAGTCCGTCCACTGACCAGACTAGTCCAGTCGGCCGCGTATATAAGCAGCTAGCCGGCCCAGAACAGTTTCAAACCTCCCTCCACTTTGGGTTGAACCCTCACCTCTCAAACCCTAGCCCCCAAAAGTGATTTTTGAGTTGAGCCCTCAAAATCCAAGATTTCTCCGTGGGAAATCCTCCCCTCGACGAGTTGGTACTCCACTCCAAACTCATCCGGAAAGATTCGTGCTCCTTCAACGCGAATCTTCAAATCTCGGTAAATTTCTCCCAAAAATCAAACTCTCAACTTTTCTAGTTCTAGCCTATTTCTCTTGATTCCAAGGAAGTACATTAGCTTCAGAGATGTATTCCTTTCACCTTCATGCTCATTTGCACCCTTAGATAGAAGTTGTGATT
Source organism: Tuctoria greenei (assembly GCA_036927565.1). Lineage (NCBI taxonomy): Eukaryota > Viridiplantae > Streptophyta > Magnoliopsida > Poales > Poaceae > Tuctoria > Tuctoria greenei. The sequence continues at coordinate 129,313,368 of JAYESD010000007.1, read as the reverse complement.
CTAGTTATGTTAGGGTTCTTGTGCCAGGCCGGACTAGTCTGGCTCCCAGGTACGGACTAGTCCGGTACACCGAACAAGTCCGCACTCTAAAACCGGACAAGTCCGGTCTCTGACATTTGAATCCTCACATCACCTTCATTATTAGTTCATTCTCATCTAAATCATGAACTCCTTGTTAGGCACGATGTCTTCAAGCTCCGATGACAGCTCCTTTCATGTTGATGAAGAAGTTGAGCGCGAAAAGGTGAAGAGGGCCAAGGAGAGGTACATGAAGAAAAGGCATGATGTAAATGTGCACTCTCCACCCTCCGATGACAACTTGCCCAAAAAAAGGAGGGTAGTTGGGAAGAAGGCCCAAGGAAAGGCTGGTGAGAGCTCCTCAGGGCCAAAGAGGACTCTCAACAAAGGAAAAGGGCTTGCTAGTGGTCCCATTGGACCTCTAAAAATGAAGAACCCAAGTCACCGCAACAGGCAGCGCTCAAGTAAGGATTCACTGGAAAAGGGGGTGAGCTTGCCGATAGTTTCAGGCAGGTTAATGTGTATACTAAACCTCGGCAATGCTCAGACCCAAGATTTTGGAGCAACTTCCATGCCGACTACTACGAGCATGTGTACATGAAGATGAAGAATCCCGTTGTGAAGAGTCAATGGGTGAACATTGGGTACATGCAGTCAAAGAAGTATCCTGCCTTTCGTGAGGTGGTTGAGTCCCTTGAGAGGCACAGACTGAAGGAATTGTTTTCCTTTGAGAATGATTGGAACAATGAGGTCATCACCCAATTCTACTCCACCCTCTACTTCGCTCGTGGTGATGGAGACAGTCTCACTTGGATGACTCATGGTTCCAAGTATAGTGTTACTTATGATGAGTTTGCAAGAATTCTCCACCTTGAACACACTTTGGATCATGATCTTGTTATCCACAATCTGCAACCCTTGGAGAAGGATGAGCTCCAATTTCTCTATGACACAAGGATGCCCTATGTCCCTCCAAATATCAATTATTTGAAGCCCTTCTATGTTGTCCTCAACATAATTTTGAGGAAGACAATTGCCCCAAAAGATAGAGATGCGGGGACTATTCAAGGAACCTTGAGGACCCTATTGAAGGTCATTGGTGGGAGGAGACTGTTCAATGTCTTTGAATACATCTACAACGACATTGTGAACATCTCAATCACTCCAAACAGATCTTGCGGGTATGCCCCGTACATCATGTACATGATTGAGAAGGTGACTGGACTTGAGTTCGTCAAGGATGTTCACCATACGGGGTTGAAACCGCAAAAGCCCACTGAGTACACTCTACCTTCGGCTCCTGATGCACCTCCATCCCGCTGAAGCTGAGAGGAGGATTAAACAAACTCGGGATGTGAATGTCACTAGATCTTTAGCTGCTCCTCCTAGCTCTGCACCTGCCCCTGAACCCTCCGGTGGTGTGCTCAAAATGCTCACCTCTATCTTTGCCTGCTGCGGCAAGATTGAAGTCAGGCAGAAGAAGCATCAACAATATGTCAACGCCAACATCAAAGCTATTTGTGACAAGATGGAGATTGAGCCGGTGGGATCCCCGCCCGCCTTCGAGGATTCCGAGGAAGAGTCTGCTCTGGCGAATGATGATGATGGTGGTGAAGATGAGGACAGGACCGAGACTGACGAAGAGAGTGGCGATGAGTGATTCCTCTCAATTTTTCCCTTTTTGGTGCCTTGATGCCAAAGGGGGAGAGATTGAGACTAGTAGCTTGAGACCATCTCTAGTTGGTGTCTTTATGTTTTTGTGATCAAGGACATGTATTTATTTTTAAGAACCTTGTAATGCACTATTTCTACTCTTATGTGTGATGCTTATTGTTGCTTGGATGATTATCTCAATGCTCATTATTGATTACCTTTACTTCATCACACCCTGTTGATCACACACCTGTTAGGCACCCCACCATAAGGTGTGTGCATATGTGAGAAGCTTTTTTTGTGGATTTATCATTATTCTCATATGTGCACACCTTATGAAAATCAAGATTGACAGGACCGAGACTGACGAAGAGAGTGGCGATGAGTGATTCCTCTCAATTTTTCCCTTTTTGGTGCCTTGATGCCAAAGGGGGAGAGATTGAGACTAGTAGCTTGAGACCATCTCTAGTTGGTGTCTTTATGTTTTTGTGATCAAGGACATGTATTTATTTTTAAGAACCTTGTAATGCACTATTTCTACTCTTATGTGTGATGCTTATTGTTGCTTGGATGATTATCTCAATGCTCATTATTGATTACCTTTACTTCATCACACCCTGTTGATCACACACCTGTTAGGCACCCCACCATAAGGTGTGTGCATGTGGGGACCGGAGTCCACACATCCGAGGATCTCATTGGGTGGTGCCGTGCGATGCGGCACCTAACAACACACACAAAAAGGATACCAAAACATATAAAGTTTTCATTTCATAATAAGAAGAGTTTACAAAAGAGTGTACAATAGGAGTACACACGCAGCGGAAAATACATACTCATAATCTCACCTAACTAAGCAGGAGAGAAGGCGTCCATGCCCTAGGACGATTCTCACTAGCAACACGAAGAACAAACAGCAGCGGCGTGGCTCACATGAGATTTATCTCGACACCTCGAGTCTCATGTACAACCTGAACAGCAGAAATAAAACTAATACCTGCAAAAATCGTTAAAGCGCAAACGTGAGCATAAGGCTCAGCAAGACTTAACCGTCTCACTAGACAGATGCAAGGAGACACTAAACATAGGTAAGGAATAGCATAAATGACTCGCCTACAAGTGGATCCTTATAATCAAGTTTTAAGTAGCAAATGACATTCTCTGAGCACGGCACATCATGGGGTCCACAATCAAACAAGAAACGCTTTACCGATGATATGACATGCCCAAAGCACATAATGCTGTTACAGCTAAAGTATGGGGAAATTGTAAATCTTTAGTTATACTATCTCTAAACCATACAAAGTTGCAAAGTAATTATAATTCAATATCATATGACTTTCCTGACTTCTTTAGTATTTACTACGTCGCGACTGCGACAGACAAGTGGTACTCTATTACTGCGAGGGACAGTGATTGCAATCAGGACACACCCGGACAACACGACACATACGTCGTTCGGAAGTGTCAGCGAGCACACCTGTACCTACATAACACTTCAGTACTAGGCGTATATGGCCACCTTTCACAAGAAACTCAAATGCTGAGCCCGTCTCACCTCCGCAAACAGAAGGTCTCCGCACGGAACACCTCATGTGTCCGCCGACCGATTTACACCTTACTGTCCTCAACCCACCCCTATCGATGGTGAGCTAATGGGTCTCGACATCCATTCCCTGCCCGGTCTCAATTTCATTATATTAAGCCATTTTCTATTCAACCAATCCTGTGAGATACATCTCTCGCGAGTAGATTCCAACTACTCGACTTCTACCGGATTTCCTATGCATTAGCAAAGCAGTTACTACAGGTCAAACTGTAACTCGTGCCAAATAACCCTGGGATTTTTGGTCATGCATGTGGGGTATCATTCACCCTAGACGTAATGCACAATTCATATACTACTCATCATAGTGATAAAGCAAAAGTTTATAAACGACTTAAATGCAAACCGGGGCTTGCCTTAGTTTGCGACTGAACAAATGTCAATTGTTAGGGCTTGATCTTCCTCCGGAGAACCTGCCATGGAACCTCAGTGGAAACACATCGGCCTTCTCCTCCAAGTGAAGCTCCTCGTCGGTCACCTACCATCACGTTTCCTATCGACATGATATGCATATAAGTAATTAAGTAATTTAAGAAAAGACTCCACGGGGTTGTGTAAACTCTAAGAATGAGGAGTTCGACTAGGAAGGACAGATATGCCTTTGTTGTGTGAATGAACAAAGGATGAAGTCAAGTGGTCATAGTAGTATCGAGATGTGAATTGAAAGGTGCAATGTAAGCACACATTGCAACTTGGCACTCAACACTCGACGCTATGCCACTCAAGGACGATACAGCTGAATGGTGTGAAAGTGTTGGACTGGTAGGGTAAGGATGACCTAAGAGTCAAGGTGGCATAGTAGTGTCGAGATAAGCACTGAAAGGTGCAATGTAATGACACATCGCAATTTAGCACCCAACACTTGGAGCTATGCCGCACAAAGAGTGATAAGGTAGAATGGTGAAGAAGTATTACTGGACTGTGTGATGTAAGGAAGACTAAGCGATCAAGATGGAGCATTGAAAGCTTAAGGCGTGAGTGAACTGTGCAACAAGAGTTTGTGACTTAGAAGTCGACCAATGAAGTTACACAAACTCATTAAGGAGTAAACCTAATTACGGGACAAGTGTGGTCGCAGGGTTCTGATAAGGGTGAACCAGGGTGAAACCCTAGCGACATTTGGGAGTGAAGTGAGATCGACATTGCTTGGACTCAAAGAGTCGTAACAAGCCCTGTTAATCTGATGTGAGTACCAAGACAACATTGAAATGACTTTTTGGTAAAGTAGTTTCTACGGCAAGCTTCTTGAGCATCGTTCAAGTGCTTACACGACGACACTAATGTAGTGTCTCCCGCAAGCTTGTCCAGGTGAGCTCGATAAGCTCTTGGGACTTAAACACGATGCGAGACCTTGCCGTGAAGGCATGCTTTGCCATCTCGAGAAGATCATCTTAGCGACGTCCACAACAACCCGGACTCGTCAAAGGGGTGAGCGGAATCTCGAACACCACCTTGTGAGTCTTAAGGCTAGTGATGTCGACTCGGTTGTTGATAAGCGACTCGACGAACCTGCCGTCGATGAAGTGGTACACCAAGTTAACCAATCCTGTGATCGGTTAGAGAACATCCTCGACAAAACCAAGGAACTCTTATCCAAGGTTCCCCTTGGTCTAGTTCTCCTTGTTGGTCGCAATGTTCATGCATACCTCTACCCTAGGTCATCGGTGATCACCGACACACCTGGTTTGACCTAGAAGGCATTTCATCTAGCATCTAGGCTACACCTAGGACTCGAAGAGTCTCGCCTTGACCAAACCCTAATTTGGCTAAACGACTGTCGACCGTTGTGTCGTGGTTGTGTTTCAGCATCATGTACGTTACAGGTATCCTTCATCTCGATGCCAGGACACGATGATGGCTCGGAACGTCACGACGACGTCATATGGTCAACGACGTCGACGCGGCTCATGGTGGAGCATCACGAGCACGCACGGACATGCCAACGTGATGCAAACAACAAAGGAGGTCAACTTAGGGACTCCTATAGGAATGATATCAATGCGGAAACTGGACGTATGACTTGACGAGACATGAGTACCATTAGGGGTCACGATGAACGGACATCGATGACGTCAAGCAAGGTATTCCAGGGCAAGGCTCACCTTGTAGGCATTTCGCCGAACATCTTGGGTGTGTACTTGATTTCCGTCGCTTCATCACCATTCAAAGGGTATATTGGCACTTGGGCTTGTCGAGTTGCCACATCACCATACCCCTGCATCATAGACCAGCTCTGAACATCGATGAAGTTGGTTCATCCCTTGTGAACATTTCATCGAATACCTAGGCGGCAGCTCTGTCCCAACTAACCTTTGCACAAATCAGAGCTAACCTTGAGCCAATTGTCGTCGCCGTTGTGTCAACGACGTGTTCCTGCATATCCTCCATCACAACCATTACTCGCCTTGCTTCTAGGACATAGCCACGGCGCGGAACGCGGACATGGCGTCATGGTTCTTGCGGTCGGCCCGGAAAGGCGTAGCCAGCAGGGACACGGCGGAAGCTTAGGCATGGCCTCGGCGCACAGCAAGCGGGAACCGTTGGGGTGCCGACGTGCAGCTACCTGGGCGAAGCGCGGGCAAGGCGCATGCAGGCAAAATGCGTGGCCGCGGGGTGCCGGCGGTGGGCGGCATGGAGCAACAAGCAGCCGATACGCGAGCAGTAGCGAAGGCGAAGTTGCTGCGTTTGGCCGGAGCAAAGATGCAGGGTTGTGGCGAGCAGACGGCCGGTGTGGGGAGATGCCGCGGCAGCTGGACGCAGAAGAAGCACACGGACGGTGCTGGGAGGCACTGGCGGTGGCGAGCGCGCCGAGCGTGAGGCGAGGTGGAGCGCTGGCGCTGGCGGTCGAGCGCGGGGACGGGCCGGAGGCGGTGATGCTAGGACGACGCGCGGGGACCGACGGGGAGGTGCGGCGCGGTGGTCGTGGCGAGGGGCGAGCCGCAGGGGATGAGCCGTAGGGCTAGGGCGCGCGGCCGAGCGGGACGACGAGCTTGCACGAGTGGGAGCTGAGACGGCCATGGAGCAGGGTGCTGGGGCGCGGGCGCCGGAGCGACGCCACGGCGGCCAGGAGATGGAGCGCCGGCGTGAGCGGTCGGAGGGGTGCAGCGCTACTGGGACCAGAGGGCGAGCTTGAGGGGGGGGGGGGGGGCGGAAGAGGCGCGGCCTGGCGCCGGCGGTCGGAGGCGCGAGCGGGCAAGCCGGCGGGTGTAGCGCCGGGGGCGAGCGGCGGCGCGGCCTGGGAGAGGAAGCGGGACAGAGGAGTGTCGGGAGGAAGAGCGGCATGGCCAGGGAGGGAGTCGGGCGCGCTAGGATAAGTATCAACGTTTTCGTCGTGGTGGCGCATGCAGTCCGTCTGCGTGGAGGCAGTGGAGAAGGTGCCGACCTGACTGGTCGGGACCACCTGTGGGACCCACTTCCTTCTTCTTCTTTCCAAAATTCTAATAGGGCTAGCAAGCATGCCTCAAAAATAGTCAAATTTGGCCCAGTGCCTAAATAAAATGTGGAGAATTTTATGATGCAACCAGATTTCAAAATTGAGCAAGTTGAATTTGAACTCTGGTTTGAATTTGAATTCAAGTGGTGATACTTGACTCAAGGAAATAAATAGTAGATTAGGTTCAAAAATCCTGAAACTTTGAAGTTAACCTTTTTGAACCATAAGGGACCTCACGAAAAATTTGGAGTTGATTTGGACAAGGTTGAGCACGAAGTTTAAATTTGAAGTCGACGTTGATTAAACTCTCAGTACGTGTCCAATAAATGGAAAACGTGCTTCAAAAATTTTGAAACTTTACCGAGAGTCTATTTGAAATATTAGAAGGTCACGGAAAAATTTACGGCATGAGATTTGAATATTTTTGGATGTCCCATTTTAGGGTTGGAATAATTCCTTTTTCTTTCTCTCTATTTTGTTTTATTTTCTCCTTTAATTTTTCATTGAAAATGTGAATACTTGGAAAATAAGGATTTTACACCTTAAGTTCCAAATGCAATATCAACCATGTTCTATAGGTAAAATTTTAACAAGTCCCTATTTTAAGCGAACATTGGTTAACTCATATGGTTCATGTGAGTTTGGACTTCCAAGTCCATTTTCAAAATTTTTAAGTTCGCATTTTTGCGTTTTTGTTCTTCCGAAAAACGGGCTTTTACAATCCTTCCTCCTTAAAGGAATCTCGTCCCGAGATTCTAATAAGTAGAATAACAGAGACGATGAGGGAACGATCCGTAAAAGAGGGTCATTGACTAAGGAAAATGGCAATGCCCTTAAAGACTTGGGTTCTACGAAATAGTGATTATCTTCAGGCATCTTAAGAAACTCTAAAGTCTGCTTCAGGAGATTCCAGTCTTTAGGTTGATAACCTTGATAGGATGCTCGACATGACAATATCACATCGTAAAACTTTCATGTCTGTTACTGATCCTTTATTGTTGTACTCTTGCACTGACATGACATCTTGTCCTGTCCTAGTCTTGATTTGAAGAATTTGCACTTGTTCTTTGCTTCTCTAGGTCACCTTGATAGTTTGAAACTTTTCTTGCATTGATTCTTGGTTGCTTGCTTGGTTTTGCATAGGTCCTTTCAACTTAATGTGGTATTTCCCTTGACATGAGTTAAGATGGTTTACGAGGTTAAACAACAATTATTAACCTTGTTTGACGTTTAGTCAACCATAGGATTCCTTAGCCGTAGCATAAGAGTAGCAAGACACTCAACACTCTTATGTAATCAAAACAGCAGGAATATTGAAGATATGACGACTACAAGGTTTCTGGGTATATCAACGTCTTCAAACAACAGAAGCAGAAGATGAAGACCTTTTTGCGGTGGCACATGAGGATGTGAGGATTCAGTATCCTCATATGTTTCAACACAGCAAAGAACTCAATCATATGGTAACTACAAGGTAATTAGTATAGCAAGGTTACCATATAACAACATAAGATCTTAGATGGACCCAAAGAGTTTCACGAGGTTGACAAACGAACGGTATCCTCGCGAGGAAGGAGATTTCATGGATTTTACAAGGTTGGTCATCGAACTGATGACTACTCGATGACGAACGGTATAGTTGCAACAATCAAGGTACTTGAACCTAACAAGTCAAGGATGGAAGTCCAAGTGTTTGTTTAGTTGCAAGTACTCAAGGCGATTTGAGTTTCAACAAGTCAAGGACAAGGACTCAACTGTGTTTTAGTCACAAGGTGTCCCTTGTGCTACTCAAGATAATGAAACCAGTCGAAGGCGTTGCGAACGATAAAATTGATCACAACTCAAAAATGTTAGGCACTACTTAAGTATCTGAACGGGGTCACATATTCTTGCTCAAAACTCATTAGTAATTACATTTTATGATGCATCACAAACCGGATGATGTTATGCAGACACAATGCAACTCCGCGGATAATTATGCAAGGTATGGTGCATTCAGTATTATACTTTGAGCAAAAATAGGTAAGACAATCCAAACACAGTCAGAAGTATCCCAAATACAGGAGGATTGATTGAACTTGGTCATGAAAGGCGCTAGACAAGACTTGCTACTTTCATATCTCGACCAAGTTCGATGGTTTCAAGGTAAAAGTATTAGCAAGGAATGGTGAGGTTCATCTCAAGGCAACGGAGTGTACAAAATGGAACAAAGTGATTGAACTTCTTGTTGATCGGAAGTTCCCTAAAGCTTGTTAATCACAACTTACAGGTAATTGTGGTTCCTTAACAAAGGGTCAGGTTTTTCATCTCATAGTTTTCTTAAAGTACTATGTCTACCCCTTAAAAGGTGCGGTAGGGTTGCCTTCAGAAGTGGCAAAGAGAGTAACCTTTGAAGAGTGAGGTTCTCCTCACTTCCGTAGGTTGCACTAAGTGGTTGACAAGGTACTGTGCTAGGCACGACCTTGGTTAGTAATCCACGTTCTTGCTAAAGAATTTCCAGCTCGTACTACTCACTTATGGCTTCTCGTCTCAAAGACTGAAGCAAAGGAGTGGTTTAGCGTGAAGAATCAACTGACTCATTTAACTTGTTGATCGAGTTCCACAAGAAACGGGGTTCAAGGTGATCCGTTACTTAAGCTTCGCATTGACTTAATGAGTCAATGTTGTACTTGGTCCTACTTACTTGAGCATTGCTCCCAGCACATTGGTTCGGTGTCGATGTACCTTGGTATGACACCTAGGTGAACGTAACACTTCAATTACTAGATGAACTCCTTCCCCCTTAAGATTCAAGCTAGGTGAGCAAGAAACTTACTCCAAGCAATATTTATGGGGAGGGTCGTCCAACTAAGGGAAGTGTCATACATGCTCAATGCACAATTAAAGTGTGAGATGCAAGGTTGCATAGTTAAAACACTAGCATGTGCATCCGAGCAAAAAGGGATTTGCCTTAGTGTAATACTCAACTCTAAAGGCAAATATTGTTGGGTCGCAACACCTGGGATGTTATGAAACTCCTCGATTTGAACTCGAGAACCAAATCCATAAACACCCTAAAGGGTCATCACCCGATTAAATCCTGGTGGAGGATGAACAGCTTGGACGCAACTTAGATTTTGGCCAAGTAAATGGAAAAATCAGATCTTGAGGTGAACAACAAAGTTAAAGTACACTTTAATACCTTTCCAAAAAGTATTGGTTTGTCTCTACATCATCTCTGGTTTGCAAGTTATGAAATTTTGAAGTTAGCAGATTTCTCTGCACTTTCAGCAGAATCTGCTTAAACAGTAGCCGTTTTGATCTAAAGTTTTCAGGCTGTTCTGATGGAAATCTGGAAATATTCTTATTTACAAAGTTGTAGCCAATGTAATAGGCTTTCCAGAATGTACTTACTTGTCTTCATATCAGCTCTGGCTCAAAAGATATGAATTTTTGAAGTTAGGTAAAATTTCAGTATTCAGAACTGAATTCAGTTCAGATTGACCACTCTGTATTCAAACTCGATTTGGAAAAGGTAGATGACCGATTCAGGTCTGGAGCCAATTGCAAAAATTGTAGCTGACTCTCTAAACTCTCCAACGGTTACTCGCGTGACACCATTGGATCAAAGGTCTGCGAGTTATGGATTAAATTCAGAGGTGTACAGATTGCTGTCCAGTTTGAGTATGCCTGGACAGTCTCTGCGATTATCTAAATTTCACCCACCAAAACAAGGATTTTGGTTCTGAGCTGAACAGAAAACATGCAGAGGACTCCCAAATCTTTCTAAAGAGTATTTACTTGCCCTCGTAGCACTTCTGGTTGAGAAGATATGGCATTTGCAAGTTGACAGTTTTTCTGAAAATTTGGACAGCACCTCCTTTGTTTAAGGCTGATTTTGTCCACAATTTTCAAATATACAAACATCAACAATTGCCAAAGTAATACATAGCAAACTTGTTGCATACATTCTCAGGATCCCAGAAATGTAAAATACGAAGCCATTCGACAATTATATAGCGAGTTATGCGAGAAACAGTAACTGTATACAGGACTGTCCACTCGCTGTCCAGATTTGATCAAGTCTAGAAATCTGAAATTTTGAGTATGTTAGAGATGGATTCTGCTCTCGAGTTCTATAGAAATGTTGTAGAGGACTCTCTAAGTTTTCCATACATGTATAAACATGCATAGGTTGCATTTCTAGTTTAACAGTTATGGCTATTTAAAGTTCAAAATTTTTCTGGCTGTTTCAGATAGCATCGATATACATGTACTATCTTCAACTCTGTTTTTAATTAGTTTTAAACTGAATTTGAGGTATCACTGAATAACAAAGTTGTAGAATAGCTCTTCCACTTTCCAGAAATGTATCATAATAGAATAGAAGAGCTTTCTCCAAGGAAATATGACAAAAATTCGGATGCTGGTCCGTGTAGTTTCAGAACAGCAGCTGCTGTGATAATGGTGCATTTTCATCACCATAAAAGCATCTTTTGGCTTGGAGGTCAATAGGAAACTATTAGAAGACTTCAAAAGCTTTCCAAAAAGTATTTGCTTGCCTCCAAAGCCCTCCAGGTTGAAGAGATATGGAATTTCAAAGTCAGGTCCATTCTGTTCGAAAACAGAACTCACCGGCTTCGAAACACAAGAATTTGGAAACAAACTCAAATTTTGAAACTTAGCTCAAAACTCAAGTCCGATGGCTAGAACTTGATTCACAACTAATCATTTTCTTTAGAACCAAATGGAATCTTAAAAGATACTTGACGACCTTCTTATCTATAGCATATCACTATGGATCTTCAAACTTAACCAAAGTCTTACTCCGGCGAAGTCGAGCTAAACTCTCGCCAGGAGCAAAGAACTTTGGTTCACCTACTCTTGAAAAGAAACATTTTACTTTGTCCACAAGATATCAGCAACTGATACTTGGACTCAATATGAATATGAAGCCATTTCTCTCGTGGGGGATGGTCAAAGTATCAATTGTGATACTGACGGTACTACGTGCCTTACCAAAAGAAAAGTCTAACCCGGTATATCCGGATACGTCTATAGGTGGTCCTAATATCGATCACTCGCAAACGTATTCTACACGGGTCGCTACCGGAGTTAGTGTACCTGCAGAAGACAAACAATCCCCTTTCACACCTTCACACCTCAAGGGCGGCACGGGGAAACACGACAGGCAATCACAATAAGATATAATTAAAAGTAAATGCATACGACTCTGGCGTGAGTCGTCCTCGAGTGAGGCCATGTCTCGAGGTACATGGCTGTAAATACGTCTGTACAGCAAAGACTCCCGTACGATCCGGCTTATACACGCTCGGGCATACGTGTTTCGCATGATCCCATAGAACATGAATAGTTCTAGAGATACATACTATCGGGTTATACACCACCCGACGGGGGCTCCCACTAATTTTGTGTCACGCTGGGGGACCGCGTGTCATATGTTCTCAGAAACATGGAAAGTTTCAGAGACTCATATTGACTTTCCGTGCTAAGCCACGGAAATTTCACATACCATATCTCGTATGCAGAGTTTACCGAGATTGATCCGCTCTCGGCGGCGTACCTTACCTCTTACCTTGAAGACGGAGCGTCGTTACAGAATAATATAACAAGTTAGTTCACCACCTTTATAGTTTATACTAGTAGTAGTCCTTAATGGGCATATAGCTAAACCTCACTCGACTACTTCGGAGTTTTCGAAAATAGGCTCTTTTCGAGCGTGCTATTCCCAATGAAGCTCTGATACCATGTCTGTGGGGACCGGAGTCCACACATCCGAGGATCTCATTGGGTGGTGCCGTGCGATGCGGCACCTAACAACACACACGAAAAGGATACCAAAACATATAAAGTTTTCATTTCATAATAAGAAGAGTTTACAAAAGAGTGTACAATAGGAGTACACACGCAGCGGAAAATACATACTCATAATCTCACCTAACTAAGCAGGAGAGAAGGCATCCATGCCCTAGGACGATTCTCACTAGCAACACGAAGAACAAACAGCAGCGGCGTGGCTCACATGAGATTTATCTCGACACCTCGAGTCTCATGTACAACCTGAACAGCAAAAATAAAACTAATACCTGCAAAAATCGTTAAAGCGCAAACGTGAGCATAAGGCTCAGCAAGACTTAACCGTCTCACTAGACAGATGCAAGGAGACACTAAACATAGGTAAGGAATAGCATAAATGACTCGCCTACAAGTGGATCCTTATAATCAAGTTTTAAGTAGCAAATGACATTCTATGAGCACGGCACATCATGGGCTCCACAATCAAACAAGAAACGCTTTACCGATGATATGACATGCCCAAAGCACATAATGCTGTTACAGCTAAAGTATGGGGAAATTGTAAATCTTTAGTTATACTATCTCTAAACCATACAAAGTTGCAAAGTAATTATAATTCAATATCATATGACTTTCCTGACTTCTTTAGTATTTACTACGTCGCGACTGCGACAGACAAGTGGTACTCTATTACTGCGAGGGACAGTGATTGCAATCAGGACACACCCGGACAACACGACACATACGTCGTTCGGAAGTGTCAGCGAGCACACCTGTACCTACATAACACTTCAGTACTAGGCGTATATGGCCACCTTTCACAAGAAACTCAAATGCTGAGCCCGTCTCACCTCCGCAAACAGAAGGTCTCCGCACGGAACACCTCATGTGTCCGCCGACCGATTTACACCTTACTGTCCTCAACCCACCCCTATCGATGGTGAGTTAATGGGTCTCGACATCCCAGTTATCAAGTTACATCAGTTTATTGGATTCCATATGTCCATTATATTGCCGGTACAATTCAAGCTTGTCCGAAGGGGCTGCATACGGACGGGCCTTAATCGACACAGGCAGGGCTATGCGACCGAGACTCAATTCTCGCCGCTTCCTATCCATTCCCTGCCCGGTCTCAATTTCATTATATTAAGCCATTTTCTATTCAACCAATCCTGTGAGATACATCTCTCGCGAGTAGATTCCAACTACTCGACTTCTACCGGATTTCCTATGCATTAGCAAAGCAGTTACTACAGGTCAAACTGTAACTCGTGCCAAATAACCCTGGGATTTTTGGTCATGCATGTGGGGTATCATTCACCCTAGACGTAATGCACAATTCATATACTACTCATCATAGTGATAAAGCAAAAGTTTATAAACGACTTAAATGCAAACCGGGGCTTGCCTTAGTTTGCGACTGAACAAATGTCAATTGTTAGGGCTTGATCTTCCTCCGGAGAACCTGCCATGGAACCTCAGTGGAAACACATCGGCCTTCTCCTCCAAGTGAAGCTCCTCGTCGGTCACCTACCATCACGTTTCCTATCGACATGATATGCATATAAGTAATTAAGTAATTTAAGAAAAGACTCCACGGGGTTGTGTAAACTCTAAGAATGAGGAGTTCGACTAGGAAGGACAGATATGCCTTTGTTGTGTGAATGAACAAAGGATGAAGTCAAGTGGTCATAGTAGTATCGAGATGTGAATTGAAAGGTGCAATGTAAGCACACATTGCAACTTGGCACTCAACACTCGACGCTATGCCACTCAAGGACGATACAGCTGAATGGTGTGAAAGTGTTGGACTGGTAGGGTAAGGATGACCTAAGAGTCAAGGTGGCATAGTAGTGTCGAGATAAGCACTGAAAGGTGCAATGTAATGACACATCGCAATTTAGCACCCAACACTTGGAGCTATGCCGCACAAAGAGTGATAAGGTAGAATGGTGAAGAAGTATTACTGGACTGTGTGATGTAAGGAAGACTAAGCGATCAAGATGGAGCATTGAAAGCTTAAGGCGTGAGTGAACTGTGCAACAAGAGTTTGTGACTTAGAAGTCGACCAATGAAGTTACACAAACTCATTAAGGAGTAAACCTAATTACGGGACAAGTGTGGTCGCAGGGTTCTGATAAGGGTGAACCAGGGTGAAACCCTAGCGACACTTGGGAGTGAAGTGAGATCGACATTGCTTGGACTCAAAGAGTCGTAACAAGCCCTGTTAATCTGATGTGAGTACCAAGACAACATTGAAATGACTTTTTGGTAAAGTAGTTTCTACGGCAAGCTTCTTGAGCATCGTTCAAGTGCTTACACGACGACACTAATGTAGTGTCTCCCGCAAGCTTGTCCAGGTGAGCTCGATAAGCTCTTGGGACTTAAACACGATGCGAGACCTTGCCGTGAAGGCATGCTTTGCCATCTCGAGAAGATCATCTTAGCGACGTCCACAACAACCCGGACTCGTCAAAGGGGTGAGCGGAATCTCGAACACCACCTTGTGAGTCTTAAGGCTAGTGATGTCGACTCGGTTGTTGATAAGCGACTCGACGAACCTGCCGTCGATGAAGTGGTACACCAAGTTAACCAATCCTGTGATCGGTTAGAGAACATCCTCGACAAAACCAAGGAACTCTTATCCAAGGTTCCCCTTGGTCTAGTTCTCCTTGTTGGTCGCAATGTTCATGCATACCTCTACCCTAGGTCATCGGTGATCACCGACACACCTGGTTTGACCTAGAAGGCATTTCATCTAGCATCTAGGCTACACCTAGGACTCGAAGAGTCTCGCCTTGACCAAACCCTAATTTGGCTAAACGACTGTCGACCGTTGTGTCGTGGTTGTGTTTCAGCATCATGTACGTTACAGGTATCCTTCATCTCGATGCCAGGACACGATGATGGCTCGGAACGTCACGACGACGTCATATGGTCAACGACGTCGACGCGGCTCATGGTGGAGCATCACGAGCACGCACGGACATGCCAACGTGATGCAAACAACAAAGGAGGTCAACTTAGGGACTCCTATAGGAATGATATCAATGCGGAAACTGGACGTATGACTTGACGAGACATGAGTACCATTAGGGGTCACGATGAACGGACATCGATGACGTCAAGCAAGGTATTCCAGGGCAAGGCTCACCTTGTAGGCATTTCGCCGAACATCTTGGGTGTGTACTTGATTTCCGTCGCTTCATCACCATTCAAAGGGTATATTGGCACTTGGGCTTGTCGAGTTGCCACATCACCATACCCCTGCATCATAGACCAGCTCTGAACATCGATGAAGTTGGTTCATCCCTTGTGAACATTTCATCGAATACCTAGGCGGCAGCTCTGTCCCAACTAACCTTTGCACAAATCAGAGCTAACCTTGAGCCAATTGTCGTCGCCGTTGTGTCAACGACGTGTTCCTGCATATCCTCCATCACAACCATTACTCGCCTTGCTTCCAGGACATAGCCACGGCGCGGAACGCGGACATGGCGTCATGGTTCTTGCGGTCGGCCCTGAAAGGCGTAGCCAGCAGGGACACGGCGGAAGCTTAGGCATGGCCTCGGCGCACAGCAAGCGGGAACCGTTGGGGTGCCGACGTGCAGCTACCTGGGCGAAGCGCGGGCAAGGCGCATGCAGGCAAAATGCGTGGCCGCGGGGTGCCGGCGGTGGGCGGCATGGAGCAACAAGCAACCGATACGCGAGCAGTAGCGAAGGCGAAGTTGCTGCGTTTGGCCGGAGCAAAGATGCAGGGCTGTGGCGAGCAGACGGCCGGTGTGGGGAGATGCTGCGGCAGCTGGACGCAGAAGAAGCACACGGACGGTGCTGGGAGGCACTGGCGGTGGCGAGCGCGCCGAGCGTGAGGCGAGGTGGAGCGCTGGCGTTGGCGGTCGAGCGCGGGGACGGGCCGGAGGCGGTGATGCTAGGACGACGCGCGGACCGACGGGGAGGTGC
The DNA here is from genome assembly GCA_036927565.1 of Tuctoria greenei. Classification (NCBI taxonomy): domain Eukaryota; kingdom Viridiplantae; phylum Streptophyta; class Magnoliopsida; order Poales; family Poaceae; genus Tuctoria; species Tuctoria greenei. Next base: position 129,296,902 of record JAYESD010000007.1, on the reverse strand, counting down.
GGCGCGGTGGTCGTGGCGAGGGGCGAGCCGCAGGGGATGAGCCGTAGGGCTAGGGCGCGCGGCCGAGCGGGACGACGAGCTTGCGCGAGTGGGAGCTGAGACGGCCATGGAGCAGGGTGCTGGGGCGCGGGCGCCGGAGCGACGCCACGGCGGCCAGGAGATGGAGCGCCGGCGTGAGCGGTCGGAGGGGTGCAGCGCTACTGGGACCAGAGGGCGAGCTTGAGGGGGGGGGGGGGGGGGGGGGCGGAAGAGGCGCGGCCTGGCGCCGGCGGTCGGAGGCGCGAGCGGGCAAGCCGGCGGGTGTAGCGCCGGGGGCGAGCGGCGGCGCGGCCTGGGAGAGGAAGCGGGGCAGAGGAGTGTCGGGAGGAAGAGCGGCATGGCCAGGGAGGGAGTCGGGCGCGCTAGGATAAGTATCAACGTTTTCGTCGTGGTGGCGCATGCAGTCCGTCTGCGTGGAGGCAGTGGAGAAGGTGCCGACCTGACTGGTCGGGACCACCTGTGGGACCCACTTCCTTCTTCTTCTTTCCAAAATTCTAATAGGGCTAGCAAGCATGCCTCAAAAATAGTCAAATTTGGCCCAGTGCCTAAATAAAATGTGGAGAATTTTATGATGCAATCAGATTTCAAAATTGAGCAAGTTGAATTTGAACTCTGGTTTGAATTTGAATTCAAGTGGTGATACTTGACTCAAGGAAATAAATAGTAGATTAGGTTCAAAAATCCTGAAACTTTGAAGTTAACCTTTTTGAACCATAAGGGACCTCACGAAAAATTTGGAGTTGATTTGGACAAGGTTGAGCACGAAGTTTAAATTTGAAGTCGACGTTGATTAAACTCTCAGTACGTGTCCAATAAATGGAAAACGTGCTTCAAAAATTTTGAAACTTTACCGAGAGTCTATTTGAAATATTAGAAGGTCACGGAAAAATTTACGGCATGAGATTTGAATATTTTTGGATGTCCCATTTTAGGGTTGGAATAATTCCTTTTTCTTTCTCTCTATTTTGTTTTATTTTCTCCTTTAATTTTTCATTGAAAATGTGAATACTTGGAAAATAAGGATTTTACACCTTAAGTTCCAAATACAATATCAACCATGTTCTATAGGTAAAATTTTAACAAGTCCCTATTTTAAGCGAACATTGGTTAACTCATATGGTTCATGTGAGTTTGGACTTCCAAGTCCATTTTCAAAATTTTTAAGTTCGCATTTTTGCGTTTTTGTTCTTCCGAAAAACGGGCTTTTACAGTGCATATGTGAGAAGCTTTTTTTGTGGATTTATCATTATTCTCATATGTGCACACCTTATGAAAATCAAGATTTTATTCTCAATTGTGATATCTCAAATGGTTGTCATCAATCACCAAAAAGGGGGAGATTGTAAGTGCATCTAGGATATCCCTTGTGGGTTTTGGCTAATTGATGACAAACATATGAGATCCTAATGAATCCACTGAGATAATTGCAGGACAAACAAGTGAAACAACTCGGTGTCCACAAAAAGATAAAAAATGAAGTGGTGTTCAAAGAAAGATATCTTGATGAAGCTTGGAAGACCAAATTAGATTTTGAATGTATAGGGAGTGTATGTGTCGGTATCCTAGAAACCGTACACCCCTTGAGGTTATAAAGATCTCAAAGGAAAATCATTTACTTGGTTTGAAGATCCTCGAAGGCCCACATGTCAGACATAGCCGGACCCGCTTCTCCAACATGGTTAATCCCTGGGTCGCCACGTGTACTACCAAACCGGAGCTACCGCCCACAAGGGGGAAGCTCCGGGCCATGTACCGAAATGGCACCTCCGGACTTAGCCCCAGACCGAGAGAAGCTCCGGACCTGACACGTCTCGGGTAACCCCGGAGCTACCTGTTTCCACAGTATGCTCCAGAGCTGCCACATGTCCAACCGTCGGATCTTCAGCCCCTAACCTCCGGAAGACCCCACAATGGCTCCGGATCTTCAAAGGGGAACCAAGGACTTCAAGACCCGATTAAGTGTCATTAATACCATATTAATGACACTTAAACGGATGATCTTAACACCAATAACGGTGCTGTCAAAGCCCGTTACAGGGTCATTAAGAGCGATTAAATGTGTTAAATAAGTGTCAATACCAGTAGCCGCCGGGGCCACATGTCGGGCCAGGCTAACTTGTAACGGCCTGCCCTTGTACTATAAAAGGACAGGCCGACGACACGTTCAAGGGGCTTGACACACAAGCCTTGGACGCTAAACACAAGCTCTCACAGCTAATACAACAGCAACACATCCGTGGAGTAGGGTATTACGCTCAGGCGGCCCTAACCACGTAAACTCTGATGTCTCCTATGCCAATTCCTACTCACCTTCTTGAATATCCACGCGCCCATACCGAACTTCAAACTCCCCTAACACTTTAGCAGTGTAGGGAGATCTGCCGGTTCCAAACCACCGACAGTTGGCGCGCCAGGAAGGGGCGCCTGAGATTTCGAGAATAGTGAACTCTGCTGCTGGATCATCCAATGGCCAACCTGCTGCTCAGGCTGTTGGAGGCAATCCCTCCAATAGGCAGCCACCAGTAGGAGCCTCAGCACCAGCAGGAGTCACACTCCCACCACCACCGTCTCCTCCAGCAAATCGTGCTGGGCAGCGTGATGGTGCGCCAACGTCAATCACTGCGTCAGCGAATCATGACAACCCGGAACACGCGCTTCATGCAGCGCGTGCTCTTCTCCAACGCCCACCACCTCCGGATGCATCCCGGGATGCACTGGAGTAGTGGAGGGCCGATGTGGAGCATTTGGTTGCAGCAGCAGCCGAACGCCTCAGCAATTAGGGTCCTCCTCCTTCAGGACGAGCCCCATCGCAGCGGTGGACTTTGTCTGGAAGACTTGGTCCGCATGTTTCCAATAGCAGGAGACGGGCTGCATCACAACAAGTGACGTCATTGCCCTCCGGGGCACGACGCACTCACACGGTATCCAGGCTTTCGACTCACGACCTCGGGGCGGAGCTTGATCGCCGTTACCGTCAGCAGGACGGCTGAGTCCATATTGAACATGCCCGTGAAAGACGGGAAGCTCAGGACCTTTCTACTCCTGAAGGAGTAGGAACAGCCTTGGCCATGCATCTGCGCATGGTTAGATGTCCACAGAAGTTTCGGCCTCACGTGCTGGAAAAATTCGACGGGACTGTTAATCCCGCCGAATTTCTTCAAATCTACTCCACTGCAATCCTAGCAGCCGGAGGAAATGAGGCCGTGATGGCCAATTATTTTCCAGTGGCCTTAACTGGGACTGCCAGGTCCTGGTTTATGAGCCTTCCACCCAACTCTATCAACAGTTGGGAGGAGCTGTGCCATCAGTTCACTGCCCACTTCGGGAGTTCATACACCCGGCCAGGCACTGAACTGGACCTTTTTGCGGTCGTGCAGAAAGGGGGAGAATCCTTGCGATCATTCATCCAGAGGTTCTCTCAGGTACGAAACACTATCCCTTCTATCTCTAGCGCCTCTGTCATTGTGGCATTTAGACAGGGTGTACGAGACAAGAAGATGTTGGAGAAACTGGCGATCAAGGAGATCACCAGTGTCACAGAACTCTTCAGCTTGGCTGATAAATGTGCTAGAGCTGCGGAGGGCCATGAGATGCACTCCAAACCAACTTCGGAGGGTCACAAGAAATCCTCCAAAGAAGAAGCCGCTACCTCCGGGGGTGGCAAGAAGAAAAAGAAGACCAACGGCAAGAAGAAGCCGTCGGCCGGCACATCCAACGTTGCAGCTGCTGCAGCTCCGGGTGGCCGGGGGCCACGCCCCAAGAAGCGACCTCGACCCTCTTCTGTAGACGGTGGCAAACCCAAAGTGTGGTGTCCCATTCACAAAACGGGCAGCCACAGTTTGGAAGACTGCCGGGAGGTCCAAAACCTTGCCGAGCGCTACAACAAGCACCGAGAAGAATCTCCTTTCCGACAGAGGGAAGGAAAACAAAAAGTTGACGAAGCTCCGGCTGAAGAGGAGTTAGGATTCCAGGATCCCAAAAAGGTCCTGAAGGCCGTCTACACCTCCATCAACGATGATTCTGACGTCTCTGACAATGAGCGTCGGAAGACCATGAACACCATTTTTGGTGGATCATGGGATATTACCTCCCGTCGCGTCATCAAGACTATGCGTCGGGATATGGCCGCTGTAGCTCCTACAGTCAAGCCGGAACCTCACCAAAAGTGGATGGACACAGCCATCACTTTTGATGCTTCGGATTGTCCCTGGAGCATGGTTGGAGCAGGACAGTTACCCTTGATGGTATCTCCTACCATCAACAACATCCAGCTCCACCATGTCATGGTAGACGGAGGTTCGGGGCTTAACCTCATCAGCTTTGAAGCTTTCACTAAGCTTCAGCTCCGACCTTCGGATCTCCACCCCTCTCGACCTTTCTCCGAAGTAGGTCCGGGAGTCATCACCCCACTCGGAGCTATTACTCTCCATGTTACCTTCGGGACACGGGAGAAGTACCGCACCGAGAAGTTGGTCTTCGACGTCGCACAGATCAACTTACCCTTCAATGCCATTTTGGGTAGACCTGCCCTGTACAAATTCATGGCGGCTGCTCATTATGGCTATCTGGTGTTGAAGATGCCAACGCCAGTAGGCGTTCTCCGGATCCGCGGAGATCGCACCGCCGGAGTAACCGCACTGGAAGAGCTCCATGCGCTCACCACGGCGCAAGAGGAGGACTCCAGGCAGGAGCAAGCTCCAAAACCCCCGAGCATCCGTCAACGAGGCTCGACTTCTGCACCTCGAGTGCAGCCAAGCGACGACACCGACATTCCCGTCAAAGTCGTCCAAATTGGTTCCGATGCCGCTCAAACCACCCGTATATCGGGAGGATTGAACGACAAATAGGAACTCGCGCTCATCACTTTCCTCCGGGCTAACGTCGACATGTTTGCTTGGCAACCGTCACAAATGCCTGGGATCCCCAGGGAAGTGATTGAGCACAATCTGAAGATCTACCCCGATGCCCGGCCTATGCATCAGAAGCCTCGAAAGCAATCCGTAGAGCGACAAAACTTCATCCGACAAGATGTGAAGAAGCTACTCGAAGCCGGATTTGTCCGAGAAGTCTTCCATCCAAAATGGCTGGCAAACCCAGTCGTTGTGCCCAAGGCCGGTGGGAAGCTTCAGATGTGCATTGACTACACCACACTAAATAAGGCATGTCCAAAAGATCCATTCCCACTACCTAGTAGATCAGATAGTGGATTCCACCTGCGGGTGTGAATTACTGTGTTTCCTAGACGCATATTCTGGGTATCATCAAATCAGGATGTCTAGAGAGGATGAAGAGCATACTTCATTCATCACAGTAGATGGATTGTATTGTTACACAACCATGCCTTTTGGTCTCAAGAATGCAGCTTCAACTTTTGTACGAGCTATGTACAAAACTTTTGAAGAACTCATTAGAGACATAGTGGAAGTGTACGTCGATGACATCGTGGTCAAGTTTAGGAACAAGGAGTCACTCCTCGACACCTTGAAGGCTGTCTTCAACAAGCTGCGGGCCACCCGCACAAAGCTAAACCCGGACAAGTGCGTATTCGGGGTTAGCTCCGGAAAACTTCTTGGTTTCCTGGTAAGTCACCGGGGCATAGAAGCTAATCCGGCGAAGATAAAAGCCATTGAAGACATGCGGCCACCAACCCGCATCAAAGACGTCCAAAAATTAACTGGATGTCTAGCAGCCCTCAGTCGGTTCATATCAAGGCTGGCGGAACGGGCACTTCCCTTCTTCAAGTTATTGAGGAAGTCCGGACCATTCCAATGGTCCGAAGAAGCAGAGAAGGCATTCCAGGAGCTGAAACAGTTCCTCACCACCCTACCAATTCTGGTAGCTCCGAACCCTGGTGAGCCTTTGTTGCTTTATATTTCAGCTACTGACGAAGTTGTTAGTATGGTTCTGGTTGCGGAGAGACCAGAACTACCCCACACTCAGGAATCCAGACCCCTTCGGGAAGGTCCGGAGGTACCTGAAAGCGAGTCTGGGTCCCAGCTCCAAGATTCGAATCCACAAGAAGTCGCTTCAAGAGACCTAGACCCCTCCGGGAGGGTCCAATCATTTCTGAAGAAGCTTCGGGTTCCTCGAGCCAGAACCCGGAGGTCCCCAAAGAAAATCCGGTCTCCTCCAAGAAGATCCGGGTCAATGAAGAGGAAGCTCCGGACCCCTCCGGGAGAGTCCGGACCATTCAGTGCCCAGTGTACTTCATTAGTGAAGTACTACATGACGCCAAGACTCGATACCTAGTTGTGCATAAGCTGCTTTATGCAGTTCTTATTGCCTCCAGGAAGCTTCGCCATTACTTCCAAGCTCACAAAGTCTCAGTGGTGACCTATTACCCACTTCGAGCAATTTTGCATAATCCCAATTCAACTGGGAATATTGCAAAATGGGCAGCGGAATTGGCTGAATTTGATCTTGAATTTGTCTCAAGACAAGCAGTCAAGAGTCAAGCATTGGCAGATTTTGTGGCAGAATGGACTCCCTCTCCATCAAACCCTGGGGGCCCCAGTGAGCAGAAGACAGAGCATCAAGCTCCAACCTTCACCGAGCCTCACTTGACCCTCTACTTTGACGGCTCCATGCAGAAGCAGGGGGCCGGAGCTGGAATTCTTCTCCTTGCACCGACTGGGGAGAAGGTGAAATACATGGTACACCTTGACTTCAAGGCAACCAACAACATGGTAGAGTATGAAGCACTCATATACGGACTAAAGGTGGCACTGCCATATGGTGTCAAGCAATTGCTGGTCAAGGGAGATTCACAGCTCATCATTAAGCAGGTGAAGGGTGAATGCTCCTGTAATAATCTCCAGCTAGCTGCTTACCTCCTAGAAGTCTAGAGGCTTCAGAAGGACTTTGAAGTCCTAGACCTCCACCATGTTCAGCGTGCCCACAACGCTGAAGCCGACGAACTCTCGACAAAAGCGTCAACCGGAGCTCCGGCTCCTGATGGAACTTTTGTCCGGAGATTGTCGAATCCCACAGCTCAGCCTGCCGAACTGAGCGAAGGGGGCAAGATCAGCATCCCGAAGCTGACGGTCCCAACGGCCCTGTTACCATGGCAGCCATCAAGGGTCGTAGGTGCTGCCGGAAGCTCCGAGAAACCCAGCACGCAAGACTCAAATGCTCAAGTTAGTTCTGATGCATGGATCTCGGAGATCCGGAACTACTTGAAAGACAACATCCTTCCTGATGATGATGTATCCGCTGACCGGGTAGTTAGATTGGCTAAAAGATACACGCTGGTAGAAGGGGATCTCTACCGGCGCGGTGCCAACGGCATCCTAATGCGGTGCATCACAAGGGAAGAAGGTTGCGAACTTCTCGCAGAAATCCATGGAGGCGAGTGTGGGAACCACGCGTCTTCCCGCACGTTGGTTGGTAAAGCCTTTCGGCATGGCTTCTACTGGCCTACAGCACTCCAAGATGCAACTGAGCTGGTGAAGAAATGCGAAGCATGTCAATTTCATGCAAAGCAAATTCACACTCCGGCTCAGCCCTTACAAATGATACCTCCTACATGGCCCTTCGCTGTGTGGGGGATGGACATCTTGGGACCTTTTCCAAGAGCCGTCGGAGGTTACAAGTTCCTGTACGTCGCCATTGACAAGTTCACCAAGTGGCCGAAAGCAACTCCAGTTGTGACAATCAACAAGCAATCTGCTATCAACTTTCTGCTTTCCATTGTATGCAGATTTGGAGTCCCAAACAAAATCATCACTGATAATGGGACCCAATTCACAAGCTCTGCATTCCAAGGATATTGCGAAGACCTCGGCATACAAGTTTGCTACGCCTCCGTAGCTAATCCAGCCAGCAGTGGCCAAGCCGAGAGAGCAAATGTTGAAATCCTTAAAGGAAATAAAACACGCACTTATGAGCGTTTGAAAAAACATGGAGCCAACTGGATCGAAGAGCTTCCGCCCACTCTATGGGCCGACAGGACATCTCCAAACCAGTCAACCGGAGAGACACCCTTCTTTCTGGTGTACGGAGCTGAAGCAATCCTTCCTCCGGAAATCACCTTGGGTTCACTCCGGGTCCGGACCTTCGACGAAGCCGCGCAGGACCAGCTCCGACGTGAAGACCTAGACCTCCTTGAGGAGGGAAGGTGCCAAGCAGATGTTCGGAATGCCCGATATCGTCAAGCCCTACGGCGTTATCACCAGCGGCATGTACACAACCGACAGCTCGAGGAAGGCGATCTGGTGCTACAGAGAATACAATCCAGAGAAGGGTTAAACAAACTCTCCCCCGGATGGGAGGGGCCCTTCCGAGTGATTAAAGTATCCCGTCCCGGAAGCGTTCGCTTGGCTACTGAGGATGGGACACCTCTCCCAAATCCTTGGAACATCGAGCACCTCCGTAAGTTCTACACTTAATACCACAGAGGTGAGTCTTGAGTAACTTGAAATGTATGTTATAGAGTCATTGTACAGAGTCGGGTAGTTCCTCCGGGAGAGCAGCCGGACCTTTCCCTAAAGGTCTGCAAAGTTCATGCAACACTTGTCACAGTCTCCGGACTAAAAGTGTGGCTAACTACCCTGGGTCAAACGAGAAATGAAACACGCTTAGCCTGGTTCCATACCCTAAGAGTCTACTTGTTTCCCCTGTACCCCGGACCTATAATGAAAGACATCTTCATGTGAAATAGACTCCACGTGCATTTATTTTGTACAGGCTCAATATTTTTATTTTTCTCTTTCTTGTCTATAACAAAGACGTGCAATTCTTAAGAAATTCTAGTTCAATCGGTTTATATACGATTCGAGTTATATTGTCAATTCTTTTGGATTCAAATATTGTTCATGGCCAACTCGCCTGAAAGCCGCCAAGCCAATCTAGGGCTGGAGTGTGCTATCGACTTAGCCTGGTCAAGCACCCTAAGTACGCCACTCTACCTACACCCCGGCAGGCCAAAGTAAGGCGGGTCCGTGCACAGTTGGATCTAGAAGAAAAGACAACACATCCGGTTGTATTTAGAATCGTGTTTGACTTGAAATCTTCTTGAGAGTCATATGCCGCGACAAAGTTATAGACAAGAAACAAATTTTACTATTTTTCTTGGCTTAAGTGTGCAGGAAAAATAAAATCTACGTTGATGGAGAAAAGCCGGAGCTAACTAAGCTCCGACTCCCCTAAGGGGGCCAGCCGTCGACGCTGAATAAAAGATGGTGAGAAGACCCTGTAAATGGAGTCTGCTGCCAACCAACTGAGTGTTGGCAAAGGTCACTGTCGGAGCTACGAAGCTCCGACACCCCGGAGGATTAACTATAGATGCTCTACGCGTTGATAGAGACTATTGCCGGAGCTACTAAGCTCCAGCGATAGACAATGCCGGAGCTTCTAAGCTCCGACAACCTCAGGGGGCCCTCACTATCGAAGACTTCGAACCTAAATTCTACAAGTTCGGAGCGAAAGAGTCTTCAACAAAACACAATATCCTCTTGGTACATGTTCACAATCAAATTGTGTACATCTACCAGGGGGCCAAGTGAAGATAAGAGTGTTGAAGACAAAAATTGAAATTCACAAAAATTTTGGGGATTTCATTTATCTGAGGACAAGGGATTACATCTGGAGACAAGGGATTACAAAATTGAGGAAGAAGAAGAGAAAATACTAGTGAGAACTATAGAGATGGTCCTAGACTCTATGGAAGAATTGGGCGACCTTTTGGGCAACCTCCGATACGCTGGCTCGGGTAGCTTTGCCTTCTCCTTCGACGGGACCTTCAAGCACCGGGTCCAGAGGAAATTGGGAGTTCCGGCTGGTGTAGCACGTCAGCACATACTCTGCGACGTTCTTCGCCAGGGATTGCCCCTCAACCTCCAGTTGGTCCGCGATGACATCGCCCACCTTGGAGAGCTTGCTACCTGCTGCGCTCAACGCCTGCAGTGCTAGGTCTGGCTCCGGCTCCGGGTCATCCGGGCGCACGGGGCTAAAACCCATTGGCGTCAGTGCATCATTGGCCTTGCTCAAGAACTCCCAAATGTGTAGGGAGTCCTCAGCCCTCAAGCCCTTCATCTCTTCGAGGGATCTTCTGGCCGCCACCAGTTCAGAATTCTCACGGGCAAGGAGCTCAACTTCTTTGGCGTTTTGCTGAATCTTTTCAGCAACCCGCCTTTCGAGTTTTCCGAGCTCCTCCTCCCGGAGGTGGATCTTGTTCCGGCGGTCAACCAGGTCCTTCTCTCTACCTCTCACTTTCTTCTCCCTGGCAGTAAGGGCACACTCTTGTTCGTAGAGTTCCTGCCCTCGCACCCAGGTCTTCTCCTCTTCCTCTTGGCAGCGCTCTTCCAATTTCTTGGCGCGCTCCTCGAGACCCTTGTCAGCTAGAGCCACCTTCTCGGTGAGCTCCTCCTCCCTCCTCATGACGTCATCCCGGAGCTCTAGGAGTTTCTGCTCTTCATCCTCGAGCTGTTTCTCCCTCTCTTCAAGTGCCTCCCGGCGCTTGATGAGTGCAGTGCTGATGGCCTCAAGCTGCTCATGGCGTGCATCGGCCGCATTATTGGCTGCTTTGGCCTGATCGTAGATCTCTCGGGATTGAGCGTCGAGGGCACGAGTCATACTCTCCCTGTCATCCAGTAACTTGCCCCAGTATTCCAGGCGGATCTTCTCCCGCTTGATCCACTCCTTGTCATCCGCTAGCCTCGATTGCGCTAGCTTGGTCTCGAAGTAGAGCCATTACGCCACCGCCTAAGGGTTTGGCGCTCCTCTTCATGAGCCTTGCTGTCGTGGAAGAAGGCCAGTTGGACTTGACACAGACTGGAACATGCGTTGTCAATGGACAGCGACAACGGGATGGGTTCCGGACCTGCTGGGGTCTCCTCCGCTGGTTCCAGCGGGTCTTCGGATACAAAAATTGGGTCCCACTCTACAAGAGTGGTCCCTTGGGTCTCCATGGCACTAGGGCCGTCCTCTGGGATGGCCTCAGTCGCCATCGAGGAAGGCCTCGCCGCCAAATCTTCGTTCACCCCCTCAGGCTGGGGGCCAGCGACTTCGATGGGGCACTCCGGCTCGGCCGCAGGTACCTCCGACGTCGTCGCTCCCGGAGCAGGAGCCGCTACTGGCTCCGGTCTGAGCACCTCTTCTGATGAGGGCTCAAGCTCCGTCACCTCTTCAACATCGACCGGCCCTGTGGCCGGAGCTCCAACAATGACCGGCTCAGCAGTCGGTGCTTCGGAGGTAGCCGGCCCAACTGCCGAAACTACCTTAGTTTCCGGTGCGCGCGCCGGAGCTTCAATCACCTCCGACTCAACCACCAGGGCTTCAACAATTTCCGGCTCGGAGGCCGGGATTACTGCTTCCTCCGGCTCAGCAGCCGGAGCTTCCATCGTCGCAGTATCAGAACCCGGAGCTTCAACCTCCGGGACAGGTGCCGCTGGCGCATCTTCACTCCCGTGGTCCGGCGCTACCACGGGAACTTCTGGGGATGAGTCGAGGTCCATGACCACGACAGTCGGCGCCGGAGCTGTCGCAGCTTCAGCCACCACTTGGGGCGGCACTGGGACAGGAGCAGAAGCTCCCACCCTCACGGCCTCAGACACTGTGGCTGAGGATGGAGCCTCACTCCCCTTCTTGGGGACGCTGCAGATGATGAACAAAGAAAATTAACAAACAGTTGCTACAATTAAAATAATTGTCCAAGGTAGAGATTAAAAATTACCTTGGGAGGCTTCCGCACCAGCTTGTGCGGAACCTTTTTCCCAGGCGTTCTGGGCTGGCCATAGTCGGCGTAGAAGCTCCGGAAGGCCCCCCGGAACTTGTCGCGGCCACTGGCGTCTCCCGAGTCGAGGCTCTCCTCGATCGGGAGGAACCCCCGGACCTGGAGGCCTCCACCAGCCCAGGTGCCGGAGTCGCGCGCCCGGAGCTAACACCCTGGGAGGATCCCACCGCGTGAACAGACGCGCTCTGGGAGGACCCCACTGCAGGAACGGTCTCGTTCCGGGAGGACCCCATTACGGGGACAGTCGCCACGGTGGTAGAAGACCTTCCCCTCTGGGGAGAAGGAACCGAGACAGAAGTAGCGGGCCTGACGGACCTTCCGTCGGCATGCCGCAGCTTCCTCTTCCGGCTCTCTGGTTCATCCACCAGCTCCTTGCCCTTGCTGACGACCTCGACCCTTGGCTTTGGGGCAGGGACAGAGCCATCTTCGGGCATTCCGGGGATCGCCACCCGGGTGGTTGATCTTCTCTCGACGACACCAAGGTCGTCAAGTACGAGCATCTTTCGCCGGAGCTCCCTGCTGAACTCCACTTCCACATTCAGAGGGAGGAAGGCCGACGGGGGAGTCAAGTCATCAACGTCGACGTCGATGCCGTGCTGGAATTTCTTGAGGTGGAACTCCAAGGTTTTCCCCACCATGTTAGACTTCAACCCAGTCTCAACCCGGTCGTCGTCCATCACGCTGTTGAGGGCCCAAGCGAGTTTCTCCCTCCTCTTCAACGGCACCCACCTGTTGACCAAGAAATTGCAAAATACCGCCTGAGGAGTCAATCCTCCCTCCACGCATTGGCGGATCCTGGCCAAAGCAGGGTTGAAAGCTTCCGCCAGCACCGGAGCTTCACTCCAGATTGTTGTGTCGATGCCGGGAAGACCATCGGGCAGCTCCAACCTCTCGTGCTCCTCCACCCTGACGACTATCCAGTCTTTCTTCCAGTCATCCCACTTCCCAGAGGGAAATGATCGGAGGTATTTGAATGGGCACTTCTTGCACTTCACGAAGTAGTAGAAGCCAAGGTACTCATTGCTCCGGCCAGTGGTGTGGACGGTGAAGAAAGTCTGGAAGAGTTCAATGCAAGGGGGGATGCCCACCCACATCTCACAGAAGTGGACGAAGATGGACATGAGGAGGATCGAGTGAGGGCCAAGGTGATATAACTGCAGACCATAGAAGTCTAGCAGCATCAAGAAAAAGGAAGAAAAAGGTGGGATCAACCCCACCATGGCGTACGAGGAGAAGTACACCATTTCGCCGGAGTGCTCCTTATCGAATGGGAGCTCCCCACCGGTGCGGACCGAGCGGTTGAAGAAGTCCGAGGACCACCCCATGAGGGCCCGGACCTTCTCCAGGTCGCTGTCGGTCTTCAAGCAACTCTCGTGGAGACCCAACTCCATCGCGGCACGGCTAGGCAAGAGAAGAAAAGCGGAGCACAAGTTGGGAGTTTGATCGCAAGAACAGATGAGAGGCGCAAAGAACTCCCGACGGTGCGCACTTTCCTTCTTAAGTAAGCCCTCGCAACGCTTGGATGGAAACCGCAAGGAAGTCGAAGGTACCACCCAAAAATTCCACCCAGCCGATGACAAGCGGGCCCGGTACCACCCCGACGATCAAGTCGAGGTTCTTACCCAGGTGAACGGTTGTCATCAAGAGGCGGGAAGCCAAAAGGTGGCGGCCTGACAAGGCGCGTGGAACCGATATGGTTTTCGTATCGGGAACCGGCGACCTTCAATTGCGTGAGATCCGCACGCCAAAGATCTCATCTGCCGCACGCGGGATACGCCACGCGGCGAGTATTTAATTCCAAGTCCTTGCCAACGGCACCCTCGAAGACCCTTGAAGACTCAGTTCAAAGGTCGCGAGGATGGACCCACCTCCAGCGGAATGACTCCCACGAAAGTAGGTCCAGGGGGCCACTGTCGGTATCCTAGAAACCGTACACCCCTTGAGGTTATAAAGATCTCAAAGGAAAATCATTTACTTGGTTTGAAGACCCTCGAAGGCCCACATGTCAGACATAGCCGGACCCGCTTCTCCAACATGGTTAATCCCTGGGTCGCCACGTGTACTACCAAACCGGAGCTGCCGCCCACAAGGGGGAAGCTCCGGGCCATGTACCGAAATGGCACCTCCGGACTTAGCCCCAGACCAAGAGAAGCTCCGGACCTGACACGTCTCGGGTAGCCCCAGAGCTACCTGTTTCCATAGTATGCTCCGGAGCTACCACGTGTCCAACCATCGGATCTTCAGCCCCTAACCTCCGGAAGACCCCACAACGGCTCCGGATCTTCAAAGGGGAACCAAGGACTTCAAGACCCGATTAAGTGTCATTAATACCATATTAATGACACTTAAACGGACGATCTTAACACCAATAACGGTGCTGTCAAAGCCCGTTACAGGGTCATTAAGAGCGATTAAATGTGTTAAATAAGTGTCAATACCAGTAACCGCTGGGGCCACATGTCGGGCCAGGCTAACTTGTAACGGCCTGCCCTTGTACTATAAAAGGATAGGCCGACGACACGTTCAAGGGGCTGGACACACAAGCCTTGGACGCTAAACACAAGCTCTCACAGCTAATACAACAGCAACACATCCGTGGAGTAGGGTATTACGCTCAGGCGGCCCGAACCACGTAAACTCTGGTGTCTCCTGTGTCAATTCCAACTCACCTTCTTGAATCTCCGCACGCCCATACCGAACTTCAAACTCCCCTAACACTTTAGCAGTGTAGGGAGATCTGCCGGTTCCAAACCACCGACAGTATGAAAGACACACTAAAAGAGCTCACAACTTTGCGTGAGGGTAAGGGATTAAAAGTAATCTAACTTTCACAAAGCACCGGACTAGTCCGATCATGGACCGGACTAGTACGTTCATCTTTCTGGAATTCCACTTATAGGGAGACCGGACTAGTCCGTGCATCCACCGGACTAGTCCGTTGATGTTTCTGGAGTCTCTCATATGAGGGACCGGACTAGTTCGATCATGGACTGGACTAGTCCGTTGAACCTTCTGGAATCTCCCATTCGTGGAGATCGGACTAATCTGCGGACTAGTCCGATGAACTTTCTGGAGTCACCTACACACAGCACCGGACTAGTCCGAGCTTGGACCGGACAAGTCCGACAAACTTTCTGGACTTCAAAATGCACTGATATCGGACAAGTCCGGACTATGACCGGACTAGTCTGGTGTTAGGGTTTTTCAACGGCTACCTTTTGGAAACCCTATAAATAGAGAATCCACAGCTTTCCTATTAACACACACGTCGAATACTGATCAAACAAAGAACCCTAGCACCGCCACTTCATCCCAAGAGCCCAAAACACATCTCCCCACACATCTAAAGTGCAAAAGGAGTGAAATCAATTGAACACTTGGATTCGGGATTGGGAGATCGTCGTTCTTTCATTGCAAGCTCTTGGGGTTTGATCTTTCTACAATCATACTCTGCATTGTAATACTTTTGAGTGTATTTGATCACTTCTTTGTTGTAATTCTCGTGGGAGCCCTTAACGTGTGAGGTTGCCCCACAAACCTGGTGATTACCCGTGATAGTGAGATCAAGTCGGCCTTCGTGGTGACTTGAAGAGGGAAAGGGTTGGAGACCCAGTTCTGTGTGAGCTTCCTCAACGAGGACGTAGATCTCGTGGTGAGATCGAACCTCAGGAAAAATTCGTGTGTCTTGTTCCTTATTTTATTTGAATTTTGTTCACTAGATCACTTAAGTGCTAAAACATCAACCTAAGGCAATTATAAGTTTTACCTGCATTCTTATACTAATCTCAAATAAAAATATCAGTTGTTCTCATTTCCGCTACTAAAGAAACTTAGATTCCCAATCAACACTTGTTCAACACACTTATTTTTAGCACACCGGACAAGTCCACCCACACGACCGAACTAGTCCGGCCAACCAAAATTTGACGATTCTATTAAGTGTGCAGGGAATTCAAAAGGCCTATTCACCCCCCCTCTAGGCCACATTCAATCACCCATCTGCCAAAAAGAAACTCCATACAATACAAATGAAAGCCTCTATAAAAATAAAAAGGAGTAGAAGACATGGCTACAAGAAAAAGAAAAAGCATCCACTCTTGAAAAGAGTAAGAGTGCTAAAAAAAAGTAGCCATGTTTCATCCTTAAGAGAGAGCAAAGGAGTTATCACCTCGCCCCTCCATTCCATTCATGTGCACAAGAATTTTCCCTTCACTTTGTTTACTGCATAAGTCTCTCATAGGATCAAGCTTTTGACTTAGTAAGATATGAATTGCAAATGTGTGCTACATTCATCCCTACCAAGCTCCAGATATAGCCACTTTTAGTATAGGGACAAGAATTGGAAAAACATGCCATGGTGAGGACTCAAACACTTTGAGAGATTTGAGAGATTCCAATCGAGAAGGCAAGGGAAAAAGTTCACATGACTTTCAAATATAGCAATTGCCAAATCATTTCAGTAGAGAATGATCCAAGGGAACTTCATTCTAACCGTTTCACTTTTCAAACACCCAAGATTGATGTGGTAGCCACATACACAAAGGGGATCGATGAATTCAGGTATAAGAAATAACTAGTATCCTTATTTTCTACCTTATAGCAAATTCATGACAACACTCTAGTTCTTCTTGCCTTCACTCGAGGACGAGCAAAGGACTAAGTGTGGGGGAGTTTGTTGACGGTCCTTAAGTACCGCATTTTGACTGTCAATTCACCTCATAATGTGCATAAAAGAAACACAAAACATAGTGGTAGGGTTATACACTAACCCAATTCCACAAGTGTTGGTGTTTATTTGTATGCAGGTGAATTATTACCCAAAATACCAAAACATGCAGGGATGAATCCATGAAAAATGGATTTCAACGAATCAGGCGGTGACACGTGGCAACACATGGATCAAATGGCCCACAAATAGAAGAATACGAGGAGATCCAACGGTGTTGCACCCATATATATCAAGGGGACCCACCTGGAAGCCACCTGGAGGAAGCACTCCACGAGGGGAGCCTTGACCAGGTCGGCCGAACTAGGGGTTCAGCCGACCTCTTCCTGGTGACTAATTCGCGCGTTAATTGTGGCGGGAACCGACCCTTCTCCACCTATAAATAGACCCCCCTCACCTCACTTCTCACACACACAAAAAGTTGAGAATAGTGCTACACTCCAAAGGTTTAGAGTAGTCCTAGAGGCTACCAAAGTAGGAGAGTGTGATGAAGAGTCTAGGAGAAGGAGGCTTGGGCTTGTCAAGTCCCTCTTCTACACTTGTACCCCTACAAAGGTTTTACTCAATCAAGTAAGCCATTGAGAATTCAATACAAGTTTGATCTTTTATTCTTAGTAGTTGGCACAAGTAGTTACTTGTGGGTTCACTACTTTAATTCATTAGAGGCTCTAGTTGTAGCTTTGTGTTCGAAACAACTAGAGTAGTGATTTAGAATGTAAGCATGGTGCTTTGGTTATAAATCATCAGTGGATATCTCGCAGACCCACGGATTGAAGAGGTAGGCAGTAGGTGGTGACAGCCCTATGTGTCCTTCGTAATCCTCCACGTTCGGCTATGCCATAGGCTCTTGGCGGGAGTCGTCCTAGTATTGCTAGGAGTAAGCCACTACAAGAATCTGTAAATAGGGCATCGGCCATAGAAGTGTCGGTTGTCTACAGAAACCGACACTCATATATTAAAAGTGTTAGTTAACTGACGCTCTTAGCCAATGAAATATTTTGGACGCATTTAACTTATAAATGCGTTCCGGCCGACACCTTTAATCATTATGAGTGCTGGTTTTTAAAAACCGACACTCTTAAAGTTATAGGTGTCGGCCTCTGAAACCGACGCTTTTAAACCATTATGAGTGTCGGTTGGAAAAGAATCGACGCACAAACGTCTTACACAACAAAAAAAATAAAAAAATCAGCTTCCATCTGCGCACAACAATTATTTCTCCATCCCATCTGAGCTCCCCATCCTCTTCGCACTATATTGAATATCATTGCACATTGAACAACAAATTGAACATCGACCATCAATCTCAATCAATTCACAGCAAGAAAATGAACACAACTCGGGTAATTCGGCATCAATCTGAATCAATTCACAACAACAAAATGAACACAAGCAGGGAGATTCAATGCCCCCTGAGACAACAAAAAAAATAAAAAAAATCCACGACGCTTTCATTCCTGCTCCCTAGAGTGTGAAGAAGCAGCGAGGCCGGCAGGGACGTTGAGATCTTCAACCGTGCGACATCGTCGACAAAGACGAGCATAAAGGTGTCGCCGCCGCATCCGCCCTTGCTACCATCGCGCCCACGTCCGCCCCAGTCACTGCGTCTGCCGCCGAAGGCGCGCGCGATGCGGAGCTGCATGTGGAGGTAGTCGGGGGAGGCGGCAGCAGGGAGATGGAGGTCGCGTGGAGGAGGCAGGCGCAGGGACCTGCGCGTGGAGGGCATCGGAGGATGTACGCCGGGAGTCAACATCGGGCTGGAGCCGCGCGAGGACGATGAGCGGGGGTGGCGCACGCGCAGGCGGGAGCGGGCAGAGGCACGGGGCCGGGGGCGGGCAGAGGGGCGGGGGCGGCGCACGCGGTGGCGGGCAGAGGGGCGGGGGCGAGGGTGGGCATGCAGGGACGGGGGCAGTGGCGCACGCGGGGGCGGGCAGAGGCGCAGGGGCGGCAGCGCACGCGGGGACTGGCAGAGGCCCGCTAGCAGCAGCGCACGTGGGAAGGGAAGAGGCGTGGGGGTGGCGGTGCAGAGAATAGCGGTAGGGTTTTGTTGTTGCTCGCGGGCTGGATAAAAAATAGGACTGCGGGGACGGTGCACGCGGGGTCCACTAAAGCGCGTCGGTCAAACTGACAATACTAGCTGGGCGCCAATTAAAAAATTTCGAAATCTGGCGGGCGCGCGGTGAGCAGGAGAAAAAAATTTCGGGAGCTGTATGGTCGTCAGTTTGGGCCGACGTATTTATTAAAAGTGTCGGTTCAACTGACACAATTAATAAGAGCGTCAGTTTTTAAGTTTCACTGACGCATTTACTTTACAAATGTCGGTTTTTTAAAACCGACACCCTTAATCCATTTAAATGTGATGGCCCCAACGCTGGTAACTGAACCAACACTTTATTCATCTTTTCCTGTAGTGAGCCCGTGCCCGAAGCAAGCATCTACTGCAAAATACCTTGAATTAGGATCAGTACTTTGAATTCCTCTCTGTTCCTTGCCTACCAAACAACTTTGTGTCCTTGGGTGAGCCAGTCCGACAGATTAGCACACACGTTCTTTGGATTCGATACCCTTGGGAATACTCCGTAAGGGGAAGTGCTACAACGGTATTTCCGTGCACTTGAGGATAACTCTGTGGTGAGAAATACCAACAAACCTATCATGGAGCGTTATATCTTTTGGTCCACACTTGGACCATCTTCATTAAGGTCGAGGTGCCCATTGGTTGCCATTGGAGTCTTGATGGGTTTGGCTTTGTCCATGCAAACTTCTTGAGTATGTCTTGCGTGTACTTCGTTTGACTTGTGAGCGTGCCTTCCTTGAGTTGCTTCACTTGAAATCCTAGGAAGAACTTCAACTCCCCTATCATGGACATCTCAAACCTTTCGGTCATAATCTTAGAAAACTCATCACAAAAAATTTTGTTAGTAGAACCAATTATAATGTCATCGACATATATTTCTCAAATAAACAAATCATCATTGAAATGCTTGGTGAATAGAGTATAGTCGGCCTTCCCATATTTGAAACCATTTTGAGTTAGAAAGTCTCTCAGGCACTCATACCAAGCCCTAGGAGCTTGTTTGGGGCCATAGAGAGCCTTACGCAATTTTTAGACATGGTTTGGGAAATTTTGATCGCCAAAGCCTGGAGGTTGCTCCACATACACCTCTTCTTTGATTGTTCCATTGAAAAGTGCACTCTTTACGTCCATTTGGTATAGCTTAAAATCATGGTGAGTAGCAAAGGCAATAGCAAAGGCAAGTAATACGCGAATTGATTCGAGCCTAGCTACGGGAGCAAATGTTTCATCAAAATCCAAACCTTTGACTTGTGAGTATCCCTTGGCCACAAGTCATTCTTTGTTCCTTCTAACCACCCCGTGCTCATCTTGTTTTTTGCGGAACACCCATTTGGGGCCCACAACATTTGCATTTGGCCTTTTCACGAGCTCCCATACTTGATTTCTTACAAAATTGTTAAGCTCTTCTTGCACGGCTATCACCCAATCTGGATCTCATAGTGCTTCTTCAACCTTGTGAGGCTACAAAGAAGAAACAAAATAGTAATGTTCACAAAAATTTACAACACGAGATCGAGTAGTTACCCTTGGAGATGTCTCCAAGGATGTTGTCAACAGGATGGTCCCATTGAAAGCTTTGATGTACTCTTCGGTGTGGTGCTTGAGTTCTTGGAACTTCATCATCTTCGTCCTCACTTTCTTTGTCCCACCCTTGATCGATGGCCTCATTTTTCATCTTGTTGAAGCGCATCTTGAGGGTCTTCAGCTTGATCCTTAGAGGAAGAGTTTGCTTGATGTATGGGATGGTCACTTGAGTCTTGAGGTTGTTCTTTTAGTCAAATGTATCCAAGTGCCATCCTTCCTATCACCACTTGTGGAGCTTCTTCTTCTTGATTTAGCATATGACGATCAACTTGCTTTACTTGGGAGCCATTAGTCTCATCAAAAACTACATCACGTGCTACTTCAACAATTCTGGAGGATTTGTTGAAAACACGATAGGCATAAGTGTTTGATTCATAACATAGCAAGAAACCCTCATCGGACTTTGAAGCGAACTTTGAGGCCCTAGGCTTCTTGTTGAGAATATAGCATTTGCTTCCAAAAACACAAAATAGGAAATATTGGGTTTATTACCGGTTAGGAGTTTATAAGACATCTTCTTCAATATGATATGGAGATACAACCCGTTTATATCATGGAAAGCGGTGTTAACTGCTTCTGCCCAAAACTAGTCTGACATCTTGTACACATCAAGCATGGTTCTAGACATCTCAATGACCACCATATTCTTCCTATCGGTCACCCCATTTTGTCGAGGGGAGTAGGGGGTCGAGAAATCATGCTTGATGCTTCTTCATCCAAAAACTTTTCAACTTGAGGTTCTTGAACTCGGTGCCGTTGTCACTCCTTATAGTCTTGATTCTCAAGGAGAACTCATTTTGAGCTCTTCTCAAGTATTTCTTGAGAACACCTTGAGTCTCGCTTTTGTCTTGCAAAAAGAACACCCGAGTGAAACGTGAAAATCATCGACAATTACAAAACCATATTTGTTACCCGCAATGCTTATGTAGGCAATTGGACTAAAGAGGTACATGTGTAGAAACTCCAATGGTCTTGCTGTCATCATGATGTTCTTGGTTGGATACTGAGCTCCAACTTGCTTTCCGGATTTACATACGCTACATGGCCTATCCTTTTCAAACACAACATTCTTTAAGCCACGGATGTGCTCGCCCTTAAGAACTTTTTTCAAATTCCTCATCCCAACATGGGCAAGTCTTATATGCCAAATCAATCACATGTTGGTTTTTGCCATTAAGCATGTGTACAGTTGGGCTTTATCCGCGGAGAAATCCAAAAGATAGAGTTTTACATTGAGCACACCATTAAAATCAATTGAGTCATTGCTCCTTCTTGTGATGGACACACCCTCATTAGTGAAAATACAATTATAACCTTTGTCGCATAGTTGTGGTATGGACAATATGTTATAATCAAGTGAATCCACATGTAAAACACTTGAAAGAGTATGATTAGAGGATATAGCAATTTTACTGGTGCCAAGAATTTTCCCTTGGCTATTATCCCCAAAGTAGATTCCCTCGCTTCGATCTTCATTTTTCTCATAATCCACAACATTTTCCTCTCTCCGGTCATATGATTTGTGGATCCACTATCAAGGACCCACTTAGTCCCACCAGAGGAGTATGCCTACAAAATAGAGTTAAGCCTTGGTTTTAGGTACCAAGTGGTGTTGGGTCCTTTGATGTTAGTCAAGAGGCACTTGGGCACCCACACGCAAGGTTTTGGACTCTTACGGAGTGGCCCGACATACCTAGCATAAGGCTTACCAGATTTGTTTTTCAACAAGACATATGAAGCATCAAAATCATGAAACAATATATGAGGTTTGTTTTTAGGAAGGTTGTGTGAAGTAGATATGTTCTTTTCTTTATTGTGGTGGTATGATCCATATTTAACATCAACAATAAAGTCATTGCCATTCTTGGGAGTCTTAGCATTTTGAGTCCTCCCCTTAGAATAGCCAAGACCATCTTTGACGAGGGGATGTATTGTGTTGGTGTATGCACTACGTGCATATGCCATCTTATCTTTGTCAAAGATGACACCTTTTGGTGCTTGCTTGTTTTGTGCAACTTTAAGCTCATCTTTTATTTATAGGATCAAGTTAGAGCACTTGCAAGCTTGAGGTGTTTCGGATTTGACATTTGTGGAAGATGAGCTTTTGGAGGAAGAAGGTGTATTTACCTTGAGAGACCCCACTTGTGTTTCAAGGATCTTGTTAACTTTGTCAAGCTAACAAGTTCATCCTTTAACACAATTGTAGCCTTCTCAAGTTTTGAGCAAGTTTCCTTACTCAATGAGAGTTCATGCTCAAGTGCATTGCTTCTTTCTCTTTCAAGCTCCTAGAGCTCCTCAAACTATTGACATATCTCCTTTTGTTGGATGAGCATGTCCTCTTGACGATTAATGAGCCCTTCGTTCTCAAATATCTCATCCGATAACAACTTCAATCTTTTCAAGGTGCTCTTACTCATATCTTTGAGCATGTCTTCATTTTCACTACCACTATCAAAATTATCAAGTGATGAAATTGAAGAAGATGATTTAGATTTAACCTTCTTTCTTCCCTCCTTGGCCATGAGGCATGTTGGTCTTGAGCTCTACAAGTTGTGGAAGAGCTTGTTCTCCGTGGTTGATCTATTCATGGAATTTGTTGCCATCTTCTCTTCTTCTTCTTCTTCGTCGGAGGAGTCTTCATTTGAATCCCACTCCTTCCCAAGGTGGGCTTGTCCCGATTGCTTCTTCTTCTTGAAGAATTTCTTCTCTTGGGACTTGTCCTCCTTCTTCTTTTTGTTTTCTTCATGTGGGCAATCCACAATGAAGTGGAAGTATTCCCCACAATTGTAACAAGCTTTCTTTGCTCTTGTCTTGGACTTGTCCTTTTTCTTGTTATCATGCTGCTAGCTCCCCCTCCTCCTTCTCATCATTCTCTTGAACTTGTTGATGAAGAGTGCCTCTTCCTCATTGGTGTTGAGGCTCTCTTCATCACTTTCTTCTTGTTCTTTGATATCTTGATGATGTTGCCTTGAATGCAACATCTTTCTTCTTTGAGGAGGTGAGATTTTGGAGGTCGTTGTAAAACATGGCCTCTCGCTCCATCATCCCATGGTTGATGATTCTCCCTAGTACTTCTTCCGGAGTCATCTTGTAGAATCCCGGACTCTCACGAATCAAGGAGCAAAGAGCGACATTTCGGGGCATGAATGTCCGTATCATCCTCTTTACCTCTTCGTGGTTCGTACATCAGGTGCATACATAAGAACGGTTCTTGTTGATGAGCACCTTGAGGCGATTGTACATGTTTTGGGGGGTCTCACCATCCATGATGGTGAACCTCCCAAGTTCTCCCTCGATCATCTCGATCTTCACCTCCCTTATGACATGATTGCCCTCATGCACCGTCTAGAGCGTATGCCATATGTCTTTGGCCACCTCCAACCCATCAATTCTATTGAACTCTTCTCGAGTCAAGGATGAGTTGATCACTCCAACCGCTTGAGCATTGCGGTGGAGTAGGATGGCTTGCTCCGGGGTAACGTCTTTTTCATTCTTGGGAAGATGAACACCTGTTAAAACAATTTGCCACAAGCTAAAGTTTAAGGAAATGAGGTGCATCTTCATTGTCGGTACCCTGCGTACCGGGTACCCCATGATACCGCAAGAAAAGCCATGGAGTTCCACCTGCCTGAGTTGAAGACCTCCAAAGGCTCCACGTGTCCCGCAACACTGGGCCCGCCTTCCTCATTAGGGTAGCTCCAGTGCCAGCACGTGTAACGCAAGGCCGGACCTAACTCCATGTATAGGGAAGCTCTGGTCATGCAACGTATCCAGTGGCCTCGGATCTAACCCCAGTAGAGGAAAGCTCCGGTGCTGCCATGTGCATAGCGGCTCCGGACCTGCCTCCCCACGGTGGGAAACTCCGGAGCTGCCACGTGTCGAGCCTCCAGACCTAAGCCTACAACGGGAAGACTACTGAATCTCCAACGGCGTAAATATTCAAGAGGCAGTCAAAGCAGCCATTACAAGACTTGATTACGTGTCATTAATGACATGTTAATAGACCTTTAGTACCGGTAACACCACCATTAAGGCGCGTTATCACACTGTTAATTATGCTTAATACACACAAAACGTGTATTAGGTAATTACAGATTGTCGGGGCCACATGTCGGGCCAGGATGACAATGTAACGACCAGTCCTTATACTATAAAAGGGTTGCACCGCACGGTACAAAGGGCAAGTCCAATGAAGTGCTCACACACACATACTCATACATACAACAACCACCCGTGGAGTAGGGTATTACGCTCAAGCGGCCTGAACCACGTCAAAATCCTTCGTGTCACTATCTTGTTCATAATCTCACGTGCACCCAACCAATTACGAACCTCTGCGGACTATAATATAGTAGTACCAGGGGAAGTATCGATCGCACACTTTGACATTTTAGCGCCAGGTAGGGATGCCTAAGATTTTGAGATGGTGAACTCTGCGGCAGCATCATCCAATGGCAATATCGGACAACCTGACGGAGGAAATCCCTCCAATTCCCAACAGCTAGCTGGGGCTATTGTCTCGACGGGTGTTGCTGCACCACCACCACCACGTGCTCTAGCAGCCAACGCCGGACAACAGGATGGTGTCCTCATGTCGGTGACTGCATCGGCAAATGACTCGGAGAATGCGCTAATCACTGCGCGTACTCTGCTCCAGCATCCTCCAATAGCTGGAGCTCCTCCGGCAGCAATGGAACAATTGTCATCAGCAACCAAGGCTCGTTCCCTTGCTGGGCAGGCAACTTCTTAGTGAAGGACCTTGTCTGGCAGACTAGGTCCACAGGTTTCACAGCACAGGAGACGTGTTGTGTCTCATCAAGTGACGTCGTTGCCCTTCGAGGCGCATCACACTCACACAGCGTCGAAGCTCTCGACCTACGATCTACGGTCGGAGCTTGACCACTATTACAGGCAGCAGGACAACTATGTCCTCATGGAGCGTGCTCGCGAGAGGCAAGCTGCACATGAGAACCCTTCTCCCCTGGGAGTAGGAGGCGGTTGTTCGGCTCTGGCCATGCACCTAGGCATGGTCCAATTGCCACAGAAGTTCCGGCCTCATCTGCAGGAGAAGTACGGCGGGACTATCAACCCTGTCGAGTTCCTCCAAATCTACTCCACCACCATCCTCGCGGCTGGAGGCAATGAGGCCGTAATGTCCAACTAATTTCCTGTTGCTATGACTCGGACAGCCAGGTCCTGGTTCATGAGTCTTCCGCCTGACTCCATCAACAGTTTGCTGGAACTTTGCCGCCAGTTCACCGCCAACTTTGGGAGCTCCTATACCAGACGTGGCACATAACTGGATCTATTTGTCGTGCAATAGAAGTAGGGGGAGTCACTGCAATCGTTCATCCAGTAGTTTTCCCAATTACGAAACACAATTCCTTCCATCTCCAACGCATCTGTCGTTGGTGCATTTCAACATGGCATCAGAGACAAGAAGATGCTGGAGAAGCTGGCGACACAAGAAGTTACCAGTGTCACAGAACTCTTCAGCCTGGCTGATAAATGTGCAAGGGCTATGGAGGGCCGTGAAATGCACTCCAAGCCAGTTCTGGAGGCTAGTAAAAAGTCCTCCAAGGCTGAAGCCATTGCCTCTGGCAGTGGGAAAAAGAAGAAAAATTCCAACGACAAGAAGAAGCCATCGGCTGACATGCCTGCTGGTGCTGCTGTAGCTCCAAGTGCTCGGGGGCTACGCCCCGAGAAATGTCCTCGACCATCGTCTAAGGACAGCGGCAGTCAAAAGATTTGGTGTCTAATCCACAAAACGGACACTCAAAATCTTGAAGATTGCCGTGAGGTCCAAAACCTTGTCAAGCGCTTCAACAAGCGCCGAGAAGAAGCTCCTTTCCGCCAGTGGGAAGGAAAGCAGAAAGTCGACAAAGCTTCGGCCGATCCGGAGCTAGGCTTCCAGGACCTGAAGAAGGTCCTCAAGGCTGTGCACAACACCATCGATGATGATTCTGACATCTACAACAACGAGCGTCAGAAGACCCTTAATACCATATACGGAGGGTCCTGGGATATCATCTCCCGCCGGGTTCTCAAGACAATGCGTCGAGAGATGGCTGCCACAGCTCCGACCGCCAAGGCAGAACCCCATCTAAAGTGGATCGATACTCCCATCACTTTTGATGCTTTGGACTGCCCAAGGAACATGATTGGAGCTAGTCAACTGTCATTGATGGTTTCTCCTGTCATTAACAACGTCCAACACTATGATGTTCTGGTGGACAGAGGTGCAGTGCATAACCTCCTGATCTACGAAGCATTCATGAAGATCCAACTCCAACACTTAGACCTTTGCCCCTCATGTCCTTTCTCTGGGGTAGGTTCGGGGCCATCGGTTCTCTCGGCTTAATTACACCCATGGTGACTTCAGAACTCGGGAGAACTATAGGATCGAGAAGCTGGTGTTCGACGTGGTGCATATCAGTTTACCCTTCAATGCCATCATAGGCAGGTTAGCCCTGTATAGGTTCATGGCCGCTGCTCACTACAGCTATTTGGTGTTGAAGATGCCAACACCCTCAGGCGTTCTCGGATCTGCGAGGATCACATCGCAGGAGTCACTGCGTTGTAAGAACTCCACGGACTTGCAACGGCGCAGGAGGAAGCATTCGACAAGGAGCTAGCTACTCAACCTCCGAGCACACATCACCAAGGCTCAACCTTTGCACCACGCGTGCAGCCAAGCGGCAACACCGACATCCCCGTCAAAGTCATCCAAATTGGTTCCGATGCTACCCAGACCACCCGTATATCGGGAGGTCTGGACAACAAATAGAAACTTGCGCTCACCACTTTCCTCCGGGCGAATATCGACCTGTTTGCCTGGCAACCATCACAGATTCCTGGGATCCATAGGGAGGTTATTGAACACAACCTGAAGATATATCCTGACGCACGGCTAGTACATCACAATCCCCAGAAGCAATCAATCGAGCGACAGAACTTCATAAGACAAGAGATCAAAAAGCTGCTTGAAGCTGGTTTCATCCAGGAGGTTCACCATCCACGGTGGCTGGCAAACCCAGTCGTTGTACCCAAGGCCGGTGGGAAACTTCGAATGTGTATCAACTACATGGCATGTCCAAAAGACCCATTGCCACTACCTAGGATAGACCAGATAGTGGATTCCACCTCCAGGTGTGAACTATTATGTTTCCTAGATGCATATTCTGGATATCATCAGGTTCAAATGTCTAGGGAAGATTAAGAGCATACTGCCTTCATAACAGTAGATGGGTTGTACAGTTATACTGCCATGCCTTTCGGTCTCAAAAACGCTGCTTGAACTTTTGTGCGAGCCATGCCCAAAACCTTTGGACAGCTCATTAGGGACTTGGTGGAAGTCTATGTCGATCACACCGTCGTGAAGGTCAAGAACAAGGAATAACTCCTTGAAAACCTACAAGCTGTCTTCAACAAGTTGTGCGTCACGCGCACCAAGTTAAATCTGGACAAATGTGTCTTTGGGGTTAGCTCCGAGAAGCTCCTCGGATTCTTGGTGACTCACTGAGGAATTGAGGCAAATTCGGTGAAGATCAAGGCTATTGAAGACATGCGGCCTCCAACCTGTATCAAGGATGTCCAAAAGATAACTGGATGTCTAGCTTCCCTCAGCCGGTTCATCTCAAGACTGGTAGAATGGGCACTTCCCATATTCATGTTGTTGAGGAAGTACAGACCATTCAATTGGTTTGAAGAAGTAGAAAATGTGTTCCAAGAGCTCAATCAACTACTCACCACACTACCAATCTTGGTAGCTTCGGAGCCTGGTGAGCCTCTTTTGCTTTACACTTCAGCAACTACGGAGGTTGTCAGCATGGTCCTGGTCGTGGAAAGACCAGAGCCTCCTACAGTTCAGGAGCCTAGACCCCTCCGGGAGGGGCCAGAGCTACCTGAAGGCGAGTCTGGGTCCCAGCCCCGAGGCACGTATCCTCAAGGTGAGTTGCTAGAGGATCAAACTCTCTCATTTGAGGGAGTTCTCATAGCTGAAGAAGAAGTTTTGGACCCCTCCAAAGGGTCCGAGAAGCTCAACAAGAAGGTCCGGACCCCTTCAGAGGGGTCTAGGTGGATGAAGAAGGAGCTACGGGCCCTTCCAGGAAGGTCTGGACCGTCGAACAGCTAGTGTACTTCATCAGTGAAGTACTACATGATGCCAAGACTCGATACACCAAGGTGCATAAGCTGCTTTATGCAGTTCTTATTACCTCAAGGAAGCAATATAACTACTTCCAAGCCCACAAGATATCAGTGGTAACCTCCCATCCACTATGTTCTATACTGCACAATCCAAATTATACTAGAAATATTGCAAAGTGGGTGGCGGAGCTAGCAGAATTTGTTGAATTCCTGCCTTGACATGCGATCAAGAGTCAAGCATTGGCTGACTTCGTGGCGGAGTGGACCCCTTCTACATCAAACCCAGGGGGCCACAGTGAGCAGAAGCCGAAACCCAAGGTCCTAGTCTTCATCGAGCCTCACTAGACTCTCTACTTCGACGGCTTCGTGCAGAAGCAGGGGCCGGAGTTGGAATCCTTCTCCTCGCTCTGACTAGGGAGAAGGTCAAATACATGGTACACCTTGACTTCAAAGCGACCAGCAACATGGCAGAGTATGAAGCTCTCATCTACGGGCTCAAGGTGGCGCTATCATATGGAGTCAAGCACCGGTTTGTGAAGGGTGATTCGTAGCTCATTATCAAGCAAGTCAAAGGTGAATGCAATTGTAACAACCCACAACTCGGTGCTTACCTCCTTGAAGTCCAAAAACTCCAGAAGGACTTCCACATCGTAGACCTCTGCCATGTCCAGCGTCTCAACAATGCTAAAGCTGAGGAACTCTCAACAAAAGATTCAACCGGAGCTCAAGCTCCTTATGGAGTTTTTGTCAGGAGATTTCAATACCTACCGCTCAACCAGTCGAACTAAGTGAAGGGGGAGAGACCAGCACCTCAAAGCTGGCGGTCCCGGTGGTCCTGTTACCATGGCGTCCACCGAGGATCGTAGGCGCTGCAGGAAGCTCTTAGCAACCCAGTGCACAAGATTCGGAGGCTCAAGTTAGCTCCGATGCATGGATCTCAGAGATCCGGAGCTACTGAAAAGACAACATTCTTCCTGAAGACGGTGCATCCGCTGATCGAATCGTCAGATTGGCTAAAAGATAAACACTGGTCGAAGGGGATTTCTACCGGCGTGGTGCCAATGGCGTCCTAATGCAGTGCATTGCGCGAGAAGAAGGCCGCGAGGTCCTCACAGAAATCCATGGAGCCGAGTGTGGGAACCACGTGTCTTCCTGCACGTTGGTTGGTAAAGCCTTCCGACATGGCTTTTACTGGCCTACAACACTCTAGGATGCAGTTGAGCTGGTAAAAAAGTGTCAAGCGTGCGAGTTCCATGCAAAACAAATTTACACACCGGCTTAGTCGCTGCAAAAGATACCTCCTACATCGCCATTTGCTGTGTGGGGGATGGACATTTTGGGACCTTTCCCAAAAGCCTTCGGAGGTTATAGGTTCCTGTACGTCGCCGAAAGCTACTCCAGTTATGACAATCAACAAACAATCAGCTATTAAAATCTTGAAGGCCATAGTTTGCAGGTTTGGAGTTCCAAACAGATTCATAGCTGACAATGGAACCCAATTCACAAGTGCAACCTTCCAAGAATATTGCAAAGACCTTGACATTCAAGTCAGCTACGCATCAATAGCTCACCCGATAAGTAATGGCCAAGCCGAGATAGCAAATGCAGAAATATTAAAAGGACTCAAGACTCACACATATGAGCGCGTGAAGAAACATGGAGCCAACTGGATAGAAGAGCTTCCATCCGTATTATGGGCGAGCAGGACAACACCTAATCGGTCAACTAGAGAGACTCCCATCTTCCTGTTGTATGGAACTGAAGCGAACCTTCCTCCGGAGATTGTAACACCCCAGCCACTACGGGTCTGGCAGTCGTTACTTCTAGCAGCTCTATAGGATCACAGACTAGCCCCACAGACCAACACTAGTCTTTTGTGAGCATTTTGTCCTCACTCGTGCGCACCTGGGAAAACTTCATGGTCGGTCACCCATTCGTAAATTGCTCCAGGCCAAACACACTTAACCTCGGAGTTCTTTGCAGGTGGGCTTCTGGAAAAGAAGGTATACCTTGATGGTATGTGTTATTCTACCAATCCTATTAAACCTTGAGCCATGATGTCACAATCCACCCCCCTTAGAAGACCGACGTCCTCGTCGGTCAACTCCCAAACCAGGTACGTCCCCTCTTGGCCACGTCCATACGTTCAGTACTTGCATACATACCATGTCGTGTCCCTCCTAGAGGACCAACGCGTCATGCGTATGTACCCACATCCCTGACCCGTACGCACCTGTGAAACCGCGAGGGTCGGCTCTGATACCATTCTTTAAGACCCCAGCCACTACGGTTCTGGCAGGTGTTACTCCTGCAGCTCTATAGGATCACAGCCTAGACCTACAGACCAACACTAGTCTTTTGTGTGCATTTTGTCCTCACTCGTTCGCACCCGGGAAAACTTCCCAGTCGGTCACCCATCTGTAAATTGCTCTAGGCCAAGCACGCTTAACCTCAGAGTTCTTTGCAAGTGGGCTTCCGGAAAAGAAGGTATACCTTGATGGTATGAGTTATTCTATCAATCCTATTAAACTATGAGCCAGGATCTAATAGAGATCACCATGTGGTCACTCCGGATCCGGACCTTCGACGAAGCCGCATAGGACAAGCTCCGGCGTAAGACCTTGACCTCGTCATCGAGGGAAGGTGCCAAGCAGCTGTTCGGAATGAACGATATCACCAAGCGCTCCGACGCTATCACCAAAGGCATGTGTGCAACCGACAGCTTGAAGAAGACGACCTGGCGTTGCAGAAAATACTAACTCGTGAAGGGATGAACAAACTCTCCCTCAGTTGGGAAGGTCCCTTCGGCGTGATCAAAGTATCCCGTCCCGGATGCATTCGCTTGGCAATAGAGGATGGGACCCCGCTTCCCAATCCATGGAATATCGAGCACCTCCGTAAGTTTTATGCTTAGATTCACGGAGGTGAGTCTGTAATTACACACAATTTAAGTTATAGAGTCTATGGACACAGTCGGGTAGGTCCTAAAAGAGAACATCTGGACCCCTCCGGAATCTCTGGGCAGTTCAAGCACACTTAACTTGGTCCCTGTACTAAAAGTGTGGCTTACCTACCCTGGGTTAGAACAAGATGAATAAGACACTTGGTCTCGTTTCGTAACCTAAGTGTGTCCTTGTCTCCCCTGTAATTCGAACCTATAATGAAAGACATTATTGTGTGAAACCAGACTTCACGTGCATTAATTTTGTACAAGCTCATTTTCTTTTATTATCTTTTCCTTCTTGTCTATAACGATGTTGTGCAATTCTTTTTGAGACTTAGTCCGAGTTATTCATATGATAAACAAGTTATATTGGTGATTTTTCGGATCTTAGCGTTGCTAGATGGTCTACTCGCCTGAACGCATAAGCCAATGATAGGTCCAGAGTGCGCTATCAACATAGACCGGTCCAACACCCTAAGTATGCCACTGTACCTATATTCCGGCAGGCCTTAGTAGGGCAGGTCCGGAAGGCATTCAGATTTGAAGAGATTACATCAATTTACTTGTTATCATGTTGAGTTCCCTCGGATATAAAGCGCAAATAAGAATAATAAGCTGCAAACAACTTATAGACGAGAGGACGAATTTCACTGATTTTCTTGTCTTTAATGTGCAAGAAAAATAAAAAACTCATGGCGATGGCGGATGATGCCGAAGCTGCTAAGATCCAACAATCCCCAGGGGGCCCACCATCGATGTTTTATACGTCGAAAGTGGGCGTCCTTGGAGCTAACAAGATCCAACAACACCTTTGGGGGCCATCCACCGATGTGAAGAACAAATGAAGAGGGTGGAGAAATCACCCTGAGGGGGTCCGCCGTTGATATGTTATATGTTGACAGTGGACACCGTTGAAGCCAGGAAGCTCCGACGATCCCAGGGGGCCCGTCGTCGATGCTCTACGTGGCTGTAGTGGGTGCCGTCGGACCTACCAAGTTTCGACAACCCCCAGGGGACTCGCCATCGATGTTTCTAAGCATTGACAGGGGTGCCATCGGACCTACCAAGCTCCGACAATCCCTAGGGGGCCTGCCGTCGACGTTTTTAAGTGTTGACAGTGGGCGCCGTCAGACCTACCAAGCTCTAACAACCCCCAGAGGGCCTGTCGTCCACGTTTTTAAGCATTGTTAGTGGGCGTCGTCGGACCTACCAAGCTCCGACTCCTCCCAGGGGGCCCGCTGTCGACGCAACAAAAGGTCCCCAAAGATGTCAGAAGTAAACTCCAGACCTAAGAGCTAAACATTCTAGCTAAAGGTTCGAAGTGTTCAAGTCATCAAGACATTGTCAGATCCTTTTGGTACATGTTCACAATGAAATTGTGTACATCTACCAGGGGGCCAACAATAAACAGTACAATGCATTGAAGACAAATACAAAATGGAATTCATTCATTCAAGAAGATTGGATTTCATTCATTCAAAGGATGGCATTACAAAATTAAGATTACAAGTGAAAGGCAGACGAAAAAGGTCCTAGCTACTGGAGGTCCTATGTCCTATGGAAAAATGAGGCAACTTTCTTGGCAGCTTCTTGAACACTGGCACTGGTGGCATCTTCTTCTTCAAGGATGGGTCCTTCAACCACCAGATCTAGAGATAATTGGGAGTCCCAGCTTTTGAAAAACATCAACACATATTCGGCGACGTTCTTGGCCAGAGACTTCCCCTCCGTCTCCAGTTGGTCAACAATCACGTCACCCATTGCATCCAACTTGTTGTTGGTAGAGTTCAATGCCACCAGTGCCTTGTCCAGCTCCAGCTCCAGGTAAGACGGACGTACCAGACTGAAGCCAAGCAGCACCAAAGCTTTGTCAGCGTTCCCTAGGAAATCCCAGACTCGTTGGGACTCAGTCGCCCTCATATCCCTCAGTTCCTCCAGTGACCTCCTGGTACCCACAAACTCTGAACCCTCCCGGGCGATGCGTTCGACCTCTTTAGCATGCTGCCGAATACTCTCAACCACATGCTTTTTGCAGTCTACAAGCTACCGGAGGTGGATGCAGTTTCGACGATTCGCCGAGTCCTTCTCCCTGCCTTTCACTTTCTCCTCCCTGGTGGCAACATCAACTTCTCTCTTGGAGAGCTCCAGTCACATCTTCCAATTCTTCTCCTCCTCTTGCTTGCACCACTGTTCAAACTTTTTTGCATGGTCTACCAAGCTCTACTCTCCCAGAGACAGCCTCTGGGCGAGCTCCTCCCTCTTCAAAATGTCCTCTTGCTTCTCCAGGAGCTTCTACTCCCTCTCCTCGAGGTCCGCCCGGCGCTTTAGGAGCTTTCATTTAATTCATTGAGGTTGTCCTGAAGATCGTCAAAAGCCTCATCGGTCTCCCTTGAATGCTCGAGAATCTCCCGGGCCTTCTCGTCGAGAGCCTTAATGGCAGCCTTCCGCTCGTTCAGCAAGCGGTCCATCAGCACTAGCTGGGCCTTCTCCTTGGCCACCCATTCCCGTTGGTCGGCAAGCCCTGACTGCGTCAGCTTCGTCTCGATGTGAAGCTTGTTGTGCCAATGCCTTAAGGTGTTGCACTCTTCTTCGAGTGTCTTTCTTTCATAGTCGAAGGCCAGCTGAACTTGGCGCAGACTTGAGTAGGCGTTTTCGATAGACAACGATAGAGGAATTGGCTCTGGACCACCCTGGATCTCACCCGCCGACTCGAGCGGATCTTCAAAAACATCAATTGGATCCCACGACACAAGCGTGGTCCCCTGCGGTTCTATGTCACTAGGACCGACCTCCAGGGCTGATGAGGAAGGTCCTCCCGCCAAATCTTCAATCATCGGCTCTGTGGGTGGAAGACTTGCCGTTGACTCTTGTGGGTCCTCCGGCTCCGACATAGACACCTATGGAGTAATCACCTCCAGTACGGACACTGTAGCTTCGTCCGGAGCTCCCTTCACCTCCGACTCAGTTGCGGGGACTTCAGCTTCTTCCGGCTCAGATGCCAGAACTTTGGTTACCTCTAGCTCAGCTGCCGGAGCATCCGCAGTCTCTGGCACCAAGGCTGGAGCTTCAACTATTTCCAACTCAAGGGCCAGAGCTTCAGTTACCTCCGTCTCAGGCACCAGAGCTTCTGCCATCTCTAGCTCCGAAGTAGGAACTTCAGCCGCCGGCTCTAAAACCGATGGCACTTCATCATGAACATCTCCCCCCGTGGTCCGGCGCTACCATGAGAGCTTCAGGCGTCATCTTTGGATCCAGATCCAGGACAGCTGGCACTGGAGCTGTCGTGTCATCAGCCACCACTTGGGGAGACACTGAGATCGAAGCTGGAGCTTCAGCCTACACAGCATCAGATGTTGTAACAGGCGCCAAAGTTTCGGCTTTCTTCTTTGACATCCTGGAAGCAAAGATCAAAAAATTCAAAACAGGAAAATAATGGAAACAGCAGCTCAGGGTGAGAAGACAACGCTTACCTTGGGAAGCTTCCACCCCAATCGTTGTGGAACTTCTTCTTCTGAGGTCCGGGGTCGGAGCCCACTGGATCTGGTGAGGCAGAAACCCTGTACCTTGGTCGGGAGCTTGCGGCAGCAGCTGGTGTCGCCTCAGCCGGGACCACCCTCGGCTGGGAAGGACCTCCGGACATGAAGCCTGTAGCCGACACTCCAGCCGGGGTTGATTTGCTGGAGCCAGCGCTCCTCGAGGACCCTGGCAGCGAAGGTGGCGTGGCCACCGAAGCCCTGTGTAAAAGCTCTAAATTCAAAGAACAAAGTTCATATAGGAGAATTAAAATTTGAATAGGAAAAAGAAATCAAAATGGAAACTGAAAAATCAAACCAATTAAAACTTCAATGGAGGGAATTCAAATATTCAAAACATGCTCCTGTTCAAACATTGTCAAAACAAACATCTGAGTTCACCATTAAATTCCAAATATTCCAATTAGTCTCCCTGCAAAGTTTCAAAATTTTTGAAGCTCATTTGCTATTTAATTCCATTGAATTACATTCAAATTTCAAATTAAAATTTGAATCTCAATTGAAACTTGATCAATTCAATGTTTTGATTGATTCCAGAATCAAATCCTAGATATTTAGATGAGCCTATCTGAAAATTTTCATGATTTTTGGACACAAGTTGGTGGGATATTTCAGTATCCAGAGAAGATAGAGTTGAAGGGAATTATGTGACCCACTGGTCAGTGACACCATTACGTGAGTGCCCTGTTTCTTCACCATGGCGACACCTCCCGACATGCAGGCCATGCACCTGTGTGCTTGTTTGCTGATTGCCGTTGAATCCAGCACCCATATATATCTAGCAAGCCTCCTCATCGGTCTTTCGAGCATCCAGTGCAAGCCACCCAAAGTCTTTCCCCTATTCTCGGCCGCCGGCGACGAAGCTTTCATTCGAGCTGGAAATCCAAGCTACCCAGATGTTGATAATCCTTTCTCTTCTGGTTTAAAGCTTGGTAATTATCTTGCGCATCTTCCTAAACCTTTTGTAGACAGCTCCCTGACGGTGGTTCGCTAAATCGAAGTTTTCGCGGGTGTCACAGTTGAGCCGCCGTTGGACCTTGTCTGTTCTGCCGTGGAGCCGAAGCTAGGAGCGGTTTCTTGGCTGGACTCCAACAGCAGAAGCTTCGCTTCTGCACCTCCTAACTCATGGTGGAAACTGTTCTTCATTTACTCCACTCTTGAATTCGCATTTCCAGTTTTACAGTAAGCTATTCATTTGAAGAACACACTAGGTTTCACTCTAATTCTTTGCACCGGCCTGATAATTGATCGTAGATGTGAGATACAAGCTTCCTGGTGGTCTAGCGCAACCCCCAACCGAATATCAATGAAAATAATCGAGTAATGACTAAGTTTACTGAGTTTCCCCTTCCGTCGTCCAAAAACAGAGCACCTCCTCGCCTCACTTGACATTGCAAACCGTTTCCCACATTTTTCTTCCCATATTCATCTTCCCCAAGATCCTAGGAATGTTTCTGAGGGATTTCGAGGGAGTTTGAGCATTGAGACAGCAGTGTCAACACCGCCGGAACCCTAACCGCTGCCGCCATCGTTGTGCTCCCGTTTTCCGGCCATCGCCGTCGTTCGACGACCTCCCCATCGTGCTCAACACCCTGAAAAATGGTTAGGCAGTGAGTTTCAAGGTGAAGGAAGGTTGGGAGAAGGGAGTCGGCGAGCCCACCGGCGCAGAGCCGCCGCAGCCGCGTTGCGCGCCCGGGGTTGAACACGACCTCGTGGGCCCCGCGTGTCAGCCGCTATTTCCCTCTCCCAGGATCTGCTGTGACTGTTTGATCCAGTGTGGCTGCACGGTTTAATTCTGTGGCCCTCAGTGCGGCCCAGCTCTGATTGGTCCATTTAAACGAAGTGGGGCCGGGCTGGATTATTTGAACTTTCCACTTGGAAATTAATTCCAAAAATTGAGCCAACTTCAAAAATCAATTACTCCTAGCAAAGTTACTCAAATAATTCCAAATAAATTTTGATAGACTCATCTGCATCCCAACTTTGCAGTGATGCAATTTGTTGGACATGAAAGTCCCAGAATTTTTATAATTATTTCCTTTGAGCTAACTGCTTGAGAAATTAATTACCCCTGTTTTGCTAATTGGAAAATTCCCAATTTTGGTCAGAACACTCTTAAAAATACACCTGATATCCAGAAAAATTTCAAGTTCATTGCACTTCAATTACTGGAACAAACATTTTTCAAATCACTTATGTCAATTGAAAAATGAAAAATGTACAGAACCATTTTCAGAATTTCTTGCAAACTTGTAAAATCAATTTCTCCCTATAGGAAGCTCAGAAAATTATGAAACAAATTTTTCTAGAACCAGTGAGGTCTCCTATACCATAATAATCCACTTTTAGCCATTACAAAACTACAGACTTAATACCAAATATAAGAGAAGGCTTTTAATTGTTGGAATTTTAGAGACAACAACCTTCCTTGAACAACTCCAAGTTTTGGTCCAGATCTTCCCCATAGAACGTAGTATTCACTGTAAAAATCCAAAAGCCAACTAAAATAATTTGCATACCTGATCAGTATTTATAAGATCTTTTCTATAGTTTCAATATCACTCATGCACTTTATATATTGCATATCATATAGTGATCCAGATCGAGGAGGAGCCGGTGCCCATGGAGAGTATACTACCAGAAGCTAACTTCCCATCTAACTCGCAGCAAGGCAACCCCGGTTTGCAAAGTGCCATTCCAAAGTTTCTATTTGTATCACTTATGTCTAGGATGAATTTTGTGCATTAGGGCTAAGGTGCCTGTTACTCCACTTGCATGACCCACAAATCCCATGGAGTATTGGGTACGTCTGCAGCCCGACGAGTAGAAAATGCCATGCTTAAGTTTTTCAGGAATCCGGTAGAAGTCGACTAGTTGGAATCTACTCGCGAGATAGGATTTTATCACGCGGGATGGATTCGATCAAAGAATGGTTTACGAATATGAAATTGAGACTGAGCAGCGGGTAGGATGCAGTGAGACGTGGTCTCACGTGCATAGCCCTGCTTGTGTCGATTGAGGACCGATCCGTGTGCGGCCCTGCTGGACAAGTTTGAACTGTACTGGATGCATACAAACTTGATAACTTGGATGTCGAGGCATAGCTCACTATCGATAGAAGTGGGTTGAGGGCAGCAAGGTGTAAATCGGCTGGCGGGCACAAACAAGCTCCGTGCGGGGACGTTATGCCGCGATGGTGGGACCGGTTCGGCGTTTGAGTTTCTAGCGAAAGGTTGCTGCGTGTGACGTGGTGAGGAGCATGGAATGGTCCTTATGCACGGGTATACGTGATGTGTTATTCGGGTGTCTACTGATTGCAATCACCGTCCTTCGAGGTTATTTGAGTACCGCTTGTTCACTGCGTTGTGACGTAGTAAATATTGAAGAAGCCAGGAGAATATGATGTATTTAAATATAATTGCTTTGTAACTATGATTGCCGTCCAATATGCTCACTAAAGTTACTATTATTAAACTTGTAAGCTGCTGTTAATAACTTGAAAATTAAGGATCAACATGTAGGTGAGTCATTTACTGCTATATCTATTCCTATGCTAAGTATCCCTGCATGTAGAGTTCCATGTTTAGGTGAGACGGTTAAGTCTTGCTGAGCCTTCGTGCTCACAGTTGCTATTAAGTTGTTTGTAGGTGAGACCTATGAGGAAGGACCCAAAGATGAGGAGATTCCCCCGTCGGGGTATACCGCCGAGTGAGAGCACTGCACGTCGCCATGATTGTTGTGTGCTGCTAGTGTGTAGCATCCCCGGGCTGGACGGCTGCACTTTTGCATAGCTAGGCTGAGAGTTTAGCTATGAATATTACTTCCGATGTATATTAAGTAATGTAAAAGACTTCCGCTATTTCTATAAGTAAAACTTTATATTTTGTCATATTCTTTTTGTGTGCGTTGTTGGGTGCCGCATCGCACGACACCACACTCTGCGATTCCTAGAATGTGTGGACCCATTCCTCACCGCCGGGTATCAGAGCCGCGTTGAGAATAGCACGCTTGAAAAGAGCCTATTTATAAAACTAAGAAGTAGTCGAGTGAGGATTAGTTACTATGCCTACATAAGGTCTATTATAGTATTAGTTACTTAAGGTGGCAAGCTAACTTATGTGTTATTATATTCTGTAACGACGCTCCGACGTTAGGTAAGAGATAAGGTACTCCACCTCAAGCAGATCAATCGCAGTAAGCTCAACATGCGAGAGGTAGCATGTGATTGTTTCTGTGGCTTGGCACGGAAATGTCAATATGAGTCTCTGAAACTTTCCATGTTTCTGAGAACATGACACGCGGTACCCCCAACATGCTTCAAAATTAGTGGGAGCCCCCGTTGGGTGGGACATAAACTGATGTGCATCCTACTAGTGCAACACTATGCAAAGAAGTGGGACCCCGTCGGGTGGTAGAAAACCGGGTCATGTACCTTGAGATGTGGCTTAGCTCGGGGCGACCCATATGGAATTATACGGGACGAATGTTTTTACTTTTAGATATATTATTGTGACTTGGTTTGCTGTGCGGGCTGTGCCGTACGGCACCATATGATTGATCTATCATTTGTGTGTAGTTGCAGGACGCTAACCACACTTTAAGTAGCTTGAGTTGAAAACGTTTGCGAGTGAATGTCATTAGTGCCACCGTTGAGACGTATGCCTAAATACCAGCTTAGGATTTCTTTGGTGAGGGCGTAGTACCGGAATTGTATTTGAGTTTCATCAGGCACGTCGATGACGATATCCGTGCTGGTGGTGTGACTCGACAACAAGTAAAAATTTCCTACTTAGGATTAATTTTCAATTTGTAATCTCTATTTTGGAGCGTGCTGGTCAGATTTACAATTAATCATGTGGTCGCTGTGGTATGCAGGCCTATGATTTTGGAACTTGAGGAAGTCCTCCACAAGTTTCATTTTCAACTCCAAGACAGATTTCAAGATTTATAACTTGAAAATTTCATTTGAACTTAAATTGCCCAGTTCCTGGTTCAAACTATGATCTGGACAGAAAATTGACTAAGTTTGGAATAGCATAACTTTCTGTATAATTCACCCCTCAAGGTATACCACGCATGGTTGAAAAGTTTAGAGAGTCCTATAAAACTCCTATGTTCAACTCCAGATCAGAATCCCCCTGTAAACTAATGAAAAATTCAAATTTCCAAACTCTATTAAATCTGGACAGAGACTGGACAGTTTCTGTATCCTGTCACTGTCTTAATCATATCTCCTAGTAGAATCGATGAATGACTTCATGTATTGCATTTCTGTAATCCTGAGTATGTATGCAACAATGTTGTTATTTATGATTTTTTTCATAATTTGATATTTGGTATCTGAAAAAATGTGGACAAAATGAGCCTTAAACAGAGGAGGTGCTGTCAAAATTTTTCCAGAAACACTGTCAACTTGCAAAAGTCATATCTCCTCATACAGAAACGATCTGGAGGCAAATAAAGACATTCTGGAAATCTCTTTAAGTGTAATACAACTTTGTGTTTAAACTCCAGTCAAGATTTTGCCTCTAACTTGTCGAAACATCTTAATCTCTCCAGACTGGTCAGCTGGACCAGAATCTGGACAGTTAAACCAGTTTTGAATTCTTCAATTCAAACCATTTCGGTTTCAATTTCTCGTGTCATATTCCATGTACAGCATCTGTTATGTGATATGATGGTTTGGAATTCAGTATGTGACACAATCAAACCATCACTTCGAGCAATACATGTGTACGTCTCTTACAATAGCAAGGATACACGTACGCGGACACACTCAATGTTCCGTTGTGACCGAGGATAGTCGAAATGGACTTACATCCATAAAGTTCATTACTTTGGAACTCCATTATGATAACCTGGTCCAGGGATGTGTATGTTGTGTAAAGTTTACACTTTATCAACATGTGTGAATGTTATGCATGTTACTTGATCAATTCTCGCATTACTATGGTATGGGCTGGATGAAGTAAACAAACATGTTGCTGATTCTTAAATCATGTGGATGCAGAATGGTGTGTACCCATTCTACGCCCAAGATGGGAGGATCTAGATGGGGTCGTGAGGATGAATCTCCAACCCGGGAGCAAACCACAACATTGCAGCAACAAGTTCCTCCACCACCACCACCTGAACCTCCACGGACTCTCGCGGAGATTCTGGCTGCAGTGCTCGGCTCGCGTGACGAGCAAACCGAGTTGTTGCGGATGTTGGTGCCAAATTCGTCCCTTCAAGGGAGGCAACAAGACAATGGACAATGCCAGCCCCAATAGAGTTTGTACTCAGACTTCTTGGCGACACATCCACCGGTCTTCATGAAGGCTGAGGAGCCTCTAGAAGCAGACAATTTATCCGCACACTCGAAGAGAAGTTTGGTTTGCTACGATGCACCGAACAACAGAAGGTGCAGTTTGCAGCACAACAACTTCAGGGATCCGCCGGTGCTTGTTGGGCGAACTACATCGCCTCACTGCTGGCTGGTCATGCGGTCAGTTGGACCGAATTCCTGGAGGCATTTCGCGCCTACCATATATCTCCCGGTATAATGAAGAGGAAGCTTCAAGAATTTTTGGAGCTGAAGCAAGGCGGGAGGAGTGCTCACGAATACTCCCGCACATTCAATCACTTGGCGCAGTACGCACCAGAGTATGTGGGAACAGAGGACAAGAAGCGAGATACCTTCTTCCGGGGTTTGAACGCCAAGATGAAAGTTCAGCTCACACAA
Source organism: Tuctoria greenei (assembly GCA_036927565.1). Taxonomy (NCBI): domain Eukaryota; kingdom Viridiplantae; phylum Streptophyta; class Magnoliopsida; order Poales; family Poaceae; genus Tuctoria; species Tuctoria greenei. The sequence goes on along the minus strand of JAYESD010000007.1, from coordinate 129,255,396 downwards.
TGCAATCATGACACCTTCAACAACATCGTCAATGCCGCGATTGTACAGGAGGATGCTCAGTGCGAGCTCGTTTCTGAAAAGAGGAAATGGAGCACGCCATCGAGCAGCAGCGGTGGTGGTCCGCAGAAGTACCGTGTGGTGTATTGCTCACCATCCGGTCAGTGAGGGCAGCCACCGGCGCGACCACAGCAGTTCTGCGGTCGTTCTTTCAACGCGTCGCGTTTCCAACCGCCAATTCCACAGCAGCAGCAGCAGCAGCAGCAGCAGCAAAGGATGGTTCCACGTGCATATCCACCTCCACCATGTGCACCATGATTCTGTCCGCGGCTTGGTGGGAACCCGACACAATACACGTGCTACACGTGTGGCCGTGTCGGGCATTTTTAAAGGGACTATCCCAAACAGTGACAAGGCAGCGCGCAAGCACCATATCGGGGTGCAACTCAGCCCTGCAACCAGCCCAAGGAACCAGCACCAAAACTCGGCAACGTCCACTACATAGCCATCGAAGACATGCCGGAAGGCGAACCCGTCCTCGCGGGTACATTTTCTCTACTCCAAAATCCCATAGTCATATTATTCGACTCCGGTGCCACCCATAATTTCATTAGCCAATCATATGTTTTCAAGCATCAATTATCTATCACTCCACAGAAAGTCCATAGTTGATTTGCTGTCCGGGTGGGAAATAGCAGCGGACATGAAAGTCCATAAAGCACAACTTAAGATGGGTGGGAATATCTATCAGACTTCTCTAATTATATTAGAGGGTCAAAATCTTGATATCATCTTAGGAATGTCGTGGCTACACCGTTGTGGTGCTGTTCGCGAAATCATTCCACATGTGGTCCATTTAAACTCTCTACTATATGTACCACACACTCTCATTCTAGACCGCCTTATCCAAGAAATTCCAGCCACATACAACATGGAAGGCACAAAGCTTGAGGACATTCGTGTGGTCTGTGAATATCCGGACCTATTTCCTGACGACCTTCCGAGTATGCCACCGGATAGAGATATTGTGTTCAAGATTGAACTCATTCCAGGAACTACGCCTATTTCTCATAGGCCGTACAAAATGGCACCAAATGAGTTGGCAGAATTAAAGGAGCATTTGAAGGACCTGCTAGACAAAGGTCTCATACGCCCAAGTTCATCACCTTGGGGCTGCTCCGCATTATTTGTGAAGAAGAAGGACAAGACGTTACGTCTATGTGTGGATTATCATACGCTCAATGCCGTGACGATCAAGAACAAGTATCCACTACCGCACATCGATTTCTTATTCGATCAATTAGTGGGTGCTAAAGTATTCTCGAAGATGGATCTTCGGTCCGGGTATCATCAAATAATAATCCGACCGGAGGATATACCGAAGACGTCATTCTCGACGATATATGGGCTCTATAAATATCTCGTCGTGTCGTTCGGACTTACCAACGCACCGGATCACTTCATGTATTTAATGAATTCAGTATTCATTCCCGAGTTGGACAAGTTTGTCATGGTATTAATCGACGACATTCTGGTGTATTCAAAATCACAGGAAGAACACACCCAAAACTTGCATATCGTGCTCCAACGGTTGCGAGATCACAAGCTTTATGCAAAATTCAGCAAGTGTGAGTTTTGGATCAGCCAAGTACCATTTCTTTGGTCACATTATTTCAGCATAGGGCATCGCTGTTCATCCCAGCAAAATTGTGGAAGTGCTGAAATGGAAGTGTCCAACGTCCGTACACGAAGTTCGCAGTTTTCTCGGATTAGCGAGATATTATCGGAGGTTCATTCCGAGCTTCTCAAAAATTGCTAAACTAGTGACAGAGCTGCTGAAAAAGGGGACCAAATATAATTGGAGAAAGGCATGTGAGGATGCATTTCAAGGATTGGTGAAACATATCACAACAGCCCCTAGCTCAGCCGGGCACGACCAAATCTTTCGACGTTTACTGTGATGCGTCTGGAATTGGTCTCGACTGCGTGTTAATGCAAGAAGGCCGTGTGATCACATATGGATCACGGCAGCTCCGAATCCATGAGCAGCATTATCCAACTCATGACCTTTAGCTCGCTGCCGTGGTGCTCGCTTTGAAAATGTGAAGGCATTATTTACTTCAAGATCTAGTGCACCTCTACACCGATCACAAGAGCCTGAAATATATTTTCACCCAGAAGGAGTTGAATATGCGACAGCGAAGATGGTTAGAGCTGATCAAAGATTATGAGATTCAAATTCACCACCATACTGGCAGGGTGAATGTTGTTGTCGATGCGCTAAGCCGCAAGTCTCACGTCAATAATCTGTCCATTACCCCGATGGAAGAGGACGAGCCGAGTTTATACTTGGTTCCATATGGAGCGTTATATAATCTTGCTCTTATTCCTACTATACGAGAGGAGATTATGGAAGCTCAAAAGAAAGACGTGGGTATGTTGCACATTCGTAGGAGAATGAAGAATGGGGAAATGAAGTGCTCCCGAAGTGATGAACATGGTACCCTGTGGTTCAAGGACCGTATCGTGGTACCCCGTGACATGATACTTCAGAAGAAAATCTTGGATGAAGCTCACTTGTCCAAGTACTCTATTCATCCGGGCAGCAAAAAAATGTATCATGATCTGAAAACTAGATTTTGGTGGACAAACATGAAAAGAGAAATTGCAAAGTACGTATCTGAGTGTGATACTTGTCGGCGGGTGAAAGCCGACCACATGAGAAAAGCCAGACAACTGCAACTGTTAAAAATTCCGGCGTGGAAATTGGAGGATATTAGTATGGATTTCATCGTCGGTTTGCCTCTCACTTTTCACAAGCATGATTCGATTTGGGTGATAGTCAATCGACTAACCAAGTACATACAAAGTACATTGCCAAGAAATATGCAGAGTTGCATATTGCAAGAGTTATGTGCTTGCACGGAGTTCCCCGTACGATTATTTCAGATCGCGGTGCGCTGTTCATTGCTCATTTCTGGGAGCAGTTGCACGTGTCATTGGGGATGAAACTGATCCAAAGCTCCGCATATCATCCGCAAACCAACAGTCAAACTGAGCGGGTGAATCAAGTTACGGAAGATATGCTACGCGCTTGTGCCATCCACCACGGTAAAAATTGGGATGATCATTTACCATTGGCGTAGTTCTCTTACAACAATGGCTATCAAGCTAGCATCAAGATGGCGCCGTACGAAGCTCTCTACGGCCGGAAATGTCGCACACCACTCAACTGGTGTGAATCCGTCGAGCGAGTGATATATGGTATTGATCTTGTGAATGAAGCCGATGAACGAGTGTAAGGATCGAAACGCCCAAGAGGGGGGGTGAATTGGGCTTTCTTTCAAATTTTAAGGTAATTAAAAGCTAACAACTTAAAGCCCAATTCCCTATGCGATTAATCTATGCAATCAATGTAAATTAAAGTTGCGGAATGAAGATTGCATAAATGTAAAAGGGAGAGGAATGCAAACGCTCAAAGGACACGGAGTTTATCCTGTGGTTCGGCAAGATCACAAGGATCTTCCTACATCCACGTTGTGGCACCCACCGAATGGTTTTGCCACTCCCAAGTCACCGAGACAAGGGGGTCTTCACTATTCTTCTCCGTTCGCCAACCTTGGCAAGGTGGAGCTCAAGCCTTGTACACCTTGAATCCTCCGGGCTTACACAATCCTCTTGGCAAGCTCCGGAAGTCACAAACACCAAGGGACACTCCCTTATGGCTCTCACTACACTAGAGATTCCAATCACCAAGAGTGGAGGCACACAAGCACTATCTCTAGCTAGTTCTAGCCTATCTCTTGGTGTGCAAATGATGAACAAATGATGTGAAAGTGGTAGCTCTATGTCTTGAATGCTCTAGGATGTGTAGAGTATGTCTGGGCTTCAAGTCTTATCGATTTGATAGGTTGAAGGGGTATAAATAGCCAGCCTCCACGAAATAGCCATTGGAAAAGTAGGCTGACATCACTGCTCTGCGAACACCGGATGATCCGATGTCTCCCCTTCAGTTATCATCGGTCAAAGCCGAATTAGCTGATGTCACGGTGTCATATATGACCGTTGTTAGACCGATGTTGCCCCTGTCTTCTCATCGGATGATCCGGTGGCTCTTCCTCCAGAATTTGCTTGATCTTGATGCTTACTGGAGTGATCGACCGATGTGTGTAATTCTGCACATCGGATGATCCGGTGCTTCACTTGGTCCAATGGTATTGCAAACTGTGCTCATGGACCGATGTCACTGAGCCACTCACATCGGATGATCCGGTTAGTGCATTTGTCTGAGGTCTTCTTCTTCAGTTGAACCAACTCGACCGATGCAGTCAACTCAGAAAACATCGGATGATTCGATGGGTTCAACTTGTTGACTTTGAGTTGTTTTGTGTTGTTCTTTTGGAATTTGTACTTGTGACCTCTTTGACACTTGTTTGAAATGTTGTTCTGATAGTCTTCAAGCATTGAGTGATGTCAAGTTAGAGCTTTCACTTCTTGTCTTCATATGATTCGATTTGATCTCATTAGTTGATTTTATATGGGTCTCCAATGTCATTCTGATTTCATTTGATTGAGTGATTATTGGGACCTTGCATTCACAAATTCATTAGTAATATTGAATGGTTGTCATTAATCACCGAAACCGTACCTCATGGGGCCTAGATGCTTTCAATCTCCCCCTTTTTGGTGATTCATGACAACACAATAATTTAAAGCGCAGCAATAATGAATTTGATGGTACAACACTCAAGTAGATATGCAATGAATACAAGATACGACACATTTAGCTTGTAGAAATCAAATGAAAATTATGGCGCGAAAAGCTCAATCGATTAATACCATAAGTAAATGAGACAAGCGGAAAAGTGCTTAATTAAACTTACAAAAAGGTACTCAAGCACGAATACAAAGGACAAACTCCCCCTAAGACTCCTACTACTACTACTCCCCCTGACTCCTCTACCTCCTCTCCCCCTTTGGCATCAAGACACCAAAAAGGGATCAGAGAGCCTACTGACCCTGAGAGCTAGGCGCGATGACGAACTGGTCACCGTCGCTGTCGTCGGAGCTGGAGTCGCCGGTCGTAGGAGCTGGAGCGGAGGGAGCTGGGGGGTCCGCTACCGGTGCTGGAGAGGAAGTAGCAGGTACGGGAGGCGCCGGTGGAGCTAGAGGAAGCGGAGCACTGACCACAGATGCCGGCGTCTGCTGGAACCGAGTCTTCGCCGGCAGAGGTGAGTGGATCGGTGCGCTGGGTGCCAGAAGAGGTGACATGCTGATAGAAGGAATTGGAGTAGTAGGCATCTGAGCTACACCTGGAGCCAGTCCCAGTCCATGCTGCTGTGGAGGAAGAGCGATCCCAGTCTGAGTGTATAGGTTGGTGATTAACCCTAGGATCCCCATCATGGCCTGCTGAGTCTGCTACTGCTGGTCGAGGGTACGGCGGTGCATCTGATCGACCAAGTTGGTGAACCGATTCGTATCCTCTCGCCTATGTCGGGCGATCTCCAGCTGAAGCTCCTGCTGCTGCCTTTGGAGCTGTGCCAGGTGAGCAGCCTGCTCTACCCTGGCCTGCTCAGCCGTGAGCCTGTCCTGGCGCTGCTGCTCTATCATCTGCTGAAGAAGTGTCGACATCTCTGACGGCTGTGACACCTGCGCCTCGGACACAGGGGGTGGTGTCGGCGGTGGAGCAGCTGATCCTCCTGCCTCGGTGTCGTGCTGCCTCGATGAGGGTGGAGGAGGAGGGAAGTACTCCTCGACGCTCTCATCTGTGTCGCTCTCGGACCAGACGTGCTGCAGGTCTCCTCGCTGAGCCTCTGCCTCAGCTAGACGCTCATCCTCTTTCTCTAGATCAGACCAATCCTCCTCAGACAGCCGGGCCCTGACCTGACGCTCGACTGGACGGCCACGGCGGCGGTCTCCAGGAGCCGGGGCACGATAGTGTCCGAACCATGTCACACTCTCGTCAGAGAGACGGTCGTGCACGTCGGACCCCTCGGGAACCATCATAGTGAGCAGGTAGCTGATCCAGTGCCCATATACTAGCTGCCTCATCATGCCCACATCATCTGTGATTACATCCTCCATCTCGCAAATGATGACATCCACTACGTCAAAGTCCATCCCGTTCATGATGTAGAACAGGATCATCTGCTGGAGGCTGGTAAAACCCTCAAGATAGCCGGACCTCGGCAGGAGAGAGCGACGCAGGGCGAGGTGCATCGTGCGCGCTGCTGGAGTCAACAAGGCCAGTACTCTCGGCTGGTCTGGAGAGAAAGTGGGTCCAAACAGTGATCAGATCTCCTCCAGAGCAGGTGCCACTCCTCTAGTGAGCGGCCTCCTCGGCGGGTCTGCCTGATCGTAGACTCTCTCATGTATGCAGATGTCGTGCAAGTCCACTCCAAGCAACTGTCCCAGCGTCTGCCTCGTCAGGTGGTAGTGCTGACCCATAAACATGAAGTCAATGGATCTTCTGCCCTCAGAGACGTAGAGGGTGGCGTAGAACACGCGGACCCAATCCTCCACGTAGGCACTCCGCTCACATGATAGCAAATGTACCAGGCCCCTGTATCTCTCAAAGAATGGCTTGATCTCTGTCCTTGCAGCTACTGCAAGCTGAACCCAATCCATGTAGTTGTGTTGGAACAGCTTGTGGCCTCGGCGTCTGTAGGTCTCGTAGAGAGACGCATGTGTGACTGTCCAGAAGCGACTGTCCACCAAAGCTTCCCAGGGCTGCGGGTACCACTCCTCAAGCAACACACTCCATCTTAGCTTCTGAAGTTGCTTGGCCTTCATCTTTCGGTAGTCTGTGAGATAGACTCCCTCAATGACATGGACAGTGGTGTCCATCTCGTAGATAGCACGCTGGGCCTCCCTGTCCTCACGACGGTCGGCAACCGTCGGTCTCGGACGAGGAGCAGCCTCGGTGTGACCCCCACATGTCTGGGCTGAGCGCCGGCGGACGAGAGGCACAACCGGCTCCTCTTCAGCCTTGGAGTCGTCGATCACGGGAGGCTGCCTCGGACGAGCCTCGCGGATCCTCAGGGACCCTCCTCGGCCACGCTCATGCTCCTCGGCGGCACGAGCGGCCATCAATGCCTTCTTCTCCTCTTTGGACAGCTTTTGCTTCTTCGCGGCGGGCTCCGCGATGGCCTTGCCCTTGCTCTTCTTGTCGCGAGCCATTGCGATCACGTGATTGCACGGAGTCGACGACGGGACGTGAAGATCGACGGGCCATGAAACCCTAGCGACGGGGAGGTGACCGGAGATGGCGGCGTCGCTCAGGTGGAGGCGCTGCGATGGAGGGAAGAGTGGTGGCGGTGCTTGGATGCAGTGGTGAGGGACGATGCGGCGAGCGGCGCGAGGGTGGAGGCGGCGGTGCGGCGCTTGGAGGTGAGGCGGCGAGGCGCTTGGAGGTGAGGCGGCGCGGGTGTGCGGCGGCGGCGTCCGGCGGGAGCAGGGCGGCGGCGCTGTGGGCGGCGGCGGCGGCGGCGATCGGCGGCGGAGGAGGTGGCGGCGCTGTAGGCTGCGGCGAGGTGGGCGTGAGGCGGCGGTGTACGAGAGAAGTCGGGGAGAGAGAAAAGGCGGCGGCGCACGGGTTTAAATAGTGGGTCCCAAACCCTAGCTGAATTTTTAAAATCGGATGTACCGATGCTAGGTGAAATGAACATCGGTCAAACGCCACAGTAAGGATATTCAAAAATTGCTGTTGACATCGGATGGACCGACGTTTAGGGTTTGGGTCATCGGTCGAATGGCACAGTAAGGGTGTTCAAAAGAGGGATGTTGACACCGGATGGTCTGACGTTGGAGGAAGTAAACATCGGTTGAATTGACCATAGCACCAGAAGAGTGAACATCGGATGGACCGATGTTTTTCAGAATGAAATCGTCGGATTATTTGAGATTCTGACTGAACTGGCCCTTGAAGATTGAACACCTATTGATCCGATGAGGGATTGACTTAGGCATCGGATAATCCAATGACAACAGAACAAAAATATCCCATATATGTCCTTTGACCAAACAAACAAGCAAGGAGAAACACATGTCTTAGGAATTTTTGGGCAACCCCTTACCCCTCAAGAAGCTAATATGCCAATAGATTGGCTAAACCTTAAAGCAAATGGAACACCGAGAAAAAATTGGGAGGAAAATATCCAAATAAAATGTAAGGCCCATGCTTTGTGAGGTAGAGTATGAAGACTTCTATCTCTTTGAGGCATGTTCCTCTAGGCATTAACGTACCTAACATTTTGTTCTTTCCACCTTATATGAGTTGAGATATTGTATTTCAAACAAGTCTCCTTCTCATGAGGTGGGTTCCGCTTTGTGACAATCTACCGTATGCAATGCCAAACAAATTATAGTGCAAGAAATTAAATGAGTGCAAGTCTATATGGCAGGGATCATGCAAGGCATAAAATAAATCTATCTTGCCAAGTTTAAACCTTCCAAAGGCTTCCTCAGGGAAAACTATTCCTAGCTGGCCCCTATCCTTTGGGAGTTAGACAAGACTTATATGATATGCACCCTTACATGAACATGGCAACTTACATGACGTTAGATGCATCTAGCATATTTAATTCACTTCTAAGTCTAGAAAAAGTTTTCTCATCAAGTGGTTTAGTGAAGATATCTGCCAATTGTTCTTCGGATCTAACACCTTGCAAAGAGATGTCTCCTTTAGCTTCATGATCCCGCAAGAAGTGATGGCGAATATCAATGTGCTTAGTGCGGGAGTGTTGAACGGGGTTTCTAGCTATCTTAACCGCACTTTCATTGTCACAAAGGAGAGGCACACAACCAAATTTAATTCCAAAGTCCAAAAGGGTTTGCTTCATATATAGAATTTGGCCACAACATGCACCGGCTGCTATATACTCCGCCTCCGCAGTGGACAAAGCCACGGAATTTTGCTTTTTGCTTGACCAAGATACTAGGGAACGCCCAAGTAAGTGGCACCCACCAGAGGTACTCTTGCGATCCACACGGCATCCGGCAAAGTCCGAATCCGAGTAACCCAAGAGATGGAAACTAGCGTTCTTGGGGTACCACAAACCTACACTTGGGGTATGCTTGAGATACCGAAGTATCCTAAAGACCGCCTTCTTATGCGATTCTTTAGGTGCCGCTTGAAAGTGAGCACACAAGCACACACTAAACATGATATCGGGCCTAGATGCGGTAAGATATAACAATGAACCAATCATGGAACGGTAGAGAGATTGATCAATAGGTTTACCGTCCAAGTCCGCGTCGAGATGACAATTTGTCGCCATTGGAGTACTTCTTGAGCTACAATCTCCCATCTCAAATTTCTTCAAGAGGTCCTTGGTGTACTTCTCTTGGTAGATGAAGGTCCCCTCTTGAAGTTGCTTGATTTGAAATCCAAGGAAGAAGTTGAGCTCTCCAATCATTGACATCTCGAATTCCCTAGACATCATGGTGCCAAACTCATGGCTAAGAGATTTGTTAGTTGAGCCGAAAATGATATCATCGACATAAATTTGACAAATAAATAAATCCCCGTCGATGTCCTTGGTGAAGAGTGTAGTGTCCACCCTCCCGATCTTGAATCCTTGCATGACCAAGAAATCCCTTAGACATTCATACCACGCCCTAGGTGCTTGCTTGAGCCCGTAGAGCGCCTTGTGTAACCTATACACATGATTAGGATTCCTAGGATCTTCAAACCCGGGAGGTTGCTCAACATAAATAAGCTCGTTAATATAACCATTAAGAAAGGCACTTTTAACATCCATTTGATAAAGCATTATATTGTGATACGAAGCAAAAGCAAGGAGTATACGAATAGCTTCTAACCGAGCGACCGGAGCGAATGTTTCTCCAAAGTCTAGTCCTTCAACTTGTGAGAAACCTTTGGCCACAAGTCTTGCTTTGTTGCGGACCACAACGCCATTCTCGTCTTGCTTGTTGCGGTACACCCACTTTGTTCCGATGACGTTCTTGTCCTTGGGTTGCTCCTCCAACACCCAAACTTCATTGCGGGTGAAGTTGTTAAGTTCTTCTTGCATGGCCATCACCCAGTTTGGATCTTGGAGTGCTTCCTCTATATGAGTGGGTTCTACACACGACACAAACGAGTAGTACTCACAAAATGAAGCGACATGGTGAGAACGAGTACTTACTCCCCATGACGGACTTCCGATGATTTGATCAATCGGATGCGCCTTGGAGATGCGTCCATTCCTCATAAGTGATTGTGAAGCCCTTGGCGGTGGTGAAACATCTTGCTCGTCTTGTGGTTGGACTTGATCGTGGACTTCTTCTTCTTCTTGTTGATGTTGTGTGGCTTGTGAATCTTGCATTGGCAATGGATCATCTTTTTCTTCTTCTTCATCAACTTGAGGCGCCATGGAAGTGTTGATGTTGGAATTTGATACTCCCCCTCGATCATGGCTCTCCTCAACTTCGGGCTTGATGTCTCCAATGGTCATGTTTTTCATGGCTTCTCGTAGAGGCTCATCATCTATATCATCATGACCAAAACTCTCCTCTTGGGAGCCATTAGTCTCATCAAACTCAACATCACAACTTTCTTCAACTAACCCGGAGGTTTGGTTGAATACTCGATATGCTTTTGAGTTTGACGCATAACCAAGAAAGATACCAATATCACACCTTCTTTCAAACTTACCGAGCCTTTTCTTGCGGTAGATGTAGCACTTGCACCCGAAGACTTGGAAGTAGGAGATGTTGGGCTTTCTCCCAATGAGGAGCTCATATGGGGTCTTTTGAAGTAGTCGATGAAGATAGACCCTATTAGCGGCATGGCACGCCGTGTTGATTGCTTCGGCCCAAAACTTCTCCGACATGCCATAGTCATCAAGCATTGCTCTAGCAAGGGTGATGAGAGTCTTGTTCTTCCTTTCAACGATGCCATTTTGTTGAGGGGTGTATGTGGCCAAAAACTCATGCTTCACGCCTTCACGATCACACCACTCCCCAATGTTGTAATTTTTGAACTCGGTGCCGTTGTCACTCCGGACCTTGATGATGGGAATTTGAAATTCCCTTTGAGCATGTTTAGCAAAGGTCTTGAAGACCTCCGGAGTTTCACCCTTGTCACCTAGAAACAAAGTCCAAGCATACCTAGAATAGTCATCAACAATAACAAGACAATAGAGGTTACCACCAAGACTTTGAAATGTGGACGGTCCGAAGAGGTCCATGTGGAGTAGTTCAAGCGGCTTGGAGGTTGACACCATTGTCTTCATTGGGTGGTGTGAAGCAACTTGCTTCCCGGCTTGACACGCGCTACAAAGCTTGTTCTTCTCAAATGTGACATCCTTCATGCCGGTCACCATCCCAAGCTTGAACGACTTCTTGAGCTTGCTCATCCCAATGTGAGCAATGCGTCGATGCCATAGCCAACCCAAACTCATCTTGGTGAAAAGACAAGTGGTCAAGCTAGCATCCTTGTTGGAGAAGTCCACCAAGTAAAGATGTCCATGCCGAAAACCTTTGAAGATTAGTTCTTTGCTTGATTCACTAGTCACTACAACTCCATTCTTGTCAAAGGTGCACGTAAGTCCAAGATCACATAGTTGTGCAATGGAAAGCAAATTGAAACTAAGAGACTTAACATATAGCACATTAGAAATGGACAAATCATGCGAAATAGCAATTTTACCTAAACCAATTACCTTCCCCTTTGAGTTGTCACCAAAGGTGACTTGTTCATGATTGTCGGGGTTCTCTATGGAGGTGAACATACAATCATTGCCGGTCATATGTTGAGTGCACCCGCTATCGAGTACCCAATGCTTTCCTCCGGCTTTGTAGTTCACCTACACACATGAAGTTAGTTTGTGAGTTTAGGCACCCAAGCCAACTTAGGTCCTTGTATGTGTGATACAAGTGATTTTGGGACCCAAAGTTGCTTGGGGAGCTTCCCCTTCATGCCCTTAATGTCTTTGCCGATGAACCTTGCCTTCACTTTGCCACCTACTTTGCTCAAGAGATAGTGGTAATCATTGAAAGTAGACTTGTAGTTAGGAGGCAATTTGGGAGAAGGACGGTTGGGAAGAGGACACTCCCTCGTGTGATGTCCGGTGACCTCACAATGTTGACAATAGGAACCAACTTCTTTGATGAAGCTCGTCCTAAGCTCCGGTGAGGGCACCTTCCTTTTGTTGAGCACCGGGAAGGATCCAAGTCCTCTCTTGTTGAAGCCTTTAGCTTGTTGGTAGAGGATTTCCTTGTGCTTGTCCTCCCCCTTAGAAAGTCATGCCACACTAGTGCGGAGACTTTCAATCTCGTCCATCAACTCCTTCTCCCTAAGGCTTGCTTCCAAAGGCAAAGACTTATCCAAAATATTAGTGGCATGTGAAGTAGTTGATACTTTGCCATCAAGGGTTTCCTTTTTCATGTTTTTCATTTTTAGTTCAATTGCTTCATAAGCAAGGTTAAGCACTTTATGTTCTTGAACCAAGTCATTGTGCTTTCCCAAGAGTGCTAGGTTTGCTAAGTCAAGCTCATGATGATCAAGCTTGATTTGAGCATTTTCCTCCTCGATTTGCTTGACATGTGATTTGAGCGTGTCATGCTCTTTAAGTATGGTTACATATTTGTCATGCAAATCGAGCTTCACACTCTCAATCTTAGCACAAGCTTGTTCAAGTGCCTTAACCTTGCTCTTCTCCCTTTTTATGATGACATGGTATTCATTAATCATAGATGCTAATTCATCGGGGGAGAGCTCATCATCATCATCGCTAGAATCATCACGTACCTTAGTGTTACCTTTCGCCATGAGGCACATAGGAGGTGGACGAAGAGGTGAGTTATCCTTGTTGACGATGGCAAGGCCCACCAAGTTTTCTTCATCTTCACTCTCTTCGTCGCTTGACTCTTCATTCGTGATCCACTCATTTGCCTCGCACATGAAGACTTTTTGAGGCCCTCTTCTTTTCTTTGGAAAGAGCTTGGTCTTCTTGCCTTTGTCAAATTTCTTCTTTCCAAAGGAGTGCTTGGGCTTGACCTCTTCTTCATCTTCATCACTTTGTTCTAGCTTCCGATGCTTTCCCTTGTGGTTGTCCTTCCTCTTGTCCGGTCTTGGACAATCATATGATATGTGGCCTAGATCACCACAATTATAGCATGTCTTGTTTTCATCTTTTCTTGGGAGGAAGGCTTTCTTCTTGGGATCAAAAGAGTATCCCTTCTTTGCGATCTTGGAGTTTAGACGTGAGAATTTTCTCAACATCAACGCAAGCTCGTCATCGTCATCTTTGCTTGTTGCTTGCTCTTCTTCACTTGAGCTAGGCTCAACCACTTTCTTCTTTTTGGGAGTTGTCTTCTTGGTTGAGGCCTTGAGAGCAATGGTTTTTGACGATGACTCCTCCATCATTCCAAGTACGCTCATCTCATGAGCATGAATTTCTCCAATGAGCTCCGAAACTTCAATGTTGTCAAGTGACTCTTTTTGGAGCATTGAATTGATAATGTTGTACTTGGGCTTGGGTAGAAGCATGAAGATCTTGCGGTTGATAAGTCCCTTTCCAAGAGAGGCAATGTCAAGTGCGTTAATCTCCTCAATGAGCACATTTAAACGAGAAAACATTTGGTTAACATTCTCATGAGGAAGCATTTTGAATTCATCATACTTGGATTTAAGCAAGTGATATTTGAGTTCTTTAACACGAGATGAGCCCTCATGTATTTCAATTAAACATGCCCAAATTTCACAAGCTTTCTCTTTACTAGCAATTCTAGCAAATACGTCTTGACTTATGCATTCATAGATAGCATTTCTAGCCTTAGCATCCCATTTTAGTTGATCACCAACATAATTAAGATCTCCAAACCCCGCATGGGTCGCTTCCCAAACTTCGGGAGCAATAGCCTCTAGGTAGGCACGCATGCGTGCTTTCCAATAGGCAAAGTTCTTGCCCTCGAAGGTAGGAACCGAACCCCCATTCTTGGCCATTTTAGCTCTCTAGCGGTGAGGCTAGAATGATCCAATGAGCAACAAGGCTCTGATACCAATTGTAAGGATCAAAACTCCCAAGAGGGGGGGGGGTGAATTGGGCTTTCTTTCAAATTTTAAGGTAATTAAAAGCTAACAACTTAAAGCCCAATTCCCTATGCAATTAATCTATGCAATCAATGTAAATTAAAGTTGCGGAATGAAGATTGCATAAATGTAAAAGGGAGAGGAATGCAAACGCTCAAAGGACACGGAGTTTATCCCGTGGTTCGGCAAGATCACAAGGATCTTCCTACATCCACGTTGTGGCACCCACCGAAGGGTTTTGCCACTCCCAAGTCACCGAGATAAGGGGGTCTTCACTATTCTTCTCCGTTCGCCAACCTTGGCAAGGTGGAGCTCAAGCCTTGTACACCTTGAATCCTCCGGGCTTCCACAATCCTCTTGGCAAGCTCCGGAAGTCACACACAACAAGGGACACTCCCTTATGGCTCTCACTACACTAGAGATTCCAATCACCAAGAGTGGAGGCACACAAGCACTATCTCTAGCTAGTTCTAGCCTATCTCTTGGTGTGCAAATGCTGAACAAATGATGTGAAAGTGGTAGATCTATGTCTTGAATGCTCTAGGATGTGTAGAGTATGTCTGGGCTTCAAGTCTTATCGATTTGATAGGTTGAAGGGGTATAAATAGCCAGCCTCCACGAAATAGACGTTGGAAAAGTAGGCTGACATCACTGCTCTGCGAACACCAGATGATCCGTTGTCTACCCTTCAGTTATCATCGGTCAAAGCCAAATTAGCTGATGTCACTGTTTCAGATATGACCGTTGTTAGACCGATGTTGCCCCTGTCTTCTCATCGGATGATCCGGTGGCTCTTCCTCCAGAATTTGCTTGATCTTGATGCTTACTGGAGTGATCGACCGATGTGTGTAATTCTGCACATCGGATGATCCGGTGCTTCACTTGGTCCAATGGTATTGCAAACTGTGCTCATGGACCGATGTCACTGAGCCACTCACATCGGATGATCCGGTGAGTGCATTTGTCTGAGGTCTTCTTCTTCAGTTGAACCAACTCGACCGATGCAGTCAACTCATAAAACATCGGATGATCCGGTGGGTTCAACTTTTTGACTTCGAGTTGTTTTGTGTTGTTCTTTTGGAATTTGAACTTGTGACCTCTTTGACACTTGTTTGAAATGTTGTTCTGATAGTCTTCAAGCATTGAGTGATGTCAAGTTAGAGCTTTCACTTTTTTCTTCATATGATTCGATTTGATCTCATTAGTTGATTTTATATGGGTCTCCAATGTCATTCTGATTTCATTTGATTGAGTGATTATTGGGACCTTGCATTCACAAATTCATTATTAATATCGAATGGTTGTCATTAATCACCGAAACCGTACCTCATGAGGCCTAGATGCTTTCAACGAGTGCGAGTGATTCAAGCCAATCTCAAGGCTGCTTTGTCTCGTCAGAAAAGCTATGCGGATAAAAGAGGTCGACCTCTTCACTTCAACATCGGATACCACATTTATCTCCGTGTCTCTCCGATGAAATGAATTCGTCGTTTCAGAGTGAAGGGAAAACTTGCTCCACGATTCATCGGTCCGTTCACCGTCATTAAAAAATGCACACCCGTAGCCTATCATTTGGAGTTACCGGCGTCACTTGCTGGTGGTCATAATGTATTCCACATTTCTCAGCTGCGGAAGTGCCTTAAATCCCCAGCTGAAATCTGCACCGAAGACCTTGAAGCTCTCCAACCGGATCTCACTTATTCTGAGTATCCGATCCGGATTATCGAGGAAAAGACCCGCGCCACCAGGAACCGGACTTTGTACTTCTACAAAGTATTGTGGATTAACCATACTGCTGAGTAACCGACATGGGAAAGCGAGGACTACCTCGATCAGATTATTCGGAGTTGTTACCATCTCATATCCGGTAATCTTTTTACCTCCGTGTCTTTTATTTGTAATCTCGGGACGAGATTCTTTCAAGGGGGTAGGAATGTAAAAGTCCTAAATTAAAAGTACAAAGTTCATATAGGAGAATTTAAATTTGAATAGGATAAAAGAAATCAAAATGGGAACTGAAAAATCAAACCAATTCAAACTTCAATGGAGGGAATTCAAATATTCAAAACTTGCTCCTGTTCAAACTTTGCCAAAACAAACATCTGAGTTCACCATTAATTTTAAATATTCCAATTAGTCTCTCTGCAAAGTTTCAAAATTTTTGAAGCTCATTTGCTATTTAATTCAGTGGCTCCATTGAATTACATTCAAATTTCAAATTCAAATTTGAATTTCAATTGAAACTTGATCAATTGAAAGTTTTGATCCCAGAACCAAATCCTAGATATTTAGTTGATCCCATATGATATTTAGTTGAGCCTATCTGAAAATTATCATGATTTTTGGACACATGTTGGTGTGATATTTCAGTGTCCAGAGAAGATAGAGTTGAAGGGAATTGTGGGACCCACTGGTCAGTGACATCATTACGCGAGTGTTCTATTTCTTCACCGTAGCGACACCTCTCAACATGCAAGCCACACACCTGTGTGCTTGCTTGCCGATTGCCATTGAATCCAGCACCCATATATATCTAGCAAGTCTCCTCATCGGTCTTTCGAGCATCCAGTGCAAGCCACCCAAAGTCTTTCCCCTATTCTTGGCCGCCGGCGACGAAGCTTTCATTCAAGCTGGAAATCCAAGCTACCAAGATGTTGTTAATCCTTTCTATTCTGGTTTGAAGCTTGGTAACTATTTTGCGCATCTTCCTAAACCTTTTTGTGGACAGCTCCCTGACGGTGGTTCACTAAATAAAAGTTTTTGCGGGCGTCGCAGTTGAGCCGCCGTTGGACCTTCTCTGTTTCGCCGTGGAGCTGAATCTAGGAGCGGTTTCTTGGCCGGAATGCAACAGCAAAAAGCTTTGCTTCTGCACCCGCTAACTCACAGTGAAAACCGTTCTTCATTTATGCCACTCTTGAATTCATATTTCCAGTTTTACAGTAAGGTATTCATTTGAACAACGCACTAGGTTTCACTCCAATTCTTTGCGCCGGCCTGATAATCGACCGTGGATGTGAGATATAAGCTTCCTGGTGGTCTAGTGCAACCACCCAACCGAATATCAATGAAAATAATCGAGTAATGACTGAGTTTATCGAGTTTCCCCTTCCGTCGTCCAAAAACAGATCACCTCCTCATCGCGCTTGACATTGCAAATCGTTTCCCTCATTTTTCTTCCTATATTCATCTTCCCCAAGATCCTAGGAACGTTTCTGAGGGATTTCCAGGGATTTTGAGCACAGGTACAGCGGTTTCGACACCACCGGAACCCTAACAGCCGCCGCCATCGTCGTGCCGCTGTTTCCGGCTATCGCCGGTGTTCGACGACCTCCCCATCGTGCTCAGCACCCTGGAAAATGGTTACACGGTGAGTTTCGAGGTGAAGGAAGGCCGGGATAAGGGAGCCGGCGAGCTCACCAGTGCAGCGCCGCTGCGGCCGCATCGCGCGCCCGAGGTTGAAGACGACCTCATGGGCCCCGCGTGTCAGCCGCTATTTCCCTCTCCCAGGATCTGCTGTGACTGTTTGATCCAGTGTGGCTGTGCGGTTTAATTCCGTGGCCCTCGGTGCGTCCCAGCTCAGATTGGCCAATTTAAACGAAGTGCGGCCGGGCTGGATTGTTTGAACTTTCCCCTTGGAAATTTATTCCAGAAATTGAGCCAACTTCAAAAATCAATTACTCCGAGCATACTTGCTCAAATAATTCCAAATAAATTTTTATAGACTCATATTGATCCCAAATTTGCATTGGTGCAATTTGTTGGACATGAAAGTCACAGAATTGTTATAATTAATTCCTTTGAGATAACTGCTTGGGAAATTAATTACCCCTGTTCTGCTAATTGGAAAATTCCCAATTTTGGTCAGAACACTCTTAAAAATACACTTGATCTCTAGGTAAAATTTAAAGTTCATTGGACTTCAATTACTGGAACAAACATTGTTCAAATCACCTATGTTGATTGAAAAATGAAAAATGTACAGAAACATTTTCAGAATTTCTCGCAAACTTGTAAAATCAATTTCTCCCTGTAGAAAGCTCAGAAAATTATGAAACAAAATTTTCCTAGAACCAGTCAGACCTCCTCTACCAGAATCATCAACTTTTAGCCATGACAAAACTCCAGAATTAATACCATATTTCAGAGAATGCTTTTATTGTTGGAATTTTAGAGACAACAAGCTTCCTTGAACATCTCCAATTTTTAGTCCGCATCTTCCTCAGAGGACCTAGCATACACTATAAAAATCCAAAGCCAATTAAAATCATTTGCATACCTGATCAGTATTTATAAGATCTTTTCTATAGTTTCAATATCACTCATGTACTTTATATATTGCATATCATATAGTGACAAAATTGAGGAGGAGTCTAGGATGAATTTTGTGCATTAGGGCTAAGGTGCTTGTTACTCCACTTGCATACCCACAAATCCCATGGAGTATTAGGTAGGTCTACAGCCCGACGAGTAGAAAATGCCATGCTTAAGTTTTTCAAGAATCCCGTAGAAGTCGAGTAGTTGGAATCTACTCGGGATATAGGATTTTATCACACGAGGTGGATTTGATCAAAGAATGGTTTACAGATATGAAATTGAGACCGAGCAGCGAGTAGGATGCAGCGAGACGTGGTCTCACGTGCGTAGTCCTGCCTGTGTCGATTGAGGACCGATCCGTGTGCGGCCCTGCTGGACAAGTTTGAACTGTACCGGATGCATACTGGGCATATGGAACCCAGGAAACCAATGTAACTTGATAACTTGGATGTCAAGGCATAGCCCACTGCCGATAGAAGTGGGTTGAGGGTAGCAAGGTGTAAATCGGCCAGCGGGCACAGACACGCTCCGTTCGGGGACCTTATGCCTGCGATGGTGGGACCAGTTTGGTGTTTGAGTTTCTAGTGAAAGGTTGATGTGTATGACGTGGTGAGGAGCACGACACGCTCCTTATGCACAGGTGTATGTGACGTGTTATTTGGGTGTCTACCGGTTGCAGTCACCATCCCTCGCGGTTATTTGTGTACCGCTTGTTCACTGCGCTGTGACGTAGTAAATACTAAAGAAGGCAGGAAAATATGATGTATTGAAATATAATTGCTTTGTAACTATGGTTGCTGTCCAATATGCTCACTAAAGTTATTGTTATTAAACTTGTAAGCTGTTGTTAATAACTTGAAAATTAAAGATCAACATGTAGGCGAGTCATTTACTCCTATATCTATTCCTATGTTAAGTATCTATGCATGTAGAGTTTCATGTTTAGGTGAGACGGTTAAGTCTTGCTGAGCCTTCGTGCTCACAGTTGCTATATTAAGTTGTTTGCAGGTGAGACGTATGAGGAAGGGCTCGAAGATGAGGCGATGCCCCCATCGGGGTATACCGTCGAGTGGGAGCCCTGCATGCCACTGTGATTGTTGTGTGCTACTAGTGTGTAGCGTCCCCGAGCTGGATGACTGCACTTTTGCATAGCTAGGTTGAGAGTTTAGCTGTGAATATTACTTTTGCTGTATATTAAGTATTGTAAAAGACTTCTGCTGTTTCTATAAATAAAACTTTGTATTTTGTTGTATTTTTTTCGTGTGTGCTGTTGGGTGCCGCATCGCACGGCACCACCCTCTACGATTCCTGGAATGTGTGGACCCGGTCCTCACACCCTGCTTGGCCAGAAGGAAGAAACTGCTGGAGATGGAGCTGACCAGAGAGAGCTCCCATTAGCGTGTCTCAGCTTCCTCTTATGGTTGGAAGATTTGACCGGCTCCTTGCCCTTGCCGATGTCATCAGCTTTTTGGCATGGAGCAGTGGGGGCCACCCTCTCCGAACCTCCGGGGATTGCAACCCCGGAGGTCTTGCGTCTCTCCACCATGCTGAGGTCGTCCAGCTCCAGCATTCCCTTCTGTAGCTCCGTCCTAACCTCTAGAACCATGTTCAGAGGGAGGAAGGTAGCCGGCGGAGCCAAGGCGTCGTGGGAGATAGCTCCGTGCTGAAACTTCTTGAGATGGAGCTTCAAAGATCCATCATCCAAGTTGGTTATAAAACCAGCTTCTATCCGGTTATGATCTATCTCACTATCGAAGGCCCATGCGGGTCACTCCCTTGTCTTCAGCGGAGCCCACCTGTTAACCAGGAAGTTGCCGAAGATTATCTGAAGGGTCACACCACCCTCTACGTATTCCTGGATCCTTGTCAGGATGGGCTTGTATGCTTCGGACAACTCCGGAACTCCATTCCAGGCGTTGGTGTCGACATTGAGGAGGCTCTTGGGCAACTCCAACCTCTCGTGCTCCTCCACCGCAATGATCACCCAGTCTTTCTTCCAGTTTTCCCATTTTCCGGAGGGGAAAGTCTTCAAGTACTTGAAGGGGCAGTTCTTGTGCTTCACGAAGTAGTAGAAGCCAATCAACTCGCTCCCCTTCTGCGTAGTGTGGACTGTGGAGAAGGTCCAAAAGAGCTCAATACACGGTGGCACACCCACCCACATCTCGCAGAAGTGGACGAAGGTCGCTACTAGCAAGAAGGAGTGGAGGTCGAGGTGATGAAGCTGGAGGTCATAGAAATCCAGCGGCATTAGCAAGAAACTTGAGAAGGGCGGGATCAGACCCACCATGGCGTACGCCGAGAAATAGACAATCTCTTCGGTGCACTCCTTCTTGAAGGGAAGCTTGTCGAAGTGGATATCATTGTTGAAGGAGTCGCTGGACCACCCCATGTAGGTTCGGACCCTCGACAGATCTTCGTTGCTCTTGATCTTGCCACGGGGAAGACCCAACTCCATCGCGACAAAGTGGAGCAAAAGTTAGAAGGGCTATGCAAAGGTTGGGAGGCTCTGAGTGCAAGTTCGAATGAAAGAGTAAAGAGTCAAACCGTGCGGGCCTTCCTTCTTAAGTGAGCCTCCACAACGCTTGGGTGGAAACTATGATGGGATCAAGATCACATTTCAAAAATCTACCCCGTTAATGACAAATGGGCCCGGGTCCACTTTGGCGGAAAAGTCGAAGTAATTACACCAGGTGAACCGTTTTCATGATGGAGAGTTGGAAGCCCGAGGGCAGTGGCCTGATAGGGCGCTCGGAACCGATACAATTTTCGTATTGGGAACCGGCGACCTTCAATTGTGTGAGATCCGCACGCCAGGATCTCACCTGCCGCATTCAAAAAGAGCCACACGGTGATGGTTTAACTGTAGACCATCACTCCAACGGAACATCAAAAGACCTTTGAAGCCGCAACGCCGAAATCAAAATGGCCCCACCTCTGGTAGAATGACTTAACCCAAAGGGTTTCTCCTAGAGGTGGGCCCGAGGGCCACTGTCGGTACCTTGTGTACCGGGTACCCCACGATACTGCAAGAAAAGCCACAGAGTTCCACCTGCCCAAGTTGAAGACCTCCGAAGGCTCCACGTGTCCTGCAGTACTGGGCCCGCCTTCCTAATTAGGGTAGCTCCACAGCAAGCACATGTAACGCAAGGCTGGACCTAACTCCCTCTATAGGGAAGCTCCGATCATGCCATGTGTCCAGTGGCCTCGGATCTAAACCCCAGTAGAGGAAACCTTCGGTGCTGCCACGTGTATAGCGGCTCCGGACCTGCCTCCCCACAGTGGGAAGCTTCAGAGCTGCCACGTGTCGAGCCTCCGGACCCAAGCCTACAACGGGAAGACTACCGAATCTCCAACGGCGCAGATATTCAAGAGGAAGTTAAACCAGCTGTAACAAGAACTGATTACGTGTCATTAATGCCATGTTAATGACACACAATCAGAGGACGTTTAGTACGGGTAACGCCACCATTAAGACGCGTTATCACACTATTAATTATGCTTAATACAGACAGATCGTGTATTAGATAATTAAAGACCACTGGGGCCACATGTCAGGCCAGTCTAACAATGTAACTGCAAGTCCTTGGACTATAAAAGGGTTGCACCGCACGGTGCAAAGGACAAGTCCAATAAAGTGCTCACAAACACATACTCATACATACAACAACTACCCATGGAGTAGGGTATTATGCTCAGGCTGCCTGAACCACGTAAAAATCCCTCATGTCACTATCTCGTTCATAATCTCACGCGCACCACAACCAATTACGAACCTCTGCGGACTACAATCTAGTAGTACCGGGGGAAGTGTCGATCGCATACTTCAACATTTATGTTATGGTTCCATATAGAGTAATTATTTCCATCAAATTGGGGAGGTTTCCCGATGCGAATAGACAAATAGTGATTGCTAGAAGTGAGGCGCTCATAATTGTAAGGATATCGGGAGTAGTCTTGTGAACCACTCCCATTGTCGCTGTTGATTGCAATGATCGCCTTTGTCTCCTTCTTGAGAAGACCTAGATTCTCAACAAGTTGTTCCTTGAGTTGGCAGACTTCTTTATCATAATTTTGATCATCTTGAAGCACATTGACGTTCTTCGTCTTGTCATCTCCGTCGACGATCACTGGAACCTCATTTTAACCCATTCTGGCCATCTTCTCTCTGAGTTGTTAGACTCTTGATAGAGAGACATGCTCTGATACAAATTGAAAGTCGCCTAGAGGGGGGTGAATAAGCAATATGACCTTAAATTACTTAATCAAATGAGATTAAATCTCTGAGGTCTGACTAGTCTGGTCAGCGTCGGACCAGTCAGCTCAGTACACAGGGAAAACCTGAGACCTTGATTTCTACAAGTTATTTGTGGGTTTTAGATTGACGAAAGATTGATACAATGTCTAGCAACCTAATACAACCTAGATTAACAAGTGTGAACAAGTAGGTTGCAATATTTGAATGAAGAACAATATGAAGAATGACCACGACTTTGAGCCCTCTTCTATGATCTCAATGCACTTGATACACACATCCTCACACACAGAAGGCTAGTCTAAACTCAAAACATAAGAAACCTAAATTCCATGATTGAGTCTTCGACACCGTTTTAGTCTTTTTTTTGGGGGGGGGGGGGGGGGGGTTTCATTTTAATCATCACACCTCTGCTTAAGATCAGCTAAGCTCATTATTCTCTTAATTTGTCATCATCAATCATCCAAAACCTATAGGGATGCCTAGATGCACTTTCAAGTATGATACATTGTTCTTTGGCTAAGGTACAACATACCTATAACCACAAAGGGATGACTCACACTCAACATGGGTTGAGTGTAATCCGTTGTTCCTTGACTAAGTATATACCATTTAGCCACATAGGAACAACATGCACACAATATACATTGTGTGTGATCTTGTCATTCCTTGGTTAAGGTACATCATACCTTTTAGCCATAAAGGAATAACTTACATTTAATGAAGGTGGCAATTCCCTTGAGCTTGAATGAGTGCTTAGAATAGTTGAGAGCATAATGCTCTCGCATATTCATAGCAGCCCATTGGCTGCTCATGGAGGGTTCCCATTTCAAATCTTCGGCCTCGTATAGTTATGATTGACCTTCGGACTTAAATTCTGGTAGGTAGCAACCATCCTCATTTATTCCTTGGCCATGAGATGTTGATGGAATCCTCTAGGGATTCCAACAATCGGCTCCTTGAATGTCTGCATAGTAATATTACTCCTGCAAACTTCCTCTCTTTGATAGAGAGGGATGGTTAGCTCTCGATACTTGTATAATTGAGTTTTCGGGTTAGGTAACCAAATTTTCATTTGTACATATGGGGAAGAACAAAATCAAAGATGCATTGGCTCCAATTTCAAGTGTATCCATGAGCAATGTATTACTCATTGAAAAGTGTGGGGCTTTATAGATAAATCAATTTGCACATTTTCTAAAGCTTCTACTCATATCAATGCAAGTGATATAAATACACTATATGGGTCCCTTCATCTTTTTCAGTTTCTAACCATCATAGCTTTTTACACAAGAGCAAATGTTATCATTTAGATCATGGCAAACAAGATTCTCAATTTTATCCCCCTGGACTTTTCTAGGAACTTAAATTTAGTGATTCCACATAAACATGCAATTCAAATTAAGATCAGGGATATCACTTATTCTCCTAGGAGTTTGAAATCTAGTGACACCATGTATGCATGAAGCACAAAAAAAATCATGGTCATCACTATGCCTAAGGTGCTACATGCCAATACAACCATTAAGTTATGCCCAAAAGTTTTGTTTTCTAAACCTAGGAAAAAATTACTAAGCCTATAAAACAATGCATAAACGATTCTAGGCACTTGTTTTAGCTTTTTCCAAGTAAGGTGGTATTTCCTTTTGGAGATTCAAAAGACAATACTGACACTTACTCTTTTGAGGATGCATGAGAATTGACAACCTTACTCATAAATGCAAGCAAGAATATTCAACTCTAAGGCAAACCAAACAATGAAAAATGCTAAAAACATACCTCATTTGAAGGGCAGTTGGTGATGAAGGCCATTGTGTGAGAAACTCACAACCTTGGATTTTGAAGTAGACTTGATGTTTGACGTCAAATTCCAAGTTGAGGTTGGATTTGGCGATGGATTTGGTTGAGGCTTCTTCTTACTCCTCCATTGGGTCATCATCTTGAACATTTCTCTACTTCAAACTCAGAATGAGTTTGAAGGAGATGTGTTCTCAAATCCTCCCGGTCGTGGCTTGAGCTTGACGTGGTCTCCTCTTTCTTGCCAAACCACCTCTTTACAATTTTTTTCTTGCTGCAATTCAATAAAGAACAAACAAAACAACTCAAAAATGGGTTATGTTAGCCAAAAGCATTTTGAACCCTATTGTCAAATTGTCTTGCCCAAATTGAAACAACTTGTGAATGCAATGAGTCATAAAGCAAATCTTTTTAGGTTGAATTAGAAAAAGTAATTTAAGTTGTCATGCCCATAGTTCATATCCTATTTAATTTCTTCCTAAATTTAAATTATTAGTTTTATGATGTTTGGAAATTTCACCTTCCAACATGCAAGTGTGGAAATTTAAACATGCTGAATGCAAATGATGAGAAATTCAAATATGCAATTGGGAAACAAATATGATATAACTACCAATAAACCTATTGGCAAGGACTCACCAATTTTTGAAGTCTGATGAGTGTGACTTAAAGTCGTCCTATTTAGTGCGATTATTTGTTGTACAATCCTAGAGTTGAAGACGTGGACAACTTCTCCTGCTTGACATGCCAAAATTACTTGGGTTGTTAGTCGTACATGTGGGCCACATGGTGGCCCTAGCCTCTTCGTCCCCTTGATGAAGACTTGTTGATGTTGCAATGACTTTTCCCTCTTGAAGATATTCTCTTATGAGCATGGTGAAGCTTGTCCTTTTTTAGGGGTGCCACTTCGACCTTCTTGATATTCCTTGGAGTTAACCCTCACTTTGATCATTGATCAAAGGCTTCCTTGGTCATGATGACATGTGGACTCCATAATCAAACAAGGAACACTTCATCCGCAATGTCACTTTCCCAAGGTTGTACGAGCGTGGCCGAAGTGTAGGATCTCAACAAGTAATTATGGGATAGTTTGGATCTTGAATGCTCTTTCGATTTCTTGTCCTTGGCCAAGAGCTTTGTTTGAATGTTGTCTTGATTTCTTGCTTGGCCATGGACAAGATACTTCAAGGTAGGCTAGTTGAACTTAAATCCCTTGAAATCCCTATAGCCTCCTTGATTACAAGGGTGATGTTGATTCCACCCTTGACCTCCTTGTGAATGGTAGCCATTGGAGTTGTTATTTGAAAGGAAGAATCCCCATGGGTGTTATGGAAATAATTCCCCAAGTGTCCCATGTTGACATGGATTTTCACAAATCATGTGAATATCCATGGCTTGGATCATCTAGACACTTTTTCATTGGCTTGATCTTCACGTTCCTTCAATGGGAGGTGTAGTTCTATAACTATCATGTACACCTTTTTAAGTGGTGTGCATGCCATGCTAAGGGAACTAGAGCATTCTTAAATCCACCCCTTGAGTCGAGACCATCTTCTCATCCATGATGAATGAGAATAGGGCTCCTTCAGCTTCAGTATGAATGTAGTCATGAATTGGTGGAGCCAATCCATGACATGAGTCTTGTATGAAGAGCCAACTATCCACCCCATCATGGAGGCAAACAAATAAGAACTCTTGGAGCCTCCCCCAATATTGGGAATGGATGTCTTTGGCTCCTACTCAAAGCTGAAATTCTTTTGCGAAGGGCAATGGTGTTGCCTAGCGGACATTTGTTGAGGTACACCTTTAATCATCTTGCAGTTGAGAACTTGCGTCCTCGTTGGCCTTACCATAAAATGGGTTAGCCAACACTAACTTGTTTTCACATAAAAGGAGAAAACAAGCAAGGGTAATCTTGTCTAATAACTATTAGTACCTATAGCTTAATCACAAGTGATAGCTATCCTTCACTTCCTTTGCCTTCCCTGGCAACGGCGCCAAAAATGTTTGTTGATATTTCTTAACACCACATATCATCTTTGGTAATAGATGAGATCCACAAGCGCACAGAAGATACCATTGTAGCATTTGACCCATGACTATTCACAAGGGTATCATATTTATCCCAAAGGAAGGCGATGGAGTAAAGTAAACACCACTCTTATGATCAAGCTATGGGATACTAATCAGTTATCATGACAGGGTTAAGTTGATAATATGGATACTGTGACACACACCTAAGCAATCTATTCTAAAAGGGTAAATAGGTCCTTGTGAAGATTAGACTAAGAGTTGGTGAGTTGCTCCTACAATTCTTCTAGTATACATATACATAGCCTCAGTTAGGTACTAATGAGCATGTCAATGGTGAATCCTTATGCTAAGTTGTTCAACATATCGGGCACGGGTGTACCCCTAGCAATACTAGGATGACTCCCACCAAGAGCCTGTGGCATAGCCGAACATGGAGGATTACAAAAGACAGGTAGGACTATTACCACCTACTGCCTACCTCTTCAATCTGTTGGTTTATGGGACATTCAACGCTACTTAACTATCCTACCACCATGCTAGCATACTAAGCAAATACCTTAGGATCCACGACACAAGCCATCCTAAAGCAATGAACTAAATCATCATTGAAACCAATGTTGATACATAGCATATTTATTCATATTAACATGATCGTATCATAACTACATAGACTATAGTGGGGGTTTATAGTGTTTATGATGATAATAGATTAACATTAAGGCATGATCATAAAGACTATTCCTACCACATACATGGAATTCACAATCAAATAAGAAATGCTTCATCCATGCATATGTACAATGAAATACTAAAGATAATATCTTTATTATGCATAAAGTCACAAATACAAGAAGGAATACATGAGCCATACCTTTCTCAATTTGGTATTGGGAAGAGATACTCCCTCTACTCATTTCCCAATTCGGACGTGGGACTTAGACTCTCTTCTCTACAGCCTAACTACTCTAAGAACTAAGAAAAGTAGTGTATACAATAGAATGATGCTCAAGTGGTGTGTGAGAAGTGAGGGGTATGAGGTCCTATTTATAGTTGGAGATACGTCGGTTCCCGCCACAATTAGCACTAAATCAGTCTTCATTGTTATCAGGACACCACAAGGAGTCGATATGTGGAAGAAGACCGATTTTGGAGGAGCTATCAGGTCGGACGAGCCACCAGGTGGACCGACTTGGTCTTGGCTCCAAACGACATGTGCTTTCTCAGGATTGCTTACAGGTGGGTCCTCTTAACTGATATGGGTGATACACCGTTGAATCTTCTCGGATACGTCTATTTGTGGGCCATTTGATACATGTGATGCCACGTGTCATTGCCTAATTGGCTGGGATGGTACTTTTCATGATTGCTTCCATACTTTGCCTTAGTTCCTATAAAAAAGTCTGCATGCAGTATTTTTCTAAGGACAAGTGGAAATAGGTCAAGTAGAAAGGTGATGTCTGCTAGAAATGACATATCCTTCACATAATTGAGTTATATTGATGGGTGAAATTTGTAATTAACAGCCATCAATAAGGGACTTGTGAACGTTTTTCAAAAGGCAAGAGACGAAGCAAGGAGGAGGAGAAGGCTTGAAAGAGAGGAGAAGCTCAAGAAGCCCAAAGAGTATTACACGCGATATTCTTTTAACTATGAGGACTTGAACTCTCACTCTAACTACTTGTCTATTCCTATGGGCAAACCTCAACATATCAATGGCACTAACTATACCATGTGGAAGCATAACATGAAGTTGCATCTTATTTCTCTCAATCCTACACTTTGGCATATTGTTTGCACATGTGTAGATTCCCCATGGATGATGAAGAGCTTACCCCAGAGCAAGAACAACAAATCCACTGCAATGCTCAATCAGCGGTCATGATCAACTCATCCTTGAGCCAAGAAGAATTCAACAAAGTGGACGGGTTGGAGCAAGCCAAGGAGACTTGGGACACGCTCAAGATTGCACAGGAAGGCAATCGGTTTGTGCAGGAAGCCAAGATTGAGATGACCGAGGGGGAGCTTGGAAGATATGTCATGGAAGAAGGCAAAACCCTCAAGATGTGTACAACTGGCTCAAGACCACCATCAATAGGACTTGGGCATACGAATGCAAGACATGGACCGACAATGAAGTGGTCAAGAGGATGATAAGAGCTTTCATGCCTCACAACGTGACACTTTGCACCATCATCCGCGAGAGTCCAAATTTCCACAAAATGACTCCGGATAAGGTGCTTGACAAGATCATCAACCACGAGATGATGGAGATAGAAGCACGCCATGTAAACAACCTTGCCAAGGTCACATCCTCCAAAGAAAGGTGTCACTCTTAAAGCCTCACCCAATTCCAAAGGCAAAGAGGGGCAAGCCTCAAGCAATGATGAAGAAGGTGAAGAAGAAGAAAGCATTGGCATGCACGATGAGGAGTTGGCCTTCTTCATCAAGAAATTCAAAATAATGATGAAGAAAAGAAGATGGTCCATCTATGAGAGCAAGGGCAAGGACAAGAGCAAGTCAAGGACCAAGAGAGCTTGCTACAATTTTGGCGAGTATGGGCACTTCATTGTGAATTGCCCATATGAAAATAAAGAAGAAAAGAAGAAGAAAAAGAACAATGATGAGAAGCCTCAAGAGAGTAAGATGTTCAAGAAGAAGAAGGCACATGGGCACACACATGTTGGCAAGGAGTGGGACTCCAACGATGAGTCCTCCTTCGATGATGAGGTGGAAGTGGCAACTGTCGCCATCAAGAAACAAACGATGAATAAGACCCTCTTGCCAAAACAAGAGAGAGTGGAAAATATCAAGCCACACATGTCTCATGGAGAAGGAAGGAAAGAGAAAGGTTAAATCTAAACTCTCTTTGCGTTCTATTAAAGATGAAGATTTTGATACTGCTAGTGAGAATGAGTATATGTTTGAAGGTTTGAGAAAAAGTGCTATAATTAAAATGAAAAAGCTCTCCGATGAAATATTAGAGAAGGAGGAACTTCTTGAGGAACAAGATGACTTGCTTGTCTAGGAGAGGCAAAAGAATCTTGACCTTGAGAAGCTCTTTGAGATTGAGAGGGAGAAGAATAAGGTACTTGAACTTGAACTTTTGAAATGCAAGGAGATTTCCTCAAGTCTCAAGAGTTGTGCTTTGATATGAACTCGTAAGTTTGAACAAAGCTCACAAGAATCTTGAGGCACAATTCGCAACTCTCAAGTCAAGTGTTTCCTCTTCCGCCTCAACAAGCTGAAACTTGCCTAGTATGGAGGAGGCTAAAACATGCAAATCTGCCAACCTTGTACTTGACATGAAGAATGAGCTCAACATGGCAAAGAGTAAGAGTACCCCTATGAGTGGCATCTTTGAGAAGGAGAAGATCAAGTATGCACATAGTGCATACTCAATCACAAGGTCTCCCTTGATCAAACATGGTCTTGGCTATCCAAGGGGAGGAAAGCAAAATGCCAGAATTCCCAAGAATAACAAGATGCACATTGCATTTGTCAAGGAAGGCTCATATCAAGCCAAAAATGAACATCATGCATCTACTTCTCTTTAAATGGCTAAATCTGATAAATATGCTGAAGGAAAAAGTCCATTTTACTACCCTTAAGTATCAGCGTTGTTCACTTAACTCCCTAAAGAAAATTTTGGTTCAGTTTACCCCTCAAACTATTTACATTGGTTCAATTCATCCTCTAGTATTTTTCTTTTTTTTTTCTCTTTGTAAACATGATTTCTTTATGTAAAATTCCATGAGATTATATGTTACAATAGAATATACATAGAAATATATTTTTAAAAATTCTTGTATTTTTTTTGTATTTTTAAACTAGGAAAACAAATCTCGTTTGGAAGATGAAATAATACACAAAAAAAGTTTATGAAAAATTATAAAATTATTTTTCTTACATATTTTATGATATCATCTACCGTCACACAAAATTTTAACTCCGAATAGAACCCATACAAAGAGAAACAAAAAAAGAGAAAATTTCAATAGAGATGAATTGAACCAATCTAAATAGTTCAGGGGGGGGGGTTAAACTGAACCAAAAAATTCTTTAGGGGGTTAAGTGAACAAAGCTGATACTTGAAGGTGGTAAAATAG
Source organism: Tuctoria greenei (assembly GCA_036927565.1). Taxonomy (NCBI): domain Eukaryota; kingdom Viridiplantae; phylum Streptophyta; class Magnoliopsida; order Poales; family Poaceae; genus Tuctoria; species Tuctoria greenei. The sequence goes on along the minus strand of JAYESD010000007.1, from coordinate 129,224,858 downwards.
ACTTTTCCTATGCTAAAAATTCTAAAAATGCCAACTTGACTATGTTTCATGATTTTGATGCATCTTATGTGCTTATGAGAAGCAAATTTGGCTGTGTCCATGCTAAATATGTTTGGCCGCTCTGCAAGAGCCCAAAGCCATGTGTGTGGGTGCCCAAAATCCTTGTCACTAACCTCAAAGGACCCAACCAAGCTTGGGTACCTAAAACCAAAGCCTAAACTCGTTTTGTAGGCTTGCGCCTCTTGTGGTACAAAATGGGTGCTTAGATAGTGGATGCACCAACCACTTGACCAGAGCGAGGAGGATGTTTGTGGAGTATGAAGGAAACAATGATACAAGTCAAGGTATCTACTTTGGTGACAATAGCCAAGAGAAGGTACTAGGTATGGGTAAAATCTCCATTCTCCACAACACAATATTTCTCATGTTATGCATGTTGAGTCTCTCGATTATAATCTTTTATCCATATCTCAATTATGTGCAAAAGGTTATAATTACAGTACACCAACGAGGGCGTGATTGTCACTAGAAGATTTAATAACTCAATTGCCTTAAAGGGTGTGCTTAAGGGAAAGCTTTATCTCATGGACTTCACCGCGGATAAGACTCTAATGGACACATGCTTGATGGCAAAAACCAACATGGGGTGGTTGTGGCACGTAGGCTAGCCCAGGTTGGTATAAGGAATCTTCAAAAACTTCTAAAAGGCAATCATGTTCGAGGTCTTAATAATGTTGTTTTTGATAAAGATAGGCCTTGTAGCGCGTGCCAAGCTGGGAAACAAGTCAGAGCAGCTCATCCTGCCAAGAATGTGATGATGACAACATGACCATTGGAGATGATTCACATGGACCTTTTCGGTCCCATTTCTTACATAAGCATTGGCAGTAACAAATATGGTTTAGTTATTGTTGATGACTTTTCCAGCTTCACTTGGGTGTTTTTCTTGCATGACAAAGGTGAATCTAAAGGTGTCCTCAAAAGTTTCTTGAGGAGAGCTCAAAATGAGTTCTCCTTGAGAATCAAGAAGACAAGAAGCGACAACGGGACCGAATTCAAGAACACCCAAGTAGAAGAGTACTTGGATGAGGATGGCATCAAGCATGAGTTTTAGGCACCCTAATCACCCGAACAAAATGGGGTAGCCGAAAGGAAGAATCAAACTCGTATAGAGATGTCAAAAACAATGCTTGATGGATTTCTATGAAACTTTTGCTCCCGTAGCTAGGCTTGAATCTATTCGCATATTATTGGCCTATGCAACTCACAACGATTTCAAGTTGTATCAAATTGATGTAAAAAGTGCCTTCCTCAAGGTTCGATCAAGGAGGAGGTGTATGTGGAGCAACCGCCCGACTTCGATGATGATAACTATCCCAACCATGTCTTTAAGCTTCATAAAGCTCTCTACGGCCTCAAACAAGCTCCTAGAGCTTGGTATGAGTGTCTTATAGATTTTCTCATTGCCAATGGATTTAGGATAGGAAAGGCCAACTATACACTCTTTACTAAGAACATGGATGACAAACGGACATCTCGACCTCAACCAAGACAGCCTTAACGTGGATCAAAAGGTATACCGCTCCATGATTGGATCCCTATTTTACCTTTGTTCATCTAGGCTCGATATTATGTTAAGTGTATGCATGTGTGCGAGATTTCAAGCCACCCCTAAGGAGTGTCACTTGACAGCTGTAAAGAGAATCTTGCGCTATTTAGTTCATACACCTAACCTAGGGTTGTGGTATCCTAAAGGGTCCTAGTTCATTCTCATCGGATAATCTGATGCGGATTATGCCAGATGCAAGGTTGATAGGAAAAGTACCTTCGGGACTTGCCAATTCTTGGGTAGGTCTCTAGCGTCATGGTCATCCAAGAAACAAAATTCTATTGCCCTATCTACAGCGAAGCGGAGTATGTCGTAGCCGGAAGTTGTTGTGCGCAACTTCTTTAGATGCGACAAACTCTAAGGGACTACGGTCTCCATATGAACCATATTCCACTCCTATGCGACAATGAGAGTGCCATTAAGATTGCCAATAACCCCGTCGAACACTCTAGGACCAAACACATTGACATTTGATACCACTTCTTGAGAGACCATTCAATAAAGGGTGGTATTGTCATTTCATGTGTGAGAACCGAAAAACAACTAACCGATATATTCACCAAGCCACTAGATGAAAAACACTTTTGAGAACTTAGGAATAAGTTAGATATCCTTGATTCCCGAAATGTAGCTTGAAATGACGGACATCTGATTGTTAATTGTTTATTCTCTTCAAAATTACGCATGGTTTTGAGAACTTGCCTCCCTCAATTTTTGATCAAACTATTTTTGATTATTGTCTCTTTGAATCATGGTCATTTTATGATTGTTTGTGTGCTTTACTAGCTATATTCATTGAGAATATTTTTGAAAACTTAGTCATTATTGATCATTCCTTGCAAATATCTCAATATATATGAGAATTTGATGTCTAGGACCGGACTAGTCCGCCCTCAGGGCCGGACAAGTCCGAACACCTAGACAAGTCCGAACTGGCTCTGACAAGTCCAAACCGGACTAGTCCGGCCTGTCACCAGACTTGTACGGACTGCCAAAGAAGCCAAGACCTGTCCGGCCACCGGACTTGTCCGGTATCACCACGAGACTAGTCTGGGTCTTTGGGGACTTAAACCCCAACTGTCAGGCCCGACCCTTCTCTTCACTCTGAATGTAGCCTAGAGGGGGTTGAATAGGCTTTTTGAACTTTTGTCGGACCCTAGAACACTTAACAGATGGATCAAATACAGGGAGGCCGAACTAGTTCGGTATTGTGCGGACTAGTCCGATGTGCGCGGACTAAAAGATCGAAGTAAATTGACAAGTCTTCATATAGCACACTATGCAGCAGAAATCAGATTACATGTAAAGTTTATTGAACCAATGAACCTGTATATTGCAATGATCAAGTATGATACAATGTTTCAAGGTGAATTTCACAATATTAGACAAAACCTAGGTTATGATGAAAAGTAAAACAAAGATGTGCGAGACAAGATTTTATCCCGTGGTTCGATTCCACGAAAGAAATCTACATCCACGTTGAGGAGTCCATGAAGGACCGGGTCTTCACCAACCTTACCCTCATCGAATCGCCACGGAGGTCGATTCTCTTCCACTAACCACAAAGGGCAAATTACGTGTTCAAGGGGCCTTCTCACAAGTTAAGGTCTCCCCAAGAATTACAATGAAGAACACCACCAAACACACTCCAAGGATATACAATAAACAACAAGAGTGTGCGAGAAATTAAAACCCAGGAGCTCAAGATCATGTGGAACAAGTCTCTCCTTTGATCAGTTGCTAATCCTCAAAGATTTTTTGCTTTTAGGGTTAGAATGTGTGGAGAGATGTGTATTTTGGGCTCTTGGGAGGTGTGACGGTGTAGGGAGTCATGAGTGATGGTTGTAGGGTCGTACACCTCCATTTATACTAGGGTTTTCAAAAGTTACCGTTAGGGTTTGCGATGTCCGGACTAGTCTGTGGTGGACTCCGAACTAGTCCGGCGTGCGGCGTGTGGAAAACCCTAAGTGTTCAGAGATATTAGACATGTCCGTAAATGTATGGACTAGTCCGACCTGGGCACTAGAAGTGTTCGGACTAGTCCCGCACATATCGGCCTAGTCTGGTGTGGTGAATCTCATGTAGAGTTGAGGACAAGTCCGCACTTGGAGGACTTGTCCGATTTTAGTCAGAGAGTTTTCGGACTAGTCCAATGGATATCGGACTTGTCCGGTGTCATGACAAATTGTGGCGCTAAGGACAAGTCCGAACTTGGAGGACTTGTCTGATTTTAGTCAGAAGATTATCGGACTAGTTTGATGGATATCGGACTTGTCCGTTTTTGTGCAAATGTGAAGTACTGAGGACTAGTCCGCAATAGGGGGGACTAGTCCAATCTTAGTCAGAGAGATATCAGACTAGTCCGGTAGACATCGGACTAGTCCGTAAATGCAGATTTTTGTGTAGTGAGTGAGATCTCTTTTGCTTGAGCTCTTGGGGTGTGGTTCTCCTACACACTCATACAAAATAAACTATTCTTTTCACCTCTTGAGCTCTTTTCCTTTTGATTCCTCATTCTCCTTTCTTTTTGAGCTTTCCTCCTAATTTCTTTAAAACCTGCGCTCATCTCAACAATTTTGTTAGGATCTCATTTGTTTGTCATAAATCAACCAAAACCCACAAGGGATGCCTAGATGCACTTTCAATCTCCCCCTTTTTGGTGATTGATGACAACCAATTGAGATTTACACAAATATGATAAAAATTCAGATTTTCATAAAGTGTGCACATATGTGCTTGGAACAAAATAGGCAATGTAGACATAGGACATATGTGCATTCTTTATGGTGGGGTGCAAAACTATGTGTGTGTGAGCAATAATCATGATGTGAATGAGGTAAATGGCATAATCATAACAACATCAAGATTATCAAGTATGTATATCAATTTCAGAGCATAAACATAGATCATAACAAAGTATTACCACAAATTCATATCCAAAAGCATGAGAGAGCATAATTAAAGTTTTATAAGTTCAAAAGCATGACAGAGTTGCACCAAAAACAAAGATAGAGCTGTTTCTCTCGACCTAATTCTACGACCTAAGACTAGTCCAGTCCGACCACGGACTAGTCCAGAGTACCGGAAAACTCAGCGGACTAGTTTGAAGTGTGCGGACTAGTCCGGGGTAACCACGGACTAGTCCATGGTCACTTGGACAGAAGAATATATAGAGTTTTTGTATATATTCAAATGTGCTTAAAAAGAAAATGGGGGCAAAAACACACAAATAGTCTTGATGAATATGATCAATAAACATACAACAATCAAGCTATGACCATAATTCACCATGATCAAGTAATTAACATAGTTTTCAGAGAAAGATATAGAGAGATGATTCTTCAATGCAATCAACATGATTTTGAAGATGGCATACAGGTATGCAAGTTTTCAAGCCACGTTCCGAGCATCAAGGATATTTAGTTCATTTCGGAGCTCACAAAAAGCGTTTTTCATCAAGTGGCTTGGTAAAGATATTGGCTAGTTGTTTTTTAGTGTTGACATTGGAAATGGCTATGTCTCATTTCATTGAATGATCTCACAAAAGTGATGTCGTATGTCTATGTGTTTGGTTCTAGAGTGCTCAATAGGGTTATGGACAATTTTAATGGCACTCTCGTTATCACAAAGGTGTGGAATACTGCTCCTATTGTAACTGTAATCCCTTAGAGTTTGTCGCATCCAAAGGATTTGTGCACAACAACTCCCGAATGCAACATACTCCACTTCGACTGTGGATAATGCACTGGAATTTTGTTTCTTGGAGGACCAAGAAACTAGGGATCTACGTAGGAATCGGCAAGTACCGGAGGTACTTTTCTATCTACCTTGCATCCGATATAATCTGCATCGGAGTATCCAATGAGATTTAATTTTGAACCTTTGGGATACCAAAGGCCTAGGTTGGGTGTATGAACTAAATATCGCAAGATCCCTTTTACGGTTGTCAAATGACATTCCTTACGATTGGCTTGAAATCTTGCACACAAACCTATACTCAACATGATATCAGACCTAGATGCACATAACTAAAGTAAGGATCCAATCATATAGCGATATACCTTTTGATCCATGTTTGATCCGTCTTCACTGAGATCCAAGTGTCCATTTGTCGCCATGGGAGTCTTTATGGGCTTTGTTTTGTCCACTCTAAACTTCTTGATAATGTCTTGAGTGTACTTTGTTTGGCTTATGAATGTCCCGTCCTTTTGTTGCTTCACTTAGAATCCCAAAAAGTATCTCAACTCTCCCATCATGGACATCTCGAATCTATCTGTCATATTCTTACTAAATTCTTGACAAAAAGATTTGTTAGTTGAACCAAATATAATATCATCAACATAGATTTGACAAATGAAGAGATCATCATCAAAGTGTTTAGTAAACAAAGTGCAATCAGCTTTACTGATGTTGAAGCCATTTTCAATAAAAAAATCTCTAAGGCACTCATACCAAGCTCTAGGAGCTTGTTTGAGGCCATAGAGAGCCTTATGCAGCTTGTACACATGGTCGGGGTACTCTTGATCTTCAAAACGGGGTGGTTGCTCCATGTACACCTCCTCCTTGATTGGTCCGTTGAGGAAGGCACTTTTCACGTCCATTTGATAAAGCTTGACATCATGGTGAGTAGCATATGCAAGTAATATACGAATCGATTCAAGCCTAGCTAAAAGAGCAAAAGTCTCAACAAAATCCAAACCTTCGACTTGTGAGTACCCTTTGGCCACAAGTCGTGCCTTGTTCCTTGTTACAACTCCATGTTCGTCTTGATTGTTTAGTGCAAACGATGTTGGACTTGGGTCTTTCAACAAGCTCCCACACTTCGTTTCTTTTGAAGTTGTTCAATTCTTCTTGCATCGCCATCACCCAATCCAAATCTTTTAATGCATCTGCAACCCTTTGTGGTTCCAAAGAGGATACAAAAGAATAGTGTTCACATAAATTAGTTATATGAGATCGAGTTACTACTTCCTTTTGTATGTCACCAATTATGTTGTTGACGGGGTGATCTCTTTGGATGCTTTGATGTACTCTTGTATGTGGCACTTGTGGTCTTAAATCTTTATGATTATCATCTTCTTCTCCCCCTAGTTAGTTGCCCTAATTGATGACTTGATCACCTTGATTATCTTGAGATTGATCTTGTGTGGAAGCTCCCCCTTGATCATTGTCCTCCACTTGTGGTTCATCTTCTTCCTTCACATTTGGAGGTGGCACTTGTGGTCGAATATCGCCCAACGCCATTCTTCTCAATGATTGACATGGAGCTTATTCTTGATCTATCACACATTGATCAAATTGCTCTTCTTGAGAGCCGTTAGTTTCATCGAACACTACATCACGTGCTACTTCAACAAGTCTTAAGGTCTTGTTGAAGACACGATAACCGTAGGAGTTCGAATCATAGGCAAGTAGGAAACCTTCATCAGACTTCAAAGCGAACTTCGAAGCCCTTGGCTTTTTGTTGAGAATATAGCATTTTGAACCAAAAACTCGAAAATATGAAATATTCGCCTTGTTACCCGTGAGTAATTCATATGAGGTTTTCTTGAGTAGGTGATGAAGATAGAGTCGGTTTATGGTGTGACAAGCGGTGTTGATCGCTTCATCCCAAAACTGGTCTGAAGTCTTGTATTCATCGAGCATTGTCGTCTCCATTTCAATGAGTGTTTGGTTCTTCCTTTCGGCTACTCCATTTTGTTGAGGAGAGTATGGTGCTGAAAATTCGTGCTTTATCCCTTCTTCATCTAGATACTCCTCAACTTGGGTGTTCTTGAATTCTATTCCATTGTCACTTCGTATGTTCTTCACTGTCAATGAGAATTCATTTTGAGCTCACTTGAGGAACTTCTTGAGGTTTCCTTGAGTTTCTTTCTTATCATGCAAAAAGAAAACCCACGTGAAGCGAGAAAAATCATCAACAATGACTAAACCATATCTATTATCGTCGATGCTTATGTAAGCAATTGGATCGAATAGATCCACGTGAAGGAGTTCAAGTGGTCTTATTGTAGTCATGACATTCTTCGCGGGATGTAGTGCTTCTACTTGCTTCCCGGCTTGGCACGCTCTACAAGGCCTGTCTTTCTCAAAAACAACATCCTTCAAACCACGAATGTGATCGCCTTTTAAAAGTGTTTGAAGATTCCTCATACAACCATGTGCTAGCCGTCTATCCACATCTAATGCATGTTGGTCTTTGCAATCAAGCATGTGTCGGCTTTATCTTTGTTGAAGTCAACTAGATAAAGTTTTCCCTTTAACACACCCTTGAATGCAACCAAGTTATCATTCCTTCTAGAGACGGTCACACCCTCATTAGTGAATAAACAATTATAACCCTTGTCACATAATTGAGATATGGACAAAATGTTATAATCCAAGGAGTCAACGTGTAATACATGAGAAAGAGTATGTTGTGATGAAATTGCAATTTTACTGGTACCAAGCACCCTTCCTTGACTATTATCACCAAAGTAAATGCCTTCGCTTGAATCTTCATTTTCTTCATATTCCACCAACATTCTTCTTTCTCCGGTCATGTGATTGGTGCATCCACTATCTAGCACCCATTTAGCTCCACCGGATGAATAGACCTACAAAAGAAAATTATGCCTTGGTCATAGGTACCCAAGCTTTCTTGGGCCCTTTGAGGTTAGTCACGGGTGATTTGGGCACCCACACATGAGACTTGGTGCTCCCATGGTGTGGCCCAACATATTTGGCATAAGCACTTCCAAGATTACTTTTCAAAAGTACGTATGAAGCATCAAATGTTCTAAATAAAACTTGTTATTCATATGAGTTAACAATGTTCATTTTATCCAGGTTATCTTGTTTTCCAACTTGAGAAGAGTTTCCCTTAGCAAAAGCAATGTGTTCCTTGTTATTCTTGCGGCTTGTAGCATTTTGCTTTTCACCATAAGAATAACCAATGCCATATTTGACATTTGGAGGTCTTGTTACTGAGTATGCACTGCGTGCATACTTCACCTTCTTCTTGTCAAATATGCCACTTTGGGAAGGATGCTTGTCCTTTGTCAAGTTTGGCTTTTCCTTCAAGTTAGTATCATTTTTAACACATGTACAAACAATGATAGTTTTAGATTTTATATGTTGAGAAGGTGAGCTTGAGGAGGATAAAGAACCACATTGCTTGAGTGACTCAACTTGTACCTCAAGGATCTTGTTAACTTTGGTTAAGTTGACAAGTTCATCCTTGATAGCCACGTTTGAGTCTTTTAGCTTCAAACAAGCTTCCTTGTTTGAAGCTAACTCCAGTTCCAGCGATTTACTTCGCTCCTTTTCAACATCAAGGAGCTTTTTTATCTTAAGATATTCTTCCTTTTGGAGGATGATCATATCTTCTTGACGATCAACTAGCTCCTCCTTATGAACAAGCTTATCCATTAGAAATTTCATCTTAGCAGTAGTTTTCCTGTCTAAACCCCTAAGCATATCTTCATCATTACTAGAATTATCACCATCACTAGGAAAAGAACGCGAAGAGGAAGATTTAGTTGCTACCTTTCTTTTACCTTCCTTGGCCATTAGACAAGTGTTGTTGGTGTCTTTCCATGCGCCCATGGTTGGGAAGAGAGTGGATTTCTTGGAAGTCTTCTTGATGGCTATGGTGGCCATCTCCTCTTCTTCTTTGGATGAGGACTCATCATTGGAGTCCCACTACTTCCCTAAGTGCACATGGCCAAATTGCTTCTTCTTCTTGAACATTTTCTTTGGCTGAGGCCTGTTGTCCTTAGTCTTCTTCTTATTTTCTTCATGTGGACAGTCCACTATGAAATGGTCATACTCTCCACAGTTATAGAAAGAACGCCTCATTTTTTGTCTTGGTTTGTCTCTGTGTCTTCCTTCATTAGAGCTATCACCTTGTCTTCTACTCATCATTTTCTTAAACTTCTTCATGAACAAGAGCATGTCTTCTTTATCGATGTCACCGCTTTCATCATCGCTGTCATCTTCTCCATTAGCTTCTCGAGCTTCTTTTGATATGGATTTACAAGTTTACTTCAAATCAACTCCTTTCTTCTTTGTCGAGGTAAGATCGGCAATTTCCATGGCGTGCTTGACTTGCTTCTCCATCATTTCAAAGTTGATAATCTTTCCAAGAAGTTCATCTGAGGTCATTTTTCGATACCGAGGCTTTCTCTAACCATGGAGCAAAGGGTTACATTGTCAAGCATGAATGCTCTAAGAATCAATTTCACAACCTCACGATCATTCCACTTTTTGCTGCCATAGGCTGGGACTTTGTTGATGAGATTCTTCAATCGATTGTACATGTCTTGTGGTGACTCATCTTCTTCTAAAGCGAATCTTCCCAATTCTCCTTCAATCATCTCAATCTTGGCTTCGCGTACATAACAATCACCTCCATGGGCGGTTTGTAGAGTATCCCATATTTTCTTGGCAATTTCGAGTCCATCCACCTTGGTGAACTCATCTCGGCTCAGTGATGAAGTCATCACGCTACAGCTTGAGCATTCTGATGAATGTCTTGTTCTTGGCTTGGAGTCAGTTCTTCATCATCATCCGGGATATCTATCCCTATACACATTATATGCCACAAGCATGGGTTAAGAGATATGAGATGCATTTTCATTTTATGTCTCCACATTTAATAGTCATTCCTATCGAAGAAAGGTGCTTTCCCTAGAGGAATTGATAAGTAATGATTATTGTTAGAATTCAAACGATCATAGTTAAAAGGATATCGGGAGTAGTCTGTGTGACTACTCCCCTTTTGCTTTTCGTCGTCAATCTTCTTCTTCCCTTTTGGGGAAAGTGCTTTCTTCCGTAGGAGGCTTTGAGTTCAAGCATCTCCTCATCATCATCCTCAGAGTCTTGGATGGCGTCGAGGAGCTTCTCCAGCTTTTTGGTCTTTTCATCATCACCCTTCTCGTTGTTGAAGTTCTTGTGTACATCCTTGACGTCTGACATTGTCTCTTCGAGCGGTGAGTCTCTTTTGAAGAGTTTGGCTCTGATACCAATTGAGTGTAGACTAGAGGGGGGTGAATATGCTCTTTGAACTTTCGTGGACCCTGAAACATTTAACAGATGGATCAAATACAGGGAGGTCGGACTAGTCCGATGTGCGCAGACTAAAAGATCAAAGTAAATTGATAATTCTTCGTATAGCACACTATGCAGCGGAAATCAGATTACAAGTAAAGTGTATTGAACCAATGAACCAGTATATTGCAATGATCAAGTATGATACAATGTTTCAAGGTGAATTTCATAATATTAGACAAAACCTAGATTATGATTAAAAGTAAAACAAAGATGCGCGAGACAATATTTTGTCCCATGGTTTGATTCCACGAAGGAAATCTACATCCACGTTGAGGAGTCCACGAAGGACCGGGTCTTCACCAACCCTACCCTCGTCGAGTTGCCACGGAGGCCGATTCTCTTCCACTAACCACAAAGGTCAAATATTATGTTCAAGGGGCCTTCTCACAAGTTGAGGGCTCCCCAAGAATTACAATGAAGAACACCACCAAACACACTCCAAAGATATGCAAAAAACAACAAGAGCGTGCGAGAGATTCAAACCTGAGTTCAAGATTGTGTGGAACAAGTCTCTCCTATGATCAATTGCTAATCCTCAAATATTTGATCCTTTTAGGGTTATAATGTGTGGAGAGATGTGTATTTTGGGCTCTTGGGAGGTGTGACGGCACAGGAAGTCGAGAGTGATGGTTGTAGGGCCATACACCTCTATTTATACTAGGGTTTTCAAAAGTTAACGTTAGGGTTTGCGATATTTGGACTAGTCCGTGGTGGACTCCGGACTAGTCCAGTGTGCGGCGTGTGGAAAACCCTAAGTGTACAGGGATATCGGACTTGTCCGTAAATGTATGGACTAGTCCGATCTGGGCACTGGAAGTGTTCGGACTAGTGCGACACATATCAGCCTTGTCCGGTGTGGTGAATCTCATGTAGAATTGAGGACAAGTCCGCACTTGGTGGACTTGTCCGATTTTAGTCAGAGAGTTTTCGGACTAGTCCGATGGATATCAGACTTGTCTGGTGTCGTGAAAAATTGTGGGGCTAAGGACAAGTCCGAACTTGGAGGACTTATCCGATTTTAGTCAGAAGATTATCGGATTAGTCTGATAGATATCAGACTTGTCCGTTTTTGTGCAAATATGAAGTGTCGAGGACTAGTCCGCACTAGGGGGGACCAGTCCGATCTTAGTCAGTGAGATATCGGACTAGTTCGGTAGATATCGGACTAGTCCGAAAATGCAGATTTTTGTGTAGTGAGTGAGATCTCTTTTGCTTGGGCTCTTGGGTTGTGTTTCTCCAACACACTCCATACAAAATAAACTATTCTTTTCATCTCTTGAGCTCTTTTCCTTTTGATTCCTCATTCTCCTTTCTGTTTGAGCTTTCCTCCTAATTTCTTTAGAACATGCGCTCATCTCAACAATTTTGTTAGGATCTCATTTGTTTGTCATAAATCAACCAAAACCCACAAGGGATGCCTAGATGCACTTTCACACTCAGACACATCTCACGGGTGCCCCTCTATCAAAAACCGCTCCCATTGGCAATTTTTGGATCTCTCCACCAAATCCCTCGAGGAATCCGCGTGAAAAACTCATTGAAGGCTCGAGAAGTCAATCTCTGGACTTCTTCGCCCTCCAATCTGGTGTTTTTATCGGATTTGATCTCACAAGGTAACTTTTGAGCCAAAACCTAGGTTCTTCAATTCCTTTCCTCCTAGGTTATTTCCCGTTTAACATAGGACCCATTTCATATCCTTGATACATTGTGATACTGTTTGCAAAGTATTGTTGTCCCATTTTTTGATTTGTGATAAAGCTAGCGTTTGAAACTGTGTGGTTTGGACCGAGCGGACAAGTCCGTTCCTGACCGAACAAGTCCAACCAAAACCGGACATTTTCGGCTAGAGCAGTTTGAGCCCCTAACTTTTTAAACTGTCACATTGTTGACTCGATTCCTTTGTGTTACTTTACTCATATCTTCTCTTAATCACTCTTTCAGCATGTCTCGTCGTCACGACTACTCTCTTTCTGATCCGGAAAAAGAGGCAGCACGACAAGAGTTTTATCGTCGTCGTGCGGAGGAGGAAGCAACAATTGCTCAACAGCTTGCTTGCCACGAGAAAAAACAAACAAGAAGCATGACCGCGATGCAGCACAAGCTCAGACGACCGAGGAACAAGCTGGTCGGAGGAAAAGGGTTGTCACCATGGGTGAAAAGCAAAGGACCCAAGCAATCGATAAGGGAAAAGGTACCATGATTGAGAGCAGTGCAGCCAAGGGCAAAGGAAAGCCCCCAACGAAGAAGGTGCCCACCAAGAAGGCCGCACCAAGGAAGAAGGCTCTTGCTGGTAGGGGGTTCGTCATTCGAGACCATCTCGTGGGGTCAAGTGCTCCCCCACAAGGCCCCATTGGACCGGTAGTCATGACTCCTCCTATGCATGACCCCAACCAGCAACTGGAGATGTCAAGCAACATTTTCAAGGAAAAGGGTCCGAGAAGGCAAAAAAAGGTTTAGATTGAAGGATCCCTACGAAAATGAGAAGGCCATATCGGAACACTACTTCTGGTGTGATTTCCATTGCAATTACTATCTCTTGGTTTACTTGAAGATGAGGACTGTGGTGGAAGACGCTCAGTGGGTCAATTGGGCATACATGGAGAAGAAAAATCATCAAGCCTTCTGTGCAGTGATTTAAGTTGTTGAGCATCATGGTCTCAAGGAGTTGCTTGGGTTCCAATACAATTGGAACACGGAGATGGTGGCTCAGTTTTACACCACATGCTACTTATCCACCTTTGGAGACCGCAAGATCACATGGTTGACTAACAGAGTTCAATACTCTGTGCTTTACGATGGGTTCGCAAGGATCATCGGTCTTGAAGAGTTCTTGAACTATGATTTGATAATTCACAACCTCAAGGCAATGGATTTGGGGGATATGGAATTCATGTATGAAGTCGACTTTTATAATTCCACCACAAACAAGATTCTATGTCCCATCTTTAACATACTGAATCGGATCTTGAGGAAAACTCTTGCACCTAAGGATGGCGACGCGGGGATGATCCAAGGAAACCTCTGGAACTTGATGAGGTTGATTGTTTAAGATGAGAATTTCAATGTGTTTGATTACATCTATAATGACATCTTCAGCATATCCCACACCCCTAACTATCCGTGTGGGTATGCTCCCTTTATTATGTGTCTCATTGAGAAAGTTTTAGACTTGGATTTTGTTAAATATGTTAAGCATAGAGCACTCCATCATCAAATTCCTCCTCCTGTGCCAAATATTGGCGAAGCTTCGAGGAGGGGTACCAATTTTGTGCCCCCTCCCGCTCCCTCCTCTTCCTTCTCCGGCGAGTCTTCAAGTGCCATTCTCAAGATCTCAAAGTCTATATTCTCTTCTTATCGCAAAGTTGAAGTTAAAGCTCAAAATGATGAGATCATGCATATTTACTTATCAATTGGTATCAGATTTCCAGGTTGCCCGTTAGGTAATTCATCTATCCATTATATTAGTTTTGTTATTCATACCTAGAGTCCACAAAAAAGCCACAAAAATTTGCAGTTTAGTAGATCTGTTCATTATTTTGTCCAAACCACCATTGAGCCTTTGCAACTTTCGTTTTCAGTTTGGTTTTGTTGAGTTTGTGTCCATGGTTGAGTCATATTGCTGGTTTAGAACGTGTTTTTGGTCTTAGTTTGAGTTTTGCATTGTGTGATTCATCCTTTTGAATCACGTCATCACGTCCAGATTAGATTCGCCTCTGTCCAGTTCGGTATTTTCATCATATCTCGCTCATACGAACTTGGATTTTAGAGTTCTTGTACTTTCTGGAAATCTTAAGAAGTTTTCTATAACTTTCTTATTCATCATCCCCCCAGAAAATATAGTTATCAATGTCGAAATTGCATTAGATCAGAATCTGTTATTGATCTAGAAATTCTGAACAGTCTGTATTTCGGGGGCAATATCTCCCATTGTTGTTATCTAAAATAGATCTTCCATATACTGAAATTAAAGAGGAGAGATATATCTATAATATTTCTGTTCAAAGTTTTTAGATTTGGAGACTATAAAGGTGCTTAATTGTCCTTACAACATTGAGCAGAAAATCTGTAACAGACATACGAGATATCTTTGAGTGTTTGCATTGTGTTCTTCTTTTGCAGCACATTCTGAAAAAAAAAGGAAGAAAAAAGAAAAATCCAAGTGCAAAAGAAGATACAAAAGCCGCACAAAAAAGGAGAAAAAAAAACAACAAAAAAAAACAGAAGTGCTTGCATTCTTTGTGTCATCTAGTTTTGTCTCATGTCTTGCTAGCTTGAACTACTAGGAACACATTTAGGCCATCAACTTTGACAAATACTTTGGACACTTATTCAACTTTACTATCTGATTTCATTGTTGCTAACCCTTGATACATAGAAAGTGCCATCCAAGCTACACCTTACTCTTGAGCAGAATCGATACACCTTTGCAATCATCCCACGCTTCATTGGTTTCTTCATACCGTCCACCGTTTGCCACCTGCAGTGTCGGTAAGAACACTTGTAAGAGCGTGGTAAGACGCTTGAGAGTGTGTGATTCCACTTCCACTTTGCCATTATCCTTTGTAGTTGATAGGGATAACATATTTTTTGTGTTATCTTCTGTTTGCTACTAACAATGTCAGGTAAAAGCAAGAATCATGCATTATATGCTGAGATGATGGACATGATGAAGACGACGCTGGAGTTGCTCAGTAAAAATCAAACATCAACCAAGGATTCACATGACATTCAGACCACCTTTACAACACCTTCCACAAGAAGTAATTACATTCGCCCATCTCTTCCTTCTTATGATGGTTTTGGTTACGATGAATATATTGCTTGGGAAATAGAGTTGGATAAAATTTTTGGACAATATCATATGTGTGAGAAAAGAAAGATTAGAAATGTTGCAAGTGCATTAGTAGGTTGTGCATTGACTTGGTGGAACAACTTAAGTGATTTAGAAAGACCTCGAACATGGAAAGATATGAAAATTCTTATGCGAGAAACTTTTGCTAATGTATCTAATTGTAAAGATGAAATACATGAACTTGAGAAAAATTTTCTTGTTGTACCTCCTCCTTTGCCTAACCTTTTGCAGGAACATGAACAAATAAATGTAGATGCAAATGAGAGTGAGGTGTTGAACAACTCTTCTGAATTTTTTGATGAATCAACTCATAATGCATTTGAATTTCTTGCTGAAAATGAGAGTAGTGTTAATGGACAATGCTCTACAGTTAACCACGGTATGACATTTTCAGATGTGCTGAATTTCGCTACCAATCATACTATCGATGAGCAGCAACAAGATGAACCTTTACATAATACAACTTTACCATTAGTTGATTTTCCCACTGATTCTTATAACAAAAATGAGTTGTGTGTTGATAATTATATTATACCTATGCTAGAACAACCAAATGAATTTGATACTTTATCACTCACTTGTGCTGAAATTAAGCATTTGATCCCAACTACATGTGAAAGGGATGAGCTGAAATTGTTATCTTCTCTAAATACTTTGGGCTATATTGAATTTGACACTCTTTGTGATCTAGATATCGTAGAGAAGATAATATTTTCTCAATTTGAATTGCCTTTGTTAAGTAGAAATATTTTTCATGCTATAGGCAAATATGAACATAGTGGTATGTTTATGGTGCATAAAGTTTACATATGTTCAAATAAGGAAGCTCCTTTTGTGCTGCAACAACATGGTCAAGTAAATGAATGTACTAACACTAATAATGTCTTGTCAAGTTTTTCTAGTATGTTTTCCTTGCAGCAGGGACAACAAAAGCATTATTCACTGTTGTTGTGCATTATGGACAGCACTTACTCTACCTCCAATGCAAGCCTCTTTGCTGGACATACGAGCAAGCCGAGGATGGCTTGTCATAAAGAAGGGGAGAATGATGAGATCATGCATATTATTATTGCACTTACAAACATGACACAATGTTTATTTGTTTGGGATCCTGGCTCAAGTGAATGTGCACTCTTATTTGATGGACAAGATCAAGATGGTGCACTATGCCGTCCACCACCTTGGCCTCCTCCTTTCATGCTTACAATAAGATTTGATGGCGTTGCACATATGGACCCACACATGATAGAAGATGAACTTGAGTCGAGGACGACTCCAATTCCAGAAGGGGAGGATGATGAGGACATCACTTCTATGGATACAAACAACACTCCATTGAACATACAAGATGCAATCAATAGAGTTCATACACAACAATTAATTTCAGAGGTGAACTCATTCTTATATATTTCCTTATATGTTTTTGAGCATAAATTGCTACTTAATGATTTATTTGTGATTAGGATCCATAGAGAGGTTCAAGGAGTACTTGGAGGGAGTATTAGGGACGTGGAAGACCAGAGAATTCGTTCAAAGAAGATAGAAACCGAACCAAACTCCAAATCGTATCCAACTCGGAGTCCAGGAGCAGTACGCACTAAAACGGACGCTCAGGACGCATACGAACTCCGTTTTGGACGTTCTACATATGCACGGAAAGGGGAGAGGATAAAATTTCCAATGGAACCGGTCCCATGTCAAAATTACTTTGGAGTAGTCGGGAATCGACGAAACAAAATCAAGTACAGAATCTGTCAGGGTGTTGCGCCACCGTATTGGGCCATTGGGCCTTGTATCAAGTCTAAGTCCATTATTTTCGTGTGTTAGGGTTAGGTAACGACCCCAACACCCCCTTGGACGTCCTCCCACCTATATATACTCCATGGTAGCCGCCATAGACAATTGGGTTTTGCTTAGATCAATAATATCGCCGTTTATCGGTTTGTGAAATCCCAATTCAGCAATTTCAGATTGCTTCTTCCACGTTCTTGCTTGTGTTCTCGGTTGCACTTGCAGGGATTAGCCTTCTTGGTGAGGTCAATCGTGTGAAGCACGGTTGATAACAAACGGAGCGGTGGTGTAGTGATTGCAGGGGTTGTTCGTGTTCTACTCGAGAGCCTCGGATCATCAACGTCGAGATCTCCACATCAATCGACCTATCCATTACATATCGGAAGATCGGGACCAATGTTCTTATCACAAAAGATAGCCAAGAAGCAAGACAAGTACTTGCGGAAGCTCTGTGAGAAGGCGGACATTGCTATGTGTGAGACCTATGTGTGTTGAATACATTGGCTTTGATGATAAAAGATTTGAATACTACCAATACACCTTTTTAACAAGGTCCGACTCTAGGTCCGAGCTCTAGCAAGGTCCGAAAATAGGTCCAACTTGTTTTGGGTAGCTCCAGCAAGGTCCGACTTAAGGTCCGACTTGTTTTTGCTAGATATGACTTCTTTGTCTAGGTCCGACTTATTTTGGTTATGTCCGACTTGCTGTGGCTAGGTCTGACTAGCATTGGTCAGCTCTAGCGCTAGGTTCGACTAGCTTTGGTAAGCTCCGGCGCTAGGTCCAACTTACCTTGGTATGCTCCGGCACTAGGTCCGACTTACTTTGGTAAGCTCCGGTGCTAGGTCCTGCTAGCTTTGGTAAGCTCCAGCTCAAGGTCCAGTTAGTTTTGGTAAGGTCCAGAGCTTGATCTCAGTGGTCCTGCTTTTAACTTGCAACGTTTCGAACTTGCTTTTTGTATTATGTAAAGGTTGCTTAGTATTCTTTTACTAAGTTTTTGATGTGTTTTGGTTGTTATGGTTGATATTGTTTTGCTAAGGTTTTCAACATGCTTATGTGAGGTGCTCACGTAAGGTGTTGTGGTTTTAGAACTAACAGGAGTCAAGTCGAGGACTTGTCCTCGGAACTATCAGTTGTTTATTCATGTGCAGGTGTTTCTTGAGTTCAAGACATGGCTGGTTACGGGATCCATTGAACTAGTCTTAGGGAGAAGATGAGGTTGAACAACCATGTTCGGTAGGAATTGTAGTTGAGTTGATCGGGAGGTCACGCAGCATGGTTGAATCAAGAACAATGCATATGAAGGTACCATGGACGTCGTTGGAAGGTGTTTTCATGTGTGCAAGGAGTGCATGGATGTGTCTACATGGTTCTGAGGCATGTTGAAGAGATTTGGACGTAAAGAATTGGTCGGAAAGGTCCAACCAACTAGGTTATGGACTCAGGCTGCGGCTGAGTCGGGTTTGACTCAAATATGGAAAGATTTGAGTTGGCTATGATAGGATTTTGTGTGGGTCACGAAGTTGAGTTGTTTTAGTAATGTGGAATACGTTCCTAAGGTGTTTGGAAGTCTTAAGATTGCTTCTATATGTGTATAGAAGAGTCTTGAGCAGTTATGGAATGTTTCGGTTGAATCTGAGTAGGATTTGAGTCCTAGTTAGGATTGGGTTGTCCTAAGGTCTGGTTATAAAAGAAAGGGAGGCCAGAGCTCGTGGTGCACTACTTTGGGGCTGTTCCTTCTGTGTTTTTATCAATAAATTTCGTAGTATAAAGGAGCTTTTGTGCCTTGTTCGTTCGACTTGTTTCTGTCAAGTTTTTCTCGTCGAGTTTCTGCAAAGCACTACCTTGCTTCAGTGGTTAGATCATAACTCGAGTTTTACAGATCCAATTAATGTTATTCTTTTTGGATTGTCTTTACAACTTTATTGTATATCATCTGTGAAAATCTTACGGTCATTGGATTTGTGGTTTTGGATCTACATGAGTTTCATAGCAGTGTTGCAGATCTGATTTTTCTCAGGTCAAACAGATTGACCTTCGTTCAATCTTTCGATTGTAACTTGATTTTTTTTCGACGGTTTTTCGTGATTCTTTTTGTTGTGTCTTTGTGAATTGATTCTCCACAATATATACTAGTTTTGTCACGATTGATTTTCTGCCAAGGGTTTTTTGTTGCTTCCGCACAAAAAATTTTACTCTACCATTCACACCCCCTCGGGTAGCTTTTCATGTGCTCTTCAATCCTACACTATGTCCCTGGAGGCTTCTGAGGATGAGGAGTTGACACCTTTCCCGGATCTTACGGAGGCGTAAGTTGCTCTCCTTGGTGGTGGGGGTGGTCCTTCTAGCCTCACTCCTACCGTTGAGGAGGTTGGTGATGACGAAGATGAAGACAATGATGGAGAACAGGATGATTAAGCCACACAAAGTGATGAAGACCGTGGTGAGGAGAGTGAGAGCAATGACGAGTAGTCAAGGCTTTCTCCCTTCTTCTCCTCTACTCTTTTCCTTTTTCGTGTCTTAATGCCAAAGGGTGGAGATTTAGGGGAGTACTTGTCTCTAGATTCATGGACTATGTTATGTTATTTTGAAAAACTCGTGTTGTAATGTCTTAATATTGCTAAATTTCATATTTGGGTTGTAATAACTTTGTGCTATGCTATGCTACTCTATGTTGATATTATTGCATATCATTCTACTTTGATCATGTTATTGTTCCATATGTGTGATGATGCTTAATTGCAATTGAGATTCATGTCTCACTCTTATTTATCACATCTCAATACCTGCATCACACGTAGGCACCCCACCATAACACACAAATGTATAAATCTCCCATAGATCTCATTCTTGTGCATCAACCTTATTGCAAATCAATCATGCATACATTTAGGGGGAGCTCTTTATACACTTATGCATTACGGAAAGAAACTCAATTATATTTTTATCAAAAACCTCAATGTGTTGTCATCAAATCACCAAAAAGGTTGAGACTGAAAGTGCATCTAGCCAAAATCCCCGTGGGTTTTGGTTATTAATGACAACACTTAAGGGACTAATGAGCATTGCAAGTGTTAGCATGTGATTAAATGATGGACGAAATTGGATACACTCAAAAAGGAAAAACAGGAGAAAAGGTGGGAAAACTCGAAGAGTAGAATTTAGGGTTTAAATTTCCTTTTCATCGAGTTTAGCTTTATGGCATGAGTGTGTTCAATGTGTCAAAGTTTTGAGAATCATCTAACAGATCTTAGTCCAAGTTAGGTTAGTTGGAGAGATGAGTTGAGGCAGCTCCAAGAATAAGGTCAGACTTGTCCGGGTTGGAAGGCCAGACTAGTCCGGCCACATCGAACTGATCCGATGTTAGGCGGACCGAGAGGTATTGTGTGAGTTCAAACTTGTCCGTTTAGGGACGGAGTATTCTGTGGTGAGTGTGTTTGAGTCCTTATGGGACTAAGTCCTGGAGGACCAGACTAGTTCGCCCTAGGGGTCGGACTATTCCGCCATAGGGGGCCGGACAAGTTCGCCCTGGCATACTTGTCTGATACTGACCGGAAAAAAAGGTATTGTGTGAGTTCGGACTAGTCCGTTGTGGTTTAGACTAGTCCGTTTGGGACTCGGAGGTGGCTGCTAGGACTAAGTCCTGGATGGTTGGACTTGTCTGCCCTTTAAGACCGGACTAGTCCTATGGACCAGACTTGTCCGTTCTCAACTGGACTAAGACCATAGGCTTCCAAGAGCCCTCCTAGCCCTTTATCTTCGCATCTTTAAGTCCTAAGACTGAATCTTGAGGGTTGTGATATTTGGGAGAGAAGAGAGAAGGGTGTGCTATGACTTGAGCTCTTGGTTGATTCTCTCGATTTGACTCATTATTTTGAGTTCATTTGGGTGTTGATTTGTGATCTCTTTATGTTGTAACTTTTTGGGAGCCTCAGATTGTGAGTTGCCTCATGGACCATTGTGATTTCACTGAGTTTTAGTGGAAGAACAAGCCTGCCTACATGGTGGCTTGGTGAGGAAAGGGTTGAGTGAAACCTGGTCCTTTGTGGACTCCCCAACATGGATGTAGGCTTCTTTGTGAAGCTGAACCACGAGATAAATCTTGTGTCTCACGCTCTTTATTTTCTTCCTCATTATTCGCTAGATCAACTTTAGGTTTCTTCACGTGTTCCAATCTTACGATCCACCTAGATCTAGTTGTTTATATTTCGTGCACTTTCTCTATTAGACTGCTAGGTTGTTATACTTCATAGTTCATTAAGTAGATCATTGAAGAACTCCTAAGATCTCACATTTTGCGCATTACATTTTTGTGATTGGACTAGTCCGCCCTAAGATTAGATTAGTCCGCACTCTGCTTGCTGATTAGCTTTTATTAAGTCAAATTTTAGGTTTTTTGCCTATTCACCCCCCCTCTAGGCAACTTTCACTTTGGCTAGCCAGCCCTCGGCCTACCAACCCTCGGCTGGCAAGCCCTCGACCCTTTGGCTCGACTGGTGATGAACCTTTTGTGTCACTAGACGTGGATGAGGACTCACTTTGTTGGTCCTCCTCCGGTCCCTTCACAGAGGATTGCGATTCAGACGATTAGAGACAGGTAATAAAATCTTAGCGTCCAATTCTAGTTTTTTTCGGTTACTTAAGTAATGAATCAATAAATATCTTGCAGCGCTTGGCACTACACGTCTTTCACCGGTGACTGATGCCATAGACCGGTGATCGGTGTCCTCAGGTCCTTAGTGCGTATGCACTATCTCGGGGTCATCGACGGGGTGCCCGCTACTTCGTGGGAGGACTACGCTCGCGCCCCTCACCAGGAGCATCGCAACGTTTAGGAGACCTTATTGGCCGATTTTATGGTAAGTACATTAAATAAAATATCTATGTTTTAACTCTTAAACTCTTTTAAATATTAATGTATATCTTTTTAGTCTATTCTTTATTATATGAAAGGTATATTTTAGAGGACCCGGACGACCCTCACATGCTTGAGCATGTGTGGAAAGTATTTCACTTCAATGTTGGGAAGATGGTTCGGCAAGCTTTGTTGAATGCTCGTACTCAAGTGATTAACGAGTACTTGAAGGCAAACAAACACGACGTACGACACTTCTAGTAGGAGAGCGAGAGGCACCTCATGGAGGAGGAGTACGCGCAAGTACGTTGGCTATAGAAAATATTATTTTTGATAATTTTGTTAATGTTATTTTAACGACCAACAAATATGTGCAGGGCCACGTGAACTGGTTGCATGGTAGGTCCGATGCATACCGGGCTCTTTGTAGGTACAGGGCTAGCGATAAGTTCAAAGCTAAGTCCAACAGGGCTCGAGAGTGTAAAGGGGTCGACAAGAAGCACAACCACGGCCAGGATAACAACTTGTGTTTATCTAAACACATTGTAAGTGTGTCTAACTTATGTTTATATATTCATAATATAATGTTCGTACTAACACACGAGAATGGGGTGACACAGACCCCTGCTCAGGTCTGGAACAGGGGTCACAGGGACCCTTCTCAGCCTAAGGGGTGCAGTGAGGTCGCAGTCGGGCGGTTGGTAAGTTTACAAATAATTCAAATTAATTCTAACTATAGGGATTGTTTAACTTACACAATTTTCTTGTTTTTCAGTATAGGTACGGGGAGGAGGCTCTGAGGATACATGGCCTATGTTTCGATTGGAAAAATGAACAAATCAATCCTCAAGCCGCGTATGCAAGCGAAGGCGGCAAAGCCCACGGAATGTGAGTTAGTAATTCGTTTTATCATTTTCAATTCAAGATATTTCAATTCCATATTACTGATTTTTTTTTATGTACGCTCGCTATATTCGATGGAGTTGTCGACTCAAGGGAGGCACAACCTTCGAGAGGCAGCTCCACACATGCTTTGTCGACGGGCTCGAGTCACCGTGTCTCACAGGTAGAGACTCTCGCCCGTCGGTTTGAGGAGATATGAGAGCAGCAAGAGATGTTGAGGGCAGCGATGGAGGCACAAAGTGTGGCGATGGAGGCCACCATCTCCTACCAGCAAGCTTGCATGGCGCAGATGCCGGAGGCGATGGAGGTGCAGAGGCGAGCAATTGAGGTAAGTTAAAGTAATTTAAATTCATTGCATTCTTAATAATATGTAATAATCTGTAATGTTTGCAATGATAGGTGCTATTTCAAGCCCAGGGAGTCCAAAGATTGCAGCTCGACCTACCGCCACTGCTGTCGCCGCCAGTACCACCGATGCAGCCACTACCGGTGCACACTTTTTCTTCAACTTTTCAGGTAATCAAAAACGTTCTTACTTAGTCTTAATTTATCAACCATAGGCACATCCGGTTCTAAAAATGAACCAAGTGTGACGCATATGTGTACCCAGGATGTTGATCACACATACATGAGTACATCACAAACGATATATAGAAAATTACCACAACACGAACTAGTAAATAAGTATTTTTATTACAATATTCAAATGATCCTTAAAGTACAACTCTAATGATCATTATTACTCATAGAATCTGCAGTGGAAATAATCGAAACATTAAGATAAGCAACTAAGCAAAGGGATATAGTGCGGCTCCAAGCATTCCTCAGGCAATTCGAGGACAACACACAACCTAGTACTTTGCATTATCCTTAGGGTACTCCCAAACATTACCTGAAACTGTTGGTGGGGGAATAGCAAGGGTGAGCACATGTCGTACTCAGCAAGTGTGGAAAAATAATGACATGTAGCTTAAAAAAGGAATGATAATAAATAATTGCTAGTTGCTGAAAGGTACATTTAAAACATGTAAAAAGCATCCTACAAGATGTATGTGAAATAATCTCATCATGTCCCAAATAATTACCAATTATGAGTCCAATACCATCCATTACCATTATATCACATTCATTAATAATTATCCATCCATATACCAATTCTTACCAACATCATCAACCATGTTCATCTATCACAACCCAATCCATATTCATAACCAAACCATCCCAAATTCCCAATTTCCACTCTAATCATGTGAGGGTCCAGGTTGCTCATAATCGGGAGCACGTCTATCATGATAGTTTATAACACTCTGCAGAGGTTGTATCACTTTACCCAAACGTTTGTGATTTCATCATCTTTTGGTGACTAGGAACCTCCCTTATGCCGTCTCACACTTCCTTTGGTGTGTGGCCAAGAGATAAGAAAATAGCTTTTACAAAGGGACTACTAGCATGTACGGAGCCACTAAGGTTTCACCAGCAGGCTTGAATCTCCATTCTCCCACCCACGGGCCCCCTCATGTTCCATGCGGTTCCCAAGTAGCCCTTCTCGACTCCCATTCCCCTCACCATCCAATGGTCCATACAATACCAGCATCACACCTAATTATTCAGCTACGCCGCACCCATACTTGGCCTTGTGGTGGCACTGTAAATCCTGGATGGTCGCTCCATAAACCGGTCCTTAGATCTAAAGCATGCGAAACCACCATAACATCCAACCCAGTCCACAATTCATGCTTGCTGAGATCTCCCATGTCCCATGTTTACCAATTAACCACATTCATCAATTCTCATCATATACATGCTCATTAATTCATAGTTAAGCTATTTTGGTTTTTTCCCATCCCAATTAATTAGAGCGAAGCAAAAAGGTATAATATCCTTCCTGAGTCTCTATAATGTATTTCAAGTGACAAGGATGGTCAAACAAGTCTAGTAAACACCTATCTTAGGTTTCCCATCAATTTTACACAAGCATGCCGCTTTTCAAACAAAACATTTAAAAATAGGATCAAAATGTTCAAGGACACTTGCCTTGCTCTTGTGACTGGTTAGGGTCAAAAGCTTCGAAGTTCTGGTGCTGGAGGTCCTCGACAGCACCCTCTACAGCAATACGTTCCATTCTGCGTGACAAACATACAAAACAAGCATTGCAATCAATAAATGCTCTTATATTACTCAATATGTCATGACATGCATGAATAATGCAAGTATGTGGGAATGCATGTTATTATGTTGATATCATTGCTTACTAACTAGTCCCAATTAAGTTTTACATGTTAGAACAAGTTCCAAGTCATTTCGGAGGATATTAAAGAAGTTCCAGAAATTTCAGAACAAGAAAACCGGACTAGTCCGCAGTGAGGCAGGACACGTCCGTTCTGGTACAGAGAGGGGATCGGACTAGTCCACATTGGGACTGGACAAGTTTGTTCTGGCTAGGGTTTTAGCGAATTTTCAACTAGAGCATAGTTAAAGTTAATATGGAATCATAATTTACGTAGAATCTAAGGTATTTAGGATTCCAAGGGTTCAAGGTTGAAAACTCGAGAATTTGACGTCAAGATTGAAGGAGTCGAAAAATTGCTGGAGAATTGACGATGATGAAGGATTGATCATGAAGATCGCAGTGGCGATGACGATCTTGGTTGATCCTCCTCCTTCATCCCTTCTCCTTCTTCTCCCTACGGTGGAGCTCCTTGATGGCGGCTCTCGCGAACTAGGGTTAGGATTCTCTTCAATTTTGGCAAAGAGGCCAGAGGGTGGGTGTTGGGGTGTTTATATAGGGTGGAGGTGGTAGGGTTTGTGGTGGAATTCAAGTTTAAGGTGGTGGAGGCTGAGTAGGGGTCCCACATGGGCCCCACAAGGGTTGGACATGATGTTCTTGGGCCCACTGAAGGCATATACCCAATAACACGTCATGGATGAAGAAATAGAATCTCAGTCGGGCATACCAGACAAGTCCACTAGGGGCCAGACAAGTCCGATTTTTAACAAGGGCTAGACCGGCCAAGTCCGGTGGGGGTTCAAAAAAGTTTAATTTTGTCCATAGAGCAAAACGGACAAGTCTGATATAGGGTCGGACAAGTCCGAAGGTCTTCTCAAATTTTCAAAATCCGGACAAGAGTCACTGAACAACTCCGAAAATTTCCAATGACGGATATTGTACTAGTCCGTATTCAATAACGAAAACGTTTGGACTGCAACATAATTGATTTCAGACTAGTTCGTGGCAAAAGCAGACAGTCCGAAAAACAATAGGGGCAAAATTGGACTAGTCCGGGGTCAAGTCCAGACAAGTCCGCACTGAAACTAGTTTTTAGCTACTATTTTGATTAACTCATTTTAAACTTGTTCCTTTTTGTGTACTTAATCTTAAACATGTATAAGAGTGTATCCAATGCATTATGGATAAAAATGCTCAACTTAGCTATTTTAGTCTTACTTAGTCTTAATTCATCAAACATAGCCAAATCTAGGTAGAATTAGCTTAAGTAAGCTCAATATGATCAACTCTAGCTTCTTTAATCAATTCTAGTCAAAAACAAGTTTCAAACTAATAAACATGTCTGAATACTTACATGTATTGCAAGGATTGGTGACGGAGGCTCAAACTGTGTCGCCCTCGATACCGGCATCTGGAGTGATGCAGGACGATGATGTCCAAGACTACGGAGCAAGTAGGGGGCTAGTGTGTAGCCCCTCTCATTTGTTTTGTCAATATGTGATCTGATGCGAGACACTTGTGTTATGATGTGGTGACTTTGTGTTATGTGATGCTTATTTGCTATTGTGATATCTTTTGTCTATGTGCTGCTGTCTGTTGTGTTTCTTCCATTGAGTTGGGCAGCATTTTCTATTTCTTAAAATTAAAAACTTATTTGTGATGGTCTTTATGCAGTACCATCATAAATAAACTTTAATAATTCGCGACGGTCAGGGCAGGACGTCACAAATAAACCTTAATCAATTGTGACGGCCAGAGTATGCTATCGGAAATAACCCCTTTAATGTTAGGACGACCCATTGCAAGTTAACGGGTCCAGCCAATCCACCGGGCCCGGTCCCTTATATGCAACAAAAAAGTGTAACGGTCGGAAATCATCGCAAATAGCTTATTTGTGACAGTTTTATTCTTATTTGCAACGGCTTTGGCCATCGCAAATTGTCAGGATCCCTGTAGTGATGTAGCCCCTTGAGCTCAGTATCCTTCAAGAACATATTGGAATGGGCACCGCGAACCACTACGTGTTTGTCCTCACGCATGTGGCCGGTCATCTCGGCGCTCTGTGGGAGACGTGGCATTCGAGCTCGGAGTCGAGGGACGCAGGAACCTAATGGTGGTGACGACCACGGGGCTGGGTTTCCTAGTTTCGTCGCCGAAGGTGCCCCAGGCGCCCTAGGATGAGGTGGACGAGAATTAATTGTTTTTCTTTTCTTGTTTTTAGTTGTTGTTTTTCTTTTCTTGTTGTTAGTTGATGTTTTTCTTTTCTTGTTTTGTAATATAATGTTTTTAAGTTAATGTGACACCTGGTTCCGGAAAATGAACCAAGTGTAGTATATGTGTTCCGAGGATGTTCAAAACACATACACAAGTGCATCACAAACGATATACAGATAATTACCACAAGACAAGATTAATTAACCAATTTTATTACAAAATTCATAATATCCTCAAATACAAGCTCTAATGAATATTAATGACAAGTTTGAACTAATGCAGCGGAAATAAACTAATTAAGCAACTAAGCAAACTAAGCAAAAGGGATATATGGCGCAGCTCCAATCACCACCACAGGTAAAGCTGACGGCAGACACGGCCTAGAACTCCGCATTATCATCGTTATACTCCCAAATCTGACATGCAACTGTTGGTGGGGGAATTGCAAGGGTGAGTACATGCCGTACTCAGCAATTGTGGAAAGTATGACATGCAGCTGATACAAATGACGACAATAATAAAGGATAAGTGCTGAAAAGTACATTAAAACATTTGGAAAGCAATATACTATATGTATGTGAAGTAAACCCATCATAAATCATGTAGTTATCATAATACCATCCCATATTTCATTACTAACATCCATATTCCATATTTCTCATTACCATTAACCATATCCATTGCCATACTATAATACCATCCCTTAACCAATACCAAACCATCCCAACCAAAATGTAACCAAACCATCTCAAATCCCAAGTTTCCCTCTAATCATGTAGGTCATCCAGGTGCTCTTAACCGGGAGCACGACTATCATGATAGTTTTAAGACACTCTGCAGAGTTTGTACCGCTTTACCTACGTGTTTGTGATTTCATCACCCGTCAGCGACTAAAGGAAACCTTCATTATGCCAAAACACTACCATAGGTGTATGGCTAAGAGATCACAAAATAGCCTTTAAAAAGGACTACTAGCATGTACAGACCCACTGAGGTTTCACCGGTGGCGATGTCTCCAACTGAGCACATCCTCAACCAAGGGCCCCCTCTTGTGCCATTCGGATCCCAGGGAGTCCCGCCAACCATATCCAAACCCATATGACTCCCTTTCCACAGTGCCCCAAATGATCCATGCAATATTATCAATACCCTAATTAATCAGCTACGCCACACCCATACTAGGCCTCGTGGTGGCACTGTTGTCCTGGCTTATTCTCGCATGAACCGGTCCTTAGATCTAAAGC
The DNA here is from genome assembly GCA_036927565.1 of Tuctoria greenei. Taxonomy (NCBI): domain Eukaryota; kingdom Viridiplantae; phylum Streptophyta; class Magnoliopsida; order Poales; family Poaceae; genus Tuctoria; species Tuctoria greenei. The sequence continues at coordinate 129,196,073 of JAYESD010000007.1, read as the reverse complement.
AAGCAACCACCATGTCTTCCAACCCATCCACGTACCAGGCTTGCTTAGATCACCCATTACCATATCATATTAACCAATTCATATTAACCATAATCTCATTAATGCATAATTAAATTGTATAGTTGTTTTCCCATCCCAAATAATTAAATGATGCAAAGGTAAAAAGCCCTTCTCGACTCTCTACCACGTATTCTAGGTGACAAGGGTGGTTAAACAAAGCTAGTAAACTTCCTATCATAGGAATTCCCATCAAATTGACACAAGCATGCAGTTTTGAAAACAAAACATTTATTTCAGAAAAAGGATCAATATGTTAAAGGACACTTGCCTTGCTCTTAGACTTGGCTTGGGTCAAAGTCTTCAATTTCCTAGTACTGGAGGTCCTCGGCAGCACCTTCTATTCCAAGCGACAAACATAGAAAACACACAATTCAATCAAATAATGCTCATATAGTACTAAATATGCCACGACATGCATGATTAATGCAACTATGTGGTAAAACATGTTAATGGGTTGCTATTAATATTCACTATCTAGTTCTAATAGTTAACAGGTTTGGACAGGTTTGGAACTGATTCGAGTCAATTTGGAATTAATTTAGCACAATTCAGATTCAGAGGCCGGACTAGTCCGGTACCAGGGCCGGACTAGTCCGCTCTGGCCAGAATTAGCGAGTTAGGGTTTTCCAGGGTTTCCTTGATCTGCGAGAATTGGGGTTGAATTGATGTAGAAACTTGGATGTAGAGGGTATACCACGTGTTTTGAGCTCCAAAGATTGAGAATTGAAGAAGAAACTTGAATCTTGACGATCTAGGGTGGATGAAGAAACTTGAAGGTGACTTGTCGATGAAGAACAAAAACTTGATGGAGATATTGATCACTTGATCATGTTTTGTTTCCTCTTCTTCTTCTTGCTCTGGATCTCCTTCTCCTCCTTGGTGGCGCCTCCCCAGAACTAGGATTTGGTGTTCTTTCAATTTTGGCAAAGAGGTGAAAAGGGGGGGTGTTGGTTTGTTTATATAGGGGTGGAGGTGTAGGGTTTGATGGATTTCGAGTTTGGGGTGGGTGGAGGCCGTGTAGGGGTCCCACATGGGCTCCAAGGAGGTTAGACACGACGTTCTTGGGACTAATTAAGGCAGTTACCCAAAAACAAATTGTGAGGAAATAACATAAACCGACTGGAACTCAGCAGGCCGGACTGGTCCGCACAATGGATCGGACTAGTCCGTTCTAGAATGGAAACAATATCAGACAAATCTGGTAGATAGTCCAGACAAGTCTGGGGATTTGACAACTTATTGGAAAACTGGACCAAATATCGTACTAGTCCGCACTCAACCACGGACAAGTCCAGAATGGAACAGAGGCTTAATCAGACTAGTCCGCAGCAAAAACGGACAAGTTTGGAGGCACATCAGAGGGGGAAACCGGACAAGTCCGGGGTACAAACAGACCAGTCCGTACTTGTACAGACTTCTAAGTGTTGTTTTGCTGTAAATTCATGTCAAACTTGTTCCTTTTATGTTGCTCAATTCTAAACATGTATAAGAATGTATGTAGTGCATGATGGATGAAAATGAGGGTGTTACAGTTAATCAACTTAATGTTGATGTTCATCAGTTTGCAAACTTAGTTCTAATTGCCGATCAATCATCAAAAGGACGTGTTTCTAATAGACGATCATCGATTGGATGTTTTATAAAAACATAAACTAATGGACTATATAGCGCATTGATGGATGTGTTACACATTATTGATGTAGAAAATTTTTATAGATATGTATTGCACAAGTGATCAAAAAGTGTCATAACTTTTCACATGAGGTCATTAACCAAAAGACGCATGTGAAAATAGTATTTCTAAATATCTTAAGGAGCGACTCCTCAGTATCCCAGGCAGTGATTAAGTAGATGTCATTTGAGAAAATGATTCTTGTAAATTATTTAAAATGTTTTCACATGAGGTGTTTAATCGGGGGCGGCCTGTGATATAAGTTCTCAAGAAATGAAGCGTCGACCGCGCCCCACAACTCTAAATGTGCGAACATTTTCATTTTGCTGCCAAGCCCTTACCATCGCTGTACGCACCCTCGCCGTCCTCACCTTCACCGTTGCCGCTGAGCACCGTCCTCACCCTCGCCATCCTCACTCTCGCCGTCCTTGTCATTGCCATCCTGACCCTCATTGTGGTCGCCCTTGTGATGGTCGCTCTAGTCCCAGTAGCAGTCACTGTGCTTGTCATTGCCGTCCTCACCATCATCATCATTGTGGCTGCCGAGCGCCGTCCTCATCCTTTCCATCATCACTGTCGCTGTCCTCACCCTCGTCATCTTCGCTCTTGCTGTGGTCGCTCTCGTCACTGTCGTCGTGCTTGCTATCGTCGTCCTCACCCTCGTTGTCACCCTCACCGTCGAGCACTGTCTGCAGTGTTGCCATCGAGCGCTGCCCTCAAAGTATGGATTTTCTACTCTTTGTATTGTTACTTTATGTAGATTTTCTATATACGCATCAAATCTACTGTCATACACTACGTAAGAAACCCAAATAGCAGACAAAGATTGGAGACAAGCTCAAAGGCGATCGTCTCTAATACGGTTAAGTGATATGAGCCTGCTTCAGCGAGGATCTGACATGGCTCGGCTGAATGTACAGGGAGACGTGTTACTATAAAGCCCATCTCAGTTAAGTAGGTATTCGAGACGCGCCCTCTTCTCTGAAAAACAGGAGACACGCTTTACTTAAGCATGACTCATATTTGTTTCATAACTGAAACGACCTTTTTTGGGTGCTCGTCTCCTTTCATAATTGAAGTCGGTGCATCTTTCATACCCATCAGTCAAGAACGTCTCCTTTTGTCATGGAAGCAGGCTCATCTCCCATTCCCTCTATAGAGAGACATGCTTTAAATGGGTTTGTCTCAATTTTCTATTACCCTTCTCGAACCTCCTAGCTATGGTAGAATAAGTGGCTGCCAGACCTGCCCTATTGTTGCCCTGTTCTTTCCCTCTTTAGAGGTGCCATTCTAAAAGTCTTGCAGTGATTATCAGTGGATCTTAAAACAAAGAGTTAGTCCTCTCCTCCTCCCCTGTTCCTTACTATTTCTTTACCCCTTTAGATCTTGACTATTAGTGGCTTCAAATTTCGTTGATTTAGCTCTTCTTTTCTATATGTAGATATCACCGGATCGAAGTTGGATGTATGTGCCGCGCCTTTGCAATGAAAATATCCAAGGGGTATATGCATTTATCAATGATGGTTCGCAATGTCGAGAGACATGGCGACGATGATTTGTACAGTAATGGTGAACTTGCAAAAATTACAAGAACATGCAGGAAGACTCGAAGAAGCCATTGTATCATGGTAGTGCGGCTAGGTACACCAGACTATTTGCGATGATAAACCTTTTCCAGCTGAAGGCGAGCAACGGATGGAGCGATTGTAGTTTTAAGGAATTCTTGATGCTCCTTAAGGACATGTTATCCCAAGGCAACACAGTCCCTACGATAGTTTATGAGGCAAAACAGATAATTTGTCCACTGGGTTTGGAGGTGGAGAAAATCCACGCGTGCAAGAATGATTGCATTTTATATCATGGACCTGGGTACAAAAACCTCGAGAAATGCCCTATGTGTGGAGTGGACCGATTCAGTCATATGGAAGATGACAGTGATGGCGAGAACTGCAATAGAAGAAAAAAGGGCCTAAAAGGTGTTTTGGTACTTTCCTATCATTCCTCGTTTGAAGCGTTAGTTTGCAAACAAGAAGGAGTCAGAATTGTTGCGATGTCACAAAGAGAAGCATAAGAAGGATCATGGAATGATAGGACATCCTGCTGATGCCACACAGTGGCGAAACATTGATTCAAAAAATCTTGAATTTGCCACTGATCTGAGGAATATTAGGATCACAAGAGCACTGATGGCATGAATCCTTTTTTTGAACAGTAGCACACATAGCACATGATCAATTGTGCTAACAATTTTGAACCTTCCTCCTTGGTTGTGCAACAAACAGAAATATATTATGATGCCAGGACTAATATCAGGGCCACAACAACTTGGAATGACATTGATACTTATTTCAGGCCTATGGTTGAAGATTTGAAGCAGTTGTGGTACAACAACGAATTGCAGGTGTTGGATGAACACAAGCGTGAGTACTTTCACCTAAAAGCCATTTTATTTGTGATTGTTAGTGATTCTCCAGCGTCACGTAACTTGTCCAGACAGTAAGAAAGTAGGTTGCAAATTTCCACATTTTTGAAAGAAATAGACTCACATTATTTGAGCGAGTCACAAAAAATAGTGTATATGGGACATCGATGCTACATTCTAATGCAGCATCCTTTTTGGAGTATGAAGGATAATTTCAATGGTGACACTGAGAAGAGGTGTCCTCCACCTCATCTCATGGGTCATGAAGTCTATGAAATGGTCATTGATATCCATGTTGTCCTTGATAAGTGGAAAAGGACTGGCAAAAATACTGGCGAAGATGACATGTGGAAGAAGCAATTGATTTTTTGGGAGCTACCGTACTGTAAAGACTTAGATGTCCGTCATTCGATTGATGTGATACACGTTGAGAAGAATGTGTGCGAGAGCCTACTCGGGACATTGCTTAACATGGATGGGAAAACTAGGGACCATGGACATGCACGGGCAGATCTAAAGAAAATGGGAATTAGGCCTAAGTTGTGGGTCGATGACTCGATAAAAGGAACGGAACTAGCCACATCATGCATCACCCTTTCAAAGAAATGAGAATAAAGAGTTTTGTGGGTTCGTCAAAAATGTGAAAATACCATCTGGCTACTCAAAGAATGTCTCAAGGCTTATTTCATTTCTAGATCTAAAAGTAGTTCCCAGTGTGAAATTTCATGATTACCATGTATTGCTTACACAGATGATTGCTGTTGGAATTCGGAATATCCTAACGGTCAATGTTCGGGAGGCTATAATGAACTTTTGCTTTTTCTTCAATGCAATTGGTCAAAAAGTACTATGTGAAGAAGATCTTGAGTCATTGGAAAAAAGGCACTATGAAACTTTATGCTTCCTTGAGATGTATTTTTCACCTGCCTTTTTCGACATCAGCGTCCATTTCACAACTCATCTTATTAAGGAGATAAAGCTACTTGGTCGTGTTTTCCCTCACCATATGTATGTGTACGAGAGATTCTACGACATACTAAAGTCCTTCATTAGAAACCGAGCTTACTCTGAGGGCAGCATTGTACAAGGATACTCTACAGAGGAAGCTGTAAAGTGGGCTCTAAACTACACTGACCCGAGTAAGCAGATTGGTGTTCCCAAGTCTAGTCATTTGGGGAGGCTCACAGGAAAAGGGACCAATGAGAAGAAGGCTATAACTCCATATCCACATTTATTCTTCTGCGCTCATTTCCACGAGTTGCAACACATATCCATTATGTCAGAGTACTTTGATGAGCACAAGGAGGTGGTGTTTAAAGACAATAATGGCTGCAATGAATCATGATTAGCAAATGATCACAAGCGAAAATTCATTACCTGGCTCCAGGATCGGATTTCTCACTCATCGAATACTTAAACAAGTGAATACCTAAAAAAGTTGGTTCGTGGTCCTATATTCACAAGTATTATATATCAAGGGTACGACATAAATGGATACACATTCTACACTGTAGAACAAGATAAGAAAAGCATGCATCAAAATAGTGGTGTCCGTGTTGATGCTTATATTGTTGCGGGCCAAGACAAAGACTTGTACTATAGTCAAATACAAGAGATCTGGGAGCTTGACTTTCAAGGATTCAATATTTCTCTTTTCCGTTGCAACGGGGTTGATGGAATCAAAGGTGTTGTACAAGACAAGTACGAGTTCACTAGCATTGATCTTACTTGTCAAGGATATAAGTCAGATCCTTTCGTGTTAGCAGAATTCATTGCTCAAGTGTTCTATGTTCCAGACACAACAAATAAAAGACTTAAGGTGGTTATACCTGGAAAATGACGAATCGTCGGAGTCACGAATGCTGTTAATGAGGAAGAGTTTGACCAATTTGATGAGATTCCTCCTTTTGTCACCTCGATGATCAAGCCAAGAATACCATCAGCCAACGAACTTCCTTGCTTGCAGAGCAACCACCATGAAAAAGTCAAGAACTTCAAAAACCAACATCACAATGTAAAGTACCAAATTGATTGTGTGTAAGTATGCTCAAATATGTGAAAATATGGTCAATTGAGTGAAAAATTGACTTCCATTTGGATATTTGTGTGATATATGATCAAATGTGTGAAAATATTGCCATTCAAGTGAAAATTTGTCTTTCATTGGTCATATGTGCCCTGTTTCTTATGGAGAAGTACCGATGCCTTGTGTTTTGTTTCTTAAGGAAGCACTACTGAATATGGCACTTGCTCTGCCCTGGAAAAAGGGAGACGAAGGTGATACGAGACGATCCTCACAATGGTGCATCTCGCATGCAAGGTAATGGGAAACGCATCTTTCAAGATCCTGTCTCTTATTTTGACGCTTTGAATCCTGCGCGAATGGCATTATTGGCAACGGCTCGTATTAATTCAAAAGAAAAGAGACGCGATCTTACAAAGTGTGTCTCTGATATGGGCTTACAAACGTGTGGGACCCAATTATTCTTTTTGTTGCAGCGAAAGGGAGATGTGCCCGGCGGTGGCTCTTCTGAGGTGCATCTCCGATTGTTGCCCTAAGATACTTTTAGCTCTCTCGCGTGCTCTCTTCACAAAAATTAACAAAAATTTTCGACACTTTAGCTCTCACGCGATGATGAATTTTCGCCCTAGAAACCGCTGATCCGTCATCCCCTTCCCAGCACGCCGTCGTGTCGGTCCCCTTACCTGGAGCTCGTTGCCACCTTGACACTGCCCTCTTGATCTTTGTCGCGCTGCCGGTGTCGACCCTCGACTCCCCCTTGACCATCGCGGCACTGCCCTAATAAGGTTTGTTCGTGCTTTTGTTGGAGTCAAAATGGTCCGCACTTTGGTGGTTCGCCGATCAATATTTAGTATATTTTCAGAGTACTACGCTTAGAGTATTACGCTTTGGTTGGAGTCGAAATGGTTCGCGCTTTTGTTGTTCACTGGTCAATCTTTAGTATATTTCTGGAGTCTTACGCTTAGAGTATTACGCTTTGGCTAGTACTGGTCAATGTTTAGTATATTTATGAAGGTCCCGCCCACCTGTAACTTGTGTGATAAACTTGTCATAGTATATTATTTAGTGATTGCTTGGTTTGGATTGTCATTACATTTGGCACATAGATCTTTTTCTTATTAAGGTACAAATGCCATGAGAGAATTTGCTCCCTTATGTGACTATTTGTGTGAATGTGACTGAAATTTGATAATGTTTTACGGGATTTTAGTGAATTTTTTTGAATTTGAAGATGTCTTAGTCGGAGCATCAGCAACATATTGAAGAGGAGACTCAACAGCAGACTCATGAACATGATGCATCTGCCTCTGGTAACAGAAGAAAGAAAAGGTCGCGGATGACGTAGTTGACAGACGTTTTGACTGTTGATTAGGCCAATGACGAAGGCTTACCCCTGGACCATAATGTGAATACGAGATTGTCCACAGTTTGTGGTCTAGCTGCTCGATAAAGGGTGTTGCTAAGCCTGTAAGGATTCGATCACTTGACAAAAAATGAAAAGGGTGAACTCTTCGAAACCTCTATCGGACCATATGTTCAATATTTGGAGCATATGAAATAGAAGGGGAAGAAGCTAGTTATGAAGATGATCTCTCATGCATGGAGGACCTACAAAACTAAGCTTGTAAATCTTTGAAGGCACCATGGAACCCCCTTCCATATGTATCCACATGTGTCAGAAGATGACTGGGCGATATTTGTTGAAATGTGTGAATCAAATGATTTTGCCAAGAATAGTGAACATATGAAGTGCTCTGATTGCAGAACGAGCTTGAACACCACCTCGGCAACACCGGTTGTGCCGAAAAAAAGGATTTAGGAAGAACACAATGAAAGATTGGCTGAGCTAGGTCTTGAGAATCCATATGATAGTTTCAGTGGACGGCTGAAACCATTTATGCGTGCTCGTTCAAAGCTTTCTGAATCAGGTCGTATTAGCTTCTGCAGCCCGAGCACCTTACATGTCACTCAAAGAGCCTGGACCCTGAGCAATGAACACATAAATGGTGAGAGGGAAAATGATGCCCTCAACAAGGCCCAGCAAAGATCAGAGTAACGAAGCCATGTTCGTGGTGTTTCTAGTAAGTTGACCTGGAGGAGGGTTTTCTGGAACACAAAAATATGTATTGGAGGCGGAAAACGACGTCAACATCACATGTCAACGTCGAGAAGCTGAAAATACAGCTGAGAAGGGAACTCCTAGGAGATGTGAAGCATATGCTGGAGGGTGCAGGTATACCAATCCCTAGCACATTTTTCGTCTTAAGTAACGACGAGGAGCGTAGGAGCAACTTTGCTTCTACATCAGCTGGGGGTCAACAACCACAGGAGGTTCTTCAGACACCAACATCTGGACCTTCAATTGAGCCAGACACAATAGATAACTTGGCTCAGCCAAAACATGCAGCCTTCTGCTAATGGTTGGAGGGATCGCTCGAATGGAGGTCGGGAGAGGGCTAGTGTATCCTGATCAAACCATGCTTGGCGACATCAAGGTGGACACAACATCCTATGATGTGGTCAAGGTGGACATGGTGCATGAAAATACGAAAAACCTAAACCTTAAAGTGCCATCGAACGAAACAACACTGACTATGCGGGATGCAATTGCTAGAAGGGTTCAGTGGAGACGGAGCCTTATTGTTCTTGACCCAGTAGCAGCAGCAGCTTCCGCGTCGACCTCTAATGCTTTGATGTCTTTTAAGACACGTTTGCTTCTGCATCAAAATCCATAGCAGATGGATCTGTCTCCAATTCCTGAGCTATCGTTGCCTTCAGTTATAGAGAAGCAGCAAAAGTCTCATTGGAGAGCATTTGCCTCTATTATAGAGAAGCTGCATCTGTATCCAACTCTATAGCTGATGCAGAAGTCTCCACTTGAAGAGGAGTTGCATCGGTCTCCACCTCCCACTCGGAGTGCCCTGCTGCACCCTACACCCGATGAGCTGTGGGCAAAGCCGATGAAGAATGTATGTGCAAAGAACAAGAGTCAGCCGCAACGACAATTATCGTCAAAAGAAGCTTGCGAGGAACCAATGAAAGAGTTAGAAGCTAACCCGAGGGCACCGAAAGCTATGACGCATGCAAACCTGAAGTTTGAAATGGGAAAGCCGATGTTAACAGCGGGCACACTCAAACAACTTGGTAAACCATGTGTTCAACTTCCTCAATACTAAATGGAAAATTACAAAAAGTGTCAAATAATACTAGGGGCATTCATGGATAAACATTTTTTTCTCAGGTGATGGTGCTTTTGTCATTGAATGGTCCGATATCTACAACCTTTTCAACCTCGACGCGTTGGGTGTCTCTCTATTACGCCGCTTTGCATTGTAAGTCCTCAAAAAACTAGGTTCTTCAATACTGTCGGTACCCTGCGTACCGGCTCATGATACCACAAGAAGTTCAAGGGAGATCCACCCGTCAGAGTTGAAGACTTTCATAGGCCCCACATGTCACATGGCACTGAACCCGCCTCCCTCATATGGGTAGCTCCAGCATTGACATGTGCAATATAAGACCGGAGCTAAGCTCCCAACATAGGGAAGCTCCATGCTTGACACGTGGACAGTGAACCTAGACCTAGAAGCTACGGTGCCACCATGTGTATAGCAGCTCCGGGCCTATCTCCCTGCAAGGGGAAGCTCCGGAGCTTCCACGAGTGGAGCCTCTGGACCTACGACACCATCGGGAATACTGGCAGATCTCCAACAGCACGAACATTCAAGGGACAGTTACTGCTATAGTTACAAGACCTAATTATTTGCCATTAATGCAATATTAATGGTGCACGATCCGAGAACCCTTAATACTGGTAACACAACCATTAAAACGCGTTATCACACTATTAAGGTGCTTAATCACATTTAGGTTGTGTATTAGGCAACCATAACCGTCGGGGCCACATGTCGGGCCAGGCCATTGATGTAACAGCCATCCCTTGGTCTATAAAAGGGATTGTGCTGCACGACACAGAACAACCCAAGCTCATACGCACTCAAGCACTAGAAAATCTTCAATACAACAACACACACCCTGTGGAGTAGAGTATTACGGTCAGGCGGCCCAAACCATGTAAATAATTTGTGTCATCATCTTGTTTAAGATCTCCGCGCGCCCAAACCGATACAAGAACATCCGCGGCCTACAATTTAGTAGTACCGGGAGAAGTGTCGTTTGTATGCTTCATCATTTGGCGCGCCAGGTAGGGGGTGCTCGAGATCACAAGATGATGAACTCCGCCGTAGGATCATCTAACAGCAACAACGTTGCGCAACCTGTTGGAGAAAATCCCTCCAACATTCAACAACCAGCAGTTGCCGTTATTTCGGTGGGTGTCATGCCACCACCACCACCATCTGCTCCGGCAAACAATGTTGGACAACAGGATGGGGTACTTGTGTCGATCACAGCATCGGTGAACAAAAATCCTGAGAACGTGCTAATTGTTGCGCATACTCTTCTGGAGCGCCCACCAGCGCGCGGAGAACCTCAGGGTGCGATGGAGCAGTGGCGTGCTGACGTGCAGCATCTGGATGCAGTTGCAGCTGATGCCATCAGCAACCAAGGTCCTCCTCCTTTGGTGCAGGCACCAGCTCAACGTAGGACCTTGTCTGGAAGACTTGGTCCTCACGTATCATAGCACCGGATGCGTGTTGTATCTCAACAGGTGACGTCGCTGCCTTCCGGGGTGCATCACACCCATACTGTGTCGAGACTCTTGACACACGTTCTGCGGTCGGAACTCGACCGCCGCTACAGACAGCAAGACGGACGTGTCCACATTGAGCGTGCTCGTGAGAGGTGAGAAGCTCGGGACAATCTTGCTCCAGTGGGAGTAGGAGGAGGTTGTTCTGCCTTGGCCATGCACCTACGCATGGTCCGCTGGCCACAGAAGTTCCGGCCTCATCTGCTAGAGAAATTCGATGGGACTGTCAACCCCACTGAATTCCTTCAAATTTACTCCACCGTTATCCTTGCGATGGGGGCAATGAGGCCGTGATGGCCAATTATTTCCCGGTAGCTCTGACTGGGACCGCTAGGTCCTGATTCATGTGTCTTCCGCCCGTCTCTATCAACAGTTAGGTGGAACTATGCCAACAGTTCACTGCCAACTTCGGGAGTTCTTACACCTGGCCTGGCACTGAATTGGATTTGTTTGCTGTGATGCAAACAACGGGGGAATCGCTGTGATCCTTTATCCAACGGTTTTCTCAAGTATGCAATACCATCCCTTCTATCTCAAACACTTCATTTATTTTCGCATTCAAGCAGAGCGCCCGAGACAAGAAAATGCTGGAGAAGCTGGCAACTAAAGAAGTTACCAGCGTCACAGAGTTGTTCAGCCTGGCTGACAAGTGCGCCTGGGCCATAGAGGGTCGGGAAATGCACTCAAAGCCAGCATCGGAGGCTAACAAAAAGTCTTCCAAAGCTGAATACACTACCTTCGGTGGTGGCAAAAAGAAGAAGAAGACCAAGAGCAAGAAAAAGCCGTCATACGACACACCTACTGCTGTAGCTGCTGCAGCTCTGGGTGGCCGGGGGCCACACCATGAAAAATGACCTCGCCCTTCTTCAGAAGACGGCAACAGCTCCAAAATGTGGTGTCCGATCCATAAGATGAACAAGCACAGTCTGGAGGACTGCCGAGAGGTCCAAAACTTTGTCGAGCACTACAACAAGCGCCGAGAAGAAGCTCCTTTTCGCCAACGGGAAGGAAAATAGAAAGTTGACGAAGCTCCGGCTGAGGCGGAGCTAGGCTTTCAGGATCCCAAGAAGGTCCTGAAGGCTGTCTATAACACGGTAGATGACGATTCCGGCATCTCTGACAATGAGCATCAGAAGACCTTGAACACCATTTATGGTGGTTCTTGGGACATCACTTCTCGCAGCGTTCTCAAGACAATGCGGCGAGACATGGCCGCTGTAGCTCCTACCGCCAGGGCGGAATCTCATCGGAAATGGATGGACACTCCCATCACATTCGATGCTACGGACTGCCCCCGCAACATGATCGGAGTTGGCCGGTTACCATTGATGGTATCTCCTACCATCAACAATGTCCGGCTCTACCATGTTTTGGTGGACGGAGGTGCGGGGCTGAACCTTCTGAGCTATTAAGCCTTCATCAAGCTCCAGCTCTAACCTTCGTACCTTCATACCTCACGCCCTTTCTCCAGGGTAGGTCTGGGGGCCATTAGCTCTCTCGGATCCATCACACTCCCGGTGACCTTTAGGACTCAGGAGAAATATAGGACCGAAAAGTTGGTCTTTGACGTCGCGCGGATTAGCTTACCCTTCAATGCCATTTTGGGCAGGCATGCCTTGTACAAGTTCATGACTGCGGCTCACTATGGTTACCTGGTGTTGAAGATGCCAGCACCCTCTGGCGTTCTCCGCATCCGCGGAGAGCGTACTGCAGAAATCATTTCACTGGAAGAACTCATGCGCTTGCAACCGCGTAGGAGGAGGCATCCGGCAAAGAGCTCATTGCTCAACCCTCGAGCTCTCGTCATCGAGGCTCAACCTCTGCACCACGTGTGCAACCAAGCGGCGACACCGACGTTCCTGTCAAAGTCGTCCAAATCAGTTCTGATGTTGCTCAGACCACCTTTATATCGGGAGGTTTGAACAACAAATAGGAACTCATGCTCATCACTTTCCTCTGAGCTAATGTTGATGTTTTTGTCTGGCAACAGTCACAAATGTCTAGGATCCCTAGGGAGGTGATTGAGCACAATCTGAAGATTTATCCTGATGCACAACCTGTACACCAAAAGCCCCAGAAGCAATCAATCGAGCGGCAAAACTTCATCCGATAGGAGATTAAGAAGCTGCTTGAAGCTGGTTTCATCCGGGATGTTTTTCATCCAAAATGGCTGGCAAACCCAGTCGTTGTGCCCAAGGCCAACGGGAAGCTTCGGATGTGTATCGACTACACCACCTTAAATAAGGCATGCCCAAAAGATCCATTTCCACTACCTAGAATAGATAAGATAGTGGACTCCACCTCCGGGTGTGAGCTATTGTGTTTCTTAGATGCATATTCTGGATATCATCAGATCCAAATGTCTATGGAAGATGAAGAGCATACTGCCTTCATAACAGTAGATGGATCATATTGTTATACTGTCGTGCCCTTTGGTCTCAAAAATGTTGCTTCAACCTTTGTGCGAGCTATGTACAAAACACTTGGAGAGCTAATTAGAGACTTGGTGGAGGTGTACATCGATGACATCGTTGTGAAGATCAAAAACAAGGAGTGACTCCTTGACAACCTGTAAGCTGTCTTCGACAAGCTGCGCATCACGCGCATCAAGCTGAACCCGGAAAAATGCGTCTTCGGGGTTAGCTCCGGGAACTCCTTGGTTTCTTGGTGACTTACCGAGGAATTGAGGCAAACCCGGCGAAGATCAAGGCCATTAAAGATATGCGGCCCCCAGCCCGCATCAAGGACGACCAGAAGTTAATTAGATGCCTAGCTGCGCTTAGTCGGTTCATCTCAACACTGGCAGAATGGGCGCTTCCCTTCTTCAAACTCTTGAGGAAGTCCGGACCATTTCATTGGTCTAAAGAAGCAGAAAAGGCATTTTAAGAGCTGAAGCAGCTCCTCACCACACTACCAATCTTGGTAGCTCCGAATCCTGGTGAGCCTCCACTACTTTACATTTTTGCAACTAAAAAAGTTATAAGCATGGTTCTGGTCGCGGAGAGACCAGAGCCAATTCCAGTCTAGGAGTCAAGACCCCTTTGGGAGGGTTCGGAGCTACCTGAAGTCGAGTATAAGTCCCAGCCCCCAGGCGCAGAACCTCAAGGCGGAATGCTAAGAGATCAACCTCTCTCACCCAAGGCGGTTCACATGGCCAATCAAGGTGATTCGGACCCTTCCAGCAGGGTTCGGGTCGAACTAGAAGAAGTTATGGACCCCCCCCCCCCCCCCCCGAGAGGGTCCGGGAAGCTCAACAATAAGGTACAGATCCCTCCAGGAGGGTCCGGATCGATGTAGAGGAAGCTTCGGGCTCCTTCGGGAGAGTCCGGACAATCCAGCGCCCAGTGTACTTCATCAGCGAAGTACTCCACGACACCAAGACACGCTACATCAAGGTGCATAAGCTGCTTTATGCAGTTCTTATCACCTCGAGGAAGCTTCACCGTTATTTCCAAGCCCACAAGATATCAGTGGTAACTTCCTATCCACTGCGCGCTATATTGCATAACCCTAATTCTACTGGGAACATTGCTAAGTGGGCAGTGGAGCTGGCAAAGTTCGATCTCAAATTTGTGCCAAGGCAAGCAAACAAGAGTCGGGCTTTGGCTGACTTCGTGGCGGAGTGGACTCCCTCTCCATCAAACCCTGGGGGGCCCAGTGAGCGGAAACCAGAACCTAAGGTCCCGGTTTTCACCGAGCCTCATTGGGCTCTACTTCGACGGCTCCGTGCAGATGCAGGGGGCCAAAGCTGGAATCCTTATCCTTGCTCCGACCGGGGAGAAGGTCATATACATAGTTCACCTTGATTTCAAGGCGACCAACAACATGGCAGAGTATGAAGCTCTCAACTATGGACTCAAGGTGGCACTATCCAATTGTGTCAAGCAGTTGTTGGTGAAGGGTAATTCGCAGCTCATCATAAAACAAGTCAAAGGTGAATGTTGCTGCAACAACCCCCAACTAGCCGCATATCTCCTTAAAGTCCAGAGGCTCCAGAAGGACTTCAAAGTCTTGGATCTCCACCATGTTTAGCGACTTCACAACGCTGAAGCTGACGAGCTCTCGACGAAGGTTTCGACCGGAGCTCCGGCTAACTATGGAATCTTCGTCCGGAGGTTGTCCAGACCAACAGCTCCATTTGCCGAATAGAGCGAAGGGGGCAAGACCAGCACCCCATAGCTAGTAGTCCCGATGGCCTTGTTGCCATGCCATCCACCAAGGGTCGTCGGTGCCGCCTGAAGCTTCGAGCAACCCAACACGCAAGACTCAGAAGCTCAAGTTATCTCTAATGCATGGATCTCAGAGATCTGGAGCTACTTGAAAGATAACATCCTTCCTGAAGATAATGTATCCGCTTTCCAGATCGTCAGATTGGCTAAAAGATACACGTTGGTAGAAGGGGGTCACTACCGGTGCGGTGCCAATGGCGCCCTAATGCGGTTCATTGCAGGGGAAGAAGGCCGCGAGATCCTCGTGGAAATCCATGGAGACGAGTGTGGGAACCACGCATCTTCCCGCACGTTGGATGGTAAAGCCTTCCGGCATAGCTTTTACTGGCCTACAACACTCCAGGATGCAGTCGAACTAGTGAAAAAAGTGTAAAGTGTGCCAGTTCCACGCAAAACAAATTCACACACCGGCTCAACCCCTACAAATGATACCTCCTACATGGACACTCGCTGTGTGGGGTATGGACATCTTGGGACCATTCCCAAAAGCCGTCGGAGGTTACAGGTTCCTGTATGTCGCCATCGACAAGTTCACCAAGTGGCCTTAAGCAACACCAGTTGTGACAATTAACAAGCAATCAGCTATCAAGTTCTTGAAGTCCATTCTATGCAGATTTGGAGTTCTGAACAAAGTCATAAATGATAATGGAACCCAATTTATAAGTGTTGCATTCCAACAATAATGCGAAGACCTCAGCATACAAGTCAGGTATGCCTCAGTAGCTCACCTGGCAAGTAATGACCAAGCCGAAAGAGCAAATGCAGAAATCCTAAAAGGACTCAAGAAGCGCACATATGAGCGCCTACAAAAGCATGGATCCAACTAGATTGAAGAGCTTCCGTCTACATTGTGGGCTAATAGGACAACACCTAACTGGTCAACTGGAGAGACACCCTTCTTCCTGGTGTACGGAGCTAAATCAATCCTTCCTCCTAAGATCACCATGGGGTCGCTCCGGGTCCAGGCCTTCGACGAAGCTGTGCAGGACCAGCTCCGGCGTGAAGACCTTGACCTCATCGACGAGGCAAGGTGCCAAGCAGCTGTTCGAAATGCACGATATCGCCAAGCACTACGGTGCTATCATCAAAGGCATGTGCGCAACAGACAGCTCATGGAAGGCGATCTGGTGCTACGGAAAATACTAACTCGCGAAGGGATGAACAAACTTTCCCCCAGCTGGGAAGGTCCCTTCTGGGTGATCAAAGTATCCCATCCCAGATGCGTCTGCTTGGCAACTGAGGATGGGACTCCGCTTCCCAATCCTTTTAACATTGAGCACCTCCGTAAGTTTAATGCTTAGAATCACGGAGGTGAGTCTGTAATTAGACACAATGTATGTTATAGAGTCAATATTCAGAGATGGGTAGGTCTTCCACGAGAACATCCATACTCCTCGGAGAGGGTCCGGGAAGTTCAAGTAACACTTAACGCAGTCACAGCACCAAAAGTGTAGCTACCTACCCCGGGCTAGTACAAGATGTATAGCGCACTTAGCCTGGTCCTGTACCCTATGTGTGTGCTTGTCACCCCTGTAATCCGAACCTATAATGAAAGACATTGTTGTGTGAAAACAGACTCCACTTGCATTTATTTTTGTACAAGGCTCGGTCTTTTGAATTATTATTTTTATCCTTCTTGTCTATAATGAAGTTGTGCAATTGTTTTTATGTTTTAGTCCAAGTTATTCATATGTGTTACAAGTTATATTGTTAGTCTCTTTGCATCTTAACATTGCTGCATGGTCTACTTGTCTGAACGCCAAGCCAACATAGGCTCGGAGTGTGCTATCGACTTAGCCTAGTCCTGCACCCTATGTATGCCACTCTACCTACATCCCGGTAGGCCTCAGTAGGGTGAGTACTAAAAAAGCATGCGAATCTGGAAATATGACATCAATATGCTTGTTATCATATTGAGTTTCTTCAGATCTAAAACTCAAATAAGAACGATAAATCACAAACAATTTATAGACAAGAGGATGAATTTTATTCTTTTTCTTGTCTCTAATGTGCGGGAAAAACAAAAAACTCATAGCGATGGTGGATGACGTCGAAGCTACTAAGCTCCGACCTCCTCCAAGGGGGACCGCCATCGATGTTTTATATGATGACAGTAGGTGCCATTGGAGCTACAAAGCTTCGACAACCCTAGGGGGCCCACCGTTGACAATTCGTGCGTTGACATTGGGCACTACCGGACCTATCATGCTCCGATAACTCCCAGGGGGCCTGCCGTCGATGTTTTATATGTTGATGGTGGGTGCCATTGGAGCTATCAAGCTCTGACAGCCCCAGGGAGCCCACCGTCGACGTGATAAAGGGTTTCTGGAAGTATCGGAGATAAAGACTTTGGACCTAAAATATACAAGTTCGAAGCATTCAAGTCATCAACATACTTTCAAAACCTTTTGGTACATGTTCACAATCGAATTGTGCACATCTACTACAGTGCCAACAAGACAAAGCACGATATATTGAAGACAAAAATAAAGTGGAATTCATTGCAAAAAGAGTGGATTTCATTCATTTAAAGTACTAAATTACAAAATCAGGGTTACAGAAAAATGCAAAAGGAAAAGGCCTTAACTACTGGAGGATCTAAGTCCTGCGGAAGTATGAGGCGACCTTCCTGGCAACTTCTTGAATGCTAGCCTTGGCGGCGTTCTCCTCTTCAGCAAAGGGACCTTTGAGCACTGGATCCAGAGGGAATTGGGGATATCGACTCAAGTAACACGACAACACATATTTTGCGACATTCTTAGTCAAAGATTTCCCCTCTGTCTCCAGCTGGTCCATGATGACGTCACCCATTGCGTCAAGTTTGCCGCCAGCAACATTGAGAGCCACCAGCCCTCGGTCCAGCTCCAACTCTGGATTGTCTGGACGCACTGGACTGAAGCCTAGCGGCATCAACGCGTCATTGGATTGCCCCAAGAAGTCCCATACCTGTATGGACTCGATCTCCCTCAAACTTCGCAGCTCCTCTAGTGACCTCCGGGCGGCCGCTAGTTCCGAACCTTCTCGAGCGAGGTGCTCGACCACTTTGGCATGTTGCCGCATACTCTCAGCAACTTGGTTTTCACGGTTGGCTTGCTCTGTTTCCTGGAGGTGGATACAGTTCCGCTGTTCGGCCAGGTCCTTCTCCCTGCCCCTTACTTTCCCTTCTCTGGCGGCAACATCAGCTTCTCTTTTTGAGAGCTCCTACCCCAGTTTCCAGTACTTCTCCTCCTCCTCCTTACTCCACAGATTAAACTTCTCAGTGTGATCTGCCAAATTCTGCTTAGCCAGAGTTAACTTCTGGGTGAGCTCCTCCTCCCTTTACAAAACATCCTCCTATTGTTCCAGGAGTTTCTCTTCCCTCGCATCAAGGTCCACTCAGTACTTTAGGAGAATCTCACTTAATGCATTGAGGTTGTCGTGATGCTCATCAGCAGCATCACTCCTTTCCTTGGCACACTCAAGAATCTCCCGAGAATTATCGTCGAGAGCCCTGATGGTGGCCTCCTTTTCCTCCAGAAGTTTGCCCTAGTATTCCATCTGAGTCGTTTCCCTCTTGACCCACTCCTTCTTATCAGCAACCCTCGTTTGAGCAAGCTTGGTCTCAAAGTGAAGCCTGTTGCGCCAACGCCTCAAGGTGTGGTGCTCCTATTCAAGGACCTTGCTATCGTGATCAAAGGCGAGCTGAACTTGTCATAGGCTCGAGCAGGTATTGTCTATGGACAATGCCAAGTGAATAGGCTTCAGACCTGCCGGGTTCATCTCCACTGGTTCCAAAGGGTTCTCAATAACAAAAATATGGTACCACTCTACAAGAGTGGTTCCCTGAGCTTCTGCGGCACTAGGGCCACCCACTGGGAGCTCCTTGGCAGCCGTTGAGGAAGATACCACTGCAGGAACTTTGACCTCCGGAAATGAAGCCAATAGTCCTGCTTCTGGGTCTTCAGCTGCTGGCCCCGCAGGTGGAGAGCCTGCCACCACTTCTTCATGGTGTTCTGGCTCCGACATGGACACCCTTCGGAGCGATTACCTCCGGGGCGATTGTTGGATCTTCGTCGGGAGCCCCCACCACCGTCGGCTCAGGCGTCGACACATTCGCCACTTCCAACTCAGCAGCCGGAGTGTCAATCATCTCCGACTCAGTGGCCAGAGCTTCAATAACTTCTGGTTCGAGGGACGGAGCTTCAACCATCTCTGGCTAAGCAGCCAGAGCTTCAATGACTTCCGGCGCAAGGGCCAGAGCTTCTTGCGCCACCGGTTCACCTACTGGCCCTGCAACAACCTCTGGCACAGGGACCGAAGCCTCAGTTACTTTTGGCTCTGATACTGGAGCTTCCGACATCTCTGGCTCCCGCACCGCAGCCTCAGTCTCTAGCGTTGTTGCTGGTGGTGCATCTTCAAGAAAAGCTTCTGGTGTCTCTTCTGGATCCAAGTCCACGACAGCTAGCGCCGGAGCTATCGTGTCTTCTACCACCACTTAAGGAGGCTCAATGGTTGAAGCCGGAGTTTCGGCATGCATAGCCCCAGTCGCTGCAATAGATGCCGAAGCCTCGGACTCCATTGTCAACACCCAGGAAATAAAGGGATGAGAAGATTAAAAACATAATAAAAACAAGATTAGCATTTCAAGCTAAGTTCATGATGCTTACCTGGGGATGCTACTTCCCTAGTCGCCATAGAACCTCTTCTTCTGAGACCGGGGTCGGAGCCCACCAAATTTGGTGAGACAGGAACTTCAGACCTTCACCGGGGGCCATCTGCATCAGCTGGAGTCTTTTTGGTCGGAACTTCCCTCGGCTGGGAAGGACCTCTGGTCCTGGAGTCCCTAGCTGAAACTGGGACCATAGTCGACTGTTTGGAGCTAGAATCTCTTGAGGACGTCTGTACCAGAGGAGGTGTCACCACTGAAGATCTCCCTCACTAGGGAAAAGGGGCAGTTGTTACCGGAGTAGACCTGACGGAGCTCCCATCAGCGTGCCTCAACTTTCACTTTCGGCTGGAAGGTTCGGCTGGCTCCTTGCCCTTGCCCTTGCCGATGTCATCAACCCTTTGACTTGGGCCAGGGGCGACCACCTTTTTAGAAGCTCCGGGGATTACAACCCTAGAGGTCCTGCGCTTCTCCACTTCGTCGAGGTCATCTAGTGTCGGCATCTTCCTCCAGAGCTCCCTGTTGACCTCTGGAATCATGTTTAGAGGTAGGAAGGCGACCGGTAGATTCAAGGTGTCATCGATAATCAACCCTTGTTGAAATTTCTTAAGATGGAGCTTTAAAGCTTTGTCATCCAAGTTGGAGCTCAGACCAGTTTCAATACGGTCGTCATCCATCACAATGTTGAAGGCCCACACGAGCTTCCCCCTTCTTCTCAATGGAGCCCACCTGTTCACCAAGAAATTCCCAAAGACTATCTAGGGGGTCACTCCACCCTCCACAAATTCTTGTATTCTGGCCAGGACGGGCTTGAACGCATACGACAGCTTTGGAACTACATTACAGGCATCGGTGTCAACGTTGGGGAGTCCTTGGGGCATCTCCAGCCTATCATGCTCCTCCACTGCAATGATGACCCAATCCTTCTTCCAGTCATCCCATTTGTCGGAGGGGGACGACTTCAAGTACTTGAAGGGGCAATTCTTGCGTTTCACAAAGTAGTAGAAGCCAAGCAGCTCAGTCCCCTTGCCGGTGGTATGGATTGTGAAGAAGGTCCAGAACAGCTCGATACAGGGAGGCACACCCACCCACATCTCGCAAAAGAGGACAAAAGTTGCCACCAGCAGAAGGGAGTGGGGGTCGAGATGATGCAGTTGGAGGCCGTGTAAGTCCAGCAACATCAAGATGAAACTTGAAAAAGGTGGGATCAGCCCCACCATGGCGTATGCCGAGAAGTACACCATGTTGCCACGGCGCTCTTTCTTGAAGGGGAGCTTGCCGATGCGAATCAGGTGGTTGAAGGAGTCGCTAGACCACCCCATGTAGGTCCGAACCTTCATCAGATCATCCTTGCTCTTGATGCGGATTTTGGGAAGACCTAACTCCATCGCGGCAAAGTGGAGTGAAGGAAGAAAAAGCTAAGCAAAGGATGGGAAGCTCTGAGCACGAGTTTGATCAAAAGCGTAAAGAGTCCTCAAACCGTGCAAACATTCCTTCTTAAGTAAGCCTCCGCGACACTTGGATGGAAACCGCAACAAGAGCAAAGCAAAATTTCAAAAATCTACCTCGTCAATGACGAAGGAGCCCGGGACCACCCCGACGAAGAGGTTGAGGTTATTACCCAAGGAGAACCGTTGTCATGATGGGCGGCGGGAAACCCAAAGGCGGCAGCATGACAAGGCGCTTGGAACCGATACAGTTTTCGTATTGGGAACCAACGACCTTCAATTGCGTGAGATCCGCACTCAAAGATCTCGTCTGCTGCATTCAAAACAAGCCACACGGCGTTGGTTTAACCCCAGACCATCGCCCCAATGGTACATCAGAAGACCTTTGAAGTTGCAGCATAGGAATCAAGGATGGCCCCACCTTCGATAGAATAACTTAATCTATCGGTACCCTGCGTACCGGGTATCCCATGATACCGCAAGAAGTGCAAGGGAGTTCCACCTATCAGAGTTGAAGACTATCGTAGGCCCCACATGTCACATGGCACTGGACCCGCCTCCCTCATATGGGTAGCTCCAGCATTGCCACGTGCAATATAAGACCGGAGCTAAACTCCCAACACAGGGAAGCCCCGCGCTTGACACGTGGACAGTGACCCTAGACCTAACCCCCAGTAGAGGGAAGCTCTGGTGCCACCATGTGTACAGCAGCTCCGGGCCTATCTCTCCGCAAGGGGAAGCTCCGAAGCTTCCATGTGTGAAGCCTTCGGACCTACGACACCAACGGGAATACTGGCGGATCTCCAACAGCACGGACCTGCTACAATTACAAGGCCTAATTATGTGCCATTATTGCAGTATTAATGGTGCACGATCAGAGGACCATTAATATTGGTAGCGCCGCCATTAAAGCGCGTTATCACGCTATTAAGGTGCTTAATCACATTTAGGTTGTGTATTAGGCAACCATAACCGCCAGGGCCACATGTCGGGCCAGGCCATTGATGTAACAGCCATCCTTGGTCTATAAAAGGTATTGTGCTGCATGACATAGAACAACCCAAGCTCATACGCACTCAAGCACTAGAAAATCCTCAATACAACAACACACATCCCGTCGAGTAGGGTATTACGCTCAGGCAGCCCGAACCACGTAATGCATCTGTGTCATCATCTTTTTTAAGATCTCCGCGCGCCCAAACCGATACAAGAACCTCTACGGGCTACAATTTAGTAGTACCGGGAGAAGGGTCGTTCGTACGCTTCAACAAATACATATACTGAATATAAGTGTTATATGTAACAAATTTGACATTTTGCATGTAGGCTCCAGCAACAACATACTCATCATAACATGGGAAATGCATCTTCTACATATCATGGACCTGCAAGTACCATCGAGAACTTATATTCAAACGTTGAGCGATCAAAAAGATGTTGTTCAATATTTTGTGAAGGCAATAAAACAGTACGGTGATAAGGAGCTCTTAGTAGTACTGTTCAACCCTGGTAACCATTGGGTAACTGTCAAAGGGTCAATGCGACACTTCCCCCAGATCTGCTAAGGAGCAGCCCACGGAGGTTCTTGTTCGGCGGGGCTTAGGCCTCAAACTAGTGTTCTAGCGGAAGATTATGAGACAATTGTTTTTACGTGGTTCGGGCTGCAAGGAGCGTAACACCCTACTCCACGCTGGATTGTATTGCTTGGTGGGTGTGTATGCGTATGTGTGTGTATCAGGGATTCGGAGTCTGGTCCTTGTATCGGTGGTCGTCCAGGCCAATTATAGTCAAGGTCAGACGCCTTACAAGTGGGGTCCTGGGGCCCGACAAGTGGTCTTGGGGCGATCTTATCCTAAAGATTTAAGGCTTCTTCTGTAAGCTTGTTCTGACTGCAGACTTGAGGACTCGCCGTCTTGCCGCCCGGGTGATCAGTATCCCACGCGCCGTTGCTGACATTGTCAGGGAATATCCCATCCAACTGTCTCTGGTGACATAAGCTACCCAATTGGTGGAGTTGGATAGGCCTGCGGCGCCTTCACTGTGATGCGATTAGTCGCGGCAGTACCTGACATTAGGCGTGCACCGCACCATGCATCTGGGGAAGCCGCGTATCTTCAAGGCTTGATGGAGACAGGGCGTATCGCCCTCTTAACTTCCTCACTATCCGCTTAGGGCATGTGGACTGACCATGCAGTCGCTGGGGAGCTCCCCGCCACGGCTGGGGCCATGCTCGTCTTCCGGGCCACGTGGCAGCTCGGGAGCTCACCTCCGTGGGGGAAGCCAGATCTCCCCCCAGGTTGGGTGCTTGCCTCTATGGGGGAGGTCAGGTCTTGACTTTGTGTGCCACGTGGTAGCTTGGGAGCTCACCTCCACGTAGGAGGTCGGGTCTCATCTTGCTGGATACGTGGCCACGTAAGAGCTTGTCGTCAGGGTGGAGCCGAGTGGCACCTTCGAAATGTCTTGTGGGCACCCCGGACCTCCCATATGAGGCTCTCGGGTCTAGGTCTCTTGGACATGTGGCGCCCTCGGACCCCGTCCCTGCTGGGAGGCGAGGTACCTAGGCGGCTCTAGCCTGTGCACGAGGGTACCCGGTATACTGTGTACCGACAGTGGCCCTTGGGTCCACCTTGGGGTGAGGCGACGAGCCCGATGGTGGGTCCTTATCCTGCTTTTCCGCGCGGTCTTTTAATTTTGTCTTGATTAGTCGAAGTGGTGCGCTCTTCTGCTGCTGTGACCATGCGTCCCCCTCTAGTTGAGGGGTCGTGGCGACAAGATCTTTGCTTGCTGTGACATTATCACAATGGTTCCAGAGGCGCCTGTTGCGCTTCTGCTGCCTTCACTTCCGTCTTTATGGGAACTGACGGGTTGCCTTCTCTGGCGAGGAACTGCCTAGGTCGGCTTTACTGACGGGGGAAGTTTGGTCCGCCAGGCGGCGGCTCCTCTATCGTCGGCAGTCAGCACGTCATCCAGCGTCCTCGCCACCTGCACGGTCTAGGGTTCCATAGGGGACTCCGACAATATCACACCTTTGGAGCCTCAGGCAAGAAGGCCTCGAGCCGATGTCGTCGGCAGCTCAGGAGGTGGCTCTGTCGAGGATGGGGGGAGTACACCGGTACAATGTGGTGGTACTGCTGGTGGCCTTGGCGGATGCCCTGCCGAGATGGCATCGCCTGTTATGCTATCTCCATGGCCCGCGGCTTCAGGGTCGTCGAAGGTGGAGGCTCGCTAGAGCTTCTGGGGACATCAGTAAGGCATTCTTGCCTACGCTTTTTCTATTATCTTGTCTGCCTATGTTTATTGGTTAGGGCTTGGTCTTGATTTGCAGGGTTACATCAGCTGTTGTTAGGCCCCTACCGCCGGGGGTAGTGCCCAGGAGTGCTTTGAAGGCAGCTGAGGATGCTACGACTGGGCTGGCGGGGCAGCCTGCCAAGCTTGTTCAGGGGAGTGCTTCTCTGACGTCTGCGCCCGGTGTGGGTATTGAAGCATCTTCGATTGTCATGCCAGAGGAACCTCTGGCTGTTGTGGCAGAGGCACCTCCGGCCATCGTGGCAAAGGCCATGTCGGAGGCGACTTTGGGGGCTAGGGGTCTGGCCCCTAGTGTTGTTGATTCGGTGGTCGACCCTTTGAGTGGTGGTGACCCTGTTGTGTCAGGTGGCACCGCAACTCCTGCTCAGGCTCCGGGGGCAAGATCCCTAGTGCTGGTGGTCTCGCGTTCACTGTTACAGGACGAAGGGATCCCTGAGATGATGACCGGATGGACTTCCCTGACTTCAGCGTAGTCGGAGCGGCTTTCCGACGTCATGGACCTGACGCAATCCAACATCCTTTAGGTGCAATCCAACCTCTGCCTCGCACAAGAGGCTCTTGCCGCGGAGTGGGAGAAGTTGTGTGCCGAGGGCGAGCGCCTCAAAGGCTCGGAGGGTCTCCTGAGTTCTATGATTGCCGAGGCGAAGGCGAAGTACCAGAAGGAGAACATGGAACTAGAGGTGAGGCACTGCTTGGTGAGGGCCTCAGACGCCTTGACCAAGAAAATCCTGGCCGACGCCAAGGTGGCCAACGACGCTGCTGACGCCTGCCTGCATGCTCTTGCTACCGGTCGAGTGGCCCTGAGTTGTCAGGAAGCCGCCATTGCCAAGAGGGAGGTTGCGGTTGCCGAACAAGAGGTGGCAGCGCAGGCGATGATGGCCCGGGCTGAAGCCGATCCGGACAGGCTGTAGTCCCACTTCAAAGACCTTGATTTCCATGAGAGCAATCTGGCGCAGGACCGGGCGAAGCACCTAGCTGATCGTCAAGGACTCATTCTGAACGATCTTGACGTCCAAGCCCCAGAGCACACGGCAGAGCGTCGCGGCCGGGAGCTCAACCTATGGGAGCGTCAGCTGACTTAGCGTCTGGAAGCCGAGGGTAGGGCAGCGGCGAAGATGGTGGCATCCCATGTCTCGGTGTGCTACCAGAGTCGGTACCCTGATCTGCCACTGAAGCCAGTTTTTGAAGGCCCTGTTGCGGAAAGTGAGGCGGCAGCATCGGCAGAGGTTATGGAAGCTGCCAAACACGTCATAGCGCAGTTCAGTCGGGGCTGTGGCTGGTGGCTTGTTTTTGTATCCGGGGTTCACCCTATTTTGTAAAAAACTCTTTAATGGATTTGAATTTGTGTTTGGCTTCTTGCATTCTCTCTGTGACTCTCAACTATTGTTCCAAATCGTAAGGATCTGCAGAACCTTTGTTTAGCTCGTTGGCTTCTCAGGACCAACAATTTGCACAACTGACATGGCCACAGTGTCGTCTGTTGATTTTCTGCATGTGAACCCCGTTAGAGGCCCCTTGGTAGATCTGGTTAGTTGGCTACCCACATCTACCACTCGACCGCAGAATGTCTTGGACTGGCCCCCAATGGAGTGGGGGAGTTCTGGGGTGTCATAGCGCCACCATCTGCTGGAGCTGGATGCTTTGGCGTCGTCCACCATCTCCGTGTAGACGTCGATAGATGGCCCCTTGGGAGGTGCCGGAGCTGTATGCTATGGTGTCTTCCACCATAGTTGTAGAGTCATCGACGGTAGGCCCCTTGGGAGGTGCCAGAGCTAGATGCTCTGGCGTCATCCGCCATCATCATAAAGACGTCTACGGCAGACCCCTTGGGAGGTGTTAGAGTTGTATGCTCCGGCGTCGTCCACGATCTCTATGTAGATGTCGACGGCAGGCCCCTTGGGAGGTGCCAGAGCTGGATGCTTTGGCGTTGTCCACCATCTCCGTGTAGACGTCGATGACAGGCCCCTTGGGAGGTGCAGGAGCTAGATGCTCCGGCATCGCCCACCATCCCCGTGTAGACGTCGACAGCAGGCACCTTGAGAGGCGCCAGAGTTGGACAACGCCAAAGCATCCAGCTCTGGCACCTCCCAAGGGGCCTACCGTCAACGTCTACACAGAGATGGTGGACGAAGCCGGAGCATACAACTCTAACACCTCCCAAGGGGTCTGCCATAGATGTCTTTATGATGATGGCGGATGACGCCAGAGCATCTAGTTCCGACACCTCCCAAGGGGCCTACCGTCGATGACTCTACAACTATGGCGTCATCTGCCATCATCATAAAGTCATCGACGGCAGGCCCCTTGGGAGGTGCCAGAGCTGTATGCTCTGGTGTCATCCACCATCTCCGTGTAGACGTCGACGGCAGGCCCCTTGGGAGGTGCCGGAGCTGGATGCTCCGGCGTCATCCACCATCTCCGTGTAGACGTCGACGGCGGGCCCCTTGGGAGGTGCCGGAGCTGGATGCTCCGGCGTCCTCCACAAACCCCGTGTAGACGTTGATGGCAGGCCCCTTGGGAGGTGCCAGAGCTGGATGCTCCAGCGTCATCCACCATCTCCGTGTAGACATCGACGACGGGCCCCTGGTTTATAGGCTATCACAAGGGAACCTTATTAGGAACAAGAGAAGGGCAGTAGAGTTTACTCATTTATCCGCGCTTAGTGTGGTCGTTGACGTTCTAGTACGTCGACGGCAGGCCCCTTGGGAGGTGCCGGAGCTGGATGTTCTGGCGTTGTCCACCATCTCCGTGTATACATCGACGGTAGGCCCCTTGGGAGGTGCCGCAGCTGTATGCTCCTGCATCATCCACCATCTCCATGTAGACGTCGACAACAGACCCCTTGGGAGGTGCCAGAGTTGGATGCTCCGGCGTCGTCCACCATCTCCATTGTAGCGGCTGGCCCCTTGGGAGGTGCCGGAGCGGGATTCTCTAGTGTCATCCACCATCTCCGTGTAGACGTCGACGGCAGGCCCCTTGGGAGGTGCCGTAGTTGTATGCTCTGGCGTCATCCACCATCTCTGTGTAGACATCAACGACAGCCCCCTTGGTAGGTGCTAGAGCTGGATGCTCCGGCGTCATCCACCATCTCCGTGTAGACGTCGACGGCGGGCCCCTGGTTTACAGGCTATCGCAAGGGAACCTTATTAGCAACAAGAGCGGGGTAGTAGAGCTTATTCATTTATCCGCACTTGGTGTTGTCGTTGACATTCTGGTATGTCAATGGCAGGCCCCTTGGGAGGTGCCGAAGCTGGATGTTCCAGCGTCGTCCACCATCTCCGTGTAGACGTTGACGACAGGCCCCTTGGGAGGTGTCGGAGCTGTATGCTCCGGCATCGTCCACCATCTCCGTGTAGACGTCGACGGCAGGCCCCTTGGGAGGTGCCAGAGCTGGATGCTCTGGCGTCGTCCACCATCTCCATGTAGACGTCGACGGCAGGCCCCTTGGGAGGTGCCAGAGCTGGATGCTCCGGTGTCGTCCACCATCCCTGTGTAGACGTCAACGACAGGCCCCTTTGGAGGTTGAAAGCATCTAGGCCCCCATGAGGTATGGTTTTGGTGATTAATGACAACCGTTGGATATTACTAATGAGTTTGTGGATGCAAGGTCTCTCATATCCCTCATCACACTTAATGAAATCTATATGTATATCATCTACTGCTCATTGGATACAATTGGAGACCCCTAAACAAATTATTTTACAAGGTCATTCGATTTTTATGAAGATTAGAAGAAAAAGAACATATGCCAAATTTATTCCATCAAAATTGACAGTGCTGAAGACTTGGTCATCATTAGAAGAATATTTCAAACCAATGTCTAAGAGGTCACTCGAATAAATTCTAAAAGAATAACTTAGAACAACTCGAAGCAGACAAAATCAACTCGCTGGATCAATTGATGTATCTAGAAAAGACTACATCGGTCGAGTTGGCTCAACAGCAGAAAAGACCTCACACTTGAGTACATACCGGATCATCTGATGATGAAGCAAGTGTTACATCGGTCGGTCATTCCAGTAAGCAATTTCTCTGGACCATCCAATGTACAACTATAACACATCGGTCAATCACTCCACTAAGCATTATTTCTGGACTAATTTTGGATGAAATTTCACCGGATCATCCAATGGTAAAGAAAGTGTTACATCAGTCAATCAACGGTCATATCTGACATAGTGACATCAGCTAATTTGGATTCGACCGATTACAACTGAAGGGAGAACATCGGATCATCCGGTGTTCGCAAAACAGTGATGTCAGCCTAATTTTCCAACGGCTATTTCGTGGAAGTTGGCTATTTATACACCTTCAACCAGTCATTTCGATAAGTCTTGATACCCAGAGCTACTCTACACATTGCCAAGCATTCAAGACATTGAGCTACCACTTCTACATCATTTACACCACATGTACACCAAGAGATAGGCTAGAACTTGCAAGAGATGATGTGTGTGTGCTTTCATTCTTGGTGATTGGAGTCTCTAGTCTAGTGAGAGCTGTAAGGGAGTGTCTCTTGGTGATTGCATTCACCGTGTAACAGTCGGTGATTGGAGAGAGCCTTCCGGAGCTTGCCAAGATGGTTGTGGAAGCCCGGAGGATCAAACTTGTACAAGGCTTGAGCTCCATCTTGTCGGGTTGGTGAACGAAGACTTTTAGTGAAGAACCCTGGTTTCGGTGACTTGGGAGTGGTTATACCCTTTGGTGGGTGCCACAACGTGGATGTAGGAAGGTCTTGATGATCTTGCCGAACCACGGGATAAATCTCTGTGTCTTCGTGTCTTCTCGGGAGTTTGCACACTCTTTCTTTCCCGTTATACTTATGCATTTCATATACCGCAAAATTACTATTCACTTGAATGCATAGGTTGTTTGCATAGGAAATCGGGCTTTTAGTTGTTAAGTTTTTATTGCTTTAATTTTTGAAAAGAAGCCCAATTCACCCCCCCTCTTGGGCATTCGATCCTTACAATTGGTATCAGAGCAAGGTTGCTCATTGGATCATTCTAGCTTCACCGCTGGAGAGCTAAAATGGCCAAGATTGGGGGTTCGGTTCCCATCTTCAAGGGCAAGAACTTTGCCTATTGGAAAGCACGCATGCGTGCTTATCTAGAGGCTATTGCTCTCGAGGTATGGGAAGTGACCCATGCGGGGTTTGGTTAGCACAACTATATAGGTGATCAAGTCAAGTGGGATGCAAAAGCCAGAAATGCTATTTATGAATGCATTAGTCAAGATGTGTTTGCTAGGATTGCTAGCAAAGAAAAAGCTTGTGAAATTTTGGCTTGCTTGATTAAAATTCATGAGGGTTCTTCTCGTGTAAAAGAACTAAAATATCATATGCTTAAGGCCAAATATGATGAGTTCAAAATGCTACCTCATGAAAATGTTAATGAAATGTTTTCTCGCTTGAATGTGCTTATTGAGGAAATTAATGCTCTTGATATTGCTTCTCTTGGCAAGGGACTCATCAACCGCAAGATCCTTATGCTCCCTCCTAAGCCAAAGTACAACATCATCAACTCCATGCTTCAAAAGGAATCTCTTGATCACATTGAAGTTTTGGAACTTATTGGAGAGATTCACTCTCATGAGATGAGTGTGCCTGGGATGATGGAGGAATCATCTTCAAAGACAATTGCTCTAAAGGCTTCCACCAAGAAAAAAAATCTCAAGAAAAAGAAAGTGGTCGAGCCTAGCTCAAGTGAAGAAGAGCGAGCATCAAGTGAAGATGATGATGATGAGCTTGCATTGATGATGAGAAAATTCTCTCACTTAAACTCCAAGATTGCCAAGAAGGGATACACCTTTGATCCCAAAAATAAAGCATTTCTACCAGGGAGAGATGACAACAAGACTTGCTATAATTGTGGTGATCAAGGCCACATCTCCTATGATTGTCCAAAACCGGACAAAACAAGAGAGAACCACAAGGGCAAGAATCGCAAGATTGAGGATAGTGAGGATGATGAAGAGGACAAGCCCAAACCAATATTCTTTGGGAAGAAGAAGCATGACAAAGGCAAAAAGGCAAAACTCTTCCCAAAGAAAAGAAAAGGTCCACAAAAGGTGTTCATGTGTCAGGCAAATGAATGGATCACCGACGAAGAATCTAGTGATGAAGAGAGTGAAGCGGAAGAACAGAGCTTGGTCGGCCTTGCCATTGCCAACAATGATGATTCATCTCTTCATCCACCTCCCATGTGCCTCATGGCTAAAGGTAACACCAAGGTATGTGATGCTTCTAGCGATGATGAGCTTTCCCCCGATGACTTAATTCATTGATAAATGAATACCACACTATCATTAAAAGGGAAAAGAGTAAGGTCAAGGCTCTTGAAGAAGCTCGTGCTAAGCTTGAGAGTGCTAACCTCAATTTGCTTGACAAGTATGAAATCATACTTAAGGAGCATGACACGCTCAAATCTCATGTCAAGCAAGTTGAGGAGGATAAGGCTCAAATCAAGCTAGATCATCATGAGCTTGACTTAGCACACCAAGCACTCTTGGGAAAGCACAATGAGTTAATCCAAGAGCATCAAGTACTTAACCTTGCTTATGATGTTCTTGATCAAGAATTGAAAACTATAAAGAAATAAACCCTTAATGATAAGGTATCTATTGTTTCTCATGCCACTAATGTCTTACATAAGTCTTTGCCTTTGAAAGAAAATGCTAGAGAGAAGGATTTGATTGATGAAATTGAAAGTCTCCACACTAGTGTGGCAAGACTATCTAAGGGAGAAGTCAAGCACAAAGAAATCCTCTTCCAACAAGCAAGGGCCTTCAACAAGAGAGGACTTGGATCCTTCCCGGTGCCTAACAAAGGAAAGGTGCCCTCACCGGAGCATAGAACAAGCTTCATCAAGGAAGTTGGTTCCTATTGCCAACATTGTGAGGTCACCGGTCACCATACAAGGGAGTGTCCTCTTCCTAACCGGCCTTCTCCAAAATTGCCTACTAACTACAAGTCTATCTTTAATGATCCCTACTATCTCTTAAGTAAAGTAGATGGCAAGGTGAAGGCAAGGTTCATTGGCAAGGACATGAAGGGCATGAAGGGGAAGCTCCCCAAGCAACTTTTGGTCCCAAAAACACTTGTATCACACATACAAGGACCTAAGTTGGCTTGGGTGACTAAAATCAAAAATTGAATTCATGTGTGTAGGTGAACTACAAAGCCGGAGGAAAGCATTGGGTACTCGATAGCAGGTGCACTCAACACATGACTGGCAACGATGGTATGTTCACCACCATAGAAAACCCCGGCAATCATGAACAAGTCACCTTTGGTGATAACTCTAAAGGGAAGGTAATTGGGTTGGGTAAGATTGCAATTTCAAATGATTTATCTGTTTCCAATGTATTGTATGTGAAGTCACTTAGTTTCAATTTGCTTTCTATTGCACAATTATGTGATCTTGGACTAACGTGCACCTTTAGCAAGAATGATGTTGTTGTGACTAGTGAAACAAGCCAAGAACTAATCTTCAATGGGTTTCGGCATGGACATCTCTACCTAGTATACTTCTCCGACAAGGATGCTAGCTTGACCACTTGTCTTTTCACCAAGACAAGTTTGGGTTGGCTATGGTATCGATGCATAGCTCACATTGGAATGAGCAAGCTCAAGAAGTCATTCAAGCTCGGTATGGTGACCGGCGTGAAGGATGTCACATTTGAGAAGAACAAGCTTCGTAACGCTTGTCAAGCCGGGAAACAAGTTGCGTCACACCACCCGATGAAGACAATGGTGTCAACCTCCAAGCAACTTTAGGTGCTCCACATGGACCTCTTCGGACCATCCACATATGAAAGTCTCGGTGGTAATCTCTATTGTATTGTTATAGTTGATGACTACTCTTGCTATGCTTGGACTTTGTTTCTAGGTGACAACAGTGAAACTCTGGAAGTGTTCAAGACCTTCGCTAACCGTGCTCAAAGGGAATTTCAACTTCCCATCATCAAGGTCCGAAGTGACAACGGCACCGTATTCAAGAACTACAACATTGGGGAGTGGTGTGATCGTGAAGGCGTGAAGCATGAATTTTCAGCCACATACACTCCTCAACAAAATGGTGTCGTTAAAAGGAAGAACAAGACTCTCATCACTATTGCATGAGCAATTCTTGATGACTATGGCACGTCCGAGAAGTTTTGGGCCAAAGCAATCAACACGGTGTGCCATGCCGCAAATCGGGTCTATCTATATCGAATACTTCAAAAGACCGCGTACGAACTCCTCATTGGGAGAAAGCCCAACATCTCCTATTTCTGAGTCTTCGGGTGCAAGTGCTACATCTACCGCAAGAAAAGGCTCGGTAAGTTTGAAAGAAGGTGTGATGTTGGTATCTTTCTTGGTTATGCATCAAACTCAAAAGCATATTGAGTATTCAACCAAACCTCTGGTTTAGTTGAGGAAAGTTGTGATGTTGAGTTTGATGAAACTAATGGCTCCCAAGAGGAGAGTTTTGGTCATGATGAAATAGATGATGAGCCCCTACGAGAAGCTATGAAGAACATGACCATTGGAGAAATCAAGCCTAAAGTTGAGGAGAGCCATGACCAAGGGGGAGCTTCAAGTTCCAATATCAACACATCTATGGCACCTCAAGTTGACGAAGAAGAAAAAGATGATCCATTGCCGACACCAGATTCACAAGCCACACAACATCTAGAAGAAGAACAAGTCCATGATCAAGTCCAACCACAAGAAGAGCAACATGCATCACCACCGCCAAGTGCTTCACAACCACTTATGAGGCATGGACGCATCTCCGAGGCACATCTGATTGATCAAATCATCAGAAGTCCGTCAAGGGGAGTAAGTACACATTCTCGCCATTTTGCTACGTTTTGTGAGCACTACTCGTTTGTTTCATGTGTAGAACCCACTCACATTGAGGAAGCACTCGAAGATCCAAATTGGTTGATGGCCATGCAAGAAGAACTTAACAACTTCATCCGCAATGAAGTTTGATTGTTGGAGGAGTGACCCAAGGACAAGAACGTCATCAGGACAAAGTGGGTGTACCGCAACAAACAAGACGAGAACGGTGTTGTGATCCGCAACAAGGCAAGACTTGTGGCCAAGGGTTTCTCGCAAGTTGAAGGACTAGACTTTGGAGAGACATATGCTCCGGTCGCTCGACTAGAAGCTATCCGTATACTTCTTGCTTTTGCATCACATCATAATATAAAGCTTTATCAAATGGTTGTGAAAAGTACCTTTCTTAATGGTTATATTAATGAGCTTGTCTATGTTGAACAACCTCCCGGGTTCGAAGATCCGAGGAATCCTAATCATGTTTTTAGGTTGCACAAGGCACTCTACGGGCTCAAGCAAGAACCTAGAGTGTGGTATGAACGACTACGGGATTTCTTGATCATGCAAGGATTCAAGATCAGAAGGGTGGACACTACACTCTTGACCAAAGACATCGATGGAGAACTATTTGTTTGTCAAATTTATGTCGATGATATTATTTTATTTTTGGTTCAACTAACGAAGCTCTTAGCCATGAGTTTTGCAAAATGATTTCTAGGGAATTCGAGATGTCGATGATTGGAGAGCTCAACTTCTTCCTTGGATTTCATATCAAGCAACTTCGAGAGGGGACCTTCATCTATCAAGAAAAGTATACCAAGGACCTCTTGAAGAAATTTGAGATGGGAGATTGTAGCTCAAGAAGTACTCCAATGGCAACAAATAGTCATCTCGACGTGGATAAGGACGATAAACCTGTTGATCAATCTAATTACCATTCTATGATTGGTTCATTGCTTTATCTTACTGCATCTAGGCCCGATATCATGCTTAGTGTATGCTTGTGTGCTCGCTTTCAAGCGACACCTAAAGAATCGCATCGGAAGGCGGTCTTTAGGATACTTCGGTATCTCAAGCATACCCCAAGTGTAGGCTTGTGGTACCTTAAAGGTGCTAAATTTCATATCTTGGGTTACTCGGATTCGGACTTTGCCGGATGCTGTGTGGATTGCAAGAGTACCTCCGGAGGGTGCCACTTGCTTGGGCGTGACCTAGTATCTTGATCTAGCAAGAAGCAAAATTCCGTTGCTTTGTCCACTGCAGAAGCGGAATATATAGTGGACGGTGCATGTTGTGCCCAAATCCTTTATATGAAGCAAACCCTTTTGGACTTTGGTGTTAAACTTGGTCGTGTGCCTCTCCTTTGTGACAATGAAAGTGTGGTTAAGATTGCTAAAAACCCCGTTCAACACTCCCGCACTAAGCACATTGATATTCGCCATCATTTCTTGCGGGACCATGAAGCTAAGGGAGACATCTCCTTGCGAGGTGTTAGGTCCGAAGAACAATTGCCGGATATCTTCACTAAACCACTTGATGAGAAAACTTTTTTTAGACTAAGAAGTGAATTAAATATGCTAGATGCATCGAACGTCATGTAAGTTGCCATGGTCATGTAAGAATGCATCACATATAGGTCTTGTATAACTTTCAAAGGATAGGGGCGAGCAAGGGTTAGCTTGGGATGGAGGTTCTTTTGGGTTTCCCCAAGGCTTGGAGAGTGGCTCTCCCTGAAGAAGCCTTTGAAAGGTTCAAATTTGGCAAGATAGATTTAATTTATGTCTTGCATGATGCTTGCCATATAGACTTGCACTCACGTTTAATTTCCTGCATTAAAATTGTTTGGCATTAAATACGGTAGATTGTCACAAAGGGGAACCCACGTCATGAGAAAGAGACTTGTTTGAAATGCAATATCTCAACTCATATGATGTGGAAAGAACAAAGTGTTAGGTGCGTTAATGCCTAAAGGAACATGCTTTAAAGAGATAGAAGTCTTCATCCTCAAGCTCACGAAGCATGGTCCTTACATTTTATTTGGATTTCTTCCTTGATTTTTTGGTGTTCTATTTGATTTAGGGCTTAGCCAAGTTATTGGCAACTAGTGTTATAGTCTTTTTGAGGGTTTAGGGGTTGCCCAAAAAGTCCTAAGACATGTGTTTCTCTTTCTTTGTTCGTTTGAGTCAAAGGACATATATGGGATGTTGTTGGTCTTTTGTAGTCATCGGATTATCCGATGCTTAGGGCAGGAGCTTCATCGGATCAGTTTGTGCTTAAGTACAAGGGTCAGCTCAGTTAGAAAGTCAAATCAACCGATGAGTTCATTCTGAGAAACATCGGATGCTCCTGCGCCACCGCTCGTCGCCCGCCACTCCACGCGCCCAGCCGCCCCATTGTTGTCCCGCGACTTCGCCGCTAGGGTTCGCCCGGCCGTGTCGTTCTTTGCGTTGCCATCTCGTGCGACCGGCCTTGTTGTCCCGCAATCTCATTGTTGCCGTCATCACTCGTCTCCTCGAGATGGGTCGTGACAAGAAAGGAAAGGGCAAGGCTACTGAGGAGCCGGCAGCTAAGAAGCAGAAGCTGTCGAAGGAGGAGAAGAAAGCTCTGATGGCCGCTCGCGCCACTGAGGAGCAAGAGCGTGGCCGAGGAGGATCACTGAGGATACGGGAGGCCCAACAGAGGTTGCCTTCGGTGCCTGAGGAGCCAAAGGAGACTGAGGAGCCTGAGGTGCCGCTTGTTCACGGCGCTCAGTCAGGACCCGTGGGGGTCATCCAGCTGCAGCCCCGAGACCGAGACCCTCTGCAGCTAAGCTTCGGGAGGACAGGGCAGCCCAGAGAGCCGTCTATGAGATGGACACCAATCTCCGGGTTGGTGAGGGTGTCTGCCTGACAGATTACAGAAAGTTGAAGGCAAAGCAGCTCAGGAAGCTCAGATGGAGTATTCTACTTGAGGAGTGGTTCCCGCAGCCCAGAGAGCCACTTTTGGATAGCCGCTTCTGGACCCTGACACAGGCGTCGCTGTATGAGACTTACAGACGTCGGGGCCATAAGCTCTTCCAGCACAACTTTTTTTGACTGGGATCAGCTCGCACTTGCAGCCGGGACTGAGATACGCCCTTACTTTGAGAGGTACAGAGGGCTAGTGGAGTTGATGTCTTACTAGCAGGGTGCCTTAGTGGAGGACTGGGTCCGAGTGTTCTACGCCACACTCTACATTTCAGAGGGCCGCAGATCCATTGACTTCATGTTTATGGGAAAGCATCACCATCTAACCAGACAGACCTTGGGACAGCTGCTAGGAGTAGATCTCCATGACACCTGCCTGCACAAGAGAGTATATGGACAGGCTGACACACCGAGGAAGCCGCTCACTGGAGGTGTGGCACCACCTTTTGAGGATATACGATCACTGTTTGCTCAGCCCTTCTCTTTTGACCAGCCGAGGGTACCTGCTCTACTCACTCCAGCTGCGCGCACTGTGCACCTTGCCTTGTGCCGCACACTTCTACCCAGGTCTGGGTACCTTGAGAGATTTACCAGTCTACAGTAGACCCTCTTGTTCTATGTCATGAACGGGATGGAGTTCGACATCGTGGATATCCTTATATGTGAGATGGAGGACGTCATTACCGATGAAGCAGGGATGATGAGGCAGCTTGTGTTTGGCCACTGGATTAGTCACCTCCTCTACCTGTTGGCTCTAGAGGGGTTAGTCGTGCGTGACAATCTGACCGACGAGAGCGTCACTAGGTTCGGACACTACCATGCTCCAGCTCCTGGAGACTGCCGTCTTAGCCGCCCAGTTGAGCGTCGGGTCCGAGCTCGCCTTTCAGAGGAAGACTGGTCAGACTTCGAGAAGGAAGATGAGATCCTAGCATAGGTTGAGGCTCAGGGTGGGGATCTACAGCACATCTGGTCAGAGAGTGACACTAGTGACAGTGTCGAGGAGTACTTCCCACCTCCTCCCTCACCCAAGCAGCACGACGCAGAGGCTGGAGGCTCGACTGCACCACCACCTACTCCACCTCCGGTGTCCGAGGCACAGGTCTCTTAGCCATCTGAGCTCACTTCTCTACTTCAGCAGATGGTTGAGCAGCAGCGACTGGATTGGCTTGCAGCTGAGTAGGCCAGAGCTGAGCAGGTTGCGCGTCTTTTGGAGCTCCAGCAGCAGCAGCAGCAGGAGATGCAGTGCCAGATAGCCCGTGAGAGGCGAGAGGACACTGACAGGCTCACTGGACTGATTGATCAGATGCATCAGCGTTCTCTTGACCAGCAGAAGCACACGCAGCAGGCCATGATGGGCATCCTGGGGTTGATCACCAACCTCTACACTCAGACTGGGATTGCCCTGCCTTCATAGCTTCTGGGTCTAGCTCTAGGTCCGCCTGTCCTGGCACCAGCTTCAGCTCCCGTGCCGACTACGCCGATTCCGATGATCAACATGTCACCACTACTAGCTCCAGGCGTACCCATTCACTCTCCCTTGCCGACTTCGACACTCTTCCAGCAGACTCCGGCTTCAGTTATCAGTGTCCCACTACCTGTAGTCCAGACTCAGCAGGCACCGATAGCAGCTCCCGCAGCAGTGGTCCCCTCCACTCCAGCTTCAGCAGCAGCAGCAAGCAGCTCCGACGACAGCACCCCCAATGGCGACCAGTTCGTCATCGCCCCGTGCGCTCAGGATCTTTAGGCACTCGGCTTCCCTTTTTGGTGTCTTGATGCCAAATGGGGAGAAGAGTTAGGGGGAGGGATAGCATAGTCCTAGGGGGAGTCCTAGTTGTAGGGGGAGGAGGATATCTTTTTGGGAGATTTTGTAATTTGGGAGATTTGCTACTTTTTTTGCTTTTCTTGTGTTATCTGTCTGCCACTTAATTCTCTCATATGTTATTGATCGTGTTTGAGCCTTCGAGTTTTGTGTGCTAGATCTTGTACTTATTGCATATCCATTTGAGTATCATATTCTTAATTTCATTACTGTTATGCTTTAGTTGTTGTGTTGTCATCAATCACCAAAAAGGGGGAGATTGAAAGCATCTAGTCCCCCATGAGGTATGGTCTTGAATGACAACCGTTGGATATTACTAATGAGTTTGTGGATGCAAGGTCTCTCATATCCCTTATCACACTTAATGAAATCTATATGTATATCATCTACTGCTCATTGGATACAATTGGAGACCCCTAAACAAATTATTTTACAAGGTCAATCGATTTTTATGAAGATTATAAGAAAAAGAACATATCCAAATTTATTCCATTGAAATTGACAGTGCTCAAGACTTGGTCATCATCAGAAGAACATTTCAAACCGATGTCTAAGAGGTCACTCGAACAAATTCAAAAGAATAACTTAGAACAACTCGAAGCAGACAAAATCAACTCACCGGATCAACCGATGTATCCAGAAAAGACTACATCAGTCGAGTTGGCTCAATGGCAGAAAAAGACCTCAGACTTGAGTACACACTGGATCATCTGATGATGTAGCAAGTGTTACATTGATCGGTCATTCCAATAAGCAATTGCCCTTGACCATCCGATGTACAACTATAACACATCAGTCAATCACTCCAATAAGCATTATTTCTGGACCAATTCTGGATGAAGTGTCACTGGATCATCCGATGGTAAAGCAAGTGTTACATCGGTCAATCAACGGTCATATCTGACACAGTGACATCAGCTAATTTGGATTCGACCGATAACAACTGAAGGGAGAACATCGGATCATCCGGTGTTCGCAGAACAGTGATGTCAGCCTACTTTTCCAACAGCTATTTCGTGAAAGCTGGCTATTTATACCCCTTCAACCAGTCATTTCGATAATTCTTGATACCCAGAGCTACTCTACACATTGCCAAGCATTCAATACATTGAGCTACCACTTCTACATTATTTACACCACTTGTACACCAAGAGATAGGCTAGAACTTGCTAGAGATGATGCTTGTGTGCTTCCATTCTTGGTGATTGGAGTCTCTAGTGTAGTGAGAGCTGTAAGGGAGTGTCTCTTGGTGATTGCATTCACCGTGTAACAGTCGGTGATTGGAGAGAGCCTTCCGGAGCTTGCCAAGACGGTTGTGGAAGCCCGGAGGATCAAACTTGTACAAGGCTTGAGCTCCACCTTGCTGGGTTGGCGAACGGAGACTTTTAGTGAAGAACCCTGGTCTCGGTGACTTGGGAGTGGCTATACCCTTTGGTGGTTGCCACAACGTGGATGTAGGAAGGTCTTGATGATCTTGCCGAACCACGGGATAAATCTCCGTGTCTTCGTATCTCCTCGGGAGTTTGCACACTCTTTGTTTCGTGTTATACTAATGCATTTCATATACCGCAAAATTACTATTCACTTGAATGCATAGGTTGTTTGCATAGGGAATTGGGGTTTTAGTAGTTAATTTTTTATTGCTTTAATTTTGAAAAGAAGCCCAATTCACCCCCCCTTCTTGGGCATTCGATCCTTACAGAGGTGCCAGAGCTGGATGCTCCGGCGTCATCCATCAACTCCGTGTAGACATCGACGATGGGCCCCTGGTTTATAGGCTATCGCAAGGGAACCTTATTATCAACAAGAGCAGGGCAGTAGAGTTTACTCATTTATCCGCGCTTGGTGCTGTCGTTGACATTCTGGTACGTTGACGGCAGGCCCCTTGGGAGGTTCCGGAGCTGGATGCTCCGGCGTCGTCCACCATCCCTGTGTAGACGTCGATGATAGGCCCCTTGGGAGGTGCCAGAGCTGGATGCTCCAGCGTCATCCATCATCTCCGTGTAGACATCGACGACGGGCCCCTGGTTTATAGGCTATCGCAAGGGAACCTTATTAGCAACAAGAGTGGGGCAGTAGAGTTTACTCATTTATCTGCGCTTGGTGCTGTCGTTGACGTTCTGGTACGTCGACGGCAGGCCCCTGGGAGGTGCCAGAGCTGGATGGTCTGGTGTCGTCCACCATCTCCGTTTGGACGTCGACATCAGGACCCTTGAGAGGTGTCGGAGCTGTATGCTCCAGCGTCGTCCACCATCTCCGTGTAGATGTCAACGGCGGGCCCCTTGGAAGGTGCCGGAGTTGTATGCTCCGGCATCATCCACCATCTCTATGGAGACGTCAACAGCAGCCCCCTTGGGAGGTGCCAGAGCTAGATGCTCCGGCGTCATCCACCATCTCCGTGTAGACGTCGATGGCGGGCCCCTGGTTTACAGGCTATCGCAAGGGAACCTTATTAGCAACAATAGCGGGGCATTAGAGTTTATTCATTTATCCGCGCTTGGTGCTGTCGTCAACATTCTGGTATGTCGATGGTAGGCCCCTTGGGAGGTGCCAGAGCTGGATGTTCCGGCGTCGTCCACCATCTCCGTGTAGACATCGACGACAGGCCCCTTGGGAGGTGCCGGAGCTATATGCTCTGGCATCGTCCACCATCTCCGTGTAGACCTCGACGGCAGGCCCATTGGGAGGTGCCAGAGCTGGATGCTCCGGCGTCGTCCACCATCTCCGTGTAGACGTCGACGGCAGGCCCCTTGGGATGTGCCGGAGCTGGATGCTCTAGCGTCGTCCACCATCCCCATGTAGACGTTGACGGCAGGTTCCTTGGGAGGTGCCAGAGCTGGATGCTCTGGCATCATCCATCATCTCAGTGTAGACATCAATGACGGGCCCCTGGTTTATAGGCTATCGCAAGGGAACCTTATTGGCAACAAGAGCGGGGCAATAGAGTTTACTCATTTGTCCACACTTGGTGCTGCCGTTGATGTTCTAGTACAACAACGGCATGCCCCTTGGGAGGTGCCAGAGCTGTATGTTCCGGCGTCGTCCACCATCTCCGTGTAGACGTCGACGGCAGGCCCCTTGGGAGGTGCCAGAGCTGTATGCTCTGGCGTCGTCCACCATATCCGTGTTGATGTCGACGGCATGCCTCTTGGGAGGTGCCGGAGCTATATGCTCCGGCGTCGTCCACCATCTCCTTGTAGAAGTCGATGGCAAGCCCCTTGGGAGGTGCTGGAGCTGGATACTCCGGCGTCGTTCACCATCTCCGTGTAGACGTTGACGGCAGGCCCCTTGGGAGGTGCCGGAGCTGTATGCTCCGGCATCGTCCACCATCTCCGTGTAGACGTCAACGGCATCCACCTTGGGAGGTGCTGGAGTTGTATGCTCCGGCATCATCCACCATCTCTGTGTAGACGTCGACGGCAAGCCCCTTGGTATGTGCCGAAGATGGATGCTCTGGCGTCATCCACCATCTCCGTGTAG
Organism: Tuctoria greenei; assembly: GCA_036927565.1. Taxonomy (NCBI): domain Eukaryota; kingdom Viridiplantae; phylum Streptophyta; class Magnoliopsida; order Poales; family Poaceae; genus Tuctoria; species Tuctoria greenei. The sequence continues at coordinate 129,154,489 of JAYESD010000007.1, read as the reverse complement.
ACGTCGACGGCGGGACCTTGGTTTACAGGCTATCACAAGGTCACCTTATTAGCAACAAGAGTGGAGTAGTAGAGTTTACTCATTTATGCGCGCTTGGTGCTGTCGTTGACATTCTGGTATGTCGATGGCAGGCCCCTTTGGAGGTGCTAAAGCTAGATGTTCTGGCATCGTCCACCATCTCCGTGTAGACATCGACGGCAGGCCCCTTGGGAGGTGTCGGAGCTGTATGCTTCAGCATCGTCCACCATCTCCGTGTATATGTTGACGGCAGGCCCATTGGGAGGTGCTGGAGCTGTATGCTCCGGCGTCGTCCAGCATCTCCGTGTAGACGTCAAAGGTAGGTCCCTTTGGAGGTGCCAGAGTTGGATGCTCCGGTGTCGTCCACCATCTTCGTCTAGACGTCGATAGCAGGCCCCTTGGGAGGTGCCCGAGCTAGATGCTCCAGCATTGTACACCATCTCCATTTAGACGTTGACGGCAGGCCCCTTGGGAGGTGCCGAAGCTATATGCTCCGGCGTCGTCCACCATCTCTGTGTAGACGTCGATGGCAGGCCTCTTGGGAGGTGCCAGATTTGTATGCTCCGACGTCGTCCACCATCTTCGTGTAGACGTGGACGGCAGGCCCCTGGTTTACAGGCTATTGCAAGGAAACCTTATTAGCAACAAGAGCGGGGCACTAGATTTACTATTTTATCTGAACTCGGTGCTGTCGTTGACGATCTGGTACGTCGACGGTAGGCCCCTTGGGAGGTGCCGGAGCTGCATGCTCCAGCGTTGTCCACCATCTCCGTGTAGACGTCGATGACATGCCCCTTGGTAGGTGCCGAAGCTCTATGCTCTTGCGTCATCCACCATCTCCATGTAGACGTCGACGGCAGGCTCCTTGGGAGGTGACGGAGCTAGATGTTTTGGCGTTTGGCATGCATATAGGAAGAGGAGGGCTAGCCTTGTTCGTCGATTATACCTATTCCTCTCCCTAGCTCTGCCATGCCTTACAATCCTGGCCTGACGTATGGGGTTTGGGTAATTTGATGCATTGGTGCTCTGGGGCCTAGCTCCTATCGTCCTTAGGGTGTGAGCTCTCTGGTTCCAGTACTCAGCTGTAGCGCTAGGAGGTAGGTTGTGTTTGCTTAGGGTGCGGGACCAAGCTAAGCAACTTGCACCCCCTGGACCTCCTGCTCGGCAAAGACCTTTCCTGGGGGAAACTTTTGGCGCCACGGGTCCCGAATAATGAGAACAGCCGGGTGGACCTCTCACACACTGCGGGTACCTCAAGTTGGCCCGCCTGTAGCTGGATTGCATGACATTAGCTAGGATGAGTTACAGAGTATGCGACGGTGAATATGAAGGTAACACTTGGTAAGTGGGGTTATCATGGCATGATCATAAAACTAATGTGTATTTAAATGAACAAAGTTTTGTAAGAAGACTTTAAGTAAAACAGTGAATTTCTGATAGGAGTTTGTAGGAGGAGACGGGCTTTTATAAAAGAGGGCAATGGCTTTCCACCGCGTGATGAGGGAGGCAGGGTGCATAGGCCTAGGGTTCGAAAGGAAGCTAAGATGACTGCACACTCTGGTCCTGACCCTCCCGGCGCTCGGTTGTCCTTAGTGCTGCTCCTAAGTCCTACTACTCTTTTACACTATTCTACTAAGCTTAGTATTTACAACAGGGGCGCCCAAAGTTCCATGGGTAGCTGCGATGGTTGGTGGGAAACCTTGCTATCAACAACTACTCAGAGGGGTGACGAGCGAGCTATCCCTATTTCCTGTCATGACCGCTCGTCTTGCGAGTGGTCCTAGCGGTACTGGTGCTGGGCTTGGCAGTTTTGACGAAGGTTTCAGTGCTGCTGGGGCGCGGCAGGTACTCTGCGCTGACGCGTGCTTGGCGGAGGTCGACTTGATCCAGCGTCGCCCGGGACAGGTGTTGCGTCCGCTGTGAGTGCTTGGAGCTGCTCCAAGGCTAACACTGCAGTGGTGCGATCTCCGCGGATCTTCAGGACGCTGGAGGGGGTTGGCATCTTCAAGACGAGGTAGCCGTAGTGGGCTATAGCCATGAACTGGTAGAGAGCAGGTCTATCGATGATGGCGTTGAAGGGGAGGCTGACATCGGCAATGTCGAAGAGGATGCTCTCCATCTTGTAGTTGCCAGGTGTCCCAAAGGTCACCTGTAGTTGGATGTTGCCATATGGGATGATGCTCCTAGGTCCCACCCTGAAAAATGGGCTCGAGGGGGCAAGCTTGGACACCGGGATCTGCAGCTGCTCAAATGCAACCCGGCTGAGGAGGTTGAGGCTGGCCCCGCCATCTATCAAGGCATAGTGGAGCTTGATGTTGGCTATAGTGGGGGAGACTAGGAGAGATAGTACCCCTACCCCAGCCATGTTCTTGGGGTAGTCATAGGCGTCGAAGCTGATCGGCGTCTCCTTCCAGCGGTGTGCTGTGCCTGAGTGGGTACGGGGGTTGTCGAAGCCACCGCACGACGAAGGGTCTTGACCGCATTCCGGGATGCGGGATCCCAAGACCCTCCGAAGATGACGTGGAGGGTCTTGCGACGCTCGTTCTTACTGCTTGCGTCAGAGTCCTCATCTTGGTGGACCACTTTGACGGCCCGCTCTTGCTTCTGGTACTCCAGCTCTTTGTCATTGTCGATCTTGGGTTCGACCTTCTCCTTGCCCTCCCGCTGGCGGGTGGGGGCTCCGTACGGGCGTTGCTGAGCCCGCTCTTGATATCGTTCGGCACACCTTTTTATCTATCGGCACTCGCTCGCGGTGTGTTCACGAGTCTTGTGTACCGGGCAGGGCTCGACGTCCTCGTCAGTGGCTGGTGGTTGACGAGTGCGCTTCTCTGGGCATGGCGACTTGCCTCCTCTGGTTGTGGCTACTGCCACGATGTGGGATCCATGCAGCGGCTTGTTCTAGCCGCCACCCCGGTTCTTGTTCTTCTTTTTGCCACTACCAGGGGTAGCGGCTCCTTCTTCGGCCTGGCCAGCTCCGCCCACTCCGGGGGCGGACTGAGCGTGCCAGTCACAGCTTTATGCCGCTCTGGCACACCGATCGGTGATGGAGAAGGGCTCGGAGATGTCTTGCATGTTGTACGTGGCTAGCTACTCGAGCATCTCGCGGTCTCGCACTCCCTGGCAAAATGCCACTACGACAGAGGCATTTGGAATGTTGGGAATGGAGTTGCGTACCTGGGAGAAACGCTGGATGAATGATCGCAGCGTCTCCTTGGGTTGTTGTCGCATGGCGTGAAGGTCGAGCTCGGTGCCGGGGCGCGTGTAGGAGCTTCCGAAGTTCGTCGTGAACTACCGGCATAGCTCATCCCAAGAGGTTATAGACCCCTCGGGAAGGTTCATCAGCCATGAGCGGGCTGACCTAGTCAGGGCGACTCGAAAGTAGATCGCCAGGGTGGTCTCATCCGCCTTTGCAGCAAGGAGCGTCGTGGTGTAGATCTACAGGAACTCCGCCGGATTGATGCTTCCATCGAACCTCTCCAGGATATGTGGTCACAACTTACGCGACCACATCGCAGAGAGAGGGTGTGGGGCCAACATCGCGCAGCCTCCGACGGGCTTCGTCGGAGAGGCATATGGGACAGCATATCCTACGGGGGTCTGCTGCCCAACATGCGGCACTTGCTGGACCTGCTGCTATGGCACTGGTTGTGCCATGCGCTGTTGCAACGGTACTGGCTGTGCCAAGTACTGGTGTTGTACACCCTTTTGCACCGAGTACCACCAGGAGGACTGTCGAACCGACGTGCTCCTGATCAGGTGGTGGAGGTTTTACCTGTGGCACACCATGGACGAAAGATGCTTTGTGAACAGGGCATTGAGTGCCATATTCGGCGTCGAGGTTGTGTCGCCTCTCTTGCTGCCGCTCGATGATGATGCGGCCGTCCATGTGAGCTTGACGACGGCCAAGCTCGGTCCTGAGGTCCTCCGTGGGGAGCCGGCCAACGCTCTTAGGCTTGGAGGAGCGGGAGTTGGCGGTGTGATGGTCGATGGACAGTGTACGCGACAGCGAAACAAGGCGCCTTCCCCTGTTGGGGGAGTTGATGGCTGTGATGACGAGGTGGTCGATGTCTTGGACCCACTACTGAGTCACCCCCTGAGAGGCGTTCAGCGATGGTGGGTGGTGGAGGAGAGCTCTGGCCGCCGCCAAAGCGTTCTCCGGGCTCGCTGTTGGGGGGCTGACTGAGTCGGGGCGTGTCCTGGCGTGCTACCTTGGCCAGTCGTACCTCCACGGGGGCGAGACGGACCAGAGAGTGCCGCCCGAGCGATGGATCTAGTTACTGGGCGACGGCCTCGGAAACCTCCTTCCACGGGTCTGATGAACACCATGGTGGTGAAAGTGCTACCACTTTTTTAAGCGAAAAAAGCCCCTACCCAGCGCACCAAATTTCAAAGGGTCAATGCGACACTTACCCCTGATCTGCTAAGGAGAAGACCGCAGAGGTTCTTGTTCAGCGGGGCTTAGGCCTCAAACTAGTGTTCTAGCAGAAGAGTACGAGACAATTGTTTTTAAGTGGTTCGGGCCGTAAGGAGCATAACACCCTACTCCACAGTGGATTGTATTGCCTGGTGGGTGTGTATGCATATGTGTGTGTATCGGGGATTCTGAGTCTGGTCCTTGTATCGGTGGTCGTCCAGGCCTTTTATAGTGAAGGTCGGACACCTTACAAGTGGGGTCCTGGGGCCCAACAAGTGGTCTCAGGGCGATCTTATCCGAAAGATCTAAGGCTTCTTCTGTAAGCTTGTTCTGACCACGGACTTGAGGACTCGCCGTCTTGCCGCCCGGGTCGTCAGTATCCCACGCGCCATTGGTGATATTGGCAGGGAATTCCCATCCAACTATCTCTGGCACCGTAAGCTACCCACTTGGCGGAGTTGGATAGGCCTACAGTGGCTTCATTGTGATGCGATTAGTCGCAGTGGTACCTAACATTAGGCGTGCCTGCACCATGCGTCTGGGGAAGCCGTGTATCTTCAAGGCTTGATGGAGACAGTGTGTACCACCCTCTTAACTTCCCCACTATCCGCTCAGGGCATGTGGACTGACCATGCAGCCGCTAGGAAGCTCCCCGCCATGGGGGGTGGGGGGGCACGCCAGTCTCGCGGGCCACGTGGCAACTCGGGAGCTCACCTCTGCGGGGGAAGCCAGATCTCCCCCTAGCTTGGGTGCTTGCCTCCGTGGGGGAGGTCAGGTCTTGACTTCGTGTGCCACGTGGTAGCTTGGGAGCTCACCTCCGCGGAGGAGGCCGGGTCCTGTCTTGCTGGATACGTGGATGCCTAGGAGATTGTCGTCGGGGTGGAGCCGAGTGCCACCTTCAGAATCTCTTGTGGGTAGCCCGGACCTCCCATCTGAGGCTGGCGGGTCCGGGTCTCTTGGACACGTGGCACCCTCGGACCCCATCCTTGCTGGGAGGCGAGGTACCTAGGCGGCTCTAGCCTGTGCGCGAGGGTACCCGGTATACCGGGTACCGACAGTAACCATAGCAATTTCTACAAAGTACGACCAAGTCTAGTATTGGACTCCTCAAGGCCGAGAGATGAAAAAACTGGCGAGTGAATAACCCATAAATGGAATGATATCTCTTCCATTATTGAACAGTAAGTTCCTTCTTCATTTTAGTTTCTGACTGTTTCATCCTTGCATGATAATTTTACATTAACTATGAATGTTTTTGTTTAGGGCTTTTGTACAAGTAAAAGGAAAACACCGACAATTTAAACATCATACTGCATTCGACGTCCCACAACAAGCTCCGGGCAACACGTGCAGCTTCCATGTCTGCTTACACATGGCTTTGTTTGGAAAGTAGCATAATTGCAATGTATGTGTAAGTGCATTTATTTTACTTTATTACTAATCTTTTACTAAATCTCATTTTACCGTGTGGTAGGACTATGAACCTGCCTTCAAGAATTCTAAAGGTCGTAGCCTCGAGAAAATTAGAGACGTACTATGCAAGTTTATCATTTATGAATGTAAGACCTATATGTGCTGCATACATTGGCTTGTAGTGAATACATTTGGCTTTGATGATAAAAGTTTTGAATATCACCAAAACACCTTTTTATCAAGGTCCGACTCTATCTCTGAGCTACAGCAAGGTCCGACGGTAGGTCCGGCTTGGTTTGGGTAGCTCCGGTTACGTTCGATGCTAGGTCCGACTAGCTTTGGTTAGCTCCGATGAAGTTTTGTCTTTATCTCCGGCATGTCTTTGATAGCTCCGACATGTCTTTGATAGCTCCGACATGTTTTTGATAGCTCCGACATGTTTTTGCTAAGCTTGGTTGTACTAGTGTTGGTAAGCTCCGGCGCTAGGTTCTACTAGCTTTTGTTAGCTCCGGCTCAAGGTTCGGGTTTCTCTGGCAAGGTCCGGAACTTGACCGAAGTGCTTCTGCTTTTCATTTGCAATGTTTCGTACTTGCTTTACATTGTTGGAAAGTTTGCGTAGTATTCTTTTACTAAGTTTTTGGTGCATTTTGTGGCTGATATTGTTTTGCTATGCTTTGCAACATGCTTATGTGAGGCTCTCACGTGAGGTGTTGTGTTCGGAACTAATTTGAGTCAAGTCAAGGACTTGGGCTCGAATGGATTGGTTGTTTATTCATGTGCAGGTGTTGCTTGAGTTCAAGACATGGCTAGTGACGGGATCCATTGGACTAGTCTCAGGGAGGAGATGAGTTTCCAACAACAAAATTCAGGAGGAATTGTGGTTGAGCTGATCAGGAGGTTGCGCAGCATGATTGAATCAAGAACAATGCATATGAAGGTATCGTGGACGTCATTAGAAGATGTTTGCACGTGTGCAAGGAGTGCATGGACGTGGCTACATGGTCCCGAGATGTGATGAAGAGATGTGGACGTAAAGAGTTGGTCGGAAAGGTCCAACCGACTAGGTTATTGTCACACCCTGATTTTCAAGTTTTGGCACATTAAAAATTTAAATAAGAATTTACAAATTAATAATAGGAAGAGAATTATTTTATAAAAGAAAAATATAAAATATCTGCATCTATATTGCATTTGCATTCATCCCTAGGTATAAAAATTTATTTACCAGAATAAATACATTAAAAGTAATTAAATTGGCCATAACAAATATGGAAGAAAAGAAATGAAAGAAAAGGGAATTTTAATATAGAAGAATATGAATAATAAAAGATGGAGAGGTGTATATATATATATATAATAGAAAATAATAAATAATTGAATAGAAAAAAATTAAAAATTAGTTAATGAAAATAAATAAATAACAAATTATATGAAAATGAAAGAAAAATGAATAGGTACATAAATAATAAATAAATAATATTAAAAAGGGTCAAGCAGGCTCAAGCGGCGCCAACAAATCTGATCTTAAGCTACAGCCACGGCCCCACGTTCTGCACGTACCACACAAGCGCCAATCACTGCCATGCAAGTAACAAAAAAAATACTAAAAGTCAATCATGCTACAACCAAGGCCGCACAAACATAAAGAGAAAAAAAAGAGGAATCTACCGCTGGCCAGGGGCATGATACGAGCGGGACTTCCCTGGAACCCGCGCGTGCCAAGGGCCGACGGGTCCGCGCGTTCAGCGCGTCCAAGCGTGCATGCACCCGAGGACTGGATTCCGAGTCGGTTGCGGCTGGGTCGTGCTGTAGCCGGTTTGGATTTGATGCCGCTCCGCCTATAAAAACCGTCTTAGGCTCTGTCTCTTTCCCACCGAAGCGATCGCAGCGCCGCGCGCCGCCCAGGCCGAGTCGACCACGTACCGCGATCCCGCCGCCTATAAATACCGATGAAGGCTTCGTAATTCCCCGATCCCAGGAACCCTAGCCGCCAGGAAACATCGCCGGTACAGAAAAAAAGGAACCAGAGGGCTGCACTGCCAGGGGAAGAAAAGAGAGGAGAAAAGAGGAGGAAGAGGAAGAAAAAGAGGAGGGTGCTGTCATCCGCCGGATATCGTCGTCGCCGTCGTCGCGCCGCCGGAGGACCCTTGTGCCATCTACTTCGTCTACGCGTCGTCATCATCTCGCGACCTTCCAAGCCATCGCATCTACGGTAGGATTCGTTTTTTCCAATGCGAATTTTAGCGACGTATTAGATCTAATAGACGTAAATTGATTTTAGTTGTATCGTCTTTTTATTTTCAGCAGCATTAATCCTCGCTAAAACCCCCGTAAACTCATATGAACACGTATGAACTAGTTGCATCTATTTAATAAACAACCGTAGTTAATCAATTATTGTACTTTGCATGCATGCATATCATCGCATGTTGATTAATGTGTGTGCATCATGTTGATTTGTATGTATTTTCTTGTATGTGTGATCACGAGTAGAGGGAAGTGCTCAAGAGATCGTGTATGAGGATTTCCAGAACCAAGACATCGAAGCGCTTGAGCAATCCTATCCGCCGGAGCAAGGCAAGTGTCCTTGAAGCATATTGATCCTATTTTTAAAATAAATGTTTTGTTTGTAAAATTGCATGCTTGTGTCAATTTGATGGGAATCCTATGGTAGGAAGTTTACTAGATTTGTTAAACCACCCTTGTCACCTGGAATTTATGGTAGAGCGTCGGGATGAACTTTTTACCTTTTTGCTTCGCTTAATCAACTGGAATGGAAAACAATTATACCACTCAATTTAATTATGCATGGATGAGATTATGGTTAACATGAACTGGTTAAATATGGTATGGTAATGGGTGATCTAAGCAAGCCTGGTATGTGGATGGGTTGGATGTTATGGTGGTTTGCTTGCTTTAGATCTAAGGACCGGTTCATGCGAGAATAAGTCAGGACTACAGTGCCACCACGAGGCCAAGTATGGGTGCGGCGTAGCTGATTAATTAGGGCTTTACTAGTGCTATTTGGACCATTGTGGATGCTCAGGGAAGGGGCAGTCGGATTGGGTTTGTTGAGGATTGGTGGGACTACCCTGGGATCCGAATGGCTCAAGAGGGGGCCCTTGGTTGATGATGTGCTCAGTTGGAGGCATCGCCACCAGTGATACCTCAGTGGGGTCTAAATAGGCTAGTAATTCCTTTGTAAAGGCTATTTTGTGATCTCTTGGCCACACACCAATGGAAGTGTGTATTATGACCGATGGGTCATGGGCATAAGGGAGATTCTTAGTCGCGGAACGGTGATGAAATCACGAACACGTGGGTAAAGAGGTACAAACTCTGCAGAGTTAATTAAAACTATCATGATAGCCGTGCTCCCGGTTATGAGCACCTGGACAACTTCCATGATTAGAGGGAAATTGGGATTTGGGATGGTTATGGTTATGGTTATGATTATGGTTATGGTTATGATTATGGTTATGGTTATGGGTGGAATTATGGTTTATGACATTGATTATGGTTATTGGTAATGGTGAATTATGGACTGGTATTATTATGGTTACATGGTTTATGATGGGTTTACTTCACATAAATATGATACATTGCTTTTCAAATGTTTTACTGTACTTTTCAGCACTTTGCCATTATTGCTATCGTCATTTGAATCAGCCACATGTCATACCTTCCACACTTGCTGAGTACGACATGTACTCACTCTTGCAATCCCACCCCCCCAACAGTTGCAGGTCAGGATTGTGAGTTTAATGGCGATAATGCGGAGTTCTAGGCCGTGTCTACCGCCAGCTTTGCCTGTGGTGTTGCATGGAGCTGCGCTATCCCTTTTGCTTAGTTTGCTTAGTTGCTTAATTAGTTAATTTCCGCTGCATTAGTTGAACTTGTCATTAATATTCATTAGAGCTTGTATTCGAGGATAATAAGGTTTGTGTAATAAAATTTGATAATTGATCTTGTTCTGTGGTAATTTTCTGTATACTCTTTTGTGATTGCACTCGTGTATGTGTGTTGAACATCCTGGGCACACATATACGTTAGCTTGGTTCATTTTTTTGAACCAGGCGTCACAGATTGGTATCAGAGCCACAGGTTGACCGTAGGATGCAGCCTAGATAGAATGGACACTTTAGAGCACATAGGAGCACTCAGGAATCGATGTGTTTTTGCTTGGAGTGCTGTTTGCTATATATATTGCTTGCTTGTGTGCTTAATAGAGGATTTTGGGATGCTTTAGAATTTCCATGTCCACCTAGGCTAGTATAGCTAGTTGGTTAGCTTCATATCCCTTGATGCATATAGTTGGGGACGTTTCTTAATTCTTACCTATTGCTCTCCTTCAGATGGTGAGGACTCGCAACCAGAGGGATGTCAATGATGAGGAGGAGAACCATGGAGTACCTCAGAACAATACTGGACAAGGACCTGCTCATGGAGCTATCAATATTGAGCAGCTACTGGATATGCAGAACCAGCTCATGCAGACCATGATACAGACTATGGGACAGCTGCAGGCTGGCAACATCAACAATCAGCCCCACATGCCTCCACCGCCACCCCTGCCTCCTCATAACCGATTGGGAGAGTTTATGAGAACTGGGCCGCCAACCTTTGCTCAAGCTGCTGACCCTATGGATGCTGATGATTGGATCAAGTCCGTGGAGAAGAAACTTGCTATTGTCCAATGCAGTGACCGAGAGAAGGTCCTATTTGCTTCTCATCAACTCGTTGGAGCAGCTGCGGATTGGCGGGATGCTTATTGCAGTGCTCATGAGAACCAATAAAGAATCACTTGGGCCGAATTCAAGGAGAATTTTCGTTCTCATTATGTGCCCGAGGGTGTTATGATCTTGAAGAGGCAAGAATTTGAGAATTTAAGGCAAGGAAGATCAAGTGTGAGTGAATATCTCAATAAGTTCACTCAACTCTCAAGATATGCGCCTGAGGATGTTAGTCGGGACATCCGGAAGCAATATTTGTTCATGAGAGGCTTGAACAATGAAATCCAAGTGCAACTACTCAATTGTGAATATGTCAATCTCCAGAAGCTTGTGGACAAAGCGATTGTGGTTGAGAACAAGATTCGTGAGATGGAGCAAGAAATCAAGAGGAAGGCGCCATATCAAGGACAGCAACAAGGAAGTAATGTGCGCCCTCGCCTTGCACCACCCAATGCACCCTATTACAGCTCCTCTATTCCTGCTCAGCGCCCTGGTTATGCACCATGCCCAACTCAGTTTGTGCAGCAACGCCCTGCCATGCAAGCACCTAGGCCTCCGATGCCTTATGCACCTCGTGCTGATTTTCCTGGAGCCAATGTTCAAAACCAAGCTCGTCCCAACAATTCTGGTGGGGTTAAGAAGTGTTATACTTGTGGAGAAGTTGGACACTTTGCGCATCAATGTCCTAAGTCGGGCCTTGGTCAAGGAAGCAATGCACCGAGGCAAAACCCAAGACCTAATGGAGGACAGCCACAAGGAAGCCGTGGACAGCAAAATTTTGCTCGTGGCAACGTGAACCATGTCTCTACGGAGGATGCTCAACAAGCGGATGACGTGGTCATTGGTATGTTTCTCGCCAACTCCAACCCCGCGACTATGTTATTTGATTCTGGAGCATCGCATTCATTCATTGCATCGAAGTATGTTGCCAAGTATAGTTTGCCTATCTCTCATATGAAGTTTACTCTGTTGGTTAAGTCTCCTGGAGGAGAGATGAGGACAAATATAGTATGTCCAAAAGTAAGCCTTAGAATAAGGGGGGTAGACTTCTCCGCCAACCTCATTGTTTTGGATTCTCAAGGGTTGGATATTATACTTGGTATGGACTGGTTGAGGAAGCACAATGGAGTTATTGAGTGTGCCACAAAGACGGTGAAGTTGACCAATGAGGAAGGGATCACCGTAGAATTTGAAGCATCTCAAACCGCACCGAAGCAATTGGAGTTGATGCGTCGCAATAAATGTCAAAGCTAACCAATCATCAAATACTACTCCGACGTAGTGAAGCGCATGACTGAGTTGCTAACAAGAGGAAAGCTTCTCAAATGGACTCTATCTTGCTAGGACGACATTGAGAAGGTGAAGAAGAGATTTATAAACGCACCGGTGCTGGTATTACTAGACGTGAGCAAGAAATTTGGATTTGTGCGACGCATCAAGACAAGGACTCTGATGCGTGCTTATGCAAGAAGGTCAAGTGGTCGCCTATGCATCAAGACAATTGAAGAAACATGAGCAGAATTACCCAACACATGATTTAGAACTTGCAGCCGTGGTACATGCATTGAAGATTTGGAGACACTATATTCTTGGACATATGTGTGAAATTTACACAGATCATAAGAGTTTGAAGTATATTTTCACACAAATGGATCTGAACTTGAGGCAATGAAGATGGTTGGAGCTCATCAAAGATTATGATTTGGGGATCAACTATCATCCGAGAAAAGCCAATGTAGTGGTCGATTCTTTGAGTAGAAAAGGAGTAAGTCATCAACTCACGGTTCGAGAGTTACCATTCGAGTTATCTAAGGAGTTTGAACGGTTGAACCTCGGGTTTGTAAATGAGATGGAGATGATGGAGTTAAACCCAACCTTGGAGCAAGAAATTCGAGAAGCACAAACCATGGATGAGGAGATCAAGGAAATCAAGGAAATGATTGAGGAAGGGAGAGAATTCAGATTTGATGAAGACGAACATGGTACCTTATGGCTTGGAAAGAGGATCGTTGTGCCTAATGTAAAGCATATTCGGGAGACAATATTAAAGGAGGCACATGACTCGCCTTACTCAATTCACCCTGGTTGTACAAAGATGTACAAAGACTTGAAGACTTGGTATTGGTGGGATAGCATGAAGAAGGACATAGCTGAATACGTAGCATTGTGTGATGTGTGCCAACGAGTCAAGGCAGAACATCAAAGGCCAGCCAGATTATTGCAACCGTTGACGATTCCGGAATGGAAGTGGGAAGAAATTGGTATGGACTTCATAGTTGGGTTACCACGTACTCAGTCTGGGTATGACTCAATTTGGGTAATTGTGGATCGCTTAACCAAGTCAGCTCATTTTGTCCCTGTCAAGACCAAGTATACAGCTGCACGATTGGCCAAAATATACATGGAGCATATTGTGTGTCGACATGGAGTTCCTAAGAAGATAGTCTCGGATAGAGGTTCTCAATTTACCTCCAGATTTTGGCAAAAATTGCATGAAGCTTTGGGAATGAGGTTGAATTTTAGTTCAGCATATCATCCTCAAACGGATGGACAAACCGAGAGGACCAATCAGATTTTGGAGGACATGTTAAGATCTTGTGCTTTAAAGCATGGGAAAAGTTGGGACAAAAGCTTGCCATACGCGGAATTTTCATACAACAATAGTTACCAAGCAAGTTTGAAGATGTCACCATATGAAGCGCTTTATGGGAGGAAGTGTAGGACACCTTTATTCTGGAATGAGGCAGGAGAAACTCAAGTATTTGGTCTGGATGTGTTGCAAGAAGCCGAAAAGCAAGTCCAGATAATCCGTGAAAACTTGAGGGCTGCCCAATCAAGACAAAAAGGCTACGCGGACAATAGGAGAAGGAAATTAGCCTTTGAAATAGGAGATTTTGTTTACCTCAAGGTGTCACCTATGAGAGGTCATAAGAGGTTTAACATAAGAGGCAAGCTCGCACCTCGTTATATTGGACCATTCAAGATTTTGGACAAAAGAGGAGAAGTAGCATATAAGTTGGAGATGCCAGCTCATCTTTCAGACGTACATGATGTGTTTCATGTTTCCCAACTCAAGAAGTGTCTCAGGGTACCGGAAGAACAAGTGCCGATGGATGAGTTAGAACTTCAGGAGGATTTGTCTTATGTCGAGCAACCTATCAAGATCCTGGACGTGAAGGAAAGGGTCACGAGAAATAAGAGGATCCATTGGTGCAAAGTTCAATGGAAGCACCACACTGAAAAAGAAGCAACATGGGTGTAAGGATCGAAATGCCCAAGAGGGGGGTGAATCGGGCTTTCTTTCAAATTTTAAGGCAATTAAAAACGAACTACTTAAGCCCAATTCCCAATGCGGTTCTAACTATGCAATCAACGTAGATATAACTCATGAAGCAAAGATTGCATAATGTAAAGAGAGGGAGAGAAATGCAAACGCTAGGGGACACGAAGGTTTATCCCGTGGTTCGGCAAGATCGCAAGGATCTTCCTACATCCACGTTGTGGCACCCACCGAAGGGTTTTGCCACTTCCAATGTCACCGAGACAATGGAGTCTTCACTAATCTTCTCCGTTCGCCATCTCCGGCAAGGTGGAGCTCAAGCCTTGTACAACCTTCGATGTTCCGGGCTTCCACACACACCTTGGCAAGCTCCGGAACGATCTTCTTCAACTCCTCACTAGCCTAGAGAGTTCAATCACAAAGAAAGAACGCACACAAGCTTCTCTCTAGCCTATTACAAATGATCTAAAAGTGTGGAAATGTATGCTCTATAGTCTTGAATGCTCTTGGATGTGTAGTTGGCTTCAGGTGATCAAGACTTATCGAAATGACTGGGTTAGAGGGGTTTTATAGCCAGCTTAACTGAAGTAGCCGTTGGAAAAGTAGGCTGACAGAACTTTACTGTGAACACCGGATGATCCGATGTCTCCCCTCTAGTTATCATCGGTGTAATTACTTTGGCTGACGTCATTGTGTCAGATATTACCGTTATTAGACCGATGTTGCCCCCAGTCTTCTCATCGGATGATCCGGTGGCTCTTCCTCCAGAATTTGCTTGATCTTGATGCTTACTGGAGTGATCAACCGATGTGTGTAAGTCTGCACATCAGATGATCCGGTGCTTCACTTGTTCCAATTATACTGCAAACTGTACTGATGCACCAATGTTGTTGAGCCCTTCACATCGGATGATCCGGTGAGTTCATTTGTCTAAGGTCTTTTTCTTCAGTTGAATCAACTCGACCGATGTCATTTTGGAAATCATCGGTTGATCCGGTGAGTTGATTTTGTTTGCTACGAGTTGTCTTGAGTGAATCTTTTGTGTCTTGCTCGAAATACCTCTTAGACATTTGTTCCACAAGGCTCTCTGATGATTCTTAAGCATTGTATGTTGTCAATTTTTGATTGAGTGACTTAGACATAGAGCCTTCACATCTTGTCTTTATCTCATGAATTTGATCTCGAAAGTTGAGTATCTATGGGTCTCCAATGACATGTTCAGTTCATTTTATTGAGTGTTTATGGGGACCTTGCATTCACAAATTCATTAGTAAAGTTCAATGGTTGTCATTAATCACCAAAACCATACTACATGAGGGGGGCCTAGATGCTTTCAATCTCCCCCTTTTTGGTGATTGATGACAACACAATAATCAAAGCGCAATAGTAATGAATTTGATAGAATGAACCTTAAAAGAATATGCAATGAATACAGGGTGTCACACTTGAAGCTTTAAACATCAATTAATAACACAAGAGTGAATTCAAAGAGATCATAATCATAGATAAACATCAAATGAGTTCAAAAGATTAACAACTCAGGGAAATAGGTTCATTACACACCAAATGAAGCAAATACGCAAAAACAATAAAGATAAGCAAAGATAAGCTGGACTCGACTCCCCCTGACACTAGGACTCCCCCTGACTCTCTAACTCTTCTCCCCCTTTGGCATCAAGGCACCAAAAAGGGATCCGAGCACCTACGAACCCTGAGAGCTGGGCGCGATGACGAACTAGTCACCGCCGCTGTCGTCGGAGCTGCTGGCCGGAGTAGCGGAGGAGGGTGCTGCCGGAGCCGAAGGTGCCACCGTCGGTGCCTGCTGAGGAGGAGGTGCTGGAGCAGGGGCACTGGTGATGGAGGCCGGCGTCTGAAGAAACAGTGACGTGGCCGGCAGTGGGGAGTGAAGTGGAGCACCAGGAGCCAACAGTGGGGACATGCTGAACGAAGGGATCGGAGTGGAGGGAACTGGAGCCACTGGTGCAGCAGCTGGAGCCAAGATGGGAGGCAGAGGAGCTACTCCAGGCAGCTGCGATGGGAGGGCGATCTCGGTCTGGGTGTAGAGGTTGGTGATCAACCCCAGGATCCCCATCATCGCCTCCTGCGTCTGCTGCTGCTGGTCCAGAGTGCGCTGGTGCATCTGGTCGATGAGCTCGTCAACCGGTCAGTGTCTTCACGCCTCTCACGGGCGATCTGACGCTGCATCTCCTGCTACTGCTGCTGGAGCTCAAGAAGACATGCAGCCTGCTCCGCACGGGCCTGCTCTGCGGCCAGCCTGTCTAGCCTCTGTTGCTCGACCATCTGCTGGAGAAGCGAAGTCAGCTCAGACGGCTGCGTGACCTGCGCCTCAGTGACGGGAGGTGGAGTGGGTGGTGGCGCTGTAGAACCTCCAGCCTCCGCGTCGTGCTGTCGGGGAGAGGGGGGAGGAGGGAAATACTCCTCGACACTGTCGTCAGTGTCGCTCTCTGACCAAATGTGCTGCAGGTCCTCCCCCTGAGCCTCAGCCTTGCAAGTCTCTCGTCCTCCCGCTCTAGGTTGGACCAATCTTCCTCTGACAGACGGGCCCTGACCAGGCGCTCAATTGGACGACCAAGGCGGCGGTCTCCAGGAGCCGGGGCACGATAGTGACCAAAGTGAGTCACACTCTCGTCAGCAAGTCTGACCTGTGCTGCATCCCCCTCAGGCACCATCATAGAGCATAGGTAACTGATCCAGTGCCCGTAGACCATCTGCCTCATCATGCCTATCCCATCTGTGATCACGTCTTCCATCTCGCACAGGAGAATGTCCACAATGTCGAAATCCATCCCGTTCATTATGTAGAACGGGAGGGTCTGCTGTAAACTAGTGAACCCCTCCAAGTACCTCGACCTCGGCAGGAGCGTGCGGCGCAAGGCGAGGTGCACAATGCGCGCAGCTGGGGTCAGAAGTGCTGGAACTCTCAGATGGTCCGGAGAGAACGTGGGGCCGAACAGGGACCTTATCTCCTCAAGCTGTGGTGCAACCCCTCCAGTAAGTGGCCTCCTTGGTGGATATGCCTGCCCGTATACCCTCTCGTGCACGCAGGTGTCGTGTAGGTCCAAACCAAGAAGCTGCCCCAACGTCTGCCTCGTGAGGTGGTAGTGCTGACCCATAAACATGAAGTCGATCGACCTCCTGCCCTCAGAGATGTACAGGGTCGCGTAGAAGACACGGACCCAATCTTCCACATATGAACTCCTCTCGTAAGCAAGCAGCTGCACCAATCCTCGGTATCTCTCAAAGTACGAACGGACCTCCGTCTCCGCTGCCAATGCAAGCTGCCCCCAGTCCAGGTAGTTATGCTGAAATAACTTGTGCCCCCGACGCCTATAGGTCTCGTAGAGAGACGCCTGGGTGACAGTCCAGAAGCGACTGTCCACAAGAGCATCTCAGGGCTGTGGGTACCACTCCTCAAGCAGCATGTTCCATCGAAGCTTGCGTAGCTGCTTGGCCTTCATCTTCCGGTAGTCCGTGAGACGGACTCCCTCACCGACACGGACGGCCGTGTCCATCTCGTAGATGGCCCTCTCGGCCTCCATGTCCTCACGACGGTCAACAGCCGTCGGTCTCGGACGAGGAGCAGCCTCGGTGTGACCCCCACGAGTCCAGGCTGAGCGTTGGCGGACGAGAGGCTCAACCGGCTCCTCTTCGGCCTCGGAGTCGTCGATCACGGGAGGCTACCTGGAACGAGCCTCACGGATCCTCAGGGACCCCCTCGGCCACGCTCACACTCCTCGGCGGCGCGAGCGGCCATCAAGGCCTTCTTCTCCTCCTTCGACAGTTTTTGCTTCTTCGCGGCGGGCTCCGCGATAGCCTTGCCCTTTCCTTTGCGATCGCGACCCATCTTGATGCAATGGAGAGGTAGGGTTAGCGACGATGAAAATGAACAACGAAAAAAAAACAACGAAGGACGTCGCACGGCACAGAGCAAACCTTAGCGACGATGGAGCTCGGGAGGCACACCGGAGATGATTGAGGGAGGGCTGCTGTGGTGCCGGGGTGGAGCAGAGGCGGTGGAGAGAGGCGGCGGCGGCGCTTAGGGCGGCGGCACTTGGGTGTGGCGGCGGAGGTGGCGGCGATTAGGGCGAGAGGCGGCGGCGGCAAGAGAGAAATCGGGGAGAGAGAAGAAACCGGTGGCGCGCGGGTTTAAATAGTGGGACCCAAACCCTAGCCGTTTTTAAACACCGGGTGGACCGATGCTTATCGATGTGGACATCGGTCGAATGGTACAGTATGGATATTCAAAGAGTCACTGAAGACATCGGATGGACCGACGTTTAGGGTTTTGATCATCGGATGAATGGCACAGTAAGGGTATTCAGGAGAGGGAAGTTGACACCGGATGGTCCGACGTTGGATGAAAAAACATCGGTGGAATTCATCAAGGTTTCAGATTTGTGAGCATCGGATGGACCGATGTTTTTCTGATTGCACTCACCGGTCGATTTGGGATATTGACTTAACTAGCACTTGGATTTTGAACACCTACTGATCCGATGGGGGAAGGACTTAGGCATCGGATAATCCGATGAAAACTAAACACCAACATCCCATATATGTCCTTTGACCAAACAATCAAACAATGGGAAACACATGTCTTAGGACTTTTTGGGCAACCCCTTACCCCTCAAAAAGCTAATATGCCAATAGCTTGGCTAGACCATAAAGCAAATGGAACACCGAGAAAAAAATGGGAGAAAAAATATCCAAATAAAATGTAAGGCCCATGCTTTGTGAGGTAGAGTATGAAGACTTCTATCTCAATGAAGCATGTTTCTCTAGGCATTAACGCACCTAACATTTTGTTCTTTCCACCTTATATGAGTTGAGATATTGCATTTCAAACAAGTCTCCTTCTCACGAGGTGGGTTCCCCTTTGTGTCAATCTACCGTATGCAATGCCAAACAAGTTATAGTGCAAGAAATAGAATGAGTGCAAGTCTATATGGCAGAGATCATGCAAGGCATAAAATAAATCTATCTTGCCAAGTTTAAACCTTCCAAAGGCTTCCTCAGGGAAAACTATTTCTAGCTCGCCCCTATCCTTTGGGAGTTAGACAAGACCTATATGATATGCATCCTTACATGAACATGGCAATTTACATGACGTTAGATGCATCTAGCACATTTAATTCATTTCTAAGTCTAGAAAAGGTTTTCTCATCAAGTGGTTTAGTGAAGATATCCGCCAATTGTTCTTCGGATCTAACACCTTGCAAAGAGATGTCTCCTTTGGCCTCATGATCCCTCAAGAAGTGATGGCGAATATCAATGTGCTTAGTGCGGGAGTGTTGAACAGGGTTTCTAGCTATCTTAACCGCACTTTCATTGTCACAAAGGAGAGGCACACAACCAAGTTTAATTCCAAAGTCCAAAAGGGTTTGCTTCATATATAGAATTTGGGCACAACATGCACCGGCCGCTATATACTCCGCCTCCGCAGTGGACAAAGCCACGGAATTTTGCTTTTTGCTAGACCAAGACACTAGGGAACGCCCAAGCAAGTGGCACCCACCGGAGGTACTCTTGCGATCCACACGGCATCCGGCAAAGTCCGAATCCGAGTATCCCAATAGTTGGAAGGTTGTACCTTTAGGGTACCACAAGCCCATACTAGGGGTATGCTTAAGATACCTAAGTATCCTAAAGACCGCCTTCTTATGCGATTCTTTAGGAGCCGCTTGAAAGCGAGCACATAAGCATACACTAAACATTATGTCGGGCCTAGATGCGGTAAGATAAAGTAATGAACCAATCATAGAGCGGTAGTGAGATTGGTCATTAGGTTTACCGTCCTTATCCGCGTCGAGATGGCAATTTGTTGCCATTGGAGTGCTTCTTGAGCTACAATCTCCCATCTCAAATTTCTTCAAGAGGTCCTTGGTGTATTTCTCTTGGTAGACGAAGGTTCCCTCTTGAAGTTGCTTGATTTGGAATCCAAGGAAGAAGTTGAGCTCTCCAATCATTGACATCTCGAATTGTCTAGACATCATTTTGCCAAACTCATGGCTAAGAGCTTCGTTAGTTGAACCAAAGATAATATCATCAACATAAATTTGACAAATGAACAAATCTCCGTTGATGTCTTTGGTGAAGAGTGTGGTGACCACCCTCCCGATCTTAAATCCTTGCATGATGAGGAAGTCCCGTAGTCGTTGATACCACGCCCTAGGTGCTTGCTTGAGCCCGTAGAGCGCCTTGTGCAACCTATACACATGGTTAGGATTCCTCGGATCGTCAAACCTGGGAGGTTGTTCAACATAAACAAGCTCATTAATGTAGCCATTAAGAAAGGCATTCACATCCATTTGATAAAGAGTAATATTATGATGTGAAGCAAAAGCAAGGAGAATACGAATTGCCTCTAACCGGGCGACCGGAGCGAATGTCTCCCCAAAGTCTAGTCCTTCAACTTGCGAGAACCCTTTGGCCACAAGTCTTGCCTTGTTGCGGACCACAACGCCATTCTCGTCTTGTTTGTTGTGGTACACCCACTTTGTTCCAGTGACGTTCTTGTCCTTGGGTCGCTCCTCCAACACCCAAAGTTCATTGCGGATGAAGTTGTTGAGTTCTTCTTGCATAGCCATAACCAATTTGGGTCTTGGAGCGCTTCCTCAATGTGAGTGGGTTCTACACACGAAACAAACGAGTAGTGCTCACAAAATGAGGCAATGTGGCGGGAACGAGTACTTACGCCCCTTGAAGGACTTCCAATGATTTGATCCATTGGATGCGCCTTGGAGATGCGTCCATGCCTCATAAGTGGTTGTGAAGCACTTGGCGGTGGTGATGCGTGTTGCTCCTCTTGTGGTTGGACCTGATCATGGACTTCTTCTTCATCTTGATGTTGTATTGCTTGTGAGTCTTGAGTTGGCAATGGATCATCTTTCTCCTCTTCGTCTACTTGAGGCGCCATGGAGGTGTTGTTGTTGGAACTTGAAGCTCCCCCTTGATCATGGCCCTCTTCAACTTCTGGCTTGATGTCTCCAATGGTCATGTTCTTCATGGCTTCTCGTAGAGGCTCATCATCTATTTCATCATGACCAAAACTCTCCTCTTGGGATCCATTAGTCTCATCAAACTCAACATCACAACTTTCTTCAACTAGACCGGAGGTTTGGTTGAATACTCGATATGCTTTTGAGTTTGATGCATAACCAAGAAAAATGCCAACATCACATCTTCTTTCAAACTTACCGAGCCTTTTCTTGCGGTAGATGTAGCATTTGCACCCAAAGACTCTAAAGTAGGAGATGTTGGGCTTTCTTCCAATGAGAAGCTCATATGGGGTTTTTTGGAGTAGTCGGTGAAGATAGACCCTGTTTGCGGCATGGCACGCCGTGTTGATTGCTTCGGCCCAAAACTTCTCCAACGTGCCGTAGTCATCAAGCATTGCTCTTGCAAGAGTGATGAGGGTTTTGTTCTTCCTCTCAACGACACCGTTTTGTTGAGGAGTGTATGTGGCGGAGAATTCATGCTTCACACCTTCACGGTCACACCACTCCCCAATATTGTAGTTCTTGAATTCGGTGCCGTTGTCACTCCGGACCTTGATAATGGGAAGTTGGAATTCCCTTTGAGCACGGTTGGCGAAGGTCTTGAACACTTCCGGAGTTTCACTCTTGTCACCTAAAAATAGAGTCCAAGCATAGCGAGAGTAGTCATCAACTATAACAAGACAATAGAGGTTACCGCCAAGGCTTTGGTATGTGGACGGTCCGAAGAGGTCCATGTGGAGTAGTTCAAGTGGCTTGGAGGTTGACACCATTGTCTTCATTGGGTGGTGTGAAGCAACTTGCTTCCCGGCTTGGCAAGCGCTACAAAGCTTGTTCTTTTCAAACGTCACATCCTTCACGCCGGTCACCATCCCAAGCTTGAATGACTTCTTGAGTTTGCTCATTCCAATGTGTGCTATGCGTCGGTGCCATAGCCAACCCAAGCTTGTCTTAGTGAAAAGACAAGTGGTTAGGCTAGCTTTTTTGTTGGAGAAGTCTACTAAGTAGAGATGTCCATGCCGAAACCCTTTGAAGATTAGCTCTTTGCTAGTATCACTACTCACAACAACATCATTTTTGTTAAATGTGCATGTTAGTCCAAGATCACAAAGTTGTGCAATGGAAAGTAGATTAAAGCTAAGCGAATTAACATACAACACATTAGAAATGGATAAATCATTAGAGATAGCAATTTTACCTAATCCTATTACCTTACCCTTAGAATTGTCACCAAAAGTGACTTGTTCATGATTACCGGGGTTTTCTATGGTGGTGAACATACCATCATTGCCGGTCATGTGTTGAGTGCACCCGCTATCGAGTACCCAATGCTTTCCTCCGGCTTTGTAGTTCACCTACACACATGAAGTTAATTTTTGACTTTAGGCACCCAAGCCAACTTAGGTCCTTGTATGTGAGATACAAGTGTCTTTGGGACCCAAAGTTGCTTGGGGAGCTTCCCCTTCATGCTCTTCATGTCTTTGCCAATGAACCTAGCTTTCACCTTGCCATTCACTTTGCTAAGAAGATAATAGCGATCATTGAAAATAGATTTGTAGTTAGTAGGCAATTTAGGTGAAGGTCGGTTAGGAAGAGGACACTCCCTTGTGTGGTGACCGGTGACCTCACAATGTTGGCAATAAGAACCAACTTCCTTGATGAAGCTTGTTCTAAGCTCCGGTGCGGGCACCTTTCCTTTGTTGGGCACCGGGAAGGATCCAAGTCCTCTTTTGTTGAAGGCTTTTGCTTGTTGGAAGAGGATTTCCTTGTGCTTGACTTCACCTTTTGAAAGTCTAGGCACACTAGTGCGGAGACTCTCAATTTCTTCCAACAAGTCCTTCTCCCTAGCATTAGCTTTCAAAGACAAAGACTTGTCCAAGACATTAGAGACATGCGAAGTAATGGATATCTTATCATTAAGAGTTTGTTTCTTTGCATCTTTTAACTCTTGATCAAGCATGTCATGAGCAATGTTAAGTGTTTGGTATTCTTGAGTTAGCTTGTTGTACTCCTCCAAGAGAGTTTGGTGTGCTATGTTGAGCTCATCATTGTCTACCTTGATTTTAGCATTTTCTTCCTCAATTTGCTTGACATGAGATTTGAGCGTGTCATGCTCTTTAAGTATGCTTTCATACTTGTCAAGCAAATCAAGGTTAGCACTCTCAAGTTTAGCACGAATTTCTTCAAGAGTTTTAACCTTACTCTTCTCTCTCTTAATGATAGCATGATATTCATTAATCAAAGAAGTGAAATCATCGGGGGAAAGCTCATCATCACTAGAGTCGTCACATACCTTGGTGTTACCTTTAGCCATGAGGCACATGGGTGGTGGAGGAAGAGGTGAGTCATCATGGTTGGCAATGGCGAGGCCGGCCAAGCTTTCTTCTTCTTCTTCACTCTCTTCATCACTTGTTTCTTCGTCGGTGACCCATTCATTTGCCTCACACATAAACACTTTTTGTGGACCACTTCTCCTCTTTGGGAAGAGTCTTGCCTTCTTGCCCTTGTCTTGCTTCTTCTTCCCAAAGGCTCTTGGTTTGGGCTTGGCTTCTTCTTCATCATCATCACTTTCTTCAAGCTTGCGTTGCTTGCCTTTGTAGTTCTCTCTCCTTTTGTCCGGTTTTGGACAATCATAGGAGATGTGGCCTTGATCTCCACAATTTTAGCATATCTTGCGATCGTCTCTTCTTGGTAGAAATGCCTTCTTCTTGGGATCAAAGGTATATCCCTTTTTGGTGATCTTGGAGTTCAAGCGTGAGAACTTTCTCATCATCAAGGCAAGCTCATCATCGTCATCTTCACTTGACGCTTGCTCTTCTTCACTTGAGCTAGGCTCAACCACCTTCTTATTCTTGAAGCTTGTCTTCTTGGTGGAGGCCTTTAGAGCAATTTTTTTTTGATGATGATTGCTCCATCATCCCAAGTACACTCATCTCATGAGCGTGTATTTCTCCAATGAGCTCTGAAACTTCAATGTTGTCAAGTGATTCCTTTTGGAGCATGGAGTTGATGATGTTGTACTTCGGCTTGGCAAGGAGCATGAGGATCTTGCGGTTAATAAGTCCCTTGCCAAGAGACGCAATGTCAAGAGCATTAATTTCCTCAATAAGAACATTTAAGCATGAAAACATTTCATTAACATTTTCATGAGGAAGCATCTTAAATTCATCATATTTAGCTTTGAGCATGTGATATTTAAGTTCCTTTACACGAGATGAGCCCTCATGGATTTCTATCAAACAAGCCCAAATTTCACAAGCTTTCTCCTTACTAGCAATCCTAGAGAAGACATCTTGACTTATGCATTCATAAATAGCATTCCTAGCCTTAGCATCCCACTTAACTTGATCACCCACACAGTTAAGTTCTCCAAATCCCGCATGAGTCGCTTCCCAAACTTCGGGGGCAATGGCCTCAAGGTAAGTGCGCATGCGTGCTTTCCAATCGGCAAAATTCTTGCTCTCGAAGATAGGAACCGAACCCCCAACCTTGGCCATTTTTTCTCTCTAGCGGTGAAGCTAGAATGATCCTATGAGCAACCTTGCTCTGATACCAATTGTAAGGATCGAAATGCCCAAGAGGGGGGGGGGGTGAATTGGGCTTTTTTTAAATTTTAAGGCAATTAAAAACGAACTACTTAAGCCCAATTCCCAATGCGGTTCTAACTATGCAATGAACGTAGATATAACTCATGAAGCAAAGATTGCATAATGTAAAGAGAGGGAGAGAAATGCAAACGCTAGGGGACACGAAGGTTTATCCCGTGGTTCGGCAAGATCACAAGGATCTTCCTACATCCACGTTGTGGCACCCACCGAAGGGTTTTGCCACTTCCAATGTCACCGAGACAATGGAGTCTTCACTAATCTTCTCCGTTTGCCATCTCCGGCAAGGTGGAGCTCAAGCCTTGTACAACCTTCGATGTTCTGGGCTTCCACACACACCTTGGCAAGCTCCGGAACGATCTTCTTCAACTCCTCACTAGCCTAGAGAGTTCAATCACAAAGAAAGAACGTACACAAGCTTCTCTCTAGCCTATTACAAATGATCTAAAAGTGTAGAAATGTATGCTCTATAGTCTTGAATGCTCTTGGATGTGTAGTTGGCTTCAGGTGATCAAGACTTATCGAAATGACTGGGTTAGAGGGGTTTTATAGCCAGCTTAACTGAAATAGCCGTTGGAAAAGTAGGCTGACAGAACTTTACTGTGAACACCGGATGATCCGATGTCTCCCCTCTAGTTATCATCGATGTAATTACTTTGGCTGACGTCATTCTGTCAGATATTACCGTTATTAGACCGATGTTGCCCCCAGTCTTCTCATCGGATGATCCGGTGGCTCTTCCTCCAGAATTTGCTTGATCTTGATGCTTACTGGAGTGATCAACCGATGTGTGTAAGTCTGCACATCGGATGATCCGGTGCTTCACTTGTTCCAATTATACTGCAAACTGTACTGATGCACCGATGTTGTTGAGCCCTTCACATCGGATGATCCGGTGAGTTCATTTGTCTGAGGTCTTTTTCTTCAGTTGAATCAACTCGACCGTTGTGTTCATTTTGAAAATCATCGGTTGATCCGGTGAGTTGATTTTGTTTGCTACGAGTTGTCTTGAGTGAATCTTTTGTGTCTTGCTCGAAAGACCTCTTAGACATTTGTTGCACAAGGCACTCTGATGATTCTTAAGCATTGTATGTTGTCAATTTTTGATTGAGTGACTTAGACATAGAGCCTTCACATCTTGTCTTTATCTCATGAATTTGATCTCGAAAGTTGAGTATCTATGGGTCTCCAATGACATGTTCATTTCATTTTATTGAGTGTTTATGGGGACCTTGCATTCACAAATTCATTAGTAAAGTTCAATGGTTGTCATTAATCACCAAAACCATACTACATGAGGGGGGCCTAGATGCTTTCAATGGGAATTGGAGGATGATCTCAAGAAGGAATTTCCCTATCTGTTCTCCACGCTATCGAATCTCGAGGGCGAGATTCATTTTAAGGGGGGTAGAATTGTCATACCCTGATTTTCAAGTTTTGGCACATTAAAAATTTAAATAAGAATTTACAAATTAATAATAGGAAGAGAATTATTTTATAAAAGAAAAATATAAAATATCTGCATCTATCTTGCATTTGCATTCATCCCTAGGTATAAAAATTTATTTACCAGAATAAATACATTAAAAGCAATTAAATTGGCCATAACAAATATGGAAGAAAAGAAATAAAAGAAAAGGGAAATTTAATATAGAAGAATATGAATAAAAGATGGAGAGGTGTATATATATAATAGAAAATAATAAATAATTGAATAGAAAAAATTAAAAATTAGTTAATGAAAATAAATAAATAACAAATTATATGAAAATGAAAGAAAAATGAATAGGTACATAAATAATAAATAAATAATATGAAAAAAGGTCAAGCAGGCTCAAGCCGCGCCAACAAATCTGATCTTAAGCTACAGCCACGGCCGCACGTTCTGCACGTACCACACAAGTGCCAGCCACTGCCATGCAAGTAACAAAAAAATACTAAAAGTCAATCATGCTACAACCAAGGCCGCACAAACATAAAGAGAAAAAAAGAGGAATCTACCGCTGGCCAGGGGCATGATATCAAGCGGGACTTCCATGGAACCCGCGCGTGCCAAGGGCCGATGGGTCCGCGCGTTCAGTGCGTCCAAGCGCGCATGCACCCGAGGACTGGATTCCGAGTCGGTTGCGGCTGGGTCGTGCTGCAGCCGGTTTGGATTTGATGCCGCTCCGCCTATAAAAACCGTCTTAGGCTCCGTCTCTTTTCCCACCGAAGCGATCGCAGCGCCGCACGCTGCCCAGGCCGAGTCGACCACGTACCGCGATCCCGCCGCCTATAAATACCGACGAAGGCTTCGTAATTCCCCGATCCTAGGAACCCTAGCCGTCAGGAAACATCGCCGGTACAGAAAAAAAAAAGGAACTAGAGGGCTGCGCCGCCAGGGGAAGAAAAGAGAGGAGAAAAGAGGAGGAAGAGGAAGAAAAAGAGGAGGGTGCTGTCATCCACCGAAGATCGTCGTCGCCGTCGTCGCGCTGCCGGAGGACCCTTGCGCCATCTACTTCGTCTACGCGTCGTCATCATCTCGCGACCTTCGAAGCCATCGCATCTACGATAGGATTCGTTTTTTCCAATGCGAATTTTAGCGACGTATTAGATCTAATAGACATAAATTGATTTTAGTTGTATCGTCTTTTTATTTTCAGCAGCATTAATCCTCGCTAAAACCCCCGTAAACTCATATGAACACGTATGAACTAGTTGTATCTAATTAATAAACAACCGTAGTTAATCAATTATTGTATTTTGCATGCATACATATCATCGCATGTTGATTAATGTGTGTGCATCATGTTGATTTGTATGTATTTTCTTGTATGTGTGATCATGAGTAGAGGGAAGTGCTCAAGAGATCATGTACGAGGATTTCCAGAACCAAGACTTTGAAGCGCTTGAGCAATCCTATCCGCCGGAGCAAGGCAAGTGTCCTTGAAGCATATTGATCCTGTTTTTAAAATAAATGTTTTGTTTGTAAAATTGCATGCTTGTGTCAATTTGATGGGAATCCTATGGTAGGAAGTTTACTAGATTTGCTAAACCACCCTTGTCACCTGGAATTTATGGTAGAGCGTCGAGATGAACTTTTTACCTTTTTGCTTCGCTTAATCAACTGGGATGGAAAACAATTATACCACTCAATTTAATTATGCATGGATGAGATTATGGTTAACATGAACTGGTTAAATATGGTATGGTAATGGGTGATCTAAGCAAGCCTGGTATATGGATGGGTTGGATGTTATGGTGGTTTGCTTGCTTTAGATCAAAGGACCGGTTCATGCGAGAATAAGCCAGGACTACAGTGCCACCACGAGGCCAAGTATGGGTGCGGCGTAGCTGATTAATTAGGGCTTTGCTAGTGCTGTTTGGACCATTGTGGATGCTCGGGGAAGGGGTAGTCGGATTGGGTTTGTTGAGGATTAGTGGGACTACCCTGGGATCCGAATGGCTCAAGAGGGGGGCCCTTGGTTGAAGATGTGCTCAGTTGGAGGCATCGCCACCGGTGAAACCTCAGTGGGGTCTAAATAGGCTAGTAATCCCATTGTAAAGGCTATTTTATGATCTCTTGGCCACACACCAACGAAAGTGTGTATTATGACCGACGGGTCATGGGCGTAAGGGAGATTCTTAGTCGTCGAAAGGTGATGAAATCACGAACACGTGGATAAAGAGGTACAAACTCTGCAGAGTTAATTAAAACTATCATGATAGCCGTGCTCCCGGTTATGAGCACCTGGACAACTTCCATGTTTAGAGGGAAATTGGGATTTGGGATGGTTATGGTTATGGTTATGATTATGGTTATGGTTATGATTATGGTTATTGTTATGGATGGAATTATGATTTATGACATTGATTATGGTTATTGGTAATGGTGAATTATGGACAGGTATTATTATGGTTACATGGTTTATGATGGGTTTACTTCACATAAATATGATACATTGCTTTTCAAATGTTTTACTGTACTTTTCAGCACTTTGCCATTATTGCTGTCGTCATTTGAATCAGCCACATGTCATACTTTCCACACTTGCTGAGTACGACATGTACTCACTCTTGCAATCCCCCCCTCCAACAGTTGCAGGTCAGGATTGTGAGTTTAATGGCGATAATGCGGAGTTCTAGGTCGTGTCTACTGTCAGCTTTGCATGTGGTGTTGCATGGAGCTGCGCTATCCCTTTGCTTAGTTTTCTTAGTTGCTTAATTAGTTAATTTCCGCTGCATTAGTTGAACTTGTCATTAATATTCATTAGAGCTTGTATTCGAGGATAATATGGTTTGTGTAATAAAATTTGATAATTGATCTTGTTCTGTGGTAATTTTCTGTATACTCTTTTGTGATTGCACTCGTGTATGTGTGTTGAACATCCTGGGCACACATATACGTTAGCTTGGTTCATTTTTCGGAACCGAGCGTCACAGTTATGGACTCAGGCTGTGGTTGAGTCGGGTTTGACTCAAATATGGAAAGATTTGAGTTGGTAATGATAGGATTTTGTGTGAGTCACGAATTTGAGTTGTTTAGGAATGTGGGATATGTTCCTAAGGTGTTTGGAAGTCTTAAGATTGCTTCTATCTGCGTATAGAAGAATCTTGAGCAGTTATGGAAAGTTACGATTCGTGATCTGAGTAGGATTGGAGTCCTAGTTGATATTGGGTTGGCCTAAGGGCTGGTTATATAAGCAAGGGAGCCCAGAGCTCGTGGTGCACGACTTTGGGGGCTGTTCCTCTTGTGTTCTATTGAATAAAATTCATAGGTTGAAGGAACTTTTGTGCCTTGTTCGTCCGACTTGTTCCAGACAAGTTTTACTCGTCGAGTTTCTGGACAGCACTACCTTTCGTCGGTGGTTTTATCATAACTTGAGTTTTAAAGATCCAATTGACGTGATTCTTTTTGGGTTGTCTTCACAACTTGATTATCTATCATATGTCAAAATTCACGGTCATTGGATTTGTGGTTTCTGATCTACACGAGTTTCTTTGCAGCATTCCAGAACTGTTTTTTTCTCGGGTAGGGCAGATTGACCTTGTTTGATCTTTCAATCATAGCTTGAGTTTTTCTCGACGAATTTGAGTGACTCATTTTGTGTTGTCTTAGTGACTTGATTCTCTCTGATATCCATCACTTTTGTCACGGTGAAACACATTTAGATTAGTCTCACACACGATTTATTTAAGAGATCATTTTTCTGCCGAAGGGGTTGGGGGTTTAATTGTTTCCGCTGCGTAAGATTTTTAAATCTACCATTCACCCCCCCCCCTCTGGTAGCTTTTCACATGCTCTTCGATCCTACAATTGGTATCAGAGCCACGGTGCTCTAATCTTTATGATTTACGCGTGTTTTTGACTAATCATCATGGAGAAGTACTCTGCCAAACCTTGTGTGTTCGCTGGTATTGATTTTCAGGTTTGGAAGGCACGCATGGAGGATTTCATCCAGGCACAAGGCTTTGCAATACGGGAGAAGGTATACAAGACTTACGAAGTGCCATCAAACGATCAAGTTACAACTACAAATCTGAGAGATGTCGACAACAACAACAACAAGGCTCAGAACTTGATCATACAAGGATTAGCACAAAGCGACTTCGATCGTGTTGCACACCTTCGATCTGCATACGATGTGTGGAAAGCACTTTGTGACTACCACGAAGGATCCAACACGATCAAAGAGGTAAGGCAAGACATGTTCAAGAAAGAATACATGCGCTTCGAGATGCAACCCGGTGAGTCTATTGATGACCTTTTTGCTCGCTTTAATAAGATTCTCAGCAACTTGCGTAGTGTCAATGTTATTTTTTCAGATGCTGAAAATGCTAGGCAATTGCTAAGTGCATTAGATATGTCAATTTGGGAGATGAAAGTCACATCTATTTGTGAATCTACTGTCATGAGTTCACTTACTTTAGATGTGCTATATTACAAGTTAAAAACTCATGAAATTGACATAATCTCACGTAAGAACCCCAATAAGTCTATTGCATTTGTTTCACAACGTGATATGTATAGCTCCGGCCAATCATCATCTTGCAATACTCTTGCTTTGTTGTCCTCACTAACCATGGAGCAGATTGAAGAATTTACAGAAGAGGAGTTGGCACTCATCTCTACTAAATTCTCAAAAGCATTGCAAAATGTGAGAACCAGAAGGAGAGGAAGCTCCAGACCTCAACGCTGTTTTGAATGTGGTAAAACAGGACACTTTCATATAGAATACCCTAACCTTTCAGGTCCGACCACCCGGGAAGAAAAACAAAGCAAGGTTCGGACCTCCTCTGGAAATTTCAACAAGAAGAAGAAAGGTACCATAGGACGCAAGATGATCAACGGTTTCATCACCGCACTTCAAGAGTTTAGTTCAAGTGACGTGGACATTGTAAGTGATGAAGATATTGAACAATGCTTTACATTCTCATGAAGTTAAATTTTATTCCAATTGCAAACTAAAAGGAAAAACTTCATGTGAAATTTGTCTTGATCTGTCCAATAAACTTGATGACATGCATAGGACATTAGATCGGTTTTGTAATGGGAATAAGAACCTAAACTTACTGCTAAATTCTTCCAAGTCTTGCAATGATAAAACTGGTTTAGGTTTTTGATTATCATGCTCATGCTAAGGCACATCCACCTAAAATTGTAAAGTCATTAGGAAGTGGTTTGATTCAAACAGTTCCTAAACAAAAAGGAGTGGTTTTCAAATCTGCAGGAGTGTTGTCTCATTCGGTTTCAAATAAAAATATTGCTTGCTCATCTAGACATAAACACAAAGTTAAATTTCATTGTACCTTTTGTGGTAGAGATGGTCATGTCATAGATTTTTGTTATAGACTAGCTAAACAACAGAAAAGGGAAAGAATGGTTGTTAGATCTCATAACTTTCATGCAAAATTTGCTGCACACATTGAACCGAATGTACAACGTGCTGTTTTGAGTCAAAAACATTCAAAGTTTACCTTCGGACCTTCTGTTTTTGCCTCCGGAGCTACTGATTTTTGTGCTACACAAGTAACACCTTATAGGTCAGTAGTTAAG
The DNA here is from genome assembly GCA_036927565.1 of Tuctoria greenei. Classification (NCBI taxonomy): domain Eukaryota; kingdom Viridiplantae; phylum Streptophyta; class Magnoliopsida; order Poales; family Poaceae; genus Tuctoria; species Tuctoria greenei. Next base: position 129,122,974 of record JAYESD010000007.1, on the reverse strand, counting down.
AATAAAAAATCTCAAACTTTGACTCATAAACCTGCTGTTTTGTCTCAGCTTTCGCTTGTTTTCCTACTGCACGTCGCGTGACTCAGTACTGGATTCCTAAATGCCTTTTGACTAACCCCAGTATTGAGTCATCGACATATTGTGCTTCTATGTAGGTTACACGTTTGAGGAAGGAGAACATTGGGATTGTGGATTCAGGTTGCTCACACCACATGACCGGTAACAAAGATTGGTTCTCCTCCCTCTCTTTTGTGTCACGTGTAGAGAATGTTACTTTTGCCGATAATTCTTCAACTCCTATAATTGCTAAGGGTTCGGTTAGAGTAAATGATCACTACACTTTGAAGGATGTGGCACTTGTCAAAAATTTGAAATACAACTTTCTTTCTATTGCACAATTGCTAGATGAAAATCTAGAAATTATTTTCAATAAAAACTGCTGCAAAGGTGTGGGTTCAAATAGTGAGCTTATTTTTAACATGTCTCGGTTTGGAAGAGTTTTTAAAGCTGATTTTGATATGTCTTCCTCTAAGCATAGGTGTCTAGTTGCTAATGATTCAAAGGACTTATATTTTTGGCATCGTAGACTTGGTCACGTAGGCTTTGATCACCTAACGCGTGTTAGTGCTCTTGATCGCATACGTGGGCTGCCTAAGCTTAAAGGGGACAAAGAAATTGTGTGCTCTTCTTGTAGACATGCTAAGATGGTTGCAGGTTCACATACTCCTCTCACAATGATCCTGTCAACTGAACCATGTCAACTTTTGCATCTTGACACCGTAGGACCTTCACGTGTTCAATCCTTCGTAGGTAAATGGTATGTTCTTGTTATTGTTGATGATTATTATAGATACTCTTGGGTTTACTTTATGGCGTCTAAGAATGAAGCTTTTAGTCACTTTAGTACTTTATTTCTTAGATTATCAATTGATCACCCAGGATCTTTAAAGGCAATTAGAAGTGATAACGGAACTGAATTTAAAAATCAATCTTTTGATCACTTCTGTGCTGAAAATGGAATAGATCATCAACTTTCTTCCCCATATGTACCTCAACAAAACGGTGTGGTAGAAAGAAAGAACAGAACCTTAGTTGAGATGGCTAGGACTATGCTTGATGAATATCAAACTCCTAGGAAATTTTGGGCTGATGCGTTAGCAACCGCTTGTTATGTCTCAAATCGTGTTTTCTTGCGTGCTAAGCTAGGTAAAACACTATATGAGCTTCGGTTTGGACATAGGCCTAGTGTACACACTTTCGGGTCTTTGGTTGCAAATGCTTTGTTAAGAAACATGGTGATCTTGATAAGTTTGAACCTCGATCCATTGATGGCATGTTTCATGGTTATCCATCTCATACTAGAGGCTACCGTGTGCTTTTACTTGAAACAAACAAAATTGTGGAGACTTGTGAAGTGTCTTTTGATGAATCTAGCCTAGGTACTAGCTCAAACATTGCAGGTCCAGATCCATATCCGCAGGGGGAGAGCATTTTCATTGAAGATGAGGATGAATTGGAGTTGCTGCCAAAAAATTCAGCAGCTAAAGACTTTGGTTTAGCTCCGGATGTTAATTCTCAACCAGCACTGACAACCATCAATGCTGATTCAAATCATCCTCAAGCCACAAGCTCATCGATTTGTGATGAACATGAAGAAGAAGAAGCTTGTGAGACATCTGTTCCCCTACGGTTTTACAAAGATCATCCTCCACAACAGATGATTGGAAGCTTGCACGAATGAGTCACACGGTCCAGGTTTTGCGATCCAAACTCTTATGCTCATTCTGCTTTTGTTGCTTCTTTTGAACCCAAAGATATATCACACGCACTCACTAATGAATCCTGGATTATTGCCATGTAAGAAGAGTTAGAAAATTTTGAAAGAAATAATGTTTGGAAACTTGTACCTCCACCTCAAGGTCACACTTTAATTGGAACTAAATGGTTATATAAAAATAAACAAAGTGAGGACGGGGTTGTGGTTAGGAATAAGGCTAGGTTGGTTGCTCAAGGTTTCACTCAAGTTGAAGGTCTATATTTTGATGAAACTTTTGCTCCTATCGCTAGATTAGAAGCCATAAGAATTTTGTTAGCTTTTGCAGCATCTAAAGGTTTTAAGCTATTTCAAATGGATGTTAAAAGTGCTTTTCTTAATGGCTACATAGATGAGGAGGTTTATGTCAAACAACCACCGGGTTTTGAAAATCCAGATTTTCCTAATCATGTTTACAAACTGTCTAAAGCCTTATACGGTATCAAACAAGCCCCTAGAGCATGGTATGATAGGTTAAAAACATTCTTACTTGAAAAGGGGTTTACCATGGGCAAGGTTGATAAAACTCTTTTTCTGCTTAAACATGGCAATGACTCATTATTCGTTCAAGTGTATGTGGATGATATTATCTTTGGTTGTGCTTCACATGATCTTGTGTCCAAGTTTTCAGCAATGATGAGTTCCGAATTTGAAATGAGTATGATGGGTGAACTCACTTACTTTTTGGGGCTGCAAATCAAGCAAACCAAGGAGGGTACTTTTGTGCATCAAATGAAGTATACCAAAGACCTTCTAAGGTGCTTCAACATGGACAAAATCAAGCCTCTTCGGACACCAATGGGAACAGCAACAACACTTGAACTTGATGAATATGGTGAACCTGTGAATAAAAAAGAATATAGAAGCATGATCGGATCATTTTGTACCTCACAACATCAAGACCGAACATACAATTCAGCGTATGTCTTTGTGCACGGTTTCAAGCTTCCCCACGTGCTTCACATCGTCAAGCCGTCAAAAGGATTATCGGGTACTTACATGGAACTCAAGAATTTGGAATTTTTCTTCCTTCTTCCTCAACCATTACTTTGAAAGCTTTTTCGGATGCTGATTTTGGGGGTTGTAGGATTGATAGGAAAAGTACTTCCGGTGCTTGTCATTTTCTTGGTAATTATCTTGTTGCTTGGTCCTCTAGAAAACAAAATTCAGTTGCTCAATCCACAACCGAATCTGAATATGTAGCTACTGCTAGTGCTTGCTCACAAATTCTTTGGATTGTTCAAACACTTAAGGACTATGGGGTTGATCTAGATAGTGTTCCACTTTTCTTTGATAACACTAGTGCCATTTGCATTGCTAAAAACCCCGTGCAACATTCTAGAACTAAGCACATTGACATTTGGTATCACTTTCTCCAAGATAACGTTGAAAAAGGAAACATTGTGCTTCACCATGTAGATACCGAACAACAATTGGCTGACATTTTTACAAAACCTTTGGATTTCACTCGTTTTTGTTACATTCGTAGTGAAATAGGGGTTATGCATCCTCATGGCTTAAATTGAGGGGGAGTTTTCGAAACTTGGGAAGCCTATGTGTGAATCTGAAATTAAAACAATATGAGCATAGTATTTTATACATATATGACTCTGTGATTCCTTTTACATGCTGAAAGTTCTTACCACATTACTCGTGTTATACATTTTGTAGTTTTTGCCATATCTAGTAATTGGAATAATTACTTACACTAAATCTGGTCATGGTCGAACTTTTTTGCTGTTTTGAACTTGTTGCATGCTCACAAATGCTTTTAATCATAAAGAATTAATCAAGTAATCAACTGACATGTTGAGTTTTTATGAACAAATATAAATTGAGAAAAGATCAAGAGAATATGCATGCATCACACTTCTTTTTTTTTGAGATGGCTTATCATTGCACTTAGATATGAACTTGGAAGAAGTTGTGTATGACTAAAACCATGTCCTTAAGCTTCTAATTGTCAAATGACATAGGCTTGACTTGGTTGGTTAGAATAAGGCAGATGCACATATAATCTCTTGCAAATATCATATGATCTAAATTTATGCTTTGAAAAATAATAAAATGCAGCAACTAGTGTCATGCTTTCAGGTTTTGAAATAGTTAAGTTTGTGAGATCATGACTTGCTTAAATTGAAAATTACATTTGATCTCTAGCATGGCTTACACTACTTTATGTATTTCATTGATGTGATAATGTAAGGTACTTGATAGTATGACTTGGATAAGCTTTGTTTATATGTATATGTTATAATATGCTCATAACAACTAAAGAGGGAGAGATAATTTGTTTATATGCTCATGACTTGCTGAATACATTGTCAAAGGGGGGAGAGATAAGCATGAAGAGAAAGAGAATATTTGCATAAGGAGAGATAATAAAGGGGGAAAGATAATATGGGATAATTTTTCTTCTCATTTTACTTTTGATTTACAAAGGGGGAGAAATGGCCTTCAAAACTTTTATGTGAATAAGCAAATGTTCGGATTTTAAATGGTGTTGACAATATTCATCAAGAGGGAGATTGTAAGACCTATATGTGTTGAATACATTGGCTTGTAGTGAATACATTTGGCTTTGGTGATAAAAGTTTTAAATATCACCAAAACACCTTTTTATCAAGGTCCTACTCTAGCTCTGAGCTACAACAAGGTCCGACGGTAGGTCCGGCTTGGTTTGGGTAGCTCCGGTTACTTTCGATGCTAGGTCCGACTAGCTTTGGTCAGCTCCGGTGAAGTTTTGTATTTAGCTCCGGCATGTCTTTGATAGCTCCGGCATGTCTTTGATAGCTCCGACATGTCTTTGATAGCTCTGACATGTTTTTGATAGCTCCGATATGTTTTTGCTAAGCTTGGTTGTACTAGTGTTGGTAAGCTCCGGCGCTAGGTTCTACTAGCTTTTGTTAGCTCCGGCTCAAGGTTTGGGTTGCTCTGGCAAGGTCCGGAACTTGACCGAAGTGCTTCTGCTTTTCATTTGCAATGTTTCGTACTTGATTTACATTGTTGTAAAGTTTGCTTAGTATTCTTTTACTATGTTTTTGGTGCGTTTTGGATGATATGGCTGATATCGTTTTGCTATGCTTTGCAACATGCTTATGTGAGGCTCTCACATAAGGTGTTGTGTTCGAAACTAACTTGAGTCAAGTCAAGGACTTGGGCTCGTATGGATTGGTTGTTTATTCATGTGCAGGTGTTGCTTGAGTTCAAGACATGGATGGTGACGGGATCCATTGGACTAGTCTTAGGGAGGAGATGAGTTTCTAACAACCAAATTCAGGAGGAATTGTGGTTGAGCTGATCAGGAGGTTGCGCAGCATGATTGAATCAAGAACAATGCATATGAACGTATCGTGGACGTCATTGGAAGATGTTTGCACGTGTGCAAGGAGTGCATGGACGTGGATACATGGTACCGAGATGTGATGAAGAGATGTGGACGTAAAGAGTTGGTCGGAAAGGTCCAACCGACTAGGTTATGGACTCAGGCTGTGGCTGAGTCGGGTTTGACTCAAATATGGAAAGATTTGAGTTGGTTATGATAGGATTTCGTGTGGGTCACGAATTTGAGTTGTTTAGGAATGTGGGATATGTTCCTAAGGTGTTTGGAAGTCTTAAGATTGCTTCTATCTGCGTATAGAAGAATCTTGAGCAGTTATGGAAAGTTACGATTCGTGATCTGAGTAGGATTGGAGTCCTAGTTGATATTGGGTTGGCCTAAGGGCTGGTTATATAAGCAAGGGAGCCTAGAGCTCGTGGTGCACGACTTTGGGGGATGTTACTCTTGTGTTCTATTGAATAAAATTCGTAGTTTGAAGGAACTTTTGTGCCTTGTTCGTCCGACTTGTTCCGACAAGTTTTACTCGTCGAGTTTCTGGACAGCACTACCTTTCGTCGGTGGTTTTATCATAACTCGAGTTTTACAGATCCTATTGACGTGATTCTTTTTTGGTTGTCTTCACAACTTGATTATCTATCATATGTCAAAATTTCACGGTCATTGGATTTGTGGTTTCTGATCTACACGAGTTTCTTTGCAGCATTTCAGAACTGTTTTTTTTTTCTCGGATAGGGCAGATTGATCTTGTTTGATCTTTCGATCATAGCTTGAGTTTTTCTCGACGGATTTGAGTGATTCCTTTTGTGTTGTCTTCATGACTTTATTCTCTCTGATATCCATCACTTTTGTCATGGTGAAACACATTTAGATTAGTCTCACACACGATTTCTTTAAGAGATCGTTTTTCTGTCGAAGGGGTTGGGGGTTTAATTGTTTCCGCTGCGTAAGATTTTTAAATCTACCATTCACCCCCCCCTCTGGTAGCTTTTCACGTGCTCTTCGATCCTACAATGAAATCATTAATCCAAAGGGATAATTTCATTACAAACTAGAGGATTAGGTGATAGTTATTTTTTGTGTAATTAGTTACTTGTTAAGCAAGATGATCAGAGGAATTCTTTGTGTAAATAGTTACTTGATAAACACGATTGACACTTTATTAATATTTGATTGATCAATGTGTGTGATCTCCATTTGGCTATACACTATATGTGTATGTTGCTGACACTGGCAATGCGGCTGCCAAATCATGGCTAGCTCCAGGATGCAGCCGGTAACCAAGATAATCAGAGGTGGGGGCACCTAATAGGAGACGTGCATCTAGCAGAGAACGTCTCATTATTAGTGTCGCAGTGACCCTGCCTGTAAACAATCCACGATGTACTGTAATAGAGATCGTCTTGGATTTTCTAAATAAAGCAGACACACTTCCTTAAAGCATGTCTCAGATCAGTCAACAAATCTGCGACGGGCTAACATAAACCCTGTCTCAGATCAGTCAATAAATTTGCGACGTGTTGTATTAGAGCTTGTCTCGCATGTATGCTGATGAGTGACGTGCGCGATGCTCGTCTCCAATGATCTCGTAAAGCATGTCTGTTATAACTCAAAGAAAGTAGACACGCTATCTTTGAGATTGTCTCGCACTTAGGCTAATCGGTGACGTGCAACCGCGCGTCTCTGATGACAATATAATGCGAGATGCGACAACGAAGACACACTGTTTGTTTGTCTCCCTTCCTTGTTCGAGCATGTCTTGAATGAGCCTTTCTTACGTAGTGATAGTGGTTTTTTATTTTGTGTAACTGTTAGTTTTTATTTCTCTCAGAATGTTCATATGTGATATCTCGTAGAAAAGACTATGGAGAATTTATCAGTCGTCTTTGATGGTTATGATAGTGTCAAAGTAGTGCCTTCCCTCTTTGTCTTTATGGGCAATTTTTGCTCTCGGTCTTGCAAAAACATTGATCTAGATTAAAGTTTGATGGTAGAGTACTGCAGGCTCCTAAGGTTGGTTAAAATTCTTTATTTTTACATATTTTTTCCATTTATACATTATGGTGACAAATTATTGATGCTACAAATTTGATTATATCTTGTTTTTGAAATCTAAAGCTAGAAATAGAGAAGACATTTTCCCTTGAAGTGGCAGGTGGATCTTCAACAATCATGTCAAGGACTCAGATTGCAATTCGGAAAGCTTGGTGAAATGATTGCAGCTCGATCTAGATTAAAGGAGGCACAACTGTTTCCAATTCATAAGAACACATCTGTTTCCTATTCATTGCAATGTTAGGGAGAGCAAGCTATGAATTGCAATGTGTCAATTATGAATATTAGATGCGAGCTGAGAGAAACTATGAATTGCAATGTATCAAATATGAATTGTTATGTATAATTGAACTATATTTTACAATGGAGAAACTATGAATTGCAATGTATGAAGCTATAATTCGCAATATATGAACTATGAATTGCACTTTATAAACTATGAATTGAATTGAATATATTGTGATTGCTATTATTTAAATTTGATCAGGAAATTAGAAATAATAGAGTTTAATTAATTTCGTCCTAATATATCACAGGTGCACGTTGTACGTTGGGACCCGCCTGAGATAATGCTTCATCACAACAGGCGGCACATTGTACGTAAAGAACCATCTGTGAAAAATCATTAGCACGGGCATTTCTAGAGGCTGTCTGTAAAAATGAGCGATTTTCATAGACGCTTTGATACAGGCGGTTTTGAAAACCCCTTGTGATACTATGTTTAGAGCCGTCTGAGATAATGTTTTTTTTATAGTCGAGGGTGCCTCCACTCATCTTAATGTCGGTGATTGACAATGACCGACACCATTTAAGGTATGACGACCTGACACCCGTGAGGCGTTCTGTCATAGTGAGAGACTACAATTAAAAAATCATAAAGTCAATTTTCAAATGCACACGCGTCTTATATTTTGGGATAGAGGGATTAGTAGATATGCAAATCAGGAGTAATAGCATCTGTGAATCAAGATGAATGAAGATGTCATAATCACTTGAGGGTGTCAAAAAAGAGAGAGAAAAAGATATCCCTTTTCAACTTGAGATTTTAGTTTGCTTTACGGCCATCAGCCCAAAAGCCACTGGATGGAGCATTTCACCATCAGCTAATAAAGATTTCTTATCCCGAGTGTTCTCGGTTCCGAATGACAAAGGCACCATACCACCCAGCTTCAAAGGAGTTCAAAGCTGGGTGCATATATATCCTTCTCTAAGAAAGAACAAAGTAACAATATGGGTGCAAAGGGAGCTGTCCGATGGATAAGGGGCACAAATCTATCTATATATCCCAGTTTCATACGTGGTTGATGGACGCACCAGTGAACCCAAAATCTCGTTCCTTTAGTTGGCCTCCCTTGAAGAACCGGCTAGACAAGCGGCAATATGTTTTGCTCCACATTTTCCGTGGCAAGAAAGCTAGCTGTACCTGTTCCTGGACCTGTTGAACAGCAAAATAAAGATGCACAGTCCATTGACGAGGCTGATTCATTCTCCTTAAAGTAGCAAGCAGAAAAGTTATCTAGTACAATCAAGAATGGCGACTCGGATGTCGGCACGGAAATCTTATGTGACAAGGCCTCAAGGATGAACCTCTCATTGCTCAGAAAATTCAGGCAGCAGGACATGATATATGGTCGGCTAAGAATACACATGAAATATGTAAAGGTAGTACAATGCTCGCTCCATATTTACAGTATGCATCTCTTGGGATAAACAACTGAGAATCATAATAAGGACGTTTCAAAAAACAAACTGATCATAAGGCTACAGGAATTAAAAGAGGAAATTGCTTTACACATACGACCCAACTGTAGTACAAATTTGTTACACGTTACACCTAAGTGTTTTAGCCTTCTTAAGATTAGGGAGCGACTACAATGCAATCACCGTTTTAGTGCAATCATGCAAAAGTACCTCATTAAGTTCATCATGCGATCTACATACTACGGTAACTGTATTTTTTCACTTAAGCTCCTCCACCAAGCAACGGTGTGTAGACTTCATTTTTTAATTGTGTTGTCAGATGAAGAGACTTTAAGTGAAAAAAATATAGTGACCAATACGATAATTACATTCTAGTCGCTCCATTTTAAATTAATAAGTTAGCTAGTCATCCCCCAATAGGTTGTAACTTTTGGAACTTCTGGTGATAAGGGAATCGTACAAATAAGTCCTATGTGTAGCAGCACTCGGAAATAGGTGTTAGCTGTGGATGAGTGAGAGGGAGGAATCACAGTCCCCCGTTTTTTAAGAACGCGTCTATGGTAGTTCGATCTAGAAGGTCTTCCTCAAGATGTCTTGACACTGGATCTAAAATTGATAAGTCCCTTTGTCATATACTCCCTCCGTTTCTAAATATTTGTCGTTAGAACAACTATTTACAGTTCATTTTTAGTTGTGTGGGTCTGTCTGAAACGACGTTTATTATGAAACGGAGGGGTTACATTGCTTTCCTTTCTGGGCCCACACAAAAACTTTGAACTTTGTGGGACACAGTTTTCACATGACAGGTCTTGGAAAATTCTCGCTGTTCCAGCCCTTCGAACGTTCAACAGATTTCCCAGGCAGCACTTTCTTATGCTACTCAACAATTATGAAGCAATTATGCTGTCAGAACGAATGACAGGGTTTGCGTCTGCGTCCATTAGCTGTCGATACGTTTACTGATCTACATTTATATACGTATCATATCGAAATTCTCAGTCCATGAGATTTTAAACATGCAAATGTGATAATGTAAATATGCATATGTGTGTAGAGAGATTGTTGTTTGCTTCAGAATCTATCCTTCAGCCAAAAAAATTGTTATAACTGTGCTAGAATATTTAGTGCTTTTATCTGAGCTATATTCAGACCTCAAATACATGCACTACTACAAAAAGCATTTTTACAGGCGCCTCAATTTTTCAAACACAGGCGGTCCTTAAAAATATGCGACTGTGATGACGAATGATATAATAACCGTCTGTGATGAAAGAACAACACAGGCGGATTTTAAAGAACAACCGTCTGGGTAAATACATGATCTTCAGAATCGGTTCTTAATTAAGAACCGCCTGTAATGCAACGAACTTCACAGACGGATTTTAAGAAACAACCGTCTGGGTAAATACATGATCTTCACAGACGGTTATTAATTATTAACCGCCTGCAATGCCATGAACTTCACAGACGGATTTTAAGAAACAACCGGCTGGGTAAATACATGATCTTCGTTGGCGGTTCTTGATTAATAACCGTCTGTAATGCAATGAACTTCACAGATGGATTTTAAGGAACGACCGTCTGAGTAAATACATGATCTTCGTTGGCGGTTCTTAATTAATAACCGTCTGTAATGCAATGAACTTCATAGCCGGTTCTTGATTAACAACGGCCTAAGAAGATCATGTATTTTCAGTGGCGGTCATTGTTTAATTATCATAAGCGGTTTTCATTGAAATTACAGAGATGTAGTTGCAATTATATATCACAGCCGCATGTAGTCGTGCAGGCAAAATTGTATCAGGAAAAAAACACAGATGAGCTAGCGGATACTAGTACAGTAATGCATTATAGGAAATGCTCGATCACCAGTGAGGCTGGCTTAATTGTGATAATACACCATTAGAGGTTTTACAATTGTTCAAAGATAATTTCTTTACACACTGAACAAAAATCATGCTACATTCATTGTAGATCGACGATGAAGCTCCCATCGATCAATCTAAATTGTACCGTCCTGCTTGCTCCCGAACACGTCTCTTATATTCCGCTGGATCCTGAAAATATTGACATTATTTAATTTAACAAATGTCGAAGGAGGAATGAATAACCTACATTGGTCACTAAGTCAAAGTGTCATCTAGCCTTGATAAGTAGATTATAGCAATCATTTTCAACATCAGGCACATTTGGCTGATGCAGCAAACGCTGAACTTCAAGTAGTATAGTTTTGATTGTAAAAGCACTGCACCACCCCTACGAAATATAATTTAAGCAATATAAGAAACCAGTTCAAATAAGTTCGACAAAAATTATAAGTAATAATTACATGAACAAAATAGGTCTATCTTACAGTCTCTTGATCAAGAATCCCGATGCAGAGTGCTCCCGAACGATGGACATTTGGGTGAAAGAACCCAATTGGAAAGGAGCATCTTGGAGGCACCAAGGGATAGTCCTCAGAGAAGGAGATTGTCAGGGGGTAGTAACCATCTTCCCATTTAGTCTGCAAAAGAAATTTATTAATAGGAGGACGATAGTTAAACTCATATTGTGCTTGCTCTTCATGACTTACCCCTTCTTTACCGGGGACAATGCACTGCCACTTCAATAAATCTCCCGATTCAGGCTTCGCAGAGAAACCCTACGCGGAGAAATTGAAAATACCAAAAACAAACAACACGGAAAAACAAACTACAGTTAAGTTCATCAGTCCATTACAGATACATATGTATATACAACCATGTGACCGGTGTGCTATATGTACATACATGGGGATGGTTCTTGCGCCACGCCAAGCGCTCCTCCTTCAATCGGCTACACGCCCGAGACATCATTATCTGAAGAAAGACCAAACTTCCAAACTTCCAAATCATTGAGTCCAAACACATATGTACACAAATGCAAAAGGACACAATCCATATACCAACATTGTTCTAAGTTGATTTCAGAAGATACAAATATATACAATATATATCATCTCGCATTGCTATATACATTTTTTCCAGCATTGACATCTTCTCGCATATAGGGTTTCAAATTCTTTTTAATGCTTCTCTCTACGCGCTTGATGTTTTCTGGTTCGGTGAAAAGGTACATCTCTTCATACTGATTATATTCCTCTTCATTATCTCCCACATTGTCAACCCCAACAATATTTTGCTTTCCAGAAACAACTACGTGCAACTTCTCAGTTTCTGGATCTTGAACATAAAAAACTTGTGCAACATTATCGGCGAGAACCCACAGGTCATCTTTGTAACCCACTTTATTCAAGTCTACCAGTGTCAGTCCGTAATTGTCCACTTTCAAACCATCAGGATGTTTGACCCATTGGCACTTAAATACGGGCATTACCATTCTTTCGCCATAATCGAGTTCCCATATTTCCTCTATGAACCCGAAGTATGTGGTCTTCTGCCCTTGTGAATCATAAGCCTCAATACGAATACCACTATTTTGTGCAACACTCTTACCGTCTTTTTCTTTAGTGTAAAATGTGTAACCATTGATGTCATATGCTTGCCATGATGTTACCAAAGCAGATGGGCCACAAGCTAACTTTTTCATTGTTGCCTCTTCTATAGTGTTTCCGTATGATATATTTTTGTCCATTAACCATTCAGTGAAACATCTTCTGTGCTCTTTCATGATCCAGTCCTCTTTGCGGTCTTGGTTTTTATCACGAAGCTCAATTTGGTGTTCCTTGATGTACGGCTCAGCTATTGCGAGCTGTTGTAGTACACCAAAATGTGCACGGTGTACATTCTTGTAATCTTGAACAATAAAAGTTTTCTTACCCACTTTGCCTCTCCCACGTAGTCTACCCTCATGTACCGGTATAGGCACACCTATCGATTTTCCATCTTTGATGTAATCAGCGCAACCCTCAATCACTTCTTCAGTGGTGTATCCTTCCATAATTGAACCCTCTGGGTGAGCACGGTTCCGCACATAACCTTTTAATACTCCTAAATATCTCTCCAACGAAAACATATGATGTAAATATAGTGGCCCCAATGCTTTTATCTGATCAACAAGATGTATGATTAGGTGTACTTGCATATCAAAAAAGGATGGTGGGAAACACATCTCAAGCTTGCACATTGTCTCGACGATGTATGTTTTCAGATAGTCTAAATCTTCACGTGCTATCACCTTTTGCGATACTGCATTGAAGAAGTAACACAAACGTGTGATGACAACTTTTATATGCTCAGGTTTGATTACTCTTATTGCAATGGCAAGGAAAACTGTCATCATCATGTGACAGTCGTGAGAATTATAACCGAATAAAGACAAGTCTTTCATCGAGACTAGTTTGCGGATATTGGATGAGAAACTTGTGGGCACTTTGATCCCACGCAAGCATTCGCAAATTGCTTTTTTCTCTTCTAGCGTCAAGTTGTAGCTGGCTGGGGGAAGGTAATGCTTCCCGTTCGCCTTTTCTACTGGATGAAGCTCTGGTCTCAAATCAAGATTTACTAGGTCCATACGTGAATTTAATCCATCCTTTGTCTTCCTCGGCATGTCCAGCAAGGTCCCAATGATGCTGTCAAATACATTCTTTGTAACGTGCATCAAATCAATACTATGGCAAAATTCCAGATTCTTCCAATACGGAAGATACTTGAAAAAAATTGATTGTTTCTTGAAAGCCATGTCAGTTGTATCATCCGAAGATGTACTTTTCTTTCTCTTAATTCCTTTACTCTTTTTTCCCTTACCGAAAGCAATATGAATGTTCTTGACCATTTCAAACACAAGTTTTCCACTGTAAGGTTTCGGTGCAGTATCTTTTTCGATTTTGTTATCAAATTGTTCTTTCATCTTCCTATACTTGTGTGTATCTGTCAAGAACCGTCGATGTCTCATGTACACCGTCTTTCTGGATGAAGTGAGGTATAGATATCCAGTTCTATCCACGCACCTAACGCAACCTTTCTTCCCTTTCATTTGTCCCGATAATGTAAACAGTCCGGGATAATCATGCACGGTAACGAATATCATTGCTCTTAGTGTGAAATACTCCCGCTTGTACTCATCCCATGTACGTACCCCTTCATTCCACAATTTCGCCATATCTTCCATTAAAGGTTCCAAGAACACATCAATTTCGATGCCGGGTTGTTTCGGACCTTGGATAAGAACAGATAATAAGATATATTTCCTTTTGTGACACAACCACGTCGGTAGGTTGTACATAGTTAAGACCACGGGCCATGTGCTGTGTATGCTCCTTTTTTCACCAAACGGATTCATTCCATCTGTACCCAAGGCAAACCTCACATTTCTGATTTCCTTCGCAAATTCTGGATACTGAATATCAAAATTTTTCCACTGCGTTGCATCACCAGGGTGTCGTATATGTTTTTCATTCTTCTTGCGTTCCTCGGAATGCCAACGCATAAGTTCAGCCTCCCTAGGGTTTGAGAACAAACGCTTCAAGCGATCAATTACCGGAAGGTACCACATCACCAATGCAGGATTTTTTCTCTTATTCTTCCCGTCTGCATCGCCAGAAGTATCGTCATCGTCACCTTCAGGACCAATAATAAACTTCTTATTCTTCTGAGTCTTTTTCATGTTGGTAACATACTGGTGATTGTAGTCCTTCTTATATCTACTGACACCACAAATGGGGCATCTAGTTGCGAGCTCATGCTCTTTGCGATACAGAATACAATGGTTCACACAAGCGTGTATTTTTGTCACACCTAGTGTCATCGGGCAAAGAAGTTTCTTCGCTTTATAAGTGCTTCTAGGCAGTTTATTTGGATTTGGAAGAATTTCTGCCAGAAGATTCAAAAGATCAGAGAAACTACAATCGGACCATCCGTGCGTAGCTTTCAACTTTAGTAGTTCTAAGACTGCACGCAATGTAGTAAACTCTTTATCACAACCGTTTGATTCATCATATAAAAGCTCTGTGGCCGCATTCTGCAATGTCTCCATTTTACTTAAACCTTTGCTTGCTCCCATAGAAGTCAGTACATATGGTTCAATGTGACGCAACATCTCCTCACAATCGAACTCATCATCATCATCACCAGCTTGATTGTCACTACCATCATCGATATGAACATTATCATCATCTGAGCCTCTCTCATCATCTTTATCCACATCATGTGTATCTAACTCACCATGCTCTGTCCATATTGTGTAGTTATTTTTGAAACCTCTTTTCACCAAATGAGATTGGATTACTATAGTATCCGTCCAAGCAATCTAATTTTCGCAGTCGATACATGGACATAATATGTCATCTATCTTTTGCAACTTCGCATGTCTCTTGGATGCTTCAATAAAATTTGCAACATTACGAATGTACATAGGATCGGGTCTTGGCATGTTATACATCCACGCTCGACGGTCCATGCTTCAATAATAGAATTTTTTGTCAGATTTACAAAATTTGGCCACAAATATTCTCTAAAGGTCTTCTATAAAATGAATTTACAGAGACATAACAAGTATGATTAGGGCGACTAATGTAGGAGACGGGCGACGTCTTGAGGCGGACGGAGTCAAAGGGGGAAACAGGCCCAGCAGCATGGGCTAGGTCTGGGTGGGATCCAGTCCGTTATATCGGGAAACAAGGCCCAGATGCATCTTATATATATTACAATAGCATCTGTTAATTAAACATCATATTCATGTCACATAATAGGTACAAAAAGGAAACAATCCATATAGTCCATACATCAATATACCAGAACACAATCCATACAGTCCTTACACATGCAAAAGGACAGAATCCATATACCAGAACACACAAAACTAACAGCTTATCAGCTAATGAAAATATACAAAGAAAAAGTAAGGAAACTACATTTACCTTGCAGAGGCGTCAGCACGGTGGGGAGGCGTCAGCACGGTGGGCCGGCTGGGTGGAGAAGTGGCGGTGCGGGGTTGAGCGGCGGCGCAACAGTATGGGCTGGGCGGCGGAGCGGCGGCGCGGCGCAGGGGAAATTTCAACAGCCTGGCGGCGTCGATATAAATTCTCCAGGGTTGCGTTTTGACTGCGGTGAGGGGTCCTTATATAGACGTAGGTTTTTCACAGACGGTTTTTAACTTTATCGCGGGCGGGTTTTACTTACCAACCGCCTGAGATGATGTTTATTAATTAAGAAGTAAATATCTTCACAGGCTGTTGGTACTTAACAACCGCCAGGGAAGATTTTTATCTCAGGCGGGTATTACTTAACAACCGCCTGAGATAATGCCAACTGAACAAAATATTTTTAAAACTTGTATAGCTGACGTTGAAATGTTTTGGTAAATATCAAATTAATTTCTACTCACATATTATTCACATTTGTGTATCTCATAAAAAAAGATCTTTCACTCAAAATTGTTGGTACGAACATATTTGCATAATTTATACATGTATGAATTTTTTTAATTTTTTTAAAAGCACTCCAACATGTAAAACTTCAAATTATCCACCAGTATTCATTGACACTTGATTGAAATATGTACAAAACACAAGAAAAATGTACAAGAACACTTGATTGAAATCCTAAAACTACACTACGGCCCCGCCTCCTCCATCCTCTCCGCCAGCTTCTCAAACCAAGCCAAGCGGTCCTCCTCCGACTCGTCGTCGTCGTCGTCGTAGTCGTCACCATGGTGGTGGTCGCCGTCGTCGTCGTCGCCGTCGTCAGTGGACGACTCGTCGTCGCCGTCGTCGGTGGACGACTCGTCGTCGCCGTCGTCGGAGGACGACTCGTCGTCGCCGTCGTCGGAGGACGACTCGTCGTCATCATCGTCATCATCGTCGTCGTCGTCGAAGTCGTCCTCCTCCTCCTCCTCCTCCTCCTCCTCCGGCGACGATGCAGCAGGAGAGAGGGTCGGCTTCTCCGGCTGAGCCGATTGCTCCGGCTGTACCGGTGGCTCCGGCTGCACCGGCGGTGGAACGCGCTGGTCGTCATTCACCCTCTCGGGGGAGCTGCAGCGTATCCGCTTGCAGGGTGGCTGCCTCGGCGGGCTAGGTGGCGGAAGGTTGGCCATGGCTGTGGTGGTTAATCGGCGGCGGGCTAGGAGAAGAAGAAAGGAGTGGAGAAAAGTTTTGTGCTTGTCCATAACCGACGACGCGCCTTATATAGGTCTGTGCGGAGTAGACGAGGGAGCGGTTCGTTTCCCGCGCATTGAACTCTTTGCAGACCTCGTGCGGTGCACAATTAAACCACTGTGGAAGACGATCTTGAGATATCCTTGCACGCGTCCCTGCACCACGGCTTCTCAACTTCTCCGCAGACCTCGTGCGGCGCGTCAGTTAATTAACACTTCTCAGGCCGTTAAATAACATATTGTAGTTTCAAAAATGATTATCTCAGGCGGTTATTACTTATAAACTGCCTGAGAAAAAAGAAGTAAAAATCTTCACAGACGGTTGGTACTTAACAACCATCTGCAAATATGTTTATCTAAGGCGGGTATAACTTAACAACCGCCTGGGATAATGCCCGATACTCTTCTGCAGTTTCCTTATCCCTTGCTTCTTTTTTATTTAGATTCCAATATAAATACTCAAACATGTTTACATTCTGCAAATTATGTTCAAATTCGATGATTCTTTCTTCTACATTTGTATTAAATTAACATCTACCAACTGAACAAAATATTTAGTTCATTGCGCATTGAACTCTTTGCAGACCTCGTGCGGCGCACAATTAAACCACTGTGGAAGACGATCTTGAGAGATCCTTGCACGCGTCCCTGCACCACGGCTTCTCAACTTCTCCGCAGACCTCGTGCGGCGCGTCAGTTAATTATATTCATCAAGATAGAAAAATGAAAAATAGCATTTGTTGTATGTTTTTTATGTTCTGACAAATTTAAAAGGATTTATGAAGTGAAATTTAATGGTAACCTTTACTTATCAATAATATTACAAGAAAGTGGATTTTTGCCTTTTTAAAGGACCACATTTAATCAAGAATATTAAATAAGAAGAAGTAAATATCTTTACAGGCGGTTATTGCTTAACAACCGCCTGAGATAATGCCCGATACTGTTCTTCAGTTTCCTTATCCCTTGCTTCTTTTTTATTTAGATTCCAATATAAATACTCAAACATGTTTAGATTCTGCAAATTGTGTCCAAATTCGATGATTCTTTCTTCTACATTTGTATAAAATTAACATCTACCACCTGAACAAAATATTTTTAAAACTTGTATAGCTGACATTGTAATGTTTTGGTAAATATCAAATTAATTTCTACTCACATATTATTCACATTTGTGTATCTCATAAAAAAAAGGTTCCTTCACTCAAAATTGTTGGTATGAACATATTTGTATAATTTATACATGTATGAATTTTTTTAATTTTTTTAAAAGCATTCCAACATGTCAAACTTCAAATTATCCACCATTCTAACTAAATGCTCATATTCATATGAGGCATTCATCAAATTATGAACACACATTGATTCCAAAAAATTTAAAAAAATATGAAAAAATTCGTAGATGTTGGTATGATGATTAAAAATGTCCACTGAAAAAATAAATGAAAAAGGCATTATATTCATCAAGATAGAAAAATGAAAAATAGCATTTGTTGTATGTTTTTTATGTTTTGACAAATTTAAAAGGATTTATGAAGTGAAATTTAATGGTAACCTTTACTTATCAATAATATTACAAGAAAGTGGATTTTTGCCTTTTTAAAGGACCACATTTAATCAAGAATATTAAATAAGAAGAAGTAAATATCTTCACAGGCGGTTATTGCTTAACAACCGCCTGAGATAATGCCCGATACTGTTCTTCAGTTTCCTTATCCCTTGCTTCTTTTTTATTTAGATTCCAATATAAATACTCAAACATGTTTAGATTCTGCAAATTGTGTCCAAATTTGATGATTCTTTCTTCTACATTTGTATAAAATTAACATCTACCACCTGAACAAAATATTTTTAAAACTTGTATAGCTGACATTGTAATGTTTTGGTAAATATCAAATTAATTTCTACTCACATATTATTCACATTTGTGTATCTCATAAAAAAAAGGTTCCTTCACTCAAAATTGTTGGTATGAACATATTTGTATAATTTATACATGTATGAATTTTTTTAATTTTTTTAAAAGCATTCCAACATGTCAAACTTCAAATTATCCACCATTCTAACTAAATGCTCATATTCATATGAGGCATTCATCAAATTATGAACACACATTGATTCCAAAAAATTTAAAAAAATATGAAAAAATTCGTAGATGTTGGTATGATGATTAAAAATGTCCACTGAAAAAATAAATGAAAAAAGCATTATATTCATCAAGATAGAAAAATGAAAAATAGCATTTGTTGTATGTTTTTTATGTTCTGACAAATTTAAAAGGATTTATGAAGTGAAATTTAATGGTAACCTTTACTTATCAATAATATTACAAGAAAGTGGATTTTTGCCTTTTTAAAGGACCACATTTAATCAAGAATATTAAATAAGAAGAAGTAAATATCTTCACAGGCGGTTATTGCTTAACAACCGCCTGAGATAATGCCCGATACTGTTCTTCAGTTTCCTTATCCCTTGCTTCTTTTTTATTTAGATTCCAATATAAATACTCAAACATGTTTAGATTCTGCAAATTGTGTCCAAATTCGATGATTCTTTCTTCTACATTTGTATAAAATTAACATCTACCACCTGAACAAAATATTTTTAAAACTTGTATAGCTGACATTGTAATGTTTTGGTAAATATCAAATTAATTTCTACTCACATATTATTCACATTTGTGTATCTCATAAAAAAAAGGTTCCTTCACTCAAAATTGTTGGTATGAACATATTTGTATAATTTATACATGTATGAATTTTTTTAATTTTTTTAAAAGCATTCCAACATGTCAAACTTCAAATTATCCACCATTCTAACTAAATGCTCATATTCATATGAGGCATTCATCAAATTATGAACACACATTGATTCCAAAAAATTTAAAAAAATATGAAAAAATTCGTAGATGTTGGTATGATGATTAAAAATGTCCACTGAAAAAATAAATGAAAAAAGCATTATATTCATCAAGATAGAAAAATGAAAAATAGCATTTGTTGTATGTTTTTTATGTTCTGACAAATTTAAAAGGATTTATGAAGTGAAATTTAATGGTAACCTTTACTTATCAATAATATTACAAGAAAGTGGATTTTTGCCTTTTTTAAAGGACCACATTTAATCAAGAATATTAAATAAGAAGAAGTAAATATCTTCACAGGCGGTTATTGCTTAACAACCGCCTGAGATAATGCCCGATACTGTTCTTCAGTTTCCTTATCCCTTGCTTCTTTTTTATTTAGATTCCAATATAAATACTCAAACATGTTTAGATTCTGCAAATTGTGTCCAAATTCGATGATTCTTTCTTCTACATTTGTATAAAATTAACATCTACCACCTGAACAAAATATTTTTAAAACTTGTATAGCTGACATTGTAATGTTTTGGTAAATATCAAATTAATTTCTTCTCAGACGTGAAATTTTAATTAACGATGAACACACTACATTCATTAACAATATTCAATCATTCACACAGTTGAAGAACACACAAGATACTCATTCATTAACAATATGCACATCTCACAAAAGAACACACAAGATGCACAATATTTACACAAGAACACACAAGAACACAAAAGATACACAAGTAATATTCAATCACATAGATGAAAAAAGATAGATTTCATTCATTAACAATATTTACAAAATAGAAGCAACTAAAAACAACAAAAAGAAAAACTAATTAAATCCTACTCCTACTCCTCTTCCATCTCCTCCTCCTCGTCCTCCGACGGCGACTCCGGCACCGGTGCAACAGGAGACAGGGCCGGCTGCACCGGCTGCACCGGCGGTGCAACCCCGAGGTTGCTAGCCGTCGCCTCCACCAGCGTTCTACGGCCCTCGGGGCCAAGAACCTTGGCCATCGTCGCGAACAGAATGTCGAGACGATCAGCCACCCCCACGAGGGCGTAGAGGTAGTGGCCCAAGGTACCCATTCCAGTATACTCTGGAAGGGTACCCAACCCCAAGGCACTCATGGCGCGAGACGTATTGTTGTACGCCTCTCGCGCCATGAGGAGGCGCTGCTCGGCGTTGATCTTCTCGGGGGAGCTGCAACATTGTTTCTTGCAAGGTGGCTCCCTCGGAGGGCTTGGCGGCGGAAGGTCGGCCATAGTGGTGTTGGGTCGTCGGAGCGGAGGAAGACGAAGAAAACAAGAGGATTCAAAGTGAGCGATGCGCTTGTGACGAAGAAAACAAGGGTCTTTAAGGCCGCGCGGAGTGGAAAAGAAAGGTCGCACCTCGGGGAAAATAAAGGTCGCGCACGCGTGACATGGTCACTGACGTGTGGGACCGGGTCCACATGTCAGTGACCGCTGATTAAGTCAGGGGATCCTCATCCCGGTTGGTGAGGGGTCTTTATGTAGGCGTTCATCAAATTAAGAAGAAGTAAATATCTTCACAGGCCCATGTTTAACTTAGGCCGGTGTTACTAACCAACCGCCTGAGATAATTGTATCTTCTCAGACGGGTGTTACTAACCAACCGCCTGAGATAATTGTATCTTCTCAGGCGGTTGGTAAGTAAAATCCGACTGAGATAACAGTCTTCCCTGACGGTCGGTACTTAAAATCCGCCTGAGAAAATGTGAGTCTATATATACCCCTCGGCAGCATTGGAAAAACCTAACCCGGGCGAAACACTTAGACGCCGTTAGGCTGCCAAAATTTCGTTTGCCGCCAAGTGTTCCCCCTCGTCACTTCCAGGTACGCCGCCGAGCTTCGCCGTCGCCGAGCTTCGCCGTCGTCGCCGAGCTTCGCCGTCGCCGCCGAGCTTCGCCCTCCTCACTTCCAGGTACGCCGAGCGAAGCCATTTCCGTCGCCGCCGAGCTTCAAGGTAAACCGTAAACCCTTCGACCTTCCATCCTCCTTCGCCGTGCCGCCTCCCTCCCCGCCCTCGCTGCCGCCTTGCATATCCTTGGTTAGGGTTCGGGAATTAGATAATGGTAGGCATCCTTGGTTAGGGTTCGGTGGAATTCGAAAAACTGTCATTTTCGGTGGCATCTTTGGTTAGGGTTCGGTGGGGCAAGATTTATGTGGATGGTTATATCACGATAAATTGGTAGTTGGTTCTGTGTGTCTGGAACTGTTCTGACACATTAGTGGTAAACATGATTCTAGACTCTAGTAACAGCAGTATATTCCCTATTTCTGTCATCGGCCTTGCATATGCCACATAATTCTCTATTAGGGGCAAGATTTAGCTATATTTGGTTAAGTTGACCAAATTTGGCTAATTTTGGCTAAGTTACATTAGATATAGTTATACTTGACTAATTTTGACTAAGTTATGCTATATTTAGCTATATTTGGCTACTTTTGCTTAGAGTTAGCTATGCTAGACTAAGTTTGGCTAAGTTTGCTTTTATTTCTCTAAGTTTCATTTGAGCAATTGTAGCTAATCTGTGCTACCAAAGATGTCTGCACTTGTGGCTCCATCAGCTTCATTTGAGCAATTGTACCTAATCTGAGCTACCAAAGTTATGCTATATTTAGCTCTGAAGCCAAACAAAAGTTGCTGGCCAACTCATTTGTGATGCCAGGAGCATCCTCACGCCCATATCTAGGTAACACTAGGTGTGGCGATGGAGTCTGAGCATATGATGCCGATCTCTATGATACAAGAATTTAGTTAGACCTATATAACTTCAAAAATGTGTTTTGGCTAAATTTACTTAATTGAGCAAAAATTGAGAAAATTTGTTTTAAATATGACCAAATTTAGTTATGCCATTTATTAGATTTTTTGTCTTATTAGATCTAGCATGGAAAGCCCTAAGAAGACTAGTCCTGATTGTAACAACAAAGAAGACAATATGGAGTTTACTGACTCCAGCAGTTCAGGCTCCTATCACAGTCCTTCGGATCCTTTTCCGAATATAAAAATTAAAAAGACTTCAGTGGATCTAGACCCGGAATATGATCCTGCCGACGAGGTATGGATCACGAATCTTAACTTCAGCAGTTCAAGTTAATGTTGGTTGTCAAGTATACGAAGTCTTATAATTTTTTTCTACCTAGATTAATCTCGAAGACAATGAGGTGACATCGGCTCCTAAAACCGCAGAAGGTTCACCAATGGATGAATCCTCAGCTTCACTCAAGCGGAAACGAGGGCAACGAGGTCCCAATAAGGGTCTATTGGACCGCATCATGTACATAACAAGGGTCGGTCCAAGTGGGCTTCCCCAAGAACCACTGGATTCAGTTACCAAGTACCGTAATGCATGCGGTTTTCTTGTTAGGGAGGTTGTGCCGATCACAACCGAGAATTGGAGGAAATTACCCGAGCAGACCAAGAATGAGTTGTGGGAAAAGATAAAGAAACAATTCAAGTTCCCGAAAGGCACAGAAGAAGCTGTAAAGAAAGCAACATTGGTCTCTTGCGGCAAGAAGTTTCGATGCTGGAAGAGTGAAATGAATGCTTATGTTAAGGCCAATAAGGTCCCTAGCCCGAGGAAGATGGGAAAAATCACACAAGCTCAGTGGCAAGAGTTTGTTCGTCAAAAGAGCACACCTGATGCTAAAGCTCTAAGTGCAACTAGGTCAGAGCTTGCAAAAAAGAACAAATACCATCATCGCTTGGGGTCTGCCGGATATGGACCCAAAGTCCAGAAATGGAATAAGATATTAGACGAAATTCTTAGTAAGGGCAATCCTCACCCATTAGAAGGGTGCGATGAGCGAACTCAACGCTGGGTCTTTGCTCGGTCAGGTTTGACCAGCGAGGGCAAACTTGAAAAGCCCGACTCTCTGAATGAAGTAGAGGATAAAATGAAAGAAGTAATTGAAAAGCAACAGAAGGGTCTCTTCAAGCCGAAGAGGGAGAATGACCAACTTACCGCTATCTTGGGAAACCCTGAACACAACGGATGGGTTCGAGCGGTCTCTTCTCAAATGTCTTGGCTAGATGGTTTCCCTAAAGATAAAGACACATATAGAAGACGTGAGAAGTTTAAGAAAACACTTGATGAAACAATTGCTCAAAAGGTCAAAGAAAATATGCAAGAAATAATGGAACAACTTAGACAATCAGGACAATTAGTGGCACCGAGTACAATGATGGTTCCGGTGCAAAAGGAGCAATTAGTATCTCCAACTGCCTACCCTAGCAGCGTTGGTTCCGTGCCAGGCTCAGGGTCAGCCCATAAGTTCCCTGTCGATGATATTGCTAACGACAAATCTTGTCGTCTTCTTGTCCCGATAGGCAGAGCAGGGAACAAAACCAAACAGGTTGCCACTGCTGTGGCAAAGCCTGATCGTGACTTCAACGGGAGTCCACTTCCGTTGTATTATTCTGTGGTGCAAGTTCTTCAGATCATTGATAATGATTATGAAGATTATGAAATAGACCACGTCACACCTGAGGGGATCGCGACTCTGGGGCAGGCTGTCAACCAATTAATCCTTTGGCACCGACGCGATATCGTGTTGGACGATGAGCCAATTTCTAGCCCCGTCGCATCTCCAAATACTGCAACCCCATCTTCTAAGGCGAAAGTGCATGAAGATCCACTCCCAGTCCGGGAAGATCCACTCCCCCTATGTCTGAGCAAGGATGATGATATCCAAGAGCAACAAGTTGGACAACAACTTCAAGCAGTACCAGAGCAAGTTGTTGCTAGTAAAGAGCAACTAGTTGAGCAACAGCTTGAAGTAGTACTAGAGCCAACTGCTGGGAGTAAAGAGCAATCAGTTGAACAACAGGTTCAACAACAAGCCAGTGTCCAACTTCCGACGACTACTCCTCGATCATCAGTGCCTGTCAAAGTTAGCTCATACGAAAATAAGAAACCTTCATCAGAAGTGACAATGTATTTGGAAGCTATGAAGGAAAATATTAGAAAATCGAGTGCATCTCGTTCTTCTCATGAGCCAGCATTAGAAGATATCGAGGAGTGGGAAGAAGACGGTGTCATGTATAATCGGCGGACGGCTTTAGTTAAACCAGGAGTTCCAATATACAAGCTTGAGGATGTTCCTCCTAAATTTGAGAATGGGAAGCCGTTAATGACATCCGTACAACTTAGCAAACAACCCGTCGTGCTCAGAAGAATGCATGAGTGGTACATCACTGCCAGCACAAAATATGGTCTTAATTGCGTCACATTTCGTATTCCAAAAGAAGCATTCTGGAGCACTGGAGTAGATAAACGAGTCATTTTATTTGACGAGCTGCTTTCCCTTTTCCATCGGGGCATGCTCGAAATCAACCTGCTGCTCGTCTGGTGCTTGTAAGTGCTCTAATATTTTGTATTTGCTTTTCTTACTACACGCATACGCATTTCATGAGATTATAACAATTCTGGACTTCTTCAATAGGATGCAATACATGGATAATGAAAAGTTGGCGCACAAGACAGGTATCCTTGACCCTACTAGGATTGCAAAGTCGCTATTCGACGTCCAGGCGAATCGAGAATCAAGCCAGTACAAACACATGAAAAAAAAAGATTTTGAAAGAGCAATTGCAAAACTTAAGAAGGATAGAAAGGCAGAAGTTGCAGCTTACATAGGACATGCGATGTTTAACTTTGTCAGAGACGGCCAGGACCTCGTAAAGGCTCCGTACCACTTCGAGTAAGTTCGACACATGGCATTGAAATAGCAATTATTGGTAATTGTTAATACGTGTGTTTGTATGTTTGCAGTAATCACTACATAATGATCTTCATCAAGCCAACGCAGGGAATGGCAACAGTCTTGGACTCGGCCGATTACCCACCAGATCGTTACAAAGATTTCCTTTCCATTTTGAAAAAGTACGTTTATTCAATAATTTTAATTTACGCACATTTAGAATGTGTTGACAAGTTTTATATGACATTTCTTGTATTACAGCGCTTGGCGGTTTTACGCGGAACAGCTTGGCGGTCAGAGACCTCCTAATACGAATGCATTTGACATTAAAACGTATGATGCTTGTCCGAAGCAGCCTGCTGGGAGTGTCTTATGCGGGTATTATGTATGCGAGCATCTTCGGACCGCCGCCGTATATAGAGTCAATCGTGAGGATGTAAGTTATCCTTAATGTCGATACCTTATTTTCTTACTTTTGTGTTTCATTTTCATTGTAACTAGCATAGTTTAATGCTTATATTCTCTGCTATTCAATATTACCAGAAACATTATTTTCATATTTTGATTCCAACTTCAAAATTCAATTGCTCATAGTACAACTGCTCCAAAAATACCTACTAAATTCTTGTATACTCTCACTTTGATCTATACTTTGAGATTGTTCAAACCAACACATTCTAAACCTTGTTATGTGTTATATTGCAGCACAAGAAGAATCTGAACGAAGAATGGCCGGTTTGTAGAAGTATTCCTGATGGAGGAGCCGACAGGATTGTTTCTGAACTCTGTCAGTTCATTCGTCGCGAAATTTTGCACAAAACGGGGAAGTTCTTTGATAAGAGAGGTTCAGCAGCTGATGCGCCAGAACTTTGCGACTATACCAATCTAAATAGTTTTTAGTGAAAACTTGTAAACTTTGAGATGAAATTGTATCTGTAACTTGTGTGTATGTATATTGTTTTAGTGAAATTGACTTCTGTGATGATAATATTGTTGTCTTTTGTTCTGTGATGATTGTTGTTTTTTGTTCTGTGATTATATTGAATTGACCTGGAAATTAGAAATAACAGCAGTAGTACTGCATGACTGTGAAAAACAATTATCACAGGCGGCTAGATACAAGTAAAGAAACATCTGTGATAACCTAATTTTCACAGGCGGTGTCTGTTATGGTAGAAAC
Source organism: Tuctoria greenei (assembly GCA_036927565.1). Lineage (NCBI taxonomy): Eukaryota > Viridiplantae > Streptophyta > Magnoliopsida > Poales > Poaceae > Tuctoria > Tuctoria greenei. The sequence goes on along the minus strand of JAYESD010000007.1, from coordinate 129,096,231 downwards.
CGGCTGCGTTAAAGGGTCTTCACAGACGGCTGATATAGGTAAACTCTGTCTGTGATAACACCATTATCATAGACGGGTTAGTTATGCTTCAATAACCGTCTGTAAAGACACATTATCATTGACGGTTAGTTATGCTTCAAAACCCGCCTGTGAAGACATATTATCATAGGCGGTTAGTTATGCTTCAAAATCCGCCTGTGAATACAAATTATCATAGACGGTTAGTTATGCTTCAATACCCGACTGTGAAGACTCATTATCATAGGCGGTTAGTTATGCTTCAAAATCCGTCTGTGAAGACAAATTATCATTGGCGGTTAGTAATGCTTCAATACCCGTCTGTGAAGACTTCTTATCATAGACGGTTAGTTATTCTTCAATAACCGTCTGTGATAAGACGTTTATCACAGACGGTTATATATGCTACACGACCCGTCTGTGATAAAGTATTTTCACAGACGGCTAGCCTAAGTAAAGAACCGCCTATGATAATCGGTCTTCACAGGCGGCTATCCTTAGTGAAGAACCGCCTATGATAATTAGTCTTCACAGGCGGTTTCACTTCTCCACCTGTGAAATTGCGGATTATCACAGACTCTTCGTTTCAGGCGGTTTTAAAAGCCGTCTGTGATAATAGGTTTGGAGCCGCCTGTGATGAGGCTTATTGTAGTAGTGATGTATTTCAATCCTCATTAGTCGAGGATCATGCTAGTGCACAAAAAATCCTAAGAGCCGGCTGCTCTCACCTTCTCCGTTATGAGCAAGCAATGCACAAGGTCACACTACGTAAGAAAGTAACGAAGAAGACATCTTGTGTCTAGGCTGTCGTCCGCAGAGGTAATACTGTAAAGTATATTGGATAGGTGTAAATTTAAAAGATTTAAAAAAAGGTCCTGAAAAAATAGAAGGAGAATAGTGTATAAAACATGCTTTAGAGGAAACAAGTGCGGATAGCCATAGAGACACTGAATTGAAACGCATCCCCAATGACATGTCAGTGCCGAACGCGTTTGTAACGTATTCGTCCTCAGCTCCAGCAGTAAATGCAACACGTCTCTTCCCCATCCCGCATCTCGCCGTCCCTCGTGACTTGCAAGCAGGACGCCAGATCCCTCCCTGCTGTCGACCAGTCGCCCTGTCCTCAGCCGCCCTCCCCCCCTCACCTCTGCCCCACCCACCCCCCACGGCGCCGTCGCGCACACCGCGAACTGCACCCTGCACCTGAACCCTAGCCCGCCCATCTACGGGCATCGATGCACCCACCGCCTCCGCTGCCTTGTTTCACTCGGCGCAGCCGATGCTCTCCTCCCCTGATTAGTGCAAGGTTCCATATTGAGTATTGTTGGCAGAAGCACCCCTCATACGTCATACAAAGTTACTTAGACCATCCGTAGTGCACTATAGGAATCCCGATCAAATACGTCGGCCAGGGCCGACGTAACTAAGGCCAAAACTGATGTAAGTTACTTAATTATGTCTGTTTTTGCTTAATTACGTCGGGCACTGGCCGACAAAGCAGTTTGGATGTGATTAAGGTAACTTACGTTAGCCGCCGACATAAGTTACTAACTTTTGTCAGTATCCCTCAACCGACTTAAGTTACTTACCGGGATGGGCCGCGGGTTGGGCCGACAAACTTACGTCGACAGCGGCTCGGCTGACGAAAGTAAAGTGGTCTAACTTACATCAGTATAGCATGACCGACGTAAGTTAAGTGATATAACTTACATCGGTATGGTCTGGCCAACTTAAGTTAAACTGGATTAACTTACGTCGGCCCAATCATAGCCGACGTAAGTTACGTTTTCATTTAAAAAAACAGAAATTGACAACCTCGCACAATGGCAAGCTCCACAGACAAATACAGAAACATATATATACATAAACAGTCCACAAAATAGTCAAAAATCACAAAACGGTTTCAAAACATTCACCGGGCACGCTAGCCCCTCCACTACCTCTGGCTCCAAGATCTTCTCGGCATGTCCCTCCGGGTGCCTGTAGGTGTGGCGAAGGAGTTAAACATGTTACAACTTCCATCATCTCACTCTCTTCCTCTCCCTCTCCCTCTCCCTCTCCCTCTCCCTCTATCTCTTTCTTTCCTCTCACTCTCTTCTTCTCCCTCACTCTCTCTCATTCTCTCTTTCTTCTTGTCCCTCACCGTCTCCCTCTCTTTGTGTCAAAATTTCTCTCTTCCTCTCCCTCTCCCTCTATCTCTTTCTTTCCTCTCACTCTCTTATTCTCCCTCACCCTCTTTCTCTCATTCTCTCTTTCTTCCTGTCCCTCACTACCTCCCTCTCTTTGTGTTACAATTTCTCTCTACGTCTTCCCCTCTTTCTCTCATTCTCTGACTCTCTTCCTCTCTCATTCTCTCACTCTCTTTCTCTCCCTCTCTTTCTCTCATTATCTCACTCTCTCCCACTCTATGTTCTACCTCCTTGTCTCTCTATGTAAAATACTAAAATGAATACGACAATATTAGAGAAATAGTTTATTACCAGCTCCGGGGTCTGCTGCGGTAGAAGCGCAGGAATCTTGATATCCTAAGCGGAGTTTCAAGCAAGAGTATGCCATTGCAAAATATGAGAAGATATATGTTATTAAAATGCTATGAAATTTAACTATGGTAGTTTATATTACTTACTGCCACCGTTGCTTGCATCTAGGCCATCATTAAGATCGTCATCCGCTGCTCCTCCCTTGCCTCCGCCCTCGACCTCTCTAGCTCCGCCTCATTCTGCGGTAGCATCTCCTTCAAAGCAAGGAGCTCCAACTGGGTTTGCGAGAGACGACCACTTGAGGACCCAACGGACGAGACCTGTGTCGATTAAGTGCCTCTCAAAGGTTGCGACGACCTCAAGTCGACAACTTCATAAAAAATGGCAAACCTGCAATAGAATGAAAACACTAAGTAGAAAAAGATAAATTTAAAAAAAATGAAACAAATAACCAACTCACTGTCCATGGGCCTTCCCGCCTCCGCTCGCGTACACGGCTTGGGAGTCGATCGGCACATTTTCCCAATTGTAATCTGCACCGTGTATCTTCGCGACTTCCTACGTTTACTTTGCCTACAAAAAAAGAAATCTTGAAAGCATGTCAATAATAGTATTAGTTATAATGAAATTGTTGAATTTCAAAAACTTACCAGTCAATCGGATGTGACATGGCTACACTGCTCTAGCTGAGAAGGGTCACTTCTCTTGTGACCTCTCTTCCAAACCTGGGTCAGGGTCGGCTCCTGACCCGTCGCTCGCTCCTGTATAACCGTGTTAGTGAGATAAATATATTAGGACACATAAACAAATTGGAAAGTACTTACCATGCGTTTAGCCAAACGCAAGTAGTCGTCGCCGCCATAGTTGTGCTTGCCCTCGGACCCCATGCGACATTGTCTAGCCTTTGTGGACTTACCGACGAAAGCTTCGCTAGCCCAGTATCGACAGAGAGCCAAGTACGCCTCAGGGTTACCTTGTAACCATGAAATACTAACCTGCACATATTTCATTTTTCATCAAAGTAGTTAACATACATAGGTATTGTAAATATTTAACAATATTAAAAACTTACCTCCACATACTGCTCTTCTGCCAAGTACATGTCGGAGTCCTTCCTAAATGGACCCCTTTGCTGCTTCTGCTCCCGGGGGTGCAGCTTGTAGTACTTGTTGACGGCCCGATTCTGGGTGTTCGACAACATCGCCGTCATGAGCTTCCGAGTGTTGTAATAGAACACGTGCCTCGCGTGGTCCTCCATGCCCGGTTCTTCTACCTGGTACCTTAGCTTTAAGCAAACAAACATTTAAGTGATATGCATTACCAATTCAAATGAGTTGAAAAATAAAATAGTTAAACTTACCATAAAATCATTCCACACGGCTCCCTGAACCGTGTTCTGGACCTGGTGAGAGACACAAGCGTAGTCATCCCATGACAGGGCAAGGAAACCGCTAATGACACCGGGGTAGTGCAACTTCACTATAGCACCCAGGACACTGTTAACCTGCATGTGGTGTTTCTCGACCCCTGTGTACGACTTGTTGTACCAATATCTGCAAAATATATTAAATCATTAAGTAAAGGAAAACAACATCTACTATTTAATATACTATATACAGTTTTTTACCTGTCTCCAACAGGACGAATAGTGATACGCTGAGCAGGAATCGAAGGAGGAGCCACAAAGTGGGTCCTCCTCGTCCGTCACCTCTGTTGTGGTGCCGCCGCGTCCTATGACCCTGAAGGCTCTACGGAACCACTAGAGCCCAAAGGAAGGCTAGCGGTAGCCAGCTCCATTGAAAGGCTAGCGCTAGCCGGCTCCAAAGGGGGGCTAGCGCTAGCCGGCTGTGAAGGGGGGTAGTGCTAGCGGGCTTCTGAAGCGGCCCTCTAGCCTCTGAATCGCACTCAAATGACTCTGAATCAGACTGTACAAAAGAAAAATATTGATAATAAATAATTATAAACAAGTGCAATTTATAAAATAACTTCATTGTAAACTAAAATTTACTTTCGTCCGCTGAAAGCACACGTGAGCTGAGAGTGGAGTGTGCGCTGGAAACAGGGAACATCGGCTCGAAGTCAACGAGGTCTCTGAGCAAGGGTCTCGTGCCAGCTCAAACCCTCTTATTGACTTCCCCTTCCCCTTCGACGACATCCTTTTGCAAAGAATAAATGAAGATAATATACAAATCTAATGTTAAGTTAGTGAATGAAGCGTTACTTCATAAATTTCAAAATTCATCAACACCACGGTCATGCACACTACTCCTTAAACCAGCCCATCGATCTTCTTCTTCCGCATATCATTTTCGTTTTCAAATATCAACAGGCTCAACTAAGTCATTGATTTCTTTAGTTTCCAATTCTAATTTTGTTTCCTCTTTCATGCCTGTCTCGTATCTTGAGCGTCTCCAACTAAGTCATCAAGTCCTACACCGGGCTCGACTAAGAAGGAGTCTGGCAACTCTTCCTCTTGGTAGACCTCATCGTCCTCAGCTTCCTCATGGTAATCATCATCTCCAGGAGCGTATAATCGCTCACGAGGATTCACCTTATGTACCACCCACCAAGCTTTGAATTTATTGCATAGATAAGGTAGATAGTACACTTGCTCTACTTGGTGTGCAAGAACTAATGAATTGAATCCTTTCAATCGTTCCTTGTGTTTTACTTCGACCATGTCAAATTCATTTACTCAAATTCCACGAATGGAATCAAACCATTCACAGTCAAAGAGTACTGCTCGAATTGTCTTGTTTCTGACAAAAGTGAATTCAAGGATTTTTTTAATAATCCCGTAGTAATGAGTTTCACGTTCTTGTGAATCGATGCCCTCAACATAACTCCGGTATTACATGTTGCCACGAGAAGATGAAGATATTCAAAATAAGTTGTATGGAATCAAAAGCCATTGACATCATACCACCATAGCTTCTAACGTTAACCACTCCATAGGATAGTAGTCGCAAATCTTCATGGACGTTGGCATCTTTTTTGCATTGTCCAAGATATGAAGTTATTAGACAACGGCTCATATTCTTACGTTATAAGAAAATTTTGTTAATATTGATAAGTTAACGGGAAAACATTACATGATCTCAAAACCAGGAAAGAAAATTAGATCCCCCATTTATTCCTTCCCGTTGCATCTATTCTATTTGTTTCCTCATGGGTTCATGTCTATGTCTCTAATTTTGCTTGTCGAACTTACTGCATGAGAAGAGAACCTTTTAGAATAGTGGTGTTGCAAAATATGCTTAAAAGCATAAATGTAGGAGAAACAATTACTTGAAATATACCCCATTTCATCCATATTAGCGTACATGTATAAGAAAGTAGCATGCCTTTATTTTTCGCTAACGTCGTAGGAAGTATAACTATCAACAGTAGTGCCTTTTGTTGCAAAAATGGAGAGATCGCTACAAGGAGGTTGCTCATCCATATTGTACCGCATTGCCGAAGTATTGACATTGTGTTCCTCTGCAAAGTAAACACTTGAGAAGTATCCTACTTCCTTTAGAGTAAAAGCTTCAGCGATGCAACCTTCAACCCTTGCCCCGTTACCAACCATTGGTTTCAGATATCTGAGTGATCTTTCAATATGATACATCCACCTATATTGCATGGGACCGCCCACTTTTGCTTCAAATGCAAGATGGATTAAGATATGTTTCATTGGATTGGAAAACCCTGGAGGAAAAAAATTCCATCATACACAATAGTACCGGAATCTCCTTCTCCAACTTAGTCCTCATCTCTGGCGTGATTTCTTTAGCATAGAGTTGCCTATAGAAGTGGCTAAGCTCGTCTAACACCTTCCACACCACATCGTCAAAGTAGCCTCGAAACATAACAGGCAAAAGTCTTTCCATGATTATTGATAATCATGACTCTTCAATCCAATGAGCTTTCCCGTTTTCACATTCACGGCTCGTCTCAGACTAGCTTCATAACCATATGGGAATTTAAAACTTTGCATCCATTCGAGAACTTCTTTCTTTTTTTAGGTCGAAGACAGTAAGGAGTGCATGGTTTACCACCATTTTCGGAGACCTCAAGAGTTTGACGGTTACAAAGCTCGGCGAGATGCTTTTGAGCCTTTAAATTGTCTTTTGTTTTGCCCGTCATGTCCACGCATGTGCTTATGATACATTCGATCATGTTACACTCTTGATGCATGACATCAATGTTGTGCCTTAAAATCAACGACGTCACATATGGTAGCTCCCGAAGTCGACCTATGTGAGCCCAATTGTGTTTGTCTCCATAACCTTTGAAATATCTAGGACAACCTTCATCTGGCACCAATTAGTCGAACATATCAGGTATTTCCAACCCATTAAGATGTTTTAGTGGTCCTTTAGTGACAACGATGTTCTTTCTAAAGACATTCTTTTGTTGTCTAAACATGTGATTCGGAGGCACCAACGTCTATGACAATTGAAGTAAGATATCTTGGCTCCATGGGTAAGTCGAAAGAAATCGGTATCCGAAGCACATATCGGACACGTCAACCGACCATGAGTGCTCTATCCAGAAAACATGCCATATGCCGGAAAATCATGGATGGATCACAAATAAGCAGCTCAAAGGTTGAATTTCTGCTTCTTGTAACAGCCGAACGCTACGACTTCTGTCCATAATATTTTCAACTCTTCGATCAACAATTTCAACATCACGTTGAGACATGACCCAGGATGATCTGGCCCAAGTTCAATAAGGCTAAGAAACATGAACTCATTCTTCATGCAAAAAGTCGGTGGAAGATTGTACAGAGTGACAAAGACGGGCCAACAGGAGTATGGTGTGGCATTTGTGCTGAACAGCGTGAACCCATCTGTTGCCAACCCGATGCGAATATTGCTCGCTTCACGACCGAATTCTTGATTGAACCATTCTAGCGCCTTCCATGCCTCAGCATCAAACAGGTGTGTCATGACGCCATTGTTCTGGCGCTCACCTTCTTCGTGCCATCTCATGTGTCTGGCCATTTTTTTTTGAAAGGAACAACCACTTCAACCTAGGTGTCACGGGTAAGTAACAAAGCTTCTTACATGTGACTTCCATCGTCACAATATCACCATCGTTATTAACAACTACGACAAACCTCGATTGACCATATTTAAACATTTGTTCTCATTGGCATGCTCTCTCCAAAAAAGCATGCAGTTGTTCGGACACACATCAATCTTATCGTAGTTCATACCGAGACCGGAAAGAATTTTCTTTGACTTATACATATCTTTAGGAACTTTGTTAGGATTTGGAACGACATCATTGAACAAATTGATGAGCTCATTGTAACAGTTATTAGAAAAGAAAAACTTAGACTTAATTGCCGTAAGTCTAGTCACAAAATTGAGGATTGTCATTTTAGTGTGTCCATGCAGAGGTTGTTCTGAATCTTTGAGAAGTTTGAAGAACTCCTTAACCTCCGTTTGAGGATCCTTCGTAAGCTCACGTCGTATAGCTTCTAGCATCTCATCCATCATATCAACCTCTGTGGCATCATCATTGTCCACTTCCACTTCTTGTACAGCTTGAGAAGTTGTCTCGTCATGGAAGTTCCACAACTCATAATGTGACACGTATCTGTTTCGACACAAGTGCATCGTAAGTTCTACTTTGTCCAAAAACGTTCTGCTTTGGCATTTCGTACATGGGCATCGCGCCTTATCGCTATTTGACAATGAAAAAGCTCATTCCACAAAAGTTTCTATCTTGGCGTACCACTCATCTGAGTGACCACCAGTTCTGCTCTTCTAACCAGTATACATCCAACTACGGTCTTTTCTCATGTTTGACTCTGCAGTTTAAAGCCGGACAAATTATCATTAGTTTTTTGTTAATTTATGCACGACAAAATTTTGGCAGCATAACGCCGCATGTTTTTACACTAAACCCCCCAAATATAGTGTAGTGCTTCAAGCTCTGGGGCAACTGACCAAAATGGTGCAGTTTTCAAGACATCATAAGTAGGTTACGTTATCTTTTATTTCGAGTCATTTCAAAAACAGAGGAAACAACAAGAGAGAGAAAGAAGAAAGAATGGGAGAGACAATGAACTAGTCCGACACGAGTCCTTCCACAGGTCAACGGTGAGAGACTGCTCCCAAGCATGGACGACATCATCGACGAGTGCAAGACCTGCTTCTTTGCGGGGCACGACACCACCGCACACCTGCTCACCTGGGCCTCCTTCCTGCTGAGCATGCACCCGAAGTGGAAGCCCAAGCTTCGAGAGGAGGTGCGGCAGGAGTGTGGGGACCACGAGGTGCCGACCAACAATGTTCTTAGGAATCTCAAGCTCATCAAGATGTTCTTTTTCGAGATATTGCAGTTATACGCCCTAGTATCGCTGATACAACGACAGGCAAGGTCAGACCATAGCTCGGTGGCGTTACGGTGCCCGAGGGAAAGATCCTGAATATCCCGATCACGACTATCCACCATGACAGAGAGGTTTGGGGCGAGGACGTCGGCAAGTTCAGGCCTGAGAGGTTCATGAACGGGGTTGCCAAGGCGGTCGAGCACTACAACACACTGCTGTGTTTCTCGGACACGTCTCGGACAGGACTTCAAGATGATTGAGGTGAAGGTCGTTGTCGCCTTGATCCTCCAGAAGTTCTCGCTGGAGCTTTCGCCCAACATTCACTAGACGGACTGGACTGGACTGGACTACTCCAAACGAACATCTTGGACCTGTTGGGCCTTTTTCCTTAGCTCCATGTGCACCTGCACAACCTTCAAGTCTCGGGCCGGCGCATTGAAACCCATGTTGATGATGATGTGCTTGTGGTCCAAGTCCGACAACAGGAGATGCAGGACACGAGAGTAGCCTAGGCAATGACGATGGTTCCACAGAAACGTAGTTCTTCAATTGCTTCTTAGGAAAAACGTGAGGCTTTATCTGACATGAGGTGTGCACCGCCTATGGGCTCATCTCCAACTCGTGTCTGGGGAGCGGCTGGGTGCGGTGCTGATGCGGGTACGGGACATACCCCGGCCCACACGACCCACCTCTCTTATCTTCCTCACACAACACTCTGAAGCCACTGGCCAACACCGATGTCGTGGCACCCGATAGCCGACCACCACCGACACCGCCCTCCTCATGGCACATGAGCTCGGTGCCCCCATCGCACATCTGAAAGTCGCCTAGAGGGGGGGGGGTGAATAGGCAATAGTACCTAAAATGGCTTATTCAAACAAGATTAAATCGCTGAGGCCGGACTTGTCTGAGCTAGTCTGCTCAGCATAGGGGAAAACCTAAAAACTTGATTTCTAAAAGTTATTTGCGGAATTTAAGTTCACTCAAGTTGTATAAAATGTATAGTAACCTAGTGCAACTCAGATTAACAAGCTAGCAATTACATTACAAGATTTTAGCAAAGATATATGAGGAACAATATGAACCCTAAAAGCAATTCTAGTGATTACGAAATGAAAAGCGACAAGCGAGACAAGATTTATCCTATGGTTTAGCTCCACGAAGAAGCCTACATCCAAGTTGAGAAGTCCACAAAGGATCGGGTCTCACTTGACCCTTCTCTCACCAAGCCACTACGATGGTCGGCTTGGTTTCCACTATATCAAAGGGTAATCACCAAGTTTGTCTGGGGCTGCTCACAAGTTGAGGCACCCACAAATCAATACAACGAGGAGCACACGAAGCTCAACTTACACAATCCACAAAACACAACACAATGTGCAAGAGATCAAACCGAGAGCCAAAGCGCGATGATCTTCCTTCACTCTCCAACCCAAATCCTAATCTCTTCAAGATTTGGTCTTAGAGGGCTAGTAGGACGAGTATAAGGCTTTGGAAGGCTCTAGGTTACTTGAGGCGGCGCTAGGGTTCAAGAGGTTTCAAATAGAGGTCGGGGTCCCCATTTTTATAGTGGTCCCGACAACTAACCGTTGCCCCCAGGACCAACCCGGACTTGTCCGACCTTCTAGGTCCACTGACAATTTTACATCATCTAATGACAAAATAGATGACATGCGCTCAAATGTTTAAATTTCAAACGGCCACTTACAACACAGACTAGTCCGAAGTAGAACAAAAAGGTTTGGTCTGTCCCAAAATGGACACAACTGGGAAGGTCGGGACTAGTCCGGCCATAGGGGTGGACTAGTTCGGCCCTCTAGGGTTTTCTCTTGATTTATCTTACTAAGTCTCAAATGTACTAGTCTGTACCACAACGGACAAGTCCAAACTTTTGCAGAGAGCTTTGGTCTGTTCCAAAATGAACAAGTCCGGTCTTTGGGGACTTATCTCCAACTCCACTAAGGGATGAACGGACTAGTTTGTATCCATATGGACAAGTGTGATCTCCTCCAGAGACCCTTAGTCCAACAAAAAACAGACTTCTCTGCCTGGATGGACTAGTCCAGCCCTGAGGCTCGGACCAGTCCGGCCTCCTAGGGTTTTCTCTCATTTTGGCTTCTCAATTAGGTTTTTCTCTCAACCACCACTTTGAGCTCTCTAGAATGATCTCCATGCACACGATACATCCACCCTCTCACATGACATGGCTTATATAAGCTCAACACCATAGAAACCATAATTTCTATGCTTGAGTCTTTGACGCCCATTTTATCCTTTTCCTTTTTGAGGGATTTCATCTCATTTCATCCATCACACATGTGCTTAAGTTCAACTCAGCTCATTAGTCTCCTAATTGTCATCATCAATCATCCAAAACCCACAGGGATGCCTAGATGCACTTTCAATCTCCCCCTTTTTGGTGATTAATGACAACACATTAAGACTTCAACAAAAAGGATAATAATTTTTTTCATAACATATATTTGTATGAGTGACCCCCCCCCCCAATGTAGGCATCATGAGTAAGAAAGATTGAGAGATTTCTCATACATATACATGTTATGGTGGGGTTCCTAAGTGATGTGCTCATAAATTGTGATAAGGCACCAAGTATACAAGATGAAACATGTAACTCAAGCATAATATCACAATTTAGACAAGATACATGAATTAAGTCTTACTTGAACTGCAGCGAGTTTTAAAACATAAGTCCATAGTGGATCAATCTCTCCCCCATAAAACTATTATCTAAGTACCCCCATCCAATCTCTCCCCCTTTGGCATCAAGACACCAAAAAGGAAAAGAGAGAAAGAAGAGTCCTAAGATCTATTCTTCATCATCATCGACGTTGTCGTCGTCTTCTTCTCCACCTTGGTGCTAGCTATCGCTCTCCATGGCTTTCGGGCCATCATTATCATCATCTTCGGACGGAGCCGCCGTAGAGGTAGCAACTTCACCAAATTTAGCAAGCTCCTCGGTGGTGAACTCCGGGAATGGAGTCATCTCCCCATCACTCTCCGCGACGAGAGACATAGGGATGTCCAACTTGTCGCACATCGCATTGAGATACTTCTCTTGGTGATGCTCCATGCGACGTTGCCGAACATCCGTCTTCCGGCAAGAGGAGAATATGGCTTTGAAGCACTTGAGGAATCCACTGTCGCATTGTGATGAAGGAGGAGGTGGAGGAGGTGATGGCACTAAGCGAGAAGAAGAGGCGAGTGGATCCGCATTCTTCCTTCGTGGGGCAGCTAGCTTCGGATGTGGATTTTGAGGACGAAGCCTTCGGTGAGTGATGTCCTTCTTGAAGGTGAGTCCATACACCTTCTCGATCATGTACATGATGTAAGGAGCATATGCACATGATTTGTTTGGAGTATGCGAGATGTTGAAGATGTCGTCAAAGATGTAGTCCACCACATTGAAATGGATATCTCCATCAATTAGCACCAACAAGTGCCTCAAATTTCCTTGAATAATCCCTGCATCTCCATCTTTGGGGGCAATAGTCTTCCAGAGCACCCGGTTGAGGACATTGTAGAAAGGCTTTATGTTCCTTATGAGCCCCGTCTCAAAAGGTACATGACTTGGATACATGTACTCCAAAGTGTCTCGATCAACTGACTTTACGTTGGAAATGATGATCTCATTCTCCAGTTGATCCTCCAAGTCTAGTAGCTGAGTAAACTCCCAGTAGGTTGTGGAGTATTGCTCTCCATGGGTCATCCAAGTGATCCTCCTACCCCCGTCGGTGTGGAAGTAGACAGTAGAGTAGAATTGGGCAATAACCTACACATTCCAGTCAAATAGAAAGGTCATGAACTTCTTCAAGCCATGGTGCTCTATGGCATCAATCACAGCATTGAAAGCTAAGTGATCCTTCTGGGCCATGTCATGTAGTCCCAATAAATCCACTGAGCATCTGTGACTTGAGTTTGCTTGGACATGTGGACAGCCGATAATAGTCACGATGGAAATCACACCAGAAATTGGGATCCACTGTGCTCCTTTCCCTTTGATAGACATTGACCTTCCTTAGCTTCCTTGCCTTCTGTTGACGGTTGTTATATACCAATTTCATCCGTCAATTTAACTAAATTATGTGAAGGATTTGTCATTTCTTGCACACATCACCTTTCTATCTAACCCAATTCCACTTGGACTTGGAGAAATATGTGTATGCAGCATTTTATGTGGGAAACGAGGAAATGTAGAGGGACCAATCCTATAAAATATCATCCCAGCCAATCAGGCGATGACACGTGGCATCCCATAGATAAAATGGCCCACAAACAGAAGTATCCCAGGAGATCCAATGGTGTATCACCCATATACATCAATGGGACCCACCTGGTAGCCACCTGGAGAAAGCACACGATAAACAGTGCAATGACCAGGTCAGCCGAACCAGGGGGTCGGCCGACCTGGTCTTTGCACCAAACTCGGTTAGCCTCCACGTGTTGGCTCCTCCCGGCTCCCTGAGTCAATGGTGACTGATTCGCGCGCTTTTCGTGGCGGGAACCAACCTAAACACTAGTATAAATAGGACCCCCTACCCCTAACTTCAACACACACCACTTGGGAATCATTCTATTGTATACACTATCTTCCATAGTCCTTAGAGGAGTTAGGATGTAGAGAGGAGAGCCTCTAGCCCCATGTGAAGGAGTCTCTCTTCCCAATTCCACATTGGGAAAGGTATGGCTTATGTATTCCTTCTTGTATTTGTGACTTTGTGCTCAATAAAGATATTATCTTTAGTCTTCTTTTATACGTATACTTGGACAAAGTGTTTCTTGTTTGATTGTGGAGTCCATGTATGTGGAAGGTATAGTCTTTATGATTTCACTCTCATGCTCACATCTTATGGTCATAAACACTATAGACCCCCACTATAGTCTATGTAGTTATGATATGATTATGTTAATATGAATGACTATGCTATGCAATCAACATTGGTTGAACAATGTTTAGGTTAGTCATTGCCTTAGGATGGCTTATGCCATGGCTCCTAAGGTATTTGCTTAGTATGCTAGAATGGTGCTAGGGTATTTAAGTAGTGTCGGATGTCTCGTAGACCCACGGATTGAAGAGGTAGGCAGTAGGTGGTGACAGTCCTATCTGTCCTTTGTAATCCTCCAAGTTCGGCTATGCCACAAGCTCTTGGCGGGAGTCAATCTAGTATTGCTAGGGGTAAGCCCGTGCCCGATGTGTTGAATAGCATTGCATAGGAATTCATCATTGACATGATCATTACTATCTACCTTAGGCTATGTATATGTATTAGGAGCATTGTAGGAGCAACTCTCTAACTCTCAATCCAATCTCCCTCTAGGACCCATTTTACCCTTTAGAATAGATTGCCTAGGTGTGTGTCACACTACCCCTATTATCTACTTACCCCTGTCCGGATAATGGATTAGTATCCCATAGCTTCACCATAAGAGTAGTATATACTTTACTCCATTGCCTTCCTTTGGGATAAATACGATACCCTTGGGAATACTCATGGGTGAAATGCTACAACAGTATCTTCTGTGCGCTTGCGGATCTCATCTCTTTACCGGAGATGATCTGTGGTGTTATGAAATACCAACAAGCATTTCTGGCGCCGTTGCCAGGGATGATTTGTTAGTATATCTTAGGAGTCGTCAACAAGCATTTTTGGCGCCGTTGCCAGGGAAGTCAAAGGAAGTGAAGGATAGCTATAACTTGTGATTAAGCTATAGGTACTAATAGTTATTAGACAGGATTACCCTTGTTTGTTTTCTCCTCTGTGTGAAAACAGGGTAGTGTTGGCCAACCCATTGTATGGGATGGCCAACGAGGAGGCAAGTGCTAAACTGCAAGATGAATTAAGGCGCACCTCAACAAATGTCCGCTAGGCAACACCATTGCCTTTTTGTTGGAGAATTTCAGCTTTCAGTAGGAGCCAAAGTCATCCATACCCAAGCTTGGGGAAGGCTCGAAGAAGTTCTTCTTTGTTTGCCTCCACCATGGGGTGGATAGTTGTCTCTTCATCCAACACTCGTGTCATGGGTTGGCTCCACCAATCCATGACCACATTCATGCTGCAGCTAAATGAGTCCTATTTTCATTCATCATGGATGAGAAGAAGGTCTCCACTCAAGGGGTGGATTGAAGGATGCTCGATTTCCCATAGCTTATCATGCACACCACTTCACAGGGTGGACATGCTAGTTATGGAACTACACCTCCCATTGAAGTGTCATGAATATCCAAGTCGTTGGAGATTTGTTTGGATAATCCAAGTCGTAGATATTCACATGATTTGTGAAAATCCTTGTCATCATGGGATGCGTGGGAATTATTTCCCTAAGACCCATGAGGACCTTTTCAAACAACAACTCCAATGGCTACCATTCACAAGGAGGTCAAGG
Organism: Tuctoria greenei; assembly: GCA_036927565.1. Classification (NCBI taxonomy): domain Eukaryota; kingdom Viridiplantae; phylum Streptophyta; class Magnoliopsida; order Poales; family Poaceae; genus Tuctoria; species Tuctoria greenei. Next base: position 129,081,000 of record JAYESD010000007.1, on the reverse strand, counting down.
GTGGAATTAACATCACCCTTGTATTCAAGGAGGCTATGGCTTTCCAAGGGATTTAAGTTCAACTAGCCTACCTTGAAGTATCTTGGCCAAGCAGAAATCAAGACAACATTCACATGAAGATCTTGGCCAAGGACAAGAACTTAAGGAGGATTCAACGTCCAAGATTTCCCACATCACTTGTTGGGATTCCCACACTTCGACCAAACCCATTCAACCTAGGGCAAGTGACATTGTGGATGAAGCGTTTCTTGTTTGATTGTGGAGTCCACATGTCATCATGCCCAAGGAAGCGTTTGACCCATGATCAAGGAATACATTCAAGAGGGAGAACCCGTCGCTACAACAACATGTTTGTATCAATACAACGGCGAGAGGCTAGGGCGGACATGTGGCCCACATGTCCAAATGACAGCCAAATGAGTTTGGCATGTCAAAACAGAAGAAATCGTCCACATCTTCAACTCCGAGATTGGACAACAAATCATCGTCCTGAACAGAACGGAGGTAAGTCCTACTCATTGTACTTTAAAAATTCGATGAGTCCTTGCCAATATGTTAATTGGTAGTTATCTCATATTTGTTTTCCAAATTACGTCAATCCTTGCATTTGCATGTTTGAAATTCCACACTTGCATGTTGGAAAGTAAAATTTCCAACCATCATAAAACTAAAAATTTGAGTTATGGGAGAAATTTAATTGGATATGAACTACGTGCATGACCACTTGAATTTATCTTCCTAGTTCAAACCAAAAAGATTTGCTTTGAGCCTCATTGCATTTACAAGTTATTTCAAGCTGGGCAAGACAATTTGAAAATTGGGTTCAATTTGCTTTTGGCTAACATAACCTGTCGGTACCCTAGAAACCGTACACCCCTTGAGGTTATAAAGATCTCAAAGGAAAGTCATCTACTTGGTTTGAAGACCCTCGGGGGCCCACATGTCAGACATAACCAGACCCGCTTCTCCAACATGGTTAATCCCTGGGTCGCCACATGTACTACCAAACCGGAGCTACCGCCCACAAGGGGGAAGCTCCGGGCCATGTACCAAAACGGCACCTCCGGACTTAACCCCAGACCGAGAGAAGCTCTGGACCTGACACGTGTCGGGTAGCCCCGGAACTACCTGTTTCCCACAGCAAGCTCCGGAGATGCCACGTGTCCAATCGTCGGATCTTCAGCTCCTAACCTCCGGAGACCCTACAACGGCTCCGGATCTTCAAAGGAGAGCCAAGGACTTCAATACTCGATTAAGTGTCATTAATACCATATTAATGACACTTAAATGGACGATCCTAACGCCAATAATGGTGCTGTCAAAGCCCGTTACAGGGTCATTAAGAGCGATTAAATGTGTTAAATAAGTGTCAATACTAGTAACCGCTGGGGCCACATGTCGGGCCAGGCTAACTTGTAACGGCCTGCCCTTGAACTATAAAAGGACAGGCCAACGACACGTTCAGGGGCTGGACACACACACACACAGGCCTTTGACGCTAAACACAAGCTCACACAGCTAATACAACAGCAACACATCCGTGGAGTAGGGTACTATGCTCAGGCGGCCCGAACCACGTAAACTCTGGTGTGTCCTGTGTCAATTCCTACTCACCATCTTGAATCTCCATGCGCCCATACCGAACTTCAAACTCCCCTAACACTTTAGCCGTGTAGGGAGGTCTGCCGGTTCCAAACCACCGACAGTTGGCACGCCAGGTAGGGGGCGCCTGAGATTTTGAGAATGGTGAACTCTGCTGCTGGATCATCCAACGGTCAACCTGCTATTCAGGCTGTTGGAGGCAATCCCTCCAATAGGCAGCCACCAGCAGGAGCCTCAACACCAGCAGGAGTCACACTTCCACCACCACCGTCTCCTCCAGCAAATCGTGCTGGGCAGCATGATGGTGCGCCGGCATCAATCACTGCGTCGGCAAATCATGACAACCTGGAACACGCGCTTCATGCAGCGCATGCTCTTCTCCAACGCCCACCACCTACGGATGCATCCCGAGATGCACTGGAGCAGTGGAGGGCCGATGTGGAGCATTTGGTTGCAGCAGCAGCCGAACGCCTCAGCAACCAGGGTCCTCCTCCTTCAGGAAGAGCCCCGTCGCAGCGGCGGACTTTGTCTGGAAGACTTGGTCCGCACGTTTCCAATAGCAGGAGACATGCTGCATCACAACAAGTGACGTCATTGCCCTCCGGGGCACGACACACTCACACGGTATCCAGGCTTTTGACTCACGACCTCCGGGCGGAACATGATCGCCGTTACCGCCAGCAGGACGGCCGAGTCCATATTGAGCGTGCCCGTGAAAGACGGGAAGCTCAGGACCTTTCTACTCCTGAAGGAGTAGGAGGAGGCTGTTCAGCCTTGGCCATGCATCTGCGCATGGTTAGATGGCCACATAAGTTTTGGCCTCACCTGCTGGAAACATTCGACGGGACTGTTAATCCCGCTGAATTTCTTCAGATATACTCCACTGCAATCTTGGCAGCCGGAGGAAATGAGGCCGTGATGGCCAATTACTTTCCAGTGGCCTTAACTGGGACTGCCAGGTCTTGGTTTATGAGCCTTCCACCCAACTCTATCAACAGTTGGGAGGAGCTGTTCCATCAGTTCACTGCCAACTTCGAGAGTTTATACACCTGGCCAGGCACTGAACTGGACCTTTTTGCGGTCGTGCAAAAAGGGGGAGAATCCTTGCGTTCATTCATCCAAAGGTTCTCTCAGGTACGAAACACTATCCCTTCTATCTCTAGCACCTCTGTCATTATGGCATTTAGACAGGGCGTACGGGACAAGAAGATGTTGGAGAAACTGGCGATCAAGGAGATCACCAGTGTCACGGAACTCTTCAGCTTGGCTGACAAATGTGCCCGAGCTGCGGAGGGCCGTGAGATGCACTCCAAACCAACCTCGGAGGTTCACGAGAAATCCTCCAAAGAAGAATCCGCTACCTCTGGAGGTGGCAAGAAGAAAAAGAAGACCAACGGCAAGAAGAAGCCATTGGCCGGCACATCCAACGTTGCAGCTACTGCAGCTCCGGGTGCCCGGGGGCCATGCCCCGAGAAACAACCTCGATCGTCTTCTGAAGACGGAGGCAAACCCAAAGTGTGGTGTCCCATTCACAAAACAGGCAGCCACAGTTTGGAAGACTGCCGGGAGGTCCAAAACCTTGCCGAGCGTTACAACAAGCACCGGGAGGAATCTCCTTTCCGACAGAGGGAAGGAAAGCAAAAAGTCGACGAACCTCCGGCAGAAGAGGAGTTGGGATTCCAGGATCCCAAAAAGGTCCTGAAGGCCGTCTACACCTCCGTTGACGATGATTCTGACGTCTCTGACAATGAGCCTCGGAAAACCATGAACACCATTTTTGGTGGATCATGGGATATCACCTCCCATCGCGTCATCAAGAGTATGCATCGGGATATGGCCGCGGTAGCTCCTACAGTCAGGCCGGAACCTCACCGAAAGTGGATGGACACATCCATCACTTCTGATGCTTCGAATTGTCCCTGGGGCATGGTTGGAGCAGGACAATTACCCTTGATAGTATCTCCTACCATCAACAACATCCAGCTCCACCACGTCATGGTAGACGGAGTTTCAGGGCTTAACCTCATCAGCTTCGAAGCTTTCACTAAGCTTCAGCTCCGACCTTCGGATCTCCACCCCTCTCGACCTTTCTCCGGAGTAGGTCCGGGGGCCATCACCTCACTCGGAGCTATTACTCTCCCTGTTACCTTCGGGACACGGGAGAAGTACCGCACCGAGAAGTTGGTTTTCGACGTCGCTCAGATCAACTTACCCTTCAATGCCATCTTGGGTAGACCTGTCCTGTATAAATTCATGGCAGCTGCTCATTATGGTTATCTGGTGATGAAGATGCCAACACCAGTAGGCGTTCTCCGGATCCGCGGAGATCGCACCGCCGGAGTAACTGCACTGGAAGAACTCCATGCGCTCACCACAGCGCAAGAGGACTCCAGGCAGGAGCAAGCTCCAAAACCCCCGAGCATTCGCCAACGAGGTTCGACTTCTGCACCTCGAGTGCAGCCAAGCGGTGACACCGACATTCCCGTCAAAGTCGTCCAAATTGGTTCCGATGCCGCTCAAACCACCCGTATATCAGGAGGATTGAACGACAAATAGGAACTCGCGCTCATCACTTTCCTCCGGGCTAACTTCGACATGTTTGCTTGGCAACCGTCACAAATGCTTGGGATCCCCAGGGAAGTGATTGAGCACAATCTGAAGATCTACCCCGATGCTCGGCCTGTGCATCAGAAGCTTCGGAAGCAATCCATAGAGCGACAGAACTTCATCCGACAAGAAGTGAAGAAGTTACTTGAAGTCGGATTCATCCGAGAAGTCTTCCATCCAAAATGGCTAGCAAACCCAGTCGTTGTGCCCAAGGCCGGCGGGAAGCTTCGGATGTGCATCGACTACACCACACTAAATAAGGCATGTCCAAAAGATCCATTCCCACTACCTAGAATAGATCAGATAGTGGATTCCACCTCCGGGTGTGAATTACTGTGTTTCCTAGATGCATATTCCGGATATCATCAAATCAAGATGTCTAGGGAAGATGAAGAGCATACTTCATTCATCACAGTAGATGGATTGTATTGTTACACAGCCATGCCCTTTGGTCTCAAGAATGCAGCTTCAACTTTTGTACGAGCTATGTACAAAACTTTTGAAGAACTTATTAGAGACATAGTGGAAGTGTACGTCGATGACATCGTGGTCAAGGTCAGGAACCAGGAGTCACTACTTGACACCTTGCAGGCTGTCTTCGACAAGCTGCGGGCCACCCGGACAAAGCTAAACCCAGACAAGTGTGTCTTCGGGGTTAGCTCCGGAAAACTTCTTGGTTTCCTGGTAAGTCACCAGGGCATAGAAGCTAATCCGGCGAAGATTAAGGCCATTGAAGACATGCGGCCACCAACCCGCATCAAGGACGTCCAAAAATTAACTGGATGTCTAGCGGCCCTTAGCCGGTTCATCTCAAGACTGGCGGAATAGGCACTCCCCTTCTTTAAGTTATTGAGGAAGTCTGGACCATTCCAATGGTCCGAAGAAGCAGAAAAGGCATTCCAGGAGCTGAAACAGTTCCTCACCACCCTACTGATTCTGGTAGCTCCGAACCCTGGTGAGTCTTTATTGCTTTATATCTCAGCTACTGACGAAGTCGTCAGTATGGTTCTGGTTGCAGAGAGACCAGAACTACCGCACACTCAGGAATCCAGACCCCTTCGGGAGGGTCCAGAGGTTCCTGAAAGCGAGTTTGGGTCCCAGCTCCCAGATTCGAATCCACAAGAAGTCGCTTCAGGAGACCTAGACCCTTTCGGGAGGGTCCAGGTCATTTCTGAGGAAGCTCCGGGTTCCTCCAGCCAGAACCCTGAGGTCCCTGAAGAAAATCCGGACTCCTCCGAGAGGATCCGGGTCAGTGAAGAGGAAGCTCCGGACCCCTCCGGGAGGGTCCGGACCATTCAGCGCTCAGTGTACTTCATTAGTGAAGTACTACATGATGCCAAGACTCGATACCTAGAGGTGCATAAGCTGCTCTATGCAGTTCTTATTGCCTCCAGGAAGCTTCGCCATTACTTCCAAGCTCACAAAGTCTCAGTGGTGACCTCTTACCCACTTCGAGCAATTTTGCATAATCCCAATTCAACTGGGAATATTGCAAAATGGGCAGCGGAATTGGCTGAATTTGATCTTGAATTTATTTCAAGGCAAGCAGTTAAGAGTCAAGCATTGGTAGATTTTGTAGCAGAATGGACTCCCTCTCCATCAAACCCTGGGGGCCCCAGTGAGCAGAAGACGGAGCATCAAGCTCCAACCTTCACCGAGCCTCACTGGACCCTCTACTTTGATGGCTCCATGCAGAAGCAGGGGGCCGGAGCTAGAATCCTTCTCCTTGCACCGACTGGGGAGAAGGTGAAATACATGGTACACCTTGACTTCAAGGCAACCAACAACATGGCAGAGTATGAAGCACTCATCTACGGACTAAAGGTGGCACTGTCATATGGTGTCAAGCAATTGCTGGTCAAGGGAGATTCACAGCTCATTATTAAGCAGGTGAAGGGTGAATGCTCCTGCAATAATCTCCAGTTAGCTACTTATCTCCTTGAAGTCCAGAGGCTTCAGAAGGATTTCGAAGTCCTAGATCTTCACCATGTTCAGCGTGCTCACAAAGCTGAAGCCGACGAACTCTCGACGAAAGCGTCAACCGGAGCTCCAGCTCCTGACGGAACTTTTGTCCGGAGATTGTCAAAACCCACAGCTCAGCCTGCCGAACTGAGCGAAGGGGGCGAGATCAGCATCCCGAAGCTGACGGTCCCGATGGCCCTGTTACCATGGCAGCCATCAAGGGTCGTAGGTGCTGCCGGAAGCTCCGAGCAACCCAGCACGCAAGACTCAAATGCTCAAGTTAGTTCCGATGCATGGATCTCAGAGATCCAGAACTACTTGAAAGACAACATCCTTCCTGATGATGATGTATCCGCTGACCGGATAGTCAGATTGGCTAAAAGATACACGTTGGTAGTACCGGCGCGGTGCCAACGACATCCTAATGCGGTGCATCACAAGGGAAGAAGGCTGCGAGCTCCCCACAGAAATCCATGGAGGCGAGTGTGGGAACCACGCGTCTTCCCGCACGCTGGTTGGTAAAGCCTTTTGGCATGGCTTCTACTGGCCTACAGCACTCCAGGATGCAACTGAGCTGGTGAAAAAATGCAAAGCGTGCCAATTTCATGCAAAGCAAATTCACACACCAGCTCAGCCCTTACAAATGATGCCTCCTACATGGCCCTTCGCTGTGTGGGGGATGGACATCTTGGGACCTTTCCCAAGAGCCGTCGGAGGTTACAAGTTCCTGTACGTCGCCATTGACAAGTTCACCAAGTGGCCGGAAGCAACTCCAGTTGTGAAAATTAACAAGCAATCTGCTATCAACTTTCTGCAGTCCATTGTATGCAGATTTGGAGTCCCAAACAAAATCATCACTGATAATGGGACCCAATTCACAAGCTCCGCATTCCAAGGATATTGCGAAGACATCGGCATACAAGTTTGCTACGCCTCCGTAGCTCATCCAGCCAGCAATGGCCAAGCCGAGAGAGCAAATGCTGAAATCCTTAAAGGACTTAAAATGCGCACTTATGAGCACTTGAAAAAACATGGAGCCAACTGGATCGAAGAGCTTCCGCCCACTCTATGGGCCAACAGGACATCTCCAAACCGGTCAACTGGAGAGACACCCTTCTTTCTGGTGTACGGAGCTGAAGCAATCCTTCCTCCGGAAATCACCTTGGGTTCACTCCGGGTCTGGACCTTCGACGAAGCCGCGCAGGACCAGCTCCGGCGTGAAGACCTAGACCTCCTTGAGGAGGGAAGGTGCCAAGCAGCTGTTCGGAATGCCCGATATCGCCAAGCTCTACGTCGTTATCACCAGCGGCATGTACACAACCGGCAGCTCAAGAAAGGTGATCTGGTGCTACGGAGAATACAATCCAGAGAAGGGTTAAACAAACTCTCCCCCGGCTGGGAGGGACCCTTCCGAGTGATTAAAGTATCTCGTCCTGGAAGTGTTCGCTTGGCTACTGAGGATGGGACACCTCTCCCAAATCCTTGGAACATCGAGCACCTCCGTAAGTTCTACACTTAATACCACGGAGGTGAGTCTTGAGTAACTTGAGATGTATGTTATAGAGTCATTGTACAGAGTCGGGTAGTTCCTCTGGGAGAGCAGCCGGACCTTTCCCGAAAGGTCCGCAAAGCTCATGCAACACTTGTCACAGTCTCAGGACTAAAAGTGTCGCTAACTACCCTGGGTCAAACGAGAAATGAAACACCCTTAGCCTGGTTCCGTACCCTAAGAGTGCACTTGTTTCCCCTGTACCCCAGACCTATAATGAAAGACATTTTCATGTGAAATAGACTCCACGTGCATTTATTTTGTACAGGCTCAACATTTTTATTTTTCTCTTTCTTGTCTATAACAAAGACGTGCAATTCTTAAGAAATTTTAGTTCGACCAGTTTATATATGATTCGAGTTGTATTGTCAATTCTTTTGGATTCAAATATTGTTCATGGCCAACTTACCTGAAAGACACCAAGCCAATCTAGGGATGGAGTGTGCTATCGACTTAGCCTGGTCAAGCACCCTAAGTACGCCACTCTACCTACATCCCAGTAGGCCGAAGTAAGGCGGGTTCATGTACAGTTGGATCTAGAAGAAAAGACAACACATTCCGTTGTATTTAGAATCGCGTTTGACTTAAAATCTTCTTGAGAGTCATAAGCCGCGACGAAGTTATAGACAAGAAACAAATTTTACTATTTTTCTTGGCTTAAGTGTGCAGGAAAAATAAAATCTACGTTGATGGAGAAAAGCCGGAGCTAACTAAGCTCCGACTCCCCTAAGGGGGGCCAGCCGTCGACGCCGAATAAAAGATGGTGGGAAGACCCCGTAAATGGAGTTTGCTGCCAACAAACTGAGTGTTGGCAAAGGTCATTGCCGGAGCTACTAAGCTCCGACACCCCGGAGGGTTAACTATCGATGCTATACGCGTTGATAGAGACTATTGCCGGAGCTACTAAGCTCCAGTGATAGACAATGCTGGAGCTTCTAAGCTCCGACAACCTCAGGGGGCCTTCACTATCGAAGACTTCGAACCTAAATTCTACAAGTTCGGAGCAAAAGAGTCTTCAACAATGCACAATATCCTCTTGGTACATGTTCACAATCAAATTATGTACATCTACCAGGGGGCCAAGTGAAGATAAGAGTGTTGAAGACAAAAATTGAAATTCACAAAAATTTTGGGGATTTCATTTATCTGGAGACAAGGGATTACATCTGGAGACAAGGGATTACAAAATTGAGGAAGAAGAAGAGAAAATACAAGTGAGAACTATAGAGATGGTCCTAGACCCTATGGAAGAATTGGGCGACCTTCTGGGCAACCTCTGATACGCTGGCTTGGGTAGCTTTGCCTTCTCCTTCGACGGGGCCTTCAAGCACCGGGTCCAGAGGAAATTGGGAGTTCCGGCTGGTGTAGCACGTCAGCACATACTCTGCGACGTTCTTCGCCAGGGATTGCCCCTCAACCTCCAGTTGGTCCGCGATGACATCGCCCACCTTGGAGAGCTTGCTACCTGCTGCGCTCAATGCCTACAGCGCTAGGTCCGGCCCCGGCTCCGGATCATCCGGGCGCACGGGGCTAAAACCCTTCGGTGTCAGGGCATCATTGGCCTTGCTCAAGAACTCCCAAATCTGTAGGGAGTCCTCAGCCCTCAAGCCCTTCATCTCTTCCAGGGATCTTTTGGCCGCCACCAGTTCAGAATTCTCACGGGCAAGACGCTCAACTTCTTTGGCGTTTTGCTGAATCTTTTCAGCAACCCGGCTTTAGAGTTTTCTGAGCTCCTCCTCCTGGAGGTGGATCTTGTTCCGGCGGTCAACCAGGTCCTTCTCTCTACCCCTCACTTTCTTCTCCCTGGCAGTAAGGGCACACTCTTGTTCGTAGAGTTCCTGCCCTCGCACCCAGGTCTTATCCTCTTCCTCTTGGCAGCGCTCTTCCAATTTCTTGGCGCGTTCCTCGAGGCCCTTGTCAGCCAGAGCCACCTTCTCGGTGAGCTCCTCCTCCCTCCTCAGGACGTCATCCCGTAGCTCTAGGAGTTTGTGCTCTTCATCCTCGAGTCGTTTCTCCCTCTCTTCAAGTACCCCTCGGTGCTTGATGAGTGCAGTGTTAATGGCCTCAAGCTGCTCGTGGCGTGCATCGGCCGCATTATTGGCTGCTTTGGACTGATCGTAGATCTCTCGGGATTGAGCGTCGAGGGCACGAGTCATACTCTCCCTGTCATCCAGTAACTATCCCCAGTACTCCAGGCGGATCTTCTCCCGCTTGATCCACTCCTTGTCATCCGCTAGCCTCGACTGCGCCAGCTTGGTCTCGAAGTAGAGCCGATTACGCCACCACCTAAGGGTTTGGCGCTCCTCTTCAAGAGCCTTGCTGTCGTGGAAGAAGGCCAGCTGGACTTGACGTAGACTGGAACATGCGTTGTCAATGGACAGCGACAATGGGATTGGTTCTGGACCTGCTGGGGTCTCCTCCGCTGGTTCCAGCGGGTCTTCAGATACAAAAATTGGGTCCCACTCTACAAGAGCGGTCCCCTGAGTCTCCATGGCACTAGGGCCGTCCTCCGGGATGACCTCAGTCGCCATCGAGGAAGGCCCTGCCGCCAGGTCTTCGTTCACCCCCTCAGGCTGGGGGCCGGCGACTTCGCTGAGGCACTCCGGCTCGGCCGCAGGTACCTCCAACGTCGCCGCTTCCAGAGCTGGAGTTGCTGCTGGCTCCGGCCTGGGCACCTCTTTCGATGGGAGCTCGAGCTCCGTCACCTCTTCAGCAACCGTCTTAGAAGCCGGAAGATCATCAACATCATCCGACCCTGTGGCTGAAGCTCCAACAATGACCGGCTCAGCGGCCGGTGCTTCGGAGGTAGCCAGCCCAACTGCCGGAACTACCTCAGTTTCCGGTGCGTGCGCCGGAGCTTCAATTACCTCTGGCTCAATCGCCGTGGCTTCAGTCACCTCAGGAGTAACCGACGGAGCTTCGACAATTTCCGGCTCAGAGGCCAGGATTACTACTTCCTCCGGCTCAACAGCCGGCGCGTCCATCATCTTAGCACCAGGACCCGGAGCTTCAACCTCCAGGACAGGTGCCTCTGGCGCATCTTCACTCCCGTGGTCCGGCGCAACCACGGGAACTTCTGGGGATGAGTCGAGGTCCATGACCATGACAGCCGGCGCCGGAGCTGTCGCAGCTTCAGCCACCACTTGGGGCAGCACCGGAACAGGAGCAGAAGCTCCCACCCTCACGGCCTCAGACACTGTGGCTGAGGGTGGAGCCTCACTCCCTTTCTTGGGGACGCTGCAGATGATGAACAAAGAAAATTAACAAACAGTTGCTACAATTAAAATAATTGTCCAAGGTAGAGATTAAAAATTACCTTGGGAGGCTTCCGCACCAGCTTGCGCGGAACCTTTTTCCCGGGCATTCTAGGCTGGCCATATTTGGTGTAGAAGCTCCGAAAGGCCCCCCGAAACTTGTCGCGGCCATGGGCGTTTCCCTGGTCGAGGCTCTCCTCGATCGGGAAGAACCCCAGGACCTGGAGGCCTCCACCGACCCAGGTGCTGGAGTCGCGCCCCCGGAGCTAACACCCCGGGAGGATCCCACAGCAGGAACAGACACGCTCCGGGAGGACCCCACTGCAGGAACGGTCTCGTTCCGGGAAGACCCCATTACGGGGACAACCGCCACGGTTGCAGAAGACCTTCCCCTCCGAGGAGAAGGAGCCGAGACGGAAGTAGCGGGCCTGACGGACCTTCCGTCAGCATGCTGCAGCTTCCTCTTCCGGCTCTCGGGTTCGTCCACCAGCTCCTTGCCTTTGCCGACAACCTCGACCCTCGGCTTTGGGGCAGGGACAGAGCCATCTTCGGGCATTCCGGGGATCTCCACCCGGGTGGTTGATCTTCTCTCAACGACACCAAGGTCGTCAATTACGGGCATCTTTCGCCGGAGCTCCCTGCTGAACTCCACTTCCACGTTCAGAGGGAGGAAGGCCGACGGGGGAGTCAAGTCATCACCGTCGACGTCGATGTCGTGCTAGAATTTCTTGAGGTGGAACTCCAAGGTTTTCCCCACCATGTTGGACTTCAACCCGGTCTCAACCCGGTCGTCGTCCATCACGCTGTTGAGGGCCCAAGCGAGTTTCTCCCTCCTCTTCAGCGGCGCCCACCTGTTGACCAGGAAATTGCAAAATACTGCCTAAGGGGTCAATCCTCCCTCCACGCATTGGCGGATCCTGGTCAAAGCAGGGTTGAAAGCTTCCGCTAGCACCGGAGCTTCACTCCAGATCGTCGTGTCGATGCCGGGCAGACTATCGGGCAGCTCCAACCTCTCGTGCTCCTCCACCCTGATGACTATCCAGTCTTTCTTCCAGTCATCCCACTTCCCAGAAGGAAACGACCGGAGGTACTTGAATGGGCACTTCTTGCGCTTCACGAAGTAGTAGAAGCCAAGGTACTCATTGCTACGGCCGGTGGTGTGGACGGTGAAGAAGGTTCGGAAGAGTTCAATGGAGGGGGGGATGCCCACCCACATCTCACAGAAGTGGACGAAGATAGACACAAGGAGGATGGAGTGAGGGCCAAGGTGGTATAACTGCAGACCATGGAAGTCTAGCAGCATCAAGAAAAAGGAAGAAAAAGGCGGGATCAACCCCACCATGGCGTACGAGGAAAAGTACACCATTTCGCCGGCGTGCTCCTTCTTGAAGGGGAGCTCTCCGCCGGCACAGACTAAGCGGTTGAAGAAGTCCGAGGACCACCCCATGAGGGCCCGGACCTTCTTCAAATCGCCGTCGGTCTTCAAACGACTCTCGCGGAGACCCAACTCCATCGCGGCACAGCTAGGCAAGAGAAGAAAAGCGAAGCAGAAGTTGGGAGTTTGATCGCAGGAACAGATGAGAGGCGTAAAGAACTCCTGACGGTGCGCACTTTCCTTCTTAAGTAAGCCCTCGCGATGCTCGGATGGAAACCGCAAGGAAGTCGAAGGTACCACCCAAAAATTCCACCCTGTCGATGACAAGCGGGCCCAAGACCACCCCGACAATCAAGTCGAGGTTCTTACCCAGGTGAACGATTGTCATCAAGAGGCGGGAAGCCCAAAGGCGGCGACCTGACAAGGCGCACGGAACCGATACGGTTTTCGTATCGGGAACCGGCGACCTTCAATTGCGTGAGATCCGCACGCCAAAGATCTCATCTGCCGCACGCGGGATACGCCACACGGCGAGGATTTAATTCCAAGTCCTTGCCAACGGCACCCTCAGAGACCCTCGAAGACTCAGTTCAAAGGTCGCGAGGATGGACCCACCTCCTGCGAAATGACTTCCCCGAAGGTAGGTCCAGGGGGCCACTGTCGGTACCCTAGAAACCGTACACCCCTTGAGGTTATAAAGATCTCAAAGGAAAGTCATCTACTTGGTTTGAAGACCCTCGGGGGCCCACATGTCAGACATAACCGGACCCGCTTCTCCAACATGGTTAATCCCTGGGTCGCCATGTGTACTACCAAACCGGAGCTACCGCCCACAAGGGGGAAGCTCCGGGCCATGTACCGAAACGGCACCTCCGGACTTAACCCCAGACCGAGAGAAGCTCCGGACCTGACACGTGTTGGGTAGCCCCGGAACTACCTGTTTCCCACAGCAAGCTCCGGAGATGCCACGTGACCAATCGTCGGATCTTCAGCTCCTAACCTCCGGAAGACCCTACAACGGCTCCGGATCTTCAAAGGAGAGCCAAGGACTTTAAGACTCGATTAAGTGTCATTAATACCATATTAATGACACTTGAACAGACGATCCTAACGCCAATAATGGTGCTGTCAAAGCCCGTTACGGGGTCATTAAGAGCGATTAAATGTGTTAAATAGGTGTCAATACTATTAACCGCTGGGGCCACATGTCGGGCCAGGCTAACTTCTAACGGCCTGCCCTTGAACTATAAGATCTCACACATTCAGGGGATGGACACACACACACACACAGGCCTTTGACGCTAAACACAAGCTCACACAGCTAATACAACAGCAACACATCCGTGGAGTAGGGTATTATGCTCAGGCGGCCCGAACCACGAAAACTCCGGTGTCTCCTGTGTCAATTCCTACTCACCTTCTTGAATCTCCGCGCGCCCATACCGAACTTCAAACTCCCCTAACACTCTAGCCGTGTAGGGAGATCTGCCGGTTCCAAACCACCGACATAACCCGTTTTCGAGTTCTTTTGTGTGTTCTTGATTAAAGTGGAGCTAGGTCAAAATTGTGAAGAGGTGGTATGGCAAGAAAGTGGAAGGTTTCATCAAGCTCAATTCACCATTGGGAAGATTTGAGAACACTTCTCTCCTTCAAACTCATTTTGAGTTTGAGGAAGAGAAATGTTCAAGATGATGATCCAATGGAGGAGCCAGAACCAAATCCATTGTCAAATCCAACCTCAACTTGGCATTTGACATCAACCATCAAGCCTACACCAAAAATCAAGGTTGAATTTCTCACACAAAGACCTTCGTCACCAACTAATCCCCAAATGAGTTGTGAGTTTAGAATTTTTAATTGTTTGGTTTGCCATAGAATTGAATGTATTTTCTTGCATTTGTCAGGAAGGTTGACACTTCCTCATCATTTGATTCTCATGCATACTCACAAGAGTAAGTGTGGGTATTGACTTTTGGATCTCTAAAAGGAAATCCCACCTTACTTGGAAAAATCTAAAACAAGTACCTAGAATCCTTTAAGCATTGTTTTGTACACTTAGTCATTTTTGTCTAGGTTTAGAAAATAAAACATTTGAGCATGACTTAATTGGTGAATTGGCATATATAAACTTGGGCATAGTGACAGCCATAATTTTTAATTGAGCTTCATGCATAAGATGGTGTCACTAGATTTTAAACTCCTAGGAATAAGTGATATCCTTGCTCTGAAATTGAATTGCATTTTTAGGAGGAGTCACTAAATTTCAAATTCCTAGTGAGGTTCAGTAGGATAAAATTGAGAATCTTGTTTGTCATGGTCTAAATGATAAAAATTTTCTCTTGGAAGCTAAGATGGTTAGAAACTTTAAAAGGTGTAGGGATCCATATAGTGTATTTCTATCACATGCATTGCTATGAGTAGGAGCTTTAGAAAATATGCAACATGAATTATCCATAAAGCTCCACTCTTATCAATGAATAACACATTGATACACTTGACATTGGATCCAATGCATATTGTATTTTGTTCTTCCCCGTATGTACAAATGAAAATTCGGTTACCTAACTCGAATGTTCATTTGTACAAGTCTCGGGAGCTAACCATCCCTCTCCATTCAAGAGAGGAAGTTTGCAGGAGTAATATTACTATGCAGGCATTCATGAAGCTGATTGTTGGGATCCCTAGAGGATTCCATTTCAACATCTCTTGGCCAAGGAGTAAATTAGGATGGTTGTTATCTATCAGAAATTATGGCCGAAGGTCAATCATAACTATACGAGGCTAGAGATTTGAAATGGGAACCCTCCATGAGCAACCAATGAGCTTCCACGAATGGGTGAGAGCATTATGCTCTCAACTATTTTAAGCACTCATTCAAGCTCAAGGGATTTTCCACCATCATTGGGTAGAAGTTATTCCTATGTGGCTAAGAGTTGTGATGTACCATGACCAAGAAATGACAAGATCACACCCAATCTATATTGGGTGCAAGTTGTTCCTATGTGGCTAGAAGGTATGTCATGCCTTAGCCAAGGAACAACAGATCACACTCAACCCATGTTGAGTGCATGTCATTCCTTTGTGGTTCTAGGTATGTTGTACCTTACCCAAGGAACAACTGATCATACCCAATGCATGTTGGGCACATGTCACTCCCTTATGGCAAAAAGATATGATACACCTTAGCTAAATAATGACGAACATACTCAATGTATGTTGAGTGCACGTCATTCCTTTAGATCTAAAAGGTTATCATTATCTTAGCCAAGGAATGACAAATCACACCCAACACATGGAGACCCTGATGTGCGGACGATCAACATCGAAAACACTCTATTCAACCACACTCATGGTGTCCATGGGAGGCAACACAACAATCAACACTCAACCCTCCATTGTCAAAGCCACGCTGCAACAAGGATAGGCCAACTCATGGCCTACCTTAGTCGTTAGGGTTTCAACCCCTATCACGGACCTTGATCAAGAATAAGCTTGGGGGAGGACCCCCACTTGAGGTAACTTGTATCACACCCACTACATTTTTATTTCAAATCATCCACTGCATATTATTTTCCATCCATCCATCATCTACCTTGCATTTAAAAAAATATAAAAATAGGTTAGATTTGCTTTCATCAAATAAAGATGTGCGGTAAGAATGATTTAAAATTCACATAGATGAAATGATGAATAGTTGCTCTATTTTATTTTCCTATGTCTCTAGTTTACAACTTGCTACTCTCCGAATATTGCTTTCATTGGTTTGAATTACTTTTACCTTAATTTGGAAGTTGTGGGTAGCAAAAGCTTAATCTAATTCTAGGTTGTTGCAAGAATAGAATTGGTAATAGGGCTGCTAGTCCTAGTTTGAAAGTAAAACTTAGATTTCCGGAGAAATTCTAAAAAGATTTAAGTTTCCCTCAATTGTTTCGAAATACCTACCAAAGCCGTATGATGTCCATACATAGACAAAACCTTATGCATATGCTATTTGCTTTCACATTGAGCCTAGTCAAACTAGTATAGACCTATTTGAGAAATCATTCAACTCTTTTTGAATTCAAGACTTCACTTGCACATGCTATACTTCTACACTAGAAGTAAGCAAAACGTCCATCATATCCACCATACCACAACAAAAAGAGAAACTCCATGTTATTCATGTTTAGCACTCTCTTCAAAATTCATTGCAAAGAAAGGGAGTAGAAGACATGGCTACAAAAATTAAAAAAAAAAGAGCATGCTTACATCATAAGCATCACAAAAAAAAGAGAGAAAAGAAAAGTAGCCATGTTTCATCCCTGCAAAAGAAAGAGAGAATATACCAAAAAGGAGTTATCTCAAGTATCCACATCCACTTCCACTCCATCACACATGCACTAGTCTCGAATCAAAAAGTTTTGATTTCAATTCTCCTAAGGCTTACTCTCTTGACTTAGCAATATATGTGATGCAAATATGCCTACTTACTTTCCTTACCAAGCTCCACATACAAGCCATATTCAATGAGTAGGAATAGTAGAGGCACAATGTTTTGGTGAGGAAATATTTCCACTATCCACAAAGGAGTGACTGAGAGAATCAAATTGAGGTACTTAATATCTAAATTGAATTCTCCGGGATTTAAGTGGAACTTGATTTCTAGGCTATGTTTACTCCATTTGCTATTCTACCTTTCAACTACTCATGAATATGAAAAAGCATAAGCCCCATGATAACTTAAGAAAGGTAGGCTATCATAGCCAATTTCTGCAATACTAGGTAGAGTATCTTTTTGTGTATCAGATACTTTTGAAATAAGACATTGTAGCAACTCCTGATCATCAACCTAAAGTCTTGACTTTGCTCAGGATGAGCAAAGGATAAGCTTGGGGGAGTTTGTTGACGGCTGTTATATACCAATTTCATCCATCAATTTAACTCAATTATGTGAAGTATTTTTGATTTCTTGCACACATCACCTTTCTATCTAACACAATTCCACTGGGACTTGGAGAAATATGTGTATGCAGCATTTTATGCAGGAAATGAGGAAATGTAGAGGGACCAATCCTATAAAATATCATCCCAGCCAATCAGGCGATGACATGTGGCATCCCATGGATCAAATGGCCCACAAACAGAAGTATCCAAGGAGATCCAAAGGTGTATCACCCATATACATCAATGGGACCCACCTGGCAGCCACCTGGAGAAAGCACACGAGAAACGGTGCAATGACCAGGTCGGCCGAACCAGGGGGGTCGGCCGACCTGGTCTTTGCACCAAACTCGATCAGCCTCCAGGTGTTGGCTCCTCCCGGCTCCCTGGAGTAAATGGTGACTGATTCGCGCGCTTTTGGTGGCGGGAACCGACCTCAACATTAGTATAAATAGGACCCCCTAACCCTCACTTCAACACACACCACTTGGGAATCATTCTATTGTATACACTATCTTCCATAGTCCTTAGAGGAGTTAGGATGTAGAGAGAAGAGCCTCTAGTCCCATGTCCAAATTGGGAAAGGAGTAGAAGGAATCTCTCTTCCCAATTCCACATTGGGAAAGGCATGGCTTATGTATTCCTTCTTGTATTTGTGACTTTGTGCTCAATAAAGATATTATCTTTAGTCTTCTTTTATACGTATACTTGGACAAAGTGTTTCTTGTTTGATTGTGGAGTCTATGTATGTGGAAGGTATAGTCTTTATGATTTCACTCTCATGCTCACATCTTATGGTCATAAACACTATAGACCCCCACTATAGTCTATGTAGTTATGATATGATTATGTTAATATGAATGACTATGCTATGCAATCAACATTGGTTCAACAATGTTTAGGTTAGTCATTGCCTTAGGATGGCTTGTGCCATGGCTCCTAAGGTATTTGCTTAGTATGCTAGAATGGTGCTAGGGTATTTAAGTAGTGTTGGATGTCTCGTAGACCCACGGATTGAAGAGGTAGGCAGTAGGTGGTGACAACCCTATCTGTCCTTTGTAATCCTCCACGTTCGGCTATGCCACAGGCTCTTGGCGGGAGTCAATCTAGTATTGCTAGGGGTAAGCCCGTGCCCGATGTGCTGAATAGCATTGCATAGGAATTCATCATTGACATGATCATTACTATCTACCTTAGGCTATGTATATGTATTAGGAGCATTGTAGGAGCAACTCTGTAACTCTCAATCCAATCTCCCTCTAGGACCCATTTTACCCTTTAGAATAGATTGCCTAGGTGTTTGTCACACTACCCCTATTATCTACTTACCCCTGTCCGGATAATGGATTAGTATCCCATAGCTTCACCATAAGAGTAGTATATACTTTACTCCGTTGCCTTCCTTTGGGATAAATACGATACCCTTGGGAATACTCATGGGTGAAATGCTACAACAGTATCTTCTGTGCTCTTGTGGATCTCATCTCTTTACCGGAGATGATCTGTGGTGCTAAGAAATACCAACAAGCATTTCTGGCGCCGTTGCCGGGGATGATTTGTTAGTATATCTTAGGAGCTGTCAACAAGCATTTCTGGCGCCGTTGCCAGGGAAGGCAAAGGAAGTGAAGGATAGCTATCACTTGTGATTAAGCTATAGGTACTAATAGTTATTAGACAGGATTACCCTTGTTTGTTTTCTCCTCTGTGTGAAAGCAGGGTAGTGTTGGCCAACCCATTGTATGGGATGGCCAACGAGGAGGCAAGTGCTAAACTGCAAGATGATTTAAGGCGTACCTCAACAAATGTCCGCTAGGCAACACCATTGCCTTTTTGCGGGAGAATTTCAGCTTTCAGTAGGAGCCAAAGTCATCCATACCCAAGCTTGGGGAAGGCTCCAAGAAGTTCTTCTTTGTTTGCCTCCACCATGGGGTGGATAGTTGTCTCTTCATCCAACACTCGTGTCATGGGTTGGCTCCACCAATCCATGACCACATTCATGCTGCAGCTGAAGGAGTCCTATTTTCATTCATCATGGATGAGAAGAAGGTCTCCACTCAAGGGGTGGATTGAAGGATGCTCGAGTTCCCATAGCTTGTCATGCACACCACTTCACATGGTGGACATGCTAGTTATGGAAATACACCTCCCATTGAAGTGTCATGAATATCCAAGTCGTTGGAGATTTGTTTGGATAATCCAAGTCGTAGATATTCACATGATTTGTGAAAATCCTTGTCATCATGGGATGCGTGGGAATTATTTCCCTAAGACCCATGAGGACCTTTTCAAACAACAACTCCAATGGCTACCATTCACAAGGAGGTCAAGGGTGGAATTAACATCACCCTTGTATTCAAGGAGGCTATGGCTTTCCAAGGGATTTAAGTTCAACTAGCCTACCTTGAAGTATCTTGGCCAAGCAGAAATCAAGACAACATTCACATGAAGATCTTGGCCAAGGACAAGAACTTAAGGAGGATTCAACGTCCAAGATTTCCCACATCACTTGTTTGGATTCCCACACTTCGACCAAACCCATTCAACCTAGGGCAAGTGACATTGTGGATGAAGCATTTCTTGTTTGATTGTGGAGTCCACATGTCATCATGCCCAAGGAAGCGTTTGACCCATGATCAAGGAATACATTCAAGAGGGAGAACCCGTCGCTACAACAACATGTCTATATCAATACAACGGGGAGAGGCTAGGGCGGACATGTGGCCCACATGTCCAAATGACAGCCAAATGAGTTTGGCATGTCAAAACAGAAGAAATCGTCCACATCTTCAACTCCGAGATTGGACAACAAATCATCGCCCTGAATAGAACGGAGGTAAGTCCTACTCATCATACTTTAAAAATTCGATGAGTCCTTGCTAATAGGTTAATTGGTAGTTATCTCATATTTGTTTTCCAAATTACATCAATCCTTGCATTTGCATGTTTGAAATTCCACACTTGCATGTTGGAAAGTAAAATTTCCAACCATCATAACACTAAAAATTTGAATTATGGGAGAAATTTAATTGGATATGAACTACGTGCATGACCACTTGAATTTATCTTCCTAGTTCAAACCAAAAAGATTTGCTTTGACCCTCATTGCATTTACAAGTTATTTCAAGTTGGGCAAGACAATTTGAAAATTGGGTTCAATTTGCTTTTGGCTAACGTAACCCATTTTGAGTTGTTTTGTATGTTCTTGATTAAAGTGGAGCTAGGTCAAAATTGTGAAGAGGTGGTATGGCAAGAAAGTGGAAGGTTTCATCAAGCCCAAGTCACCATTGGGAAGATTTGAGAACACTTCTCTCCTTCAAACTCATTTTGAGTTTGAGGAAGAGAAATGTTCAAGATGATGATCCAATGGAGGAGCCAGAACCAAATCCATTGCCAAATCCAACCTCAACTTGGCATTTGACATCAACCATCAAGCCTACATCAAAAATCAAGGTTGAATTTCTCACACAAAGACCTTCGTCACCAACTAATCCCCAAATGTGTTATGAGTTTAGAATTTTTCATTGTTTGGTTTGCCATAGAATTGAATGTATTTTCTTGCATTTGTGAGAAAGGTTGACACTTCCTCATCATTTAATTCTCATGCATACTCACAAGAGTAAGTGTGGGTATTGACTTTTGGATCTCTAAAAGGAAATCCCACCTTACATGGAAAAATCTAAAACAAGTACCTAGAATCCTTTAAGCATTGTTTTGTAGACTTAGTCATTTTTGTCTAGGTTTAGAAAATAAAACATTTGAGCATGACTTAATTGGTGAATTGGCATATAGAAACTTGGGCATAGTGACAGCCATAGTTTTTAATTGAGCTTCATGCATAAGATGGTGTCACTAGATTTTAAACTCCTAGGAATAAGTGATATCCTTGCTCTGAAATTGAATTGCATTTTTAGGAGGAGTCACTAAATTTCAAATTCCTAGTGAGGTTCAGGAGGATAAAATTGAGAATCTTGTTTGTCATGGTCTAAAGGATAAAAATTTGCTCATGGAAGCTAAGATGGTTAGAAACTTTAAAAGGTGTAGGGATCCATATAGTGTATTTCTATCACATGCATTGCTATGAGTAGGAGCTTTAGAAAATATGCAACATGAATTATCCATAAAGCTCCACTCTTATCAATGAATAACACATTGATCATAGATACACTTGACATTGGATCCAATGCATATTTGATTTTGTTCTTCCCCGTATGTACAAATGAAATTTCGGTTACCTAACTCGAACGTTCATTGTACAAGTCTCGGGAGCTAACCATCCCTCTCCATTCAAGAGAGGAAGTTTGCAGGAGTAATATTACTATGCAGGCATTCATGAAGCTGATTGTTGGGATCCCTAGAGGATTCCATTTCAACATCTCTTGGCCAAGGAGTAAATTAGGATGGTTGTTATCTATCAGAAATTATGGCCGAAGGTCAATCATAACTATACGAGGCTAGAGATTTGAAATGGGAACCCTCCATGAGCAACCAATGAGCTTCCACGAATGGGTGAGAGCATTATGCTCTCAACTATTTTAAGCACTCATTCAAGCTCAAGGGATTTGCCACCATCATTGGGTACAAGTTATTCCTATGTGGCTAAGATTTGTGATGTACCATGACCAAGGAATGACGAGATCACACCCAATTTATATTGGGTGCAAGTTGTTCCTATGTGGCTAGAAGGTATGTCATGCCTTAGCCAAGGAACAACAGATCACACTCAACCCATGATGAGTGCATGTCATTCCTTTGTGGTTCTAGGTATGTTGTACCTTACCCAAGGAACAACTGATCATACCCAATGCATGTTGGGCACATGTCACTCCATTATGGCAAAAAGATATGATACACCTTAGCCAAAGAATGACGAACATACTCAATGTATGTTGAGTGCACGTCATTCCTTTAGATCTAAAAGGTTATCATTATCTTAGCCAAGGAATGACAAATCTCACCCAACACATGGAGACCCTGATGTGCGGACGATCAACAACGAAAACACTCTATTCAACCACACTCATGGTTTCCATGGGAGGCAACACAACAATCAACACTCAACCCTCCATTGTCAAAGCCACGCTGCAACAAGGATAGGCCAACTCATGGCCTACCTTAGTCGTTAGGGTTTGAACCCCTATCACGGACCATGATCAAGAATAAGCTTGGGGGAGGACCCCCACTTGAGGTAACTTGTATCACACCCACTACATTTTTATTTCAAATCATCCACTGCATATTATTTTCCATCCATCCATCATCTACCTTGCATTTAAAAAAATATAAAAATAGGTTAGATTTGCTTTCATCAAATAAAGATGTGCGGTAAGAATGATTTAAAATTCACATAGATGAACTGATGAATAGTTGCTCTATTTTATTTTCCTATGTCTCTAGTTTACAACTTGCTACTCTTCGAACATTGCTTTTATTGGTTTGAATTACTTTTACCTTAATTTGGAAGTTATGGGTAGCAAAAGCTTAATCCAATTCTAGGTTGTTGCAAGACTAGAATTGGTAATAGGGCTGCTAGTCCTAGTTTGAAAGTAAAACTTAGATTTCTGGAGAAATTCTAAAAAGATTTAAGTTTCCCTCAATTGATTCGAAATGCCTACCAAAGCCATATGATGTCCATACATAGACAAAACCTTATGCATATGCTATTTGCTTTCACATTGAGCCTAGTCAAACTAGTATAGACCTATTTGAGAAATCATTCAACTCTTTTTTAATTCAAGACTTCACTTGCACATGCTATACTTCTACACTAGAAGTAAGCAAAACGTCCATCATATCCACCATACCACAACAAAAAGAGAAACTCCATGTTATTCATGTTTAGCACTCTCTTCAAAATTCATTGCAAGAGACATGTTAAAAATGAGCTCGCTGTTACATGGGGGAGACAGTGTTCTCGGAAGATGGCTTGCTCTCGCTCACGCTCCTCCGTGCCCCGCGCCTCCGGCACCTCCACCACCTCCCGCCGCCATGGACGTTTTGATAGCCTTTAGCGCTGCTGGGGATCGGTCGACTTGCTCAACATGGGTGAGGATCGACCCCTGCCGACCAGTGGTGACTGGGATCTTAGTCCTGGCGAGATATTTCAACAAGAAGTTCACCGCCAGCTCCGATCCACGGTTCATCACCTGGGGTCATCACCCAAGGGCTCCTTCCTCATGATTGCAGCCTTTCGAAGGTACACTTTTCGTCTCTCAGAGAGCGCCGTTGGATGGGCTCTTTGCTCGGTGCTAGGTGGTTCACCTTGGGATTTTCATGTCCAACAATTGCAAGAGCGTTTGTTTCGCTTCTCCGTGGCGAGCAAGCAAGTGGGACTGCTGATCAATACAAAGCAGAGGATCACCACATCAATCTTTGCTGTGTACTTTCACCTATGGTGCACCGGTGGACCGGATTGGATCTCTGAATATAAGAAGTGGGAGCAGGAATAGAAGGAATGCTAGACATTGGTCTCACGCAAGAAGCCAGCAAACATGCGGGTTTCCTTCGCCTCCCCAATCCGGCAAGGTTCTCCAGCAAAAAAGGCAACCCCAACGGTAAAAGGGTTGTGGTTGGGAAAAATTTTCTGCAATCTTCTTCAAGCCCCAACAAGTGTTGCCGGACTCTGCTTTCCGGCTAATCGGAAGATCGTCGGATTTCATACACCGACCACCCCGAACAAAGTTACGTGGCGCAATAAACAGTGCAACATTTTGAATTTTTGGGTGGACAAAGGGAAGTCTGGCCCCACTCCATTCATGTCTCACTAGCCTCCAGTGCAATGGAGCGCCAACAACCCGGCGCATGCCCCTGATGCGACCGCTCTAAGCAGTAGCCACCCTAGTCTTACCTCTACTAAGTGGGCGGTCGGCGAGTGTTCTCGCCCGAAGGGAGGTAGAGCTCCAAAGGCCACAGTCTCGCAAGGTCCTGAGGGAACTCTCCGTTGACAAGACAGCGAGCAGAGCAGGGAGCGAAGGCGGCCAAGTGATCATGGCACTTGGCAGTATGATGGGAAACGCTGATATAAATGCCTCATCCCATTTCATCTGAAATTCCAATGCCGCAATGAGATACGGTGTAATCTTTGCTTTAGATATGGGCATATTAGACGGAACTGCCTCTCGACCGCCAGAGTTCCTCGGGTTTGGCGCAGGAGAGGCACGCCCCCCATTAAGGCCTCTGGCCTTTCCACGGAACCGTCATCCGCCATCATCATTCACAAACACAAACCCCCCCCCCCCCTCAACTTCTCCACTGCCGCTCCTTCTTCCTGGCTCCTCCACATCCTCCACTCCACATCCGTCTCCACCGCTCTTTCGCCAGCCAACTCTCTTAGCCTCATGGCCAACTTCCCGGTTGATCCCTCGAGGTTCCTGGCCAACCAACACTTCGACTTCACCGACGGAGGCCCAAACCGGCTGCCTAGGTTGGTGGTGCACCTTCCCGGTCACCATCACCTGGCTCACGAAGAATTTGCTGTGGCGGTGGATGCTAAGCGTGTGCTGCAGGAAGACGAGTATGAGGATTTCAGGCTACGGATCCGAAACTTCCTTCTGCAAGATATGGGTATCACCGTTACTCACTCCTGTCTCACCCCACTGGGCATAGCTCTTTTTGCATTCCAGACCAGCTTGTTTAGAGACTTACTTGTGATGAGAGAGCCTATCATGGTAGATGGCGTACGAGTGTCCTTCATTAGGAACGACTTTGGAAGAAACCGCCGGACTCATGAGTTTGGTCGTGTTGGTTTGTTTATGATCTTGGGCTTCCCACTGGACTACAGGACGGTTGAAACTATTGAGTTAGTAGTTTCTGGTTTTGGCAAGTTGCTTCAGTGGCACACAAGGCCGAGGGCCTTGGGCTTCATCTTGGTCAAATGTCTCTATACCAATGCAAGGCTTGTCCCCAGAAGTTTAGTCCTTCGTCAAGGCACCAGGGATGGGGTAGGGTACTCCTGGTCTTGCCCGGTGTACATTCTCAACTGGATTGCCCCGAATGGATTTGGGGAAGCTGATGGGTGGGGGGGCATCCCCCCCGGAAGATGATCTGCCACTGAATGGCGACCCTCACCCTCTTCAAGAACCACCTGAGGAACAGCCGGGAAATGATGAGGAATGGCCGACGCCTGATGAACAACACCAGCAGCAGGCCAACGATGGTTGGGAACCTTGGGGGCCGCCGCCCCCACCACCGCACCATGAGATGGACGTCCTCTCCGACGCCCCAACTCAAGAGGAAGCTTCAAGCATCGTGAACACGACTGAACTGGCTGTCAGAGCTCCAAGGATGGAGCAGCAGAACTTCCCACTGGTCAACCCGGAGGATGTCACGCAGCAACCAGACTAGCTTCCCTCCTGGACTTAGTAGGGCTGAGAAAAATGCTCCAGGTGGCCTTCCCGAACCCCCCCTCTGCGTGGTGGAACATCCAGTTCAATGAACCCAATGGGCAAGGGGGGTTCAATAAAGTCATCACCATGTCGCTCTCTAACTCCGATGATCAGCAGTCAAGGGTGCAGAGTTCTGGCCCCCCCAGTGACCATCAAATACATCACTGCCGAGCCCATCGCTGCTGCAGATAAGATAAAAGGAAAGCAAAGCAAGGCCCTGACATCGGCAGTAGTGGAGATTATTGGACCCTCCCAATCCAACACATCACTGGAACCCAGCAAACTAAGGAGGAGCCCTCAGCTCCAAATGCTCATGCAGGGACATCGGACCACGCCTCCACCTGCTCAGGAGAATGGACCTGATGCTGGCACCACTAAGGATATGCCGGCACTCAACCTCTTTCCAGGTCCAATCAAATACCCCAGTCTTGACTCCCTTGACGCCTGCAGTCCCTACCCTGAACTCTCCACTGATGTGCTGCAGGCGACAGCGGTAAATGATTGTGGTGTTCCCCCTGAGGTGGCGCGCCAGATGATGTCCCTCCCGGAGCTGAATGACGATGCCGCACATCAAGCTTGACTTGCTGGGAGCGGAAGGCACTGAGCACACTGTGGACTGTTATGTTGCTGATGGGTTCGTCTTTTGGGAAACTGCTATTTGGAATTGTAGATTGGTTTTATTAAATAGTACTGGTTGTTGTTCTGTGGTGTGCTCTGTTGAGGACATGCGCGGTTGGGAACATTTCTTCATTTTGATCGGCCGGTGGCCGGAACCTCAAATTATGGCAGTTAGTCTTTTCTAGAGTCTGTTGGCTGTGTATTTATATGTTGCTTGCCTCATCGGTCTGTATGATTACTGGTTTGTTCGTTGGCCCTCGTCGCACACTGACCTTAGTTTCATAGGCCACTTACTCACTCAATCGGTCGGAACTACTTCCTGGACTACCCTGTCACACCTGACTATTATTTATGGCGCACAACATAAACCGTAACTGGAATGTCTTTAACTGGAACATTCATGGTCTTAATAACACTGCCAAGCAACAAGCAGTCAGGTCCAAAATAGAGGAGGTCCAGGAGTGCAATATCTTTTGTATACAAGAGACCAAAATGGAACATATTGGCATTTCTTTCCTTAAATGACTGGCACCTAGAAGATTCAACAAATTCATCTTTGTACCATCCAGGGGTGCCTCGGGAGGTATTCTGGTAGCCTGAATGACAGCTTGCTTCAGGGGGAAGCTCTGGATATCAGGGACTTTGCCATATTCATGCAGTTCACATCCCGACTGAATGGGGTAGTCTGGCGCCTGATCTCAGTCTATGGACCATGTCAGGGACCTCGTCGGCAGGAGTTCACCGACTGGCTCTTGAATCTCTCATTGCAACCGCAAGAGCTATGCATGATACTGGGGGACTTCAACTTATATCGCCACGTCTGTGACCGTAACCGAGCAGGAGCGAATATAGGGGACATGCAGATGTTCAATGACATCATCCAGCACTTGGGACTTATTGAAATCCCTCTCCAAGGTAGGAATTACACTTGGAGCAACATGCAACAATCGCCTCTACTTGAACAACTGGATTGGTGCTTTACCTCAGCGCAATGGTCCCTATCATTTCCCAACTCTTCACTTTGTCCAATGGCCAGGGACACATCAGACCATGTCCCACTAGTAGCTCAGATATGCACCATCATACCTAAATCAAAATGCTTCCGCTTTGAAAACTATTGGCTCAGACATCCACAGTTTCTCACCGTTGTCAAGGACTCATGGGACCAGCCTCTGTCAACAGTTGGTAGTGCAAGGAGAGTCTCTGCTAAATTAAAACTTCTGAGATACAAGCTACGCAAGTGGAGCAGATCACTCGGTGGGCTGAAAAAACTGATCAAACGATGCAATGAAGTTATTCTGATCATGGACACAATGGAAGAACAGAGGACACTATACTTGCAGGAAAGCTGTTTCAGAAACATGATCAAACATCAGCTTACTCAGCTCTTAAAACAACAGAATGACTACTGGAGACAACGTTACACAGAGCGCTGGGCCATGTTTGGTGATGAGCCAACAAAATTCTTCTTGGCTGCAGCAACAGAAAGATACAGGAGAAACAATATATCAGTCATTCAAGATGACCATGGAGTAGAGCTAATGGATCATGGGCACAAAGCCTCATCCCTCTGGAAGGAATTTTCGGAAAGGTTAGGGCAATATGCCCCGACTCAACAATGGCCACAAATCCAACATTGGGTGCTGCCTGGACAACATCTACATACACTATGCAACCTGGTCACCAGGGAGGAAATTGATGCCACACTCAAAACATGTCAACCGACAAAGCCCCAGGTCCAGATGGGTTCAACACAAAATTCTTTCAGGCATGCTGGCACATCATTAAGGAAGACATTTATCTGCTATGCTCCGACTTCTTTAATGGCAACATCAGTATCCAGCCCCTGAACAGTTCCTTAATCACTCTCATCCCGAAGATCAATAATCCCCACAAAGTTACAGATTGCAGGCCCATATCACTGCTGAACTCCACAATCAAACTGATCACTAAGATACTCTCAGTTAGATTACAGGAAGTCATCCCAACCATTATCCACAAAAATCAATATGGTTTCATCAAAAAAAAGAACCATTCAGGACTGCATGGCTTGGGTCTATGAGTACCTTTATCAATGCAAAAAACCATCACTGGTGTTATAGTACTCAAACTGAACTTCGAAAAAGCCTTTGACAAGGTGGAACATGACTTCATTATACACATGCTGAGAGTTTTGGGTTTTCCTGAACAGTGGATCACATGGGTAACAGATATCCTATCTACTGCCACCTCCTCAGTTCTTCTCAATGGAGTGCCAGGTAAGACTTTTCACTGCAGAAGAGGTGTTCGACAGGGGGACCCGTTGCCCCCCTGCTATTTGTACTGGCAGCAGATCTTCTACAAATTTTAATCAACAAAGCAGTGTAGCTGGGACTTCTATCCCTACCACTACATCAAGAAATGAACGAGGATTTCCCGGTAGTACAATATGCAGATGACACCATTCTAATCCTCAAAGCCAACCAGAGACAGCTCTTCTTTCTGAAAAACTTACTACAATCCTTCGGGGGAGCTACAGGGTTGAGAGTGAACTGGGCAAAATCAAGCTTAACACCAATAAACACTGATGAAGAGGAGGCCACAATTCTAGCAGCCACACTGGGTTGCACTATTGGCTCATTCCCATTTACTTACTTAGGTCTGCCGATAAGCCTCGACAGACCCAAAGCAGACGCCTTTGAAGGGCTTGTATTAAGGGTGCAAAAAATGCTAACTGGAGCAGCAACATGGTTGTCAATGGCTGGATGATGCACACTTATCAACAGCGTTCTGTCCGCCATCCCAATTTATGCGATGTGTACCATCAAATTGAGACAGTCAGTCATTCATGGTATTGAAAGCCAGGAAACAATGCCTATGGAGAGGCTCGGACATTGCTGACAAAGGAAGGCCCCTGGTGGCCTGGAAAAAGTTACAACACCAAAGGAAAATGGAGGGCTGGGTCTGAAAAGCCTCACTGCAATGAATGGAACCTTGCTCATGGAATTCCTCTGGAAAATCTATAACAAAGCAGACATCCCCTGGGTTCACCTCATCAACCAGCGCTATTGCAGCAACGGTAAACCCCCACACAGCACAAAAGGAAAAGGATCCTTCTATTGGAGGGATGTTGTGAGCTTATCTGATTCTTTTCTCAAGAATTTTGAAGTCAAAATTGCCACAGGGGACACGATTCGACTATGGCAGGATCAGTGGGAAGATCACCTACTCAGAAGGGACATGCCCCGTTTATACTCCTTCGCAAAAAGAACCAACATCTCAATGGCCCAATACCTAAGCAACTCAGACCATGGCAATCACTTTTTTCAACCACTATCAGAGGAAGCACTGTTGGAACTGGCCAATCTGGAGGCCATGCTGGAAGAAATCTCACACAGGGAAGCTTCACAGGATGAGTGGACTCCAATCGGGGGAACAAGAACTTTCAGCTCCAAGGTTATTTACAACAACTATTACAAACACATCAACCCACCAACACCCTTTAGCTGGATTTGGGCCTCAAAGGTGCTAAAGAAAATAAAGATCTTCATGTGGCTGATGTTTCAGGACCGGCTCAACTCACGCAATCTCCTGAAGAGAAAAAACATCACGATTGACGGGAACGACTACACCTGCGTACTTTGTGCTGACAATGTGGAGGAACTCACGTACCATCTCTTCTTTAACTGCTCCTTCAGCATGGCATGCTGGAATGTCCTTGGGATTCACTAGGACCACGACATCCCCTTCTTTCATACCCTACAAAAAGCCAAGCTTAGCTGGGGTCGTAGCGCCTTCATGGAAACCTTCTCCATAGTGGCCTGGGAGATTTGGATTGCTCGTAACAATGTCATTTTCAGAAACTCTACTCCCTCTGTAAATGCTTGGAAACGATCCTTCATTGCTTCTACAAGTCTTCAGGCCTGCCGTTTCAAGCCGGAGGATAGGGCTAGTGTGCTCGTGTGGCTTCAGGGTTTGTAAAGGACGTTCCTCCCTCTGGAACGCCTAGTCAAGCTCTGTTGAGCTACTGTAAATTGCTGTTTCCTTGTCTCTTTTAATATATGGTTTATGGTTGCCGGGGTTCTCCCTTGTAGTTTTTCACCGATCAAAAAAAAATTCATTGCAAAGAGAGGGAGTAGAAGACATGGCTACAAAATTGAAAAAAAAAAGAGCATGCTTACATCATAAGCATGAGAAAAAAAGAGAGAAAGAAAAGTAGCCATGTTTCATCCCTGCAAAAGAAAGAGAGAATATACCAAAAAGGAGTTATCTCAAGTATCCACATCCACTTCCACTCCATCACACATGCACTCGTCTCGAATCAAAAAGTTTTGATTTGAATTCTCCTAAGGCTTACTCTTTTGACTTAGCAATATATGTGATGCAAATATGCCTACTTACTTTCCTTACCAAGCTCCACATACAAGCCATATTCAATGAGTAGGAATAGTAGAGGCACAATGCTTTGGTGAGGAAATATTTCAACTATCCACAAAGGAGTGACTGAGAGAATCAAATTGAGGTACTTAATATCTAAATTGAATTCTCCGGGATTTAAATGGAACTTTATTTCTAGGCTATGTTTACTCCATTTGCTATTCTACCTTTCAACTACTCATGAATATGAAAAAGCATAAGCCCCATGATAACTTTAGAAAGGTAGGCTATCATAGCCAATTTCTGCAATACTAGGTAGAGTATCTTTTTGTGCATTAGATACTTTTGAAATAAGACATTGTAGCAACTCCTGATCAACAACCTAAAGTCTTGACTTTGCTCGGGACGAGCAAAGGATAAGCTTGGGGGAGTTTGTTGACGGCTGTTATATACCAATTTCATCTGTCAATTTAACTCAATTATGTGAAGGATTTGTGATTTCTTGCACACATCACCTTTCTATCTAACCCAATTCCACTTGGACTTGGAGAAATATGTGTATGCAGCATTTTATGCAGGAAATGAGGAAATGTAGAGGGACCAATCCTATAAAATATCATCCTAGCCAATCAGGCGATGACATGTGACATCCCATGGATCAAATGGCCCACAAACAGAAGTATCCAAGGAGATCCAATGGTGTATCACCCATATACATCAATGGGACCCACCTGGCAGCCACTTGGAGAAAGCACACGAAAACGGTGCAATGACCAGGTCGGCCGAACCAGGGGGTCGGCCGACCTGGTCTTTGCACCAAACTCTGTCAGCCTCCACGTGTTGGCTCCTCCCGGCTCTCTAGAGTCAATGGTGACTGATTGCGCATTTTTGGTGGCGGGAACTGACCTCAACACTTATATAAATAGGGCCCCCTACCCCTCACTTCAACACACACCACTTGGGCATCATTCTGTTGTATACACTATCTTCCATAGTCCTTAGAGGAGTTAGGATGTAGAGAGGAGAGCCTCTAGTCCCAAGTCCAAATTGGGAAAGGAGTAGAAGGAGTCTCTCTTCCAAATTCCACATTGGGAAAGGTATGGCTTATGTATTCCTTCTTGTATTTGTGAATTTGTGCTCAATAAAGATATTATATTTTGTCTTCTTTTATACGTATACTTGGATAAAGCGTTTCTTGTTTGATTGTGGAGTCCATGTATGTGGAAGGTATAGTCTTTATGATTTCACTCTCATGGTCACATCTTATGGTCATAAACACTATAGACCCCCACTATAGTCTATGTAGTTATGATATGATTATGTTAATATGAATGACTATGCTATACAATCAACATTGGTTCAATGATGTTTACGTTAGTCATTGCCTTAGGATGGCTTGTGCCATGGCTCCTAAGGTATTTGCTTGGTACGTTAGCATGGTGCTAGGGTATTTAAGTAGCGTTGGATGTCTCATAGACCCACGGATTGAAGAGGTAGGCAGTAGGTGGTGACAGCCCTATCTGTCCTTTGTAATCCTCCACGTCCAGCTATGCCACAGGCTCTTGGCGGGAGTCTCCCTAGTATTGCTAGGGGTAAGCCCATGCCCGATGTGTTGAATAGCATTGCATAGGAATTTATCATTGACATGATCATTAGTATATACCTTAGGCTATGTATATGTATTAGGAGCATTGTAGGAGCAACTCTCTAACTCTCAATCCAGTCTCCCTCTAGGACCCATTTTACCCTTTAGAATAGATTGCCTAGGTGTGTGTCACACTACCCCTATTATCAACTTACCCCTGTCCGGATAATGGATTAGTATCCCATAGCTTGACCATAAGAGTAGTATATACTTTACTCCATTGCCTTCCTTTGGGATTAATATGATACCCTTGGGAATACTCATGGGTGAAATGCTACAACAGTATCTTTTTTGCGCTTGCGGATCTCATCTCTTTACCGGAGATGATCTGTGGTGTTAAGAAATACCAACAAGTATTTCTTGCGCCGTTGCCGGGGATGATTTGTTAGTATATCTTAAGAGCCGTCAACAAGCATTTATGGCGCCATTGCCGGGGAAGGCAAAGGAAGTGAAGGATAGCTATCACTTTTGATTAAGCTATAGGTACTAATAGTTATTAGACATGATTACCCTTGTTTGTTTTCTCCTTTGTGTGAAAACAGGGTAGTGTTGGCCAACCCATTGTATGGGATGGCCAACGAGGACGCAAGTGCTAAACTGCGAGATGATTTAAGGCATACCTCAACAAATGTCCACTAGGCAACACCATTGCCTTTTTGTGGGAGAATTTCAGCTTTCAGTAGGAGCCAAAGTCATCCATACCCAAGCTTGGGGAAGGCTCCGAGATGTTCTTCTTGGTTTTCCTCCACCATGGGGTGGATGGTCGGCTCTTCATCCAACACTCGTGTCATGGATTGGCTCCACCAATCCATGACCACATTCATGCTGGAGCTAAATGAGTCCTATTCTCATTCACCATGGATGAGAAGAAGGTCTTCACTCAAGGGGTGGATTGAATAATGCTCGAGTTCCCATAGCTTGACATGCACACCACTTCACAAGGTGGATATGCTAGTTATGGAACTACACCTCCCATTGAAGTGTCATGAATATCCAAGTCGTTGGAGATTTGTTTGGATAATCCAAGTCGTGGATATTCACATGATTTGTGAAAATCCATGTCATCATGGGACGCGTGGGAATTATTTCCCTAACACCCATAAGGAACTTATTCAAACAACAACTCTAGTGGATACCATTCACAAGGAGGTCAAGGGTGGAATTAACATCACCCTTGTATTCAAGGAGGCTATGGCTTTCCAAGGGATTTAAGTTCAACTAGCCTACCTTGAAGTATCTTGGCCAAGCAGAAATCAAGACAACATTCACATGAAGATCTTGGCCAAGGACAAGAACATAAGGAGGATTCAACGTCCAAGATTTCCCACATCACTTGTTGGGATTCCCACACTTCGACCAAACCCATTCAACCTAGGGCAAGTGACATTGTGGATGAAGCGTTTCTTGTTTGATTGTGGAGTCCACATGTCATCAAGCCCAAGGAAGCCTTTGACCCATGATCAAGGAATACATTCAAGAGGGAGAACCCGTCGCTACAATAACATGTCTATATCAATACTACGGGGAGAGGCTAGGGCCACCATGTGGCCCACATGTCCAAATGACAGCCAAATGAGTTTGGCATGTCAAAACAGAAGAAATCATCCACATCTTCAACTCCGAGATTGGACAACAAATCATCACGTTGAACAGAACGGAGTTAAGTCCTACTCATCGGACTTCAAAAATTCGGTGAGTCCTTGCCAATAGGTTAATTGGTAGTTATCTCATATTTGTTTTCCAAATTACATCAATCCTTGCATTTGCATGTTTGAAATTCCACACTTGCATATTGGAAAGTAGAATTTCCAACCATCATAAAACTAAAAATTTGAATTAGGGGAGAAATTTAATTGGATATGAAATATGTGCATGACCACTTGAATTTATCTTCCTAGTTCAAACCAAAAAGATTTGCTTTGACCCTCATTGCATTTACAAGTTATTTCAATCCTACCCAAACCCATCAAACCCTAGCGTCCACTTCTATATAAACAACCCCACCCCTTAGCTTAACCTCTATTTGCCACTTTTCCACCACACCCAAACCCTAGTTCATGGAGAGCCATCATCAAGGAGGGAGGAGGAGATCCCAAGCAAAAGAAGAATAGGAGGAAACGAAAGAGGATCACGATATCCACCAAGCTTTCGTTCTTCATCACCAATTCATCTCCAAGTTCATCATCAACCCTAGATCGCCAAGATCCAAGTGTTGCCTCCAAGTTTCTTGATTCATTGGAGTCCTAAACACATGGTCTACCTTCTATTTCCTTTTCCTTACGTGAATTCGACCCCTAATCTCCAAATTCACGTCGATCTAGAAAACCCTAGTTCGCTAGTTCTGCGAAGTGCGGACTAGTCCGACCTTCTGCAGACTAGTCCGATTTTGCTGACTAAGTTGTGTTGAATTGATTCTAAAAGTAGATCTAATCAAATCCAAACCTGTATAAACTTGTTAAAATCTATTAGAACTAGATAGTGATCATTTAAAAGCAATCTATTAACAAGTTCTATCTTGCATTTGCATCAATCATGCATATCATGTCATATTGAGTAATATTTGTGCACTTTTTTATTGTGTTTCTTGTCTTGTATGTTTATTTTGTGGATTAGACGGATTTGCGCTAGAGAGTGCCGTGGAGGATCTCCAGCACCAAGAGTTTGAAGTCTTTGATCCTAATCAATCCCAAGAGCAAGGCAAGTGTCCTTGAAGCATATTGATCATGTTTTAAAATAAATGTTTTGTTTGCAAAACTACATGCTTGTGTCAATTTGATGGGAATCCTATGATAGGAAGTTTACTAGCTTTGTTTAACCACCCTTGTCACCTGGGATATATGGTAGAGAGTCGGGATGGGATTTTTACCTTTTTGCTTCGCTTAATTAATTGGGATGGAAGAACAACTACACTACTTAATTTAATTATGCATTAATGAGATTATGGTTAACATGAACTGGTTAATATGATATGGTAATGGGTGATCTAAGCAAGCTTGGTATGTGGATGGGTTGGATGTTATGGTGGTTTTGCTTGCTTTAGATCTATGGACCGGTTTGTGGAGCGACCATCCAGGATTTACAGTGCCACCACAAGGCCAAGTATGGGTGCGGCGTAGCTAATTAATTAGGGCTTTGCGAGTGCTATTTGGACCATTAAGGATGATCGGGGAAGGGGTAGTCGGATTGGGTTTGTTGATGATTGGTTGGACTACCCTGGGATCCAAATGGCTCAAGAGGGGGCCCTTGGTTGAAGATGTGCTCAGTTGGAGACATCGCCACCGGTGAAACCTCAGTGGGGTCTAAATAGGCTAGTAATCCCTTTGTAAAGGCTATTTTGTGATCTCTTGGCCACACACCTACGGAAGTGTGAGACGGCATAATTGAGATTCTATAGTCATCGAAAGGTGATGAAATCACAAACACGTGGGTAAAGCGGTACAACCTCTGCAGAGTGTGTCTAAAACTATCATGATAGCCATGCTCCAGGGTATGAGCAACCTGGACATCACATGATTCGAGGGAACTTGGTATTGGGATGATATTTGGGATGGTTATGGTTGGTAATGGATATGGCTGGTTATGAATTAAATTCTAGTATTGAATATGGTTATTGGTATATGGATGATGGATATGGAATATGGACTGGTATTATGATAATTACATGGTATATGATGGGCTTACTTCACATACATAATACATAGTGCTTTTCAAATATTTTAATGTACTTTTCAGCACTTATCCATTATTACTTTCATCATTTGAATCAGCTACATGTCATACTTTCCACACTTGCTGAGTACGACATGTACTCACCCTTGCAATACCCCCAAACAATTACATGTCAGGATTGGGAGTTTAATGGTGATAATGCGGAGTTCTAGGCTGTGTCTACCGTCAGCTTTGCCTGTGGTGTTGATTGGAGCTGCGTATACCCTATTGCTTATGCTGCCTAGCTATTTAGTTTGCTTATTTAGTTTATTTTCGTCGCATTAGTTGAACTTGTCATTAATATTCATTAGAGTTTGTATTCAAGGATATTATGAATTGTGTAATAAAATTTTGTTAATTAATCTTGTCTTGTGGTAATTTTCTTTATACTCTTTCGTGAATGCACTCGTGTATGTGTGTTGAACATCCTGGGCACAAATATGCGTTCACTTGGATCATTTTCGGAACTGGTTGTCACAGATTGGTATCAGGGCCACAGGTTGACCATAGGACGCAACCTAGATAGAATGGACACTTTAGAGCACATAGGAGCACTCAGGAACCGATGTGTTTTTGTTTGGTGTGCTGTTGATATATATTGCTTGCTTGTGTGCTTAATAGAGGATTTTGGGATGCTTTAGCATTGCCAAGTCCACCTAGGCTAGTGAGTTGTTTAGTTTCATATCCCTTGATGCATATAGTTGGGGACAATTTCTAATTCTTACCTATTGCTTTTCTTCTAATGGTGAAAACTCGCAACCAGAGGGATGTTAATGATGACGAGGAGAACCACAGAACAACAATGGACAAGGAGCTATTAATATTGAGCAGCTATTGGCTATGCAAAACCAGCTCATGCAGACCATGATACAAACTATGGGACAGCTGCAGGCTGGCAACATCAACAATCAGCCCGACAAGCCTCCACCGCCACCCCCACCTCCTCATAACCGGTTGGGAGAATTTATGAGGACTAGGCCGCCAACCTTTGCTCAAGCCGTTGACCCTGTGGATGCGGATGATTGGCTCAAGTCTGTGGAGAGAAAGTTTGCTATTGTCCAATGCAGTGACCGAGAGAAGGTTCTATTTGCATCTCATCAACTAGTTGGAGCAGCCGCAGATTGGTGGGATTCCCTATGCAATGCTCATGAGAACCAAGAGAGGATTACTTGGGCCGAATTCAAAGAGGGCTTCCGTTCTCATTATGTGCCAAAAGTAGATATGATTTTGAAGAGGCAAGAATTTGAGAACTTAAGGCAAGGGAGATCAAGCGTGAGTGAATATCTCAATAAGTTCACTCAACTCTCAAGGTATGCGCCTGAGGATGTGAGCCAGGACAGTCGGAAACAATACTTGTTCATGAGGGGCTTGAACAATTAGATTCAAGTGCAATTGCTCAACTGTGATTATGCCAACTTTCAGAAGCTTGTGGACAAAGCAATTGTGGTGGAGAACAATATTCGTGAGATGGAGCAGGACAACAATAGGAAGGCACCATATCAAGGACAGCAACAAGGAAGTAATGTGCGCCCTTGCTTCACACCGCCCAATGGGCCTTACTTCAGCTCTTTTGCGCCTACTCATTGCCCTGGATTTGCACCGCGCCCAACTCAGTTCGTGCAGCAGCGCCCTGTTTTTCAAGCACCTAGGCCTCCAATGTATTTTGCACCTCGTGCCAACTATTCTGGTGCCAATGCTCAAAACCAAGCTTGTCCCAATAATTCTGGTGGAGTTAAGAAGTGCTATACTTGTGGAGAAGCTGGACACTTTGCGCATCAATGTCCTAAGTCAGGACTTGGTCAAGGAAGCAATGCGCCGAGGCAAAACCAAAGACCCAATGGAGGACAGCCGCAACGGAACCGGGGACAACAGAATTTTGCTCGTGGCAACGTGAACCATGTCTCTACAGAGGATGCTCAACAAGCGGATGACGTGGTCATTGGTATGTTTCTCGCGAACTCCAACCCCGCAACTATGTTATTTGATTCTGGAGCATCGCTTTCATTCATTGCATCAAAGTATGTTGCCAAGTATAGTTTGCCTATCTCTCATATGAAGTATACTCTATTGGTTAAGTCTCCTGGAGGAGAGATGAGGACAAATATAGTATGTCCAAAAGTAAGCCTTAAAATAAGGGGGGTAGACTTCTCCGCCAAACTTATGGTTTTGGACTCTCAAGGATTCGACATTATACTTGGTATGGACTGGTTGAGGAAGAACAATGGAGTTATTGAGTGTCCCACGAAGACGGTGAAGTTGACCAATGAGGAAGGCATCACCGTAGAGTTTGAAGCATCTCAAACTGCACCAAAGCAATTGGAGCGGAATCATATGGACGATGCTGCAATTGAGGAGATTCCGGTGGTGTGTGAATTTTTGGATGTTTTTTCTGGATGAGTTGCCAGGTATGCCACCTGATCGAGACATTGAGTTTGTTATTGATTTAATACCTGGAACTGCACCTATAGCTAAGTGGCCCTATAGGATGCCTCCTATGGAATTAGCGGAGCTCAAGAAGCAAATTCAAGAGCAACTAGAGAAGGGTTTTATTTGCCCTAGCTCTTCACCTTGGGGAGCGCCCGTTCTATTTGTGGACAAGAAGGATGGATCCCAAAGGATGTGCGTAGATTACCGAGCTCTCAACGAGGTAACAATCAAGAGCAAGTACAACTTGCCACGCATAGAAGACTTGTTTGATCAGAGGAAGGGTGCTTGTGTCTTCTCTAAGATTGATTTGAGTTCGGGATACTTTCAAATGAAGATTAGACCATCAGACATACCCAAGACACCTTTTAGGACACGGTATGGATCGTATGAGTACACCGTGATGTCTTTTGGATTGACCAATGCACCTGCGTACTTTACGTACCTCATGAATAAGGTCTTCATGGAGTACTTGGATAGGTTCATTGTGGTGTTTATTGATGATATTATGATCTACTCGAAGGATGAGAAGGAACATGAGGAACACTTGAGGCTTACACTGCAGAAATTGAGGGAGCATAAATTGTATGCCAAGTTCAACAAGTGTTAGTTTTGGTTAAGGGAAGTGTCATTTTTGGGTCATATCATCTCAGCTGGAGGAGTATCGGTTGACCTCGGAAATGTGAGGGATGTGCTAAAATGGGAACCCCCGCAAAATGTAAAGGAAATAAGGAGTTTTCTTGGAATGGCTAGATATTACCGTCGATTCATCAAGGACTTTTCCAAGATAGCCAAGCCAATAACGGAATTGCTAATGAAGGGAAAGGCTTTCCAATGGACTCAAGCTTGTCAAAACAGTTTTGAGGAGTTGAAGAAGAGGTTGACAACAACCCCAATTTTTATATTGCCAGATGTAAGCAAGAGTTTCGATATTTATTGTGACGCATCGAGACAAGGACTTGGATGCGTGCTTATGCAAGAAGGTCAAGTAGTCGCATATGCATCAAGACAATTGATGATACATGAGTAGAATTACCCAATAGATGATTTGGAACATGCAGCCATGATACACGCATTGAAAATTTGGAGACACTACATCCTTGGACATAGGAGTGAGATTTATACGGATCACAAGAGTTTGAACTATATTTTCACACAAACAGATCTGAATTTGAGGCAACAAAGATGGTTGGAGCTTATCAAAGATTATGATTTGGGGATCAACTATCATCCGGGAAAAGCCAATGTAGTGGCTGATGCTTTGAGTAGAAAAGGGGTAAGTCATCAACTCACAGTTCAAGAATTACCATCCGAGTTATGTAAGGAGTTTGAACGGTTGAACCTCGGATTTGCGAATGAGATGGGAATGATGGAGTTAAACCCAACATTGGAGCAAGAAATTCGAGAGGGTCACACTAAGGATGAGGAAATTCAGGAAATCAAAGAAAGGACCCAAGAGGGGAGAGAATTCAGATTCGATGAGGATGAACATGGTACCTTATGGATGGGAAAAAGGATTGTTGTGCCTAATGTGAAGCATATTCAGGAGACAATAATAAAAGAGGCACATGACTCACCTTACTCAATTCACCCCGGTTGTACGAAGATGTACAAAGACTTGAAGACTTGCTATTGGTGGGATAACATGAAAAAGGACATAGTTGAATATGTAGCATTGTGTGATGTGTGTCAACGGGTCAAGGCGGAACATCAAAGGCCAGCTGGATTATTGCAACCATTGAAGATCCCGGAATGGAAGTGGGAAGAGATCGGTATGGACTTCATAGTTGGTTTACCACATACTCAGTCCGGTTACGACTCAATTTGGGTAATTGTGGATCGGTTAACTAAGTCAGCCCACTTTATTCCCGTCAAGACCACCTATAATGGAGAGAAATTGGCAGAACTATATATTGGGATAATAGTATGTTTGCGTGGAGTTCCAAAGAAGAAGTCTCAGATAGAGGTTCACAATTCACTTCCAGGTTTTGGCAAAAATTGCATGAAGCTTTAGGAACGAGGTTGAATTTTAGTTCAGCATATCACCCTCAAATGGATGGACAAACCGAGAGGGACAATCCAATTTTAGAGGACATGTTAAGAGCATGTGCTTTAAAGCATGGGAAAAGTTGGGACAAGAGCTTGCCATATGCAGAATTTTCATACAACAATAGTTACCAAACAAGCTTGAAAATGTCACCATATGAAGCGCTTTATGGAAGGAAGTGTAGGACGCCTTCATTCTAGAATGAAGCAGGAGAAACTCAAGTATTTGGTCCTGATGTGTTGCAAGAAGCCGAAAAGCAAGTCCAAATAATTCGTGAAACTTGAGGGCTGCCCAATCAAGACAAAAAGGCTATGCGGACAATAGGAGAAGGAAATTAGCCTTTGAAGTGGGAGATTTTGTTTACCTCAAGGTGTCACCAATGAGAGATCATAAGAGGTTTAACATAAGAGGCAAGCTAGCACCTCGCTATATCGGACCATTCAAGATTTTGGACAAAAGAGGAGAAGTAGCGTATAAGTTGGAGATGCCAACTCATCTTTCGGATGTCCATGATGTCTTTCATGTTTCCCACCTCAATAAGTGCTTGAGAGTACCAGAAGAACAAGTGTCAATAGAAGGATTGGAATTAGGGGCAGATTTGATTTATGCCGAACAGCCGATCAAAATCTTGGAAACCAAGGAGAGAGTCACAAGGAACAAGGTAATTAGATGGTGTAAAGTTCAATGGAAGCACCACACAGAAAAAGAAGCAACGTGGGAATTGGAGGATTATCCCAAGGAATTTCCCTATCTCTTCTCTTCCATGTCGAATCTCGAGGGCGAGATTCATTTTAAGGAGGGTAGGTTTGTAACACCCTCATTTTCATGCATCATGCCCTACATACATTCATATACATGTTTAACATTAACCCACGTAAAGAGGAACAAGTTTAAATTTGATTTGAACAAAACCACACATAAAATGCTAAAAAGTGCGGACTAGTCCGATTTTGGTGAGGACTAGTCTGATTTCTCTCTGACTAAAAATGGACTTGTCCGTTTTTGCTGCAGACTAGTCCGATTTTGCCTCTGGACACTTTCGGACTTGTCTGATTTTGTGCGGACTAGTCCGATATTCCAAGGATCCTTGAAAATTTGCTAAGTCCCTGGACTTTTCCGGACTAGTCTGGTGTTCCAATGGACTTGTCCGTTTTCCTCTCTGACTAAAGTCAGACTTGTCCGATTTTTGGCCAGACTTGTCCGATTTCTTTCTAACTAACTTCAGACTAGTCCAGTCCTTTTCGGACTTGTCCCATATTTCGCGACTCCGAGTTGATCTTTTGTTTTATGACTTGTTTCTTGGGTTTCACGTTAAGTGGGCCTAGGGACGTCGTGCCTAACTCTTTTAGAGCCCACGTGGGACTCTAAACCAGCCTCTACTCCTCTCAAACTCGAAATCCATCTAACCCTAGCCTCCACTTCTATATAAACAACCCACCCCTTGGTTTGACCTCTATTTGCCACTTTTCCACCCCATCCAAACCCTAGTTCGTGGAGAGCCATCATCAAGGAGGGAGGATGAGATCCCAAGCAAGAAGAAGAGGAGGAAATGAAAGAGGATCAAGATCTCCACCAAACTTTCATTCTTCATCACCAATTCATCTCCAAGTTCATCATCAACCCTAGATCGCCAAGATCCAAGTGTTGCCTCCAAGTTTCTTTATTCATTGGAGTCCTAAACACCTGGTATACCTTCTATTTCCTTTTCCTTACGTGAATTCGACCCCTAATCTCCAAATTCACGTCGATCTAGAAAAACCTAGTTCGCTAGTTCCGCGAAGTGCGGACTAGTCCGACCTTCTGCAGACTAGTCCGATTTTGCTGACTAAGTTGTGTTGAATTGATTCTAAAAGTAGATCTAATCAAATCCAAACCTGTATAAACTTGTTAAAATCTATTAGAACTAGATAGTGATCATTTAAAAGCAATATATTAACAAGTTCTACCTTGCATTTGCATCAATCATGCATATCATGTCATATTGAGTAATATTTGTGCATTCTTTGATTGTGTTTCTTGTCTTGTATGTTTATTTTGCGGATTAGACGGATTTGCGCTAGAGAGTGCCGCAGAGGATCTCCAGCACCAAGAGTTTGAAGTCTTTGATCCTAATCAATCCCAAGAGCAAGGCAAGTGTCCTTGAAGCATATTGATCCTGTTTTAAAAT
Source organism: Tuctoria greenei (assembly GCA_036927565.1). NCBI lineage: Eukaryota > Viridiplantae > Streptophyta > Magnoliopsida > Poales > Poaceae > Tuctoria > Tuctoria greenei. The sequence continues at coordinate 129,038,385 of JAYESD010000007.1, read as the reverse complement.
AAATATTTTGTTTGCAAAAATGCATGCTTGTGTCAATTTGATGGGAATCCTATGATAGGGAGCTTACTAGCTTTGTTTAACCACCCTTGTGACCTGGGATATATGGTAGAGAGTTGGGATGGGATTTTTATCTTTTTGCTTCGCTTAATTAATTGGGATGGAAGAACAACTACACTACTTAATTTAATTATGCATTAATGAGATTATGGTTAACATGAACTGGTTAATATGATATGGTAATGGGTGATCTAAGCAAGCCTGGTATGTGGATGGGTTGGATGTTATGGTGGTTTTTCTTTCTTTAGATCTAAGGACCGGTTCGTGGAGCGACCATCCAGGATTTACAGTGCCACCACGAGGCCAAGTATGGTTGCGGCGTAGCTGATTAATTAGGGCTTTGCTAGTGCTATTTGGATTATTAAAAATGCTTGGGGAAGGGGTAGTCGGATTGGGTTTGTTGATGATTGGTGGGAGTACCCTGGGATCCGAATGGCTCAAGAGGGGGCCCTTGGTTGAAGATGTGCTTAGTTGGATACATCGCCACTGGTGAAACCTCAGTGGGGTCTGCTAGTAATCCTCTTGTAAAGGCTATTTTTTGATCTCTTGGCCACACACCTATGGAAGTGTGAGACGGCATAACTGAGATTCTATAGTCATCGAAAGGTTATGAAATCACAAACACGTGGGTAAAGCGGTACAACCTCTGCAGAGTGTGTCTAAAACTATCATGATAGCCGTGCTTCCGGTTATGAGCAACCTGGACCCTCACATGATTAGAGAGAACTTGGTATTGGGATGGTATTTGGGATGGTTATGGTTGGTAATGGATATGGCTGGTTATGAATTAAATTCTAGTATTGAATATGGTTATTGGTATATGTATGATGGATATGGAATATGGACTGGTATTATGATAATTACATGGTATATGATGGGCTTACTTCACATACATAATACATATTGCTTTTCAAATGTTTTAACGTACTTTTCAGCACTTAGCCATTATTACTTTCGTCATTTGAATCAGCTACCTGTCGTACTTTCCACAATTGTTGAGTACGACATGTACTCACCCTTGCAATCCCTCCAAACAGTTGCATGTCAGGATTGGGAGTTTAATGGTGATAATGCGGTGTTCTAGGCTGTGTCTACCGTAAGCTTTGCCTGTGGTGTTGATTGGAGCTGCGCTATACCCTATTGCTTATGCTACCTAGCTGTTTGTATTCAAGGATATTATGAATTGTGTAATTAAATTTGGTTAATTAATCTTTTCTTTTGGTAATTTTTTGTATACTCTTTTGTGAATGCACTCGTGTATGTGTGTTGAACATCCTGGGCACACATATGCGTTCACTTGGTTCATTTTCGGAACTGGGTGTCACAGGTTCCTTGCAGGAGATGACATCCTCAAGGGGCCAATGGGTTGAGAGGCTCCCTTCTTGGCATTGCTTGCAGGCTTTTTGGAAACAAGGACTCTCTTTCTGGGTGCAGCATCGACTGGTGCCTTTCCCTTGTCTATTGATGCCCTCGCTTCCTGAGTTCTAGTCTTTTCCCCCATAGTCACAAGTCTCTTCTTCTTGGGAGCTGCCTCGGCTACCGCTGAGTTATGAGCTTCCCTTTGAGTCTTCTTTGCCTTTCTATCCTTTTACCTCGATTCGAGGAGAGCTATAGCGAGCTCTCGCTCCCCTTGCTCCTCGCGATAAAGAGCTTGCCTTCCCGCCTCGGCTTCGGAGTCGGAAAATGGAACATAGTCTGAATCCAACATTGTCACTGATAAGAGAGGCAAACGAGTTTCTATGAGTCCAAAGAAGTAGAGACATGGAATTAGAATTAACAAAATTGATCAAAGTTAGGGGTTTTACTGTGTAACCCGAACTTGTCTGCCCAGGGGCCGAACTAGTCCGCACAAAGCCGGACTTGTCCGCCCTGTGTCTGGACTAGTCCGGTTCACACAACAAGAACCCTAATCTAGAGAAATCTTGCAAAATCTATGGATCCTACCACCAAAATTGAGGTACATGATCACAATGATGTGGAAAACAACATTTTTGAAGAAGTTTCTATCAATAGACCTAAAAGAATTGAATTTTGAAGGTTTTGGGGTTAGATCAAGAATACCTCTTCAAATCTTCGATTCGACAAAATGTGGGTGAGGAATCAGCCTCTGATGCTTGGGGAAGAGTTCCCATGCACCCTAGGGCTTCAATCCACAGATTGGAATCAAGATTTGGTGGTTGGAATCAAAAATCGACGATTTGGGGGCGGTTTTCATGTGTTTTGGAGAGAGACAGTGTTTGAATGGAAGTGGAGATGTCGAGGGCTCCCTGGGAGGTTAAGTCCCCAAGGGACGGACTAGTACGGTTGGGGACCCAGACTTGTCTGGCATATGAAATGGGTCTGGACCTTTTTGAGTAGCCGGAATAGTCTGATAACGGGGGGGACTAGTCCGGTTCAAAGGCTGAAAACTCATATATATTGGATTTTCAGTGGAGATTTGATCCTTTTGGACTATATTTCCACAAAAGGTCTTTGCAAAAATGGTCAATAAGCAATCAACAATCAAACTACGACCATAATTGACATGGATTCAATAATTTAAAAAATAATTTGTAGAAAGTTGAGGAGGATGATTTTTTCTCAAGCATGAGTGAATTTTGAAGTGAATACATGTAACAATCAGATGTGCAAGACTCAAGCCATATTTCGAGAACCTAAGATATTGAGCTCACTCCTAAGTTCACAAAATCATTTCTCGTCTAGGGGCTTGGTAAAAATATCGGCCAATTGTTTTTTGGTTCTCACATGAGAAATTGCAATGTCTCTTTTGATGGAGTGTCTCTCAAGAAGTGGTGGCGAATATCGATGAGTTTGGTCCTTATATGTTCAACTGAATTGTGGGCTATTTTGATGGCACTCTCATTGTAACATAGGAGAGGGATATGGCGCAAGATTATGCCATAGTCCCTAAGATTTTGTCGCATCCAAAGAAGTTGTGCACAACAACTTCCGGCAGCGACATACTCCGCTTCGACTATGGAAAGAGCAATGGAGTTGTGTTTCTTTGAGGACCAAGACACTAGAGATCTACCAAGGAATTGGCAAGTTCCAGATGTACTCTTCCTATCAACATTGCACCCTGCATAGTCCGCATCGGAATATCCAATGAGGTTAAACTTAGAGCCCTTGGGGTACCGAAGTCCTAGGCTTGGTGTGTGAACCAAATATGTAAGAATTCTCTTAATGGCGGTCAAATTACACACCTTAGGGGCAGCTTGAAATCTAGCACACATACACACACTAAGCATGATATCGAGCCTAGATGCACATAAGTAAAGCAATGAACCTATCATGGAGCGATATACCTTTTCGTCCACACTTGGACCATCTTCATTAAGATTGAGATGCCCATTAGTTGTCATAGGAGTCTTGATGGGTTTGGCCTTGTCCATGTCAAACTTCTTGAGTATGTCTTGTGTGTACTTAGTTTGACTAATAAATGTGCCTTCCTTGAGTTGCTTCACTTGAAAACCTAGGAAGAACTTCAACTCCCCCATCATGGACATCTCAAATTTTTGGGTCATTATCTTTGAAAAATCATCACAAAAAGCTTTGTTACTAGAACCAAATATAATGATATCGACATATATTTGGCAAACAAACAAATCATCATCAAAGTGCTTAGTGAATAGAGTGTAATCCGCCTTCCCAATTTTGAAACCATTTGGAGTTAGAAAGTCTCTAAGGCACTCATACCAAGCTCTAGGAAATTGTTTGAGGCCATAGAGAGCCTTACGCAATTTGTACACATGGTTTAGGAATTCTTGATCTTCAAAGCCGGGGGTTGCTCCACATACACCTCTTCCTTGATTGGACCATTGAGGAATGCACTCTTGACGTCCATTTGGTATAGCTTAAAATTATAGTGAGTAGTAAAGGCAAGTAATATATGAATTGATTCAAGCCTAGCTATGGGAACAAAGGTTTCTTCGAAATCCAAACTTTTGACTTGTGAATACCCCTTGGCTACAAGTCGTGCCTTGTTCCTTGTAACCACCCCGTGCTCATCTTGTTGGTTGCGGAACACCCACTTAGTGCCTACTACATTCGCATTAGGCCTCTTCACGAGCTCCCATACTTGATTTATTTCAAAGTTGTTGAGCTCTTCTTGCATGTCCATCACCCAATTCGGATCTCGTTGTGCTTCTTCAACCATATGAGGCTCAAAAGAAGAAACAAAAGAGTAATGTTCACAAAAATTTGCGACACGAGATCGAGTAGTTACCCCATTGGAAATATCTTCAAGTATATTGTCAATGGGATGGTCCCTTGAACGCTTTGGTGCACTCTTGGGTGAGGAGCTTGAGGTCTTGAATCTTCATCTTCGTCTTCCACGTTTTCATTGTCTCCCCCTTGATTGATGCCTCCATTTTCATCTTCTTGGAGCGCATCTTGGGGGAGTTGAGTTTGATCATTTGAGAAAGACTTGCTTGAGGCATAGGATGATCACTTGAGTCTTGATGTTGTTCTTGTGGTCGTATATCTTCAAGTGCCATCCTTCCTATCACCACTTGAGCTTATTCTTGATCTAGCACATGACGATCAACATGCTCTACATGGGAGCCATTAGTCTCATCAAACATTACGTCACGTGCCACTTCAATAATTCCGGAGGATTTTTTGAAGACACGATAGGTGTAAGTGTTTGAACCATAACTAAGCAAGAAAACAAGAATGTAGCATTTGCTCCCAAAAACACGAAAATAAGAAATATTGGGCTTGTTACCGGTTAGGAGCTCATAAGACGTCTTGTTAAGTATTCGGTGAAGATACAATCGGTTTATGGCATGGCAAGCGGTGTTAACCGCTTTCGCCCAAAACCGGTCCGACGTCTTGTACTCATCAAGCATGGTTCTTGAAATCTAAATTAGATTCCTATCTTCCTCTCGGCCACCAATTTTGTTTAGGGTTTTGGGGGGGGGGGGGCGAGAACTCATGCTTGATGCCTTCTTCATCCAAAAATTCTTCAACTTGAGTATTCTTGAATTTGGTGCCATTGTCACTCCTTATCGTCTTGATACTTAAGAAGAACTCATTTTGAACTCTCTTCAAGTATTTCTTGAGGACACATAGAGTCTCACTCTTATCATGTAAAAAGAATACCCAAGTGAAATGTGAAAAATCATCAACCATAACAAACTGTATTTGTTACCTCCAATACTTATGTAGGCGATTGGACCGAAGAGATCCATGTGTAGAAGCTCCAATGGTCCTGTTGTCGTCATAATGTTCTTGGATGTATGTGGAGCTCCATCTTGCTTTCCGGATTGGCATGCGCTACATGGCCTATCCTTTTCAAACACGACATTCTTCAAACCTCATATGTGCTCGCCCTTAAGGAGTTTTTGCAAGTTCCTCATCCCAACATGGGCTAGCCTTCTATGCCAAAGTCATACCATGTTAGTTTTTGCAATTAAGCATGTATCAAGTTGCACTTTATCCGTGGAGAAATCCACAAGATATAGCTTTCCCTTTAGTACACCCTTAAAAGCAATTGAGTCATTGCTTCTCCTGGTGACGGTCTGTAAGGATCGAATGCCCAAGAGGGGGGGGGGTGAATTGGGATTCTTTTCAAAAATCTAAACAATAAAACTTAATTCCTAAAAGCCCAATTCCCTACACAAACTATCTATGCATTGAGGTAAATAGCAACTCTGCAGAATATAAAATGCATAAACGTAAGGGAGAGGAAGAGGATGCAAACTCCCGAGGAGACACGAGGATTTATCCCGTGGTTCGGCAAGATCGTCAAGATCTTCCTACATCCACGTTGTGGCACCCACAAAAGGGTTTAGCCACGCCCAAGTCACCGAGACGAGGGATCTCCACTATTCTTCTCCGTTTGCCAACCTTGGCAAGGTGGAGCTCAAGCCTTGTAAAACTTCGACCCTCCAGGATTCCACAAATGCCTTGGCAAGCTCCAGAAGTCTTCTCACAGTTAAAAACACCAAGGGGCACTATCTTGAGGCTCTCACTATGCTAGAGATTCCACTCACCCAGAATGGAGGCACACAAGCTCTCTCTCTAGCTAGTTCTAGCCTATCTCTTGGTGTGTATGTGGTCGAAATGATGTAGAAGTGATGGCTGTTGGTCTTGAATGCTGGATATGTTGAGAATGTTTTGTGATCAAGACTTGTCAAAATGACCGGTTTAGGGAGTATTTATAGCCAGCCTACACAAAATAGTCGTTGGAAAAGTAGGCTGACAGAACTTTTCTGCGAACATCGGATGATCCGATATCTCCCCTTTAGTTATCATCGGTCAAGTTTACTTTAGCTGACGTCATTGTGTCAGATATGACCGTTGTTAGACCGATGTTGCACTTGTCTTCTCATCGGATGATCCGGTGGTTCTTCCTCCATACTTGACTCAAACTTGATGCTTACTGGAGTGATTGACCGATGTGTATATTTCTGTACATCGGATGATCCGGTGCTACACTTGGTCCAAGGATATTGCAAACTGTACTGATGGACCGATGTAGCTGAGCCCTTAACATCGGATGATCCGGTGAGTGCTTTGTTCTGAGGTCTTCTTCTTCTGCTGAACCAACTCGACCGATGTGTTGTTCTCAGAAATCATCAGTTGATCCGGTGACTTAATTTTGTTTGCTTCGAGTTGTTTCTAAGTGATTCTTTTGTGTCTTGCTCGATTGACCTCTTAGACTTTTGTTGGAAATGTACTTCTGATGGTTGTCAAGCATTAAGTGTCATCAATTGTGGTTGAATGACTTTGACATAAGAGCTTTCACTTCTTGTCTCCATATCATTGATTTGATCTCATAAAGTGATTGTATATGGGTCTCCAGTGACATATAGGTTTCATTTGATTGAGTGATTATGGGGACCTTGCATTCACAAATTCATTAGTAAAATCCAATGGTTGTCATTAATCACCGAAACCGTACCTCATGGGGGCCTAGATGCTTTCAATCTCCCCCTTTTTAGTGATTGATGACAACACAACAATTAAAGCACAATAGTAATGAATTTGATAGTACGAAGCTTAAGAGGATATGCAATGAATACAAGATTATTACACTTAAAATTTGAAAGCCCAATCAAAGAATAACTCAAGTGAGTAAGTGATCATAAGACAGGCACCAAATAAGCTCAATCGATTAATAACTTAAGAGTACTCAATAAACACCAAATGAGTAGCAAAAGTATCGAATTACAAAAGATGATAATATCGAATTACAAAAGATGATATAGGTAAACTCCCCCTAAGGCTAGGACACTCCCCCTGAGACTAAGCTATCCTCCCCCTGACTCCTCTAACTCTTCTCCCCCTTTGGCATCAAGACACCAAAAAGGGATCCAAGTGCCTAAGGACCCTGAGTACTAGGCGCGATGACGAACTAGTCACCGTCGCTGTCATCGGAGCTGCTGCCTGGAGTAGAGGTAGAAGGATCTGTCGGAGCCGTAGGAGCCGTAGGAGCCGTCGTTGGTGCCTGCTGGGTAGGAGCTGCTGGAACAGGGGCACTGACGACGGATGCCGGCGTCTGCTGGAACAGTGTCGTGGCCGGCAGTGGAGAGTGAATCGGTGCGCCGGGAGCCAGTAGTGGAGACATGCTGATCGAAGGGATCGGCGTAGTCGACACCAGAGCGGCAGCTGGAGCGAGGACAGGTGGAGGTGGAGCAACTCCTGGCAGCTGCGACGGGAGGGCAATCCTGGTCTGGGTGTAGAGGTTGGTGATCAAACCCAGGATGCCCATCATCGCCTGTTGCGTCTGCTGCTGCTGGTCGAGGGAGCGCTGGTGCATCTGGTCTATGAGCCCAGTCAGCCGGTCAGTGTCCTCACGCCTCTCACGGGCGATCTGGCGTTGCATCTCCTGCTGCTGCTGCTGGAGCTCTAGAAGGTGTGCGGCCTGCTCCGCTCGGGCCTGCTCAACTTCAAGCCGGTCCAAGCGCTGCTGCTCAACCATCTGCTGTAGGAGGGATGTGAGCTCAGACGGTTGAGAAACCTGTGCCTCTGAGACGGGAGGTGGAGTAGGGGGTGGCACTGTAGAGCCTCCAGCCTCCGCGTTGTGCTGCCTGGGTGAGGGAGGAGGAGGAAAGTACTCCTCAACACTGTCATCAGTGTCGCTCTCGGACCATATGTGCTGCAGGTCCTCACCCTGTGCCTCTGCCTCAGCCAGCCTCTCATCCTCCTTCTCCAAATCTGACCAGTCCTCCTCAGATAGACGAGCCCTAACCTAACGCTCGACTGGATGGCCAAGGCGGCGGTCTCCAGGAGCTGGAGCACGGTAGTGGCTAAACCGTGTGACGCTCTCGTCAGTGAGGCAGTCATGCACGACGGACTCCTCAGGGACCATCATGGAGAGCAGGTAGCTGATCCAGTGTCCATACACGAGCTGCATCATCATCCCTACTCCGTCATTGATCACATCTTCCATCTCGCATATGAGGACGTCCACTATATCAAACTCCATCCCGTTCATGATGTAGAACAGGAGGGTCTGCTGTAGGCTGGTGAACCCCTCTAAGTAACCGGACCTTGGCAAGAGAGTGCGGCGCAAGGCAAGGTGCACTGTGCGCGCAGCTGGAGTCAACAGTGTCGGTACCCTCGGCTGGTCTGGAGAGAAGGTCGGGCCAAACAAGGAGCGAATCTCCTCCAATGGTGGTGCCACTCCTCCAGTGAGCGGCCTCCTCGGTGGGTCTGCCTGACCATACACCCTCTCATGCACGCAAGTGTCGTGCAGGTCCACTCCTAGCAGCTGTGCCAGTGTCTGCCTCGTCAAGTGATAGTGCTGGCCCATGAACATGAAGTCAATCGACCTGCGGCCCTCAGAGACGTATAGGGTAGCGTAGAACACGCGTACCCAATCCTCCACATAAGCACTCCTCTCATAGGACATCAGGTGAACCAGCCCTCTGTACCTCTCAAAGTAAGGGTGTATCTCTGTCTCTGCAGCCAGGGCGAGCTGATCCCAGTCCAGAAAGTTGTGCTGGAATAACTTGTGGCCTCGGCGTCTGTAGGTCTCGTAGAGTGACGCCTGTGTCACGGTCCAGAAACGACTGTCCACAAGAGCCTCTCTGGGTTGCGGGTACCACTCCTCAGGCAACACACTCCATCTGAGTCTTCGGAGCTGCTTGGCCTTCATCTTCCGGTAATCAGTCAAGCGGACACCTTCACCGACACGAACAGTGGTGTCCATCTCGTAGATGTCTCTCTGGGCCTCCCTGTCCTCATGACGATTGGCAGCCGTCGGTCTCGGACGTGGTGCTGCCAGGGGATGCCCCCCACGGGTCCAGGCTGGGCGCCGGCGGACGAGTGGCACTTTTGGCTCTTCTTCGGCCTCAGACTCATCAATCACGGGAGGCTGCCTCGGACGAGCCTCGCAGGTCCTCAGTGATCCTCCTCGGCCACGCTCTCGCTCCTCGGTGGCGCGAGCGGCCATCAACGCCTTTTTCTCCTCCTTGGATAGCTTCTGCTTCTTTGCAGCCGGCTCCGCAATGGCTTTTCCCTTGTTCTTCTTGTCACGAGCCATTGCGATGAGGTGCGATGATGTCAAGCGCACGGAACACGACGATCGACGCGGCCGGAAACCCTAACGGCAAAGAGACACGACCGTTTGGGTGGAGGCACCACGGCGACGATGTGCACGGGAGGAGGCGGCGCTTGGGTGCTGTTGTGATGAGAGAGAGCGGCAGCGGCGCTTGGGTGGAGCGGCGGCGTCGGCTGGGTGGAGCGGCGGCGTCGGCTGGGTGGAGCGGCAGCGGCGGCTGCGGTGGAGGCGAGTGGTGGCGGCGCTAGATGGTGCAGCGGCGGCGGCGGTGGTGCGGCGACCGGAGGCGGCGGGTGGCCGGAGGCGGCGGCGGCGGCCGGAGGGCTGCGATGGCGACCGGAGTCGACGGTGGCGGCGCTCGGGCGAGAGAATCGGCGGCGGATGAGTCGGGATCGGGGAGAGAGAAACGACGGAGGCGAAGCGCCGTTTAAATCATGGGTCCCAATCCCTAGCCAAAACCTTAACACCAGATGGACCGACGTTGAACGTTAGAAGCATCGGTCGAATGGCACAGTAAGGGTATTCAAAAAGGTGCCGTTGACACCGGATGATCCGACGTTCAAAGAGATAGCATCGGTCAAATGTCACAGTAAGGATATTCAAAAAGGTACCGTTGACATCGGATGGACCGACGTGGAAGGGAATATCATCGGTGCAATTTGTCACAGTTTCCAGAATTGTGAACACCGGATGGACCAATGTTTCTCCAAATGAACGCGTCGGTTGATTTGTGTTGCCGACTGGTCTGACTCTTGGCTTTTGAACAGCAATTGATCCGATGATGGTCTTATCTAAGCATCGGATAATCCGATGACTACTAAACAGCAACATTCCGTATATGTCCTTTGACCAAACAAACAAACAATCAGAAACACATGTCTTAGGACTTTTTGGGCAACCCCTTACCCCTCAAAGATACTAATATGCCAATAACTTGGCTAGGCCTTAAAGCAAATGGAACACCGAGAAAAATAGGAGGAAATCATCCAAATAAAATGTAAGGCCCATGCTTTGTGAGGTAGAGTACGAAGACTTCTATCTCCTTAGAGCATGTTCCTCGAGGCATTAACGCACCTAACATTTTGTTCTTTCCACCTTATATGAGTTGAGATATTGCATTTAAAACAAGTCTCTTTCTCATGAGGTGGGTTCCCCTTTGTGACAATCTACCGTATGCAATGCCAAGCAATTTTATAGTGCAAGAGATTACAAGTCTATATGGCAGGCATCATGCAGGGCATAAAATAAATCTATCTTGCCAAATTTGAACCTTTCAAAGGCTTCTTCAGGGAGAGCCACTCTCCAAACCTTGGGGAAACCCAAAAGAACCTCCATCCCAAGCTAACCCTTGCTCACCCCAATCCTTTGAGAGTTAGGCAAGACCTATATGAAGTGCATTCTTACATGACGTTTGTTGCATCTAGCACATTTAACTCACTTCTTAGCCTAGAAAAGGTTTTCTCATCAAGTGGTTTAGTGAAGATATCCGCCAATTGTTCTTCGGACCTAACACCTCGCAATGAGATGTCTCCCATAGCTTCATGGTCCCTCAAGAAATGATGGCGAATATCAATGTGCTTAGTGCGGGAGTGTTGAACGGGGTTTTTAGCTATCTTAACCGCACTTTCATTGTCACAAAGGAGAGGCACACAACCAAGTTTAATACCAAAGTCCAAAAGGGTTTGCTTCATATAAAGAATTTGGGCACAACATGCACCGGTCGCTATATATTCCGCTTCCGCCGTGGACAAGGCGACGGAATTTTGCTTCTTGCTAGACCAAGATACTAGGGAACGCCCAAGCAAGTGGCACCCACCGGAGGTACTCTTGCGATCCACGTGGCATCCGGCAAAGTCCGAATCCGAGTATCCCAAGAGGTGGAATTTTGCACCTTTAGGGTACCACAAGCCCATACTAGGGGTATGCTTAAGATACCTAAGTATCCTAAAGACCGCCTTCCTATGCGATTCTTTAGGTGCCGCTTGAAAGCGAGCATACAAGCATAAACTAAACATGATATCGGGCCTAGATGCGGTAAGATAAAGCAATGAGCCAATCATAGAACGGTAGTTAGATTGATCAATAGGTTTACCGTCCTTATCTGCGTTAAGATGACAATTAGTTGCTATTGGAATTCTTCTTGAGCTACAATCTCCCATCTCAAATCTCTTCAAGAGGTCCTTGGTATACTTCTCTTGATAGACGAAGGTCCCCTCTTGATGTTGCATGATTTGAAATCCAAGGAAGAAGTTGAGCTCTCCAATCATTGACATCTCGAATTCCCTAGACATCATTTTGCCAAACTCATGGCTAAGAGCTTCGTTAGTTGAACCAAAAATAATATCATCAACATAAATTTGACAAATGAACAAATCTTCGTTGATGTCTTTGGTGAAGAGTGTGGTGTCTACCCTCCCGATCTTGAATCCTTGCATGATCAAGAAATCCCGTAGTCGTTCATACCACGCCCTAGGTGCTTGCTTGATCCTGTAGAGCGCCTTGTGCAACCTATACACATGATTACGATTCCTCGGATCTTCAAACCCGGGAGGTTTTTCAACATAAACAAGCTCGTTAATGTAACCATTAAGAAAGGCACTTTTCACATCCATTTGATAAAGTCTAATGTTGTGATGTGAAGCAAAAGCAAGGAGTATACGGATGGCTTCTAGCCGGGCGATCGGGGCAAATGTCTCCCCAAAGTCTAGTCCTTCAACTTGCGAGAACCCTTTGGCCACAAGTCTTTCCTTTTTGCGGACCACAACGCCATTCTCGTCTTGTTTGTTGCGGTACACCCACTTTGTTCCGATGACGTTCTTGTCCTTGGGTCGCTCCTCCAACACCCAAACTTCATTGCAGATGAAGTTGTTGAGTTCTTCTTGCATGGCTATCACCCAATTTGGGTCTTGGAGTGCTTCCTCAATATGAGTGGGTTCTACACATGAAACAAACGAGTAGTGCTCACAAAATGAAGCGAAATGGCGAGAACGTGTACTTACACCCCTTGACGGACTTCCAATGATTTGGTCCATCGGATGCGCCTTGGAGATGCGTCCATGCCTCATAAGTGGTTGTGAAGGACTTGGCGAAGGTGATGCGTGTTGCTCCTCTTGTGGTTGGACTTGATCATGGACTTCTTCTTCTTCTTGATGTTGTTGTGCTTGTGAGTCTTGAGTCGGCAATGGATCATCCTTCACTTCTTCGTCAACTTGTGGCGCCATGGTGGTGTTGTTGTTGGAACTTGAAGCTCCCCCTTGATCATGGCTCTCCTCAACTTCAGGCTTGATGTCTCCAATGGTCATGTTCTTCATGGCTTCTCGTAGAGGCTCATCATCTATTTCATCATGACCAAAACTCTCCTTTTGGGAGCCATTAGTCTCATCAAACTCAACATCACAACTTTCCTCAACTAAACCGGAGGTTTGGTTGAATACTCGATATGCTTTTGAGTTTGATGCATAACCAAGGAATATACCAACATCACATCTTCTTTCAAACTTACCGAGCCTCTTCTTGCGGTAGATGTAGCACTTGCATCCAAAGACTCGAAAGTAGGAGATGTTGGGCTTTCTCCCAATGAGAAGCTCGTACGGGGTATTTTGAAGTAGTCGATGGAGATAGACCCTATTTGCGGCATGGCACGCCGTGTTGATTGCTTCGGCCCGAAACTTCTCCGACGTGCTGTAGTCATCAAGCATTGCTCTTGCAAGAGTGATGAGTGTCTTGTTCTTCCTTTCAACAACACCGTTTTGTTGAGGAGTGTATGTGGCCGAAAACTCATGTTTCACGCCTTCACGGTCACACCACTCCCCAATGTTGTAGTTTTTGAATTCGGTGCCGTTGTCACTCCGGACCTTGATGATGGGAAGTTGAAATTCCCTTTGAGCGCGGTTGGCGAAGGTCTTGAACACTTCCGGAGTTTCACTCTTGTCACCTAGAAATAGAGTCCAAGCATAGCGAGAGTAGTCATCAACTATAACAAGACAATAGAGGTTACCGCCAAGGCTTTGATATGTGGACGGTCCGAAGAGGTCCATGTGTAGTAGCTCAAGTGGCTTGGAGGTTGACACCATTGTCTTCATTGGGTGGTATGAAGCAACTTGCTTCTCGGCTTAACAAGCGCTACAAAGCTTGTTCTTCTCAAATGTGACATCCTTCACGCCGGTCACCATCCCAAGCTTGAATGACTTCTTGAGTTTGCTCATCCCAATGTGCACTATGCGTCGGTGCCATAGCCAACCCAAGCTTGTCTTAGTGAAAAGACAAGTGGTCAAGCTAGCATTCTTGTTGGAGAAGTCTACTAGGTAGATATGTCCATGCCGAAATCCTTTGAAGACTATGTCTTGGCTTGTTTCACTACTCACAACAACATCATTTTTGCTAAATGTGCATGTTAGTCCAAGATCACATAGTTGTGCAATGGAAAGTAAATTAAAACTATGTGACTTGACATACAAAACATTGGAAATGGATAAATAATTTGAAATAGCAATTTTACCTAACCCAATTACCTTTCCCTTAGAGTTATCACCAAAGGTGACTTGTTCATGATTGCTGGGGTTTTATATGGTGGTGAACATACCATCATTGCCGGTCATATGTTGGGTGCACCCGCTATCGAGTACCCAATGCTTTCCTCCAGCTTTGTAGTTCACCTACACACATGAATTAAATTTTTAACTTTAGGAACCCAAGCCAACATAGGTCCTTGTATGTGTGATACAAGTGTCTTTGGGACCCAAAGTTGCTTGGGGAGCTTCCCCTTCGTGCCCTTCATGTCCTTGCCAATGAACCTATCCTTCACCTTGACATCTACTTTACTCAAGAGATAATAACGATCATTGAAAGTAGATTTGTAATTAATGGGCAACTTGGGAGAGGGTCCGTTAGGAAGAGGACACTCCCTTGTGTGGTGACCGGTGACCTCACAATGTTGGCAATAAGAACCAACTTCCATGATGAAGCTTGTTCTAAGATCCGGTGAGGGCACCTTTCCTTTGTTAGGCACCGGGAAGAATTCAAGTCCTCTCTTGTTGAAGGCCTTTGCTTGTTGGAAGAGTATTTCCTTGTGTTTGACTTCCCCTTTTGAAAGTCTAGCCACACTAGTGCGGAGACTCTCAATTTCTTCCAACAAGTCCTTCTCCCTAGCGTTTGCTTTCAAAGTCAAAGACTTGTTCAAGGCATTAGTTACATGAGAAGTAATGGATATCCTATCATTAAGAGTTTGCTTCTTTATATTTTTCAACTCTTGATCAAGCACATCATGAGCAAGGTTAAGTGTTTGATGTTCTTGTACTAACTTGTTGTGCTCTTCCAAGAGTGTTTGGTGTGCTAAGTTGAGCTCATGATTATCTAACTTGATTTTAGCCTTTTCTTCCTCAATTTTCTTGACATGAGATTTGAGCGTGTCATGCTCTTTGAGTATACTTTCATACTTGTCAAGCAAATCGAGGTTAGCACTCTCAAGAGCTTTAACCTTACTCTTTTCCCTCTTAATGATAGCATGATATTCATTTATCAAAGAAGTTAAATCATCGGGGGAAAGCTCATCATCACTAGAGTCGTCACATACCTTGGTGCTACCTTTCGCCATGAGGCACATGGGCGGTGGATGAAGAGGTGAGTCATCATTGTTGGCAATGGCGAGGCCGGCCAAACTTTCTTCTTCCACTTCACTCTCTTCATGACTTGTTTCTTTGTCAGTGACCCATTCATTTGCCTCACACATGAACACCTTTTGTGGGCCATTTCTCTTCTTTGGGAAGAGTCTTGCCTTCTTTCCCTTGTCATGTTTCTTCTTCCCAAAGGATCTTGGTTTGGGTTTGGCCTCTTCTTCATCATCTTCACTTTCTTCAAGCTTGCGATGCTTGCTCTTGTAGTTCTCTCTTCTTTTGTCCGGTTTTGGACAATCATAGGAGATTTGGCCTTGATCACCACAATTGTAGCAAGTCTTGTGATCATCTCTCCTTGGTAGAAACGCTTTCTTCTTAGGATCAAAGGTGTATCCCTTCTTGGTAATCTTGGAGTTCAAGCGTGAGAACTTTCTCATCATCAATGCAAGCTCATCATCATCATCTTCACTTGATGCTTGCTCTTCTTCACTTGAGTTAGGCTCAACCACCTTTTTCTTCTTGAGGCTTGTTTTCTTGGTGGAGGCCTTTAGAGCAATTGTTTTTGAGGATGATTGCTCCATCATCCCAAGCACACTCATCTCATGAGCATGAATTTCTCCAATGAGCTCCGAAACTTCAATGTGGTCAAGAGACTCTTTTTGGAGCATGGAGTTGATGATGTTGTACTTTGGCTTGGGAAGGAGCATGAGGATCTTGCGGTTGATGAGTCCCTTGCCAAGAGAAGCAATGTCAAGAGCATTAATTTCTTCAATAAGTACATTCAAGCGAGAGAACATCTCATTAACATTTTCATGAGGTAGCATCTTAAATTCATCATATTTTGCTTTAAGCATGTGATATTTAAGTTCCTTCACACGAGAAGAACCCTCATGAATTTCTATCAAGCAAGCCCAAATTTCACATGCCTTTTCTTTGCTAGCAATCCTAGAATAAACATCTTGACTAATGCACTCATAGATTGCATTCCTAGCTTTAGCATCCCATTTAATTTGATCACCAACATAGTTGTGTTCTCCAAACCCCGCGTGGGTCGCTTCCCATACTTCGGGAGCAATAGCCTCTAGATAAGCGTGCATGCGTGCTTTCCAATAGGCAAAGTTCTTGCCCTCGAAGATAGGAACCGAACCCCCAACCTTGGCCATTTTATCTCTCTAGCGGTGAAGCTAGAATGATCCTATGAGCACCCTTGCTCTGATACCAATTGTAAGGATCGAATGCCCAAGAGGGGGGTGAATTGGGCTTATTTTCAAAAATCTAAACAATAAAACTTAATTCTTAAAAGCCCAATTCCCTACGCAAACTATCTATGCATTGAGGTAAATAGCAACTTCGCGGAATATAAAATGCATAAACGTAAGGGAGAGGAAGAGGATTCAAACTCCCGAGGAGACACGAGGATTTATCCCGTGGTTCGGCAAGATCGTCAAGATCTTCCTACATCCACGTTGTGGCACCCACCAAAGGGTTTAGCCACACCCAAGTCACCGAGATGAGGGATCTCCACTATTCTTCTCCGTTTGCCAACCTTGGCAAGGTGGAGCTCAAGCCTTGTATAACTTCGACCCTCCGGGCTTCCACAAACGCCTTGGCAAGCTCCGGAAGTCTTCTCACAGTTACAAACACCAAGGGGCAGTCCCTTGAGGCTCTCACTATCCTAGAGATTCCACTCACCCATAATGGAGGCACACAAGCTCTCTCTGTAGCTAGTTCTAGCCTATCTCTTGGTGTGTATGTGGTCGAAATGATGTAGAAGTGATGGCTCTTGGTCTTGAATGCTTGTGGATGTGTTGAGAATGTTTTGTGATCAAGACTTGTCGAAATGACCAGTTTAGGGGGTATTTATAGCCAGCCTCCACGAAATAGCCGTTGGAAAAGTAGGCTGACAGAACTTTTCTGTGAACATAGGATGATCCGATGTCTCCCCTTTAGTTATCATCGGTCAAGTTTACTTTAGCTGACGTCATTGTGTCAGATATGACTGTTGTTAGACCGATGTTGCACTTGTCTTCTCATCGGATGATCCGGTGGCTCTTCCTCCACACTTGACTCAAACTTGATGCTTACTGGAGTGATTGACTGTTGTGTATATTTCTGTACATCGGATGATCCGGTGCTACACTTGGTCCAAGGATATTGCAAACTGTACTGATGGACCGATGTAGCTGAGCCCTTAACATCGGATGATCCGGTGAGTGCTTTGTTCTGAGGTCTTCTTCTTCTGCTGAACCAACTCAACCGATGTGTTGTTCTCAGAAATCATCGGTTGATCCGGTGAGTTAATTTTGTTTGCTTCGAGTTGTTTCTAAGTGATTCTTTTGTGTCTTGCTCGATTGACCTCTTAGACTTTTGTTGGAAATGTACTTCTGATGGTTGTCAAGCATTAAGTGTCATCAATTGTGGTTGAATGACTTTGACATAAGAGCTTTCACTTCTTGTCTTCATATCATTGATTTGATCTCATAAAGTGATTGTATATGTATCTCCAATGACATATAGGTTTCATTTGATTGAGTGATTATGGGGACCTTGCATTCACAAATTCATTAGTAAAATCCAATGGTTGTCATTAATCACCGAAACCGTACCTCATGGGGGCCTAGATGCTTTCACGGTCACACCCTCATCAGTGAATAAATAATTATAACCTTTGTCACATAGTTGTGATATGGACAAGAGGTTATAGTCAAGAGAATCAACATGCAAAACATTAGAAAGAGTATGGTTGGGGGATATAGCAATTTTACCGGTGCCAAGGATTTTTCCTTGGCTATTGTCCCAAAAATTTTATCAGCGCAACCCTCAATCACTTCTTTAGTGGTGTATCCTTCCATAATTGAACTCTCTGGGTGAGCACGGTTCCGCACATAACCTTTTAATACTCCTAAATATCTCTCCAACGAAAACATATGATGTAAATATAGTGGCCCCAATGCTTTTATCTGATCAACAAGATGTATGATTAGGTGTATTTGCATATCGAAAAAGGATGGTAGGAAACACATCTCAAGCTTGCACATAGTCTCGACGATGTATGTTTTCAGATAGTCTAAATCTTCACGTGCTATCACCTTTTGCGATACTGCATTGAAGAAGTCACACAAAGTGTGATGACAACTTTTATATGCTCAAGTTTGATGACTCTTATTGCAATGGCAAGGAACACTATCATCATCATGTGACAGTCGTGAGAATTATAACTGAATAAAAACAAGTCTTTCATCGAGACTAGTTTGCAGATATTGGATGAGAAACTCGTGGGCACTTTGATCCCATGCAAGCATTCGCAAATTTCTTTTTTATCTTCTAGCGTCAAGTTGTAGCTGGCTGGGGGAAGGTAATGCTTCCCGTTCGCCTTTTCTACTGGATGAAGCTTTGGTCTCAAATCAAGATCTACTAGGTCTATACGTGAATTTAATCCGTCCTTTGTTTTCCTCGGCATGTCTAGCAAGGTCCCAATGATGCTGTCAAATACATTCTTTGTAACGTGCATCAAATCAATACTATGGCAAAATTCTAGATTCTTCCAATATGGAAGATACTTGAAAAAAATTGATTGTTTCTTGAAAGCCATGTCAGTTGTATCATCCGAAGATGTACTTTTCTTTCTCTTAATTCCTTTACATTTTTCGCCCTTACCGAAAGCAATATGAATGTTCTTGACCATTTCGAACACAAGTTTTCCACTGTAAGGTTATGGTGCAGTATCTTTTTCGATTTTGTTATCAAATTGTTCTTTCATATTCCTATACTTGTGTGTATCTGTCAAGAACCGTCAGTGTCTCATGTACACCGTCTTTCTTAATGAAGTGAGGTATAGAAATCCAGTTCTATCCACGCACCTTACACAACCTTGCTTCCCTTTCATTTGTCCTGATAATATAAACAGTCCGGGATAATCATGCACGGTAACGAATATCATTTCTCTTAGCGTGAAATACTCCTGTTTGTACTCATCTCATGTACGTACCCCTTCATTCCACAATTTCGCCATATCTTCCATTAAAGGTTCCAAGAACACATCAATTTTGATGTCGGGTTGTTTCGGACCTTGGATAAGAACAGATAACAAGATATATTTCCTTTTGTGAAACAACCACGTCGGTAGGTTGTACATCGTTAAGACCACGGGCCATGTGCTGTGTATGCTCCTTTTTTCACCAAACGGATTTATTCCGTCTGTATCCAAGGCAAAACTCACATTTCTGATTTCCTTTGCAAATTCTGGATATTAAATATCAAAAATTTTCCACTGCGTTACATCACCAGGGTGTCGAATATGTTTTTCATTCTTATCGTGTTGCTCGGAATGCCAGCGCATAAGTTCAGCCTCCCTAGGGTTTGAGAACAAACGCTTCAAGCGATCAATTACCGGAAGGTACCACATCACCAAGGCAAGAATTTTTCTCTTATTCTTCCCGTCTGCATCGCCAGAAGTATTGTCATCATCACCTTCAAGACCAATAATAAACTTTTTATTCTTCTGAGACATTTTCATGTTGGTAACATACTGGTGATTGTAGTCCTTCTTATATCTACTGACACCACAAATGGGGCATATAGTTGCGAGCTCATGCTCTTTGCGATACAGAATACAATAGTTCACACAAGCGTGTATTTTTGTCACACCTAGTGCCATCGGGCAAAGAAGTTTCTTTGCTTTATAAGTGCTTCTGGGCAGTTTATTTGGATTTGGAAGAATTTCTTCCATAAGATTCAAAAGATCAAAGAAACTACAATCAAACCATCCGTGCGTAGCTTTCAACTTTAGTAGTTCTAAGACTGCACGCAATGTAGTAAACTCTTTATCACAACCATTTGATTCATCATATAAAAGCTTTGTCGCCGCATTCTGCAATGTCTCCATTTTACTTAAACCTTTGTTTGCTCGCATATAAGTCAATACATATGGTTCAATGTGACGCAACATCTCCTCACAATCGAACTCATCATCATCACCATCTTGATTGTCACTACCATCATCGATATGAACATTATCATCATTTGAACCTCTCTCATAATCTTTATCCACATCATTTGTATCTAACTCACCATGCTCTGTCCATATTGTGTAGTTTTTTTTTGAAACCTCTTTTCACCAAATGAGATTGGATTACTATAGTATCCGTCCAAGTAATCTTATTTTTGCACTCGATACATGGACATAATATGTCATCTATCTTTTGCAACTTCGCATGTCCCTTGGATGCTTCAATAAAATTTTCAATATTATGAATGTACATAGGATCGGGTCTTGGCATGTTATACATCCATGCTCGACGGTCCATGCTTCAATATAGAATTTTTGTTCATATTTACAAGATTTGGCCACAAATATTCCCTAAAGGTCTTCTATAAAATGAATTTACAGAGACATAACAAGACTGTATCATATGAGTGAATACTAGTATAATGTAGGTATGTTCATTAGAGCGACTAATCGACCCTAGTCGATGGCTAATAGATGTCCGGTCATCCTCAAGGTTTTCACGGTAATACCAAGTCGATACAGAGTTGTAGAGAGAGCTGGCACGTAGGAGAGCGGCGGCAACGTCAAATAAGACTCTAAGATCAGCGACGAACAGAAAGCGTGGCGGATGGGAGGCGGCGGCGTCGAGCGGAGTCTGGAGGAGACAGGCGACGTCTTGAGGCAGACGGAGTCGAAGGCGTCGAACGCAACAAGCGGGGGTGAAGGATTGAAGTCGTGAGGCAAACAGGCCCAGTAGCATGGGCTAGGTCTGGGTGGGATCTGGTCCGTTATATCTTGACGTCGTATCCCATCCAACGATGGTAACTAAATGGGTGAGTTATAAAACCATCTCCCTAGAAAGCTAACCCTAATCACTCCTTTGAAATATATGCAAGCAGGAGGTACTCACACACAAGTAACACATTGAAAAGGAAAACACATAAAACTACAATTACAAGTTTGGGTAAACATCATGCATCTTATATATATTACAATATCATCTGTTAATTAAACATCATATTCATATCACGGGGCTTGGTAGAGGCGTGCCTCCGCGGGGCTGGGTGGAGACGTGGCGGTGCCGGGCTGGGAGGCGGCGCGGCGGCACGGCAGTGCGGGCTGGGCGGCGGCGCGGCGCAGGGAAATTTCGGCAGCCTTGCGGCGTTGATATAAATTCTCCAGGGTTACGTTTTGACTGTGGTGAGGGGTCTTTATATAGGCGTCGGTTTTTCACAGGCGGTTTTTAACTTTTTCTCAGGTGGTTGGTGCTTAATAACCGCCTGAGAAAAAGATTATCTCATGCAGTTATTACTTACCAACCGCCTGAGATAATGATCGAGTCTCTTCAATTTCCTTTTCCTTGCTTCTTTTTATTTAGATTCCAATATAAATACACAAACATGTATAGATCCTGCAAATTGAGTCCAAATTCGATGATTCTTTCTTGTATAATTTTCAAAAATTAATATCTACCACCTGAACTAAATATTTTAAAACTTGTATAGCTGACATTGTAATGTTTTGGTAAATATCAAATTAATTTCTACTCACATATTATTCACATTTGTGTATCTCCTAAAAAAAGATTCTTCACTGAAATTTGTTTGTATGAAAATATTTGTATTAATTATACATGTATGAATTTTGTTAATTTTTTTAAAGCATTCCAACATGTCAAAATTCAAATTATCAATCATTCTAACTAAATGCTCATATACATATGAGGCATTCATCAAATTATGAACACACATTGATTCAAAAAAATTTAAAAAATCTGAAAAAATTCATAGATGTTGGTATCATGAATAAAAATGTCCATTGAAAAAATAAATGAAAAAATCATTATATTCATCAAGATAGAAAATGAAAAATAGCAATTGTTATATGTTTTTTATGTTCTGACCAATTTCAAAGGATTTATGAAGTGAAATTTAATGGTAACCTTTACTATTCAATAATATTACAAGAAAGTGGAATTTTTCCTTTTTAAAGGCCCCACATTTAATCAAGAATATTAATAAAGAAGAAGTAAAGATCTTCTCAGGCCGTTGATACTTAATAACCGCCTGAGAAGATGTTTATCTCAAGCGGGTTTTACTTACCAACTGCCTAGGATAATGTCCGAGCCTGTTCTTCAGTTTCCTTTTCTCTTGCTTCTTTTTTATTTAGATTCCAATATAAATACTCAAACATGTATAGATTCTGCAAATTGAGTCCAAATTCGATGATTCTTTCTTCTATAATTGTCAACAATTAACGTCTACCACCTGAACTAAATATTTTTAAAACTTGTATAGCTGACATTGTAATGTTTTGGTAAATATCAAATTAATTTCTACTCACATATTATTCATATTTGTGTATCTTCTAAAAAAAGGATCATTCACTGAAATTTGTTTGTATGAACATATTTGTATTATTTATACATGTATGAACTTTGTTAATTTTTTAAAGCATTCCAACATGTCAAAATTCAAATTATCCATCATTCTAACTAAATGCTCATATACATATGAGGCATTCATCAAATTATGAACACACATTGATTCAAAAAAATTTAAAAAATCCGAAAAAATTCATAGAGGTTGGTATGATGAATAAAAAATTCCATTGAAAAAATAAATGAAAAAATCATTATATTCATCAAGATAGAAAAATGAAAAAAAAAGCAATTGTTTTATGTTTTTTATGTTCTAACCAATTTCAAAGGATTTATGAAGTAAATTTTAATGGTAACCTTTACTAATCAATAACATTACAATAAAGTGGAATTTGCCTTTCTAAAGGCCCCACATTTAGTCAACAATATTAATAAAGAAGAAGTAATGATCTTCTCAGGCAGTTGATACTTAATAACTGTCTGAGAAGATGTTTATCGCAGGCAGGTTTTACTTACCAACTGCCTGGGATAATGTCCGAGCCTGTTCTTCAGTTTCCTTTTCCCTTGCTTCATTTTTATTTAGATTCCAATATAAATACTCAAACATGTATAGATTCTGCAAATTGAGTCCAAATTCGATGATTCTTTCTTCTATAATTTTCAAAAATTAACATCTACTACCTGAACTAAATATTTTAAAACTTGTATAACTGACATTATAATGTTTTGGTAAATATAAAATTAATTTCTACTCACATATTATTCACATTTGTATATCTCCTAAAAAAGATCCTTCACTGAAATTTTTTTCTATGAACATATTTGTAACATTTATACATGTATGAACTTTGTTAATTTTTTTAAAGCATTTTAACATGTTAAAATTCAAATTATCCATCATTCTAACTAAATGATCATATACATATGAGACATTCATCAAATTATGAACACACATTGATTCAAAAAAAATTTAAAAAAATCTGAAAAAATTCATAGAGGTTGGTATGATGAATAAAAATGTCCATTGAAAAAATAAATGAAAAAATCATTATATTCATCAAGATAGAAAAATGAAAAATAGCAATTGTTATATGTTTTTTATGTTCTGACCAATTTCAAAGGATTTATGAAGTGAAATTTAATGGTAAGCTTTACTAATCAATAATATTAAAAGAAAGTGGAATTTTGCCTTTTTAAAGGCCCCACATTCAATTAAGAATATTAATTAAGAAGAAGTAAATATTTTCTCAGGTGATTGGTACTGAATAACCGCCTGAGAAGATGTTTATCTCCGGCGGGTTTTACTTACCAACTACCTGAGATATTTGAATCTTTGCAGGAGGTTGGTAAGTAAAACCCGCCTGAGATAACCATCTTCTCAGGCGGTCTGTACTTAAAATCCGCTTGAGAAAATAGGGGTCTATATATACCCCTCGGGCTGCGTTGGAAAAACCTAACCCGGGCGAAACACTTAGACACCATGAGGCTTCCAAAATTTCATTTGCTGCCAAGTGTTCGCCACTATCGTCGCCGAGCTTCTCCGTCGCCGCTGAGCTTCGCTGTTGTCCGTTTGCTTCGCCCTCGTCACTTCCAGGTACGCCGAGCGAAGCCATTGCCGTTGCCGTCGAGCTTCACGGTAAATCCTAAACCCTTCTACCTTCCCTCCTCCGTCCCCGTGCCGCCTCCCTCCTCACCCTCGCCGCCGACCGAGTCAAATGATGCCTTGCATAGATTTCCTTGGTTAGGGTTCGAGAACTCAAAAAGGGTAGCATCCTTGGTTAGCCTTCTGTAGTGAAAAGGGTAGGCATATTTTTTGGAAAGCTCTTGAAGTATTCTATAAGTTTTGTATTGACCTTCAAGCCAATAGACCGTTGTAAGGTGATGAAAATCTTCTCTAACTAAATCAGCTGCTGTTCTAAAACTGTATGAACAAGCATCTGAATTTTTGCCATAATTATCTGTAGAAAGCTCTTCTAGTCTACTGTGATACATTTTTTGAAAGGGGAAGAGCTATTCTACAACTTTTATATTCATTGTTACCTCAAATTCAGTTTAGAACTAATTAGAAACTGGAGTTGAAGTTAGTACCTGTGTCCAGTGCTATCTGAAACAGACAGAAAATTTTTGAACTTTGAACAGCCATAATTCTTAAATTAGAAAAGCAACCTATGCATATCTATACATGTCTGGAAATCTTAAAGATTCCTCTATCAATTTCCTATTCAACGCTAAGGATAAAACACGCAATAACCAGGTCTAAATCGAAGTACCATTTAAGGTGTCGTAACAGTCCAGAATTTGGACAGTTATGTATTCAGTTGATGTTTGGATCGTAATTTCTAGTAGGATCATCAAAAGACTTCATAATTTACATTTATGGAATCCTGAGGATGTGTGTAGCAAGTTTGCAATATATTGTTTCTGCAAATATCATTGTTCTCTATTTGAAAATTGAGGACAAAATCAGCAACATACAAAGGAAGCTCTGCCAAATTTCAGTTAAAAATCTAGGAACTTGGTGGTAACATGAGTGGATAATAGCATCTGTACTGAAAATAGAGTGTAGCCGCCCCGCACTTCATCTCACAGGGTTGTGCTCCTTCGAGATCGGTGTCACTATCCTTTTGCCAAACAAAGCAATGTGCTCGCATACGGCTGTTAAACATCGCTTGTGCTCAGAACACAGATACAAGTAACTGTCTATTTAGAATAAGAAGATAAAATTGCCATTGCTGGTGAGCAACTTTAACATGCTTGTCACCCTCGCAATGTATAGGAACCTTTTGGTCAGTCGCCTTAAACCCTAGAATGCCTTATCAAATCCTAGAATGCTTCCATCTTTTTCTTCATGCAACACTTCATGTAGAGTTAATATGCCATTTATTATATTTTTTGTCTTATTAGTTCTAGCATGGAAAGCCCTAAGAAGACTGGTGCTGGTAATAACAATAAAGAAGACAATATGGAGTTTACTGACTCTAGCAGTTCAGGTTCCTTTCACAGTCCATCAGATCCTTTTCTTCAAATAAAAGTTAAAAAGACTTAAGAGGATCTCGACCCAGAATATAATAGTACCGACGAGGTATGGATCACGAATCTTAACTTCAGCAGTTCAAGTTAATGTTGGTTGTCAAGTATACAAAGTCTTATAATTCTTTTCTACCTAGATTAATCGCGAAGACAATGAGGTGACTTCGGCTTCTAAAACCGCAGAAGGTTCTCCAATGTATGAATCTTCAGCTTCACTCAAGCGGAAACGAGGGCAACGAGGTCCCAATAAGGGTCCACTGGACCGCATCATGTACATAACAAGGGTCGGTCCAGGTGGGCTTCCCCAATAACTACAAGATTCAGTTACCAAGTACCATAATGCATGCGGTTTTCTTGTTAGGGAGTTCGTGCCGATCAAAACTGAGAATTGGAGGAAATTACCCAAGCAGACCAAGAATGAGTTGTGGGAAAGGATAAAGAAACAATTCAAGTTCCCGAAAGGCACGGAAGAAGCTGTAAAGAAAGCAACATTGGTCTCTTGCAGCAAGAAGCTTCGTGGCTGGAAGAGTGAAATGAATGCTTATGTTAAGGCCGATAAGGTCCCTAGCCCGAGGAAGATGTGGAAAATCACACAAGCTCAGTGGAAAGAGTTTGTTCATCAAAATACCACACTTGATGCTAAAGCTCTAAGTGCAACTAGGTCAGGGCTTGCAAAAAAGAACAAATACCATCATCACTTGGGGCCTACCAGATATGCCCCCAAAGTCCAGAAATGGAATAACATATTAGACGAAATTACCAGTAAGGGCAATCCTCACCCATTAGATGGCTGCGACGAGAGAACTCACCGGTGGGTCTTTGCTCGGTCAGGTTTGACCAGCGAGGGCAAACTTGAAAAGCCCGACTCTGTGAATGAAGTGGAGGATAAAATGAAAGAAGTAATTGAAAAGAAATAGTAGGGTCTCTTCAAGTCGAAGAGGGAGAATGACCAACTTACCACTATCTTAGAAAACCCTGAACACAGCGGACGGGTTCGAGCAGTCTCTTCTCAAATGTCTTGGCTAGATGGTTTCCCTAAAGATAAAGACACATATAGAAGACGTGAGAAGTTTAAGAAAACACTTGATGAAACTATTGCTCAAAAGGTCAAAGAAAATATGCAAGAAATAATGGAACAACTTAGACAATCGGGACAATTAGTGGCACCGAGTACAGTGATGGTTCCGGTGCCAAAGGAGCAATTAGTATCTCCAGCTGCCTACCCTAGCAGTGTTGGTTCTGTGCCAGGCTCAAGGTCAACCCATAAGTTCCCTGTCGATGATATTGCTAACGACAAATCTTGTTGTCTTCTTGTCCTGATCGGCAGAGCAGGGAACAAAACCAAACAGGTTGCCACTGCTATGGCAAAGCCTGATAGTGACTTCAATGGGAATCCACTTCTGTTGTATTATGCTGTGGTGCAAGTTCTTCAGATCATTGATAATGATTATGAAGATTATAAAATAGACCACGTCACACCTGAGGGGATCGCAACTCTGGGGCAAGCTGTCAACCAATTAATCTTTTGGCACCGACACGATATCGTGTTGGACGATGAGCCAATTTCTAGCCCCGTCGCATCTCAAAATACTGCAACCTTATCTTCTAAGGCGAAAGTCCAGGAAGATCCACTCCTAGTCCAGGAAGATCCACTCCCCCTATGTATCAGCAAGGATGATAGTAACCTTTCTAGTAAAGATATCCAAGAGCAACAAGTTGGACAACAACTTCAAGCAGTACCAGAGCAAGCTATTGCTACTAAAGAGAAACCAGTTGAGCAACAACTTGAAGTAGTACTAGAGCCAGCTGCTAGGAGTAAAGAGCAATCAGTTGAACAAAAGGTTCAACAACAAGCCAGTGTCCAACTTCCGACAACTACTCCTTGATCATCAGTGCCTATCAAAGTTAGCCCATACCAAATTAAGAAACCTTCATAAGAAGTGTCAAAGTATTTGGAAACTATGAAGGAAAATATTAGAAAATCGAGTGCATGTATAATCGAGGAGTGGAAAGAAGACGGTGTCATGTATAATCGGCGGACGACTTTAGTCAAACCAGGAGTTCCAATATACAAGCTTGAGGATGTTTCTCCTAAATTTAAGAATGGGAAGCCGTTCATGACATCCGTACAACTTAGCAAACAACCTGGCCCGCTCAAAAGAATGCATGAGTGGTACATCCTTGCCAGCACAAATTATGAGATTTCTTGTGTCACATTTTGTATTCTAAAAGAAGCATTCTGGAGCACTGGAGCAGATAGACGAGTCATTTTATTTCAAGAGTTGCATCCCCTTTTCCATTGGGGAATGCTCAAAATCAACCTGCTGCTCGTCTGGTGCTTGTAAGTGCCTCTAATATTTTGCATTTGCTTTTCTTACTACACGCATACATATTTCATGAGATTATAACAATTCTGAACTTCTTCAATAGGATGCAATACATGGATAATGAAAAAATGGAACGCAAGACAGGTATCCTTGACCCTACAAGGATTGCAAAGACGCTATTTGACGTTAAGGCAGATCGAGACTCTGCAAAGTTCAAGCACATGAAAAAAAAGAATTTGAAAAAGCAATCGCAGAACTTAAGAAGGATAAAAGGACAGAAGTTGCAGCTTACATAGGACATGCGATGTTTAACTTTATCAGAGATGGCAAGGACCTCGTAAAGGCTCCGTACCACTTCGAGTAAGTTTGACACATGACATTGAAATAGCAATTATTGGTAATTGTTAACACGTGTGTTTATATGTTTGCAATGATCACTACATAATGATCTTCATCAAGCCAACGCAGGGAATGGCAACAGTATTGGACTCGGCCGATTACCCACCAGATCGTTACAAAGATTTCCTTTCCATTTTGAAATTGTACGTTTATTCAATAATTTTAATTTACACACATTTAGAATGTGTTGACATGTTTTATATGACATTTCTTGTATTACAGCGCTTGGCGGTTTTACGCGGAACAACTTGGCGGTCAGAGACCTACTAATACGAATGCATTGGACATTAAAACATATTTATGCTTGTCTGAAGCAGCCTGCTGAGAGTGTCTTATGCGGGTATTATGTACGCGAGCATCTTCGGACAGCCAGCGAATATAGAGTGAATCGTGAGGATGTAAGTTATCCTTAATGTCGATATCTTATTTTCTTACTTTTGAGTTTCATTTTCATTGTAACTAGCATAGTTTAATACTTATATTCTGTGCTGCTCAATATTACCAGAAAAATTATTTTCATATTTTGATTCCAACTTCAAAATTCAATTGCTCATAGTACAACTGCTCCAAAAATGCCAAATAAATTCATGTATACTCTCACTTTGATCTATACTTTGAGATTCTTCATACCAACACATTCTAAACCTTGTTGTGTGTTTCATTGCAGCACACAAAGAATGTGAACAAAGAATGGCCGGTTTGTAGAAGTATTCCTAGTGGAGGAGCCGACAAGATTGCTGCTGAACTCTGTCAATTCATTCGTCGCGAAATTTTGCACAAAAGAGGGCAGTTCTTTGATGAGAATTGTGCAATAGCTGATGTGTCAGAACTTTGCGACTATGCCAATAGAAACAGTTTTTAGTGAAAATTTGTAAACTAAGATGAATTGTATGTGTAATTTGTACATATATATATTGTTTTAGTGAAATTGACTTCTATGATTTGTTGACTTCTGTAATGATATTGTTGACTTCTGTTCTGTGATTATATTAAATTGACCTGGAAATTAGAAATGATAGCAGCTAGTACTGCATAGGTTATACCTTATCACAGGCGGTTATTTATCAACAGCTAGACCTGCCTGAGAAAAACAATTATCAAAGACGGCTAGGTATAGGTAAAGAACCATCTGTGATAACCTAATTATCACAGGCGGTTACTGTTATGATAGAAACCGGCTACGATAAACTTTCTTCACAGGAGGCTTGATGTAGGTCATGATTCGCCTGTGATAACACTATTATCATAGACGGTTATACATGATGCACGACCCGCCTGTGATAATTGTATTATCACAAACGGTTATATATGTTGCATGACCCGCCTGTGATAACTTATCTTCACAGGGGGCTAGCCTAAGTAAAAAACGGCCTGTGATAATTGAATGTAGGCCTAGAGGGGGGGTGAATAGGCCTTTTGAATTTTTGTCAGATCCTGCAACACTCAACAACAAGTTCAATACCAGAGAAATCGGACTAGTCAGATAAAGTGCGGACTAGTCCGTTGTTCACGGACTAAGTTGATCAAGATTAATCGATTAGGTTGATTCTTCAATGTGTGCAGCGGAATTATAGAATCAAACAACAGTTTAATAGTTGTATATTGGATTGTATCACAATTAAGGCTTGTGTTCTACAATTTATTGTAAATTGAACAATGTGTATCAAACCCTAGAGTAAGTAGATCAATTTGAGTGATGAACACAAAAAGGACAAGACACATGATTTATCCCGTGGTTCGGCTACCACGAAGGCAACCTACATCCACGTTGAGGAGCCCACAAAAGGACCAGGTCTTCTCCAACCCTACCCTCGTCGGATCGCCACGAAGGCCAACCCTCTTCCACTAATCACAAAGGGGTGAATAACCAAATTCAAGGGGCGTTCTCACACGTTGAGAGTTCCCTTAGATTACAAATCACAATGCCACCAAAAACACACTCAGAAATTACAATTGAAACGCAGGAGTGTGTTAGAGATTCAAACCAAGATCTCAATGATGTGTGCCAAGTGTCTCTCCAATGATCTAGAAGTGATCCTCAAAGGATTGATTGATTTTGCACTTAATTTCGTGGAGAGAGGTGGTTTCTGAGTCTCTTGGGAGGCGTGACGGCGCTAGGGTTCGAGAGATTGTAAAAGTGGGCCGTGCACCTCTATTTATATGGGGTTTCTAAAAGTGACCGTTAGGGTTCAGAAAGATCAGACTAGTCCGTGGTGGTCACCGGACTAGTCCGGTGTGCTGTGTGTAGCAAACCCTAAGTGTCCCGAAATATCGGACTAGTCCGGTCGAAAGCGGACTTGTCCGATTTCACTACTGGAAATCTTCAGACTAGTCCGATAGCCATCGGACTTGTCCGGACATATGAAACCCTAAGTGTGTTGTATGACAAGTCCGCACTTGGAGGACTTGTCCGATTTAGATCAGTGGGTATTTCGGACTAGTCCGTGTAAACATTAGACTTGTCCGAAGTGGATCAGAATGAATATCGGACTAGTCCGGTTAACAACGGACTTGTCCGATTTTGTGTGACTTGTGAAGTGTGTTGAGGACTAGTCCGCCCTGGGGAGGACTAGTCTGAATCAAGTCAGAAAGATATCGGACTAGTCCGACAGATATCGGACTTGTCCGATCTGGTCCAGAAAGGATATCGGACTAGTCCGGTTGATATCGGACTAGTCCGGTCCTGTGTAACTTTGTGCAATATGTGTGTGTGCTTAAATATGATTGAGCTCTTGGGTGTGTTTCCTTAACACACTCCATACACAATAATCTACTATTTCTTTTCCTTGAGCTCAAGTTCACTTTGCTCTTCATTATCCCTTCTTTTTGGTATTTTGCTCATTTTTCATTATTGGCCTGCATTCATCTCAACAAAAAGGTTAGGATCCCAATTGCTTGTCATAAATCATCCAAAACCCACAAGGGAGTTCTAGATGCACTTTCAATCTCCCCCTTTTTGGTGATTGATGACAACCAATTGAGATTTCACAAAATATGACAAAAAGAGATGAGATTTTCATAAAGTATGCGCATATGACTCAAGAATACATCAAGCAGTAAGAGAAATATCCATATGTGTGTTCTTTATGGTGGGATGCATAACTAAGTGCATTAAAATATTGAGAATGACATAATTTACATTGATGAATCAATACAAAGTGCATATGTCATTTCAGGAGCAAAATTGCAGATTTCAACACATATTTGCAAATTAATTAAGCATTTCAACACAGAACCATAGTTAACATGTAAACAGCGTTAAGGCATTACAATCACAAAGAAAGATAAAGGGAACTCTCTCCTCGCACCATACCACAGCTAAAGCTAAGACTCCCCCTCAATCTCTCCCCCTTTGGCATCAAGACACCAAAAAGAGAGAGAGGAGGGTTCTAAGATCCTCACTCTTCACTATCGGTCCTCTCGTCATCATCTTCATCTTCTTTGCTTTCCGCTTGACAAGGAGGAGAGGGAGGAGGGACGGAGTCGCTCGAGCCCCCAATGCCAAAGTAGGCAAGCTCGAAGGGGTTCAGAGGCCCGAGCTCGGTGAAGTCCGGGTCGGACTCTTCAGAAATCACTGGAGATCCAATGAGGTCGATCTCCAGCTTCTGGCAGATTTGCTTCATATTGGCCTTTATATACTTCATGTCCTCCTTTCTTATCTTGTTGAGCTTGTGGACCTTCACTTCGGTCTTTTTACAGGAGGAGAATATGGCGGTCAGGTACTTGAGGATCCCACTAGCTGATCCTCTCTGAGGGGCTTCCCTAGAGGTAGGGACAGCCCTAGCACCGCTTCTTGATCTTGCTGGTGCCTCGGGACTGGAGGCCGGTGACGGAGCAGCCTGGACACTCACTGGTTGAGGCTTCTGAGGCCTCAAAGGAGTGTGCTCCACATCCTTCACGAACTCAACACCTGTGACTTTCTCAATCATATACATGAGGTAGGGAGCATAGCCACATGACCTGTTAGGCGTGCAGGATATCTTGACCATATCATTCCAAATGTATTACGCCACATCAAATGGGTGGTCCTTGCTTATGACTCTCATTAGGGTTCGGAGGTAACCCTGCACGCTCCCAACATCTCCATCTTTAGGAGCAATAGTCTTCCTCAGCACTCTGTTGAGGACCACAAAGAATGGTTTCATGTACTTTGTAGAGGGAGGGACATACTTTGAGTTCGGCTCATATAGGAATTTCATCCTATCCTTATCCATGACACCTATGTTGTGGATGATCAGCCTGTCATGTCCAGAGGTGTCCAGATGGAGCAGATTAGCAAAGTCCTCTTGAGTGATACTATACTTAGATCCGTGTGTCATCCAAGTAACACTCTCTTCATCCTCACTTGAGAAGTGGCAAGTTGCAACGAACTGTGCAATCACTTCATCATTCCAGTTGTGTCTGAAGGCAAAGAGATCCTTCAGGCCATGCCTCTCAACTGCTGCAATGACTTCATCAAAAGTTGAGCACTTCTTCTTCTCAAGGTGTGCCCAGTCAATCCACTGACTGCACACCACGGGGGTCTTCATCGGTAGATACACCGATTTGTAGAAGTCTACATGGAAGTTGCACCAAAACCTTCCATCGACAGCTTGCTTTGGCCTGCCATTCCAGTCAATGCTTCTGAACTTGGCTGCAGAATCACTGCCCTTGCCGTTGAACTTCTCCTCAGTAGGGTCCCGGACCCCTTCCCTGGGAGCATGGAGCTTCAAGGGCCCAACTGGCCCCGTTGCCATCCCCTTGCCCTTGCCCTTGGCTTGGCGGGCACTTGCCGAGCTAGGGCCACCACCAGCCTTAGAGGCTAGCACCTTGGAGGCCGGATTCTTCGCTAGCACTTTCCTCCGAACCTGAGGAGGGGAAGGAGCATGCTCAGAGGGTCTTTCTTGGCGCTCTTGCCAAGACCCTTTGAGGACCGAGGTGCCACCTCGTGGTCTAACTCGGCCTCAAAGTCGGAGATTTCGTTGTTTGAGCTTGACATGATCTGAGAATGATTTTGCAAGAGTGATTGTAAGTGATACAAGGCATAGGTATGAAAAGATAGCAATGAATTGCATTAAGGAATTGAAAAATTAGGTTTTCATTTCAGAAACATCGGACTTGTCCGGTGCACAGGCACGAACTAGTCCGGGGGACCGGACTTGTCCGTGCATGGACCGGACTAGTCCGGTGTTCATCCTCAAAAACCTAACAGATTGGTCAAGGGATGATTCCTAATGCAAATCTAGTGTAGCATACACGTAGTACATCAAATAAGCATGTATCTAGTGAAGGATGCTAGGCTATATGATAAACAATGGAGAAAAACAAGATTTCTAGGATTTTGAAGAAATTTATCGAAGAAATCGATTGACGCTTGAAGATTTGGGGGTTGGAGGCCGGACAAGTCCGCTAGCTTCAATCCCCAAGAGGTCAAGCTTGATCTCTGCCCAAATGTGGACTTTTTCGACGGAGGGAGCAAAGAATCGCCTTGGTGGCTCGAGCGCAAGAGAGAGGAAAGCGTGAGCAAAAGTGGGGATGAGAAGATTAGGGTTTGGTGGCGGCTAGGGTTATGGACACGAAAAATCGGACAAGTACGGACATGACCGGACTAGTCCGAAGTCATCCAGAGAGCTATATCGGACTAGTCCGTGGTCTATCGGACTAGTCCATTCTAACCGGCACTCTGCGGGCTAGTGTGCAAGAGCGGACTAGTCCAGGTAACCACGGACTAGTCCGTGGTCACCAGGAGAAATTGCATAGCCCATTCATATATATTTGAAGGTTCACTAATAGAGAATAGGAGGGGCAAAACAAATCAATTAATCTTGATGAATTTGACCAGTAAGCATACAACAATCACACAATGATCATAATTCATCAAGATCTAATAATTGACATAGTTTTTCGAGAAAAAATGGAGAGGGATGATTTTCACAATTCAGTCAAAATTTTGAAGAGTTCATGCAGGTATGCAACTTCTCAAGCCACACTCCGAGAATCCAGGATATTTAGTTCATTTCGGAGTTCGCAAAAACGCTTTTCATCAAGTGGCTTGGTGAATATGTTGGCCAATTGTTTTTGGGTGTTGACATGTGAGATGGTAATGTCTCCTTTCATGGAATTGTCTCTCGGGAAATGGTGTCTTATGTCTATGTGTTTAGTTCTAGAGTGCTTAACTGGATTGTGGGCTATTTTAATGGCACTCTCATTGTCACAAAGGAGAGGAATACGGTTCAAATTGTAACCGTAATCCCTTAGAGTTTGTCGCATCCAAAGGAGTTGTGCACAACAACTCCCGGCTGCAACATACTCCGCTTCGGCTGTGGATAAAGCAATGGAATTTTGTTTCTTGGATGACCAAGAAACTAAGGATCTCCCTAGGAATTGGCATGTGCCGGAGGTGCTTTTTCTATCTACTTTGCACCTAGCATAATCTGCATCGGAGTACCCAATGAGATTGAATTTTGAGCCTTTTGGGTACCAAAGACCAAGGTTGGGTGTATGAACTAAATATCTCAAAATTCTTTTTACGGCTGTCAAGTGACATTCCTTAGGGTTGGCTTGAAATCGTGCACACAAACATACACTTAACATAATATCTAGCCTAGATGCACATAAGTAAAGTAGAGATCCAATCATGGAGCGATATACCTTTTGATCGACGCTAGGTCCATCTTCATTGAGATCCAAGTGTCCATTCGTTGCCATGGGGGTCTTTATGGGCTTTGCCTTGTCCATGCCAAACTTCTTGAGTATGTCCTGCGTGTACTTGGTTTGGCTTATGAACGTTCCTTCCCTTTGTTGCCGCACTTGGAATCCCAAAAAGTATTTTAATTCTCCCATCATTGACATTTCAAACCTGTCTGTCATGATTTTGCTAAATTCCTCACAAAAAGATTGATTAGTTGATCCAAAAATTATATCGTCAACATAAATTTGACAAATAAAAGATCATTATCTAAGTTCTTTGTAAATAATGTATAATCTACTTTGCCAATTTGAAAACCATTCTCAATTAAGAAATCTCTAAGACATACCAAGCTCTAGGAGCTTGTTTGAGGCCGTAGAGAGCCTTACGCAATTTATATACGTGGTCGGGGAACTCTTCGTCTTCAAATCCGGGAGGTTGCTCCACGTACACCTCTTCCTTGATCGGTCCAATGAGGAAGACGCTTTTCACGTCCATTTGATACAGCTTGAAATCATGGTGAGTAGCATATGCAAGTAATATTCTAATAGATTCAAGTCTAGCTACTGGAGCAAAAGTCTCATCGAAATCTGAAAGTTGCCTAGAGGGGGGGTGAATAGGCTAATCGACCTGCAAATGACTTAATAAAACGAGGTTAAATCACAGGGGGCAGACTAGTCCGGTCTGGGGGCGGACTAGTCCGGTTAGCCTGCGTGAAGAACCCTAAAAATTGTGTCTAGCAAGATTTAAAGAGGATTTTCTCGAGGCTACAGGTGAGGATATGTTTATGACAAGTTTAGAAACTACCAACACAAGAGTAAGTCAAGTTTTAACTAGATTATAGCTATGTGAAGCACAAGACAAGACTAGCAACCCTAGAACAAGATATGCGATAAACAAAATGCGAAGAACACGGAGACACAAGGATTTTATCCCGAGGTTCGATTCCACACAAGAATCTACGTCCCTGTTGAGGAGTCCACAAAGGACCGGGTTCAACAACCCTTCCCTCACCAAGTTTACCGCACGGGCCTAACTTGGTTCTCCACTATCTCAAAGTATGAATACAAGATTCGTTGGGGCTTCTCACAATCTGAGGCTCCCACACCACAAAGATGATCAACAACATGAAACACACTCAACACACAGCTCACAAAGACTCAATGAGTGCAAGAGATCAAACCGGAAGCACAAGCACGATGTTCTTCCTCTTCTCTACCTCACTAAACCCTAATCCACTCAAGAATTAGTTTTAGAGGGAAAGTAGGCAAGAAAGAGGCTTAAGAGTGCTCCAAGTTGGCTGTGGCGGCGCTAGGGTTCAAGTCACTTTGAAATGAGGTCGGGGGTCCCCTTTTTATAGGGGTTTCGAGCCCAAACTGCTGACCTCAGCAAAAGAGCAGACTAGTCCGGCCTCAGGCCCGGACTAGTCCGGCCTAGGGGACCACTGACCCCTCTTACAACTGTCGCACTGCACAGCAATCGTCACGCTACTCGCCAAACTTCAAATTCAAACGGTAACTTCGACAACGGACTAGTCCGGCCCTCACAGGACTAGTTCGATCCCACACAGAACCTTTTGTTCCGTGTGAAAACGGACTAGTATGGATACCACGGACTAGTCCGGCCCCAAGGGCGGACTAGTCCGGCCCCAAGGGCGGACTAGTCCGGCCTTCCCAGACTTAGTCGCAAAACCTCTCTGCACTCGGCAACACGAACTAGTCCGGCCCACGGACGGACTAGTCCGATCTCACACAGGACCTTTTGGTCCGCCCAAAAATGGACAAGTCCGCTCTCTAGGACTTAGTCCCGAAACTCCACTCCACGGGGTACCACGGACTAGTCCGTCCCACTACGGACTAGTCCGAAGTCACACAGGACCTTCTGGTCTGTGTGAAAACGGACTAGTCTGGCCAGGAGCGGACTAGTTCGGCCCTAAGGCGGACTAGTCCGGCCACTCCTGCCAGACTACTCTTACTTCAACTTTAAATAGGGTTTCCTACTTTGATCTCTTTGCACTTTACGCACACACCCTCCTATTTCTACGGCTAGTCTAACTCAACGCGCTAGAAACCCTAGTTTCTACGCTTCGAGTCGACTCTGTTTCCTTCCTTTTCCTTTTTGAGGGTTTGCATTTCCGATCGAGTCCACAGCTGTGCTAAGATCACATGAGCTCATTAGCGACTTAATTGTCGTCATCAATCATCCAAAACCCACGGGGAACCTAGATGCACTTTCAATCTCCCCCTTTTTGGTGATTGATGACAACACATCAAGTCCTTCACAATTAAGAGTATAAATTTTGGTTTTCATAACTTGTGTGCGTATGGATGACCCCCCTCAATGTATGCAGCATGTAAAAGAGGTGGAGGAGATCTTTCATACCCACACACGTTATGGTGGGGTGCCTACGTGATGTGCTCAACAGTTGTGACAAGACATAAAGAACATCAATATAATCATAAGATTGACAATAAGAACATTATATTGATATTGAACAACACTAACAAGTCTTGCACAAATGTAAACATCCAAGTAGCATGAATAAGTTACAAATTAAGTCCAAATGCGAAAAACACACCACACAAAAGATACTACCTCCCCCAAACTCCACACAAAGGACTAACTCCTCCTAACTCCCCCCCTTTGGCATCAAGGCACCAAAAAGGAAAAGAAGGGGGACAAGGACCTATAAGCTAGTCCTCGTCCTCATCACTATCGCCGTCGCGGGAGTCGCTCTCCGTGGCCTCCGGGTCCTCGACGTCTTCCTCATGATAGTTGGCATCATCGTCGTCGTCGTTGTCGGAGCCCGGTGCGGAGGTACCCTCCGTCTCACCAAAGAGTGCCAACTCATCGGGGGTGAGAAGGGGGTATGGAGTGAGCTCGTCATCGGAGACCTCAGGACTCATCGAGATCTCCATCTTGTCGTAGAGCTTCCTCACGTAGCGCTCAGTCTGCTGAGCTCGCACCTCGGCTTTGCGGCACGAGGTGAAGATGGACCGAAGAAACTTGAGGACTCCGCTGCTAGAGGAGCCACCGGGGGAGTGAGAGGCACGGCGAGAGGCTCCATCATGAGGTTCCTTCGGCTGAGAGGGAGGATCCGCGTTCTTCCGGCGCGGAGGAATCGGGACAGCAGGTGGCATCTGGGGTCGGAGAGGCTGGTGAGTGGTGTCCTTCACAAACACGAGCCCGGACACCTTCTCGATCAGACACATAATGTAAGGGGCATAGCCACAGGCACGGTTGGGTGTGTGTGAGATGTTGTAGATATCATCGAAGATGTAATCTACAAGGTTGAACATCTCATGTCCATCAATGAGAGCCAACAGGTGCCTGAGGTGACCCTGGATGATCCCTGCATCCCCTTCTTTCGGAGCCACTATCCTCCTGAGAATCCTGTTAAGGATGATGTAGAACGGGAGGATGTTCCTGGCCAATCCAGCTTCACAGCGGACGTGAGGAGGGTACATATAGCTCATGTCATCCCCGTCCATGGCCTTGAGATTGGAGATAATGATCTCATGGTCCAGGTGACTCTCCAGACCAAGAGCCTGAGCAAAGACCTCAAAGGTGGCATAGTACTGCTCACCGTTGGTCATCCAAGTGATGGCTCGGTCGCCACGAGAGTGGAAGTGAACTGTGGTATAGAACTGTACGATGACCTCCTCTTTCCAGTCATACTTGAATCCGAGAATGTCCTTGATCCCGTGGCGCTCAGCTGCCTCGATCACTGCGTCAAACGCCTCATGTTTCTTCTTAGCCATATAGGTCCAGTCCACCCATTGAGCCTGGATCACTGGCTTCTTCATGGCCTGGTAGACTGTGCGATAGTAATCGCAATGGAAGTCACACCAGAACCGAGGGTCCGCGGTGGACCTCTCATACCTATAGACATTCTCGTCTCTGAGCCTCCTGGCCTTCTCAGCTCCCTTTCCTTTGAATGTGTTGGCTAAGAGGTTGGGCTGACAGTTTGGGTTGCGTGCTGGACTGTGCATCATG
This sequence comes from Tuctoria greenei, assembly GCA_036927565.1. Classification (NCBI taxonomy): domain Eukaryota; kingdom Viridiplantae; phylum Streptophyta; class Magnoliopsida; order Poales; family Poaceae; genus Tuctoria; species Tuctoria greenei. Next base: position 128,999,419 of record JAYESD010000007.1, on the reverse strand, counting down.
AGAGGGCCAATGGCCTAGGCCTTCCCTTTTTCGCGGATCATTACTCCTCCGGGTGCCTTCTTGGATGGCACCTTGACAGAAGGCTTTTTCTTCTTCGGCTCGACTGGAGCCGGAGCCTTTCCTTTCTTAGGGTCACGCTCGACCCTAGGCTCATCTTCCCTCTGGGCTTGCTCCTTGCCCTTTGCCTTCTCGCCAACAGTGACGAGTTTCTTCCTTTTGGGGGCATTGGCCTCAGCGGCCCTGGAGTTGTGAGCCTCCCTGTCTTGCCTCTTCTTCTTCCTTAGTTCATTTAGAGACTCTGCAGTTGCTCGTGCCATAGCTTCTTCTTCATTGTACATGGTTGCGGCTACTTTGGAGGCTTTAAGTGCCTTCAGCCGCCTTTATTCCTTTTCTTTCTGCACCTTAATGAGGGCAGCCTTCGTCCTTGCTTCGACGATCTGAGCTTTGGTGCGGCCCTCCCGGGGCACGTCAGCACCTCTCTCCTCGGTGCGGCTCCGATAGGTCTCAGGGCGTTCTTCCTCGCCCGCGGGGTTGAGACGAGAAGGGGAACGCTCCGAGTTCGACATGCTGCGGGAAATACAGAGAAAGGAAGGTATGAGTCCAAGGAGAGGGAGCGTTGCGGAAGAAGTCTCGAAAGAAGACTAGGACTAGGGTTTGCTCTGTGCAAACCGGACTTGTCCGCCCCAGGGGCGGACCAAAAGGTCCTGTGTGAGATCGGACTAGTCTGTCCGTGGGCCGGACTAGTCCGTGTTGCCGAGTGCAGAGAGGTTTTGCGACTAAGTCTGGGAAGGCCGGACTAGTCCGCCCTTGGGGCCGGACTAGTCTGTGGTCTCCAGACTAGTCCGTTTTCACACGGAACAAAAGGTTCTGTGTGGGATCGGACTAGTCCGGTGAGGGCCGGACTAGTCCGTTGTTGAAGTTACCGTTTGAATTTGAAGTTTGGCGGGTAGTGTGCCGATTGCCGTGCAGTGCGACAGTTGTCAGAGGGGTTAGTGGTCCCCTAGGCCGGACTAGTCCGCTCTTTTGTTGAGGTCAGCAGTTTGGGCTCGAAACCCCTATAAAAAGGGGACCCCAGCCTCATTTCAAAGTGACTTGAACCCTAGCGCCGCCACAGCCAACTTGGATCACTCTTAAGCCTCTTTCTTGCCTACTTTTCCTCTAAAACTAATTCTTGAGTGGATTAGGGTTTAGTGAGGTAGAGAAGAGGAAGAACATCGCGCTTGTGCTCCCGGTTTGATCTCTTGCACTCATTGAGTCTTTGTGAGCTGTGTGTTGAGTGTGTTTCGTGTTGTTGATCATCTTTGTGGTGTGGGAGCCTCAGATTGTGAGAAGCCCCAACGAATCTTGTATTCACACTTTGAGATAGTGGAGAACCAAGTTAGGCCCGTGCGGTAAACTTGGTGAGGGAAGGGTTGTTGAACCCGGCCCTTTGTGGACTCCTCAACGGGGACGTAGATTCTTGTGTGGAATCGAACCTCGGGATAAAATCCTTGTGTCTCCGTGTTCTTCACATTTTGTTTATCGCATATCTTGTTCTAGGGTTGCTAGTCTTGTCTTGTGCTTCACATAGCTATAATCTAGTTAAAACTTGACTTACTCTTGTGTTGGTAGTTTCTAAACTTGTCATAAACATATCCTCACCTGTAGCCTCGAGAAAATCCCCTTTAAAACTTGCTAGAAACACTTTTTAGGGTTCTTCACGTAGGCTAACCGGACTAGTCCGCCCCCAGACCGGACTAGTCCGCCCCCTGCGATTTAACCTCGTTTTATTAAGTCATTTGCAGGTCGATTGGCCTATTCACCCCCCCCCCCCCCTCTAGGCAAATTTCAATTGGTATCAGAGCAAGACTCTCCACAAAGAGTCTAACAACTCGGAGAGATGGCTGGAGTGGTGTTTGAAGAGGTGTCGAGCAATGATTCTCAACCGACACGTGAGGAGACAATGGCTTATCAAGATAAGCCAACCGATGATGAGGAGACTCGCCAGTTCAAGGCGAAGCTCCGGGAGAAGCTGAAGATTGTTGTGGTTGAGCCGTCAAGCTCACCAAGCGGTGGCGGTGGGGTCAACTACAACCGACAAGGGTTCAACTATGAACGCCTTGCCGCCAACAACCACTACCTCTCCATCCCATTGGGGAAACCTCCTCAATTCGATGGAACCGACTACGGGATGTGGAAACACAACATGAAGATCCACCTCGTGTCACTCAATCCAGCATTGTGGCAAATTGTCATTACCGGGGTGGAGATCCCAAAGGATGAGGACAACATCACGCAAGAACAAGCCATCCTCATCCACCGCAACGCTCAAGCTGCGGGTGTGATCATCTCATCCCTCTCAAGAGATGAGTTCAACCGCGTCGATGGTCTTGAGGTGGCCAAAGATATATGAGACACCCTCAAGACGGCACATGAGGGAAATCGGGTGGTCAAGGAGGCCAAGATCGAGCTCATCGAAGGAGAGCTTGGGCGGTTCGCCATCATGCATGGTGAATCCCCCCAAGACATGTACAACCGATTGAAGATTCTCATCAACAAAAGCCGATCATATGGCTGCACCAAGTGGACCGACCACGAGGTTGTGAAGAGGATGATCCGGGCATTCATGCCTAGGAACGTCGCTCTTTGCTCCATGATTCGAGAAAGCCCGGGGTTCACTCAAATGACCCCGGAGGAGGTCCTTGGTAGGATCATCAACCACGAGATCATGGAGAAGGAGGCACTCTTCTACAACGACCTTCAAAAGTTCACTACCTCCAAGATGAAGAATGTTGCACTTAAGGCAACACCCTCTTCAAAGGAGCAAGAGGAAAGCGATGAGGAGAGCCTCGACACCGATGAGGAAGAGGCCTTCTTCATCAACAAATTGAAGAGGATGATGAGGAGGAAGAAAGGCGGATACAACCATGAAGGCAAGGGGAAGGAAAGAGCAAGGCCCAAATCAAAAAGGGCTTGCTACAATTGTGGCGAGTACGGCCACTTCATTGCTGATTGCCCCCATGAAGAAGTGAAGAAGAAGAAGGAGGGCAAGCCTCAAGAGAAGAAATTCTTCAGGAAGAAGAGGCCCTCCGGACAAGCACACTTGGGCAAGGAGTGGGACTCTAACGATGAGTCCTCCTCCGAAGAAGAAGAGGAGAAGATGGCTACCATAGCCATCAGGAGGAGCTCCAAGGGAATCAAGCTCTTCCCCAACCTCAACAGCGACTACAAACCAACTTGCCATATGGCAAAGGAGGGAAGGAGAAAGGTAACATCACACTCCTCCTCCTCCATTTCCTCTCATGATGAATTTGATAGCGCTAGTGAAAATGAGCACATGTTTAAGGACATAAGCAAAAGCACCCTGCGTAGGATGAAGTTGCTTATGGATAAGATCTTTGAGAAGGAGGACCTCATCAACAAACAAGAGGACATGCTCATCCTTGAGAAGGAGAGATGTCAAGAGCTTAATGAGCTCCTTGAGCTTGAAAGTGAGAAGAGCAAGGCATTGGAACACCAACTTGCTCTAAGTAAGAAAACGTGTTCAAGTCTTGAGGAGAACTCAATTGAGCTCAAGGATGAACTTGGGAACTTGACAAAAGTTAACAAGATCCTTGAGACTCAAATTGAGTCCCTTAAGAACAATGTAGCCTCTTCCTCCAAGAGCTCAACCTCCTCAAAGGCCTCATCCAATGCAACTCCGCCGTGCAAGTGATCTAACTTAATCCTTAAGCTTAAGGATGAACTCAACTTAGCGCAGGGCAAGCAAGCACCTAAGGGTGCCATCTTTGACATGGAGAAGGTGGCGTATGCACAAAGTGCATACACCAACACAAGACCTCCCCATGTCAAGGATGGTCTTGGCTATACTAGAGGTGGAAGGCATAACGCCAAAACCTCCAAGTATGGCAAAGACATGATTGTTTTTGTTAAGGGGAGCTCATCCACAACAAAAATTGAAAGTTGCCTAGAGGGGGGGTGAATAGGCTAATCGACCTGCAAATGACTTAATAAAACGAGGTTAAATCACAGGGGGCGGACTAGTCCGGTCTGGGGGCGGACTAGTCCGGTTAGCCTGCGTGAAGAACCCTAAAAAGTGTTTCTAGCAAGTTTTAAAGGGGATTTTATCGAGGCTACAGGTGAGGATATGTTTATGACAAGTTTAGAAACTACCAACACAAAAGTAAGTCAAGTTTTAACTAGATTATAGCTATGTGAAGCACAAGACAAGACTAGCAACCCTAGAACAAGATATGCGATAAACAAAATGCGAAGAACACGGAGACACAAGGATTTTATCCCGAGGTTCGATTCCACACAAAAATCTGCGTCCCCGTTGAGGAGTCCACAAAGGACCGGGTTCAACAACCCTTCCCTCACCAAGTTTACCGCACGGGCCTAACTTGGTTCTCCACTATCTCAAAGTGTGAATAAAAGATTCGTTGGGGATTCTCACAATCTGAGGCTCCCACACCACAAAGATGATCAACAACACGAAACACACTCAACACACAGCTCACAAAGACTCAATGAGTGCAAGAGATCAAACTGGGAGCACAAGCGCGATGTTCTTCCTCTTCTCTACCTCACTAAACCCTAATCCACTCAAGAATTAGTTTTAGAGGGAAAGTAGGCAAGAAAGAGGCTTAAGAGTGCTCCAAGTTGGCTGTGGCGGCGCTAGGGTTCAAGTCACTTTGAAATGAGGCCGGGGGTCCCCTTTTTATAGGGGTTTCGAGCCCAAATTGCTGACCTCAGCAAAAGAGCGGACTAGTCCAGCCTCAGGCCCGGACTAGTCCGGCCTAGGGGACCACTGACCCCTCTGACAACTGTCGTACTGCGCGGCAATCGTCACGCTACCCGCCAAACTTCAAATTCAAACGGTAACTTCGACAACGGACTAGTCTGGCCCTCACCGGACTAGTCCGATCCCACACAGAACCTTTTGTTCCGTGTGAAAACGGACTAATCTGGAGACCACGGACTAGTCCGGCCTTCCCAGACTTAGTCGCAAAACCTCTCTGCACTCGGCAACACGCACTAGTCCGGCCCATGGACGGACTAGTCCGATCTCACAAAGGACCTTTTGGTCCGCCCAAAAACGGACAAGTCCGCTCTCTAGGACTTAGTCCCGAAACACCACTCCAAGGGGTACCACGGACTAGTCCGTCCCACTACGGACTAGTCCGAAGTCACACAGGACCTTCTGGTCCGTGTGAAAACGGACTAGTCTGGCCAGGAGCGGACTAGTCCGGCCCTAAGGCGGACTAGTCCGGCCACTCCTGCCAGACTATTCTTACTTCAACTTTAAATAGGGTTTCTACCTCAACCACCACTCTTGAGCTCCTACTTTGATCTCTTTGCACTTTACGCACACACCCTCCTATTTCTACGGCTAGTCTAACTCAACACGCTAGAAACCCTAGTTTCTACGCTTCGAGTGGACTCCGTTTTCTTCCTTTTTCTTTTTGAGGGTTTGCATTTCCGATCGAGTCCACACCTGTGCTAAGATCACATGAGCTCATTAGCGACTTAATTGTCATCATCAATCATCCAAAACCCACGGGGAACCTAGATGCACTTTCAAAATCCAAACCTTCGACTTGTGAGTACCCTTTGGCCACAAGTCGCGCCTTGTTTCTTGTTACCACTCCGTGTTCGTCTTGTTTGTTGCGGAAGACCCACTTGGTGCCCACTATGTTTGCATTGGGTCTTGCCACAAGTTCCCACACCTTGTTCCTCTTGAAGTTGTTTAATTCTTCTTGCATTGCCACCACCCAGTCCGGATCCTTCAATGCATCCTCAATCCTGCGTGGTTCTAAAAAGGAGACAAACGAGTAATGCTCACAAAAGTTAGCTATGCGAGATCTAGTGGTTACTCCCTTTTGGATGTCACCGATGATGTTGTCGATTGGGTGATCCCTTTGAATGCATTGGTGTACTCTTGGGTGGGGCACTTGGGGAGTTGTGTCTTCATGATCATTTTCTTCACCCCCTGAGTGGATGCCCTCGTTGACTTGTTGATCATCTTCATACTCTCGTGCTTGTGTTGAAGCTCCCCCTTTATTGTTGGCCTCCTCTTGTGGTTCATTTTCCTCATTTATGTGTGAAGGTGACTCTTGTGGTCGAACTTCACCTAGAGCCATTCTTTTCAATGCTAGACAAGGAGCTTCTTCTTTACCTAATTCACATGGATCAACTTGCTCCTTTTGGGAGCCGTTAGTCTCATCGAACACTACGTCACGTGCTACTTCAACAAGTCTGGAGGCCTTGTTGAAGACACGATAGGCGTAGGTGTTCGAATCAAAACCGAGCAAGAAACCTTCATCGGACTTCGAAGCAAACTTTGAAGTCCTAGGCTTCTTGTTCAGGATATAACATGGAGAACCGAAAACTCGAAAGTAAGAAATGTTTGGTTTGTTACCGGTGAGTAGCTCATAGGGAGTTTTCTTGAGTAGTCGATGGAGATAAAGCCGATTTGCGGCGTGGCAAGCGGTGTTAATCGCTTCCGCCCAAAATCGATCCGAAGTCTTGTATTCATCGAGCATTGTTCTTGCCATCTCTATGAGTGTTCGGTTCTTCCTTTCGGCAACTCCATTTTGTTGTGGTGAATATGGCGCTGAAAATTCGTGCTTGATGCCCTCTTCATCAAGGTACTCCTCCACTTGTATGTTCTTGAACTCCGTGCCATTGTCGCTTCGAATACTCTTGATTGACAATGAAAACTCGTTTTGAGCTCGCTTGAAGAATTTCTTGAGTGTTCCTTGTGTTTCTGACTTATCATGCAAAAAGAAAACCCAAGTGAAGCGAGAAAAATCATCAATGATAACCAAACCGTATTTGTTACCGCCGATGCTTATGTAAGCAACTGGACCAAACAAGTCCATGTGGAGGAGTTCGAGCGGTCTTGTTGTAGTCATAATGTTCTTTGCGGGATGATGTGCTCCAACTTGCTTCCCGGCTTGGCACGCGCTACAAGGCCTGTCTTTCTCAAAAACAACATCTTTCAAACCTCGGATGTGATCGCCCTTGAGGAGTTTTTGAAGATTCCTCATACCAACATGCGCTAGCCGTCTATGCCACAGCCAACCCATGTTGGTTTTTGCAATCAAGCATGTGTCGAGTTCGGCTTTAACCTTGTTGAAGTCAACAAGGTAAAGCTTTCCCTTCAACACACCCTTGAATGCAACGGAACCATCACTCCTCCTTGAGACGGTCACACCCTCGTTAGTGAACAAGCAATTATAACCTTTGTCACATAGTTGAGATATGGATAGCAGGTTATAATCTAAAGATTCAACATGTAAAACATGTGAAAGCGTGTGTTTAGAGGATATTGCAATTTTACCGGTACCGAGCACCTTTCCTTGACTGTTATCTCTGACGTAGATGCCTTCGTTTGGGTCCTCGTTTTCTTCATATTCTACGAACATCCTCCTTTCTCCGGTCATGTGGTTGGTGCATCCACTGTCTAGCACCCATTTGGATCCACCGGAGGAATAGGCCTGTAAAAAAATTATGCTTTGGTTTTAGGTACCCAAGCTTGCTTGGGTCCTTGGAGGTTAGTTACAATACATTTGGGCACCCACACATGGGATTTTGTGTTCCCATGGCGTGGCCCAACATAATAAGCATAAACCTTACCAAGATTGTTTCTCATTAACACATAAGAGGCATCAAAAGTTTTAAATAGAAGCTACTGTTGTTTATGAATCGGACTAGTCTGGGTGGCCGGACTTGTCCGGATGACCGGACTTGTCCGGACACTGAACGGACTAGTCCGGTATTCATGCGAGTTCAGTTTCTTATTCTTCAACTTATCAGTTTGAGAGGATCTTCCCTTCACAAAGGAGATCCTTCCCCTATTATTCTTATGACTTCCAGCATATTGCTTTACATCATAAGAGTAACCAATGCCATATTTGACATTTGGAGGTCTTTGGACCAAGTATGCACTACGTGCATAGGTGATCTTCTCCTTGTCAAATATTCCACACTGGGTAGGATTTTTATCCTTTGTGGTGGTTGACTTCTCCTTCAAACTGGTGTTGATTTTACTACATGTGCACATATGAACAAGATCAGTTTTAGTAGGTTGAGAAGGTGAACTTGAAGAGGAGGAAGGTTCACTTAGCTTGAGTGACTCAACTTGCACTTCAAGGATTTTGTTAACCTTGATCAGGTCAGCAAGTTGGTCCTTGATTGCAACATTTGAGTCGGTTAACTCCAAGCAAGTTTTCTTGCTTGAAGCTAGCTCAAGCTCTAGTGAACTGTTTTTCTCCTTTTCAAGCTCTAGGAGTTTGTCAAGTTTGACATACTTCTCCTTTTGGGAGATAATCATGTCCTCTTGACGATCAATTAACCTCTCCTTCTCAACAAGTTGGTCAAGTAAAAATCTCATTTTAGAAGCAGTTTTCCTATCTAGTCCATTTAGCATATCCTAATCATCACTATCTAGTTCATCATCACTAGAGTAGGAATGCATGGAAGGGGTTTTGATGTTTACCTTGCGTTTACCTTCCTTGGCCATGAGACAAGTGCCATTTCCCTTCTTTGCACCGAGTGTGGGGAAGAGTGTGGATTTCTTGGATGTGCTTTCTATGGCTATGCTAGCCATCTCTTCTTCATCGGATGATGAGGAATCATCGTTTGAGTCCCACTCCTTCCCAATGTGTGCTTGTTCGGCTTGTTTCTTCTTCTTGAAGAATTTCTTAGGTTGAGGCTTGGTTTCTTTAGTTTTCTTCTTGTTGTCCTCATACAGGCAATCGACTATAAAGTGGTTATACTATCCACAATTATAGCATGCCCGCCTCATCTTTGGCTTCGTCCTTTCCTTGTACTTTCCTTCACTTGATTTTGTTCCTTGTCTCTTCTTCATTATTCTCTTCAACTTTTTCATGAACAAAATCATATCTTCTTCATCTAGCTCACTACTCTCGTCATCACTGTCCTCCTCTAGTTGTGCTTCTCTTGCTTCTTTGGATAGGGGCTTGAGAGTAGATTTTAGGGCAACTCCTTTCTTCTTGGCCGAGGTGAGGTCGGCAATTTCTTTGACGTGCTTGGCTTGTTTCTCCATTATTTCAAAGTTGATAATTTTACCAAGCAATTCATCCGGAGTCATCCTTTTGTAATCGGGACTTTCTCTGATCATTGAGCATAGCGTGACATTGCGAGGCATAAAAGCTCTAAGGATGAGCTTTACCACCTCGTGGTCATTCCACTTCTTGCTCCCATATGATCGAACCTTGTTGACAAGTGTGTTCAATCGGTTGTACATGTCCTGGGGTGACTTGTCTTCCTCAATTGTGAATCTTCCTAGATCCCCTTCGATCATTTCAATTTTTGCCTCACGCACATGTCGGTCATCTTCATGTGCTGTTTGTATTGTATCCCATATCTCCTTAGCAATTTCGAGTCCATCCACCTTGGTGAACTCGTCTCGACTGAGAGAGGATGTGATTACGGCTGCGGCTTGAGCGTTTCTATGGATGGCCTGCTCTTGACTTGGGGTGAGCTCTTCGTCGTCATCCAGAATATCTATCCCTGTACATACAACATGCCATAAACTTGGGTTGAGGGAAATCAAATGCATCTTCATATTCTGCCTCCACATGGAAGAATCACTCCCATCGAAGTGTGGGGCTTTTCCAAGTGGGATAGATAAGTAGTGATTGCTATTGGAATTTAGATGATCATAATTAAAAGGATATCGGGAGTAGTCGGTGTGACTACTCCCCTTCTTCTTCTCTTCAACTTTCGCTTTCCCTTTTGAAAGTGCCTTCTTTCTGAGGAGCGCCTTTAGCTCCAGCGTCTCCTCATCGTCGTCCTCGAAGTCTTGAATGGCTTCGAGTTACTTTTCCAGTTTTTGGGTCTTGTCGTTGTTGACTTCCTCTTGGTTGTTGATTTTGTGGACGTCCTTCATGTCCGACATGATCTCTTCGAGTGGTTAAACTCTTTCTTGAAGAACCTGCTCTGCTACCAATTGAATGTAGACCTAGAGGGGGGGTGAATAGGCCTTTTGAATTTTTGTCGGATCCTGCAACACTCAACAACAAGTTCAATACCAAAGAAATCGGACTAGTCCGGTAAAGTGCGGACTAGTCCGGTGTTCACGGACTAAGTAGATCAAGATTAATCGATTAGGTTGATTCTTCAATGCGTGCAGCGGAATTATAGAATCAAACAACAGTTTAACAGTTGTATATTGGATTGTATCACAATTAAGGCTTGTGTTCTACAATTTATTGTAAATTGAACAATGTGTATCAAACCCTAGAGTAAGTAGATCAATTTGAGTGATGAACACAAAATGGACAAGACACACGATTTATCCCGTGGTTTGGCTACCATGAAGGCAACCTACATCCACGTTGAGGAGCCCACAAAAGGACCGGGTCTTCTCCAACCCTACCCTCGTTGGATCGCCACGAAGGCCAACCCTCTTCCACTAATCACCAAGGGGTGAATAACCAAATTCAAGGGGCGTTCTCACACGTTGAGAGCTCCCTTAGATTACAAATCACAATGCCACCAAAAACACACTCAGAAATTACAATTGAAACGCAGGAGTGTGTTAGAGATTCAAACCAAGAGCTCAATGATGTGTGCCAAGTGTCTCTCCAATGATCTAGAAGTGATCCTCAAAGGATTGATCGATTTTGCACTTAATTTCGTGGAGAGAGGTGGTTTCTGAGTCTCTTGGGAGGTGTGACGGCACTAGGGTTCGAAAGATTGTAAAAGTGGGCCGTGCACCTCTATTTATATGGGGTTTCTAAAAGTGACCGTTAGGGTTCAGAAAGATCGGACTAGTCCATGGTGGTCACCGGACTAGTCCGGTGTGCTGTGTGTAGCAAACCCTAAGTGTCCCGAAATATCGGACTAGTCCGGTCGAAAGCGGACTTGTCCGATTTCACTACTGGAAATCTTCGGACTAGTCCGATAGCCATCGAACTTGTCCGGACATATGAAACCCTAAGTGTGTTGGATGACAAGTCCGCACTTGGAGGACTTGTCCAATTTAGATCAGTGGGTATTTCGGACTAGTCCGTGTAAACATCGGACTTGTCCGAAGTGGATCAGAATGAATATTGGACTAGTCCGGTTAACAACGGACTTGTCCGATTTTGTGTGACTTGTGAAGTGTGTTGAGGACTAGTCCGCCCTGGGGAGGACTAGTCCGACTCAAGTCAAAAAGATATCGGACTAGTCCGACAGATATCGGACTTGTCCGATCTGGTCCAGAAAGGATATCGGACTAGTCCGGTTGATATCGGACTAGTCCGGTCCTGTGTAACTTTGTGCAATATGTGTGTGTGCTTAAATATGATTGAGCTCTTGGGTGTGTTTCCTTAACACACTCCATACACAATAATCTACTATTTCTTTTCCTTGAGCTCAAGTTCACTTTACTCCTCATTATCCCTTCTTTTTGGTATTTTGCTCATTTTTCATTATTGGCCTGCATTCATCTCAACAAAAAGGTTAGGATCCCAATTGCTTGTCATAAATCATCCAAAACCCACAAGGGAGTCCTAGATGCACTTTCAATAATGTGTCTTCACAGGCGGTGTCACTTCTCTGTCTGTGAAATTGCAGATTATCACAGGCTCTTCGTTTCAGACGGTTTTAAAAACCGCGTGTGATAATAGGTTTGGAGCCGCCTGCGATAAAGCTTATTGTAGTAGTGGTGACACGGCCGCCACGCATCTCTGTTGACTCCGTAATGCGAGACGCGACGATGGAGACGAGCGGTTTGTTCGTCTCTGTTCTTTGTATGGACTCGTCTCGGATGAGTCTTTCTCACGTAGTGTATCTGGCATGTCTCTCGCTCAGACAACTGACACAAAAATGGATTTGGTGAACCATGTAATTTTTAAACTTTGTAGACACAATTGTTTGCACATGATCACGTCACGTGTATACCCAGTGTCGAGCGCGATACACAAGAAACGTCGGAGGAGGATCCTTGGTGGAAGAGCGATAGGTGGACAACCGTTGAGATCTTTCAAAGATTTGAAGTTCTTATCTTTTGGTAGGGAACCCGTCGGACTCCACGGCAGTAATGGGTTGCTCTAGATCGGTTCATTCGCCTCTAGAACAGATCATGATTCAGGAATGATCTAAAGATTTTCATTGTGATGTTGGACAATTGAATGTTGGATGTCAATGGATCATCACATACATACACGTATACACACACATGATGTCTAGTCTTCCCATACAACCAATATACTAATAGAAAAACTTGTCATAGAAAAGTAGTTTTAAATCTGGCATGTTTAAGGCGAGGAAATATTTTAACAAGCTTTTCTTTATGGATATCCTGATTAATGATAGGTTGTTGGCAGATATAGAAGCAAATGAATGATAAAACTTTTGACAAGGTTATTCTAAGATTACATACTGGGAAAATAATTTTTAAAAATGAATGTAATCTTCAGGCTGTTAGAACGAAAGGAAGTGTGGTAGGGACTTGTTAATCCAATGGTTAGAGAATTTGTCTTAGTTCATTTCGACCTAGGATTTGTCGCTGATTAGTTAGTTATATGAGTCCTTGTAAATATACTCTTTAATAAATATAATCTTAACAGTAGGGTTTTCCTTCTGTTCCTCTTTTTTCAAAAAAAAATATGGCTTGTTTTGGTTCTGTATACTGGTCAATTTTGCATGCGCTGAATCTGGTATTATCTTGTACCGTTTGTGGATTACCAATTAACTGCTTTATCTTCAGTGAACTTTCTTTCTTCGACGCAGATTCGGTGAATAAGATCTGGCAACACTGGAGTTGGCTCCACGGCTGTGAATCATCTCTAAAGAATAAGCCATATGCATGCGGCTGGTCCGTATACACGTAGGTATTCAAATTCTTCAGTTCTGTTCTTTTTTGTTCGTCCTATGGGCTCTGAGTCGCTCTCAAATATTAAGGGATTATTATTCGTCGCTGCTTGGATCATATGGACTTGCTGAGTTAAATCCAACGGCCAAGCGGTAAACAACAACTGGCACAAAAATATTGCAGTATACCAACCAAAAACCTTGATAGCACGTCTCCCACCCGCCTCTTCTGGTTTCGAACATTTTCCCGATCGATCGTATTTCACCCAAATATTTTGCTATGGCAGAAGCTCTTGCTCCGCACGACATTCGCCAAAAACGAAGTCGAACAACAGTACAAACATAAACATTCACATATCTACGAGTATTTACCCCTATGAAAGGCAGACCTAATCACCGCCGCCTTCGAGAGAGGGAATCTCACTGAAGGAGTGTCGTGCTTTGGAGTCATATCTGGTTTTATTATGAATAAAACTAGTTGCATAATACACGTATACCAGAATCAGTTTCATTATACATGTATAACAAATAGTGATAAACAGTTCTATATCGAATACAAATAACATTTATAAATTTAAAAGAGTTTTGAAACAGCAGAGGAAAAGGAGAAACTCTAGGGCAATCACAGGCAAATCGACTGTCAGAAATGCGACCTTCTACGCACCGTCTTCAATAGAATTTGTCTTCATTGAATCTTCTCTTCACTGAGCATCATTTATAAAAAATAATAGCAAACGCGTGAGTACATAGAGCACTCAACAAGTATGGAAAATAAATAACATGAAGACTGATCAAAAGGAAAGACTGATAGTGATTTAAGCATTAACATTAAACATATCCTTAACTTTCATTAATAACCTACATCTAGGTGAATATTCTGGTCATAACAATAATTATAGTAATGTAATAATACCAATATCATTCCCAACTATCATCTCATCCATTGGCTAATTATGAACTGGCCTCAAGTCGCTCTTGTCCGTGAGCATGGCTATCTAGACAGTTTGACGAACTCTACAGAGTGTGTACCCTTTACCTACAAGCAGTGATTTCATTCCCTATTGCCAGGTGGACTGAGTAAATCTCCCTAATGCTCGTGATAGTAGCCACATTACACTCTTCCTTTGATGTGCGGCCAGGATATCACTACATAGTCTTTACAAAGGTACTCCCGACTAGTGCTAGCCCTCTAAGGTTTCCCTCCTAAGGCATTTTTGGAATAACCCTCCGCCTCAAAAGCACCCTCTTGAGCCTTGCATTTCTCATAGCAGTACCCCTGCATCATTTCCCGCACCTTTCAAATACTAGCATTTCGTCGGGAGAAACCGAATTAATTGACCAAGCCGTCCGATCTCAGTCTCGTTGTCGTCTGTTGAACTCAGAGGCTTCCTCCATAAATCGGTCCTTAGAATCCAGCAGGCACAAACTCACAAACCTGAGTCTCGTGCACGCATGCACCATACCAACCAAAACCAGCCTGCTAGATTCCTAACCACTACTATTCGTTTTCCAAGGTCACATAATGATCACAATTAATAATATAATCATGTGTCCAAATTTCCATCCCAACTATTAAGCATGGCTAAGCGTGATAGCAATATCCAAAATCACCCAATCCAACCCGAGCGACAAGGAATTATATGGAACAGGAAAATAAAATAGGATTCACATTAATTAAGTATGCAACTAACTACAATTCCTAAAATAGGCACAAGATGATCAAAGGCACTTGCATGTTATTATTCAGCTGCTCAGTCTTCTTGATGGAACTCTTATCTTCATATCTTCGTATCGCTTCTGTCGGTACCCTAGGAACCGTACACCCCTTGAGATTACAAAAATCTAAAGGGAATGTCATCTACTTGATTTGAAGACCTTCGAAGGCCCACATGTCATACATAACTGGACCCGCTTCTCCAACATGTTTAGTCCCACGGTCGCCACGTGTACTATCAAACCGGAGCTACCACCCACAAGGGGGAAGCTCCGGGCTATGTACCGAAATGGCACCCCTGGACCTAACCCCAGACCAACGGAAGCTCTAGAACTGACACGTGTCACGTAGCTCCCGACCTATCTGTTTCCCACAGTATGCTCCGGAGCTGCCACGTGTCCAACCATCGGATCTTCAGCCTCTAACCTCCGGAAGACTCCACAACAACTACGGATCTTCAAAGAGGAATCAAGGACTTCAAGACCCGATTAAGTGTCATTAATACTATATTAATGATACACGATTGGACGACCTTAATTACCAGTAACAGTGCTGTCAAAGCCCATAACTCGGTCATTAAGGGCAATTAAACGTGTTGAATGTGTATCAATATCAGTAACTGCCAGGGCCACATGTCGGGCCAGGCTAACTTGTAACGGCCTGCCCTTGTACTATAAAAGGACAGTCCGATGTCACTCTCTGGACACTCACACGGACTAGATGCGCTCACTCTACACTCTCAACTCACGTTGAGCTCATATAACCAATACAACACCAACAACCCCGTGGAGTAGGGTATTATGCTCAGGCGGCCCGAACCACGTAAATCTTCGTGTCTCTTGTGTCAGTTATACTTCACCTTCTTGGATCTCCGCGTGCCCACACCGAACCTCAAACTCCTCTAACACTTTAGTAGTATCGGGAGATCTGCCGGATCAAAACCACCGACAGTTGGCGCGCCAGGTAGGGGCGCCTGAGATTTCAAGAATGGTGAACTCAGCTGCTGGATCATCCAACGGTCATCCCGCTGTTCAAGCTATTGGGGTCAATCCCTCCAATGTGTAGCCACCAGCAGGAGCCTCAGTTCCACAGGAGTCACGCTACAACGACCGCCGCCTCCACTAGCAAATCAAGATGGGCAGCGCGATGGTGCACTGGTGTCAATCACCGCGTCGGCAAATCATGACAACCCGAAACATGCGCTCCATGCAGCGCATGCTCTTCTTCAGTGCCCACCACCTCCGGACGCATCCTGGGATGCAATGGAGCAGTGGAGGGCCGATGTGGAACACTTGGTTGCAGCAGCAGCCGACCGCATCAGCAACCAGGGTCCTCCTCCTTCAGGACGGGCCCCGTCACAGCGACGGACCTTGTTTGGCAGACTTGGTCCACACGTTTCCAACAACAGGAGACGTGCTGCGTCACAGCAGGTGACGTTGTTGCCCTCCGGGGCACGACGCACTCACACGGTATCAAGGCTTTCAACTCATGACCTCCGGGCGGAGCTTGATCGCCGATACCGTAAACAAGATGGCCGAGTCCATATTGAGTGTGCTCGAGAAAGACGAGAAGATCAAGACATTCCTGCTCCTGAAGGAGTAGGAGGAGGCTGTTCAGCCTTGGCCATGCATCTGCGTATGGTCAGGTGGCCACAAAAGTTTCGGCCTCACCTGCCGGAGAAGTTCGACGGGACCGTTAATCCTGTCGAATTTCTTCAGATTTAGTCCACTTCTATCTTGGCAGCTGGAGGAAATGAGGCCGCAATGGCCAATTATTTCCCAGTGGCTTTAACTGGGACCGCCAGGTCCTGGTTTATGAGCCTTCCACCCAACTCTACTTCGACGGCTCCATGCAAAAGCAGGGGGCCGGAGCTGGAATCCTTCTCCTCGCACCAACCGGGGAGAAGGTAAAATACATGATACACCTTGACTTCAAGGCGACCAACAACATGACGGAATATGAAGAACTCATTTACGGACTAAGGGTGGCACTGTCATACGGTGTTAAGCAACTGCTGGTCAAGGGAGATTCACCGCTCATCATTAAGCAAGAAAAGGGTGAATGCTCCTGCAACAACCTCCAGCTAGCTGCTTACCTCCTCGAAGTCCAGAAGCTTCAGAAGGACTTCGAAGTCCTAGACCTCCACCATGTCCAGCGTGCACACAACGCTGAAGCTGACAAACTCTCGACGAAAGCGTCAACCGGAGCTCCGGCTCCTGATGGAACTTTTGTCCGGAGGTTGTCAAACCCACAGCTCAGCCTGCCGAACTGAGCGAAGGGGGCGAGATCAGGATCCCAAAGCTGACGGTCCCGATGGCCCTGTTACCATGGCAGCCATCAAGGGTCGTAGGTGCTACCGGAAGCTCCGAGCAACCCAGCACGCAAGACTCAAATGCTCAAGTTAACTCCGATGCATGGATCTCGGAGATCCGGAGCTACTTGAAAGACAACATCCTTCCTGACGATGATGTATCCGCTGACCGGGTAGTCAGATTGGCTAAAAGATACACGTTGGTAGAAGGGGATCTCTACCGGCGCGGTGCCAACGGCATCCTAATGCGGTGCATCACAAGGGAAGAAGGTTGCGAGCTCCTCGCAGAAATCCATGGAGGCGAGTGTGGGAACCACGCGTCTTCCCGCACGCTGGTTGGCAAAGCCTTTCCGCATGGCTTCTACTGGCCTACAACACTCCAGGATGCAACTAAGCTGGTGAAAAAATGTGAAGCATGTCAATTTCATGCAAAGAAAATTCACACACCGGCTCAGCCCCTACAAATGATACCTCCTACATGACCCTTCGCTGTGTGGGGGATGGACATCTTGGGACCATTCCCAAGAGCCGTCGGAGGTTACAAGTTCCTGTACGTCGCCATTAACAGGTTCACCAAGTGGCCGGAAGCAACTCCAGTTGTGACAATCAACAAGCAGTCTGCAATCAACTTCTTGCAGTCCATTGTATGCAGATTTGGAGTCCCAAACAAAATCATCACTGATAATGGGACCCAATTCACAAGCTCTGCATTTCAAGGATATTGCGAAGACCTCGGCATTCAAGTTTGCTACGCCTCTGTAGCTCACCCGGCAAGCAATGGCCAAGAGAGCAAATGCTGAAATCCTTAAAGGACTCAAAACGCGCACCTATGAGCGCTTGAAAAAACATGGAGCCAACTGGATTGAAGAGCTTCCGCCCACTCTATGGGCCAACAGGAGAACACCAAACCGGTCAACTGGAGAGACACCCTTCTTCCTGGTGTACGGAGTTGAAGCAATCCTTCCTCCGGAAATCACCTTGGGGTCACTCTGGGTCCGGACCTTCGACGAAGCCACGCAGGACGAGCTCCAGCGTGAAGACCCAGACCTCCTTGAGGAGGGAAGGTGCCAAGCAGCTGTTCGGAATGCCTGATACCGCCAAGCCCTTCGGCGCTATCATCAGCGGCATGTACACAACTGACAACTCGAGGAAGGCGATCTGGTGCTATGGAGAATACAATCTAGAGAAGGGTTAAACAAACTCTCCCCCAGCTGGGAGGGACCCTTCCGAGTGATTAAAGTATCCTGTCCCAGAAGCGTTCGCTTGCCTACCGAGGATGGGAAACCTCTCCCAAATCCTTGGAACATTGAGCACCTCCATAAGTTCTACACTTAATATCACGGAGGTGAGTCTATAGTAACTTGAGGTGTATGTTATAGAGTCATTATACAGAGTCGGGTAGTTCCTCCGGGAGAACAGCTGGACCTTTCCCGGAAGGTCTGCAAAGTTCATGCAACACTTGTCACAGTCTCATGACTAAAAGTGTAGCTAGCTACCCTGGGTCAAACGAGAAATGAAACACACTTAGCCTGGTTCGATACCCTAAGAGTGTACTTGTTTCCCCTGTACCCCGGACCTATAATGAAAGACATCTTTATGTGAAACAGACTCCACGTGCATTTATTTTGTACAGGCTCAACATTTTTTATTTTTATCTTTCTTGTCTATAATAAAGTTGTGCAATTCTTAAGAAATTTTAGTCAAACCGATTCATGTACAATTCGAGCTGTATTGTCAATTCTTTTGGATTCAAATATTGTTCATGGCTCACTCGCCTGAATGCCGCCACGCCAATCTATGGCCGGAGTGTGCTATTGGCTTAGCTTGGTCAAGCACCCTAAGTACGCCACTCTACCTACACCCCGGCAGGCCGAAGTAAGGCGGGTCCAAGTACAATTGGATCTGGAAGAAAAGACAATGCATTCGGTTGTATTCAGAATCGCGTTTGACCTAAAACTTATTTGACAATCGTAAGCCGCAACGAAGTTATAGGCAAGGAACGAATTTTACTATTTTTCTTGGCTTCAATGTGCAAGAAAAATAAAAAAAATCCACGTCGATGGAGAAAAGCCAGAGCTAACAAAGCTCCGACTCCTCTAGGTGGCTTGTAATCGATGTTAAGCATTGAAAACGAGCATCACCGGAGCAACCAAGATCCGGTAAAGCTAGGGGGGCCAACCGTCGACGCAACATAAAAGATGGTGAGAAGACCCCACAAACGGAGTCTGCTGCCGACAAACTACGTGTTGGCAAAGGTCACTGTCGGAGCTACTAGCTCCGACACCCCAGAGGGCTAGCTATCGATGCTCTATGCGTTGATAGGGACTATTGCCGGAGCTACTAAGCTCCGACGATAGACAATGCCGGAGATTCTAAGCTCCGACAACCTCAGGGGGCCATCACTATCGAAGACTTCGGACCTACACTCTACAAGTTCGAAGCAAATGAGTCTTCAATAAAACACAATATCCTCTTGGTACATGTTCACAATCAAATTGTGTACATCTACCAGGGGGCCAAGTGAAGACAAAAGTGTTGAAAATAAAAAGTGAAATTCACAAAAATTTGGGGATTTCATTCATCATTCATCTGGAGACAAGAGATTACAAAATTGAGGAAGAAAAAGAGAGAATACAAGTGGGAGCTACGGAGATGGTCCTAGACCCTATGGAAGAACTGGGCGACCTTCTGAGCAACCTCTGACACGTTGGTTCGGGCGGCTTCACCTTCTCCTTCGAGGGACCTTCAAGCACCGGGTCCAGAGGGAATTGGGGATTCTGGTTGGTGTAGCACGTCAGCACATACTCTGCGATGTTCTTCACCAGGGATTGCCCCTCAACCTCCAACTGGTCCGTGATGACGTCACCCACCTTGGAGAGTTTACTACCCGCCGAGCTCAATGCCTGCAACGCCAGGTCCGGCTCCGGCTCCGGATCATCCAGATGCACGGGACTGGAGCCCATCGATTTCAGCGCATCGTTGGCCTTGCCTAGGAACTCCCAAACCTATAGGGAGTCCACAGCCCTCAAGCCCTTCAGTTCTTCCAAGGATCTTTTGGCTGCCGCCAATTCAGAATTCTCGCGAGCGAGGCGCTCAACTTCTTTGGCATTTTGCTGAATCTTTTCAGCAATCTGCTTCTTGAGTTTTCCGAGCTTCTCCTCCCGGAGGTAGATCTTGTTCCGGCGGTCAACCAGGTCCTTCTCCCTGCCCCTTACTTTCTTCTCCCTGGCAGCGATGGCACACTCTTGCTCGTAGAGTTCCTGCCCTCGCACCCATGCCTTCTCCTCCTCGTCAAAGCAACGATCTTCCAATTTCTTGGCGCGCTCCTCAAGGCCCTTGTCAGCCAGAGCCACCTTTTCGGTGAGCTCCTCCTCCCTCCTCAAGACGTCATCCCGCAGCTCTAGGAGTTTATGCTCTTCATCTTCGAGCCTTTTCTCCCTCTGCTCAAGTGCCTCCCGGCGCTTCATGAGAGTAGTGTTAATGACATCAAGTCTTTCTTGGCGCTCATCAGCCGCACTATTAGCTGCTTTGGTCTGCTCATAAATGGCCCGGGATTGAGCGTCGAGGGCGCGAGTCAAGCTCTCCCTGTCATCCAATAACTTGCCCCAGTACTCCAGGCGGACCTTCTCCTGCTTGATCCATTCCTTGTCGTCAGCCAGCCTCGACTGCGCCAGCTTGGTCTCGAAGTAGAGCCGGTTACGCCACCGCCTAAGGGTTTGGCGCTCCTCCTCAAGAGCCTTGCTGTCATGGTAGAATGCCAGCTGGACTTGACGCAGGCTGGAACAAGCGTTGTCAATGGACACTGACAGGGGAATGGGTTCCAGACTTGTTGGGGTCTCCTCCGCTGGTTCCAGCGGGTTCTCTCTTACAAAAATTGCGTCCCACTCCACAAGAGTGGTCCCCTGAGGTTCCACAGCACTAGGGCCGTCCTCTGGGATAGCCTCAGTCGCCATCGAGGAGGGTCCCGCGGAAGAAGTTCTGACCTCCGGAAGTGGTTCCGAAGGCCCCGCCGCCAGGTCTTCATTTGCCTCCTCAGGCAGGGGGCCACAGACTTCATCAGGGCACTCCGGCTCAGCCGCGGGTACCTCCGGCGTCGTCACTCCCGGAGTAGGGGCTGCTTCTGGCTCTGGCCTGGGCACCTCCTCCACTGGGGGCTCGAGCACTGACGCCTTCGCAACGACCGGCTCAAGCGCCGGAAGATCTTCAACAACAGCCGGCCCTGCGGCCGGAGCTTCAACGGCAACCGGCTCGGGAGCCGGAAGGTCTTCAACATCAACCGGCCCTGCGGCCGGAGCTCCAACAACGATCGGCTCTGCGACCGGTGATTCAGAGGTAGCCGGCCCAACCGCCAGGACTTCCTCAACATCCGCCGCGCACGCCAGGACTTCAATTACCTCCGGCTCAACCGCCGGGGCTTCAAAAATTTCCGGCTCTGGGGCCGGAATTACTACTTCCTCCGGGGCAGGTGCCACTGGCACATCTTTTCTCCCGCGGTCCGGCGTTACCACGGGAGTCTCTGGGGATGAGTAGAGGTCCATGACCACGACAGCTAGCGCCGGAGCTGTCGCAGCTTCAGCCACCACTTGGGGCGGCACCGGGACAGGAGCAGAAGCTTTCGCCCTCACAGCTCCAGCTGCTGTGTCTAAGGGTGGAGCCTCACTCCTCTTCTTGGGAACGCTGCAGATGAAGGATGAAGAAACTTAAAAAACAGCTACTACAATAAAACAACTGTCTGAGGTAAAGATTAAAAATTACCTCGGGAGGCTTCCACACCAGCTTGCGCGGAACCTCTTTCCCGGGCGTTCTGGGTTGACCATAGCCGCCGCCAGCGTGGAAGCTCCGGAAGGCCCTCCGGAACTCGTTGCAGCCACGGGCATTTCCTTAGTCGAGCCCCCCCCCCCCACCGAGAAGGACCTCCGGACCTAGTGGCCTCAACCGGCCCTGGCGCCGGAGTCGCATGCCCGGAGCTAGCACCCCAGGAGGACGCCGCTGCGGGTACAGTCGCCGCAGTTGTAGAAGACCTCCCCCTCCGGGGAGAAGGAGCTGATGCAGAGGTTGCAGGCCTGACTGACCTTCCGTCGGCATGCTTTAGCTTCCTCTTCCAGCTCAAGGGTTCATCTGCCGGCTCCTTGACCTTGCCGACGACTTCGATCCTTGGCTTCGGGGGAGGGTTGGAGCCACCTTCGGAAGCCCCAGGGATCACCACCCTGGAGGTCGATCTTCTTTCGACGACACCAAGGTTGTCAAGCATAGGCATCTTCCGCCGGAGCTCCCTGCTGAACTCTACTTCCACATTCAGAGGGAGAAAAGCTGATGGCGGAGTCAAGTCATCACCCCCGACGTTGATGCCGTGCTGGAACTTCTTGAGATGAAACTCCAAGGTTGTCCCTGCCATGTTGGACTTCAGCCCGGTCTCGACCCGGTAATCGTCCATCACACTGTTGAGGGCCCAAGCGAGTTTTTCTCTCCTCTTCAGCGGTGCCCACCTATTGACCAGGAAGTTGCAAAACACCGCCTGAGGAGTTAATCCTCCCTCCACGCACTGGCGGATCCTGGTCAGAGCAGGGTTGAAGGCATCCGACAGCACCGGAGCTTCACTCTAGACTGTAGTGTCGATGTTGGGGAGGCCTTCGGGCAGCTCCAGCTTCTCGTGCTCCTCCACCCAGATGACTATCCAATCCTTCTTCCAATCATCCCACTTTCCAGAGGGAAACGACCGGAGGTACTTGAATGGGCACTTCTTGCGCTTCACGAAATAGTAGAAGCCAAGGTACTCATTACTCCTACCAGTGGTATGGACGGTGAAGAAGGTCCGGAAGAGTTCAATGCAAGGGGGGGATGCCCACCCACATTTCACAGAAGTGGACGAAGACAGACACAAGAAGAATGGAGTGGGGGCCAAGGTGGTATAGCTGCGGACCATAAAAGTCTAGCAGCATCAATAAAAAGGAGGAAAAGGGTGGGATCAACCCCACCATGGCGTACGAAGAGAAGTACACCATTTCGCCGACGTGCTCCTTCTTGAACGGGAGCTCTCCCCCGGCACGGACCAGGCGGTTGAAGAAGTCCGGAGACCATCCCATGAGGTCCCGGACCTTCTTCAGGTCACCTTCGGTCTTCAAACGACTCTCGCGGAGACCCAACTCCATCGCGGCACAGCAAGGCAAGAGAGGAAAAGCGAGCGTAAGTTGGGAGTTTGAGCGCAAGATCAGATGAGAGGCATCAAGAACTCCAGATGGTGCGCGCTTTCCTCCTTAAGTAAGCTCTCGCGACGCTTGGATGGAAACCGCAAGGAAGTCGAAGATACTACTCAAAAATTCCACCCAGCCGATGACAAGAGGGCCCGGGACCACCCCGACGATCAAGTCGAGGTTCTTACCCAGGCGAACGGTTGTCATCATGAGGCGGGAAGTCCAAAGGCAGCGACCTGACAAGGCGCGCGGAATCGATACGATTTTCGTATCAAGAACCGGCGACCTTCAATTGCGTGAGATCCGCACGCCAAAGATCTCATTTGCCGCACACGGGATACGCCACACGGCGAGGATTTAACTCCAAACTATCGCCAACAGCACACCCGAAGACCTTTGAAGACTCAGTTCAAAAGTCGAAGGATGGACCCACCTCCGGCGGAATGACTTCACCCAAGGGGTCTTCCCCAAAGGTGGGCCCAGGGGGCCACTGTCGGTACCTTGGGAACCGTACACCCCTTGAGATTACAAAAATCTCAAGGGAATGTCATCCACTTGATTTGAAGACCTTCGGAGGCCCACATGTCAGACATAACCGGACCCGCTTCTCCAACATGGTTAGTCCCAGGGTCGCCACGTGTACTATCAAACCGGAGCTACCACCCACAAGGGGGAAGCTCCGAGCTATGTACCGAAATGGCACCCCCAGACCTAACCCCAGACCGAGGGAAGCTCCGGAACTGACACGTGTCAGGTAGCTCCGGACCTATCTGTTTTCAACAGTATGCTCCGGAGCTGCCACATGTCCAACCATCGGATCTTCAGCCTCTAACCTCCGGAAGACTCCACAACAGCTTCGGATCTTCAAAGAGGAATCAAGGACTTCAAGACCTGATTAAGTGTCATTAATACTATATTAATGATACACGATTGGACGACCTTAATTACCAATAACGGTGCTGTCAAAGCCCATAACTCGGTCATTAAGGGCAATTAAACGTGTTGAATGTGTATCAATATCAGTAACCGCCGGGGCCACATGTCAGGCCAGGCTAACTTGTAACGGCATGCCCTTGTACTATAAAAGGATAGGCCGACGACACTCTCTGGACACTCACACGGACTAGACGCGCTCACTCTACACTCTCAACTCGTGTTGAGCTCATACAACCAATACAACACCAACAACCCCGTGGAGTAGGGTATTACGCTCAGGCGACCCGAACCACGTAAATCTTCGTGTCTCTTGTGTCATTTATACTTCACCTTCTTGAATCTCCACGCGCCCACACCGAACCTCAAACTCCTCTAACACTTTAGTAGTATCGGGAGATCTGCCGGATCAAAACCACCGACAGCTTCTTGATCATGATACGAATGCATATGAACTACTGTCAAAGTGGAAATAAAAGCAATCACTAGCAGTACACCATACAAACAGTACAAATGCTATCATTAGATATGTTACAATTATGATTTAAATCGAAGTTATGAATGATTTATTATTTTTCATAGTCAAAGAAATGCATTTCCCATTTATTTCCATTTTTATTATTTATTTATAGGCTAAAACCATTTTTAATGAAATTTCTATGGTCAAAATATATTTTATGTGCATCTACAAATTTTATTTTAGCCTAGAAAGATTTAAGACTAATGTTTCTACTGTTTTCTATACTTATTTTACCATTTATAAATATTTTCCACCTCTAAATGCATTTTTAAAATATATTAATCAATTCAATATTCATTTAGGGGTTTAAATATTATTTCTGTTACTGATTATGGGTTTATTCAATAATTAAATTAAAGTCCAGTGGCCTAAATCAATATTTCCTTAACTATTCCTAGTTTCAGTGAAACCTAGGGTCTAATGTGCAAAACCAGTGGCTAGATCAATATTAAATTAAATGCTAGGGGCTAGACGATAAGAATTCCAGGGCTTAGGTGCAAAAGTGACCGTGGGAAAACCTTATTCTATGGTGGCCGTTGGATCCGAAGTGGGTGGCTAGAATTTTATGGGACAAAGGGGTATTTTATGTTGTAATCTTGGTCGTTGCTCCAAGATCAATGGTTGTGATTTCGCCACGTCATCGTCGGTGAGGCTAGCGGCGGCCAGGGCACCAGAGGCGGTGGCGCCATGGCCGGCCTCGCCGGAGGATCGCTGGAATGGCATCCGGTGGCAAATATCAACTGGAAAATTGATGGGGGGAAGAGTAAAAGGTGGGGAATTTACCTAGGGCGTCTTGGTTGCATGAACTGGACAAGGGACGAGCGCGCGACAACGGGGGTTCGGCAGTCTGACTTCAGCACCATCGAGAGGTGCCTCAGGTGTCGATTCTTGTCATGAATGATGCCTACGGAGGCGGTGCGGGCACGGGTGTCTCAAGGACTCGTCGGGAACGTCCGAAATGCCGTGGAATCGCGGGCATTGAGCTCCTAATCGGCGGTCATGATGGTGACGCGGGTTAGGGTTTCGGGTGGGAATAGAATGGGGAGTGGAGGGGGAAATGATGCATAGGTTCCGTATTTGAAGGAGGAGGGGCAACAGTTTCCAGGGCGCGACACGACGGTTGTTGGGCACGGGCTGGGAACGGCTTAGCGCGCACGTGCGAGAGGGAGGCGGCGGTTGGAGGAAGAAGGGCCTGATAGGCGGGGGCCGCGTGTAAGAGAGGGGGAAGGGGGTTGCGGTTGGACCTTGGGCTGGCTCTGTGTGGCAGGAAAGGCCGAGCAGAGAGGAGGAGGGAGGGAAAATAGATTGGGCCAGTTTAGGTTTCGGCCTGGGAAGGCTTTTAACATTTTTCTTTATTTCATTCCTCTTTATTTTTAATATTATTTTTGTTTAGTTATATTAGATTTTTCATTTTCTTTTGTTTTAGAAAATGACAGGTGTTACATTTGTGTGACCTTTGGAGGGAGAAGGGTATAGAGGCCAACTACGACCTGCAGTGGGACTCGGAATTCCAGATTTCGGATACATTGACCTTCGAGGGGGGAAAAAACTGTACTCATGGATGGCACCATAGAGGCTAATCTTAGGCAATCTGACGCTATCACAATCCAGCCACTAGACAAGACCCACTTCAGTAAAGCGGAACAATCACTGGAATTCTATGACCGCACAAGAGAGCAAGCACACCCGGACCATGTGATAGTGCTGCCTCTCGCTGGCCGCCTGGACAACAGGCCAAGCAGGAAGGGCATATCGGACCCTCCAGAACCTGATTCAGCAGTAATTCATACCACGACGCCGTAGAGGGATATGGGGAAGGATGACTATGATCAAAACAATCTGCTTTAGAATGAGAAATTCGCAGGGGACCTGCAGGAGGGTCCACCGGCAGGCCCAAGTAAGGAGACAGAGATGCTGGTAAGTCTAGCCAAAGCGCTGACTGAAGCGGTGGCGAAGATGGTGACCCAGTGAAGCGTCCTCATAAGATCGGAACTAAACATGTAATATTATTACTAAATACAAGGTTCGGTACATAATATTACAACACAAGTGGAATCACAACTATACAGAGCTTTATTTCAACAGCATAGCCTTGTGGATAAAAACTACAATTAGTGACAAGGCAAATATAATGAACATCAACACGTAGACTAGTAGCTTGTCGTCACCCATGGTCCCACTACACACAACTTGGGTGCAGATGCGACTCTACTCAAAGTCCTTCGGTATGAAGTCAGGATCCTCTAAAAAACAATCAATCAACAATGTTTGAGTACAAAAATACTCAGCAAGCTCCACCTCGCCCTTCGAGAGGGGGATAAACAGATATAAATGCAATGCACAAGATAAATAATGATGCAACCTAATGCAACTAATGCAAGTGAATATCTCCAACATCACTCATCTCAATCTCATCATAGGTGTTTTTAGTTGTTAGGACCACACCATGACCCATCCTATACCGAGGACACGACCATCTGAATATATTTTATACTCTGCAGAGGTTGTACACTGTATCCACATGCACGGACCATCAAAGACAGTCCAACATAACCAACACCCAGTGGAAATATCACCCAGACCAGTCGCCCCCAAACCCAATATCAATATCATCAGTGAGCTCAATAATCTCTCAACATAACTCTCTCTCTCCACTGTGGACGATGGTCGGGCTAGCCACCGGGATAGGGTTAAGCCCCGCCCATACAGGGACATGTGGTCATACTAAAAGGAAGTTAGATGAGATGTCAAAACAACTTAGTCCTTAAGGCTCACCAAGGTAGCCTCTATACACACATCACGAGTCTATCCTCATGATAGAACTCGTTGTAAATATACCACCACGGTAGCACATACACCAGTACTAACCTATCTGCCCCGGTCATAACTCATGCATGCTCTTAACAACATACCAGAGGCAACAACATCATGCATAATATCATCGTATTAATATGCAACAATGGAGACTAACATGGCTATACTCCATCACTCGACGCTCAACAAATGCATTGACACAATCTAGTGGCCACAATGGATTAACCTCATATAGGTGCGATATGATCAAAAAAGGGGTAGATGGAACTTGTCTTCGCTACCGTCTGTAGCGTCGTACTCCTACTCAGCTGGCTCCTCCGAGTTCTCTTCTGACACTGGGTCTGCTCCATAGCGCATGCACAAACAAACATACAAGCAAGACAAGCATACGTTAACATATCATAAAAGTTTGGTTGTATTAAATAGAATATGATTTTATATGATTTTTAAAGGAACAATCAAGTTAATTGGAGTTTGTATGAGTAAGATATGGATTTTATAAAGTGGAAGTGGAATTAATTATGAAAATTAATTAAGAAATTTGATTCAAGGGTATGGAGCGGAGCTTCCCAGCCCTCGCGTGGCTGGGTCTGGTCCATGGACCCATCGCTTGGTTCAAAGGTTAATATATTGGTGTTGCTTGTGGGTGGAGTGGAGGGGCTGACTGGTGGAGACTAGAGCCTTTATTTCTTTTCTTCCTAGCTAGTCCATTTACAAGAACAGAGCCCTTCATCTAACTCATTCCTTTTGCCTCTGTCACCATAGAAGGCCCATTGGAAGCTCAAATGGGATGGGGAAAAGGAAAAGAGGGCGGCCAGGGAAGGGAGAATTGCATGCTAGTGCCGTTGCTAGCTCAGATGAGGTTTCAATTTGGGGAGATGTCATCAGCAACAAGGCAATTTCGAGGAAGGGCGGCCATGGCAGGTGGTGGCCGCCGCTAGCTCAAAGGAGGAGGGGGCTCGGCTTAGGGACGGGGCTGAGAGGTGGACTCGAAGCCGGAGGTGCTCACCTTGGTCTCGGTCGAGCAAGGAAGGGCTCCTCGTCGGAGATGTACGCGCCGGTCGGGTTGTCATCGCGGGGGAGGTCACTGCAGCGCTTGAGCTTGACTGGTTTGCGTGGGGCAAAGCTTGGGCGAAGATGAGGCCAATTTATAGGTGGAGAAAAATGGTGTGCAGCCGTCTTGTCGCTCACTATGCCAAGTAATGGCAATGAGATGGCTCGACGGCGAACTGTGCGGCCACGTGCGCGAGAAGACAGCACGGGTAGCGGCTCTTTACTGCGTCTGCCTGTGATGTCACGTTATCCGGCCGGCGTCGGCTTGTGTGGGAGGTCATCCGGCGGCAGACCTTGTCGTTGTGTTGCAAATGAATAGTGTAGGTAAAGGTCATCTATCGGCAGTGGCGAGAGTTAAGCGCCGTACGGGCGTACGAGAGATTTCCATGGAAATGGAGAAGAGGGGAGGAGGGAATGGGCGAGTTTGCTCCTGCAGTAATGGTGCTGGTGCTGCCGTGTTCGTTCCAGAGAAGAGTGTGCGGGCGTTTGGCTAGAGGAAGGAGAAAGGGAGTTTTTGTAAGTGAAATAAGGAGGGTGTGGATGAAAAATAGTGGACTGACCTGATACAGAGAAAGTGTCGTGTGACTGAGGTACAAGACCTTCTCGCGATTATGGAAAAGAGGAGGGTGTTTGGGGAAAGTTGCTTTGCCTAGAAGGATGAACCGGGAAGAGCACGTGGCTTGCTGCTCATACCTCTTATTTTCCCTCTTTTTATTATTATTATTTCATTTTCTTTCCTTTATTTATTTTTCCTATTATTATTTATCATTTGATGGTGTGATTTTAATGGTGCACATAATTATGCTTGTTATTTATTCTATAAGTTTGATTCATTATCTTATGAAGAATAGGATGTTACACCAAGCCACTGCTCAAAGAACCTGCCAAAAGGAAGTCGATCAAGGCAAGAATCCAAGAACAAAAGGAAAAGCCAGCAAGAAGCAGCACCAGACTCCAAGACAAGATGAGGAAGACCATATCGTGTGTCAGGAAGGCTCAGGAAGTCCTAGCTAAGAACCTGGGGTGATAGATGAGGACAAGGAACTGAACGATATCACTCTGCAGAAATATATTGATATCTACAAGAAACCTCTATCTGAACCAGCTATAGAAGCCATCACCAAACTAACAGAGGTAGCTGTGGAAAAGAAGAAGAGCAAGGGGGGAAAGTCCAAGAAAAAGACAGACAAGGCAGACGAACAAGGACCCAAGAAGCGCAAGACTAAGGAAGCAGCGCCTCGGATGGAGGCGGTTTGACACGTGTTCTCTGAACATGTTAGTTGTCATGTTAGTTAACTATGAGTAGTGTGTCCTGGCTTATAAGCTTTTGGCCCCTTAATGGGGTGTGGTGGTGGGTTGTACCGGGGGATTGGTGGTGGAACTGCCCCTGTCGCTATTTTGTTGGACTGCAGATTATTTTGCTTAAACGATGGCAGCTGATGAAAATGGCTGCTGGTTGGTATCATTGTACCGTGATGTTGTGGTACGATTGGTTGTGTTAATGGATGCATCTGTTAAAAATTATACCTTTCTGTCATGGTACACAAGAGGTCTCAACAACCCAGTGCGCCAAGAGGAAGTGAGGCAAGTGGTACAGCAGAATAAACCAAACCTAGTTTGTATACAAGAGACCAAACTTAGTGATGTGTCCCAACAAGTAGTGCTCAACGTTCTAGGCCCGGACTTTACTGATCAATTCATCTTTCTACCTGCACAAGGTACAAGGGGAAGCATACTTATTGCAACAAATCGACATTATCTTGTACTGGATGAAGTACGCACACAAGACCACACCATTTCAGCAACTGTAAACGACGCTAGAATAAGTACAAGACGGACGCAGACAGGGGTTTACGAAACAAAGTCTGACATGGACAAACAGTCTTTCATTAGGGACTTGAGAGATCTAAAACTATACGCCAGGGATGCTTTGTTGGTCATAGGAGACTTCAACATAATTTACCAGGATCAAGACAAGAACAATAACAGGATCAACAGAAGAATGATGAGCAGGTTTCGGCGAGCACTGAATCACGTGGAGGTCAGGGAGATTTCGTTAGTGGGTCGGCAATTTACTTGGTCCAATGAAAGAGGATCACCAACTCTCACAAGAAACAGAGCGTTTGTGACCCTCCCATGGGAAGACATATATATTAATCCAGTACTGCACCCCCTATCAACATCAATTTCGGATCACTCTCCACTTGTACTCCAACCTCTGGTAAGACCGTTCTTCAAGTCCCCCTTCAGGTTTGAATCATTTTGGACGAAAATGAACGGATTTCATGAATGTGTACAAGAAGCATGGGGGCATAATTATGAAGCTGAACACAATGGACATAGCAATCCCATACTCAAGCTACACATCAAATTCCAAAGAACAGCAAAGGCCCTAAGGAGGTGGGCGAAAACCTTGATCCCACAGGGTAAGCTCACATCGCGAGAGGTGATAACCCAAATGGATGAAGCACAAGAGGGGCAGGAACTGAATCTTGAGGAGACCGAACTACGCAGATTACTTAAAGCTCGACTGTTAGGGTTAGCGGCAATTGAAAAATTGAGAGCAAGACAAAACTCAAGGTTGACTTGGTTGAGGAAAGGGGACATGAACACTAAGTATTTCCAGATTATTGCCAGGGGGCGCAGGACAAAGAATAGCATCCAGACAAAAGATGGACTGGTAGTAGACCAAGAAGGTAAAACAAAAGTTGTCACTTAGTACTTTCAACAACAATTGGGAACACCAGTGCCCAGAAGCCTTTCTCTTAATTTGGCAGCCTTAAGATGGCAACCAAGGGATTTGAACCATTTGGAGCTACCATTCTCAGCACAAGAGGTAACTATGGTTATAAGCAAATGGCCAAAAGAGAAAGCACCGGGATCGTATTGGTTAATTGGAACCTTCTTTAGAGCATGTTGGGGAATAATTCAAGAAGATGTAATGGAAGCGATCAACCACTTCTATGGAATGAATCAGCAGGATCTACATTGGTTGAACCGTGCATTTGTGGTTCTAATAGCCAAAATGGAAAATGTGAGGATAGTAGAAGAATTCAGACCTATTAGTCTAGTCCATAGCTTCTCAAAAATAATCTCTAAACTCCTAGCTAATCGGCTGGCTTCATAACTGCAGAATCTGGTATCCTTGAACCAAAATGCATTCATAAAACGGAGATGCATCCACAATAACTTTTTTTTTATGCCGGAACTGATTAAGGAATGACAATGATCCAAAACTCCGACCTTGTTCATCAAACTGGACATATCCAAAGCGTTCAACACAGTGAACTTGGCCTACCTGCTACATGTCATGAGCTTTCTGGGCTTCGGAGTGCGGTGGTGTTAAACTGGCTATCAATTCTTTGGGGAACAACATCCTCGACATTCCTTATTAATGGTAAACCAGGAAAAGCCATCTACCATGCTAGAGGAGTTCGCCAAGGTGATTCACTGTCACCAATGTTATTTCTTCTAGCAATGGAACCTCTGCATAGAATATTCACTTTTGCACAAGAGAAAGGATACTTGGCGACAATACACAATAGGTGTGGCACCTTCCAAACGTCCCTCTACGCGGACGATGCGGATGTTTTCATCAAGCCACTGTGAAGGAGATGACAATCATTAAGACGATACCGAACATCTTCGGAGAGGCATATGGACTTAGAACAAACATGGCTAAAACCCAGCTTTTTCCAATCCGGCGCCACAACCAGCCAGAGATGAGCATACTAGCTGCAGAGTACAACATGTCGAGTTTCCAACAACATATCTAGGTCTCCCCCTGCACACAAGAAGACCACCGCGATCCAGCTACCAGCCATTAATTCAGAAAATCAGTAACAAAATCCCGGGATGGAAAAGGAGGTTTTTGTCACACGCGGGCAGAGAAGTGTTGATAAAATCAGTACTATCTGCGATGCCAACATACTTTCTAATAATCTTCAAACTTCCGAAGTGGGCAATTAAGAAGATCAGCAGCTACAGAAGAAGTTTTTTGTGGAAGGTCAAATGACCTCATCAAGTTTTGAACTGGCATTGCGTTGTGAACTGTTCAACCTGTACCAGGCCCAAGAAATGGGGAGGGTTGGGGATCAAATACCTTGAGAAATTTGGTAGGGCATTGCGACTCGGATGGCTTTGCCTAAGATGGAGTACACCGGAAAGACCTTGGAAGCCGTTGCTTAGGATAAAAGATAAGGCAGACAATGATCTATTCCTCAGTTCAACAGAGATACAAATTGGGAATGGAAAATTAACCCCATTTTGGGAAGGCATATGGCTTCACGGAACATCCCCAAGATGTCTCGCACCGCACCTCTTCCAAAAGGCACGAAGAAAATATAGGACGATACAAGAGGAATTGGTGGGGAACAAATGGATCAAAAACGTCGGCAACTGCAAATCAGAGATACTCACAGCTATAATAGGCTTCATCTCAGGTAGCTCCAAATGTATTATCACACGCGATTTTCAAAACCGCCTGAAACGAAGAGTATGTGACAATCTGCGATTTCATAGGTGGAAAGTAAAACCGCCTGTGAAATGGGTTTATCACAGGCGGTTCTTTACCTATGAATAGCTGCCTGTGAAAACACTTTATCACAAGCGGTTTGTATAGTATAAGTAACCGCCTATGATAATGTTATTATCACAGGCGGATCTTTACCTATGACTAGCCACCTGTAAGGACAATTTATCACAACCGGTTTGTACCGTAAGGGTAGCCACCTGTGATAATGGAGTTATCACAGGTGGTTCTTTACCTATGACTAGCCATCTATGATAATATAATTTCACAGGCAGGTCTAGCCGTAGGTAAAGAACTACCTATGATAAAGTATACCCTATGCAGTACTACCTGCTGTTATTTCTAATTTCCGGGTCAATTTCACTAAATCAACACAGAAGTCATCTCATAGTTTACACTAAAACAATATAATTGCAGAAGTCATCTCACATAAGTCAATTTCACTAAAACAATATACAAATGTACAAGTTACACTTTCAATTGACATACAAGTCATCTCATAGTTTACAAGTTTCTGTGAGACCTATTTGTGCTTAATACATTGGCTTTGACAATAAAAGTTTTGAATGCTGCAATAACATCTTTTTAGCAAGGTCCGACTCTAGCTCCGAGCTCCTGCAAGGTCCGACGTAAGGTCCGACCTTCTTTGTCTAGGTCCGACATGTTTTTGGGTAGCTCCGGTGAGTTTTGTCTTTAGCTCCGGCATGTCTTTTATAGCTCCGGCATATCTTTATTAAGCTCCGATATGTTTTGCTAGGTTCGACTTATGTTGGTTAGCTCTAACATATTTTTCTAGCTCTGACTTTTGGGATGACTAGTTGCGACTAGTTTTGGTTAGTTCTGGCTCTAGGTCTGACTAGCTTTGGTAAGCTCCGGTGCTAGGTTGTACTAGCTTTGGTTAGCTCCGGCACTAGGTCCGACTAGCTTTGGTAAGCTCCGGCGCTTGGTTGTACTAGCTTTGGTAAGCTCCGGCTCAAGCTCCGGTTAGCTTTGGCAAGGTTCGGAGCTTGATCGCAATGTTTCTACTTTTATCTTGCAATGTTTTGAACTTGCTTTATATTCTTAGAAATTTCGCTTAGTATTCATTTGCTAAGTTTTTTGTGCATTTTGGTTGATATGGCTGATATCGTTTTACTGTGGTTTTGCAACATGCTTATGTGAGGCGCTCACGTGAGGTGTTGTGTTCGGAACTAACTTGAGTCAAGTCGCGGACTTGGGCTCGTACGGATTGGTTGTTTGTTCATGTGCAGATGTTGCTTGAGTTCAAGTCATGGTGATGACAGGATCCTTTGGACTAGTCTCAGGGAGGAGATGAGGTTCCAACAACCAAATTCAGGAGGAATTGTGGTTGAGCAGGTCAGGAGGTCGCGCAGGATGATTGAATCAAGGGCAGTGCATATGAAGTTTACTGGATGTCGAAGGAAGGTTTTGCATGTATGCATGCGGTGCATGAAGTGGCAACATGGTTCTAAAGATGGTTTATGGATGGAAAGATCTGGTTGGAAGGATCAGATCGTATCGGTTGATGACTTTGGCTGCGGCGGAGTCGGTTATGACTCAGTATGGAAAGTATCGAGTTGGATATGATAGGATTTCGTGTGGGTCACAAATTTGAGTTGTTTTAGGAATGTGGGATACGTTCCTAAGGTGTTTGGAAGTCTTAAGATTGCTTATATCTGCGTATAGAAGAGTCCTAAGCAGTTATGGAAAGTTTCGATTCGTGAACGAAGTAGGATTAGGGTCCTGATTTGAGTTGAGTTGGCTTTCGAGCTGGTTATATATGCAAGGGAGGCCAGAGCTCGTGTGAGACGACTTTGGGGCTGTTTCTCTTGTGTTCTATTGAATAAAATTTGTAGTTTGAAGGAACTTTTGTGCCTTGTTCGTCCGACTTGTTCCAGACAAGTTTTACTCGTCGAGTTTCTGGACAGCACTACGCTTCGTCGGTGGTTTTATCATAACTCGAGTTTTACAGATCTAATTGATGTGATTATTTTTGGGTTATCTTCACAACTTGATTATCTATCATCTGTAAAAATTTCATGGTCATTGGATTTGTTGTTTCTGATCTACACGAGTTTCTTTGTAGCATTCCAGAACTATTTTTCTCGGGTAGGACAGATTGACTTTTGCTCGATCTTTCGAACGTAACTTGAGTTTCTCTCGCCAGATTTGAGTGATTCTTGTTGTGTCATCTTCGTGACTTGATTATCTCTGATATATATTACTTTTTTCATGGTGAAACACGTTTAGATTAGTCTCACACACGATATTTTTAACAGATCGTTTTTCTGCCGAAGGGGTTGGGATTTAATTGTTTCCGCTGCGTAAGATTTTTAAATCTACCATTCACCCCCCCCCCCTCTGGTATATTTTCACGTGCTCTCCAATCCTACAATTGGTATTATAGCCACGGTGCTCCAATCATTGTGATTTGCACTTGTTTTTGACTAATCATCATGGAGAAATACTCCGTCAAACCTTGTGTGTTTGCTGGTATTGATTTTCAGGTTTGGAAGGCACGCATGGAGGCTTTCATTCAGGCGCAAGGATTCACAATATGGGAGAAGGTGTACAAGCCTTACTAAGTGCCACCTAACGATCAAGTTATGGATACAAACCTACGGGACGTCGACAACAACAATAAAGCTCAAAACTTGATCATCCAAGGACTCACTCAAAGCGACTTCGATCGTGTTGCACACCTCCGATCTGCATAAGATGTGTGGAAAGCACTTTGTGACTACCACGAAGGATCCAACACGATCAAGGAGGTAAGGCAAGACATGTTCAAGAAAGAATACATGCGCTTCGAGATGCAACCCGGTGAGTCAATTGATGATCTCTTTGCTCGCTTTAACAAAATTCTCAGTAACTTGCGTAGTGTCAACGTTAATTTTTCTGATGCTGAAAATGCTAGGCAACTTCTTAGTGCACTAGACATGTCAATCTGGGAGATGAAAGTTACATCTATTCGTGAATCTACTATCATGAGTACACTTACTTTAGATGTACTTTACTCTAAACTCAAAACTCATGAAATTGACATCTTATCACGTAAGAACCCAAATAAGTCTATTGCATTTGTCTCACAACGTGATATGCCTAGCCCCGGCCAATCATCATCTTGCAATACTCTTGCTTTGTTGTCCTCACAAACCCTGGAGCAGATCGAGGAATTTCCAGGGGAGGAGCTAGCACTTCTCTCTACTAGGTTCTCAAAAGCATTGCAAAATATGAGAACTAGAAGGAGAGGAAGCTCCGGACCTCAATGATGCTTCGAATGTGGTAAGACAGGACACTTTCATACAGAATGCCCTAACCTTTCAGGTTCTACTTCCCGAGAAAAAAAACAATCAAGGACGAAGCACTCCTCAACAAATGATAAGAAGAAGAAGAAGGGCTTTACAGGTCGCCAACTAGTGAACAGTTTTATCTCCGCACTCCAGGAACTTGGCTCAAGCGACGTGGAAATCGGAAGTGACGAAGATGAAGATGATTTGGCCAACTTATGCTTCATGGCGGGCAAAACAAGATCAAGATCAAGTCAGGAGGATGCAGAACACAACAATGATGATGATGAGGTATGTTCTACCTGTAATGAAATGTGTGATGCAATTTCTCGTGCAACTATTATTGTTAAGAAAAAAGGACAAAAAGCTTAGGTATAAAGCTGCTAAAATTGAATCACTAGAATCTGAAATCAACCGTTTGAAAACCTTGATTCCTAGTGATGATTCTTGTCCCTCATGTGATTTAATCTATGAACAATTGTCCACACTAAGAACTGCAGACTCCTCCACTCTAGATAGACTTGAACTTGAAATTGAAAAGAACAAAAAGCTTGCTGCACTTGACATTGGAAATTTAAAAGATGCTTCTTGTTCTACAATTGATGTGCATTGTTCTAGTTGTGATGATCTTGAAAAGAAACTAAAAGATGCTATGATTGAAATTTCAATATTGAATAATGCTTTACGTTTTCATGAAGTTAAATATTGTTCCAATTGCAAATTAAAAAGAAAAACTTCATGTGAAAATTGTCTTGATCTGTCCAATAAACTTGATAACATGCATAGGACATTAGATCAGTTTTGTAATGGGAATAAGAACCTAAACATGCTGATGAATTCTTCCAAGTCTTGCAATGATAAAACTGGTTTAGGTTTTGATTCTCATGCTCATTCTAAGGCACATCCACCTAAAATTGTAAATTCATTAGGAAGTTGTTTGTTTCAAACGGTTCCTAAACAAAAAGAAGTGGTTTTCAAATCTGCAGGAGTGTTGTCTCATTCGATTTCAAATAAAAATATTGCTTGCTCATCTAGACATGAACACAAAGTTAAATTTCATTGTACCTACTATGGTTGAGATGGCCATGTCATATACTTTTGTTATAGACTAGCTAAACAACAGAAAAGGGAAAGAATGATTGCTAGATATCATATTTTTCATGCAAAATTTGTTGCACATATTAAACCGAATGCCAGGAACATGCAACCTACTGTTATGAGTCAAAAACATTCAAAGTTTACCACCGGACCTTCTGTTTTTGCCTCCGGAGCTACTGATTTTTGTGCTATACAAGTAACACCTTATAGGTCAATAGTTAAGAATAAAAAACTCAAACATTGACTCATAAAACTGTTGTTTTATCTCAGCTTTCGCGTGTTTTTCCTGCTGCACGTCATGTGACTCAGTACTGGATTCCTAAATGCCTTTTGACTAACCTCAGTATTGAGTCATCGACGTATTGTGCTTCTATGTAGGTTACATGCTTGAGGAAGGAGAACATTTGGATTGTGGATTCAGGTTGCTCACGCCACATGACCGGTAACAAATAATGGTTCTCCTCCCTCTCTTTTGTGTCACGTGTAGAGAATGTTACTTTTGCCGATAATTCTTCAACTCCTATAATTGCTAAGGGTTTGGTTAGAGTAAATGATCACTACACTTTGAAGGATGTGACACTTGTCAAAAATTGAAATACAACTTGCTTTCTGTTTCACAATTGCTAAATGAAAATCTGGAAATTATTTTCACTAAAAATTGATGCAAAGTTGTAAATTCAAACAATGAGCTTATTTTTAACATGTCATGATTTGGAAGAGTTTTTAAAGCTGATTTTGATATGTCTTCCTCTAAGCATAGGTGTCTAGTTGCTAATGATTCCAAAGATTTATATTTTTGGCATCGTAGACTTGGTCACGTACGCTTTGATCATCTCATGCGTGTTAGTGCTCTTGATCGCATACATGGGCTGCCTAAGCTTAAAGGGGACTGTCGGTACCCTAGAAACCGTACACCCCTTGAGGTTATAAAGATCTCAAAGGAAAGTCATCTACTTGGTTTGAAGACCCTCAGGGGCCCACATGTCAGACATAACCGGACCCGCTTCTCCAACATGGTTAATCCCTGGGTCGCCACGTGTACTACCAAACCGGAGCTACCGCCCACAAGGGGGAAGCTCCGGGCCATGTACCGAAACGGCACCTCCGGACTTAACCCCAGACCGAAAGAAGCTCCGGACCTGACACGTGTCGGGTAGCCCCGGAACTACCTGTTTCCCACAGCAAGCTCCGGAGATGCCACGTGTCCAATCATCGGATCTTCAGCTCCTAACCTCCGGAAGACCCTACAACGGCTCCGGATCTTCAAAGGAGAGCCAAGGACTTCAAGACTCGATTAAGTGTCATTAATACCATATTAATGACACTTAAACGGACGATTCTAACACCAATAACGGTGCTGTCAAAGCCCGTTACAGGGTCATTAAGAGCGATTAAATGTGTTAAATAAGTGTCAATACTAGTAACCGCCGGGGCCACATGTCGGGCCAGGCTAACTTGTAACGGCCTGCCCTTGAACTATAAAAGGACAGGCCGACGACACGTTCAGGGGCTGGACACACACACACACAGGCCTTTGACGCTAAACACAAGCTCACACAGCTAATACAACAGCAACACATCCGTGGAGTAGGGTATTACGCTCAGGCGGCCCGAACCACGTAAACTCTGGTGTCTCCTGTGTCAATTCCTACTCACCTTCTTGAATCTCCGCGCGCCCATACCGAACTTCAAACTCCCCTAACACTTTAGCCGTGTAGGGAGATCTGTCGGTTCCAAACCACCGACAGTTGGCGCGCCAGGTAGGGGGCGCCTGAGATTTTGAGAATAGTGAACTCTGCTGCTGGATCATCCAACGGTCAACCTGCTATTCAGGCTGTTGGAGGCAATCCCTTCAATAGGCAGCCACCAGCAGGAGCCTCAGCACCAGCAGGAGTCACACTTCCACCACCACCGTCTCCTCCAGCAAATCGTGCTGGGCAGCGTGATGGTGCGCCGGTGTCAATCACTGCATCGGCAAATCATGACAACCCGGAACACACGCTTCATGCAGCGCGTGCTCTTCTCCAATGCCCACCACCTCCGTATGCATCCCGAGACGCACTGGAGCAGTGGAGGGCCGATGTGGAGCATTTGGTTGCAGCAGCAGCCGAACGCCTCAGCAACCAGGGTCCTCCTCCTTCAGGAAGAGCCCCGTCGCAGCGGCGAACTTTGTCTGGAAGACTTGGTCTGCACGTTTCCAATAGCAGGAGACGTGCTGCGTCACAACAAGTGACGTCATTGCCCTCTGGGGCACGACACACTCACACGGTATCCAGGCTTTCGACTCATGACCTCCGGGCGGAGCTTGATCGCCGTTACCGCCAGCAGGACGGCCGAGTCCATATTGAGCGTGCCCGTGAAAGACGGGAAGCTCAGGACCTTTCTACTCCTGAAGGAGTAGGAGGAGGCTATTCAGCCTTGGCCATGCATCTGCACATGGTTAGATGGCCACAGAAGTTTCAGCCTCACCTGCCGGAAAAATTCGACGGGACTGTTAATCCCGCCGAATTTCTTCAGATATACTCCATTGCAATCTTGGCAGCCGGAGGAAATGAGGCTGTGATGGCCAATTACTTTCCAGTGGCCTTAACTGGGACTGCCAGGTCCTGGTTTATGAGCCTTCCACCCAACTCTATCAACAGTTGGGAGGAGCAGTGCCATCAGTTCACTGCCAACTTCGGGAGTTCATACACCCGGCCAGGCACTAAACTGGACCTTTTTGCGGTCGTGCAAAAAGGGGGAGAATCCTTGCGGTCATTCATCCAAAGGTTCTCTCAGGTACGAAACACTATCCCTTCTATCTCTAGCACCTCTGTCATTGTGGCATTTAGACAGGGCGTACGGGACAAGAAGATGTTGGAGAAACTGGCGATCAAGGAGATCACCAGTGTCACGGAACTCTTCAGCTTGGCTAACAAATGTGCCCGAGCTGCGGAGGGACGTGAGATGCACTCCAAACCAACCTTGGAGGGTCACAAGAAATCCTCCAAAGAAGAAGCCGCTACCTCTGGAGGTGGCAAGAAGAAAAAGAAGACCAATGGTAAGAAGAAGTCATCGGCCGGCACATCCAACGTTGCAGCTGCTGCAGCTCCGCGTGGCCGGGGGCCACGCCCCGAGAAACGACCTCGACCGTCTTCTGAAGACGGTGGCAAACCAAAAGTTTGGCGTCCCATTCACAAAACGGGCAGCCACAGTTTGGAAGACTAATGGGAGGTCCAAAACCTTGCCGAGCGCTACAACAAGCGCCGGGAGGAATCTCCTTTTCGACAGAGGGAAGGAAAGCAAAACGTCGACGAAGCTCCGGCAGAAGAGGAGTTGGGATTCCAGGATCCCAAAAAGGTCCTGAAGGCCGTCTACACCTCCGTCGACGATGATTCTGACGTCTCTGACAACGAGGGTCGGAAAACCATGAACACCATTTTTGGTGGATCATGGGATATCACCTCCCGTCGCGTCATCAAGACTATGCGTCGGGATATGGCCGTTGTAGCTCCTACAGTCAGGCCAGAACCTCACCGAAAGTGGATGGACACAGCCATCACTTTTGATGCTTCGGATTGTCCCCGGAGCATGGTTGGAGCAGGACAGTTACCCTTGATGGTATCTCCTACCATCAACAACATCCAGCTCCACCATGTCATGGTAGACGGAGGTTCGGGGCTTAACCTCATCAGCTTCAAAGCTTTCACTAAGCTTCAGCTCCGACCTTCGGATCTCCACCCCTCTCGACCTTTCTCCGGAGTAGGTCCGGGGGCCATCACCCAACTCAGAGCTATTACTCTCCCTGTTACCTTTGGGACACGGGAGAAGTACCGCACCGAGAAGTTGGTTTTCGACGTCGCTTAGATCAACTTACCCTTCAATGCCATCTTGGGTAGACCTGCCCTGTATAAATTCATGGAAGCTGCTCATTATGGTTATCTGGTGATGAAGATGCCAACACCAGTAGGAATTCTCTGGATCTGCGGAGATCGCACCACCAGAGTAACTGCACTGGAAGAACTCCATGCGCTCACCACAGCGCAAGAGGAGGACTCCAGACAGGAGCAAGCTCCAAAACCCCCGAGCATTCG
This sequence comes from Tuctoria greenei, assembly GCA_036927565.1. Lineage (NCBI taxonomy): Eukaryota > Viridiplantae > Streptophyta > Magnoliopsida > Poales > Poaceae > Tuctoria > Tuctoria greenei. Next base: position 128,958,081 of record JAYESD010000007.1, on the reverse strand, counting down.
CCAACGAGGCTCAACTTCTGCACCTCGAGTGCAGCCAAGCGGCGACACCGACATTCCCGTCAAAGTCGTCCAAATTGGTTCCGATGCTGCTCAAACCACCCGTATATCGGGAGGATTGAACGACAAATAGGAACTCGCGCTCATCACTTTCCTCCGGGCTAACGTCAACGTGTTTGCTTGGCAACCGTCACAAATGCCTGGGATCCCCAGAGAAGTGATTGAGCACAATCTGAAGATCTACCCCCGATGCTCGGCCTGTGCATCAAAAGCCTCGGAAGCGATCCGTAGAGTGACAGAACTTCATCCGACAAGAAGTGAAGAAGTGACTTGAAGCTGGATTCATTCGAGAAGTCTTGCATCCAAAATGGCTGGCAAACCCAGTCGTTGTGCCCAAGGCCGGCGGGAAGCTTCGGATGTGCATCGACTACACCACACTAAATAAGGCATGTCCAAAAGATCCATTCCCACTACCTAGAATAGATTGGATTGTGGATTCCACTTCGGGTGTGAATTACTGTGTTTCCTAGATGCATATTCCGGATATCATCAAATCAGGATGTCTAGGGAAGATGAAGAGCATACTTCATTCATCACAGTAGATGGATTGTATTGTTACACAGCGATGCCCTTTGGTCTCAAGAATGCAGCTTCAACTTTTGTACGAGCTATGTACAAAACTTTTGAAGAACTTATTAGAGACATAGTGGAAGTGTACGTCGATGACATCATGGTCAAGGTCAGGAAACAGGAGTCACTCCTTGACACCTTGCAGGCTGTCTTCGACAAGCTGCGGGCCACCCGCACAAAGCTAAACCCAGACAAGTGTGTCTTCGGGTTTAGCTCTGGAAAACTTCTTGGTTTCCTGGTATGTCACCGGGGCATAGAAGCTAATCCGGCGAAGATTAAGGCCATTGAAGACATGCTTCCACCAACCCGCATCAAGGACGTCCAAAAATTAACTGGATGTCTAGCAGCCCTTAGCCGGTTCATCTCAAGACTGGCGGAACGGGCACTCCCCTTCTTCAAGTTATTGAGGAAGTCCGGACCATTCCAATGGTCTGAAGAAGCAGAAAAGGCATTCCAGGAGCTGAAACAGTTCCTCACCACCCTACCGATTCCGGTAGCTCCGAACCCTGGTGAGCCTTTATTGCTTTATATCTCAGCTACTGACGAAGTCGTCAGTATGGTTTTGGTTGTGGAGAGACCAGATCTACCCCACACTCAGGAATCCAGACCCCTTCGGGAGGGTCCGGAGGTTCCTGAAAGCGAGTCTGGGTCCCAGCTCCCAGATTCAAATCCACAAGAAGTCGCTTCAGGAGACCTAGACCCTTTCAGGAGGGTCCAGGTCATTTATGAGGAAGCTTTGGGTTCCTCCAGCCAGAACCCTGAGGTCCCTGAAGAAAATCCGGACTCCTCCGAGAGGATCCGGGTCAGTGAAGAGGAAGCTCCGGACCCCTCCGGGAGGGTTCGGACCATTCAGCGCCTAGTGTACTTCATTAGTGAAGTACTACATGATGCCAAGACTCGATACCTAGAGGTGCATAAGCTGCTCTATGCAGTTCTTATTGCCTCCAGGAAGCTTCACCATTACTTCCAAGCTCACAAAGTCTCAGTGGTGACCTCTTACCCACTTCGAGCAATTTTGCATAATCCCAATTCAACTGGGAATATTGCAAAATGGGCAGCAGAATTGGTTGAATTTGATCTTGAATTTATTTCAAGGCAAGCAGTTAAGAGTCAAGCATTGACAGATTTTGTAGAAGAATGGACTCCCTCTCCATCAAACCCTGGGGGCCCCAGTGAGCAGAAGACGGAGCATCAAGCTCCAACCTTCACCGAGCCTCACTGGACCCTCTACTTCGATGGCTCCATGCAGAAGCAGGGGGCCGGAGCTGGAATCCTTCTCCTTGCACCGACTGGGGAGAAGGTGAAATACATGGTACACCTTGACTTCAAGGCAACCAACAACATGGCAGAGTATGAAGCACTCATCTACAGACTAAAGGTGGCACTGTCATATGGTGTCAAGCAATTGCTGGTCAAGGGAGATTCACAGCTCATCATTAAGCAGGTGAAGGGTGAATGCTCCTGCAATAATCTCCAGTTAGCTGCTTATCTCCTTGAAGTCCAGAGGCTTCAGAAGGATTTCGAAGTCCTAGATCTTCACCATGTTCAGCGTGCTCACAACGCTGAAGCCGACGAACTCTCGACGAAAGCGTCAACCGGAGCTCCAGCTCCTGACGGAACTTTTGTCTGGAGATTGTCGAAACCCACAGCTCAGCCTGCCAAACCGAGCGAAGGGGGCGAGATCAGCATCCCGAAGCTGACGGTCCCGATGGCCCTGTTACCATGGCAGCCATCAAGGGTCGTAGGTGCTGCCGGAAGCTCCGAGCAACCCAGCACGCAAGACTCAAATGCTCAAGTTAGTTCCGATGCATGGATCTCGGAGATCCGGAACTACTTGAAAGACAACATCCTTCCTGATGATGATGTATCCGCTGACCGGGTAGTCAGATTGGCTAAAAGATACATGTTGGTAGAAGGGGATCTCTACTGGCGCGGTGCCAACGGCATCCTAATGCGGTGCATCACAAGGGAAGAAGGCTGCGAGCTCCTCGCAGAAATCCATGGAGGCGAGTGTGGGAACCACGCGTCTTCCTGCACGCTGGTTGGTAAAGCCTTTCGGCATGATTTCTACTGGCCTACAGCACTCCAAGATGCAACTGAGCTGGTGAAAAAATGCAAAGCATGCCAATTTCATGCAAAGCAAATTCACACTTCAGCTCAACCCTTACAAATGATACCTCCTACATGGCCCTTCGCTGTGTGGGGGATGGACATCTTGGGACCTTTCCCAAGAACCGTCGGAGGTTACAAGTTCCTGTACGTCGCCATTGACAAGTTCACCAAGTTGCCGGAAGCAACTCCAGATGTGACAATCAACAAGCAATCTGCTATCAACTTTCTGCAGTCCATTGTATGCAGATTTGGAGTCCCAAACAAAATCATCACTAATAATGGGACCCAATTCACAAGCTCCGCATTCCAAGGATATTGCAAAGACCTCGGCATACAAGTTTGCTACGCCTCCGTAGCTCATCCAGCCAGCAATGGCAAGGCCGAGAGAGCAAATGCTGAAATCCTTAAAGGACTTAAAACGCGCACTTATGAGCACTTGAAAAAACATGGAGCCAACTGGATCGAAGAGCTTCTGCCCACACTATGGGCCAACAGGACATCTCCAAACCGGTCAACTGGAGAGACACCCTTCTTTCTGGTGTACGGAGCTAAAGCAATCCTTCCTCCAGAAATCACCTTGGGTTCACTCCGGGTCCGGACCTTCGACGAAGCCGCGCAGGACCAGCTCCGGCGTGAAGACCTAGACCTCCTTGAGGAGGGAAGGTGCCAAGCAGCTGTTCAGAATGCCCGATATCGCCAAGCTCTACGGCGTTATCACCAGCGGCATGTACACAACCGACAGCTCGAGGAAGGCGATCTGGTGCTATGGAGAATACAATCCAGAGAAGGGTTAAACAAACTCTCCCCCGGCTGGGAGGGACCCTTCCGAGTGATTAAAGTATCCCGTCCCGGAAGCGTTCGCTTGGCTACTGAGGATGGGACACCTCTCCCAAATCCTTGGAACATCAAGCACCTCCATAAGTTCTACACTTAATACCACGGAGGTGAGTCTTGAGTAACTTGAGATGTATGTTATAGAGTCATTGTACAGAGTCGGGTAGTTCCTCCGAGAAAGCAGCCAGACCTTTCCCAAAAGGTCCGCAAAGCTCATGCAACGCTTGTCACAGTCTCAGGACTAAAAGTGTCGCTAACTACCCTGGGTCAAACGAGAAATGAAACACCCTTAGCCTGGTTCCATACCCTAAGAGTGCACTTGTTTCCCCTGTACCCCGGACCTATAATGGAAGACATTTTCATGTGAAATAGACTCCACGTGCATTTATATAGGCTCAACATTTTTATTTTTCTCTTTCTTGTCTATAACGAAGACATGCAATTATTAAGAAATTTTAGTTCGACCGGTTTATATACGATTCAAGTTGTATTGTCAATTCTTTTGGATTCAAATATTGTTCATGGCCAACTCGCCTGAAAGACGCCAAGCCAATCTAGGGCTGGAGTGTGCTATCGACTTAGCCTGGTCAAGCACAATAAGTACGCCGCTCTACCTACACCCCGGCAGGCCGAAGTAAGGCGGGTCCGTGTACAGTTGGATCTAGAAGAAAAGACAACACATTCGGTTGTATTTACAATCGTGTTTGACTTAAAATCTTTTTGAGAGTCATAAGCCGCGACGAAGTTATAGACAAGAAACAAATTTTACTATTTTTCTTGGCTTAAGTGTGCAGGAAAAATAAAATCTATGTTGATGGAGAAAAGCCGGCGCTAACTAAGCTCCGACCCCCCTAGAGGGGCCAGCCGTCGACGCTGAATAAAAGATGGTGAGAAGACCCCGTAAATGGAGTCTGTTGCCAACAAACTGAGTGTTGGCAAAGGTCACTGCCGGAGCTACTAAGCTCCGACACCCCAGAGGCTTAACTATCGATGCTCTACGCGTTGATAGAGACTATTGCCGGGGCTACTAAGCTCCAGCGATAGGCAATGCTGGAGCTTCTAAGCTCCGACAACCTCAGGGGGCCTTCACTATCGAAGACTTCGAACCTAAATTCTACAAGTTCGGAGCAAAAGAGTCTTCAACAATGCACAATATCCTCTTGGTACATGTTCACAATCAAATTGTGTACATCTACCAGGGGGCTAAGTGAAGATAAGAGTGTTGAAGACAAAAATTGAAATTCACAAAAATTTTGGGGATTTCATTTATCTGGAAACAAGGGATTACATCTGGAGACAAGGGATTACAAAATTGAGGAAGAAGAAGAGAAAATACAAGTGAGAGCTATAGAGATGGTCCTAGACCCTATGGAAGAATTGGGCGACCTTCTGGGCAACCTCTGATACGCTGGCTTGGGTAGCTTCACCTTCTCCTTCGACGGGGCCTTCAAGCACCGGGTCGAGAGGAAATTGGGAGTTCCGGCTGGTGTAGCACGTCAGCACATACTCTGCGACGTTCTTCGCCAGGTATTTCCCCTCAACCTCCAGTTGGTCTGCGATGACATCACCCACCTTGGAGAGCTTGCTACCTGCTGCGCTCAACGCCTACAGTGCTAGGTCCGGCTCCGGCTCCGGATCATCCGGGCGCACGGGGCTGAAACCCATCGGTGTCAGGGCATCATTGGCCTTGCTCAAGAACTCCCAAATATGTAGGGAGTCCTCAGCCCTCAAGCCCTTCATCTCTTCCAGGGATCTTCTGGCCGCCACCAGTTCAGAATTCTCACAGGCAAGGCGCTCAACTTCTTTGGCGTTTTGCTGAATCTTTTCAGCAACCCGCCTTTCGAGTTTTCCGAGCTCCTCCTCCCGGAGGTGCATCTTGTTCTGGCGGTCAACCAGGTCCTTCTCTCTACCCCTCACTTTCTTCTCCCTGGCAGTAAGGGCACACTCTTGTTCGTAGAGTTCCTGCCCTCGCACCCAGGTCTTCTCCTCTTCCTCTTAGCAGCGCTCTTCCAATTTCTTGGCACGCTCCTCGAGGCCCTTGTCAGCCAGAGCCACCTTCTCGGTGAGCTCCTCCTCCCTCCTCAGGACGTCATCCCGCAGCTCTAGGAGTTTCTGCTCTTTATCCTCGAGCCGTTTCTCCCTCTCTTCAAGTGCCTCTCGGCGCTTGATGAGTGCAGTGTTAATGGCCTCAAGCTGCTCGTGGCGTGCATCGGCCGCATATTGGCTGCTTTGGCCTGATCGTAGATCTCCCAGGATTGAGCGTCAAGGGCACGAGTCATACTCTCCCTGTCATCCAGTAACTTGCCCCAATACTCCAGGCGGATCTTCTCCCGCTTGATCCACTCCTTGTCATCCGCTAGCCTCGACTGCGCCAGCTTGGTCTCGAAGTAGAGCCGATTACGCCACCGCCTAAGGGTTTGGCGCTCCTCTTCAAGAGCCTTGCTGTCGTGGAAGAAGGCCAGCTGGACTTGACGTAGACTGGAACATGCGTTGTCAATGGACAGCGACAACGGGATTGGTTCCGGACCTGCTGGGGTCTCCTCCGCTGGTTCCAGCGGGTCTTCAGATACAAAAATTGGGTCCCACTCTACAAGAGCGGTCCCCTGAGTCTCCATGGCACTAGGGCCGTCCTCCGGGATGACCTCAGTCGCCATCGAGGAAGGCCCTGCCGCCAGGTCTTCGTTCACCCCCCTCAGGCTGGGGCCGGCGACTTCGCTGAGGCACTCCGGCTCGGCCGCAGGTACCTCCAACGTCGCCGCTTCCGGAGCAGGAGTTGCTGCTGGCTCCGGCCTGGGCACCTCTTCCGATGGGAGCTCGATCTCCGTCACCTCTTCAACAACCGTCTCAGAAGCCGGAAGATCTTCAACATCATCCGGCCTTGTGGCCGGAGCTCCAACAATGACCAGCTCAGCGGCCGGTGCTTCGGAGGTAGCCGGCCCAACTGCCGGAACTACCTTAGTTTCTGGCGCACACGCCGGAGCTTCAATTACCTCCGGCTCAACCGCCGGGGCTTCAACAATTTCCGGCTCAGAGGCCGGGATTACTGCACCCTCCGGCTCAACAGCCGGAGCTTCCATCATCGCAGCACCAGAACCCGGGGCCTCAACCACCGGGACAGGTGCCGCTGGTGCATCTTCACTCCCGTGGTCCGGCGCTACCACAGGAACTTCTAGGGACGAGTCGAGGTCCATGACCACGACAGCAGGCGCCGGAGCTATCGCAGCTTCAGCCACCACTTGGGGCAGCACCGGGACAGGAGCAGAAGCTCCCGCTCTCACAGCTTCAGCCACTGTGGCCGAGGGTGGAGCCTCACTCCCCTTCTTGAAGACGCTGCAGATGATAAACGGAGAAAATTAACAAACAGTTGCTACAATTAAAATAATTGTCCAAGGTAGAGATTAAAAATTACCTTGGGAGGCTTCCGCACCAGCTTGCGCAGAACCTTTTTCCCGGGCATTCTGGGCTGGCCATAGTCGGTGTAGAAGCTCCGGAAGGCCCCCCGGAACTTGTCGCGGCCATGGGCGTTTCCCGGGTCGAGGCTCTCCTCGATCGGGAAGAACCCCCGGACCTGGAGGCCTCCACCGACCCAGGTGCTGGAGTCGCCCGCCCGGAGCTAACACCCCGGGAGGATCCCACTGCGGGAACAGACATGCTCCGGGAGGACCCCACTGCAGGAGCGGTCTCGTTTCGGGAAGACCCCATTACGGGGACAACCGCCACGGTTACAGAAGACCTTCCCCTCCGGGGAGAAGGAGCCGAGGCGGAAGTAGCGGGCCTGATGGACCTTCCATCGGCATGTTGCAGCTTCCTCTTCCGGCTCTCGGGTTCGTTCGCCAACTCCTTGCCTTTGCCGACGACCTCGACCCTCGGCTTTGGGGCAGGGACAGAGCCATCTTCGGGCATTCCAGGGATCGCCACCCGGGTGGTTGATCTTCTCTCGACGACACCAAGGTCGTCAAGTACGGGCATCTTTCGCCGGAGCTCCCTGCTGAACTCCACTTCCACGTTCAGAGAGAGGAAGGCCGACGGGGGAGTCAAGTCATCACCGTCGACGTCGATGCTGTGCTGGAATTTCTTGAGGTGGAACTCCAAGGTTTTCCACACCATGTTGGACTTCAACCCGGTCTCAACCCGGTCGTCGTCCATCACGCTGTTGAGGGCCCAAGCGAGTTTCTCCCTCCTCTTCAGCGGCGCCCACCTGTTGACCAGGAAATTGCAAAATACCGCCTAAGGGGTCAATCCTCCCTCCACGCATTGGCGGATCCTGGTCAAAGCAGGGTTGAAAGCTTCCGCCAGCACCGGAGCTTCACTCCAGATCGTCGTGTCGATGTCGGGCAGACTATCGGGCAGCTCCAACCTCTCGTGCTCCTCCACCCTGACGACTATCCAGTCTTTCTTCCAGTCATCCCACTTCCCAGAAGGAAACGACCGGAGGTACTTGAATGGGCACTTCTTGCGCTTCACGAAGTAGTAGAAGCCAAGGTACTCATTGCTCCGGCGGGTGGTGTGGACGGTGAAGAAGGTTCGAAAGAGTTCAATGCAGGGGGGATGCCCACCCACATCTCACAGAAGTGGACGAAGATAGACACAAGGAGGATGGAGTGAGGGCCAAGGTGGTATAACTGCAGACCATAGAAGTCTAGCAGCATCAAGAAAAAGGAAGAAAAAGGCGGGATCAACCCCACCATGGCGTACGAGGAAAAGTACACCATTTCGCCGGCGTGCTCCTTCTCGAAGGGGAGCTCTCCGCTGGCACGGACTGAGCAGTTGAAGAAGTCCGAGGACCACCCCATGAGGCCCCGGACCTTCTTCAAATCGCCGTCGGTCTTCAAACGACTCTCGCGGAGACCCAACTCCATCGCGGCACAGCTAGGCAAGAGAAGAAAAGCGAAGCACAAGTTGGGAGTTTGATCACAAGAACCGATGAGAGGCGTAAAGAACTCCCGACGGTGCACACTTTCCTTCTTAAGTAAGCCCTCGCGACGCTCGGATGGAAACCGCAAGGAAGTCGAAGGTACCACCCAAAAATTCCACCCAGCCGATGACAAGCGGGCCCGGGACCACCCTAACGATCAAGTCGAGGTTCTTACCCAGGTGAACGGTTATCATCAAGAGGCGGGAAGCCCAAAGGCGGCGTCCTGACAAGGCGCGCGGAACCGATACGGTTTTCGTATCGGGAACCGGCGACCTTCAATTGCGTGAGATCCGCACGCCAAAGATCTCATCTGCCGCACGCAGGATACGCCATGCGGCGAGGATTTAATTCCATGTCCTTGCCAACGGCACCCTCAGAGACCCTCGAAGACTCAGTTCAAAGGTCGCGAGGATGGACCCACCTCCGGCGGAATGACTTCCCCGGAGGTAGGTCCAGGGGGCCATTGTCGGTACCCTAGAAACCGTACATCCCTTGAGGTTATAAAGATCTCAAAGGAAAGTCATCTACATGGTTTGAAGACCCTCGAGGGCCCACATGTCAGACATAACCGGACCCGCTTCTCCAACATGGTTAATCCCTGGGTCGCCACGTGTACTACCAAACCGGAGCTACCGCCCACAAGGGGGAAGCTCCGGGCCATGTACCGAAACGGCACCTCCGGACTTAACCCCAGATTGAGAGAAGCTCCGGACCTGACACGTGTCGGGTAGCCCCGGAACTACCTATTTCCCACAGCAAGCTCCGAAGATGCCACGTGTCCAATCGTCAGATCTTCAGCTCCTAACCTCCGGAAGACCCTACAACGGCTCCGGATCTTCAAAAGAGCCAAAGACTTCAAGACTCGATTAAGTGTCATTAATACCATATTAATGACACTCAAAACGGACGATCCTAATGCATATAACGATGCTGTCAAAGCCCGTTACAGGGTCATTAAGAGCGATTAAATGTGTTAAATAAGTGTCAATACTAGTAACCGCCGGGGCCACATGTCGGGCCAGGCTAACTTGTAACGGCCTGCCCTTGAACTATAAAAGGACAGGCCGACGACACGTTCAGGGGCTGGACACACACACACACAGGCCTTTGACGCTAAACACAAGCTCACACATCTAATACAACAGCAACACATCCGTGGAGTAGGGTATTACGCCCGAACCACATAAACTCTGGTGTCTCCTGTGTCAATTCCTACTCACCTTCTTGAATCTACGCGCGCCCATACTGAACTTCAAACTCCCCTAACACTTTAGCCGTGTAGGGAGATCTGCCGGTTCCAAACCACCGACTGTGACAAAGAAATTGTGTGATCTTCTTGTAGACATGCTAAGATGGTTGCGGATTAACATACTCCTCTCACAAAGATCATGACAACTGAACCGGGTCGACTTTTGCACCTTGACACCGTAGGACCTTCGCATGTTCAATCCTTCGGAGGTAAATGGTATGTTATTGTTATTGTTGATGATTATTCTAGATACTCTTGAGTTTACTTTATGGCGTCTAAGAATGAAGCTTTTAGTCACTTTAGAACTTATTTCTTAGATTATCAATTGATCACCCAGGATCTTTAAAAGCAATTAGAAGTGATAACGGAACTGAATTTGTGCTGAAAATGCAATAGATCATCAATTTTCTTCACCATATGTACCTCAACAAAACGGTGTCGTAGAAAGAAAGAACAGAACCTTAGTTGAGATGGCTAGGACTATGCTTGATGAGTATCGAACTCCTAGGAAATTTTGGGCTGATCCGATTGCAACTGCTTGTTATGTCTCAAATCGTGTTTTCTTGCGAGCTAAGCTAGGTAAAACACCATATGAGCTCCGGTTTGGACATAGGCCTTGTGTTACGCACTTTCGGGTCTTTGGTTGCAAATGCTTTGTTAAGAAACATCGTGATCTTGATAAATTTGAACCTAGATCCATTGATAGCATGTTTTTTGGTTATCCATCTCATACTAGAGGCTACCGTGTGCTTTTACTTGACACTAACAAAATTGTGGAGAATTGTGAAGTGTCTTTTGATGAATCTAGCCCAGGTACTAGCTCCGGTATTGCAGGACTAGATCCATATTCTCAGGGGGAGGGTATTTTCGAAGATGAAGAAGAGCCGGTGATACTGCTTGGTAGTTCTGAAGTTGACACGTGTCAAGCTCCAAACTGTGAACAAGCTCCGATTACCACCTCTGCTTGTCCTGATCATCCACAAGCCACAAGCTCATCAATCTACAATGACTCTGATGAAGAAGAAGCTTGTGAGACATATGTTCCCTTACGGTTTTACAAAGATCATCCCCCGCAACAGATAATTGGAAGCTTGCACGAACGAGTCGCACGGTCCAGGTTTTGCAATCCAAACTCTCATGCTCATTCTGCTTTTGTTGCTTCTTTTGAACCCAAAGATATATCACACGCACTCACTAATGAATCTTGGATTATTGCCATGCAAGAAGAGTTAGAAAACTTTGAAATAAATAATGTTTGGAAACTTGTACCTCCTCCTCAAGGTCACACTTTAATTGGAACTAAATGGGTGTTTAAAAATAAACAAAGTGAGGATGGGGTTGTGGTTAGGAATAAGGCTAGGTTGGTTGCTCAAGGTTTCAGTCAAGTTGAAGGTCTAGATTTTGATGAAACTTTTGCTCCTGTTGTGTCGGTACCCCGCAGACTGGGTACCCCCGCGCACAAGGAGAAAACGGCTAAGGACTCGGTCTCTATTAAAGAGGCCGAATCTGAGGCTTCCACGTCGTGGAGGGAAGGACCAGATCCTACCTCTCCGCCGGGGTAGGCTCCCGGGTTGCCGCGTGGCCGGCTGAACTGGACCCTTGCCTCCCCGCTGAGGCGGGCTTCGGGGCTGCCACGTGGCCAATCGGAACCTCGGGGCCAGGCCTGCTTCCTTGCAGGGAAAGGCACCGGAACTACCACGTGGCGAGTAGGGCTGAGCCTCCACACCTCCACAGAGGTGGGCTCCAGATGCGCCACGTGGCCTTTACCATCGAGTGCTCGACTCCCCACAGAGGCAGGCTCTGGTGCAACCACGTGGAAGACGGCCAACTCAGTGCGGTAGGAGGCCGCAGTAAAGGAAGGCGTGCGCCTCTCGAACAGGCATTAAAGTACGCGCGCCTTCCCCAGGCGAAGCGGAGTCGCGCATGCGTAAGTGAAGGCTCCAGTGTCCTGTCTTGTCCAAGTAGCCGGTACAGGCCCACGCTGCAAGACGGACGAATGGGCCGCATGGACAAGACGGGCGGGACGTGCACCGCCATCATGACCAACTATGTGTAGCCCTGGCGCACGATGCGGCGGGACGGCGCATTGACGCCCCTAACAAAGGGAAGCAGATAGCATTTAATCCTAGATCTTGTATAGGATTTGGCTCTCCCCGGGACCACCTGTCGGGCCCTGGGGCCTACCTTTCGACTGCAGAGTCCTTGAACTATAAAAGGACTCGGCAGACAACCTTGGAAGGGGATCAAAAAATCAGACTAAGACTCATACACGCTCAAGCAAGGCAATACACAAACACTCCCGTGGACGTAGGGTGTTACGCTCCGGCGGCCCGAACCACGTAAAACCCTCTATGTTCACCATCCTACTGCGCTCAATCTCCTGGGACTAGCCCTCGTGAATCCAAAGAACCTACGCGGGCTGCTCTCTAAGCAGGTCCGAGGGAAGTGTCGTTTAAGACCTTCGACATTTGTCGCGCCAGGTAGGGGGCTTTTTCCCCGAGAATATTTGCACCAGCAGCAATGGTGAATGGCCATTTCAACGCCGGTACATCCAGGCCGCAGTCGCGGCGACAGCCAGCAGCTGAGGACCAGGCATCATCTCGCTCTAGAGCGGGATCCCGCTGTAGAGCAGCGAGGCCGGGACCTTCACATCGCCCCGCTGTCACCTCGCCGGCTGCAGGTCGGCACGCCACACCATGGCGTACTCCAGCAGTGACGGCAGCTACAACGCCGCCGGCAGCAAGCCCGGAGAGTGCGCTCGCAGCAGCGCGCGCGCTACTCCACAATCCACCCGCTGGAGATGCTCCCCGGGGAGCAGCTCAGCAGTAGATCAACGACGTTGACCACCTCGTCACCGCTTCACTCAATGCACCTCCACCAAGGGAGACACATGCCCAGCTGATGCATGTGTCGTTGTCACGGACTCCAACCATCGATCGATGGACGGCGGACTCGCAATCGACCAGGATCTCAGCAACAGACCTGAGAACTGGGCTGCAGCACCGCAGGTCAGGAGAAGACTGCCGAGTTACCATCGAGCGACAGAGGGAACGGCGACGCAACGTTGAGGTGGACTACAGTGCATCGGGCCCTGTTCCCCAGGCTCACGCCGTGCCACCGCCGAACCCGGCGTATGTTACGCCACCTCCATACCAGGCGTACGTCATGCCTCTACCTCCATAGGCGTACGCTGCACCGCCCCAGCATCAGGTGTATGCAGGCCCACCTGCTCACCCGGGGTATGCAATTCCACCACCGGCGCCAGTCAGCCCCACCCAGGGGTGTGCGGCTCTGGCACCTCACCTCCGTTTCATGGTCTGGCCACGAAAGTTCTGGCCACACATGCCGGATAAGTATGACGGGAGTGTCAACCCGAGTGAGTTCCTGCCGATCTACTCCACCGCGATACTAGCTGCAGGAGGCGACGAGGCCGTCATGGCCAACTACTTCCCCATCGTCCTGACCGGCCCAGCCCGGTCATGGCTCATGAACCTGCCCCAGGGGTCCATAACCTCCTGGGATGAACTGTGCCGACAGTTCGTGGCGAACTTCGGCAGTTCCTACAAGCGCCCCGGCACAGAGCTTGACCTCCACGCCGTCAGACAGCGCGCTGGAGAGTCACTGCGATCATTCATCCAGCGGTTCTCTCAGGTACGGAATACAATCCCTCATATCGCTAGCGCATCAGTTATTGTTGCGTTCAGGCAGGGTGTGAGGGACAAGAAAATGCTTGAGAAGCTAGCCACGCATGAAGTGCGTGATATCTCCAAGTTGTTCGTCCTGGCAGATAGATGTGCTAGGGCAGCTGAGGGACGCAACTGGCACTCCCAACCTTCCTCAGAGGCAAGGGAAGCCATGCCGACTGAGGAAGGAGCCTCTGCAAAATGCAGCGACAAGAAGAAGAAGAAGGGCGATGGCAAGAACAAGCCAAAGCCCGGAGCCCATGTAGTGGTAGCCGCGGCTCCCAACAGAGCCCGTCCGCCACGCCGAGACAAGCGCCCTCGACAGTCACCTGAACCCGAGGAGCCTAACTTCAAGTTCCCGGTCCACCACACAAATAGCCATAGCGCTAGCGAGTGCCGGCAAGTGAAGAAGTTCACGGAGCGCTTCCGTGAACAAAAGTAGAAGCAGCAGCGCCAGGAGGGCGCACCTTCCCGCCAGAGGGAGGGCAAACAGAAGGTCGATCCCAAAAAGGAGGCTGACAGCGAGATGGGGTTCCAGGAACCCCAGAGGGTGGTGAAGGCCGTCTTCGAGGGTGGCGAATCCGACTCCAGCGGCGATAAGGAGCGCCGCAAGACTCTCCACATAATCTACGGGGGAGCCACGGATCCCACATCCTGAAACGCAGTGAAGACTCTGCGACGGGCAGTGGCCGCAGTAGCCCCCACTCCGAGCTCGACTCCCCACCACAAGTGGATGAGCACGGCAATAAGCTTCAACGCCTCTGACTGCCCGAAGAACATGGCAGGAGTAGGCGTGCTCCCGCTGTTGATGTCCCCGACCATCTCCAACGTGAAGGTCTTTCACGTGCAGGCCTCAACCTCATCTCCACGGCGGCCTTCCGGAAGCTGCAGCTGCCGATGTCCCGGCTCACACCTTCGAGCCCATTCTCAGGTGTTGGACCGGGGCAGATCCTCCCGTACGGAAACATTCACCTCCCGGTGACCTTTGGGACCCCAGAGAATTACCGTACGGAGAGTGTTTTGTTCGACGTGGCGAACGTTGACCTCCCCTTCAACGCAATCATCGGGAGGCTGGCGCTCTACAGGTTCATGGCCGTAGCCCACTACGGCTACCTCGTCCTGAAGATGTTGACGCCTTCCGGTGTCCTCAGGATCAGAGGGGACCGCTCAGCTGCACTATCCGCCTTGGAGCAGCTCCAGGCGCTCACAGCCGGGAGGGCTCCGGCTTCAGGGGGCATGAAGGAGAGTCAACCAGAACAGGGTCCGATGCAGCGGGCCTCCACTTCTGCACCCTGTGTGCAACCAGTCGACAACGACGTCCCAGTAAAGGTCGTCAGGATTGGTTCTGAGGCTGCCCAGACAACCCGTATCGCGGGGAACCTGGACCGCAAATAGGAACTCACGCTCGTCACCTTCCTAGGGGACAATGTTGATGTGTTTGCATGGCAACCATCACAAATGCCCGGGATCCCTAGGGAGGTGACTGAGCACCATCTGGAGATATACCCTAACGCCCGACCGGTGCAACAGAAGCCCAGGAAACAGTCCATTGAGGTGCAGAACTTCATCCGTGAAGAAATCAAGAAACTGCTCGATGCTGGTTTCATCCGGGAGGTCTACAACCCACGGTGGTTGGCCAACCCTGTTGTCGTCCCCAAGGCTGGCGGGAAGCTCCGAATGTGCATCGACTACACCAACCTCAATAAGGCATGCCCAAAGGATCCATTCCCTCTTCCTAGGATAGATCAAATAGTAGACTCAACATCAGGTTGTGATCTTCTGTGTTTCCAAGATGTGTATTCCGGTTTTCACCAAATACCAATGTCTAGGGAAGATGAGAAACACACTGCTTTCATAACAGTAGATGGTTTGTATTGTTATTTCTCCATGCCTTATGGACTCAAGAATGCTCTCTCCGCCTTTGTGCGTGCAATGCATAAGACATTTGGGGACCTCATTAGAGACCTGGTAGAGGTGTATGTTGATGACATCGTGGTAAAAATTAGAGCCAACACATCCTTATTAGACAACCTGGCCCAGGTCTTCAGCAAGCTGCGCACGACGCGCACAATGCTGAACCCCGACAAGTGCGTCTTTGGGGTTTCTGCAGGGAAGCTCCTTGGTTTCTTGGTCTCACACTGAGGAATTGAAGCTAACCCAGAGAAGATCAAGGCAATAGAGCTGATGCGGCCGCCGGCCCATATCAAGGATGTGCAGAAGCTTGCAGGGTGTTTGGCGGCCCTCAGCCAGTTCATCTCAAGACTGGCTGAGCGAGTCCTGCCCTTTTTCAACATTCTGCAGAAGTCGGGTCCCTTTGAGTGGACTGAGGAAGCGGAAGCGGCATTCCAGGAGCTCAAGAGTGGCGCTAGAATCTGGAGAACCGCTCCTGCTATACATCACCGCAGCAACGGTGGTGGTCAGCATGGTCTTGGTTGCAGAGCGACCAGAGCTACTACCGCAACAACCACCAGAAGGAGCCCCAGAGGGGGAGGCTGAGCCTCAGGGGCCAGACCCAGAAGAGAACCCCCCCCCCCCCCCCCCCCCCCCCGCTGTGTGCTCCAGAAACCAAGTGCCCTCCGGGTCCCAGCCCCTGGAGGTCCGACTAGACCCTGGGAGCCACATTCCCCAGGATGCAGACGCATTACAAGGAGCCTCGGACCCCCAGGGAGGGTTCGAACCTCCCAACGGCCAGTATACTACATCAGTGAGGTCCTCCATGAAGCAAAAACAAGATACTTGGAGGTACACAAACTGCTGTATGCAGTACTCATAGCGTCGAGGAAGCTCCAGCATTACTTCCAGGCTCATCGAGTTTCAGTGGTGACCTCCTTCCCACTGAGAACCGTGCTCCACAGCCCCAATTCAACTGGCAACATTGCCAAGTGGGCAGCGGAGCTGGCGGAGTTCGAGCTGGAGTTCCTACCTCGACATGCAGTCAAGAGCCAAGCACTGGCGGACTTCCTAGCAGAATGGACTCCATCGCCAAGCAACCCAGGGGGCCCATACAATAGAGAAACGGTGCCCAAGGCCCCAGTTTTCACCGAACCTCCCTGGACGCTCTACTTCGACGGGTCCTCGAAGAAGCAGGGGGCCGGGCCGGGGTCCTGCTCCTCACCCCGACTGGGGAGCAGTTCAAGTACATGGTGCGCCTCGACTTCAAGGCGACAAACAGCATGGCAGAATATGAAGCCCTAATCTTCGGGCTAAAGACTGCCCTAACTCTCAATGTCCGTTAACTTCTGGCTAAAGGTGATTCCCTGTTGATCATCAATCAAGACAAAGGGGAGTGCAGCTGGAATGACCCTCAGCTAGCAGCATACTTGCTGCATGTCCGAAAGCTGGAGAAGGACTTTGAAGTCTTGGACCTGAGCCATGTACCCCGAGCCGACAACTCAATCGCAGATGACCTGTCAAGAAAGGCCTCCACGGGGGCCTCAGTTCCCGAAGGAGTCTTTGCAAGGACGTTACCGCGACCAACCGCTTGAGCAGCCGAACCGGGCGAAGGGGGCGAGCCCAGCACCTGAAGCTGGCAGTCCCGGTGGCCCTGCTACCATGGATCCCGCCAAGGATCGTATGCGCCATCGGGAGCTCCGAGCTACTGGGCGCCCAAGGTCCAGAGGCTCAAGTAAGTCCCGATGCATGGATCTCGGAGGTCCGGGACTACTTGAAAACATCCTTACCGAAGAACATGCCCTGGCAGAAAGGATAGTCTGCATGGCTAAGAGGTACACGCTGGTGGAAGGGGATCTCTACCGGCGTGGCGCCAACGACATCCTGCTGCATTGCATTACCCGGGAGGAGGGCTGCGACTTGCTCACAGAGATCCATGGAGGTGAGTGTGGGAACCATGCATCATCCCGCACGCTGGTCGATAAAGCCTTTCGGCACGGCTTTTACTGGCCGATAGCACTCCAGGATGCCGCCGAGATGGTCAAGAGATGCAAAGCGTGCCAGTTCCATGCCAAGCAGATCCACACACCAGCTCAGGCGCTGCAGATGATCCCTCCCTCATGGCCATTCGTTGTATGGGGTTTGGATATCCTGGGACCCTTTCCCAGAGCCGTCGGAGGATTCCGGCACCTCTACGTCACCGTAGACAAGTTCACCAAGTGGCCGGAAGCCGCTCCAGTCGTCACCATCAACAAACAATCAGCAGTCAAATTCATCAAGTCGATCGTCTGTCGGTTCGGGGTCCCGAACAGAATCATCTCTGATAACGGGACCCAGTTCACAAGTGCAGCGTTCCAGGAATACTGCGAGGACCTTGGGATCCAAGTTTGTTATGCATCTGAAGCTCATCCAGAGAGCAATGGACAGGTCGAGAGGGCCAATGCAGAGATCCTCAAGGGCCTCAAGACTCGCACATTCTCACGCCTTGAGAAGCATGGAGCAAACTGGGTAGACGAGCTTCCGTGTGCACTGTGGGATAGCCGGACATCAACCAGCCAGGCCACGGGGGAAACACCTTTCTTCCTGGTGTACGGGGCAGAGGTCGTCCTCCCCCCAGAAATTACCAGGGGCTCCCCCCGTGTACGGGTGTACGACGAAGCCGCGCAGGACCAGCTCCGGCGTGAAGACGTGGACCTCGTCAACGAGGGACGAGTGAGAACAGCTCTCCAAAATGCACGGTACAAGCAGACGCTCCGGCGCTACCACCAGAGGACCGTGCGGAGTATGGAGCTAAAGGTATACGACCTGGTGCTGCATCGCATACTCTCCCGGGAAGGGGCTAACAAACTCTCCCCCAAATGTGAGGGCCCCTTCCGGGTTACAGAGGTATGCCGCCCTGGGTGCGTCCTCCTAGCCACAGAGGATGGAGAGCGACTGCCCAACCCCTAGAACATCGAGCACCTCCATAAGTTCTACCCCTAGACCAGCGTCAGGACAATTTTCTTTCATTGTAAAAGGTACATGGTGCCTAGGAACAGTACTTAAGGCAACTAAGGCTCCGCGGACGAGGCTCTGAGTGCATATTTCGCTTAGCCTGGTCCAGAACCCTAAGTAGGTGCACTCGACTTCCTTTGTCGCCCGAGCCGGGTCGTTCCCCTTGTAAAACCTGTCCCATCTTATGGGAGACCGCAATGAAAGATTGTTGTCCTACCTTGTATAGGGTTCCTCATTCAAAAAATTATCTTTAATTTTTTATGATATTGCTATACGTTCGCTGTAGCTCGTGATCTATCATGAGCGCTGTCATTTTTCCCTGCTCTAGCAATAGTGGGAGCCTTGCTGTCTGGTTGCAGGTGGGGAATCTTGAGGTACTTGCAATGTGCCTGGGGCCTCGGATGTTCCAATACTCGGGGGTAAGTGTCTCCAGATGGTCTCCCCCGGGAAAAGCTTACGCCGAGAGGGAGGTCCAGGGGCACAGCCTGCTTAGCCTGGTCCTGTACCCTAAGCCTGTGCGCCCTGCCTCCCCAGCACTACAGCTGAGTACTGGGGGCCAGATGGACCACCCTTAAGTAGTATGGATAGCGAGCCCTAGGTGCAGATTCACTGAATTACCCAAGCCCCATGAGTCAGACCAAGATCGTAAGTCAAGCGACACTAAAAAGGAGCAGGGAAACAATGACCAGTGGACAGAATTACTTCTCCTTTTTTTATCTATACGCAGGTCTTCAAGGAGTTATCCTGGCGATAATCGTCACAGTACCCACAAAGATGGTGGGCACCGCCGGACCAAGGCTCCGGTGGCACCCCCTAGGGGGCTCGCCGGCGACCTTTCACCAGAGATGGTGGGCACCGCCGGACCGAAGCTCCAGTGGTACCCCCAGGGGCCCCGCCATCGACGTTTCACAGAAGATGGTGGGCACCGCCGGACCGAAGCTCCGGCGGCACCCCAGGGGGCCCGCCATCGACGTCCCTGCATACTCAGTTACAACAATGCAACCTACGCATCCTAAGCTCCCCTGCAACCGTCCGCCCTAACTTCTAGGTATTTGACAGGTGTGCCCATAACAACTGGCCACACCTGTTAGGGGGCCACACTCCAGGGGGCGACAGGTCCTGGAAGCTAAGGAGCAACAAGCAACTAGAAGATATGTCTGGAAATAAAAGCATGCTGAGTATAAGAGGCACCACAGGCAGATTTTTTATTCCAAAATAAAAAGTTTGCCACCACAAGCAACCACAGACAAAAGCTGAAAGAAACACAAAACATAAACAGCGCATGGGGAGCCCTCAGTCGCTCTGCTGGAACCTTGAGGTGATAAGCGCCACCGCATCCGAGACTTCAGACTTGGCGGCCTCTTCCCTCTCGGCGATGGGCCCCTCGAGGACCGGCTGCAGAGAGACATCAGGGTACCAGCTCCGGTAGCAGGCCAGGATGTGTGTCGCCACCTCTTGCACCAGCATCCTCCCTTCTGCCTCCAGTTGGTTGTCGATGATGGCCCCCAGCGAATGCATTCTCAAGATGGTGGAGTCAAGTGCTGGGAACACTTGGCTCACCACCTGCACTGGTTCCCCCACGCGCAAGGCTGAAGCCGAGCGGCACCAGAGCCGAGTCGGCACTGCCAAGAAACTCCCAGACCTTCCGGGCCTCAGCAGAGCGCGACGCTCGGAGCTCCTGCACCTCCTACTGGGCCGCCACCAACGCCCAGGGGCTGCCGTCCAGGAATCGCTTCTCCTTGGCCGCCAGGGCCCTCTCACGCTCGCTGACCTCCCGCTCGTGGCGGCTCAAGTCACCCTCCTTGAGGGCGACGTTGAACTCGCGGTCCAGGAGGGCCTGGCGCTCGGCGAGCTGGGCTTGCTCTGCTTTAGCCAAGGCGGCATCCCAGCGGTCTAGCTCGGTGGCGCGGACCCTCGCCCCTTCCTGCTGGAGGACGTGCCAGCGGGAGATCACCTCCACCTCAGCCTGCTTCGCCGCCAGCTCCTGCCCGTTTGGCAAGAGCAGCTTCTCGGCAAGACAGCAGTTGCTGAAGGTCCTCGCAGGACTGGAGGCGAGAGCTGGCCTCAGTGTGGATAGCTGCGGCGTCTACCTTCAGCTTCTGGGTGACGGCTTCCAGTTGAGCGATGAGCTCGTGCTCCTGCTCGAGGATCTTCATCTCCTCCCGATCAACTGCCTCTGGCTGAGCCGCCCCGGCTCTTCGCGAGCTGGGTCCAGGCCTCCAGGGTCCTCGCCCATTCCCAGAGCCGGTCATCTTCGTCTTCAAGCCGCCCTTTCTCCCGGACGAGGGCCGCCTGAGCCTGCCGGAAGCCGGAGTAGGCCACGACCATGGCCTCAGACAGGGGGAGGGGCTCCACCGTAGCAGTGGGTCCCTACCTCCCCACTTCTTCAATATCATCCTCCATTTGGAGGACCACTGGGGAGACAGGGACCAGAGCTCCCCCAATCGGAGAAGGTAGGGGGGGACCACCGCCAGAAGTAGGCGCGTCGCCCCCAAGGGCCTCTCCCCAGTGATGGCACCCGGGGCGGCGGTGCCAGCCGACGTAGCGGTGTCGGACGGCGCGGTGGCATTGGCCGACACAGAGTAGCCGGTGGATGCGGAGTCGTTGGCGGGCGCGGTAGCAGTCGCCGGCGCGTACGGCTGGGCTTCAGCAGCCGCTGTGGGGGTCTCGGGCACGGAGGCCCAGGGCACCCCGGCGACAGCAGCCCGGTGCGTCAGAGCGGGGCCCGAGGCTGCAGAAGAGCACCGCGAGCCAGCTGGAGCGGCATACCGCCCAGCAGAAGGGCCAGCAGGCAGAGGAGTAGCTGTAGTGGTGCTGAAATCAAGCAAACCCGGATCATAAGGAAATGAAAGGGTAAGCACACAACAAAGAGCACCCAAGATAAAATCTATGCAGGCTTACCGGGGGACGTTGAAGTTCCACCGCTTCTCGAAAGGGTTGGGGGGGGGGGGGGTTTGGACTGCCCGAACCCGCAGCGGGGGCCGCTGAGTGTGCTGGGGGGCCCTGTGGTGGAGGAGTCGGTGGCACCCCCGAAGTCTGGTGCTCCTCCGAACGACGAGGGAACGTTGGGGTCCTGTCGGCATTGAGGAGCCTCCCCCTCTTGCGCGTCGAGGACTCGGGCGGCAAAGTGGCGCCATCGGCACCCCCTGACGACGAATGCGGTAGGGCTCTGGCGTCCTGACGAGGAGCGGAGGGGGCCGGCGGCGGCGACCGGTCGCGCTTCTTGGGGGTCGGGTCCGACACCAGAACCGGTGCTTTCCCATTCCCCTTGTCAACAGAGGCGTCGTCGCCTCCCCATTGACGGTGTTGGGGCCCGCTTGAGGCGTCGTCGCTTGAAGGATCTTCGCGCGCTTGGGGGAGCCCCTCCTCCCTTAGCGTCATCGACGATGTTTACCCCCTAGAATGGGTCCCCGATCTGGTGCAGCGCCAGGCCAGACTCGTCGAGTGTCGGCATCGTCTTCAGCAGCTGCCTCCTCAGTTCGGAGTCTGAGCACAAGGGGTGGCAGTCCGTCGGAAGAACCAGCTCCTCGAGGGAAATATCATCGGGACAGACCTGGGTCAGCATGTCGTGCAACTGCTACTCGTCCAGGTTGGAGTCGGGGCCGGTCTCGAGCCGGGTGTAGTCCGATAGGCCGGTGAACATCCACGCCGGGCGGGTGCAGCACTGGAGCGGAGCTATGCGGCGGGACATGAAGTCCCTCAGCGCCATGGCAGACGACAGCCCATGGTCCGCCAGCATCTGGATCCTCTCCAACACCAGGTTGAACGCCTCCTCCAGCTCTGGGCGCTCCTCCCAGAATGACCGCTCGGAGTGGGGGATCCCGATGGGGAGGCACATCCAGTCGTGGGCTTCGACCTTGGCGATCATCCAATCTTCGCGCCACTGCTCCCATCGTGCAGAGTTGAAGGAAGCAAGGTACCTCGTGGGGACCTTGGTGCGGTGCTGGAAATAGTAGGCACCGAGGTGCTCCTTCGAGCTTCTGCCGGTGGCCCTCAGTACAAAAAATTACCTGAAGAGCTTCACCGACGGAATCACCCCCACGAACATCTCGCAGAGGTGAGCAAAGACCGACAACATGGCGATCGAGTTCGGCGCGAGGTGGTGGAGTTGGAGGCCGAAGGTCTCCAGGAGCATGACCAGGAAGGCGGATGCAGGCGGGACGAAGCCGGCCAGCACGTACGATGAAAAAAGCACCATCTCCCCAGTGGAGAGGCTCAGCGGCAGCCTCATAGGACGGAGCCACTTCTCCTTCTCAGGAGCTTGCCAGCCGAGAAGCCGGCGCATGGGGGCCAGGTCAGCGGACCTAGACAGCCAGGACTTGGGCAGGATGCTCGCCATGAGGATCGAAGGAGGAGGCTCTAGAAGGGGAGATCGGGGGCTAGAGCGCAAGAACTGGGCTTGGGGCAAGAAGGCACGAGCGCAAGGATGCAGAAGCGGAAGAAAGGACCCTTAGGGGGAAAGGTATCTTTTTATCCACCTCTACAAGCTAACAGACGAGGCGTGTGAATCGCCACAGCCTCGGTAGAAGAGCAACAGACCTGCACAGGCAATGACATGAGGGCCCGGATCACTCGACAAAGAAGGCAAGTCGGGTGGCTAACTATGCGGGAGGTAACTCGGCGGTTTCTTAAAAGGCAAAAGCAGAGGAAGTGCAGGAGGCACCTTGGGAACCATCGCAGTTAAAGCACGGTTGAAGGTGGAAGTCATGTCGCGCGGCGCCCTTCCAGTGCCTCCGCTTACCAGGAGGAATCGCGTCGCCACAACGGCAGGAACGTGTCGCCCGGGGAACTGCACAGAATTGGAATCGAAAGAGTTGCGCGGGAAGATAAGGAAGAAGACCCCACCTACTGTATCGAAGACTCTCCCGAGCTGGGCTCGGGGGCCACTGTCAGTACCCCGCAGACTGTGTACCCCCGCGCACAAGGAGAAAACGGCTAAGGACTCGGCCTCTACTAAAGAGGCCGAATCCAAGGCTGCCACGTCGTGGAGGGAAAGACCAGATCCTACCTCTCCGCCGGGGCAGGATCCCGGGTTGCCGCGTGGCCGGCTGAACTGGACCCTCGCCTCCTCGCTGAGGCGGGCTCCGGGGCAGCCACGTGGCCAATCGGAACCTCGGAGCCAGGCCTACTTCCTTGCAGGGAAAGGCACCGGAACTACCACGTGGCCAGCACGGTTGAGCCTCCACCCCTCCACAGGGGTGGGCTCCGGATGCGCCACGTGGCCTTCACCATCGAGTGCTCGACTCCCCACAGAGGCAGGCTCTGGTGCAACCACGTGGCAGACGGTCAACTCAGTGCGGTAGGAGGCCGCAGTAAAGGAAGGCGTGCACCGCTCGAATAGGCATTAAAGTACGCGCGCCTTCCCAGGCAAAGCGGAGTCGCGCATGCGTAAGTCAAGGCTCCAGTGTCCTTTCTTGTCCAAGTGGCCGGTACAGACCCACGCCGCAAGACGGACGAATGGGCCGCAAGGACAAGACGGGCGGGCCATGCACCACCATTATGACCAACTATGTGTAGCCCTGGTGCACGACGCGGTGGGACGGTGCATTGACGCCCCTAACAAAGGGAAGTAGATAGCATTTAATCCTAGATCTTGTATAGGATTTGGCTCTCCCCGGGACCACCTGTCGGGCCCTAGGGCCCACCTTGTGAGTGCAGAGTCCTTGAACTATAAAAGAACTCGGCACACGACCTTGGAAGGGGATCAAAAAATCAGAGTAAGACTCATACACGCTCAAGCAAGGCAATACACAAACACTCCCGTGGACGTAGGGTATTATGCTCCGGTAGCCCGAACCACATAAAACCCTCTGTGTTCACCATCCTGCTATGCTCAATCTCCTGGGACTAGCCCTCGTGAATCCAAAGAACCTCCGCGGGCTGCTCTCTATGCAGGTCCAGGGGAAGTGTCGTTTAAGACCTTTGACATGTTGCTAGATTAGAAGCCATAAGAATTTTGTTAGTTTTTGCTGCATCTAAAGGTTTTAAGCTATATCAAATGGATGTAAAAAGTGTTTTTCTTAATGGCTACATAGATGAGGAGGTTTATGTCAAACAACTATCGGGTTTTGAAAATTCAGATTTTCCTAATCATGTTTACAAACTTTCCAAAGCCTTGTACGGTCTCAAACAAGCCCCTAGAGCATGGTATGATAGGTTAAAAACATTCTTACTTGAAAAGGGGTTTACCATGGGCAAGGTTTATAAAACACTTTTTGTGCTTAAGCGTGGCAATGACTCATTATTCGTTCAAGTGTATGTGGATGATATTATCTTTGGTTGTGCTTCTCATGATCTTGTGTCCAAGTTTTCAGCTATGATGAGTTTGGAGTTTGAGATGAGTATGATGGGAGAACTCACAAACTTTTTTGGGCTGCAAATCAAGAAAACCAAGGAGAATACCTTTGTGCATCAAACAAAGTATACAAAAGACCTCCTAAGGCGCTTCAACTTGGACAAAAGCAAGCCTCTTTGGACACCAATGGGAACAGCAACAATACTTGAACTTGATGAAGATTGTGAACCCGTGGATAAAAAAGAATATAGAAGCATAATCGGATCACTTTTGTACCTCACGACATTAAGACCGGACATACAATTCAGTGTATGTCTTTGTGCACGTTGTCAAGCCTCCCCACGTGCTTCACATTGTCAAGCCATCAAAAGGATTCTCAGGTACTTACATGGAACTCAAGAATTTGGCATTTTTCTTCCTTCCTCCTCAACCGTTACTTTGAAAGCTTTTTCCGATGTTGATTTTGGAGGTTGTAGGATTGATAGGAAAAGTACTTCCAGTGCTTTTCATTTTCTTGGTAATTCACTTGTTGCTTGGTCCTCTAGAAAACAAAATTCAGTTGCACAATCCACAGCTGAACCTGAATATGTAGCTGCTACTAGTGCTTGCTCACAAATTCTTTGGATTGTTCAAACACTTAAGGACTGTGGGGTTGATCTAGATAGTGTTCCACTGTTTTGTGATAACACTAGTGCCATTTGCATTGCTAAAAACCCTGTGCAACATTCTAGAACTAAGCACATTGACATTAGGTATCACTTTCTCCGTGATAATGTTGAAAAAGGAAACATTGTACTTCACCATGTAGATATTGAACAACAATTGGTTGACATTTTTACAAAACCTTTGGATTTCACTCGTTTTTGTTACATTCGCAGTGAAATAGGGGTTATGCATCCTCATAGTTTAAATTGAGGGGGAGTTTTGAAATTTTGGAAGTCTATGTGAGAATCTGAACTTAAAATAATATGAGCATAGTATTTCATACATATATGACTTTGTGATTCCTTTTACATATTGAAAGTTCTTACTACATTACTTGTGTTATACATTTAGTAGTTTTTGCCATGTCTAGTAATTGGAATAATTACTTACACTAAATCTGGTCATGGTCGAACTTTCTTGCTGATTTGAACTTGTTGCATGCTCACAAGTACTTTTAATCATAAAGAATTAATCAAGTAATCAACTCACATGTTGATTTTTTGTGAACAAACATAAGTTGAGAAAAGATCAAGAGAATATGCATGCATCACACTTCTTCTTTTGAGATGGCTTATCATTGCACTTAGATATGAACTTGGAAGAAGTTGTGTATGACTAAAATCATGTCCTTAAGCTTCTGATTGTCAAATGACATAGGCTTGGCTTGGTTGGTTAGAATAAGGCAGATGCGCATATAATCTCTTGCAAATATCATATGATCTAAATTTGTGCTTTGGAAAATAATAAAATGCAGCAACAAGTGTCATGCTTTCAGATATTGAAATAGTTAAGTTTGTGAGATCATGACTTGTTTAAATTGAAAATTACATTTGATCTCTAGCATGGCTTACACTACTTTATGTATCTCATTGTTGTGATAGTGTAAGTTATTTGATAGTATGACTTGGATGAGCTTTGTTTTATATGTAAATGTTATAATATGCTCATAAGAATTAAAATTTGTCTTATAAACCTTGTTGAATACATTGTCAAAGGAGGAGAGATAATATGTGATTTTTTAAAAACAAATATGCAAGGGGGAGACATTGCAAGGGGATACATTGATTACACATTGCACATATTCACAATTGTTTTTGGCACGATTCTTCTCAGGAGGAGAATTTCTTTTTCTCATTTTATTTCTGTGTAACAAAGGGGGGGAAATTGTTTTCAAAACTTTTAATGTGAATCAGCCAATGTTCGGATCTTAAGTGGTGTTACCAATGCATTCATCAAGGGGGAGATTGTGAGACCTATTTGTGTTGAATACATTGGCTTTGACAATAAAAGTTCTAAATGCTGACATAACATCTTTTTAGCAAGGTCTGACTCTAGCTCTGAGCCCCTGCAAGGTCCGACGTAAGGTCCGACCTTCTTTGTCTAGTTCTGACATGTTTTTGGGTAGCTCCGGTGAGTTTTGTCTTTAGCTCTGACATGTATTTGATAGCTCTTGCATGTCATTGTTAAGCTCTGATATGTTTTGCTAGGTCTGACTTATGTTGGTTAGCTTCGACATGTTTTTATAGCTTTGACTTTTGGATGACTAGTTGCGACTAGTTTTGGTTAGCTCCGGTGCTAGGTCCAACTAGCTTTGGTAAGCTTCGACGCTAGGTTGTACTAGCTTTGGTTAGCTCCAGCGCTAGGTCCGACTAGCTTTGGTAAGCTCCGGTGCTAGGTTGTACTAGCTTTGGTAAGCTCGGCTCAAGCTCCGGTTAGCTTTGGCAAGGTTCGGAGCTTGATCGCAATGTTTTTGCTTTTATCTTGCAATGTTTTGAACTTGCTTTATATTCTTAGAAAGTTTGCTTAGTATTCATTTGCTAAGTTTTTGGTGCGTTTTGGTTGATATGGCTGATATCGTTTTACTGTGGTTTTGCAACATGCTTATGTGAGGTGCTCACGTGAGGTGTTGTGTTCGGAACTAACTTGAGTCAAGTCGCGGACTTGGGCTCGTACGGATTGGTTGTTTGTTCATGTGCAGGTGTTGCTTGAGTTCAAGTCATGGCTGGTGACAGGATCCTTTGGACTAGTCTCAGGGAGGAGATGAGGTTCCAACAACAAAATTCAGGAGGAATTGTGGTTGAGCGGGTCAGGAGGTCGCGCAGGATGATTGAATCAAGGGCAGTGCATATTTACCGGACGTCGAAGGAAGGTGTTTGCACGTATGCATGTGGTGCATGACGTGGCAACATGGTTCTGAAGATGGTTTATGGATGGAAAGATCTGGTTGGAAGGATCGGATCGGTTGATGACTTTGGCTGCGGCGGAGTCGGTTTATGGCTCGGTATGGAAAGTATCGAGTTGGTTATGATAGGATTTCGTGTGGTTCACGAATTTGAGTTGTTTTATGAATGTAGGATACATTACTAAGGTTTTTGGAAGTCTTAATATTGCTTCTATCTGCGTATAGAAGAGTCCTAAGCAGTTATGGAAAGTTTCGATTCGTGAACGGAGTAGGATTAGGGTCCTAATTTGAGTTGAGTTGGCTTTCGAGCTGGTTATATAAGCAAGGGAGACCAGAGCTCGTGGTAGATGACTTTGGGGCTGTTCCTCTTGTGTTCTATTGAATAAAATTCGTAGTTTGAAGGAACTTCTGTGCCTTGTTCGTCCGACTTGTTCTAGACAAGTTTTACTCGTCCAGTTTTTAGACAGCACTACCTTTCGTCTGTGGTTTTATCATACCTCGAGTTTTACAGATCCAATTGACGTGATTATTTTTGTGTTGTCATCACAACTTGATTATCTATCATCTGTCAAAATTACATGGTCATTGGATTTGTGGTTTCTGATCTACACGAGTTTCTTTGCAGCATTCCAGAACTGTTTTTCTCGGGTAGGACAGACTGACCTTTGCTCGATCTTTCGATCGTAACATGAGTTTCTCTCGCCGGATTTGAGTGGTTCTTGTTGGGTCGTCTTCGTGAATTGATTATACACTGCTACAAAATGCTTCATTGCAGGCGGTTCTAAACATATTATCGCATACGGTTTTAAAAACCGCCTGTAACGAAGAGCCTGTGAAAATGATCGATTAACACAGGCGGTGGCATAATCCGCCTGTGAAACTACATTTTCACAGGCGGTTTTTAATAAAAAACCGCCTGTGAAAATGGCTAGTGAAACAAAAAAAAATTCACATGTGCCGCCGGGAGTCAGAAGAGGCCGCGCCGCCTGGAGGCCGCCGCGTTGCTGGAAGCCGGAAGAGCGCCGCCAAGTGTCGAAGGAGGTTGCACCGCCGAGAACCGGAGGAGCCGTGCCGCCCGAAGCCCGACGGGGCCGTGCCGCTTGGAGCCGGAGGAGCCGCGCCGTCGAGAGCCCGAGGTAGACCGCGCCACCGGGTGCCCGAGGTAGACCGCACCGGATCTGTGCCGGCGCTCACGCCGGCAGGGAGCGCGCTCGCCGGGAGGCGCGCCGGAGCCGCGCTGCCGGGAGTCCGAGGTAGACTGTGCCAGATCTGCGTCCGTGCTCGCGCTCGTCGGGAGGCCATGTCGGAGCCGTCGAGGTCCGGAGCAACCGAAGTCGCGCCTTGAGAGAGGCCGCCGGCAGCCGCGCCGCCGAGAGCCCGAGGTAGGTTGTGCCAGATCCGCGCCCGTGCTCGCGTCGGCAGGGCTCGCCCTCGTCGGGAGGCCGCGCCGGAGTCGCCGAGGTCTGGAGCAACCGAAGTCGCGCCTTAGTCGGGCCTTGAGAG
This sequence comes from Tuctoria greenei, assembly GCA_036927565.1. Taxonomy (NCBI): domain Eukaryota; kingdom Viridiplantae; phylum Streptophyta; class Magnoliopsida; order Poales; family Poaceae; genus Tuctoria; species Tuctoria greenei. The sequence goes on along the minus strand of JAYESD010000007.1, from coordinate 128,929,092 downwards.
AGGCCGCCGGCAGCCGCGCCTTGGGAGATGCCACCGGAAGCCGTACCTTGGGAGGCTGACGGAGGATCATGGACTGAATCATGACTGCTGCTGTTATAGACACATCTATCGTGCGGCTTCTAAACTGAGTCGTTGGATCGATAAGTAGCAGACAGCGGAGATACGAAGTTCAAGAGTGATCCGTGGGATGAAGCAGCGGACCAATGAGGGGCCATCATTATCACAGGCGGTTTTTATGTTACAGGCCGCCTGTGAAAATCATTATATTTTCACAGGCGGTTGTTTGTTACGGACCGCCTGTAATAATGACTATTATCACAGACGGTTTTTGTTACGGACCGCCTGTGAAAATCAATACATTTTCACAGGCGGTTGTTTGTTACGGACCACCTGTGATATTCTATTATCACAGGCGGTTATTAACTCATCTGACATCACAGGCGGCACTTTTAATGGACCGTCTGTAAAAAAAATATAGAAGCGCATGTAAAAATGTTTTTTGTAGTAGTGATATCTGATATATATTACTTTTGTCATGGTGAAACACGTTTAGATTAGCCTCACACACGATTTCTTTAACAGATCGTTTTCTGCCGAAGGGGTTGGGATTTAATTGTTTCCGCTGTGTAAGATTTTTAAATCTACCATTCAACCCCTCCCCCCCTCTGGTAGCTTTTCACGTGCTCTCCGATCCTACAGTTTCACTAAAAAATGTTTCTATTTTCATACTCGCAAAGTTTTGACACATCATCTATTACGCCTTCCTTATCAAAGAACAGTACTCTTCAGTGGAAAATTTCCCGACACATGAATTGACACTGTCGAGGTGTAGCAATGACACTTCCCCCGGTACTACTAAAGTGTAACCCACAGAGGTTCTTGTATTGGTTTCGGCGCGTGGAGATCAAGATCAAGATGGTAACACTAGGGTTTTACGTGGTTCGGGCCGCCTGAGCGTAATACCCTACTCCACGGGGCGCGTGTTGTTGCATTGAGGATTTTATCGTGTTGGCAAGCGTATCAGCTTGTGTCCTATGTACCGTGTGGTGCAGTCCTTTTATAGTCTAAGGACTAGCCGTTACAACATTTGTCTGGCCCGACATGTGGGCCTGGGGTATTTAATAGCCTAATACACAATCGAAGAGTATTAAGCGTGGTTAATAGTGTGATAACGTACCTTAATGGCCACGTTACCCCTATTCACAGTCTACTAATCGTGTGTCATTAATATAGCATTAATGACACGTAATCAAGTCTTGTAACTGCCGCTTTAACTGTCCCTTGAATGTCCGTGTTGTTGGAGATCCGCTAGTGTATCCATTGATGTTGTAGGTCTGCAGGTTCCACACGTGGCAGATCTGGAGCTTCCCCTTATGGCGAGGTAGCTCCGAAAACGCTATACACGTGGCGACACCGGAGCTCCCCTCTGCTGGGGGTTAGGTCCGAGGTCATTGTACGTGTGTTGATTGCGGAGCTTCTCTATGTTGGGAGTTTAGCTCTGGTATTACATTACACGTGTCAACCCTGGAGCTACCCATATGAGCGAGGCGGGTCCGGCACAGTGTGACATGTGGGGCCTGAGGTGACCTTCAACTTTGACAGGTGGAACTCTGTTGCACTTCATACGGTACCATGGGGTACCCGGTACGTAGGGTACCGACAGTGCCCCCCGGGCCCACCTTTGGGAGAAAATCCTTTGGGTTAAGTTATTCTACTAGAGGTGGGGCCATCCTCGATTCCTGCATCGTGACTTAAAAGGTCTTCTGATGTGTCGCTGGGGCGATGATCCGGGGTTAAACCATTGTAGTGTCCCTTGTTTTGAATGCGGCAGATGAGATATTTGAGTGCGGATCTCACGCAATTGAAGGTCACCAGTTCCAAATACGAAAACCGTATCGGTTCTGAGCGCCTTGTCAGGGTGTCGCCTATGGGTTTCCCGCCGTCCATCAAGACAACGGTTTGCATGGGGTAATAACCTCGACCTCTTCGTCTGGGTGTCCCCGGGCCCATTCGTCACTGACGGGGTAGGTTTTTGAAATGTGGCTTCGCTCTCGCTGCAGTTTCCATCCAAGTGTCGCGGAGGCTTACTTAAGAGGGAAAGTATGCACGGTTTGAGGACCCTTTACGCTCTTAATCCAACTCGTGCTCAGAGCCTCCCAAACTCTGCCTAGCTTTCCCTTCCTTTGCTCCACTTTGCCGCGATGGAGTTAGGTCTTACGAAGAGCCGCCTCAAGAGCAAGGACGATATGATGAAGGTTCGGACCTATATAGGATGGTCCAGCGACTCCTTCAACCATTTGATCCACGTCAGCAAGCTCCTGTTCAAGAAGGAGTGCAATGGCGACATGGTGTACTTTTCAGCGTACGCCATGGTGGGAATGATCCCACCATTTTCAAGCTTCATCCTGATGCTACTGGACATCTACGGCCTCCAACTGCATCACCTCGGCCCCCATTCTCTCCTGTTGGTGGTGACGTTCATCCACTTCTGCGAGATGTGGGTGGGTGTTCCCCCCTACATCGAGCTGTTCCGGACCTTCTTCACGGTCCACACCACCGGCAAGGGGACTGAGCTGCTTGGCTTCTACTACTTCGTGAAGCGCAAGAACTGCACCTTCAAGTACTTGAAGTCGTCCTCCTCTGGCAAATGGGATGACTGGAAGAAAGATTGGGTCATTATCGCAGCAAAGGAGCATGACAGGCTGGAGCTGCCCCAGGGTCTCCCCAATGTTGACACTGATGCTTGTAACGTAATTCCGAAGTTGTCGGATACATTCAAGCCCGTCTTGGCTAGGATCCAAGAATGTGTGGAGGGTGGAGTGATCCCCCAGATTGTTTTTGGGAACTTCTTTATGAACAAGTGGGCCCCATTATAGAAAAGGGAGAAACTCACCTGGGCCTTCAACAGTTTCATGGATACCGACTAGATTGAAATCCGTTTGAACTCCAACTTGGATGATGAAGCTTTGAAGCTTCATCTGAAGAAATTTTAGCACAGGTTGGTTGCTAATGACGCCTTATCTCTGTCGACTGATTTCCTTCCTCTGAACATGATTCCAGAGGTTAGCAGAGAGCTCCGAAGGAAGATGCCAGCGCTAGATGACGTCGGTGAGGTGGAGAGGCGTAGGACCTCCAGGGTTGTAATCCCCAGAGCTTCAGAAGAGGTGATTGCCCCTGCTCCGAGCCAGAGGGTGGAAGACACCAACAAGGGCCAGGGCAAGGAGCCATCCGAATCTTCCAGTCGAAAGAGGAAACTGAAGCATGCTGATGGGAGGTCTGTCAGGCCTTCTCCATCTATAACTGCCCCTTCTCCCCAGCGACTTAGATCTTCTGCGGCTACACCTCCTCCTGTGCAAGCGTCTTCAAGAGGCGCTAACTCCGGACCGTCGACCCCGGTCCTGGTGCCAGCGAAGGGCTCTAGGTCCGGAGGTTCTTCCTGGCCGAAGGAGACCTTAGATGGGGCAACTCCAATGGAGACGGCAGGCTCCGGGTAACATTCTGTAGCTCCCACCGTGCCGACCAAGGCAAGCTCCAGCTCTGAGCCTCCGGCGAAGAGGTTCCGTGCCGATTGGAGCGGTAACTTCCCAAGGTAAGTTTTGCTTTTTCACCTTGATTTGCTACCCTTATTTTTGTCATGTTTTGAATCTTAACTTTTTGACTACAGGGCGTCAAAATCGGGGTCTAAGGCTGCAGCCCCTGCCGCAACAGCCAAAACAGTGCGGACGGAGACTCCAGTTTCAACCCTCGTGCCTCCTCAAGCGGTGACTGAGGTCACGGCATCTCCAGCACCAGCTGTCATGGATCTGGATCTAGAAGGAACACCAGGCACTCCCGAGGTAGTGCCGGACCACAGGGGGGGGGGGAATTGTTGATGATGCACCACCAGCAACAACGCCAGAGGCTGAGGTTCCAGTGCGGGGGTCCGAAAATTAGAAGTTTTGGCGGTTGAGCCAGAGGTGACTGAGGCTCCATTTCCTGCACCAGAAGTTGTTGCGGGGACAGTGGTGCCAGAAGCTCCGGCCCTTGAGCTGCAAGTTGTTGAAGCCTTGGCCGCTGAGTCAGAGGCGATGGAGGCTCTGGTCACTGAGCCGGAGGTACTTGAAACTCCGGCCCTTGGGCCAGAAGTGGTTGAAGCTCCGGTTGCTGAGATGGAAATGCTTGAAGCTCTGGTGGCTGAACCAGAAGTAGCTGACAAACCAGTGCCTGAGCCGACAGTGGTAGAAGCACCGGGGGAAGCTCTAACCATCGCTCTGGAGGTAACTGCTCCGAAGGTGTCCGCGCCAGAGCTGGGGCACCGTGAAGAAGTGGCGGCAGGCGTTCCACCTATGGAGCTGTCAAATGAAGACCTAGAAGCAGTACCTTCAACTTCTGCTCCAGAGGTGGAAGTTCCCCAGTGGGATCTTCCTCAACTGCAGCCGAGGAGCTCCCGGTGGGTGGCCCTAGTATCACAGAAGCTCAGGGAACCACTCTTGTAGAGTGGGACCCTATTTTTGTATTGGAGAATCTTCTGGAGCCAGCGGAGTTGACCCCAGCAGGTCCGGAGCCCGTACCCTTGGCGTTATCCATAGACAATGCCTGCTCAAGCCCCCGACAAGTCCAGCTCGCCTTTGATCATGAGAGCAAGGTCCTTGAAGAGGAGCACCGCACCTTGAGGCATTGGCGCAATAGGCTCCACTTCGATACCAAGCTTGCTGATAAGGCTTGCTGATCAGAAGGAGTGGATTAAGAGGGAGACGGCCCGGATGGAATACTGGGGCAAGCTGGTGGAGGAGAAGGAAGCCATCATTAGGGCCCTCAAAGCTAATTCTTGAGATATTCTTGAGCGTGCAAAAGAGAGGAGTGATGCTGCTGATGAGCATCACACCAATCTTACTGCATTGAATGAGATTCTCCAGAAGCGCTGGGTGGACCTTGATGCAAGGGAAGAAAAACTCCTGGAGCAACAGGAGGATATTTTGAAAAGAGGGGAGGAGGTCACCCAGAAATTAACTCTGGGTGAACAAAATTTGGCAGATCGCACTAAGAAGTTGGATCTGTGGAGTGAAGAGGAAAAAGAGAAGTATTGGAAGCTGGGGCAGGAGCTCTCAAAAAGAGAGGGTGATATTGCCGCCAGAGAATGGAAAGTGAGGGGTAGGGAGAAGGACCTGGCCAAACGGCGGAACCGGATCCACCTCTGGGAGATGGAGCTAACCACCTGCGAAAAGCAGGTTGCTGAGAGTGTGCAGCAACATGCCAAAGTGGTGGAACGCCTTGCTCGGGAGAGTTCGGAGCTAGCGGCCACCCGGAGGTCACAGGAGGAGCTGCGGAGCTCGAAGGAAATCGAATCACTGATGGTATGGGATTTTCTGGGACGTGCGGACAGGGCCCTTGTGCCTCTTGGTTTTAGTCCAGTACGCCCGGAGGACCTAGCACAGGAGCTGGACCAGACGCTGGTGGCACTTGGCTCTACTGGCAGCAATCTCGATGCGATGGGTAATGTCATCGCTGATCAGCTGGAGACAGAGCAGAAATCTCTGGCTAAAAACATTGCCAAGTATGTTCTGGCGTGTTACAGAAGCCAAGACCCCCGGTTCTCTCTCGATCCAGTCTTTGAACGACTCATTGCCGAAGAAGAGGATGCCGCCAAAGCTAGTGTCCAAGAGGCTGCTGAGAAGGTTGCTTCAATTTTCCATAGGACTTAGATCCTCCAGTAGCTAGGACCTTTTACTTTTGCCCTTTGCTATAACCCAATTTTTTAATCCAGCACTTTGAATTAATTAAATCCGCTCTTTTTTCCATGAATTTCATTTTGTCTTCAATATATTGTGCTCTGTCTTGTTGGCCCCCTGGTATATGTGCACAACTCGAGTGTGTACATGTACCAAAAGGATTTGACAGTATGTTGATGACTCGAACGGTTCGAACTTGTAGATTTAAGGTTCAAAGTGTTTATCTCCCTTTGTCACATCGATGGCTGGTCCCTTGGGGCTCGGAGCTTGATAGCTCTGACGGCACCCACCATCAATATATAACAAGTCGACGGCGGGCCCCCTCGGAGTTATCGGAGCTTGATAGGTCCGATAGTGCCCGATGTCAATGCACAAGTCGTCGATGGCAGACCCCCTTAGCTTGTCGGAGCTTTGTAGCTCCGACGGCACCCACTGTCAAGATATAAAACGTCAACGGCGGGCCCCCTTGGGGGGATGTCGGAGCTCAGTAGCTCCAGCGTCATCCACCATTGCTATTTGTTTTTCCTGCACATTAAAGACGAGAAAAGAGAAAATTTGTCCTCTTGTTTATAAGTCGTTTGTGACTTATCATTCTTATTTTACCTCTAAATCAGAAGAAACTCAATATGATAACAAGCATATTGTTATAATCTTTCTAGATCCATATGCCTTTTTAGTACTCACCCTACTGAGGCCTGTCGGAATGTAGGTAGAGCGGTGTACTTAGGGTGCAGGACCAGGCTAAGTCGATAGCACACTGCAGACCTATGTTGCCTTGGCGTTCAGGCAAGTAGACTATAAAGCAATGTTAGGATCCAAAGAGACTGTCAATATAACTTGTAAGGCATATTAATTACTTGGACTAAAACTTAAAAAGAATTGCACAACTTCATTATAGACAAGAAGGATAAAGATAATAATTTGATATATCGAGCCTTGTACAAAAATAAATGCACGTGGAGTCTGTTTTCACACAACAATGTCTTTCATTATAGGTCCGGATTAAAAGGGAGACAAGGACACACTTAGGATGCGGGACCAAGCTAAGTGCACCATACATCTTGTACTAACCCGTGGTAGGTAGCTACACTTTTAGTGTTGCGATTGTGTCAAGTGTTACTTGAACTTCCCAGACCTTCTCGGAGGGGTCTGGATGTTCTCCCGGAGGACCTACCCATCTTAGTATATTGACTCTATAACATACATTGTGCATAATTACAGACTCCCCTCCGTGATTCTAAGCATAAAACTTATGGAGGTTCTCGATGTTCCAAGGATTGGGAAGTGGAGTCCCATCCTAAGTTGCCAAGCAAACACATCTGGGACGGGATACTTTGATCACTCGGAAGGGACCTTCCCAGCTAGGGGAAAGTTTATTCATCCCTTCACGAGTTAGTATCTTCCGCAACACCAGATCGCCTTCTTCAAGCATGTCGTGCAACTGCTACTCGTCCAGGTTGGAATCGGGGCCGGTCTCGAGCCGGGTGCAGTCCGATAGGCCGGTGAACATCCACGCTGGGCGGGTGCGGCGCTGGAGCGGAGCTATGCGGCGGGACATGAAGTCCCTCAGCACCATGGCAGACGACAGCCCGTGGTCCGCCAGCATCTGGATCCTCTCCAACACCAGGTTGAACGCCTCCTCCAGCTCTGGGCGCTCCTCCCAGAATGACCGCTCGGAGTGGGGGATCCCGGTGGGGAGGCACATCCAGTCGTGGGCTTCGACCTTGGCGATCATCCAATCTTCGCGCCACTGCTCCCATAGTGCAGAGCTGAAGGAAGCAATGTACCTCGTGGGGACCTTGATGCAGTGCTGGAAATAGTAGGCACCGAGCTGTTCCTTCGAGCTTCTGCCGGTGGCCCTCAGTACAAAAAAGTACCTGAAGAGCTTCACCGACAGCATCACCCCCACGAACATCTCGCAGAGGTGAGCAAAGACCGCCAGCATGGCGATCGAGTTCGGTGCGAGGTGGTGGAGTTGGAGGCCGAAGGTCTCCAGGAGCATGACCAGGAAGGCGGATGCAGGCGGGACGAAGCCGGCCAGCATGTACGATGAAAAAAGCACCATCTCCCCAGCGGAGAGGCTCAGCCGCATCCTCACGGGACGGAGCCACTTCTCCTGCTCAGGAGCGTGCCAGCCGAGAAGCCGGCGCATGGGGGCCAGGTCAGCGGACCTGGACAGCCAGGACTTGGGCAGGATGCTCGCCATGAGGATCGAAGGAGGAGGCTCTAGAAGGGGAGATCGGGGCCTAGAGCGCAAGAACTGGGCTTGGGGCAAGAAGGCACGAGCGCAAGGATGCAAAAGCGGAAGAAAGTACCCTTAGTGGGAAAGGTCTCTTTTTATCCACCTCTGCAAGCTAACAGATGCGGTGTGTGAATCGCCACGGCCTCGGTAGAAGAGCAACAGACCCGCACAGGCAATGACATGAGGGCCCGGATCACTCGACAAAGAAGGCAAGCCGGGTGGCTAACTATGCGGGTGGTAACTCGGCGGTTTCTGAAAAGGAAAAAGCAGAGGAAGTGCAGGAGCCACCTTGGGAACCACCGCAGTTGAAGCACGGTTGAAGGCGGAAGTCATGTCGCGCGGCGCCCTTCCAGTGCCTCTGCTTACTAGGAGGAGATGCGTCGCCACAACGGCAGGAACGTGTCGCCCGGGGAACTGCCCAGAATTGGAATCGAAAGAGTTGCGCGGGAAGATAAGGAAGAAGACCCCACCTACGGTATCGACGACTCTCCCAAGCTGGGCTCGGGGGCCACTGTCAGTACCCCGCAGACCGGGTACCCCCATGCACAAGGAGAAAACGGCTAAGGACTCGGCCTCTACTAAAGAGGCCGAATCCGAGGCTGCCACGTCGTGGAGGGAAGGACCAGATCCTACCTCTCCGCCGGGGAAGGATCCCGGGTTGCCGCGTGGCCGGCTGAACTGGACCCTCGCCTCCCCGCTGAGGCGGGCTCTGGGGCAGCCACGTGGCCAATCGGAACCTCGGGGCCAGGCCTGCTTCCTTGCAGGGAAAGGCACCAGAACTACCACGTGGCCAGCAGGGTTGAGCCTCCACCCCTCCAGAGGGGTGGGCTCCGGATGCGCCACGTGGCCTTCACCATCGAGTGCTCGACTCCCCATAGAGGCAGGCTCCGGTGCAACCACGTGGCAGATGGTCGACTCAGTGCGGTAGGAGGCCGCAGTAAAGGAAGGCGTGCACCGCTCGAACAGGCATTAAAGTACGCGCGCCTTCCCCAGGCGAAGCGGAGTTGCGCATGCGTAAGTCAAGGCTCCAGTGTCCTTTCTTGTCCAAGTAGCCGGTACAGACCCACGCCGCAAGACGGACGAATGGGCCGCAAGGACAAGACGGGCAGGTCGTGCACTGCCATCATGACCAACTATGTGTAGCCCTGGTGCACGACGCGGCGGGACGGCGCATTGACGCCCCTAACAAAGGGAAGTAGATAGCATTTAATCCTAGATCTTGTATAGGATTTGGCTCTCCCCGGGACCACCTGTCGGGCCCCGAGGCCCACCTTGTGACTGCAGAGTCCTTGAACTATAAAAGGACTCGGCAGACGACCTTGGAAGGGGATCGAAAAATCAGACTAAGACTCATACACGCTCAAGCAAGGCAATACACAAACACTCCCGTGGACGTAGGGTGTTATGCTCCGGCGGCCCGAACCACGTAAAACCCTCTGTGTTCACCATCCTGCTGCACTCAATCTCCTGGGACTAGCCCTCATGAATCCAAAGAACCTCCGCGGGCTGCTCTCTAAGCAGGTCCAGGGGAAGTGTCGTTTAAGACCTTTTACATGTTGCTAGATTAGAAGCCATAAGAATTTTGTTAGTTTTTGCTGCATTTAAAGGTTTTAAGCTATATCAAATGGATGTTAAAAGTGCTTTTCTTAATGGCTACATAGATGAGGAGGTTTATGTCAAACAACTACCGGGTTTTGAAAATTCAGATTTTCCTAATCATGTTTACAAACTTTCCAAAGCCTTATACGGTCTCAAACAAGCCCCTAGAGCATGGTATGATAGGTTAAAAACATTATTACTTGAAAAGGGGTTTACCATGGGCAAGGTTTATAAAACTCTTTTTGTGCTTAAGCATGGCAATGACTCATTATTCGTTCAAGTGTATGTGGATGATATTATCTTTGGTTGTGCTTCTCATGATCTTGTGTCCAAGTTTTCATCTATGATTAGTTCGGAGTTTGAGATGAGTATGATGGGAGAACTCACATACTTTTTTGGACTGCAAATCAAGCAAACCAAGGAGGGTACCTTTGTGCATCAAACAAAGTATACAAAAGACGTCCTAAGGCGCTTCAACATGGACAAAAGCAAGCCTCTTTGGACACCAATGGGAATAGCAACAATACTTAACTTGATGAAGATTGTGAACCCGTGGATAAAAAAGAATATAGAAGCATGATCGGATCACTTTTGTACCTCACGGCATCAAGACCGGACATACAATTCAGCGTATGTCTTTGTGCACGTTGTCAAGCCTCCCCACGTGCTTCACATTTTCAAGCCATCAAAAGGATTCTCAGGTACTTACATGGAACTCAAGAATTTGGCATTTTTCTTCCTTCCTCCTCAACTGTTACTTTGAAAGCTTTTTTCGATGTTGATTTTGGAGGTTGTAGGATTGATAGGAAAAGTACTTCCATTGCTTGTCATTTTCTTGGTAATTCACTTGTTGCTTTGTCCTCTAGAAAACAAACTTCAGTTGCACAATCCACAGCCGAATCTGAATATGTAGCTGCTACTAGTGCTTGCTCACAAATTCTTTGGATTTTTCAAACACTTAAGGACTGTGGGGTTGATCTAGATAGTGTTCCACTGTTTTGTGATAACACTAGTGCCATTTGCATTGCTAAAAACCATGTGCAACATTCTAGAACTAAGCACATTGACATTAGGTATCAGTTTCTCCGTGATAATGTTGAAAAAGGAAACATTGTACTTCACCATGTAGATACCGAACAACAATTGGTTGACATTTTTACAAACCTTTGGATTTCACTCGTTTTTGTTACATTCGTAGTGAAATAGGGGTTATGCATCCTCATTGTTTAAATTGAGGGGGAGTTTTGAAATTTGGGAAGTCTATGTGAGAATCTGAACTTAAAATAATATGAGCATAGTATTTCATACATATATGACTTTGTGATTCCTTTTACATACTGAAAGTTCTTACTACATTACTCGTGTTATACATTTAGTAGTTTTTGCCATGTCTAGTAATTGGAATAATTACTTACACTAAATCTGGTCATGGTCGAACTTTTTTGCTGATTTGAACTTGTTGCATGCTCACAAGTACTTTTAATCATAAAGAATTAATCAAGTAATCAACTCACATGTAGAGTTTTTGTGAACAAACATAAGTTGAGAAAACATCAAGAGAATATGCATGCATCACACTTCTTCTTTTGAGATGGCTTATCATTGCACTTAGATATGAACTTGGAATAAGTTGTGTATGACTAAAATCATGTCCTTAAGCTTCTGATTGTCAAATGATATAGGCTTGGCTTGGTTGGTTAGAATAAGGCAGATGCGCATATAATCTCTTGCAAATATCATATGATCTAAATTTGTGCTTTGGAAAATAATAAAATGCAGCAACAAGTGTCATGCTTTCAGATATTGAAATAGTTAAGTTTGTGAGATCATGACTTGTTTAAATTGAAAATTACATTTGATCTCTAGCATGGCTTACACTACTTTATGTATCTCATTGTTGTGATAGTGTAAGTTATTTGATAGTATGACTTGGATGAGCTTTGTTTTATATGTAAATGTTATAATATGCTCATAAGAATTAAAATTTGTCTTATAAACCTTGTTGAATACATTGTCAAAGGGGGAGAGATAATATGTGAATTTTTAAAAACAAATATGCAAGGGGGAGACATTGCATGGGGAGACATTGATTACACATTGCACATATTCACAATTGTTTTTGGCACGATTCTTCTCAGGAGGAGAATTTCTTTTTCTCATTTTATTTCTGTGTAACAAAGGGGGAGAAATTGTTTTCAAAACTTTTAATGTGAATCAGCCAATGTTCGGATCTTAAGTGGTGTTGCCAATGCATTCATCAAGGGGGAGATTGTGAGACCTATTTGTGCTGAATACATTGGCTTTGACAATAAAAGTTCTGAATGCTGCCATAACATCTTTTTAGCAAGGTCCGACTCTAGCTCTGAGCCCCTTCAAGGTCCGACGTAAGGTCCGACCTTCTTTGTCTAGTTCTGACATATTTTTGGGTAGCTCCGGTGAGTTTTTTCTTTAGCTCCGACATGTCTTCGATAGCTCTGGCATGTCTTTGTTAAGCTCTGATATGTTTTGCTAGGTCTGACTTATGTTGGTTAGCTTCGACATGTTTTTATAGCTTTGACTTTTGGATGACTAGTTGCGACTAGTTTTGGTTAGCTCCGGTGCTAGGTCCGACTAGCTTTGGTAAGCTTCGACGCTAGGTTGTACTAGCTTTGGTTAGCTCTAGCGCTAGGTCCGACTAGCTTTGGTAAGCTCCGATGCTAGGTTGTACTAGCTTTGGTAAGCTCGGCTCAAGCTCCGGTTAGCTTTGGCAAGGTTCGGAGCTTGATCACAATGTTTTTGCTTTTATCTTGCAATGTTTCGAACTTGCTTTATATTCTTAGAAAGTTTGCTTAGTATTCATTTGCTAAGTTTTTGGTGCGTTTTGGTTGATATGGCTGATATTGTTTTACTGTGGTTTTGCAACATGCTTATGTGAGGTGCTCACGTGAGGTGTTGTGTTCGGAACTAACTTGAGTCAAGTCGCGGACTTGGGCTCGTACGGATTGGTTGTTTGTTCATGTGCAGGTGTTGCTTGAGTTCAAGTCATGGCTGGTGACAGGATCCTTTGGACTAGTCTCAGGGAGGAGATGAGGTTCCAACAACAAAATTCAGGAGGAATTGTGGTTGAGCGGGTCAGAAGGTCGCACAGGATGATTGAATCAAGGGCAGTGCATATGAAGGTTACCGGACGTCGAAGGAAGGTGTTTGCACGTATGCATGTGGTGCATGACGTGGCAACATGGTTCCGAAGATGGTTTATGGATGGAAAGATCTGGTTGGAAGTATCGGATCGGTTGATGACTTTGGCTGCGGCGGAGTCGGTTTATGGCTCGGTATGGAAAGTACCGAGTTGGTTATGATAGGATTTCGTGTGGTTCACGAATTTGAGTTGTTTTAGGAATGTGGTATACATTACTAAGGTTTTTGGAAGTCTTAATATTGCTTCTATCTGCGTATAGAAGAGTCCTAAGCAGATATGGAAAGTTTCAATTCGTGAACGGAGTAGGATTAGGGTCCTAATTTGAGTTGAGTTGGCTTTCGAGCTGGTTATATAAGCAAGGGAGGCCAGAGCTCGTGGTAGACGACTTTGGGGCTGTTCCGGTTGTGTTCTGTTGAATAAAATTTCGTAGTTTGAAGGAACTTCGATGCCTTGTTCGTCCGACTTGTTCTAGACAAGTTTTACTCGTCCAGTTTCTAGACAGCACTACCTTTCGTCTGTGGTTTTATCACACCTCGAGTTTTACAGATCCAATTGACGTGATTATTTTTGGGTTGTCCTCACAACTTGATTATCTATCATCTGTCAAAATTCCATGGTCATTGGATTTGTGGTTTCTGATCTACACGAGTTTCTTTGCAGCATTCCAGAACTGTTTTTCTCGGGTAGGACAGACTGACCTTTGCTCGATCTTTCGATCGTAACTTGAGTTTCTCTCAGCGGATTTGAGTGGTTCTTGTTGTGTTGTCTTCGTGAATTGATTATATCTGATATATATTACTTTTGTCATGGTGAAACACATTTAGATTAGCCTCACACACGATTTCTTTAACAGATCGTTTTCTGCCGAAGGGGTTGGGATTTAATTGTTTCCGTTGTGTAAGATTTTTAAATACCATTCAACCCCCCTCTTGTAGCTTTTCACGTGCTCTCCGATCCAAAAGTTTCACTAAAAAATGTTTCTATTTTCATACTCGCAAAGTTTTGACACATCATCTATTACGCCTTCCTTATCAAAGAACAGTACTCTTCAGTGGAAAATTTCCCGACACATGAATTGACACTGTCGAGGTGTAGCAATTTCACTTCCCCCGGTACTACTAAAGTGTAACCCACAGAGGTTCTTGTATTGGTTTCGGCGCGTGGAGATCAAGATCAAGATGGTAACACTGGGGTTTTACGTGGTTCGGGCCGCCTGAGCGTAATACCCTACTCCATGGGGCGTGTGTTGTTGCATTGAGGATTTTAGTCGTGTTGGCAAGCGTATCAGCTTGTGTCCTATGTATCATGTGGTGCAGTCCTTATATAGTCTAAGGACTAGCCGTTACAACATTTGTCTGGCCCGACATGTGGCCCTGGGGTATTTAATAGCCTAATATATAGTCGAAGAGTATTAAGCGTGGTTAATAGTGTGATAACGTACCTTAATGGTCGCGTTACCCCTATTCACAGTCTACTAATCGTGTGTCATTAATATAGCATTAATGAAACGTAATCAAGTCTTGTAACTACCTCTTTAACTGTCCCTTGAATGTCCGTGTTGTTGGAGATCCGCTAGTGTATCCGTTGATGTTGTAGGTCTGCAGAATCCACACGTGGTACTGGAGCTTCCCCTTACGGCAAGGTAGCTCCGGAAACACTATACACGTGGCGGCACCGGAGCTCCCCTCTGCTGGGGGTTAGGTCCGAGGTCATTGTACGCGTGTTGACTGCGGAGCTTCTCTATGTTGGGAGTTTAGCTCTGGTATTACATTACACGTGTCAACCCTGGAGCTACCCATATGAGCGAGGTGGGTCCGGTGCAGTGTGACATGTGGGGCCTGAGGTGACCTTCAACATTGACAGGTGGAACTCTGTTGCACTTCTTACGGTACCATGGGGTACTCGGTACGCAGGGTACCGACAGTGCCCCCCCCCCCCCGGGCCCACCTTTGGGAGAAAACCCTTTGGGTTAAGTTATTCTACTAGAGGTGGGGCCATCCTCGATTCCCGCGCTGCGACTTAAAAGGTCTTCTGATGTGTCGTTGGGGCGATGATTCGGGGTTAAACCATTGTAGTGTCCCTTGTTTTGAATGCGGCAGATGAGATCTTTGAGTGCGGATCTCACGCATTGAAGGTCACCAATTCCAAATACGAAAACCGTATCGGTTCTGAGCGCCTTGTCAGGGTGTCGCCTATGGGTTTCCCGCCGTCCATCATGACAACGGTTTGCATGGGGTAATAACCTCGACCTCTTCGTCTGGGTGTCCCCGGGCCCATTCGTCATTGACGGGGTAGGTTTTTGAAATGTGGCTTCGCTCTCGCTGCAGTTTCCATCCAAGTGTCGCGGAGGCTTACTTAAGAGGGAAAGTATGCACGGTTTGAGGACCCTTTACGCTTTTAATCCAACTCGCGCTCAGAGCCTCCCAAATCTGCCTAGCTTTCCCTTCCTTTGCTCCACTTTGCCGCGATGGAGTTAGGTCTTACGAAGAGCCGCCTCAAGAGCAAGGACGATATGATGAAGGTTCGGACCTATATAGGATGGTCCAGCGACTCCTTCAACCATTTGATCCACGTCAACAAGCTCCTGTTCAAGAAGGAGCACAACGGCGACATGGTGTACTTTTCAGCATACGCCATGGTGGGAATGATCCCACCATTTTCAAGCTTCATCCTGATGCTACTGGACTTCTACGGCCTCCAACTGCATCACCTCGGCCCCCATTCTCTCCTGTTGGTGGTGACGTTCATCCACTTCTGCGAGATGTGGGTGGGTGTTCCCCCCTACATCGAGTTGTTCCGTACCTTCTTCACGGTCCACACCACCGGCAAGGGGACTGAGCTGCTTGGCTTCTACTACTTCGTGAAGCGCAAGAACTGCACCTTCAAGTACTTGAAGTCGTCCTCCTCTGGCAAATGGGATGACTGGGAGAAAGATTGGGTCACTATCGCAGCAGAGGAGCATGACAGGCTGGAGCTGCCCCAGGGTCTCCCCAATGTTGACACTGATGTTTGTAACGTAATTCCGAAGTTGTCGGATGCATTCAAGCCCGTCTTGGCTAGGATCCAAGAATGTGTGGAGGGTGGAGTGATCCCCCAGATTGTTTTTGGGAACTTCTTGATGAACAAGTGGGCCCCATTATAGAAAAGGGAGAAACTCACCTGGGCCTTCAACAGTTTCATGGACACCGACCAGATTGAAACTGGTCTGAACTCCAACTTGGATGATGAAGCTTTGAAGCTTCATCTGAAGAAATTTTAGCATAGGTTGGTTGCTGATGATGCCTTATCTCTGTCGGCTGCTTTCCTTCCTCTGAACATGATTCCAGATGTTAGCAGGGAGCTCCGAAGGAAGATGCCAGCGCTAGATGACGTCGGTGAGGTGGAGAGGCGTAGGACCTCCAGGGTTGTAATCCCCAGAGCTTCAAAAGAGGTGATTGCCCCTGCTCCGAGCCAGAGGGTGGAAGACACCAGCAAGGGCCAGGGCAAGGAGCCAGTCGAATCTTCCAGTCGAAAGAGGAAACTGAAGCATGCTGATGGGAGGTCC
The DNA here is from genome assembly GCA_036927565.1 of Tuctoria greenei. Taxonomy (NCBI): domain Eukaryota; kingdom Viridiplantae; phylum Streptophyta; class Magnoliopsida; order Poales; family Poaceae; genus Tuctoria; species Tuctoria greenei. The sequence goes on along the minus strand of JAYESD010000007.1, from coordinate 128,912,821 downwards.
GTCAGGCCTTCTCCATCTATAACTGCCCCTTCTCCCCAGCGACGTAGATCTTCTGCGGCTACACCTCCTCCTGTGCAAGCGTATTCCTGGCCGAAGGAGACCTTAGCTAGGGCAACTCCAATGGAGATGGCAGGCTTCGGGCAACATTCTGGAGCTCCCACTGTGCCGACCAAAGCAAGCTCCGGCTCTGAGCCTCCGGCGAAGAGGTTCCGTGCCGATTGGAGCGGTAGCTTCCCAAGGTAAGTTTTGCTTTTTCACCTTGATTTGCTACCCTTATTTTTGTCATGATTTGAATCTTAATTTTTTGACTACAGGGTGTCAAAATCGGGGTCTAAGGCTGCAGCCCCTGCCGCAATAGCCAAAACAGTGCGGACGGAGACTCCAGTTTCAACCCCCGTGCCTCCTCAAGCGGAGGTCAAGGCAGCTCCAGCGCCAGCTATCATGGATCTGGATCTAGAAGGAACACCAGACACTCCCGTGGTAGTGCCGGACCACGGGGGAGAAATTGTTGATGATGCACCACCAGCAACAACGCCAGAGGCTGAGGTTCCAGTGCGGGGGTCCGAGGTGTCAGAAGTTTTGGCAGTTGAGCGAGAGGTGACCGAGGCTCCAATTCCTGCACCAGAAGTTGTTGCGGGGCCAGTGGTGCCAGAAGATCCGGCCCTTGAGCTGCAAGTTGTTGAAGCCTTGGCCGCTGAGTCAGAGGCAATGGAGGCTCTGGTCACTGAGCCGGAGGTACTTGAAACTCTGGCCCTTGGGCCAGAAGTGGTTGAAGCTCCGGTTGCTGAGATGGAAATGCTTGAAGCTCTGGTGGCTGAACCAGAAGTGGCTGACATACCAGTTCCTGAGCCAATAGTGGTAGAAGCACCGGGGGAAGCTCCGACCATCGCTCCGGAGGTAACTGCTCCGGTGTCCGCGCCAGAGCTGGGGCACCGTGAAGAAGTGGCGGCAGCGTTCCACCTATGGAGCTGGCAAATGAAGACCTAGAAGCAGTACCTTCAACTTCTGCTCCAGAGGTGGAAGTTCCCCTAGTGGGATCTTCCTCAACAGCAGCCGAGGAGCTCCCTGTGGGTGGCCCTAGTATCACAGAAGCTCAGGGAACCACTCTTGTAGAGTGGGACCCTACTTTTGTATTGGAGAATCTTCTAGAGCCAGCGGAGTTGACCCCAGCAGGTCCGGAGCCCATACCCTTGACGTTATCCATAGACAATGCCTGCTCAAGCCCCCGACAAGTCCATCTCGCCTTTGATCATGAGAGCAAGGTCCTTGAAGAGGAGCACCGCACCTTGAGGCGTTGGCGCAATAGGCTCCACTTCGATACCAAGCTTGCTGATAAGGCTTGCTGATCAGAAGGAGTGGATTAAGAGGGAGACGGCCCGGATGGAATACTGGGGCAAGCTGGTGGAGGAGAAGGAAGCCATCATTAGGGCCCTCGACGCTAATTCTCGGGATATTCTTGAGTGTGCAAAAGAGAGGAGTGATGCTGCTGATGAGGATCACACCAATCTTACTGCATTGAATGAGATTCTCCAGAAGCGCTGGGTGGACCTTGATGCAAGGGAAGAAAAACTCCTGGAGCAACAGGAGGATATTTTGAAAAGAGAGGAGGAGGTCACCCAGAAATTAACTCTGGGTGAACAAAATTTGGCAGATCGCACTAAGAAGTTGGATCTGTGGAGTGAAGAGGAAAAAGAGAAGTATTGGAAGTTGGGGCAGGAGCTCTCAAAAAGAGAGGGTGATATTGCCGCCAGAGAAGGGAAAGTGAGCGTAGGGAGAAGGACCTGGCCAAACGGCGGAACCGGATCCACCTCTGGGAGATGGAGCTAACCACCTGCGAAAAGAAGGTTGCTGAGAGTGTGCAGCAACATGCCAAAGTGGTGGAACGCCTTGCTCGGGAGAGTTCGGAGCTAGCTGCCACCCGGAGGTCATTGGAGGAGATGTGGAGCTCGAAGGCAATCGAATCACTGATGGTATGGGATTTTCTGGGACGTGCGGACAGGGCCCTTGTGCCTCTTGGTTTTAGTTCAGTACGCCCGGAGGACCTAGCGCAGGAGCTGGACCAGACATTGGTGGCACTTGGCTCTACTGGCAGCAAACTCGATGTGATGGGTAATGTCATCGCTGATCAGCTGGAGACAGAGCAGAAATCTCTAGCTAAAAACATCGCCGAGTATGTTCTGGCGTGTTACAGAAGTCGAGACCCCCAGTTCTCTCTCGATCCAGTCTTTGAAGGACTCATTGCCGAAGAAGAGGATGCCGCCAAAGCTAGTGTCCAATAGGCTGCTGAGAAGGTTGCTTCAATTTTCCATAGGACTTAGATCCTCCAGTAGCTAGGACCTTTTCCTTTTGCCCTTTGCTATAACCCCAATTTTTTAATCCAGCACTTTGAATTAATTAAATCCACTCTTTTTTCCATGAATTTCATTTTGTCTTCAATATATTGTGCTCTGTCTTGTTGGCCCCCTGGTATATGTGCAAAACTCGAGTGTGTACATGTACCAAAAGGATTTGACAGTATGTTGATGACTTTAACGGTTCGAACTTGTAGATTTAAGGTTCAAAGTGTTTATCTCCCTTTGTCGTGTCAACGGCTGGCCCCTTGGGGCTCGGAGCTTGATAGCTCCGACGGCACCCACCATCAATATATAACACGTCGACGGCGGGCCCCCTGGGAGTTATCGGAGCTTGATAGGTCCGGTAGCGCCCGATGTCAACGCACAAGTCATCGATGGCAGACCCCCTTGGCTTGTCGGAGCTTTGTAGCTCCGACAGCACCCACTGTCAACATATAAAACGTCAACGACGGGCCCCCTTGGGGGGATGTCGGAGCTCAGTAGCTCCGGCGTCATCCACCATTGCTATTTGTTTTTCCTGCACACTAAAGACAAGAAAAGAGTAAAATTTGTCCTCTTGTTTATAAGTCGTTTGTGACTTATCATTCTTATTTTACCTCAGAAGAAACTAGATATGATAACAAGCATATTGTTATAATCTTTCTAGATCCATATGCCTTTTTAGTACTCACCCTACTGAGGCCTGTCGGAATGTAGGTAGAGCGGTGTACTTAGGGTGCAGGACCAGGCTAAGTCGATAGCACACCGCAGACCTATGTTGCCTTGGCGTTCAGGCAAGTAGACTATAAAGCAATGTTAGGATCCAAAGAGACTGTCAATATAACTTGTAAGGCATATGAATTACTTGGACTAAAACTTAAAAAGAATTGCACAACTTCATTATAGACAAGAAGGATAAAGATAATAATTTGATATATCGAGCCTTGTACAAAAATAAATGCACGTGGAGTCTGTTTTCACACAACAATGTCTTTCATTATAGGTCCGGATTAAAAGGGAGACAAGGACACACTTAGGATGCGGGACCAAGCTAAGTGCACTATACATCTTGTACTAACCCGTGGTAGGTAGCTACACTTTTAGTGTTGCGATTGTGTCAAGTGTTACTTGAACTTCCCAGACCTTCTCAGAGGGGTCTGGATGTTCTCCCAGGGGACCTACCCGTCTTAGTATATTGACTCTATAACATACATTGTGCATAACTATAGACTCCCCTCCGTGATTCTAAGCATAAAACTTACGGAGGTGCTCGATGTTCAAAGGATTGGGAAGTGGAGTCCCATCCTAAGTTGTCAAGCGAACACATCCGGGACGGGATACTTTGATCACTCGGAAGGGACCTTCCCATCTAGGGGAAAGTTTATTCATCCCTTCACGAGTTAGTATCTTCCGCAACACTAGATCGCCTTCTTCAAGCTGTCGGTTGCGCACATGCCTTCGATAATAGCGTCGGAGTGCTTGGCGATAATGTGCATTCCGAATAGCTGCTTGGCACCTTACCTCATTGACGAGGTCAAGGTCTTCACGCCGGAGCTGGTCTTGTGCAGCTTCATCAAAGGTCCGGACCCAGAGGGACCCCATGGTGATCTTCGGAGGAAGGACAGCTTCAGCTCCGTACACTAGGAAGAAGGGTTCTCCTCAGTTGACCGGTTAGGTGTTGTCCTGTTCGCCCACAATGTAGACGGAAGCTCTTCAATCCAGTTTGTTCTATGCTTTTGTAGGCACTCATATGTGCGCATCTTGAGTCCTTTTAAAATTTCTGCATTTGCTCTCTCGGCTTGGCCATTACTTGCTAGGTGAGCTACTGAAGCGTAGCTGAGTTGAATGTTGAGGTCTTCACAATATTCTTGAAATGCAGCACTTGTAAATTGGTTTCCATTATCAGTTATGACTTTGTTTGGAACTCCAAATCTGCATATTATGGACTTCAAGAACTTGATTGCTTATTGTTTGTTTATCGTCACAACTGGAGTTCTTCCGGCCACTTGGTGAACTTGTCAATGGCGACATACATGAACATGTAACCTCCGACGGCTTTTGGGAATGGTCCCAAAAAGTCCAGACCCCACACAACGAATGGCCATGTAGGAGGTATCATTTGTAGTGATTGAGTCGATGTGTGAATATGTTTTGCATGGAACTGGCACGCTTCACACTTTTTCACTAGCTCAACTGCATCCTGGAGTGTTGTAGGACAGTAAAAGCCATGCCGGAAGGCTTTTCCAACTAACGTGTGAGAAGAAGCATGGTTCCCACACTCACCTCCATGGATTTCTGCGAGGAACTCGCAGCCTTCTTCCCTTGCAATGCACCACATTAGGATACTGTTGGCACCACGCCGATAGAGATCCCGTTCTACCAACGTGTATCTTTTAGCCAATCTTACAATCCGGTCAGCGGATACAACATCTTCAGGAAGGATTTGTCTTTCAAGTAGCTCCGGATCTCTGAGATCCATGCATCAGAGCTAACTTGAGCTTCTGAGTCTTACGTGCTGGGTTGCTTAGAGCTTCTGGCAGCACCTACGACCCTAGGTGGACGCCATGGTAACAGGGCCACCGGGACTGCCAGCTTCGGGGTGCTGGTCTCGCCCCCTTCACTCAGTTTGGCAGGCTGAGCTGTTGGTCTTAACAACCTCCGAATGAAGATTCCGTCAGGAGCCGGAGCTCCGGTTGAAGCCTTCAAAGAGAGTTCGTCAGCTTAAGGGTTATGAAGACGCTGAACATGGTGGATATCCAAGACTTCAAAGTCTTTCTGGAGCCTCTGGACTTCAAGGAGATAAGATGCTAGTAGGGATTGTTGCAGCAGCATTCACCTTTGACTTGTTTGATAATGAGCTGCGAATCGCCCTTCACCAACAGTTGTTTGACACCATAGGATAGTGCCACCTTGAGTCCATAGATGAAATCTTCATACTCCACCATGTTATTGGTCGCCTTGAAATCAAGGTGAACTATGTATTTGACCTACTCCCAAGTCAGAGCAAGGAGAAGGATTCCAGCTTTGGCCCCCTACTTCTGCACGAAGCTGTCGAAGTAGAGAGTCCAGTGAGGTTCGGTGTGACGCCCGGTTCCGAAAAATGAACCAAGCTAACACATATGTGTGCCCAGGATGTTCAACACACATACACGAGTGCAATCACAAAAGAGTATATAGAAAATTACCACAGAACAAGATCAATTATCAAATTTTATTACACAACCCATATTAGCCTCGAATACAAACTCTAATGAATATTTATGACAAGTTCAATTAATGCAGTGGAAATAAACTAATTAAGCAACTAAGAAGACTAAGCGTAAGGGATAGCACAACTCCATGCAACACCACAGGCAAAGCTGACGGTAGTCACGGCCTAGAACTCTGCATTATTGCCACTAAACTCACAATCCTGACCTGCAACTGTTGGGGGGGAGGGGGATTCCAAGAGTGAGTACGTGTCGTACTCAGCAAGTGTTGAAAGTATGACATGTGGCTGATTCAAATGACGAATGTAATAAAGGCTAAGTGCTGAAAAGTACAGTAAAACATTTGAAAAGCAATATATCATAAGTATATGAAGTAAACACATCATATCCCACAATGATTATTAGATATCCATATTTCATATCCATCATCATTAAACCAGATTCCACCATTGTCAATAACCATATTCAAAACCAGAAATAAATCCATAACCAGCCATAACCATAACACCAACCATAACCATAATACCAACCATAACCATTATCAAACCATAACCATCCCAAATACCATCCCAATACCGAGTTTTCCTCTAATCATGTGAGGGTCCAGGTTGCTCATAACCGGTAGCACGGCTATCATGATAGTTTTAATACTCTACAGAGTTTGTACCACTTTACCCACGTGTTTGTGATTTCATCACCCGTCAGCGACTAAAGAACCTCCCTTATGCCAATTACACTTCCTTTGGTGTATAGCCAATAGATCACAAAATAGCCTTTACAAAGGGATTACTAGCCTATTTAGACCCCACTGAGGTTTCACCGATGGCGATGCCTCCAACTGAGCACATCTTCAACCAAGGGCCCCCTCTTGAGCCATTCGGATCCCAGGGTAGTCTCACCAATCATAAACAAACTCAATCCGACTACCCCTTCCCTGAGCATCGTTAATGGTCCAAATAGCACTGGCAAAGCCCTAATTAATCAGCCACGCCGCACCCATACTTGGCCTCGTGGTGGCACTGTAAATCCTGGATGGTCGCTCCACGAACCGGTCCTTAGCTCTAAAGCAAGCCAAAATCACCATACATCCAACCCATCCACATACCAGGCTTGCTTAGATCACCCATTACCATATCATATTTAACCAGTTCATGTTAACCATAGTCTCATTCATGCATAATTAAATTGAGTGGTATAGTTGTTTTCCCATCCTAGTTGATTAAGCAAAGCAAAAAGGTAAAAATCCCATCCCGACTCTCTACATATATCCCAGGTCACAAGGGTTGTTAAACAAAGCTAGTAAAATTCCTATCATATCCCACCAAATTGACACAAGCATGCAATTTTGCAAACAAAACATTTATTTTAAAATGGGATCAATATGCTTCAAGGACACTTGCCTTGATCCGGCGGATAGGGTTGCTCAAGCGCTTCGAAGTCTTGGTTCTCGAAATCCTCGTACACGACTTCTTGAGCACTTCTCTCTACTCGCGATCACACATACAAGAATATACATACAAATCAATATGATGCACACATATTAATCAACATGCGATGATATGCATGCATGCAAAGTTCAGTAATTAATTAACTACGGTTGTTTATTAATTAGATGCGACTAGTTCATACGTGTTCATATGAGTTCACGGGGTTTTAACGAGAATTAATGCTGCTGAAAATAAAAAGACGATGCAACTAAAATCAATTTACATCTACCAGATCTAATACGTCGCTAAAATTCGCATCGGAAAAATGAATCCTATCGTAGATGTGGTGGCTCTGATGATCGACGGACGAAGGTGACGCGTAGATGAAGTGGATGGCGTGACGGTCCTCCGGCGGCACGATGACGACCTCCGGCGGATGACGGCACCCTCCTCTTTTTCTTCCTCTTTCTCCTTTTTTTTTCCTCTCTGGCGGCGGCTCTGGACTCCCCTGGTTTTTTGTAGGCGGCTAGGGCTTTTCCCGGCGGCTAGGGTGTATGGTGTCGAGAAAATACGAGGTCCCGGTCCCTTTTATAGGCGACGGGGCTGTTTGCTAGGGCTGGCGCGTGTTGGGCACGGGAGCGCTCGCACGGGCGGGCGCGCGCTGTAGTGCGGGCGTGGGGCCGGGGTAGGCTGGCGCGGTGCGGGCTGGTCGGGCGGGGGTGCGGGGCACGCGCGCGGCGCTGGCGCGCGGTGTTGCGGGCGGGGTGGTCGCGCGGGAGCGGGGCCAGGGCGGGGCGCTGCGCGGCTGGCTGGGCCTGGTTCGGCCTGGCCAGCGGGGCAGTTCCTTTTTTTTCTTTTTTTTCTTGTTTTTTCTTCTTTTTTTATACTTTTTATTTATTTTTTATTTTATTATTATTATTATTTTTATTATTATTATATATTTTATTATTTATATTTTTATAATATTATATATATTATTTATTTATATATATATTTTTATTTGTTTTTAGGTTTCACAAATATATATATTTTATATATATTATTATTATTATATTTACTTTCTAATACATGTTTTACGCTATTATTTTCTTTTTCTTCTTTTGCTACTCATATTTGTATATATGCTACATCTTTTATTTTTATTTTATTATTATATTTTTTTCCTAATGTCTAATGCATGATCATGTATGCAATGCATGATCATGTATGCAATGCATGATGCGAAAATTGAGGGTGTTACAAACCTACCCCCCTTAAAGTGAATCTCGCCCTCGAGATTCGACAGCATGGAGAAAAGATGAGGGAATTCTGCCTTTAGGTCTTCTTCACGTTCCCACATAGCTTCAGCTTCCGTATAGTGTTTCTATTGCACTTTGCACCAACGGATCCTCTTATTCCTCGTGACCCTTTCCTTCACGTCCAAGATCTTGATAGGTTGCTCGACATAGGAAAAATCCTCCTGAAGTTCTAACTCGTCCATCGGCACTTGTTCTTCCGGCACCCTGAGACACTTCTTGAGTTGAGACACGTGAAACACATCGTGTACATCAGAGAGATACGCCGGTAGCTCAAGTCGATATGCTACTTCTCCTCGTTTGTCCACAATCTTAAATGGCCCGATATAGCGAGGTGCCAATTTTCCTTTGACGTGAAACCGGCGTTGCCCTCGGATAGGTGACACTTTGAGGTATACAAAATCTCCAACTTCGAAAGTTAGACCCCTTCGCCTATTATCCGCATAACCCTTCTGTCGAGACTGGGCAGCCCTTAGGTTTTCCCGTATTATTTGAACTTGTCTTTCAGCGTCTTGTAACACATCCGGACCAAATACTTGATTCTCTCCTGTCTCATTCCAAAACAAAGGTGTCCTACACTTCCTTCCGTATAATGCTTCACAGGGTGACATTTTCAAGCTGGCTTGGTAACTATTGTTGTATGAAAATTCTGCATATGGCAAGCTCTTATCCCAACTTTTCCCATGCTTTAAAGCACAAGCTCTTAACATGTCATCTAAAATTTGATTGGTCCTCTCGGTTTGTCCATCCGTTTGAGGGTGATATGCTGCACTAAAATTCAACCTCGTTCCCAAAGCTTCATGCAATTTCTGTCAAAACCTGGAAGTGAATTGTGAACCTCTATCCGAGACTATCTTCTTCGGAACTCCATGCAAACATACTATCCTTCCTATATACAGTTCCGCCAATTTCTCTCCATTATAGGTGGTCTTGACGGGAATGAAGTGAGCCGACTTAGTTAATCGATCCACGGTTACCCAAATCGAGTCATATTCGGACTGTGTACATTGTAATCCAACTATAAAGTCCATACCAATCTCTTCCCACTTCCACTTCGGAATATTTAATGGCTGCAATAATCCCGCTGGCCTTTGATGTTCAACTTTAACTCGTTGGCACACATCACACAATGCAACATATTCGGCTATGTTCTTTTTCATGTTGTCCCACCAATAGCATGTCTTCAAGTCTTTGTACATTTTGTACATCCAGGATGAATTGAGTACGGCGAGTCATGTGCCTCCTTTATTATTATCTCCCGAATATGCTTCACATTGGGCACGACAATCCTTTTTCCGAGCCATAGAGTACCATGTTCATCCTCGTCAAATCTGAATTCGCTCCCTTCTTCAATCTTTCCTTGATTTCCTTGATCTCCTCATCCGTGGTTTGTGCATCTCGAATTTCTTGCTCCAAGGTTGGGTTTAACTCCATTATTCTCATCTCATTCACAAATCCAAGATTCAACCGTTCAAATTCCTTACATAGCTCGGATGGTAACTCTCGAACTGTGAGTTGATTTCTTACCCCTTTCCGGCTCAAGGCATCGGCCACTACATTGGCCTTTCCTGGATGATAGTTGATCCCCACATCATAATCCTTGATGAGCTCCAACCATCTTCGTTGCCTCAAATTCAGATCTTTCTGTGTGAAAATATACTTAAGACTCTTGTGATCCGTATAAATTTCACATCTATGTACAAGAATATAGTGTCTCCAAATCTTCAATGCATGTACCACGGCTGCTAGTTCAAGATCATGTGTAGGATAATTCTGCTCATGTTTCTTCAATTGTCTCGACGCATAGGCTACCACTTGACCTTCTTGCATCAATACACATCCAAGTCCTTGTCTTGATGTGTTGCAATATATGTCAAAACTCTTGCTTACATCCGGCAATACCAAAATTGGGGCTGTTGTTAACCTCTTTTTCAACTCCTCAAAACTTTCTTGAAAAGCTTGAGTCCAATGGAAATATTTTCCCTTCATTAGCAATTCTGTCATTGGCTTGGCTATCTTGGAAAAGTCCTTGATGAATCGACAGTAATATCCAGCCATTCCAAGAAAACTTCTTATTTCCTTTACGTTTTGCGGTGGCTCCCAATTCAACATGCCCCTCACTTTTCCAGGGTCGACCGATACTCCTCCCCCTGAGATGATATGACCCAAAAATGGCACCTCTTTCAACCAAAACTGACACTTGTTGAACTTGGCATACAATTGATGCTCCCTCAATTTCCGCAACGTGAGCCTCAAGTGTTCCTCATGTTCTTTCTCATCCTTCGAGTAGATCATAATATCATCAATAAACACCACGACGAACTTGTCCAAGTACTCCATGAAGACTTTATTCATAAGGTACATAAAGTAGGCCGGTACATTTGTCAATCCAAAAGACATCACGGTGTACTCATAAGATCCATACCGTATCCTAAAAGCTGTCTTGGGTATGTATGATGGTCTAATCTTCATTTGGAAATATCCCGACCTCAAATCAATCTTAGAGAAGACACAAGCACCCTTCATCTGATCAAACAAGTCTTCTATGCGCGGCAAGGTGTACTTGTTCTTGGTTGTCACCTCATTGAGAGCTCGGTAATCCACACACATCCTTTGCATTCCATCCTTCTTATCCACAAATAGAACGGGCGCTCCCCAAGGTCAAGAGCTCGGGCGAATAAAACCCTTCTCTAATTGCTCTTGAATCTGCTTCTTGAGCTCCGCTAATTCTACAGGAGGCATCCTATACGGCCTCTTAGCTATAGGTTCAGTGTCAGGTATTAAATCAATAACAAACTCAATGTCTCGATCAGGTGGCATACCTGGCAACTCATCCAGAAAAACATCCAAAAATTCACACACCACTAGAATCTCCTCAATTGTGACACTGTCCATATGATTCAACTCCAATTGCTTCGATGCGGTTTGAGATGCTTCAAATTCTACGGTGATCCCTTCCTCATTAGTCAACTTCACCGTCTTCGTGGCACACTCAATAAATCCATTGTGCTTCCTCAACCAGTCCATACCAAGTATAATGTCCAATCCTTGAGAATCCAAAACAATGAGGTTGGCAGAGAAGTCTACCCCCTTATCCTAAGGCTTACTTTTGGACATATTATATTTGTCCTCATCTCTCCTCTAGGAGACTTAACCAATAGAGTAAACTTCATATGAGAGATAGGCAAACTATACTTTGCAACACACTTTGATGCAATGAATGAATGCGATGCTCCAGAATCAAACAACATAGTCGCGGGGTTGGAGTTGGCGAGAAACATACCAATGACCACGTCATCCACTTGTTGAGCATCCTCTGTGGAGACATGGTTCACGTTGCCACGAGCGAAATTCTGCTGTCCATGGTTCCCTTGTGGTTGTCCTCCATTAGGTCTTGGGTTTTGCCTCGGTGCATTGCTTCTTTGAACAAGGCCTGACTTAGGAAATTGATGCGCAAAGTGTCCAGCTTCTCCGCAAGTATAACACTTCTTAACTCCACCAGAATTATTGGGGCGAGCTTGGTTTTGAACATTGGCACCAGGAAAATTAGCACGAGGCGCATAAGGCATTTGAGGCCTAGGTGCTTGCATGACAGGGCGTTGCTGCACAAACTGAGTTGGGCGCAGTGCAAATCCAGGGCGTTGAGCAGGCTCAGAAGAACTGAAGTAAGGCGCATTGGGCGGCGCAAAGCGAGGGCGCACATTACTTCGTTGTTGTTGTCCTTGGTATGGCGCCTTCCTCTTGTTGTCTTGCTCCATCTCACGAACCTTGTTCTCCACCACAATTTCTTTGTACACAAGCTTCAGGAAATTGACATAATCGCAATTGAGCAATTGCACTTGGATCTCATTGTTCAAGCCCCTCATGAACAAGTATTGTTTCCGGCTGTCCCGACTAACATCCTCAGGCGCGTATCTTGAGAGTTGAGTGAATTTATTGAGATATTCACTCACGCTTGATCTTCCTTGCCTTAAGTTCTCGAATTCTTGCCTCTTCAAGATCATAACACCTTCCGGCACGTAATGAGAACGGAAGTTCGCCTTGAATTCTGCCCAAGTGATCCTCTCTTGATTCTCATGAGCATTGCAATAAGCATCCCAGCAATCCGCAGCTGCTCCAACTAGTTGATGAGAAGAAAATAGGACCTTCTCTCGGTCACTGCATTAGACAATAGCAAGTTTCTTCTCCACGGACTTGAGCCAATCATCAGCTTCCATAGGGTCGGCAGCTTGAGTAAAGGTTGGCGGCCTAGTCCTCATAAACTCTCCCAATCGGTTATGAGGAGGTGGGGGTGGCGGTGGAGGCATGTGGGGCTGATTGTTGATGTCACCAGCCTGCAGCTGTCTCATTGTCTGGATCATGGTCTGCATGAGCTGGTTCTGCATAGCCAGTAGTTGCTCGATATTGATGGCTCCATGAGCAGGTCCTTGTCCGTTGTTGTTCTGAGGTACTCCATGGTTCTCCTCCTCATCATTGACATCCCTCTGGTTGCGAGTCCTCACCATCTAGAGAAAAGCAATAGGTAAGAATTAGAAAACGTCCCCAACTAAATGCATCAAGGGATATGAAGCTAACCAACTAGCTATACTAGCCTAGGTGGACATGGCAATGCTAAAGCATCCCATAATCCTCTATTAAGCACACAAGCAAACAATATATAGCAAACAACACACCAACCAAAAACACATCGATTCCTGAGTGCTCCTATGTGCTCTAAAGTGTCCATTCTAACTAGACTGCGTCCTACGGTCAACCTGTGGCTCCGAAAAATGAACCAAGCTAACGCATATGTGTGCTCAGGATGTTCAACACACATACACGAGTGCAATCACAAAAGAGTATACAGAAAATTACCACAGAACAAGATTAATAATCAAATTTTATTACACAACCCATATTAGCCTCGAATACAAACTCTAATGAATATTTATGACAAGTTCAACTAATGCAGCGGAAATAAACTAATTAAGCAACAAAGCAGACTAAGCATAAGGGATAGCGCAGCTCCATGCAACACCACAGGCAAAGCTGACGGTAGTCACGGCCTAGAACTCCGCATTATCGCCATTAAACTCACAATCCTGACCTGTAACTGTTGGGGGGATTGCAAGAGTGAGTACGTGTCGTACTCAGCAAGTGTGGAAAGTATGACATGTGGCTGATTCAAATGACGAATGTAATAAAGGCTAAGTTCTGAAAAGTACAGTAAAACATTTGAAAAGCAATATATCATAAGTATATGAAGTAAACCCATCATATCCCACAATGATTATTAGATATCCATATTTCATATCCATCATCATTAAACCAGATTCCACCATTGCAATAACCATATTCAAAACCAGAAATAAATCCATAACCAGCCATAACCATAACACCAACCATAACCATAATACCAACCATAACCATTATCAAACATAACCATCCCAAATACCATCCCAATACCGAGTTTTCCTCTGATCATGTGAGGGTCCAGGTTGCTCATAATCGGTAGCACGGCTATCATGATAGTTTTAATACTCTGCAGAGTTTGTACCACTTTATCCACGTCTTTGTGATTTCATCACCCGTCAGCGACTAAAGAACCTCCCTTATGCCAATTACACTTCCTTTGGTGTATAGACAAGAGATCACAAAATAGCCTTTACAAAGGGATTACTAGCCTATTTAGACCCCACTGAGGTTTCACCGGTGGCGATGCCTCCAACTGAGCACATCTTCAACCAAGGGCCCACTCTTGAGCCATTCGAATCCCAGGATAGTCCCACCAATCATAAACAAACCCAATCCGACTACCCCTTCCTCGAGCATCCTTAATGGTCCAAATAGCACTGGCAAAGCCCTAATTAATCAGCTACACCGCACCCATACTTGGCCTCGTGGTGGCACTGTAAATCCTGGATGGTCGCTCCATGAACCGGTCCTTATATCTAAAGCAAGCCAAAATCACCATACATCCAACCCATCCACATACCAGGCTTGCTTAGATCACCCATTGCCATATCATATTTAACCAGTTCATGTTAACCATAGTCTCATTCATGCATAATTAAATTGAGTGGTATAGTTGTTTTCCCATCCCAGTTGATTAAGCGAAACAAAAGGTAAAAATCCCATCCCGACTCTCTACCATATATCCCAGTGACAAGGGTGGTTAAACAAAGCTAGTAAACTTCATATCATAGGATTCCCACAAAATTTACACAAGCATGCAATTTTGCAAATAAAACATTTATTTTAAAACGGTATCAATATGCTTCAAGGACACTTGCCTTGCTCCGGCGGATAGGGTTGCTCAAGCGCTTCGAAGTCTTGGTTCTCGAAATCCTCGTACACGACTTGTTGAGCACTTCTCTCTACTCGCGATCACACATACAAGAATATACATACAAATCTATATGATGCACACACATTAATCAACGTGCGATGATATGCATGCATGCAAAGTTCAATAATTAATTAACTACGGTTGTTTATTAATTAGATGCGACTAGTTCATACGTGTTCATATGAGTTCACGCGGTTTTAATGAGAATTAATGCTGCTGAAAATAAAAAGACGATGCAACTAAAATAAATTTACGTCTATCAGATCTAATACGTCGCTAAAATTTGCATCGGAAAAACGAATCCTACCGTAGATGCGGTGGCTCCAACGATCGAGGGACGAAGGCGACGCGTAGACGAAGTGGATGGCCCGACAGTCCTCCGGCGGCACGACGACGACCTCTGGCGGACGACGGCACCCTCCTCTTTTTCTTCCTCTTTCTTTTTTTTTCCTCTCTGGCGGCGGCTCTGGACTCCCATGGTTTTTTTCTAGGCGGCTAGGGCTTTTCCCGGCGGCTAGGGTGTATGGTGTCGAGAACATACGAGGTCTCGGTCCCTTTTATAGGCAACGGGGCTGTTTGCTAGGGCTGGCGCGCGCTGGGCACAGGAGCGCTCGCACGGGCGGGCGCGGGCTGCAGCGCGGGCGTGGGGCCGGGGCAGGCTGGCACGGTGCGGGCTGGTCGGGGAGGGGTGCGGGGCACGAGCGCGGCGCTGGCGCGCGGGGTCGCGGGCGGGGTGGTCGCGCGGGAGCGCGTGAGTGGGGTCGGGGCGGGGCGCTGCGAGGCTGGCTTGGCCTGGTTCGGCCTGGCCGACGCGGTAGTTCCTTTTTTCTTTTTTTCTTGTTTTTTTCTTGTTTTTTTATACTTTTTATTTTTTTTATTTTATTATTATTATATATTTTAATATTTATATTTTTATAGTATTATATATATTATTTATTTATTTATATATATTTTTATTTGTTTCTTTAGGTTTCACAAATATATATATTTTATATATATTAATATTATTATTATTATATTTACTTTCTAATACATGTTTTACGCTATTATTTTCTTTTTCTTCTTTTGCTACTCATATTTGTATATATGCTCCATCTTTTATTCTTATTTTATTATTATATTTTTTTCTAATGTTTAATGCATGATGCGAAAATTGAGGGTGTTACATTCGGTAAAGACCGGGACCTTGGGTTCCAGCTTCTGCTCACTATGGCCCCCAGGGTTTGATGGAGAGGGAGTCCACTCCACCACGAAGTCAGCCAAAGCCTGACTCTTGATTGCTTGTCGTGACACGAATTCAATATCGAACTCGACCAGCTCGGCTGCCCACTTTGCGATGTTCCCAGTAGAGTTAGAGTTATGCAAAATAGCGCGCAGTGGATAAACAGTTACCACTGATATTTTGTGGGCTTGAAAGTAGTGGCAAAGCTTCCTTAAAGCAATAAGAACTGCATAAAGCAACTTATGCACCTCAATGTATTTGGTCTTGGCATCGTGGAGTACTTCGCTGATGAAGTACACTGGGCGTTGGACGGTTCGGACCCTCTCGAAGGGGCCCAAAGCTTCCTCTTCAATGACTCAGACCTTCCCAGAGGGGTTCGGATCTTCTTGTTGAGCTTCCTGGACCCTCCCGGAGGGGTCCGAAACTTCTTCTTGTTCAACCCGGACCCTATTAGAAGGGTCCGAATCATCTTGGTCAGCCAGGTGAACCCCCTCGGGCGAGTGGGGTTGATCTCCTAGCATTCCGCCTTGAGGTTCTGTGTCTGGGGGATGGGACCCAGACTCGCCTTCAGGTAGCTCTGGACCCTTCCGGGGGGGTCTAAGCTCCTGGCCTGGATGTGGCTCTGGTCTTTCTGCGACCAGGACCATGTTGACAACTTTTGTAGTTGTAGAAATGTAAACCAGCAAAGGCTCACCAGGATTTGAAGCTACCAAGATTGGTAGTGTGGTGAGGAGCTGCTTCAGCTCTTGAAAGGCCTTTTCTACTTCTTTAGACCTATGGAATGGTCTGGACTTCCTCAAGAGTTTGAAGAAAGGTAGTGTCCACTCTGCCAGTCTTGAGATGAACCAGCTGAGTGCATCTCGACATCCAGATAACTTCTGGACATCCTTGATGTGGGCTGGGGGCCACATATCTTCTATGGCCTTGATCTTCGTCAAATTTGCCTCAATTCCTCTGTGAGTCACCAAGAAACCTAGCAGCTTCTCGGAGCTAACCCCGAAGACACACTTGTTCGGGTTCAGCTTAGTACGCATGTTGCACAACTTGTCGAAGATGGCTTGCAAGTTATCAAGGAGTGACTCCTTGTTCTTGATTTTCACGATGATGTCATCGACGTACACCTCCACCAAGTCTCTGATTAGCTCTCCAAATGGTTTGTATATAGCTTGCACAAAGGTTGAAGCAGCATTTTTGAGACCAAAGGGCATGGCAGTATAACAATACAATTCATCTACTGTTATGAAGGCAGTATGCTCTTCATCTTCCTTAGACATTTGGATTTGATGATATTCGGAATATGCATCTAAGAAACACAATAGCTCGCACCCAGAGGTGGATTCCACTATCTGATCTATTATAGGTAGTGGAAATGGATCCTTTGGACATGCCTTATTTAATGTGGTCTAGTCGATACACATCTGAAGCTTCCCGCCGGCCTTGGGTACAATGACATGGTTTGCCAGCCATTTTGGATGGAAGACTTCCCGGATGAATCCAGCTTCGAGCAGCTTCTTGATTTCTTGTCGTATAAAGTTTTGTCAATCTACTGATTGCTTCTGGGGCTTCTGGTGTACAGGCCGAGCATCGGGATAGATCTTCAGATTGTGCTCAATCACCTCCCTAGGGATCCCAGGCATTTGCGACGGTTGCCAGGCAAACACATCGACGTTGGCCCAGAGGAAACTGATGAGCGCGAGTTCATTTTCGTTGTTCAGACCTCCCGATATACGGGTAGTCTGAGTAGCATCAGAACCTATTTGGATGACTTTGACAGGAACATCGGTGTCGCCACTTGGTTGCACATGAGGTGCAGAAGTTGAGCCTCGATGACGAATGCTCGGTGGGTTTGGAGCTGGCTCCTTACCGTATGCTTCCTCCTGCGTTGTAGAAAGCGCGTGGAGTTCTTCTAATGCAGTGATTACTGCAGTGTGATCCCTACGTATCTGGAGAATGCCCGAAGGTGTTGGCATCTTCAACATCAAGTAGCCATAATGAGCGGCGTCCATGAACCTGTACAAGGCAGGCCTGCCCAGTATGGCATTCAACGGTAAGCTGATATGCGCCATGTCGAAGACCATCTTCTCGGTTTTGTAGTTCTCCCGAGTCCCGAAGGTCACGGGAGTGTGATGAAGCCGAGAGGAGTAATGGCCCCTGGACCTACCCCAGAAAAGGGTCGAGAGGGGCGAAGGTATGAAAGTCGGAGCTGGAGCTTAACAAAGGCTTCAAAGCTTATGAGGTTCAGCCCTGCACCTCCGTCCACTAGTACATGGTGGAGTTGAACATTGTTAACGGGTGGAGATACCATCAATGGCAGTTGGCCAGCTCTGATCATGTTGCGAGGGCAGTCCGAAGCATCGAAGGTGATGGCAGTGGGAGCTTTTGTAGCCATGTCTCGCCGCATTATCTTGAGGATGCGGCGGGAGGTAATGTCCCAAGAACCACCATAAATGGTGTTCAGGGTCTTCCAATGTTCGTTGTTAGAAATGTCAGAATCATCGTCGACGGTGTTGTAAACAGCCTTCAGGACCTTCTTGGGGTCCTAAAAACCTAGCTCCTCAGTTGGAGCTTTGTTGACTTTTTGTTTTCCTTCCCGCTGGCGAAAAGGAGCTTCTTCCCGGCACTTGTTGTAGCACTCGACAAGGTTATGGACCTCTCGGCATTCTTCCAGATTGTGCTTGTTCATCTTGTGGATCAGACACCACACTTTGGAGCTGCCACCGTCTTTTGACTATGTTCGAGGTTGTTTCTCGGGGCGTGGCCCCCCGCCACCCGGAGCTGCAGCGGTCGCAGCAGTGGGTGCACTGATTGACGACTTTTTCTTGCCGATGGATTTCTTCTTCTTTTTGCCATTACCAGAGGTAGTGGCTTCAGCTTTAGAGGACTTCTTGTTGGCCTCTGGAGCTGGCTTTGAGTGCATCTCACGGCCCTCTACAGCTTTAGCACATTTGTCTGCTAAGCTGAAGAGTTCTGTGACGCTCGTAACTTCTTTGGTTGTCAGCTTCTCAAGCATCTTGTCTCGAACGCCCTGTCTGAATGCAACGATAACAGAAGCACTCGAGATTTAAGGGATGATATTGCGTACCTGAGAAAATCGTTGGATGAAGGATTGCATCGACTCTCCTGTTTTTTGCTAGATAGCAAAAAGGTCCAATTCAGTGTTGGGTCGAGTGTATGAAATCCTAAAATTGGTAGTGAACTATTGGCATAGCTCTGTCCAACTATTGATGGAGTCAGGCAGGAGGCTCATAATCCAAGACCTAGCGGTACCAGTTAAAGCCACCGGGAAATGGTTGGCCATCACAGCCTCATTGCCCCCCGCTGCAAGTATAGCGGTGGAGTATATTTGAAGAAACTCGGCGGGGTTGATAGTCCCATCGAATTTCTCCGGCAAATAAGGCCGGAACTTCTATGGCCATCTAACCATGCGTAAGTGCATGGCTAGGGCAGAATGGCCTCCTTCTACTCCCTGAGGAGCAGGGTTGTCCTGATCCTTTGGCCTCTCGCGAGCATGTTCGATATGGACACGATCGTCCTGTTGCTGGTAATGTTGATCAACTTCCGACCGTAGATTGTGGGTCGAAAGCCTGGTGATGGTGTGGGTGCATCGTACCTCAGAGGGCAGCGAAGTCACCTGCTGGGATGCATCACGTCTCCTGTGCTACGAAGCTCGTGGACCAAGTCTTCCCGACAAGATCCGTTGTTGTGATGGTGCCTACCGCGAAGGGGGAGGACCCTCATTGCTGATGCCGACGGCTGCAGCTGCCACCAGATGGTCAACATCAGCTCTCCACTGCTCCATCGCACCTTGGGGTACTCCTGGAGACGGTGGGCGTTGCAGGAGAGCTCGCGCGGCAATGAGCGCGTGCTCAGGATTGTTATTTGTCGATGCGGTGATCGACGCAGATGCCCCATCTCGTCGCCTAGCATTGTTTGCTAGAATAGTTGGCGGCTATTGTGGCATCATGCCCGTCGGGAAAACGGCGCCTGCTGGCTACTGCATATTGGAGGGATTGCCTCCAGCAAGCTGTTCAGCGTGGTTGCCATTAGAAAACCCTGCGGTGGAGTTCACCATCTTGCGATCTCAGGTGCCCCCCTACCTGGCGCGCCAAATGTCGAGGTGTAGCAACCCATGGAGGTTCTTTTATTGGTTTGGGCGTGCGGAGATCAAGATCAAGATGGTGACACCGGGGTTTTACGTGGTTCGGGCCGCCTGAGCGTAATACCTTACTCCACGGGGCGTGTGTTGTGGTATTGAGGATTTTAGTCGTGTTGGCGGTTGTATCAGCTTGTATCCTATGCACCGTGTGGTGCAGTCCTTTATAGTCTAAGGACTAGCCATTACAACATTTTCCTTGCCCGACATGTGGCCTCGGCATATTTAATAGCCTAATACACAGTCTAAGAGTATTAAGCGTGGTTAATAGTGTGATAACGTGCCTTAATGGTCACGTTACCCCTATTCACAATCCACTGATTGTGTGTCATTAATATGGCATTAATGACACGTAAGCAGGTCTTGTAACTGCCGCTTTAACTCTTGAATGTCCGTGTTGTTGGAGATCCGCCAGTGTATCTGTTGATGCTGTAGGTCCGAAGGTTCCACACGTGGCAGCTTTGGAGCTTCCCCTTATGGGGACGTAGCTCCGGAAACACTATACACGTGGCGGCCCAAGAGCTCCCCTCTGTCGGGGTTTAGGTCCGGGTTCATTGTACACGTGTTGACTGCGGAGCTTCCCTATATTGGGAGTTTAGCTCTGGTCTTACATTACATGTGTCAATCCCGGAGCTACCCATATGAGGGAGGCGGGTCCAGCGCAGTGTGACATGTGGGTCCTGAGGTGACCTTCAACTTTGACAGGTGGAACTCTCTCCCACTTCTTGCGGTACCATGGGGTACCCGGTACGCAGGGTACCGACAGACACAGTTCACTCGCAATCTTGTTGGCTCCTCCACCAGGAATACTTCTAGAAACCGACCATTCTTGGTTCACATTCTTCGTGTGCTGCAATGAAACACATAACAAGATTTAGAATGTGTTGGTTTGAACTACCTCAAAGTATAGATCAAAGTGAGTATACAGGAATTTATTTGGTATTTTTGGAGCAGTTCTACTATGAGCACTTGAATTTTGAAGTTGGAATCGAAATCTAGAAATAATGTTTCTGGTAATACCACTTGCACTACTGGAAACTAGAGTTCAATATCTTTCTAACAAAATAATAAAAGTATTAAAAATACACTGGTTACAATGAAAATAAAACCCAAAAGTAAGAAAATATAATATCAACATTAAGGATAACTTACATCCTCACGATTCACTCTATATTCGTAGGCGGTCCGAAGATGCTCGCATACATAATACTCGCATAAGACGCTCCTTGGAGGCTGCTTGGGACAAGGATAATATGTTGATATGTGCAATGCATCCTTCTTAGGAGGTCTCTGACCGCCAAGTTTTTCCGCGTAAAACCGCCAAGCGCTGTAATACAAGAAATGTCATGTAGAACTTGTCATCACATTTTAAATGTGTGTAAATTAAAAGTATCGAATAACCGTACAATTTCAAATTGGAAAGGAAATCTTTGCAACGATCTGGTGGGTAATCGGTTGGGTCCAAGACTGTTGCCAAACCCTGTGTTGGCTTGATGAAGATCATTATGTAATGTTCACTGTACACGTACAAACACACGTGTTGAGTTAACAATTAGCAATAATTGCTATTTCAATGTCATGTGTCAAACTTACTCGAAGTGGTACGAAGCCTTAACAAGGTACTTGCGATCTTTGATAAAGTTAAAGATGGCATGTCCTATGTAAGCAACAACCTCTGTCATTTTATCCTTCTTTTGTTTTGTGATTGATTTTTCAAATTCTTTTTCATGTGCTTGTACTCTTTTAAGTTATGTTCCACCTTAAAGTCGAATATCGTCTTTGCAATCAGTGTAGGGTCAAGGATACCTATCTTGGTGTTCAGCTTCTCATTATCCATGTATTGCATCTTATTGAAGAAGTCCAGAATTGTTATAATCTCATGAAATATGTATGCATGTAGTAAGAAAAGCAAATATGAAATATTAGAGGCGCTTACAAGCACCAGATGAGTAGCATGTTGATTTCAAGCATGCCTCGACGGAAAAGGCTATGTAGATTATCAAAGAGAAGATCTCATTTATTTGCTCCAGTTCTCCAAAATGCTTCTTTTGGCACACGAAATGTGACGTAACAAAGATCATATTTTGTGCTGGCAGTGATATACCACTCATGCATTCTTTTGTGCGAAACGGGTTGTTTGCTAAGTAGTACCGATGTCATGAACGGCTTCCCATTCTTATATTTAGGAGGAACATTCTTAATCGTGTATATTGGGACTCCTGGTTTAACAAAAGCCTTTTGCCGATTATATATGACACCGTCTTCTTCCCACTCCTCAATATCTTCTAAAGCTGGCTCATGTGAAGAACGAGATGCATTCGATTTTCCAATATTTTCCTTCAGATATTCCAAATATTTTGACACTTCTTTATAAGGTTTCTTATTTTTGTATGATCTAACTTTCATAGGCACTGATGACTGAGGAGTAGTTGTTGGAAGTTGGACACTGGCTTGTTGTTGAACATGTTGTTCAACTGATTGCTCTTTAATACCAGCAACTTGCTCTAGTACTGCTTCAAGCTGTTGCTCAACTGGTTGCTATTTACTACCAGCAGCTTGCTCTGATACTACTTCGAGCTATTGTTCAACTTATTGCTCTTGGTTATCTTTACTAGCAAGGTTACTATCATCCTCGCTGAGACATAGTAGTAGTGAATCTTCCTAGACTTTTGGCTTAGAAGATGAGGTTGCGGTATTTTAATATGCGACGGGGCTAGAAATCAGCTCATCATCCAACAGATATCACGTCAATGCCAAAGGATTAATTGTTGACAGCCTGACCCAGAGTCGTGATTCCCTCATGTGTGATGTGGTCTATTACATAATCCTCATAATCATCATTATTAATGATCTAAAGAACTTGCACCACAACATAATACAACAGAAGTGAATTATCGTTGAAGTCACGATCAGGCTTTGCCATAGCAATGGCAACGTGTTTGGTTTTGTTCCCTGCTCTGCCGATTGGGGCAAGAAGACGAAAAAATTTGTCCTTAACAACATCATCGACAACGAACTTATGCAAAGTTGAGCGTGGCACAGAACCAACGCTGCTAGGGTAGGCAGCTGGAGATACCAAATGCTACTTTGCCATGAGAAACATCGTTGTACTCAGTGCCACTAATTGTACTGATTGTCTAAGTTGATCCATTATTTCTTGCACATTTTCCTAGACCTTTTGAGCAATCATTTCATCAAGTGTTTTCCTGAACTGCTCATGTCTTCTATATGTATTTTTATCCTTCGAGAAACCATCTCTCCAAGGCATCTGAGAAGAGATTGCTCGAACCTGTCCACTGTGTTCAGGGTTTCCTAAGATAGCGGTAAGTTGGTCATTCTCCCTCTTCGGCTTGAAGAGACCCTTCTGTCGCTTTTCAATTACTTCTTTCATTTTTTGCTCTACTTCATTCACAGAGTTGGGATTTTAAAGTTTGCCCTCGTTGGTCAAACCTGACCGAGCAAATACACACCACTGAGTTCTCTCATTGTAGTCTTCTAATGGGTGAGGATTGCCCTTAATGGTAATTTCCTCTAATATCTTATTCCATTTCTGAACTTTGTTCGCATATGTGGCAGACCCCAAGCGATGATGGTATTTGTTTTTTTGGCAAGCTCTGACCTAGTTGCACTTAGGGCTTTAGCATCAGGTGTGGTCTTTTGACGAAAAAATTTTTGCCACTGAGCTTGTGTGATTTTTTCCATCTTCTTCGAGCTAGGGACCTTATCGGTCTTAACATAAGCATTCATTTCGCTCTTCCAGCCATGAAACTTCTTGCCACAAGAGACCAATGTTGCTTTTTTTACAGCTTCTTCTGTGCCTTTCGGGAACTTGAATTGTTTCTTTATCCTCTCCCAAAACTCATTCTTGTTCTCCTTAGGTAACTTTCTCCAATTCTCGGTTGTGATCGGCACGAGCTCTCTAACAAGACAACTGCATGCATTTTGGTATTTTGTAACTGAATCATGTGGTTCTTAGGGAATCCCACATGGACCGACACTTGTTATGTATATGATGCGGTTCAATGGGCCCTTATTAGGACCTCGTTGCCCTTGTTTTCACTTGAGTGAACCTGTGGATTCAACCATTGGAGAACCTTCTATGGTTTTAGAAGCCGAAGTCACCTCATTGTCTTCACGATTAAGCTAGGTAGAAAATAATTATAAGACTTCATATACTTGACAATCAACATTGACTTGAACAGTTGGAGTTATGATGCGTGATCCATACCTCGTCGGCAGGCATATTCTGGGTCAGATCTTCTGAAGTCTTTTTAATTATCATATTTGGAAAAGGATTTGATGGACTATGAAAGGAGCCTAAATTGTTGGAGTCACTAAACTCCATATTGCCTTCTTCATTGTTACTACCAGCAACAGTCTTCTTAGGGCTTTCCATTCTCGAACTAATAAGACAAAAAATATGTCCCACTTCAATGAAAGCTACAAAATTAATGCTCTAACACATAGGAGAAATATGATGATAAATGCTCTAACACATAGGATAAATATGACCCACTTATATAGCATAAACCATGAGAAGAAGAGGCAACATACTAATACATAGGAAAAATATTATGATAGTAGATATTAAGTGAGGCACCACAATCAATTAACCATATATTTGTTAGTAAGGAACTGTGCATGAGCATATTGATATGGCAACTCTTAAACCAACAACAAAGTTGGGCTAATAATGCTTCCATCTTCATGTTTTATTTCAAGTTGCGTTGCATGGTTCTTTGCGGCGACTGACCAAGGCATTCTAGGGTTTGAGGCGACTGACCAAGGCGATTGACCAAGTTCCATTCTAGGGTTTGAGGCGATTGACCAAGGCATTAGGCATGTGTATTGCTTGTATCAAAGGCCGATAAGAAAATCTAGGGTGCGGCAGCGGGGAGAATATGAATCGACCGGCGACGAGTGCGAGGAGGGAGGCGGCACGGGGATGGAGGAGGGAAGGAAGTGGCAGTGTACCTGGCGGCAAGGTTGAAGTTCGGCGGCGATGGAGAGGGCAAAGCTCTGCGTACTTGGAAGGAAGGGAAGGAAGCGGCGAGGGCGAAGCTCGGCAGCAAGACCGAATCTCGGTGACAATAGCGAAGCTCGGCGGCGAGGGCTGCGAAGACTTGGCGGAAAATGAAATTTTGGCAGCCTGACAGCGTCTAAGTGAAATCACCAAGGTTAGGTTTTTCCAAGAGGATGAACGTTGTTATATAGACGCCTATCTTCTCAAGCGGGCCCTAATGAAAAACCGACTGCGCAGAGGACTTCTCTAAGGCGGTTATTCAGTAACAACTGCCTGAAAAGATCTTTATGTAGGCTTAATTAATATTCTTGATTAAAATGAAAGGCCATTTAAAAGTCCAAATTCCACTTTCTTGTAATATGCTTTAGTATTAAAGGTTCCTAATAAATTTCACTTGAGAAAACCTTTGAAATTGGTGAGAACATAAAAAACATATAACACTGGTTATTTGTCATTTTTCTATCTTGATGAATATATTGAATTTTTCAATGGAACTTTTTAGTCATCATACCAACCTCCATTATTTTTTCAGATTTTTATAAAAAAATTTGAATCAATGTGTGTTCAAAATTTGAAGACTGCGTATATGTACATGAGCATTTAATTAGAATGATGGATAATTTGAATTTTGACATGTTGGAATGCTTTAAAAAATTAACGAAATTCATACATGTATAAATAAGACAAATATGTTCATACAAACCAATTTCAGTGAAAGATCTCTTTTTTAGGAGATACAAAAATGTGAATAATATGTGAGAATAAATTAATTTGATATTTACCAAAACATTACAATGTTAGCTATACAAGTTCTAAAATACTTGGTCTAGTTGGTAGATATTAATTTTTTAATAATATAGGAAAAAATCATTGAATTTGGACTCAATTTGTTGAATCTATATATGTTTGAGTATTTATATGTGAATCTAAATAAAAAAGAAGCAATGGAAAAGAAAACTAAAGATCGGGCTCGTGCCTTTATCACAGATGGTTTTTTAGCAACAACTATCTACAGTAGTTAAAAACCATCTGTAAAAAATGTACTGAGTCCAGGCTTAATTAATATTCTTGATTAAAATGAGGGGCCTTTTAAAAGCTCAAATTCCATTTTCTTGTAATATGCTTTAGTATTAAAGGTTCCTATTAAATTTCACTTGGGAAACCTTTAAAATTGGTAAGAACATAGAAAACAAATAACCCTAGTTATTTGTCATTTTTCTACCTTGATGAATATAATGATTTTTTTCATTGAATTTTTCAGTAGAACTTTTTAGTCATAATACCAACCTCTATAATTTTTTCAGAATTTTATAAACTTTTCTCAATCAATCTGTGTTCAAAATTTGAAGAATGCCTCATATGTATATGAGCATTTGATTAGAATGATGGATAATTTGAATTTTGACATGTTGGTATGCTATAAAAAATTAACAAAATTCATACATGTATAAATAAGATAAATATGTTCATATAAACCAATTTTAATGAAAGATCCTTTTTTGGAGATACAAAAATGTGAATAATATGTGAATAAAAATTAATTTGATATTTACAAAAAAATTACAATGTTAGCTATAAAAGTTTTAAGATATTTGGTCTAGTTGGTAGATATTAATTTTTGAACAATATAGGAAAAAGAATCACCGAATTTGGACTCAATTTGCAGAATCTATACATGTTTGAGTATTTATATTTGAATTTAAATAAAAAAATTAAGTGAAAATAAAACTGAAGAATAGGCTCGGACCTTTATCACAGGCGGTTCTGTAGCAACAACCGCCTAAGAAAATTCTTATCACTGGCGGTTTTTTAGCAACAACCGCTTACGAAAATTCTTATCACATATAGTTCTTCATTAAAATTCGCGTGTGAAAAAGGACGACTATATAAAGGGCCTCTTTGGCACCGCAGAAAATCTAACCCGAGAAATTTTCCATCGATGACGCCAGGCTGCCAAACTTTTACAACGTGTGCGCGATGTTCCTTTCATTAGTTGATCAAACTTCAAACAGAAAAAAGGTTCGACGCGGCTTCTTCTTCCACTGTCCTATTTTTAGTTTGTTGTCCTGTTTTCAGTTTTGTTTTGTTGAGTTTAACTCGATCCATATCCCCTATGTAGTTGAGTAAACAACTTGTAGTCAAACAACTTCCATCGTAGAGAAGATGTAGTTGAGCCTCCTCTTGAGCTTCTCCATGAGTTTTGTAGAAAAAAAGTAGATTTGAAGGATTAAAGGTTGAAGATGAATACAAGCACATCACATGTTCGATGAAATGTTTCAATGAGTAGACCCAACTTCAAAAATCCATTACTCTGTAGAAAGCTCAAAAAATCCTCAAACAAATTTTGGTGTACTCCACTTGATTTGAACTTTACAGTGGTGCAAATTATCTAGTATGAAAATGCATAGACATTTATTTAGGTTCATTGTTTTAGTATAAACACACCAAAAAAATTCTGTTATTGAATTATAAATTCTGTTATTGAAGCATGGACCGCCGAGCGTGGATGTATAACATGCCAAGGCCTGATCATATGTACATTCAAAATGTTGCAAATGTTTTTGAAGCATCCAAGAGACATGCAAAGATTCAAAAGATAGATGACATATTATGTCCATGTATCGACTGCGAATATAAGATTGATTGGATAGATACTATAGTAATCCAATCTCATTTGGTGAAAAGAGGTTTCAAAGAAAACTACATAATATAGGTAGAGCATGGTGAGTTAGATACACATGAAGTGGATAAAGATGATGTGAGAGGTTCAGATGACGATAATGTTCATATCGATGATGGTAGTGACAATCAAGATGGTGATGATGATGATGAGTTTGATTATGAGGAGATGTTGCGTCACATCGAACCACATGTATTGATTTCTATGGGAGCAAGTAAAGGTTTAAGTAAAATAGAGATATTGCAGAATGCAGCGACGGATCTTTTATATGATAAATCAAAGGATTGTCATAAAGAGTTTACTATATTGCGTGCAGTTTTAGAACTAGTTGAAAGCCACACACGGATAGTCCGATTGTAGTTTCTTTGATCTTTTGAATCTTTTGGTAAAAAATCTTCTAAATCCAAATAAACTGCCCAGAAGCACTTATAAAGCAAAGAAACTTCTTTGCCTGATGGCACTAGGTGTGACAAAAATACACGCTTGTATGAACCATTGTATTATGTATCACAAAGAGCATGAGCTCGCAACTAGATGCCCCATCTACGGTGTCAGTAGATACAAGAAGGACTACAGTCACCAGTATGTTACCAACATGAATAAGTCCCATAAGAATAAGAAGTTTATTATTGGCTCTGAAGGTGACGATGACGATACTTCTAACGATGCAGGCAGGAAGAATAAGAGAAAAATTCCTACCTTGGTGACGTGGAACCTTCCAGTAATTGATCGCGTGAAGCGTTTGTTTTCAAACCCTAGGGAGGATGATCTTATGCGTTGGCATTCTGAGCAGCGCAAGAAAAATGAAAAACATATTTGACACCCTGGTGATGCAACCCAGTGGAAAAAATTTAATATTCAGTATCCAGATTTTGCTTGGGTATAGACCGAATGAATCTGTTTGGTGAAAAAAAAGAGCATACACAAACATGCCTCGTGGTCTTAACGATGTACAACCTACCAACGTGGTTGTGTCACAAAAGAAAATATATTTTGTTATTGTGATGCCCGGTTCCGAAAACTGAACCAAGCTAATGCATATGTGTGCCCAGGATGTTCAACACACATACACGAGTGCAATCACAAAAGAGTATACAGAAAATTACCATAGAACAAGATTAATTATCAAATTTTATTACACAAACCATATTATCCTCGAATACAAGCTCTAATGAATATTAATGACAACTTCAACTAATGCAGTGGAAATAAACTAATTAAGCAACTAAGCAAACTAAGCAAAAGGGATAGCGCAGTTCCATGCAACACCACAGGCAAAGCTGACGGTAGACACGGCCTAGAACTCCGCATTATCGCCATTAAACTCACAATTCTGACCTACAACTGTTGGGGGGGGGATTGCAAGAGTGAGTACATGTCGTACTCAGCAAGTGTGGAAAGTATGACATGTGGCTGATTCAAATGACGACAATAATAATGGCAAAGTGCTGAAAAGTACAGTAAAACATTTGAAAAGCAATATATTATATGTATGTGAAGTAACCCCATCATAATCACGAGTAATACCATAATACTAAACTGAATTCATTACCATTATCAATAAGTCCAGATTTCACCATTGCCAATAACCATATTCAATACCAGAAATAAATCCATAACCAACCATAACCATCTCCATAACCATTACCATAACCATTACAATAACCATTACCAATACCAAATACCCTCTAATCATGGAAGTTGTCCAGGTGCTCATAACCGGGAGCACGGCTATCATGATAGTTTTAATAGACTCTGCAGAGTTTGTACCACTTTACCCACGTGTTTGTGATTCCATCACCCGTCGGCGACTAAAGAACCTCCCTTATGCCAATTACACTTCCTTTGGTGTATGGCCAAGAGATCACAAAATAGCCTTTACAAAAACATTACTAGTCTATTCAGACCCCACTGAGGTTTCACCGGTGGCGATGCCTCCAACTGAGCACATCTTCAACCAAGGGCCCCCTCTTGAGCCATTCGGATCCCAGGGTAGTCCCACCAATCCTCAACAAACCCAATCCGACTACCCCTTCCCCGAGCATCCACAATGGTCCAAAAAGCACTAGCAAAGCCCTAATTAATCAGCTACGCCGCACCCATACTTGGCCTCGTGGTGGCACTGTAGTCCTGGCCTATTCTTGCATGAACCGGTCCTTAGATATAAAGCAAGCAAACCACCATAACATCCAACCCATCCACATACCAGGCTTTCTTAGATCATCCATTACCATATCATATTTAACCAGTTCATGTTAACCATAATCTCATCCATGCATAATTAAGTTGAGTGGTATAGTTGTTTTCCATCCCAGTTGATTAAGCGAAGCAAAAAGGTAAAAATCCATCCCGACTCTCTACCGTAAATTCCAGGTGACAAGGGTGGTTTAACAAGTCTAGTAAACTTCCTACCATAGGATTCCCATCAAATTGACACAGCATGCAGTTTTCAAACAAAACATTTATTTTAAAAAGGATCAATATGCTTCAAGGACACTTGCCTTGCTCCGGCGGATAGGGTTGCTCAAGTGCTTCGAAGTCTTGGTTATGGAAATCCTCGTACACGACCTCTTGAGCACTTCCCTCTACTCATGATCACACATACAAGAATATACATACAAATCAACATGATGCACACATATCAATGAACATGCAATGATATGCATGCATGCAAAGATCAATTATTAATTAACTATGGTTGTTTATTAATTAGATGCAACTAGTTCATACGTGTTCATCCGAGTTTACAGGGGTTTTAGCGAGAATTAACGTTGCTGAAAATAAAAAGACGATGCAACTAAAATCAATTTACGTCTATTAGATCTAATACGTCGCAAAAATTCGCATCGGGAAAAATGAATCCTACCGTAGATGTGATGGCTTCGAAGATCGCGGAACGAAGGTGACGCGTAGACGAAGTGGAGTAGACGGCGCAAGGTCCTCCGGCGGCACGACGACGGCGACGACGATCTCCGGCGGACGGCGGCACCCTCCTCTTTTTCTTCCTCTTCTTCCCCTCTTTTCTTCCCCTGGCGGCTGCTCTGGACTCCTCTTTTTCTCTTGTCGCTAGGGCTTCTTTCCCCTGGGTGGCGGCGCGGTTTTCTGGTCACTCTGCGGTTTCTGAAGTCGAAGCAAACACGAAGCCCTCGGGTCCTTTTTTAGTGGCGGGCGGTAGGGCACTAGGGCCGGCGCTGTGGCTGACTCGGCCTGGCGAGCGCAGCTGGCGCGCGAAGCGCTGGGGCCAAGGCGTGGGCGGTCGGGGCCGGTCGGGGTCGCGCGATGCGGGAGCGTGCGGCGCGGGGCTGGCGGGGTCACGCGGGATCGGGCGAGGCCAGGGCGGCACGGTGTGCGGGAGCCAGGCGCGCGGTCAACGCGCTGGCGGCGCGGGAGGCGCGAGGTGGGCCAGGGCGACCGTGCGGTGGGGGCCAGCGGGGCAGGCGGCGGGGCGCGTGGCGCGGGAGGCCAGGGCGAGCGTGCGGTGCGTCGGCACGAGCGGGCGGATCGGGGCAGGCGCAGGAGCGGGGGGGGGGGGGGGGGGGGGGGGGCTGCTGTGCGGGGTGGGCCAACGCTGGCTGGGCCAGCTTGGCCTGGCTAGCGGCGGGGTTTTCCTTTTTTTTCTTTTCTTCTTTCTTTTTTTTCTTTTCTTTTTATAAATAAATATTAATATATATTATATATTTTTCTATATACATACTTTATTTTTATTTTTTTTTATTATTATTATATATTTTTTATCATACCTTTTTTATTTACATGTATATATTATTATATATTATTTATTTATATATATATATTTCTTTTATTATATTTTTTATATATTATTGATTATTATTTATTTATACTTATTCCCTAATACATGTTTTATATCTTTATTTTCTTTTTCTCTATTAATGTTTAATGCATGAATATGTATGCAATGCATGATGCCAAAATTTAGGGTGTTACAAACCTACCCCCTTAAAATGAATCTCGCCCTCGAGATTTGATAGCGTGGAGAAAAGATGAGGGAATTTAGCCTTCAGGTCTTCTTCATGTTCCCATGTAGCTTCGGCTTCCGTATGGTGTTTCCATTGCACTTTGCACTAACGGATCCTCTTATTTCTCGTGACTCTTTCCTTTACGTCCAAGATCTTGATAGGTTGCTCGACATAGGACAAATCCTCTTGAAGTTCTAACTCGTCCATCAGCACTTGTTCTTTCGGCACCCTGAGACACTTCTTGAGTTGGGAAACATGAAACACATCATGTACGTCTGAAAGATGAGCTGGCATCTCCAACTTATATGCTACTTCTCCTCTTTTGTCCAAAATCTTGAATGGTCCAATATAACGAGGTGCCAGTTTTCCTTTGACGTTAAACCGTCGTTGACCTCTGATAGGTGACACTTTGAGGTATACAAAATCTCCAACTTCAAAAGTTAGACTCCTTCGCCTATTATCAGCATAACCTTTCTGTCGAGACTGGGCAGCCTTTAAGTTTTCCCGTATAATTTGTACTTACCTTTCAGCATCTTGTAACACGTCAAGACCAAACACTTGATTCTCTCCGGTTTCATTCCAAAACAAGGGAGTCCTACACTTCCTTCCGTACAATGCTTCGTAGGGTGACATTTTTAGACTTGCTTGGTAGCTATTGTTGTACGAGAATTCAGCGTACGACAAACTTTTATCCCAACTTTTCCCATGCTTTAAAGCACAAGCTCTTAAGATGTCTTCCAAAATTTGGTTGGTCCTCTCGGTTTTTCCATCAGTTTGAGGGTGATACGCCGAACTGAAGTTTAACCTTGTACCCATAGCTTCATGCAATTTCTGCCAAAATCTGGAGGTAAACTGAGAACCTCTATCCGAGACTATCTTCTTCGGCACTCCGTGTCGACACACAATATGCTCCATATACAATTCTGCTAGCTTCGCGGTGGTATATGTGGTCTTGACAGGGATGAAGTGAGCTGATTTTGTCAACCGATCCACAATAACCCATATTCAGTCATAGCCAGACTGAGTTCGCGGTAATCCAACTATAAAGTCCATACCAATCTCTTCCCACTTCCACTTTGGGATCTTTAATGGTTGTAATAATCCAGCTGGCCTTTGATGTTCAGCTTTCACTCGTCGGCACACATCACAAAGTTCAACATATTCAGCTATGTCCTTTTTCAAGCTGGCCCACCAATAGCATGTCTTTAAGTCCTTGTACATCTTCGTACAGCCGATATGAATTGAGTAAGGCGAGTCATGTGCCTCCTTCAATATTGTTTCCCGAATATGCCTCACATTAGGCACAACGATTCTCTTTCCGAGCCATAAGGTACCATGTTCGTCTTCATCAATCTGAATTCTCTCCCTTCCTCAGTCCTTTCCTTGATTTCCTTGATCTCTTCATCCATGGTTTGTGCTTCTCGAATTCCTTGCTCCAAGGTTGAATTTAACTCCATTATTCCCATCTCATTCATGAATCCGAGGTTCAACCGTTCGAATTCCTTACATAGCTCAGATTGTAATTCTCGAACCGTGAGTCAATTACTTACTCCTTTCCGACTCAAGGCATCGGCCACTACATTGGCCTTTCCTGGATGATAGTTGATCCCCACATCATAGTCCTTGATGAGCTCCAAACATCTTCGTTGCCTCAAATTCAGATCTGTTTGTGTGAAAATATACTTAAGACTCTTGTGATCCGTATAAATTTCACACCTATGTCCAAGAATATAGTGTCTCCAAATCTTCAATGCATGTACCACAGCTGCAAGTTCTAAATCATGTTTTGGGTAATTCTGCTCATGTTTCTTCAATGTCTTGACGCATAGGCGACCACTTGACCTTCTTGCATGAGCACACATCCTAATCCTTGTCTTGATGCATCACAATATATATCAAAACTCTTGCTCACGTCCGGTAATACTAACACCAGCGCGGTTTTCAACCTTTTCTTTAACTCCTCAAAGCTATCCTGACAAGCTTGAGTCCATCGGAATGCCTTTCCGTTCATGAGTAATTCGGTCATAGGCTTGGCTATTTTGGAGAAATCCTTGATGAATCGGCGGTAATATCCAGCCATTCCAAGGAAACTCCGAATATCCTTGACATTCTATGGCGGTTCCCACTTAAGCACATCTCTCACCTTCCCTGGGTCAACTGATACTCCTCCTCCAGAAATAATATGGCCTAAGAAAGAAACTTCCCGTAACAAGAATTGACATTTATTGAACTTGGCATACAATTGGTGTTCCCGTAGCTTCTGCAATGTAAGCTTCAAGTGTTCTTCATGTTCTTCCTCGCTTCTCGAGTATATCATAATGTCATCGATGAACACTACAACGAATTTATCCAGATATTCCATGAAGACCTTATTCATGAGATACATAAAGTACGCAGGCACGTTCGTCAATCCAAATGACATGACGGTGTACTCATAAGATCCATATCGTGTCCGAAATGCTGTCTTGGGTATATATGATGGTCAAATCTTCATTTGGAAGTATCCTGACCGCAAGTCGATCTTGGAGAAAATGCAGGCACCCTTCATTTGGTCGAACAAATCCTCTATACGGGGCAGTGAGTACTTGTTCTTAATTGTCACTTTGTTGAGAGACCTATAGACCACACACATCCTCTGGGTTCCATCCTTCTTATCTACGAAGAGCACAGGCGCTCCCCAAGGTGAAGAACTAGGGCGAATAAAACCTTTCTCTAGTTGCTCTTGAATTTGTTTCTTGAGCTCCGCTAATTCCATAGGAGGCATCCTATACGGCCTCTTAGCTATAGGTGCAGTTCCAGGTATTAAATCAATAACAAACTCAATGTCTCGATCAGGTGGCATACCTGGCAACTCATCCGGAAACACATCCAAAAATTCACACACTACCGGAATCTCCTCAATTGCGGCACCGTCCATATGATTCAGCTCCAATTGCTTCGGTGCGGTTTGAGATGCTTCAAATTCTACGGTGATCCCTTCCTCATTAGTTAATTTCACCGTCTTTGTGGCACACTCAATAACTCCATTGTGCTTCCTCAACCAGTCCATACCAAGTATAATGTCCAATCCTTGAGAATCCAAAACAATGAGGTTGGCGGAGAAATCTACCCCCCTTATTCTAAGGCTTACTTTTGGACATACTATATTTGTCCTCATCTCTCCTCCAGGAGACTTAACCAATAGAGTAAACATGATATGAGAGATAGGCAAACTATACTTGGCAACATACTTCGATGCAATGAATGAATGCGATGCTCCAGAATCAAATAACATAGTCGCGGGGTTGGAGTTGGCGAGAAACATACCAATGACCACGTCATCCGCTTGTTGAGAATCCTTCGTAGAGACATGGTTCACATTGCCACGAGCAAAATTCTGCTGTCCACGGCTTCCTTGTGGCGCTCCTCCATTGGGTCTTGGGTTTTGCCTCGGTGCATTGCTCCCTTGACCAAGGCCTGACTTAGGACATTGATGCGCAAAGTGTCCAGCTTCTCTAAGGTATAACACTTCTTAACTCCACCAGAATTATTGGGACGAGTTTGGTTTTGAACATTAGCACCAGGAAAATTAGCACGAGGTGCATAAGGCATTGGAGGCCTAGGTGCTTGCATGACAGGGCGCTGCTGCTCAAACTGAGTTGGGCGCGGTGCATAACCAGGGCGCTGAGCAGGAATAGAGGAGATGTAATGAGGCGCATTGGGCAGCGCAAAGCGAGGGCGCACATTACTTCCTTGTTGCTGTCCTTGATATGGCGCCTTCCTCTTGATTTCTTGATCCATCTCGTGGATCTTGTTCTCAACCACAATTGCTTTGTCCACAAGCTTCTGAAAATTGGCATAATCGCAGTTGAGTAGTTGCACTTGGATCTCATTGTTCAAGCCCCTCATGAACAAGTAATGTTTCCGGCTGTCGCGACTAACATCCTCAGGCGCATACCTTGAGAGTTGAGTAAACTTGTTGAGATATTCACTCACGCTTGATCTTCCTTGCCTTAAGTTCTCGAATTCTTGCCTCTTCAAGATCATAACACCTTCCGGCACATAATGAGAACGGAAACTCTCCTTGAATTCTGCCCAGGTGATCCTCTCTTGATCCTCATGAGCATTGCATAGTGAATCCCACCAATCGGCAGCTGCTCCAACGAGTTGATGAGAAGCAAATAGGACCTTCTCTCGGTCACTGCATTGGACAATAGCAAGTTTCTTCTCCACGGACTTGAGCCAATCATTAGCATCCATAGGGTCGGCAACTTGAGCAAAGGTTGGTGGTCTAGTCCTCATAAACTCTCCCAATCGGTTATGAGGAGGCGGGGGTGGCGGTGGAGGCATGTGGGGCTGATTGTTGATGTTACTGCCAGCCTGCATGTGTCCCATAGTTTGTATCATGGTCTGCATGAGCTAGTTCTGCATGGTCAGTAGCTGCTCAATATTGATAGCTCCATGAGCAGGTCCTTGTCCAGTATTGTTCTGAGGTACTCCATGGTTCTCCTCCTCACCATTGACATCCCTCTGATTGCGAGTCCTCACCATCTGAAGGAGAGCAATAGGTAAGAATTTAGAAACGTCCCCAACTATATGCATCAAGGGATATGAAACTAACAACTAGCTACACTAGCCTAGGTGGACATGGCAATGCTAAAGCATCCCAAAATCCTCTATTAAGCACACAAGCAAACGATATATATATAGCAAACAACACACTAAGCAAAAACACATCGATTCCTGAGTGCTCCTATGTGCTCTAAAGTGTCCATTCTATCTAGGCTACGTCCTATGGTCAACCTGTGGCTCTGATACCAATCTGTGACGCCCGGTTCCGAAAACTGAACCAAGCTAACGCATATGTGTGCCCAGGATGTTCAACACACATACACGAGTGCAACCACAAAAGAGTATACAGAAAATTACCATAGAACAAGATTAATTATCAAATTTTATTACACAAACCATATTATCCTCGAATACAAGCTCTAATGAATATTAATGACAAGTTCAACTAATGCAGCGGAAATAAACTAATTAGGCAACTAAGCAAACTAAGCAAAAGGGATAGCGCAGTTCCATGCAACACCACAGGTAAAGTTGACGGTAGACACGGCCTAGAACTCCGCATTATCGCCATTAAACTCACAATTCTGACCTGCAACTGTTGGGGGGGATTGCAAGAGTGAGTACATGTCGTACTCAGCAAGTGTGGAAAGTATGACATGTGGCTGATTCAAATGACGAATATAATAATGGCAAAGTGCTGAAAAGTACAGTAAAACATTTCAAAAGCAATATATTATATGTATGTGAAGTAATCCCATCATAATCACGAGTAATACCATAATACCAAACTGAATTCATTACCATTATCAATAAGTCCAGATTTCACCATTGCCAATAACCATATTCAATACCAGAAATAAATCCATAACCAACCATAACCATCTCCATAACCATTACCATAACCATTACAATAACCATTACCAATACCAAATACCCTCTAATCATGGAAGTTATCCAGGTTCTCATAATCGGGAGCACGGCTATCGTGATAGTTTTAATAGACTCTGCAGAGTTTGTACCACTTTACCCACGTGTTTGTGATTCCATCACCCGTCGGCGGCTAAAGAACCTCCCTTATGCCAATTACACTTCCTTTGGTGTATGGCCAAGAGATCACAAAATAGCCTTTACAAAGGGATTACTAGTCTATTCAGACCCCACTGAGGTTTCACCGGTGGCGATGCCTCCAACTGAGCACATCTTCAACCAAGGGCCCCCTCTTGAGCCATTCGGATCCCAGGGTAGTCCCACCAATCCTCAATAAACCCAATCCGAATACCCCTTCCCCGAGCATCCACAATGGTCCAAACAGCACTAGCAAAGCCCTAATTAATCAGCTACGTTGCACCCATACTTGGCCTCGTAGTGGCACTGTAGTCCTGGCCTATTCTCGCATGAACCGGTCCTTAGATCTAAAGCAAGCAAACCACCATAACATCCAACCCATCCACATACCAGGCTTGCTTAGATCATCCATTACCATATCATATTTAACCAGTTCATGTTAACCATAATCTCATCCATGCATAATTAAGTTGAGTGGTATAGTTTTTTTCCATCCCAGTTGATTAAGCGAAGCAAAAAGGTAAAAATCCATCCCGACTCTCTACCGTAAATTCCAGGTGACAAGGGTGGTTTAACAAGTCTAGTAAACTTCCTACCATAGGATTCCCATCAAATTGACACATCATGCAGTTTTCAAACAAAACATTTATTTTAAAAAAAAGGATCAATATGCTTCAAGGACACTTGCCTTGCTCCGGCGGATAGGGTTGCTCAAGCGCTTCGAAGTCTTGGTTATGGAAATCCTCGTACACGACCTCTTGAGCACTTCCCTCTACTCGTGATCACACATACAAGAATATACATACAAATGAACATGATGCACACACATTAATCAACATGTGATGATATGCATGCATGCAAAGATCAATTATTAATTAACTATGGTTGTTTATTAATTAGATGCAACTAGTTCATACGTGTTCATCTGAGTTTATGGGGGTTTTAGCAAGAATTAATGTTGCTGAAAATAAAAAGATGATGCAACTAAAATCAATTTACGTCTATTAGATTTAATACGTCGCAAAAATTCGCATCGGGAAAAAGGAATCCTACCGTAGATGTGACGCCTTCGAAGATCGCAGAACGAAGGTGACGCGTAGACGAAGTGGAGTAGATGGCGCAAGATCCTCCGGCGGCACGACGACGGCGACGACGATCTCCGGCGGACAGCGGCACCCTCCTCTTTTTCTTCCTCTTCTTCCCCTCTTTTCTTCCACTGGCGGCTGCTCTGGACTCCTCTTTTTCTTTTGTCGCTAGGGCTTCTTTCCCCTGGGTGGCGGCGCGGTTTTCTGGTCGCTCTGCTATTTCTGAAGTCGAAGCAAACACGAAGCCCTTGAGTCCTTTTTTTATAGGCGGGCAGTAGGGCGCTAGGGCCGGCGCTGTGGCCGACTCGGCCTGGCGAGCGCAGCTGGCGCGCGAAGTGTTGGGGCCATGGCGCGGGTGGTCGGGGCCGATCGGGGTCGCGCGATGCGGGAGCGTGTGGCGCGGGCAGGCGGGGCCCAGGTGGCGGGGTCGCGCGGTCGCTACGCGCGGGATCAGGCGAGGCCGAGGCGGCTC
This sequence comes from Tuctoria greenei, assembly GCA_036927565.1. Lineage (NCBI taxonomy): Eukaryota > Viridiplantae > Streptophyta > Magnoliopsida > Poales > Poaceae > Tuctoria > Tuctoria greenei. The sequence continues at coordinate 128,874,001 of JAYESD010000007.1, read as the reverse complement.
GGTGTGCGGGAGCCAGGCGCGCAGTCAACGCGCTGGCAGCGCGGGAGGCGCGGGGTGGGCCAGGGCGAGCACGCGGTGGGGGCCAGCGGGGCAGGCGGCGGGGCGCGTGGCGCGGGAGGCCAGGGCGAGCGTGCGGTGCGTCGGCGCGAGCGGACGGATCGGGGCAGGTGCGGGAGCGGGGGGGCTGCGGTGCGGGGTGGGCCAACGCTGGCTGGGCCAGCTTGGCCTGGCCAGCGGCGGGATTTTCCTTTTTTTTCTTTTCTTCTTTCTTTTTTTTCTTTTCTTTTTAGAAATAAATATTAATATATATTATATATTTTTTTATATACATACTTTATTTTTATATTTTTTATTATTATTATATATTTTTTTATCATACCTTTTTTATTTACATGTATGTCGACTGTTGGAGTCGGCAGATCTCCTGACACAGCTAAAGTGTTGAAGGTGTTCGTAGTTCGGTGTGGGCGCGCGGAGACTCAAGAAGGTGAATTGCGGCTTAACACTGGAGACACTAGGATTTACGTGGTTCGGGCCGCCTGAGCGTAATACCCTACTCCACGGGGGTGTTGATGTTGTATTGGCTTATCACGTATGATCTACCATCTGTGTCTGTCCTCTCCCTGTGTATCGTCGGCCTGTCCTTTTATAGTACAAAGACAGGCCGTTACAAGCTACCTGGCCCGACATGTGGCCCTGGCGGTTACTAGTATTGATACATGATTAATTGTTGTTAATGATCCTGTAACGGGCTTCGACAGTGCCGTTACAGGTGTTATGATCGTCCGTTTAAGTGTCATTAATATGGCATTAATGACATTTAAACAGGTCTTGAAGTCCTTGGCTCTCCTTTGAAGATCCGGAGCAGTTACAAGGTCTCCCGGAGGTTAGAAGCGGCTTGCTCCGATGTTTAGACACGTGGCAGCTCCGGAGCTTGCTGCGGGAAGCAGGAAGCTCTGGGGCTACTTGACACGTGTCAGGTCCGGAGCTTCTCTCGGTCAGGGGTTAGGTCCGGAGGTGTCGTTTCGGTACTCAGTCTGGTGCTTCCCCCTTGTGGGCGGTAGCTCCGGTTCGGTAGTACACGTGGCGACCTAGGGATTAACCATGTTGGAAAAGCTGGTCCCGTCATGTCTGACAAGTGGGCCTCCGAGGGTCTTCAAGTCGAGTAGTCGTCCTTCCCCTGAGATCTTTGTAATCTCAGGGGGTGTACGGTTTTTAGGGTACCGACAGTGGCCCCCTGGACCTACCTCTGAGGAAGGTCACCGGGGTGAAGTCGTTCCATCGGAGGTGGGTCCACCTTTGCGACTCTTGAACTGGGTCTTCAAAGGTCTTCGGAGGTGCCGTTGGCAGGATTTTACAGTTAAATCCCGACGTGTGGCACACCTCAGGCGGCAGATAAGATCTTTGGCGTGCGGATCTCACGCAATTGAAGGTCGCCGGTTTCCGATACAAAAACCGTATCGGTTCCGTGCGCCTTGTCAGGCCGCCGCCTTTGGGTTTCCCGCCTCGTGATGACAACCGTTCGCCTGGGTGAGAACCTCGACTTGATCGTCGGGGTGGTCCCGGGCCCCCTTGTCATCGGCTGGGTTGAACTCTTGAGTAGTATTTTCGACTCCCCTGCAGTTTCCATCCAAGCGTTGTGAGGGCTTACTTAAGAAGGAAAGGGCGCACCGTCGGGAGTTCTTTACGCCTCCCATCTGATCTTGCTCTCAAACTCCCGACTCGTACTTTGCTCTTCCTCTCTTGCCTAGCTGTGCTGCGATGGAGTTGGGTCTGCGCGAGAGTCGCTTGAAGACCGACAACAATTTGAAGAAGTTCCGGGCCCTTATGGGGTGGTCCTCGGACTTCTTCATCCGCTCGGTCCGTGCCGGCGGAGAGCTCCCCTTTGAGAAGGAGCGCGCTGGCGAGATGGTGTACTTTTCTTCGTACGCCATGGTGGGACTGATCCCACCATTTTCTTCTTTCGTCTTGATGCTGCTAGACATCTATGGTCTGCAGCTATACCACCTTGGTCCCCACTCCATTCTCCTTGTGTCCATCTTTGTCCACTTCTGCGAGATGTGGGTGGGCATCCCCCCCTGCGTCGAGCTCTTCCGAACCTTCTTCACCGTTCACACCACCGGCCGGAGCAACGAGTACCTTGGCTTCTACTACTTCGTGAAGCGCAAGAAGTGCCCGTTCAAGTACCTCCGGTCGTTCCCTTCCGGGAAGTGGGATGACTGGAAGAAAGATTGGATTGTCGTCAGGGTGGAGGAGCATGAGCGGTTGGAACTGCCAGACAGTCTGCCCGGCATCGACACGTCGATATGGAGTGAAGTCCCGGTGCTGGCGGAAGTTTTCAACCCTGTCCTGACCAGGATCCGCCGATGTGTGGAGGGAGGATTACTCCCCAGGCGGTGTTCTGCAACTTCCTGACCAACAGGTGGGCGCCACTGAAGAGGGGGGAGAAGCTCGCCTGGGCCCTCAACAGCGTGATGGACGAGGACCAGGTTGAAACCGGGTTGAAGTCCGACATGGTGGGGAAGACCCTGGAGTTCCTCCTCAAGAAATTGCAGCACGGTATCGACGTCGACAGAGATTACTTGACTCCGCCGCCGGCCTTTCTCCCTCTGAACGTGGAAGTGGAGTTCAGCAGAGAGCTCCGGCGGAAGATGCCTGCGCTTGACGACCTTGGCGTCGTCGAGAGGAGACCAACCACCCGGGTGGCAATCCCTGGGGTGCCCGAAGATGGCTCAGTCCCTGCTCCACAGCCGAGGGTTGAAGTCATCGGCAAGGGCAAGGAGCTGGCGGAGGAGCCGGAGAGTCAGAAGAGGAAGCTACGGCATGTCGACGGAAGGTCCGTCATGCCCGTTGCTCCTACCTTGGCTCCTTCTCCCCAAGGGGGAAGATCTTCTGGTGCCGTGGCGACTGTCCCTGTGGTGGGGTCCTCCCGGAGTGAGATTGTTCCTGCAGTGGGATCCTCCCGAAGCGCTTCCGTCTCTGTGGTAGAGCCCTCCGGTGGTGCTAGCTCCGGGTGTACGACTCCGGCCCCCGGGGCGGTTGGAGTCTCCAGGTCCAGGGGTTCCTCCCGATCGAGGAGAGCCTCGACCCGGGAATCTCCCGTGGCTGCGGCGAGTTCTGGGGGGCCTCCTAGAGCTCCTACACCGACCCTGGCCAGCCCGGAACGTCCGGGAAAAAGGTTTCGCGCAAGCTGGTGCGGGAGCCTTCCAAGGTAATTTTTGATGTTTACCCTGGTTAACTTTTTAGTTGTAGTGATTGTTTGTTAATTATCTTTATCCATCCTCTGCAGCGTCCCTAAGAAAGGGAGTGAAGCTCCACCCTCGTCCACGGTTTCTGAGGCCGTGGGAGCTTCCGCTCCTGTCCCGGCTCCGCCCCAGATGGTGGCTGAGGCTGCGACAGCTCCGGCGCCAGCTGTCGTGGTCATGAACCTCGACTCGTCCCCAGAACTTCCCGTGGTAGCGCCGGACCACAGGAGTGAAGACATGCCGACGGCACTTGTCTCGGAGATTGAAGCTCCGGGTCCTTGTGCTGCAGTAATGGAAGCTCCGGCTGCAGAGCCGGAAGAAGTAATAGTCCCGGTCTCGGAGCCGGAACTCGTTGAAGCCCCGGCGATTGAACCGGAGGTGATTGAAGCTCCGGCGTGCGAGCCGGAAGTCGAGGTAGTTCCGACAGTTGAGTCGGTTACCTCCGATGCACCGGTCGCTGAGCCGGTTGTTGTTGGAGCGCCGGTCGCAGAGCCGGCGGTTGAAGAGGCGAGGGAGCTCGGGTCTCCCTCAGAAGAGGTGCCCCGATCGGAGCCAGCAGTAGCTCCTGCTCCGAAGGCGACGACATCGATGGTACCTGTGGCAGAGCCAGAGTGCCTAAACGAAGTCGTCGGCCCCCTGCCTGAGGGGGCGAATGAAGACTTGGCGGCGGGGCCTTCTTCGATGGCGACTGAGGCCATCCCGGAGGAAGGCCCTAGCGCTTTGGAAGCTCAGGGTTCCGCTCTCGTAGAGTGGGACCCAATTTTTGTATGTGAAGACCCGCTGGAACCAGCGGAGGAGACCCCAGCAGGTCCTTAGCACATCCCGCTGTCGATGTCTATCGACAACGCCTGCTCCAGTCTACGTCAGGTCCAACTAGCCTTCTTCCACGATGAGCGCCAAACCCTTAGGCGGTGGCGTAATCGGCTCCACTTCGAGACTAAGCTGGCGCAGTCGAGGCATGCGGGTGACAAGGAGTGGATCAAGCGGGAGAAGATCCGCCTGGAGTGTTGGGAGAAGCTGCTGGATGAGAGGGAGAACATGACCCATGCCCTCGACGCTCATTCTCGGGAGTTCCATGATCAGGCCAAGGCTGCCAACGACGCGGCCAATGCTCGGTTCGAGCAGCTTGAAGCCATCAACGCAGCTCTCATCAAGCGCTGAGAGGCACTCGAAGGGAGGGAGAGACGGCTCGAAGACGAAGAGCAAAAACTCCTGGAGCTGCGGGATGACATCATGAGAAGGGAAGAGGAGCTCGCCGAGAAAACAGCTCTGGCGGACAAGGGCCTCGAGGAGCGCACTAAGAAGTTGGAAGAGCGCTGCCTCGAGGAAGAGGAGAAGACCTGGGTGCGAGGGCAGGAACTCTACGAATACGAGTGTGCCCTTGTTGCCCGAGAGAAGAAAGTGGAGGCTAGGGAGAAAGACCTGGTCGACCGTCGGAACAAGATCCACCTCCGGGAGGAGGAGCTCGGAAGACTTGAGAGGCGGGTTGCTGCAAAAATTCAGCAAAACGCCAAAGAAGTTGAGCGCCTCGCCCGTGAGAATTCCGAACTGACGGTGGCCAAGAGATCCTTGGAAGAAGTGAAGAGCCTGAGGATAGTGGACTCCCTGCAGATTTGGGAGTTCCTGGGCAAGGCCAACGATGCGCTGATGCTGATGGGTTTCAGCCCCGTGCGCCTGGATGATCCGGAGCCAGAGCCGGACCTCGCGCTGCAAGCGTTGAGCGCAGCAGGCAGCAAGCTCTCCAAGGTGGGCAACGTCATCATGGACCAACTGGAGGTCGAGGGGCAATCCCTGGCGAGGAACGTCACAGAATCCGTGTTGACGTGCTACACCAGCCAGAACCCTCAATTTCCTCTGGACCCGGTGCTTGAAGGCCCCGTCGAAGGAGAAGACGAAGCTACCCGAGCCAGCGTATCGGAGGTCGCCCAGAAGGTCGCCGAGTTCTTCCATAGGGTCTAGGATCATCTCTTTAGCTCCCGCTTGTATTTTCTCTTCTTCCTCAATTTTGTACTCCCTTGTCTCCAGATGTAATCTCCTGTCTCCAGATAAATGAAATCCCCAAATTTTTGCGAATTTCATTTTTTGTCTTCAACATCTTTATCTTCTCTTGGCCCCCTGGTAGATGTACACAATTTGATTGTGAACATGTACCAAAAGGATACTGAGTTTTGTTGAAGACGAATTTGCTTCGAACTTGTAGAATTTAGTTCCGAAGTCTTTGATAGTGAAGGTCGCCTGAAGTTGTCGGAGCTTAGAAGCTTCGGTACTGTCCATCGCTGGAGGTTAGTAGCTCCGGCAATAGCTTCTATCAACACGTAGAGCGTCGATAGTTAGTACTCCAAGGTGTCGGAGCTTAGTAGCTCCGGCAATGACCTTTAGCAACACTTGGTAAGTTGGCAACAGACTCCATGTACGGGGTCTTCTCACCATCTTTTACTCAGCGCCGATGGTTGACCCCCTTGAGGGGGTCGGAGCTTGGTTAGCTCCGGCTTTTCTCCATCAACGTATATTTTATTTTTCCTGCACACTTAAGCCAAGAAAAACGATAAAATTTGTTCCTTATCTATAATTTCATCGCGGCTTACGATTCTCAAGTAAATTTTAAGTTGAACGCGATTTTAAATACAACTGGATGCGTTGTCTTTTCTCTTAGATCCAACTGTCCATGGACCCACCTTACTTTGGCCTGCCGGGGTGTAGGTAGAGTGGCGTACTTAGGGTGCTTGACCAGGCTAAGTCGATAGCGCACTCCGGCCCTAGATTGGCTTGGCGGCTTTCAGGCAAGTTGGCCATAAATGATATAAATCCAAGAGTTCTGACAATTCAACTCGAGTCGTATATAAACCGGTCAAACTAAAATTTCTTAAGAATTGCACATTTCTGTTATAGACAAGAAAGAGAAAAATAAAAATATCGAGCCTGCACAAAATGAATGCATGTGGAGTCTATTTCACATGAAGATGTCTTTCATTATAGGTCCGGGGTACAGGGGAAACAAGTACACTCTTAGGGTACGGGGCCAGTCTAAGTGTGCTTGGTTTCTCGTTTGACCCAGGGTAGTTAGCCACGCTTTTAGTCCGGAGACTGTAACAAGTGCTGCTTGAGCTTTACAGACCTTTCGGAAAAGGTCCGGCTGCTCTCCCGGAGGAACTACCCGACTCTGTACAATGACTCTATAACATACATCTCAAGTTACTCAAGACTCACCTCCGTGGAATTAAGTGTAGAACTTACGGAGGTGCTCGATGTTCCAAGGATTTGGGAGGGGTGTCCCATCCTCAGTAGTCAAGCGAACGCTTCCAGGACGGGATACTTCGATCACTCGGAAGGGCCCCTCCCAGCCGGGGGAAAGTTTGTTTAGCCCTTCTCTGGATAGTATTCTCCGTAGCACCAGATCGCCTTCCTTGAGCTGTCGGTTGTGTACATGCCGCTGGTGATAACGCCGTAGAGCCTGGCGATATCTGGCATTCCGAACAGCTGCTTGGCACCTTCCCTCCTCGAGGAGGTCTAGGTCTTCACGCCGGAGCTGGTCCTGCGCGGCTTCGTCGAAGGTCCAGACCCGGAGCGAACCCATGGTGATTTCCGGAGGAAGGATTGCTTCAGCTCCGTACACCAGAAAGAAGGGTGTTTCTCCGGTTGACCGGTTTGGAGAAGTCCTGTTGGCCCATAGAGTGGGCGGAAGCTCTTCGATCCAATTGGCTCCGTGCTTTTTCAAACGCTCATAGGTGCGCGTTTTGAGTCCTTTAAGGATTTCTGCATTTGCTCTCTCAGCTTGGCCATTGCTGGCAGGATGAGCTACAGAAGCGTAGCAAACCTGTATGCCGAGGTCTTCGCAATACCCTTGGAATGCGGAGCTTGTGAATTGAGTCCCATTATCAGTGATGATCTTGTTTGGGACTCCGAATCTGCTTACAATGGATTGCAGAAAGTTGATAGCAGATTGCTTGTTGATCGTCACAACTGGAGTTGCTTCCGGCCACTTGGTGAACTTGTCGATGGCGACGTACAGGAACTTGTAACCTCCGACGGCTCTTGGGAAGGGTCCCAAGATGTCCATCCCCCACACAGCGGGGCCATGTAGGAGGTATCATTTGTAAGGGCTGAGCAGGTGTATGAATTTGCTTTGCATGAAATTGGCATGCTTCGCATTTCTTTACCAGCTCAGTGGCATCCTGGAGCGCTGTAGGCCAGTAGAAGCCATGCCGGAAGGCTTTTCTGACCAGCGTGCGGGAAGATGCGTGGTTCCCACACTCGCCTCCATGGATTTCTGTGAGAAGCTCGCAGCCTTCTTCCCTTGTGATGCACCGCATTAGGATGCCATTGGCACCGCGCCGGTAGAGATCCCCTTCTACCAGTGTGTATCTTTTAGCCAATCTGACTACCCGGTCAGCGGATACATCATCGTCAGGAAGGATGTTGTCTTTCAAGTAGTTCCGGATCTCCGAGATCCATGCATCGGAACTGACTTGAGCATTTGAGTCTTGCGTGCTGGGTTGCTCGGAGCTTCCGGCAGCACCTACGACCCTTGATGGCTGCCATGGTAACAGGGCCATCAGGGCCGTCAGCTTCGGGATCCTGATCTCGCCCCCTTCGTTCAGTTCGGCAGGCTGAACTGTGGGTTTTGACAACCTCCGGACAAAGATTCCGTCAGGAGCTGGAGCTCCGGTTGACGCTTTGGTCGAGAGTTCGTCAGCTTCAGCGTTGTGGGCACGCTGAACATGGTTGAGGTCTAGGACTTCAAAGTCCTTCTGAAGCCTCTGGACTTCAAGGAGGTAAGCAGCTAGCTGGAGATTATTGCAGGAGCATTCACCCTTCACCTGCTTGATGATGAGCTGTGAATCTCCTTTGACCAGCAGTTGCTTGACACCGTATGATAGTGCCACCTTTAGCCCGCAGATGAGTGCTTCATACTCCGCCATATTGTTGGTTGCCTTGAAGTCAAGGTGTACCATGTATTTTACCTTCTCCCCAGTCGGTGCAAGGAGAAGGATTCCAGCACCGGCCTCCTGCTTCTGCATGGAGCCATCGAAGTAAAGAGTCCAATGAGGCTCGGTGAAGGTTGGAACTTGATGTTCCGTCTTCTGCTTGCTAGGGCCCCCAGGGTTTGATGGAGAGGGAGTCCATTCCGCCACGAAATCTGCCAACGCTTGACTCTTGATTGCTTGTCTTGAAATAAATTCAAGATCAAATTCAGCCAATTCCGCTGCCCACTTTGCAATATTCCCAGCTGAATTGGGATTATGCAGGATCGCTCGAAGTGGATAAGAGGTCACCACCAAGACTTTGTGAGCTTGGAAGTAGTGCCGGAGCTTCCTAGAGGCAATAAGAACTGCATAAAGCAGCTTATGCACCTCTAGGTATCGAGTCTTGGCATCATGTAATACTTCACTGATGAAGTATACCGGACGTTGAATGGTCCGGACCCTCCCGGAGGGGTCCGGAGCTTCCTCTCTATTGATCCGGATCCTGTCGGAGGAGTCCAGATTCTATTCAGGGACCTCCGGGTTCTGGCTGGAGGAACCTGGAGCTTCTTCAGAAATGACTTGGACCCTCTCGGAGGGGTCTGAGTCTTCTGAAGTGACTTCTTGTGGATTTGAGTCTGGGAGCTGGGACCCAGACTCACTTTCAGGGACCTCCGGACCCTCCCGAAGGGGTCTGGATTCCTGAGTATGGGATAGCTCTGGTCTCTCCGCAACCAGAACCATACTGACAACCTCGTCAGTAGCTGAAATGTAAAGTAGCAAAGGCTCACCAGGGTTTGGAGCTACCAAAATTGGTAGGGTGGTGAGGAACTGTTTCAGCTCCTGGAATGCCTTCTCTGCTTCTTCGGACCATTGGAATGGTCCAGACTTCCTCAACAACTTGAAGAAGGGGAGCGCCCGTTCCGCCAGTCTTGATATGAACCGACTGAGGGCAGCTAGACACCCAGTTAACTTTTGGACTTCTTTGATGCGGGTTGGTGGCCGCATCTCTTCAATGGCTTTTATCTTCGCCGGATTAGCTTCTATGCCCCGGTGACTTACCAGGAACCCCAGAAGTTTTCCGGAGCTAACCCCAAAGACACACTTGTCTGGGTTTAGCTTCGTGCGGGTGGCCCGCAGCTTGTCGAAGACAGCCTGCAAGGTGTCCAAGAGGGACTCCTTGTTCTTGACCTTGACCACGATGTCATCGACGTACACTTCCACTATATCTCTGATGAGTTCTTCAAAAGTTTTGTACATAGCTCATACAAAAGTTGAAGCTGCATTCTTGAGACCAAATGGCATGGCTGTGTAACAATACAATCCATCTACTGTGATGAAGGAAGTATGCTCTCATCCTCCCTAGACATCCTGATTTGATGATACCCAGAATATGCGTCTAGGAAACACAGTAACTCACACCCAGAGGTGGAATCCACTATCTGATCTATTCTAGGTAGTGGAAATGGATCTTTTGGACATGCCTTATTCAGTGTGGTGTAGTCGATGCACATCCGAAGCTTCCCGCCGGCCTTGGGCACAACGACTGGGTTCGCCAGCCATTTTGGATGGAAGACTTCTCGGATGAATCCGGCTTCGAGCAACTTCTTCACTTCTTGTCGGATGAAGTTCTGCCGCTCTACGGATTGCTTCCGAGGCTTCTGATGCACAGGCCGAGCATCGGGGTAAATCTTCATATTGTGCTCAATCACTTCCCTGGGGATCCCAGGCATTTGTGACGGTTGCCAGGCAAACACGTCAACATTAGCCCGGAGGAAAGTGATGAGCGCGAGTTCCTATTTGTCGTTCAACCCTCCCGATATACGGGTGGTTTGAGCGGCATCGGAACCAATTTGGACGACCTTGACGGGAATGTCGGTGTCGCCGCTTGGCTGCACACGTGGTGCAGAGGTTGAGCCCCGTTGACGAATGCTCGGGGGTTTTGGAGCTTGTTCCTGTCTGGAGTCCTCCTCTTGCGCCATGGTTAATGCATGGAGCTCCTCCAGAGCAGTTACCCCGGCGGTGCAATCTCCGCGGATCCGGAGAACGCCTACTGGTGTTGGCATCTTCAACACCAAGTATCCATAATGAGCAGCTGCCATAAATTTGTATAGGGCAGGTCTACCCAAGATGGCGTTGAATGGTAAGTTGATCTGAGCGACGTCGAAGACCAACTTCTCGGTGCGATACTTCTCCCTTGTCCCGAAGGTAACGGGGAGAGTTATAGCTCCGAGTGGAGTAATGGCCCCCGGACCTACTCCAGAGAAAGGTCGAGAGGGCTGGAGATCCGAAGGTCGGAGCTGAAGCTTGGTGAAAGCTTCAAAGCTTATGAGGTTCAGCCCCGAACCTCCGTCCACCATAACATGATGAAGCTGGATGTTATTGATGGTGGGAGATACCATCAAAGGTAACTGTCCAGCTCCAACCATGCTTCGTGGATAGTCCGAAGCATCAAAAGTGATGGATGTGTTCGGCCGCTGCTGCGACCAAATGCTCCACATCGGCCCTCCACTGCTCCATTGCATCTCGAGATGCGTCCGGAGGTGGTGGTCGTTGGAGAAGAGCACGCGCTGCATGGAGCGCATGTTCCGGGTTGTCATGACTTGCTGACGCAGTCAGTGACGCCGGAGCACCATCACGTTGTCCAGCACGATTCGCCGGAGAAGACGGTGGTGGTGGGAGAGTGGCTCCTGCTGGTGCTGAGGCTCCTGCTGGTGGCTGCCTGTTGGAGGGATTGCCCTCAACAGCTTCAGCAGCAGGTTGGCCATTGGATGATCCAGCCGCGGAGTTCACCATTCTCGAAAATCTGAGGCGCCCCCCTACCTGGCGCGCCAACTGTCGACTGTTGGAGTCGGCAGATCTCCTGACACAGCTAAAGTGTTGAAGGAGTTCGTAGTTCGGTGTGGGCGCGCGGAGACTCAAGAAGGTGAATTGCGGCTTAACACTAGAGACACTAGGATTTACGTGGTTCGGGCCGCCTGAGCGTAATACCCTACTCCACGGGGGTGTTGATGTTGTATTGGCTTATCACGTATGATCTACCGTCTGTGTCTGTCCTCTACCTGTGTATCGTCGGTCTGTCCTTTTATAGTACAAAGACAGGCCGTTACAAGCTACCTGGCCCGACATGTGGCCCTGGCGGTTACTAGTATTGATACACGATTAATTGTTGTTAATGATCCTGTAACGGGCTTCGACAGTGCCGTTACAGGTGTTATGATCGTCTGTTTAAGTGTCATTAATATGGCATTAATGACATTTAAACAGGTCTTGAAGTCCTTGGCTCTCCTTTGAAGATCCGGAGCAGTTACAAGGTCTCCCAGAGGTTAGAAGCGGCTTGCTCCGATGTTTAGACACGTGGCAGCTCCGGAGCTTGCTGCGGGAAGCAGGAAGCTCCGGGGCTACTTGACACGTGTCAGGTCTGGAGCTTCTCTCGGTCAGGGGTTAGGTCCGGAGGTGTCGTTTCGGTACTCAGTCCGGTGCTTCCCCCTTGTGGGCGGTAGCTCCGGTTCGGTAGTACACGTGGCGACCTAGGGATTAACCATGTTGGAAAAGCTGGTCCGGTCATGTCTGACAAGTGGGCCTCCGAGGGTCTTCAACTCGAGTAGTCGTCCTTCCCCTGAGATCTTTGTAATCTCAGGGGGTGTACGGTTTTTAGGGTACTGACAATGTATATATTATTATATATTATTTATATATATATATTTCTTTTATTATATTTTTTATATATTATTGATTATTATTTATTTGTACTTATTCCCTAATACATGTTTTATATCTTTATTTTTTTCTCTATTAATGTTTAATGCATGAATATGTATGCAATGCATGATGCAAAAATTTTGGGTGTTACAGTTATATGTTATTATCCAAGGTCCAAAACAACCCGGTTGTCGGTACCCTACGTACCGGGTACCCACGATACCGCAACAAGTGCAAGAAAGTTCCACCTGTCAGAATCAAAGGCACTCACAGGTCCCACATGGCACGTTGCACTGGACCTGCTCCCCTCACATGGTTGGATCCCGGGTTAACGAATGTAAAATAAGCCCGGAACAAAACTCCCAACCAAGGGAAGCTCCGGCGACTACACGTGTACAACAGCCCCGGACCTAGCCCCCGTCATAGAGGAGCTCCGGTACTGACACGTGTACAGCAACCCCGGACCTACTCGCCCACAAGGGAAAGCTTTGGATCTGCCATGTGTGAAGCCTCCGGACCTTCATCACCAATAGGAATGCAAGCCGATCATGACCATTACAAACATTCAAGGGTGGTTAAAGTGGCAGTTACAGGGTCTGATAATATGTTATTAATGCCATATTAATGACAAACAATCAGTGCACCATTATACGGGGTAATGCTGCCATTAAGGCATGTTATCACACCGTTAATTGTACTTAACACTCTTTGGACAGTGTATAAGGTCATTAAGCACGCCAAGGCCACATGTCGGGCCAGGCCAGCTTTGTATGGTCAGTCCTTAGAACTATAAAAGGATTGTACCGCACGAACACTAAGGGGGGATCCAGGCGATTGTGACCTTACCTTAGTGAACTCACTCACTGATACAATTACATAAACCTCGTGGAGTAGGGTGTTACGCTCAGGCGCTCGAACCACATAAATCCCTGAGGTCACCATCTTGATATTGATCTTGTGTCAACCAACCACAAAAGAACCTCTGCGGGCTGTTTCTCAACGGGCCCGGGCGAAGTGTCGTATTCCACACTTCGACATTTGGCGCACCAGGAAGGGGGACGTGTTTGTTTCAAGATCACAAGATGGTGAATTTAGCTGTTGGATCATCCAACGACAATCATGCTGAACAACCTGCTGGAGGCAACCCCTCCAACGTACAGCAACCAGCAGGTGCCAATGCTCCAGCAGGCACTACAGCACCATCCGTCCCGGCAAACAATGCCAATCAACAAGATGGGGTGTCTGTGTCGATCACCGCATCGGCAAACAACAACCCCGAGCACGCACTCATTGTTGCGCGAGCTCTTCTGCAACATCCACCACATCCAAGCGCACCCCAGGGTGCTATGGAGTAGTGGAGGGCTGATGTCGACCATCTAGTCGCAGCTGCAGCTGCCAGCATCAGCAACCGAGGTCCTCCTCCTTCGGGACGAGCACCTTCACAACGACGGACCATATCTGGTCCGCTTGGTCCACAAGCCTCTCAACAAAGGAGGTGTGCCTCCTCCCAACAGGTGAATTCGCTGCCCCTCGGGGCGCGACGCACCCATACCATCACCAAGATACCGACCCATTACCTGCGGTCAGAACTGGATCGCCATTACCGGCAACAGGACGGTCGAGTACACATCGAGCGTGCTCGCGAAAGGCAAGAGGCTCGGGACAACCCTGCTCCTCAAGGAGTGGGAGGAGGTTGTTCTACCCTGGCCATGCATTTACGCATGGTCAGATGGCCACAGAAGTTTCGACCTCACTTGCTGGAAAAATTCGACAGGACAGTCAACCGCGCTGAATTTCTACAAATCTACTCAACTGCCATACTCGTAGCGGGAGGTGATGAGGTTGTAATGGCCAATTACATCCGTGTGGCCTTAACCGAGACTGCAAGGTCCTAGTTCATGAGTCTTCCACTCGACTCCATTAATAGTTGGGCAGAACTGTAACAACAATTCACTGTCAACTTTGGAAGTTCCTACACCCAACCTGGCACTGAATTGGACTTGTTTGTTGTAAATCAAACGTCGGGGGAATCGCTATGGTCCTTCATCTAATGATTCTCTCAGGTACGCAATACTATTTTTTCAAACTCGAGCTCCTCTGTTATTGTTGCATTCAAACAGAGTGTTCGAGATAAGAAGATGCTAGAGAAGCTGGCTATCAAGGAAGTCACCAGCGTCACGGAACTCTTTAGCCTAGCCGACAAATGCGCTAGAGCTGCGGAGGGCCGTGAAATGCGCTCCAAGCCAGCTCCGAAGGCCAACCAGAAGTCCTCCAAAATTGAAGCCGCTACCTCGGGTAGTGGCAAGAAGAAGAAGAAGCCCAACAGCAAAAAGAAGTCATCGGTCGGCGCTCCAGCTGTTGCTGCTGCAGCTCCTGGAAGCCGGGGGCCACGCCCCAAGAAGCGACCTTGCCCTTTATCAGAGGACGGCAACAGTTCCAAAGCTTGTTGTCCAGTTCACAAGACGAAACGACACAGCTTGGAAGAGTGTCTGGAGGTCTAGAACCTTGCTGAGCACTACAACATGCGCCAGGAAGAAGTTCCTTTCCGTCAAAAGGAGGGAAAACAAAAAGTCGACAAAGCTCTGACTGAAGAGGAGCTAGGTTTCTAGGACCCTAAAAAGGTCTCGAAAGTTGTCTACAATACTGTCGACGATGACTCTGACGCCTACGACAATGAACGTCAGAAAACCCTGAACACCATCTATGGTGGTTCTTGGGACATCACTTCTCGTCACGTCCTCAAGACAATGCGGCGGGACATGGCCATGGTAGCTCCTGCTGCTAAGGCAGAAACACATCGGAAGTGGATGGACACACCCATCATTTTTTATGCTTTGGACTGCCCCCGAAACATGATCGGGGTTGGTCAACTCCCGTTGATGGTGTCACCCACCATTAACAATATCCAAATACACCATGTGATGGTGGACGGAGGTTCCGGGCTAAACCTCATAACCTTCGAAGCTTTCATTAAGCTTCAGCTTTGGCCTTTGGACCATCGCCCATCCCGACCTTTCTCCAGAGTAGGTCCGGGAACCGTTACTCCTCATGGTTCTATTACACTCCCGGTAACCTTCGGGACCTGTGAGAACTACAGAACCGAGAAGTTGATCTTTGATGTTGCGCAGATCAATCTGCCATTCAATGACATATCGGGTAGGCCAGCTTTATACAAGTTTATGGCCACTGCCCATTATGGTTATTTGATGTTGAAGATGCCAACACCTACGGGCATTCTCCGGATCTGGCGGAGATCGTACCGCAGGAGTTACTGCACTGGAAGAACTCTACGCGCTTACCACAGCGCAAGAGGAAGCATCCGGTAAGGAGCCAGCTGTGAATCCTCCAAGCATTTGTCACAAAGGCTCTACCTATGCACCTCGTGTGCAACCAAGCGGCAACGCAGACATTCCCGTCAAAGTCGTCCAAATTGGTTCCGATGCTGCTCAAACTACCCGTATATCGGGGGGTCTGAACAACAAATAGGAACTCGTGCTCATCACTTCCCTTCGGGCTAATGTCGACGTGTTTGTCTGGCAACCGTCACAAATGTCTAGGATCCCTAGAGAGGTGATAGAGCACAATTTGAAGATTTACCTAGACGCTCGGCCTGTACACCAGAAGCCCCGGAAGCAATCAATTGAGCGATAAAACTTCATCAGATAGGAAATCAAGAAGTTGCTCGAAGTTGGTTTCATCCGGGAAGTCTTCCATCCAAAATGGCTGGCAAACCCAGTTGTTGTACCCAAGGCTGGGGGGAAGCATCGGATGTGTATTGACTACACCACCTTAAATAAGGCATGTCCAAAAGATCCATTTCGACTACCTAGAATAGATCAAATAGTGGATTCCACCTCTGGGTGTGAACTATTGTGTTTCTTAGATGCATATTCTGGATATCATTAAATATAAATGTCTAAGGAAGATGAAGAGCATACTGCGTTCATAACAGTAGATAGATTGTATTGTTATACTGCCATTCCATTTGGTCTCAAAAATGCTGCTTCAACATTTGTGCGAGCCATGTACAAAACATTTGGAGAGCTAATTAGGGACTTGGTGGAGGTGTATGTTGATGACATCGTCGTGAAGATCAGAAACAAGGAATCACTCCTTGACAACTTACAAGCCATCTTCGACAAGCTACGCACTACTCGCACCAAGCTGAACCCGGACAAATGTGTCTTTGGGGTCAGCTCCAGAAAGCTTCTAGGTTTCTTGGTGACTCATCGAGGAATCAAAGCAAATCTGGCGAAGATCAAGGTTATAGAAGAAATGCAGCCCCCAGCCCGCATTAAATATGTCCAAAAGTTGACTGGATATCTAGTTGTACTTAGTCGATTTATATCAAGAATAGCAGAACGGGCGCTACCCTTCATCAAAATTTTGAGGAAGTTCAGACCATTTCATTGGTCTGAGGAAGCAGAAAAGGCGTTTCAAGAGCTAAAGTAGCTCCTCACCACACTACCAATCCTAGTAACTCTGAACCCTGGTGAGCCTTTACTGCTTTACATTTCGGCAACTATAGAGGTTGTCAGTATGGTCCTAGTTGCGGAAAGACCGGATCCATCCCCAATTCAGGAGTCTAGACCCCTCTGGGAGGGTCCGGAACTACCTGAAGGCGAGTCTGGGGACCAACCCTCAGGCACATATCCTCAAGGCGAGATGCTGGAGGATCAGCCTCCTTCAAATGAAGGAGTAACTGCTGCTAAACAAGAAGATCTATACCCCTCTGGGAGGGTCTGGGTCACTCCAGAAGAAGCTTTGGGTTCCTTTGGTAGGGACCAGGAAATTCCAGAAGAAGGTCCGGACCCCTCCGGGAGGGTCCAGGTTGATGAAGAGGAAGCTTCGGGCCCCTCCGGGTGGGTCTGGACAGTCCAGCGCCCAGTGTACTTCATCAGTGAAGTACTCCACGACGCCAAGACAAGATGCATTGAGGTGCATAAACTGCTTTACGCAGTTTTAATCGCCTCAAGAAAAGAAAGATTCGTCATTACTTCCAAGCCCACAAAATATCAGTGGTAACCTCTTTTCCACTGCATGCAATTTTGCAAAACCCTAACTCTACTAGGAATATTGCAAAGTGGGCACCAGAGCTGGCAGAATTCGATTTAGAATTCATGTCAAGACAAGCAATTAAAAGTCAAGCCTTGGCTGACTTTATGGCGGAATGGACTCCTTCTCCATCAAACCCTGGGGGCCACAGTGAGCAGAAACCAGAACTCCAAGTTTTGGTATTCACTGAGCCTCACTAGACCCTGTACTTCGATGGCTCTATGCAGAAGCAGGGGGTCAGAGCTGGAATAGTTCTCCTAGCTCCGACTGGAGAGAAGGTCAAATACATGGTACACCTTGATTTCAAGGCAACCAACAATATGGCGGAGTATGAAGCCCTCATCTATGGACTCAAGGTGGCACTATCTTATGGTGTAAAACAGCTATTGGTGAAGGGAGATTCACAACTCATTATCAAACAGGTGAAAGATAAATGCTCCTGGCAAAATTCTCAATTAGCTGCTTATCTCCTTGAAGTCCAGAGGCTTCAGAAGGACTTCGAAGTCCTGGATCTCCATCATGTTCAGTGCCTTCATAACTCCGAAGCCGATGAAATCTCGATGAAAGCCTCGACCAGAGCTCTGGCTCCTGATGGAATTTTCGTTCGGAGGTTGTCAAAACCAACAGCTCAATCTGTCGAACTAAGCGAAGGGGCGGGACCAGCACCTCGAAGTTGGCAGTCCCGGTGGCCCTGTTACCATGGCGTTCACCAAGGGTCGTAGGTGCTATCAGAAGCTCTGAGCAACCCAACACGCAAGACTCAGAAGCTCAAGTTAGCTCCAATGCATGGATCTCGGAGATCCGAAGCTACTTGAAAGACAATATCCTTCCTGAAGACAGTGTATCCGCTGACTGGATATTCAGATTGGCTAAAAGATACACATTGGTAGAAGGGGATCTTTACCGACGCGGTGCCAACGACATCCTAATGCGGTGCATTGCAAGGGAAGAAGGCCGCGATCTTCTCGCAGAAATCCATAGAGGCGAGTGCGGGAACCATGCATCTTCTCGTACGTTGGTCGGTAAAGCCTTCTGGCATGGCTCTTACTGGCCTACAACACTCCAGGATGCAGTTGAGCTAGTGAAGAAATGTGAAGCATGTCAGTTCCATGCAAAACAGATTCACATACTGGCTCAATCACTACAAATGATACCTCCTACATGGCCATTCGCTGTGTGGAGCATGGATATCTTAGGACCTTTCCCAAAAGCCGTCAGAGGTTACAGGTTCCTATATGTCGCCATCGACAAGTTCACCAAGTGGCTGGAAGAAACTCCAATATTAACAATCAACAAACAATCAGCAATCAAGTTCTTGAAGTCCATTATATGCAGATTTGGAGTTCCGAACAAAGTCATAACTGACAACGGAACTCAATTTACAAGTGTTGCATTCCAAGAATATTGCGAAGACCTCGGCATTCAACTTAGCTATGCTTCAGTGGCTCATCCAGCAAGCAATGGCCAAGCCAAGAGAGCAAATGCAGAAATCTTAAAAGGACTCAAGACATGCACATATGAGCGCTTGAAAAATCACGAAGCTAACTGGATTGAAGAGCTTCCGTCCACGTTATGGGCGAATAGAACAACACCTACCGGTCAACTGGGGAGACTCCATTCTTCTTGGTGTACGGAGCTGAAGCACTCCTTCCTCCGGAGATCACCTTGGGGTGCCTCCGGGTCCAGACCTTCGACGAAGCCACATAGGACCAGCTCCGGCGTGAAGACTTTGACATCATCGATGAGGGAAGGTGCCAAGCAGCTATTCAAAATGCACGTTATCGCCAAGCGCTCCGGCGCTACCATCAAAGGCATGTCATGATCGACAGCTCGAACAAGGCGACTTGGTGCTCCGGAAGATACTAACTCGTGAAGGGATGAACAAACTTTCCTCCAGCTGGGAGGGTCCTTTCTGAGTCATTAAAGTATCCCGACCAGGCTGCGTTCGCTTGGCAACTGAGGATGGGATCCCGCTTCCCAATCCTTGGAACATCGAGCACCTCCGTAAGTTTTATGCTTAAAATCACGGAGGTGAGTCTGTAATTACACACAATGCAAGTAGTAGAGTCATTATACAGAGATGAGCAAGTCCTCCAGGATGGTCTGGGAAGTTCAAGTAACACTTGACACAGTCACAGCACTAAAAGTGTAACTACTTGCTCTGGGCCAGCACAAGATGTATAGCACATTTAGCAGGGTCCAGCACCCTAAGTGTGTCCTTGTCTCCCCTGTAATCCGGACTTATAATGAAAGGCATTTTTGTGTGAAAACAGACTCCACGTGCATTTACTTTTTTTACAAGGCTCAATATGTCAAATTATTCTTACCCCGCTTGTCTATAATGAAGTTGTGCAAATCTTTTTGAGTTTTGTTCCAAGTAATTCACATGCATTACAAGCCTTATTGATAGTCTTTTGGATCTTAACATCGCCACATAGTCTACTTGCCTGAACGCTAAGCCAAAATAGCTCTGAAGTGTGCTATCGACTTAGGCTTGTCCTGCACCCTAAGCACGCCACTCTACCTACACCTCGGCAGGCCTCAGTGGGGTGAGTACTAAAAAGGCATTAGGATCTAGGAAGATTCTATCAAAATGCTTGTTATCATGTTGAATTTCTTCGGGTCTAAAATTCAAATAAGAACAATAAGCCACAACCAATTTATAGACAAGAGGATGAATTTTACTTTTTCTCTTGTCTTTAATGTGCAGGAAAAGCAAAAATTCATAGTGATGGCAGACTACGCCGGAGCTACCAATCTTTGACGTCTCCCAAGATAGGTCCGCCGTCAATATCTAATATGTTGATGCTGGAGCTACCAAGCTCCGACCATTCCAGGGGGCCTGTCTTCGATGCTTCAAAATTGAAGACTTCAACATACTGTCATAGCCTTTGGTGCATGTACACATCTCAACTGTACACATGTACTAGGGGGCTAACAAAACACGACACAGTATATTGAAGACAAAGTGAAATTCAAGGCAAAAAGGAGAATTTCATTAATCAGAAGAACTGGATTACAAAATTGATATTACAAGGGACAAAAGGAGAAAAGTCCAAGCTACTGGAAGACCTAAGACCTGCGGAAGAATGAAGCTACCTTTTGGGCAACCTCTTGGACGCTGGCTTTGGCGGCATCTTCCTCTTCAGCAATGGTACCTTCGAGCACCGGGTCCAGTGGGAATTGGGGATCTCGGCTTACATAACAGGTCAGCACATATTCTGCGACATTGGTATCCAGAGTTTTCCCCTCTGTCCTGAGCTGATCTGCGATGACGTCGCCCATTGCATCAAGTTTGCCGCTAGCACCATTGAGGGCCACCAGCGCTCAGTCTAGATCTAGCTTCGGGTTGTCCGCACGTACTGGACTGAAACCCAGCGGTGTCAGCGCGTCATTCGCCTGCTCGAGGAAGTCCCACACTTGAATAGCTTCGGTCTCCTTCAGGCTCTGTAGCTCTTCTAGGGACCTCCGGGCGGCCGTAAGCTCCGAACCTTCACGGGCAAGTCGCTTAGCCAACTTAGCATGTTGCTGCTTGACTTCAGCAACCTGCTTCTCCTGGTTGGCAAGTTCCGTCTCTTGGAGGTGGATGCGGTTCTGCCTCTCAGCAAGGTCCTTCTCCCTGCCCTTGACACTCTCCTCCCTAGCGTCAATGTTAGACTCTCTTTTCAAGAGCTCTTGCCCCACCTTCCAGTTCTTCTTCCTCTCTTCCTCCTTCCATAGATCCAGCTTTTTGTTGCGATCCGCCAAATTTTTCTCACCCAGAGTCAACTTCTGGGTGACCTCCGCTTCCCTCCTCACCACATCCTCCTGCTGTCCCAGGAGTTTTTCCTCCCTCGCCTCCAGGTCCGCTCGATGCTTCATGAGAGTTTCATTTAACTCTGCGAGCTTTTCATAACGCTCGTCAGCAACGTCACGTCTCTCTTTGGCTTGCTCTAGAATTTCCCTGGAGTTAGCATCAAGCGCTCGGATAGCGGCCTTCTTCTCCTCCATCAACTTGTCCCAGTACTCTAATTGGGCCTTCTCCTCCTTGATCCATTCCTTCTGGTCAGCTAGCCTCGTCTGAGCAAGCTTGGTTTCAGAATGGAGTCTGATGCGCCAACGACTTAAGGTGTTGCACTCCTCCTCCAAAGCTTTGCTCTCATGGTTGAAGGCGACCTGGACCTGCCTGAAGCTTGAGCAGGCGTTGTCTATGGACAACGCCAGGGGGATAGGTTCTGGGTTTGCTGCGACCATTTCCGCATGCTCAAGCGGGTTCTCCGTAACAAAAATTGGGTCCCACTCTACAATAGTGGTCCCCTGTACTCCTACGGTGTTGGGGCCGCTCTCCTGGAGCCCTTCAGTGGTAGCAGAAGAACCCACGGGGGCAACTTCCACCATCGGAGCAGGTAAAGGTACCGCTTTCGGGTCTTCAGTCGACAGCTCTGACGTTGAAGGACCTGTCGCCAGTCCTGCAAGCTACTCTGATTCCGGCCCTGGTACCTCCGCAGCAACCACTTCTGGAGCAGTGGCAGGAGCTTCAACTGGGGCCTCAGCCTCCACTGGTTCGGGTTCCAGCGTGGCGACCACCTCCGGCACAGCCACCGGACCTCCAACCTCCGGCTCAGCAACCGGACCCTCTACCACCTCCGGCTCAGCCGCCGGATCTTCAACCATTTCCGACACAAGGGTCGGATCCTGGGTGATCTTCGGCTCAACAGCCGAGGCTTCAGCTACCTCTAGCCCAACAGCCAGGCCTTTGGCAACTTCCAGCTCGGAAGCCGAAACTTCTGGCATCGCCGGTGCTGGAGCATCAGCCTCTGCCACCAGGGGCACCTCTTCAACTTCCCTCCTGCGGTCTGGCGCTACCATAGGAGCTTTAGGTGAGGACTCCGAGTCCAAGCTCACAACAGCTGGCGCCGGAGCTGTCGCGACATCCACCTCCACTTGACGAGGAGGCTACAATCGAAGTTGGAGCATCAGCAGGTGCAACCCCAGCCATTGCAATAGGCGTTGAAGCTTCGGGTCCTTTCTTTGACACCTTGGAAACAAATGGAAGAGAAGATTAAAGACACATCCAAAAGCAGGATTAACATTTCAGAATGAGCAATCAATGCTTACCTTGGGATGCTACCACCCCATTCGCCTCAGAACCTCTTCTTCTGAGGCCCGGAGCTAGAGCCCACCAAGTCTAGTGAGACAACTGCTTCGAACCTCAGTTGAGGAACACTCGCAGCCGCCGGAGTTCTTTCGGCCGGCTTCCCTTCGACGGGAAGAACTCCCAGGCTTGGAGCTTCTAGACAGCACTGCAGCCAGAGTTGACTGCCCGGAGCTGACGCCTCTTGAAGACGCTTGCACTGGAGCAGGGGTAGTAGCAGAAGACCTCCCCCTCCGGGGAGAAGCAGCTGTCGTGGAAGGAGCAGGCCTGACGGACCTCCCGTCAGCGTGCTTCAACTTCCTCTTCCGGCTGGAAGGCTCAGCTGGCTCTTTGCTCTTGCCTTTGCCGATGTCTTCAGTCGTTCGGCTCGGGGCGGGGACAGGACCACCCTTGGAAGCTCCGGGGATTGCCAATCTGGTGGTCGGAAGCCTCTCCACCTCACCAAGATCGTCAAGCGCTGGCATACTCCTCCAGGGCTCCCTGTTGAACTGTGCCTCCATGTTCAGAGGGAGGAAAGCCGTCGGCGGAATTAAGTTGTCACCTTTGACATCAATCCCATGCTGGAACTTCTTGAGATGAAGCTCCAAAGCTACGCCATCCAAGTTGGATTTCAAACCGATTTCAATCCGGTCTTCATCCATCACACTGTTGAGGGCCCACGCAAGCTTCTCCCTCTTCTTCAGCAGAGCCCACCTGTTGACCAGGAAGTTGCAGAAGACCATCTGGGGGGTCACTCCACCTTCCACGCATTCGCGGATCCTGGTCAAGGTAGGGTTGAAGGCCTCTGACAGCACTGGAACCACACTCCATGCGTCAGTGTCAACATTTGGGAGACCTTCGGGCAGCTCCAACTTCTCGTGCTCCTCTGCCATGACGACAATCCAATCTTTCTTCCAGTCGTCCCACTTGTCGGAAAGAAACGACCTCAAGTATTTATAGGGGCATTTCATGCGCTTCACAAAATAGTAGAAGCCAAGAAATTCGGACCCCTTCTCGGTGGTGTGGATGGTGAAGAAGGTGCGGAAAAGCTCGACGCAGGGGGGAATACCCCCCCACATCTCGCAGAAGTGGACGAATGTCGACACAAGAAGAAGAGAATGGGGGCCAAGGTGGTACAGCTGCACACCATAGAAGTCCAGTAGCATCAAGAGGAAAGTTCAGAAAGGTGGGATCAGCCCCACCATGGCGTACGCAGAGAAGTACACCATGTTGTCATCGCGCTCCTTCTTGAACGAGAGCTTGCCGGCGCAGACAAGATGGTTGAAGGAATTGATGGACCACCCCATGTAGGTTTGGACCTTCTTCAGATCATCATCACTCTTGAGGCGGCTCTTGGGGAGACCCAACTCCATCGCAACAATGTAGAGGAAAGGACGGGAAGTTAGGCAAAGTTTGGGAGGCTCTAAGCGCAAAGATGATTGAAGACGTAAAGAGTCATGAACCCGTGCGCACTTTCCTTCTTAAGTAAGCCTCTGCGACGCTTGGATGGAAACCGCAAGGAGATCAAGAGTACTTTTCAAAAAATCTACCTCGTCAATGACGAGTGGGCTTGGGTCCACCCCGATGAAGAGATCGAGGTCTTTACCCAAGACCAACCATTGCCATGATGAGCGGCGGGAAACCCAAAGTCGGCGCTCTGACAGGGCACGCGGAACTGATACGGTTTTCATATTGGGAACCGGCAACCTTCAATTGTGTGAGATCCACACTTAAAGATCTCATCTACCGTATTCATAACAAGCCACGCGTCGAAGGTTCACTCTCGGACTACCATTCTATTGGTGCATCAGAGGACCTTTTGAAAATCAAAGTGCGGGAATTGAGAATGGCCCCACCTCTGGCAGAACAACTTAACCCAAGGGATTTCTCCCAGAGGTGGGCCCGGGGGCCACTGTCGGTACCCCACGATACCGCAACAAGTGCAAGAAAGTTCCACCTGTCAGAATCAAAGGCACTCACAGGTCCCACATGGCACGTTGCACTAGACCCGCTCCCCTCACATGGTTGGCTCCCGGGTTAACGCGTGTAAAATAAGCCCGGAACAAAACTCCCAACCAAGGGAAGGTCCGGCGACTACACGTGTACAACAACCCCGATCCTATCCCTCGTCAGAGAGGAGCTCCGGTACTGACACGTGTGCAACAACCTCGGACCTGCTCTCCCACAAGGGAAAGCTCCGGATCTGCCATGTGTAGAGCCTCCAGACCTTTATAACCAACAGGAATGCAAGCCGATCATGACCATTACAAACATTCAAGGGTGGTTAAAGCGACAGTTATAGGGTCTGATAATGTGTCATTAATGTCATATTAATGACACACAATCAGTGCACTGTTAATAAGGGTAACACTGCCATTAAGACACGTTATCACACTGTTAATTGTACTTAACACTCTTTGGATAGTGTATTAGGTCATTAAGCACGCCAGGGCCACATGTCGGGCCAGGCCAGCTTTGTAACGCTTAGTCCTTAGAATTATAAAAGGATTGTACCGCACAAACACTAACGGGGGGATCCAGGCGATTGCGACCTGACCTTAGTGAACTCACTCACTGAATACAATTACATAAACCCCGTGGAGTAGGGTGTTATGCTCAGGCAGCCCGAACCACGTAAATCACTGAGTTCACCATCTTGATATTGATCTTGTGTCACCCAACCACAAAAGAACCTCCGCGGGCTGTTTCTCAACGGGTTCGGGGGAAGTGTCGTATTCCACACTTTGACATCGGCATCAAAATTGATGTGTTCTTGGAACCTTTAGTGGAAGATATGGCGAAATTGTGGAATGAAGGGGTACATACATGGGATGAGTACAGGCGGGAGTATTTCACGCTAAGAGCAATGATATTTGTTACTGTGCATGATTATCCTGGACTGTTTACATTATCGGGGCAAATGAAAGGAAATAAAGGTTGCCCAAGGTGTGTGGATGGAACTAGATTTCTATACCTCACTTCATCCAGAAAGACAGTGTATATGAGACACAGACGATTCTTGATAGATACACACAAGTATACGAAGATGAAAGAACAATTTGATAACGAAATCGAAAAAGATACTACCCCAAAACCTTACAGTGGAGAACTCGTGTTCAAAATGGTCAAGAACATTCATATTGCTTTTGCTACGGGGAAAAATGTAAATGAACAAAGAGAAAGAAAAATACATCTTCGGGTGATACAACTGACATGACTTTAAAGAAACAATCATTTTTTCAAGTATTATCCGTATTGGAAGAACCTGGAATTTTGCCATTATATTGATTTGATGCACATTACAAAGAATATATTTGGCAGCATTATTGGGACCTTGCTGGACATGCCGAGGAAAATAAATGACGGATTAAAATCACATATGGACCTAGTAATTCTTGTTATGAGACCAGAGCTTTACCCAGTAGAAAAGGCGAACGGGAAGTATTACCTTCCCCCAGCCAGCTACAACTTGACGCTACAAGAGAAAAAGGCAATTTGTGAATGCTTCCGTGGGATCAAGTGCCCACAAATTTCTCATCCAATATCTACAAACTAGTCTTGATAAAAGACTTTTCTTTATTCGGCTATAATTCTCACAACTATCACATGATGATGACAGTGTACCTTGCCATTGCAATAAGGGTCATCAAACCTGAGCATATAAAAGTTGTCATCACACATTTGTGTTACTTCTTCAATGCAGTATCGTAAAAGGTGATAGCACGTGAAGATTTAGACTATTTGAAAACGTACATCATCGAGACTATGTGCAAGCTTGAGATGTGTTTCCTACCATCCTTTTTTGATGTGCAAGTACACCTAATCATACATCTTGTTGATCACATAAAAGCATTGGGGCCACTATATTTGATTTTGTTAACTTCGAACATGAATATGTGATTTCGTTAGCTTCGACACACCCTTCGCTTGTAACTGCCATTAACATGTCTGGTGAGGAAGCTTCACTTATTGATAAATCTATGCTTGAAAGATTAAGTTCAAATCCCTGTGAAGGGGTAGAAACAAGATTTGTGATTGAAGTTGTTCGCTTCATCACTTGTGTGAAGCACTAAGAGAGAAGGTACTGATTTTTAGTCAATATATTCATCCATTAAAACTGATAAAGGAGCATCTTCGTAAGTTTTTCAAATGGAGAGAATGGAAAGAAATCCTTCAAATGGATGGGAAAATCCTTCAAAGGTATCGCCAGGCTTCAATTGAAGCTTTGAACAATCCAAATAATGAGTCCTAGATGTTACTTGCATCTACAAGAGCTTGTTGTGAAGTGATTAGCTTGACAAGAGCTTCAAGAGTTGTGCTTCTAGATGTTGTTTGGAACCCAGCTGTTGGAAGGCAAGCCATCAGCATCACAGGCAGTTCTTTATTAATAGCAGTCTGTGAAAACAATGTCTTATCCCAGGCACTTGTTCATTAAAAACCGCTTGTGATGTTTGAGCCAGTACAGGCGATTCGTTATTAATAGCTGCCCGTGAAAATCATGTATTTATCCAGGCGATGGTTTACTAAAAACCACCTGTGATGTTTGTAACAGTCCAGGCGGTTCTTTATAAATAGCCGTATGTGAAAATCATATATTTACCCAGACGGTTGTTTATTAAAAACCACCTATGATATTTAATCATCACAGGCGATTATTGTATCATTCTTCATCACAGTCGCATTTTTTTGTGGACCATCTCTGTTTGAAAAATAAGACGCTTGTAATAAGTGGTTTTGTAGTAGTGACTACTAGATGCGTTTGTGACCCTTTATGCAGCACTATCACAAATTCAACTCAACATCGATATGGATGCCATCAAATGGAAGTGGACATGGTCGGGTCAGTTCTCAACTAACTCAGCCTATGAGGCCCAATTCAATGGAGCGCAAATGCGATTTAAAGAGCCAATCCTATGGCAGGCTTTAACGGAGCCAAAGTGTCGGTTCCTCACGTGTTTAGCTATACACAACAAAGCTCCCATGGCTGAGAACCTCAACAAGAAGCATTGGCCTGCAGATCCCAATTTTCAACTTTGTTTGCAACAACCGGAAACCATGACACATATGCTGACAGAATGCCCTTTCACACGGGAAGTATGGACAAAAATGAGGAGCGCGCTGCAGAGACAACCAAACCTATTCCCAGACTCGCAAGGGGGTACAGCAAACCATGACCGAGCAAACATCACAAGGGGCAAAAAATAAGAAGGAAAGCCGGTGTGCTAATGTTCTTCTTGTGGCACATTTGGAAGGAAAGGAATCAAAAGGTATTTCAACATCAGACAGCTTCCTCAAATCGGGTCTTCCAACTGATGATCGACAAAATCAACTTGTTCTTTGACACTTAGTATGCCTCTCTCTGTTGCTTGTGCTCTGTTGGCTGCGGGGTATGCGTCTAGCCGGATGTGGAGATGGCTGTAACCTCTCCGAGTTAGGTTATGTACTTTAGGCTGTACTGAATATAGGCAATGCCGCTCCTGCCTTTGTTTCAAAAAAAAGGCAGACCCACACGCTACCCCTATGAGCGCTAATGAGATATTAGGCCGACTGATCTTGAGATTTACAAAGTCATCACAAAACCCTAACCGTTGACTAGAGACGTTTTTTACCACTAAAAAAATAAATAACCATAAATTCTAGGACTTGAGACTAGGTAGGCTGGTTCACTACATGGAATTTAAACAACTTTGCCAGGTAATTTTTTACTTCTTAGACTACATAGACGTTTACTCAACTATATGTAACCCAGAGTTGACGTAGACTGCATTGTCGTTTGTTTGGGCCACAACCCCTGCCACCACGCAAAAGCTTAGTCCGCTCGTCCAGAAACAGCCAGATATTGTCGTCCAGTGAGTTCAGGTCGGGAGCATCTTACCCATTCATAGAAGTACGATGCTTGCTTTGTTTGACGTGAGCCTGAACTAAATTTTAGAGAGGGGGAGGAAAACACTGTACCATATTGAATCACATGCAGGACATGCTCGACAATGGTGAGTCGCCCACAACCTACCACTGACCTCGCGAGTCCTCGACACAAGCCACAATGAAAAGGAATGAAACTACATTTCCTAATTATTAAAGGGAAACTAACCTCTAGGCTGGCGTAAAGGCATGCATAACGTATCCTTAACATTTTTGTCACGTCATCATGAGCAAGTGACAACCTTCGCGACGACGTATCTTTATCGTTAAAGAGAAGATGAACCCTTCTCCCCATTCCGTGGTTTTTGGATGCAAGGGAAAAAAGACTTTCTTTTCTCTTTTGTACTACACAATAGAAGGGGTCGAGAATGCACAAACGATGTCAATCTTGTAAATATATAGCAGATATGTCAGATCGCTCCTTGCGAGTTTGGCCGGGAGAGTGAACAGTCTATGTGTGATTTTCACGTGGTGGTTGTGATCGAACATATGATGCATGGTGGTTTACCCAGGTCCCAGGTTCGGCCGTCCGAAGTTAAGAGCCTTACGTCCCGCTTTGTATTTGTATGAGTGTGGTTTGTGTTGCTACAAGATAAGAAGTCCTTCACCGCTTGAAGTCTTAGCATCTTTTTTGTGGTTCTTTCTTCCTTTTTGATTTGGACTATGGAACACACCTTTATGTCCTGGAGTTTACAGTGACAGGACCCACAGGTTGTTCCTGCTTAATGACGGCTAATGAGAAGCTCCTTCTAAATATGCCTACAAATGCGTTCCACTTCTACGAATTATTCTAATTTCATATTTACAAGTTATATTTTATAAATTATAAATGTTAGTCCAACGCTAGCAAGTGAACACTACAGGAATTCGTCAATAGGGCGTCGATCATATGAGCGTCGGTTGCCGACAGAAACCGACATCCATAAACTAAAAGTGTCGGTTAACCGACGCACTTAGCCGACGAAATAGTTTTGACACCTTTAATCCTTAAATGCGTCGGGGCTGACGCATTTACGTCATATGGGGGTCGGTTTGGAGGGGCCGACACACTTATTGTTAAAGGCGTCGACCAAAGGAACCGACGCACCTAAGTCAATTAAAAGTGTCGGTCGCACGAAACCGACGCACCTAACGGGCCACGTGGCGATCGTGTCGGTCGCGTGTTTGTTCAGAACTGACGCACTTACTGCATTTAAATGTGTCAGTTACTAGAGACCGACGCATATAACTGGCCACGTGAGCAGCCTACAGAGGGCGACTATGGGCGTCGGTTTAGACAAAACCGAAGCACATAACACATTAAAAAAACTGCTTAATTCCTCTCCCTGCCCTGTTGGGGAGCCTCCATTTTAACAGATAGAACAGATATATACAGCACAACAGATCTATATAATTCAACAACATTCCAAACATAGCACTGTACACAAGCTTTCAAACATTTGAAACACAAGCACAACGAAACACAAGCACTTCAAATGTCGTCGTGGGAGCCTCCACTCACACGTCCTGCACTCTCATCTCCTCCACTCGCACCTCTGTCATTGATGTTAAGGAAACCATCACCACCTTCGGGTGTTCCATCACGAGATCCCTGCAATAAACAAATGAAAGAGAAACTTAATAACTAAACTTGTTAACATCAACTAAAACCTATCAAAGCTCTCTCATTTCCTCACTCTCCATATCTCCCTCACCCTCACTCGCTCTCCCACTCTATTTGTCTCTTCGCCTCCCTCTATCTCTTTCTCTCTAGCTCCCTCTCTATCCATCTCTTTTTTCCTCTCTATCTCTCCCTCTCTCCCTCTATGTATCTCTCTCCCTCTCTATCTATCACTTCTTTTCTCTCTTTATCTACCCCTCTCTCTCTATGTCTTTCTCTCCCTCTCTTTCTATCTCTTCCTCTCTCGCTCTCTCATTTGTTTCCTCTTTCACTTCATCTCTCCGCTAAGTCTTACCCCTTTCTTCTTAATATTGTGCTAATTAATATGTGATGTTATAATGAAAATATTGTAACAAGTATAAGGTCATGCATACCGCTGCATCTCCAAATTGTGATGGATGAGTTTGCACCGGAGGGAAAGGCATCGGTGGGAAAACTGGTTCAAGTTTTGAGATTATAATTAGAATCATTTTAAAATCGAATAAAGTGGTTAAATGCGAAAATTACAGTTTACCTAGATTATTTTGTTGCAATCCAGAAGTCAACAGTGACATGAATCCGTAAGGTTGTGGAACGCACGGTTGACCACTCTCGGAACCCAGCAACATAAATGGTTACGATATTGCATTATATAACCCAAGTCAATAAGATAAGCAATCTTACCTGTGAGGAGGAGCCAATCTGTAATGCTGGCTGCATTGGCCAAGGCATCATGTCGAGGTAAGGTTGCGTGGTGGACCAAATTGAGAACTGGAGCTACCTTGACCCATGAACTGCATCAAGTAAATTAGTTGTGATATCTTGAGTAGAAATATTTGTAAATCAACATGGGTCAAATAAGAAAATTATATATTACCTGAGACATATACAAATAATGCATCTGTTGCTGCAGCATCTGTGTTTGTTGCTATTGTTGTTGCAGCAGCAACTGTGTCTGTTGCTGTTGTTGTTGCATATCCTCCTTGGTGCGTCTCAATTCTTCTCGTAATTCAACCTCTGTAGAAGAATGAAATCAACTACCACCAACATTGGACAGTCGTCGTCTAGTATAAGCCTCACGCTCTGCATACCCGTCGCACAACCCAAGTCTACAAAAAATACAAGTGTGAAGAATCGACAATCATTAATATACAAATCATCATTATCTTTACACATACCTCTCATGCGGTAGACCTCCGCCAGCATTGTACGCCGCAGCAACATCCAACAGCTCTCTCAAATAGTCTGAATCAGGTCTATGGTTCTTCTTAAAACACTCAACATAATTTTGTTGTGATACATTTAGTTAATGGATTAATGTAATACAAGATAAATTGAGTTGATGAATAAAAGCAACAAAGAATCAACATACGTACCAATTTCTACGTTGATGCCTCGTCACACAACACCTCCGGGCGATTTGGGTCTGGACATTTGTGCCCCTTAAGATAAACCTCAAAAAATGTAGGACACATACCAGTTTTAGCTGTCTGCAATATCAAAATTCAACAATTTACTCAATACAATTAATTGAAGCAATCTAAGTATGAATGTAAGAATTCATATTATCCTTTGTTCCATCCGAACATAACCATCTGGCCTGAAGAAGTGCTTTCCTGGCTTGCTCTTCCTATTTTTTTGGTGCCTATCAAAAATATTTTTGAATTCAGCTGAACCCCAATACCCACATAACCACTTCCAAGTCTCCATATTTGCACAAATCCAGTCCACATGACTCTGCATGTACTCCTTCCTAGTAAGGTGAATTTTGGTTGCTTCTTTGTTTGTCATGGGCTGGAACATCACCGTCTTATAGTAGACGGTCACAGCTTTGATTCGTGTCTTAGAGAAGGAGTCTTTGACACGTCTTTTTGCTGCATTATGAAAAACCGAACAAGCATATGCTTGACTCACACCCTCCTCCAAACGAAACCTACCCTGCATACAAGTAACAATTAATGTTAAACAAAATAAGATGCAAGGTAATGGAAACAATCAAAACAAACTTACCCAGAACATCTCCCAAACTCTATCCTGACATGTATCTGAATCGCCATACTCTTGAAGCGCATAGTGGTCCCAATGATGCGCTGCAATCCTTTGACCATCCACTAAAACCATCCCGGGGTAGCAAAACCAGACGGCGTTTCCCAACTCGGTGTTAACAACTCGTTGATGCCCATTTCCACTCCAAGCAAGCTCGACCCAGCACCTAGTACCCTTTGGCCTTATAATTTTCCGCCCATCCAGGCTTTTACTTACACCACACAAAAGGTGCCTCCGCAGCTTGTACATAAAAAGTACAAACAATTAGTTAATTGAAAAGATATAATGAACTTATTAATTAATAAGATATATTACCTAAAGGGGCATCGATCGAGATGTCCTAACTCTTCTAGCTCGGCCCTTCTTGCAATTCTGTCATCTCGCTTGGGATCCTTAGGCTCTTCACTGTCGTCCTCATCATCCCCCTCATTACCACCATCGGAAAAGGTCCACCGCCTAGCAGTATATGAGCCTCCTCCTGAGACTCGTCGTGAGCCTCTCCCTGAGCCTCACCTTGAGCCTCCTCCTAAGCCACCTTCCTGCTCCGACGTCTGCCTGACAGTCTCTGGTTCCTCCCCGTACAACTCCTCGTACGTTAGGCAACGATCAGCCACCTGTGTCGGACCTCGTGCAGGCTCGCTCGACGTCGGCTCTGCCTTACAACTCAAAAACTTCCTCTTCCTCTGCCCACTATAAGTAGTACCCTAAAATATAAATAAAAAAGTATATAAAGAAGTAAGAAACAATAGATAGTTAAAATTAATATTTAAATGTATCTAACAAACAAGTACCTGAAATGGGTCCGACTGGCTCGTAGTAGAACTGGGAGTGGAGGACGAAGATCCACTACCCTTCTTCCTCTTCTTCTTCCCCAAACTTGGTAAAAGCTTAAACAGCTGCGCACATTTTTATAGAAATGATTAGTATACAACATTAGATAATAAATAAAGAATATATACATTAATAATAAAAATCTAAAAAATGTGTACAATATAAATCAAAAATCATCAGCATCAGAATCTGCTTCTGTCACACGTGCATTAAGATATTCACGTATCTCTTCCTCCATCTCTTCCTCTTCACTCTCTTCCATCTCTTCCTCATCATATATCGCCTCTTCTTCCATAATCCTTTTCTTATTTTCCATAATCCTTTGTGATTGCCAAACACGTTTTCTTGAAGGGCCAGCTTGTTCTTCACACATCAACTCTAACGTATCACTATCTATTTTTGTGAGTCCTATCCCACAAGATATCATAAAGTCGTCTGCTTCCTCGACTTCATCTTGATAGATAATACCATCATCTTCTTGAGTCTCTATATACTCATCATAACAATGAGGGTGCATTTCAGGGTTAACTGTATACACAACTCACCAATTTTTCAAACTTGGATGAGGATAACTTAAATAGTACACTTGTATCACTTGATTTGCAAGTACAACATTGTTGTTATGGGTTGTGTATCGTGACTTGTGGTTGACCTCTACCATTCTAAATTCACCAACTCATGTGCCTGATGTTGGATCAAACTATTCACAGTCAAAAATCACAAGTTGAAGTGTTTTTGGACCGCCAAATGTGTACTCTATTATTTTTTTTAAGAACACCTTAGTATTATGTCACTTTTCCACTACCCTTTGCGGCAGTTATCATTACTCCACTATTTGTAGTGGCAGTAAGTGGACGACTTGCTTCTAAACCTGCCGTCTGAAAACGATATCCGTTGATATCATACCTGCTAAATTATGTTGCTCTCAATTGACCATGCGACATCTGTCGCAAGTCATCGGAGATGTTGACATCTTTCATACACTACATAAATAAACAAAGTTAGTAACTTATGATAAACATTTGAACTAATATTGAAAGAAAAAATGGATAGGAAATTACATGTTCACGGAACCGGTCCACAAAGCTTTTTCCACCGTTTATGCCATGCTGACGCATCTTATCCAATTGACTTTGTGTAGGTTTTTGTGAAGATTTCCAATACAACTTGTCAAACATTTAAAAATATGGTAACACCTCCTCCATGTTGAAAAATATGTAAAGCATGGTGTAGTTCCTCTCTTGTGCCGAAATATAATGAGAATTAGCAGCCCCAACACCTTTACCCTTCCATTGAAAAATCTTAAGCTCACTCATAGATTGCTCTTCTACATTATGATATCGTGTGACAGATGCATTCACGTTGTTGGCACGTGAAAAATATTTGCTAGAGAAGTTAGTAATCTCTTTAGCTGCAAATGCTTCTGCAATACAACCCTCAATCAACGGTTGCATAAACACACTGATTTTCGTCCCAGGATGTTTAGGACCAGGAATGATGGCCTCGAGGAATATGTATCCTTATTTCATGCACATGTTGGGAGGTAGATTGTAAGGCATGATAAAAATAGGCCAACAAGAGTATGGACTGTTACTTGTGCTGAAAGGAGTGAAAGCATCTGTTGACAACCCAAGACTAACATTTCTTGGATCTTTACCAAACTCCGGATCGAAACGGTCTAGATCTTGCCATGTCGCACCATCAGAAGGATGCACCATAATATCTTTATCATTGCTCTCACGTAACCCTTCTGAATGCCACCTCTTCTGCTTGGTTGTTTCTTGAGAAAGAAACAACCGTTTAAGTCTGGACGTGATAGGCATGTACCGAAGCTGTTTAACCGGTACATTTGTACTTATTTCCACTCCATCATCATTTAAAACCTTCACATGTCTAGATTTTTTGCAATGCACACAATGAGTATCGTTCTGGTGTTCCTTCCAAAACAACATGCAATTATTCTCGCACGCATCAATTTTCTCATAACTCATGCCCAGACCTTCCAAAATCTTCTTTGAGTGATATATGTCTTCCGACATCTTATGTCTTGACAGAAGGAGATCATTGATCAACTTCAGGATACCATTGTAGCAATTGTTTGCAAAATTGAACTTAGACTTTGTCGGTACCCTGCGTACCGGATACCCCTTGGAACTGCAAAGAGTGCAAAGGAACTCCACCTGTCTGAGCTGAAGACCTCCGAAGGCCCCATGTGTCACTCGGAACCGGACCTACATCCCTCCTATGGTTAGTCCAAGTGCCGCCACGTGTATCACAAAACTGGAGCTACAATCCCTACATGGAATGCTACGGCTAGATACCTGTGTGGCACCCCCGGACCTAACCCCCAACAGAGGGAAGCTCTGGTACCGACACGTGTACAATAGCACCAGACCTACTCGTCCAAGACGGTAAGCTCCGGAGCTGCCACGCGTCCAACCGTCGGACCTTCAACCTCAACAGGCAGATTGGTGGACCTCCAACGGCTCGGGCCTTCAAGGAACATTTAAAGCTTCAAGACATGATTAAGTGTCATTAAAGCTATCTTAATGACACACGATCAGATGACCCTTAATACCAGTAATTCCACCATCAAAGCGCGTTACCATGCTGTTAAGGGGAATTAAGTATGTTAACTATGTATTAAGCATCATTAACCGCCAGGGCCACATGTCGGGCCAGGCTTATGATGTAACGGCCAGTCCTTGTACTATAAAAGGACTAGTCGAGCGATACACAAGGGTACACGCGCTACACACGTGCGAGGACTCGTCTAGACACTCTGTCTCTCACACACAAGCGCTCAGACGCTCAATACAACAACAACACACACACGTGGAGTAGGGTATTACGCTCAGGCGGCCCGAACCACGTAAATCCTCGTGTCAAATCGCCATCTTGCTCTGAGTCTCTCCACGCCCCCAATCGAACTAAGAAACTCCGCGGGCTGCCAACAGTAGTACCGGGAGAATTGTCGGAATTAGACTCTGACAGTTGGCACGCCAGGTAGGGGAGCGCCTGAGATTCAAATATGGTGAATTCTGCTACTCGATCATCCAATGGTAACCATGTTGTGCAACCTGCTGGAGGCAATCCCTCCAACATGCAGTAGCCAGCAGGTGTTGTAGCTCCAGCAGGAGTCATGCCACCGCCGCCACCATCTGCTCCGATGAATCAAGCTGGACGTCGAGACGGGGCGTTCGCATCGATCACTACATCAGCGAACACCAACCCCTAAAACGCGCTTAATGCTGCGCGTGCTCTTCTCCAATGTCCACCGCCTTCAGGAGCACCCCAGGGTGCGATGGAACAGTGAAGAGCTTATGTGGAACATCTGGTTGCAGCAGCAGCCGATGGCATCAGCAATCAAGGTCCTCCCCCCTCGGGGCGGTCCCCATCTCAGCATCGGACCTTGTCGGGTAGACTTGGTTCGCACACTTCGCAGCACAGGAGGCGTGCTACATCTCAGCAGGTGACGTCGCTGCCTTCCGGGGTGCGACGTACTCACATGGTAACCAGGCTTTCGACTCACGACCTCCGGGCGGAGCTTGATCATCGTTAACGGCAACAGGACGGTCGTGTCCACATTGAAATTGCTCGCGAGAGGCGAGAAGCTCGGGACAGTCCCGCTCCTGAGGGAGTAGGAGGAGGTTGTTCTGCCTTGGCTATGCACCTATGCATGGTCAGATGGCCGCAGAAGTTCTAGCCTCACCTGCCAGAGAAATTTGACGGGACTGTTAATCCCACCGAATTTCTACAAATCTACTCCACCAATATCCTTGTGGCTGGGGGCAATGAGGTCGTGATGGCCAATTATTTTCCTGTGGCTCTGACTGGGACGGCCAGGTCTTGGTTCATGAGCCTTCCGCCTGACTCCATCAACAGTTGGGCGGAGTTATGCTAACAGTTCACCGCCAATTTCGGGAGCTCATACACCCGACCAGGAACAGAACTGGATCTCTTTGCTGTCAAGCAAAAAGGGGGAGAGTTCCTGCAATCTTTCATCCAGGAGTTCTCCCAGGTACCAAATACCATTCCTTCAATCTCAAGCGCTTCAGTTATTGTAGCATTTAGACAGGGCGTTCGAAACAAGAAAATGCTGGAGAAGCTGGCGACTAAGGAAGTCACCAGCGTCATGGAACTCTTCAGCCTGGTAGACAAGTGTGCCAAGGCTGCGGAGGGCCGTGAAATGCACTCTCAACCACCTCCGAAGGTCAACAAAAAATTTTCCAAGGGTGAAGCTGCTACCTCCGGGAGTGGCAAGAAAAAGAAAAAGTCCAACAGCAAGAAGAAGCCGTTGGCTAGCACACCTACTGTTGCGGCTGCTGCAGCTCCCGGTTGTAACACCCCAGCCACTACGGGCCTAGCGATCATTACTCCTGGCAGCTCTATAGGATCACAGACTAGCCTCACAGACCAACGATAGTCTTTTCTACACACTTTGTCCTCACTCGTGCGCACCCGAGAAAACTTCTCGGTCGGTCACCCATCCACAAATTGCTCCGGGCCAAGCACGCTTAACCTCAGAATTCTTTGCAGGTAAGCTTCCAAAAAAGAAGGTATACCTTGGTGGTATGAGTATTCTATCAATTCTATTAAGCCTTGAGCCAGGACGTCACAATCCACCCCCCTTAGAAGACCGACGTCCTCGTCGGTCAACTGCCAAGCCAGGAACGTCCCCTCTTGGCCACGTCCATACGTTCAGTACTGGCATACGTACCATACTGTGTCCCTCCTAGAGGACCCACGCGTCATGCGTACATACCCATGTCCCTGACCCGTATGCACCCGTGAAACCGCGAGGTCGGCTCTGATACCATTCTGTAACACCCCAGCCACTACGGGCCTAGCGTTCGTTACTCCTGGCAGCTCTATAGGATCACAGACTAGCCTCACAGACCAACAATAGTCTTTTCTGCGCACTTTGTCCTCACTCGTGCACACCAGGAAAACTTCCCGGTCAGTCACCCATCCACAAATTGCTCCGGGCCAAGCACGCTTAACCTCAGAATTCTTTGCAGGTGAGCTTCCGAAAAAGAAGGTATACCTTGGTGGTATGAGTATTCTATCAATTCTATTAAGCCTTGAGCCAGGATGTCACACGGGTTGCCGGTGGCCACGCCCCGAGAAACGACCTTGGCCGTCGTCTGAAGACGGTGGCACCTCCAAGATGTGGTGTCCCATACACAAGACGAACAACCACAACTTGGAAGACTGCCGAGAGGTCCAGAACCTTGCCGAGCGCTAGAACAAGCGTCGGAAGAAGCTCCTTTCCGCCAAAGGGAAGGAAAACAAAAAGTCGATGAAGCTCCGGCTGCAGAGGAGTTAGACTTTCAAGACCCTAAAAAGGTCTTGAAGGTTGTTTACACCTCCGTTGACGACGACTCCGACGTCCCCAACAACGAGCGTCGGAAGACCATGAACACCATCTTTGGTGGTTCGTGGGACATCACTTTCCGCCGTGTCCTCAAGACAATGCGGTGGGACATGGCCTCTGTAGCTCCCACCGTCAGGGCGGAGCCTCATCGAAAGTGGATGGATACTGCCATCACCTTCGATGCTTCAGACTGCCCTTAGAACATGATCGGAGCTGGTCAACTTCTGCTGATGGTATTTCCGACCATCAATAACATCTAGATCCACCATGTAATGGTGGACAGAGGTTCGGGGCTGAACCTCATAAGCTTCGAAGCCTTCATCAAGCTTCAGCTTCGACCTTCGGATCTCCGACCCTCCCGACCTTTCTCCGGAGTAGGTCTGGGGGCCATAACTCCACTCGGTGCCATTACTCTCCCGGTGACTTTCGGAACCCGGGAGAATTATAGGACCGAGAAGTTGGTCTTCGGCATGGCGCGGATCAACATACCATTCAACGCCAACTTGGGAAGGCCAGCTTTGTACAAATTCATGGTTATTGCTCATTATGGCTACCTGGTGTTGAAGATGCCAACACCCTCAGGCGTTCTCCGGATCCGCGGAGATCATACCGCCAGAGTTACTGCTCTGGAAGAACTCCATGCGCTTGCTACATCACGGGAGTAAGAATCCAGAAAGGAGCAAGCTCCGAAGCCTCCGAGCATTCGTCATCGAGGCTCAACTTCTGCACCTCATGTGCAACCAAGTGGCGACACCGACATTCCCGTCAAAGTCGTCCAAATTGGTTTCGACGCTGCTCAGACCGCCCATATATCGGGAGCTCTGAACAACAAATAGGAACTCGCGCTCATCACTTTCCTCCGGGCTAATGTTGACGTGTTTGTCTGGCAACCGTCACAAATGCATTGGATCCCTAGGGAGGTGATTGAGCATAATGTGAAGATTTATCCCGACGCTTGGCCTGTACAGTAGAAGCCTCAGAAGCAATCAGTAGAGTGACAAAACTTCATACGTCAAAAAGTGAAGAAGTTGCTCGAAGCTGGATTCATCCGGGAAGTCTTCCACCCAAAATGGCTCGCAAACCTAGTCGTTGTACCCAAGGCCGGCGGGAAGCTTTGGATGTGTATCGACTACACAACACTGAATAAGGCATGTCCAAAGGATCCATTTCCACTACCTAGAATAGACTAGATAGTGGATTCCACCTCCGGGTGTGAATTACTGTGTTTCCAAGACACATATTCTGGGTATTACCAAATTAGAATGTCTAGGGAAGATGAAGAGCATACCGCCTTCATCACAGTAGATGGATTGTATTGTTACACTGCCATGTCATTCGGTCTTAAAAACGCTGCTTCAACGTTTGTGCGAGCTATGTACAAAAGTTTTGGAGAGCTCATCAGAGATGTAGTGGAAGTGTACATCGATGACATCGTCGTCAAGATCAAGAACAAGGAATCATTTCTTGACACCTTGCAAGCTATCTTCGACAAGTTGCGAATCACACGCACAAAGCTGAACCCAGACAAGTGTGTCTTTGGGGTTAGCTCCGGAAAGCTTCTTGGATTTTTGGTGAACCACCGAGGAATAGAAGCAAATCTGGCGAAGATTAAAGCTATTGAAGACATGCGGCCACCAGCTCGCATCAAGGATGTCCAGAAGCTGACTGGATGTCTAGATGCCCTCAGCCGGTTCGTATCAAGACTGGCGGAACGGGCGCTACCCTTCTTCAAACTATTGAGGAAGTCTAGACCATTCCAGTGGTCTGAAGAAGCAGAAAAGGCATTCCAAGAGCTAAAGCAGCTCATCACCACTCTACCAACTTTGGTAGCTCCGAACCCTGGTGAGCCACTTCTGCTTTACATTTCAGCAACTGATAAAGTTGTTAGCATGGTCCTGGTTGCGGAAAGACCAGAACCATCCCTAGTTCAGGAATCCAGACCCCTCCGGGAAGGTCCGGAACTACCTGAAGGCGAGTCTGGGTCCCAGCCCCCAGACCCAAATCCTCGAGGTGGGATGCTAGAGGATCGACATCCTTAAAATGAAGGAGTTACTGTTGCTGAACAAGAAGATCCGGACCCCTCTGGGAAGGTCCCGGTAACTTCAGCAGAAGCTTCGGGTTCCTCTAGCAAGAACCTGGAGGTCCCCGAAGAAGGTCCGGACCCCTTCGGGGGGTCCGGGTTGATGAGGAGGAAGCTTCGGGCCCCTCCAGGAGGGTCTGGACAATCTAGTGCCTAGTGTACTTCATTAGTGAAGTACTCCATGACGCCAAGACTCGGTACTTAGAGGTGCATAAGCTGCTCTACGCAGTTCTTATCGCCTCTAGGAAGCTTCGTCACTACTTCCATGCTCACAAGATTTCAATGGTAACCTCTTATCCACTGCGTGCAATCTTGCATAACCCCAACTCTACTGGGAACATTGCAAAGTGGGCAGCGGAATTGGCCGAGTTCGATCTTGAAGTTGTCCCAAGACAAGCGATCAATAGTCAAGCATTGGTAGACTTTGTGGCAGAATGGACCCCCTCTCCATCAAATCCTGGGGGCCCCAGTGAGCAAAAACCGGAACCCAAGGTTCCGGTCTTCACTGAGCCTCATTGGACTCTCTACTTCGACGGCTTCGTGCAGAAGCAGGGGGCTGGAGCTGGAATCCTTCTCCTCGCTCCAACCGGGGAGAAGGTCAAATACATGGTTCACCTTGGCTTCAAGGCAACCAACAACATGGCGGAGTATGAAGCACAAATCTATGGGCTCAAGGTGGCACTATCATATGGTGTCAAGCAACTGTTGGTAAAAGGTGATCCGCAGCTCGTTATAAAACAAGTCAAAGATGAATGCTATTGTAACAACCCTCAACTAGCTGCATATCTACTTGAAGTCTAGAAGCTTCAGAAGGACTTCGAAGTCCTAGATCTTTGCCATGTCCAGCGTCTCAACAACGCTGAAGCTGATGAACTCTCGATGAAAGCTTCAACCGGAGCTCCGGCTCCCAACGGAACCTTCGTCCGGAGATTGTCAAGACCAACAGCTCAGCCTGCCGAACTGAGCGAAGGGGGCGAGACCAGCACCTCGAAGCTGGCGGTCCCGATGGCCCTGTTACCATGGCGTCCATCAACGGCCGTAGGTGCTGCAGGAAGCTCCAAGCAACCCAGCACACAAGACTCAGAAGCTCAAGTTAGCTCCAATGCATGGATCTCGGAGATCCGGAGCTACTTGGAAGACGACATCCTTCCTGAAGACAATGTATCTGCTGAACGAATAGTCAGATTGGCTAAAAGATACACACTGGTAGAAGGGGATCTCTACCGGCGTGGTGCCAACGGCGTCCTAATGCGGTGCATTACAAGGGAAGAAGGCCGCGAGCTCCTCGTGGAAATCCATGGAGGCGAGTGTGGGAACCACGCGTCTTCTCGCACGTTGGTCGATAAAGCCTTCCGGCATGGTCTTTACTGGCCAACAGCACTCCAGTATGCAACCGAGCTAGTGAAGAAATGTGAAGCATGCCAGTTTCATGCGAAGCAAATTCACACACCAGCTCAACCTCTACAAATGATACCTCCTACATGGCCATTTGCCGTGTGGGGTATGGATATCTTGGGACCTTTCCCAAGAGCCGTCGGAGGTTACAAGTTCCTGTATGTCGCCATTGACAAGTTCACCAAGTGGCCGGAAGCAACTCCAATTGTGACAATAAACAAGCAATCAACTATCAATTTCTTGCAGTCCATAGTATGCAGATTTGGAGTCCCAAATAGATCATAACTGACAACGGGGACCAATTCACAAGCTCTGCATTCCAAGGATATTGTGAAGACCTCGGCATTCAAGGTAGCTACACTTCCGTAGCTCACCTGAGAAGCAATGGCCAAGCTGAGAGAGCAAATGCAGAAATCCTAAAAGGACTCAAGACGCGCACATATGAGCACCTGAAAAAACATGTAGCCAACTGGATTGAAGAGCTTCCGCCCACCTTGTGGGCGAACAGGACAACTCCAAACCGGTCAACTGGAGAGACACCCTTCTTCCTGGTGTACGGAGCTGAAGCATTCCTTCCTCCGGAAATCATCTTGGGGTCGCTTCGGGTCTGGACCTTCGACGAAGCCACGCAGGACCAGCTCTGGCGTGAAGATGTTGACCTCGTTGAAGAGGCAAGGTGTCGATCAGCTGTTCGAAATGCATGATACCGCCAAGAGCTTCAGCGCTATCACCAAAGGCATGTGCACAACCGACAGCTCGAGGAAGGCGATCTGGTGCTACGAAGAATACAAACTCAAGAAGGGTTAAACAAACTCTCCCCCAGTTGGGAAGGACCCTTCCGAGTGATCAAAGTATCCCGTCCCGGATGCGTTCACTTGGCAACCAAGGATGGGACACCGCTCCCTAATCCTTGGAACATTGAGCACCTCCGTAAGTTCTACGCTTAATATCACGGAGGTGAGTTTGTAATTACATATGATGTATGTTATAGCGTCATTGTACAGAGTCGGGTAGCTCCTCTGGGAGAACAACCGAACCTTTCTAGGAAGGTCCGCAAAGTTCAAGCAACACTTGACACAGTCTCAGAACTAAACGTGTAGCTAGTTACCCTGGGTCAAATGAGAAATGCAACACACTTAGCCTGGTTCCGTACCCTAAGAGTGTACTTGTTTCCCCTATACCCCGAACCTATAATGAAAGACATCATTATGTGAAAACAGACTCCATGTGCATTTATTTTGTACAGGCTCATTATATTTTATTTTTCTCTTTCTTGTCTACAACAAAGTTGTGCAATTCTCAAGAAAACTTTAGCTCGAACAATTCATGTATAATTCAAGTTGCATTGTTAATTCTTTTGGGTCTTAACATTGTTGAATGGCCTACTCGCCTGAACGCCAAGCCAATCTAGGTCCGGAGTGTGCTATCGACTTAGCCTGGTCCTGCACCCTAAGTACGCCACTCTACCTATACCTCAGCAGGCCTGAGTAAGGTGAGTCAAGAAAACGATCGGACCTGGAGAAAATAAACAAATGCACTTAATTGTGTATAGAATTGTTGTCGACCTAAAAATTTCTTCCGGGAATAGTAAGCCGCAAATGAGTTATAGATAAGATACAGATTTTACTGTTTTTCTTGACTTCAGTGTGCAGGAAAAATAAAAATCTCATGATGATGGTGGACGGTGACGGAGCTATCAAAGCTTCGACATCCCCTAAGGTGGCCCCTTGACGATGTTTTAAACATTAATAGTAGGCATCGCCGGAGCTATCAAGTTCCGGCAAATCCAGGGGGGCAACCGTCAACGTGAAGAAAGATGGTAGAAAGACACTCGAATGGGGTCTGTTGTCGATGCTCTACGTGTTGACAGTTGTCACTGTCGGAGCTACTAAGCTCCGACAACCTCAGAGGGCCAACTGTCGATGCTCTACGTGTTGACAATGGTCGCTGCCGGAGCTACTAGGCTCCGACAACCTCAGGGGGCCCCTGCTGTGGACGACTTCGAAACTATACTCTACAAGTTCGAAGCACTCAAGTCTTAAACAAAATGCTACATCCTTTTGGTACATGTTCGCAATCAAATTGTGTACATCTACCAGGGGGCCAAGTGAGACAAAGGTTGAAGACAAAAAACGAAATTCATAAATTTCTTGGATTTCATTCATCTGAAGACAAGAGATTACAAAATTGGAGAAAAGAAGAGAAGATACAAGTGGGAGTTACAAGGAGAAAGTCCTAAATCCTACAGAAGAACGAGGCGACCTTCTGGGCAACCTCCGACACACTGGCCTTAGCGGCATCTCCCTCTCCGTCGATGGGACCTTCAAGCACCGGATCTAGCGGGAAATGAGGATCCCGGCTTGTGTAGCACGTCAGCATGTATTATGCGACGTTCTACGCAAGGGTTTTTCCTTCAGTTTCCAACTGATCCGCGAGGACATCGCCCATCTTGTTGAGTTTGTTGCCAGTCGAGCTCAACGCCTTCAGCGCATGGTCCAGCTCTGGCTTCGGATCGTCTAGACGCACGGGACTGAAGCCCAGCGGCGTCAGCGCGTCATTGGCTTTGCCCAAGAAGTCCCATACTTGTTAGGACTCCACAGCCCTTGAGCCTCGCATCTCTTCCAAAGACATCTTGGACGCCGCAAGCTCTGAACCCTCCCGGGCGAGGCGCTTGACCTCTTTGGCGTGCTACCAAATCCTTTCAACAACTTGTCTTTCGAGGTTGGCAAGCTCCTCTTCCTGGGACGTGGATCTTGTTTCGACGGTCAACCAGGTCTCTCTCCCAGCCCCGCACCTTCTTTTTCCTGGCAGCGACTTCGTTCTCCCTTTTGGTGAGGTACTGTCCCCACTGCCAAGCCTTCTTCTCCTCGCTCTCGCATAGATCCTCTAGCTTCTTGGTGCGCTCTGAAAGGCTCTTGTCACCCAGAGCTAGCCTCTGGAAAAGCTCCTCCTCCCTCTTCACGAGGTCATCCCTTAGCTCCAGGAGTTTTTTCTCTTCATCTTCGAGCTTTTTCTCTCGCTCCTCAAGAGCCTACCGA
The DNA here is from genome assembly GCA_036927565.1 of Tuctoria greenei. Lineage (NCBI taxonomy): Eukaryota > Viridiplantae > Streptophyta > Magnoliopsida > Poales > Poaceae > Tuctoria > Tuctoria greenei. The sequence goes on along the minus strand of JAYESD010000007.1, from coordinate 128,829,597 downwards.
CGCTTGATGAGGCTCTCGTGGATGGTACTGAGCTTCTCCTGGCGATCATTCGCTGCTTCATTAGCAGCCACGGCTTGTTCGTGTATAGCCCGAGACTGGTTGTTGAGGGATCGCACCATACTTTCCCTCTCGTCCAGCAGCTAGCCCCAGTACTCCATCTGGGCCTTCTCCCTCTTGACCCACTCCTTGTCGTCAGCCAGTCTTGTCTGCGCCAGCTTGGTCTCGAATTGGAGCCGGTTGCACCACCTCCTAAGGGTTTGGCACTCCTCCTTGAGGGCCTTGTTGTCACGATAAAAGGCCAGTTGGACCTGATGAAGGCTGGAGCAGGCGTTGTCGATGGATAACGACAGGGGGATCGGCTCTGGATCTGTCGGGGTCCTCTCTGCTGACTCCAGCGGGTTCTCCATAACAAAATTTGGGTCCCACTCTACAAGAGTGGTCCCCTGAGCTTCCGCGGCACTAGGGCAACCCTCCGTAATAGCCTCGATTGCCACAGAGGAAGGTCCTGCAATGGAAGTTTCTACCTCCGGAGTTGGCTCTGAAGGTCCCACCGCCAGATCATCAGCAACTGGTCCCTCAGGCGGAGGAACGGTCGCTTCGTCTTGACACCCTAGCTCAGGTACGGGTACCTCCAGAACTACTGCCTCCAGGGCAAGCATTGAAGATTCGGCCAGAGCTAAAGCCACTTCCGGCTCCGACGCTGGTGCCTCCTCCACCGCCGGTTCAGGCGTTGGTGCTTCAACCTCCACCGGTTCGGGCGCCGGCACCTCCGCGACAACCGGCTCAGGCTTTGGAACTTCATCAACCACCGGCTCCACCGCCGGGGCTTCAGTAACATTCGGCTCTAAGGCTGGAACTTCAGCTACCTCCGGCTCTGAGGTTAGAGCATCCATCATTGCAACATCCAAAACTGGAGCTTCAGCCTCCGGAGCTGGTGCCATTGGTACGTCTTCATTCCCATGGTCCGGCGCTACCACAGGAGCTTCAGGAGATGAGTCGAGGTCAAGAACCACGACAGCTAGCGCCAGAGCTACCGTGACCTCAGCCACCACCTGGGGCGGCGCTGGAATTGGAGCCGGAGCCTCCGCCTGCATAGCATCAGCTGCTGTCGCAGGAACCGGAGCTTCAGCCCCTTTTTTGGATACCTTGTGGATGAAGGACGAAGAAACTCAAAATATGATTACAACAAAAACAATCAACTGAGGTAAAAAATCAAATTTACCTTGGAAGGCTTCCGCTCCAGCTAGTGCAGAACCTCTTCACTGGACGCTCAGAGCCCGACCCAGTCGCAACTGGCGAAGTAATTCCGGAAGGCCCTCTGGAGCTTGCTGCTGCTATCAGCAACATCTAGGTGGGGGGGCCCTCGACTGAGAAGGACCCTCGGACCTAGAGCCCTTAGCCGGCCCTGGTGCCGGAGTCACACGGTCGGAGCTGGCATCTCGGGAAGACGCCTATGGTGGAGTAGGTGTCACCGTTGAAGACCTCCCCGGCCGGGGAGAAGGAGCTGTTGTGGAAGGGGCAGGTCTGACAGACCTCCCGACAGAGTGCTTCAACTTCCTCTTTCGGCTGGAGGGCTCAGCCAACTCTTTGCCCTTGCCAATGACTTCAGCTCTCTGTCTTGGGGCGGAAGCAGGGCCACCCTCAGAAGCTCCGGGGATCACCAATCTGGTGGTCGAACGCCTGTCTACCTAGCCGAGGTCGTCAAGCACCAGCATCTTCCTCCGGAGCTCCCTGCTAAACTCCGCCTCCATGTTCAAAGGGAGGAAAGTTGCCGGCAGAGTTAAGTCATCACCCTCGACATCAATGTTGTGCTGGAACTTCTTGAGATGAAGCTCCAAAGCAGTGCCTTCCAAATTGGACTTCAGACCGGTTTCAATCCGGTCATCGTCCTCACGCTGTTGAGGGCCCAGGCGAGCTTCTCCCTCTTCTTCAGTGGAGCCCACCTGTTGACCAGGAAGTTGCAGAAGACTGTCTGGGGGGTCACCCCTCCTTCCAAACATTGGCAGATCCTGGTCAAGGCAAGGTTGAAGGCCTCCGGTAGCACCGAAGCCTCACTCCATGCGTCCGTGTCAACATTGGGAAGACCTTCAGGCAGCTCCAGCTTCTCGTGCTCCTCTGTCGTGACGACAATCCAATCCTTCTTCCAATCGTCCCACTTGCCGGAAGGAAACGACCTCAAGTACTTGTGGGGGCATTTATTGCGCTTCAAAAAATAGTAGAAGCCAAGATACTCGTTACTCTTGTCAGTGGTGTGGATGGTGAAGAAGGTACGGAAAAGCTCGACGCAGAGGGGAATACCCACCCACATCTCGCAGAAGTGGACGAATGTTAACACAAGAAGAATGGAGTGGGGGCCAAGGTGGTTCAACTACATACAATAGAAGTCTAACAGCATCAAGAGAAAAGTTGAGAAAGGTGGGATCAGTCCCACCATGGCGTAAGCAGAAAAGTATACCATGTCGTCGGCGCGCTTCTTCTTGAAAAGGAGCTTGCCGGCGCGGACCAGGTGGTTGAAGGAGTCGCTGGACCACCCCATATAGGTCCGGACCTTCTTCAAATTGTCATCGATCGTGAGACGGCTCTTGCGGAGACCCAACTCCATCGCAGCACGGCGGGGCAAGCGAGAAAAAGCATGCGAAAGATTAGAGGATTTGAGCGCAAGTTCAAATGAAGGCATAAGGAATTACCAAACCGTGCGTGCTTTCCTTCTTAAGTAAGCCCCCGCAACGCTTGGATGGAAACCACAGAAGGGCTAAGGATACAGTTCAAAAATTTCAACCTGCCAATGACAAGGGGGTCCAGGGCCACCAGGACAACCAAGTTGAGGTCCTTACCCCAGGAGAACAGTTGTCATGATGAGAGGCGGGAAACCCAAGGGCGGCGGCCTAACAGGGCGCGCGGAACCGATACGGTTTTCGTATTGGGAAACAGCGACCTTCAATTGTGTGAGATCCGCACGCGCGGATCTCACCTGCCGCATCTTGGAGATGCCACGCGGTGATGGTTTAACTGCGAACCACCACCTCAACGGCACATCCAAAAACCTTTGAAGACACGGCGCAGAGATCGAAAGATGGACCCACCTCCGGCTGAATGACTCAACCCAAAAGGTCTCTCCTAGAGGTGGGCCCAGGGGGCCACTATCGGTATCCTGCATACTGGATACCCCTTCGAACTACAAAGAGTGCAAAGGAACTCCACCTGTCTGAGCTGAAGACCTCCAAAGGCCCCACATGTCACTCGGAACCGGACCTGCATCCCTCCTATGGTTAGTCCCAGTGCCGCCATGTGTATCATAAAACCGGAGCTACAATCCCTACATGGGAATGCTCCGGCTAGATACCTGTGTGGCACCCCCAGACCTAACCCCCGACAGAGGGAAGCTTTGGTACCGACACGTGTACAACAGCACCGAGCCTACTCGTCCAAGACGGTAAGCTCCAGAGCTGCCACGCGTCCAACCGTCGAACCTTCAACCTCAACAGGCAGATTGGTGGACCTCCAATGGCTCGATTCTTCAAGGAACATTTAAATCTTCAAGACCTGATTAAGTGTCATTAATGCTATCTTAATGACATACGATCGAATGACCCTTAATACCGGTAACGCCACCATCAAGGCGCGTTACCACGCTGTTAAGGGGAATTAAGTACATTAACTGTGTATTAAGCATCAGTAACCGCCAGGGCCACATGTCGGGCCAAGCTGATGATGTAACAGTCAGTCCTTGTACTATAAAAGGACTGGTCAAGCGATACACAAGGGGACACGCGCTACACACGTGCGAGGGCTCTTCCAGACACTCTGTCTCTCACACACAAGCGCTCAGACGCTCAATACAACAACAACACACACCCGTGGAGTAGGGTATTACGCTCAGGCGGCCCAGACCACGTAAATCCTTGTGTCAAATCGCCATCTTGCTCTGAGTCTCTGCGCACCCCAACCGAACTAAGAAACTCCGCGGGCTACCAACAGTAGTACTGGGAGAATTGTCGGAATTAGACTCTGACAGACTTCAACCCCATAAGTCGTGTGACCGCCTGCAGAATGGTCACATTGGTGCCCTCATACACTTTTTCATCTGTGGCGGCAAGAAGCTTGTAAAACTTCTTAACCTCCTCTGGCAGTGGCTGCTCTTCGTACTCTCGACCAACATCCGCCATCATCTCATCCATCCGATCTTCATTCTCGTTTCCGTCTGAATCACTAGCATGATCCATCTCTCCATGCTCACGTCACACTAGATAGTCTGGCATAAATCCGTGCTTACAAAGGTGCAGCATCATTTCAGACCTCTCCAAACGTCGATGATTCTGGCACCTGCTACATGGACACTTCAAAAAATGAGCACCACTAGTAAATGCTTGGTTCACGAACACATTTGCGATTTGTGCCCATTCCAAAGTGTACACACCATCTGAACTCCATCCATCATACATCACCTTACAGTCATCACCCATTTTTCTGCTTATACCTTCAAAGCAGAAAAATCATTATAATTAGTTATTTTCATATTATGTGACGGTCACTACAACTAGACAGATAGGTCCTAAACCCACCCAAGAGTGGTCGAGTGGGGCATGCTTATGGCAACACGCGTGATTTGGATCCAGACGAAATTTTGGCAGCATAACCCCGTTGTTCTCCACTGCACGCCCGAAAATGGTGCAGCAGAGAACATCAGGGTTATAACGTCGAAATCTTGTCAAGATCCAGACTCGCGCCTCGTCACAAGCCACGCCCCCCCCCCCCCCGATCCACTCTCAGACTGTCCAAAAAGGGACAATTCTGAACCTTCACGTCTCACATGCCAATAGCATGTGATTCGTGCTGATTCGAAACTGGTAATCAAATTCTATAGGTTATGTTCCTCATTTTCATTTTTCAATAATTTACAAGAGAGGAAAGAACAAGACAGAGGAGAAAAGTTAGTCAGAGTTGAAAGTTCTAAGTCCGGATCCACCGTTCAGGCGTGGTTAATTAGTCGTCCTCATTGTCGTCATACGCACATGTGCTCATCCTAACGCATACTTCACAGCTAGAATCATCTTTCACTACAATCCTCTAAAGCTACCATATTATAAAAATATTTACTATATTACAAACACATAATTAGTCATCATATCGCAAATCCTAAAAAGAAGCAATCACATGCATGACATGAACTTTTAATCACATTCAAATCATATAGCATAATGAATATGAATCACATTCACGAGTTAGCAACTATATAATATGAATCACATTCACGAGTTAACACTAATCACATATTATGATAAAGCATTAATTTCACAAGATAGCAACTATATGATATAACATTCAACTCTAATCACGTACTTGCAATGCACCTAATATGTTACCTTCGCAGTTAGAGTTGAACCCGTGGGCGAGGTGGACGGGGGCACAGGCGGCCGAGGCAAACGGGGGCGCTGGACAGGGGCCAGATGGAGGGCGCCGGACGGGGGAGGCGGAGGGGACGCTGCCGGCCGACGGTCAGGGTCGCTAGCAAGGCGGCGGGCAGGCGGCGGCCGAGGCAGGACGGGGGCGCCGCGGGCGCCGGCGGCCGAGCCGGATAGAGGGGGAGGACAGTGGGCCGGACTGGGGGCCCGACGGGGAGGCGGAGGGGACGCCGGCCAACAGGCAGGGGCGCCGGCGAGGCGATGGGCTGGCTGCGGCAGCGGCGGGGGGGGGGGGGAGAAGGGATTAGGTTTTGAGTGGGGCCCGCTTAAGAGCGTCGGTTCTACCCGGTCGATGCTCTTAGAGCCGGAGCCAGCCGGGCCCGCCGTATGAGTGTCGGTTTAACCGACACATATATTATAAGCATCGGTCTGGCCAACGCATTTAATATGTGCGTCGATTAGCTCCAGAAAACCGACGCCTCTAACTTATGGGTGTCGGTCTCCATAACCGACACCCCTAGATGTGTTAAATGTGTCGGAGCCGACGCATATAAATAAACCGACACCCTATTCATCGTTTCCCGTAGTGGAAACATTATTAGTCATAAATACATCATATATGCCAAGTCTGAAACTTGAACGCAAGTGGATTGGTCATTTACAACAACATGAATGCTAATAACCAGTTGGCTGTAAAAGTTGATTTATCACATGATATAAATTATTCCCCATGTATAAAAATTGTATAAAAGGTGATATCATTTTAGATGTTGAATCTATTTGTGTTAGTTTTCTCATTAATATATAGTATTAGTTAGATTATTGTTGCCCAAAGTATCAAAAATTTGGACGACGCTTTCATACTCCTCCCATTTGTACTCCCATGTGTACTCCCCCTTATGTGTCACATTCTCATTTGTTGCTAAGGTATGGTAGTTAATATTAGCATTAATCAAGAGACCAATAAAATTATAATACATCAGCGGGAGTATGCATGGGAGCACCGAACGGAAGTATAGAAGCCGCATCTCAAAAAATTGACCAACACATAAGGTACAGCTCTAAAACAAGGTATATGTGGAAGCAGAGGAGGAAGTATCAATTTTAACATATTTTTCGTGCTAAGAATTAATGCTGGCGGAGAGTTCCTAACTGAACTCAAGGATACACAAGGAATTTTCTTGGGTTCTCGATTGTGACGATCAGTATGGTATCCTTCAAGCTTTGGTACGAGCGTCTAAGACCACTCTGCCCGTTACAGATTGATCCTGTTTGCTATGTCACCCTTTTTGCAGACAAAGAGAACTACACAAAAAGGAACGTCAGTTGAACCTAGGGTCCTCTGTGTTTCGTTTATCGGCATTCAAGTTAGGTGATATATGGTGAATTGAAAGAACTTTGGTGGCTTGAAAAGACCAGCTGGGTAGCCGAGAGACGATCGATGAATGTCTCTAGACACTCCGGGGGCAGATTCAAGGAATCATTCAGAGGCAATTTATGAATGTCTTTGGACACCTCGGGGCAGATTCAAGGAATCTTTCCCGATGGCTGGTGAGTTTGGATGCATGTCAGTACTACAACCATATTCATAAAAGAGGTATGAATCTGCTGTGCACCGCTTAAAAAGATTCATGTGACTATAACTACAGAGGTATGAATCTGCTGTGCACCGCTTAAAAAGATTCATGTGACTATAATTATAAAAAAAGTTCATGAACTCAAATAGCATAAGTAGACATGTTCATGCAGCAGAGGTACCTTGATTGGGTTCGTCCCCCTGTCGTCCGCGTGGGGCATCCAGCCGGAGGAAAGAGTACAAACAAGAATTGTGTGGTTTGTCAGGGGAGATGACTTTGGTTACTGCATTCTTTGATGACGCAATCAGCTCCACGCCGTATCCGCGATATGTGGGGTTGGCCCTCGTGCTACTAAAATTGGTTAGTTCGCGTATCTCAAGCGTATTCATTCTTAATGACCAAGGAAAAGAAATTGCCGCTCTTTAATTCCGTTCATCGCTCCTTCCTGCATGCAGCTGGTGCTTGCTAGCAGCAGTAATGACTACAGTAAATGCTTTCAAAGTAAAAAGTAACGGAATTCGGATATTCAATTCCTTCTTATCTGTTTCTGAAAGGATTGATGTATCTGTTACAGTATCTGGACTGGACGGGCTACTGAAGAGAAGGGTATCGAGTCGACCGGAGTAGCCGTAGGTGTGACGGACGCCGCTCCGGCACCACCCGTTGGCAAAGCGAAGCAGACGTCGCGTTGCAGGGGTTTTGTCCACTACCGGGAGAGCCCCCTCACGAGAATCATTCCCTCCACGACTCGCCATTGCTTCCTACGCCGCGCCGGCCGGCCTATAAATAGCCCCGCCATTCGGCGCCATCCTAAATCTCCTGCCTGCCTAAAACACCGCCAACCTTCCCCGTTCGTCGTCGTCCTCCTCCTCATCCTCCTCTCGTTGCACTTGCACGCGCGTTGAGCGCTTCCTCTGCCTGCGGCGACAGGCATTACTACTGCGAGGCGAGGTGAGCCGTCCCGGCCATGGAGCTCCGCTGCTCGCTGCCGGCACCTCACGTGAAAGGTGCCGTTGTTAGCTCCTCTCCATCGCCGCCGGCGCCGTGGCGGTGGCGCTGCTCATCTCTTCCTCACGTGAAAGGTACCGTACCGTTCGCTTCCCCCCTCCCTCCTATAAACACGCCACGTCGTAGCAGCGTTCATCGATCAGCACCGACGACAGATAGAGATTACGAGCTGGCATGGCATGCTTATCGACAACTAATTTTGACCCCGGCCGACGCTACCAACATTACTTTTGGCTCCACTCCAGAGCCGATTGGATTAGTAATAAGACGAAACAAAGCAGGCCAGGCGGCGTTGGCCGTGTCCGTGTCCGGTTCTCACGTACTACTACTCACCATTCCTTTTGCTTTCCCGCAATCAGGTCCATGCCGCATCCACGGCAAAGGGGAGGCGGGGCCCCGGCGAGGGTGGAGGCTGCAGGCCAGCGACGTATCCAGTGCCAAAGGTATCGGCTTCCTTCCTCATCCCGTCGTCACCCACTCACTCACACCTGTGTCTCTCTGTTGACCGCTCGGCCCCCAGCCCCTGGGGTTTCTGTGTTGTCACCGCCTATGTGCTGTGCTCCTCCTGCACCTATCGCTTTAGCGTTTCTTGCAGCCACCTTTTCAGTTTTCACAAATGGAAACTAGACCCTTTTTCTATGTATCAAAAAAAGGGCCAGAAAAAGAGCCTCTTTCGTTGCTATATCTATGAATAGTACGCCAGGGTCTGTTATCTGATGAGTCCAAATCATTATGGATATCGCGCAATCCCCAGGTATCTATGCATGGATACTGTTTAGGGAACTTGTTCTCTCTGTACCCCACGGTCTATGGCCAAAGAGCCAGTCAGTGGGTCAAGTTGGTATGATTAAGGTGATCAAATATTCGACTGTATCTCTCCTAGATATGGGACTTGCGACTGGCTCTCCAAAACCAGGATTAGATGGAACAGAAGAGGTGTATTTGTAGCAAGATCGCGTAGTAACGAAATAGAGAACCTAACATTTTTTTTCAGAACTAAAGAAAACTCTGACGGGTGGGGGAAACACTGTTCGCACGGCTTTCTTTTATAAAAGAAGCACAACCTTCTGTGGTCGAGAAAACCTTCGAACTCTGGCGTTATCCTATAGGACCACGCCAAATCCTGAGTTGGATACCGTTGACCATAGTAGTGACTAGTTTTTCAAAAATGCAGGATCTGCTGGGCTCCAAGCCACCTTCACCGAAAACAGGACTGAAATCGTAAAGTGGCCTGGGAAACCACATGATCTTGATGAGTACCAACAAGTGGTCCCTGAGGTTAATCTTCTTGTAAAACATTATCATTTTTGTGAATGATCTAGCTTTTACACCTGTTGTCTGAAGGATGATGATTCGATCAACTTGCTTCTGACTAATTTCCTACATGTTGCTCACAATGTCCATCAGGCGGAAGGGACGCACCTTCAACCACTCATTGATCAGGTCAGGGCAATGCTGGGATCAATGGACGACGGCGAGATCACCGCGTCGGCGTATGATACAGCATGGGTCGCCCTGGTGCCAATGCTGGAGGGCGGCGAGGGCCCCCAGTTCCCGGCCACCGTGCGCTGGATCGTAGGCAACCAGCTGCCCGACGGCTCTTGGGGCGACTCGACCTTGTTCTCTGCCTACGACCGTATGATCAACACCCTTGCCTGTGTTGTTGCACTGACAAAATGGTCCCTTGACCCCGAAAAATGCAAGTCAGGTACTGTAAAATTACAGTTACGCAGTTGAGTCCAAATGAGCTGAGATGAGTGTGATCTCTGCTTGCTGAGTGAACTTGTCGTTTGCTTTTGCGCGCATTTCTTTGTTCTACCAGGACTCGACTTTCTCCATGAGAACATGTGGAGGTTAGCAGACGAAGAGCAGGAGTCGATGCCCATCGGCTTCGAAATAGCATTCCCTTCTCTGCTTCAAATCGCTAGGAGTTTGGGCATTGACTTCCCTTATGATCATCCAGCGTTACAGAGCATATACACAAACAGAGAAATCAAGCTGAAGAGGTACACACATGTCATATATGGAATACGGTGTGACGCACTGCCTACCTGGAAATTGTTTCACAAGGTTTCTATTCTGAATCATTTTTGTTTCGTGCTTAAGGATTCCAAAGGACATGATGCATAGAGTTCCTACATCAATTCTGCATAGCCTTGAAGGAATGCCTGAGCTGGACTGGGGAAAGCTTCTAAAGCTTCAATCAAGTAATGGGTCATTCTTGTATTCACCTTCAGCTACTGCATATGCTCTAATGCAAACTGGTGACAATAAGTGCTTCAACTATATCGATGGGATAGTCAAAAAATTCGATGGAGGAGGTAAGCACAGATAACTATTTTATCATGTGTCACAAACCACAAGATCAGATCGTCTTAAAAATTGTCTGTCATGATCCATTGTCAGTCCCGAATGTGTATCCTGTTGATCTATTTGAGCACATCTGGGTCGTCGACCGATTAGAACGTCTTGGGATCTCCCGTTACTTCCAGCGAGAGATGAAACAATGCATGGACTATGTGAACAGGTTTTTATCTCCAATCCTTTGTTTCAATACTATTGTTTGAAGAAATAGCACTACAGCATTTAGCTGTAACAAGCGAGGGATTTATGGGACTTATCTTCTCTGTTTCTATAGGCACTGGACTGAAGAAGGTATTTGCTGGGCAAGGAGCTCCAATGTACAAGATGTCGATGACACGGCTATGGCTTTCCGACTATTACGGCTGCATGGATATAATGTCTCCCCAAGTACAAAACCCCTTTCCTTATTTTCTTATAAATTAAATTACTTTGTTGAGTTGATTGCAAACAGCCCAAATTAACTACTGATACAATTCATCAATAGCCTAATCAACTTCCATATATACTAATTTGCGGCTGACCTATCATTACGAGTGCTTTATTCAAGTAATACAATAAGAAAATTTATAAATGTCTCAAATTTGGTTCCATCCTCATTACTCTACAAAGTTCATTAAATTGATACACCTCTGTTTTGCTGTAGGTGTGTTTAATAATTTTGAGAAGGATGGAGAGTTCTTTTGTTTTGTGGGGCAATCAACTCAAGCCGTCACAGGGATGTATAACCTCAATAGAGCCTCTCAGATAGGGTTTCAAGGGGAGGATATTCTGCAACGGGCTAGGATTTTTTCATATGAGTTTCTCAGACAAAGGGAAGCTGAGGGCATGCTTCGCGACAAATGGATCATTGCTAAGGATCTTGCTGGCGAGGTATTCCAACCCCTTTGTTTTAGTATTTAATAATCATATGTAAATTGGTTTGCAAAATGCAAATTAAGTATTGTTGCAAGTTAATTATCTGTTCTGTCATTTTCGTCAGGTTATGCAACGTCTGTATGGTCATGTATATGTAATACATAGCGTGCTAGATAGAGCATCTGGTGATGTACACCATGTTACAAACAACTTGGGATGCTCCTGAAATCCTGTTTGGATCGTATTGTGTGTGGAATCACAACCATTCTTTAGTTTTCATCAGTCTTAGTGAATCTATTTAACAACATTATTTAGGTAAATTGGATATTATGGCACCCTATTCTATTGAATTGGATATCATGGCAACAATACCAATTTCCTTCTATTCCAAGGTGTATAGAAACTACATGCATAAACAAAATAGATGGTTATGCAGAAGCGAGGTTTTGACTCTATTGTACTTTTGAGTTCAATAATATTTATTATAAAAAAAATGGATGGAGTCTCTAACCTTTCTATTATAGTGGAGTTGATGTTGCGTACATGTTGGCTAGTGAATACTAGAATGTCCATTTTGGTGCCCAATTATGACACTGTGTTGTTTACAAGTTTTGAGCTTGTTATCTTGTTTTGTTGAGAGATTTTGTTTATCCTTATATAAACACCAATAGAGATATATTCACACTGATCAATTAGGTACAATATACACTAGAATTTCCCTGGTATGCAAGCTTGCCCCGAGTGGAGGCAAGAACCTATCTTGATCAATATGGTGGTAGCAATGATATCTGGATCGGGAAGACTCTCTACAGGTAATGTTTTGACCTTGAGCAACAAAAAAGCTGGTCACATGACATGTATTTTTATTGAAAATATTAAGAGGTATACTTTACTTATATGTGAGTATGCATTTTGGCAGGATGCCTCTTGTGAATAATGATGCATACCTTGAGTTGGCAAGAAATGATTTCAACCATTGCCAAGATCTACATCAGTTTGAGTATCGCAGTCTTCAAATGTACATACTATAAATTTAGTTTTATTTTTCTACGAGTAACAATTTTTCAAGAATAATTTTGGTCAATCTTAATAAACTTTTGCTACTACATATATTTAGGTGGTGCAAAGAGAATGGGCTTGAGAGTTCTGGAGTGACAAGAGAAGATGTTTTGAGGGCTTATTTTCTAGCTACTTCTTGCATTTTTGAAGCGAGCCGTGCTGCTGAGCGGCTTGCATGGGCTAGAGTGGCATTGCTTGCCAACACAATTTCTACACATCTTCATAACAATCGAGAGGATAAGAAAAGGTTGGGATGTTTCGTGCGCTGTCTCGATGAGGAAGCAGAGGTACCATGGTGAGTACAGCTTGACTTGAGGGACCATTATATAGGCTTACCATCAAATTATTTGTCATTGAAACATCAGTGGCTAGTTATTTTTTAGTTCTTTTGCCCGAAACGACAAGTAAAAAATAACGGAGGAAGTAGAAGTGAACACTTATTTCTCTGATGCAGGCTAAAAGATGCTATCCTCACAAGGGCACTTTTGCGACTTACTGATTTATTGGCACAAGAAGCACAACCAGTTCACGGAGGACAAGATAACATCTACAATCTCTTGAAACTCGCAGTAAGTTGTAAAGGAATGCCTACTTGCAAATAATTACTTTATTTACTCAAAACCATTCTGATATCTTATACTCAATAATTCTAGTGGACGCAATGGATGATGCAAAAGATAAATAAAGAAGATGGCAAATCTAGCAAATCCAGTGCTAAGGAACCATTGTACATGGTTCACGATGGGCAAACATGTTTGCTTTTATTTCAAATTATTGAGATCTGTGCTGGACGAATCAGTGAGGCTTCATCTATCATCAACAAGGATAATGACAAGTTTGTTCAGCTCTCGTGCTCTGTATGTGACAATATTAACCATAAGGTGTCATTATCCCATCAGGTAACCTATATTACATGAATTTATTTTCATTCTTCTGTTTGTCCGACTATTTCAAAATATATGTTTACTTTTTCTTTCACGTGAACAAGTCAAAATAACGACACAAATTACAGGATACCGAATCAAACGGAGAAGCATTAAACTGCATCGACAAGGAGATTGAGCGTGGTATGCAGGAGCTTGCGCAGTCTCTCCTGAGATCAGATGAGAAAGCAAGCAACTGCGTGACCAAGCAAACATTGTGGAATGTCGTGAGGAGCTCTTACTATGCTACCCACTGTCCATCGAACATGATGGACAGGCATGTCTCCAAAGTCATCTTTGAGCCTGTTTAAAGAAGGTTCATTTGGTGGATCGTATCTAGGTTGTCTAGGTTCAGATTACCTGTACATACAGAAAGAAAAATGTCGTACCGAGTAATGGTAGAGCAAACATGCGACAGTAAGTTGTAAATGTTTAGATGGGAATAAATTTCGGTGTCTGCTCTACTAGGCAATTAAGGACTCATGTTATTGATATGGATAGATGGTTTCATGTGTACATAAGTTTGAATAAAACATATCATGTACCCTAACATGAGTATCTGATTTCAGTTAAGATAGGTAATATTTGCCGATGTTTATTTAGATGCATGTATGTAACACCAGATTTTGTAAAATGAAATAAAATAAATGGTTAGCTCTAAATAAGTAATATTCATAACAATATTATTATTAATAACAAATGGACGAAATGAAAAATGTGAGAATGAAAAATAAAATAAAATAAGGTGTGCATCATGTTATTCTATTTATGCATTTGAGTGGAATATTTTAAATTTTGGAAACAAGGTAGAAGTTCAATTGAACTCATGCAAACTGAATCGCAAAACAAATCCCTGGTCAGATGACTGTTCCAGACGAGGATGAGCTCCTCCTCCGAACCCCCGCCTCCTGCGCCGGCGCCCGCTTTGGAGCTGACGACCACTGATAGGCCTCACGCCGCCGTGCCCCCCCCTCCCGCTGGAGCCTGCTCCGACTCCGGCGACCAACGCAAACCCCGTCGCCCCCCCCCCCCCCCTTTCGGCCCCGACGGCTGCATCGTTGAGGTCTGCTCCCCGACCATCCCGTCCATCCTCGACCTTCCTGGTCCCTTCAACTTCACCATTGCTCACCTCTCCCTCCCCCACCCCTCCTGCATCGCATGTTGCCTGTGGTTCTTCTAACTCCCCCGCTCTCCCTTGCACCCCTTTCGCCGAGCTCCGTTCTCCCCACCCCCTCCATCCTTGTCGCCTCTTGGCGTCGAAGACAACACGTTCTCCCTGAGTCCTATTCTCGCGGAGGACCTCTCGGGCTCGGAGGCTGACGACTCAGCTTCTCCTTCTTCGCGCCCTACCGGCGAGCCTACCCGCTGCCACCTCTTGGAGCTTGCCTCGTCCTTGCTATCGCTGGAGTTGTCCGCCATGGTTCCTGACCTCGGCGACTGTGCCTCCCCAATCGCTTTCAATGCAGTTGGTTTGGTGTTATGTTCGACCCCGCCATGTGTCGACCCCCCCCCCCCCCCTTGTGCAAAAAGCCTATTGCTCGCCCCCCCCCCCCCCTCGTGCGGAGCTAGCGCGTCGCGTGCCTCCCCCTAGGCCGAATCCGCGGCGCCCGTCTGTTGCATCCCGTCCGTCCGAATCCGCGACGCCATCTCCAAGTCACCTTCCGGGGCCATGCCTCGTCCTCGCACTCGTGGTGCTCCTGAGTACCGCCCGCAAGGCGGGCATGTTGCTTTGGTTGTTGGGGGTCTCATGGTTAATGTCAAGATCCAACTTCCATAGGTTCAACTTGTGCTTCCTGTATCAATTCTTAAATCAGTAGTTGGCACGCACAACAGAATATATAGAGATCCATACGCGAATATTTATTGAAAAACCATTATGATTTTACAAGCATTGCCTTACAGTACATTAAACCATGACTTAACAGGGTCACTGGATACATAAAAGTAGAGCTATAGCGGCGCTGATACGACTCCATTCCCTTAGGCATCTTTGGGAGCAGGACTACCTATTCCTCATCCTTTCATGGCACTTCGTCTTCTTCTTCCTCTTCTGGGTGGCAGCATATTAAGCAAGAGTGAGTACATAAGATATTTTGCAAACCCTAACACTATGCAAGGGAAAGTGTTTTATGTATTAGAGTTTGTAGCAAGGAGAGACCATACGACTTAGTTTTCAAGAAAAGCATTTTATGCAAGGTTCTCTTTGAAAAAGAGTTTTGCAATAAGAGAGTAGTTGAACCAGTATTATTATAGTTGGCGGGCTCTAGGGGAGCTTCAAACCATCCCGCCAGTTCCATCACTTTTAGATGAGTCTTCGGACCCATGGCCCTAACGACTTCGGCACGCATACCAACACTTCCCCAAAACACAGCGGCCTCGGCCACCCACACACACACTTCAAGGAGGTGCACTAATGCTAATCATAAGAAGCCTAGGGAATGGCGTAACACTGTGACAACAACTATTTGGATATATTAAGACTCTGTAGAGTTTATACACTTTACCCACAGGCCATGCACACTGCGGTGTGACATGACGCTCATCTCATCTTCCCCGAGTAACCCCACAATCACACCTCGGCCCGACGCAAGAGATATTCGAGCATTCCCTACCCAGCCAGCCATCAGATGACCCTCGGTCTCTGTGCCATTTCCTGGTCCACTGTGTCCTTCATGGCTCTCCAAGTGTCTCATGTGGTAGTCACTAGAAAGGTAGAGTGAGTCCCGCTCATACAGGTTCTGTGGTTGTACGAAATCACTATGTTGCGGTCAAATGAATCGGTCCTTATATTGGTGAGGCGGCTCCATCCGTCCTTGGAAGAAGGACTAGTCCGAAA
Organism: Tuctoria greenei; assembly: GCA_036927565.1. Classification (NCBI taxonomy): domain Eukaryota; kingdom Viridiplantae; phylum Streptophyta; class Magnoliopsida; order Poales; family Poaceae; genus Tuctoria; species Tuctoria greenei. The sequence continues at coordinate 128,813,573 of JAYESD010000007.1, read as the reverse complement.
CGCACAGCATCGAACTAAACTGTAGTACTCAGCATAAGTATAATCCAGAATGCATGGTCATCGGACTATTTCTGAAGCACCCAGCATCGATCGATGGATTACACCGAATATACAACCACGGTTGGTATACCTCTTAGGGAGCCCGCGGCATCCCATCACCATACCCGCCTCGACCACTCTCCCACTTCAAACACACAGTTCATTAATCTCCCACCCATATCCTAACTCACACCATCAAACACCTTTTAACACATTTCACAATCATGCATATAGTGTGTAGTGGTTCGTGATGCAAACATCGTAGTGGTTCTTAAGCATAGTACTAATAAGGAAGTGCTCACATCACAGCTACAATGTAGTGATGTAGCTGTTAGGTTGTCAAGGGATTGTGTTGTCAAGATCAAGGAGGGGGTTGTGATAGTTACTGCTAATATTGTAACTGATGTAGTGTCTTGTTTCAAGCCATTGATAGCCAGTAACTATCGTGTTACTATTTATAGTTGGCTAGTAGCTAACACCGATACTCAGTCATCGACATAGCTCATGCTACCACACTTCAAGTGGTTCATAGCATAGCAATGTTTTAAAATAGACACACAACTATGCAATCAAAATAGGCCAATAGGTGCAATTGCAAAACATAGGTGAAATATGATTAAGGAGTTAGAGCTTGCCTTCAAACTCGTCAAGGAGGTCTTCCTTGAAATTTGGGTCCTTCGGGTCTTCCTAAATGTCCTCGGCCTCTATAGTATAACTAGGCGGGTAAATACACAACAAGAGAAGCCCAAATACAGAGAATACCATTCAAGCAAATATTTATTAATGTTTATGTTGTCATCTTCCTTATCGTTCTTGGGATTAATGTGTGTTGTTGAGTATTTTCCATGTTCTTTTCTATTTTTTAATAGCCATTAGTTGATTATATTATTTTTGTCATTTTTATTTGGGCCCTAAATTCCTAGCTAATATGTCCTGACAACCTTCTATTATTTTCACAAATTTTCTTATAATTTTTTTGTGCACAAAAATGTGTTTTTCACATATTTGGGGTACATTCTCGGGTATTCCTATCCGTTCTGGCGCGTGGGTGCACCTAGCTGACAGTGGGTCCTTTGCTTTCTTATGTACGTGCGCGGGTGCACCTGGCTGAGCTAGCGGGACGGCCGAGGGGCCCCAGACGACTGTGGCGGTTGGTGTACTGCGCTGGTGGGCCATGGACCCCTTTTAGAAGATCGTGATCCTGTGGTTCAAGTGGACCGAGCCCATGCCCCCTTGCGTGGCGCAGGGCCTAGCTGGTGTGGCGAGCACAGCTTGTGTGACGCCCAGGTGGCCGCCACGTCGGCGCTACGTGCGCATTGTGCGGGCCACGGGCTGAAGAAGGGGAGCATCAAGTCGCACGGCGAGGGGGGGGGGGGTCGCTGGTTGTTTGGACCGTCGATCGTGCCTTGGCCATTTAGGGGCAGAGGCATGTGCCCCCGAGCTAGGTGAGCCTAACGTCAGCGTTGGCGGACCGGGGTGGCGGCTGGAAGGACAGCGCTACCATGTCGGAGATGGTGACGCCGGCGAGCCCCTTAGTCCCTCGTCCTCAAGTGGGTATCTCAGGTTTTCCTTGCTGCTACACGGACTACAGGGCAGGGGAAGTCATCTATGAGGCACGTACCGATCGGGGGAGGCCCCACGGTGGCCAGTGATGGTGAGGAGCGGCACCCCGTTGGGGTTGCTGGTGCACCCCCATTTCAAAAGGTATATGACCAAACTAACCCGTGTTCTAGTCGTTCCAGTGGCTCACTAAACTATTGGTGCACAGGTGTTGGCTTGGCTAGGCTCACCGGAGCACGAACGTGCTCGACAGCCGGCGGAGCTAAGTTTTGATGGCCACCACTACTTGAGATAATGCTCGGCGCAAAACAAGGCAACACATTTGTGCTAAGGCTATTGAAGAATACACTCGTGAAAGTAATCGAAGGATGGAGGGGTGTAATGCGGCGACGAGCTCGGTAGCCGACGACGAGGAAGAAGAAGGGGGCTCCAAAATTCCACTCCAAGAAAGGTGCTTAAGCTCTAGGGTGTGAGGTGGAAGGAGGTGGAGTGTCTTGCGCGCAGAATGGCGATGGTGGGTGCCGTTTTATAGGCCCGTGGAGGCGTTTTGCGGTGGAAGGCGGTGGCATGCTTTTTGGCGCGGCCGCGCAGGTGCTCGGTTGGCGAGCGAAGGGGTCATCGAGGTAATGATGTGAGGCTGGCAGGGCGAGGCGGCGTCGCCATCGTGATGATGGTGGTGCAGCAAGGGAGCGGGTAGCGCAGGCAGTTTCCCCGACGCGTCATGTCGTGGGAAAGCTAGAAGGGAGTGTCGGGCGAGGAAAGGAACGGGGGAGGGAGAAGGCGGTACAACACTGGGCCAGCTGGAACGCGCATGCTCGCCGGGAGAAAGGGGAGGTAGGTCGCGACCACGCTAGGATGGGGGAAGAGAGGAGTGGGTCGCGGGAGTTGGTCCGGGGCGGAGCGTGTTGGGCTAAGGTGAGGGTTAAGTGGGTTGCGGCCAGGTCCTAGGCCCTTTTTCCTTTTTGCTCTATTTCCTCTTTCTTCTCTAATTAAATTCTCAACTATGGTCTCTATTTAATGGGTTGGTTCTCTTTATACACTTTTGCTATTTCTTTTTATTTCTTTTAATGTCATAATTATTTGGGAAGTTTCTCACCCCTTGCACAACCTCATAGTTGCCACTAGGGCTTCCATCTCAAGTGTAACTATATTAAATGGAAAAGTTTTAATTCCGAGTGATTTTTTATTATTCAAAATTTTGGGATGTTACAGTGAACGAGTGGTAGGACATCTGCCACTACGGCCGACGTCCGCGATGCCATTCACCGCCAGCTGGGCATCCTTCACTGGACCTTTCATGTCTCCATGCACTGACCGGGCTTCCTCATATGCTTCCAGCGTCCGGCCTCTCGCAACCAAGCGTTCGAGGCCGAGGGCATCGACCTCCATGGTGTGTGGAATGCGTTCCAGCCGTGGAGCTTCCCTGAGCAGAATGAGCTTGATGGTTGGTTTTACCATGTTAAGATTTGCTTTGAGAACCTGCCGCTCCATGCCTGGAACGCGGACAACCTCCGCCAAGTGTTAGGGGATTGTGCTGTTCAACTACTTCGATACCGACTCCATCGACCGCAATGACACGGTTGTGTGCGGCTTCATCGGTCGGATGAAAGATCCCAACCTCTTGCCCCTGACCAACAATATCACTCTATTCCCCGCTGAGTCTGGCAGGACGTGTCGGGACGATGGTCAACCTCAGGCTAACATCAACACGGCCAACGCCCAGATCCTTGGGGGACACTGCATCCGCCTCATCATCCACCTGGACCCCTACTTCAACCACAACCCTGTTGATCCAGAGTATATGTTAGCAATCTAGACTGAAATCGAAGAGAGAAGAGAGGAATTGGGGAAGTTAGCTTGAGGAGCAAGAAGAACCAGAGGAAGACAAGTTGTTTGCAATATCATATGCTTGTTTGGTATCCTGTTCACCCCAAGTCACTCCCTTAAGTAGTTGGGCCCAAGGCCACTAGACACGCACGCCGGCCCCAAGCCACAGAATCATGCACGACACACCTGCAGCTGCTAACATTCCCTCCCCCTTGCGAGCATGCTTGCCCCCGAGCATGAGCTCGAACAAACGCTTGACGTGTATGATCCACACTCCCAGTGGTGAGATTGCTACCATGCTTCCACAATGATGGAATTGACATGGTCGCGAACACGGAGAGCATGCGTGCGGGAGGCGTTGTAGATCAACTGCGTTCACTTGGTGATGAAGCTCAGCGTGACGCCAGCAGTAGTCATTCCCTCGAACAGGTTGCACGTGAGTCGACCTTCGCTGCGCTGAGCTTGAGGAACGCATGTACTGGTAACTCCTGCCATTCTGAACCGCATAGTGCTTGGCGAGCGCGCCGTCGTTGTCGGTGTCTGCCACATCCAAGGTCCACCACCCTTCCTCTGTGAATGTGGCCTGCATCTCAAACTTGCACGACGCCATGAGCAGCGTCCTGCAGCCTCCACAGGCGGATGCGAAGGTGTCCAGGTGGCATGTGGGCCAGCTCCTGCACCTTCGGAAGGGGTGGCGTAGATGCATAACTTGTGGTCGTGTCAATGCCGTGCGGGCTGGATGTTGAAGGTCGTCCACATCCACTGGCTGGACAAGTAGGAGCACGCTGTGCACTTGAGCGCAGATCCGGCACATCGAGGCAGCATGCCTGCGCAGCCACCACCCTCCAGAACGTGGCCAGAACGTGGTGTGCAGCCTTCACGGTCCAGAACATGGCCATGAAGCGGTGCACAGCTGTCACGTCCGATCATCGTAAAGATGAACAGACGCTAATCACATGTACGCCAGAATCAGTTGAATCGTACATGTGTCGACGAAAGTGAAATATCATTACATAGCCATGTTCGAATATATATATAGTCTTACAATACGACCCGAAGGTCTACAAATACACACCACAATCTAGTTACAATACTTAAACAGTTCATAAATATCCAAACTATAGCGGAAGGTGAAATAGGTAAGCGTGGCTCCATCTTCACAGACGGCAGTTGCGCGTACGGTCGCCAGCCTAGGCCAAGTCCTCCGGATTGACGAAGAAGTCTTCTGGTGCCGCTTCTTCTTCTTCATATTCTAATGGAAAAGTAAACGCTTGAGTACATAGAGTACTCAGCAAGTGCGGGAAGAGAATGACATGATTGGCTAAAGCAAGGGAAGGCCAATTATGGCTTAGCACTATGCTTAAAACCTAACCTTAACTTTCAATTACCAATATCATAATTCAAGAAGTAATCAACACATGAGTAATGATAATGAATGTAACTTGAATCATAATTAACTACCATTTCCCAACCATAGACTAATTATGAACATGCCACAAGCCGCTCTTGTCCGTGAGCACGGCTGTCATGACAATTTTACCAAATCTCTGCAGAGAGTGTACCCTTTACCCACAAGTAGTGATTTCATCCCCTGTTGCCAGGTGGACTAGCGAACCTCCCCGAATGCCCGTGGTAGCTAACCACATTTCACACTTCCTTTGGTGTGAGGCCAGGAGATCATTACATGGTCTTTACAAAGGTGCTCCCGACTAGTGATAGCCCTCTAAGGTTTCCACCACTGAGGATTCTCGGAGTAACCCTCCGCCTCAGAGCCCTCTCTTGAGCCTTGCGGATCCCAGAGCAGTTCCCCTGCATCATTCCCCGCACCATCCAACTACTAGCATTTCATCGGGAGAAACCTAATTAATTGACCAAGCTGCCCCATCTCAGTCTCGTGGTGGTACTATAAAGCTTAGTGGCTTCCTCCATAAACCGGTCCTTAGAATCCGGTGGTAACAAACCCCAATCCTGGGTCTCGTGCAAACTGCACCATACCAAAACTATCCAACCACCAGATTCTTATCCACTACTATTGTGTAATCACCACAAATTAAAGTAACCATAAAGTTTAACATGGCACAATTGTATAAAATCCCAATCCCAATGTCTAAGCATGGCTAAGCATAAATAAGACCTATCTACTTCCCAACCCATTTCAGGTAACAAGGAATTATATGGAACAGGGCATGTAAACATGAAATAGGACATCAATTTAATTAGCATGCATCTATCTAAATTCCTAAAATTGGTACAAGATGGTCAAGGGCACTTGCCTTCGTTGAAGACTTGAGTGTTGGTGAAGTCTTGGTCTTGGAGGTTAAGATTGGGGTCGTAGTACGCCTCTAAATATATTGCCCAAGCATGGAAAGAATAAAATAAAGCTAAATAAGTAAAGAGCATGCAATACAATGCATCACAACACACACATAAGCATAAAATCCTATACTAATGCGTCCCTACAAAGCATTTATTAATTTACATGGCCAAGGTATGCATTTTATATTTATCCTACATTTTTGGGATTTAATTATAGCCTAAAACCATTTTTATTGAATTTCCTATGGCCAAAATGTATTTTTAAACATTTATAATAAATTTTCCATGGATAAAATATATTTTATATGCAATCTACAATTTAATCACAGCATAAAGTATTTTATACTAATTTTTCCTACCATTTTTTACACTTAAATACCATTTTTATCTATTTTCTACACATTAAATACTCCTAAAAACAATATTCAGTAAAAATAAATAAAAGTCCAGGGGCTGTTTAATAAGTTTCCTACACTGTACAGGGGCTAAATCAATAATTCTACAAATTTACAGGGGTTAGATTGATTATTTAAATGATTAAATCCAATTTCAGGGAGTCCAGGGGCTAGTTTGCTAAATCCAGGGGTTAGACTTGAATTCCAGAGAAGTGCAAGGGGTAGCCCGCAAGATTCCAGGGGCCTGGGTATAAATCCGGCGGCGGGAAAAGGGATTCAAACGTGGGCCGTTGGATCTGCATTGGATGGCTCAGATTTTAAATAACCGAAGGAGTACGCGGGATCTAATCCTAACCGTTGCCCGGCAATAGACGGTTCTGGTTGAGCCACGTCGGCTCAACCGACGCCAGCGCGGCGCGGCGGCGGCGCTCGACGGCTGCCGGCGGCGATCTCGCCGGAGATCACCAAATTTGTGCGCTATCTACGCTAATTCTCAGATCTGAACATGGGAAACGAAGAGGGAGGCAGGGCAATCTCACTAGAGGCGTTGATCGGGCTTGGGGAGGAGCAGAGAACGTTGGCGACGGTTGGAGGCGGCGGGGTTCGTTGGAGTTCGATGAATTCGGCGGTGCAGTGACGTTCTACCCGAGCAAACACGTCCGGCGTGTTCCTGGTGATGCGGCGATCACGTTAGGCCAAGAAAAGAGAGAGCAGAGGGGTTGCATCGACTGGAACGCGAGGAGCGATGGTTCTTACCGGCGGCAATGGCGCTAGGATTTCGGGGAGAGCTCGGGGAAGGGGAAAAGTGGGGACGTCGATCCTTTTAAGCGCGGAGGGTGGGGGCGGTTGCAGTGCTCGGTCGAATTTCAAACGGTGGAGTGGTTTCTGAGTTGAGGGGAATCGTGGGCGCGGGGTCGGCGTGGGCGCGGCGTCGGTTGCGCACGGGAGAAGAAAGGGGGAGGGAGGGAGAGACGGTGCCGACAAGCGGGCCCGGGGTGGCAGCGAGATGAGAGAGGGGAGGGTTCGGCTGGGCCGCGGGAGAGGGGAAGGAAATTGGGCCAGGGGGGATTTGGCCCAACATGGGGTTTTATTTCTTTTTCTTTTTCTTTTTCATTTCCTCTTCTTTTGATTTGAATTCAATTCAAACTTAAACGTTCACTACTCGTTTAAACTTAAAAATTCACACAAAAATGCACCTTAGAATGTAGTATATTTTGATCAAATTTTGTTACATAAAATATGGGTGTTACAACTCTACCCCCTTAAAAGGAATCTCGCCCTCGAGATTCGGACGTCCTAAGGGAAAAGATAGGGGAATTCGGCCTTGAGATCTTCTTCTCTTTCCCATGTTGCTTCTGCTTCCGAGTGATACTTCAATTGCACCTTACACATGCGAATAACTTTGTTTCTTGTGACCTTTTCTAGTGTCTCAAGTATCTTGACAGGCTGTTCCACGTACGACAAATCTTCTTGTACATCCACCGCTTCCATAGGTAACTGCTCCTCAGGCACTCTTAAGCACTTCTTAAGCTGCGATACATGGAACACATTATGTACATCTGACAAGTGTGGTGGAAGCTCAAGCTGATAAGCCACTTCATCTCGTCGTTCTAATATCTTGAGCGGACCAATGTAGCGGGGTGGCAACTTGCCTCTTACTTTAAATATTCTCAATCCTCTCATAGGTGACACCTTCAAGTACACATAATCACCAACCTCAAATGTTAGATCACGTCTTTGAGTATCCGCATAACTCTTCTATCTTGTTTGGGCTGCCTTTAGATTCTTCCGAATTTCTTGTACTTGTCTTTCAGCCTCTTTTAATACTTCAGGCCCAAAGACTTGACTTTCCCCAGTTTGATTCCAAAACAACGATGTCCTACATTTCCGCCCATACAATGCTTCAGAAGGAGACATCTTCAAACTAGCTTGATAACTGTTATTGTAAGAAAATTCAGTATATGGCAGATTCTTGTCCCAACTTTTGCTATTCTTTAAAGCACACGCTCTTAACATGTCTTATAATATCTGGTTAGTGCGTTCAGTCTGACCATCAGTCTGAGGATGATACGCTGAACTAAAATTTAGACGGGTATCCATTGATTCATGCAACTTCTGCCAGAATCTTGAGGTGAATTGAGTGCCTCTGTCTGAGATGATCTTCTTAGGAACTCCATGTAAACATACAATTCTGGAGATGTACAGTTCCGCCAACTTGGGGCCATTGTATGTTTCTTTCACAAAAAATAAAGTGAGCAACTTTAGTCAAATAATCCACAATAACCCATATAGAATCATATCCAGACTGTGTTCTTGGTAGTCCCACAATGAAATCCATACTAATTTCTTCCCACTTCCATTCTGGCACTTTGATTGGTTGCAATAACCCTGCTGGCCTTTGATGTTCCGCCTTAATCAACTGACATGTATCACATATGGCCACATGTTCTTCTACATCCCGTTTCATTCCATGCCACCAATATCAATCTTTAAGATATTGATACATCTTTGTGCTTCCAAGATGAATGGAGTATGATGAGTTATGAGCTTCCCTTAGTATCAACTCTCTAATCTCCTTGATATCTGGAACACAAATCCTCTTTCCTAGCCATAGAGTTCCTTGTTCATCTTCCATAAAGTTTGGAGCTTTTCCCTTCTTCATCAACTGCTTGATCTCCTTGACCTTCTCATCATTCTTTTGTCCTTCTCGTATATCATGTTCAAGGGTTGAGTCTACTTCCATAGCAACTGCTTCAGCACTAGATACTAGGCATAAGTTTAACCTTGCAAATTCCTCATATAACTGGGGTTGAAGAGCTTGTACTGATAAGTTATTACATTGTCCCTTCCTGCTTAGAGCATCAGCGACCACGTTAGGCTTTCCTGGATGATAGTTGATTCCCACATCGAAGTCATTTATTAACTCCAACCAATGACGTTGTCTAAGATTAAGATCTGGCTGTGTGAATATGTACTTCAAGCTCTTGTGATCCGTGTATATCTCGGTTCTTTTTCCCATCAAGTAGTGTCTCCATATCTTCAATGCATGAACAACAGCTGCCAATTCTAAATCATGTGTTGGATAATTCCTCTCATGTTTCCAAAGCTGTCTTGAAGCATAGGCTACAACATGTCCTCTTGCATTAAGACACATCCTAAACCATGACCAGATGCATCACAATAAACTACAAACTCCTTCTGCATATCAGGCATCACCAATACCAGTGCACTGGTTAACCTCTTCTTCAACTCGGCAAAGCTTACTTCACATTCGGGGGTCCACTTGAAAGCAACTCCTTTCTCAAGCAACTTGGTTAGTGGTCGAGAGATCTTCGAAAATCCCTCGATGAATCGACGGTAATAACCAGCCATGCCTAAGAATCTTCGTATATCATGTACACTCTCAGGTGTTTCCCACTTAAGGACATCGGCCACTTTGCCTGGATCCACTGCTATACCTCCTTCAGATATGACATGACCCAAAAATGATACTTCCTTTAGCCAAAACTCACACTTACTAAGTTTGGCATATAATTGGTGTTGGCAAAGCTTCTGTAGAGCCATCCTGATGTGCTCCTCATGCTCTTCTTCAGTCTTGGGGTAGATAAGTATGTCGTCGATGAACACCACCACAAACTTGTCCAAGTACTCTATGAATACCTTGTTCATTAGATACATAAAATATGCTGGAGCATTAGTCAGTCCAAACGACATAACCGTATACTCATATAGTCCATATCGAGAGACAAATGCAGTCTTGGGAATATCTGAGGGTCTAATCTTTAGTTGGTGATAACCTGAGTGAAGATCAATCTTAGAGAACACACATGCTCCTCTCAACTGATCAAATAAATCTTCAATCCTCGGCAGTGGGTACTTATTCTTGATTGTTACCGCATTTAAGGCACGATAATCCACACACAACATTTGAGTACCATCCTTCTTAGGTACAAATATGACTGGTGCTCCCCAAGGCGATGAGCTAGGACGAATATATCCTTTCCCCAATAACTCCTCAATATGATCCTTTAGTTCAGCTAATTGTTTAGCATCCATTCTATACGGCCTCTTATATATTGGGGCCGTTCCAGGTACTAACTCAATGACAAATTCAATCTCTCGATTAGGGGGCATACCTGGTAAGTCATATGGGAATACATCCGGAAATTCCTTCACAACCCTGATGTCTTCGGCACTCTCAAGATGGTTGAGTTGTACTACTGCCTCTTGTGTCTGATCTGGCTTGAACTCCACTGTAGTGCCATCCGGTTGTGTTAAGCAAACTGTTCTAGTTGCACAATGAATTACTCCTTGATTCTTCTTCAACCAGTCCATTCCCAGAATGATATCTAATCCTTGTGAGTCCAACACTATTAGGTTGGCCCAAAAGACTACCCCCCTTATGTTTATACTCACTTTACGGCATAGATGCCTTGCCACCATCTCTCCTCCAGGAGAGTTTATCAATAATGGCCGATTCAAGAATGTAACTACCATGTCATGCTTCTTTATGAAATCTTCGGATATAAATGAATGTGTAGAACCCGAATCAAACAATATGGTGGCGGGGTGGGAGTTAACAGAAAACATACCGATCACCACATTAGGCGCTTCCTGTGCTTGCTCTAGTGTCACATGGTTGACACGACCAGGTGGGTTTTGTTGCTTCTTTGGACAACTGCTGGCATAGTGTCCCCATTCTCTGCACTTGTAACATTGAACTCCCGCAGCATTACTCTGGCCCTTGTTGCCTCCTGATTGGTTTCTTAGGGGTTGGCCATTTGGACGGTTAGCTGGAGCTGAAGGGTGGGGTGGCTGCATCTGCTGACGTGGGGGGTGCATTGGCTGGCGTGGTGGCTGCTGCTGCTGGCGCATTTGCTGATTGTAGGGAGTGGGTGACCTGTAGTTGGAGTTTGGAAATATCGGTCCCGAGTAGTTCATGGGACGAGTCATATGCGTTGCAGGCTGAGGGTTGACACGGGGGCGTACATTGCTGCTAGAGGCATGTGCTATAGTCAACTTCCTTTTTCTTTCATCATCATCCAGTTCCTTTTTAGTCCTCTCCACTTCAAAAGCTTTATCAACTAACTTCTAAAAGTCATTGTAATCACAGGAAGACATGGCGAACTTTAACTCCTTGTCCAATCCATTCTTGAAACGGAACTGTTTCTTGGAATTAGTATCCACGTCTGTCGGTGCATAGCAGGATAACTGGGTGAAGGCATTCAGGTAGGCTCTCACAGTCATACGACCTTGCTTCAACATAAGGAACTCCTCGCGTCTTGCTTGTATTTCTCCTTCTGGCACAAAGTGATTACGGAAGTTGGTTCTGAATTCTTCCCAAGTAATGTTCTCCGGATCCTGGTGGGCTTCAGGGAAGGCAGTCCACCAGTTAGCTGCCAGTCCTTGGAGTTGATGGGAGGCTAATAATACCTTCTCTCTTTCTTCACAGTGTATGAGCCTCAACTTGCTTTCAACCGTCCGGAGCCAATCATCGGCATCCATTGGTTCAGTGGCTATGGCAAAGGTGGGTGGATGAGTGTTTAGGAAGTCCCTTAGAAAGGACGTGGGCGGAAAAGTTGGTGGTGGTGGAAGGTTGTATTGAGGGGGTGGTGGTGGTGGCGCTTGCTGCATGTTGGTAACAATCTGAGTAAGGTTGTTAAGTAGTTGGGTTTGGAGGGCCATCATCTGCTGCATTTGTTGAGATGCTGGGGCTCCTCGAGCACCCCTACCATTCCATCCGGGAACACCTCCAAGTCCTTCATCTAGGGGTGGGTTGCCCCGACCACGGCCTCTACCTCTACCTCGACCAGCCATCTGTGTTAGAGAAATTCACTGAAGTTTTAGAATAATAGACGAGATATGAAGAAATACACTAGGGTAAAACGGTCCCAACTATATGCATAAAGGATAATAGATATAAAGCAAATCCATTAATTAACTAGTGTGGATGTGGACAAGATGCTAAGGCATTCCACAACTCACACGACACACTAACAAGCCTATATACATATGACATGGATGTGGACAGGATGCCGAAGCATTCCACAACTCATGTCACACACAAACACACACACACAACATAAAGCAAACTACTAGCACAACATCATAAATAACACAACTCAAGACTAAAGAGGGTGTAGCCACACGCTCCTACATACTAAGGATAGATGTCCTGAGTCGTCCAGCGGCGAAACAAGTCCACTCCTACTCATCAGAGTCCTCCTCAACCTCCATCTCCGGGTCTTCTTCTTCCGAATCCTCTCTTGAATTCTGGGGGGAGTTCATACGACGATCTGGAGAGTTCGGGTCCCAAGGCTCAACGTCTGAAGCGTACTGAGGAGAGTTCGGATCAGCTGCAGTGATCATCGCGTAGCGTCGGCGAAGTCGCTTGTAGCGGTCAACCAGGTCCCTGCTGTCCTGAAGCTCCTGCTGACAACGCTGGAGTCGCGAAGACAACTCCACAACGTCGTCCACAAGACTCTCGCACTGGGCGTGGTACAAAGTCCCCTCGACGTCACGTCCAGTGAAGTCGGCCGTGCCACTAGGGCGCTGAGGGGTGTACGCGTGCTCCGTGCACCCGAGGCGAAACCTATGGGTGTGACTCCAGTAGGTAGTCGCCTCCCACGTAGCGTCCTCCTCAGCCGCACGCTGGGAGCTCCTCCAGGCCGGAGAGAAGTGTGAGTGCAGCAGCTCCGAGTCGTAGTAGACGGCCAGCTGGGAAGTCCACTCCAGTCCACCAGTATAGGGTGCAAAGACCCTAGTGGTGTGGTAGACGAAGCGAACACGGTACTCGCGGTACCCCGCAGCACGAAGAAGAGAGCGAAGACGGGCACGCATCCTCGAGGCAGCACTCCCAATGGAGAACAGCGTCGTCTCCCTCCTAGGGGTGTGAGGTGCGGAGCGACTGGCTAGAGCGTGGTGAGGAACACGACCCCCAGTCGACTTATGAGCCGTCTGCTTGGTGCGCGCCATCTACAAACATTTGAAAAGAAGAGAGTGAGATCAATAATCAATAAATTAAGTTAGAATAAAGCAATAAGTACAACAAGATAAGAAGCACAAGAGTTGAGATGGAGAGCACAAAGTTTTGGAAATACTATTTTATAAGAAAATAGTATAGTCCTTAATTTTTGGCCATTTCTAACTAGTCTTGCGTCCTACGGGCAACACGGCTCTGATACCACTTTGTCACGCACGGTCATCGTAAAGATGAACATACGCTAATCACATGTACGCCAGGATCAGTTGAATCGTACATGTGTTGATGAAAGTGAAATATCATTACATAGCCATGTTCGAATACATATATAGTCTTACAATACGACCCGAAGGTCTACAAATACACACCACAATCTAGTTACAATACTTAAACAGTTCATAAATATCCAAACTATAGCGGAAGGTGAAATAGGTATGCGTGGCTCCATCTTCACAGACGGCAGTTGCGCGTACGGTCGCCAGCCTAGGCCAAGTCCTCCGGATTGACGAAGAAGTCTTCCGGTGCCGCGTCTTCTTCTTCATATTCTAATGGAAAAGTAAACGCTTGAGTACATAGAGTACTCAGCAAGTGCGGGAAGGGAATGACATGATTGGCTAAAGTAAGGGAAGGCCAATTATGACTTAGCACTATGCTTAAAACCTAACCTTAGCTTTCAATTACCAATATCATAATTCAAGAAGTAATCAATACATGAGTAATGATAATGAATGTAACTTGAATCATAATTAACCATCATTTCCCAACCATAGACTAATTATGAACTGGCCCCAAGCCGCTCTTATCCGTGAGCACAGCTGTCATGACAGTTTTACCAAATCTCTGCAGAGAGTGTACCCTTTACCCACAAGCAGTGATTTCATCCCCTGTTGCCAGGTGGACTAGCGAACCTCCCCGAATGCCCGTGGTAGCTAACCACATTTCACACTTCCTTTGGTGTGAGGCCAGGAGATCACTACATGGTCTTTACAAAGGTGCTCTCGACTAGTGCTAGCCCTCTAAGGTTTCCACCACTGAGGATTCTCGGAGTAACCCTCCGCCTCAGAGCCCCCTCTTGAGCCTTGCGGATCCCAGAGCAGTTCCCCTGCATCATTCCCTGCACCATCCAACTACTAGCATTTCATCGGGAGAAACCTAATTAATTGACCAAGCTGCCCCATCTCAGTCTCGTGGTGGCACTATAAAGCTTAGTGGCTTTCTCCATAAACCGGTCCTTAGAATCCGGTGGTAACAAACCCCAATCCCGCGTCTCGTGCAAACTGCACCATACCAAAACTATCCAACCACCAGATTCCTATCCACTACTATTGTGTAATCACCACAAATTAAAGTAACCATAAAGTTTAACATGGCACAATTGTATAAAATCCCAATCCCAATGTCTAAGCATGGCTAAGCATAAATAAGACCTATCTACTTCCCAACCCATTTCAGGTAACAAGGAATTATATGGAACAGGGCATGTAAACATGAAATAGGACATCAATTTAATTAGCATGCATCTATCTAAATTACTAAAATTGGTACAAGATGGTCAAGGGCACTTGCCTTCGTTGAAGACCTAAGTGTTGGTGAAGTCTTGGTCTTGGAGGTTAAGATTGGGGTCGTAGTACGACTCTAAATATATTGCCCAAGCATGGCAAGAATAAAATAAAGCTAAATAAGTAAAGAGCATGCAATACAATGCATCACAACACACACATAAGCATAAAATCCTATACTAATGCGTCCCTACAAAGCATTTATTAATTTACATGGCCAAGGTATGCATTTTATATTTATCCTACATTTTTGGGATTTAATTATAGCCTAAAACCATTTTTATTGAATTTCCTATGGCCAAAATGTATTTTTAAACATTTATAATAAATTTTCCATGGACAAAATATATTTTATATGCAATCTACAATTTAATCACAGCATAAAGTATTTTATACTAATTTTTCCTACCATTTTTTACACTTAAATACCATTTTTATCTATTTTCTCCACATTAAATACTCCTAAAAACAATATTCAGCAAATAAATAAAAGTCCAGGGGTTGATTAAGAAGTTTACTACACTGTACAGGGGCTAAATCAATAATTCTACAAATTTACAGGGGTTAGATTGATTATTTAAATGATTAAATCCAATTTCAGGGAGTCCAGGGGCTAGTTTGCTAAATCCAGGGGTTAGACTTGAATTCCAGAGAAGTGCAGGGGGTAGCCCGCAAGATTCCAGGGGCCTGGGTATAAATCCGGCGGCGGGAAAAGGGATTTCAAACGTGGGCCGTTGGATCTGCACTGGATGGCTCAGATTTTAAATAACCGAAGGGGTACGCGGGATCTAATCCTAATCGTTGCCCGGCAACAGACGGTTCTGGTTGAGCCACGTTGGTTCAACCGACGCCAGCGCGGCGCCCGACGGCTGCCGGCGGCGATCTCGCCGGAGATCACCAAATTCGCGCGCTATCTACGCTAATTCTCAGATCTGAACACGGGAAAACGAAGAGGAAGGCAGGGCAATCTCACTAGAGGCGTTGATCGGGCCTTGGGGAGGAGCAGAGAACGTCGGCGACGGTTGGAGGCGGCGGGGTTCGTCGGAGTTCGACGAATTCGGCGGTGCAGTGACGTTCTACGCGAGCAAACACGTCCGGCGTGTTCCTGGTGATGCGGCGATCACGTTAGGCCAAGAAAAAAGAGAGCAGAGGGGCTGCATAGACTGGAACGCGAGGAGCGGCGGTTCTTACCGGCGGCAATGGTGCTAGGATTCCGGGGAGAGCTCGGGGAAGGGGAAAAGTGGGGACGCCGGTCCTTTTAAGCGCGGAGGGTGGGGGCGGTTGCAGTGCTCGGCCGAATTTCGAACGGGGGAGTGGTTTCTGAGTTGAGGGGAATCGTGGGCGCGGGGTCGGCGTGGGCGCGGCGTCGGTTGCGCGTGGGAGAAGAAAGGGGGAGGGAGGGAGAGACGACGCCGACAAGCGGGCCTGGGGTGGCAGCGAAATGAGAGAGGTGAGGGTTCGGCTGGGCCTCGGGAGAGGAGAAGGAAATTGGGCCAGGGGGAATTTAGCCCAACATGGGGTTTTATTTCTTTTTCTTTTTCTTTTTCATTTCCTCTTCTTTTGATTTGAATTCAATTCAAACTTAAACGTTTACTACTCGTTTAAACTTAAAAATTCACACAAAAATGCACCTTAGAATGTAGTATATTTTGATCAAATTTTATTACATAAAATATGGGTGTTACAACAGCCTCCACGGCCTAGAACGGCCGGCGCAGCACCATGGCAACAATTATGTGCCAAGTAAGCTGCCGCGCTGACCATGGACGGCATCGGCGCTGGCGTAGTCGATGACGATGGAGCCGAAGAATTGCTGCTGAAGACCACCAGTAGAAGCAGTCAGGTCCTCTTCGCCATTTCCTCGAATAGCTTCCGTGCGAACTGGAAACCGTTGTCGTACACTGTGGTCGGCTCCTTCCTCGGTGCCTGAGCGACGAAGTAGCTCTCGACGCGGCCGTAGTCAATGCTCATGCGAGGCCCGTAGGTGCTGAAGATCTGAGCAGTGAACAATTTCGGCCTGCAGTTCTTGTCCTTGCTGTGCATGCTGAAGATCTGAGTAGTGAACAAGCCAGAGATGACATTTTGAATCTCGGCGCACTTGACGACGTCGGTCTGGTCATTGAGTCCGTCCTCCTCGATGAAGTACACGTCGTACCCGCCACCCGTGCTGCTGCCGGGCGCGTCCGCAGCGGGCAAGAGCTTTACCCGCGAGACAAGCGCCCACATGCAGTGCAACACTACCGGGAAGAAGAAGCTCGTGAGGAACACCGAGTAGTTGAGGTAGGCGACGAATTGCTTCTGCTCGGTGATAGAGCCCAACGTGATGTCCACGACTGCCATTTCCTCGAACAGCGCTCGTGCGAACCATGATGGTGGCCATGACGGTGGGAGTGGGCATGGGTGCTCGAGCAGGATGACGGTGTCGATGCTGAGAAACTTGCGGTTGCTGCGACGGGACTCCATGGACTTGCCCAACTTCTTGATTGCGCCCTGGTGGAGTTCGAGGAAGCGCCGCTCCACCTCGTGCAAGGTGTCGTGGCGGCCCTGGAGCTTGAGCAGCGTCAGGTTGGAGCAGGCCGTGGCGAGGAAACAGACGGCGGCCGTATTAGGGCGGACCCCCTTGGTGAGCAGTTCCGTTGGCGGTGTGCAGATGAGGTTGGTGCAGAGCTGATGCGGCCCGTGATCGTCGACGACGCGGAGCGGTGGCGGCGGCCATGGTGGCAGATCCGGCGATGGAGCTTCACTCGCCCCTTGCTCTTTGCGCAGGCAGCCGCGTGCGGCATGGACCGCATCCCCGTCGGTGTCCTATCGCGATGGCGACGGTGGTGGCGCCGTGGATGCCATATTCACCCGACTCGCCTTGTAGCAAGTATTGAAGAGACGAACGGATTCAACGCCATCACCGTGGAAGACGAGGTCGGGGTACATGCGGTGCTCCTGCTTGCGGGGGATGATGATGTCGTGGCGGGCAGTGATGATGTTGAAGGTGGCGCCGTTGAAGGCGTCAACGCGGTGATGGGGAGGCTCAGGTGGATTGCAGACGAGAACGGGGTAGTCTGTGCCGGGGCCATCGGTGAAGACGAGGATGCCATTCATGCCGATGAAGGCATAGGGGGGCGCGACGGTCTTCCCCTCCGGTGAGGTTGGCTCGTCCTTTTCCTCGACAGGTTCGTCTCCCATGTGTGTGGAGGAAGCGAGGTCACCGTCGGGAATGAGCAAATCGAAGTCGTCCTGCAGGTCCACCTTCGTCCGCGTCGGCGCGAGCGGGGCAGCGACGGTCGGAGTTGAAGGAAGAGGAAGCAGTTCGGAGATGATAGGCTCAGCCTGCTCGACCTCAGGCTCCTCGACGGAAGCCACCACCGGCTTCATCTCTTCGATCGTGGGCTCGTGCTGGCGCTCCGAATCGGCTGTCGCGGCGCGATGGTTCGTGGTGTCGTACTTGGCGAACGCATCACGGAACCCCTCACAGATCGTCCGACGAAGCTCCTCGGCGAGGTAGTCTAGCAGCTGCTTCGTGTTGGGATCCATTGACTCTGATACTAATTGTTAGCAATCTAAACTGAAATCGAAGAGAGAAGAGAGGAATTAGGGAAGTTAATTAGCTTGAGGAGGAAGAAGAACCAGAGGAAGACAAGTTGTTTGCAATATCATATGCTTGTTTGATACCCTGTTCACCCCAAGTCACTCTCTTAAGTAGTTGGGCCCAAGGCCACTAGACACGCACGCCAGCCCCAAGCCACAGACTCACGCACGACACGCCTGCAGCTGCTAACAGTATACCACATCATCCTCGAGGGGCTCGTCAGACGGCAGGCTCTCATCAGCATGCTCCAACTCCTCCGACATCGCCTTCCCACACCTAAAGCGCTTCTTGCGGTCCCACAGGGTGATTGAATCCCCGCCAGGCCTCCGCCTAGTTTTGGCTCGATTCAACACCCTCATCGATGTACGGCCGTACGCTCGCTTGTCCGCCTTCAGAGACGGCAGCCCATGCTTCATGGGGACGCCGACTGGGATAGTCGTCGCTCAGTGTCCCAGCCCCTCAAGGATGTGGTGCGAGGCCTCCTGCTTCTGCCTCTGCACCAACCCTCCTCCACGACGCTTCATTGGCCATGCAAGGAACCCACATGACCGGGCTGAAGCTACTTGGGGTTCCCGTGTGCATGGTCGCTCCAGGTCCCGCTGTTGGGTTGTTGTGTCTCGTCCTTGTGCCCTGGCGGACACGCCTCGTGTGCAGGCGACCTCGCCGGCTTCTCCGGAGCTGTTGTCATCGCGCCACCAGGTATCCCCCCTGTCGCTCCATGACTCCATGGAGGATGAGATGACGACCTCTGGGGACGCTCCTGCAACCAGCTCCCAGCTGCCGACGTGCCATCCTCCCGCAGCTGGGTGCATTGAGCTCCTGCAGGTGGAGTCTGCTACCTCTCCTGGTGTTAGGGCGGGGCTAGGTGCTTGCCCGCCTGACGAGGTGTCGAGGCTTACCCTTACTGTTGATGCTCCAGTTGATCCCACCCCGACTAACGACCCAGTTGAAGGCGTCGAGAATTCTGTGTGTGCTACCCCGATCACTGCCCCTCTGGCGCCACTCAATGAAGTTTGTGACCCCCTCGGCAACGTCTTCATGTGTGCCCTGAAAGGCATGTTCGTCCCCCTGCTCCTGGTAGGCGCAGTGCGCGACAAGCAAAGTCAAAGACCCACATCCCTGTGGCAATGCAAGCAACATTCCGTCTCATTCACCAGTTGGATTTTTCCGGAACTGATGACCCGATTGATGAAGCCGCCATGCAGCGTTACGCCAGGATATACAAGCAGCCCCTACCTCCTCGCGCCTTACTCACCATGAGGGAACTAACTGGGCTCACTACTGAAGACGTAGCCGAGGCGATTACGGCACTGGCTGGGGATGAACTGGCTGTGCAGGCAGCCGCGTCCTAAGCTCGATGGGGTCAAGTGCTTTTGGATGCTTGTTATGTTTCCATGGAATGTTGTCCTCTGTGTATGTTGGGCGTCTGCCCTATCTTGTCTGTAGGGTCGTCGGAAGCTGGTGCTATCTTTGGGGCTTGGAGTCCAGCTTTCTAGAGAGGTGTTCCACTGTATTAGTATTGTGCAATTCTCCGTCATTTGACGGAGTTTCTTGATGTGTTCCTTCTTCTGCCTGTGTTGCAGTAGCCTCTTACGTTAATGGATCCTAAGCTATCTATCTTGAGTTGGAATGTTCGAGGCCTCAACATGCTGACCAAACGTGAAGTTCTCAACTCTCTGATTACCATTGTTCGGTCAACCTTTGTCTGCGTCCAAGAAACAAAGCTTCAACTGATAGACAATAGCCTTGCAGCTGAGTGCTTGGGTCCAAGTTACCACTTCACTTACCTGCTTGCTCTGGGTACTGCTGGAGGTATTCTTGCAGCTTGGCAACACAACAATATTCATCTGGTTTCTCAATGCATCAACACCTTCTCCATCACACTTACCTTCAAGTACAGACCCTCAGATACTACTTCTGTGCTGACAACAGTTTATGGGACTTCTTCGGACATGGATAAAACCCCCTTCTTTGCTGAACTTCAGTCTTCTAAGCCAGCAGCTGGGTTACCTTGGATATGTATTGGAGATTTAAACTTCATATATGATTCCCGAGACAAAAATAATGGCAACATCAACTGGCGCTGGATGGGACTGTTTCGATCTGCTCTGAACAATGCGGAGCTGTTGGAGTATCGCTTATAGAACTGGAGCTTCACTTGGAGCAACGAGCGCACCAACCCCACTTTGGTGTGCCTGGATCATGCTTTCTATACTAAAGACTGGGAATATTCCTATGCTTATTACGGACTCATGGCTCTCTCTTCCTCGGTGTTGGACCACTGCCCCATCATTCTACTCCCGCAAGATCGGCCCCCCTAAACCGTCCTCCTTCAGGTTTGAGCACTTTTGGCTACGCTGTCCAAAATTTCTCTCTGTGGTGCAGGCGGCTTGGTCCTCTGCTACACATGGATCGTCCCCACTTCTGACCCTCCATCACAAGCTGGCCAGGATGGCAAAAGCCCTGAGGTCATGGAGCAACAAATTCTTTGGCAAGGCTAGACTCCAGCTTCACATAGCGCAAGAGATTATATACCGACTCGAAGCTGCTCAAGAATGCAAGATTTTGTCCCCTGATGAGCTGCAACTGAGGAAGGACCTGAAAGCTCGAATCCTTGGCCTGGCTGCCATTGAGCGGTCTAGACGCAAGCAAGCTTCTCGACTTTCATGGCTTTGCAATGGATACGCATGCATGCATTTCTTTCATGCGAAGACAAAACTAAGATCACAGAAGAACTTCATTTCACACCTATCTAATGCAGAGGGTACAGTGGTTTGGGACCATCATCAGAAGGAAAAAGTCCTGCTGGATTTCTTCTCATCATCAATTGGCTCGTGTCAGGCTCGTATGGTGACTATCAGATGGGACATCTTGAACCTGCCTCGTCTACATAATCCATCTCACCTTACTGATCCTTTCTTGGCAGAGGAGATTCTTGCGGCCATACAGGCCATGCCGTCTGACCATGTGCCTGGGCCTAATGGTTCTACGCGGAACTTTTTCAAGCAGTGCTAGACCATTGTCAAAAATGATATTATTGCTACCTGTTCCAGCTTCTACAACCTTAATGTTGGGCCTCTGCATCGTCCTAACACGACTAACGTTGTTCTTATACCAAAATGTATGTATTCCAGTTCCCCAGGACAGTTTAGGCCTATCAGTCTAGTGCATTTTTTCGCCAAACTCCTCTCCAAAGTTCTTGCCACTCGGTTGGCCAAGGATATTGACCATATCATCTCCATATCTCAGAGCGCCTTCATTGCCAAGAGAAGCATCCACAACAACTATATGTATGTCTGCAACTTGGCCCGGCTTTACCACCAATCCAACAGATCGATCCTCAGGTTCAAGGTCGATATTTCAAAAGCATTTGATTCGGACTCGCGGGAATACATGTTAGAGATTCTTCAGCACAGGGGTTTCCCCTGCAAATGGCATGACTGGTTATCTCTGCTTTGGTCTTCATCGTCTTCTAAAGTGAACCTCAATGGGATTCTGGGCCCTAGCATCTTGCATCAATGGGATTGCAGCAAGGAGACCCAATCTCACCGCACTTGTTCCTCCTGGCCATTGATACTCTGCAGGCTTTATTCAACCATGCGACTGAACAAGGAATTCTATCGCTTCTCCACAGAGGCCATGCTGGTATGCGCCTCTCCCTATATGCTGATGATGTTTTTCTCTTCCTCAACACCATTGCGGATGAGGTGCGGCCTTCAATGAACATTATGCAGCAGTTTGGCAGCACCTCGGGACTTCATGTCAACATGGCCAAAAGTTCTATTGCGCCCATCAGCTGTGAAAATGTGGATCTTTTAGGCATCATTCAACATTTCGGTGGCCATTGTGTCTCGTTCCCAGTTAACTACCTGGGGCTACCGATTTCCTTAGGCACGCTCACACTATCTAGCTTACAACCTATTCAAGATCAAGTGCAAGCTAAGCTGTCCAGCTGGCAGACTACCCTACTCACCTTCGTCGGTCGTTGAGAACTGGAGAGAACCATCATGAGCTCCATCCCAACTTATATGCTCACCTCATTACGACCTCCAAAGAAATTCATCAAATCAGTTGACAAGGTCCGATGTCGATTCTTATGGGCCGGCTCACAGCAGCTCCATGGAGGGAATTGCAAGGTGCGCTGGGACACTGTCTCCTTGCCCCTGAACAAGGGCGGCCTGGGCATCCTCGATTTAGAGTGCTTTGGCAGAGCACTCTGTCTCCGCTGGCTTTGGTACTCTTGGAGCCGACCCCAACTGCCATGGTGGGGCATGGATCTACCTATTCATGAAGATGATCGTTTCCTCTTTGCGGCGGCCACGACGGTCTGTTTGGGTGATGGGCGGACCACTTCCTTCTGGTGGTCCAGCTAGCTGCAGGGTATCGTGCCGGCTGCCACCTTCCCGGAGTTGTACCAGCGCAGCCGGCGCAAGCACATCAGTGTGGTCGAGGCACTCGTTGGTAATGCCTGGATCCGCGCCCTTAAACCTCTACTGTCATCTACAATTCTTGCTTTGTTTGTCAAGCTTTGGGTGCTCATCAGAGATTCTGCACCAATCATTCAAGTATCGGTTGTAGACTCCATATCCTGGAAATTCACTTCCACAGGGTCTTACACCTCCAAATCAGCATATCAGATGCAATTTGATGGGAGAATCTACTCAACTTTTCCTCAAACCCTCTAGAAGGTCTAGGCTCCTCCAAAATGCAAGTTATTCGCCTGGCTCATTGCTCAAGATTGCGTTTTGGACCGCTGATCGCCTCCAACGACGCGGGTGGCCGAATACATACTTTTGCACCCTTTTCCACCGGAGCTTGAAGACCTCCTTCCACTTGTTGGTCGTGTGCCCGACCTCTAGACAACTTTGGGTGTCGATTGGGCAGTGGGCAGGAGTTCCACAATTCCAGCCTCAAAACTAGCATCCATCCACCGCGGTCGCCGACTGGTACACCCATATCCAGGGCCCCGTGCAGGTACATGGCTTGCGCACTCTAGCGCTAGCTGTCATGTGGGCCATTTGGAAGGAGAGGAATGATAGAGTTTTCTGCTGCAAGTAGCAAAGCCTTCATGAATTGCAGCGTGGAATTCAAGACGAAGTCGCAATGGCGATTGGCTGGTGCATCTGAACTATCTCTAATCATGTCCTCACCTACATCATGATTTAGTCTTCCTCTTGCCTTGTTTGTATCCTGTAGAGCCTTAGGGCTTAGAACCTCTTGTGCTTGTAATTGTATCTGTTCTTTCATTTCTTCTTATAATATAATCCGGCCATGGTTGACGTTTTTGAAAGAAAAAATAAAACACCAGCTTTGGTCAAAATCCAGCTGCACTCACAGCCTATGCCTTCTATGCTTCCCTTGGGTTGCGGCCTGCTAGCATACATGCTCCCTTACTGCCAGTTGGATCCACGCGTCAGGAGCACCTTCCCCAGCTTCACAACGCACGCGCGCGTAAGGAAATCGAGCAGATTGGAGTCTCGACAAATTTGGCAACGACATCTCCTTTTCCATAGGAAGAATTGGCTGCCCTTCTATAAGACTTCCGCATGCGTCGCCTAGGTCTCCTCGATCCCAGTTTCTGTAATCCCGAGAAGAACCACCGCCGCTGCTGTTCATCTCGGTAAGCCGCCACCACCGTCAAAAAAATTGGTCGCGCCCGTCGCCGTTTTGTTGCATTAAGGCACCTACTTGCTTTGTGGGGACGCCAGTTACCTTGTCCATCCTTTCCCGAATCGAGCCATCACTGGAAACCCTAGTTTCGACGGGTTTCGAGAAGATCCCGTCAATCCTTGGTAAGTCTCATCGCCTCTCCCCGTCCCCGGCACTCCTACCCGTTTCTCTTTGCGCTGACTGTTCCAACGCATTCTCCATGCCACATAGGAGCCCTCTAGGTGCGAAGAAGATGAGGACCACTGCGGAGACGCCGTCAACGAGGTGCAGCGACGCCAGCTGCTCATGACCACTGGTGGTGGCATGCCTGAATAGGGCGCAAGTACTTGAAGACTGAAGAAGCCTGAAAAACTTTCAGTCCTACTTACAGTTACATCTATTCATTTTCGCATATATATAAAAATTATCATATTAAACTTTATTGTACTTAAGAGAGAAATAAAGTCCTGATAAAGGGGTTAAATGGTTAAGTGCAAGTCTCCAGTGGGATCCACTATATTGTAACTGAACTGGTTGTTGAGAGGGAATTGAGAAATAGAATAGTGGTTACCCCTAACCTTGCGTGTCTTGTATTGCTTCAGTCGTCTGCTCGGCGATCGACCGGTATGCATGCTCACGCGCCGGCGGCAAGCACGCCGGTGGCAGCGGGCTGTTACATGTGGTATCAGTGCGAGTTATCCCGGGTGGAGGTCTGTCAGCGGTGTTGGCAGCAAGTGGCGGCAGTGCATGTCTCATATTCGAGCCGTAAAATCTCGATCAGGGGGTGTGGGCGAGATTGTGCGATCCCTAGCCGATTTCTGCTCCATCGCATACCCTTTCGGTTGGTTCGAATCGCCAAGGCTCAAGACGGCTCCACCTACTAAGTCGTCGGCGTAGACGCAGCTGCTTCTCAAGGCCATGGTGGAGAAAAGGCGTGAAGAAGAGGAGCCCTGGTATCGTGTGTTGCTGGCATTGGACGACATCACTCAGAGGTTGGATCGTGCCGAAGGAGTCCAAAAGCAATTGTTGGGGCAACAATCGTTGGCAGCGTCATTGTCGAACATGCGACGCAGGAGCAGGACCAACTGTTTCGTCAAGTGGAGGAAACTGGGAGGCAAGTGGCTAATCTGAGGCTGGAACGCATGGCGGAGAACATGGATCAAGTATCGGATCATAGGAGTTCCTTATCCAGTGATGATGTTGGCGATCGTGCTCGTACTGGTGTGCCGCTGCGCCACTAGCGTGCACCTCTGGCTCAACCAAACTCTTCAAGGACCAGGGGAAGCAGAGTGTTCGGTCGAGAGCATACACGACCAGGGCGTGATGATGAAGGTAGTGATCGATCTCTGATGAAATTGTCCTTTCCGAAATTTCAAGGGGAGGGGTCATTGGTGTGGTTGGACAAATGCGAAGATTATTTTGCCATCTTCAAAGTGCCAGAGACATTCTAGGTTTGTGCAGCCTCTATGCATATGGAAGGAAACACCGCTCGTTGGCTTCAACTCTATAAGCTGACGTCCGGGTTGAGCTCCTGGGAGCAATTCTCTGAAGCAGTTCGGGCTATGTTTGGAGAATTTGAGTACCAACGTTCCATGTATGACCTGCTTAATCTGCAGCAGAAAGGTTCCTTGGAGGATTATATGGGAGATTTTGAACAGATGCGCTACGCCATAGTGATGCATAACTCAGACCTTGACAAGGTGTTCTATGTTTCTCAGCTTCTAAAGGGGCTCAAATATGACATTCAGGGTCCTGTGATGGCCTGAATTCCCACTGCGGTGAATAGAGCAGCATTGTTGGTGAAAGTGCATCTAGGCATCCCCGTGGATTTTTTAAATGATTGATGACAACAATTAAGAGACTAATGAGTTGAGTTGATCTTAAGCATAGGTGTGATGATTGATATAAGACAAAATCCCTCTAAAAGGAAAAGGTTGAAATTGATGTCAAAGACTCAAGCAGAGAAATTAGGGTTTCTATTGTGTTGAGTTTAGACTAGCTGTATCAAGTGTGAGGGTGTGTGTATCAAGTGCATTGAGATCATCAAAGATGGATCAAAGTGGTGGTTAAGATAAAAACCTAAATGAGAAGCCTTTGAGAGAAAATTTGCCAGGGACTGGACTTGTCCGAGCTTCAGGTCGGACTAGTCCGGGTGGCCAGAGTAGTCTATTTTAGGACGGACTAAAGGTCTTTGTTGGAGTTCACACTTGTTTGTATGGGTGCGGAAGTCCGAACCCCCCAGAGTAGTCTGTTTTGGGACAAACTAAATGTTTCTGTCCGAGTTCGGACTTGTCCATTTTGGTACGAACTAGTCCGGCCCCTCCCAGAGCAATCCGTTTTCAGCCAGACTAAAGCATTATGTCCAACTTCAGACTAGTTCATTTTTGCTGAACTACTCCAGATAGCCAGTGACCGTTTGTAATTCAAACGTTGGTGGGGACGTCACCAGTTTTATCGATCGATGATGTCGAATTATTGGTGGTCCCAAAAGGTTGGACTAGTCCAGGTTTGTGTTGTTGGCAATGGTTAGTTGTCGAGACCCCTATAAAAAGGGGACCCCGACTCCTATTTGACATGTCTTGAACCCTAGCGCCGCCACAACTGTCTTGAGCCTTTCAAAGCCTTCTACTCATTCTACTTGCCCTCTAGGACCAAATTTTGGAGAGGTTAGGGTTTGGAAAGGAGAGTGAAGGAAGATCATCGTGCTTTGGCTCTCGGTTTGATCTCTTGCACTTGGTGTTGCATTTTGTGGCTTGTGTGAGTTGAGCTTCGTGTGCTCCTTGTTGTATTCATTTGTGGGAGCCTCAACTTGTGAGCAGCCCCAAAACTTGGTGATTACCCTTTGTTATAGTGAAAACTAAGCTGGCCATTGTGGTGGCTTGGTGAGAAGAGGGTCAAGTGAGACGCGGTCCTTGTGTGGACTTCTCAACATGGATGTAGGCTTCTTTGTGGAGCTAAGATAAATCATGTCTCTCTTCTCGTTTTACTTTTCTTAATCACTAGAATTGCTTTTAGGGTTCATATCATTCTTCATATTGTTCTTCGTTGAAATCTTGGAACCTAATTGCTTACATTTGTTAATCTAAGTTGTACTAGGTTGCTAGACATTGCCTCTATCTTTGTGAACCTAAATTCTGCAAATACTTGTAGAAATCGAGTTTTTTGGTTTTCACCCTATGCTGAGCGGACTAGTCCAGCCCTAATCCGATTAGTCCGACCTTAGAAGTTTAATCTCGTTTGATTAAGCAATTTTAGGTCATATTGCCTATTCATCCCCCTCTAGGCGACTTTCAATTGGTATCAGAGTAGGTCTCTCCATAAGAGTCTAAAAACTCAGAGAGGAGATGTCCTGAGGGGATGACAACGAGGTCTCAGTGATCGTCGATTACGACAAGACAAAGAACATCTATGTTCTTCAAGATGATCCCAATGACGACGAGGAAGTGTGTCTGCTCAAGGCGCGGCTTCGTGAGAAGCTAGGTCTTACCAAGAAGGAGACCAAGGCGATAGGGCAATCAACAACGATAATGGGAGTAGTTCACAAGACAACTCCCAATATCCTTACAACTATGAGCAATTAACTGCTAGCAATCACTATTTATCTATTCCTCTTAGGAAACCCCCCCCCCCCAATTCGATGGAAATTATTACTCTATGTGGAAGCATAACATAAAGATGCATCTCATTTCCTTAAACCCTAGCTTGTGGCAAATTGTCTTGATAGGTGTTCATCTTCCCAAGAATGAGGAAGACGTTACTTCGGAGCAAGCCGTCCTACTCCATCGCAATGCTCAAGCAGTTGGAGTGATCACCTCGTCATTGACTCAAGAGGAGTTCAACTGGATTGAAGGGTTAGAGGTGGCAAAAGAAATATGGGACACGCTCAAGACAGCACATGAAGGCAACCGTGCCATTAGGGAGGCAAAGATCAAAATGATTGAAGGAGAACTTGGGAGGTTCACTATCATGGATGGTGACACCCCCCCCCCCCCAAGACATGTACAACCGCCTCAAGACCCTCATAAACAAGAGTCGATCTTATGGAAGCACCCGGTGGACAGACCACAAAGTGGTGAAGAGAATGATTCGGGCATGCCTTGAAATGTTACTCTTTGCTCACTAATTCGTGAAAGTCCGGGATTCCACAAGATGACCCCCGAAGAAGTGCTAGGGAGAATCATCAACCATGAGATGATGGAGCAAGAGGCTATGTTCTACAACGACCTTCAAAAACTCTCCTCCTCCAAGAAGAGAGATGTTGCATTCAAGGCAACATCCTCAAGATCCCAAGAAAAAGGAGAGAGTGATGAAGAGAACCCTGACACTGATGAGGAAGAGGCACTCTACATCAACAACTTCAAGAGGATGTTGAGAAAGATGAGGGAGAGCTACCATCATTAAGGCTAGAGCAAAGACAAGCCCAAGACAAGATCAAAGAGGGCTTGCTAGAATTGTAGTGAGTACGGCCACTTCATTGTGAATTGCCCACATGAAGAGAACAAGAAGAAGAAAGAGGGCAAGTCTCAAGAGAATAAATACTTCAAGAAGAAGAAGCAATTAGGACACGCCCACCTTGGGAAGGAGTGGGACTCAAATGAAGACTCCTCCTTCGTTGAAGAAGAGAAGATAGCAACTATTGTTATGAAGGAGTCAACAACGTTGAACAAGCTCCTCCCCAACTTGGAGAACTGAAGGTCAACTTGCCTCATGACCAAGGAGGGAAGAAAGAAGGTTAAATCTAAACCATCTGCTTCAATTTCTTCACATGATGATTTTGATAGTAGTAGTGAAAATGAATACATGCTTAAAGATATGAGTAAGAGTACTTTAAAAAGATTAGAGATATTATTGAATGAGATATTTGAGAAGGAAGAGCTCATCAATCGTCAAGAGGACATGCTCATACAACAAAAGGAGAGATGTCAAGAGTTTAAGGAGCTCTCGGAGCTTGAAAGAGAAAGAAGCAATGCACTTGAGCGTGAACTCGCTTTGAGCAAGGAAACTTGCTCAAACCTTGAGAAAACTACAATTGTGCTAAAGGATGAAGTTGTTAGCTTGACGAAAGTTAACAAGATCCTTGAAACACAAGTGGAGTCTCTCAAGGTCAATGCACCTTCTTCCTCTAAAAGCTCACCTTCCACAAATGTCAAATCTGAAGCATCTCAAGCTTGCAAGTGCTCTAACTTGATCCTAAAACTTAAAGATGAGCTTAAGAATGGCAAAGACTTGATTGTTTTTGTCAAAGGAGGTTCATATAACAATGAAAAAGGAAAGAATGTTGCTACCTCTCACAACATGCCTAAAAAGGAACCTCATCCATTGTTTCATGATTTCGATGCTTCATATGTTTGTTAAGAAACAAGTTTGGAAAGCCTTATGGTAGGTATTGAAAGTGCATCTAGGATCCCCGTGGGTTTTGGATGATTGATGACGACAATTAAGTGACTAATGAGCTCAGTGATCTTAAGCACAGGTGTGGACTCAAGTGGAAGCACAATCCCTCAAAAAGGAAAAGGATGAAAATGGCGATGTCAACTCGAAAAGGAGAAACTAGGGTTTCTAGTGTGTAGAGTTTGGAGTAGCCAAATACGTGTGAGGATGTGTGTGTAAAGTGCATTGATATCAATTTGGGAGCTCAAAGCAGTTTAGAGGTCAAACCCATTGAGAGAAAAGAGTTGGAAGGAGTCTGGCAGTAGGGCCGGACTAGTCTGTGCAGGTGGCCAGACTAGTCCGCCCCTCGCCGGCCAAGTCCGTTTTAAGCCAGAACTGAAGGGTTTGACTGAGTTTGGACTAGTACGTAGTGGGAAGGACTAGTCTGGGTAGTCGTGGAGTGGGTTTTGAGGACTAAGTCCCAAAACCACGGACTTGTCCGTTTTGGTCCGGACCAAGAGGTCCTGACTAGGATCGGACTAGTCCGCTCTGGGGGCCAGACTAGTCCGGGTGTGAGAGAAGTCGGTGCTTCAGAGACTAAGTCTGGGAAGGCCGGACTAGTCCGCCATGGGGGCCGTACTAGTCCGTGGTCTTCAGACTAGTCCGTTTTCACACGGAACAAAAGGTTCTGTGTGAGATCGGACTAGTCCGGTCAGGGCCGGACTAGTCCGTTGTTGAAGTGACCGTTTGAATTTGAAGTTTGGCGGGTAGTGTGACGATTGTTGCGCAGTGCGACAGTTGTCAGGGACGTCAGTGGTCCCCTAGGCCAGACTAGTCCGGTCTATAGGTCGGACTAGTCCGCCCATCTGCTGAAGTCAGCAGTATGGGCTTGGGACCTCTATAAATAGAGGACCTTTGGGTTCATTTGAACCAACCTATGAGCAAGTTGAAACCCTAGCGCCGCCACAGCAACCTTGAGCCTCCAAAAGCCTCCTTCTTCCTACATTCCCTATAAAACTAATTCTTGTGTGGATTAGGGTTTAGTGAGGTGAAGAAGAGGAAGAACACCGCTCTTTGGCTCTCGGTTTGATCTCTTGCACTTTGTAAATCTTTGTGATTTGTGAGTGTATTTGTGGTGGGAGCCTCAGATTGTGAGAAGCCCCAACGAATCTTGTGTTCACTCTTTGTGATAGTGGAAGAACCAAGTTAGGCCCGTGTGGTAAACTTGGTGAGAGAAGGGTTGTTGAACCCGGTCCTTCGTGGACTCCTCAACGGGGACGTAGATTCCTTCGTGGGATCGAACCTCGAGATAAAATCCTCGTGTCCCTTGTGTTCTTTACTTTCACTCATTGCTCATTGCTTCTAGGGTTAATTTTATCGGTTTTGTTCATCACTCTTGTTTCATTGTAATCCCTAGCTTCATACTTGTCATATAACTTGTTAAGGCTCACTAAGTCATTCTAACAAACCTTGCATCACGAGAATTGGACTAAAACTTGTTAGAAACCTTTTTTAGGCTTTTCCCTGTAGGAGGACCGGACTAGTCTGCCCCTGGACCGGACTATAGTCCGCCCCCTGAGTTCTAATCTTGTTTTATTAAGTCATTTCTGGTCGTTTAGCCTATTCACCCCCCCTCTAGGAAACTTTCAATTGGTATCAGAGCAGGACTCTCCCAAAAGAGTCTAACAACTCGTGGAGAAGATGGCCGGAGTGGGGTATGAAGAAGTTTCAACCAGTGAGGTCAAAGAAACCCCAAAAGAGATTCTCTTCTATCAAGACAAGTCAACGGATGACGAAGAGATTCGCCAGCTCAAGGCGAAACTTCGAGAGAAGTTGAAGATTCCCAAGGTTGACACCTCAACCTCCACATCGAGTGGCACAATCAACTACAACCAACAAGGCTACAACTATGAAGCCTTGTCTCCAACAACCACTATATTTCCATTCCATTGGGGAAGCCTCCCCAATTTGATGGAACCGACTACGGGATGTGGAAGCACAACATGAAGATCCACCTTGTGTCACTCAACCCCTCATTATGGCAAATTGTGTTGACCGGGGTGCACATCCCTAAGATTGAAGAAGATATCACTCTGGAGCAATCCATGCTCCTTCACTGCAATGCTCAAGCGGCCGGAGTGATCATCTCATCTCTCTGAAGAGATGAGTTCAACCGAGTGGATGGACATGAGGTGGCCAAGGACATTTGGGACACTCTCAAGACGGCTCATGAAGGCAACCGAGTCATGAAAAAGCTAAGATTGAGCTCATAGAAGGAGAGCTCGGGAGGTTTGCTATTATGGATGGTGAATCTTCCCAAGAGATGTACAACCGCCTAAAGATAATCATCAACAAGAGTAGATCTTATTGCTGTACCAAGTGGATGGAACACGAGGTGGTGAAGAGGATGATTCAGGCATTCATGCATAGAAACGTCTCTCTTTGCTCCATGATCCGAGAAAGCCCGGGGTTTGCCAAAATGACCCCGGAGGAGGTCCTTGGAAGGATCATCAA
This sequence comes from Tuctoria greenei, assembly GCA_036927565.1. Lineage (NCBI taxonomy): Eukaryota > Viridiplantae > Streptophyta > Magnoliopsida > Poales > Poaceae > Tuctoria > Tuctoria greenei. The sequence goes on along the minus strand of JAYESD010000007.1, from coordinate 128,781,779 downwards.
CCACGAGATCATGGAGAAGGAGGCACTCTTCTACAATGACCTCCAAAGGTTCACCGCCTCGAAGATGAAGAATGTTGCACTCAAAGCAACAACCTCCTCAAAAGAGCAAGACAAATATGATGAGGAGAGCCTTGACACCGATGAGGAAGAGGCCTTCTTCATCAACAACTTCAAGAGGATGATGAGGAGAAGAAAAGAAGGATACAAGGATGAGAGTAAAGGCAAGGAAAAGGCAAGGCCCAAAACCAACAGGGCTTGCTAGAATTGTGGCGAGTACGGGCACTTCATTGTAGATTGCCCACATGAAGATGGCAAGAAGAAGAAGGAGGGAAAACCACAAGAGAAGAAGTTCTACAAGAAGAAGAGGCCCTCCGGTCATGCTCACTTAGGCAAGGAGTGGGACTCTAACGATGAGTCATCCTCGTCCGAAGATGAAGAGAAGATGGCAACCATAGCCATCGAGAGGAGCTCCAAGGGAAGCAAGCTCTTCCCCAATCTCTACGACCACGAGCCAACTTGCCTCATGGCAAAACAAGGAAGGAGAAAGGTTAATTCTCACTCATCCTCGTCCATATCCTCTCATGATGATTTTGATAGTGCTAGCGAAAATGAACACATGTTTAAGGATATAAGTAAGAGCGCATTGTGAAGAATGAAATTGCTTTCGGATGAGATTTTTGAGAAGGAGAAGCTCATAGATAGTCAAGAGGACTTGCTTGTCCAAGAAAAGGAAAGATGTAAAGAGTTCATTGAGCTCCTTGAGCTTGAGAGAGAGAAGAGCAAGGCGTTAGAGCATGAACTTGCTCTAAGCAAGAAAACATGCTCAAGTCTTGAGGAGACAACCATTGAGCTCAAGGACGAACTTGGCAACTTGGCAAAAGTTAACAAGATCCTTGAGACTCAAGTTGAGTTACTTAAGACTAATGTAGCCTCTTCCTCCAAAAGCTCATCCTCCTCAAAAGTTGCATCCAAAGCAATATCAACTTGCAAATGTTCTAACTTGATTCTTAAATTAAAGGATGAGCTTAAGTTGACTCAAGGCAAGCAAGCACCTAAGGGTGGCATCTTTGACAAAGAGAAGGTGGCGTATGCACGAAGTGCATACACCAACACAAGACCTCTTAATGTCAATGATGGTCTTGGTTATACTATAGGTGGAAAGCAAAATGCCAAAACCTCCAAGTATGGCAAAGACTTGATTGTCTTTGTCAAAGGAAGCACATCCCCAACTAAAATTGAGAATGACACTTCAACTAGCACCTACTTGCCTAAATCTGAACCGCATCATCTATTTCATGATTTTGATGCATCATATGTTTTGATAAGGAACAAGAATGGTAAAGTATATGCTAGATATGTTGGGCCACTCCGCAAGAGCCCCAAGCCTTGCGTGTGGGTGCCCAAATGTCTCACTACTAACGTCAAAGGACCCAACTCTGCTTTGGTACCTAAAAGGAAGGCATAATCTTGTTTTGTAGGCATACTCCTCTGGTGGATCTAAATGGGTGCTCGACAGTGGGTGCACAAACCACATGACCGGAGAGAGGAAGATGTTCGAGGAGTATGAGGAACATGATGATCCAAATGAAGGAATCCTCTTTGGAGACAATAGCCGAGGGAAAATCCTTGGCTCTGGTAAAATTGTCATTTCTCCCCAACATACTCTTTCTAGTGTTTTACATATTGATTCTCTAGACTATAACCTTTTGTCCATATCACAACTATGTGACAAGGGTTATAATTGTGTTTTCACTAATGAGGGTGTGAGCGTCCTTAGAAGAAGTGATAACTCAATCGATTTTAAGGGTGTGCTCAAAGGAAAGCTTTATCTTGTAGACTTTGCCTCGGATAAAGCTCAACTTGACACATGCTTATTAGCGAAAACCAACATGGGATGGCTTTGGCATAGATGGCTAGCCCATGTTGGGATGAGGAATTTACAAAAGCTTCTTAAGGGCGAGCACATTCATGGTTTGAAGAATGTTGTCTTTGAAAAGGATAGGTCATGTAGTGCTTGCAAGCCGGGAAGCAAGTGGGAGCTCAACACCCCTCAAATAACATCATGACGACAACAAGACCATTGGAGCTACTACATATGGACCTTTTTGGCCCAATAACATACATTAGCATTGGCGGTAACAAATATGGTCTTGTTATTGTTGACGATTTTTCTCGTTTCACTTGGGTGTTCTTCTTGCATGATAAGGGTGAAACTCACAGTGTCCTCAAGAGGTTCTTGAGGAGAGCTCAAAATGAGTTCGCCTCAAGAATCAAAGCTATAAGAAGCGACAACGACACCGAATTCAAGAACACTCAAGTGGAAGAATTCTTGGATGAGGAGGGCATCAAGCATGAATTTTCAGCTCCATACTCCCCTCAACAAAATGGGGTGGCGGAACGGAAGAATAGGACACTCATCGAGATGTCAAGGACAATGATTGATGAGTACAAGACATCGGATCAGTTTTGGGCAGAGGCGGTTAACACCGCTTGCCACGCCGTCAACCGATTGTACCTCCACCGCCTCCTCAAGAAGACTCCCTATGAGCTTCTAGTTGGTAAGAAACCCAATGTCTCTTACTTTCGTGTTTTTGGGAGCAAGTGCTATATTCTCAACAAGAAGCCTAGGACTTTGAAGTTTGCTTCAAAGTCCGATGAAGGTTTCTTGCTTCAACAAGAAGCCTAGGACTTTGAAGTTTACTTCACCGCCGACGAGCTCGCCCAGCTCCAAGAGGACGGGAGCTCTTCCCGGGCACCTCCTCCAGCTCATGCCTCCGACGACGACGATGATCATGAGGACCCAGAGGCCACGAAGAGCGACTCCGACGCTGGGGCCGATGATAGTGAAAGCGGCGATGACTAAGTGGTTCAGGGTTCGAGTTCCCCTCTTCTTTTCCTTTTTGGTGTCTTGATGCCAAAGGGGGAGAGTTAGATGGGAGTTAGACGGGGGAGAGATAGAAAGGAGGGTAATTTGTTATATCCCTTTATTTTGGATCTTTGGACATGTTGCACTCCTTATTATAATATTTATGTCATGTCGGATGTTTAAATTTGTGCAAGACTATGTTTTGAATGTTCAATATCAATATGATGCTTTGAATGTCTATCTTTTGATCATATTCATATTTATTATGTCTTGTCACAAATTGTTGAGCACAACACGTAGGCACCCCACCATAACGTGTGTATGTATGAAGGACTTTATCAAATCTCTCTTTTATGATGCATTCATTGAGGGGGAGTCACTCATACACCCGAACGTTATGAAAACCACAAATTTATACTCTTTTATGTGAAGACTTAATGTGTTGTCATCAATCACCAAAAAGGGGGAGATTGAAAGTGCATCTAGGATCCCTGTGGGTTTTGGATGATTGATGACGACAATTAAGTGACTAATGAGCTCAGTGATCTTAAGCACAGGTGTGGACTCAAGTGGAAGAACAATCCCTCAAAAAGGAAAAGGATGAAAACGGCAATGTCAACTCGAAAAGGAGAAACTAGGGTTTCTAGTGTGTCGAGTTTGGACTAGCCAAATACGTGTGAGGATGTGTGTGTAAAGTGCATTGAGATCAAGTTGGGAGCTCAAAGCGGTTTAGAGGTCAAACCCATTGAGAGAAAAGAGTTGGAAGGAGTCTGGCAGTAGGGCCGGACTAGTCCGTGCAGGTGGCCGGACTAGTCCGCCCCTCGCCGGCCAAGTCCGTTTTTAGCCAGACCAGAAGGGTCTGACTGAGTTCAGACTAGTCCGTAGTGGGACAGACTAGTCTGGGTAGTCAGTGGAGTGGGTGTTGGGGACTAAGTACCAAAACCACGAACTTGTCCGTTTTGGTCCGGACCAAGAGGTCCTGACTGGGATCGGACTAGTTCGCCCTGGGGGCCGGACTAGTCCGGGTGTGAGAGAAGTCGATGCTTCAGAGACTAAGTCTGGGAAGGCCGGACTAGTCCGCCCTGGGGCCGGACTAGTCCGTGGTCTTCAGACTAGTCTGTTTTCACACAGAACAAAAGGTTTTGTGTGAGTTCGGACTAGTCCGGTGAGGGCCGGACTAGTCCGTTGTTGAAGTGACCGTTTGAATTTGAAGTTTGGCGGGTAGTGTGACGATTGCCGCGCAGTGCGACAGTTGTCAGGGACGTCAGTGGTCCCCTAGGCCGGACTAATCCGGGCTGTAGGCCGGACTAGTCCGCCCATCTGCTGAAGTCAACAGTATGGGCTTGGGACCTCTATAAATAGAGGACCCCTGGGTTCATTTGAACCAACCTATGAGCAAGTTGAAACACTAGCGCCGCCACAGCAACCTTGAGCCTCCAAAAGCCTCCTTCTTGCCTACATTCCCTCTAAAACTAATTCTTGTGTTGATTAGGGTTTAGTGAGGTGAAGAAGAGGAAGAACACCGCTCTTTGGCTCTCGGTTTGATCTCTTGCACTTTGTGAGTCTTTGTGATATTTGGCTTGAGTCAATATTTGTGATAAGTGAGTGTATTTGTGGTGGGAGCCTTAGATTGTGAGAAGCCCCAATGAATCTTGTATTCACTCTTTGTGATAGTGCAAGAACCAAGTTAGGCCCGTGTGGTAAACTTGGTGAGGGAAGGGTTGTTGAACCTGGTCCTTTGTGGACTCCTCAATGGAGACGTAGATTCCTTCGTGGGATCGAACCTCGGGATAAAATCCTCGTGTCCCTTGTGTTCTTTACTTTCACTCATTGCTCATTGCTTCTAGGGTTAACTTTATCGGTTTTGTTCATCACTCTTGTTTAATCGTAATCCCTAGCTTCATACTTGTCATATAACTTGTTAAGGCTCACTAAGTCATTCTAACAAACCTTGCATCGCGGTAATTGGACTAAAACTTGTTAGAAACCCTTTTTAGGCTTTTCTCTGTAGGAGGACCGGACTAGTCCGCCCCTGGACCGGACTAGTCCGCCCCATGAGTTCTAATCTCGTTTTATTAAGTCATTTTAGGTCATTTAGCCTATTCACCCCCCTCTAGGCAACTTTCAGGTATATTGGGGACACCGCAAGAGTCCAAAATCTTGTGTGTGGGTGCCGAAGTGCCTCTTGACTAACATCAAAGGACCCAACACTGCTTGTGTACCTAAAGCCAAGGCTTAATTCTATTTTGTAAGCGTACTCCTTCTCTGGAACCAAGTGAGTTCTTGATAGGGGATGCACAAATCACATGACTAGAGAGAGGGAGATGTTTGTGGAGTATGAAGAAAATGAAGATCCAAGTAAGGGGATCTACTTTGGGGACAATAGACAAGGGAAAATCCTTGGCACTGTTAATATTGCTATATCCCCTAATCATACTCTTTCAAATGGTTTGCATATTGATTCAATTGATTATAACCTTTTTTCTATATCACAACTATGTGACAAAGGTTATAATTGTCTTTTCACTAATGAGGGTGTGACCATCACAAGAAGAAGCAATGACTCAATTACTTTTAAGGGTGTACTCAAGGGAAAGCAATATCTTGTGGACTTCTTCGCGGATAAAGCCCAACTTGATACATGCTTAATTGCAAAAACCAACATGGGATGATTGTGACATAGAAGACTAGCCTATGTTGGGATGAGGAATTTGCAAAAACTTCTTAAGGGCGAGCACATCCGTGGTTTAAAGAATGTTGTGTTTGAAAAGGTTAGGCCATGTAGCGCATGCCAAGCTAGAAAGCAAGTTGGAGCTCAACATCCATCCAAGAACATCATAACGACAACAAGACCATTAGAGCTTCTACACATGGACCTCTTCGGTCCAATCACCTACATAAGTATTGGCGATAACAAATATGGCCTTGTCATTGTCGATGATTTTTCACGTTTCACTTGGGTGTTCTTTTTGCATGATAAGAGTGAGACTCAAGGTGTACTCAAGAAATACTTGAGGAGATCTCAAAATGAGTTCTCCTTGAGGATCAAGACCATAAAAAGTGACAATGGCATCGAATTCAAGAACACTCAAGTTGAAGAGTTTTTTGATTAAGAAGGTATCAAGCATGAGTTATCGGACCCCTACTTCCCTCCACAAAATTGGGTGACAGAGATGAAGAATAGGACTCTCATTGAGATGTCAACAACCATGCTTGATGAATACAAGACGTCGACGGAAGCGGTTAACACCGTTTGTCATGCCATAAACAGGTTGTCTCTCCACCGCATATTGAAGAAGATGTCTTATGAACTCCTAATCGGTAACAAACCTAATATTTCCTATTTTCGTGTTTTTGGGAGCAAATGCTATATTCTCAACAAGAAGCCTAGGACTTTGAAGTTCGCTTCTAAGTCCGATGAGGGTTTCTTGCTTGGTTATGACTCAAAGACTTACACTTATCGTATTTCAACAAATCCTCTAGAATTGTTGAAGTAGCATGTGACGTAGTGTTTGATGAGACTAATGGCTCCCAAGTGGAGCAATTTGATCGTCATGTGCTAGATCAAGAAGAAGCTCCACAAGTGGTGATAGGAAGGATGACACTTGGAGATATTAGACCACAAGAAAAACCTCAAGACTCAAGTGATCATCCCACACATCAAGTAAGCACTTACTCAAATAATCAAGCTCAAGACCCTCAAGATGTGCTTCAACAAGATGAAAATGAAGGCATCGATCCATGGGGAGATGAAGAAAATGAGGAAGATGAAGATGAAGATCCAATACCTCAAGCACCTCACCCAAGATTACATCAAAGCATTCAATAGGACCATCCCATTGACAATATCCTTGGAGACATCTCCAAGGGGGTAACTACTCGATCGCGTGTTGCAAATTTTTGTGAACATTACTCTTTTATTTTTTCTTTGGAGCCTCATAAGGTTGAAGAAGCACTACGAGATCTGGATTGGATGATGGTCATGCAAGAAGAGCTCAACAAATTTGAAAGGAATCAAGTTTGGCAGCTCGTGAATAGGCCAAACGCCAATGTTGTGGGCACCAAGTGGGTGTTCCGCAACAAGCAATATGAACACAGGGTGATTACAAGGAACAAAGCACGACTTGTGGCCAAGGGGTACTCACAAGTCAAAGGTTTGGATTTCAATGAAACCTTTGCTCCTGTAGCTAGGCTTGAATAATCCACATATTACTTGGATTTGCTACTCAGCATGACTTTAAGCTATACCAAATTAATGTCGAGAGTGCATTCCTCAATAGACCAATCAAAGAAGAGGTGTATGTGGAGCAACCCCCCGACTTTGAAGATCAAGACTTCCCAAACCATGTCTACAAATTGTGTAAGGCTCTCTAAGGCCTCAAACAAGCTCCTAGAGCTTGGTATGAGTGCCTTAGAGACTTCTTAACTCAATATTATTTCAAAATTAGGAAGGCGGATTACACTTTATTCACTAAGCATTTCAATGATGAATTGTTTGTTTGCGAAATATATGTCGATAACATTATATTTGGTTATACTAACAAAACTTTTTGTGATGAGTTTTCCAAGATAATGACCAAAAGGTTTGAGATGTCCATGATGGGGGAGTTGAAGTTCTTCTTAGGATTTGAAGTGAAGCAACTCAAGGAGGGCACATTCATTAGTCAAACAAAGTACACACAAGATATACTCAAGAAGTTTGACATGGACAAAGCCAAACCCATCAAGACTCCGATGGGAACCAATGGGCACCTTGACCTTAATAAAGATGGTCCAAGTGTGGACCAAAAGGTATATCGTTCCATGATAGATTCATCGCTTTACTAATGTTCATCTAGGCTCGATATAATGCTAAGTGTTTGTATGTGTGCTCGATTCCAAGCTGCTCCTAAGGTGTGTCATTTGACCGTCGTTAAGAGAATCCTTAGATATTTAGTTTACACACCAAGCCTAGGACTTTGGTACCCCAAGGGCTCTAAGTTTAATCTCATTAGATATTCCGATGTGGACTATGCGAGGTGCAAAGTTGATAGAAAGAGCACCTCCGAAACTTGTTAATTCATTGGTATATCCCTAGTGTCTTGGTCCTTAAAGAAACAAAACTCCATTGCTCTTTCCATAGCCAAAGCGGAGTATGTCACCATCAGAAGTTGTTGTGCACAACTTCTTTGGATGCGACAAACTCTTAGATATTATGCTATAAACTTGTGTCATACCCCTCCCCTATGTGACAATGAGAGTGCCATCAAAATAGCCCACAATCCAGTTGAACATTCAAGGACCAAACACATTGATAGCTGCAACCACTTCTTGATAGATCACTCCATCAAAGGAGATATAGCAATTTCCCATGTGATAACCGAAAACCAATTGGTCGATATCTTCACCAAGCCCCTAGATGAGAAAAGATTTTGTGAACTTAGGAGTGAGCTCCGTGCCCTTTACGCTCAGTCATTCTGAAGAACACTTGCCCAATATCTTAGATTCTCGAAATGTGGCTTGAGTCTTGCACATCTGATTATTACTTGTATTTGATTCAAAATTCCTACATGCTTGCTAAAAACTTTTCCCCCTCGATTTTCCACAAAACTATTTGAAATTATTGAATCTTTGTGAATTATGGTCATAGTTTGGTTGTTGATTGCTTACTACCATACTTGCAAAGATATTTTGTGAAAATCTAGTCCAAAATGATCAAATCTTCGGTGAAAACCTAATATATATGTGTTTTCAGCCTTTGGACCGGACTAGTTCACCCCACTGATCGGACAAGTTCGGCCCATCAGAGTAGTCCAGACCCAGCGGGTTGGCCGGACAAGTCCGGGTTTCCAACCGGACTAGTCCGGCCCCTAGGGACTTAACCTCCCCAGGGAACTCTCGACCTCCTCAGTTACACTCAAGCCCTCTCTCTCCTCAAAACGCGAAAAACCGCACCCCAAATCGGCGACTTTCGATTCCATCCACTAAAACTCGATTCCAATCCATGCATTGAAGCCCCAAGGTGCGTGAGAACTCTCCACCAAGCATCCTAGGCCATTTCTTCATCCACATTTTGTTGATTTGAAGATTTGAAGAGGTATTCTTGACCTAGCCCTAAATCCTTTGAAATTCAATTTTGTAGGTCTTTTGATAGAAACCTCTTCACAAAAGTTGTTCTCTATGTCATTGCGATCCTATCCTTGGAATATTGTGGCCAGATCTGTAGCTTTTGCAAAAGTCCTCAAGATTAAGGTTCTTACTGTGTAAACCGGACTAGTCCGGCCACAGGGCGGACAAGTCCGGCTACTACAGACTAGTTCGGCCCTTGGGTGGACAAGTCCGGATTCCACTGTGAAAACCCTAACTTTGATCGATTCTTTGAATTCTAACACAATGTTCTGCTTCCTTGGACTCATATACTCTCTTTTGCATCTCTTCTCAGGAACGATGTCGGACCCCGACTATTCGCCTCTATCCGATCCCGAGCATGAGGTAGCAAGGTAAGAATTTCGCCATCGTGATCGAGAGGAGCGAGAGCTTGCTATAGCTCTCCTCGAATCAAGGTCTAAAGCAAGGAATGCCAAGAAACAGCAGCGAGAGGCACACAACTCAGCTGCAGCCGAGATAGCCCCAAAGAAGAAGAGACTTGTGACAATGGGTGAGAAGACAAGAACTCAAGAGGCTAGGAGATCAAAGAACAAGGGCAAGGAACCAATTGAGGAGGCACCAAAGAAGAAAGCTCCTAAAGTTAAGAAGCCTGCCAGCAAGACTAAGAAGGGACCCTCTCAACCCATAGGTCCCTTGAGGTTGTCTTCACCTGCAAGAAATGCCAATCGTCAAGCTACTGTTGAAGCCAACATATTCAGAGGAAAAGGGGCTGAGAAGGCTAGAAGACTCAGAACTGTTGATGTGTATAAATGTGAGAATAGCACCACCGACCCTTGCTTTTGGTGTGACTTCCATTGTGACTATTATCGGACCGTCCACATGACGAAGCAAATTCCAGTGACGGATGCACAATGGAATGATTGGGACTACATGACACAGAAGAACCATATTGCCTTCAATGTCGTGATTGAGGCCATAAAGCGCCATAGATTGAAGAAAATTATGGCTTTCAAGTATGACTGAATGTTGAAGTCATTGTAGAATTCTATTCAACTATCTACTTCCACACCAATGGAGATTGGAGAATCACTTGGATGATCAATGGAGAGCAATACACCATCACTTTTTTGGGATTTTGCTCAGATTCTTGATTTGGAAAGTCAACTTGAGAATGAGATTATCATCTCCAACCTCAAGGCAGTTGATCGAGTTGTCTTGGATTACATGTATCCAAGTCATGGAGTTCACTATGAGGCGGGACACATTTGGAACATCAAGCCCTTCTATAGTGTGCTCAACTGTGTGCTCCAAAAGACAATAGCCCCCAAAGATGGAGATGCGGGCATCATTCAAGGCAATTTGAGACATCTAATGGTGCTTATTGATGGAGATGTTGGATTCAATGTGGTGGACTACATATTTGGTGATATCTTCAACATTTCCCACACACCCAACCGATCATGTGGATATGCTCCTTATATTATATTCTTGATCGAGAAGGTGTCCGAGCTGACTTTCAAGAAGGATATCACTCATACAAGACTTCATCCTCAGATTCCTCCTCCAGAGCCTGTTGCACCAAGAAGGAAGAATGTTGACCCTCCTGCCTCATCCTCTCATCCCATGTCTTCTCCACCTCTTCCTCCTCCATCACAGTCCAGAAGTGGCTTCTTCAAGTGCTTCAAAGCAATTTTCGCCTCCTGCTGGAAGGTGGAAGTTCAGACTCGTCGCATGGAGCGTCGCCAAGAGAAGTATCTCAAGGCGATGAGCAACAAGCTTGAAGTTTCCATGAAGTTCCCATGTTTCCTGCCGTGAAGAGTGATGGAGAGTTGACTCTGTTTCCCGAGTTCACCGCCGAATAACGCGCTCAGTTTGGTGATGTTGGCACCTCCACGGCGGCTCCATCCGAGGAAGAAGGTGATGATGAAGATGCCAAAGATCCAGAAACTACAGAGAGTGACAGTGAGCAGCAACAAGGCAACGATAATGATGATGAAGAGTAGATCTCAGACGTCTCCTCCTCTCTTTTCCTTTTTGGTGTCTTGATGCCAAAGGGGGAGAGATTGGAAGGGGTACTTAGAATTTTAATAGTCATTGTCTCTTTTGATCCTCTATGGACTTGTATTATGTTTTAAAAACTCTTGCATTTCAATTTGTGTAAGACTTAATCTAATATGGCTTGTATGCACTTTACAATGTTTGCTATGCTTAATTGTGATGTGATGCTTGAATTCACTTATTTATCACTCATATTTATCGTCTTATCATAAATCATGAACACATCACTTAGGCACCCCACCATAACATGTATATGTATGATAACTCTCTCAATTTCTCTATTCTTAATGCATACTTTGAGGGGGATTTGCCTATACACATACATGTTATGAAAACCAATTAATATCATTTTTTGTTGAAGCTTAATGTGTTGTCATCAATCACCAAAAGAGGGAGATTGAAAGTGCATCTAGGCATCCCCGTGGGTTTTGGATGATTGATGAAGACAATTAAGAGACTAATGAGCTGATTGATCTTAAGCATTGGTGTGATGATTGATATGAGATAAAATCCCTCAAAAAGGAAAAGATAATAATGGGCGTCGAAGACTCAAGCATAGAAATTAGGGTTTCTATTGTGTTGAGTTTAGACTAGCTGTATCAAGTGTGAGGGTGTGTGTGTATCAAGTGCATTGAGATCATTAAAGAGGGCTCAAAGTGGTGGTTGTGAGAAAATCCTAAGTGAGAAGACTTTGAGAGAAAATATCCCAGGGACCGGACTTGTTCGGGCTTCAGGCCGAAGTAGTCTGGGTGGCTAGAGTAGTCCATTTTGGGATGAACTAAAGGTCTCTATTGGGGTTTGGACTTGTCTGTATGGGTGCGGACAAGTCCGTTCTACCTTGGTGAGTGTTTGGGAGGCCGTACCTATCCGCCACAGAGGCCGGACTAGTCTGGGCACCCAGAGTAGTTTGTTTTGGGACGAAATAAATGTTTTTGTTTGAGTTTGGACTTGTCCGTTTTGATACGGACTAGTCCGTTTGATCCTTTGTGTGAGATCCTAAAGCCAAGTTCTGGGATGCTGGACTTGTACGCCTCAAGAGTCGTACTAGTCTGGGCTCTCCCAAAGTAGTCCATTTTCAACCGGACTAAAGCATTCGGTCGGACTTCGAACTAGTCCATTTTTGGCCAAACTAGTCCGGGTAGCTAGTGATCGTTTGAAATTCAAACGTTGGCGGGGACGTCACCAGTTTTATCGGTGATGTTGAAGTGTCGGTGGTCCCAAAAGGCCGGACTAGTCTGTGGTACAGCGCCGGACTAGTCCGAGTTTGTGTTGTTGGCAATGGTTAGTTGACGGGACCCCTATAAAAAGGAGACCTCGGCTCCTATTTGACATGTCTTGAACCCTAGCGCCACCACAACTGTCCTTGAGCCTTCCAAAGCCTTCTACTCGTCCTACTTGCCCTTTAGGACCAAATCTTGAATAGATTAGGGTTTGGGAAGGAGGGTGAAGGAAGATTATCGTTCTTTGGCTCTCGGTTTGATCTCTTGCACTTGGCGTCGCATTTTGTGGCTTGTGTGAGTTGAACTTTGTGTGCTCTTTGCTGTATTCATTCGTGGGAGCCTCAACTTGTGAGCAGCCCCAAAACTTGGTGATTACCCTTTATTATAGTGGAAACCAAGCCGACCATTGTGGTGGCTTGGTGAGAAGAGGGTCAAGTGAGACCTGATCTTTGTGTAGACTTCTCAACGTGGATGTAGGCTTCTTTGTGGAGCTGAACCACAAGATAAATCGTGTCTCTCTTCTCGTTTTACTTTTTTTAATCACTAGAATTGCTTTTAGGGTTCATATTATTCTTCATATTGTTCTTCGTTGAAATCTTGGAACCTAATTGCTTACATTTGTTAATCTAAGTTATACTAGGTTGCTAGACATTGTCTCTATCTTTCGTGAACCTAAATTCCGCAAATAACTTGTAGAAATCAAGTTTTTAGGTTTTCACCCTGTGCTGAGCGGACTAGTCCGGCCCTAACCTGACTAGTCCGACCTCATAAGCTTAATATCATTTGATTAAGCAATTTCAAGTCATATTGCCTATTCACCCCCCCCCTCCCTCTAGGCGAGTTTCAGTTGGACACTATGCAGACTGATATTCAGGAGAGAGGCAAATTTTGATCTGCTAAGTCACACACTGGCAACAAACCTCATATTGTGATCAAACAGGAGCCTAAACTGTAGTCTGGAGGTCTTGAGTGGTCCAAGGAAAGACAAGTTCGGGATTATAGACGTTTGAATGGTCTTTGTTACGCGTGTGGCGACAAATTTGAGCCTAGTCATATCTCTAAATGTCCCAAGAGGAACCCTCTGCAACTGAATCTGATGTCTACTAAAGATGCTACTTTGGTGTTAACTGATGAGGTACTGGAACAGTTGCAGCAAGAGGAGTTGATTCAGGAAGATGCAGGACACTCTCTCTACATGCCATTTCTAGAATTGAAGGTCATAATTGTATGAGATTTCGGTCCTTAGTAAAGAACCAAGTGTTTTTGTTGCTCCTAGATTCTGGTAGCTCTACTTTGTTTATAGATGCAACATTTGTGAACAGAGCTGGTTTACATGCTGAGCCTTGCCTGCCCATCAAAGTTAAGGTGGCAAATGGTGAAGAAGTGATTAGTGATTCTTGGGTTCCTAAGGTTCAATGGTGGCTGAATGGACATACCTTTGAAACTAACATGGGGGTTTTGTCTCTGGGAGCCTATGATGGCATCCTAGGTTATGATTGGCTCAAGCAATACGGTCCAATGTCCTGTCACTGGGAAGACAAAAACATTCAGCTTCAATATCAGGGCAAGCCAATCAAATTGCAAGGGATTATTTTAGAAAAGCAGGAAATGTTAATGGCTCTGTCTTCTGCACAACTTGAAAAATGGATAAAGTGAAATGAGGTTTGGTCTCTAGCCTTGGTGTAGCATTGTCCTGTTAATGATGGGTCTCTACCTGATACTATTGTTGATCAGAGAGTGTCTGCTCTGCTTCAAAAATTCAGTGTTGTATTTGATGATCCCAAGACTCTTCCTCCTCGGCTATTTGATCATGCTATCCCTCTAGTACCAGGTGTTGTTCTCTTTAACTCGAGGTCCTATAGGTATCCACCATTGCACAAAACAGAGATAGAAAGGCAAATTAATGAGTTGTTGCAATCTGGATTGATAGAAAATAGTGTTAGTCTTTTTGCCTGTCCTGTACCCTTAGTACAAAAAAAGATGGTAGCTGGAGGTTTTGCATTGATTATAGAAAATTTAATGATCTGACTATTAAGAATAGGTTCCCTATGCCTTTAGTTGATGAAATTTTTGGATGAACTATATAGAGCTAAATATTTCACTAGCTTGGACATGAGGTCGGTATATCATCAAATAAGAATGAGAGAAGGAGAAGAATATAAAACTTCCTCCAAGATGCACAATGGTCATTATCAATTTAAGGTTATGCCATTCGGATTAACCAATTCTCCCGCTTCTTTACAATGTGCTATGAACTCGGTTTTGGCCCCATTTTTGAGGAAATTTGTGATGGTCTTCATAGACGATATTTTGATCTATAGTCCCTCATTGGATATGCATTTGGAGCACCTTACCTTGGTACTGACTAAATTGCAAGAAAATCAATTTTACATCAAGCCTTCTAAATGTTGTTTTGCCAAGAAATCTCTGAAATATCATGGGCACATTATCTCTGAGGAGGGGTGTCTACAGACCCTTCCAAGACTGCTGCTATGGCTGCTTGGCCCCAACCGAGTACTATAACATAGTTGAGGGCATTTCTTGGTCTCACGGGATATTATCGGAAGTTTGTCAAAGACTATGGACAAATTGCTAAGCCTCTCACTGTTCTCTTAAAGAAAAGGTAGTTCCACTGGTCAAAGACTGCTACAGTTGCATTCCAGTCCCCCAAAGAAGCTATGCAGGTTACTCCAGTACTCGCCTTACCCAATTTTAATGTGCCTTTCATTATAGAGACAGATGTGAGTGATTTGGGGTTTGAGGCTGTTTTGATGCAAGAAAATCGTCCAATTGCATTTTTAGCAAGACATTATACGAGAAGAACAAACATCTATCCATCTATGAAAAAAAGTTTATAGCCCTGATTTTAGCGGTGGACAAGTGGAGGCAATATCTTCAGTGTGCTGATTTTATTATAAGGACAGACCACAAGGCTCTCAGTTTTTTTGGAGACTCAAAGTCTGCATTCAGACTTACTGAGAAAAGCCATGGCAAAAATGATGGGCCTCTCTTTCAAGATAGTTTATAAGAAGGGTAAGGAAAATTATGTGGCGGATGACTTATCAAGAGTTGGACAAATATTCAGTGTCCAGTGTGACTGAGGTGAAGGCTTTTCCAAATCCCAAGGATATGATACAATATTGGTTGTGGTGGATAGGTTCTCCAAGTATGCCCATTTTTCCCCCTTAAACACCCTTTCACTGCGGTCCAGGTGGCTATGCTTCTTATTGACAATATCATAGTTGCATGGGATGGCTAAGTCTGTAGTGTCAGACAGGGACCATATTTTTAGTAGTAGCATATGGAAGAAATTATTCTCTATCATGAATGTCAAGTTCCTTATGAGCACAACCTATCATTCTCAAACGGATGGGCAAATGGAAAGGGTCAACCAATGCTTGAAGATGTATTGAAGGTGTGTTGTCCATAAAGCCCCTCAAAAATGGAAATCTTGGCTGTCTTTGACAGAATTTTGGTATAATACTTCGTATCACACATCTTTAAGGTGTTCTCCTTTCAAAGTTCTTTATGGCTATGACCTGATATTACAATGGCTCATGTCCTTCCTACTGATGTGGATACAGAGGTGGCTACTATTCTGCCTGACAGAGTTGTACATCTTGAGCTTATGAAGAAACACTTGTCTGCAGCCCAGAATAGGATGAAACAAAATGCTGACAAACTGAGAGTGGACAGGGAATTTCAGGTGGGAGATCAAGTGCTTTTGCGGTTACAGCCATATGCCCAGCACACTGTGGTTAATAGACCTTGTCCAAAACTTGCTTTCAAGTTCTATGGACCCTACAAAATCCTAGAGAAAATTGGGAGGGTTGCTTACAGGCTGGAGCTCCCTGCTAAGGCTCAGATTCATCCTGTTTTTCATATTTCACAGCTAAAGTCTTTTACACCAAAATATACCTCTGTGTTTTCTGCCTACTGTGTTGAGCCTTGATCATCCTCAGCTTAGGCCTATCAGCATTGTGGATAGGAGGCTTGTCAAAAAGGGCTATCAGGCGGTTCCACAAGTGTGTCCAGCGGTCAACATTGCCAACTGATGCTACTACCTGGGAGGATTATTATGTGCTGTTGAAGCATTTTCTAGAGATTGGTGCTTGACGTCAAGCACAGGCTGAAGGGGGGTGTCATGACCACTGGTTGTGGCATGCCTGAAGAGGGCGCAAGTACTTGAAGACTGAAGAAGCCTGAAGCCTGAAGAACCTGGCGTCCTACTTACAGTTAAATCAATTCATTTTCGTATATATATAGAAAGTAGCATATTCACTTTATTGTACTTAAGAGAGAAACAGAGTATCGGTAAAGGGGTTAAATGGTTAAGTGTCGGTCCCCAGGAGGATCCACTATATTGTAAGTGAACTGATTGTTGAGAGGGAATCGAAAAACAGAATAGTGGTTACCCTTAACCTTGTGTGTCCTGTATTGCTTCGGTCGTCTGCTCGGCAATTGACCGGTGTGCACGCTCACGCCCCGGCGGCAAGCACACCGGCGGCCACGGGTAGTTACATTGCCGCCCTTCACCGTCGCAGCCCCATCTTCGCACCTTCCTGAACCAAAAAAATGCCCTAGGTGAGTGCGAAAGAGTCTCCTCTATCGATCCATGTGTTTAGGTTGGAGTTTAGAGTTGGTTTGCTGCGAATACGCGAGCTCCGGTCAGCTCAGCGCATCATCCATGTGGTGCAGACGTGCTGGCTGGAGGAAGAAGAAGCACACATGGCTTCTTTTATTCGTGACCGTTGGATCAAGTAGGCACGGTATATATTAGAAGCTAGCATACCTCTTCATATTATTTAATCTGGACCGTCCTATTTAGATCACGGCTGCTAATAGAACACGTGTACCCTTGGATCTGAGCCATTCTCTTTATATCCGACGGCCCTCATCAAACCTCGACACCTTCGTTGTTTAAATCTGGTGCACCCAAATAACATCCTACGGCCCATATTAAATCATCCCCATACCCCTTCGCTTTAGCAGTCACCCCCTGGTCATTTATATAAAGTTACGCATATGCCCAAGGTTTCACGAAATCAACCCTGCACTTTCTTATCGGAGCATTGCTGTAGATTAAGACTTGGGTCCTTGTAACTTACTATATTACCAATATAACCCCTGTTGTAGTATTTTTTTCACATTGAGGCCATGGTACAGTTCTGTGTTTACAAAAGAACACCCGTGCAGTGTTCTGTTCTTATTTCTAATGGCCCTGTAATTAGCAAAAATGATATTCTAACCCCTGCAGTGGTCTTTTTTGTTAGTAAACGCCCTTGATAATTACTGTTTTCAAACAACCCTGTAATGGCCTAAAAGCTGCATAGAGGTCCCTGTACATCTCTGTTTTTGTGGAACACTCCGATTTCATACTCAATTTACACCCCAGAACATTGGTAGTTGCTGGATTATGCATATAACGTTGCCACAAATATCGATTTGTGTGTATTAATGCTGAAATTACACAATTAATATATTTGAGCATGTTATAAAATATTTAGACTTAGAATAAATTAAGTAATGCATAAACGATAGCCGTAAATGCTTATGTTTTGGTTGTATGCTTATGTATTTGTGATGTCATGTTGATTTGCATTGTTTCTTATTGTGTTCTTGCTATTTTGTTGCACATATGATGATGTGCATAGAGCCGATTCCCGAGCCGCCATTTAATATGCTAGAGCAAGACTTTGGCATTGGTGAACAGCAGCAGTTTCCTCGAGACAAGTGCTCTTGAACATTCCTCGCATATTAGGACTTCTAGAAGTAGTTAGTATTAGTTGCATGCAGTCATTAAATTGAATCACATGCTAGGTTGTTTATTAGGTGAGTGTACCCCGACAACTTTACTGTGTAGGCGCAGTATGAATGTCGGTCCCCGCAGACCGACGGTCATATCGCTGTAAGGCCGTCAGACCAGCTGCCCTGACACCTTTAATGCGTTTTAAAGTCGTCGACACCGATGGCCATATAGACACCACGTAGGCGCTCCAGGGGACCTATAGCCGTCGGTTTTGGTGTTAAACTGACGACTTTATGGTACTTATGACCGTCGATCAGTAGATACCGACGACCATACTGGCAATTTTTTTTAAAAAAAAATTGCGGTTGGTTTCCCTCCCTCCCCGGGTGGGAAGCCACCGGTTAGAGTTTATACAGCCAACAACACATATAACACATATAAACAACCACAATGCAAAATAGCAACGACACATATAAACAGCCACAAACAGCACATACAACAATGTAAATAAGTTTCATACACCAACAACACATATAAGTTACCAATGTCTGCTATTATCTCATCCATTCGATCTTCATCCTCATTACCGTCCGACTCATCATCATGCTCTATCTCTCCATGCTCGTGCCACACCAGATAGTCGGACATACATCCGTTTTTTGCAAAGATGCAACTCCACTTTAGACTTATCTAGATGTCAACGACTCCGACACTTGATACAGGGACACTTTGCAACATGAGCATCACTAGCAAATGCATGGCTCAGGAAAGCATTTGCGATATGACCACATTCATTAGTGTGCGCATCAATTGAACTTCATCCATCATACATCTTCTTACAGTCATCACCTATTTTAAAACTATATCAAATAAATATATATTAATGAACATATATGATTACTTCATAGTTTGTTTAATGTAAGGGCCCTACATCTATTGTTCAGGATAGGTCGTATTCGACAGCATAACTCCGTCTATTTAACACTACACCCCCCTATCTGGTGCAGTTCTTAAAGTAAAAGGGACGGGCAGCGCTGACGGCCTAAACAATGGCGGTCACGCGACTGGACATGGCATCAAGTTCGAAACGTCTGGACGCCTAGACGATGCCTTATGAATCCTGCTTTAACTTCCTACTAAATGGTCTTGTCGTGTCGCCCACTGCCGCTGCCACCCGGTGCCATGACATTCTTTTCCAAGTGCGCTATCGCCGCTCCTCCACCGTGCACTGCCGTCCTTCTCATGTCTGCCTCCCTGTGCCATTCTCTCATGTCCCCTCCACCCCCTTCTTCCTCAACATTGGGAGTGTGCCGTTCTTCCCTGTCCCCTCCGCCTTCTCCTTCCTCAACACCGGGATGATGGTACTCCCGACTCTGTTTCCTTAGTGTCGACTAGAACTTTTCTCCAAAATACGTTGGATGACCAGGAGGTCGACTAGAGGTTGACTATGGTCGACTAATCGCCTAGTCGATCCTAGTCACCTAGATTTGATAACATTGTATATACATATAGTACATAAACACTATAAAAGTTCAAATAAACATAATTGAACTCTAATAACTAACATCTATTATAATCAAATTAACATACACATATATGGATAAAACACAATATAAAATTGCATAAGTAATGATATAGCAATTCATAGACTAATCAATTTGAAAAACTAATGCCACACTAATGCATTGAAACATACACAATATATAGCAATTTTACAAGCTTAAATTTTAACCTTACCGGAAGGGGCGGTGGAGGCGCGCGGAGGAGCGGCGGTGGAGGCGTGTGGGCTGGGGAGCGGAGGAGGCGCGGGGCGGCGATGCAGGGCACGAGGCGGCGGCAGGGCGGCGACGCGGAGCGCGGGGCGGCAGCAGGGTGGTGAGGTGGCGCGCGAGCGGCAGCAGAGCGAGAGACGAGAGCGGCGCGCGCGGGCGAGTGTGTTAGATTTTTCCACTGTATACGCGATGTAAGGGGGATTAAAGTCATCGGTTATCACGAGCCGACGACTATAGTTGAGGTTGATGGGGCCCACCATATGGTCGTCGGTTGCAACGCTTCAACCGACGGCCATAACTTAGGCGCGTGGGACCACACGCTATGGCTGTTGGTCCTGGAGTTGGAGCTGGCGGTCTTATAAATCGGTAGGAACATTGTTTTTTCTGAGCGTGGGGCCTCGCTATGGCCGTCTGCCACGGAGCTGTAACCGACGACCATACTTAAAGTCATCGGCCGTCATCGTGATGCTGACGGCTACAACGATATGAATGTCGGCTTCGCTAAGCCGACGAATTTAGTACACTTTAAGTCATCGGGGCCAACGATTATAGTTTTCCTGATACTTCTTTGCCCGATTCATGTAGTTTTAATTATATGGATATGTGGTGGTTTGTAGCTGGAGCGTAGGAATCTATGTAGACTGGTTGGTTCGGTGGGTGCATGCGTGCACGAGACTCGGATGGGTTGCTAGTGTCGGCCGTAGATTCTAAGGATCGGTTCATAGAGCATGTGACCCGGCTTTACTGTGCCACCACAAGACTGCTATGGAACAGTTTATCCAATTAAGTTAATTTCTACCTTATTTCGTGTACACCATTGAGATGTTTGAGTGGCGCAAGAGGGGACTGCTGCGGAGAGGTGTATAGACTCTGTCGTGGGCAAAACCTTAGCGGTTGTGTATAGGTTTGGTAATGTGATGTAAAGGCATCATAATGATCTCTTGGCCACACACCAAAGGATGTGTGAAGTGTGATTTGCAATCACGGGCATCAGGGCGGGTCTAGTCCACTTGGCGATAAGGGACGAGATCACGACTTGTGGGTAAAGTAGTACAACTTCTACAGAGTGTAAAACTATCTTGATAGCCACACTCATGGCCAAGAGCATTGATTGGACTTATTCATGATTAGTTGGGTTGGATGACTTGGTTTTGATGACGGGTTGGTCGGAATCCGTTTAGTTGGTGTCCAGTTGGTTTGAGCCTGGACGGTCTTGTTGGTCACTTGGTTAGGATTTGAGGACCTTTATTTCGGATACTGAAGATTGGGATGGTTCACCTAGTAAATAGAATGCTAAGGTAAAGTAAGGATAGGAATTCCTACTTAGTGCTCAAACCGTGTTCAACCTTTCTCATAGATTAGCATGCATATGCATGTCATAATTTCCTACACTTGCATAGTACATTAAGTACTCATACTTATTTTTTGTCTCTTTTTCTTGTACGTACTTGCTGCTCATGCTATGGAGATGGAGCGGGCGATGATGAAGACGACGACTTTGACTTCGTGCAGTACTAGGCTGGTGTGCCTCCCGACAACGCATGTGATGGAGTTTCACGCTTAGTTATCCGTTGCTATGTACCTATGAGTTATTCTTATACTGAATAAATACGTTGAACTTGGCTTTATTTATATGATATTCCACTTTTTTCATCTCGTCTATGATTAAACTGATCCTGGCATACACGAGGGTGCGCTTGGTTTCTTTTGTAGGAACCGGGCGTGACAATGTATGGGTGCTTTTGAATTATTTGGACCACTCGTTAAAGTTGCTAACTGAAGAAGATATTTTAACAAGTGTCAAATAAAATGAAACAAAAGAATAATGATAACAACTAGAATGCAATTTGTGTTACGGTGTTATTGTGCAATCAACTATTTCTATCCATTGGATCTTCATTCTAAGGTTGTTAACTCACTCCCTGAGTGCATTAGGTGGAGAGTGTTAAGTAAAAATACAATAATCGTAGGACACAAATCCAATGGTTAGGAATGGTTGAGTGCACGATTGCAGTATAACTCAGATTGAATTATAGTAGTTGCCAAAAATAATAAACATTTCAAAACATTTATGTCCTATATCTTTGAACTTAATTGGACTTTCAACAAGAAACTTGGAACCTTCGGCAGGACGTTTTGGCTTTCACATCTACGGTGGGTGCGGTTAACAGGATAACCGTTAACCAAAATTAACTGCATCGAATTAACCGAAATTTGCGGTTAATTCGGTTTCCACTTATCGGTTCAATTATGGTTTTTTTTCTAATTCAGTTTTCGATTAATTGTTCGATTTTTGACATTGGTTAACCGTACTACCAAATTAACCGCATTCAGACTGATTAGTTCATGTCTAGATTTGTTTCTCTTAGCTTATAATTTATCAAACATGGATGCATGCTTGTATGCTGACTTATGTGTTAGTTTTTTTATGCTTGAGTTCATTTCACTTGATTTATTGTTCAAATGCTCGATTTGGTTCATTTATTTTTATGCTTAAATTTTGTTTGAATATATTTACGGTTAACCGAATAACCACATCAAATTAACCATAAGGGAATTCTACGGTTACTATTTTTGTTTGGTCATATTTGATTATCGATTTTTAGTACCTCTACTAACTGTTAGCCGATTAACCAACCAATTAACCGGAGTATCCGAATGTCCACCTCTATTCACGTCCAACCGCCACCTGTTGTGTCGCGTTCTCTGTTACATTCGGGGACCAAAAGTACGCTTTCTCTGCTTTCATGGACCCAAAGTACGCTTTCAAGAGTGGATCATCATGTGTGTCGTTTTGTGCAGCACAGCGTGGAGGTGCGCAGTGGAGGCCACCTCACGCCTCACGGAAGCGATGCATCATCTTCGCCTACTCGCAACTGGGCCCAGGTGCCGCCTCGAATTTCGCTCGCCTCGCCACCGGCTAGAGAGGACGAGGCCATCAGTCATGGCAGTGGCGGCGAAGACCCTCCCCTTCCAGCCATACTCAGCCGCCACGGTGGCCCGGATCCTATCCGGTGCCTTCTGACAAAATTGAAATTATACTACTCCTAACATTGGGCTTCGCCAGAATGCTATCCTCAACATGCAACATGGTCAAATGCTATTATAATAGTGTGAGATTTGCTCTTTTACCATCAAAGGTGGATTACACCACTAATTCATCATTTTCAATGTTAAACAATTACAAAAGGGTTTATTGTGTTTTTATTCCTATTTGGAAATCAATTTATGATTTTACCCTTAAAAATTAGAGTTTGTGATTTTACCCCTATTTTTCTAAATGAAGCTACCGTTTGCCCTCCAAACTTTACACCGTTAGTCTGACCGAATTTAATGTTTCTAAAAAATAAAATAAATAGTTTCGAAAATAAAAAGACATATCTAGCATTCTCTGTTTTTACGGTTCATCTGCTTCTGTGCGCCGCCATCCCCTACATAATCTGCCAAACAAACAAGCACTGATGCCCTAGCTGTGTGTCGCCCATGGCTGCTCGCGTCGCCGCCCCGGGGCACGAGCACCGCCGCCCATGGACGCGTGCCGCCGGCCCAGACTACTGTATCACACCAAGCACACACGGTGAACAGTTCGCCGGTGCTAGCAGATTTGGCTCTCGGGCTCTTCTTCACGAAGCACCAACTTCATAGTCTGCGCCGAAGCCTACGGGAAACAAGAAATTTAGGGGCTGTTTGGTTCTACGCCTAAGTTGCCTAAGCCTAACGTTAGGCATGCCACTTTGTTTTATGTGGGTGTTTGGTTGTTGACTAGAGTTAGGCGCGCCACAAAAGTTAGGCAACTTTTGCATCTATTGCCTAACAAAAAATTGCCTCAACTGATGCGCTCGAATCGACCGCCTAAGCATGCCACACTTTCTTAGGTGCGCCTAAGCTTAGGCTACGGTAACAAACCAAACAACAGATAACATTAGGTAGCTTAGGTGTACCATAAGTGTAAGACCTATGTGTGCTGAATACATTGGCTTGCAGTGAATACACTTGCTTTGACGATAAAAGTTTTGAATACCACCAAAACACCTTTTTATTAAGGCCCGACTAGTTTTGGTTAGCTCCGGTGAGTTTTGTCTTTAGCTCCGACATGTCTTTGCTAGCTCCGACTTGTTTTTGCTAAGCTCCGAGTTGATTTTTATAGCTCCGGCTTTTGGGTTTACTAGTTTTGGTTAGTTCTGGCGCTAGGTTCTACTAGCTTTTATTAGCTCCGGCTCAAGGTCCGGGTTGCTCTCGCAAGGTCCGGAACTTGACCGCAATGCTTCTGTTTTTCATTTGTAATGTTTCGTAATTGCTTTACATCTCTGGAAAGATTGCTTAGTATTCATTTGCTAAGTCTTTGGTGTGTTTTTGGTTGACATGGATGATATCGTACAACGTGCTTATGTGAGGTTCTCACGTAAGTTGTTGTGTTCGGAACTAATTTGAGTGAAGTCGATGACTTGGGCTCGTATGGATTGGTTGTTTATTCATGTGCAGTTGTTGCTTCAGTTCAAGACATTGCTGGTGATGGGATCCATTGGACTAGTCTCACGGAGGAGATGAGGTTCAACAACCAAATTCAGGAGGAATTGTGGTTGAGCTGATGAGGAGGTTGCGCAGCATGATTGAATCAAGAACAATGCATGTGAAGGTATCGTGAACGTCATTGGAAGATGTTTGCACGTGTGCAAGGATTGCATGGATGTGGCTACATGGTTCCGAGACGTAATGAAGAGATGTGGATGTAAAGAGTTGGTCGGAAAGGTCCAACCGACTAGGTTATGGACTCAGGCTGCGGCTAAGTCGGGTTTGATTCAAATATGGAGAGATTTAAGTTAGTTATGATAGGATTTCGTATGGGTCACGAATTTGAGTTGTTTAGGAATGTGGTATACGTTTCTAAGGTGTTTGAAAGTCTTAATATTGCTTCTATCTGCGTATATAAGAATCATAAGCAGTTATGGAAAGTTACGATTCGTGAACAGAGTAGGATTAGGTTCCTGATTTGAGTTGAGTTGGCTTTCGAGCTGGTTATATAAGCAAGCGAGCCCATAGATCGTGGTGCACTACTTTGGGGCTGTTTCCTCTTGTGTTCTATTGAATAAAATTCGTAGTTTGAAGGAACTTTTGTGCCTTGTTTGTCCGACTTGTTCCAGACAAGTTTTACTCGTCGAGTTTCTGAACAACACTATCTTTCGTCGGTGGTTTTATCATAACTCGAGCTTTATAGATCTAATTGACGTGATTCTTTTTGGGTTACCTTCACAACTTGATTATATATCATCTTTAAAAATTTCACGGTCATTGAATTTGTGGTTTCTGATCTACATGAGTTTCTTTGCAGTGTTCTAGAACTATTTTTCTCGGGTAGGGAAGATTGACCTTTGTTTGATCTTTCGATCATAACTTGAGTTTTTTTCAACGGATTTGAGTGATTCTTGTTGTGTTGTCTTCGTGACTTGATTCTCTCTGATATCTATCACTTTTGTCACGGTGAAACACGTTTAGATTAGTCTCACACACGATTTCTTTAACAGATCGTTTTTCTGCCGAAGGGGTTGGGGTTTAATTGTTTCCGCTGCGTAAGATTTTTAAATCTACCATTCACCCCCCCTCTGGTAGCTTTTCACGTGCTATTCGATCCTACAATTGGTATCAGAGTCACAGTGCTCTAATCTTTGTGATTTGTGCATGTTTTTGACTAATCATCATGGAGAAGTACTCTGCCAAACCTTGTGTGTTTGCTAGTATTGATTTTTAGGTTTGGAAGGCATGCATTGAGGCTTTCATCCAGGCACAAGGCTTTGCAATATGGGAGAAGGTATACAAGCCTTACGAAGTGCCATCAAATGATCAAGTTACAGCTACAAATCTGAGAGATGTCGACAACAACAATAAGGCTCGAAACTTGATCATACAAGGATTAACACAAAGCGACTTCGACCGTGTTGCACACCTCCGATCTGCATACGATGTGTGGAAAGCACTTTGTGACTACCACGAAGGATCCAACACGATCAAAGAGGTAAGGCAAGACATGTTCAAGAAAGAATACATGCGTTTCGGGATGCAACCCGGTGAGTCTATTGATGACCTTTTTGCTCGCTTTAATAAGATTCTCAGCAACTTGCGTAGTGTTAATGTTAATTTTTCAGATGCTGAAAATGCTAGGCAATTGCTAAGTGCATTAGATATGTCAATTTGGGAGATGAAAGTCACATCTATTCGTGAATCTACTGTCATGAGTTCACTTACTTTAGATGTGCTATATTCCAAGTTAAAAACTCATGAAATTGACATAATCTCACGTAAGAACCCCAACAAGTCTATTGCTTTTGTTTCTCAACGTGACATGCCGAGTTCCGGTCAAACATCATCTTGTGGTACACTTGCTTTGCTGTCCTCTCTAACCCTTGAACAGATTGAGGAGTTTCCAGAGGAGGAGCTAGCGCTCATCTCGACCCGGTTCTCAAAAGCATTACAAAATGTGAGAACTAGAAGGAGAGGAAGCTTCGGACCTCAACGATGCTTTGAATGTGGTAAGACGGGACATTTTCATTCAGAGTGCCCTAACCTTTCAGGTCCTACTTCCCGGGATGAAAAGAAAACAAGAACGAAGCACTCCTCAACAAACGATAAGAAGAAAAAGAAGGGCTTTACAGGTCGCCAACTAGTAAACAGTTTTATCTCAGCACTCCAGGAACTTGGCTCAAGCGACATGGACATTGGAAGTGATGAAGATGAAGATGATTTGGCAAACTTGTGCTTCATGGCGGGCAATTCAAGATCAAGTATGGAGGAGGCAGAACACAACAGCGACAATGAAGAGATATGTCCTACTTGCGAAGAAATGTGTGATGCTATTTCTCGTGCCACTGTTATTGTTAAGAAAAAGGACAAAAGGCTGAGGGATAATGCTGTTAAAATTGAGTCACTAGAATCTGAAATTAATCGTTTGAAATCCTTGATTCCTAGTGATGATTCTTGTTCCTCATGTGACTTAATATATGAACAATTGTCCTCCCTAAGAAGTGTACATACCTCCACACTTGATAAACTTGAACTTGAAATTGAAAAGAACAAAAAGCTTGCTGCACTTAATATTGGAAACTTAAAAGATGCTTCTTGTTCTACAATTGATTTGCATTGTTCTAGTTGTGATGATCTTGATAAGAAACTGCAAGATGCTATGAATGAAATCTCTATATTGAACAATGCTTTACGTTGTCATGAAGTTAAATATTGTTCCAATTGCTAGTGATGATGCATGTTCCTCATGTGACTTAATCTATGAACAATTGTCCATATTAATAAGTGCACACTCCTCCACTCTAGATAGACTTGATGAAGAAATTAAAAAGAACAAAGAGCTTGCTGCATCTAATGATAAAAACTTAAAAGATGCTTCTTGTTCAATAGATGATTTGCATTGTTCTGCATGTGATAATCTAGATAAGAAACTAAAAGATGCAGTAAATGAAATTTCCATTCTGAACAATGCTTTACGTTCCTATGAAGTTAAATATTGTTCTAATTACAAACTAAAAGGAAAAACTTCATGTGGAAACTGCCTAGAATTGTATGAAAAGCTTGATGACATGAATAGGACATTAGATCGATTTTGTAATGGGAATAAGAACCTAAACTTGCTGCTGAACTCATCCAAGTCATGCAATGATAAAATTGGTTTAGGTTTTGATTCTCATGCTCATGCTAAGGCACATCCATCTAAAAGTGTAAAGTCATTAGGAAGTGGTTTGATTCAAACAGTTCCTAAACAAAAAGAAGTGGTTTTCAAATCTACAGGAGTATTGTCTCATTCGGTTTCAAATAAAAATGTTGTTTGTTCATCTAGACATGAATACAAAGTTAAATTTCATTGTACCTACTGTGGTAGAGATGGTCATGTCATATATTTTTGTTATAGACTAGCTAAACAATAGAAAAGGGAAAGAATGGTTGCTAGATCTCATAACTTTTATGCAAAATTTGCTGCACATATTGAACCAAATGTACAACCTGCTGTTTTGAGTCAAAGGCATTCAAAGTTTACCTCCGGACCTTCTGTTTTTGCCTCTGGAGCTACTAATTTTTGTGCTAAACAAGTAACACCTTATAGGTTAGTAGGTAAGAATAAAAAATCTCAAACTTTGACTCATAAACCTGCTGTTTTGTCTCAGCTTTCGCATGTTTTTCCTGCTGCACGTCGCGTGACTCAGTACTGGATTCCTAAGTGCTTTTTGACTAATCCAAGTATTGAGTCATCGACGTATTGTGCTTCTATGTAGGTTACACGTTTGAGGAAGGAGAACATTTGGATTGTGGATTCAGGTTGCTCACGCTATATGACCGGTAACAAAGATTGGTTCTCCTCCCTCTCTTTTGTGTCATGTGTAGAGAATGTTACTTTTGCCGATAATTCTTCAACTCCTATAATTGCTAAGGGTTCGGTTAGAGTAAATGATCACTACACTTTGAAGGATGTGGCACTTGTCAAAAATTTGAAATACAACTTGCTTTCTGTTTTACAATTGCTAGATGAAAATCTGGAAATTATTTTCAATAAAAACTGCTGCAAAGTTGTAAGTTCAAATAGTGAACTTATTTTTAACATGTCTCGATTTGGAAGAGTTTTTAAAGCTGATTTTGATATGTCTTCCTCTAAGCATAGGTGTCTAGTTGCTAATGATTCAAAGGACCTATATTTTTGGCATTGTAGACTTGGTCACGTAGGCTTTGATCACCTAACGCGTGTTAGTGCTCTTGATCGCATACGTGGGTTGCCTAAGCTTAAAGGGGACAAAGAAATTGTGTGCTCTTCTTGTAGACATACTAAGTTGGTTGCAGGTTCACATACTCCTCTAACAATGATCATGACAACTGAACCATGTCAACTTTTGCATCTTGACACCGTAGGACCTTCACGTGTTCAATCCTTCGGAGGTAAATGGTATGTACTTGTGATTGTTGATGATTATTCTAGATACTCTTGGATTTACTTTATGACGTCTAAGAATGAAGTTTTTAGTAACTTTAGAACTTTATTTCTTATATTACCAATTGATTACTCAGGATCTTTAAAAGCAATTGGAAGTGATAATAGAACTGAATTTAAAAATCAATCTTTTGATCACTTTTGTGCTAAAAATAGAATAGATCATCAATTTTCTTCACCATATGTACCTCAACAAAATGGTGTTGTAGAAAGAAAGAACATAACCTTAGTTGAGATGGCTAGGACTATGCTTGATGAATATCAAACTCCTAGGAAATTTTGGGCTGATGCGTTAGCAACCGCTTGTTATGTCTCAAATCGTGTTTTCTTGCATGCTAAGCTAGGTAAAACACCATATGAGCTCCGGTTTGGACATAGGCCTAGTGTTAGACACTTTCGGTTCTTTGGTTGCAAATGCTTTGTTAAGAAACATGGTAATCTTGATAAATTTGAACCTAGATCCATTGATGGCATGTTTCTTGGTTATCCATCTCATACTAGAGGCTACTGTGTGCTTTTACTTGACACTAACAAAATTGTGGAGACTTATGAAGTGTCTTTTGATGAAGCTAGCCCAGGTACTAGCTCAAACATTGCAGGTCCAGATCCATATCCGCAGGAGGGGGGGCATTTTCGTTGAAGATGAGGAAGAATTGGAGCTGCTGCCCGAAAATTCGGCAGCTAAAGACTTTGGTTCAGCTCTGGATGTTATTTCTCAACCAGCACCGACAACCATCAATGCTGATTCAAATCATCCTCAAGTCACAAGCTCATCGATTTGTGATGAACATGAAGAAGAATAAGATTGTGAGACATCTGTTCCCCTACGGTTTCACAAAGATCATCCTCCACAACAGATGATTGGAAGCTTGCACGAATGAGTCACACGGTCCAGGTTTTGCGATCCAAACTCTTATGCTCATTCTGCTTTTGTTGCTTCTTTTGAACCCAAAGATATATCACACGCACTTACTAATGAATCTTGGATTATTGCCATGCAAGAAGATTAGAAAATTTTGAAAGAAATAATGTTTGAAAACTTGTACCTCCACCTCAAGGTCACACTTTAATTGGAACTAAATGGGTATTTAAAAATAAACAAAGTGAGGATGGGGTTGTGGTTAGGAATAAGGCTAGGTTGGTTGCTCAAGGTTTCACTCAAGTTGAAGGTCTAGATTTTGATGGAACTTTTGCTCCTGTTGCTAGATTAGAAGCCATAAGAATTTTGTTAGCTTTTGCTGCATCTAAAGGTTTTAAGCTATATCAAATGGATGTTAAAAGTGATTTTCTCAATGGCTACATAGATGAGGAGGTTTATGTGAAATAACCACCGGGTTTTGAAAATCCAGATTTTCCTAATCATGTTTACAAACTGTCCAAAGCCTTGTACGGTCTCAAACAAGCCTCTAGAGCATGGTATGATAGGTTAAAAACATTCTTACTTGAAAAAGGGTTTACCATGGGCAAGGTTGATAAAACTCTTTTTGTGCTTAAGCATGGCAATGACTCATTATTCGTTCAAGTCTATGTGGATGATATTATCTTTGGTTGTGCTTCTCATGATCTTGTGTCCAAGTTTTCAGCAATGATGAGTTCCGAATTTGAAATGAGTATGATGGGTGAACTGACTTACTTTTTGGGGCTGCAAATCAAGCAAATTAAGGAGGGTACCTTTATGCATCAAACGAACTATACAAAAGATCTCCTAAGGCGCTTCAACATGGACAAAAGCAAGCCTCTTCGGACACCAATGGGAACAGCAAAAACACTTGGACTTGATGAAGATGGTGAACCCGTGAATCAAAAAGAATATAGAAGCATGATCGGATCACTTTTGTACCTCACGGCATCAAGACCAGACATACAATTCAGCGTATGTCTTTGTGCACGGTTTTAAGCCTCCCCACGTGCTTCACATCGTCAAGCCGTCAAAAGGATTCTCAGGTACTTACATGGAACTCAAGAATTTGGAATTTTTCTTCCTTCTTCCTCAACCGTTACTTTGAAAGCTTTTTTGGATACTGATTTTGGAGGTTGTAGGATTGATAGGAAAAGTACTTCCGGTGCTTGTCATTTTCTTGGTAATTCTCTTGTTGCTTGGTCCTCTAGAATACAAAATTCAGTTGCACAATCCACAGTCGAATCTGAATATGTAGTTGTTGCTAGTGCTTGCTCACAAATTCTTTCGATTGTTCAAATACTTAAGGACTATGGGGTTGATCTAGATAGTGTTCCACTGTTCTGTTATAACACTAGTGCCATTTGCATTGCTAAAAACCCCGTGCAACATTCTAGAACTAAGCACATTGATATTAGATATCGCTTTCTCCAAGATAATGTTGAAAAAGGAAACATTGTGCTTCACCATGTAGATACCGAACAACAATTGGCTGACATTTTTACAAAATATTTTGATTTCACTCGTTTTTGTTACATTCGTAGTGAAATAGGGGTTATGCATCCCCATGGCTTAAATTGAGGGGGAGTTTTGAAACTTGGGAAGTCTATGTGTGATCTGAAATTAAAATAATATGAGCATAGTATTTCATACATATATGACTTTGTGATTCTTTTTACATGCTGAAAGTTCTTACTACATTACTCGTGTTATACATTTTGTAGTTTTTGCAATGTCTAGTAGTTGGAATAATTACTTACACTAAAACTGGTCATGGTCGAACTTTCTTGCTGTTTTGAACTTTTTACATGTTCACAAGTGCTTTTAATCATTAAGAATTAATCAAGTAATCAACTCACATGTTGAGTTTTTATGAACAAATATAAATTGAGAAAAGATCAAGAGAATATGCATGCATCGCACTTCTTCTTTTGAGATGGCTTATCATTGCACTTAGATATGAACTTGGAAGAAGTTGTATATGACTAAAACCATGTCCTTAAGCTTCTGATGTCAAATGACATAGGCTTGGCTTGGTTGGTTAGAATAAGGCATATGCGCATATAATCTCTTGCAAATATCATATGATCTAAATTTATGCTTTGAAAAAAAATAAAATGCAGCAACTAGTGTCATGATTTCAGATTTTGAAATAGTTAAGTTTGTGAGATCATGACTTACTTAAATTGAAAATTACATTTGATCTCTAGCATTGCTTACACTACTTTATATATTTCATTGATGTGATAATGTTAGGTACTTGATAGTATGACTTGGATGAGCTTTGTTTATATGTATATGTTATAATATGCTCATAACAACTAAAGGGGGAGAGATAATTTGTTTATATGCTCATGACTTGCTAAATACATTGTCAAATGGGGAGAGATAAACATGAAGAGAAAGAGAATATGTGCATAAGGAGAAATAATAAAGGGGGAGAGATAATATGGGATAATTTTTGGATTTTCTTCTTATTTTACTTTTGATTTACAAAGGGGGAGAAATTGCCTTCAAAACTTTTATGTGAATAAGCCAATGTTCAGATTTTAAATGGTGTTGCTAATGCATTCATCAAGGGGGAGATTGTAAGACCTATGTGTGCTGAATATATTGGCTTGTAGTGAATACACTTGCTTTGACAATAAAAGTTTTGAATATTACCATAACACCTTTTTATTAAGGCCCGACTAGTTTTGGTTAGCTCTGGTGAGTTTTGTCTTTAGCTCCGACATGTCTTTGGTAGCTCTGGCGTGTTTTTGCTAAGCTCCGAGTTGATTTTTCTAGCTCCGGCTTTTGGGTTTACTAGTTCCGACTAGTTCTGGTTAGTTCCAGCGCTAGGTTCTACTAGATTTTGTTAGCTCTGGCTCAAGGTCTGGGTTGCTCTGGCAAGGTCCAGAACTTGACCACAATGTTTTTGTTTTTCATTTGCAATGTTTCGTAAGTGCTTTACATCTCTGGAAAGATTGCTTAGTATTCATTTGCTAAGTCTTTAGTGCGTTTTTGGTTGACATGGATGATATCGTACAACATGCTCATGTGAGGTTCTCACGTAAGGTGTTGTGTTCGGAACTAACATGAGTCAAGTTGAGGACTTGGGCTCGTATGTATTGGTTGTTTATTCATGTGCAGGTGTTGCTTGAGTTCAAGACATTGATGGTGATGGGATCCATTGGACTAGTCTCAGGGAGGAGATGAGGTTCAACAACCAAATTCAGGAGGAATTGTGGTTGAGCTGATCAGGAGGTTGCGCAACATGATTAAATCAAGAACAATGCATGTGAAGGTATCGTGGACGTCATTGGAAGATGTTTGCACGTGTGCAAGGAGTGCATGGACGTGACTACATGGTTCCGAGATGTGATGAAGAGATGTGGACGTAAAGAGTTGGTCGGAAAGGTCCAACCGACTAGGTTATGGACTCAGGCTGCGGCTCAGTCGGGTTTGACTCAAATATGGAAAGATTTGAGTTGGTTATGATAGGATTTCGTGTGGGTCACGAATTTGAGTTGTTTAGGAATGTGGGATACGTTTCTAAGGTGTTTGGAAGTCTTAAGATTGCTTCTATCTGCGTATAGAAGAATCCTAAGCAGTTATAGAAAGTTACGATTCGTGAGCAGAGTAGGATTAGGTTCCTGGTTTGAGTTGAGTTGACTTTCAAGCTGGTTATATAAGCAAGGGAGCCCATAGATCTTGGTGCACGACTTTGGGGTTGTTTCCTCTTGTGTTCTATTGAATAAAATTCGTAGTTTGAAGGAACTTTTGTGTCATGTTTGTCCGATTTGTTCCAGACAAGTTTTACTCGTTGAGTTTCTGAACAGCACTACCTTTCGTCGGTGGTTTTATCATAACTCGAGTTTTATAGATCCAATTACGTGATTCTTTTTGGGTTGCCTTCAAAACTTGATTATATATCATCTGTAAAAATTTCACGGTCATTGAATTTGTGGTTTCTGATCTACACGAGTTTCTTTGCAGCATTCCAGAACTGTTTTTCTCGAGTAGGGCAGATTGACCTTTGTTTGATCTTTCGATCATAACTTGAGTTTTTTTCGACAGATTTGAGTGATTTTTGTTGTGTTGTCTTCGTGACTTGATTCTCTCTGACATCTATCACTTTTGTCACGGTGAAACACGTTTAGATTAGTATCACACACGATTTCTTTAACAGATCGTTTTTCTGCCGAATGAGTTAGGGTTTAATTGTTTCCGCTGCGTAAGATTTTTAAATCTACCATTCACCCCCTATCTGGTAGCTTTTCACGTGCTCTCTGATCCTACAATAAGTGTGGCAAGTGACAAAAGTTAAGCTCAGACAACTTAAGCATACAATCAAACATATCCTTACTCCGTCACCCGGAGCCTGCAGTTCTTGCCTTGTGCTCTCGCTGCTGCTTGGGCATGAGCACAGAAGAATGTGATGGGTGCCGGATCGAGGCGCGTGTACGTTCAGTAGCAGCAAGGAGTTCCCCGGTACTGTGCGAGTTTGACCTTTTGCAATGAACAGAGAAATTCATCCTTCCAATGTCTACCGCTCTTCAGCTTGGTAGCTGAGGTTGATTATACAGATGAGCAAAAAGATTTAACGAAACACCATAGTTACAAGGGCATATATGTGTTTTTTACTCGCATTTAACAGCGTTAACAGTGCCTAACGGAATAAGGATATATTTTGCATTCGTTTTCGAAAAACAGGATTGTCTAGTTTTTGAAAGTAAAATCACAATTAAAATTCCGACCAGGAGTATAATCACAATAGCTCCATTACAAAATAACTAAAGTACCCTTAGCTTAGTTATCATTTCAATTTCCTTTCCTGCCGCGCAGCAACGCACACGTGCGTGAGACACTCCTCCAGTCCATGGCTCCAGCGGCGGCGCTCCCGCTCCCCCGCGCGCCGTTCCTCCTGTCCCGCCGCAGCGCGGCCGCTGGTCCTCCTCTTCCTAGCGCGCGGCGGACCGCGCTCGTCAGGGCCCAGCCGGACACCGCCGCCCTCACCTCCGCAGCCGAGCCGCCGGAGTTCAAGCCGCCGCCGGTGTTCAAGGCGCCTGAGCCCCGGAAGTTCGCAGTCAAGCAAGGCCAGCTGGGAGCGTTTTCGGCGCCTCGCTTGCGATTCCCTTCCGCCTCTCTGCCCCCCCCCCCCCCCCTCTTCTCTCCTGAGAAGCGTTACGCTACCCTGTCATCCTGCATAAATGACTCTGCTAGTCTGCGTTCGTGCCAACTAAAGCCCATCAGTAAGCAATTAGCAAAACTCTGGTCCTAATGTTTAAAAACCGGTAAAGACTTGGTCCACGTTTTGGTAAGTTTTAGATAAACTGAAACACTTTTTTAAATTTTCTGAGATATATTTTCTTATTTCTGTTAATTTTTCTGATTTTAATTTTTTTTTTGTTAATTATTGCTGATTTTTTGTATTTTCTGTTATTTTTTATATTTTTAGACAAATTAAGAGTATTTTGGTCATTTTGGATTTGTTTAGCTATGAAAAGGATTAATTAGTGGTGTAATCTACCTTCAATGGTAAAAGAGCAAGTCTCATAGCACTATAATGTATTTGAGAGTGTTGCATGTTAGGATAGCATTCCTACGAAACCAGTGTTGGAAGTAGTATATTTCCAATTTTCTCGTGCCTTCTCCCCGAGCCACTCGATCCTCCTCCACGCCTCCCACCGCGGCCGACACCTCCTCCACCGGCCCCTCGCCTCCGGCCCCGTAGCGCCCCGCGATCTCCGCCGTGCGCGCTCTCTCTCCAAGTCCGCGGCGTCCGATGTGAGCAACGGTGCCGTCCCCGCGGATGGTAAGGGGAGGGAGTATGACTACGACCTCTTCACCATTGGCGCGGGGAGCGGGGCATGCGGGCGTCGCGCACCACCTTGTCGCTCTAGGGCGCCCTCGCCGCCGTATACGAGATGCTCTTTGCCACTGTCGCATCCGACTCCTTCGGCGGTGTCGGCGGCACGTACGTAAGCGCACGCCCCACTCGAAATCATGATACTCTTGCCACAAATTGTTTAGTCCGTCGGATGCGTTTGTGCACGACACATACGTGTTGCAATTCGATCATTAGTTTGAAGTACAGGAAATTGAATCGAGGTTAAAACTGTCGCCCAATTTAAGCACGATATTGTCCATAACTCCATATGCTTCAGTGCTCATTCTGATCAAGAGATCAGTATAACACCAGACCCGTTTGGTACCTTTTGGACTTTCAGAGCCCTTGCTAGAACCCTGAGATGTCTCTATGGTGCAGAGCCCGAAAAAATGCAAAATGTGTACCAGCTATTATAGAATTGAAATTTGGCACACATAAGTGCCAGGTGGTCGTCTTTGTTAGGAGTTTGACCACTTCCCGGTGTGGGTCCCACCCCACACCGAGTCCCTCTCTCACTAAGCGCTGTGATCGGGAGCGATAACCGACTACAAGTCAGAGGCCTCCTTCTCACGCCCGTGAATATAAGAAGATTAGAAAACGGTTTAGGAAGGGTTGATCTAACATTTACCACTAAGCCCACCGGTTGGGGATCACGGGAAGTGAGGGGAAAGGCCCCGACGACGACCGTCGCCATCACCTCTGATTCGCCTCGGTACTGACACCAACGCCATGGACGCGACCTCAACATCTAGAGAAGGTGCGCCCGAATCCTCCTCCTCTGTTACTCATTCCTATCTAAGTTGATGATTGTTGATTAAGTCTTAGCCTAAGCAAATCAGTTTAGACCCGATTAGGCTAATGCCTAGTAGATCTTTGACCCACAAAATCAACAATGGCATCAGAGCCGTGCTAGAGCATCCCTAAATCGGGTTTTAATTTTCTGATTAAGCTTTGTCCTAAAGCAATTAGAAGGAGATGAGATAAACTAAGTTTTGGTTTCTTTAGAAATCGTTTAAGAAAAATCCAGAACTCAGAAGAATCAAATCGATTCAATTAAGAAATTAAGAGATCTTTAGTGAGCCGCAGATCCACTCACCTCAGATGGGTGTCGACATCCTGTCCTTCGGGACTCCTCAGATCCGAACCACAAATCTTTAAGGAATTAGAAGAAGGGAGACAAAACTTAATTTCAGTTTCGAGGAAGATCGAGAAATAAGAAAGGAGCAATAGAAATCGGTGATTTACTCACCTCATAAGACTCGCCGGTCCAGTCCTTCGGGATTCCCTCGCCGAGCAGTTTGCCCGTTAGGAAGAGTCCTTGACGGCTGCCGGTCATCGAGGCGAGCTAGGCGCCGAAGCTCTCGCATCAGCCTCTCCAGCGGTGGACGATTCTTTCAACGGCGGCGCATCGACGCGCGCGCGAACGATGGCGTCGAGGCCACGACGGCAGCGTCGGAGCCTTGCCTCGGGCCCTCCGCTCGCCTCAGTCATGCGGCAGTTGCGGCCGGAGGTGGAAAAGAACGAGAAGAGGGAAGAGTAAGACGCGAATGGGGATTAGGGTTCGTGAGAACCGGCGGCCGACACCGTTTTTGTCCACCCGAAATCAGCACCCAACCGTCAGATGAAGATGAACGGTTAAGATTAAGCGGTTCTGGTCTAACAGGCCGTTTGGGCCGGACCAAGCGCTGCACGCGTTGCGCAAACTGAGCAGGCCTTTCAGGCCGTGGGCCGCACGCGCATGTGGTACAGGCCTCACGCGTTGGCTGGGCTGAGCGCGCCGACTGGGCCTAGGCCGTGCGCAGCTTTTCTCGCCTGTTGGGCCGATCCGGTTGGTTTGCTCCAGCGGGCCGCGCACGTTAGCAAGCCGTTTTCGGCTGGTGGGCTGAGCCATCAAATGGGCTGGCTGAAAGTTTTTTTCAAGTTTTTCAGATATTAGCATTTGGGTCATTTCAGGCCGTGGGTTGTTTCAGTAACACTTGGGCCTCGCAGAATAAGAGAATGGTTTATTCTCTTTATTGGATTTACTTTAAGTGATTTAACCACTTTAATTAAGTTTAATTTAATGTTTAAGTTTGCTGTGAAGAATTTAAATATATTTAGATAAGTTTATTTTCAATTTCCTATAGTTTGGAATGATGAAAATTAGACTAAGTATACGAAATTCACATGTTGTGAAAATGGAGTTGTTAGTGCTTCTTAGTATCAGCTTTTTCCATTTTTAAGGAGATTTTTGTATTTAGACCCTATTAAGTTTTCTAATTTTCAGTTTTAGTTATTTTGAGTATTTCTAAATTTAAGTATTTTCCATTTATTATGGAATATTAAGGCACTTTAGTATGGGATAAAGTGCAATTAAGCTCTCACATAATTATTTAAGTGTACATAAAATTATTTAATATTGTTTATTTTATTTATTTAGGAATTTTATGCTATGTTTCGTGTACATTATTGTTTAAATTATTCCTGCAATTTCGATAATTATTATTATTTAAGGGCATTTACTCAATTTGAGTAAATGCTATCAAATGCTTTTTCTTTAAAAAGCAATTTTAATTTGTTAAGAAATTAAGTATTAAGCTTCCGATGTTAACTAAGTTCTGGTGGATTCATTTAGTAACCAACGTGAAAAATGAATCTATCATCTATATATTAAGATATCATTGTCATGATTAAGTTGTGTTAAGAATTATGAGAAGTTACATAAGAGGATTAAGTATTAAGTATTAAGCTTCCGCTATTAATTAAGTTATGGTGTATTCATTTAGTAATCAATGTGAAAAATGAATTCGCCATGTATTGATGATATTAACTATGTTTAAGTTGTTGTAAGCTCTAAGTCATGATGTTTGATCATCACGAGTACCGGTAATTTTGTTTTTACCACATGTTGAGATTATTTCTCATTTAAGTTTTCATTCTTTAATTTATTGTGTTTTCGTTGAGTAACCAACGTGAAAGACGAAATTGTTATGTTCTTAGTGTTGTGTTTTTGCTAAGTAACCAACGTGAAAGGCGAAACACGTTTAGAAGTTAAGTTTTCATTCTTAATAAGTTAATTCACAAGTTGTGTGTTTGCTAAGTAACCAGCATGAAAGGCGAAACACGTTTAAAAGTTAAGTTTTCATTCTTATTAAGTTAAATAGTAAGTCCTGTTTTCGTTGAGTAACCAACGTGAAAGACGAAGCACATAAATAATTAAGCTCTTTTAGTTTCCGTTAAGTAACCAACGTGAAAGACGGAATTGTTAAGTCTTTAGATTTATAAGTTGTTAAGTAACTAACGTGAAAGACAAAATAAGATGCTTAGTTTATAATCATGTTCATGCACTGACATAAGTTTTATTATGTTTTAGAAGATCAAGGATCTTCCATTCCAGATTTGATATTAAAGTTCATCTCGCCAGAGAACTATCTAAGAAAGGAAAAATTACAGTACTTGGCGATCCAAGTTGGAGACTAGTCTGGCAATCTCCGAAATAAATTTGACTCTGGTGAGAGTGTATCCTACTGAGCCTAAGCGTCCCACTATTCATGACAGGGAAACTAAGGAGTCTTTCACCAAAAAGGTTGGGTGATTATGAAGATGAGAACTTTCGCTACGATCTCGATCGTGCGAAGTGGTCAATTTCAAATAAGAAATGTTTAACGGTTCGATAACTGAGAGTGTTCAGAAAGAAATTCCTGAATGCAACACTGCATATGAGTACCTCCTTAAGATAGAAAGACATGCAACTGGCTGCAACAAGGCCACGATGCAAGCTCTTGTTAAGAAACTCATCACTCAGAAGCATAATGAAGGAAATGTGTGTAAGCACATTCTTAGTTTGTGGGACACTGCTGCTAAACTTAAGTTGTTAGATTCGGGATTGAAAGATGATTTTATTTTCAACCTCATTCTAGTATTACTTCCAGAAGATTATGAGCATATCATCATCAGTTACAACTCTCAGTCTGAGCAGTGAGATCTTAAGAAACTCATTGAGGTGTGCGTTCAAGAAGAAGAGCGCATTGAGTCTGAGCGTTCCATTAAGCCTGTCGACCATAAGAATGACAAAAGTAAGTTGAATTTTTTAAGTATTAAAACATTATTTAAGTTTATTTTCAATCTATTTGATTGATTAACTAAGATGCAATCATGCATATTCTTAAGACAGGCATTAAGTAAGTGAAAGATCATAAGAAGAGTGGAATGATCATTAAAGTCATTGTGATCATGGAGCTAAAGTTGAAGTCTTAGAAGTGTTTTCTTCTTAGTTATAGTTTTGTACTTAGGATTCATCATATACCTTCAGTATTGGAGTTTAGTTTAGGCATTCATATTTGGATAATGGATTCCTCATTGAGGTTTTAGTACGATTGTTGAGCACATTCAGTTATTACATTTATCCTTATATGATGATTTTTACAATTATTCGAGTTTTTACTCACAAGCTAAGTATTAAGATAAGTGCATTAGAATCGATCTCGAAACAAATTTGAAATTATGACATTTCATTAAGGCCATATTTCGAGGGGGAGAATAGAATCAGTTTTCTCCATCGATTAGTTTATCCCTCATTAAGACGTTTCAGATCAAAAACAAGGCATTGAATATGTATGATTAGTATTGAAGTTTTTATACAATTAAGAATACCCCAAAATTAAGTAAGCAAAATGGTGTATAAGTATATTCAGTGATTAGTCTCATCGATTTACGTGTTAAGTCAAACTTTATATTAAGTGAACTTCTAAGACACCATTGTCCATTGTGGACCGGGCGTAAACCTCACTTAGGCATATCATACGAGGTAGTCCCGTTAAGTTAAAAGTAACCCAAACATTAATAAGCCTTGGTTGTAAGAACCATAAATTATAAATTATTGATTATCATCAATTTAGTTAAATAAGTCTTGTCATCATTAGTAGGATGACATAATCAGGGGAGCATGGTATGATGAGAGGTCGTGTTGTCTCTCTCTACCTGTTGTAGCTGAATTTATTAACATTTTTCGTTAATGGTTCACTACGTGTTGTTAGTCTTTCATCAGTAACATAAAGATAATAAGAAAATCTCAGTTTAAGTCTGTTACCATCAATGATGTGAAGTGACAATAACCTCAAATGTAAGCATAATGCACAAGTTATCAGAGTTACGTAAGTGAATAAGATTTAGTGTTAGGTTAATCCTAACTTAATATAAGTTTTGATCCATATCGGGTCATAAGATCATTCAGATATTAAAATAAGTAAAGATGAAGAAATCAGGGGGAGTTTTACTTCATAAAGACACTGATCTTGAAAAGAATGGTACATGCTATCACGCTTCTTCAAGAATCATTCTTTATGATATCTTACTTACGTTGTGTTAAAAATGTGAAACATTGTTGTCACAATAACTGCTATTGATTGTTCATCATTAATGGCCAATAATGATGAAGAGTGATAGCAGCCCGATCACAATAAGATGAATAACAAAGGTGGTCATATCACATAAGAAAATGTTATAAGACGATCTTGATCATCTAAGTGGTGTCAAAACTATGTCGGACAAGATGGGATCTAAGTACGCCATTAGTGTCTGAGTATTATTTATAGTTCCTGAAGGAATCAAAACAGTAGACTGTAACGAGCCTACAATAGCAAGCGTGGTTCTGAAGGAAAAATTTACGTTTGTAATCAGACTAATGGCAATTCATTCAGTTAAGGATTCCTTGAGAATCATTAAGATATTAAGTAGTGCAGAATAAGAACATCAGTATGATTTGACCGAAAGGTCTAGTCATTATAATTAAATGAATGTTCAAACATTCTTCAGTAATATCCATTTATGGATGCAAGTAAGTATTAAGAGCTATTAGACTATAAGTCACTTTGGGTTTTTCAAGTAGTTTGAGATGGACACTCACACGTTTGCTAAGTTGAATGTACATGGTACATTTATCTTAAGGTATAATGCAAATAAATCATAAGAAATTAAAAGATTTTGTCCATAAGAAGATCTAGGTTAACAATCCTACAAGATAGGAATTAGAAATTCATCACAATCATAATAAGGGGTGTTAAAACTTCGCCTGTTTAGACGGTCAAGGATGATAAGTTTAAGAATTAGTTAAGTTTAGAGAATCAATGATGGTCGACCTTATGTTTCGGTTCTATAAGCTTCTGCTGTTGGAAGATTAATCAATGTATGCTCAATTAAGTGTTTTACCTTGACTTAAGATAATGATCGGGATACTTGACAGAAGGTGTTTAAGAAATTAATTAAGAAGGTGCAATGCACATAAGGCCTCATATTAAGAATTCATAAGTCAAACTCACTTGACGAAGTGAGACCTCTTAGTTTTAGTCTCGCGAATTGTGTGGATTCTGAGATTTCCACATTAAGATATATCCACCTTCGCGAAATGGAGTTATTTTGTGGAACTACTCCAAATGAACAGTCACTACATCGTCCACAATGTGTGACAAATCATGTTATTTAAGATGAGGCCAACGAGCAGGCGATACAAAGTTTTATCCGGTCTAAGAGTGGTCGACAGCACAAACCACTTAAGTAATACTACAATAAGTGTGTAGTACATATTTTCACAATCATGAGTCGAGTGAAACTGTCAAGCACATCGACATTAAGTTTAGTGTTGTGAAATATAAAATCTAGGAGCACAATAGACAACGAGCATAAAAGAATCAAGCAAAAAGCTTGCGGTACCATTTACAAAAGGTTTTTCCGCCCATATGTTCAAAGAACATGAAGCATGCATGGGTCTTAAGAGGAAGCCTATGACTATTCTGGATACTAAGGGGTCAAACTAAGTATAAGGTTATTTCTGAATGTGAGATGTATCGTGGTCGTTCGAGTCAGATAGTACGTAATTGGCTATTCTTGATGCGACGTGCCCTATATGTCAAACATGAAGAAGTCAACACTAAGTTTAGAATTAAGCATAAGTTCTAAGATTAAGCTAATAAGTTAGTAAGTCTTTAATTCAGTGGTCAAGGGGGGGGAATGTTAGGAGTTTGACCACTTCCCGATGTGGGTCCCACCCCACACCGAGTCCCTCTCCCACTAAGCGTTGTGACCGGGAGCGATAACCGACTACAAGTCGGAGGCCTCCCTCTCACACCCGTGAATATAAGAAGATTAGAAAACGGTTTAGGAAGGGTTGATCTAACATATACCACTAAGCCCACCGGTTGGGGATCACGGAAAGTGAGGGGAAAAGGCCCCGACGACGACCGTCACCATCACCTCTGCTTCGCCTCCGTACTGACACCAACGCCATGGACGCGACCTCAACATCTAGAGAAGGTGCACCCGAATCCACCTCCTCTGTTACTCATTCCTATCTAAGTCGATGATTGTTGATTAAGTCTTAGCCTAAGCAAATCAGTTTAGACCCGATTATGCTAATGCCTAGTAGATCTTTGACCCACAAAATCAACAGTCTTTAGATGCAAAAGTGACATAACTTATGCATTTTGTGCAATGTTAACCTGTTAGCATAGCATACTGCTATTAGCAATGTACTTTAGGATTCTTAACATCTTTTGCAAGCAGGGTTCAGGATCGTGCTTTGCTCATTGGTCTTTGCTTGAACTTCTCTTAATCATGGCGATATCAAAACTTCAGATGCGTGCTTTGGGGCCGTGTTCCAATGAAATTGCTGGTGTACGCATCCAAGTATTCACATGAATTTGAAGAGACTCACAGCTTTGGGCGGACGTATGAGGCTAACCCAAAGCAGTGACTAAGTCAGATGACAATTTGCTGTCTCTGAAGATAAACAAAGGAACTATCAGTGGATTCTCACATGTTATTTTTCAACAGGCCAAAAGCCAAATACCAAGGTTAATATCAATCGTATAACCGTTCTGTTTCCTCTTCTCTTAATCATTTTTATTTATTACGTCACATTTTTTATGAATGCATCTTATTTAACATGTAGAATTTGGGCTGGGAAGACGTTGGGGTCAAAATGGATGAGCATGGTGCACTACATGGTAAAATTCCATAGTTGTTGGAACTTAAGAAATAAATTGTGGTTCTAGGTTGATGAGTATTCTCGGACCTCTGTTGTTTCTATTTTGGCGGTTGGG
The DNA here is from genome assembly GCA_036927565.1 of Tuctoria greenei. NCBI lineage: Eukaryota > Viridiplantae > Streptophyta > Magnoliopsida > Poales > Poaceae > Tuctoria > Tuctoria greenei. The sequence continues at coordinate 128,738,202 of JAYESD010000007.1, read as the reverse complement.
GATGTCACTAATAGGGTCAACCTGACACCAGTTGCATTGATGGAAGGTGGGACATTAGGAAACCAGATTAAAGGTATTACTCCATCCCATTCTAACTCTATTTTTAGAAATGGTCAAAGTTAAACTCATTTAAGTTTGACCAAGTTTATACAAAAATATATAAGTTTCTAAGACATAAAATAAATATGCTATGAAAATATAATTCATAATGAATCTAATAATACTAATATGATGTTACGAAAGTTAATATTTTTTCTATAAATTTTGTCACATTTAGATTAGTTTGACTTTGATCAATTCTAAAAATAGAGTTAGAATGGGACGGAGGGAGTATCTTCATATACCATATGCATGCCAGTTTGCTGAAACCTCGCAGGTTAACAGCTAGGAATCCCCCTCGCATGTTAACAGCTAGGAATCCCACATTCATCCTAATATACATTCATTGTTTTGCATTTTATTTATTTGTATTTCTTAATTAATTTTCACGATGAGCCATGATAAGTAGCCTCATTGATCTTTCAGGAAATATTTCATGCCACCATACATTCATTTGTGTTATGTTGTTACTGCATTTACTTCAGCATACTCATCAACTCATTTCCTTGTTTTCCTTCCCTTTTTCCCCAATTCAATATAAATGCTACACTGAACTCGTCTGGATAGTAAATAACTGCCCTAGAACTACTTTGCAGTGCTGTGCCTTCAGCAGTGTTTCCTCAGCCACCAATTGGACAAGTTGTCCTTACTGAAGAGAGGATAACAAAAAAATCACACCTTTAGATTGCACATTTGTTTTTTTGCTTTTGCCAATTCGTGACGAATTTAAGTAAAATAGTACACTCGCAGGATATTGAAAAGTATGGAGATATTGATATCTATACAACAAACTTCAGACCTCTGAGGGCTACTCTTTCTTGCCTACCTGATCGTGTGTATATGAAAGTTGTTATGTGTGCTAATACAAACGAAGTCCTTGGAGTTCACATGTGTGGTGAAGATGCACCTGAGATTATTCAGGTTTTTGTTTTTCTCATCATTCCAAGATTCCAACTTATGATTTAGCTAATCCTTTTACGGATGTACACTATTTACGCAGGGTATTGCGATTGCTGTGAAGGCTGGGTTGACAAAGCAAAATTTTTGATGCCACTGTTTGTGTTCACCCGAGAACCGCTGAAGAATTTATCACAATGGGGAAGCCAACTAGGAAAATCCGGAGAGATACTGCTGCTGAGGTTCGTTGTCCACTTCAGATCTTTCTTTTTCACGGAAAATTCAGATCTACTCCAAGGTTGTTTGTTGCTTCTAGTATGTTCATGGTTCTCTTACATTTTAATCTTATGAATTCAGGCGAAGACTAAAGACGAGCTGTAAATTAGAAGTAGATACTGTTAGGGTTGTGAATCCTTGCCTGGATCCCTAGGCGCCGGCCGGCCGCCTCGACGCCTAGGCGCCTAGGCGACTGTCAGGCGAGGACTGCAGATGCCAGCACAGAGGGGGAGACAGCAGGGGAGGAGGACTTGAAGGTCGCTGGCGCATGGGAAGATGCTAGCAGGGAGGGGGAGACAACAGGGGAGGAGGACTTGAAGGTCGCTGGCGCATGGGAAGAAGCCAGAACGGACGTCGAGCACGGCTGGAGGCTGCCATTATCGCCTGCGGTGCAGGAAACAGAGTCCTCGAGTGGAGTTGGCGCAGGACGGAAGGCAAGGGAAAACATGTGGCGGCTAGGAGGCTCTTGGGCCTAATCAGGCCCATTAACCTTCACCCTAGGGTTTTCAATCATAACCTCATCCAACCATCCATTTTTTACTCCACTGATCCAGCCGTCCATTTCAACTTCCTGCACCCGACGTTGGTGCTGTGTTCGTGACTTCGTCTCCAGCCGTCTGCCACCTTTTCTTCCCGCAGCCTTCGTCTCCAGTCGGCCGGTGCGGCACAGCTCCCCCTCCCCCTCCTCCTCCCTCCGGCGGCGCAACACAGCTCCCCCTCCCCCTCCCCCCCTCCTCCCTCCTGTGGTGCAGCGCAGCAACCCCTCCCCCTTGCTGGCGCGCTGGACATCCGCCGGACAGGATGCCTAGGCCGCCAGGTGACGCCTAGCCATCCCGGATGGGCGCCTTGCTCGGTCTAGGCGAGACAAGCCACCATGGCGTCCGCCGCCGGCCGACTGGACGCCTAGGCGGCGACTAGGCGTCGCCTAGGCGACGCCTGAACAACACTAGATACTGTTACAAGTATACGACTTCTAGAAGACTTATTGTAACGTATTGTACCGTCAATTCTTCTGTTAAGATTGTTTCTGTTAGACTAGATCAGGGTTGTTAGCATCTTAATCCTTTTATCCTGTACAGCAACCAGATGTATTCGGTTGAGTTATAATCTATAACTAGTTGAGCCTGCCGAAAGTAGAAAAAGACAGTTTTTCCTGCTAGATATTCTCACATGCAGTGTTGTTCAGGCGTCGCCTAGGCGGCGCCTAGGCGTCCAATCGCTCAGGCCGGACGCCATGGCCGACCGCCTCGCCTGGCCGCCGGGCGCCGCCGCCTTCCGCCGCTCGCCGCTGCTGGGACGGGCGGCATAGGCACGCCACCGAGGGAAGGAGGGAGGGGAGGATAAGGAAGCCGCCGTCGACGAAGAAAACCGGCGCCGGAGGAGCAGGTGAAGAGAGACCATAGCGGCAGAAGCAAGGGGCGAGCCCCGGTGGCGCTGCTGAGGAAAGGGTCGGGCAGGGGGCGGCCATTAGGGTTATGCTCTGGAATAGATGCACCGTTGGATTATAAATGAGGGGATATCTATTTTTGGGCCTGTTGGGCCTTAGAATGGCGCCCCCCTATGCAGCCTTCTCTTATTCTCTCCTGCCTCGCTCCTCTCTCGATCTCCTGCGCCGCCAGCGCCTCTCCTTCTTCTTCGCTGCTCTTCTCCCTCGCTGGTCCTGCCTCAACCGCCCCCCCCCCCCCCCCCACCTTCCCCTCCTTCCAGATCTGGCGCGCCTCTTGCTGTTGCACCTCACTGCACTACTTCTGTTCTAATCTCTGTTGCACCTTCATCGCCCGAGGCTCGCCTAGGCGCCCGCCTAGGCGTCCCGGTGCTCGGCCGGCGCCTAGGCGTCCAGGCGTAGTTTTACAACCTTGCTCACATGGCATCAGAGCCAGTTACCATGACAATGGCGTCTAACAGCACCATGCCGAACATCATCGCAAGTCTTCTCTCCCACAACACAGTCACAGAAAAGCTGACCATGACAATTACCCGTTGTGGCAAGCACAGGTGCTGCCACCCCTTTGAGCACATCGTTTGGAGGGTTTTCTTGATGGTTCGATCAGGGCACCACTGGAGAATATAGAGGTGATGATCAAGAATGAAAAGGGCGAAGAGAAGACTTCATGGATCGACAATCCAAGCTTCACGTTGTGGGTTTCACAGGACCAGCAGGTCTTGGGATATTTACTCTCCTCACTGTCAAGGGAGATCTTGTCGCAAGTTACAACTCTAATAACCGCGGCTGAAGTATGGCAAGTTCTTCAAAGCATGTACTCGTCATAGTTCCGTGCATGAGTAATGCAGATCTGGCTCCAACTAGCTGCGACACAGAAGAAAGATCTGTCCGTAGCAGAATATTTTGCCAAGATGAAGTCTCTTTGAGATGCGATGGCCATGGCTGGCAAGCCTCTAGATGATGATGACCTGGCCTCCTACATCCTTCCTGGGTTGGATTCTGAATGGAATCCAGTAGTGACGACAATGACCACAAGAATTGATCAAGTTCCCCTAAGAGATCTCTATGCTCATCTTTTGAGCTTTGAGATGCGCCTGGACATGCAAAACACTACAGACTCGCAGTAGTACTCATTGGCAAATTTAGAAACAAGGGGACGAGGAGGCCGGAGTCCACGTGGTCGTGGAGGACGTGGAAGAGGAGGTTTTGTTGGTGGCCACGACAATTTTGGTAACAATGGGAACCACAAAGCGAACAATGAAGGCAATCAAGTGGAGTGTCAACTCTGCAAGAGATATGGTCATGAAGTGCTTTGGTGCTACAAGCGCTTCTAGAAAAGCTACATGGGAGAAGACACCAGAACTCCCGCTGCTGCGGTAAAGACAAACAGTGCAACCTCATATGGGGTGGACACTAATTGGTATGTTGATTCAGGGGCAACAAACCATTATCATCGGTGAGCTTGACAGGCTGCACATGAAGGAACGCTACAACGGTAGTGATCAAGTGCACACAGCAAGCGACACATGTATGAACATTGAACACATCGATCACTCAATTCTGAAAACCCCGAATTTTAATTATCGCTTGAATAATGTCCTCCACATTCCACAAGCCACAAAGAATCTCATGTCAGCAAATCGTTTCACATGCGATAACAATGTCTTTCTCGAGTTTCATCCCAATTTCTTTTTTGTCAAGGATCAGGTGTCGAAGAGGGTTCTACATCAGGGTGGAGCCATAGGCTGGCTTTATCCCTTGATGTCAAAATCTCCTTCCAAGCATGTCTTCGACACTGTCAAGCCTACTCCCACAACATGGCACAATCGACTAGGACACCCCTCCTTGGTGAAAGTGTAGGAAATCTTGAATAAATTTATCCTTCTCGATTCTAGAGATAGTAGCAATAATCTTGTGTGTGACGCCAGTCAAAAGGCAAAAAGTCACCAGTTGCCATATTCCACATCATCTAGTGTGTCTGATGTTCCACTTAAGCTTGTTTTTCATATGTTTAGGGGCTCACACGAGACTCGGTCAATAAAAACATGTATTATGTAAGTTTTATCGACGATCATAGCAAGTTTGTGTGGATCTATCTCATGAAAAGAAAAGGTTGATAGTCTTTCAAGTGTTTCTAAACTTCCAAGCCTATGTTGAGTGACTCTTTGGGAAGAAAATCATAGCTCTACAATCCGACTGGGGAGGGGAATATGAGAAGCTTAATGCCTTCTTCCAACGTTGTGGGATCACACACTATGTCTCGTGTCCACATCCACATGCCCACCAACAAAATGGATCCGCTGAAAGAAAACATCATATCGTGGAGGTAGGACTGTCCTTATTAGCTCAATCCTCCATGCCATTAAAATTTTGGGATGAGGTATTTCTTGCGGCCATTTACTTGATAAATCGCATACCAAGTAACGTCATTGAACACAACACCCCACTGTAACGTTTGTTCAAAGAAAAACCAAACTATCCATTTCTCCGTACCTTCAGATGTGCATGTTGGCCTAATCTTCGCCCATATAATGCACATAAATTAGAGTTTAGATCCAAACAATGTGTATTTCTTGAATATAGCAACATGCACAAAGGGTACAAATGTTTGGATGTTTCTAATAGGCGTGTTTACATCTCCTGGTGTGGTTTTTGATGAATACATATATCCTTTTTCTCCCCTTCATAAAAATGCAGGGGCTCGCCTGAAAAAGATATTCTTTTGCTTCCTCCTAATCTGATGCATGATAAAAATTTGTGGTGTTTAGAACCTTGTGATCGAGTGTTTAATAGTTCTGCATGTGGTTCTAACCCTTCTGTTGAGAATTGTTGTGCACAGGAGGAAGTAACTGGAGAAGTGCAGGGCACGGAAATCCAAGAAGATTTTGTTGTTGTCTCAGGCGCAGAATTTCCAGGAAGTTCGGGTGCAGCGAACAATGCAGGCACGGGATCCCATGATGATCCAGGTAGAGGCGAACAACATGATCGTGCCGGAGTTAATGTGGAGGCAGCAGGTACAGGCGTGGCGGGAACTCCAGTACGAACTCTTGGTTTCCACACTGCTGATGGCGAATCAGCCTCGGGAGTTGTGCCAACGTCAATCAACACACACAATGGAGGTGCTGTCAATTCCCCTGAAGCCATTAGTTCCAGTGCAGAGACGATAATATCACCTCCACAGCGCCCTGCTACATGTCTCCAGCATGGAAATTCCCCTGAAGCCATTAGTTCCAGTGCAGAGACGATAATATCACCTCCACAGCGCCCTGCTACATGTCTCCAGCATGGAATATTGCGGCCCAAGGCATTTCCAGGTTTCATTCGCCATGACAACTTTTGCTCCACTGGTGAACCCCAAAGCTTGATGGAAGCATTGTCTGGTCAGAGGTGGAGAAGTGCCATGCAAACTGAGTTTGATGCGTTGTGCAGAAATCATACTTGGCGTCTGGTTCCTTCGCAACAAGGGAGGAATGTGATAGATTGTAAGTGGGTCTATAAAACAAAGCACAAGGCAGATGGTACTGTTGATAGGTACAAAGCCCGGTTAGTGGCCAAGGGATTCAAGTAGAGATATGACATAGATATGAAGATACCTTCAGTCCGATAGTAAAAATAGCTACGGTACGGTTGATACTATCTATTGCCATCTCTAAAGGGTGGAAGATCAAACAATTGGACATTTAGAATGCCTTTTTGCATGAGATTTTAGAGGAAGAAGTATATATGAGACAACCACCCAATTTCATTGATAAAGGAAGATCTGATTTTGTGTGCAAGCTCGATAAGCCTATTTATGGGCTTAAGCAAGCACCACGTGCATGGTATTCTCGCCTCAACTCCAGGTTACAATATCTTGGTTTTATGCCTTCTAAGTTTGACACTTCACTATTCATTTATCATAAAGGAGGAATTACTATTTTTATGCTAATTTATGTAGATGATATAATAGTGACGAGTTCATTAGAGGAGGCGGTTCACGAATTATTGTCTGACTTGAGAAAGGAATTCGCACTCAAGGACTTAGGTGAGTTGCATTAGTTTTTGGGTATTGAAGTAACACACAAGTCAGATGATCTGATTTTATTATCACAAACAAAATATGCTGGCGACATCTTAAAGAGGGTGAACATGAGTAATTGTAAACCCATGAGCATTCCGATGGTTAGTTCCGAAAGATTATCTCCGGTCAGTGGGGAGCCACTGGGAACAGAAGATGTCGCCGCATACAGGAGCCTGATAGGATCTCTACAGTACTTGTCTATGACTAGACCGGATATATTATTTGCAGTGAATAAAAGGTCTACCAGTTTTTACATGCTCCTACATCTGAAAATTTGAAGGCTGTTAAGCATATTTTGAGATGCATCAAATGAACTGTTGATCTTGGACTGAAATTTTGGAAGTCTAACTCATCTCTTGTGAGTGCATTTTCAGATGCAGACTGGGCTGGGAATATAGATGATAGAAGATCAACAATAGGTTTTGTAGTGTTCTTTGGTCCCAATCTTATTTCATGGAGTGCAAGGAAACAACTCACGGTTTCAAGGTCAAGCACTGAGGCGGAGTATAAGGCATTAGCTAATGCCACAGCCGAAATTATATGGCTCCAATCCATTTTGAGAGAATTGAAGATTACCGAACCAGCATGTCTTTGGTGTGATAATTTAGAAGCCACATATCTTTTTGCCAACCCTGTATTTCATGCTAGAACAAAGCATACCGAAGTGGATTATCATTTTTTTAGAGACAGGGTGGCCAACAAGTTGCTGAAAATTCGATTTGTTGCTTATGGGGACCAGGTGGCCGACGGATTCACGAAAGCCTTACCGGCAAAGCGGCTGGAGAAGTTTAAGAACAATCTCAACCTTGCACGGTTGCGATTAAGGGGAGATGTTACAAGTATTCGACTTCTAGAAGACTTATTGTAACGTATTGTACCGTCGGTCCTTCTGTTAAGATTGTTTCTGTTAGACTAGATCAAGGTTGTTAGCATTTTAATCCTTTTATCTTGTACAACAACCAGATGTATTTGGTTGAGTTATAATCTATCAATAGCTGAGCCTGCCGACGTTAGAAGCAGCCAGTTTTCCCTGCCAGATATTCTCACAGATACTACCTCTTTTTTCGCATATAGGGAGGTATGGAAATTTCTTCCAAGACCAGTTGCAACTTTTTGCATGTTATTTCATCTCAGCGCCCAGATATATGCTCTACGTTAAGTTGTACAGACTGGAAATAATGAAACTAATCATGTTTGTTATCCTTGATCATCGGCATTTGTTTCATTTGAGGTTTTGGCTGCGCACGAGCATGACTTCCGTGGTAAATGTTAGGTTGCATAGTATTAGTGTGTTGGTCAGCTTTTTTATTCTAATTGTGAATCAACACTTGTCTTATATATGTTTTCCATCAGTTGCAAAAAAAATTACTTTGGTTGTCTCGCCATTTATCTTACTGAAGGTAGTTTGCCTTGCAGGTATATTCTCAGAGGCATATATCTAACCGGAGGATCAAATGGCAGTCTGGCACATGTAATTACTGTGTCGAAATACACGATGAAAGCTACCGAAATGCAGTGATGAAATATCTCACTGGGCACTGTTTGGAGCCCTTGACATAAACAACGACAGCATAAATATGTATATAGAAGAAAGTTTGGTATATGTAGTTTATGTACCGACCGGTTTATCATTGCATACCTGGTCACTTGTGCTGCTTCCAAGTTCCAACACGATGAAGTATTTTACCTTGTCAACGCCTCTCTACACGGAGGTTCAACGCTTTTTGTAGTTGCTGTCTTGCTGATCAGGTTTAGGAATTTTAGACCCCTTGGGAAGCTTTTGTAGTCAGCTGTGGCCGCATTTATACTTGAGCCTCTCGTTTGCGTGTACACTACACGTGGTACGATTTCCATTTTTTCTACCAACTTGAACTTGGTCCTGGATGATTATCCACAACTATTTTGTAGCTAGACAACATTATTGTTTTCGCTAGTGTCATCAAACAGCTAATATCTGTCTAACGGCCAACATTATTGTACTGCAGAAGAGGTCTTAGATTAGTGGTCAAGTACTCTGAATAGCACTCTTCAAGTTCCGAGTTCAATTTCGATGAGGGTGAATTTCAGATTGTTAAAAAAAAGATCGCTCTGGGTTTGGCTATGCCTCCACCAAGATTTAAGCAACGGAGGGTTCGGCGATGCCTCCGCCAAGATTCGGCTACGCTTGCACCAAAACTTACACAGGAGAGGACAGTCTGACGATGCCTCTGCCAAGATTATGCCACACCTTTCTCATGTTCTCCAGATTTCCGGGAGAAATGGACGATCTGTGGTACTACTACCTAGAATGAGGCTACTTCTCCTTCCGCGGGGCGGCGGAACCTTCCATTAGATTTGACGCTCCTTTCAGACTGTCCTTTCTTTCTTCAGATTCAGAGGATCGACATCCGATAAATTTGTGTGTGTTTTCTTATAAGATGTGATTGTGTCTGTAATAATACCAGGCTGCATACTTTGTAGAGGCAGGAATGTATTTCCATTATCTAAAAAAGGAAAAAGGAAAAAGCGAGACGAGCCATTTAATGAAATGCTATTTTTTGTTTTCCAAATTTATCATTTCCTTTTTTTCGAGTCATCTGATTTATTTTAAGATTTGTACGCTTGTTCTCAGTTATTTTCCATTTGTATAGAATTACGTATCAATTTAAGAAATTATTTGTGTTTTGACTATAGAAAGAAATGGTAAGTTGTAATAGTTTGATTTAAATTCAATGACTTAGAACGTAGAGTAAAAGATGCTAATTTTAGACGCATAAAAATAACGTGATTATCTTACCGTTACGTCTGCATCCTACAATTGATCGCACCAAATCAGCTATTGCAATTCTAGTTTGCAAGAAAGGAAAACAACAGACGAGTTGAAAAAAGAAACAAAAAAATCTGTAGCGTGAGCTTGCATCCGGCATCCGGCATCGGGCCTGCCGCCACGCGTCGTCTCCATCTGGGCACACAAAATCCCTCGCGGCCTGCCTAAAACTAAACTAAACTTCAAGGACCCACCCCGTAAACCGCTAAATCTAATCACTCCCTCCCCCTCTCCGCCGGCCACTGACCTCACTCGCGCAGCCTCGAGCTCCCCGAGGGCACCTCTTTTCCTCTCACTCACCACCCATCCGCCTTGCCGGCCGCCCTGGGGCCCGTTTCCGGCACCACTCGAACTTCATCGACCGCCCCCACCTCGTCGGGAAAGGTGAGGCTTCGTTTCCCCCCGATTGCCCCCTCCTGCCCCTTCCCCTTCCCCTTCCCGCCCCTCTTCGACTGTGCGTGCGAGACGTTGTGCTCGCCTTGTGCGCTCGCGTTTCCGGCGGGGGTGTGCAAATCCGCTGCGGCTGTTCGTGGAGTGCCTGCCCGTGACATTGTCAGTCAGAGCGTGGTGGCCGGGCAACAGGATCTGATGGATGGGTGGGTGGAGCCGCCCTCTTTCGCATCTGATTCTCGCGATTTGTGCATTCTGCGGTGGCTTGCTCTCAGATTTGGTTTCTGCCGACGGGACGACGGGACGGATGCCGACCAGTGATGGTGACTGTGGCTGCCAGTGGTGCGAGACTTTTAGCAGGGGATAAGGGACATGTACGGATTTTGCCGTGTTCTTCATACCGTGGCACACACATATGTTCCTGAAAGGGTTCAGGATTGAATGTAATGACTTTTGAGGTGCCATTCTTCGATGTAGGATTTCAGCTGCTTGGCCATTCAGTTTAACGTAGTAACCTGTAATGTTGGTCTTTGTTCAAGATATTGCCCCCCTTGCTATTAAAGATAATAGTTTTCTTGTCTTGCTCATTTCATCTACTTCTTTGTTGTTCCTAAGCAATTTTCTTGCAACATCTAAACTTTGTTTTGCAGCTGAACCATGACTGCCCTGACAAAGAGGAGAGGCACCACTGAAAATGGTGATGGTGGTCTTGGCGCAAGTCTTGCCACCTTCATTGCAAACAATCAGGATGTTGGACCGATAGTCAGGCATGCTTTCGAGTCTGGGAAGCCTGAAGCTCTCTTGAACAGCCTCGAGAACATCGTGAAGAAAAAAGAGATTGAGATAGAGGAGGTTTGTAGAATTCACTATGAGGAATTTATCCTTGCGGTTGATGAACTACGCCATGTGCTGATTGACGCTGATGGGCTCAAGGGCACATTGTCTGGTGAGAACCTGCGCTTGCAAGAGGTTGCTACTGCCTTGCTGTTGAAGCTCGACGAGCTTCTTGAGTTGTATTCAGTAAAAAGGAATGTTGGGGAGGCCGTAGCTACGTTGAAGATCTGTCTTCGAGTCACTAGCCTGTGCAAGATATGCAACAGAGACATTGCAGAAGCCAAGTTCCATTCTGCAATGAAAACTTTAGCCGTCATTGAGAAGGACTACCTGCAGAATGTTCCTCTGAAGCTTCTGAAAATGGTTCTTCAGAAACAAATTCCTATGATCAAGCTGTACATCGAGAAGAAAGTTTGTAGTGAGTTTAATGAGTGGCTCGTGTATATCAGAAGGATTGCAAAGGAAGTTGGGCAGGTCGCAATCGGCCAGGCCTCTCTAGCTCGCCAGAAAGATGATGAAATGCGTGCCCGACAGAGGGAAGCAGAAGAATGCAGCCGTGTTGGGTTCAATGAGCATGCTTATGCCTTGGATTTGGAGCACATTGATGAGGAAGCAATTCTAAAGTTTGATCTTGCTCCACTGTACAGAGCACACAGTATTCACATACTCCTTGGTCTTGGGGAAAAGTTTCGAGAATATTACTACAACAACAGGCTCATGCAACTCAATTTGGACATGCAAATTTCTGCATCGCAACCCTTTGTGGAGTTCTATCAACCATTCCTTGCTCAGGTTGCTGGATTTTTTATTGTCGAGGACCGAGTCCTTCGAACTGCAGATGGACTTTTATCTGAGAGTCAGGTTGAGTCAATGTGGGAAACAGCCAATTCTAAGATCATAGTGATCTTAAAAGAGCAGTTCTCTCGGATGAATGCCGCCAACCACCATCTCCAGTTAAAAGATTACATCAGTCTTTTGGGTGCAGCCATGAAGAAATATGGTTACCAAGCCACATCATTGGTTGAAGTTCTTGACCAAAGTAGGGACAAGTATCTTGATTTGCTTCTTTCTGATTGCCGGGTGCAGATACGTGATGTCTTTTCTAAGGATTCATATGAGCGGATGGTTATAAAGAAGGAAAATGAGTACAAGATGAATGTTGCAGCATTTCAACTAGAACCGGCAGACATAGTACCAGACTTTCCCTATGTTGCGCCTTTTTCATCTTCTGTTCCCAGTTCTTGTCATATTGTGCGTTCATTTATTGAGGACTCGGTCAACTACTTGTCATATGGTGGTAGCATGAACCTCTATGATCTAGTGAAAAATTACCTAGATAAGCTTTTAATCGAGGTATTGAATGATGGTTTTCTGAACCTGATACATGGTGGCCCCCTGGAATTTCCACAAATGGTGCAGATTGCAGGAAACATTGCCATTCTTGAGCAGTCCTGTGATATGTTTCTAGTGCATGCTGCTCAGCTTTGTGGTGTTCCTAGGCGCCTTCTTGAGAAACCCCACTCTGGTTTGACTGCTAGAGCTGTGCTCAAAGCCTCTGGGAATGCAGCATATAATGCATCAATATCTTTGGTCAATTCCAAGATTGATGAGTTCATGATGCTGTTAACTAGCATCAATTGGACGGTGGAAGAAGCTCCAGAACACGTGAATGATTACATGAATGAAGTCATAATCTATCTTCATTCTGTAATATCTTCTGGGCAGCACATTTTACCAGGAGATGCTCTTTACAAGGTTGTCTCTGGTGCACTAAACCACATCTCAGACTCTATAATAACTGTACTTCTTAGCGACAGGGTGAAAAGGTTCAATGCAAATGCTGTAGTTGGTATTGACATTGACCTGAAAATGTTGGAGGGATTTGCAGATGATACATTTAGCAGCACTGGGTTAAAAGACCTCAGGGAAACAAGTTTCAAAGATTGCCTGCTAGAAATAAGGCAACTAATCAATCTTCTGCTCAGCAACCAGCCTGAAAGCTTCGCAAATCCTGTAATCAAGGAGAAGATTTATGGATCCTTGGACCCCAAGAAGGTGGCAATCATTTGTGACAAGTTCAAGGATGCCCCAGACAGTTTGTTTGGGAGCCTTTCAAACCGAAGCACAGTGCAAAATGTCCGAAAAAAGTCGTTAGATGTACTGAAAAGAAGGTTAAAGGATTTTAGCTGATATTAGATATGCTGCATCATTGAATAAGCTTCCTCTTTCAATCTACTTTGCTATGCTTTTCCAATTGGAGCTAATATAGTTGTAATGATCTGTATAGATCAAATCTTGACTATTGTTATGCGCATTATTACTCTTATCCTTGTCTTGTCGTACTAATATGACCTCTGTAAAACTAGTCATTTTTCTAAATAATATTTTTTTTTCGAGATTTACAGAAACAATTACTAAATCCGCAAAATAAAAAATAATACCGTGTCGAACCTTGACCAAACGAGAACGGTGTTTTTGAAGTCTTGGGGCACGAAATACAAATTTTTCGTGTTCTGGTTACACAAATATTTTCAAACGCTGGATATTTGAAAACTAAGTGTTTTCGGATGCCTGGTGTAGAAAACAGACCATGCCCTGTGTGCAAAGATATGGTGCGTTTGAAGTTTGAAAAATGTATCTCGTGTTAGACCGTTCACACCGGTGTTGCTGTAAAATTTAGTGTAAATCTATAGTAAATGTTTTAAAAATAAAAAAAGAATAGTGTATAAAGTAGTGTATAGAGTAACTGGAAAAAGTCTTACACACACAGTTTTCGTGTGTTGGACGCACGAAAACAGCAGGCCCTGCTATTGTCAAATGATCAATGCCCGAAAACCTCTGCCAGTATTGGAGCTCCGTGCTGTGTATCGTTCTCTCTCTTCTCTCGTGCTCTTGTTTCTCTTGGTGTGGCGGTGAATGGGGACTGGGTGCGCGCGCCGCGGCGGCGGCCGGAGGCAGGTAGTGGCGGTGGACCAGCCGGGGTGGGGACGAGCAGATGTAGAAGAAAGTGTTTTTTTTAAGGTTATCGATTTCTTTGATTTGTTTATTTTAGATATAACTAAGTTACTGTTGACGTAAATTGGTTTTACATGTAAAGTAGGTTCAGATGTAAATTAGTTTTGTTTTAGAATTGATATAATTAATATATTTTAGTTAGGATTGATGTAAAATTTTTATTATAGATTAGTTTAGTGTCGGATATAAATTAATGAGACATATCTATAGATATAGCAATAAGTGGTTCGGATAGGTATAGTAAAAATTTGTTCCAAATAGAAAAGTTAGCGGGTGAAATTTAGGACCCGCACCCGTGGGTGAGATTTGATATCCGAACCTACACATGCCGGGTCTGAGACGGATTTCGGATTTATCAGTAAAGAATATATCAACATTTCTAATTTCAAATATTTAGATTCTGCGAAATCAAAATACCCTATACTAGAAAGAGTCAAATGTCACATGCCGTAGATCCATGTTTTGCTCTTTGGCATTGTAGTGATTATCAGTCATTTTTTTCTACAGAAGCACGAACTCATAAATTCAGAAAAAATGGATACAACCATTAAAAAAATTGCTGGCTCCAGCATTTTATTGAACAACTCGAGAAATCAAATCTGAGCAAGGAAGGGGAAGAGTAGCATTGAGAAGGCGCACGGTGGAGTTCACCAAGAAGGTAGTGGCCGCCGCAGGGGTCGAGGAGCTCACTGTCGAGGAGCAGAACCTGCTGTCCGTCACCTACAAGAACATCATCAGCGCGCACCGTGCGTCGTGGGGCATCGTCTTCTCCATCGAGCAGGTGGGGAGCGGCGCCGCCAGCGACGCGTCCATGGCGCGCAGGTGCCGTGCCCACGTCGAGTGCGAGCTGTCCAACATCTGCGCCTCCTCGACGAGGGTGGTGGGCCAAGGAGATGCATGGGCGAGAGGTCGGGGTGAGGGTGGAGTGGCGGGGCAGCGGAGGTGTACAGCCTAAGGAGTGGCGACTGATGGCAAGGAACCGGAGGTGGCAACGCGCTATCTTATCTCCAACAGAGTAGGCAAAAGCAAAAATATTCCTCAAATGTCTCTTCCTCTCCTACTTTTTACTCTCCAACAGGCGAGCTATACTGGATTTTCATTTTGCCTCCGGGCTTCTTTCGTACGCAAATATACCGACGCTAGACGACCGATGCATCAACTGTAGACCGTCGTCTTGCTCGCGCCTTCTTCCTCGCCCTTCTTCCTCTACGGGTTCCGCCCCTCCTTGGTCCACTACGAGCTCGAGCAGGGCGCATCGTCGAGTTTCTTCTTCGACGAGCTTCTTCCTCCATCCACCACAAACTTGTTCTTCGACGAGCTCCCGCAACGCCGCGCGACGCCGGCTGCTGCCACTCCTGCCTCGCCGCGCGACGCCGACCTCCGCCGCTCCCGCCTCGCAACGCCGGCCGCCGCAGCTCCCACATCGTCGCGCGACGCCGGCTGCCGCTGCTCCCATCTTGCTGCGCGACCGTCGCCGTTCTAGCCCCGCCGCGCGACCGCCGTCGTTCCAGCCTCACCGTGCGACGCCGGCCGCCGCTGCTCCCGTCTCGCCGCGCGACCGCCGCCGTTCCAGCCCCGCCGCGCGACCGCCGTCGTTCCAGCCTCACCGTGCGACGCCGGCCGCCGCTGCTCCCGTCTCGCCGCGCGACCGCCGCCGTTCCAGCCTCGCCACGCGACCACCACCGTTCCAGCCTCTCCGCGCGACGCCGGCCGTCGCTGCTCCCGTCTCGCCGCGCGACCGCCGCCGTTCCAGCCTCGCCGCGCGAGGCCGGCCGCCGCCGTGCGACGCCGGCCGTCACTGCTCCCGTCTTGCCAGCAGATGAACACCCGTTGATGTGGGCCCGGAGGACCGCACGAGGCTAGATAGATGGAGATGGAGATGGAGATGCGTTTTCTGTTGGAGATGTGGAAATTTTGCCAACCAAAAAACTACTGCAGCATTGAGCAAAACTTCAAATAGGGCACCTTTTTAGCATATTATTGTTGGAGATAGCTTAAGGTTACGATTCGGAGTACTTTGGATGGCACGGCCCACACGGATGAACGATTCATGGCCCGCACGGGGCAAGGGAAAGTATGTTTCTGGTCACGTTATACATGGGCTATATTTTATATCTATACTATTTCGAGTATCTCTTGAGCACCCGCGGGTGAGAAATATAACTTGCACATGCAACACTTCGGATCTGCTACGGGTCAGATCCGCAGGTAAAATTTTTCGCCCTGTGCAGAACCTGTGTACCCGAATTCGCGGATGAAATTGTCATCCAATTTGTGGTGTTAATATGCTAACGTGTATGTATATATATTCATTAGATATATTACAAGAGGTTACGATTATGAATGACGAATGTCACATGTTTTTCACAAAAATAATACTTATAAATAGAACTAAAAAGATTTCACGAGTTACATGAAGGTGATTATGGCAGTAACAAGAAGATAAACATTATCTAAATTTGAGTCCTTTATGGTGGGCTAATATCATACTCCTTAATTGTTTTTTCTCTTGATATGAAGATGATTACAATAATAGTTGTCAATAAGGATCTAATCCGAGAAGATGTATAGGAGAATGTGAGATCTATCTGACGATGTCTCAACTCGTACCCTCCTTGCCTTTTTATAAGTGGCCGAGGGTCGCGGGACCAATTCCTAGTTGGTTACATGTTTGTTGAGTTCTTGTTGGACTCTATTTCTAACTTGTTATATCTAATCTTGATGTAGTTATTTTCTTACTTATCCAGTTTGAGTTTAGATTGTAATCTTCTATTTGATTATGCGTTTCATGCTATAACATGGGCTTGGCTACATAAGACAAACCCAACAGTAGCCTCGAGTACTTCATGAGTTGTATGTAAATGTCGAGACGATAATCTTTAAACTGGCTAACGTCAAGTCAGTTATAAGTCTTGACAAACTCTAGAGAACATGCTGAAAACCTTTTTGACTTGACATAGAATGAGCATTGTAACACCCTCATTTTCATCTATTATACATTGCATTCATTATTATACATGTCTAACATGATACAACACAAAGAGGAACAAGATTACAAATGAACTAGAACTAAAATAGCAATTAAAAACCTGATTTAGTACGGATTTGTTCGGACTGGACCTCGGACTAGTCCAATTTAGCTATTGTTGCCCCCCGGACTTTTCCACTAATTGCTATGGATTAGTCCAAAAAGCGTTTATGAGGTTCTCCAGACTTGTCCGTTGATTTCTGCGGACTAATCCGATTTTGTTTTTGTACCTGTCTGGACTGGCCGTTGCCAGATAGATACTAGTCCGATGATCTCAGTTGAAAACTTCCAAAAATCTTGGTCTGCTTTCGGTACCGGACAATCCTGGACTTGTCTGGCCTTGTACCGGATTTGTCTGTTTGACTCTCTGATCTTGAATGGATTTGTCTGGTATTGCACTGAACTTCTCTGTTGAACTCTCCATACCCGATCGGACTTGTCCGACCTGATTGCGGACAGTTCGGTGTGTAGGATTTCGACTTGAATTCTATTTTTTCTCCACGATGAGTTATTGGATAATTACCCTAACTGAGTCCAAAAACGTCGTGCCCAACCCGTGTGGAGCCCAAGTGGGACCCCACCAAAGCCTCTACCGCCCTCTACTTGAATTCCACCAAACTCTACCACCTCTCCTCCTATATAAACACCCCATCACACATCATTTATCTCTTTGTCGCATTAGAAGAAAGTCTTAACCCTTGTTCATGTTAGAGCCGCTATCGAGAGGAGTTCACCGTAGGGAGAGGGAGAAAGAGGAAGGAAGAAGAAGGATCAAGCGAGATCATCATTGCTGCTGCGATCGTTTTCACAATTTCTTCGACGTCGATGTTCTTCTTCGCCAATCCTTTATCTTCGCCGATCTAGGCGTCAAGTTCTCGAGTTTCATCGAATCCTTAACACTTGAACTCTAGGATTCACGGTAAATACCTTAGATCCATCTTTCCAAATTAAATTATGGTTTTATATTAACTTAAACTATGCTCTAGTTGAAAATTCGCCAAAACCCTAGTTGTAGCAGACTAGTCCGTTGAACTCTCTGGTCCAGAGCGGACATGTCCGACCAAGGTGCGGACTAGTCCGGTCAGCGAAATCTGAGAATTTTTGGAACTTCTTTAGTTTTCTCCAAAATGACTTGAAACTTTTTCTATCATGTAAAGCTTAATTGTAACCAGTTAGTAAGCAACAATAGCAACCTAATAACATGCATTACCACATAATTGCATCAATCATGCATATCATGGCATATTGAGTAATATATAAGCATTTATTAATTGTAATGTTTGTTTTGTATGTTTGTCGCGCGGGAAGATAACACTCTAGAAGGTGCTTTCGAGGACCTTTAACACTATAATTTCGAAGCTTTTGATCCAAACCAGCCTCAAGAGCAAGGCAAGTGTCCTTGATTATTTTGATATTGTTTTAAATATTTTGTTTGCAAAAATGCATGCTTGTGTCAAATTGATGGGAAACTCATGATAGGTGTTTACTAGTCTTGTTTGACCATTCTTGTTGCTTGTGTTATATTGTTGAGAGTAAAGAAGGGCATTTTTCCAGTCTTGCTCCACTTTGCTTATTTGGGATTGGGAATAACTAAATGTCTCATTATGAACTAATATACATATGGACTATGTGAACTGATAATAATGATGAATTAAGTAACATGGAACTGGGGTGATCTAAGCAAGCATGATTTGAAGACTGGGTTGGATGTTATGGTGGTTTCGCTTGCTTTAGATCTAAAGATCGGTTCATGTGAGAACAACTCAAGTTTTACAGTGCCACCACAGGGCCAAGTATGGGTGCGGCTTAGCTGATTAATTAGGTGTATTGTCAGCATTGTTCGGATCATTTGGAGAAGCGAAGAATGGGAGTCAGTTGGGTTTGCAATAGTGGCGGAACTTCTTAGGATCCGAACGGCACAAGAGGGGGCCTTTGGTTAAATGTGTTCAGTTGGAAGCATCACCACCAGTAAAACCTTAGCGAGTCCGAATATGCTGGCAATCATTTTCTAAAGGCTATTTTGTGATCTCTTGGTCACATACCGTTAGAAGTGTGCAATGTGACCGACGGGTCACGAGCATGAAGGAGGTTCTTTAGTCACCGAAAGGTAATGAAATCACGAACATGTAGGTAAAGTGGTACAACCTCTGCAGAGCGTTAAAAACTATCATGATAGCCGTGCTCTTTGTTATCAGCATCTAGACAATTTTCATGATTAGAGTTGAAATTGGGATGGTTTTGGTTTAGGTTGTGATAAATGGACATGGTTGATGATGATAAGAATATGATATATGGATGGATAAATATTGATGGGTGTGATATGATGGTAAATGATGGCGTTGGACTCATAATTGGTAATTATTTGAGATATGATGAGATTAATTCACATAGACACTGCAGGATGCTTTTTACATGTTTTAAATGTATTTTCCAGCAAATAATCATTATTTATTATCATTCCTTTTTTAATCTACATGTCATTATTTTCCCACACTTGCTGAGTACGACATGTGCTCACCCTTGCAATTCCCCCACCAACAGTTTCAGGTGATGCTTGGGAGTACCCTAAGGATAATGCGGAGTACTAGGTTGTGTGCTGCCGTCGACTTGCCTGTGGATGTATTTGAAACCGCGCCATCTCGTTTGCTTAGTTTGTGTAATGCTTAGATTATTTTCACTGTAGTATTATTAGTAATGATCATTATAGTTTGTAATTTTAAGAACCATTTGAATAATATAATAAAAGTCCTTATTTTCTAGTTTATGCCATGGTAATTTTCTGTATATCGTTTGTGGGTTTGTTGTGTATGTTTGATCAACGTCCTGGGCACACATATGCGTTCACTTGGTTCATTTTTGAAACCGGGTGTCACAAATTGGTATCAGAGTCACAGGTTGACCGTAGGACACAACCTAGCTAGAGTGGACACTTTAGAGCACGTAGGAGCACTTGGGAATATCTATGGTTTGATTAGTGTGTTGATTGCTATGCAATGTTTTTTTGTGTGCTTGTGTGCTTAGTAGAGGATCATAGGATGCTTCAACATTTGCTATATCCATATATACTTATATAGGTAGTTGCTTAGTTCTATATACCTTGATGGATATAGCTGGGGATTCGTTCTATTTCCCTTTTCTATCTCGTTCAACCTCTACTCCAATGAAAGATGGACACAACTAGAAGATTCACTATTTCGGACCAAGCTACATGGGAGATGAGGAGTATGTCCAAGAGTAAGTCTCAAAATAAGGGGGTAGATTTCCTTGTAAACCTGGAACAATAAGATATTAACAAGGATTGGATATAATACGTGGAATGGATTGGCTACAAAAGCATAATGGAGCGATTCAATGTGCCACAAGGACAGTGCAATTGACAGATGATGAGGGAGTCAACATTGAATTTGAGGCATCACAATAGATATACAAACGGGTGGATGTTACCAACGAATCGTCAAAGACTTCTGCAATACAGTGAAGCACTTGACTGAGTTGCTAACAAGAGGGAAGCCATTCAAATGGACTCTAGCTTTTCAGGACAATTTGAGGAATTAAAGAAGAGGTTGACAACCAGACCAGTTTTAGTATTACCAGACGTGAGCAAGAAGCTTGGATATATATTATGCATCAAGATAAGGACTTGGATGTGTGCTTATGCAAGAAGGTCAAGCGGTAGCCTATGCATCGAGGCAATTGAAGAAACATGTGCAAAATTATCCTACGCATGATCTCGAACTTGTAGTCGTAGTGCACGGCTTGAAGATATGGAGACACTACATTCTTGGTCATAAATGTGAGATTTGGATCACAAGAGCCTCAAATACATATTCACGCAAACGAATCTGAGGCAACGAAGATGGTTGGAACTCATTAAGAATTATAATGTGGGAATCAACTATCACCAGGGAAGGCCAATGTAGTGGCAGATGCCTTGAGTAGAAAAGGAGTAAGTCACCAACTCACGGTTCCGGAGTTGCCACCCGAGCTAGGTAAGGAGTTTGAACGGTTGCATCCTGGATTCGTGAATGAGATGAGAATGATGGAGTTAAATCCGACTCTAGAACAAGAAATTCGAGAAGGTCAAGCAAAGGATGAGAAAATCCAAAAAATCAAGGAAAGGATCAAAGAAGGGAGATAATTCAAGTTTGATGAAAATGATCATGGTACTCTATGGCTTGGGAAAAGAATTGTCGTGCCTAACGTGAAGCATCTCTGAGAGACGATATTGAAGGAGGCACATGCCTCACTTTATTCCATCCATCCCGTCTGTACAAAGATGTAAAAGGACTTGCAAACTTGCTATTGGTGGGATGGTACGAAGAAGGACATAACTACATATGTTGCCCTATGTGATACATGCCAACAGGTCAAGGTTGAGCATCAAAGGCCAGCTGGACTATTGCAACCATTGAAGAATTCGGAATAGAAGTGAGAAGAAATTGGTATGGACTTCATAGTTAGATTACCGCGTACCCAATCCGGCTATGACTCAATATGGGTTATTGCGGATCAATTGACAAAATCTGCTCACTTCATTCATGTTAAGACCAAGTACACCGCGACACAGCTAGCTGAGTTGTACATAGAGAATATTGTATGCTGACATGGAGTTTCGAAGAAGATAGTCTTGGACCGAGCTTCTCAATTCACCTCTAGGTTCTGGGAGAACCTGGATGAAGCTATGGGTAGCAAGTTAAATTTCAGCTCATCATATCACCCGCAAACAGATGGGCAAACCGAGAGGACAAACCAAATATTAGAAGATATGCTGAGGGCTTGTGCTTTGAAGCATGGACGAAGTTGGGACAAGAGCTTGTCATATGTTGAATTCTTATATAACAATAGTTATCAAGTCAGCTTGAAAATGTCGCCCTATGAGGCACTATACGGGAGGAAGCGTAGAACACCCTTGTTTTGGAATGAGACCAGAGAGAACCAAGTGTTTGAGCCTGATGTGTTATAAGAAGCTGAAAAGCAAGTTCAGTTAATCCGCAAAAATCTAAGGGCTGCTTAGTCAAGACAAAAAGTCAATGCTGATAATAGGTGAAGAAATTTGGCTTTTGAAGTTGGGTACTTCGTGTATCTCAAAGTGTCACTTATGCGAGGTCATAAGCGATTTAACGTCAAAGGCAAGTTGACACCTCGCTATATTAGACAATTCAAGATTTTGGACAAATGTGGAGAAGTGGCATATAAATTGAAGATACCAGCAAGACTTTCTGATGTTCATGATGTATTTTACGTTTCTCAGCTCAAGAAGTGCTTGAGAGTGCCGGAGGAACATGTACCAATGGAATAATTGGAATTAGAGGCAGATTTGACCTATGCTGAGCAACCTGTCAAAATCTTGGAAACAAAAGAGAGAGTCACAAGGAACAAGATGATTCAATGGTGCAAAGTACAATGGAAGCATCATACTGAGTCTGAAACAACTTGTGAGCTGGAAGAAGAGCTCAAGAAAGAATTTCCCTATGCTTTTCCTTCTACGTCCAATCTCGAGGGTGAGATTCGTTTTAAGGGGTAGATTTGTAACATCCTCATTTTCATCCATTATGCATTGCATTCATTCTTATACATGTCTAACATGATACAACACAAAGAGGAACAAGGCTAAAAATGAATTAGAACCAAAATAGCAATTAAAAATCTGGTTTAGTACGACTTGTCCAGATTGGACCCCAGACTAGTTCAATTTAGCTACTGTTGTCCTTCGGACTTTTCTGCTAATTGCTACAGATTAGTCTAAAAAGCGTTTATGACGTTTTCTGGACTTGTGCATTGATTTTTGTGGACTAATCTGGTTTCATTTTTGTATCTGTCCAGACTTGTCCGTTGCCAGATACAGACTAGTCCGATGATCTCTATTGGAAACTTCCAAAAATCTTGGTCTGGTTTCGATACTGGACAATCCCGTATTTGTCTAGGCTTGTACCAAACTTGTCCGTTTGACTCTCTAATCTTGAACGGATTTGTCTGGTATTGCACCGGACTTCTCCGTTGAACTCTTTGTACCCGATCGGACTTGTCCAGCGTGACTGTGGACTAGTTCGGTGTGTAGGGTTTTGACTCGGATTCCATTTTCCTCCACAACGAGTTATTGGGTAATTACCTTAGCTGGACCTAAGAACGTCGTGCCCAACCCGTGTGGAGCCCAAGTGGGACCCCACCAAAGCCTCTATCGCCCTTTACTTGAATTTCACCAAACCCTACCACCTCTCCTCCTATATAAACACCCCATCACACATCATTTATCTCTTTGCCGTATTAGAAGAAACCCTTAACCCTTGTTCACGTTAGAGCCACCTTCCAGAGGAGTTAACTGCAGAGAGAGGAAAAAGAGGAAGGAAGAAGGAGGATCAAGCGAGATCATCGTTACTGCTGCGATCGTCTTCACAATTTTTTTGATGTCGGCATTCTTCTTTGCCAATCCTTCATCTTCGTCGATCTAGATGTCAAGTTCTCGAGTTTCATCGAATCCTCAACCCTAGGATTCATGGTAAATACCTTAGATCCATCTTTCCTACATAAATTATGATTCTATATTAACTTAAAGTATGCTCTATTGAAAATTCGCCAAAACTCTAGTCGTAGCGGACCTGTCCGGTCCACTGAGGACTAGTCCGTTGAACTCTCTGGTCCAGAGCGGACATGTCTGACCAAGGTGAGAACTAGTCCGGTCTGCCAAATCTGAAAATCCTGGATCTTCTTTAGTTTTCTCCAAAATAACTCAAAACTTGTTCGATCATGTAAAGCTCAATTGTAATTAGTTAGTAAGCAACAATAGCAACCTAATAACATGTATTACCACCTAATTACTTCGATCATGCATATCATGACATATTGAGTAATATATGAGCAATTATTGATTGTAACATTTGTTTTGTATGTTTGTCGTGCGGAATAGAAGGTAACACTCTAGAAGGTGCTTTGGAGGACCTGCACCAGAACTTCAAAGCTTTTGATCCAAACTAGCCTCAAGAGCAAGACAAGTGACATTGATCATTTTGATCCTGTTTTTAAATGTTTTGTTTGCAAAACTGCATGCTTGTGTCAAATTGATGGGAAACTTATGATAGCTGTTTACTAGTCTTGTTTGACCATCCTTGTCGCTTGAGTTATATTGTTGAGAGTCGGGAAGGACGTTTTTCAGTTTTGCTCCGCTTTGCTTAATTGGGATTGGGAATAACTAAATGCCTCATTATGAACTAATATACATATGGACTATGTGAACTGATAATAATGATGAATTAAGTAACATGGAACTGGGGTGATCTAAGCAAGCATGGTTTGTAAACTGGGTTGGATTTTATGGTGGTTTTGCTTGATTTAGATCTAAGGACCAGTTCATGCGAGAACTACCCAGGTTTTACAGTGCCACCACAGGGCCAAGTATAGGTGAGGCTTAGCTGATTAATTAGGTGTATTGCCACCATTGTTCGGATCATTTGGAGGAGCGGGAAATGAGAGTTAGTTGGGTTTGCAATAGTGGCGGGACTCCTTGGTTAGAGGCATCACCACCGGTGAAACCTTAACGGATCTGAATATGCTAGTAGTCCCTTTGTAAAAGCTATTTTGTGATCTCTTGCCCACACACTGTTGGAAGTGTGCAATGTGACCGACGCGTCACGGGCATGAGGGAGGTTCTTTAGTCACCGAAAAGTGATGAAATCATGAACATGTGGGTAAAGTGGTATAATCTTTGCAGAGTGTTAAAAACTATTACGATAGCCGTGCTCCTAGGTATGAGCACCTGGACAACTTCCATGATTAGAGTTGGAATTGGAATTTGGGATGGTTTTAGTTATGGTTATGGTTTGAGTTGTGATAAATGGATATGGTTGATGATGATAGTAAGAATGTGGTATATGGATGGATAAATATTGATGAATGTGGTATGATAGTAAATGATGATGTTAGACTCAAAATTGGTAATTATTCGGGATATAATGGGATTAATTCACATACACATTACAGGATGACTTTTACATATTTTAAATGTACTTTCCAGCAAATAGCCATTATTTATTATCATTCCTTGTTTAAGATACATGTTATTATTTCCCGCGACTTGCTGAGTACGACATGTGCTCACCCTTGCGATTCCCCCACCAACAGTTTCAGGTGATGTTTGGCAGTACCCTAAGGATAATGCGGAGTACTAGGTTGTGTGCTACCGTCGACTTGTTTATGGATGTGTTTGGAGCCGCGCTATCTTGTTTGCTTAGTTTGCATAATGCTTAAATTATTTCCGCTGCAGTATTATTAGTAATGATTATTAGAGTTTGTAATTTCGAGAACCATTTGAATAATGTAATAAAAGTACTTATTTTCTAGTTTGTGCCGTGGTAATTTTATGTATATTGTTTGTGGGTTTGTCGTGTATGTGTGATCAACGTCGTGGGCATACATATGCGTTCACTTGGTTCGTTTTCGAAACTGGGTGTCACAAGCATGTTTTTCGAACTATTTTCCTCAAGTCTAAGTCTTAGAGCTCGGATTCGACTTCTATTGGAGCTTGTGTCACAAAGACTCAAGTCGAATCTAATACTTTATGATTTGGTCGCGAGTAGGTTTAGTCAACCGTTGAATTAAAGGCTTCTTACTCGGTAAAATCTTATGCAATCATTGTATTTTTTAGTGTATAATAGTCAGTAGACCCTGAGTCTCCAGTTGAATCGTAGAGTTACTAGACACTCCTTATTGAAAGTGCATCTTGGACTCTTTGTGGGATTTATATGATTAATGACAAATAATTAAAGAAGTAATGAAATTGTTGAGTTATTGTAGAAATAGAATGTACGATGTGGACTATATTACAAATCTTTGACAAAGGAGAAAAGGCATGTAAAAAGAAGGAATCGTAGAATTAGGATTTTGAGTTTCTTGAGTCGTTGATAAAACTGTACTATCAAGAGGGACACGACTCTGGTAAACTTAGAGAATCAATGGGAGCTCAATCCCTTGGGAAAGATTTAAAGAACATAAAAAACCCTAGGCCCGGAGTTGTCCGAGCCATGGGCTCAGATATTTCGAGTTTTCCCTGCACCAATCCGGACTTGTCCGGGGTATGCCGGATTTGTTCGCCCTACCTTCACTTAGAAAATTTTGAAGTCTTATGGCCACACGAACTTGTTCGAGTTTGACCAAATAAGTTTGAATTGTCCCTAGATGAGAGAACATATTACAAGTGTGTCTGGCCCGAGTATATGAACTCTAAGAAAGTAAGAACATCTATGAAAATAATATGTAAACGTAAATGCACACAAACGTAAAAAAGTAAAGCATGAACACAAGTGCGTCAAAGGAAAAGGGTGCAAGAGCACCAAAGAGAAAAAGTGTGTAAGTAAATGCGTAAGGAAATGCGAAAAGCAAAATGGGTATAGTAACTGCGAATACAAAGTGAATTGACCCCCCCCCCCCCCCCCCCCCGCTGAAGGTCTTGAGCTCCTTTTATAGGGGAGCGAGGCAGTCCTATCTATTCGACATTCCTCATAGTGGGGCCAATTTTACAAAATTCATTTTATGTATCCAGTCTGTCGAAGGCTTTTGTCCAAGGCACCGTCTTGAGGGTGAATTTACCGCCCTTCTGACGATGGATGGGAGGGATGCCAGACTTATTTTGCAACGGGTCACATCGCAGGTTCTCCCCCTTTGCCGAAGTTACCGCGTCCACCGGTCGTCATAAATGCCTCCAACTACCTGCCTCTCCCGGGATCGAGCCCAGGAAGAATCGTCCGCCCGACCGCTCGGTTGGGACTTGAGCAAGTCAAATACCCGAACTCGCGTGGTCGTGGCATTGGTGGCGAGCCCCTCCTCGATCGGAAAGTAGCTTCAATCCGTAATCGCGTAGTGGTCACGTACCGTCAGGTCCAGTATGTTTGGTACCCCAAGTACAAAATTCCGTCAAAATCAATGGTTTGATTCTAAGCCACAGTAGCCTACAATAGATGATTGCTTCAAGCACGGGTTTACCTCAGACAAAATTAGAACGATTCCTGCTAAGAGCTTATGGCGCAACCGAAGGTGGAGGATTACTAAATACACATATGGCTGTCATCACCTAATGTCTAACTCTTCAATCTGTGGATCTACGAGATATCAACGGATGAATTCTAATCTAAGCACCACGTCTAAGTTCTAATTCACAACTCTAATCATTTCGAATGCAAAACTAGGTCTAGAGTCTCTAATGAATTAAAGCAGTGAACCTACATGCAGCCAAGAAGCAAACTACTATGAAATAGAAATCAAACTTATATTGAATTCACGAAAGTCTTACTTAATTCCGCAGAACTTCTACTCACTCTCCTTCTACTTGGTTGGCCACATGGGCAACACTAACCCTTTGGAGTGGAATTCTAAACTCAAATTTATGGTGTGTGAAGTGAGAGAGTGAGGGAGGCTATTTATACACGAGTTCAGTTGGTTTGGCGCCATGAAAGTGCATCTAGGCATTCCCATGGGTTTTGGATGATTGATGACGACAATTAAGAGACTAATGAGCTGAGTTGATCTTAGGCACATGTGTGATGATTGAAATGAAACAAAATCTCTCAAAAATAAAAAGTTTAAAATGGGCGTCGAAGACTCAAGCATAGAAATTAGGGTTTCTATTGTGTTGAGTTTAGACTAGTTCTATAAAGTGTAAGGGTGGTTATATCATGTGCATGGAGATCATCCAAGAGGGCTCAAAGTGGTAGTTGAGAGAAAAACCTAAGTGAGAAGCCCATTTGAGAGAAAAACCCTAGTGACCGGACTTATCCGAGCTTCAGACCGCACTAGTTCGGGATAGCCAGTTTAGTCAGTTTTGGGTTGGACTAAATGTCTCTGGTTGAGTTCGGACTTGTCTGTATGTGTACAGACTAGTCGTTCTTCCCTTGGTGAGCAGATTTGGAGCCAAGTCCTGGGAGGCCGGACTTGTCTGCCATAGAGGCCGGACTAGTCCAAACCCCCAGAGTAGTCAGTTCTGGGACAAAACAAAGCATTTTGTGTGAGTTAGGACTTGTTCATTGTGGTACGGACAAGTCCGTTCGAGACTTAGTGTGAGATCCCAAGCCAAGTGCTGGAGGTCGTACTTGTCTGCCCTAGTGGCCGGACTAGTCCCGGCCATCCCAGTTTAGTCCGTTTTCAGCCGGACTAAAACATTCTGTCCTACTTCGGACTAGTCCATTTTTGGTCGGACTAGTTTGGGTTGCCATGACCATTTGAAATTCAAATGTTTGGCAGGGACGTCACTAGTTTTGTCAATCGGTGACGTAAATTTTCGTGGTCCCAAGAGGTCGGACTAGTCCGTGGTACAGGGTCGGACTAGTCCGGGTTTGTGCTGTTTGCAATGGCTAGCTGCCGGGACCCCTATAAAATGAGGACCCCCGACCCCTATTTGACAACTCTTGAACCCTAGCGCTGCCACACAAGTCCTTGAGCCTTCTAAAGCCTTCCACTCGTCCTACTTGCCCTCCAAGACCAAATCTTTAAGAGATTAGGGTTTGGGAAGGAGAGTGAAGGAAGATTATCGTGCTTTGGCTCTCGGTTAGATCTGTTGCACTTGGTGTTGTGTTTTGTGGCTTGTGTGAGTTGAGCTTCGTGTGCTCCTTGCTGTAATGATTCGTGGGAGCCTCAACTTGTGAGCAGCCCCAAGAAACTTGGTGATTGCCCTTTGATATAGTGGAAACCAAGCCGGCCATTGTGGTGACTTGGTGAGAAGAGGGTCAAGTGAGACCGGTCCTTGTGTGGACTTCTCAACGCGGATGTAGGCTTCTTTGTGGAGTTGAACCACATGATAAATCGTGTCTCTCTTGTCACTTTACTTTTTGTAATTACTAGAATTGATATTAGGGTTCATATCGTTCTTAATATTGTTCATCATTGAAATCTTGCAATCTATTTTATTACATTTGTCAAACTAAGTTATACTAGGTTGCTAGACATTGCTTCCATCTTTCTTGAACCTAGATTCTGCAAATAACTTGTAGATCAAGTTTTAGGTTTTCACCTTGTGCTGAGCAGACTAGTCCGGCTCTGACCAGACAAGTCCGACCTTAACAATTTAATTTTGTTTGATTAAGTCATTTCATGTCATATTGCCTATTCATCCCCTCTCTAGGCGACTTTGAATTGATATCAGAGCAGGACTCTCCACGAAGAGTCTAACAACTCAGAGAGGAGATGGCTGGAAGGGGTGACAACGAGATCCCGGTGATCGTCGATAATGACAAGACGAAGAACGTCGATGTTCTTTAAGATGATCCCAATGATGATGAGGAAGTGCGTCTACTCAAAGCGCAACTTCGTGAGAAGCTAGGTCTTCCCAAGAAGGAGACCAAGGCGGTTGAACCCATCAACAACAACAATGGGAGTAGTTCACAAGACTACACCCGATATCCTTACAACTATGAGCGATTGACTGCTAGCAATCATTATTTATCTATTCCTATTGGGAAACCTCCCCAATTTGACGGAAATTACTACTCTATGTGGAAACATAATATGAAGATGCATTTCATTTCCTTAAATCCTAACTTGTGGCAGATTGCATTGACAGGTGTTCATCTTCCCAAGAATGAGGAAGACATTACCCCGGAGCAAGCCATCCTACTGCACCGTAATGCTCAAGCGGTTGGAGTGATCACCTCCTCATTGACTCGAGAGGAGTTCAACCGGATTGAAGGGTTGGAGGTGGCCAAGGAAATATGGGACACGCTCAAGACGCCATATGAGGGCAACCTTGTCATAAGGGAGGCCAAGATTGAAATGATTGAAGGAGAATTCGGAAGGTTCACTATTATGGATGGTGATTCTTCCCAGGACATGTATAACCGTTTTAAGACTCTCATCAACAAGAGTCGATCTTATGGAAGCACCCGGTGGACGGATCACGAAGTGGTGAAGAGGATGATTCAGGTATTCATGCCTAGAAATGTCACTCTTTGCTCACTAATATGTGAAAGACTAGGATTCCATAAGATGACTCCCGAAGAAGTGCTAGGAAGAATCATCAACCATGAGATGATGAAGCAAGAGACTATGTTCTACAATGACCTTCAAAAGCTCTCCTCCTCCAAAGAAAAGAGATGTTGCATTCAAGGCAACATTCTCAAGATCTCAAGAAAAAAGAGAGAGTGATGAAGAGAGCCCCGACGCCGATGAGAAAGAGGCACTCTTCATCAACAATATCAAAAGGATGTTTAGAAAGAGGAGGGGGAGCTACCATCATGAAGGAAAGAGCAAAGACAAGCCCATGACAAGATCAAAGAAGGCTTGCTATAATTGTGGAGAATAAGGTCACTTCATTGTGGATTGCCCACATGAAGAGAACAATAAGAAGAAGGAGGGTAGGTCTCAAGAGAAGAAACACTTCAAGAAGAAGAAGCAATCGGGACATGCCCACCTTGTGAAGGAGTGAGATTCAAATAAAGAATCCTCCTTCAATGAAGAAGAAAAGATAGTAACTATTGCTATGAAGAAGTCAACCACGGGGAACAAGCTCTTTCCCAACTTGGAGAATTCAAGGCCAACTTGCCTCATGGCCAAGGAGAGAAGAAAGAAGGTTAAATCTAAATCATCCTCTTCAATTTATTTGCATGATGATTTTGATAGTAGTAGTGAAAATGGATATATGCTCAAAGATATGAGTAAGAGTACCTTGAAAAGGTTGAAGTTGTTAACGGATGAGATATTTGAGAAGGAAGAGGTCATCAACCGTCAAGAGGACATGCTCATCTAACAAAAGGAGAGATGTCAAGAGTTTGAGGAGCTCTTGGAGCTTGAAAGAGAAAGAAGCAATGCACTTGAGCGTGAACTCGCTTTAAGCAAGGAAACTTGCTCAAACTTTGAGAAAACTACAATTGTGCTAAAGGATGAACTTGTTAGCTTGACAAAAGTTAACAAGATCCTTGAAACACAAGTGGAGTCTCTCAAGGTCAATGCACCTTCTTCCTCTAAAAACTCACCTTCCACAAATATCAGAACCGAAACAACTCAAGCTTGAAAATGCTCTAACTTAATTCTAAATCTTAAAGATGAGCTTAAGTTGGCATAAAACAACCAAGCACCGAAAGGTGGCATCTTTGACAAGGAGAAGATGACATATACACGTAGTTCATATACCAACACAAGACATCCCCTTCTCAAGGATGGTCCTGGCTATTCTAGGGAGAGGAGGCAAAATGCCAAAACTCACTAGAATGGCAAAGACTTGATTGTATTTGTCAAAAGAGGTTCATACAACACTAATAAAGGGAAGACCATTGCTGCATCTCACAACATGCCTAAAAAGGAACCTCATCCATTATTCCATGATTTTGATGCATCATATGTTTTATTAAGGAACAAGCTTGGAAAGACTTATGCTAGGTATGTTG
Organism: Tuctoria greenei; assembly: GCA_036927565.1. Taxonomy (NCBI): domain Eukaryota; kingdom Viridiplantae; phylum Streptophyta; class Magnoliopsida; order Poales; family Poaceae; genus Tuctoria; species Tuctoria greenei. The sequence continues at coordinate 128,706,993 of JAYESD010000007.1, read as the reverse complement.
GGCCACACCGCAAGAGTTCAAAACCTTGTGTGTGGATGCCCAAGTGCCTCTTGACTAACATCAAAGGACTCAACATCGCTTGGGTACCTAAAGCCATGACTTAACTTTTTTTGTAGGCATACTCCTTCGATGGAACCAAATGGGTTCTTGATAGTGGATACACAAATCACATGACCGGAGAGAGGAAGATGTTTGTGGAGTATGAAGCGAATGAAGATCCAAGTGAGGTGATCTACTTTGGGGACAATAGCCAAGAGAAAATCCTTGATACTGGTAAAATTGCTATATCCCCTAATCATACTCTTTCCAATGTTTTATATGTTGATTCTATTGATTATAACCTCTTGTCCATATCACAACTATGTGACAAAAGTTACAATTGTCTTTTTACTAATGAGGGTGTGACTGTCACAAGAAGAAGCAATGACTCAATTGCTTTTAAGGGTGTACTCAAGGGAAAGATCTATCTTGTGCATTTCTCTGCGGATAAAGCCCAACTTGATACATGCTTAATTGCAACGACTAACATGAGTTGACTTTGGCATAGAAGAATAGCCCATCACTACAAGAATCGGGCAAAGAAGTGTCGGCCAAACTATAATCATTGGCTTCGACGTTTTAAATCCATTTATATTCGTCAGTTTAGATAAGCCGACATGTATATATTTATGCCCGACGGCTTCAAGTATGGCTGTCGGTTTCAGCACAGAGGCCGACGACTTTAATTATGGGCATCGGTTTAATGCCACGCGGCCGACGGCCTTAGTGTGGGCCCCGCAGACCTCAACTATGATCATTGGTGTTGTGTAACCGACGACTTTAGAGCCCTTAACATCGTGCACTGCGGGAAAACCTAACACTCCACACGCGCCGCTCTGTTGCTAGCTCCGCGCCACCGCTCACGTCGCCGCCCCGTCATCAGCGTTGCCGCACCGCGCCGCCGCCCGCGCTGCCGCCTGCGTCTCGGTGCCTCCCAGCGCCCCGCCCCCGGTCGCCGCGCCCCAGCTGCCGCACCCTGCCCCCGACCGCCGTGCCCCGGTACCCCAGCGCGGCCGCCTTGCCGCGCAGTGCCCCCACCGGCCGCCGCTCCCGGTCTGCACATCTCCGCCTTCACTCTTTCGACTCATCGGATAAGGTTAAACCTTAAACTTGTCTATAAATTAAGTTTTTGAATTTCGATAAGTGTGGCGTTAAGTTTTTGATTTGATTAGTGTATGAATTGCTATATCATTACTTGTGTAAGTTTATATTGTGTTTTATCCATATATGTGTATGTTAACTTGATTATCATAGATGTTAGTTATTTAAGTTCAATTATGTTTATTTTAATTTTTTTATTGTTTATGTACTATATGTATACACAATGTTATTAAATATAGGTGAATAGGATCGACTAGACGATTAGTCATCGATTAGGGCGATTAGTCGACCATAGTCGAACTCTAGTCTACCTCGTAGTCGTTCAACGTATTTAGAGAGAAGTGTTGTTAGTCGACACTAAGGAAACAAAGCCGGGTGACGATCGTAAGGCGATGGGTGACGATTAGTCGTTCATTAACATATATTTATTTGATGCAGTTTTAAAATGGGTGACGATTGTAAGGCGATGTATGATGGATGGAGTTCAACTGGTGCGCACACTAATGAATGGGGGTCATATCGCAAATGCTTTTATGAGCCATGCATTTGCGAGTGATGCTCGTGTTGCGAAGTGTCTGTGTATCAAGTGTCGGAATCGTCGACGTCTGGATAAGTCTGAAGTGGAGTTGCATCTTTGCAAGCAGGAATTTATGCCCGGGTGGCATGAGCGTGGGGAGATAGAGCATGATGACGAGTCGGACGACGGTAATGAGGATGAAGATCAGTTGGATGAGATGATAGCAGACATTGGTAAAGAGTATGAAGATGAGTCACAACCGAAGGAGGTGAAGGAGTTCTATGAGCGTCTTGCCACAGCAGATCGAAAAGTGTATGAGGGCGCCAATATGATCGTTTTGCAGGCGGTCACATGACTTATGGCGATGAAGTCCAAGTTCAATTTCGCGAACAATTGCTACAATGGTGTCATTAAGCTGATCAGTGATCTCCTTTCGTCAGGTCATCACATGTCGCCGGATCTATATCAATCTAAGAAAATTTTGGCTGGTCTGGGCATGAATTATGAGAAGATTGATGCGTGCAAGAATAATTGCATGTTGTTTTGGAAGGAACACATGGACGATACTCATTGTATGCATTGTCATAAATCTAGATATGTGGACGTCATGAATGATGATGGAGAATGAATAACTACAAAAGTACCAATCAAACAACTTCGGTACATGCCAATCACGTCAAGGCTTAAACGATTGTTTCTGTCTCAAGAAACAGCGAAGCACATGCGATGGCATTCTGAAGGGATACGTGAGAACGATGACAAAGATGTTATGGCGCATCCTTCGGATGCCGCAGCTTGGCAAGCTTTAGACTGTTTCGGTTCGGAGTTTGCAAGAGATCCTAGAAATATTCGTCTTGGGTTGTCAACAGATGCTTTTACTCCATTCAACACTAGTAGCAGTCCATACTCTTGTTGGCCTGTTTTTATCATGCCCTACAATCTCCCCCCCCCCCCAACATGTGCATGAAAGAAGGATACATATTCCTTGCGGCGGTCATTCCTGGTCCTAAACATCTAGGCAAGAAAATCAATGTGTTTATGCAACCGTTGATTGAAGAGTTGAAAGAGTTGTGGCAAGGTGTAAAAGCATATGGCAGTCATATGAAATGTGAATTTAACTTACGTGCCGCGTATCTATGGTCAATTCATGATTTGTTGGCATATGGCATTTGGTCTGGTTGGTGTGTCCACGGACAATTGTGTTGTCCCATATGTATGAGTGACACTTGTCGGTACCCTGAGTACCGTATACCCCTTGAGATTGCAAAGATATCAAGGAAATGTCATCTACTTGATTTGAAGACCTTCAGAGGCCCACATGTCAGATATAACCGGACCTGCTTCCCCAATATGGTTAGTCCCAGGGTCGCCACGTGTACCATCAAACCGGAGCTACCGCCCACAAGGGGGAAGCTCCGCGCTATGTACCATAACGGCACCCCGAACCTAACCCCAGACCGAGGGAAGCTCCGGAACTGACACGTGTCTGGTGGCACCGGACCTATCTGTTCCCCACAGTATGCTCTGGAGCTGCCACGTGTCAAACCGTTGGATCTTCAGCCTCAAACCTCCGGTAGAATCCACAACGGCTCCGGATCTTCAAAGGGGAATCAAGGACTTCAAGACCCGATTAAGTGTCATTAATACTATGTTAATGACACACGATCAGATGACCCTTATTACCAGTAACGGTGCTGTCAAAGCCCGTAACTCGGTCATTAAGGGTAATTAAGCGCATCAAATGTGTATCAATATTAGTAGCCGCCGGGGCCACATGTTGGGCCAGACCAACTTGTAACGGCCTGTCCTTGTATAAAAGGACAGACTGACGATACATAGAAAAGGGGGCTCTGATCTGATAACATCTGATCTGATCTGATCAAGGCTGATCTGATTGGCTCACAAGCGCTCTCAACTCACGTCACCTGAGTTGAGTACATACATCCAATACAACACCAACACACCCCGTGGAGTAGGGTATTACGCTCAGGCGACCCAAAACACGTAAATCTTTATGTCTCCTGTGTCATTTTACATTTCACCTTTTTGAATCTTCGCGCACCCACACCAAACCTCAAACTCCGCAAACACTTTTAGTAGTGTCAGGAGATCTGCCGGATCAAAACCACCGACAGTTGGCGCGCTAGAAAGGGGGCGCCTGAGATTTCAAGAATGGTGAACTTAGCTGCTGAATCATCCAATGATCATCCTGCTGTTCAAGCTGCTGGGGGCAATCCCTCCAATATGCAGCCACCAGCAGGAACCTCAGTTCCAGCAGGAGTCACACTTCCACCACCGCCGCCTTCACCAGCAAATCAAGCTGGGCAGTGCGATGGTGCACCGGCGTCAATCAATGCGTCGGTGAATCATGACAACCCGGAACACGCGCTCCATGCAGCACGTGCTCTCCTTCAGCGCCCACCACCTCCGGATGCATCCCGAGATGCAATGGAGCAGTGGAGGGCCGATGTGGAACACTTGGTTGCAGCAGCAGCCGACCGCATCAGTAACCAGGGTCCTCCTCCTTCAGGACGGGCCCCGTCGCAGCGACGGACCTTGTCTGGCAGACTTGGTCCGCACGTTTCCAACAACAGGAGACGTGCTGCGTCACAGCAAGTGACGTCGTTGCCCCCCGGGGCGCGACACACTCACACGATATCAAAGCTTTCAACTCATGACCTCCGGGCGGAGCTTGATCGCCGATACCGTCAACAAGACGATCGAGTCCATATCGAGCGTGCTCGTGAAAGACGAGAAGTTCAGGACATTCCTGCTCCTGAAGGAGTAGGAGGAGGCTGTTCAGCCCTGGTCATGCATCTGCGTATGGTCAGGTGGCCATAGAAATTCCGGCCTCACCTGCCGGAGAAGTTTGTCAGGACCATTAATCCCGTCGAATTTCTTCAGATTTACTCCACTGCTATCCTGGCAGCTGGAGGAAATGAGGCCGTAATGGCCAACTATTTTCCAGTGGCTTTAACTGGGACCGCCCGGTCCTGGTTTATGAGCCTTCCACCCAACTCCATCAACAGTTGGGAGGAGTTGTGCCGACAGTTCACCGCCAACTTCGAGAGTTCATACACCCGACCAGGCACCGAACTGGACCTTTTTGCAGTCGTGCAAAAAGGGGGAGAATCCCTGCGATCATTCATCCAAAGATTCTCTCAGGTACGAAACACTATCCCTTCTATCTCTAGCACTTCTGTCATAGTGGCATTTAGACAAGGTGTACGGGATAAGAAGATGTTGGAGAAACTGGCGATCAAGAAGATCACCAGTGTCACGGAACTCTTCAGCTTGGCCGACAAATGTGCTAGAGCTGCGGAGGGCCGTGAAATGCACTCCAAACCACCTCCGGAGGATCGCAAGAAATCCTCCAAAGGCGAAGCCACTACCTCCAGGAGTGGCAACAAGAAGAAAAAGACCAACGGCAAGAAGAAGCTTCGGCTGAAGAGGAGTTAGGTTTTCAGGATCCTAAAAAGGTCCTGAAGGCCGTCTACACCTCCGTCGACGACGATTCTGACGTCTCTGACAACGAGCGTCGGAAGACCATGAACACCATTTTTGGTGGATCATGGGACATCACCTCCCGCCGCGTCCTCAATACAATGCGTCGGGACATGGCCGCTGTAGCTCCTACAGCCAGGGCGGAGCCTCATCGGAAGTGGATGGATACATCCATCACTTTTGATGCTTCGGACTGCCCTCGAAGCATGGTTGCAGCAGGCACGTTACCTTTGAAGGTATCTCCTACCATCAATAACATTCAGCTCCACCATGTTATGGTAGACGGAGGTTCGGGGTTGAACCTCATAAGCTTCAAAGCTTTTACCAAGCTTCAGCTCCGACCTTCGGATCTTCATCCCTCCCGACCTTTCTCTGGAGTAGGTCCGGGAGCCATTACCCCACTCGGTGCTATTACTCTCCCCGTTACCTTCGGGACCCAGGAGAAGTATCGCACTGAGAAGTTGGTCTTTGACGTTGCTCAGATCAACTTACCTTTCAACGCCATCTTGGGTAGGCCTGCCTTGTGCAAATTCATGACAGCTGCTCATTATGGCTACCTGGTGTTAAAGATGCCAACACCAGTAGGCGTTCTCCAGATCCGCGAAGATCACACTGCCGGAGTAAATGCTCTGGAAGAACTTCATGCGCTTACTACGGCGCAAGAGGAGGACTCCAGGCAGGAGCAAGCTCCAAAACCCCTGAGCATTCGCCAACAAGGCTCGACTTCTGCACCTCGTGTGCAGCCAAGTGGCGACACCGACATTCCCGTCAAAGTCGTCCAAATCGGTTCCGATGCCGCTCAAACCACTCGTATATTGGGGGGGACTGAATGACAAATAGGAACTCGCGCTCATCGCTTTCCTCCGGGCTAATGTTGACGTGTTTGCCTGACAACCGTCACAAATGCCTGGGATCCCAGGGAAGTGATTGAGCACAATCTGAAGATCTACCCTGACGCCCGGCCCATGCATCAGAAGCCTCGGAAGCAATCCGTAGAGCGACAAAACTTCATTCGACAAGAAGTGAAGAAGTTGCTCGAAGCTGGATTCATCCGAGAGGTCTTCCATCCAAAATGGCTGGCAAACCTAGTCATTGTTCCCAAGGCCGGCAGGAAGCTTTGGATGTGTATTGACTAGACAACACTAAATAAGGCGTGTCCAAAAGATCCATTCCCACTACCTAGAATAGATCAGATAGTGGATTCCACCTCCGGGTGTGAATTACTATGTTTCCTAGATGCATATTCTGGGTATCATCAAATCAGAATGTCTAGGGAAGATGAAAAGCATACCTCTTTCATCATAGTAGATGGATTGTACTGTTATACAACCATACCAGTTGGTCTCAAGAATGCAGCTTCAACCTTTGTACGAGCTATGTACAAAACTTTTGAAGAACTCATTAGAGACATAGTGGAAGTGTACGTCGATGACATCGTGGTCAAGGTCAAGAACAAGGAGTTACTCCTTGACACCTTACAGGCTGTCTTCGACATGCTACGGGTCACCCGTACAAAGCTAAATCCAAACAAGTGTGTCTTCGGGGTTAGCTCCGGAAAACTTCTTGGTTTCCTGGTAAATCACTAGGGCATAGAGGCTAATCCGGCGAAGATCAAAGCCATTGAAGACATGCGGCCACCAGCCCACATCAAGGATGTCCAAAAGCTGACTGGATGTCTAGCAGCCCTCAGCCGGTTCATTTCAAGACTGGCGGAACGGGCACTTCCCTTCTTCAAGTTATTGAGGAAGTCCGGACCATTCCAATGGTCTGAAGAAGTAGAAAAGGCGTTCCAGGAGCTAAACAACTCCTCACCACCCTACCAACTCTGGTAGCTCCGAACCCTGGTGAGCCTTTGCTGCTTTACATTTCAGCAACTGACGAAGTCGTCAGTATGGTCCTGGTTGCGGAGAGACCAGAACCATCCCATGCTCAGGAATCCAGACCCCTCCGGGAGGGTCCGGAGGTTCCTGAAAGCAAGTCTGGGTCCCAGTTCCCATACTTGAGTCCACAAGAAGTTACTTCAGAAGACCCAGACCCCTCCGGGAGGGTCCAGGTCAATTCTGAAGAAGCTCCGAGTCCCTCCAGCAAGGACCCGGAGGTCCCCGAAGAAGGACCGAATCCCGTTGGGAGGATCCGAGTCAATGAAGAGGAAGCTCTGGGCCCCTCCGGGAGGGTCCAGACCATCCAGCACCCAGTGTACTTCATCAGTGAAGTACTTCATGATGCCAAGACTCGATACCTAGAGGTGCATAAGCTGCTCTATGCAGTTCTTATCGCCTCCAGGAAGCTTCGCCATTACTTCCAAGCTCACAAGATTTCAGTGGTGACTTCTTACCCACTTCGAGCAATCTTGCATAATCCCAATTCAACTGGGAATATTGCAAAGTGGGCAGCGGAATTGGCCGAATTCGATCTCGAATTCATTCCAAGACAAGCAATCAAGAGTCAAGCATTGGCAGATTTTGTGGCGGAATGGACTCCCTCTACATCAAACCCTGGTGGCCCTAGTGAGCAGAAGCCGGAACACAAGGCTCCGATCTTCACCGAGCTTCACTAGACCCTCTACTTCGACGGCTCCATGCAAAAGCAGGGGGCCGAAGCTGGAATCCTTCTCCTTGCACCAACCGGGGAGAAGTTAAAATACATGGTACACCTTGACTTCAAGGCGACCAACAACATGGCAGAGTACGAAGCACTCATCTACGGACTAAAGGTGGCACTGTCATATGGTGTCAAACAGCTGCTGGTCAAGGGAGATTCACAGCTCATCATTAAACAAGTGAAGGGTGAATGCTCCTGCAACAATCTCCAGCTAGCTGCTTACCTCCTTGAAGTCCAGAGGCTTCAGAAGGACTTCAAAGTCCTAGACCTCCACCACGTCCAGCGTGTCCATAACGCTGAAGCCGACGAACTCTCGACGAAAGCGTCAACTGGAGCTCCAACTCCTGACGGAACTTTTATCCAGAGGTTGTCAAAACCCACAGCTCAGACTGCCGAACTGAGCGAAGGGGGCGAGATCAGCATCCCGAAGCTGACGGTCCCGATGGACATGTTACCATGGCAGCCATCAAGGGTCGTAGGTGCTGCCGGAAGCTCCGAGCAACCCAGGACGCAAGACTCAAATGCTCAAGTTAGCTCCGATGCATGGATCTCGGAGATCTGGAGCTACTTGAAAGACAACATCCTTCCTGACGATGATGTATCCGCTGACCGGATAGTCAGATTGGCTAAAAGATACACGTTGGTAGAAGGGGATCTCTACTGGCGCGGTGCCAACGGCGTCCTAATGCGGTGCATCACAAGGGAAGAAGGCTGCGAGCTCCTCGCAGAAATCCATGGAGGCGAGTGTGGAAACCACGCGTCTTCCCGCACGCTAGTCGGTAAAGCCTTCTGGCATGGCTTCTACTGGCCTACAGCACTCCAGGATGCAACTCAGCTGGTGAAGAAATGCGAAGCATGCCAATTTCATGCAAAGCAAATTCACACACCGGCTCAGCCTCTACAAATGATACCTCCTACATGGACCTTCGTTGTGTGGGGGATGGACATCTTGGGACCTTTCCCAAGAGCCGTCGGAGGTTACAAGTTCCTGTATGTCGCCATTAACAAGTTCACCAAGTGGCCGGAAGCAACTCCAGTTGTGACAATAAACAAGCAATCTGCTATCAACTTTTTGCAGTCCATTGTATGCAGATTTGGAGTCCCAAACAAAATCATTACTGATAACGGGCCCCAATTCACAAGCTCTCCATTTCAAGGATATTGCGAAGACCTCGGCATTCAAGTTTGCTATGCCTCCGTAGCTCACCCGGCAAGCAATGGCCAGACCGAGAGAGCAAATGTTGAAATCCTAAAAGGACTCAAAACGCACACCTATGAGCGCTTGAAAAAACATGGAGCCAACTGGATTGAAGAGCTTCTGCCCACTCTATGGGCCAACAGGACAACTCCGAACCGGTCAACTGGAGAGACACCCTTCTTCCTGGTGTACGGAGCTGAAGCAATCCTTCCTCCAGAAATCACCTTGGGGTCACTCCGGGTCCGGACCTTCGACGAAGCCACACAGGACCAGCTTCGGCGTGAAGACCTAGACCTCCTTGAGGAGGGAAGGTGCCAAGCAGCTGTTCGGAATGCCCGGTACCGCCAAGCCCTTCGGCGCTATCATCAACGGCATGTACACAATCGATAGCTCGAGGAAGGCGATCTGGTGCTACGAAGAATACAATCCAGAGAAGGGTTAAACAAACTCTCCCCCAGCTGGGAGGGACCCTTCCGAGTGATTAAAGTATCCCGTCCCGGAAACGTTCGCTTGGCTACCGAGGATGGGACACCTCTCCCAAATCCTTGGAATATTGAGCACCTCCGTAAGTTCTACACTTAATATCACGGAGGTGAGTCTGTAGTAACTTGAGGTGTATGTTATAGAGTCATTGTACAGAGTCGGGTAGTTCCTCCGGGAGAACAGTCGGACCTTTCCCGGAAGGTCCGCAAAGTTCATGCTACACTTGTCACAGTCTCAGGACTAAAAGTGTGGCTAGCTACCCTGGGTCAAACGAGAAATGAAACATGCTTAGCTTGGTTCCGTACCCTAAGAGTGTACTTGTTTCCCCTGTACCCCGGACCTATAATGAAAGACATCTTCATGTGAAACAGACTCCACGTGCATTTATTTTGTACAGGCTCAACATTTTTTATTTTTCTCTTTCTTATCTATAACAAAGTTGGGCAATTCTTAAGAAATTTTAGTTCGACCAGTTCATGTACAATTCGAGTTGTATTGTCAATTCTTTTGGATTCAAATATTTTTCATGGCCCACTCGCCTGAATGCCGCCAAGCCAATCTAGGGCCGGAGTGTGCTATCGACTTAGCCTGGTCAAGCACCCTAAGTACGCCACTCTACCTACACCCCAGCAGGCCAAAGTAAGGCGGGTCCAAGTAAAATTGGATCTGGAAGAAAGAACACAACACATTCGGTTGTATTCAGAATTGTGTTTGACCTAAAACTTTCTTGGAATCGTAAGCCGCAACGAAGTTATAGGCAAGGAGCGAATTTTACTATTTTTCTTGGCTTTAGTGTGCAGGAAAAATAAAGAATCCACGTTGATGGAGAAAAGCCGGAGCTAACAAAGCTCCGACTCCCCCTAGGTGACTTGTGATCGATGTTAAACATTGAAAACGAGCATTACCGGAGCAACCAAGCTCCGACAAAGCTATGGGGGCCAGCCGTCAACGCAGAATAAAAGATGGTGAGAAGACCCCACAAGCGGAGTCTGCTGCCGACAAGCTACGTGTTGGCAAAGGTCACTGCCGGAGCTACTAAGCTCTGACACGTTGATGCTCCACGCATTGATAGGGACTATTGCCGGAGCTACTAAGCTCCGACGGTAGTCAATGCCGGAGCTTCTGAGCTCCGACAACCTCAGGGGGCCTTCACTATCGAAGACTTCTGAAGACCTTTGAAGACTCGACTCAAAAGTCAAAGGATGGACCCCCCCTCCGGCGGAATGACTTCACCCAAGGAGTCTTCCCCAGAGGTGGGCCCAGGGGCCACTGTCGGTACCCTGAGTACTGTATACGCCTTGAGATTGCAAAGATCTCAAGGAAGAAATGTCATCTACTTGATTTGAAGACCTTTGGAGGCCCACATGTCAGACATAACCGAACCCGCTTCCCCAACATGGTTAGTCCCAGGGTCACCACGTGTACCATCAAACCGGAGATACCGCCCACAAGGGGGAAGCTCCGGGCTATGTACCATAACGGCACCCCCGGACCTAACCCCAGACCGAGGGAAGCTCCAGAACTGACACGTGTCTGGTGGCACCGGACCTATCTGTTCCCCACAGTATGCTCCAGAGCCGCCACGTGTCCAACCGTTGGATCTTCAGCCTCAAACCTCCGGTAGAATCCACAACGGCTCCGGATCTTCAAAGGGAATCAAGGACTTCAAGACCCGATTAAGTGTCATTAATACTATGTTAATGACACACGATCGGACGACCCTTATTACCAGTAACGGCGCTGTCAAAGCCTGTAACTCGGTCAATAAGGATAATTAAGCGCATCAAATGTGTATCAATATTAGTAGCCGCCGGGGCCACATGTCGGGCCAGGCCAACTTGTAACGGTCTGTCCTTGTACTATAAAAGGACAGGTCGACGATACATAGAAAAGGGGGCTCTGATCTGATAACATCTGATTTGATCTGATGAAGGCTGATCTGATCGGCTCACAAGCACTCTCAACTCACGTCACCTGAGTTGAGTTCGTACATCCAATACAACACCAACACACCCCGTGGAGTAGGGTATTACGCTCAGGCGGCCCGAACCACGTAAATCTTTGTGTCTCCTGTGTCATTTTACATTTCACCTTCTTGAATCTCCGCGCGCCCACACCGAACCTCAAACTCCGCAAACACTTTTAGTAGTGTCGAGAGATCTGCCGGATCAAAACCACCGACAACACTGATGCTATAAAGCTGAAGTACGGGAAAATAAGTCAGCTTTTTTGATTGTCATCGACGATTCCTTCCTTCAAATCATCCTTTTAGAAGAGATACACAATCATTCTGGAAAGACATAAGAGTTACAAAAGGAGCACCTCGTCGATTGATAAGGGAGCAAAAAATGGCATGGCATGCAAAGTTAAAGCAGTCTCAAGAATATAGTTTTGAAGGGTATGGTACAGAATACAACTGGACTCATATTTCTTTTCTTTGGGAGCTACCATATGCGAAGGTGCTACTTCTACCGCACAATATTGATTTGATGCATCAGGAGCGTAATGTCGCTGAAAGCATAATAAACATGTGTTTTGATTTTACCGGTCAAACCAAAGATAATTTGAATGCAAGAAAAGATTTAGCTGATATTTGTGATCGTCCTGGGTTTGAGATTAGAACAAATGCTAGTGGAAATGAAATTCGGCCACGAGTTCCTTACTGTGTCAAGCCAGAAGAAAGAAAGCGAATACTTAGTTGATTGAAAACATTGAAGTTTCCAGACCGCTATGCAGCTAACATAAAACAATGTATTAATCTTAGCACTGATAAATTGAATGGGCTGAAGAGTCATGATTACCATATTATGATGGAAAGACTGTTACCAGTAATGTTTCGTGGATACTTCAAACCTGCCTTGTGGAAGATATTTGCTGAACTTAGCTATATTTATAGGCAGATATGTGCTAAGGAAGTGTCAAAGAAGATAATGCAGCAGTGGGAGAAAGAAATCATCGTGCTTGTATGTAAGATGGAAAAAGTCTTTCCGCCTGGATTAATGAATGTTATGCAACATTTGCTGGTGCATTTGCCTTAGGAGGCGTTAGTAGCAGGACCTACACAGTTCAGGTGGATGTATAGTCAAGAAAGATAACTGAAAAAACTTAGAGCTACAATGCGCAACAAAGCAAGAGTTGAGGGGTGTATTGCAGAAGCATTGCAGGTAAAGAGATTACAAACTTCTCTAGCAAATATTTTGCACATGCCAACAATTTGAATGTATCTATGACACGATATCATGATGCTGAAGAGCAGCCTATGACTGAGCTTAAAATTTTTCATTGGAAGGGTAAAGGTGTCAGGGTTGCCAATGCTCATTATATTTCGGAGCAAGAGAGAAACTACACCATGCTTTACATGTTTTTCAACATGGAAGAAGTGTTACCATTTTTTGAAATGTTTGACCATCTGTATTGGACATCTTCTCGAAGGCCGACGCAAAGTCAATTGGATAATCTACGTCAGCATGACATAAAAGGTGGCAAAAACTTTGTGAACTGGTTTCGTGAACATGTAATGTGCTAACTTCTCCGATATCCTTTGTTCTTCAATCATAGTTCATATACTTATTATAAGATGCTAACTTTGTATATTGTTGTACATGTAATCTATGAAAGATGTCAACATCTCAGATGATTTGCGACAGATCGCGAATGGTTAGTTGAAAGCTAGAGAATTTAGCCGATATGATATCAATGGATATCGTTTTCGAACGACAATTTTAGAAGCAATTCGTCCACTTGCAGCCACATCAAACAGTGGAGTGTGTATAATGGCTGCAGAGGGTAGTGGAGAAGTGAAGGAATACTATGATGTTCTTCAAAAAATAATTGAGTACACATTTGGCGGTACGAAAGAACTAAAGCTGGTGTTCTTCGATTGTCACTGGTTTGATCCAACATCAGGCACGCGAGTGGATGATTTTGGAATGGTGGAGGTCAACCACAACTCACGCTATACAGCCCCTAACAACAATGTTGTACTTGCACATCAAGTGGAACAAGTGTACTATTTAAGTTATCTTCATCCAAGTTTGAAAAATTGGTGGGTTGTATATAAAGTTAACCGTGAAGTGCACCCTCATCGTTATGATGAGTACATAGACAACCAGGAAGACGATGAGGCGCTGTTTATCAAGATGGAAAGTACAAGATATTAGGATGTCTTCTGGGACAGGGCTTGCAGAAATTGCTAGTACTACTCTAGAGTTAATGTCTAAAGAACAAGCTGACCTTTCGAGGAAACGTCTTCGAAAATCACAAAGGATTATTGAAAAGCAAAATAGAATTATTGAAGAAGATAGTGAAGGAGAAGAGTTTGAGGAAGAGATGGTAGAAGAAGAGGGACATGAAAATATTCATGCACGTGTGATAGAAGCAGAATCGGATGCTGATGATTTTTAGCACATTCTAATACTGGTGATTTTTATTTCTTACTTGTTCGCATTCTTTGAGATATAAATTTTTATTGTTTACATCTTTTAGTCTTTATCATTTATTGTTTATTGTTTAATAATCTTGTATACTAATCATTATTTGAAATTTGTGCAGATGTGGAAGCATTTCAAAAAAGGAAAGAAGCAAAGTGGTGATACTTCTTCCTCCGCGTCTCAGTCTCACCACAGTAGTGGTTCGGTTCACACGTCCTTGTTTCAGTTACTTTGTTTTTTTTTAACACTTCAATATCATAATTAGCTATTTACTATTTACTATATGTTTATTTGTATTTGTAGGGACGAGTGTGAGTGCAGATAGACAGAGACAACTTCTGGGATGTGTGACAGAGCAGGAATCGAGCCAGCTAGCACCAGGTTCAGGAGGAGGCTTACGTGTGTACTCGGAGGAGGCTCAGGAGCGGGGAGGAGGCTTAGAAGCAGGCACAATGGAGGAGGTTCAGGAGCAGGGGGAGGCTTAGGAGCAGAGGAGATTCTGGCGCAGGTGTTTGGTACGTCGTCTTCTGAGGGTGGACAGGATGGTACTGAGGGTGGACAGGGTGATACTGAGGGTGAAGAGAGTGGCAAACAGGAAGATGACCCAGAACGAGCTGCAAGGTTGGTAGAGTTACAAGAGGCAGCAGAGGGCAGAGTGATCAATGCCCTTAGAGGTATTTTTTTTAATTATTTGATAAGTTATCTTATACATTTGGTTTTCTTGTCAACTAACTAATGTTATTTGTACAGGCTGCGGAGATACCTTTTGTGTACTCCAAGTAAAAGTCCCGATACACGTGCGGTTATAAGGCCAAAGGGTACTAGGTGCTGGCTGGAGATTGGTTGGGATGGCAGGGGGCATCGACGCTGTGTTAACACAGAGTTGGGAAATGCCATCCGGTTTTGCTTTCCGAGGATGGTTCTTGCGGGCGGTCAGCTAATTGTCGCCCATAATTGGGATCACTATGCCCTGAAACCATATATCACTGCGGTTACTTGTCAGGATAGAGTTTGGGAGATATTTTGGGTGAGTTTGTTTTCATTGTTTGAAATAGGTTGCACCTTACTTTGGTTGATACTAATTGTTGGTTTTATGCAGAGTATATTTAAATTGGAGGAAGGTGTGGCTCCAGCATATGCGAGGTCTGTTTTCGAGACCTCAGCGAGAAAGCTCACGAAGGACTCCTTCTCTGATGCACGGATCAAGGTTGTCACCGTGTATTACAAGACCAGATTGTGTCAGTCCATGACAAACAAGCGAGCATCTATAATTTATCTGTGGAAGCATGAGTACATGGAGAGTAGTGTGAATTGGATCTGTGTAGATCCAGCAGCTTGGGAATGACTATGCGAATATTGGTCGTCGAAAGAGTTCAAGGAGAAACCAAAGCAACCAAAAGAGCAAGCCTAGACTACAACATTATGGGGCAGGTGGACATGTGCGGATGGCACTACGAATGGTATGAACTATCACACTCACTTGTAAATTGAAACAAAAAATTGTATTGGTTGAACTGATGTTGTATTCTGATGTTGCAGGAAGCTGAAATCGGTGTCACACCATCTTTTGTTGAGGCTTACCTCAGGGGCACAGAGGCACAGATCCAGCGCGCCCGGAGCAGTTGTGTGACGAGGCGGCAACACAAAAAGTGGTAAGTGTGTTGACTGCTTTCTATCTATGAACTAAATCTATCTTTAATGACTCTTACTCATGAACTTAATTTAATGTTGTAGACAAAATATGTTGAGTGTCTCAAGAAAAAGCATGGAGATGATGTAGATTATTTAAGAGCGCTGTTGGATGTGGGTGCGGCGTACGAAGCCGACAGAGGCGTACCGCGTGGGAGGTACGTGTAAAGTTAATGATTGTTTAAAGGTTAATTACCATCGATTCATCATATTTGTGATTTTTGTAGACTTGGATTAGGCGACGGTTATGTGGAGCGCGACGCTTATGTGGGACGACGGTCTTCTACTTCCAGTTTGAGTCGATCTCGTGTTGCAGATGAGGTATTGCAAGAAAAGTTAAGACGATACGAGGATAAAGTGGAACAATAACAGCAGCAAATACAACAAATACAGATGCAGCAGCAGCAGATGCAGCAGCAGATGCAATATCTGTATATGGCGCAACTAACTTGTAATCTTAACAATTGAATAATTTATCCGTTTCCATACTGCTTCTACTTAAGATTTCACAAATAATTTCCTTTTCGTAGTTATTGGGGCAAGGCAACACTGGAACTCAGTTTAATATGCCACAACAGCCTCAGTTCGAGATGATGTCGCAGGTAAATTACTGATTTACTTAAGTTGCTATACTTGTTACCATATTTGTGTTAAAGTCAGTAACTGATATTCTTACATTATGTAGTTCTTCCTTCAAGGTGGCTTTGGATCGCAGTTTGGTATGCCTCGTCCAATGCAGTCCGGACAACAAATTGGCTCTTCTTCATAGGTATAATCGTATTTCTTATTAATTCGATTGATTGTACGAAATACTAATCATATTTGTCTCAGGGTTCCCAGAGTGGTCAAGTCTATCCTCCACAACAGGGATTCATGTCAATGTTGGCCCCTGGATTGCAGCCTTATCCAAGTGTTCTCCCATCGTTGCCCTTCGCTTCGCGGCATAGTCAACCATCAACACCTCCGGGCGCCGCAGCGGTATGATTACTAAATCATTACCTCTAATGATAGCGTAGCTTAATTTTAACAATACTTAGCGATTTATTCAATGACATAGTTGGTAATACCTTTAAGTTAATTACACATGTGAGTTGGGCATTTTGTGAATTTTAGAAAGATTGAGACATATGAATTGTAACTATTAATGCAAAGTTAATTTTTATTTGTTTCTCGTAGGGTTCCGCTCATGGTTGCGATGATTTCCTCAATTTCAACGCCAGAGGTGCAAGTGGTGGAGGTTCCAACAATGATATGCAAGCAGAGTAAACTTCACAATGTTTGTATTTGCGATGCGTCTTCTCTTGAACTAATTTGGCTTGAACTTGTTGATACGTTAAGTTAGTTGTATGACTATGTGAAGAATGTGATATATTTGTTGCATTGTGTGGAATTATGGATTATATGTGCTGTATATAAATTGTGAACTATATGGATGTGCAAAATCTGATATATATATATATATATATATATATATATATATATATATATTGCTATATACAATATGTTGTGATATATGTGTTGTATATACATGTGCTGTATGAACCGAAGGCTTCCCACCCGGGGAGGGAGGGAAAGCAGTCAGGTATTAAAAAAAAGGCCAGTATGGTCGTCGGTGTTGGCAGGCCGACGATCATAAGTAACGTACAATCGTCGGTGTGCCAACGCCTATAAGTCCCCTGGGGCGCCTACGTGTCGCTTGTAAGGCCGTCGGTGCCGACGGCTTTAAAGGAACTATAGATGTCGGGGTCCACCGGCCGACGACCTTAAATAATTATGACCGTTAGCCTGCCAACACCGACGGCCATATAGCGCCTACAGAATAAAGGCGTCGGGGTGGGCCGCCCGGCGACTTTAATTCTCTAGAGCCGTCGGTCCCGACGTCTTTAATTCTTTAAGAACGCGACTTGGAGTCGTCGGATATGGTCGTCAGTAGGCCGACAGGTTTACAGTAAAGTCGTCGACTACAATGTCTTACCGACGACCATAAGGCCGACACTTCTTTGCGCGTTTCCTGTAGTGCATTTTGGGATGAGGAATTTGCAAAAACTTCTTAAGAGCGAGCACATCCATGATTTGAAAAATGTTGTGTTTGAAAAGGATAGGCCATGTTGCGCATGTCAAGCCGGGAAGCAAGTTGGAGCTCAACATCCCTCAAGAACATCATGACGATAACAAGACCATTGGAGCTTCTACACATGGACCTCTTCGGTCCAATCGTCTATGTAAGTATTAGCGGTAACAAATATGACCTTGTCATTCTAGATGATTTTACACGTTTCACTTGAGTGTTCTTTTTGCATGATAAGATTGAGACACAAGGTGTCCTCAAGAAATACTTGAGGGGAGCTCAAAATGAGTTCTCCTTAGGTATCAAGTCCATAAGGAGTGACAATAACACCGAATTCAAGAACACTCAAGTTGAAGAGTTTTTGGATGAAGAAAGTATCAAGCATGAGTTCTCAACTCCCTACTCCCCTCAACAAAAATGGGGTGACTGAGAGGAAGAATAGGACCATCATCGAGATGGAAAGAACTATGCTTGACGAATACAAGACGTCGGACCGGTTTTGGGCGGAAACAGTTAACACCGCTTGCCATACCATAAACTGGTTGTACCTTCACCGCATCTTGAAGAAGACGTCTTATAAGCTCCTAACCGGTAACAAACTCAACATTTCTTACTTTCGTGTTTTTGGGAGCAAATGCTATATTCTCAACAAGCAGCCTAGGACTTTGAAGTTCGCTTCTATGTCCGATGAGGATTTCTTGCTTGGTTATGACTCAAACACTTACATCTATCGTGTTTTCAACAAATCCTCCAGAATTGTTGAAGTAGCACGTGACGTAGTATTTGATGAGACTAATGGCTCATGTCGGTACTCTGCGTACCGGGTACCCCACGGTACCGCAAGAAAAGTTACGAAGTTCCACCTGTTCGAGTTGAAGACCTCCGAAAGCTCCATGTGTCCCACAATACTGGACCCGCCTCCCTCATTCGGATAGCTCCAGCGCTGCCACGTGTAACACACGGCTGGAGCTAACTCCTTGTATAGGGAAGCTCCGGTCATGCCACGGGTACAGTGGCCCCAGACCTAACCACCAGTAGAGGGAAGCTCCGGTGCTTCCATGTGTATAGTAGGTCCGGACCTACCTCCCCACAGAGGGAAGCTCCAGAGCTGCCATGTGTCGAGCCTCCGGACCTAAGCCAGCAACGGGAAGACTATCGAACCTCCAACGACGCAGACATTCGAGGTGCAATTAAAGCATTCGTTATAAGACCTGATTACGTGTCATTAATGTCATATTAATGACACATGATCAGAGGATTTTTAGTACCGATAACATCGCTGTTAAGGCGCGTTATCACACTATTAACTACAATTAATACGTACAAATTGTGTATTAGGCAATTGAATACTACCAGGGCCAAATGTCGGGACAGGCAGATATAACGATCAATCCTTAGACTATAAAAGGGCTGCATCGCACGGTACAAAGGACAACCAAGCTCATACGCACACAAGCCACCACATACTCATACATCAACAAACACCCCGTGGAGTAGGGTATTACGCTCAGGCGGTCCGAACCACGTAAAACTCTCTGTGTATCCATCTTGTCTTTGATCTCTGCGTGTCCAAACTGAATACGAACCTCTGCAGACTACATTTTAGTAGTACTGGAGGAAGTGTCCTAGTCTACACTTCGACAGCTCCCAAGTGGAACAAGTTGATCATCATGTGCTAGATCAAGAAGAAGCTATACAAGTGGTGATAGGAAGGATGACACTTGGAGACATACAACCACAAGAACAACCTCAAGACTCAAGTGATCATCCTACACATCAAGCAAACTCTTCCTCAAATATTGAAGCTCAAGAACCTCAAGATGCGCTCCAAGAAGATGAAAATGGAGGCATCAATCAAGGAGGAGACAAAGAAAATGAGGAAGATGAAGATGAAGATCTAAGACCTCAAGCACTTCATCCAATAGTGCATCAAAGTGTTCAATTGGACCATCATGTTGAGAACATCCTTGGAGACATCTCCAAGGGGGTAACTACTCGATCTCGTATTGCAAACTTTTGTGAGTATTACTCTTTTGTTTCCTCTTTGGAACCTCAAAAGGTTGAAGAAGAACTTTGAGATCCGGATTAGTGATGGCCATGCAAGAAGAGCTCAACAAGTTTGAAAGAAATCAAGTATGAGAGCTAGTGACGAGGCCTAATGCGAATGTTGTGGGCACCAAGTGGTGTTCCGCAACAAACAAGATGAGCACGAGGTGGTTATAAGGAACAAAGCACGACTTGTGGCCAAGGGATACTCACAAGTCGAAGGTTTGGATTTCGATGAAACCTTTGCTCCTGTAGCTAGGCTTGACTCAATTCGTATATTACTTGCCTTTGCTACTCACCATGATTTTAAGCTATACCAAATGGACGTCAAGAGTGCATTTCTTAATAGTTCAATAAAAGAAGAGGTATATATGGAGCAACCCCCGACTTTGAAGATCAAGAATTCCCAAACCATGTCTACAAACTGCGTAAGGCTCTCTATGGCCTCAAACAAGCTCCTAGAGCTTGGTATGAGTGCCTTAGAGACTTTCTAACTCAAAATAGTTTCAAAATTGGGAAGACGGATTACACTTTATTCACTAAGCACTTCAATGATGATTTGTTTGTTTGCCAAATATATGTCGATGACATTATATTTGGTTCTATTAACAAACCTTTTTGTGATGAGTTTTTTAAGATAATAACTGAGAGGTTTGAGATGTCTATGATGGGAGAGTTGAAGTTCTTTCTAGGTTTTTAAGTAAAGCAACTCAAGGAAGGAACGTTCATTAGTCAACCAAAGTACACCGAAGATATACTTAAAAAGTTTGACATGCACAAAACTAAACCCATCAAGACTCCAATGGGAACCAATGGACACCTTGACCTTAATGAAGATGGTCCGAGTGTGGACCAAAAGGTATATCATTCCATGATAGGTTCATTGCTTTACTTATGTGCATCTAAGTCCGATATCATGCTAAGTGTTTGTATGTGTGCTCGATTTCAAGCTGCCCCTAAGGTGTGCCATTTGACCGTCGTTAAGAGAATTCTTAGATATTTGGTTCACACACCAAGCCTACGACTTTGGTACCCTAAGGGCTCTAAGTTTAACCTCATTGGATATTCCGATACGGATTATGCGGGGTGCAAAGTTGATAGAAACATCACCTCCGAAACTTGTCAATTCCTTGGTAGATCTCTAATGTCTCGGCCCTTGAAGAAACAAAACTTCATTGCTCTTTCCACAGCTGAAGCAGAGTATGTCGCCGTTGGAAGTTGTTGCGCACAACTTCTTTGGATGCGACAAACTCTTAGGGACTATGGCATAAACTTGTGCCATATCCCTCTCCTGTATGACAATGAGAGTGCCATCAAAATAACCCACAATTCAGTTGAACATTCAAGGACCAAACACATCGATATCTGCCACCATTTCTTAAAAAATCACTCCATCAAAGGAGACATAGCAATTTCCCATGTGAGAACCGAAAAACAATTGACCGATATCTTCACCAAGCCCCTAGATGAGAGAAGATTTTATGAACTTAGAAGTGAGCTCAATATCTTAGATTCTCGAAAAATATGGCTTGAGTCTTGCACATCTGATTGTTACTTGTATCTGCTTCAAAATTCACTCATTCTTGCGAAAAACTCTTCCTCAATTTTCTACAAAACTATTTTGAAATTATTGAATCTTTGTGAATTATGGTCATAGTTTGGTTGTTGATTGCTTACCAACTATGTTTGCAAAGATCTTTTGTGAAAATCCAGTACAAAAGGATCAAATGTCTGGTGAAAACCCAATATATATGTGTTTTCAGCTTTGGACCAGACTAGTCCGCCCGCAGGGCCAGACAAGTATGGAGCGCCAGAATAGTCCGGACCCAGTCTGTATGTAGGACAAGTCCGGGTCACCAACTGGACTATCCCAGCCCCTGGGGACTTAACCTCCCAGGGAACCCACGACCTCCCCACTCTCACCCAAACACTCTTGCTCCTCAAAATGCGAAAACCGCACCCAAAATTGGCAATTTTTTATTCTCTCCACCAAATCTTGATTCCAATCCATGGTGTAAGGATCGAATGCCCAAGAGGGGGGGTGAATTGGGCTTCTTTAAAAAAATCTAAGCAATAAAACTTAATTCCTAAAAACACAATTCCCTACGCAAACTATCTATGCATTCAAGTAAATAGGAACTTTGCGGAATGTAAAATGCATAAACGTAAGGGAAAGGAGGAGGATGCAAACTCCCGAGGAGACACGAGGATTTATCCCGTGGTTCGGCAAGATCGTCAAGAACTTCCTACATCCACGTTGTGGCACCCACCAAAGGATTTTGCCACACCCAAATCACCGAGACGAGGGATCTTCACTATTCCTCTCCGTTTGCCAACCTCGGCAAGGTGGATCTCAAGCCTTGTACAACTTTGACCCTCTGGGCTTCCACAAACGCCTTGGCAAGCTCCAGAAGTCTCCTCACAGTTACAAACACCAAGGGCACTCTCTTGAGGCTCTCTCACTATCCTAGAGAGTCCACTCACCCAGAATGGAGGCACACAAGCTCTCTCTCTAGCTAGTTCTAGCCTAATTCTTGGTGTATAGGTGATCGAAATGATGTGGAAGTGATTGCTCTTGGTCTTGAACGCTTGTAGATGTGTTGATAGTGTCTGGTGATCAAGACTTGGCGAAATGGCAGGATTAGGGGGTATTTATAGCCAGCTTCCCCGAAATAGCCGTTGGAAAAGTAGGCTGACAAAACTTTACTGTGAACACCAGATGATCCGATGTCTCCCCTTTAGTTATCATCGGTCAAGTTTACTTTAGCTGACGTCATTGTGTCAGATATGACCGTTATTAGACCGATGTTACTCCTGTCTTCTAATCGGATAATCCGGTGGCTCTTCCTCTAGGATTGACTCAAACTTGATGCTTACTGGAGTGATTGACCGATGTGTATATTTCTGTACATCGGATGATCTGATGCTACACTTGGTCCAATGATATTGCAAACTGTACTGATGGACCGATGTAGATGAGTCATTCACATCGGATGATCCGGTGAGTGCTTTGTTCTGAGGTCTTCTTCTTCAGCTGAACCAACTCGACCGATGTGTATATTTCTGGAACCATCGGTTGATCCGGTGAGTTGATTTTGTTTGCTTTGAGTTGTTTCTAAGTGATTTTGTATCTTGCTCGATTGACCTCTTTGATATTTGTTGCAAAGGCATTTCTGATGATCTTCAAGCATTGAATGTTGTCAATTTAAAGTTGAATGTTTTTGACATAAGAGCTTTCACTTCTTGTCTTCATATAATTGATTTGATCTCATAAATTGATTTGTATGGGTCTCCAATGACATATTGATTTCATTTGATTGAGTGATTATGGGGACCTTGCATTCACAAATTCATTAGTAAAATCCAATGGTTGTCATTAATCACCGAAACCAAACCTCATGGGGGCCTAGATGCTTTCAATCTCCCCCTTTTTTGTGATTGATGACAACATAACAATTAAAGCGCAATAGTAATGAATTTGATAGAATGAAACTTAAACGGATATTTAATGAATACAAGATTATCACACTTAAAATTTGAAGACTCAAAATCAAGTGATCACAAGATATAGATAGACATCAAATAAGCTCAATCTATTAATAACTTAAGAGTACTTAATAAACACCAAATGAGTAGCAAAAGTATCGAATTACAAAAGATGATAATATCGAATTACAAAGATGGCAAAAGTACTCAATAAACTCCCCCTAAGGCTAAGACACTCCCCCTGAGTCTAAGCTCTCCTCCCCCTGACGACCACTCCTCTAACTCTTCTACCCCTTTGGCATCAAGACACCAAAAAGGGATCCGAGTGCCTAAGGACCCTGAGTACTAAGCGCGATGATGAACTGGTCACCGTCGCTGTCATCGGAGCTGCTGCCTGGAGTAGCGGTGGAAGTAGCTGCCGGAGCCGTAGGAGCCACCGTCGGTGCCTGCTGTGTAGGAGCTGCTGGAACAGGGGCACTGACGACGGAGGCCGACGTTTGCTGGAACAGGGTCGTAGCCGGCAGCAGGGAGTGAATCGGAGCACCTGGCGCCAGCAGAGGAGACATGCTAATAGAAGGAATTGGCGTAGACGGCACCAGAGCGGCAGCTAAAGCCAGGACTGGTGGTGGTGGAGCAACTCCTGGCAGCTGCGACGGGAGGGCAATCCCGGTCTGGGTGTAGAGGTTGGTGATGAACCCCAAGATGTCCATCATCGCCTGCTGCGTCTGCTGCTGCTGGTCGAGGGAGCGCTGATGCATCTGGTCGATCAGCCCCGTCAGCCAGTCAGTGTCCTCTCGCCTCTCACGGGCGATCTGACGCTGCATCTCCTGCTGCTGCTGTTGGAGCTCCAGAAGTCGGGCGGCCCGCTCCGCTCTGGCCTGTTCAGCTGCAAGCCTGTCCAGACGCTGCTGCTCAACCATCTGTTGAAGAAGTGACATGAGCTCTGACGTCTGGGAGACCTGTGCCTCAGTGACGGGAGGTGGAGTAGGTGGTGGCACTGTAGAGCCTCCAGCCTCCGCGTCGTGCTGCATGGGTTAGGGTGGAGGTGGAAAGTACTCCTCGACACTGTCGTCGGTGTCACTCTCGGACCAGATGTGCTGCAAGTCCTCACCCTGTGCCTCTGCCTCAGCTAGCCTCTCATCCTCCTTCTCCAGGTCCGACCAGTCCTCCTCAGATAGGCGTGCACGGACCTGACGCTCGACTGGACGGCCAAGGCGGCGGTCTCCTGGAGCTGGGGCACAGTAGTGACCGAACCGTGTGACACTCTCGTCAGTGAGACGGTCATGCACGGCGGACTCCTCAGGGACCATCATGGTGAGCAGGTAGCTGATCCAGTGTCCATACACGAGCTGCCTCATCATCCCCACTCCATCTGTGATCACGTCCTCCATCTCGCATATGAGGACGTCCACTATGTGGAACTCCATCCTGTTCATGATGTAGAACAGGAGAGTCTTTTGTAGGCTGGTGAACCCCTCCAAGTAACCTGACCTCGGCAAGAGCGTGCGGCGCAAGGCAAGGTGCACTGTGCGCGCAGCTGGAGTCAGCAATGCCGGTACCCTCGGCTGGTCGGGAGAGAAAGTAGGACCAAACAAAGAGCGGATCTCCTCCAGAGCTGGTGCCACTCCTCCAGTGAGCGGCCTCCTCGGCGGGTCTGCCTGACCATATACTCTCTCATGCACGCAAGTGTCGTGCAGGTCCATGCCTAGCAGCTGTGCCAGTGTCTGCCTCGTCAAGTTGTAGTGTTGTTCCATGAACATGAAATGAATCGACCTGCGGTCCTCAGAGACGTATAAGGTAGCGTAGAACACGCGTACCCAGTCCTCCACATAAGCACTCCTCTCATAGGACATCAGGTGCACCAGCCCTCTGTACCTCTCAAAGTAGGGTCGTATCTCCGTCTCTGCTGCCAGGGCAAGCTGATGCCAATCCAGAAAGTTGTGCTGGAATAGCTTGTGGTCTCGGCGTCTGTAGGTCTCGTAGAGGGACTCCTGCGTCACAGTCCAGAAACGACTGTCCACAAGGGCTTCTCTGGGCTGCGGGTACCATTCCTCAAGCAGCACACTCCACCTGAGTCTGCAGAGCTGCTTGGCCTTCATCTTCCGGTAGTCGGTCAACCGGACTCCTTCAGCGACATGGACAGTGGTGTCCATCTCGTAGATGGCTCGCTGGGCCTCCCTGTCCTCACGACGATCGACAACCGTCGGTCTCGAACGTGGAGCTGCCGCGGGGTGACCCCCACGGGTCCGGGCTGAGCGCCGGCGGATGAGAGGCTCTTCCGGCTCTTCATCGGCCTCGGAGTCATCGATCACATGAGGCTGCCTCGGACGAGCCTCACGGATCCTCAGTGATCCCCCTCGGCCACGCTCACGCTCCTCGGCAGCGCGAGCGGCCATCAACGCCTTCTTCTCCTCCGCGATGGCCTTACCCTTGTTCTTTTTCTCGCGAGCCATCGCGATCGGGCGCGTGAACGGAGTCGACGACGTCGAACACACGGAACGGCGATGCGGAGATCGATGCAGCCGGAAACCCTAGCAAGACGAAACGGCGACTGTTGAGGGTGGTGGTGGTGTGGCTGGGCGGCGGTGGTGCACGAGCGGTGGTTGGCGGCGCAGGAGCGGCGGCAGCGCTTGGTGATGGAGGCGGCAACCTTGGGCGGCGGCGGCTGCAGTGGAGGCGAGTGGCGGTGGTGGCGATGGTGCTGCGGTGGTGCGGCGACCGGAGGCAGCGGGCGGCAACGGGCGGCAGCGGCCGGAGGGCGGCGGCGGCGTCCGGCGGCGGCGGTGGCGCAAGGGCGAGTGAGGTCGGCGGCGGAGGTGCGTAGCGGCGTCGGGATCGGCAGAGAGAAGGGAAAAAGGCGAACGATCGTTTAAATAGTGGGTCCCAAACCCTAGCCGACTTTCGAACACCGGATGGATCAATGTTGAACGATAGATGCATCAGTCGAATGCCACAGTAAGGGTTTTCAGAAAAGTGCCATTGACACCGGATGGACCGACGTTGAAGGATGGGAGCATCGGTCGAATGGCACAATAAGGGTATTCAAAAATGGAATGTTGACACCGGAGGGTCCGACGTGGGATGAAGTAGCATCGGTGGAATTTGGCACAGCTCCAGAATTGTGAACACCGGATGGACTGATGCTTTTCAGGATGAACCCGTCGGTCGATTTGCCACACTTGACAGAACTGACTCTTGGAGATTGAACACCAATTGATCCGATGAGAGATTGACCTAGGCATCGAATAATCCGATGAGAACAAAATAGCAACATCCCATATATGTCCTTTGACCAAACAAACAAGCAAAGAGAAAACATATGTCTTAGGACTTTTTGGGCAACCCCTTACCCCTCAAAGATACTAATATGCCAATAACTTGGCTAGGCCTTAAAGCAAATGGAACATCGAGAAAAATAGGAGGAAATTATCCAAATAAAATATAAGGCCCATGCTTTGTGAGGTAGAATATGAAGACTTCTATCTCTTTAGAGCATGTTCATCTAGGCATTAACACACCTAACATTTTGTTCTTTCCATCTTATATGAGTTGAGATATTGCATTTCAAACAAGTCTCTTTCTCATGAGGTGGGTTCCCCTTTGTGACAATCTACCGTATGCAATTCCAAGCAATTTTATAGTGCAAGAAATTACAAGTCTATATGGCAGGCATCATGCAAGACATAAAATAAATCTATCTTGCCAAATTTGAACCTTTCAAAGGCTTCTTCAGGGAGAGCTACTCTCCAAACCTTGGGGAAACTCAAAAGAACCTCCATCCCAAGCTAACCCTTGCTCACCCCTATCCTTTGAGAGTTAGACAAGACCTATATGAAGTGCATTCTTACATGACGTTTGTTGCATCTAGCATATTTAACTCACTTCTTAGCCTAGAAAAAGTTTTTTCATCTAGTGGTTTAGTGAAGATATCCGCCAATTGTTCTTCGGACCTAACACCTCGCAATGAGATGTCTCCCTTAGCTTCATGGTCCCTCAAGAAATAATGGCGAACATCAATGTGCTTAGTGCGAGAGTGTTGAACGGGGTTTTTAGCTATCTTAACCGCACTTTCATTGTCACAAAGGAGAGGCACACAACCAAGTTTAATACCAAAGTCTAAAAGGGTTTGTTTCATATAAAGAATTTGAGCACAACATGCACCAGCCGCTATATATTCCGCTTCCGCCGTAGACAAGGCGACGAAATTTTGCTTCTTGCTAGACCAAGATACTAGGGGCAAGTCGCACCCACCGGAGGTACTCTTGCGATCCACGCGGCATCCGGCAAAGTCTGAATCCGAGTATCCCAAGAGGTGAAATTTTGCACCTTTAGGGTACCACAAGCCCATACTAGGGGCATGCTTAAGATACCTAAGTATCCTAAAGACCGCCTTCCTATGCGGTTCTTTAGGTGCCGCTTGAAAGCGAGCACACAAGCATACACTAAACATGATATCGGGCCTAGATGCGGTAAGATAAAGTAATGAACCAATCATAGAACGGTAGTTAGATTGATCAATAGGTTTATCGTCCTTATCCGCGTCGAGATGACAATTTGTTGCCATTGGAGTGCTTCTTGAGCTACACTCTCCCATCTCAAATTTCTTCAAGAGATCCTTGGTGTACTTCTCTTGATAGATGAAGGTCCCATCTTGAAGTTGCTTGATTTGGAATCCAAGGAAGAAGTTGAGCTCTCCAATCATTGACATCTCGAATTCCCTAGACATCATTTAAGCCAAACTCATGGCTAAGAGCTTCGTTAGTTGAACCAAAAATAATATCATCAACATAAATTTGACAAATGAACAAATCTCCGTTGATATCCTTGGTGAAGAGTGTAGTGTCCACCCTCCCGATCTTGAATCCTTGCCTGATAAGGAAATCCCGTAGTCGTTCGTACCACATCCTAGGTGCTTGCTTGAGCCCGTAGAGCGCCTTGTGCAACCTATACACATGATTAGGATTCCTCGGATCATCAAACCCGGGAGGTTGTTCAACATAAACAAGCTCGTTAATGTAACCATTAAAAAGACACTTTTCACATCCATTTGATAAAGTCTAATATTGTGATGTGAAGCAAAAACAAGGAGTATACGGATGACTTCTAGCCGGGCGACCGGGGCAAATGTCTCCCCAAAGTCTAGTCCTTCAACTTGCGAGAACCCTTTGACCACAAGTCTTGCCTTGTTGCGGACCACAACGCCATTCTCGTCTTGTTTGTTGCGGTACACCCACTTTGTTCCGATGATGTTCTTGTCCTTGGGTCGCTCCTCCAACACCCAAACTTCATTGCAGATGAAGTTGTTGAGTTCTTCTTGCATGGCCATCACCCAATTTGGGTCTTAGAGTGCTTCCTCAATATGAGTGGGTTCTACACATGAAACAAACGAGTAGTGCTCACAAAATGAAGCGAAATGGCGAGAACGTGTACTTAAACCCCTTGACGGACTTCCAATGATTTGGTCCATCAGATGCGCCTTGGAGATGCATCCATGCCTCATAAGTGGTTGTGAAGCACTTGGCGAAGGTGATGCATGTTGCTCCTCTTGTGGTTGGACTTGATCATGGACTTCTTCTTCTTCTTGATGTTGTTGTGCTTGTGAATCTTGAGTCGGCACTGGATCATCCTTCTCCTCTTCGTCAACTTGAGGCGCCATGGAGGTGTTGATGTTGGGAGTTGAAGCTCCCCCTTGATCATGGCTCTCCTCAACTTTCGGCTTGATGTCTCCAATGGTCATGTTCTTCATGGCTTCTCGTAGAGGCTCATCATCTATTTCATCTTGACCAAAACTCTCCTCTTGGGAGCCATTAGATTCATCAAACTCAACATCACAACTTTCCTCAACTAAACCGGAGGTTTGGTTGAATACTCGATATGCTTTTGAGTTTGATGCATAACCAAGGAATATATCAACATCACATCTTCTTTCAAACTTACCGAGCCTTTTCTTGCGGTAGATGTAGCACTTGCATCCAAAGACTCAAAAGTAGGAGATGTTGGGCTTTCTCCCAATGAGAAGCTCGTACGAGGTCTTTTGAAGTAGTCGATGTAGATAGACTCTATTTGCAGCATGGCACGCCGTGTTGATTACTTTGGCCCAAAACTTCTCCGACGTGCTGTAGTCATCAAGCATTGCTCTTGCAAGAGTGATGAGTGTCTTGTTCTTCCTTTCAACGACACCATTTTGTTGAGGAGTGTATGTGGACGAAAACTCATGTTTCACTCCTTCACGGTCACACCACTCCCCAATGTTGTAGTTCTTGAATTCGGTGCCGTTGTCACTCCGGACCTTGATGATGGGAAGTTGAAATTCCCTTTGAACGCGGTTGGCGAAGGTCTTGAACACTTCCGGAGTTTCACTCTTGTCACCTAGAAATAGAGTCCAAGAATAGCAAGAGTAGTCATCAACTATAACAAGACAATAGAGGTTACCGCCAAGGCTTTGATATGTGAACGGTCCGAAGAGGTCCATGTGGAGTAGCTCAAGTGGCTTGGAGGTTGACATCATTGTCTTCATTGGGTGGTGTGAAGCAACTTGCTTCCCGGCTTGACAAGCGCTACAAAGCTTGTTCTTCTCAAATGTGACATCCTTCACGTCGGTCACCATCCCAAGCTTGAATGACTTCTTGAGTTTGCTCATCCCAATGTGCGCTATGCATCGGTGCCATAGCCAACCCAAGCTTGTCTTAGTGAAAAGACAAGTGGATAAGCTTGCATTCTTATTGGAGAAATCTACTAGGTAGAGATGTCCATGCCGAAATCCTTTGAAGACTATGTCTTGGCTTGTTTCACTACTCACAACAACATCATTTTTGCTAAATATGCATGTTAGTCCAAGATCACATAGTTGTGCAATAGAAAGTAAATTAAAGCTAAGTGACTTAACGTACAAAACATTAGAAATGGATAAATCATTTGAAATAGCAATTTTACCTAACCCAATTACTTTTTCCTTAGAGTTATCACCAAAGGTTACTTGTTCATGATTGCCGGGATTTTCTATGGTGGTGAACATACCATCATTGTCGGTCATATGTTGGGTGCACCCGCTATCGAGTACACAATGCTTTCCTCCGGCTTTATAGTTCACTTACACACATGAATTCAATTTTTAACTTTAGGCACCCAAGCCAACTTAGGTCCTTGTATGTGTGATACAAGTGTCTTTGGGACCCAAAGTTGCTTGGTGAGCTTCCCCTTCATGTCCTTCATGTCTTTGCCGATGAACCTAGCCTTCACCTTGCCATCTACTTTACTTAAGAGATAGTAACGATCATTGAAAGTAGATTTGTAATTAATAGGCAATTTTGGAGAAGGTCGGTTAGGAAGAGGACACTCCCTTGTGTGGTGACTGGTGACCTCACAATATTGGCAATAAGAACCAACTTCCTTGATGAAGCTTGTTCTAAGCTCCGGTGAGGGCACCTTTCCTTTGTTGGGCACCGGGAAGGATCCAAGTCCTCTCTTGTTGAAGGCCTTTGCTTGTTGGAAGAGGATTTCCTTGTGTTTGACCTCCCCTTTTGAAAGTCTAGCCACACTAGTGCGGAGACTCTTAATTTCTTCCAACAAGTCCTTCTCCCTAGATTAGCTTTCAAAGGCAAAGACTTGTGCAAATCATTAATAGCATGAGAAGTAATGGATATCTTATCATTAAGAGTTTGCTTCTTTATATTTTTCAACTCTTGATCAAGCATGTCATGAGCAAGGTTAAGTGTTTGATTTTCTTGTATTAACTTGTTGTGATCTTCCAAGAGTGTTTGGTGTGCTAAGTTAAGTTCATGATTATCTAACTTGATTTTAGCCTTTTCTTCCTCAATTTACTTGACATGAGATTTGAGCGTATCATGCTCTTTGAGTATGCTTTCATACTTGTCAAGCAAATCGAGGTTAGCACTCTCAAGTTTAGCACGAGTTTCTTCAAGCGCTTTAATCTTACTCTTTTCCCTCTTAACGATAGCATGATATTCATTTATCAAAGAAGTTAAATCATCAGAGGAATGCTCATCGTCACTAGAGTCATCACATACCTTGGTGTTACCTTTTGCCATGAGGCACATGGGCGGTGAATGAAGAGGTTAGTCATCATTGTTGGCAATGGCAAGGCCGGCCAAGCTTTCTTCTTCCGCTTCACTCTCTTCATCACTTGTTTCTTTGTCGGTGACCCATTCATTTGCCTCACACATGAACACCTTTTGTGGGCCATTTCTCTTCTTTGGGAAGAGTCTTGCCTTCTTGCCTTTGTCACGTTTCTTCTTCCCAAAGGCTTTTGGTTTGGGTTTGGCCTATTCTTCATCATCATCACTCTCTTCAAGCTTGCGATGCTTGCTCTTGTAGTTCTCTCTTCTTTTGTCCGGTTTTGGACAATCATAGGATATGTGGCCTTGATCACCACAATTGTAGCAAGTCTTGTGATCATCTCTCCTTGGTAGAAACGATTTCTTCTTGGGATCAAAGGTGTATCCCTTCTTGGTAATCTTGGAGTTCAAGCGTGAAAACTTTCTCATCATCAATGCAAGCTCATCATCATCATCTTCACTTGATACTTGCTCTTCTTCACTTGAGCTAGGCTCAACCACCTTCTTCTTCTTGAGGCTTGTTTTCTTGGTGGAGGCCTTTATAACAATTATTTTTGAGGATGATTGCTCAATCATCCCAGACACACTCATCTCATGAGCGTGAATTTCTCCAATGAGCTCTGAAACTTCAATGTGGTCTAGTGACTCTTTGGAGCATGGAGTTGATGATGTTGTACTTTGGCTTGGGAAGGAGCATGAGGATCTTGCGGTTGATGAGTCCCTTACCAAGAGAAGCAATGTCAAGAGCATTTATTTCTTCAATAAGCATATTTAAGCGAGAGAACATCTCATTGATATTTTCATGAGGTAGCATCTTAAATTCATCATATTTTGCTTTAAGCATGTGATATTTAAGTTCCTTGACTCTAGAAGAACCCTCATGAAAAGCAAGCCCAAATTTCACAAGCTTTTTCCTTACTAGCAATCCTAGAAAACACATCTTGACTAATACATTCATAGATTGCATTCCTAGCTTTGGCATTCCATTTAATTTGATCACCAACATAGTTGTGTTCTCCAAACCCCGCGTGGGTCGCTTCCCATACTTCGGGCGCAATAGCCTCTAGATAAGCGCGCATGCGTGCTTTCCAATAGGCAATGTTCTTACCCTCGAAGATAGAAACCGAACTACCAACCTTGGCCATTTTTAGCTCTCTAGCGGTGAAGCTAGAATGATCCTATGAGCAACCTTGCTCTGATACCACTTGTAAGGATCGAATGCCCAAGAGGGGGGGTGAATTGGGCTTCTTTAAAAAATCTAAGCAATAACTTAATTCCTAAAAACCCAATTCCCTACGCAAACTATCTATGCATTCAAGTAAATAGAAACTTTGCAGAATATAAAATGCATAAACGTAAGGGAAAGGAGGAGGATGCAAACTCCTGAGGAGACACGAGGATTTATCCCGTGGTTCGACAAGATCGTCAAGATCTTCCTACATCCACGTTGTGGCACCCACCAAAGGGTTTTGCCATACCCAAGTCACCGAGACGAGGGATCTTCACTATTCCTCTCCATTTGCCAACCTCGACAAGGTGGAGCTCAAGCCTTGTACAACTTCAACCCTGTGAGCTTCCACAAACGCCTTGGCAAGCTCCATAAGTCTCCTCACAGTTACAAACACCAAGGGCACTCCCTTGAGGCTCTCTCACTATCATAGAGAGTCCACTCACCCAGAATGGAGGCACACAAGCTCTTTCTCTAGCTAGTTCTAGCCTAATTCTTGGTGTATAGGTGATCAAAATGATGTGGAAGTGATTGCTCTTGGTCTTGAACGCTTGTGGATGTGTTGATAGTGTCTGGTGATCAAGACTTGGCGAAATGACAGGATTAGGGGGTATTTATAGCCAGCCTCCCCGAAATAGCCGTTGAAAAAGTAGGCTGACAAAACTTTACTGTGAACACCGGATGATCCGATATCTCCCCTTTAGTTATCATCGGTCAAGTTTACTTTAGTTGACGTCATTGTGTCAGATATGACCATTGTTAGACCGATGTTGCTCCTGTCTTCTCGTCGGATGATCCGGTGGCTCTTCCTCCAGGATTGACTCAAATTTGATGCTTACTGGAGTGATTGACCGATGTGTATATTTCTGTACATCGGATGATCCGGTGCTACACTTGGTTCAATGATATTGCAAACTGTACTGATGGACCGATGTAGATGAGCCATTCACATCGGATGATCCGGTGAGTGCTTTGTTCTGAGGTCTTCTTCTTCAGTTGAACCAACTCGACCGATGTGTATATTTCTGGAACCATCGGTTGATCCGGTGAGTTGATTTTGTTTGCTTCGACTTGTTTCTAAGTGATTTTGTATCTTGCTCGATTGACCTCTTTGATATTTGTTGCAAAGGCATTTCTGATGATCTTCAAGCATTGAATGTTGTCAATTTAAAGTTGAATGTTTTTGACATAAGAGCTTTCACTTCTTGTCTTCATATAATTGATTTGATCTCATAAATTGACTGTATATGGGTCTCCAATAACATATGATTTCATTTGATTGAGTGATTATGGGGACCTTGCATTGACAAATTCATTAGTAAAATCCAATGGTTGTCATTAATCACTGAAACCATACCTCATGGGGGCCTAGATGCTTTCACATGTATTAAAGCCCTAGAGTGTGTGGGAACTCTTCCCCAAAAATCTTAGGCCGATTCTTTATCCACATTGAATCGATTCGAAGATTTGAAGAGGTATTCTTGACCTAGCCCTAAATCCTTCAAAATTCAATTCTTTTAGGTCTTTTGATAGAAACTTCTTCACAAAAGTTGTTCTCTACATCATTGTGATCATATCCCTGGAATATTGTGGTCGGATCCGTAGATTTTGCAAAAATCTTCAAGATTAGGGTTCTTACTATGTGTACCAGACTAGTGCGACTCATGCAGACTAGTCCGGCCCTTGGGCAGACAAGTCTGCCTTACACAGTAAACATCCTAACCTTGATCGATTCTGCAAATTCTAATGCAATATTCCACTTCTTTGAACTCATAGGCTCTCTTTTACATCACTTCTCAGGGACGATGTCGGATTCTGACTACACGCCCCTTTCCGATCCCGAGGCCGATGCAGGGAGGCAAGCACACTATCGTCGGGCTTGTGAGGAGCGAGAGCTTGCTATATCTCTCCTCAAATCGCAGTCTGAAGCAAGGAAAGCAAAGAGAAGCTCACAACTCAACTGTTGCAGAGGCTGCCCCAAGGAAGAAAAGGCTTGTGACCATGAGCGAGAAAGCAAAAACTCAAGAGGCTAGAAGGTCCAAGGACAAGGGCAAAGCGCCACTTGAGGAGGCACCCAAGAAGAAGGCTCCTGGTGTTAGGAAGCCTGCAAGCAAGGCTAAGAAGGGACCCTCTAAACCCATAGGCCCCTTGAAGATGTCCTCGCCCGCCAGGAATCCTAACCGCCAAGCTACTTTCGAAGCTAACATTTTCAAAGACAAAGGGGTTGAGAAGGCAAAGAAATTGAGGATGGTCAATGTGTATCAATGGGAAAGGAGCACTAGATACCCTCGTTTTTGGTGTGATTTCCACTGTGACTACTACAGGACAGTCTATATGTCCGAGCAGACTCTAGCGACAGATGCCCAATGGATTGATTGGGACTATATGGCACAGAAGAATCACTTGGCCTTCAATGCCGTGATTGAAGCCATTGAGCGCCATGGATTGAAGAAGCTTATGACATTTCAATATGATTGGAATGTTGAAGTCATCACACAGTTCTACTCCACTGTCTATTTTCACACCGATGGAGATTGAAGGATCACTTGGATGACTCATGGAGAGCAATACACCACAACTTATTCGGAGTTTGCTCAAATTATTGACTTGGAAGATCAACTTGAGAATGAGATTAACATTTCCAACCTCAAGGCGGTTGATCGAGATACCTTGGATTACATGTATCCAAGTCATGCAGTTTATGAGGCTGGGCACATTTGCAACATCAAGCCCTTCTATAGTGTCCCCAACCGTGTGCTTCGGAAGACGATAACTCCCAATGATGGAGATGCGGACATCATTCAAGGAAATTTGAGACACTTAATGATGCTCATTGATGGAGATGTCCGATTCAATGTGGTGGACTATATCTTTGATGACATCTTCAACATCTCTCACACACCCAACCGATCATGTGGTTATACTCCCTATATTATCTTCATGATCGAGAAGGTGTTCGAGCTAACTTCCAAGAAAGACATTATTCATAGAAGACTCCGTCCTCAGATACCTCCTCAAGAGCCCCCTGCACCTAGAAGGAAGAATGTGGATCCTCCTGCCTCATCCTCTCACTTTGTGGCTTCACCACCACCTCCTCCTCCTCCATCACAATTCGGAAGTGGCTTCTTCAAGTGCTTCAAAGCAATTTTCACCTCTTGTCGAAAGGTGGAAGTTCGGCAACATCGCATGAAGCATCGCCAAGAGAAGTATCTCAAGGCAATGTGCGACAAGCTCGAAGTCCCCATATCTCCTGCTGTGGAGAGTGATAGAGAGATGACTCCATTTCGGGAGTTCACCGCCGAAGAACTCGCTCAATTTGGTGATGTTAGCACCTCCACGGCGGCTCCATCCGAGGAAGAAGGCGGTGATGAAGATGTCGATGATCCGGAGGCCACGTAGAGCGATAGTGAGCGACTACCAAGGCAGAGATGACGATGACGACGGTGATGATGAGTAGATTTTAGGGCTCTCCTTCTCTCCTTTCCTTATTGGTGTCTTGATGCCAAAGGGGGGAAGATTGAAAGGGAGCACTTAGAGTTCTAATAGTCATTATCTATTTTGATCCTCTATGGACTGCATTATGTTTTTAAAACTCTCTTATTTCAATCTGTGTAAGACTTAATCTCTATCATGGGTTGTATGCACTTCACAATGTTTGCTATGCTTAATTTTGATGTGATGCTTCAGTGCACTTATTTATCACTCATATTTATTGTCTTATCATAATTTATGAGCACATCACTTAGACACCCAACCATAACATGTATATGTATGATAACTCTTTCAATTTCCTTACTCTTGATGCATACATTGAGGGGGAGTTACTCATACACATACATGTTATGAAAACAAATTATTGTTCTTTTGTTGAAGCTTAATGTGTTGTCATCAATCACCAAAAAGTGGGAGATTGAAAGTACATCTAGGCATCCCCGTGGGTTTTGGATGATTGATGACAACAATTAAGAGACTAATGAGTTGAGTTGATCTTAAGCACAGGTGTGATGATTGAAATGTGACAAAATCCCTCAAAAAGAAAAAGGTTGAAACGGGCGTCGAAGGCTCAAGCATAGAAATTAGGGTTTCTATTGTGTTGATTTTAGACTAGCTGTATCAAGTGTGAAGGTGGTTGTATCATGTGCATGAACATCATCCAAGAGGGCTCAAAGTGGTAGTTGAGAGAAAAACCTAAGTGAGAAGCCCATTTGAGAGAAAAACTCCAGTGACCAGACTTGTCCGGGCTTTAGGCCGCACTAGTCTGGGGTAGCCAGTTTAGTCTGTTTTGGGTCGGACTTAATGTCTCTGGTTGAGTTCGGACTTGTCCGTATGGGTACAGACTAGTCCGTTCTTTTCTTGGTGAGCAGATTTGGAGCTAAGTCCTGGAAGGTCAGACTTGTCCACCACATAGGCCAGACTAGTTCGGACCCCAGAGTAGTCCGTTCTGTGACGAACCAAAGCATTTTGTGTGAGTTCGGACTTGTTCGTTGTAGTACGGACTAGTCCATTCGAGACTTAGTGTGAGATCCCAAGCCAAGTCGTGGAGGTCGGACTTGTACGCCCTAGTGGCCGGACTAGTCCGGGCCAACCTAGTTTAGTCCGTTTTCTGCCGGACTAAAACATTCTGTCCTACTTCGGACTAGTCCGTTTTTGGTCGAACTAGTCTGGGTTGCCATGACAGTTTGAGATTCAAACGTTTGGCAGGAACATCACCAATTTTGTCGATCGGTGACATAAAATTGTCGATGATCCCAAGAGATCGGACTAGTCCGTGGTACAGGATAGGATTAGTCCAGATTTGGGCTGTTTGCAACGACTAGCTGTTGGGACCCCTATAAATAGGGGACCCCGACCCCTATTTGATAACTCTTGAACTCTAGCGCCGCCACACAAGTTCTCGAGCCTTCAAAGCCTTCCACTTCTTGCCCTCTAAGACCAATCTTGAAGAGATTAGGATTTGAGAAGGAGAGTGAAGGAAGATTATCGTGTTTTGGCTCTCGGTTTGATCTCATACACTTGGTGTTGTGTTTTGTAGCTTGTGTGAGTTGAGTTTTGTGTGCTCCTTGCTGTATTGATTCGTGGGAGCCTCAACTTGTGAGCAGCCCCAAGAAACTTGGTGATTGCCCTTTGATATAGTGGAAACCAAACCGACCATTATGGTGGCTTGGTGAGAAGAGGGTCAAGTGAGACCCGACCCTTGTGTTGACTTCTCAACATGGATGTAAGCTTCTTTGTAGAGTTGAACCACGGGATAAATCGTGTCTCTCTTGTTACTTTACTTATGATAACCACTAGAATTGATATTAGGGCTCATATCGTTCTGAATATTGTTCATCATTGAAATCTTGCAATCTATTTGATTATATTTGTCAATCTAAGTTATACTAGGTTACTAGACATTGGTTCCATCTTTATTGGACCTAAATTCCGCAAACAACTTGTAGAAATCAAGTTTTAGGTTTTCACCCTGTACTGAGCGGACTAGTCCGGCCCTGACCAGACAAGTTCGGTCTCAACATTTTAATTTTGTTTGATTAACCCATTTCTTATCATATTGCCTATTCACACCTCCCCTCTAGGCAACTTTCACGCAACAATTAGCGCACGAGTCATTCCTCACCATCTTCAGGGAACCACAGGAGAGCGCCACACGTCGACTGACCCAATTTGGTGCCAAGAAGTAGTCGTCTGAACCAGGGGCTCGACCGACTTGGTCCTAGCGCCCCTCGGTCTATGCTTTCTTCTGATCACTGATTTGTGGGTTCCGGTTCTCACCCCGCGTGAATTCATGTTGGATTTCCTCGGGTACACCTGGAAATGGATCCATAGATCCATGTGATATCACGTGTGATCGCTTGATTGGTCGAAAGGTAACTTTTAGGGATGCTCCATGCATTTCTTAGTATTTTGGGGCTTAATTCACCTACGTGCAAATATACACTAACACTTGTGAAAATGGTTAGTATTAATCCCTATCACTATGTTGCGTTCTTATTTTTATAATTTTTATAAGATAAATTGATGATCAAATTTAGCATTTAAGAATCGTCAACAGATGGCAATGGCTCAAGTCGGTGGAACAAAAACCCGTCTAAAACGAAAGATCGCGAGTGAAATTTATGACCTGCACCCGTGGGTGAGGATTGACACCCACACTTGCACTTGTTAGTCTCACACGAGTTTCGGATGCCAATTTGATTTGGCACTCCATAAACATACTACAACGTTTGATAAATAATTGTAACAAAAGTCATCCTATTTGAATGGTAATATAGCAAAAATAAGAGTTTCTTATAAAGATTATAATATAAAGTCATGTTTGGTACGGTTCAAGATTCACACAGAATCAGAAACAATTTCGTTTCAAGCTAGAATTAGTATCAGACACCAGATCAGAATCACATTAGAACTGTTCTGCTAGCAATTCTGTTTCACTAAAAGTAGAAATAAGAGAGAGTGCATTGACCTATTTACCTCTTACTGTTTTGTGAGTTTTCTTTGTTTTTCTTTGTGTTTATGTAATCACTTTTAATATAAAAAAGAAATTGCCCTCTGGCCATCTCCTGATTCTTTTCCTTCCATTTGATTTTTTTCCTTCCATTTTTTTTTCTCTTCCAATCTCTTGTTTGTAGAACCTTCCAGGAGAAGGTTGAGAACGGGAGAAGCGTGGGTTTGAAGCTTCCCCGGTTCGAACCTTCCCGAGGAAGCTTTAACCTGGGTGTTTCCGTCTTGATGGCACAACCCGTAAATACACCCATCTTCCTACCCTCTTGTGCGCCCGCCTCCACTTCCGCGCTGCAGAACACTCTTTAGTGATTCGACTCTGCAGTTCATTTTTCAGTTCCGTTTCTGTGTGTTCCATTTCTACTATTTACCGTTTCAATGAGAATTTTCTGATTTAATGGTGAACCGAAACCGATTCACTCATCCGAACGGGCCCTAAGTTCGGATAAGTAAGATAGATAAATAATTATATAAATAAAGATCGAAATTGACCTTAAATTTAAATACTAACTTCTAGATTATTTTGGAAAATACCAACCGTGCCAATCGGCAGCAAACCTTCAATTTTCAGCGAACTCCCGACTATATGGAAGCCACTGAATGAAAAGGAAAAAAATAACACCGGACCAGCAAACTTATAGATAATTGGGATTTTAAGGAGCAAAGATGAAGGAATAGTATAGATTCGTTTGGTTGCAGCAACCGTACAAACATCTCGGCAGATGTCTTGTATATCTGCTCAATAAATGACACTATGCTCAGAATAAATTCTACTCACGGATTAAGACCACGACGAATGGATTTAACAATTAACAAATAGTCTAGATTAAAAAAGCTCGGTCAAATTCCACGGGAATCATTTCAGGGTGGATATTAAAACTTCTTGTGAATTTAATGTCACGGTATTCTTGTATCGCCGGTAAGGGGGTTTGGGTACCTTCGGTACTATGTGCAGAAATAGAACTTTGGAAACTTCTCAGTATGTCATTTGCAGACGCTGTTCCGGAGAACTGGACACCCCGCGTGTCTTGGAAATAGCAAGGGTATCAGCTTGGCGAGATCTGGCTGCTGGCAAATATGATGGAATGAAGTCGAAACTATGACCAGGGGAGGCGGCAGCACATTCAGCCATGAAGTTCTAGAAAAGGAAACAGTGATCAAAAGAGAAAAGGTGATGTTTGGAACAAGAACAACCACAAAAAAAAAAGTGCATTGTGAAGCATCAACATGGAAATAGTAAAATGGCAGAAAATAAGGTGGATGTGAAACAAGTAAATTAGAACAACAATCATTTTAAGCTAGCCACACTACCAAATTTGCAAGTTGTTTATTCATTCAAAGTTAAAATCAGTTTACACTTGATATACATCATGTTGGAAAACCGGAACTAAATTTTGATAATAAAATTGCTTAATCTGGCCGGGGGGGCACACGGCTGTAGGCCCCTTACAGATAAAAACACATCTAAAACTCTTTAGGACTCTTTCTAAAATATTTGAACTTAAATTCTAACTCTATCTCTAATAACCAATCGTATCTGATTCGGACACCCTCTAATCTCTAGTTTATTCTAGAAAACGTGATTAACTTCAACACACCTCCTTAATCACGTTTTCTAGGACACACTTACTAAGTTAGGATGTAGACACACTACACCCTCCAAGACGAAAACATCACCTTGGGCAACCATAGGACAAACACATCACCCCTTGGAACGAACACATCATCCCGTACGATTTTGGGCGAACACATCATCCCCGAGACGAACACATCATCTCGTAAACTAACACCTATGAGAGGAACACATCATCTCCTGTGACGAACACATCATTCCCTCGGAACGAACACTACATCCTGAGCATGAATTTGAGTGAGATGAACACATGATCCCAAACACTCAACCTCTTCTCAATCACCTTCTTCTTTGGTTCATCTGGTACATTTTTTGGTGCACGTAGCCAAACAAAACTTCCACCAGTCCGAACACGTGTCTGCTGCATTTCGCAGCCAACACAACAACACTCAATTCCTGATCCTCATCTCCTATCTTCTTTCCTCAGGAAAACACCAATATTTTACTAGGCCGAGACCAGTCCAGCCCGGGTACTTCTCAGTTCCAGAATCCACCTCCCTTTGGGACTGAGCAGGCCCAGCTTGGCCTCTTTATCTCTATCTGCAATCACCGGGTCAGACCTCACATGGCCGAGCCTCCCAGTTGTCCACCACGTGACCACCGGAGACGCCCAACCCAACCTTCCGTCATCCTCCGTGAAGCTGCCAAGGACCGTAGCACACACTAGTACACCACCGCGTTCACCTCCCAATGGCGCCGCCTCTGGGCATCCACTTCGCTTGATGCCTGCTGCTGCGCGCAAAATCTCGCCTCCCGACGACACCGTTGACCCCCGCGCTCGAGCCCCACGATCCCCGCCGCCTTGAAGTCGTGTCGTTCCTGATCAGAACAGATTGAAGCGCTGCTGAGTTGGCCTCCCCCGACGCATGGTTCTGCCTCCCGCTCGAGATCCAACTTTGGGTTGTCACCTGCCGTCGCTCAATCCGATGAATCTGGCCGCCGCTCCTGACATGACTTCGAGCCTCGGTCTGCTCCTCCATCGATTCGAGCGTGCAAAGTGTGTCTCTAGCCACGTTGTCTCCCCGCCGAATCCGCCTCCAAATCGACCGATTCTGTGGGGATCAGCCCAATCTGGTTGCTACCCGCCGGATCTGCTCTGCCATGGCCGCCCTTCATCGACCGCATCCACCGGGATCTGCTCGTTCCGCGCCGGCATCCCGCGTCGGGTCCTGAGCCGCCCCTCCTGCCCTCCACCTTCTGCTCGCCCGATCCCGGTGCACGTCTGTGTCCACCCCGGGAGCACGTCCTCCCGGGGCTGATCCAAAACCACCCAACTCTAATACTAATTGTTGGAAAACCGGAACTAAATTTTGATAATAAAATTGCTTAATCTGGCTGGGGGCACATGACTGTATATAAAGGCCTCTTACAGAAAAATACCTCTAAAACTCTTTAGGACTCTTTCTAAAATATTTGGACTTAAATTATAACTCTATCTCTAATAACCAATCGTATCTAATCTGGACACCCCCTAATCTCTAGTTTATTCTAGAAAACGTGATTAACTTCAACACATCATATCATATTTCGACGATTACCACTCTTGTGCCGAAGCATGTGGACAAATTGATATCCTCAATTGGAACTGCTTCAAAATCAGCTTACCAAATATAAGTAATGCAATGGATTAATGGCCTAAGAACCTGATGCATAGTTAGTCCAAAAGAAGAAAACAAATAAAAACCTGATGCACCACAGCACCAAGATTTCACTGACAGACTTAAAACTGACCTTGAGCATTTGAACCAAGGTTGAGCCCCCGGCAGCAGCCAACCAGAGCATTAGGCTATCCGCAGAGGCATCCTCTAAAGACATATCTTCCTCTACTTTTCCAGTATCTTCCTCTAAATCCTCTAAATTTACACCTATCTAATAGGCTTTACACTATGCCTCTGCGGACAGTCTTAAACAACGGTTCCTATTTCCTATCTCCTAGACGACTGTTCCTATTTTCTATTTCCCAACGGTTCCTATTTAAGACTTACTATTTCCTATTTCCTGTTGTGACCGTTCCTATTTCCTATTCCAGACTTATTGTTTCCTATTTTCTATATCACATTTCTTGGCCCAACTCGCACTGACTCTCTCTGAACGACTCTCTTCTTCCTCCCAACTCTCTCTTCCTAACCCGACTATCTTCGTATCCATTTCTCGATCTCCCGGCCCGATTCGCCGCCGCCTCAAGTCCCGATTTTCTGCCACCTGGCTCATTGTGGCCTCCCAGCCCGGGTACCCATGCGGCTAGGCACGCTCGAGCGGTGGTGTAGGCGTGGGGACGATGGACCGGTCGGTGGGCAGGGCAAGCAGTGGAGCCAAAGCGAGCTCCCATCAGCGGGGGCTGCAGCAGCGGCTTGGGAGGGAGGGAGGGAAGAGGCGGTGGTGGCGTCCTGGAAGCTCTGAAACAGGCAGCTGAGGCGTCCTGGGGCAATCGAGGCGACGGCGTAGCCACCTGGACGCTTAGGCACTGTTGTGAAAACACTGATTTTGAACAATCGCCAGCACTACATTCATGCACGTGAGACAATGGCAGGTTCTTTCAGAATAGGTAACCCTCCAACAACTTAAGAGGACTGAATACACTGTACCATGAACATCAGCATCCAATCAAAGGAAATAGTTTTCACAAAAACGAATGGATCGTGAGAACTTAATGTTTTATGAATGCAACATAGAAGTCCATTGGGCAATGTAATTATATTTTCAATTCTTAACCAGGTAAAATCCTATCTATATGTTATCTCAGAAGAGGTATAATGAAATTTCTTAGAATACCTTAATCAGCTGTTCGGCGGTTAGAACATCTGTTGCAGAACTTCCAGTGATCAAGATGGACATTGCACTTTCCTCGGAATCATTTATCAAAATGCTGCATTTGCTAGCACGACGAATGTACTCAATTCTTTCACCAGTTGGGCCAATTACAGCTTCAGCATAAAATATTGGAACTTGCATCTTTTTCTTAATCTGTAATCCATCATCCAAGTAGATACTAATCAATTTCAGCACAAAAATGAGAACATGCCACGCGTATAAATTGGATTTTCCTTTAGAAATCATACAAACCTTAGAATCAATAGCGGTAGACTGACTAGTTAATGAAGGTGGAGCCACATGTGGTGGTGCTTCTGGTTCACATGCAGATACACGACAGTGTAGAAGATTTTCAACAGTTGTTGAACGATGTATCCTGAAGGATGGAGATGCTTCTCGTCCATGTGCAGAAATACTACATGTTGGAGGTAGTTCAGTAGCATCTGACAGAAATTCCGTAGCTGGGTGAGCTTCACTTCCATGTAAAGATATACCAAAATGTGTTTGGTTATCGATTTCAGGTGATTGATAGATATGTGGCCTTCGATGATCTTGTTGTCCATACACAGATATAAGGGAGCGTATTCTTTCAAATGTAGCTGATGGATCATTTGGAGTTGCTTGCCATGCATGAGGCTGGTAGCGTTGTGACTCCATAGAAGCTGATAAATAAGCCTCCAGGGGTGGAAATACTTTTGTCCCACGCGCACATATACCATGGTTTGGTGGTGTAACTGATCGATATCTCCTTAAAGATGTAGGTGCTTCCCATCTGTATTCAAATGTATCACCATGTGCAAGATTTCCCATAGGATGCCTACCCCTCAAATAGCATGTATCAAGCGATGGTTCAGGTTGACTATCTTCAGCACATACAGAGTGATAGCCTGCACTAACTGGGTGCATAAGGTTCTCACGACAGTCATTGTAGTGACATGGGGGCATGTCCATGTGCAAGGTTGGCATAGGCGCCTGAAGAACGAGTTCACAGCATTACATATTGGTAAGGTTAAAAATGTGGTCTCACATTTCAGTATGTACGTTCAATAACTAATTTTGAAACTAGTAGCAACTTACATGAGGGTCAAACAGAGTTATGACACTTCGATCAACCAGATACTTTCTCAGTTGAGAAGCAACAAGTTCCAAAGCCTTGTGAACTCCAGCAGGCAGTCCCCATATTTCAATAACCCTATCCTCTTCCAGTGCAACAGGCGGCAGGTCACCATCTGAACAGTCGAATCATATAAGGGATGAGATACAGGCTAAGCAATGCTGAAGGCTAGAGTAACAGTTACATAATATCAACTGAAATAATGGCACACTCATATTGCCCAAGGCCAAATGGATTAAATAGATTGTTATTTAATAATCTTAGAAGAAGTTGAAGCTTCCAATTACTACCTAAAGCTGAA
Organism: Tuctoria greenei; assembly: GCA_036927565.1. NCBI lineage: Eukaryota > Viridiplantae > Streptophyta > Magnoliopsida > Poales > Poaceae > Tuctoria > Tuctoria greenei. Next base: position 128,662,168 of record JAYESD010000007.1, on the reverse strand, counting down.
CTTACACCACTTCAATTCAAAGACGAATGAGATGAAAACCATGATTCATCTTGTTTAACAGTATTATGTTATTTTGACGATGTCATGGTAGAGACTTCCTTTCTGTTGCATTCATCGAATACTCATTTCAGTGCCAAAGATGGTATCATTACATAAATTTCCAAGAAACCAGTTAAAGAATAACAAAAAGGTACACAAACAAAAACAGTTAAGGAACTAAAGAGTTCTAGTGAATTTTATACTTTACCAGAACTCTTTGGATGTAGCTGAGTTTCAGTTCAGAACAAGCAAAGACAAGTCTCTGCTTGTGCAATAACTAACAAATCAATCATTTTCTCGGAATCATGAGGTCACGGGTTCGAGTCCTGAAAACAGCCTCTTACGGAAATGTTTTTTTATGAAGAGATAGTAGGGGAAGCTCCGACTGTGTTATATTAATAAATATAGGGCAATCCAGAGATTGCAGTACAGAGGTTTCCGATTTACAGAGGGGTGACTTTCACATTCCAGATTTTAGAATGGTGAAATTCAGCCCAGCTAGCCATTGTAAGGTACAAGAGTTTTGTTGTTCTGGGAACCTAGTACATTGTAACATAATGGTAGTATGGAAGGAATTCTTCCAAGTGGGGAGTGAGGAAGGGGATCCCCTGAAGATTAGCTCATTCCTTTGTTTCCAGATTTCTCAACTTGCCGTGATAAAGATCTCCATGAATGGTGGTCCTGACCAGCTTCTTTTGGCTTCTTGGATCATTGTGAAGAAAGACAAGTTGTGGTTCCAATTTATTTGAAGGGTGCCCCAACATTCGGTACTGAACTCGCATTCGAAGAACAAATGATATGTGAGTTCTTCCAATGTCGTGGTGCAAATCACGCAGGAGTAGTCGTTGTTTTCGATTTGGTACTTCTTTTTTTTAGTATGTTTCTGGAGTTCAGTCTGTCCAAAAAAAGTAGCCAGCAGAATATTTTCAATTTCTTTGTGAGCTTTGTTTTCCAAATCCAGGTTATTGGTGCTGGCGGCGTAATGTCTCCGAAGTTGTTGTAGATTTTGCTTGCAGAGAAACCCTTTGGGGATGCTTTGTAGGTCTAGACGTCGTTCGTGTTCTGTAGATTCTGGATGAGGGTTGAGAGGAGGTTGTATTCTTGTAGGGCTTGGGTGGATATTGGCGTGTAGAAGTTGACGTGCATGTCCTGCGTGGCATTGTATTGTGCTATTGATGCCTCCGGTTGTCTTGCATACGTGTACAGGGTGGGAAAAGTTTCAGATAAAATTGGTGAGTGCCATTAGTCCTGCCACATGTTAACTATGTCGCCTAATCCAATACATACCTATGTTTTTTGTTTGAAGTTTCCATTGACTCATGATGTCTTTGAACCAGAAAGAGCCTCTGTTCACCAGCTGATGAGGCGGGGTTCCATCTGAGCAGTATGAACGATAGATCATCTGTACCCAAGGGCTATCCCTCTTCTTGTATAAGTTGTCCAGGAACTTTTGTATGAGGGTCTGGTTCATGAGCTTCAAGTTTTTTTATCCCGATGCCTCCTTTTGTCTTTGGTGTTGTTGTCTGCTCCCATTTGACCAATGGTTTTCTTTTGCCCGTGATGTCCGATCCTCTCCATAAGCATGTCTTCCTAGATTTGTCTATTGAGTAGATGACTTTGGGTTTCAGTTTTATGGAGTACATGGTGTAGATTGGTATTGCTGTAAGGAGTGAGTCTAGTATGGTGCATCTGCCAGCCATGGATAGGTAAGTGGATGTTGTTGTGAGTGTTCTTTCAATTTTTGTGGTAAGTGGGAGGAAGTTTGATGCCTTAGGGATGGTGGTCCCTAGGGGAACCCCTAGGTATGTGAAGGGGAGGCTTCCGAGCTTGCAACCAAAGGTGGCTACCATTCAGATTGTGTGCTGGTGGGTTAGGTTGATCGGGATTAGGGCTGATTTCTGTAGGTTGATTTTCAGACCTGTGGTTGCTGTGAAGGCTACGAGCAAGGATTTGAGGAAGAAAAGTTGTTGCTGTGAGGCTTGAAGCGTTATGAGCGTGTTATCGATGTATTGGATCAAAGGGAAATCTAGGTCAGCAAGATTCGGAAGTGGGGGGGGGGGGTAGCAGACCTCTGTTTTTTGCGTTGTTTGTGAGGTGTTGTAGAAGGTCTGCGGGTATTACAAACAATGCGGGTGATAGGGGGCATCCCTGTCGGACCCTTCTACGGAAATGGAAGAATTTACCTAGAACGCCATTTAGTAGGATTGCCGAGGTGTTGGTTGACAGGATGTTTTAGGTCCACTCGATCCATTGCTGTGAAAATCCATTTTGGAGCAGGGCTCTAAGGATGGCGTCAAGTTCCATCATGTCAAAAGCCTTTTTAAAGTCAAGTTACAGCATAACTATTGGTCTTCTTGATTTTTTGCATTGGTGGAGGATTCATAGTTCCATGCTATGCAATCTTGTATGGTTCTTGTTTTGATGAATCCATATTGGTTGGTGTGAACAATGTTGCGGAGATTTGTTTGTAACCTGTCTGCCATCAGTTTGCTGATCAGTTTCATGCTGGAATTTAGTAGGGAAATTGGCCTGTAATCCGAAGAAGTTTCTGGTGTTGGCTTTTTGGGTATGAGTGTGATCAGCGAGCTGTTAATAGGTTCTAGGTTGCATCCTTGCATGAAGACCGCATTGCAGAGGTTGTAGATATCATTCTTGATGATATCCCATAATTTTTTGTAAAATCTGTTGTTGAAACCATCCGGGCCTGGTGCCTTGTCTCTGGACATGTCTTTGATTGTGCGGTCTATATCCTCTGTTGTGAAGGGTTCTGAGAGTGCTTGGAGGTTTGGATGTGGTGTGACAATATTTTCTAACCCCTCCCATAATGTGATTGTGTTGATAGTACCTACCCTCTGTTTGAAATCAGTCCACAATAATGTTTCCTTTGCCCCGTGTTCCATGACCGATCTTCCGGAGTCGTCTTTTAGACTGGTTATCAAGTTTCTTCTGTATCTGCTTGTTGCTGCTGCCATGAAGAACTTGGTTGGTTCATCTCCCATTTTGTCCATCTTTCTGTATATCTTTGTTTTCAGTATTATTTCTGTTGTTGTAGGAGAGTTTGTATGTGCTTTTTGATGAGGTTTCTGAAAGCTACTTACGGATGGCTCAGCTGCCTTTGTTCTTCTAAGTAGTCTATCACTTGGAGTGAGTTGTTAGAGATCTTTAGTTTTTTGGATAAGGATCCAACTGTTTTGCTCCATCTTTTGATAGCTTCCCGAAGTGCCTTGAATTTGTTGGATAAGACTCTGGCTGCATCAAGGCCGTCACTTGGTGTGCTGTTCCAGATATGGCTGACCAGTTCCCTGAATCCTGGCATGTCAAACCAGTAGTTTTCCACCCTGAATTGTTGAGATTTTGGGATGGAGGTCCCTATTTGCACCATGCAAGGGATGTGGTCTGATGTGGTTTTGGCTAGAGGGAGTAGTAAGGTTGCTGGGAAGGAGAGGGACCAGTGTGCAGACGTAAAACACCAGTCTAGCTGTTGCAGAAGTGGCGATGCTTGCATGTTGCTCCACGTGTATTTTCTATCTTTGAGAGGGATTTCCACTAGTCCCATCTGGTTAATTGCATTGTTGAAGGTCTGCATATCATTGGCATTTCCGCCGGGTCTATTTCTGTTTTCTGGTGATCTATAGTAGTTGAAGTCTCCAATGATAATCCAGTCTTGGTCCTCATTGATGTCAAGTGAGGAGAACCAGTCCATGAAGTCTAATCTGGGTTGACCCGTGCATGGCCCATAAACTATACTTAGGGTCCATTCTTTGCCATTTAGGTTCGAAGTGAATTTGATAGTGATCGCAAATTGGATGGTTTGTAGCACAGTCCCTTGCACCAATGCGCTATTCCACCCTATGAGGATTCCCCATGAGGCACCCTGTGATGGTGTATATGCGAAATGATCGAATCTTTTTGGCGCTATTGTTTGATGAGTGTGTGGTTGATCATTTGGAGTTTGGTCTCTTGGATGCAATAGATAAGACAACCAAATTCCTCAATTTTTGCCCGCACCGCATGGTGCTTTGACGGATCATTTAGACCACAAATATTCCAGTTTAGGAAGGACCATTTTTGTTGTGTGTTGTTCTGCATTGGGGAAACCTTTTGTGATTTGGACTTAGTCCCGGACCTAATCCGGGTAGGCAAAGATTATGCCAGAGGGCCAAATGGTTATAACAGTGGTAGATCACATAGTGCGATAAACAAAAGAGGTCTGGCATACAACAACCTCTATGCCGAACAAGGAAATCTACCCCACAAGCCAAGTAGACAAAATGTAGTTAAGCGCTACGATTCATGATATTGACTGACTTCTAGCGCTTTTGACAAAAGAAGCGGAGACTCATTGGTCACTTGTTGGAGTCCCGCCCGCTGCATCCGTGGGCGAAGTAAGGGCGGCGATCACCGTCGTCGCGTGGACGCCGCAGCGCTCCGCTTGTGCATGCAGTTCCGGAATCGGAATGTGAGGATAGAGAGGTGGTGTAGATTCAATTGTTTGAATGGAAGGGAACTTGATTGGTCCCGGAAAGAGATTTCTTTTGGCTTTACCGCTGCGTGTCGAGGATGACGTTGCTGCGGGAGCTGAAAGTGTAGGAGCGGCAACCCTTCTGGTCATCCTAGTTGGCATACGACGTCCATTCAGCGTCGCAGCAATGCGGGGGCTTCGCTTGACCTCCTGCTGCGAGACTGGGGGTGGCTAGCAGGATGCACGTTTGGTGAGTATGGTTCTCGATGTGCTAGAAATGCATGTAGTAGACGATACCTGGACTGGCGGTACCGTGTTACTGGGCAAGTTGGCTTCGGGGGCTGGCCTGTTTGGCTCCGAGCGGGTGCGGCGACTGTAGACCCTGCCAAAACAGTTGGCAGGACGAGCCGGGGAGGGCGGAAAGGATGGTTCTTGGATTGGTGGGAGCGCCCTGAATCTTGTCGTGGGCATGCGCCCACACAGCGCACCCATCGCTGAGGATTCCGCCTGGTCTGAGTTAGGGTTGCCAGAGTTCTGACCCGGCTCAGCGGTGGTCGTCCACCAAGCAGTCTGCTGGGCGGGTAGGGCAGCCACGAGGAGGCGGGCGGAAGGCGTCAGAGTCGAAGGGCCTTGTCCGTTCCGGTTGAACGCTCGGGTCGTCTTCGACGAACTGCAGAGGCTGGGTGAAGATGTTGTAGTTGTGGGCGCGCTGCCTGGGGATGTTGAGGTTGGTGGAGGAGGAGCTGCCTCCTCCGGACAGATCAGTGCCTAAGCTCAACACTTGTTGGTCTTGAGCCGGGCCAGACCAGACGCCCCAACCGTTGTTGTTCGGCTGGTGGGCATCCATTGTTGCTGCCGCTGCATCCCAAACCAGGTCAGGGTTTGGATTTGGGAGGGGGAGGGTTGGTTGAAGTCGCCTTCATGGTCGTCATTTTCCGGTGGTGGCGGCACCGGGAAGGGATGGGGGTTTCTCCCCGGCGGGACGTCATCTTCTTGTGGAGGATTGTTCGGCAGGATGGACGCGCCGTTGAGGACGATGACGGGGCCTGTCCAAGACCATGCCTGTCCTCTGGCGTCGCCGTGACAGATGACGAGGCTACAGGGCACGGATCTTGCACCATTGTAGAGGCACTTGCATGGGACGTAGTCGTGCTGGCCTGGCACATTGTGCCAAGATTGTAGGGAGCCGAACGTCGCTATCGCGGCGTCAATGTGTTGAACATCTTGGTAGTCCAGGGGGAAGCCGAGGATCATTATCCAACCGCGGTGACTGTAGTTGGTTGTTCGCCGGTTGATGTCGTGGTCGTGGCGGGAGAAGCCAATCGCGCGGTTTTCTATGACAATGGGTTCCTCTCTGAGGACCATGTCGCGGTGGTAGCCGAACTCTAGCCTGAAGAGGTCGATGCCCAGCGGCGTGATGCAGGAGGAGATGACTCTCAAACCGAAGTCTTGTTCCAGGACGAGCGCAATGCGATCGCGAAACCAGTCGTACTCATCGTGGTGGATGAGGCCGTCACGGTCTTCCGCGATGATGAAGACTTTGTGGCTTCGGTGCGCTGTCGAACTGAAGTGGATGTTGAGGCAGGAGATCCTCGTCGGCCCGCCGTCGTGGATGAAGAGATGGCCTTGAGGGATGAAGCACTGCGGGTCGATCGGGAAGTTAGCCATGGCTTGAGTGGGTGGTTGGTAGAGGACGAGTTGCTGGGTGTTGTGATGTTATGTTGCGAGTCTATGTTGGCTTAAATAGGGAGCCGGAAGGTGGGGGTCGAGTTTGGCTCCGGTGGGTTTTGTGCATGCACGTGTGGAGTAGGCATAATACTCAGGATGTTCTCTTGTGGTTCCATATCTGGCTGAACAGTGCCGCTGAACCGCTCGACTACCACCGTGCGATGCACAGTGGGCGAGGTGGGGCTAAGTTTGGGGGGTTGTATGTACTTGGGCCTCCACACTAGGAGTCGCCTGAAAGTGGAAGTGCAAACGGCAACTCGGTGTCCTGGCAACAGGCAGCAGAAACAGCGAGCAGGTGCACGACAGGAAGCGGCGAAATGATTCGGACTAAAACATCGAAAGCAGCAGCTGTGAAGAATTAAAGCTCTGCTGTTGTGCTCGATGGGAGTTACTGTGCGAGAAGACTGGGCGGCGTTTGCCTTGGGAAGGGTCAGCTTGTACTCAGCCGCAGGTCTGTCAGTGAAGCCATCGATAGCGAAGATATTATCTCGCTACTGCGGATTTTGCACGTGGTTGGGTGGGCAAAAGTCCACTCTTATAGTTAATACTTGTGCCTTTCTCTCGAAAGTTTGCCGTGTTTGCATTCCGGATCCCGTGTGGATTATGTGTTGTGGGCGGTGATGCCGGATGTTGTGCGGATCCAACCATTGGTCAGTCTGTTTTGAATAGTTGGTGGGCCCATAGCCGTTTTGGAATTGCAGCGGGGGGTTTGGCTGTCATGTGGGTCCGCTTTTGATCAGTGAAAATTCAAAATTTGGGTGGGCCCTTTCCAAGTATGGATGGGGCGGCGGGGTTCGCCTGAGTACGGCTCCCGGCGGCGGCTGGGCGCCCCTTAGGCAGCACTGGGGCGGTGACAAAGAGTGATCGGCTAAGATTGAGGAAGGCCGTGTTCACAGGGATGTCAAGATGATTGAGTTGTGCTCTGTGCCAGGCTGGGATGGGACAGTCGAGCGTGCCGACCCTAATGAAATTTTGTTGAAGCGGTTGGGCGCGGTTGGGGTCGATCCCTTGATCTGGTTCATGGGCAAAGGTGGGGGAAGGTTGGCGGATAGGATTCGCAAAAGAAACTTTCTTGGGTTGGCGAAAAGATTTTCTCTAGGGGATCTGTTGCCACGCAGCTTCTCCTCCTGTCGCCAAATGCGGAGGTCCTTAATCCAGTTTGGACCTCCGTTATGCCAGGGGAAGAAGTAGACATCAAAGTGAGCAGTGGTCACTCTGTTAAGGGAGCGAATCATCCTACCAACTTGGCAGGAGGCCACCGTGAACCGGAAATGCCGGTCGCGGGCCATAGAAACATGAAACCTCCCTAGGTGCCGCCCAGGGCGGCAGTGAGCGCCCAGCCTACCGACTCCTCAGTTAGCAGGAAGGTGAACCGGAGGAAGACTGCTAGCATGAAGAAAGCTCCTTCCGTGGAAGAGGAAGGGTGATGAACAAAGGAGAGAAGATGGAGCACCTTTCTTTGAAATTTTTTCTCATTTGCGAAGGACCATGGGCTGACATCGAGCGTCAGGCGGTCGCCTTCCATGGCTCCGTGACGGCTTGGGGACGCCCGAGGATCAGTTGAAGAGGCATTCCGGTAGCAGGCGACGTGGTGTGTCGGTGGTGGCGACGGTGGGGCAGTGGAGGGTGAGTGGGAGGGAGAGCGCCATGCGTGTTTAGTTTCTTAGTGTGAGGAAATGTTGCCTCTTACAGAAATGTAGGGAAAGGCTGCGTACAAAAGACCCAAATGGGTCGGACCCTTCCCCGGACCCTGCGCAAGCGGGAGCTACATGCACCGGGCTGCCCAAATTTGAAGGCAAGACCAATATTTTCTAATCACATAAAGAACGATACCTGACAACATATAGCACATAGCTGCAGCAGAAACCATTGTTATGACAACACTACATTTCAAAGCGCATTTTAGAGTAGTGGTGAATGCAACCGTGTCTGGGAAAAGATGTAGTTCAATGGCAGGTGCACTTCGGTGATAGGAGCAAAATATACTATATGTTTTTCTATATCAGCTTCACCAGAACAAAGATGCACAGAAGCAGGACTAATTATAAACTTCCATAAACTCAAGTCCAGTTTTGTGTAATGACAAGTTACTAGTAACTATGTCAATAGAGTCATCCAAGAGACCAAGACTACAAATGACAATGATTGATACTTATAGAAGAAAATAGTAGTGTTCGAAAACTTAAATGAGGTACACCAAAATAAGGAAGTTACCAAGGACAAAAATGTCGGTCTGAGAAGCTCGCATGATTGAATTTATCACAGCACCCTGCCTGTCAATAAGGCTTGCAGCCTGTTCACATGGTGTAAGAATCCGTAACACAATTGTATTATTAGATCCCACATCTGAAGCATCATCACCAACTACTAGATGATATACTCTTAGTAGTGCCTCCATGGCTGGAGGTATTGGCTCATCAGGCTGCTCCTTTGCGAAAATGATTACCTTTAAATGACAGAAAAAAAACAGTTCGTGCAAACCGCTATTTTGTATTGAACCAAAACAGAAATCATCTTCTTTCCATGAGCCTTGGGTCTTCCCGACCTCTAAGAAAAGGATACATGGCATAAAAAAATACTCTCAAGAGGCAATAGTAATTTGAGTTGCTCTTTTTTGGATTAGCAGCTGGGTTTTTCTTAGTTAGTCGTAAACTCTTTTCATTTAGTTTATAGATAGTCATTTGGACACCTTTTCAATGTTTCTTTGCTATAGAGCTTGTTTTTGATCTAACAGGGTCCTGAATTCCTGATAATTCGATGTATCATCATTCACTAAAATATGGTACATTAATAGCAATAACATTGTAAGCACCCATGGAGGGTTAGCGTAGACTGTTGAACAAAACCCTGATAATATGATATGAACAGTTTTATATTAATAATTAATTAACAACGAAACAGAACTAAGAAAACTAATGAAATCATAAAGAATTGTTCAATAGTTTTTACTAACTAACCCTAAAAGTCTTGATTCACCGGACACCAAAAATTGCAGCAAATGAACAAACCACATGCAAGAGTGACATCTATTTTGGATTTCAAAAGAAAGACAGACATATTCTTGCCAATAAAATAACTTCTAATAGAATGGAGACAGAACAACATCATCTCCAATAAGAAAGGAAATAAAATAGTTAAGCAAAGTAACAGGAAATCCTAAATTAATTGCAAGATGTTCTGTGACAACTTACAGCATGCTCTGCTGCACAAAGATGACCACCTATAATTTGGACACAGGCTTTTGTTTCCTCACACAATCTTCTAACCCTCTCTCCTCTTTGACCAATGATGGCGCCTACTTTTTGTGCAGGAATCAGCATCCTGAATACACTGATCCCAGGCCAACCAGGGTACCTGTTTCCACCAGTGGTATCACATGAATCTTCATTTTCAGCAGTGCTTTCTTTCAGAACACTCCCAGTCACTTCAGTTCGCTCTGATTCACGCAATTTCCTGGCCACTTCATTAATAGCTTTCTCATTGGGACTTGTCTGCGTCTTCGCCATTTCCACCAGCACTGAAGCATCAGAAAAGACAGGAACAGAGGTGAAACCAGTAACAACAACCTTCGAACATCTTACATGATAGCAGAGAGCTGAACATTCTTGTAAATTTTCGTCATTATAATGTGCTGAGATTGAAAGAAAGCAGTAACTGCAGAGCGCAATGTCGAATAGTCAGGGCATCTCCACAGACACACTGTTGTCCAATACAAATATATGCCACGTTAAGCTAGCAGATAAAAAAAAAACAAGCAGCACTACGTTGTCCTCCGCAATACAGGTCACAGGTGGACGAGTCAACGACGTCTTACGTCTGTTCTCCTCTTAAGTCCAAGCAGCAGTCCTCACCGGGAACCACGATCCTAAGGTGGGAAGAACCTATTAAGCACCATCGGTGATTAATCTCTAGATTTGCGCCCCGAGCTGGAGTAAAAAATAAAGTAAAAGATAACCACGGCTAATGATTAGATCAAGGTGACGCCATTTCGCACCCCAAATGCTCGATGCTAATCCGAAGCCTCACAATCCAGCCCCTTCCCCCCTTTCAACAACCCTAAACTGCGTCGCCTCTTCGAACCGAATGCCGAGTTCGCCCCGAATCCCCGCCGGCGTTGCCTCCCACGGTCAGGCCGTAGTCCGGCGGCGCGCTCCAAGGCGCTGTCACACGCGCCGAGAATAGAGAAAAGAAGAGGGATAGTGGGGAGCCATTGGTTACTGTTACCTCCGCGATGGAAGGGCCCGGCGGGGGCGCGGCGCAAGCGTCAATGGCGTCGAGGAGCAGCCGCGCGGCTGAGCACGAGGGGGATCAAGCGGAGGGTTTTAAAGTTGGTGCGGAGCAAGGGACGAGGGGTTTTGGTTCGGAACTGACGCCGTGTTCACGCCAGCTGTGCGGCGTGGTTGTTGGGCTTGTCGTGGTCCGGGAACTTTAGTGTGGGCTTTCCTAAGACCATCCGCAGTGGTTCACTGTAAAGCTTACTGAACTGTAAATATAGAGTAGATTACTGGAAGTATAGAGTAAGTGTCTAGAGAGGAATACTGGAAGTATAGAGTATATACTGGAAGTATAGAGGGATAGAGTAAGTTTTAGAGGGAACCGCTGCGGATGGTCTAAGGTCCTGCGTAGGGACTTTTGGGTACCGAGGTTTCAAATTTTTTCTAAAATAATATTATTTAAATTGTATTTTTTTTAAAAAAAAAATGTGTCGTTTCAAACAATTGTAAAAGTGGGTTGAAGTCACCCTCTAAGGGAGTAACTCATTCACTGTATAGATGGTAAGAGACCACTTATTAGTCTTCCATAAAAATTGTAATTTTTTTCATTGCTACAGGACTGCACGTAAAATTCTTGTAAGCAGATTTTGCCGCTCAGCAGATGACTTTTTAAGATTTATTTCTAAAATAATCAAAAAATAGATTCATAATATAGTGTTCATAGATGTTTGTTAGCATGTTAAGACGAGAAAGGTCATTAAGGCCAGATATGTTGTCCATTAATGATGTCTGCATTATTTGTCTGTTTGCATGACGATTAGATACACAATCTTACAATCTTCTGAATTCGGTGGTGGGTTCATTTTAATGGTTCTCCAATCTCAGTCTTCCCATAATTCGCATATTTGGTAGGCAATTAAAAATTACCGTGTTCAAAGTTTATTTGAGGAGCGCATGGATAAATGCACATCAACTCTATTAGCCTTCAGATCATTGGTGAAAGACTGAGATTGAGCCACACCATAATCTCTTAGGGGTGATGTGACTTAGTCTCGACCATCTGTTCATGATTTGATGGTTGATCAGCGATGTCACAGGGTGGATTGTCATGAGCTATTTAGACAAATGTATTTTGGTACAAACAAGTGTAAGCATCTCTGATGCTCCAAAGAAAAACAAAACTAAAAGCATCTTGGGACAAAATTATGAATGCTTAAACTTAGCTACATTTTGGGATGGAAGACATAGTTGCAAAGGATAGTTGTTACTTCCACACTCATAAGTAGTCCTGGACTTGGGCTGTGTGGTTGACCCGCAGCCCGTTTGCCCGTCTTGTACTTTTGTGCCGGGTCGAGCGGCACGATGGTGGAAATGAGATCCGAGCATGGCCCATGGCACGACGGGTCATTATCAGAACGTGACTGGCCCAAGCACCAGCCAATATAACTATGTGACTCCACATGTCAGTGGCTCATTTGAAGAGCTAAGTAATTTCCGTAGTAATACATGGATTTTTTTTTAAAAAAATTACTAAAGTTTAAGAAGGTTGTATTACATGTGGCCATTGAATTTGAATTTGAAAAACCTAATAAATTGATGGGAACAAAAAACAAATAAATATAGTTTTTTGTCATTTTTATATCTTGATAAATATATTGATTTTGGCTGTGATTGTATTGCGTAACTTTTAAATAATAATATCAACCTCTAAGATTTTTGGAGATTTTTATTTTCAGAATTTATTTGAATGAATGTGTGTTTGAATTTTAGAGAATGGCATATATGTTATGAGCTTTTGAATCAAATGAGGGCAGTGAAAAGTTACACAAGTGGGAGTGTTTTGAAATAAATTATATAAAATTCCTACGTATAGTCATATAGAATATACACATACACAATAAATTTCACCTCAATATTCTTATTTTTTGGAGATTTATAAAAAGAAGAATATTTACATATGATTTTTTTTTGGAAGTTTACAAAAAATACTAAATGGAGCTATGAAAGCTTGAAACAAATGCTTCCACGTGGTTTAGGATACTTTTTGAAAAAACTTAGATAAAATTCATCACATTTGGACCACATTTGCAGAATCTATACAAGTTTTAATTTTCAAGATGGAATAAAAAATAAAGCATGGGACAAGAACAAGTGAAGAATAGATATACCCCGCTTGTCATCCACACGTTACAGTGGAGTCGGACTAACATGGAATGGGCCACGGTGGAATATGGCCCATTTCCATGCGCGCACGTGCGTGTGGCAGCCACACCTGTCTTGACGTTTACTCCCACCTCGATAATTTATGATGCACCTCCCCCCCTTATAAACTCGAGTGCACCGACCGTCCTCATTGAACTCCCGCCTCCCCGCTGATTTAACATCTTAGTGTGGGCCTCGTCGCTGTGCCGTAGGCTACAAGCGTGTTGGGCCCGCTAGCCTACTTGAGTGTGTACCCGTTGTGGCGGCTCAGTGGGCCTGGCTTCCTGGCAGCCAATTTTTATTTGCCGACATGAGGTTAAGTCTCACCTCATCTAGCTAAGAGGTGGCTTCCCAGTTTATATGTTCACGCACGTGCTTGCTCCCGAACTCACCTGAATAGCACCACTTGTCTCTCTCTCCACACGGGCATCAGTGCGGCTGCGTCACCAGGCCTGTTGGGCCTGCTGGCCGTGCCCTGCGCACTCACGGCCTAGCCTGGCCTGGTTGCTTCCGCTGCTGCACCAACTTTTCTTTCCAGTTCAACAGACGAGCAACTCCACTGACTTTAGGAGTCCAGAACAGAGACAAAAACAGAAACAAAGTTGATAGTTGATCAAATTTTCACATAGACAAGCCAAATTTTTCGAGGGAATAAATTTTATTTATAAGTTCATTACGTACTGTCTTATTAAAAATCTTACACTCATTGTGTGCTCCCCGATAAGGAAAAGAGTATAATTTGTTTGAGTTTTTGTTTATACAATCTAAATACATTTAAAATAACATCATTCTGACTCATCTAGCTCAAGATCCTCCAATGCTTTTATAATTTTTGGATCCTCTAAGCGGTGTTGATCTCTACATTCTACTGCCTCCCAATCCTTGAGACATGTGAGCTACTCAACCATCTTGGATGTAAGAGAAGACCTGCATTATTGTAACACTACAAAGTGATCTATAAGTGGTCGAAAGCACAGAAACTGAATCAATGCAAAGTGAGGTAGAAAAGATCAAAATGTACATAAAATTTACCTCATTTCTTCTATTATTGTCCCAGCTGAGCTAAATATGGCTTTAAAAGAGACAATAGAAATTGGAACAAGTAGAACATCACGGTTGTTGAAGGTTGGTATGTCACAGATGAAAATCCGCAGGCGCACGAAAAAACAGCTGTAACACTTCCTATTAAAGAGTATTTCCAAGGGTATCGAATCCAAGGAACGTGTGTGAGATCCTCTAACTTGTTCTTCCAAGGACACATAGTTTGTTTGGTAGGTAAGGATTTGAGAGAAATTCAATAGTTTGATTCTAAGCCACAACAACCTACAATAGATACTTGCTTCGGGCACGGGTTTACCCCTGGCAAAACCAAGATGATTCCCGCTAAGATCCTATAGCGTAGCCGAACGTGGAAGATTACTAAGGGAAGATAGGGCTGTCACCACCTACTGCCTACATCTTCAATCCGTGGGTCTACGAGATATCCACTGATGAATTCTAATCTAAGCACAACACTGAAGTTCTAATTCACAACTCTAATCATATTGTATGCAAAGCTATGACTAGATCTACTAATGAATTAAAATAGTGAACCTACAAGCAGCTACGGAAGCAAACTACTATGAATTAGAAATCAAACTTTTATTGAATTCACGAAAGTCTTACTCCATTTCTGCAGAACTTTAGTAGAGGTACAAGTATGGAAGAGGGACTTGAAAAGTCCAAGCCTCCTCCTCCTAGCTCCCCCTCACTCTCCTTTTACTTGGCTGGCCAATTGGGCAACACTAAACCTTTAGAGTTGACTACTATTCTCAAACTTGTGGTGTGTGGAAAAGAGTGAGCCTCTACCCCCTGTTTATACCATCCAAAGGTCAGTTTAGCGCAAGAATATGTGCGGGAATCAATCGACATCGTTATCAAGGAGCCGTGAGGAGCCAACACGTGGAGGTTGATTGAGTTTGGTGTGAATACCAGGTCAGGCGACCTGGTGGTTCGGTCGAGCTCCCAACAGCTCCTCTCGCGCTGAAACTTCATCGTGACACTATTATGTGGGGCCCCATCATGGGTATGGCCGTATGGGTGATTCCAGTGATTTTTACTTGGTTTTCTCCTTCGAGTGGGCCCATGAATCCACATGATTGTGCCTGATTGGTCAAAAGGTATGTTTCTTGGATTAGTCGTTGCAAATCCCGTTAATTATTGGCCTAATTCACCCGCATACAAAATTACACCAACAATTGTGGAATCCGTGAGTGAATGTGGCCTAGAGGGGGGGGGGGGGTGAATAGGCCTTTTGAATTTCCTGCACACTTAATAGAATCGTCAAAACTTGGTTGGCCGGACTAGTCCGGTCGTGTGGGCGGACTTGTCCGGTGTGCTAAAAATATGTGTGTTGATCAGGTGTTATTTGGGAAACTAAATGTCTTTAGCAGCGGAAATGAGAACAACTGATATTTTTATTTGAGATTAATATAAGAATGCAGGTAAAACTTATAATTGCCTTAGGTTGAAGTTTAGCACTCAAGTGATCTAATGAACAAAATTTAAAGGAAATAAGACGTAAGACACACGAATTTTTCCCGAGGTTCAATCTCACCACGAGATCTACGTCCTCGTTGAGGAAGCTCACACAGAGCCGGGTCTCCAACCCTTTCCCTCTTCAAGTCACCACGAAGGCTGACTTGATTCCACTATCACGGGTAATCACCAAGTTTGTGGGGGCAACCTCACACGTTGAGGGCTCCCACGAGAATTACAACGAAAGAAGTGATCAAATACACTCAAAAGTATTACAATACAGAGTATGAGTGTAGAAAGATCAAACCCCAAGAGCTTGCAATGAAAGAACGACGATCTCCCAATCCCGAATCCAAGTGTTCAATTGATTTCATTCTTTTTGCACTTTAGATGTGTGTGGAGATGTGTTTTGGGCTCTTGGGACGAAGTGGCGGCGCTAGGGTTTGTTCTCTGATCAGTATTCGACGTGTGTTTGAATAGGAAAGCCGTGGACTCTCTATTTATAGGGTTTCCAAAAGGTAGTCGTTGAAAAGCCCTAACACCGGACTAGTCCGGTGCAAGTCCGGACTTGTCCGATCTCAGTGTATTTTGAAGTCCAGAAAGTTTGTCGGACTAGTCTGGTCCAAGCTCGGACTAGTCTGGTGCTGTGTGAAAGTGAACTCCAGAAAGTTCAACGGACTAGTCCGCAGACTAGTCCGATCTCCACATATGGGAGACTCCAGAAAGGTCAACGGACTAGTCCGGTGGTCAACGAACTAGTCCAGTCCCTCAATATGAGAGACTCCAGAAAGATCAACGGACTAGTCCGGTGGACGCACGGACTAGTCTGGTCTCCCAATAAGTGAGATTCCAGAAAGATAAATGGACTAGTCCGGTCCATGATCGGACTAGTCCGGTGCTTTGTGAAAGTTAGGTTAATTTTAATCCCTTACCCTCGCGCAAAGTCGTGAGCTCTTGGAGTGTGTCTTTCATACACTCCCTATACATTCAAAATCTAATTTGGTCTTCCAAGCTTCATCAAAGTATCTCTCTTTGAACACCACTTCATTTTTCACCTTTTTGTGCGCACCGAGTTGTTTCACTTGTTTGTCCTGCAATCATCTTAGTAGTTTCATTAGGATCTCATATGTTTGTCATCAATTAGCCAAAACCCACAAGGGATATCCTAGATGCACTTACAATCTCCCCCTTTTTGGTGATTGATGACAACCATTTGAGATATCACAATTGAGAATAAAATTTTGATTTTCATAAGGTGTGCACATATGAGAATAATGATAAGTCCACAAAAATCTTCTCACATATGCACACACCTTATGGTGGGATGCCTAACAGGTGTGTGATCAACAAGGTGTGATGAAGTAAAGGTAATCAATAGTGAGCATAGAGATAATCATTCAAGCAACAATAAGCATCACACATAAGAGAAGAAATAGTGCATTACAAGGTTTTAAAAATAAGTACACGTCCTTGATCACAAAAACATAAAGACACCGCCTACTAGTCTCAATCTCTCCCCCTTTGGCATCAAGGCACCAAAAAGGGAAAAATTGAGGGGAATCACTCATCGCCACTCTCTTCTTCAGTCTCGGTCAGGTCTTCATCTTCACCACCATCATCGTTCTCTGGAGCAGGCTCTTCCTCGGAGTCCTCGAAGGCGGGCGGGGATCCCACCGGCTCAATCTCCAGCTTGTCACAGATGGCTTTGGTGTTGGCATTGACATATTGTTGATGCTTCTTCTGCCTGACTTCAATCTTGCAGCAACAGGCAAAGATAGAGGTGAGCATTTTGAGCACACCACCGGAGAGTTCATGGGTAGGTGCAGAGCTAGGAGGAGCAGCTGAAGATCTTGTGACATTCACATCCCGAGTTTGTTTAGTCCTCCTCTCAGCTTCAGGGGAGGGAGGTTTGAAATGGTTTTCGGCCGGCCAACTGCATATATACGCGGCCGACCGGACTAGTCCGGTGCCCCTGGAAAACCTAGGAAAGAGAGACTGTCCGGACTAGTCCGGTGGCAAACCTGACTAGTTCGGTGTCCCTAGAAAAACGAAGTATTTAGAGATAACTAATAGTGATCCAAGGACAAGTTTTGCAAATAATCTTGGTAATTATGACCATAAAGTAATCAACAATAAAAAATTGGTCATAAATTCCAAGATTTCTTCATTAAAATTAGTTTTCTTAGGAGAAAAAGAGGTGAGGGGCAGTTTTAGCAATAAAATGTAACATTTGAAGTTTCAACCAGGTGTGCAACGTTTCAAGCCACATTTCGAGAGTCAAGAATATTAAGTTCATTCCTAAGTTCACAAAACCTTTTCTCATACAATGGTTTGGTAAAAATATCCGCAAGTTGTTTTTCATTTCTAACATGTGAAATGGCAATGTCACCTTTTAATGAATGATCTCTAAGAAAATGATGACGGATGTCTATGTGCTTGGTTCTTGAGTGCTCTACCGGGTTGTGTGCAATTTTTATAGCACTTTCATTGTCACATAGAAGCGGGATATGGTTAAGATTGTAGCCGTAGCCCCTAAGGGTTTGTCGCATCCAAAGTAATTGTGCGTAATAGCTACCGGCTGCAATATATTCTGCTTCTGCTGTGGAAAGGGCAATGGAGTTTTGCTTTTTAGATGACCAAGAGACCAGGGACCTACCAAGAAACTGACAAGTCCCTGACGTGCTCTTTCTACCGACTTTGCATCCTGCATAGTCGGCATCGGAATACCCTATCAAGTTAAATTTGGATCCTTTGGGATACCAAAGGCCCAAGTTGGGTGTGTGCACAAGGTACCTTAGGATTCTTTTTACCGCAACTAAGTGACACTCTTTAGGTGCGGCTTGAAACCTTGCACACAAGCAAACACTAAGCATAATAGCTGGCCTAGATGCACATAAATAAAGTAAGGAGCCAATCATGGACCGATATACCTTTTGGTCTACATTTGGACCATCTTCATTAAGGTCGAGGTGTCCTTTAGTAGCCATGGGTGTCTTGATGGGATTGGCTTTGTCCATATTGAATTTCTTGAGAATGTCTTGTGTATATTTGGTTTGGCTTATAAATGTACCTTCTCTTAGTTGCTTCACTTGGAATCCCAAGAAGAACTTCAATTCGCCCATCATTGACATCTCGAACCTATCTGTCATAATTTTGCTAAATCCTTCACAGAAGGATTTGTTAGTGGATCCAAGGATAATGTCATCAACGTAAATTTTACATACAAATAAATGATCATCACAATGTTTAGTGAAAAGTGTATAGTCAGTTTTACCAATTTTGAATCCATTCTGAATTAGAAAATCTCTAAGACACTCATACCAAGCTCGAGGAGCTTGTTTGAGGCCGTAGAGAGCCTTACGTAGTTTGTAGATATGGTTGGGATACTTCTGGTCTTCAAATCCTGATGGCTGCTCCACATAAACTTCCTCCTTGATTGGGCCGTTTAAGAAAGCGCTTTTGACGTCCATTTTATACATCTTAAAATTATGGTGAGTAGCATATGATAATAAAATACGAATGGACTCAAGTCTAGCTACAGGAGCGAAAGTTTCATCGAAGTCCAAACCTTCGACCTGAGAATAACCTTTGGCCACCAATCTTGCCTTATTTCTTGTTACTACTCCATGTTCATCTTGCTTGTTCTGAAAGACCCATTTGGTTCCAACTATGTTCGCCTTTGGTCTCTCCACCAGCTCTGTCGATTGTTGGAGTCGGCAGATCTCCTGACACAGCTAAAGTGTTGAAGGAGTTCGTAGTTCGGTATGGGCGCGCGGAGACTCAAGAAGGTGAATTGCGGTTTAACACTGGAGACACTAGGATTTACGTGGTTCAGGCCGCCTGAGCGTAATACCCTACTCCACGGGGGTGTTGATGTTGTATTGGCTTATCACGTATGATCTACCGTCTGTGTCTGTCCTACTGTGTATCGTCGGCCTGTCCTTTTATAGTACAAAGACAGGCCGTTACAAGCTACCTGGCCCGACATGTGGCCCTGGTGGTTACTAGTATTGATACACGATTAATTGTTGTTAATGATCCTATAACGGGCTTCGACAGTGCCGTTACAGGTGTTAAGATCGTCCGTTTAAGTGTCATTAATATGGCATTAATGACATTTAAACAGGTCTTGAAGTCCTTGGCTCTCCTTTGAAGATCCGGAGCAGTTACAAGGTCTCCCGGAGGTTAGAGGCGGCTTGCTCCGATGTTTAGACACGTGGCAGCTCCGGAGCTTGCTGCGGGAAGCATGAAGCTCCGGGGCTACTAGACACGTGTCAGGTCCGGAGCTTCTCTCGGTCAGGGGTTAGGTCCGGAGGTGTCGTTTCGGTACTCAGTCCGGTGCTTCCCCCTTGTGGGTGGTAGCTCCGGTTCGATAGTACACGTGGCGACCTAGGGATTAACCATGTTGGAAAAGCTGGTCCGGTCATGTCTGACAAGTGGGCCTCCGAGGATCTTCAACTCGAGTAGTCGTCCTTCCCCTGAGATCTTTGTAATCTCAGGGGGTGTACGGTTTTTAGGGTACCGACAGTGGCCCCCTGGACCTACCTCCGAGGAAGGTCACCGGGGTGAAGTCGTTCCATCGGAGGTGGGTCCACCTTTGCGACTCTTGAACTGGGTCTTCAAAGGTCTTCGGAGGTGCCGTTGGCAGGATTTTACAGTTAAATCCCGACGCGTGGCACACCTCAGGCGGCAGATAAGATCTTTGGCGTGCGGATCTCACACAATTGAAGGTCGCCGGTTTTCGATACGAAAACCGTATCGGTTCCGCGCGCCTTGTCAGGCCGCCGCCTTTGGGTTTCCCGCCTCGTGATGACAACCGTTCGCCTGGGTGAGAACCTCGACTTGATCGTCGGGGTGGTCCCGGGCCCCCTTGTCATCGGCTGGGTTGAATTCTTGAGTAGTATTTTCGACTCCCCTGCAGTTTCCATCCAAGCGTTGCGAGGGCTTACTTAAGAAGGAAAGGGCGCACCGTCGGGAGTTCTTTACGCCTCCCATCTGATCTTGCTCTCAAACTCCCGACTCGTACTTTGCTCTTCCTCTCTTGCCTAGCTGTGCTGCGATGGAGTTGGGTCTACGCGAGAGTCGCCTGAAGACCGACAACGATTTGAAGAAGGTCCGGGTCCTTATGGGGTGGTCCTCGGACTTCTTCAGCCGCTCGGTCTGTGTCGGCGGAGAGCTCCCCTTTGAGAAGGAGCGCGATGGCGAGATGGTGTATTTTTCTTCGTACGCCATGGTGGGACTGATCCCACCATTTTCTTCTTTCTTCTTGATGCTGCTAGACTTCTATGGTCTGCAGCTATACCACCTTGGTCCCCACTCCATTCTCCTTGTGTCCATCTTTGTCCACTTCTGCGAGATGTGGGTGGGCATCCCCCCCTGCGTCGAGCTCTTCCGAACCTTCTTCACCGTTCACACCACCGGCCGGAGCAACGAGTACCTTGGCTTCTACTACTTCGTGAAGCGCAAGAAGTGCCCGTTCAAGTACCTCCGGTCGTTCCCTTCCGGGAAGTGGGATGACTGGAAGAAAGATTGGATTGTCGTCAGGGTGGAGGAGCATGAGCGGTTGGAACTGCCAGACAGTCTGCCCGGCATCGACACGTCGATATGGAGTGAAGTCCTGGTGCTAGCGGAAGTTTTCGACCCTGTCCTGACCAGGATCCGCCGATGTGTGGAGGGAGGATTGACTCCCCAGGCGGTGTTCTGCAACTTCCTGACCAACAGGTGGGCGCCGCTGAAGAGGAGGGAGAAGCTCGCCTGGGCCCTCAACAGCGTGATGGACGAGGACCGGGTTGAAACCGGGTTAAAGTCCGACATGGTGGGGAAGACCCTGGAGTTCCACCTCAAGAAATTCCAGCACGGCATCGACGTCGACGGAGATTACTTGACTCCGCCGCCAGCCTTTCTCCCTCTGAACGTGGAAGTGGAGTTCAGCAGAGAGCTCCGGTGGAAGATGCCTGCGCTTGACGACCTTGGCGTCGTCGAGAGGAGACCAACCACCCGGGTGGCAATCCCTGGGGTGCCCGAAGATGGCTCAGTCCCTGCTCCACAGCCGAGGCTTGAAGTCATCGGCAAGGGCAAGGAGCTGGCGGAGGAGCCGGAGTGTCGGAAGAGGAAGCTGCGGCATGTCGATGGAAGGTCCGTCATGCCCGCTGCTTCTACCTTGGCTCCTTCTCCCCAAGGGGGAAGATCTTCTGGTGCCGTGGCGACTGTCCCCGTGGTGGGGTCCTCCCGGAACGAGACTGTTCCTGCAGTGGGATCCTCCCGAAGCGCTTCCGTCTCCGTGGTAGAGCCCTCCGGTGGTGCTAGCTCCGGGTGTACGACTCCGGCCCCCGGGGCGGTTGGAGTCTCCAGGTCCAGGGGTTCCTCCCGATCGAGGAGAGCCTCGACCCGGGAATCTCCCGTGGCTGCGGCGAGTTCTGGGGGGCCTCCTAGAGCTCCTACGCCGACCCTGGCCAGCTCGGAACGTCCGGGAAAAAGGTTCCGCGCAAGCTGGTGCGGGAGCCTTCCAAGGTAATTTTTGATGTTTACCCTGGTTAACTTTTTAGTTGTAGTGATTGTTTGTTAATTCTCTTTATCCATCCTCTGCAGCGTCCCTAAGAAAGGGAGTGAAGCTCCACCCTTGGCCACGGTTTCTGAGGCCGTGGGAGCTTCCGCTCCTGTCCCGGCTCCGCCCCAGATGGTGGCTGAGGCTGCGACAGCTCCGGCGCTGGCTGTCGTGGTCATGAACCTCGACTCGTCCCCAGAACTTCCCGTGGTAGCGCCGGACCACAGGAGTGAAGACATGCCGGCGGCACTTGTCTCGGAGATTGAAGCTCCGGGTCCTTGTGCTGCAGTAATGGAAGCTCCGACTGCAGAGCCGGAAGAAGTAATAGTCCCGGTCTTGGAGCCGGAACATGTTGAAGCCCCGGCGATTGAACCGGAGGTGATTGAAGCTCCGGCGTGCGAGCCGGAAGTCGAGGTAATTCCGACAGTTGAGTCGGTTACCTCCGATGCACCGGTCGCTGAGCCGGTTGTTGTTGGAGCGCCGGTCGCAGAGCCGGCGGTTGAAGAGGCGAGGGAGCTCGGGTCTCCCTCAGAAGAGGTGCCCCGATCGGAGCCAGCAGTAGCTCCTGCTCCGAAGGCGACGACATCGATGGTACCTGTGGTAGAGCCAGAGTGCCTAAACGAAGTCGCCGGCCCCCTGCCTGAGGGGGCGAATGAAGACTTGGCGGCGGGGCCTTCTTCGATGGCGACTGAGGCCATCCCGGAGGAAGGCCCTAGCGCTTTGGAAGCTCAGGGTTCTGCTCTCGTAGAGTGGGACCCAATTTTTGTATGTGAAGACCCGCTGGAACCAGCGGAGGAGACCCCAACAGGTCCGGAGCCCATCCCGCTATCGATGTCTATCGACAACGCCTGCTCCAGTCTACGTCAGGTCCAACTGGCCTTCTTCCACGACAGCAAGGCTCTTGAAGAGGAGCACCAAACCCTTAGGCGGTGGCGTAATCGGCTCCACTTCGAGACTAAGCTGGCGCAGTCGAGGCATGCGGATGACAAGGAGTGGATCAAGCGGGAGAAGATCCGCCTGGAGTGTTGGGAGAAGCTGCTGGATGAGAGGGAGAACATGACCCATGCCCTCGACGCTCATTCTCGGGTGTTCCATGATCAGGCCAAGGCTGCCAACGACGCGGCCAATGCTCGGTTCGAGCAGCTTGAAGCCATCAATGCAGCTCTCAACAAGCGCCGAGAGGCACTCGAAGGGAGGGAGAGACGGCTCGAAGACGAAGAGCAAAAACTCCTGGAGCTGCGGGATGACATCCTGAGAAGGGAAGAGGAGCTCGCCGAGAAAACAGCTCTGGCGGACAAGGGCCTCGAGGAGCGCACTAAGAAGTTGGAAGAGCGCTGCCTCGAGGAAGAGAAGAAGACCTGGGTGCGAGGGCAGGAACACTACGAATACGAGTGTGCCCTTGTTGCCCGGGAGAAGAAAGTGGAGGCTAGGGAGAAAGACCTGGTCGACCGTCGGAACAAGATCCACCTCCGGGAGGAGGAGCTCGAAAGACTTGAGAGGCGGGTTGCTGCAAAAATTCAGCAAAACGTCAAAGAAGTTGAGCGCCTCGCCCGTGAGAATTCCGAACTGACGGCGGCCAAGAGATTCTTGGAAGAAGTGAAGAGCCTGAGGACAGTGGACTCCCTGTAGATTTGGGAGTTCCTGGGCAAGGACAACGATGCGCTGATGCCGATGGGTTTCAGCCCCGTGCGCCCGGATGATCCGGAGCCAGAGCCAGACCTCGCGCTGCAAGCGTTGAGCGCAGCAGGCAGCAAGCTCTCCAAGGTGGGCGACGTCATCGTGGACCAACTGGAGGTCGAGGGGCAATCCCTGGCGAGGAACGTCATAAAATACGTGTTGACGTGCTACACCAGCCGGAACCCTCAATTTCCTCTGGACCCGGTGCTTGAAGGCCCCGTCGAAGGAGAAGGCGAAGCTACCCGAGCCAGCGTATCGGAGGTCGCCCAGAAGGTCGCCGAGTTCTTCCATAGGGTCTAGGATCATCTCTTTAGCTCCCGCTTGTATTTTCTCTTCTTCCTCAATTCTGTACTCCCTTGTCTCCAGATGTAATCTCCTGTCTCCAGATAAATGAAATCCCCAAATTTTTGCGAATTTCATTTTTTGTCTTCAACATCTTTATCTTCTCTTGGCCCCCTGGTAGATGTACACAATTTGATTGTGAACATGTACCAAAAGGATACTGAGTTTTGTTGAAGACGAATTTGCTTTGAACTTGTAGAATTTAGTTCCGAAGTCTTTGATAGTGAAGGTCCCCTGAAGTTGTCGGAGCTTAGAAGCTCCGGTACTGTCCATCGCTGGAGGTTAGTAGCTCCAGCAATAGCTTCTATCAACATGTAGAGCGTCGATAGTTAGTACTCCAAGGTGTCGGAGCTTAGTAGCTCCGGCAATGACCTTTAGCAACACTTGGTAAGTTGGCAACAGACTCCATGTACGGGGTCTTCTCACCATCTTTTACTCAGCGCCGATGGTTGACCCCCTTGAGGGGGTCGGAGCTTGGTTAGCTCCGGCTTTTCTCCATCAACGTATATTTTATTTTTCCTGCACACTTAAGCCAAGAAAAACGATAAAATTTGTTCCTTGTCTATAATTTCATTGCGGCTTACGATTCTCAAGTAAATTTTAAGTTGAACGCGATTTTAAATACAACTGGATGCATTGTCTTTTCTCTTAGATCCAACTGTCCATGGACCCGCCTTACTCTGGCCTGCCGGGGTGTAGGTAGAGTGGCGTACTTAGGGTGCTTGACCAGGCTAAGTCGATAGCGCACTCCGGCCCTAGATTGGCTTGGCGGCTTTCAGGCGAGTTGGCCATAAACGATATTTAAATCCAAGAGTTCTGACAATTCAACTCGAGTCGTATATAACCGGTCAAACTAAAATTTCTTAAGAATTGCACGTTTCTGTTATAGACAAGAAAGAGAAAAATAAAAATATCGAGCCTGCACAAAATGAATGCACGTGGAGTCTATTTCACATGAAGATGTCTTTCATTATAGGTCCAGGGTACAGGGGAAACAAGTACACTCTTAGAGTACGGGACCAGGCTAAGTGTGCTTGGTTTCTCGTTTGACCCAGGGTAGTTAGCCACGCTTTTAGTCCGGAGACTGTAACAAGTGTTGCTTGAGCTTTACAGACCTTTCGGAAAAGGTCTGGCTGCTCTCCTGGAGGAACTACCCGACTCTGTACAATGACTCTATAACATACATCTCAAGTTACTCAAGACTCACCTCCGTGGAATTAAGTGTAGAACTTACGGAGGTGCTCGATGTTCCAAGGATTTGGGAGAGGTGTCCCATCCTCAGTAGCCAAGCGAACGCTTCCGGGACGGGATACTTTGATCACTCGGAAGGGCCCCTCCCAGCCGTGGGAAAGTTTGTTTAGCCCTTCTCTGGATAGTATTCTCCGTAGCACCAGATCGCCTTCCTCGAGCTGTCGGTTGTGTACATGCCGCTGGTGATAACGCCGTAGAGCCTGGCGATATCTGGCATTCCGAACAGCTGCTTGGCACCTTCCCTCCTCGAGGAGGTCTAGGTCTTCACGCTGGAGCTGGTCCTGCGCGGCTTTGTCGAAGGTCCGGACCCGGAGCGAACCCATGGTGATTTCCGGAGGAAGGATTGCTTCAGCTCCGTACACCAGAAAGAAGGGTGTTTCTCCGGTTGACCGGTTTGGAGAAGTCCTGTTGGCCCATAGAGTGGGCGGAAGCTCTTCGATCCAATTGGCTCCGTGCTTTTTCAAACGCTCATAGGTGTGCGTTTTGAGTCCTTTAAGGATTTCTGCATTTGCTCTCTCAGCTTGGCCATTGCTGGCGGGATGAGCTACGGAAGCGTAGCAAACCTGTATGCCGAGGTCTTCGCAATACCCTTGGAATGCGGAGCTTGTGAATTGAGTCCCATTATCAGTGATGATCTTGTTTGGGACTCCGAATCTGCTTACAATGGATTGCAGAAAGTTGATAGCAGATTGCTTGTTGATCGTCACAACTGGAGTTGCTTCCGGCCACTTGGTGAACTTGTCGATGGCGACGTACAGGAACTTGTAACCTCCGACAGCTCTTGGGAAGGGTCCCAAGATGTCCATCCCCCACACAGCGAAGGGCCATGTAGGAGGTATCATTTGTAAGGGCTGAGCGGGTGTATGAATTTGCTTTGCATGAAATTGGCATGCTTCGCATTTCTTTACCAGCTCAGTGGCATCCTGGAGCGCTGTAGGCCAGTAGAAGCCATGCCGGAAGGCTTTTCCGACCAGCGTGCGGGAAGATGCGTGGTTCCCACACTCGCCTCCATGGATTTCTGCGAGAAGCTCGCAGCCTTCTTCCCTTGTGATGCATCGCATTAGGATGCCGTTGGCACCGCGCCGGTAGAGATCCCCTTCTACCAGTGTGTATCTTTTAGCCAATCTGACTACCCGGTCAGCGGATACATCATCGTCAGGAAGGATGTTGTCTTTCAAGTAGTTCCGGATCTCCGAGATCCATGCATCGGAACTGACTTGAGCATTTGAGTCTTGCGTGCTGGGTTGCTCGGAGCTTCCGGCAGCACCTACGACCCTTGATGGCTGCCATGGTAACAGGGCCATCGGGACCGTCAGCTTCGGGATGCTGATTTCGCCCCCTTCGTTCAGTTCGGCAGGCTGAACTGTGGGTTTTGACAACCTCCGGACAAAGATTCCGTCAGGAGCTGGAGCTCCGGTTGACGCTTTGGTCGAGAGTTCGTCAGCTTCAGCGTTGTGGGCACGCTGAACATTGTTGAGGTCTAGGACTTCAAAGTCCTTCTGAAGCCTCTGGACTTCAAGGAGGTAAGCAGCTAGCTGGAGATTATTGCAAGAGCATTCACCCTTCACCTGCTTGATGATGAGCTGTGAATCTCCTTTGACCAGCAGTTGCTTGACACCGTATGACAGTGCCACCTTTAGCCCGCAGATGAGTGCTTCATACTCCGCCATGTTGTTGGTTGCCTTGAAGTCAAGGTGTACCATGTATTTTACCTTCTCCCTAGTCGGTGCAAGGAGAAGGATTCCAGCACCGGCCCCCTGCTTCTGCATGGAGCCATCAAAGTAAAGAGTCCAATGAGGCTCGGTGAAGGTTGGAACTTGATGTTCCGTCTTCTGCTTGCTGGGGCCCCCAGTGTTTGATGGAGAGGGAGTCCATTCCGCCACGAAATCTGCCAACGCTTGACTCTTGATTGCTTGTCTTGAAATAAATTCGAGATCGAATTCAGCCAATTCCGCTGCCCACTTTGCAATATTCCCAGTTGAATTGGGATTATGCAGGATCGCTCGAAGTGGATAAGAGGTCACCACCGAGACTTTGTGAGCTTGGAAGTAGTGTCGGAGCTTCCTAGAGGCAATAAGAACTGCATAAAGCAGCTTATGCACCTCTAGGTATCGAGTCTTGGCATCATGTAATACTTCACTGATGAAGTATACCGGACGTTGAATGGTCCGGACCCTCCCGGAGGGGTCCGGAGCTTCCTCTCTATTGATTCGGATCCTGTCGGAGGAGTCCAGATTCTCTTCAGGGACCTCCGGGTTCTGGCTGGAGGAACCTGGAGCTTCTTCAGAAATGACTTGGACCCTCTCGGAGAGGTCTGAGTCTTCTGAAGTGACTTCTTGTGGATTTGAGTCTGGGAGCTGGGACCCAGACTCACTTTCAGGGACCTCCGGACCCTCCCGAAGGGGTCTGGATTCCTGAATATGGGATAGTTCTGGTCTCTCCGCAACCAGAACCATACTGACAACCTCGTCAGTAGCTGAAATGTAAAGTAGCAAAGGCTCACCAGGGTTTGGAGCTACCAGAATTGGTAGGGTGGTGAGGAACTGTTTCAGCTCCTGGAATGCCTTCTCTGCTTCTTCGGACCATTGGAATGGTCCAGACATCCTCAACAACTTGAAGAAGGGAAGCGCCCGTTCCGCCAGTCTTGATATGAACCGACTGAGGGCAGCTAGACACCCAGTTAACTTTTGGACGTCTTTGATGCGAGTTGGTGGCCGCATCTCTTCAATGGCTTTTATCTTCGCTGGATTAGCTTCTATGCCCCGGTGATTTACCAGGAACCCTAGAAGTTTTCCGGAGCTAACCCCGAAGACACACTTGTTTGGGTTTAGCTTCGTGCGGGTGGCCCTCAGCTTGTCGAATACAGCCTGCAAGGTGTCCAAGAGGGACTCCTTTTTCTTGACCTTGACCACGATGTCATCGACGTACACTTCCACTATATCTCTGATGAGTTCTTCAAAAGTTTTGTACATAGATCGTACAAAAGTTGAAGCTGCATTCTTGAGACCAAATGGCATGGCTATGTAACGATACAATCCATCTACTGTGATGAAGGAAGTATGCTCTTCATCCTCCCTAGACATCCTGATTTGATGATACCCAGAATATGCGTCTAGGAAACACAGTAACTCACACCCAGAGGTGGAATCCACTATCTAATCTATTCTAGGTAGTGGAAATGGATCTTTTGGACATGCCTTATTTAGTGTGGTGTAGTCGATGCATATCCGAAGCTTCCCGCCGGCCTTGGGCACAACGACTGGGTTCGCCAACCATTTTGGATGGAAGACTTCTCGGATGAATCCAGCTTCGAGCAACTTCTTCACTTCTTGTCGGATGAAGTTCTGCCGCTCTACGGATTGCTTCCGAGGCTTCTGATGCACAGGCCGAGCATCGGGGTAAATCTTCAGATTGTGCTCAATCACTTCCCTGGGGATCCCAGGCATTTGTGACGGTTGCCAGGCAAACACGTCAACATTAGCCCGGAGGAAAGTGATGAGCGCGAGTTCCTATTTGTCGTTCAACCCTCCCGATATACGGGTGGTTTGAGCGGCATCGGAACCAATTTGGACGACCTTGACGGGAATGTCGGTGTCGCCGCTTGGCTGCACACGTGGTGCAGAGGTTGAGCCCCGTTGACGAATGCTCGGGGGTTTTGGAGCTTGCTCCTGTCTGGAGTCCTCCTCTTGCGCCGTGGTTAATGCATGGAGCTCCTCCAGAGCAGTTATCCCGGCGGTGCGATCTCCGCAGATCCGGAGAACGCCTACTGGTGTTGGCATCTTCAACACCAAGTATCCATAATGAGCAGGTGCCATAAATTTGTATAGGGCAGGTCTACCCAAGATGGCGTTGAATGGTAAGTTGATCTGAGCGACGTCGAAGACCAACTTCTCGGTGCGATACTTCTCCCGTGTCTCGAAGGTAACGGGGAGATTTATAGCTCCGAGTGGAGTAATGGCCCCCGGACCTACTCCAGAGAAAGGTCGAGAGGGCTGGAGATCCGAAGGTCGGAGCTGAAGCTTGGTAAAAGCTTCAAAGCTTATGAGGTTCAGCCCCGAACCTCCGTCCACCATAACATGATGAAGCTGGATGTTATTGATGGTGGGAGATACCATCAAAGGTAACTGTCCAGCTCCAACCATGCTTCGTGGATAGTCCGAAGCATCAAAAGTGATGGATGTGTCCATCCACTTTCGATGTGGCTCCGGTCTAGCTGTAGGAGCTACAGCGGCCATATCCTGCCGCATAGTCTTAATGACGCGAAGGGAGGTGATGTCCCATGACCCACCAAAAATGATGTTCATGGTTTTCTGACGCTCGTTGTCAGAGACATCAGAGTCATTGTCGACGGAGGTGTAGACGGCCTTCAGGACCTTTTTGGGATCCTGAAACCCTAACTCCTCTTCAGCCGGAGCTTCGTCGACCTTCTGTTTTCCTTCCCTCTGTCGGAAAGGAGATCCTTCCCGGCGCTTGCTGTAGCGCTCGGCAAGGTTTTGGACCTCTCGGCAGTCTTCCAAACCGTGGCTGCCCGTTTTGTGAATGGGACACCACACTTTGGGTTTGCCACCGTCTTCGGAAGACGGTCGAGGTCGCTTCTCGGGGCGTGGCCCCCGGCCACCAGGAGTTGCAGCAGCTGCAACATTGGATGTGCCGGCCGACGGCTTCTTCTTGCCGTGGGTCTTCTTTTTCTTCTTGCCACCCTCGGAGGTAGCAGCTTCTTCTTTAGAGGATTTCTTGTGATCCTCCGAGGCTGGTTTGGAGTGCATTTCACGGCCCTACGCAGCTCTGGCACATTTGTCTGCCAGGCTGAAGAGTTTCGTGACGCTGGTGATCTCTTTGATCGCCAGCTTCTCCAACATCTTCTTGTCCTGTACGCCCTGTCTGAATGCCACAATGACAGAAGCGCTTGAGATAGAATGGATTGTGTTGCGTACCTGAGAGAACCTCTGGATGAAGGACCGCAAAGATTCTCCCCCTTTTTGCATGACCGCAAAAAGATCCAGTTCAGTGCCTGGTCGGGTGTATGAACTCCCGAAGTTGGCAGTGAACTGACGGCACAACTCTTCCCAACTGTTGATAGAGTTGGGTGGAAGGCTCATAAACCAGGACCTGGCGGTCCCGGTTAAGGCCACTGGAAAGTAGTTGGCCATTACAGCCTCGTTTCCTCCAGCTGCCAAGATTGCAGTGGAGTATATCTGAAGGAATTCAGCAGGATTGACAGTCCCGTCGAATTTTTCCGGCAGGTGTGGCCGGAACTTCTGTGGCCATCTAACCATGCGCAGGTGTATGGCTAAGGCTGAACAGTCTCCTCCTACTCCTTCCAGAGTAGAAAGGTCCTGAGCTTCCCGTCTTTCACGAGCACGCTCGATGTGGACACGGCCATCCTGTTGGCGGTATCGGCGATCCAACTCCGCCCGGAGGTCATGAGTTGAAAGCCTAGATACCGTATGGGTACGTCGTGCCCCGGAGGGCAACGATGTCACCTGCTGTGACGCAGAACGTCTCCTATTGTTGGAGACGTGCGGACCAAGTCTCCCAGACAAAGTTCGCCGCTGCGACGGGGCTCGTCCGGAAGGAGGAGGTCCCTGGTTGTTGAGGCGTTCGGCCGCTGCTGCGACCAAATGCTCCACATCGGCCCTCCACTGCTCCATTGCATCTCGAGATGCGTCCGGAGGTGGTGGTCGTTGGAGAAGAGCACGCGCTGCATGGAGCGCATGTTCTGGGTTGTCATGACTTGCTGACGCAGTCAGTGACGCCGGAGCACCATCACGTTGTCCAGCACGATTCGCCGGAGAAGACGGTGGTGGTGGGAGAGTGGCTCCTGCTGGTGCCGAGGCTCCTGCTGGTGGCTGCCTGTTGGAGGGATTGCCCTCAACAGCTTGAGCAGCAGGTTGGCCATTGGATGATCCAGCCGCGGAGTTCACCATTCTCGAAAATCTGAGGCGCCCCCCTACCTGGCGCGCCAACTGTCGACTGTTGGAGTCGGCAGATCTCCTAGCACAGCTAAAGTGTTGAAGGAGTTCGTAGTTCGGTATGGGCGCGCGGAGACTCAAGAAGGTGAATTGCGGTTTAACACTGGGGACACTAGGATTTACGTGGTTCGGGCCGCCTGAGCGTAATACCCTACTCCACGGGGGTGTTGATGTTGTATTGGCTTATCACGTATGATCTACCGTCTGTGTCTGTCCTCCTGTGTATCGTCGGCCTGTCCTTTTATAGTACAAAGACAGGCCGTTACAAGCTACCTGGCCCGACATGTGGCCCTGGTGGTTACTAGTATTGATACACGATTAATTGTTGTTAATGATCCTGTAACGGGCTTCGACAGTGCCGTTACAGGTGTTAAGATCGTCCGTTTAAGTGTCATTAATATGGCATTAATGACATTTAAACAGTTCTTGAAGTCCTTGGCTCTCCTTTGAAGATCCGGAGCAGTTACAAGGTCTCCCGGAGGTTAGAGGCGGCTTGCTCCGATGTTTAGACACGTGGCAGCTCCGGAGCTTGCTGCGGGAAGCATGAAGCTCCGGGTCTACTTGACACGTGTCAGGTCCGGAGCTTCTCTCGGTCAGGGGTTAGGTTCGGAGGTGTCGTTTCGGTACTCAGTCCGGTGCTTCCCCCTTGTGGGTGGTAGCTCCGGTTCGGTAGTACACGTGGCGACCTAGGGATTAACCATGTTGGAAAAGCTGGTCCGGTCATGTCTGACAAGTGGGCCTCCGAGGATCTTCAACTCGAGTAGTCGTCCTTCCCCTGAGATCTTTGTAATCTCAGGGGGTGTACGGTTTTTAGGGTACCGACAAGCTCCCATACTTCATTTCTCTTGAACTTGTTCAGCTCCTCTTGCATTGCAATCACCCAGTCTGGATCCCTTAAGGCTTCTTTTACCCTGTATGGTTCCAGAAAAGACACAAAAGAATAGGATTCACAGAAATTTGCAACTCGAGATCTAGTAGTTACTCCCTTAGCAATATCTCCAATGATATTGTTGACAGGGTAGTCTCTTTGCACGCTCTGGTGTACTCTTGGGTGTGGAGCTTGTGTAGTTGCTTGTTCTTCATTATCTTCATGTGCATTGTCTCCCCCTAGATCATTGTTTCCATGATTGTCATGATCTTCTTGATCTTCCTCCTCTTGATCTTGTGCAAGAGCTCCCCCTTGATTATTGCCTCCGTGTTGAGGTTCATCTTGTGCATTTGAGTCGAATGTTTGCTCTTGTGGTAAGATATCACCAAGTCCCATTTTCTTCAGTGCTTCATATGGAGCTTCCTCTTTATCTAGCACACACTTATCAACTTGCTCCACTTGTGAGCCGTTAGATTCATCGAACACTACATCACGTGCTACTTCAACAAGGTCGGACACCTTGTTGAAGACACGATAGGCGTAGGCATTCAACTCATAACCGAGCAAAAATCCTTCATCGGACTTCGAAGCGAACTTCGAGGCCCCCTGTTTCTTGTTCAGAATAAAACATTTGCAACCAAAAACTTTAAAATAAGAAACATTAGGATTTTTACCGGTAAGGAGCTCATATGGAGTTTTCTTCAGTAGTCGATGGAGATACAGTCGATTCGTGGCATGGTAGGCGGTGTTCACCGCTTCTGCCCAAAATCGATCTGATGTCTTGTATTCATCCAACATAGTTCTCGCCGTTTCGATCAATGTTCTGTTCTTCCTTTCGTCCACTCCATTTTGTTGAGGGGAGTAGGGTGCCGATAATTCATGCTTTATCCCTTCTTCATTGAGAAACTCTTCAACTTGGAGGTTCTTGAATTCTGTCCCGTTGTCACTTCTGATGTTCTTTATGGTTGATGAGAATTCGTTCCGAGCTCTTTTTAAGAACTTCTTGAGGATCCCCTGAGTTTCTGATTTATCATACAAGAAAAATACCCAGGTAAATCTTGAAAAAATCATCAACAATTACTAAACCGTATTTGTTATCGCCGATGCTTATGTATGAAACTGGACCAAAGAGATCCATGTGGAGGAGTTCCAGCGATTTGCGGTAGTCATCACATTCTTGGCGGGGTGTGGTGCTCCGACTTGTTTTCCTGCTTGACAAGCGCTGCACGGCCTGTCTTTTTCAAAAACCACATCCTTAAGACCACGGATGTGACCACCTTTTAGAAGTTTCTGCAGATTTCTCATACCAACATGGGCTAGCCGTCTATGCCACAGCCATCCCATGTTGGTCTTAGCAACCAAGCAAGTGTTGAGTTTGGCTTTATCTTTGTTGAAGTCAACAAGATAAAGCTTGCCCTTCAACATTCCCTTGAATGCAATCGAGCCATCGCTTATTCTAAAAACGGTCACACCCTCATTAGTGAATAAACAGTTGTAACCTTTGTCGCATAGTTGGGATATTGACAAAAGGTTATAATATAGAGAATCCACATGTAAAACATTTGATAAGGTATGTTGAGAGGATATTTCAATGTTACCGCTACCAAGGACCTTTCCTTGGCTGTTGTCTCGGAAGTATATGCCTTCACCTGGATCCTTGTTGTACTCGTACTCTACAAACATACCTCTCTCTCCGGTCATGTGATTTGTGCATCCGCTATCAAGTACCCATTTTGTTCCACCGGAGGAGTAAGTCTGCAAAAAGAATTATTCCTTGGTTTTAGGTACCCAAGCTTGCTTGGGTCCTCTCAGGTTAGTCACAAGAGTCTTGGGCACCCACACACAAGTTTTCAAGTTCTTGTGGCGTGGCCCTGTATATTTGGCAATGACTTTTCCATATTTGGCTTTCATAAGAACATAAGAAGCGTCAAATGTACGAAACAATATTTGTGGTTCAGATTCATGGGATTTTTCCTTAACAAAGACAATTCTATTTTTAGCATGATTAGAAGTAGACATGTGTTTGTTCTTATCAAAACCAAGGCCATCTTTGACATTAGGAGGTCTAGTGACCATATATGCACTGCGTGCATATTTGATCTTCTCCTTATCAAAGATGCCGCTTGGAGGGGCATGCATATTATGAGAAGTTGAAGCATTAGAAATAATATTCTTCTTACTAGAGCAAGTGCAAGTTCCGATTGTTGTCGAACTTATATCTTTGGAGGAGGAGCTCTTGGAGGACGAGGAGTCACTTTGCTTGAGCGACTCAACTTGCACCTCAAGGATCTTGTTAGCTTTTGACAAGTTAGCAAGTTCTTCTTTGATTGCAATATGCGAGTCTTCTAGCTTTGAGTAAGTTTCCTTACTCAAGGCTAGCTCAACTTCAAGCGACTCGTTCTTCTCTCTTTCAAGCTCGAGAAGCTTTTCAACTTCTTGATATCTCTTCCTTTCACGGATGAGCATATCTTCTTGTCGGTCAAGAAGGTCTTCCTTTTCAAAAATTTCGTTCGACAACATTTCCATTTTCTTTAGGGCAATTTTACTTAGTCCTCTAAACATTTCTTCATTATCACTAGAGCTGTCAAAGTCATCAATAGAGGAGTTTAGCGTAGGAGGAGTGAGTCATACCTTTTTCTTGCCTTCCTTAGCCATAAGGCAAGTGTGGTTGTTCATGTCCCATCCTCCCATGTTTGGAAAGAGTGTGGCCTTCATAGTAGGTTTCTTGATTGCGATAGTGGCCATCTCTTCTTCTTCACCGGAGGAGGACACGTCGTTTGAGTCCCACTCCTTGCCAATGTGAGCTTGATGGGTTTGTCTTTTTTTTCTGAAAATTTTCTTTTCTTGAGATCTTGTTTCCTTCTTCTTTTTGTTTTCTTCATAAGGGCAGTCCACCATGAAGTGACCATACTCTCCGCAGTTGTAGCAAGTGCGTCGAGCCTTGGATTTTCCTTTATCCTTGCTTTTGCCTTCATTTGAGTTGTTTCCGTGTCTTCTTTTCATCATTCGCTTGAACTTCTTGATAAAGAGTACCATTTTTTCATCATCAAGATCGGTGCTCTCGTCACTTGTATGCCCATCGTCTTGATCTTCACGAGCTTCTTTGAGTTTGGGTCGGCATGTTGCTTTGAGAGCAACCTCTTTCTTTTTGGAGGAAGTGAGTTCGACCAAGTCTTTGACGTATTGTGCCTCTTTCTCCATCATTTCATGATTTATGATCTTCCCCAACAACTCATCGGGAGTCATTTTGTGAAACCCAGGGCTTTCTCTAATCATTGAGCAAAGTGTGACATTTCTTGGCATTAAGGCTCTAATCATTCTCTTGACTACATCGTGATCCGTCCATTTCTTACTTCCATAGGCACGCATTTTGTTGATGAGTGCCTTCATCCGGTTGTACATGTCTTGAGGTGATTCACCTTCTTCAATAGCAAATCTCCCCAACTCTCCTTCAAGCATTTCGATTTTAGCTTCATGAACCGATCTATTTCCTTCGTGAGCTGTCTTGAGTGTATCCCAGATTTCCTTTGCACTTTCTAAGCCATCAATCTTGGTGAATTCCTCTCTGCTTAGTGATGATGTGATCATGGCGACGGCTTGTGCATTTCCGTGAATCTCTTGTTCTTGTTCTGGGGTGAGTTCTTCATCCGTGTCCGGGATATCTATGCCAGTACAAACAATGTGCCACAGACTAGGATTTAGGGATATTAGATGCATCTTCATGTTGTACTTCCACATTGTATAGTCACTTCCATCAAACTGTGGAGGTTTTCCCATAGGAATGGAAAGATAATGATTGTTTGAATTGAGACGGTTGTAGTTGTAAGGGTGTCAGGAGTAGTCGTGATGACCACTCCCCGTCGTCTTCTCTTCTTCTTTTCCCTTTTGTCCTAGCAGTTTCTTTCTCAGAAGAGCCTTTAATTGTCGCACTTCTTCATCATCGTGTGGGCTCTCTTTCAGCACATCAAAAGTTTTAGTTTCTTGTTCCTCCTCATTAATGTTCATCTTCGAGATATCGTTGTTCTTCTCAAAGGCCATTGATCTCTCTGAGATGTGAGTCTCATTGGTGGAGAACCTTGCTCTGATACCAATTGAATGTGGCCTAGAGGGGGGTGAATAAGCCTTTTGAATTTCCTGCACACTTAATAGAATCGTCAAAACTTGGTTGGCCGGACTAGTCTGGTCGTGTGGGCGGACTTGTCCGGTGTGCTAAAAATATGTGTGTTGATCAGGTGTTATTTGGGAAACTAAATGTCTTTAGCAGCGGAAATGAGAACAACTGATATTTTTATTTGATATTAATATAAGAATGCAGATAAAACTTATAATTGCCTTAGGTTGATGTTTAGCACTCAAGTGATCTAATGAACAAAATTTAAAGGAAATAAGACGTAAGACACACGAATTTTTCCCGAGGTTCGATCTCACCACGAGATCTATGTCCTCGTTGAGGAAGCTCACACAGAGCCGGGTCTCCAACCCTTTCCCTCTTCAAGTCACCACGAAGGCCAACTTGATTCCACTATCACGGGTAATCACCAAGTTTGTGGGGCAACCTCACACGTTGAGGGCTCCCACGAGAATTACAACGAAAGAAGTGATCAAATACACTCAAAAGTATTACAATGCAGAGTATGAGTGTAGAAAGATCAAACCCCAAGAGCTCTCAATGAAAGAACGACGATCTCCCAATCCCGAATCCAAGTGTTCAATTGATTTCACTCTTTTTGTACTTTAGATGTGTGTGGAGATGTGTTTTGGGCTCTT
Source organism: Tuctoria greenei (assembly GCA_036927565.1). NCBI lineage: Eukaryota > Viridiplantae > Streptophyta > Magnoliopsida > Poales > Poaceae > Tuctoria > Tuctoria greenei. The sequence continues at coordinate 128,625,585 of JAYESD010000007.1, read as the reverse complement.
GGGACGAAGTGGCGGCGCTAGGGTTTGTTCTTTGATCAGTATTCGACGTGTGTTTGAATAGGAAAGCCGTGGACTCTCTATTTATAGGGTTTCCAAAAGGTAGCCGTTGAAAAGCCCTAACACCGGACTAGTCCGGTGCAAGTCTAGACTTGTCCGGTCTCAGTGTATTTTGAAGTCCAGAAAGTCTGCCGGACTAGTCCGATCCAAGCTCGGCCTAGTCCAGTGCTGTGTGAAAGTGAACTCCAGAAAGTTCAACAGACTAGTCCGATCTCCACATATGGGAGACTCTAGAAAGGTCAACGGACTAGTCCAGTGGTCAACGGACTAGTCCGGTCCCTCAATATGAGAGACCCTAGAAAGATCAACGGACTAGTCCGGTGTACGCACGGACTAGTACAGTCCCCCAATAAGTGAGATTCCAAAAAGATAAACGGACTAGTCCGGTCCATGATCGGACTAGTCCGGTGCTTTGTGAAAGTTAGGTTAATTTTAATCCCTTACCCTCGCGCAAAGTTGTGAGCTCTTGGAGTGTGTCTTTCATACACTCCCTATACATTCAAAATCTAATTTGGTCTTCCAAGCTTCATCAAAGTATCTCTCTTTGAACACCACTTCATTTTTCACCTTTTTGTACGCACTGAGCTGTTTCACTTGTTTGTCCTGCAATCATCTCAGTAGTTTCATTAGGATCTCATATGTTTGTCATCAATTAGCCAAAACCCACAAGGGATATCCTAGATGCACTTACAGTTAGGAAATAACTCCTACCACTATGTTTGTTGTCCAATTCATATCTTTTATACAGAGAATTGATGGTTGGATTTGATATTTAAGGACCGTCAACAAACTCTCCCACACTTAGTCCTTTACTCGTTCTCGAGTGAATGCAAGGAGAACTAAGTGCTAAGATAAAGTTTTGCTATGAGTATGAAATAAGTATACAAAGTATTTTAACCCATACCTTTGTTCATGAAACCTTTTTGTGGTGTGGCTACCACATCATCTTGGGTGTTTAAGAGGTGGAACGGTTGACTGCATTTTGGCCAGATTTCCTCCTGCTGAAATAACTTCAAAAATTGTTATATTTCGAATGTCAGAAGGATAGTGCCTTTTTTCCTTTCAATTGGAATTTATCAATTCACTCAAAGTGTTTGAATCCTCACCTTGGCATAATTTTTCCACTTTTTCCCCTACAGCTAAATATGGATTTTTTGTGTATCTTGGTAGAGATAAAGAGTAGCACACTTGCAATCCATATATTACTAAGTCAAAAGCTAGATCCTTATGAGAAGACCATGCAATAAAACCAATGATTAATGAAATTTTTGTGCACTAATTATGGGTGGTGGATAATGGATGATGAATGGTGATGATAATTCCCTTTTGATCACTCTCTTTTTGTGCAAGGATGAAGCATGGCTACTTATTGACTCTTTTTTCTTTTTCTTCTTTCTTTTAGTTCTTTTTGAGAGCTCTCATAGTCATGCCTTCTACTCCTTTTTGTGCATCTTTTTATTTAGAGAGGATTTTGTAAAATTTGCATGGAGTATCTTTTGATAGTGGATGGATGAAAATTATTGAGATATGGTGGAGTGCACAAGAAATTCCTAATCAATAGGGTCAAGAGTTTGACAAAGTTCAATGAAAATGCAAGGTGGCATATGCATGTGGTTTTCAATAATTGTATCATATGCCCTTGGTGGGTATTTAAATTCCAATGAGAGAGGAAGGCAAAACCTTAAGATTTCAAAATTGTGCAAAGATCAAAATTAAGTTCAAGCAAGGATGGGTTTATCCATGAGTTTATTTTTTTCATCATATCACACCAATCAAATACTTAGATGACATATTTTCCTAAATTAATGATGTAGGTCCAGAAACATGGTAGAGAAATTAAAATAAAAGGTATACTAATCTCAACTTAAGAAAAATGCAATCATTCATTTTAAATTGAGTTAATTTTAGAGAAGTTTTACATGAATGAATCAAAAATTTCAACTCAATTTGTATTGAATCATACGGAACAGGGGATAGGAGATCCAAATCGATGTTGTGTAACGAAACAGAGCCGATAGGACCCACAACCAGGTCGACCAAACAAGGGCTTGATCGAGCCTGGTTTGGCTCCTTTGGCCTGCTACTTTGTCGTGTTATCTCGTGCACTCGGTTGCAACGTGTTTTCTAGTGAAACATGGAAGTTGTACGTCGTGAACTCACAAAAGGACTCCTCTCCTCACACTTGTTTTATGAATTCTTTATTGAACATAAATGTAATGATAAAACAAAGGGAACATTTCTGATGTTAGCTGAACCAGTAAGATTTATTTTATTGAACTCAAAATGGGGGTGCTTGAATGAAAATTGAAATTGAAAAACTAGCACCCTAAGATAGAAAATGGGACTTGGGCAAGATGGAAGTAAGAAGGATGTTGTAGCATCGTGGGATTGGTTGGGGTAAGTTAATTAGGCTTCGAGAATTCAAGTGGAATTTGGAAGAACGACGTAAAAATCAATCAAATTTATCACGTCGACTTCCTTTTCCAAATCCTCATGGGAATCTAAGAATATTTTGAGACGCTTTCCATTCACCTTGAATAGATGGCCTTTATCATCTTAGAGTATGATGGATCCATGAGATGAGGTTTCCATCTCGGTAAATGGTCCTTCCCATTTACTTCTTAATTTCCCGTGTCCAAAGAGTTTTACCCTAGTGTTAAAGAAAATAACTTTATCTCTAGGCTTGAACTCTTTTGACGTAATCCTTTTGTTGTTCCATATTTTGGTCCTCTCTATATAGATTTTGGCACTATGATACGCCTTATATATCCATTCCTGAAGTTCAGAAATTTGCCTCAAACGGTGCTCAATGAGATTCATGTTGCACCTTTTTATGGCCCAATGAGCTCTATTTTCCAATTCTACAAAGATATGACAAGTCTTTGCACAAACAAGTTGGAATGGATACATGACAATGGGTGTCTTGTAAGAATTTCAGTATGCCCACAATGCATCGGGTAGTTTATACTTCCAACCCGTTCCCATTTCCAAGACGGTCTTTTGTAGAATGTTTTTGATCTGCTTATTCAACATTTTTGCCTGATTGCTTGTTTGTGGGTGGTATGGAGTAGCAATGTCATACTGGACTCCCAGTTCCCTTAGAAAGTTCCAAAAGGTCTTATTAATGAAATGAGATCCTCCATCACTTATGACCATTTGGAGATTGCCAAAGCATGAGAAAATGATCCCATGGAACATTTTTATAGCTTGCTTGGAGTCGGCATTTTTGCAAGGCAATGCGTCTATTCATTTTGATACATAATCGACGACCACCAGAATATACTCACAATCATAGGACTTTGGAAAAGGTCCCATGAAGTCAATACCCCATACATCAAATAATTCGACTTGAAGATGATATGTGAGGGGAATGACATTATGAGCGGTGATCCCTGTTGGTATTTCTTACAAAAATAGAATAATCCACAAGCGCACGGAAATACCGTTGTAGCACATCCACTTAAAGAGTATTCCCAAGGGTATCGAATCCAAGGAACTTGTGTTCGATCTTCTAGCTTGTTCTCCCAAGGACACAATTTGTTTGGTAGGCAAGGATTTGAGAGGAATTCAATGGTTTGAAATCTAGGCCACAGTAGTCTATAGCAGCTACTTGCTTCAGGCACAGGTTTACCCTTGGCAACACCAGGACAATTCCCACCAAGATCCTATGGCATAGCCCAACGTGGAGGATTACTAAGGACAGATAGAGCTGACACCACCTGCTGTCTACCTCTTCAATCTGTGGGTCTACGAGATATCCACTGATGAACTCTAACCTAAGCACCAAACTTAAGTTCTAAATCATAACTCTAATCGTTTTGAATGCAAAGCTACAACTATGCCTCTAATAAATTAAACCAGTGAACCTACAAGCAATTACAAAAGCAACCTACTATGGAATAGAATTCAAACTAGTATTGAATTCATGAAAGTTTCTTACTCCATTCCAGCATAACTTCTGCAGAAGTACAAGTGTGGAAGAGGGACTTGAAAAGCCAAAGGCTCCTCCTCCTAGCTCCTCCTCGTTCTCCTTCTACTTGGCTGGCCACTAGGGCAACTCTAAACCTTATGAGTGGAGTACTAGTCTCAAACTTTTGGTGTGTGTGAAGTGAGACAGTGAGGGGTTATTTGTACACGAGTTCAATCGGTTTGGTGCCACAATTAACGCGTGAATCATTCGTTACCATCATCAGGGAGCCACAGGAGAGAGACAAGCGTCGTTTGACCATGTTTGGCGCTAGGGCCAGATTGACTGAGCTAGGGGGTCGGCTGACCTGGCCTTGGCCCCCTAGACTGTGCTTTCTCAGGGTGGCTGCCAGGTGCGCCCTGAACCCCTTCCCGCATGAATTACCATTGGATCTCCTCGGATACGCAAGGGAATGAGTCATAGATCCATATGATGCCATGTGTCATTGCCCGGTTGGTCAAATGACAACTTTTAGGATTGCTCACTGCATTTTGGGTATTTTGGGGCTTAATTCCCCTGCATGCAAATAGATAGTAACACTTGTGGAATTTATTAGTTTTAAATCCTACCACTATGTTTTGTTTTCCTCTTTATAATCTTTAGCAGTGAAAATAGTCAGATTTAGCATTTAAGAACCGTCAACAAACTCCCATACACTTAGTCCTTTGCTTGTCCTCGAGTGAAAAAAAGGAAAGAAGAACTAAGTTCTAAGATAAATATTGCTATGAATATGAAAGAAGTATACAAAGTATTTTAATGCATAACATTGCTTATGAACCCTTTGTGATGGTTGAGTGTATCTCAATCGAACTTCTTCCTGCTGAAATAACTTAAAAAATTGCTATATTTCAAATGTCAAAGTATAATGCCTTTTTCAATTGGATTCTCTCAAGTCACTCAAAATGTTTGAATCCTCAACTTGGCATAATTTTGGCCACTTTTGTCCCTACAGCTAAGTATGGCTTTTGTGGAGCTTGGTAGGGATAAAGAGTAGCGCACTTGCAATTCATATATTACTAAGTCAAAAACGAGATCCATTTGAGAAGACTATGCAATAAAACCAATGAATAAAGAAATTCTTGTGCACATAATATGGGTGGTAGATGATGGTTCATGAATGGTGATGATAACTCCTATTTGATAACTCTCCTTTTGTGGAAGGATGAAGCATTTCTACTCCTTTTTCTTATATTTTTAATGGGGGAGGATTTTGCAATAAATCTTATGGAGTATCTTATGATGATGTATGGATGAAAATTATGGAATATGGTGGGGTGCACAAGAAATTCTTAATCAAAGAATTTATGCAAGGCACTCAATTGGATCAAGATTTTGACAATGTTCAATGAAAAATGCTAAGTCGCATATGCATGTGGTTTTCAATATTCATATCATATGGCCTTGGTGGATATTTAATTTCTAATGAGAGAGGAAGACAAATCCTTAATACTTTAAAATTGTGCAAAATTAAAAATCAATTTCAAGCAAGGATGTTTTTGCCCACGGGTTCATCTTACTCACCATAGCACACCAATCAAAAGCTTAGATGAGATGTTGTCCTAATTAATTATATGGGTCCAGAAACATGGTAGTGAAATCAAAATACAGGGTATACTAGTCTCATATTTAAGCAATTTTGCATTGTTTATTTTTGTTGAGTTGATTTAAAATTGATTTTGCATGATGCATCAAAGTTTTCAACTCAATTTGCATTGAATCACCAAGAGAACGGGATAAGAGATTCAAATCGACGTTGTGTAGTGAAACGGACCCGAGAGGGGCCACCAACAGGTCGGTCGAGCTAGGGGGTCGGCCGACCTCTGGTTAGCTCCCCTGGTGCTCCGCTTTGTCATGTCATCTCATGTGTAAGTTTGCGACGTGTCCATGGGTGAAACACGTGATCTATATGTCGCGAAATTGCGGAGGGACTCCTCCCCCACACTTGTTTCTGGAAACTTTATTTGACACAAGATAGACTAAAAAGGGGAAAATTACCGGTTTAGATTAACCGGTAAGTTCACTTTATTGAATAAAAATTGGGGGCGCTTACATTATTTAATTACAAAATATTGGAATGAAAACAAGCAAACTAAGTGGTAAGCACCCAATGGCCTAATGGGACATCTATTCATGGTGCCTTGGAAATCTCGGACACCCCTATGGCCTCGCATAAGCGCTTGACTTTAGCACTTATGCCACAACGGACACCATTGATCTCCTTCTTAAGGGAATCAATATCATATTTTAATTTCGCCCTCTCGACGCGTGCTTCAACCATCACGCTCGATAGCTTTTTGTTCTACAATTGGAGATTTGCTATTTCCTTAGCTAGCCGCGCCGCATCAGCACGGGGAGATTTCTCATCACTGCTTTGATATTGGTCTAGAGGCCATTTATAGCAGGTGGTGAGAGGTGACACCTCACCCTGGAGGGAGACAAGCCCATTGATTCCTCCAAGGCTATGTTGTCCACACGCTTGTAGAGACCTTTTCCATAACCTTTCACCGTATCATGCCTTGGATTTATGAAACAGTCATTTGTGGGCTCCGGCAAGGTACGAGTTGGCGACTCGTAGTGGTGGCTCACTACGTTGCCTTTCTTCATCTTGATCGTGCCCGTGTACTTCTCACCAGGCTGGAGCATGGGATGAAATTTGTCTTTTCCATGGAAAAGATGAGTCGCAACGGGCTTGAGAGCTGCCGTTGTTGGACGTCTCGTTGGGGTTTGTGATTTCATGGGCGCTCTACAAGGAGAGAGTGAGCGTGAAACACTGCAATGAGTAGGGCTACGTCCACGGGGCGTCCCAAGTGGCGAGATCGCATCAAGAGGTGCCACGTTCAAAGCCATGATGACCTCAATGGCCATGGTGGAGTCATTGTTGACCGGTGTAGGTTCCCCTTTAAGGTTGAATGTGGAGCTGAAGGATGCATGGGGAACGATTCCCTTGCCGGCCATGGTGGATGGGACTTGGTGGAATATGGGAGAGGGTGTTTCTTTTATGGAATGGTGCAAGTTTCCTCTCTGTTTGTTGCTTTTTAATATCGCTATTGATACTTCTTAACATCTACAGGTCATCCTAGCAGCAAGGCTGGTTCTGCAGAGGCATTAGGCTAACTTAAGGCAAAGCAAGACGAATTCCCCAAGCACACGGAAAGTACCGCTGTAACATTTCACCCGAGAGTATTCTCTAGAGCATCATATTTGCTAATCCCAAAGGAAGGCAAGGTAGAAGAGTGGCAAAATCAAGGATAGAAGAGGGGGCTCTAGTAAGGGATCTGGTAGGGTGGATAAATGAAATGATGGGGTAGTGCAACACACACCTAAGCAAACTACTCTAAAGGGTAGAATGTCCTAGTGGATGCTAAGTTAGCAATGGAGCTACTCCTACTGTGCTTTAGGTACTCATATACATAGTCAACTAGTGTACACATTTCTAAGCTAACTAAGAGTACTATGGCTTAACGGTCCAACATACAGGGCACGAGTTTACCCCTGAGAATATCAGGATGATTCCCGCAATGAGTCTGCCGCGTAGCCGAATATGGGTGATTACGAAGGATGGACATAGTTGTCACCACCTGCCGCCTACCCCTACAAATTGTGGGTCTATGAGACATCCAATGCTACTTGCTTATGTAAGCACCATGCTTACATAACAAGTAAATACCTTAAGAGCTGTAGTACAAGTACCTTTCTAAGGCAATGACTAACCTAAACATCGTTGAAATCAATGTTGGAACCAGACACTAAACTATTCATATTAATATAATCATATTAATACCTAATTAGACTATAGTTGTGGTGTATGATATTTATGATAACAAGATATGACCATTATGATTAGATCATAGTAACATCTAAACCTAACACATACATGGACTCCACAACCAAACAGGAAACACTTCATCCAAGTAAATGAATAAGTAAAGACTAATGATATTAATATAAAGCATAATGTCACAAATAAAAGAAAAGATACATGAGCCATACCTTTCTGAATTTGGACTTGGGACTAGAGGCTCCTCTCTATAGCCTAACCTCCACAAAGGGACTAAGAGCAATAGTGTAATACAAGAGAGAATGCTTGAGTGGTGTGTGTGAGAAGTGAGCATCACTCCTATTTACACATGGAGTAGTGGTGGTTCCCGCTACAATTAGCGCGCGAATCAGTCTTCACCGCCTTCAGAGAGCCATGAGGAGCCAACATGTGGAGGAAGACCGGGTTTGGCACCAGGGCCAAGTTAGCCGACTAGGGGGGGGGGGGGGTCAACCGACTTGGTCCTGGCCCCCCTTCGGGTGTGCTTCCTCGAGGTGGTATCCAGGTGGGCCCAGACCCGCTTCCTGGGTAAAACACCGTCAGATCTCCTTGGATACGCCTGGGAATGAGTCATGGATCTATGTGATGCCCCATGTTGTCGTGTGATTGGCCAGGGTGGCACTTTTTAGGACTGCTCCCCCCATTCTCCATCATTTCTGCGTAAAACTCCTGCATGCACTATTTCTCCAAGTGCAAATGGAATTATGTTAAATCTAACTATGATGTGTGTAAGAAATATTTATTCCCTCACATAATTGAGTTATATTGATGGTCAAAACTTGTCTATAATGACCGTCAACAAACTCTCCCAAGCTTACCCTTTGCTCATCCCAAAACATAGATAAAGACTTATGTTGTTGATCAGGGGTTGCTACAATGTCCTATTTTGCAAAAGTACCAAGTGCACAACAAAATATTCTACCTTGCATTGAATAAATTGGCTATGATATCTCATATTTTTTCTTAGTCATTATGGGTCTTATGCCTCATCCTTTTCTTGGGTGGTTGAAGGACACAATAGCAAAGTGAGCATGCATCACCTAATGTGTGAGTTCCACTCAAATTTTTGGAGAAGTTCAAATGGTGTTTGAATTTAAGTTCCTCAATTGATGCACTCAGTCACTCCTATGTGGGAAGTGGTATTTGTATCCTCACCATGGCAATGCCTTTCTTGTCCTACATCTAAATAAGGCTTATATGTGGAGCTTGGTATGGGTCAAGAGTAGGCATTTTGCAACACGTGTGTTGCTAAGTCAAAAGAGTAAGCCTTAGGAGAAAACAAATCATACTTTTGATCAAGATTTGTGCAAGTGTGATGGAATATTTGTGGAGTGGAAAACATGAAGATAACTCCTTTGTATGCACTCTCTTTATTTGTGAGGATGAAACATGGCTACTTATTCTCGTTTTTTTTTTCTCATGATCTTGTATATGAGCATGCATTTTTTTTTCTTTTTTTTTTGTAGCCATGTCTTCTACTCCTCTTTTCTTCTCAAATATTTTTGAGAGAGTATCATGCAAGGAAAACATGGAATATCTTTTTTTTGATAGTGGAATGGTATGATGAAATTTTGCTAACTTCTAGTGTAGAAGTTTAGCATGTGCTCGTGCAATCTTGATCTTAAAAGCATGGATATTTCTCACGTGGGTCTATACTAGTTTGACTAGGCTCAATGTGAAGGTAAATAGCATATGCATAGGGTTTATCCAATTCAAATCATCATATGGCTTTGGTAGAAATTTCTATCAAATGAGAAACTTTCATTTTAAATTTTCTTTGAAAAATCAAGTTTCCCTTTCAGCTAGGATATTAGCAGCTGTTATCACTATATCATACTCCACAACAACCTAGAGTTGGACTTAGCTTTTACTTCCCACAAATTCTAAGTTTAAGGCAAGGGTATTCTAAGCCAATAAACTCAATACTTAGAGAATACTAAGTTGTATGTAAGGGACTAAAGAAAACAAAAGAGCAACTATTCATCATTTCAACTTATGCAAAGTAAAAATATTCTTGCCACACATCTTTTATTTTATTAACCTAATGTATACTGCATTATTTTTTTAGATGCAAATGTGGTGGGAAGAAAGAAATAAAATAAAGGAATGCAAATGGAGTGTGATACAAGTTACCTCAAGTGGGGGTCCTCCCCCAAGCTTGTTCTTTTCAATCTCCATGGTAAGGGTTGAACACTTGATGATGGAAGTAGGCCACGAGGTCGGCCTGTTGTTGCTGCAGCGTGGTGTTAACGTTGTTGAACTATGCATTGATTTGCTGCTGCCAGTCGTGGGTACCTTGGATGTGGTCTTGAAGCGTGTTGAAGATCTCGCCGGTCCTGACTTCAAGGTATCCCATCCTTTGAGTGAGTTCTGCCATTCCTTGGCCAAGGTCACGAGAACCTCAGACCAAAAAGGAACGACGTGTACTCATCGGTGGAGGAGGCAAGCTACTAAATCTCTGGTGGTAGTCCACTTCTGCCATGATGATCCTCCTGCCTCCTACGTTTGAGGTTGGGTCCAACCAGGTGCATCACCCGTTGGATCCACTTCCTCTAAGTACTCATAGGGGGGAGTATATCCCGGTGGCATCTCCATGGCTGCTCTACGTGGATGACTCCTTGTGACCCTGCTAGAGACATTACTCCTATGAACCTCTTTGATAGGTTGAAGAGCAACGGTTAGTTCTCGACACTTATATAAATGAAAATCCGGGTTAGGTAACATAATTTCATTTACATAGCCGAGATAGAAAAACACTAAGGATCCATCTAGATCATGTTTAAGTGTGCATCCTTGCACTAGATAATCCTCATCTGTTAAGTAGCTGGTTGTTGGAATATATTCAATTAAAGCATTTTCTAGAGTCCCTACTTTCATAGCAATGCAGGTAATTAATGAAGTACATTCAATTTGTCCCGTCATTTTAGTGTTTTCTAACCATTGTGACATCATAGCCTTAACAGGAGCAATTTTAGTCTTTTTAACCATGGCATAAAGGGTCCTAAGTGTTGGTGATATGCCCAAGAGGCAATCATAACAATTCGGGTTAAGGCCTATTGGATATTTGATCCATAATCAATTAGGGTACTAATGAGCCTTCGACTTAAAAGCCCATTAGTACGCCCACAAATACGAGGGGTAAGGTTAGAGGCTTATCACTCCACTACGTGACAGCCCTAGCCGCCACCCTTCAAAGGTCTCATGCCGAGACCCTTGCCGCGTGCGCGGTGCTAGCACACCGGCGCACGGTGTTCCTCTCCGTACGTGTGGACTCCGTGGAGGCGCTGCTGCTACTGCTGCGCTGATCGGCTACGACTAACGTGTTTGTCTACTGCTGTTGTGAAGAGGGCGAGGAGGAGACGAATGAGATCGTCTACTTCCTCTACACCGATGAGCGTCTATGTTTTGCTGTGCTGCGCATCTAGTGTTAATGATCTATGACCTCTGTACTCGCATGTTTCCTAGGTGATGCGGTAGAATAGCTAGGCTAGCGAACCGCTATTTTACCAACATTGGCATCAGAGCCGACTTATGTAGTTTTTGGTCTGGATCTTATTATTAGATGGAATCTACTGCAGACATGTTCATACGATGAATTTTATCGCACGATTTTTGGGGTTTGGAATTGGTTAGAGTAGATTGCGATCGTATATGACTAAAGAGTCAGTTCGTGCTCCTTCTTTGCTGTGTGCGCAACCTGTCCCTACCGGCTGGAATCACCATCAGGATTAATCGTGTACGTAGCTAACATATTGAGCCAACAGACCACGATCATGAGTCGCAATCTACTCGTGAATAACCAATCACATTGAAAATTGAGGCATTATGAATGGAGCTGGGGCATTGGATGTCACCCAACAAACAAGAGTCATATAGGGATATGATTAACAATTGTTGTTTACCTATGTCACTAATTTGCAGTGAAGCAAAAGCTTACTAAGAATTAGTGAATATGGATCTTGAATCACTATATGTCGTTAGAGGGAAGACGATGATCATATAGTGGTGATATCTTTTATTAAAATGTTAATAGAACATTGGTACATTACATAGTGTTGAACCTTGAATATTTATTTTCTATTGTAGATAATGTCTGCTAGGAACAATTCCGGTTTCAATTTGCGATCTGTGCTTGAAAAGGAAAAGCTCAATGTAGCTAACTTTATTGATTGGTACCTCAACCTGAGAATCATTCTTAGGCAAGAGAAAACCGAGTATGTTCTTCTGCAGCCATACCCTGATGACCTCCCAACTGACGCAACTATTGCGGCACGTAGAGCTTATATGAAGCACTGTGATGATGCGCTTACTATAAGCTGCCCCATGCTCGCCACTATGTCCCCTGATTTGCAAAAACATTATGAGCATACAAATGCTTATTCTATGATTGAGGGACTGCATGGAATGTTTGAGAATCAAGCTAGTTGAGAGATATAACATCTCAAAGTCCATATTCTCATGCAAGCTGGCGGAGGGTAGCCCGGTCAGCCCTCATGTAATCAAGATGATTGATTACATTGACTTTTTGGGCAAACTTGGTTCTGAACTCAAGGATGATCTCGCTATTGACGTTGTTCTACAATCGCTCCCACCGAGCTACAAGCCATTCATATTGAATTTTCAAATGAATGGCATGGAGAAAACTTTGGCTGAATTGCATGGGATGCTTAAAACAGCCGAAGAGAGCATTAAGAAAAATTCCACTCATGTGATGGTGGTGCAAAAGGAGAATAAAAATAGGTGTGACGCATCCTAAAGGTAAATGCAAGTGAAAGGTTCCCGATGAGCCTTCAAGCTCAAAGTCTAAACCAAGAGGCAAATCTGTCCCTTATCCTGATGATGAATGCTTTCACTGTCATTCTAAGGGAATTGGTCTAGGAACTGCAAGAAGTACTTGGAGGATATGAAGAAGAAGAAGGGAAGTGAGACGTCCGCTTCAGGTATAAATATTATAGAAATTAACATTGCATTATCTTCTAGTGAATCATGGGTATTTGATACCGGATCGATGATTCACACTTGCAAATCGTTGCAGGGTCTAAGTGAGACTAGAAGATTTGCAAAAGGCGAGTTGGATGTTCGTGTCGGTAATGGAGCAAAGGTTGTGGTCATAGCTGTCTGAACCTACCCCTTGTCATTACCCTCAGGATTAGTTTTGGAATTGAATAATTGTTACTGCATTCCTACTTTGAGCAAGAACATTATCTCTTCTTCATGTTTAGAAGAAGTTGATGGTTATGAGATTATAATAAAGAACAAATGTTGTTCTATTTATTATAATAATATTTTCTGTGCTCAATGTCCATTGGTGAATAAATTATATGTTCTTGATCTTGAGGATAAAACTGTCTGTAACATCAATACCAAAAGGGCTCAATAAAATGATCTAAATCCCACTTTTATTTGGCATTGTCACTTAGGTCATATAAATGAGAAACATATTGAAAAACTCCATAAAGATGGTTTACTAAGCTCATTTGATTTTGAATAACTTGACACATGCGAATCTTGTTTGCTTGGGAAGATGACCAAAGCACCCTTCAGTGCCAAAGTGAGAGGGCGACTGACTTGTTGGAACTTGTACATACAGATGTATGTGGACCAATGAGTTCAATTGCCGCAGGTGATTTTCAGTACTTCATCACATTTGCTGATGACCTTAGTAGATATGGTTTTGTCTACCTAATGAGGCACAAGTCTGAATCCTTTGAAAAGTTCCAAGCAAGATACAATAGCAGATTCAATGACAGAGGCAGAGTATATTGCAGCTTCCGAAGCTACAAAGGAAGATATTTGGAACAACATTTTTTTTTCCGAGTTGGGTGTTGTTCCTAGTGCGTCCAATCCTGTGGATCTCTATTGTGACAATAGTGGAGCTATCGCATAGGCAATGGAGCCTAGATCACACAAAAGATCAAAACACATACTATGACGCTATCACCTCATTCGGGAGATCACCGACTGAGGTGATGTGAAGATATGCAAGGTGCACACGAATTTGAATGTTGCAGATCCGTTGACAAAGCCTCTTCCACAATCAAAGCATGAGGCGCACACGAGATCTATGGGTATTAGATACTTACATTAGTGATCACAGTGTGTAGTGGGAGACTTGTGTCATAGCTATGTTTATGTACTGTTAAATAAATTGTTATATGAATAATCATTATTTACATTGATCATCAAGTATGTGACTTGTTCGTGAAACTCTTTGTTAATAGTAATGTTATTCTAAATGATCCCTAGTTTATATCACTATATGGGATAATGATGTCAACAGACTAACACATGTATTAATTGATGATCACGTTTCATGGATCATAGATATGGAGATATAAAATTAATAATGTGAACACATATTAGTGAACATGGTGTTGAATGGACCCACTTCGAGACACTGTTGGGAATGTTATTTCCATATGTGCCATTAGTTGGTCTTGAGTGATACACCTGCTAGACCCTTAGATCTGGGATCACCATTGTTTCTCACTATGTGTAGTTGTGTACTTTGAGACTACCAAACGCTACTCTGTAACTGGGTAGTCATACAAGTAGTCTTCGAGTATATAATGAAACATAGAATGAGATGTGCATGGATCAAGATGGTATTTGCTCCTCCTTAATAACATGAGAGATATCTCTAGGCCACTTGAAATAGTTGGATTTGAAAGTGCATGGCCATGCCAAGGTGATTAAAGTTAATCATAGTGACTAAAAGTTAGTCATGGAATGAATCTATTATTTGATCGAGTGAATGGTTGAGCTATCACAAGGATGGCATGCATCTTGCCATGAGCTTGACTGGTATCATGAGGCAAAGGGATTAGCATGTTGAATGTAACTAGGTTCGACTGATATGATCTTTATGTACATTCAGGAGTCAGTATGTCCTGCTAGGTACCTCTACTAACTTGTGGTTGGAAACGGTTTCCATTCACAACTGACTACACATGAACCTAACGGGTCACACACTTAAGGGATTGGAATACCAAAAAGCTCGGCTAGATGATTGTCTCTAGTGCAAGTGGGAGATTGTTGGTGATATGCCCAAGAGGCAATCATAACAATTGGGGTTAAGGCCTATTGGATATTTGATCCATAAGCAATTAGGGTACTAATGGGCCTACGACCTAAAACCCCATTAGTACGCTTATAAATACGAGGGGTAGGGTTAGGGTCTATTCACTCCACCACGTGACAGCCCTAGTCTCCACCCTTCGAAGGCCTCATGCTGAGACCCTTGCCGCGCGCGCGGTGCTAGCACACCGGCGCACGATGTTCCTCTTCGTACGTGTGGACTCCTTGGAGGTGCGACTGCTACTGTTGCGCTGATCGGCTATGACGAATGTGTTCATCTACTGCTGCTGTGAAGAGGGCGAGGAGGAGACGAACGAGATCATCTACTTCCTCTACACCAACGCGCGTCTACATTCCGCTGTGCTGTGCGTCTAGTGGTAATAATCTATGACCTCTGTACTCGCATGTTTCCTGGGTGATGTGGTAGAATAGCTAGAGTAGTATACCGCTAATTTCCCAACAGTAAGTTCATCATCATGCACACTCCCAACATCCCCTCTAAGAAACATAGTCATAGCCACCCATCTATGTATGAAATGTATAGTGGAGTTTTGAAAGTGGCTATTCCTAGGGTTCCTACATGCTACCTCACTAGTTAATTCTTGCCAAAAACCTTGTTTGTTAAATTCAGGCAAATTGTCTAAATCTGTTAAACAACGTCTATGAAAGCCTAGGAGTTCACTAAATTTTTTCCACAGGATGAAGTCTCTTCGGAAAAACCTAAAACAAACACCTTTGAATCCTATTTTAAGGGTGCATATGAATTGAATAGTGAGGAGGCGTGAACCTTCCTCATCTACTTGAGCAAAATTATCCCATCCTAATGCACGCGAACCGGTAAAGAATTCGGAATCCATACCTATTTTGGAGAGTAGCGCCAGATCATAGGTCTTCGTATGGGTGAACTCACGATCTCAAAGTAGGTTGTAGGATTGTCATTCAACATCATGCCACAAGTCAAGATCGCCGTCCTTGTAGAGATAGAGTGGAGCATCATCTTCTTCCATCAGGACATCATCGTGCGCACCTCTCAACCGTGGACTTGGTGTAGGCCCGGGGGTGAGGTGTGATCTTGAGTTCCTCTCATGGCTTGAGCTTGATAAAGGTCTGTCAAAGTCTTGTTCCGGCAATTCCCCCGGTACTACCGTTGGTAGCCCGCAGAGTTTGTAGTTCGGTAATGGGCACGCAGAGGTTCAGAACACGATGGCAAATAGACACGAGGATTTACGTGGTTTCAGCCGCCAAAGCGTAATACCCTACTCCACGGGGTGTGTAGTTGTTGTATTGAGCATCTGAGCACTTGTGAGTGTGTGTCAGAGCCGAGTATGGAAGAGGTCTCAGAGTCGAGAGGGAGGCCCTGTGTGTATTGCTCGACCAGTCCTTTTATAGTACAAGGACTGGTCGTTACATTGCTAGCCTGGCCCGACGTGTGGCCTTGGAAGTTACTGATGCTTAATATACAATTAATGAGGTTAATTACCCTTAATAGTGTGGTAACGGGCCTTGATAGTACCGTTACTGGTATTAAGGGCCCTTCGATCGTGTGTCATTAATATGGTATTAATGACACTTAGTCGGGTCTTGAAGTCTTTGATTGCCCCTTGAAGGTCCGAGCCGTTGGGGTCCTCATGTCTTGCTCGTTGAAGTTGAAGGTCCGGCGGCTGAACACG
This sequence comes from Tuctoria greenei, assembly GCA_036927565.1. Taxonomy (NCBI): domain Eukaryota; kingdom Viridiplantae; phylum Streptophyta; class Magnoliopsida; order Poales; family Poaceae; genus Tuctoria; species Tuctoria greenei. The sequence continues at coordinate 128,608,997 of JAYESD010000007.1, read as the reverse complement.
TGGCAGCTCTGGAGCTTGCTGTCTGGGACGGGAAGGTCCGGTGCAGTTGTACACGTGTGAGGACTGGAGCTTCCCTCTGTCGGGGGTTAGGTCCAGAGGTGATGCACTGGTATTTAGCCTAGAGCTTTCCCATGTGTGGGATGTAGCTCCGGTTGTAGTATACACGTGGCAGCACCGGGACTAACCATAGATCGGAGGAAGGTCCGACCCCGTATGACACGTGGGGCCTTCGGAGGTCTTCAACTCAGACATGTGAAGTTTCTTTGGTCTTCTTGCAGTCCCAAGGGGTATACAGTACACAGGGTACCGACAGTGGCCCCCTGGGCCCACCTCTGGGAGAGACCTTTTGGATGAAGTCGTTCTGCCGGAGGTGGGTCCATCCTTCGGTTTTTGAGCCGTGTCTTCAAAGGTCTTCGGATATGCCGTTGGCGGGAGTCCGCAGTTAAACCCACGCCGCGTGGCATATCCAGGATTCGGCAGGTGAGATCTGAGCGTGCGGATCTCATGCAATTGAAGGTCGCTAGTTCCCGATACGAAAACTGTATCAGTTCCGCATGCCCTGTCAGGCTGCCACCCTCGGGCTTCCCGCCTTTCATGATGACAACCATTCGCCTGGGGTAAGGACCTCGACTTGATCGTCGGTGTTGGATCGAAGAACACGTGAAAAGATACCAGAGGGGGGGTGAATGGTAGATTTAAAAAATCTTACGCAGCGGAAACAATTAAAACCCCAAACCCTTTCGGCAGAAAAACGATCTGTTAAAGAAATCGTGTATGAGACTAATCTAAACATGTTTCACCGTGACAAAAGTGATAGATATCAGAGAGAATCAAGTCACAAATACATCACAAAAAGAATTACTCAAATCCGTCGAGAAAAACTCAAGTTATGATCAAGAGATCAAACACTGGTCACTCTGACCTACCCGAGAAAAACAGTTTCTGGAATGCTGCAAAGAAACTCGTGTAGATCAAAAACCACAAATCCAATGACCGTGAAATTTTGACAGATGATAGACAATCAAGTTTTGAAGACAACCCAAAAAGATTGTAAAACTCGAGTTATGATAAAACCACCGACGAAAGGTAGTGCTGTCCAGAAACTCGACGAGTAAAACTTGTCTGGAACAAGTCGGACGAACAAGGCACAAAAGTTCCTTCAAACTACGAATTTTATTCAATAGAAAACAAGAGGAACAGCCCCAAAGTCGTCTACCACGAGCTATGGGCTCCCTTGCTTATATAACCAGCCCTTAGGCCATCCCAATGTCAATTAGGACTCCAATCCTAATCCGATCACAATCGGAACTTTCTATAACTGCTTAGGACTCTTCTATACGCAGATAGAAGCAATCTCAAGACTTCCAAACACCTTAGGAACGTATCCCACATTCCTAAACAACTCAAATTCGTGACCCACACGAAATCCTAACATAACCAACTCGATATTTTCATACTGTGCCATAACCGACTCAGCTAGCAGCCTAAGTCTTCAACCGATACGATCCGATCCTTCCGATCAGATCTTCCTTCCATAATCCGTCTCTAGAAGCATATTGCCACGTCATGCACCTCATGCACACGTGCGAACACCTTCCTTTGACCTTCATATGCACTGCCCTTGATTCAATCATCCTGCGCGACCTCCTGACCCGCTCAACCACAGTTCCTCCCGAACTTGGTTGTTGGAACCTCATCTCCTCCTGAGACTAGTCCAATGGATCCTGTCACCAGCCATGACTTGAACTCAAGCAACACCTGCACATGAATAAACAACCGATCCATATGAGCCCAAGTCCTCGACTTGACTCAAGTTAGTTCCAAACACAACACCTTATGTGAGAACCTCACATAAGCATGTTGCAAAACCACGGTAACACAATATTATCCATATCAACCAAAACACACCAAAAACTTAGCAAATGAACACTAAGCAATCTTTCCAACAATGTAAAGCAAGTATGAAACATTGCAAATGAAAAGCAGAAGCACTTAGGTCAAGTTCCGGACCTTGCCAGAGCAACCCGGATCTTGAGCCGGAGCTAACAAAAGCTAGTAGAACCTAGCGCCAGAGCTTGACAAAGTACGTCGAAGCTTAGCAAAAGCATGCCGGAGCTATCAAGTATATGTCAGAGCTATCAAAGACATGCCGGAGCTAACAAAGACATGCCGGAGCTAAAGATAAAGCTCCCCGGAGCTAATCAAAGATAGTCGGACCTTACCAAGAAGCCGGACCTAGCATCTAACGTAACCGGAGCTACCCAAAACAAGTCGGACCTATGGTCGGATCTTGCTGTAGCTCAAAGCTAGAGTTGGACCTTGATAAAAAGGTGTTTTGGTGATATTTAAAACTTTTATCATCAAAGCCAAGTGTATTCACTACAAGCCAATGTATTCAGCACACATAGGTCTTACAATCTCCCCCTTGATGAATGCATTGGCAACACCATTTAAAATCCGAACATTGGCTTATTCACATAAAAGTTTTGAAAACAAAGTTTTGAAAACCATCTCTCCCCCTTTATTATCTCTCCTTATGCACATATTTTCTTTCTCTTCATGCTTATCTCTCCCCCTTTGACAATGTATTCAGCAAGTCATGAGCATGTAAACAAATTATCTCTCCAACTTTAGTTGTTATGAGCATATTATAACATATACATATAAACAAAGCTCATCCAAGTCATACTATCCTGTAACTTACACTATCACATCAATGAGATACATAAAGTAGTGTAAGCCATGCTAGAGATCATATGTAATTTTCAATTTAAGCAAGTCATGATCTCACAGACTTAACTATTTCAAAACCTGAAAGCATGACACTAGTTGCTGCATTTTATTATTTTCAAAGCATAAATTTAGATCATATGATATTTGCAAGAGATTATATGCGCATCTGCCTTATTCTAACCAACCAAGCCAAGCCTATGTCATTTGACAATCAGAAGCTTAAGGACATGGTTTTAGTCATACACAACTTCTTCCAAGTTCATATCTAAGTGCAATGACAAGCTATCTCAAAAGAAGAAGTGTAATGCATGCATATTCTCTTGATCTTTTCTCAATTTATATTTGTTCATAAAAACTCAACATGTGAGTTGATTACTTGATTAATTCTTTATGATTAAAAGCATTTTTGAGCATGCAACAAGTTCAAAACAGCAAGAAAGTTCGACCATGACCAGATTTAGTGTAAGTAATTATTCCAATTACTAGACATGGCAAAAACTACAAAATGTATAACATGAGTAATGTAGTAAGAACTTTCAGCATGTAAAAGGAATCACAAAGTCATATATGTATGAAATACTATGCTCATATTATTTTAATTTCAGATTCACACATATACTTCCCAAGTTTCAGAAACTCCCCCTCAATTTAAGCCATGAGGATGTATAACCCCTATTTCACTACGAATGTAACAAAAACGAGTGAAATCCAAAGGTTTTGTAAAAATGTCAGCCAATTGTTGTTCGGTATCTACATGGTGAAGCACAATGTTTCCTTTTTCAACGTTATCTCAGAGAAAGTGATACCTAATATCAATGTGCTTAGTTCTAGAATGTTGCACGGGGTTTTTGGCAATGCAAATAGCACTAGTGTTATCACAAAACAGTGGAACACTAGCTAGATCTACCCCATAGTCCTTAAGTGTTTGAACAATCCAAAGAATTTGTGAGCAAGCACTAGCAGCAGCTACATATTCAGATTCGGCTGTGGATTGTGCAACTGAATTTTGTTTTCTAGAGGACCAAGCAACAAGAGAATTACCAAGAAAATGACAAGCACCGGAAGTACTTTTCCTATCAATCCTACAACCCCCAAAATCAGCATCTGAAAAAGCTTTCAAAGTAACGGTTGAGGAAGAAGGAAGAAAAATGCCAAATTCTTGGGTTCCATGTAAGTACCTGAGAATCCTTTTGACGGCTTGACGACGTGAAACACGTGGGGAAGCTTGAAACCTTGCACAAAGACATACGCTGAATTGTATGTCCGGTCTTGATGCCGTGAGGTACAAAAGTGATCCGATCTTGCTTCTATATTCTTTTTGATCCACGGATTCACCATCTTCATCAAGTTCAAGTGTTGTTGCTGTCCCCATTGGTGTCCGAAGAGGCTTACTTTTGTCCATGTTGAAGCGCCTTAGGAGGTCTTTGGTATACTTTGTTTGATGCACAAAGGTACCCTCCTTGGTTTGCTTGATTTGCAGCCCCAAAAAGTAAGTGAGTTCACCCATCATACTCATTTCAAATTCGGAACTCATCATTGCTGAAAACTTGGACACAAGATCATGAGAAACACAACCAAAGATAATATCATCCACATACACTTGAACGAATAATGAGTCATTGCCATGTTTAAGCACAAAAAGAGTTTTATCAACCTTGCCCATGGTAAACCCCTTTTCAAGTAAGAATGTTTTTAACCTGTCATACCATGCTCTAGGGGCTTGTTTGAGACCGTATAAGGCTTTGGACAGTTTGTAAACATGATTAGGAAAATCTGGATTTTCAAAAACTGGTGGTTGTTTGACATAAACCTCCTCATCTATGTAGCAATTAAGAAAAGCACTTTTAACATCCATTTGAAATAGCTTAAAACCTTTAGATGCTGCAAAACCTAACAAAATTCTTATGGCTTCTAATCTAGCGACAGGAGCAAAAGTTTCATCAAAATCTAGACCTTCAACTTGAGTGAAACCTTGAGCAACCAACCTAGCCTTATTCCTAACCACAACCCCATCCTCACTTTGTTTATTTTTATATACCCATTTAGTTCCAATTAAAGTGTGACCTTGAGGTGGAGGTACAAGTTTCCAAACATTATTTCTTTCAAAATTTTCTAACTCTTCTTGCATGGCAATAATCCAAGATTCATTAGTGAGTGCGTGTGATATATCTTTGGGTTCAAAAGAAGCAACAAAAGCAGAATGAGCATGAGAGTTTGGATTGCAAAACCTGGACCGTGTGACTCGTTCGTGCAAGCTTCCAATCATCTGTTGTGGGGGATGATCTTTGTAAAAACGTAGTGGAACAGATGTCTCACAAGCTTGTTCTTCATTAGGTTCATCGTAGATTGATGAGCTTGTGACTTGTGGACGATCAGGACCAGCAGAGGTGATAGCCGGAGCTTGTTCAATGTCCGGAGTTGGACACGTGTCAACTTCGGAACTACCAGGCAGTATCACTGGCTCTTCTTCATCTTCGAATATACCCTCCCCCTGAGGATACGGATCTGGTCCTGCAACACCGGAGCTAGTACCTGGGCTAGCTTCATCAAAAGACACTTCACAAGTCTCCACAATTTTGTTAGTGTCAAGTAAAAGCACACGGTAGCCTCTAGTATGAGATGGATAACCAAGAAACATGCCATCAATGGATCTAGGTTCAAATTTATCAATATTACCATGTCTCTTAACAAAGCATTTGCAACCAAAGACCCGAAAGTGTGTAACACTAGGCCTATGTCCAAACCGGAGCTCATATGGTGTTTTACCTAGCTTAGCACGCAAGAAAACACGATTTGAGACATAACAAGCGGTTGCTAACGCATCAGCCCAAAATTTCCTAGGAGTTTGATATTCATCAAGCATAGTCCTAGCCATCTCAACTAAGGTTCTGTTCTTTCTTTCTACAACACCGTTTTGTTGAGGTACATATGGTGAAGAAAGTTGATGATCTATCCCATTTTCAGCACAAAAGTGATCAAAAGATTGATTTTTAAATTTAGTTCCGTTATCACTTCTAATTGCCTTTAAAGACCCTGGGTGATCAATTGATAATATAAGAAATAAAGTCCTAAAGTGACTAAAAGCTTCATTCTTAGACGCCATAAAGTAAACCCAAGAGTATCTAGAATAATCATCAACAATAACAAGAACATACCATTTACCTCCGAAGGATTGAACACGTGAAGGTCCTACGGTGTCAAGGTGCAAAAGTTGACATGATTCAGTTGTCATGATCATTGTGAGAGGAGTATGTGAACCTGCAACCATCTTAGCATGTCTACAAGAAGAGCACACAATTTCTTTGTCCCCTTTAAGCTTAGGCAGCCCACGTATGCGATCAAGAGCACTAACACGCGTTAGGTGATCAAAGCCTACGTGACCAAGTCTACGATGCCAAAAATATAAGTCCTTTGAATCATTAGCAACTAGACACTTATGCTTAGAGGAAGACATATCAAAATCAGCTTTAAAAACTCTTCCAAACCGAGACATGTTAAAAATAAGCTCACTATTTGAATCTACAACTTTGCAGCAGTTTTTATTGAAAATAATTTCTAGATTTTCATCTAGCAATTGTGCAACAGAAAGCAAGTTGTATTTCAAATTTTTTACAAGTGCCACATTTTTCAAAGTGTAGTGATCATTTACTCTAACCGAACCCTTAGCAATTATAGGAGTTGAAGAATTATCGGCAAAAGTAACATTCTCTACACGTGACATAAAAGAGAGGGAGGAGAACCAATCTTTGTTACCGGTCATGTGGCGTGAGCAACCTGAATCCACAATCCAAATGTTCTCCTTCCTCAAACGTGTAACCTACATAAAAGCACAATACGTCGATGACTCAATACTGGGGTTAGTCAAAAGGCATTTAGGAATCCAATACTGAGTCACGCGACGTGCAGCAGGAAAAATACGCGAAAGCTGAGACAAAACAGCAGGTTTATGAGTCAAAGATTGAGGTTTTCTGTTCTTAACAGTTGATTTAGAAGTTGTTACTTGTTTAGAGTGAAAACCAGTAGCTCCGGAGGTAAAAGCAGAAGGTCTGGAGGCAAAAACTGAAGCTCCGGAGGGAACAACAGAAGATCCGGGAGCTCTCGGAGCTATCGGAACTATCGGAGCTGCTTTTGCGGATTTCTTATCAGAAGGTCCAGAAGCTACCTTTTCAAATTTCTGACTCACTAAAGCAGGTTGTGTTTTTCTAATTGCATGAAAGTTATAAGATCTAGCAATTTTTCTTTCCTTTTTCTGTTGTTTAGATAGTCTATAACAAAAATCTATGACATGACCATCTCTACCACAGAAGGTACAATGAAATTTAACTTTGTGTTCATGTCTAGATGAGCAAGCAATATTTTTATTTGAAACCGAATGAGGCAACACTCCTGCAGATTTGAAAACAACTCCTTTTTGTTTAGGAACTGTCTGAATCAAACCACCTCCTAATGACTTTACAATTTTAGGTGGATGTGCCTTAGCATGAGCATGAGAATCAAAACCTAAACCAGTTTTATCATTGCAAGACTTGGAAGAATTCAGCAGCAAGTTTAGGTTCTTATTCCCATTACAAAACTGATCTAATGTCTATGCATGTCATCAAGTTTATTGGACAGATCAAGGCAATTTTCACATGAAGTTTTTCCTTTTAATTTGCAATTGGAACAAAATTTAACTTCATGAGAACGTAAAGCATTGTTCAATATAGAAATTTCATTCATAGCATCCTGTAGTTTCTTATTAAGATCATCACAAGTAGAACAATGCAAGTCAATTGTAGAACAGCTAGCATCTTTCAAGTTTTTATCATTAAGTGCAGCAAGATCTTTGTTCTTTTCAATTTCTTCATCAAGTCTATCTAGAATGGAGGAGTGTGCACTTCTTAACGTGGACAATTGTTCATAGATTAAGTCACATGAGGGACATGCATCATCACTAGGAATCAAAATTTTTAAACGATTAATTTCAGATTCTAGTGATTCAATTTTAGCAGCATTATCCCTAAGCTTTTTGTCCTTTTTCTTGACAATAATAGTTGCACGAGAAATAGCATCACACATTTCATTGCAGGTAGAATATACCTCATCGTCTTCACTACTGTGTTCTGCATCCTCCTGACTTGATCTTGATCTTGTTTTGCCCGCCATGAAGCATAAGTTGGCCAGATCGTCAACATATTCATCACTTTCAAAGTCTATATCACTTGAACTAAGTTCTTGAAGTGCGGTGATGAAGCTGTTAATCATCTTGCGTCCTATGGTACCCTTCTTCTTCTTGTTGGAGTTTCTAGAGGAGGTCCATACCTTGCTTTGTTTTTCTTCCCGGGTGGTCGGACCTGAAAGGTTAGGGCATTCTGTACTAAAGTGTCCTATTTTACCACATTCAAAACAGCATTGAGGTCCGGAGCTTCCTCTCCTTCTAGTTCTCACATTTCGCAATGCTTTTGAGAATCTAGTAGAGATGAGTGCCAACTCCTCTTCTGGAAATTCTTCGATCTGTTCTAGGGTTAGCGAGGACAACAAAGCAAGAGTATTGCAAGATGATCATTGGCCGGAGCTAGACATATCACGTTGTGAAACAAATGCAATAGACTTATTTGGGTTCTTACGTGCTAGAATATCAATTTCATGAGTTTTTAGTTTAGAATAAAGTACATCTAATGTAAGAGAACTCATGATAGTTGATTCACGAATGGATGTTACTTTCATCTCCCAAAGTGACATGTCTAATGCACTAAGAAGTTGTCTAGCATTCTCAGCATCAGAAAAATTAACATTGACACCACGTAAGTTGCTGAGAATTTTATTGAAACGAGCAAAGAGGTCATCGATAGACTCACCTGGTTGCTTCTCAAAACGCATGTATTACTTTTTGAACATATCTTGTTTTACCTCCTTGATTGTGTTGGAGCCTTCATGATAGTCACAGAGAGCTCTCCAAACATCGTATGCTGACCGGAGGTGCGCGCCACGATCAAAGTCGCTTTGAGTGAGTCCTTGGATGATCAAGTTTCGGGCTTTGTTGTTGTTGTCGACGTCCCGTAGGTTTGTGGCCGTAACTTGATCATTAGGTGGCACTTTATAAGACTTATACACCTTCTCCCATATAGCAAAGCCTTGTGCCTAGATGAAAGCCTCCATGCGTGCCTTCCAAACCTAAAAATCAATACCAGCAAATACACAAGGTTTGGCGGAGTACTTCTCCATGATGATTAGTCAAAAACACATGCAAATCACAAAGATTAGAGCACCGTGGCTCTGATACCAATTGTAGGATCGAAGAACACGTGAAAATCTACCAGAGGGGGGGTGAATGGTAGATTTAAAAATCTTACGCAGCGGAAACAATTAAAACCCCAAACCCTTTTGGCAGAAAAACGATCTGTTAAAGAAATTGTGTATGAGACTAATCTAAACGTGTTTAACCGTGACAAAAGTGATAGATATCAGAGAGAATCAAGTCACGAAGACAACACAAAAATAATTACTCAAATCCGTCGAGAAAAACTCAAGTTATGATCAAGAGATCAAACACTGGTCACTTTGGCGTACCCGAGAAAAACAGTTTCTGGAATGCTGCAAAGAAACTCGTGTAGATCAAAAACCACAAATCCAATGACCGTGAAATTTTGACAGATGATAGACAATCAAGTTGTGAAGACAAACAAAAAAGAATCACGTCAATTGGATTTGTAAAACTCAAGTTATGATAAAACCACCGACGAAAGGTAGTGCTGTCCAGAAACTCGACGAGGAAAAGTTGTCTGGAACAAGTCGGACGAACAAGGCACAAAAGTTCCTTCAAACTACGAATTTTATTCAATATAACACAAGAGGAACAGCCCCAAAGTCGTCTATCACGAGCTATGGGCTCCCTTGCTTATATAACCAGCCCTTAGGCCATCCCAATCTCAAGTAGGACTCCAATCCTAATCCGATCACAATCGGAACTTTCCATAACTGCTTAGAACTCTTCTATACGCAGATAGAAGCAATATTAAGACTTCCAAACACCTTAGGAACGTATTCCACATTCCTAAACAACTCAAATTCGTGACCCACACGAAATCCTAACATAACCAACTCGATATTTCCATACCGAGCCATAACCGACTCAGCTAGCAGCCTAAGTCTTCAACCGATACGATCCGATCCTTCCGATCAGATCTTCCTTCCATAATCCGTCTCTAGAAGCATATTGCCACGTCATGCACCTCATGCACACGTGCGAACACCTTCCTTTGACCTTCATATGCACTGCCCTTGATTCAATCATCCTGCGCGACCTCTTGACCCGCTCAACCACAGTTCCTCCCGAACTTGGTTGTTGGAACCTCATCTCCTCCTGAGACTAGTCCAATGGATCCTGTCACCAGCCATGACTTGAACTCAAGCAACACCTGCACATGAATAAACAACCGATCCATACGAGTCCAAGTCCTCGACTTGACTCAAGTTAGTTCCGAACACAACACCTTATGTGAGAACCTCACATAAGCATGTTGCAAAACCACGGTAACAAAATATTATCCATATCAACCAAAACACACCAAAAACTTAGAAAATGAATACTAAGCAATCTTTCCTACAATGTAAAGCAAGTACGAAACATTGCAAATGAAAAGCAGAAGCACTTAGGTCAAGGTCCGGACCTTGCCAGAGCAACCCGGAGCTTGAGCCGGAGCTAACAAAAGCTAGTAGAACCTAGCGCCAGAGCTTCACAAAGTACGTCGGAGCTTAGCAAAAGCATGCCGGAGCTATCAAGTATATGCTGGAGCTATCAAATACATGTCGGAGCTAACAAAGACATGCCGGAGCTAAAGATAAAGCTCACCAGAGCTAATCAAAGCTAGTCGGACCTTACCAAGAAGCCGGACCTAGCATCTAACGTAACCGGAGCTACCCAAAACAAGTCGGACCTATGGTCGGATCTTGCTGTAGCTCAAAGCTAGAGTCGGACCTTGATAAAAAGGTGTTTTGGTGATATTTAAAAATTTTATCATCAAAGCCAAGTGTATTCACTACAAGCCAATGTATTCAGCACACATAGGTCTTACAATCTCCCCCTTGATGAATGCATTGGCAACACAATTTAAAATCCGAACATTGGCTTATTCACATAAAAGTTTTGAAAACAAAGTTTTGAAAACCATCTCTCCCCCTTTATTATCTCTCCTTATGCACATATTTTCTTTCTCTTCATGCTTATCTCTCCCCCTTTGATAATGTATTCAGCAAGTCATGAGCATGTAAACAAATTATCTCTCCAACTTTAGTTGTTATGAGCATATTATAACATATACATATAAACAAAGCTCATCCAAGTCATACTATCCTGTAACTTACACTATCACATCAATGAGATACATAAAGTAGTGTAAGCCATGCTAGAGATCATATGTAATTTTCAATTTAAGCAAGTCATGATCTCACAGACTTAACTATTTCAAAACCTGAAAGCATGACACTAGTTGCTGCATTTTATTATTTTCAAAGCATAAATTTAGATCATATGATATTTGCAAGAGATTATATGCGCATCTGCCTTATTCTAACCAACCAAGCCAAGCCTATGTCATTTGACAATCAGAAGCTTAAGGACATGGTTTTAGTCATACACAACTTCTTCCAAGTTCATATCTATGTGCAATGACAAGCTATCTCAAAAGAAGAAGTGTGATGCATGCATATTCTCTTGATCTTTTCTCAATTTATATTTGTTCATAAAAACTCAACATGTGAGTTGATTACTTGATTAATTCTTTATGATTAAAAGCATTTCTGAGCATGCAACAAGTTCAAAACAGCAAGAAAGTTCGACCATGACCAGATTTAGTGTAAGTAATTATTCCAATTACTAGACATGGCAAAAACTACAAAATGTATAACACGAGTAATGTAGTAAGAACTTTCCGCATGTAAAATGAATCACAAAGTCATATATGTATGAAATACTATGCTCATATTATTTTAATTTCAGATTCACACATATACTTCCCAAGTTTTAGAAACTCCCCCTCAATTTAAGCCATGAGGATGTATAACCCCTATTTCACTATGAATGTAACAAAAACGAGTGAAATCCAAAGGTTTTGTAAAAATGTCAGCCAATTGTTGTTCGGTATCTACATGGTGAAGCACAATGTTTCCTTTTTCAACGTTATCTCGGAGAAAGTGATACCTAATATCAATGTGCTTAGTTCTAGAATGTTGCACGGGGTTTTTGGCAATGCAAATAGCACTAGTGTTATCACAAAACAGTGGAACACTAGCTAGATCTACCCCATAGTCCTTAAGTGTTTGAACAATCCAAAGAATTTGTGAGCAAGCACTAGCAGCAGCTACATATTCAAATTCGGCTGTGGATTGTGCAACTGAATTTTGTTTTCTAGAGGACCAAGCAACAAGAGAATTACCAAGAAAATGACAAGCACCGGAAGTACTTTTCCTATCAATCCTACAACCCCCAAAATCAGCATCCGAAAAAGCTTTCAAAGTAACGGTTGAGGAAGAAGGAAGAAAAATGCCAAATTCTTGGGTTCCATGTAAGTACCTGAGAATCTTTTTGACGGCTTGACGATGTGAAACACGTGGGGAAGCTTGAAACCTTGCACAAAGACATACGCTGAATTGTATGTCCGGTCTTGATGCCGTGAGGTACAAAAGTGATCCGATCATGCTTCTATATTCTTTTTGATCCACGGATTCACCATCTTCATCAAGTTCAAGTGTTGTTGCTGTTCCCATTGGTGTCCGAAGAGGCTTACTTTTGTCCATGTTAAAGCGCCTTAGGAGGTCTTTGGTATACTTCGTTTGATGCACAAAGGTACCCTCCTTGGTTTGCTTGATTTGCAGCCCCAAAAAGTAAGTGAGTTCACCCATCATACTCATTTCAAATTCGGAACTCATCATTGCTGAAAACTTGGACACAAGATCATGAGAAACACAACCAAAGATAATATCATCCACATACACTTGAACGAATAATGAGTCATTGCCATGTTTAAGCACAAAAAGAGTTTAATCAACCTTGCCCATGGTAAACCCCTTTTCAAGTAAGAATGTTTTTAACCTGTCATACCATGCTCTAGGGGCTTGTTTGAGACCGTATAAGGCTTTGGACAGTTTGTAAACATGATTAGGAAAATCTGGATTTTCAAAACCTGGTGGTTGTTTGACATAAACCTCCTCATCTATGTAGCCATTAAGAAAAGCACTTTTAACATCCATTTGAAATAGCTTAAAACCTTTAGATGCTGCAAAAGCTTACAAAATTCTTATGGCTTCTAATCTAGCGACAGGAGCAAAAGTTTCATCAAAATCTAGACCTTCAACTTGAGTGAAACCTTGAGCGACCAACCTAGCCTTATTCCTAACCACAACCCCATCCTCACTTTGTTTATTTTTATATACCCATTTAGTTCCAATTAAAGTGTGACCTTGAGGTGGAGGTACAAGTTTCCAAACATTATTTCTTTCAAAATTTTCTAACTCTTCTTGCATGGCAATAATCCAAGATTCATTAGTGAGTGCGTGTGATATATCTTTGGGTTCAAAAGAAGCAACAAAAGCAGAATGAGCATGAGAGTTTGGATCGCAAAACCTGGACCGTGTGACTCGTTCGTGCAAGCTTCCAATCATCTGTTGTGGGGGATGATCTTTGTAAAAACGTAGTGGAACAAATGTCTCACAAGCTTCTTCTTCATTAGGTTCATCGTAGATTGATGAGCTTGTGACTTGTGGACGATCAGGACCAGCAGAGGTGATAGCCGGAGCTTGTTCAATGTCCGGAGTTGGACACGTGTCAACTTCGGAACTACCAGGCAATATCACCGGCTCTTCTTCATCTTCGAATATACCCTCCCCCTGAGGATACGGATCTGGTCCTGCAACACCGGAGCTAGTACCTGGGCTAGCTTCATCAAAAGACACTTCACAAGTCTCCACAATTTTGTTAGTGTCAAGTAAAAGCACACGGTAGCCTCTAGTATGAGATGGATAACCAAGAAACATGCCATCAATGGATCTAGGTTCAAATTTATCAATATTACCATGTCTCTTAACAAAGCATTTGCAACCAAAGACCCGGAAGTGTGTAACACTAGGCCTATGTCCAAACCGGAGCTCATATGGTGTTTTACCTAGCTTAGCACGCAAGAAAACACGATTTGAGACATAACAAGCGGTTGCTAACGCATCAGCTCAAAATTTCCTAGGAGTTTGATATTCATCAAGCATAGTCCTAGCCATCTCAACTAAGGTTCTGTTCTTTCTTTCTACAACACCGTTTTGTTGAGGTACATATGGTGAAGAAAGTTGATGATCTATTCCATTTTCAGCACAAAAGTGATCAAAAGATTGATTTTTAAATTCAGTTCCGTTATCACTTCTAATTGCCTTTAAAGATCCTGGGTGATCAATTGATAATCTAAGAAATAAAGTCCTAAAGTGACTAAAAGCTTCATTCTTAGACGCCATAAAGTAAACCCAAGAGTATCTAGAATAGTCATCAACAATAACAAGAACATACCATTTACCTCCGAAGGATTGAACACGTGAAGGTCCTACGGTGTCAAGGTGCAAAAGTTGACATATCAGTTGTCATGATCATTGTGAGAGGAGTATGTGAACCTGCAACCATCTTAGCATGTCTACAAGAAGAGCACACAATTTCTTTGTCCCCTTTAAGCTTAGGCAGCCCACGTATGCGATCAAGAGCACTAACACGCGTTAGGTGATCAAAGCCTACGTGACCAAGTCTACGATGCCAAAAATATAAGTCCTTTGAATCGTTAGCAACTAGACACCTATGCTTAGAGGAAGACATATCAAAATCAGCTTTAAAAACTCTTCCAAACCAAGACATGTTAAAAATAAGCTCACTATTTGAATCTACAACTTTGCAGCAGTTTTTATTGAAAATAATTTCTAGATTTTCATCTAGCAATTGTGCAACAGAAAGCAAGTTGTATTTCAAATTTTTTACAAGTGCCACATTTTTCAAAGTGTAGTGATCATTTACTCTAACCGAACCCTTAGCAATTATAGGAGTTGAAGAATTATCGGCAAAAGTAACATTCTCTACACGTGACACAAAAGAGAAGGAGGAGAACCAATCTTTGTTACCGGTCATGTGGCGTGAGCAACCTGAATCCACAATCCAAATGTTCTCCTTCCTCAAATGTGTAACCTACATAAAAGCACAATACGTCGATGACTCAATACTGGGGTTAGTCAAAAGGCATTTAGGAATCCAGTACTGAGTCACGCGACGTGCAGCAGGAAAAATACGCGAAAGCTGAGACAAAACAGCAGGTTTATGAGTCAAAGATTGAGGTTTTATGTTCTTAACAGTTGATTTAGAAGTTGTTACTTGTTTAGAGTGAAAACCAGTAGGTCCGGAGGTAAAAGCAGAAGGTCCGAAGGCAAAAACTGAAGCTCCAAAGGGAACAACAGAAGATCCAGGAGCTCTCGGAGCTATCGGAACTATCGGAGCTGCTTTTGCAGATTTCTTATCAGAAGGTCCGGAAGCTACCTTTTCAAATTTCTGACTCACTAAAGCAGGTTGTGTTTTTCTAATTGCATGAAAGTTATAAGATCTAGCAATTTTTCTTTCCTTTTTCTGTTGTTTAGCTAGTCTATAACAAAAATCTATGACATGACCATCTCTACCATAGAAGGTACAATGAAATTTAACATTGTGTTCATGTCTAGATGAGCAAGCAATATTTTTATTTGAAACCGAATGAGGCAACACTCCTGCAGATTTGAAAACAACTCCTTTTTGTTTAGGAACTGTCTGAATCAAACCACCTCCAAATGACTTTACAATTTTACGTGGATGTGCCTTAGCATGAGCATGAGAATCAAAACCTAAACCAGTTTTATCATTGCAAGACTTGGAAGAATTCAGCAGCAAGTTTAGGTTCTTATTCCCATTACAAAACTGATCTAATGTCCTATGCATGTCATCAAGTTTATTGGACAGATCAAGGCAATTTTCACATGAGGTTTTTCCTTTTAATTTGCAATTGGAACAAAATTTAACTTCATGGGAACGTAAAGCATTGTTCAATATAGAAATTTCATTCATAGCATCATGTAGTTTCTTATTAAGATCATCACAAGTAGAACAATGCAAGTCAATTGTAGAACAGCTAGCATCTTTCAAGTTTTTATCATTAAGTGCAGCAAGATCTTTGTTCTTTTCAATTTCTTCATCAAGTCTATCTAGAATGGAGGAGTGTGCACTTCTTAATGTGGACAATTGTTCATAGATTAAGTCACATGAGGGACATGCATCATCACTAGGAATCAAAGTTTTTAAACGGTTAATTTCAGATTCTAGTGATTCAATTTTAGCAGCATTATCCCTAAGCTTTTTGTCCTTTTTCTTGACAATAATAGTTGCACGAGAAATAGCATCACACATTTCATTGCAGGTAGAACATACCTCATGATCTTCACTGCTGTGTTCTGCATCCTCCTGACTTGATCTTGATCTTGTTTTGCCCGCCATGAAGCATAAGTTGGCCAGATCGTCAACATCTTCATCACTTTCAAAGTCTATATCACTTGAACTAAGTTCTTGAAGTGCGGTGATGAAGCTGTTAATCATCTTGCGTCCTATGGTACCCTTCTTCTTCTTGTTGGAGTTTCCAGAGGAGGTCCGGACCTTGCTTTGTTTTTCTTCCCAGGTGGTCGGACCTGAAAGGTTAGGGCATTCTGTACGAAAGTATCCTATTTTACCACATTCAAAACAGCGTTGAGGTCCGGAGCTTCCTCTCCTTCTAGTTCTCACATTTTGCAATGCTTTTGAGAATCTAGTAGAGATGAGTGCCAACTCCTCTTCTGGAAATTCTTCGATCTGTTCCAGGGTTAGCGAGGACAACAAAGCAAGAGTATTGCAAGATGATGATTGGCCGGAGCTAGACATATCACGTTGTGAAACAAATGAAATAGACTTATTTGGGTTCTTACGTGCTAGAATATCAATTTCATGAGTTTTTAGTTTAGAATAAAGTACATCTAATGTAAGAGAACTCATGACAGTTGATTCACGAATGGATGTTACTTTCATCTCCCAAACTGACATGTCTAATGCACTAAGAAGTTGTCTAGCATTCTCGGCATCAGAAAAATTAACATTGACACTACGTAAGTTGCTAAGAATTTTATTGAAACGAGCAAAGAGGTCATCGATAGACTCACCTGGTTGCATCTCAAAACGCATGTATTCCTTTTTGAACATATCTTGTTTTACCTCCTTGATTGTGTTGGAGCCTTCATGATAGTCACAGAGAGCTCTCCAAACATCGTATGCTGACCGGAGGTGCGCGACATGATCAAAGTCGCTTTGAGTGAGTCCTTGGATGATCAAGTTTCGGGCTTTGTTGTTGTTGTCGACGTCCCGTAGGTTTGTGGCCGTAACTTGATCATTAGGTGGCACTTTATAAGGCTTATACACCTTCTCCCATATAGCAAAGCCTTGTGCCTGGATGAAAGCCTCCATGCGTGCCTTCCAAACCTGAAAATCAATACCAGCAAATACACAAGGTTTGGCGGAGTACTTCTCCATGATGATTAGTAAAAAACACGTGCAAATCACAAAGATTAGAGCACCGTGGCTCTAATACCAATTGTAGGATCGAAGAACACGTGAAAAGCTACCAGAGGGGGGGGGGGTGAATGGTAGATTTAAAAATCTTACGCAGTGGAAACAATTAAAACCCCAAACCCTTTCGGCAGAAAAATGATCTGTTAAAGAAATCGTGTATGAGACTAATCTAAACGTGTTTCACCGTGACAAAAGTGATAGATATCAGATAGAATCAAGTCACGAAGACAACACAAAAAGAATTACTCAAATCCATCGAGAAAAACTCAAGTTTTGATCAAGAGATCAAACACTGGTCACTCTGACCTACCCGAGAAAAACAGTTTCTGGAATGCTGCAAAGAAACTCGTGTAGATCAAAAAACACAAATCCAATGACCGTGAAATTTTGACAGATGATAGACAATCAAGTTGTGAAGACAACCCAAAAAGAATGACGTCAATTGGATTTGTAAAACTCGAGTTATGATAAAACCACCGACGAAAGGTAGTGCTGTCCAGAAACTCGACGAGGAAAAGTTGTCTGGAACAAGTCGGACGAACAAGGCACAAAAGTTCCTTCAAACTACGAATTTTATTCAATAGAACATAAGAGGAACAGCCCCAAAGTCGTCTACGACGATCTATGGGCTCCCTTGCTTATATAACCAGCCCTTAGGCCATCCCAATCTCAACTAGGACTCCAATCCTAATCCGATCACAATCGGAACTTTCCATAACTGCTTAAGACTCTTCTATACACAGATAGAAGCAATCTTAAGACTTCCAAACACCTTAGGAACGTATCCCACATTCCTAAACAACTCAAATTCGTGAGCCACACGAAATCCTAACATAACCAACTCGATATTTCCATACCGAGCCATAACCGACTCAGCTAGCAGCCTAAGTCTTCAACCGATATGATCCGATCCTTCCGATCAGATCTTCCTTCCACAATCCGTCTCTAGAAGCATATTGCCACATCATGCACCTCATGCACATGTGCGAACACCTTCCTTTGACCTTCATATGCACTGCCCTTGATTCAATCATCCTGCGCGACCTCCTGACCCGCTCAACCACAGTTCCTCCCGAACTTGGTTGTTGGAACCTCATATCCTCCTGAGACTAGTCCAATGGATCCTGTCACCAGCCATGACTTGAACTCAAGCAACACCTGCACATGAATAAACAACCGATCCATACGAGCCCAAGTCCTCGACTTGACTCAAGTTAGTTCCGAACACAACACCTTATGTGAGAACCTCACATAAGCATGTTGCAAAACCACGGTAACACAATATTATCCATATCAACCAAAACGCACCAAAAACTTAGCAAATGAATACTAAGAAATCTTTCCAACAATGTAAAGCAAGTACGAAACATTGCAAATGAAAAGCAGAAGCACTTAGGTCAAGTTCCGGACCTTGCCAAAGCATCCCGGAGCTTGAGCCGGAGCTAACAAAAGCTAGTAGAACCTAGCGCCGGAGCTTGACAAAGTACGTCAGAGCTTAGCAAAAGCATGCCAGAGCTATCAAGTATATGCCGGAGCTATCAAAGACATGCCGGAGCTAACAAAGACATGCCGGAGCTAAAGATAAAGCTCACCGGAGCTAACCAAAGCTAGTCGGACCTTACCAAGAAGCCAGACCTAGCATCTAACGTAACCGGAGCTACCCAAAACAAGTCGGACCTATGGTCGGATCTTGCTGTAGCTCAAAGCTAGAGTCGGACCTTGATAAAAAGGTGTTTTGGTGATATTTAAAACTTTTATCATCAAAGCCAAGTGTATTCACTACAAGCCAATGTATTTAGCACACATAGGTCTTACAGTCGGGGTGGCCCCAGACCCCCTTGTCATTGGCAGGATGAAGTTTTTGAATTGTATCGCCGGCTCCTCTGCGGTTTCCATCCAAGCATTGCGGGGGCTTACTTAAGAAGGAAAGCGTTCACTGTTTGGGGATTCTTTACGCCTTCATTCGAACTTGCGCTCAAATCCTCCAAACTTTTGCTCGCCTTTCCCTTCTCGCCACGCTGTGCCACGATAAAGTTAGGACTCCCCAAGAGCCGCATCGGGAGCAAGAAGGAGTTGTCTAGGGTCCGGACCTACATGGGATGGTCCAGTGACTCCTTTGACAACGACATTCGCTGCGGCAAGCTTCCCTTCGAGAAGGAGCGAGCCGGAGATATGGTGTACTTCCTTGGGTGCGCCATGGCGGGTTTGATCCTGCCTTTCTCCACTTTCGTTCTGATGCTGCTTGATTTCTATGGTCTGCAGCTCCACCATCTAGGCCCCCACTCAATCTTGCTAGTGGCAACTTTCATCCACTTTTGTGAGATGTGGGTGGGCGTGCCTCCTTGCGTGGAGTTGGTCCGGACTTTCTTCACTGTCCACCCGACCGGGAAGAGTGATGAGTTCATCAGCTTGTACTACTTCGTGAAGCGGAAAAACTCTCCCCTCAAGTACTTGAGGTCCTTCCCTTCCGGCAAGTGGGACGACTGGAAGAAAGACTGGGTGGTCATCACTGTCGAGGGACACGAGAGGCTGGAGCTGCCTGAAGGCCATCCTCGCGTTGACACCAACACTTGGAGTGACGTGCTGGAGCTGTCGAGGGAGTATAGGCCCATCCTGGACAGAATCCAGGAATGTGTCGAAGGTGGGGTGACCCCTCAGATGGTCTTCGGCAACTTCTTAACGAACAGGTGGGCCCTGCTGAAGGCTAGGAGCAGGCCTGCCTAGGCCTTCAAAAATGAGATGGACACCAATCGCATTGTGGTCGGCTTGGACACCAACTTGACTGGTGAAGCCTTGAAGAACCATCTCAAGAAGTTCCAGCCTGGGAACATCGGCCCTGGCGACGTGTCTCCACCGGCGGCCTTCCTGCCTCTGAATATGATACCAAAGGAGTGCAGAGAGCTCCGGAGGAAGATGCCGCTGTTGGACGACTTGGGCCTGGTGGAGAGGCGATCAACCTCCGGGGTGGCAATCCCCAGAGCTTCTGAAGGCAGCTCCGCTCCCGCCCCAAAGCCAAGAACCGAAGTCGTAGGCAAGGGCAAGGAGTTGGCCGAGCCCTCGAGCCGCAAGAGAAAGTTGGAGCACTCTGACGGGAGGTCCGTCAGACCTGCTCCTTCCGAAATAGCTCCTTCTCCCCGAAGGGGTAAGTCTTCAACAACGGCAACTACCCCAACATCGACATCTCCCCGGGGGGCTAGCTCTGGCCATGTGGCTCTGGTACCAGGTCCTACTGAGGGATCCAGGCCCGGGGGTCCTTCTCAGTCGAGGGGGGCCTCAACCAAGGCGACACCAACAACAACATCAAGTTCCGGGGAACCTTTCAGAGCTACCACGCAAGTGGCGACAGGGTCCGGCCCCGAGCGTCTGGGGAAGAGATTCCGCGCTAGCTGGAGCGGAAGCCTTTCGAGGTAAATTTGGTTTTTTATCTCAGTTGGTTGTTTTTTTGTTGTAACTGTGTTTTAAGTGTCTTCGTCCTTCATCCACAGGGTACCCAGAAAGGGGCTGAAGCTCCAGTTCCTGCAACAGCAGCTGAGGCTGTGCAGGCGGAGGCTCCGGCTCCAATCCCAGCATCGCCCCAGGTGGTGGCTGAGGTCGCGGCAGCCCCGACGCCGGCTGTCGTGGTCCTGGACTTCGACTCATCCCCTGAAGCTCCCGTGGTAGCACCGGACCACGGGAATGAAGATGTACCAGCTGCACCAGCTCCGGAGCTTGAAGCTCCGGGTTCGAATGCTGAGATGATGGATGCTCCAGCCTCAGAGCCAGAGGTGGCTGTAGTCCCGGCCCTAGAGCCGAACGTTGTTGAAGCCTCGACAGTGGTGCCGGTGGTTGACGAAGCCCCGACGATAGAGCCGGGTGTTGATGAAGCCCCGTCAGTAGAGCCGGTGGCTTATGAAGTTGGCGGTAGAGCCGGTCGTCGAAGAGGTTACGACGCGTGAGCCGATTGCTGCAGAGGTGCCGGCGCCCGAGCCCATTATGGTCGAAGCGCCAGCGCCTGAGCCGGCGGTGGAAGAGGCGCCAGCGTCGGAGCCAGAAGTGGCTTCAGCTCCGGCTGAACCTTCAACGCCTGCCCCGGAGGTGGTGGTCCTAGAGGTGCCCGCGCCTAAGCCAGGGTGCCAAGATGAAGTTGCCGGCCCCCCGCCTGGGGGACCAGTTATTGATGACTCGACGGCGAGACCTTCGGAGCCAACTCCGGAGGTCGAAACTTTGTTGCAGGACCTTCCTTGGCGGCGGCTGAGGCTATCCCGGAGGGTGGCCCTAATGCCGTGGAGGCTCAAGGGACCACTCTTGTTGTGGGACCCGATTTTTGTTGTAGAGAATCTGCTCGAGCCAGCGGAGAGGACCCCGACAGGTCCGGAGCCGATCCCTCTGTCGTTGTCTATCGACAACGCCTGCTCCAGTCTTCGTCAAGTGCAGCTGGCTTCCTACCACAACAGCAAGGCCCTCGAGGAGGAGCGCCAAACTGTTAGGAGGTGGCGCAACCGGTTCCAACTCGAGACCAAGCTGGCGTGAACCAGGCTGGCTGACGATAGGGAGTGGGTGAAGAAGGAGAAGGCCCGGATGGAGTACTGGGGCCAGCTGCTGGATGAGAGGGAAAGCATGACTCGATCCCTTGACAACCAGTCTCGGTCCATCTACGAACATGCCGTAGCTGCTAATAATGCAGCGAGTGATCGCCAAGAGAGGCTCGACGCCATCCACGACAGCCTCGTCAAGCGCCGGGAGGCTCTTGAGGAGCGGGAGAGAAATTCAAAGATGAAGAGCAAAAACTCTTGGAGCTGCGGGATGACCTCGTGAAGAGGGAGGAAGAGCTTACTCAGAGGCTGAATCTGGGTGACAAGAGTCTCGCGGAGCGCACCAAGAAGCTGGAGGAGCACAGCGAGAAGGAGGAGAAGAAGGCTTGGCAGCAAGGACAGGACCTCCACAAGAGGGAGGACGAAATTGCTACCAAGGATAAGAAGGTGCAGGGCAGGGAGAAGGACCTAGTCGACCGTCGGAACAAGATCCACCTCTGGGAGGAGGAGCTCAGTAAACTCGAAAGGTAGGTTGCTGAAAAGATTTAGCAGAACACCAAAGAGGTTGAGCGCCTTTCCCGGGAGAATTCAGAGCTTGCGGCGACCAGAAGATCCCTGGAAGAGATGCGAGGCTCGAGGGCTGCGGAGTCCCAACATGTTTGGGATGTCTTGGGCAAAGCCAACAACGTGCTGATGCCAATGGGTTTTAGTCCCGTGCGTCCAGATGACCCGGAGCCAGAGCTGGACCAGGCGTTGCAAGCATTGAGTTCGGCAGGCAACAAGCTCACCAAGATGGGCGATGTCATCACGGACCAGCTGGAAACCGAGGGACAATCCCTAGCGAAGAACGTCGCAGAGTTCATGCTGACGTGCTACACAAGCCGGGACCCTCACTTCCCACTGGACCCGGTGCTTGAAGGCCCCATCGACGGAGAGGGGGAAGCCGCCAAAGCCAGCGTGTCGGAGGTTGCCCAGAACACGTCGCCTCTTTCTTCCATAGGGTCTAGGATTCTCTCTTTGTAGCTCCCGCTTGTATTCTCTCTTCTTTTTCTCCAATTTTGTAATCTCTTGTCTCTAGATAAATGAAATCCAAGTTTTTTATGAATTTCATTTTTTGTCTTCAACCCTTTTGTCCCACTTGGCCCCTTGGTAGATGTACACAATTTGATTGTGAACATGTACCAAGAGGATGTAGCACTTTGTTGAAGACTTGCGCGCTTCGAACTTGTAGTTTGTAGGTCCGAAGTCGCTGATAGTAGGGGCCCCCTGAGGTTGTCGGAGCTTAGTAGCTCCGACAGCGACCCTTGTCAACGCGTAGAGCATCAACGGTTAATCCTCTAGGGTGTCGGAGCTTGGTAGCTCCGGCAGTGACCACTGTCAACACGTAGTGCATCGACAGCAGACCCCACTGGGGAGTATTCCCACCATCTTTTCTTCACGTTGACGGCTGGCCCATTGGCTTTACCGGAACTTAGTAGCTCCAGCGACGCTCGCTATCAATGTTTGAAACATCGACAACAAGCCACCTTAGGGGATGTCAGAGCTTTGGTAGCTCCGACTTCATTCACCATCATCATGGGATCTTTATTTTTCCTGCACAATGAAGTTAAGAAAAATAGTAAAATCCATTTCCTATCTATAACTCAATTGCGACTTACGATTCCCGAGTAATCTTTAGGTCGAACGCAACACTACATACATTCAATTGCACTGGCTTGTTTCCTCCAGGTCCGATCGTTTCTGGACTCGCCTTACTTTGGCCTACCGAGGTGTAGGTAGAGTGGTGTACTTAGGGTGCAGGACCAGACTAAGTCGATAGCACACTCTGGACCTAGATTGGCTTGGTGGCATTCAGACGAGTAGACCATTCTCAATGTTTAGACCCGGAAGAATTGACAATGCGACTTGAATTATACATGAATTGGTCGAGCTAAAGTTTCTTAAGAATTGCACAACTTTGTTATAGACAAGAAAGAGAAAAATAAAAAATATTGAGCCTGTATAAAATAAATGCACGTGGAGTCTATTTTCACACAATGATGTCCTTCATTATAGGTCCGGGGTATAGAGGAAACAAGTACACTCTTAGGGTACAGAACCAGGCTAAGTGTGTTTCGTTTCTCGTTTGACCCAAGGTAGCTAGCTACACTTTTAGTTCTGAGACTGTGACAAGTGTTGCCTGAACTTTGTGGACCTTCCGGGGAAGGTCCGTCTGTTCTCCCGAAGGGGCTACCCGACTCTGTACAATGACTCTATAACAAACATCACATGTAACTACATACTCACCTCCGTGATATTAAGCGTAGAACTTACGGAGGTGCTCAATGTTCCAGGGATTAGGGAGCGGTGTCCCATCCTCGGTTGCCAAGCGAACGCATCCAGGACGGAATACTTTGATCACTCGGAAGGGTCCTTTCCAGCTGGGGGATGTTTGTTTAACCCTTCTCAAGTTTGTATTCTCCGTAGCACCAGATCGCCTTCCTCAAGCTATCGGCTGTGAACATGCCATTGGTGATAGCGCCGAAGAGCTTGGCAGTATCGGCCATTCCGAACAGCTGCTCGGCACCTTCCCTCTTCAAGGAGGTCAAGGTCTTCACGTCGGAGCTGGTCCTGCGTGGCATCGTCGAAGGTCCGGACCTGGAGCGACCCCAAGGTGATTTCCGGAGGAAGGACTGCTTCAGCTCTGTACACCAAGAAGAAGGGTGTCTCTCTAGTTGACCGGTTTGGAGTTGTCCTGTTGGCCCACAGTGTGGGCGGAAGCTCTTCGATCCAGTTGGCTCCATGTTTTTTCAGGCACTCATATGTGCGCGTCTTGAGTCCTTTTAGGATTTTTGCATTTGCTCTCTCAGCTTGGCCATTGCTTGCCGGGTGAGCTACAAAGGCGTAGCTGACCTGAAAGCCGAGGTCTTCGTAATATCCTTGGAATGCAGAGCTTGTGAACTGGGTCCCATTATCAGTTATGATCTTCTTTGGGACTCCAAATCTGCATACAATGGACTGCAAGAAATTGATAGCTGATTGCTTGTTTATTGTCACAACTGGAGTTGCTTCCGACCATTTGGTGAACTTGTCAATGGCAACATACATGAACTTGTAACCTTCGACGTCTCTTGGGAAAGGTCCCAATATATCCATCCCCCACACAGCGAAAGGCCATGTAGGAGGTATCATTTGTAGAGGCTGAGCTGGTGTGTGATTTTGCTTTGCATGGAACTGGCATGCTTCACATTTCTTCACTAGCTCAGTTGCATCCTGGAGCACTGTAGGCCAGTAGAAGCCATGTCGGAAGGCTTTACCGACCAGCGTGCGGGAAGACGCATGGTTCCCACACTCGCCTCCATGGATTTCTGCAAGGAGCTCGCAACCTTCTTCCCTTGTAATGCACCGCAATAGGACGCCGTTGGCACCACGCCAGTAGAGATCCCCTTCTACCAGTGTGTATCTTTTAGCCAATCTGACTATCCGGTCAGCGGATACATTATCTTCAGGAAGGAAATTGTCTTTCAAGTAGCTCCAGATCTTTGAGATTGATGCATCGGAACTATGTAAGACCTATGTGCGTTGAATACATTGGCTTGTAGTGAATATACTTGATTTGATGATAAAAGTTTTGAATATCACCAAAACACCTTTTTATCAAGGTCTGACTCTAGCTCTGAGCTACAGCAAGGTCCGACGGTAGGTCCGGCTTGATTTGGGTAGCTCCGGTTACGTTCGATGCTAGGTCCGACTAGCTTTGGTCAGCTCCGGTGAAGTTTTGTCTTTAGCTCCGGTATGTCTTTGATAGCTTCGACATGTTTTTGCTAAGCTCTGAAGTTGATTTTTCTAGCTCCGACTTTTGGATTTACTAGTTCCGACTAGTTCTGGTTAGCTCCAGCGCTAGGTCCTGCTAGTTTTGTAAGCTCCAGCGGGATCTTGGTTATACTAGTTCTGGTAAGTTCCGGCGCTAGGTTCTACTAGCTTTTGTAAGCTCCAGCTCAAGGTCCGGTTTGCTCTGGCAATGTCCGAAACTTGACCGTAGTGCTTCTGCTTTTCATTTGCAATGTTTCGCACTTGCTTTACATTGTTGGAAAGTTTGCTTAGTATTCTTTTACTAAGTTTTTGGTGCGTTTTGGATGATATGGCTGATATCATTTTGCTATGCTTTGCAACATGCTTATGTGAGGTTCTCACGTAAGGTGTTGTGTTCGGAACTAACTTGAGTCAAGTCGAGGACTTGGGCTCTTATGGATTGGTTGTTTATTCATGTGCAGGTGTTGCTTGAGTTCAAGACATGGCTGGTGACGGGATCCATTGGACTAGTCTCAGGGAGGAGATGAGGTTCCAACAACCAAATTCAGGAGGAATTGTGGTTGAGCTGATCAGGAGGTTGTGCAGCATGATTGTATCAAGAACAATGCATATGAAGGTATCGTGGACGTCATTGGAAGATGTTTGCACGTGTGCAAGGAGTGCATGGACGTGGCTACATGGTTTCGGGAAGTGATGAAGAGATGTGGACGTAAAGAATTAGTCGGAAAGGTCCAACCGACTAGGTTATGGACTTAGGCTGCGGCTGAGTCGGGTTTGACTCGAATATGGAAAGATTTGAGTTGGTTATGATAGTATTTCGTGTGGGTCACGGATTTGAGTTGTTTAGGAATGTGGGATACGTTCCTAAGGTGTTTGGAAGTCTTAATATTGCTTCTATCTGTGTATAGAAGAATCTTGAGCAGTTATGGAAAGTTACGATTCGTGATCTGAGTAGGATTGGAGTCCTAGTTGATATTGGGTTGGCCTAAGGGCTGGTTATATAAGCAAGGGAGCCCAGAGCTCGTGGGTGCACGACTTTGGGGATGTTCCTCTTGTGTTCTATTGAATAAAATTCGTAGTTTGAAGGAACTTTTGTGCCTTGTTCGTCCGACTTGTTCCAGACAAGTTTTACTCGTCCAGTTTCTGGACAGCACTACCTTTCATTGGTGGTTTTATCATAACTCGAGTTTTACAGATCCAATTGCCTTGATTCTTTTTGGATTGTCTTCAAAACTTGATTATCTATCATATGTCAAAATTTCACGGTCATTGAAATTGTGGTTTATGATCTACACGAGTTTCCTTGCAGCGTTCCAGAACTGTTTTTTCTCGGATAGGGCAGATTGACCATTGTTTGATCTTTCGATCATAACTTGAGTTTTTCTCGACGGATTTGAGTGATTCTTTTTGTGTTGTCTTCGTGACTTGATTCTCTCTGATATATATCACTTTTGTCACGGAAACACATTTAGATTAGTTTCACACATGATTTCTTTAACAGATCGTTTTTCTACCAAAAGGGTTTGGGGTTTAATTGTTTCCGCTGCATAAGATTTTTAAATCTACCATTCACCCCCCTCTGGTAGCTTTTCACGTGCTCTACGATCCTACAATTGGTATCAGAGCCACGTTGCTCTAATCTTTGTGATTTGCGCATGTTTTTGACTAATCATCATGGAGAAGTACTCCACCAAACCTTGTGTGTTTGCTGGTATTGATTTTCAGGTTTGGAAGGCACGCATGGAGGCCTTCATCCAGGCACAAGGCTTTGCAATATGGGAGAAGGTATACAAGCCTTATGAAGTGCCATCAAATGATCAAGTTACCGCTACAAATCTGAGAGATGTCGACAACAACAACAAGGCTCAGAACTTGATCATACAAGGATTAACTCAAAGCGACTTCGGCCGTGTTGCACACCTCCGATCTGCATACGATGTGTAAAAAGCACTTTGTGACTACCACGAAGGATACAACACGATCAAAGAGGTAAGACAAGACATGTTCAAGAAAGAATACATGCGCATCGAGATGCAACCTGGTGAGTCTATTGATGACCTTTTTGCTCGCTTTAATAAGATTCTCAGCAACTTGCGTAGTGTTAATGTTAATTTTTCAGATGCTGAAAATGCTAGGCAATTGCTAAGTGCATTAGATATGTCAATTTGGGAGATGAAAGTCACATCTATTTGTGAATCTACTGTCATGATTTCACTTACATTAGATGTTCTATATTCCAAGTTAAAAACTCATGAAGTTGACATAATCTCACGTAAGAACCCCAATAAGTCTATTGCATTTGTTTCACAACGTGATATGTCTAGCTCCGGCCAATCATCATCCTGCAATACTCTTGCTTTGTTGTCCTCACTAACCCTGGAGCAGATCGAAGAATTTCCAGAAGAGGAGTTGGCACTCATCTCTACTAGATTCTCAAAAGCATTGCAAAATGTGAGAACTAGAAGGAGAGGAAGCTCCGGACCTCAACGCTGTTTTGAATGTGGTAAAACAGGACACTTTGGTACAGAATGCCCTAACCTTTCAGGTCCGACCACCCGGGAAGAAAAACAAAGCAAGGTCCGGACCTCCTCCGGAAATTCCAACAAGAAGAAGAAAGGTACCATAGTACGCAAGATGATCAATAGTTTCATCACCGCGCTTCAAGAGTTCAGTTCAAGCGACATGGACATTGGAAGTGATGAAGATGAAGATGATTTGGCAAGCTTGTGCTTTATGGCGGGCAAGTCAAGATCAAGTATGGAGGAGGCAGAACACAACAACGACAATGAAGAGGTATGTCCTACTTGCAAAGAAATGTGTGATGCTATTTCTCGTGCCACTATTATTGTTAAGAAAAAGGACAAAAAGCTTAGGGATAGTGCTGCTAAAATTGAATCACTAGAATCTGAAATCAACCGTTTAAAAACTTTGATTCCTAGTGATGATGCATGTTCCTCATGTGATTTAATATATGAACAATTGTCCCCATTAAGAAGTGCACACACCTCCACACTTGATAAACTTATGTGAGGATCCATTGTTCAAACGCCCTCAGATGGTGGTAAGGGATTTCACAATCCATTTCTGAGAAGGACTGTTCCCGAACCATGGTTATAAAGCCAGGGAAGAGTTCATAGCTAGTTGAGCAAATAGGTTTTGCCGATGGCGGTGGCTCGCAGAACTAGCCGTTTGGGGCAGAATATGAAAGAATGGTGGACTGCTGCATATTGGTGGTGAAAAGGTAAGAAGTAAAGAAAATAAAATAGATACTAGGGTGAACATGGTTTAATGGTCAAGAGCAACCATTCGCCGTCAACGGCGACATAAATGCTTGATGGTATTTCTTACAAAAACAGAATAATCCACAAGCGCACAAAAATACCATTATAACACTTCCCCTTAAACAGTATTCCCAAGGGTATTAAATCTAAGTAACTTGTGTGAGATATTCTTGCTTGTTCTCCCAAGGACACACAATTTTTTGGTAGGCAAGGATTTGAGAGGATATCTTTGGTTTGAAATCTAGGCCACAGTAGTCTACGGCAGCTACATGCTTCGGGTACAGGTTTACCCCTGGCAACATCAGGACGATTCCCGCCAAGAGCCTATGGCATAACTGAACGTGGAGGATTACTAAGGATAGATAGGGCTATCACCACCTACTGTCGACCTCTTCAATCTGTGGGTCTACGAGATATCCACTGATGAACTCTAATCTAAGCACCATGCTTAAGTTCCAATTCACAACTCTAATCGTTTCAAATGCAAACCTATGACTAGAGCCTCTAATAAATTAAAGCAGTGAGCCCACTAGCAGTTACATAAGCAAAAAAATATGAAATAGAAAGCAATCTAGTATTGAACTCATGAAAGTTTCTTACTAGATTCTGGCAAAACTTCCGTAGAGGTACGAGTGTGGAAGAGGTACTTGACAAGCCAAGCCTCCTCCTCCTAGCTCCTCCTCACTCTCCTTCTACTTGGCTGTCCACTAGGGCAGCTCTAAACCTTATGAGTGGAGTACTAGTCTCAAACTTGTGGTGTGTATAAAGTGAGGGAGTGAGGGGGTATTTATACACGAGTTGAGTCACTTTACCATAACAATTAGCGCTGAATCAGTCGTTACAACAATCAAGGAGCCAAAGGAGGGTGACACGCGTCGTTAGACCGCGTTTGGTGCCAGGGCCACGTCAACTAAGCTAGGGGGTCGGCCAACCTGGTCCTGACCCCTCCTCGACTGTGCTTTCTCGGGGTGGTTGCCAAGTGGGCCCTGACCCCCTTCTCGCATGAATCACTATTAGATCTCATCGGATACGCAAGGGAATGAGTCATGGATCCATGTGATGCCACGTGCCATTGCCTGATTGGTCAAATGGCAACTTTTAGGATTGCTCTCTGTATTTTTGGGTACTTTGGGGCTTAATTTACCTGCATGCAAATAGACACTAACACTTGTGGAATTTGTGAGTTTTAAATCCTACCACTATGTTGTGTTCTCTATTTTATAATCTTTATGTAGTGAATAGACGACCAGATTTAGCATTTAAGGACCGTCAACAATTCCTCCATGCTTTTGGCATTTCCAACATCGGCGAATGAATTCTTTGGTATCCTAATACATTGAAGGCCCATAGAATCCACTTTGCTAGATCTTTGCCTGGGTACGGTAAACACTGTAATGGCCTCCATAAGGGCCAACATTACATTTTTCAGTAATTTTGGTGCCTTTGATTGTGGGGACACACCTTCTAAGAAGGCCATTGACACATACTTGATAGAGATATGGGTCATCCCATAGGTGTCTACGACTCCCATATATGAGTTTTGTTTTGTTTTTTCCTAGCGGTTCATATCCCGTGACCATAAAGTTCATGATATCCGCTTACCAAGGGTGAGAGTCGGTCACCTTGAGCAACATGTCATCACGGAGGAACTCATTAAGGGGTACATCCATGTGTTGTGTGAGTTCCATACGTGAGAGGTGATCTGCAATGGAATTCTCTATTCCCTTGTTATCCTTAATATTCTAATAAATTTCTTGGGTTTAGGATAATCCATCAGACTAGCCTTGGTTTAGCGTCCTTTTTGGTGAGCAAAAATTTCAAGGCTTCATGGTCCGTGTAGACAAGGAACTTGGCTCCTACCATATAGGACCTAAACTTGTCGATAGCAAAGACTATTGCCATATGCTCTTTTTCCGTAGTGACATAATTGAGTTGTGCCCATGTTAGAGTCTTGCTAGCATATGCTATGGCATGATGCTTTTTATATTTGGTTTAGGCTAAGATCGCACAAACATCAAAATCGCTGGCATCACACATGATTTCGAATGGAAGCATCCAATCAGGGGGTTGGATGATTGGAGCTGAGACAAGTGCCTTTTTGAGTGTATCAAAGAATTTAAGGCACTCCTCATCAAAATTAAAGGGAGCATCCTTAGCTAATTGGTTTGTGAGAGGTATAGAGATTTTGGAGAAATTCTTGATAAATCGTTGATAGAACCCCGCATGACCTAGGAAGTTGCGGATTCCCCTAATGTTAATAGGAGGTGGAAGTTGTTCAATAACTTCAATTTTTGCTTTGTCCACCTCTATTCCCTTCTCGGACACTAAGTGTCCAAGAACAATGCTTTTCACATACCATGAAATGACACTTTTCCCAATTAAGCACCAGGTCCTTCTCTTGGCATCTTTGTAAGACCTTCTCTAAATTTTCTAGACATGATCGATAGTTTTTCCATAGCCGTGGAAATCATCCCCGAGACTTCCATGATTTTCTCAATAATGTCAGAAGAGATAGATATCATGCACCTTTGGTAGGATGTAAGAGCATTACATAGTCCAAAAGACATTCACCAGTAGGCGTATGTTCTATATGGAGGTTTGAATGTGTTCTTACTTTGACCATTGGGATGGATGGGGATTTGATGATAGCCCAAATATCCATAAAGGAAGCAAAATAAGAAGTGTTTTGCCAAATGCTCCAACATCTCATCGATAAAGGGGAGTGGAAAATGATCCTTCCTAGTTACCTTGTTGAGTTTTCAGTAGTCTATGCACATCCTCCATCCCGTGATGGTTTGTTGAGGAATTAACTCATTTCTCTCATTTTGAACGACTGGCATTCCTCTCTTCTTTGGCACTACTTGGACTGGACTGACCCACTCACTATGAGGAATGAGATAAATATCCCTGCATGAAGAATTAACAAGACCTCCTTCTTGACAACCTCACGCATCACGTTATTTAACCGCCACTGAGGTCCCATGAGAGGGTACTCTTGGGTCAATTGGAATGTGATGGGTGCAAAGAGCAGGGCTGACACCCTTGGAGTGCGTAGCAAAACACAATCCTATGATTTTCTAACCTAGCTATGAGTTTGAGTGTTTCCTCATCTGAAATCTTGTCACTTATGATGATAGGGGCTTCCAAATCTCCATTTAGAAAAAACATAGTGTTGGCCTGGAGGCAAGATTTTGAGCTCAATAGGAGGTTTTGGTGTGGACTCTTCCTTTGGCAATTCAAATGTCTCCTGAAGTTCATCCTCTTATTGGATGAAATCTTCTTCATCAACTTTAGGAGGTTCCAATATTTTAGAGTCCTATCCTCCTCAATTGGCCCATCTTGGAGGGGTGGTTATGCGGATGTGTTCTTGTAACGCAGAATGATAACAAAAATCTTCTTTCTTCAAGATTTATGTTGAGATTTCCTTCTAAGGGGATTTCCATGAGAAACTTCTTAAGAGGTACCCTGATCATAACGCTGAAGTCACAAACTTCAAACACATGGAAATGAATGAAAATGTCAACATTTTTGTGTCTCACTAAAACATGTTGCAAAATCCCATATCCTTCAAAAATATTTCCAAATGTATCTCGGAAGGATTTTTATGTTGGTGCCACTCGAACATCACCCAAAATGGCTAGAGCGCAAGTATGAGAAAACGATATTAGCTCCAACATAGGGATTATGGACTCGCATCATTGCTCCTCTAATGTGACATAGAATAGTATCCAAGGGTGAGGTCATCCGAAGGATTTCGGGTGAGTTCTCAACCTTTGCTGTCCATTTCGAGCTTAAAATAGAGGTCAACTCCTTGCCCGTCTCTTGGAGGAATACTCCACCAGGCGGGTCGGGTGGTGTTGAAGGCAACGATGACTTCCTATGGTAACAGTACTTTGAGGTATTTCCATAATCTTCAAAAATCTCTTCCTCGAAGTAGAACAAGAATTCCAAAGGTTGAATTTCTTCATCCTTCAATGGTTTAGGTTCGAGAGAGGATTCTACAGGCAAGGTAGGTGATGGGTATGTTATAGGATCTTCCATGGCTATTGGAGTGTCTTCGATGCTCGACGTGGCTTCCTCTGGGGGAGGTTCATTAAGACCCATAATGAAGGAGGCATTTTCTATAATTCAATCTAGAAGTTTCATCCCTCTTCCCGCGTCTTACGGTGGACATACCCTCCAACCGTAATGTCAAGATATAGGGCAAATTCTTTGTTAAGTCCCATGAAGAAATGTTGCAAAAACAACAGATTAGGGATTAACAAATCTGAGCCAGAGTTTTGCAAAATCAAAAATCTATCCCAAGATGCACCTATTGATTACTTCTCCATCTGTTAGAAGCCCAATACTTCCATTTGTAGGAAAACAATTCGAGATATTGAAAAGAAGGCAAGACAAATTTGTCTCGTAACTCTCTTCAATCACCCTTTATTTTCCCAACATTATGGGTGTACCATTGTTCATATTTTCTTTGAGAGAAGAAGGAAACAACTTCCATTTGAGACTTTCTTGTGTTATGCATTTAATCAAAAGGCAAAAACACAATTGTTCAAACTCTTGCAGATGGTGGTAAGGGTTTTTATAATCCGTTCCTGAGAAGGATTGTTGAAGAACTATAGCTATAAAGCCAGGGTGGAGTTCATAGCTAGTTGAGAAAATTGGTTCCGCCAATGGTGATGGCTCGCAGAACTCGCCCTTTGGGGTAGAATAAGAGATAATGGTGGGCTGCTCCATATTGGTGGTGGAAAGGTAAGAAGAAATTAACGAAAAAAGATATGAGGGTGAACAAGGTTCGAAAATCAACAACACCGTTCCTCGGCAACAGGAAATGCTTGTTGCTGGTTGGTATGTCACAAATGAAAATCTGCAAGCGCACAGAGAAGCCGCTATAGCACTTCTCCTCAAAGAGTATTCCCAAGGGTATTGAATCAAAGGAACGTGTGTGAGATCCTCTAACTTGTTCTCCCAAGGACACACAGTTTGTTTGGTAGGTAAGGATTTGAGAGAAATTCAATGGTTTAATCCTAAGCCACAACAACCTACAGTAGATACTTGATTTTGGCATGGATTTACCTTCACAAAACCAAGATGATTCGTGCTAAGATCCTATATTGTAGCCGAACGTGGAGGATTACTAAGGATAGATAGGGATGTCACCACCTACTACCTAAACTTCAATCCATGGGCCTAGAAGATATCCGCTAATGAATTCTAACCTAAACACCACACCTAAGTTCTAATTCACAACTCTAATCATTGCAAATGCAAAGCTATGACTAGAGCCTCTACTGAATTAAACTAGTGAACCTAAAAGAAGGTACAAAAGCAAACTACTATGGATAGAAATCAAACTTGTATTGAATTCACGAAAGTCTTACTCGATTCTGGCAGAACTTCCGTAGAGGTACAAGTGTGGAAGAGGGACTTGACAAGTCCAAACCTCCTCCTCCTAGCTCCTCCATCTCTCCTTCTACTTGGTTGGCCACTTGTGCAGCAGTAAACCTTTGGAATGGACTACTATTCTCAAACTTGTGGTGTCTGCAGAATAGTGAGCCTCAACCCCCTATTTATACCCTTCAAAGGTTCGTTTCGCGCCAGAATATGCGCGGGAATCAGTCGGCATAGTTATCAAGGAGCCTTGAGGAGCCAACACGTGGAAGCTGACCGAGTTTGGCGCTTATACCTGGTCGGGCGACCTGGTGATTCGACCGAGCTCCCAACGGCTCCTCTCACGTTGAAACTTCGTTGTGACACTGTTATGTGGGCTTACATCATGGATATTGGTGATTCTGGTGATTTTTACTTGGTTTTCTCCTTCGAGTGGGCCCATGAATCTACATGCTTGCGCCTGATTGGTCGAAAGTTAGTTTCTTGGATTGGTCCCTACAAATCCCTTTAATTATTTGCCTAATTCACATGCATACAAAATTACACTAACACTTGTGGAATTCGTTAGTAAATAACTACTACCACTATGTTGGTTGTCCAATTCATATCTTTTATGCAGAGAATTAACGGTCGGATTTGGCATTTAAGGACCATCAACAACGGCGAATTGTGAGAGCACCGGAAACTAATGTTCAATGTCTTTCGACCTCCCTAGGAGCACCTCCTTGACATCATCCTAAAAACGTAACATAAATGAAAAGATCATAACACAAATCATACATTGAAGTTTAGGAGTATAAAAAAATAAATACATACCTAAAGCATGGGATCATGTGTCACATGATCTACATCGAGAATGTGGGACAGCATCGCGTTGGGATTCCAAATAGACCTAGAGGACTGCGAGGATGCAGTAGAGGATTCCTGGGGCTTCAATTTTTCCACATGTTAGCAGCAAAACTTCTTCTCTTTCCACTTTGTGGTGCTTCAACTCTAGGGTGATATTGACCGTATTTTTGATGGTACATACCAAAAACTCAAAATATCCCAAACTTAACATGTGAGTAACATGTGAGTAAGCAGATGAGTAATCAAGATCTAGCTTGTCACCAAAAAATCTTAAAGCAGACTCTAGTTGCCCTAGTTTCTTACATGGATAAGAAATGAGAGCAAAACAGTAGAGATGTGGGATAGCATCAAAATGTAAGGTATTTTGTTTTCATTTCTGTAATAATTGGATCTAGCACTTCATCATACTCATAATCATTAAAAATTTCAGCTAAAGTCATGAGCCATTCAAGAAGGAGGGGATAGGTGGGATAATAGATACAGGACAACAAGGTTGTTGCATTAATAATGGTTTTATGATGCGATGAAGACTTGTCACGATAGTCCAATCGTTTCATGAAGCACTATACCTGTAGCTTGAGCATTCATGAAAGTGGTGAAAATGACATCATACCCTTTTAATTGCTTCAATGTCATGTATGTCGAGTTCCATCACACTTTCATATTTAGTGAAAACTTCTTTGGTATCAACCCCTTTATACAGCAATATTCCCTAAAATTTATGTAAACCTATGGAGAATTCAAAAGATACCGAATGGCGCTACATATATTATTAATACATCCCCTTGCCTTTGACATGCTAGCCTGCACAATGAGATTGATGATGAGGTGCACACATCTTTGATGAAGAACATAATCACCGATGTAGTTTTCTATGTGTGGCTCAAGTATATCCATAGCCTAGTGTTAGATAATGCATTATCAAGAGTAACAGACACAATCTTATTTTCAATGCCACATTCTCTAATGACGTCAACCACATGTGATGCAATTGCCTCACCAAAGTGGTTCTCATCAATGACACGCAACAACACTAAGATAGTTTGTTCTCTGATGTGAAGACAACTAGATGTCTAATGTTAATGCCGCAAAAAAATGATACACTCTTAAAAGATTATTTCAACATCTCCATTTTATAATTGTATATTTTAATTATATCATTTTGAGTAGTTTTCCTAGAAACATTACATATTTAGCAAAAAGGTTGCCTAACCATTCTTTCAAAACTAACACTTTCACCCATACAAATAGGTTGATCATCAGCTGTAATATACCTAGCAATTTTAGAACGAGATCTACTTTGGGATCATAAACCCAAGTACTTACAGAGCCATCCACGTTGAAGTTCAATTGAGTTTATGTTGCTTCACCTTCTCGCAAAGCAAACTTCTTGACACATCTGTCATAATGCGTGATTCAAGTGACCCGTGCCATCACTTGAACCAGTAATGAGAACCTTTTTGCAGTATTTGCATGTAGCAGAAAGAACAACCATCTTGCCATTTATGAATTCCTCGTTCTTAATGAAGTGTTGTCAGTGTTCTACTCTACTTTTGCGGCCTCTAGGTGAGGAGGATGTTTGAGCAGCTTCATTTCTAGGGGCCATGGTTGCAGGCTAATCGATGGAGAAGCTCCCTATACCTACATCATTCAAACAAAATTCATCACATTCACCTTGCTCCTCCTCGTAACCATCCACACCATCCATATGGATATTGTCGGTACCCAACATACCGGGTACCTCCGCGCACAGCATCGAAACACCTAAGTGTCCTGCCTCCCTGCTGAGGCAGAGTCTTGTGGCACCATGTTTCCAACAGGCTCAAACTACTTCCCTCCTCAGGGGCGAGCTCCGATACTACCATGTGGACCCCTGCTCGGGACCCAGCTCCCTTGCAGAGATGGGATCCCCAGGTCACCACGTCTCTAGCAGGTCCGAACCCCTTCCTTCCTCAAGGGCGGGCTCCAGTACTACCATATGGACCCCTGGTCGGGACCCGGCTCCTCCGCGGAGATGGGCTCCCAGGTCACCACGCGTCCAGAAGGACCTGACCCCACTCCTAGATAGGAGTGGGCTCTGGTGCCACCACGTGGGTCATGGCATCGACCGTCCTCCCCGGCCAAGGCGGGTTCCAGAGCCACCACTTGTTCAGCAGCGTCAGACCCCCAACTCTCTTCAGAGTTAGGCTCCAGAGCGGCCATGTGGCCCACAACATAGGACTTGACCTCCATCGCAAAGACGGACTCTGGTGCTGCCATGCATCTTGCAACTTGCCCCGAGCGGTAGGTTGTGGGAGTAAAGGGCGGCTTGCCCTGTCCAAGTCATGCATTGAAAGCATGCACCTTCCCCCATGCGCACAACACAGCTTGTGCCCCTGTCAGGTGCTGCTGTGCCCAATCACATTGCAATGAAGGCGCTGTAGAGCTACCCCATGCTACTGACTGGGTAGCTTGCAGTGACAAGATAGACAAGACATTCCCTGCCAACAATAACGACCACCACTAGCCCCTAGCGTCTGACGCGACAAGATGGCGGGTCTTCAAGGTGCGGTCAGAGGCTGCAGGGGGTAGTAAACCCTTAGATCTTGTACATGCATAAGATCGCCCTGGGGCCACATGTCAGACCACATGTCCCACTTGTAAGGTGCACGACCTTACTATAAAAGGTTTGGGCAGCCACGACTCTAGATACGTCATTTAGACACACTCAAACCCTCACAAGCTTTTGTAGCTCATAAGACTCAAGCAGCACACTCTCACTGTGGACGTAGGGTGTTACGCTCCGGCGGCCTAAACCATGTAAACCACCGTGCTCACTATCTCTCATACGCGCGACCTAAGTGGAGACTAGCCCATCCTAAAAAAGAACCTTCGTGGGTTGCAACTAAGCAGACCTGGGAGAAGTGTCGTTCTAACACTTCGACATATCATCCATCCCATAGTCTCCCATGCTTGGGGATAGATGATGTGGATCAGGATGCTCGACCTCGGGAATGGATGACATGCTAGGTCCGTGACCATGCCTGTAGCTAGGGTCGCGACCAAGGCCATGGGAGCCGCGACCATGGCAGAATAATGACCCTAGTTTTTTTCCTACTAGCACTACCCATAGATGGAAGCATATTGTTTGGCCATGGGCTCGTCGTGATGGTGGTGTGGTGTGGGCATGGCACGCAGCAGCGATGGCGACGTGGCATGGCGTGACTATGGGCGCACCACATGTGGCGTTGCGTGGCTATGGGCGCGCTGTGCGTGGCGTGGGTGTTGGTGCATGTCGTGGGTGTCGGAGGTGAGCCACAAGCAGTGGCGCATCATGAGGGGAGATCGGTTGTGGCGTGGTCTGGGAACCGATGGTGGAGGTTGGCATGGGTGACCAATGGTGGCTTGGAGTGGTCGTGGGCGTGCCGCGTGTGGTGCGGGTGCTGGCGTGCAGCCTGGGTGTTGGAGGTGAGCTGCACACGTGGGCACGTCGCTTGGGGAAGAAGTAGTGGCGGCGTGGCGTGGGCTAACGACAACGACAGTGTGGTGTGGGCGACCAACAGTGGTGGCATGGCACGGCTGACAGGGTGAGGCAGTAGCATGACCTAACACTAGACAATGGGACTCGGGGGCAAGAGGCAATGCTGCAATGGTCGGGACTCGGGGGCAGGAAGGCCTTATTTCATTCCATTACGTGCTACATTCATGCCGATGGACTTATTTCGGGCTGATTCAAAATTCGGGCTGAAAACTGTGTTGCGCCGGCCCAAGCATGGCCCGCGGCGCGTGCCGTGTCGTGCCAAGCATGGACCGCGGGGCTGCCCTCAAGTTTTCACGAATTATTTGGACTTGCTTTTCGGCTTCTGGAGGAGAGATGAGGACAAATATAGTATGTCCCAAAGTAAGCCTTAGAATAAGGGGGGTAGACTTCTCCGCCAACCTCATTGTTTTGGATTTCAAGGATTGGACATTATACTTGGCATGGACTGGTTGAGGAAGCACAATGGAGTTATTGAGTGTGCCACAAAGATGGTGAAGTTGACTAATGAAGAAGGGATCACCGTAGAGTTTGAAGCATCTCAAACCGCACCAAAGCAATTGGAGCTGAATCATATGGATGGTGTCGCAATTGAGGAGATTCCGATGGTGTGTAAATTTTTGGATGTTTTTCCAGAAGAGTTGCCAGGTATGCCACCTGATCGAGACATTGATTTTGTTATTGATTTAATACCTGGAACTGCACCTATAGCAAAGAGGCCATATGGGATGCCTCCTACGAAACTAGCGGAGCTCAAGAAACAAATTCAAGAGCAACTAGAGAAAGGTTTTATTCGCCCTAGTTCTTCACCTTGGGGAGCGCCCGTGCTATTTGTGTACAAGAAGGATGGAACCCAAAGGATGTGTGTGGATTACCGAGCTCTCAACGAAGGTAACAATCAAGAACAAGTACACCTTGCCACGCATAGAAGACTTGTTTGATCAGATGAAGGGTGTTGTGTCTTCTCTAAGATTGATTTGAGGTCAGGATACTTTAAAATGAAGATTAGACCATCGGACATACCCAAGACGGCCTTTAGAACACGGTATGGATCATACGAGTACATCGTGATGTCCTTTGGTTTGACCAATGCACCTGCCTATTTTATGTACCTCATGAATAAGGTCTTCATGGAGTACTTGGATAATTTCATTGTGGTGTTTATTGATTACATTATGATCTACTCGAAGGATGAGAAGGAACATGAGGAACACTTGAGGCTTACGTTGCAAAAACTGAAGGAACATCAATTGTATGCCAAGTTCACCAAGTGTCAGTTTTGGTTGAAAGAGGTGTCGTTTCTGGGTCATATAATTTCAGGAGGAGGAGTATCGGTTGACCCCGAAAAAGTGAGAGACGTGTTGAAGTGGGAACCATCACAAAATGCAAAGGAAATAAGGAGTTTTCTTGGGATGGTTGGATATTACTGTAGGTTCATCAAGGACTTTTCCAAGATAGCCAAGCCTATGACTGAATTGCTAATGAAAGGAAAGGCGTTCCAATGGACTCAAGCTTGTCAAAACAGTTTTGAGGAGTTGAAGAAGAGGTTAACAACAACTCCAGTTTTGGTATTGCCGGATGTAAGCAAGATTTTTGACATATATTTCGACGCATCAAGACAAGGACTTGGATGTGTGCTTATGCAAGAAGGTCAAGTAGTAGCCTATGTGTCGAGACAATTGAAGAAACATGAGCAGAATTACCCCACGCACGATTTGGAACTCGCGGCCATGGTACATGCATTGAAGATTTGGAGACACTACATCCTTGGACATAGGTGTGAAATTTATACGGATCATAAGAGTTCGAAGTATATTTTCACACAAACGGATCTGAACTTGAGGCAACGAAGATGGTTGGAGCTCATCAAAGATTATGATTTGGGAATCAACATTCATCTGGGAAAAGCCAATGTAGTGGCCGATGCTTTGAGTAGAAAAGGAATAAGTCATCAACTCATAGTTCGAGAGTTACCATCCGAGTTATGTAAAGAGTTTGAAAGGTTGAACCTCAGATTTGTAAATGAGATGGAGATGATGGAGTTAAACCCAACCCTGGAGCAAGAAATTCGAGAAGCACAGGCCGCGGATAAAGAGATCAAGGAAATCAAGGAAAGGACCGAAGAAGGGAGAGAATTCAGATTTGATGAGGACGAACATGGCACCTTATGGCTGGGAAAGAAAATCGTTGTGCCTAATGTAAAGCATATTTGGGAGACAATATTAAAGGAGGCACATGACTCGCCGTACTCAATTCATCCCGGTTGTACGAAGATGTACAAAGACTTGAAGACTTGCTATTGGTGGGATAGCATGAAAAAGGACATAGCTGAATATGTGGCATTGTGTGATGTGTGTCAACGAGTCAAGGCAGAACATCAAAGGCCAGCTGGATTATTGCAACCATTGAAGATCCCGGAATGGAAGTGGGAAGGAATCGGTATGGACTTCATAGTTGGGTTACCACGTACTCAGTCCGGGTATGACTCAATTTGGGTAATTGTGGATCGCTTAACCAAGTCAGCTCATTTTGTCCCTTTGAAGACCAAATATACAACTGCACAATTGGCCGAAATATACATGGAGCATATTGTGTGTCGACATGGAGTCCCTAAGAAGATAGTCTCAGATAGAGGTTCTCAATTTACTTCCAGATTTTGGCAAAAGTTGCATGAAGCTTTGGGAACAAGGTTGAATTTTAGTTCAGCATATCATCCTCAAACGGATGGACAAACTGAGAGGACCAATCAGATTTTGGAGGACATGTTAAGAGCTTGTGCTTTGAAACATGGGAAAGGTTGGGACAAAAGCTTGCCGTATGCAGAATTTTCATACAACAATAGTTACCAAGCAAGCTTGAAAATGTCACCGTATGAAGCGCTTTATGGGAGGAAGTGTAGGACACCTTTATTCTGGAATGAGGAAGGAGAAACTCAAGTATTTGGTCCGGATGTGTTGCAAGAAGCCGAAAAGCAAGTCCAAATAATTCGTGAAAACTTGAGGGCAGCCCAATCAAGGCAAAAAGGCTATGCGGACAATAGGAGAAGGAAATTAGCCTTTGAAATAGGAGATTTTGTTTACCTCAAGGTGTCACCAATGAGAGGTCATAAGAGGTTTAACATAAGGGGCAAGCTCGCACCTCGTTATATTGGACCATTCAAGATTTTGGATAAAAGAGGAGAAGTAGCGTATAAGTTGGAGATGCCAGCTCATCTTTCAGATGTCCATGATGTCTTTCATGTTTCCCAGCTCAAGAAGTGTTTGAGAGTACCGAAAGAACAAGTGTCAATGGAAGAATTGGAACTAGAGGAAGATTTGACTTATGCCGAACAACCGGTCAAAATCTTGGAAACTAAGGAGAGAGTCACAAGGAACAAGGTTATTAGATGGTGTAAAGTTCAATGGAAGCTCCACACAGAAAAAGAAGCGACGTGGGAATTGGAGGATGATACCAAGAAGGACTTTCCCTATCTCTTCTCTTCCAGGTCGAATCTCGAGGGCGAGATTCATTTTAAGGGGGGTAGGTTTGTAACACCCTCATTTTCATGCATCATGCCCTACATACACTCATATACATGTTTAACATTAACCCACAACAAGAGGAACAAGTTTAAAATTGATTTGGAGCATTTAAATTGATTTGGAACAAAACCGCACTTAAAATGCAGGAAAGTGCAGACTAGTCCGATTTTACTGCGGACTAGTCCGATTTCTCTCTGACTAAAAACGGACTTGTCCGTTTTCACTGCGGACTAGTCCGATTTTGCCTCTGGAAACTTTCAGACTTGTCCGATTTTGTGCAGACTAGTCTGATATTCCATGAATCCTTGAAAATTTGCTAAGTTCCTGGACTTTTTCGGACTAGTCCGGTGTTCCAGCGGACTTGTCCGATTTCCTCTTTGACTAAAGTTGGACTTGCCCTATTTTAGGCCAGACTTGTCCAATTTCCTCTCTGGACCACTTCGTACTAGTCTGGTCCTTTTCGGACTTGTGCAATATTTTGTGACTCCGAGTTGATCTTTTGTTTTACGACTTGTTTCTTGGGTTTCACGTTAAGTGGGCCTAGGGATGTCGTGCCTAACTCTTTTAGAGTCCATGTGGGACACTAAACCGGCCTCTACTCCTCTCAAACTCGAAGTCCATCTAACCCTAGCCTCCACCTCTATATAAACAGCCCCACCCCTTAGCTTGACATCTATTTGCCACTTTTCCACCCCACCCAAACCCTAGTTTGTGGAGAGCCACCACCAAGAAGGGAGGAGAAGATCCCAAGCAAGAAGAAGAAGAGGAGGAAACGAAAGAGGATCAAGATCTCCACCAAGTTTTCGTCCCTCATCACCAATTCATCTCCAAGTTCATCACCAACCCTAGATCATTAAGATCCTTGTGCTACCTCCAAGTTTCTTGATTCATCTGAGTCCTAAACACCTGGTATACCTTCTATTATCTTTTCCTTACGTGAACTCAACCCCTAATCTCCAAATTCATGTCAATCTAGAAAACCCTAATCTGCTGATCTCGCAAAGTGCGTACTTG
The DNA here is from genome assembly GCA_036927565.1 of Tuctoria greenei. NCBI lineage: Eukaryota > Viridiplantae > Streptophyta > Magnoliopsida > Poales > Poaceae > Tuctoria > Tuctoria greenei. The sequence continues at coordinate 128,565,777 of JAYESD010000007.1, read as the reverse complement.
TCCAGTCCCTAGCGGACTAGTCTGATTTCCCTGGATAAATTGTGTTGAATTAATTCCAAGAACTGACCTAATCAACTCCAAACCTGTATAAACTTGTTAAAAGCTATTAGAACTAGTTATTGATCATTAAAAGCAATCTATTGACAAGTTCTACCTTGCATTTGCATTAATCGTGCATGTCATGTCATATTGAGTAATATTTGTGCACTCTTTGATTGTGTTTCTTGTCTTGTATGTTTATTGTGCGTATTAGACAGATTTGCGCTAGGGAGTGCCGCGGAGGATCTACAACACCAAGAGTTTGAAGGCTTTGACCCTAATCAACCGCAAGAGCAAGGCAAGTGTCCTTGAAGTATATTGATCCTGTTTTAAAATAAATGTTTTGTTTGCAAAACTGCATGCTTGTGTCAATTTGATGGGAATCCTATGATAGGAAGTTTACTAGCTTTGTTTAACCACCCTTGTCACCTGGAATACATGGTAGCGAGTCGGGAAGGGTTTCTACCTTTTGCATCGCTTAATTAATTGGGATGGGAAAACTACACTACACATTTAATTATGCATTAATGATATTCTGGTTAATGTGAACTGGATAAATATGATATGGTAATGGGTGATCTAACCAAGCCTGGTATGTGGATGGGTTGGATGATATGGTGGTTTGCTTGCTTTAGATCTAAGGACCGGTTCATGCGAGAATAAGCCAGGACTACAGTGCCACCACGAGGCCGAGTATGAATGCGGCGTAGCTGATTAATTAGGGCTTTGCCAGTGCTATTTGGACCATTATGGATGCTCGGGGAAGAGGGAGTCGGATTGGGTTTGTTGATGATTGGTGGGACTACCCTAGGATCCGAATGGCTCAAGAGGGGGCCCTTGGTTGAAGATGTGCTCTGTAGGAGACATCACCACCGGTGAAACCTCAGTGGGATCTAAATAGGCTAGTAATCCATTTGTAAAGGCTATTTTGTGATCTCTTGGCCACACACCGACGGAAGTGTGAAACGGCATAATAGAGGTTTTAGTCATCGAAAGGTGATGAAATCACAAACACGTGAGTAAAGAGGTACAAACTCTGCAGAGTCTAATAAAACTATCATGATATCCGTGCTCCCGGTTATGAGTACCTGGACAACTTCCATGATTTGAGGGAAATTGGGATTTGGAATGATTATGGTTGATATTATGGTTATGGATTTATTTCTGGTATTGAATATGGTTATTGGCAAATGGTGAAATCTGGAATTATTGATGAGAATGGTGAATTATGGACTGGTATTATGATATTACTTATGATTATGATGGGTTTATTTCACATACATATAATATATTGCTTTTCAAATGTTTTAATATACTTTTCAGCACTTTGCTATTATTATTGTCGTCATTTGAATAAGCCACATGTCATACTTTCCACACTTGCTGAGTACAACATGTACTCACTCTTGCAATTCCCCCCCCCCCCCCCCCCCAACAGTTGCAGGTCATGATTGGGAGTTTAATGGTGATAATGCGGAGTTCTAGGTCGTGTCTACCGTCAGCTTGCCTGTGGTGTTGATTGGAGCTGCGCTATACCCTATTGCTTATGCTGCCTAGCTGTTTAGTTTGCTTAATTAGAGTATTTCCGCTGCATTAGTTGAACTTGTCATTAATAATCATTAGAGAGTGTATTTGAGGATAATATGTTTTGTTTAATAAAATTTGGTTAATTAATCTTGTTCTGTGGTAATTTTCTGTATACTCTTTTGTGAATGCACTCGTGTATGTGTGTTGAACATCCTGGGCACACATATGCATTAGCTTGGTTCTTTTTTCGGAACCGGGCGTCACAATCACCCTGCACGAGGTGGAAGCTCGCCACGTCCTGGGCCAGCTCTGGGTCCATGTAGGTGTCGAACGTGTGCTCATCGAATCGTGCAAACTCATCGTAGTTGCCGGCGCGTAGCATGTTGACCACGTGTGGTGCACACCATGCCGGGGAGTGGCGACCACGCAGGAAGCACAACTCCGTATTGTTAAATTTTTAGGTGCATTGCTAATGCCCTAATTGACTATTAGGGTTTCGGCTAGTGCTTAACAGAGAGTATAATCAAGTCCTAATCTACTTTGGTGAGAGTAATCAGAAGGGGAAGTTCATACCTGGGGTTGTACCTTGAGATGTAGATGAAGATGACGCCATGGAGATGCATGTTAGTGAAGTTCACTTGGTGTAGAGGTGTCGAGTACCACCGGTGCCTCCTCCTTATGCCTTCTCCTGTGAACTTGTGGGCGATGGAACATTCCCCGAATTTCCCTCTTGAGTGATTGGTGCTCCTTAACTAATTTCGGGATTATATTGATTGCAAATTATGAGAGCAGGGCTCTCCTTATATAGAGGTGAGAGGGCACCCGAGGGGGCCCACCCCAAACCGAATTAGTTGGGGTTCTGTCCCCGATCAGGATAGTTGGGGAAGATAGAGTCCGGGTTGGTCACAAAAGTAACCAACCCCTAATTATACTGTGACCACCTTAATTAATTTCTAACATTCTCCCCCTTGATCACAGGTCACATAAGCCGATCTTCTAAGCACATAGACTTTTGATATTATTTCCTCATGCTTGACATAAAGGGAACGGTGCATCGAAGACAGCCAGTTACGTACTGCTTGACTCAACGACCACATTATATCTCACACTTAGAAACATATCCTAAAACTGAGTTTGGCCCCTAAATATCCAGGAGATCATAGGTTCTTCCTTAAACTCATACGCGTAATGTGTTCTCCGAACACATTGGGTGGAAGTCCTTTTGTATGCGGTACCGCGAGGATTCGCATGAATCTGATTGCCCAATTATCAATATTTAGCATGTTCCTGGATTTACTTCTTTTGCAACACACAATTGACGTCAATGTGTTTGGCGCCACATTTAACTTGTTGCCTCAGAAGTACATGATCTTAGGTGGTTCTATGCTATCAACCACACTTAACCCAGGTTTCATATGGTGTGTGCTCAGTGGTCTCATCTTAATTTAGTATACATCATTCACGATGCGGTGACTTTAGGTTTGGAGCTAGTTCCTCAACAAAGCTCCTACTGCGAGTGTTATTTTACTAATGAGGATTTTACTACAAATCTCGTAGAAACTCAGTTTTAATGATCCATGGCTCATTAAAATACTAATATTATCATGAGATCTTAGTTAATTGCATAACTGCAGATTAACTCTTATCTCCATTCCAAAACCTTGGATTGGACTAACTTTTGCCAAAATAACCCAGTTTCTTAATCTATGTCAAGATGACTAATTGTTTGAGCAACTTAAAAAACTTCTAACAGTAGAAGTCCTTGGAACCGTCTTGTGTTCGAACATTTTCTAATTGGTTCCAATATTAATTAACCTTGACTTTTCTGAGCAGACTATTTATTTGCATACACGTCATACTTTTCAAGTACAACACAAGTATGCCTTATGAGCTTGATGCCCCTTAACATCAAAATCAGAGGACAAAAATCGAATAGTAAATCAACATGATTACTTGTAAGTAACATGCCATTTACAAAGTACGAAGCTAAATTCTCCTCCTTGGTTGTGATAACCCAAACTTACTAATTGATCTATTGAACATGAGATACCTATTGCCAACAAGGCCTTATTTAGTTCATGAATGAAAATGAACTGTCTTAACTTGTATCTCTATGTACCTTATGCTTAATGACAAGACCTTTCGGTTGTGTCATATAGACGTTCTTATATAGTTCTCATTTAAGAAATGCCATTATTACATTCGTACGATGTATTACTGAGTCATAATGTGTTACTAATATCTAATCGGTTCTTTAACGAATCGATAGTTGAGGCATTATGAGAACAAATAATGTTCTCAATGTCTCCTTAACGAAAAATGACTTTTCCCTCTAGAGTCATGTTTACTAATGTGGACTCATTACGGTCTACTGTTTTGGCTCCTTGAGGAATGTCGACCAAGTACAAACTTTATTTTCTTATTTCAAATGAGGTAGGATCACCCTTCATTTGAATATGGATCTTATTACGAGATCCACTTATGAACACATTATTTACTAATCGAGGCGATTGTTGCTCTTCATTTTCAGCAGCAACTAATAATAAGCTAACTGAAGTTGCTTCTGTGAGACAGAAGTCTTAGTATTTATGCCAATGAAGAGCTAACAAAAGGTGTTGAGATAATAGTGTTGTCTCAACAACAGCAGGTATCGTGATGAACGATTCATGAATCATGAAAGTAAGTGGATGCACCCACTTCTCCTCACAATCGTCATCTCAGATTACCATACTCCCCCTGATTCAAGCATATATTGCTTCCATTGAGCTAACTGTCGGTAAATACGGTGGAAACAATGTCAGCTTACTGAATTGCCACAAGATGGCTACTTACTGATGTTTGGGCTAATCAACTTAACAACAACCTCATATGAAATATTAGTGAGGATTTATGTCTTGTCCTTTTCTAATATGGTGTTTTTAGGCACCAACTATTTATATTTTCGATGTAGCATTTGAATAGAGGTTTTTAAGCCTCGACTCATGAGCTAATTCAACTAAGTTGAAGGACGTCACGTAATTCTAATTCAATGCGAGGTATTCTGATCGTAGTACTCCCTTACATGATTGGACCTTAGTTTTATTGAACATATGCTGAATTTAGTTATGCATTCGCTGAGGTTTTGTTATTCTTAGTGGAGAGGAATCGATTAAGAAACGCACTAATCAATTCTCCCCCTCGAAATATGGTCTAATGACGTAGTACCATTATTTCGACATTGTTTTGCAATCGATTCTCATGCGCTTTACGAAACACTTAGTTTGATGATGGAAATTTGATGTATCTTCATGCGAGGACAAAGAAAACATCTTGTCTGATGGCAAGACACACAACTTATTATTAACTAATTTAGCCAAAAAGGCTCACAACTCTGAATAGTCCATGCATGAAACTAATACAAATTTCTCTAAATGAGGGTACATAAAGCATTATAGTGAAACAAAAGTACAAAGCCATGAAATACTAATGGGAGTTCTAAGTTGGCTTTTACTTCGGCTTCGTGGTCATTAGCGACTTTAACGACCCTTATCCCTCCTCTTATAATCCTCCTCATACTTAATCCCTGTACAAATTTTGCACAATTGCAACTAAGTTAATCTAACAAGTAGACCGATAATATACTGAAAACAGAGAATTCTGAACTAAGTATTACCCTTCTTATGACACCATTTGAGGAAGCCTACGCAATCCTTCTGGTAGTGTCCTTCTTGTTTGCAAAAGTAGCACCTAATTTTGTCCATCTTCACATTCTGTTGAGAAGAATGTGTTCATGAAACCTTATTCTTGCCCTTATGATTTCCATTAGTGCGGTTGACTGGGTCAACGTCACTAAGGGACTTAGTGGTGCTAGCAAACTATTTCTCAATCTCGTTGAGGTACTGAGTAGCGGTGTCACATTCGGGAATTGCTTCCAGAATAGAATTAGTGATGGAACCCTTAATTATCATCATAATCAACTTATTTGAGTGGTCCCATTTAGCTAGATCATTCTCATACATGTGCATGAGACTAAGGAATTGTCCCTTCCACAACTCAAAAGACTCATCAGTCTCTCCAGTCATAGGCATAGAAACCTGAGTCTTAGTAGGGCAGGGTCTGATCAGTGTCACATCTAATTTGGAGACTGCCAAAGCAATCCTGATCTTCTCTCTCCATGAGTCATAATTAACTTATGTCGGAGTGTTTTTCTGGCAATTCTCCTGATACTACTGTTGGTAGCTCATGAAGTTTATAGTTCGGTATTGGGTGCGCATAGATTTCGAAGAGTATGGCAAATGGACACAAGGATTTACGTGGTTCGGGCCGCCTAGCGTAATACCCTACTCCACGGGGTGTGTATCCATTATCTTGAGCGTCTAAGAGCGTCTAGAGAGTTTTCATCCCAGAGACCGTCCGAGAGTCCCTTGTGTATTGTCGACCAGTCCTTTTATAGTACAAGGACCAGTCGTTACACTGTTAGCCTGGCCCGACATGTGGCCCTGACGGTTACTGATGCTTAATATACAATTAAAGAGATTAATTACCCTTAATAGCATGGTAATGGGTTTGACAATGCTATTACCGGTATTAGGGGCCTTCCGATCATGTGTCATTAATATGGTATTAATGACACCTAATCGGGTCTTGAAGTCTTTGATTGCCCCTTAAAGGTTCGAGCCGTTGGGGGTCCACCAGTCTGATTGTTAAGGCTGAAGGTCTGGCGTTTGGACATGTGGCAGCATTGGAGCTATCCGTCTTGGGATAGGTAGGTCCGGTGTAGATGTACACGTGTCAGTACCGGAGCTTCCCTCTGTCGAAGGTTAGGTCCGGAGGTGCCGCTCAAGTGTGTAGCCCGGTGCTATCCCATGTCCGGGATGTAGGTCTGGTTGCAGTATACACGTTGCAGCACCAGGACTAACCATAGATGGGAGGCAGGTCCGGTCCCGTATGACACGTGGGGTCTTTGCAGATCTTCAAATCAGACAGGTGAAGTTCCTTCGGTCTTTTTGTAATCCCAAGGGGTATACGGTACGCAGGGTACCGACAGTGGCCCCCTAGGCCCACCTCTGCGAGAGACCTTTTGGATGAAGTCATTCCGCCGGAGGTGGGTCCATCCTTTGGTTTTTGAGCCGCGTCTTCAAAGGTCTTCGGATGTGCCGTTGGCGGTAGTTCGTAGTTAGACCAACGTCGCGTGGCATATCCAAGATGCGGCAGGTGAGATCTGGGCGTGCGGATCTCACACAATTGAAGGTCGCTAGTTCCCGATATAAAAATCGTATCGGTTCTGCGTGCCCTGTCAGGCCGCCGCCTTTGGGTTTCCCACCTTTCATGATGACAACCGTTCGCCTGGGGTAAGGACCTAGACTTGATCTTCGGGGTGGCCCTGGGCCCTCTCGTCATTGGCAGGGTGAAGTTTTTGACTTGTATTGTCAGCTCCTCTACGGTTTCCATCCAAGCGTTGCGGGGGCTTACTTAAAAAGGAAAGCGTGCACCGTTTGGGGGTTCTTTACGCCTTCATTCGATCTTACGCTCAAATCCTCCAAACTTTCGCTTGCTTTTTGTCCCTAGCCCCGCTTGTGCTGCGATGGAGTTGGGTCTTTGCGGGAGCCTACTTAAGACCGACAGCAACTTGAAGAAGGCCCGGGCACTCACTCCATTCTTTTGGTGTCGATATTTGTTCACTTCTATGAGATGTGGGTGGGTATTCCTCCCTGTGTCGAGCTCTTCCGCACCTTCTTCACCATCCACACCACCATCAAGAGTGACGAGTACCTTGGCTTATATTACTTTGTGAAGCGCAAGAAGTGCCCGTACAAGTACTTGTGGTCGTTCCGTTCTGGCAAGTGGGACGACTGGAAGAAGGAATGGATTGTCATTAGGACAGAGGAGCACAAGAGGCTGGAGTTGCCCGTAGGCCTCCCCAACATCAACACTGAAGCTTGGAGCGAAGTTCCGGTGTTATCAAACGCTTTCAACCCTACTCTGACCAGGATCCGCCAATGCGTGGAAGGAGGGGTGACTCCTCAGGCGGTATTTTTCAACTTCCTGGCCAACAGGTGGGCTTCGCTAAAGAAGAGGGAGAAGCTTGCTTGGGCCCTCAACAGTGTGATGGACGATGACCAGATCGAAACCAGTTTGAAGTCCAACCTGGGATGCGCAACGTTGGAGATTCACCTCAAGAAATTCTAGCACGGCATCGATGTCGAGGGTGACTACTTGTCTCCACCGGCGGCTTTCCTCCCTCTAAACATGGAGGCAGAGTTCAGCAGGGAGCTCCGACAGAAAATGCCAGTGCTTGATGACCTTTGTGTTGTTGAGAGGCGTCCGACCACCGGGTTGGTGATCTCCGGAGCTTCTGAGGGTGGTCCCCCTTCCGTCCCGGAACAGAGAGTTGAAGTCGCGGGCAAGGGCAAAGAGTTGGCCGAGCCCTCGAGCCAAAAAAAGAAGATGAAGCACTCTAATGGGAGGTCTGTCAAGCCTGCTCCTTCTCCCCGGAGGGGGAGGTCTTCAACGGCGGCATCCACTCCAACATCGGCATCTCCTCGGGGTGCTAGTTCCGGTCGTATGGCTACAGTACCAGGACCAGTTGAAGGCTCTGGGTCTGGAAGTTCTTCCTGATCGAGGGGGGCCTCGACCAAAGCAGCGCCGACGGTTGCGGCGAGTTTTGGAGAACCTTCCGGAACTAACATGCCAGTGGCGACTGGGTCCAGTCCTGAGCGTCCAGAGAAGAGGTTCCGTGCTAACTGGTGCGGAAGCCTTCCAAGGTAAATTTTGTTTTTTACCTCAATTGGTTGTTTCATGTTGTAACTGTGTTTTGAGTGTCTTCATCCTCCATCCACAGGGTACCCAAGAGAGGGGCAGAAGCTCCTGTTCCTGCTACAACATCTGAAGCTGTGCAGGCGGAGGCTCCGACTCCAATCCCAGCGCCGCCCCAAGGAGTGGCTGAGGCTGCGACAGCTCCGGCGCAAGCTGTCGTGGTCTTGGACCTTAACTTATCCCCAGAAGCTCTCGTGGTAGCGCCGGACCACGTGAATGAAGATGTACCAGTGGCACCTGCCCCGGAGGTTGAAGCTCCGGGTTTGGATGCTGAAATGGTGGATGCTCCAACCTCAGAACCGGAGATATATGCAATTCCGGTCCTAGAGCCAGATATTGTTGAAGTTCCGGTAGTGGAGCCGGTGTTTGATGATGCCCCAGCGGTAGAGACGGTGGTTGATGAAGCTCCGACAGTTGAGCTGGTGGCTGATGAAGTTCTGGCGCCCGAGTCGGTCGTCGAAGAAGTTCCTACGCCTGAGCCTGTTGCTGTAGAGGTGCCAGCGCCCGAGTTCCTGATGGTCGAAGCACCAGCACTTGAGCCGACAACAGAGGAGACGCCGACGTCTGAGCTGGAAGTGGCTTCAGCTCCGACAAGATCTTCAATGCTTGCCCCGGAGGCAGTAGTCCCGGAGGTGCCCACGCCTGAGCCAGGGTGCCAAGATGAAGCTGCCGGCCCCTCGCCTAAGGGGCCAGTTGTTGATGACCTGGTGGCGGGACCTTCGGAGCCAACTCCGGGGGATGAAACTTCTATAGCAGGACCTTCCTCAACGGCGGCCGAGGCTATTCTAGAGGGCGGCCATAGTGCCATGGAAGCTCAGGGAACCGCTCTTGTAGAGTGGGACCCAATTTTTGTCACGGAGAACCCGCTGGAAACGGCAAAGATGACCCCGGTAGGTCCAGACCCTATCCCTCTGTCATTGTCTATTGACAACGCCTGCTCCAGTCTTCGCCAGGTTCAACTGGTTTTTTACCACGACAGCAAGGCTCTCAAGGAGGAGCGTCAAACTCTTAGGTGGTGGCACAACCGTCTCCAATTCGAGACCAAGCTGGCGTAGTCGAGGCTGGCTGACGACAAAGAGTGGGTGAGGAAGGAGCAGATCCGCCTGGAGTACTGGGGTAAGTTGCTGGATGAGAGGGAAAGCATGACGCGATCCCTTGACAACCAGTCTCGAGCCATCTACAAACATGTCAAAGCTGCTAATAGCGCATCGGATGATCGCCAAGAGAGGATCGACGCCATCCATGCTAGTCTCGCCAAGCATCGGGAGGCTCTTGAGGAGCGATAGAGAAAGCTCGAGGATGAAGAGCAAAAACTCCTAGAGCTGCGGGATGACCTCGTGAAGAGGGAGAAAGAGCTTACTCAGAGGCTGACTCTGGGTGACAAGAGTCTTGCGGAGCGTACCAAGAAGTTGGATGAGCGCTGCGAGAAAGAGGAGAAGAAGGCCTGGCAGCGAGGACAGGACCTCCATAAGAGGGAGGATGAAATTGCTGCCAGAGAGAAGAAAGTGCAGGGCCGGGAGAAGGACCTGGTTGACCGCCGGAACAAGATCCACCTCCGAGAGGAGGAGCTCAACAAACTCGAAAGGAAGGTTGCTGAAAAGATTCAACAGAACGCCAAAGAGGTGAGCGTCTTGCTCGGGAGAATTTGGAGCTTGCGGCGGCCAGAAGATCCTTGGAGGAGATGCGAAGTGGCAGAGTTGCGGAATCCCAACAAGTTTGTACAAAGCAAATGCAAATGCACGTGGAGTCTGTTTTTACACAAAGATGTCTTTCATTATGGGTTCGAGGTACAGGTGAAACAAGTACACCCTTAGGGTACGGAACCAGGCTAAGTGTGTTTTGTTTCTTGTTTGACCCAAGGTAGCCAGCTACACTTTTAGTTCTGCGACTGTCACAAGTGTTGCCTGAACTTTGCGGACCTTCCAGAGAAGGTCCGGGTGTTCTCCCGGAGGAGCTACCCGACTCTGTACAATGACTCTATAACATACATCACGTGTAACTACAGACTCACCTCCATGATATTAAGCGTAGAACTTACGGAGGTGCTCAATGTTCCAAGGATTAGGGAGAGGTGTCTCATCCTCGGTTGCCAAGCAAATGCATCCGGGACGGGTTACTTTAATCACTCGGAAGGGTCCTTCCCAGCCGGGGGAGAGTTTGTTTAACCCTTCTCTGGATTGTATTCTCCGTAGCACCAGATCGCCTTCCTCGAGCTGTTGGCTGTGAACATGCCTTTGGTGATAACGTCGGAGAGCTTGGCGGTATCGGGCATTCCGAACAGCTGCTCGACACCTTCCTTCTTCAAGGAGGTCAAGGTCTTCGTGCCGGAGCTGGTCCTGCGCGGCACCATCGAAGGTCCGGACCCGGAGCGACCCCAAGGTGATTTATGGAGGAAGGACTGCTTCAACTCCATACACCAGAAAAAAGGGTGTCTCTCCAGTTGACCGGTTTGGAGTTGTCCTGTTGGTCCATAGAGTGGGCGGAAGCTCTTCGATCCAGTTGGCTCCGTGTTTTTTCAGACGCTCTTGTGTGCGCGTCTTGAGTCCTTTTAAGATTTCTGCATTTGCTCTCTTGGCTTGGCTATTGCTTGCCGGGTGAGCTACAAAAGCGGAGCTGACTTGAATGCCAAGATCTTCGCAATATCCTTGGAATGCACAGCTTGTGAATTGGGTCCCATTATCGGTTATGATTTTGTTTGGGACTCCAAATCTGCATACAATGGACTGTAATAAGTTGATGGTTGATTGCTTGTTTATTGTAACAACTGGAGTTGCTTCCGGCCATTTGTTGAATTTGTCAATGCCGACGTACAGGAACTTGTAACCTCCGATGGGTCATGGGAAAGGTCCCAAGATATCCACCCCCCACAAAGTGAAAGGCCATGTAGGAGGTATCATTTGCAGAGGCTGAGCCGATATGTGAATTTGTTTTGCATGAAACTGGCATGCTTCACATTTCTTCACCAGCTCAGTTGCATCCTGGAACGCTGTAGGCCAATAAAAGCCATGCCGAAAAGCTTTACCGACCAGCGTGCGGGAAGACGCGTGGTTCCCACACTTGCCTCCATGGATTTCTGTGAGGAGCTCGCAGCCTTCTTCCTTTGTAATGCACCGCATTAGGACGCCGTTAGCACCGCGCCTGTAGAGACCCCCTTCTACCCTCGTGTATCTTTTAGCCAATCTGACTATCCGGTCAGCGGATACATTATCTTTAGGAAGGAAGTTGTCTTTCAAGTAGCTCCGGATCTCCGAGATCCATGCATCGGAGCTAACTTGAGCATTCGAGTCTTGCGTGCTGGGTTGCTCGGAGCTTCCAGCAGCACCTACGACCCTTGATGGCTGCCATGGTAACAGGGCCATTGGGACTGCACGCTTTGAGGTGCTGGTCTCGCCCCCTTCACTCAGTTCGGTAGGCTGAGCTGTCGGTTTAGACAACCTCCGGACGAAGGTTCCGTCGGGAGCCGGAGCTCCGGTTGACGCTTTCGTCGAGAGTTCGTCAGCTTCAGCGTTATGGAGACGCTGTACATGGTGGAGGTCCAGGACTTCGAAGTCCTTCTGAAGCCTCTGGACTTCAAGGAGATAGGCAGCTAGTTGGGGATGGTTGCAGGAGCATTCACCCTTCACCTGTTTAATGATGAGCTGCAAATATCCCTTGACCAACAGCTGCTTGACACCATATGATAGTGTGTAGGATCGAAGAACACGTAAAAAGCTACCAGAGGAGGGTGAATGGTAGGTTTAAAAATCTTACGCAACGGAAACAATTAAACCCGAACCCCTTCGGCAGAAAAACAATCTCTTAAAGAAATCGTGTGTGAAACTAATCTAAATGTGTTTCACCGTGATAAAAGTGATGGATATCAGAGAGAATCAAGTCACGGAGACAACACAAAAGGAATCACTCAAATCCGTCAAGAAAAACTCAAGCTATGATCGAAAGATCAAACAAGGTTAATCTGCCCCACTCGAGAAAAAACAGTTCTGGAATGCTGCAAAGAAACTCGTGTAGATCAGAAACCACAAATCCAATTACCGTAAAATTTTGACATATGATAGATAATCAAGTTGTGAAGACAAACCAAAAAGAATCACATCAATTGGATCTGTAAAACTCGAGTTATGATAAAACCACCGATGAAAGGTAGTGCTGTCCAGAAACTCGACGAGTAAAACTTGTCTGGAACAAGTCGAACGAACAAGGCACAAAAGTTCCTTCAAACTACGAATTTTATTCAATAGAACACAAGAGTAACAGCCCCAAAGTCGTTTCACACGAGCTCTGGGCTCCCTTGCTTATATGACCAGCTCGAAAGCCAACTCAACTCAAATCAGAAACCTAATCCTACGCTGTTCACGAATCGTAACTTTCCATAACTGCTTAGGATTCTTCTATACGCAGATAGAAGCAATCTTAAGACTTCCAAACACCTTAGGAACGTATCCCACATTCCTAAAACAACTCAAATTCGTGACCCACACGAAATCATATCATAACCAACTCAAATCTTTCCATATTTCAGTCAGACCCAACACAGCCACAGCCTGAGTCCATAACCTAGTCGATTGGACTTTTCCGACCAACTCTTTACGTCCACATCTCTTCATCACGTCTCAGAACCATGTAGCCACGTCCATGCACTCCTTGCACACGTGCAAACATCTTCCAATGACGTCCATGATACCTTCATATGCATTGTTCTTGATTCAATCATGCTGCGCAACCTCCTGATCAGCTCAACCACAATTCCTCCTGAATTTGGTTGTTGGAACCTCATCTCCTCCCTGAGACTAGTCCAATGGATCCCGTCACCAGCCATGTCTTGAACTCAAGCGACACCTGCACATGAATAAACAACCAATCCATACGAGCCCAAGTCCTTGACTTGACTCAAGTTAGTTCCGAACACAACACCTTACGTGAGAACCTCACATAAGCATGTTGCAAAGCATAGCAAAACGATATCAGCCATATCATCCAAAACACACCAAAAACTTAGTAAAAGAATACTAAGCAAACTTTCCAACAATGTAAAGAAAGTACGAAACATTGCAAATGAAAAGCAGAAACATTTCGGTCAAGTTCCGGACCTTGCCAGAGCAACCCGAACCTTGAGCCGGAGCTAACAAAAGCTAGCAGAACCTAGCGCCGGAGCTTACCAAAACTAGTACAACCAAGTTCCCACCGGAGCTTACAAAACTAGCAGGACCTAGCGCCAGGGCTAACCAAAACTAGTCGGAACTAGTAAACCCAAAAGCCGGAGCTAGAAAAATCAACTTGGAGCTTAGCAAAAACATGTCGGAGCTATCAAAGACATGTCGGAGCTAAAGACAAAAATTCACCGTAGCTGACCAAAGCTAGTCGGACCTAGCATCGAACGTAACCGGAGCTACCCAAACTAAGTCGGACCTACCGTCGGACCTTGCTGTAGCTCAGAGCTAGAGTCGGACCTTGATAAAAAGGTGTTTTGGTGATATTCGAAACTTTTATCATCAAAGCCAAGTGTATTCACTACAAGCCAATGTATTCAGCACATATAGGTCTTACAATCTCCCCTTGATGAATGCATTGGCAACACCATTTAAAATCCGAACATTGACTTATTCACATAAAAGTTTTGAAGGCAATTTCTCCCCTTTTGTAAATCAAAAGTAAAATGAGAAGAAAACTCTCCCACTTTATTATCTCTCCTTATGCACATATTCTCTTTTTGAATGTGTGATTAATCTCTCCCACTTTGACAATGTATTCAGCAAGGTAAAAGAGAAATTTTAATTGTTATGAGCATATTATAACATATACATGTAAAACAAAGCTCATCCAAGTCATACTATCAAGTAACTTATACTATCACATCAATGAGATACATAAAGTAGTGTAAGCCATGCTAGAGATCATATGTAATTTTCAATTTAAGCAAGTCATGATCTCACAAACTTAACTATTTCATAACTTGAAAGCATGACACTAGTTGCTGCATTTTATTATTTTTCAAAACACAAATTTAGATCATATGATATTTGCAAGAGATTATATGCGCATCTGCCTTATTCTAACCAACCAAGCCAAGCCTATGTCATTTGACAATCAGAAGCTTAAGGACATGGTTTTAGTCATACACAACTTCTTCCAAGTTCATATCTAAGTGCAATGATAAGCCATCTCAAAAGAAGAAGTGCGATGCATGCATATTCTCTTGATCTTTTCTCAATTTATATTTGTTCATAAAAACTCAACACGTGAGTTGATTACTTGATTAATTCTTTATGATTAAAAGCACTTGTGAACATGTAACAAGTTCAAAACAGCAAGAAAGTTCGACCATGACCAGTTTTAGTGTAAGTAATTATTCCAATTACTAAACATGGCAAAAACTACAAAATGTATAACACGAGTAATGTAGTAAGAACTTTCAGCACGTAAAAGGAATCACAAAGTCATATATATATGAAATACTATGCTCATATTATTTTAATTTCAGATTCACACATAGACTTCCCAAGTTTCAAAACCCCCCCTCAATTTAAGCCATGAGGATGCATAACCCCTATTTCACTACGAATGTAACAAAAACAAGTGAAATCCAAAGGTTTTGTAAAAATGTCATCCAATTGTTGTTCGGTATCTACATGGTGAAGCACAATGTTTCCTTTTTCAATGTTATCTCGGAGAAAGTGATACCTAATGTCAATGTGCTTAGTTCTAAAATGTTGCACGGGGTTTTTAGCAATGCAAATGTCACTAGTGTTATCACAGAATAGTGGAACACTATCTAGATCAACCCCATAGTCCTTAAGTGTTTGAACAATCCAAAGAATTTGTGAGCAAGCACTAGCAGCAGCTACATATTCAGATTCGGCTGTGGATTGTGCAACTGAATTTTTTTTTCTAGAGGACCAAGCAACAAGAGAATTATCAAGAAAATGACAAGAACCGGAAGTACTTTTCCTATCAATCCTACAACCCCCAAAATCAGCATCCGAAAAAGCTTTCAAAGTAACGGTTGAGGAAGAAGGAAGAAAAATGCCAAATTCTTGAGTTCCATGTAAGTACCTAAGAATCCTTTTGACGGCTTGACGATGTGAAGCACGTGGGGAGGCTTGAAACCGTGCACAAAGACATACGCTGAATTATATGTCCGGTCTTGATGCCGTGAGGTACAAAAGTGATCCGATCATGCTTCTATATTCTTTTTGATCCACGGGTTCACCATCTTCATCAAGTTCAAGTGTTGTCGCTGTTCCCATTGGTGTGCGAAGAGGCTTGCATTTGTCCATGTTGAAGTGCCTTAGAAGGTCTTTGTTATACTTCGTTTGATGCACAAAGGTACCCTCCTTGGTTTGCTTGATTTGCAGCCCCAAAAAGTAAGTGAGTTCACTCATCATACTCATTTCAAATTCGGAACTCATCATTGCTGAAAACTTGGACACAAGATCATGAGAAGCACAACCAAAGATAATATCATCCACATACACTTGAACGAATAATGAGTCATTGCCATGTTTAAGCACAAAAAGAGTTTTATCAACCTTGCCCATGGTAAACCCCTTTTCAAGTAAGAATGTTTTTAACCTATCATACCATGCTCTAGGGGCTTGTTTGAGACCGTATAAGGCTTTGGACAGTTTGTAAACATGATTAGGAAAATCTGGATTTTCAAAACCTGGTGGTTGTTTGACATAAACCTCCTCATCTATGTAGCCATTAAGAAAAGCACTTTTAACATCCATTTGAAATAGCTTAAAACCTTTAGATGCTGCAAAAGCTGACAAAATTCTTATGGCTTCTAATCTAGCGACAGGAGCAAAAGTTTCATCAAAATCTAGACCTTCAACTTGAGTGGAACCTTGAGCAACCAACCTAGCCTTATTCCTAACCACAACCCCATCCTCACTTTGTTTATTTTTAAATACCCATTTAGTTCCAATTAAAGTGTGACCTTGAGGTGGAGGTACAAGTTTCCAAACATTATTTCTTTCAAAATTTACTAACTCTTCTTGCATGGCAATAATCCAAGATTCATTAGTGAGTGCGTGTGATATATCTTTGGGTTCGAAAGAAGCAACAAAAGCAGAATGAGCATGAGAGTTTGGATCACAAAACCTGGACCGTGTGACTCGTTCGTGCAAGCTTCCAATAATCTGTTGTGGGGGATGATCTTTGTAAAAACGTAGGGGAACAGATGTCTCACAAGCTTCTTCTTCATTAGGTTCATCGTAGATTGATGAGCTTGTGACTTGTGGACAATCAGGACCAACATAGGTGATAGCCGGAGCTTGTTCAATGTCCGGAGCTGGACACGTGTCAACTTCGGAACTACTAGGCAGTATCACCGGCTCTTCTTCATCTTTGAAAATACCCTCCCCCTAAGGATACGGATCTGGTCCTGCAACACTGGAGCTAGTACCTGGGCTAGCTTCATCAAAAGACACTTCACAAGTCTCCACAATTTTGTTAGTGTCAAGTAAAAGCACACGGTAGCCTCTAGTATGAGATGGATAACCAAGAAACATGCCATCAATGGATCGAGGTTCAAATTTATCAAGATTACCATGTTTCTTAACAAAGCATTTGCAACCAAAGACCCGAAAGTGTGTAACACTAGGCCTATGTCCAAACCGGAGCTCATATGGTGTTTTACCTAGCTTAGCACGCAAGAAAACACGATTTGAGACATAACAAGCGGTTGCTAACGCATCAACCCAAAATTTCCTAGGAGTTTGATATTCATCAAGCATAGTCCTAGCCATCTCAACTAAAGTTCTGTTCTTTCTTTCTACAACACCGTTTTGTTGAGGTACGTATGGTGAAGAGAATTGATGATCTATTCTATTTTCAGCACAAAAGTGATCAAAAGATTGATTTTTAAATTCAGTTCCATTATCACTTCTAATTGCTCTTAATGATCCTGGGTGATCAATTGATAATCTAAGAAATAAAGTTCTAAAGTGACTAAAAACTTCATTCTTAGACGCCATAAAGAAAACCCAAGAGTATCTAGAATAATCATCAACGATAACAAGAACATACCATTTACCTCCAAAGGATTGAACACGTGAAGGTCCTACGGTGTCAAGATGCAAAAGTTGACATGGTTCAGTTGTCATGATCATTGTGAGAAGAGTATGTGAACCTGCAACCATCTTAGCTTGTCTACAAGAAGAGCACACAATTTCTTTGTCCCCTTTAAGCTTAGGAAGCCCACGTATGCGATCAAGAGCACTAACACGCGTTAGGTGATCAAAGCCTACGTGACCAAGTCTACGATGCCAAAAATATAAGTCCTTTGAATCATTAGCAACTAGACACCTACGCTTAGAGAAAGACATATCAAAATCAGCTTTAAAAACTCTTCCAAACCAAGACATGTTAAAAATAAGCTCACTATTTGAACTTACAACTTTGCAGCAGTTTTTATTGAAAATAATTTCCAGATTTTCATCTAGCAATTGTGAAACAGAAAGCAAGTTGTATTTCAAATTTTTGACAAGTGCCACATCCTTCTAAGTGTAGTGATCATTTACTCTAACTGAACCCTTAGCAATTATAGGAGTTGAGGAATTATCGGCAAAAGTAACATTCTCTACACGTGACACAAAAGAGGGGAAGGAGAACCAATCTTTGTTACCGGTCATGTGGTGTGAGCAACCTGAATCCACAATCCAAATGTTCTCCTTCCTCAAACGTGTAACCTATATAAAAGTACAATATGTCGATGACTCAATACTGGGGTTAGTCAAAAGGCATTTAGGAATCCAGTACTGAGTCACGCGACGTGCAGCAGGAAAAATACGCGAAAGCTGAGACAAAACAGTAGGTTTATGAGTCAAATTTTGAGATCTTTTATTCTTGAATACTGACCTATAAGGTGTTACTTGTGTAGCACAAAAATCAGTAGCTCCGGAGGTAAAAACAGAAGGTCTGGAGGTAAACTTTGAATGTTTTTGACTCAAAACAGCAGTTGTACATTCGGTTCAATGTGTGCAGCAAATTTTGCATGAAAGTTATGAGATTAGCAACCATTCTTTCCCTTTTCTGTTGTTTAGCTAGTCTATAACAAAAATCTATGACATGACCATCTCTACCACAGAAGGTACAATGAAATTTAACTTTGTGTTCATGTCTAGATGAGCAAGGAATATTTTTATTTGAAACCAAATGAGGCAACACTCCTGCAGATTTGAAAACCACTCCTTTTTGTTTAGGGACTGTTTGAATCAAACCATTTCCTAATGACTTTACAATTGTATGTGGATGTGCCTTAGCATGAGCATGGGAATCAAAACCTAAACCAGTTTTATCATTGCAAGACTTGGAAGAATTCAGCAGTAAGTTTAGGTTCTCATTCCCATTACAAAACCGATCTAATGTCCTATGCATATCATCAAGTTTATTGGACAGATCAAGGCGATTTTCACATGAAGTTTTTCCTTTTAGTGTGCAATTTGAACAAAATTTAACTTCATGAGAACGTAAAGCATTGTTCAATATAGAAATTTCATTCATAGCATCCTGTAGTTTCTTATCAAGATCATCACAAGTAGAACAATGCAAATCAATTATAGAACAACTAGAATCTTTAATGTTTTTATCATTAAGTGCAGCAAGCTCTTTGTTCTTTTCAATTTCTAACTCAAGTTTATCAAGTGTGGAGGTGTGCACACTTCTTAATGAGGACAATTGTTCATATATTAAATCACATGAGGAACACGCATCATCACTAGGAATCAACGTTTTTAAACGGTTGATTTCAGATTCTAGTGATTCAATTTTAGCAGCACTATCCCTAAGCTTTTTTTCCTTTTTCTTAACAATAACAGTGGTACGAGAAATAGCATCACACATTTCTTCGCAAGTAGGACATACCTCTTCATTGTTGCTGTTGTGTTCTTCCTCCTCCATACTTGATCTTGACTTGCCCGCCATAAAGCACAAGTTTGCCAAATCTTCTTCATCTTCGTCACTTCCAATGTCCACGTCACTTGAACTGAACTCTTGAAGCGCGGTGATGAAACTGTTGATCATCTTGCATCCTATGGTACCTTTCTTCTTCTTGTTGGAATTTCCAGAGGAGGTCCGGACCTTGCTTTGTTTTTCTTCCCGGGTGGTTGGACCTGAAAGGTTAGGGCATTCTGTACGAAAGTGTCCTGTTTTACCACATTCAAAACAGCGTTGAGGTCCAAAGCTTCCTTTCCTTCTAGTTCTCACATTTTGCAATGCTTTTGAGAATCTAGTAGAGATGAGTGCCAACTCGGAAATTCTTCGATCTGCTCCAGGGTTAGTGAGGACAACAAAGCAAGAGTATTGCAAGATGATGATTGGTCGGAGCTAGACATATCACGTTGTGAAACAAATGCAATATACTTATTTGGGTTCTTACGTGCTAGGATGTCAATTTCATGAGTTTTTAACTTGGAATATAGCACATCTAAAGTAAGTGAACTCATGACAGTAGATTCACGAATAGATGTGACTTTCATCTCCCGAATTGACATATCTAATGCATTTAGCAATTGCCTAGCATTTTCAGCATCTGAAAAATTAACATTGACACTACGCAAGTTGCTGAGAATCTTATTAAAGCGAGCAAAAAGGTCATCAATAGACTCACCGGGTTGCATCTCGAAGCGCATGTATTCTTTCTTGAACATGTCTTGCCTTACCTCTTTGATCGTGTTGGATCCTTCGTGGTAGTCACAAAGTGCTTGCCACACATCGTATGCAGATCGGAGGTGTGCAACACGGTCGAAGTCGCTTTGTGTTAATCCTTGTATGATCATGTTCCGAGCCTTGTTGTTGTTGTCGACATCTCTCAGATTTATAGCTGTAACTTGATCGTTTGATGGCACTTCGTAAGTCTTGTATACCTTCTCCCATATTGCAAAGCCTTGTGCCTGGATGAAAGCCTCCATGCGTGCCTTCCAAACCTGAAAATCAATACCAGCAAACACACAAGGTTTGGCAGAGTACTTCTCCATGATGATTAGTCAAAAACACGCGCAAATCACAAAGATTAGAGCACCGTGGCTCTAATACCAATTGTAGGATCAAAGAGCACGTAAAAAGCTACCAGAGGGGGGGGTGAATGGTAGGTATAAAAATCTTACGTAGCGGAAACAATTAAACCCCAACCCCTTCGGCAGAAAAACGATCTCTTAAAGAAATCGTGTGTGAGACTAATCTAAATGTGTTTCACCGTGACAAAAGTGATGGATATCAGAGAGAATCAAGTCACGAATACAAACAAAAGGAATCACTCAAATCGGTCGAGAAAAACTCAAGCTATGATCAAAAGATCAAACAAGGTTAATCTGCCCTACCCAAGAAAAAATAGTTCTGGAATGCTGCAAAGAAACTCGTGTAGATCAGAAACCACAAATGCAATGACCGTGAAATTTTGACATATGATATATAATCAAGTTGTGAAGACAAACCAAAAAGAATCACGTCAATTGGATCTGTAAAACTCGAGTTATGATAAAACCACCGACGAAAGGTAGTGCTGTCCAAAAACTCGACGAGTAAAACTTGTCTGGAACAAGTCGGACGGAAAAGGCACAAAGGTTCCTTCAAACTACGAATTTTATTCAATATAACACAAGAGGAACAGCCCCAAAGTCGTTTCACACGAGCTCTGGGCTCTCTTGCTTATATAACCAGCTCGAAAGCCAACTCAACTCAAATCAGAAACCTAATCCTACTCTGTTCACGAATCGTAACTTTCCATAACTGCTTAGGATTCTTCTATAAGCAGATAGAAGCAATCTTAAGACTTCCAAACACCTTAGGAACATATCCCACATTTCTAGAACAACTCAAATTTGTGACCCACACGAAATCCTATCATAACCAACTCAAATCTTTCCATATTAGAGTCAAACCCGACTCAGCCGTAGCCTGAGTCAATAACCTAGTCGGTTGGACTTTTCAGACCAACTCTTTACGTCCACATCTCTTCATCACATCTCGTAACCATGTAGCCACGTCCATGCACTCCTTGCACACGTGCAAACATCTTCCAATGACATCCACGATACCTTCATATGCATTGTTCTTGATTCAATCATGCTGCGCAACCTCCTGATCAGCTCAACCACAATTCCTCCTAAATTTGGTTGTTGGAACCTCATCTCCTCCCTGAGACTAGTCCAATGGATCCTGTCACCAGCCATGTCTTGAACTCAAGCAACACCTGCACATGAATAAACAACCAATCCATACGAGCCCAAGTCCTTGACTTGACTCAAGTTAGTTCCGAACACAACACCTTACATGAGAACCTCACATAAGCATGTTGCAAAGCATAGCAAAACGATATCAGCCATATCATCCAAAACACACCAAACTTAGTAAAAGAATACGAAGCAAACTTTCCAACAATGTAAAGCAAGTATGAAACATTGCAAATGAAAAGCAGAAACACTTCGGTCTAGTTTCGGACCTTGCCAGAGTAACCCGAACCTTGAGCCGGAGCTAACAAAAGCTAGTAGAACCTAGCGCCGGAGCTTACCAAAACTAGTACAACCATGTTTCCGCCGGAGCTTACAAAACTAGCAGGACCTAGCGCCGGAGCTAACCAGAACTAGTCGGAACTAGTAAACCCAAAAGCCGGAGCTAGAAAAATCAACTCAGAGCTTAGCAAAAACATGTCGGAGCTATCAAAGACATGTCGGAGCTAAAGACAAAACTTCACCGGAGCTAACCAAAGCTAGTCGGACCTAGCATCGAACGTAACCGGATCTACCCAAACTAAGCTGGACCTACCATCGGACCTTGCTGTAGCTCAGAGATAGAGTCGGACCTTTATAAAAAGGTGTTTTGGTGATATTCGACCTTGCTATAGCTCAGAGATAGAGTCGGACCTTTATAAAAAGGTGTTTTGTTGATATTCGAAACTTTTATCATCAAAGCCAAGTGTATTCACTACAAGCCAATGTATTCAGCACATATAGGTCTTACATAGTGCCACCTTTAGTCCGTAAATGAGTGCTTCATACTCCGCCATGTTGTTGGTGGCCTTGAAGTCAAGGTCTACAATGTATTTAACCTTCTCCCCGGTCGGAGCGAGGAGAAGGACTCCAGCTCCGGCCCCCTGCTTCTGCATGGAGTCGTCGAAGTAGAGAGTCCAGTGAGGCTCGGTGAAGACCGGAGCCTTGAGTTCTGGCTTTTGCTCACTAGGGCCCCCAGGGTTTGACGGAGAGGGGGTCCATTCCACCACAAAGTCCGACAATGCTTGACTTTTGATTGCTTGTCTTGGGACGTTTTCAAGGGCAAACTCGGCCAATTCTGCTGCCCACTTTGCAATGTTTCCAGTTGAGTTGGGATTATGCAAAATCGCTCACAGTGGATATGAAGTTACCACTGAGATCTTGTGAGCCTAGAAATAGTGTCGGAGCTTCCTGGAAGCAATAAGAACTGCGTATAGCAGTTTATGTACTTCCAGGTACCGAGTTTTGGCATCGTGGAGTACTTCACTGATGAAGTACACTGGGCGTTGGACTGTCCGGACCCTCCCGAAGAGGCCCAAAGCTTCCTCTTCATCGACCTGGACCCTCCCAGAAGGGTTTGGACCTTCTTCGGGGATCGTTGGGTCCTTGTTGGAGGAACCCGGAGCTTCTTCAGGAGTGACCTGGACCCTCCCAGGAGGGTCCGGCTCTTCTTGCTCAACAAGAGTAACTCCTTGTTGACTCAAGTTTGGGGGCTGGGACCCAGACTCGCCTTCAGGAACCTCTTGACTCTCCCGAAGGGGTCTGGATTCCTGAGCTTGTAATGGTTCTGGTCTCTCCGCAACCAGGACCATGCGGACAACTTCGTCAGTTGCCGAAATGTAAAGAAGTAGAGGCTCACCAGGGTTCGAATCTACTAAGGATGGTAGAGTGGTGAGGAGCTGCATCAGCTCCTGGAACGCCTTTTCTGCTTCTTCACTCCATTGGAATGGACCGGACTTCCTCAATAGCTTGAAGAAGGGTAGTGCCCGTTCCTCCAGTCTTGAGATGAACCGGCTGAGGGCGGCTAGACATCCAGTCAGCTTCTGGACGTCCTTGATGCGGGCTGGGGGCCGCATATCTTCAATGGCTTTAATCTTCGCCGGATTTGCCTCTATGCCTTGGTAGTTTACCAGGAAACCAAGAAGCTTTCCGGAGCTAACCCCAAAGACACAATTGTCCGGGTTCAGCTTCGTGCGAGTGACTCACAACTTGTCGAAGACAGCTTGCAAGGTGTCAAGAAGTGACTCCTTGTCCTTAATATTGATGACGATGTTATCAACATACACTTCCACTACGTCTCTGATGAGCTCTCCAAAGGTTTTGTACATAGCTCGTACAAATGTTGAAGCTGCATTCTTGAGACCAAATGGCATGGCAGTATAACAATACAATACATCTACTGTGTTGAAAGAAGTATGCTCTTCATCTTCCCTAGACATTCTGATTTGATGGTACCTAGAATATGCGTCTAGGAAACACATTAATTCACACCCAGAGGTGAAATCAACTATCTGATCTATTCTAGGTAGTGGGAAAGGATCTTTTGGACATGCCTTATTCAGTGTTGTGTAGTCGATACACATCCGAAGCTTCCCGCCGGCCTTGGGTACAACGATTGGGTTTGCCAGCTATTTTGGGTGGAAGACTTCTCGGATGAATCCAGCTTCGAGCAACTTCTTCACTTCTTATCGTATGAAGTTCTGCCGCTCTACTGATTGCTTCCAAGGCTTCTAATGTACAGGCCAAGCGTCAGGGTAGATCTTCAGATTATGCTCGATCACTTCCCTAGGGATCCGAGGCATTTGTGACGGTTGCCAGGCAAACACATCGACATTAGCCCGGAGGAAAGTGATGAGTGCGAGTTCCTATTTGTCATTCAGACCTCCCGATATACGGGTGGTCTGAGTGGTGTTGGAACTGATTTGGACGACTTTGACAGGAATGTCGGTGTCGCCGCTTGGTTGCACGTGAGGTGCGGAGGTTGAGCCTCGATGACGAATGCTCGGTGGTTTTGGAGTTTGCTCCTTTCTAGATTCTTCTTCTTGCACTGTGGAAAGCGCGTGAAGTTCTTCCAAAGCTGTCACTCTGGCAGTGCGATCTCCAAGGATCCAGAGAACACCAGCTGGTGTTGGCATCTTCAACACCAAGTAGCCATAATGAGCAGCAGCCATAAATTTGTATAAGGCTGGCCTGCCCAGAATGGCGTTGAAGGGTAAGTTGATCTGAGCAACGTCAAAGACCAACTTCTCAGTGCGATAGTTCTCCCGAGTCCCAAAGATTACTGGGAGAGTAATAGCACCGAGTGGGGTTATGGCCCCCGGACCTAATCCGAAGAAAGGTCGGGAGGGGCGAAGATCTGAAGGTCGGAGCTGAAGCTTGACGAAAGCTTTGAAGCTTATGAGGTTCAGCCCCGAACCTCTATCTACCATTACGTGGTGGAGTTGGATGTTCTTGATGGTTGAAGATACCATCAATGGGAGTTGACCAGCTCCGATCATATTCCGAGGGCAGTTTGACGTGTCGAAAGTGATGGCAGTATCCATCCACTTTCGGTGCGGCTCCGCCCTGGCGGTGGGAGCCACTGAAGCCATGTCTCGCCGCATGGTCTTGAGGACACAGCAGTAGGTGATGTCCCACGAACCACCAAAAATGGTGTTCATGGTTTTCCGACGTTCATTGTCGGAGACGTCGGAGTCGTCGTCAATGAAGGTGTAAACAACCTTCAAGACCTTTTTATGGTCCTGAAAGCCTAACTCCTCTTCAGACGAAGCTTCGTCGACTTTCTGTTCTTCTTCCCTTTGTTAGAAAGGAACTTCTTCCCGGCGCTTGTTGTAGCGCTCGACAAGATTCTGGACCTCTCGGCTGTCTTCCAAGTTGTGGTTGTTCGACTTATGAATAGGACACCATAATTTGGAGTTGCCGCCGTCTTTTGATGACGACCGAGGTCGTTTCTCGGGGCATGGACCCCGGCCACCCGGAGCTGCAGCAGCTGCAGCAGTAGGTGTGCCGGCCAGCGGCTTTTTCTTACCGTTGGACTTTTTCTTCTTTTTGCCACTCCCGGAGGTAGTGGCTTCGCCCTTGGAGGATTTTTTATTATCCTTCGGAGGTGGTTTGGAGTGCATTTCACGGCCCTCCGCATCTTTGGCACACTTGTATGCCAAGCTGAAGAGCCCCGTGACGCTGGTGATCTCCTTGATCGCCAGCTTTTCCAGCATCTTCTTGTCTCGTACGCCCTGTCTAAATGCCACAATAACAGAGGCGCTGGAGATAGAAGGAATAGTGTTTCGTACCTGGGAGAACCTCTGGATGAAGGAACGCAGGAATTCTCCCCCCTTCTACGTGATAGCGAAGAGGTCCAATTCGGTGCCTGGTCGGGTGTATGAACTCCCGAAATTGGCGGTGAACTGTTGGCACAGTTCTGTCCAACTATTGATGGAGTTGGGCGGAAGGCTCATGAACCAGAATCTTGCGGTACCAGTTAAAGCCACTGGGAATTAGTTGGCCATTACAGCCTCATTACCTCCAGCTGCAAGGATTGCAGTGGAGTAAATCTGGAGAAACTCATTGGGATTGACAGTCCCGTCAAATTTCTCCGACAGGTGAGGCCGGAACTTTTGTGTCCATCTGACCATGCGTAGGTGCATGGCCAGGGCAGAACAGCCCCCTCCTATTGCCTCGGGAGCAGGACTGGCTCGAGCCTCTTGCCTTTCGCGAGCATGCTCAATATAGACGCGGCCGTCCTGTTGATGGTAACGGCGATCAAGCTCCGTCTGGAGGTCATGAGTTGAAAGACTGGTTACTGTATGGGTGCGTCGCGCCCCGGAAGGCAGCGACGTCACTTGTTGAGACGCAGCACGCCTCCTATTTTGGGAAGCGTGCGGACCAAGTCTGCCTGACAAATTCTGATGCTGCGATGGGGCCTGCCCCGAGGGGGGAGGACCTTGGTTGCTGATGCGATCGGCTGCTGCTGCAAACAAATGTTCCACATCAGCCCTCCACTGCTTCATTGCACCCTGGGATGCATCTGGAGGTGGTGGGCATTGGAGAAGAACACGTGCAGCGTGGAACGCGTGTTCAGGATTGTTCTTATTCGCCGATGTTGTGACCAACATAGATGCCCCGTCCCGTTGTCAGACGGTGGTGGCGGAGGCATGACTCCTGCTGGTGCCGTGGCACCTGCTGGAGCCGCGGCACCTGCTGGTTGTTGTATGTTGGAAGGATTGCCTCTAGCAGGTTGCGCGGCGGGGTTGCCGTTGGACGATCCAGTAGCTGAATTCACCATTCTTGAAATCTCGGGCACTGCCCCTTCCTGGCGCGCCAGCTGTCGGAGTGTTTTTCCGGCAATTCTCCCGATACTACCATTGGTAGCTCGCGGAGTTTATAGTTCGGTATTGGGTGCGCAGAGATTTCAAAGAGTATGGCAAATGGACACAAGGATTTACGTGGTTTGGGCCGCCTGAGCGTAATACCCTGCTCCACGGGGTGTGTATCTGTTATCTTGAGCGTCTAAGAGCGTCTAGAGAGTTTTTAGAACAGAGATCGTATGATAGTCCCTTGTGTATTGTCGACCAGTACTTTTATAGTACAAGGACCTGTCGTTACACCGTTAGCCCGGCCCGACATGTGGCCCTAGCGGTTACTGATGCTTAATACACAATTAAAGAGATTAATTACCCTTAATAGCATGGTAATGGGTTTGACAATGCCGTTACCGGTATTAAGGGCCTTCTGATCGTGTGTCATTAATATGGTATTAATGACACTTAATCGGGTCTTGAAGTCTTTGATTGCCCCTTAAAGGTACGAGCCGTTGGGGGTCCACCAGTCTGATTGTTAAGGCTGAAGGTCCGGCGTTTGGACACGTGGCAGCATCAGAGCTATCCGTCTTGGGACCGGTAGGTCTGGTGTAAATGTACACGTGTCAGTACCGGAGCTTCCCTCTATCAAAGGTTAGGTCCGGAGGTGCCGCTCAAGTGTTTAGCCCAAAGCTATCCTATGTCTGGGATGTAGGTCCGGTTGCAGTATACACGTGGCAGCACTAGGACTAACCATAGATGGGAGGAAGGTCCGATCCCGTATGAAACGTGGGTCTTCGCTGATCTTCAACTCAGACAGGTGAAGTTCCTTCGGTCTTTTTGTAATCTCGAGGGGTCTACGGTACGCAGGGTACCGACAACTTCGTTAAGAGGCTCAATGGTAGAGAGGTAACTGAGTGCTGAACTGATGATGGAGGAGTCATCTGAATGAAAAACTGAGTAACATTAGTGAATGCATAATAAAACTTAGTAATAAACTGAAATCATAGGAAATTTTGTCTTTCACGTTGGCTACTCGAATAATTTTTTTCTATGATACTAATGTAAGCAACTTAGGAAGAAGAATCATCATATTTTGTTTTTCAACAAAATTCGAGATTCACTGATTAAAAAACATAGTGAACTTTTGTCTTTCACGTTGGCTACTTGAACAAAAGTTTCTATGAACTAATTATTGTCACATTTTGTTTTTAAACAAAATAAGACATTCACTAATTAACTTATGAAACATAGTAAACTTTGTCTTTCACGTTGGCACTCGAACAATGTTTTCTATGTACTGAGTGGGAATGTTATCTTTTGTCTTTCATGTTGGCTACTCAAGTAAAATTTTCCAAGCAACTGAGAACATTGTAATTTTATCGTTCACGTTGGCTACTTAACAAAATTACTATGAAACTGAATAAACTAAGAGCATAGCTTAAATTTGTTGTTCACGTTGGCTACTTAACAAAAACACTATGCAAAACTGAGTAACACAGCGGAAGCTTATTTACTAAATGGACATGCAGAATGTGTGAGACATAATAAGAGTTTCACAACAAAAATAATGGACTGAGCATGAACTTAAATTCATCATAAATAAATAAATTACTAAAGAATACTATATAATACTTATAGTACGAAATAAACAAATGTCTCACATGTTGCTTAATTACTGTTAATCCACTAAACTTAGATTTATGTTAATTTTAGCCCATACTAAACTCACTGAGAAATAAATACCCATTATGCTTAAATTAAAGAATTTTGGATCATAACTAAAAATACTGACAAATGAGCTAATTAAAATGCTAATTAATTTTCTAAAATTAGAAAATGTTACTTTAACTTATTTCTGAAATTTTGGCTCAAAAGCTACTGAGATGAACCATCCCACTTTTCTAAATTTATGGATTTTAGTTCATGACTAAAATTCCAAAACTGATTGAAATATAATTTTGTTTTCTGAAAACCAGAAAACACTAATTTTATTTTTTTTTAAAACTAGAAAAAATACTAATTTTATTTTCTGTAAAACAGAAAATGCTAATGTTATTTTATTTTCTAAAAATCAGAAAATATTATTAAATTACTAAAAATATTCTAAAATTAACCTACTACTAATTTTGGCCTCAAAAGACCCTAAATAAGCCCAGCCCACTAAGAATAATCCGAGGAAAAACTAAATATTTCAGGTTGGCCCAACAACTTGGAACCAACCCACGGAGAGGAATAGGCCCAAAAGCCCAGGGCTAATATACAACGAATATTTCCAGAAAATAGAAAAAAGAAACTCGGCCTTAGAGGCCCAGCCTCCCTGAATTTGGCCCACGGCCTGCTAAGTTATTCTGGAAAAAATTGTGCTTAATCTAAAGGGCGGCCCACGAGCCCATCGGCTCGCCCCGCTTGGGCTGGGAGCCCGCGTGCTCGCGGTGCCTACTAGAGGTCGCACGCCCTAAGATTGACGGTGTCGATTAATCCGAACACGTCGGCTAAATTATCCGCGTCGTTGAGCAACGATTGGACGACTGGGGATCATCCAATGTACTTAAGGAAAATTCGAGGAAACCCTAGCTCATTCGCTCGGTTCCCCGATCCCTCTCCCCGACGCAGTGAGCGAGAGAGAGGCGGCTAAGCACCGCCGACAGCAGCTTGCCTCCGGCACCGTCGCGGGTCATCGCCGGTGGGCGCGTGTTCACCGCAAGGTGGACTTGCCCCTTGGCATGAGCTCGCCGGCCCGAGGGACGGAAGAGGGGTATCCTTGCGCACTCTAGGGTTAGGGTTTCACCTTCCCCGCGGTGAGGCTAAAGCGGCAAGCGCCTACAAGACCCTTGCGCCGGCGAGCGACGCTCACCATTGGGTGCGCACGCCGCCGTCGAACGGCTCGTGGGGTGCCAAATGCCGGCAATATTCGACGGCTTACACCGTCCTACTCGAGGACCGCCGTCGAGGTGGTCAACGATGGTGGCAAAATGTCTACTCCGGCGAACACGGTAGCTGCAAGGAGGAGCAGAGATGCCCTAAGGTAAGTTCTAATCCCCTCTCTCATCTAAGGTTAATCCGAGTTTGCCTTTGAATTTTGTCTCTGATTTGATTCAATTCATGTTCAAAATCGACTTGAACCCTTATTTGCATCTAATTTGACCCAATTTGGGTCCTAATTAGGGATTGGTGAAAGTGCATCTAGGACTCCCTTGTGGGTTTTGGATGATTTATGACAAGCAATTGGGATCCTAATCCTTTTGATTGAGATGAATGCAGGCAAATGATGAAAAATGAGCAAAATGCCAAAAAGAAGAGGAATGAGAAGCAAAGTGAATTTGAGCTCAAGAAGAAGAAAATAGTAGATTATTATGTATAGAGTGTGTTAAGGAAACACACCCAAGAGCTCAATCACTTTCAAGCACACACATACAATGCACTAAGTCATACAGGACCGGACTAGTCCGATATCAGCCGGACTAGTCCGATATCACATTCTGCACTAGATCGGACAAGTCCGGTCTCCACCGGACTAGTCCGATATCTTTCTGATCCACTTCGGACTAGTCCTCCCCAATGCGGACTAGTCCTTAACACAATGCACAAGTCACACAAAATCGGACAAGTCCGTTGTGACCCGGACTAGTCCGATATTCATTCTGATCCACTTCGGACAAGTCCGATGTCTACACAGACTAGTCCGATATACACACTGATCTAAATCAGACAAGTCCTCCAAGTGCGGACTTGTCATCCCAAACACTTAGGGTTTCATATGTCCGGACAAGTCCGATGGCAATCGGACTAGTCCGAAGATTTCCAGTAGCGAAATCGGACAAGTCCGTTTTCAACCGGACTAGTCCGATATTCCTAGACACTTAGGGTTTGCTACACACAGCACACTGGACTAGTCCGGTGACCACCACGGACTAGTCCGATCTTTCTGAACCCTAACGGTCACTTTTAGAAACCCCATATAAATAGAGGTGCACGGCCCACTTTCACCCTCTCTCGAACCCTAGCGCTGTCACACCTCCCAAGAGACTCAAAAACCATCTCTCTCCACGAAATTAAGTGCAAAATCAATCAATCCATTGAAGATCACTTCTAGATCATTGGAGAGACACTTGGCACACATCATTGAGCTCTTGGTTTGATTTCCTAACACACTCTTACGTTTCAATTTGTAATTTTCGAGTGTGTTATTGGTGTCATTGTGAGTTGTAATCAATGGAGCTCTCAACGTGTGAGAACGCCCCTTCAACTTGGTTATTTACCCCTTGTGATTAGTGGAGGAGGATTGGCCTTCGTGGCGATCCGATGAGGAAAGGGTTGGAGAAGACCCGGTCCTTTTGTGGGCTCCTCAACGTGGATGTAGGTTGCCTTCGTGGCAGCCGAACCACGGGATAAATCGTGTGTCTTATCCTTTTTTGTGTTCTTCATCTAATTTGATCAGCTTAATCTAGGGTTTGATCACTTTGTTCAATCTAAGTCTAATTGTTGATCAAGAGTTTTAACTTCAATAGAATCTGACATACTACTATTAAATTGAGATTCAAGTTTATATTTCCGCTGCAAACATTAACGAATCAATCAAATTTTCTAAACTTGATCAACCTAGCCCGTGAAAACCGGACTAGTCCGCACATTACCGGACTAGTCCGATATCTCTAGTATTGACCTTGTTGTTGAGTGTTACAGGAACCGAGAAAAATCAAAAAGGCCTATTCACCCCCCCTCTAGGCCCACATTCAATTGGTATCAGAGCAGGTTCTTCAAGAAAGAGTGCAACCACTCGAAGAGATCATGTCGGACATGAAAGATGTTCAGAAAATCAACAACCAGGAAGAAGTAAACAAAGACAAGAACCAAAAGCTAGAAAAGTATCTCGAAGCAATTCAAGACTTCGATGATGATGACGAGGAGACGCTGGAGCTGAAAGCACTACTCCGAAAGAAAGCACTTTCCAAAGGGAAAGCTAAAGTTGAAGAAAAGAAGAAGGGGAGTAGTCACGCCGACTACTCCCGATATCCTTTCAACTATGATCGTTTAAATTCAAACAACAGCCATTACCTATCTATTCCTCTTGGAAAAGCCCCACACTTCGATGGGAGTGATTACTCCATGTGGAGGAAAAATATGAAGATGCACTTGATTTCCCTTAACCCAAGTTTATGGCATATTGTGTGCACAGGAATAGACATCCCAGATGACGACGAAGAGCTCACTCCAAGTCAAGAGCAAGCCATCCACAGAAACTCTCAAGCTGCAGCCGTGATCACCTCCTCTCTAAGTCGAGATGAATTCACAAAGGTAGACGGACTGGAGATTGCCAAGGAAATATGGGGCACACTGCAAACAGCCCATGAAGGTGACCGGCATGTGCGGGAGGCCAAAATTGAAATGATTGAGGGCGAACTAGGAAGGTTCGCAATTGAGGAAGACGAGTCTCCCCAGGACATGTACAACCGATTGAAGACACTTGTAAACAAGGTTCGATCATATGGGAGCAAGAAGTGGAATGACCACGAGGTTGTAAAGCTCATCCTTAGAGCCTTTATGCCTCGTAATGTCACACTATGCTCTATGATCAGAGAAAGTCCCGGGTACAAGAGGATGACTCCAGATGAATTGCTTGGCAAAATCATCAACTTTGAAATGATGGAGAAACAAGCCAAGCACGTCAAAGAAATAGCCGACCTCACATCGGCCAAGAAGAAGGGAGTTGCCTTAAAATCCACACTCAAACCTCTATCCAAAGAAGCAAGAGAAGCTCAGTTTGAGGAGGATAGCGATGACGAAAGCAGTGAGCTAGACGAAGAGGATATGATTTTGTTCATGAAAAAGTTCAAAAGAATAATGAAGAAAAGACAAGGAACAAAATCTGGTGAAGGCAAGTACAAGGAAAGGACAAAGCCGAAGATGAGGCGGGCGTGCTATAATTGTGGTGAGTATAACCACTTTATAGTCGATTGCCCGTATGAGGATAACAAGAAGAAGAATAAAGAAACCAAGCCTCAACCGAAGAAATTCTTCAAAAAGAAGAAACAAGCTGAACAAGCACACATTGGAAAAGAGTGGGACTCAAACGATGAGTCCTCATCATCCGATGAAGAAGAGATGGCTAGCATAGCCATTGAATGCTCGTCCAAGAATCCCACACTCTTCCCCACGCTCGGTGCAAAGAAGGGACATGGCACCTGCCTCATGGCAAAGGAAGGTAAACGCAAGGTAAACATCAAAACTCCTTCCATGCATTCGTACTCAAGTAATGATGAACTAGATAGTGATGATGAAGATATGTTAACTGGATTAGACAGAAAAACTGCTGCTAAAATGAAATTCTTACTTGCCCAACTTGTTGAGAAGGAATCGCTAATTGATCGTCAAGAAGACATGATTATCTCCCAAAAGGAGAGGTATGTCGAACTTGACAATCTTCTAGTTCTTGAAAAGGAGAAAAACAACTCACTAGAGCTTGAGCTAGCTTCAAGCAAGAAAAATTGTTTGGAATTAACCAACTCAAACGTTGCAATCAAAGATCAACTTGATGACCTGATCAAGGTCAACAAGATCCTTGAAGTGCAAGTTGAGTCACTCAAGCTCAGTGAACCTTCCTCCTCTTCAAGTCTACCTTCTCAACACACTTCAACTAATCCTGTTCATATGTGCAAATGTGGCAAAGTCGATATCAGCTTGAAGGAAAAGTCTATCTACGCAAAGGATAAAAATCCTACCCAATGTGGAATATTTGACAAGGAGAGGATCAACTATGCACGTAGTGCATACTTGGTCCAAAGACCTCCTAACGTCAAGTATGGCATTGGTTACTCTTACGATGGAAAGCAAAATGCTGGAAGTCATAAGAATAACAAGGGAAGGATTACCTTTGTGAAGGGAGGACCCTCACAACCTGGTAACTCAAAAATTAAGAATCTGAACTCTCATAAACGCCGGACTAGTCCGGTGGAGGCCCGGACAAGTCCGGTCATTCGGACAAGTCCGGTTACCCAGACTAGTCCGATCCATAAACAACAACGACTCTTGTTCAAAACCTTTGATGCCTCTTATGTATTAATGAGAAACAATATTGGTAAAGTTTATGCTTACTATGCTGGGCCACGCCATGGGAACACAAAATCCCATGTTTGGGTGCCCAAATGTATTGTAACTAACCTCCAAGGACCCAAGAAAGCTTGGGTACCTAAAACCAAGGCATAATTTGTTTCTGCAGGCCTATTCCTCCGGTGGATCCAAATGGGTGCTAGATAGTGGATGCACCAACCACATGACCGGAGAAAAGAGGATGTTCGTGGAATATGAAGAAAACGAGGACCCAAACGAAGGCATCTACTTCGGAGGTAATAGTCAAGGAAGGGTGCTCGGCACCGGTAAAATAGCAAT
This sequence comes from Tuctoria greenei, assembly GCA_036927565.1. Classification (NCBI taxonomy): domain Eukaryota; kingdom Viridiplantae; phylum Streptophyta; class Magnoliopsida; order Poales; family Poaceae; genus Tuctoria; species Tuctoria greenei. Next base: position 128,531,747 of record JAYESD010000007.1, on the reverse strand, counting down.
ATCCTCTGAAAACACTCTTTCTCATGTTATACATGTTGAATCTTTAGATTATAACCTGCTGTCCATATCTCAATTATGCGACAAAGGTTATAATTGCTTGTTTACTAACGAGGGTGTGACCGTCTCAAGGAGGAGTGATGGTTCCGTTGCATTCAAGGGTATGTTAAAGGGAAAGCTTTACCATGTTGACTTCAACAAGGAAAAAGCCAAACTCGACACATGCTTGATTGCAAAAACCAACATGGGTTGGCTGTGGCATAGACGGCTAGCACATGTTGGTATGAGGAATCTTCAAAAACTCCTCAAGGGCGATCACATCCGAGGTTTGAAAGATGTTGTTTTTAAGAAAGACAGGCCTTGTAGCGTGTGCCAAGCCGGGAAGCAAGTAGGAGCACATCATACTGCAAAGAACATTATGACTACGACAAGACCGCTCGAACTACTTCATATGGACTTGTTTGGTCCAATTGCCTACATAAGCATCGGCGGTAATAAATACAGTTTAGTCATTATTGATGATTTTTCCCGCTTCACTTGGGTGTTCTTTTTGCATGACAAGTCAGAAACACAAGGAACACTCAAGAAATTCTTCAAGCGAGCTCAAAACGAGTTCTCACTATCGATCAAGAGTATTCGGAGCGACAATGGCACGGAGTTCAAGAACATACAAGTGGAGGAGTACCTTGATGAGGAGGGAATCAAGCACGAATTTTCAGCACCAGACTCTCCACAACAAAATGGAGTCGCCAAAAGGAAGAATCGAACGCTCATAGAGATGGCAAGAACAATGCTCGATGAATACAAGACTTCGGATCGATTTTGGGCGGAAGTGATTAACACCGCTTGCCACGCCGCAAATCGACTCTACCTTCATCGACTACTCAAGAAGACTCCGTATGAGCTACTCACCGGTAACAAACCCAACATTTCATATTTTCGAGTTTTCGGCTCTCCATGTTATATCTTGAACAAGAAACCCAAGACTTCAAAGTTTGCTTCGAAGTCTGATGAAGGTTTCCTTCTTGGCTATGATTCGAACACTTACACCTATCATGTTTTCAACAAGGCCTCCAGACTTGTTGAAGTGGCACGTGACGTAGTGTTCGATGAAACTAATGGCTCCCAAAAGGAGCAAGTTGATCAATGTGAATTAGGTAAAGAAGAAGCCCCTTATCAATCATTGAAGAGAATGGCTCTAGGCGAAGTTCGTCCACAAGAGTCATCGTCACAAATACAAGAGGAAAGTGAACCACAAGAGGAGATCAACAATCAAGGGGGAGTCTCGATACAAGATCAATCACAAGAATATGAAGATGATCAACAAATCAACGAAGGCAACCACCCAGGGGGAGAAGAAAACGATCACCAACACTCAACTCCCCAAGTGCCACACCCAAGAGTACACCAATGCACTCAAAGGGATCACCCAATCGACAACATCATCGGTGATATCCAAAAGGGAGTAACCACTAGATCTCGTATAGCTAATTTTTGTGAGCATTACTTGTTTGTCTCCTTTTTGGAACCACGCAGGACTGAGGATGCATTGAAGGATCCGGACTGGGTGGTGGCAATGCAAGAAGAGTTGAACAACTTCAAGAGAAACGAGGTTTGGGAACTTGTGGAAAGACCCAATGCAAACATAGTGGGCACCAAGTGGGTCTTCCGCAACAAGCAAGACGAACACGGGGTGGTGACAAGAAACAAGGCACGACTTGTGGCCAAAGGTTACTCACAAGTCGAAGGTTTGGATTTCGATGAGACTTTTGCTCCAGTAGCTAGGCTTGAATCAATTAGAATATTACTTGCATATGCTACTCACCATGATTTCAAGCTGTACCAAATGGACGTGAAAAGCGCCTTCCTCAACGGACCGATCAAGGAAGAGGTGTACGTGGAGCAACCACCCGGATTTGAAGACGAAGAGTTCCCCGACCACGTGTATAAACTGCGTAAGGCTCTCCATGGCCTCAAACAAGCTCCTAGAGCTTGGTATGAGTGCCTTAGAGATTTTTTAATTGATAATGGCTTTCAGATTGGCAAAGTAGATTATACACTATTCACGAAAAATCTAGATAATGATCTTTTTATTTGCCAAATCTATGTTGATGACATAATTTTTGGGTCAACTAACCAATCTTTCTGTGAAGAATTTAGTAGAATTATGACAGACAGGTTTGAAATGTCAATGATGGGAGAATTGAAGTACTTCTTGGGATTCCAAGTGCGGCAACAAAAGGAGGGAACATTCATAAGCCAAACCAAGTACACGCAGGACATACTCAAGAAGTTTGGCATGGACAAGGCAAAGCCCATAAAGACTCCCATGGCTACGAATGGCCACTTGGATCTCAATGAAGATGGACCGAGCGTCGACCAAAAGGTATATCGCTCCATGATTGGATCTTTAATTTACTTATGTGCATCTAGGCCAGATATTATGTTGAGTGTATGTTTGTGTGCAAGATTTCAAGCCAACCCTAAGGAATGTCACTTGACAGCCGTAAAAAGAATCTTGAGATATTTAGTTCATACACCCAACCTTGGTCTTTGGTACCCAAAAGGCTCCAAATTCAATCTCATTGGTTACTCCGATGCAGATTATGCCGGGTGCAAAGTTGATAGAAAAAGCACCTCTGGCACATGCCAATTCCTAGGAAGATCCTTGGTTTCTTGGTCATCTAAGAAACAAAATTTCATTGCTTTATCCACAGCCGAAGCAGAGTATGTTGCAGCCGGGAGTTGTTGTGCACAACTTCTTTGGATGCGACAAACTCTAAGGGATTACGGTTACAATATGAACCATATTCCTCTCCTTTGTGACAATGAGAGTGCCATTAAAATAGCCCACAATCCAGTTGAGCACTTAGGACTAAACACATAGACATAAGACATCATTTCTTGAGAGACCATTCCATGAAAGGAGACATAACCATCTCACATGTCAACACACAAAAACAATTGGCCGACATATTCACCAAGCCACTTGATGAAAAGCGTTTTTGCGAACTCTGAAATGAGCTAAATATTCTTGACTCTCAGAGTGTGGCTTGAAAAGTTGCATACCTGTATGCTTAATTCAAAATGTTGATTGATTTGTGAAAATTACCCCTCCCTATTTTTCTCTCGAAAAAAAAACTATGTCAATTATTAGATCTTGATGAATTTTGATCATTGTATGATTGTTGTATGCTTACTGGTCAAATTCATCAAGATTGCTTGAATTGTTTTGCCTCTCTATTCTCTATTATTGAACCTTCAAATATATATGAATGGGCTATGCAATTCTTTCCTGGTAACCACGGACTAGTCCGTGGTTATCCGGACTAGTCCGCCCATGCAGACTAGTCCGCAGAGTGCCGGTTAGGCCGGACTAGTCCGACGGACCACGGACTAGTCCGATATAGGTCTCTGGATGACTTCGGACTAGTCCGGTCAAGTCCGGACTTGTCCGATTTCTTGTGTCCATAACCCTAGCCGCCACCAAACCCTAATCTACTCATCCCCACATTTGCTCACGCCTTTCTCTCTCTTGCGCTCGAGCTCCCAAAGCAATCTCTTGTGTCCTCCGTCGAAAAGCCACAAGTTTGGGCGGAGATCAAGCTTGAAGACTTGGGGATTGATTCCACCGGACAAGTCCGGCCTCAACCCCCCAAAACTTCAAGTCTCCAACGATTTCTTCGGTAAAAACCTTCAAAACCCTAGAAATCGTATTTTTCTCAATCATTGATCGTTTGGCCTAGCACCCTGCACTAGTTACATGTTTATCTGATGTACTACGTGTATGCTAGACTAGAATTGCATTAGGGACTGTGTCCAGTTCAGTCTGTTAGGTTTTTGAGGATGAACACCGGACTAGTCCGGTCCATGCACGGACAAGTCCGGTACCCTGGACTAGTCCGTGCCTAGGCACCGGACAAGTCTGATGTTTATGAACCTAAACCTAATTCCTTAATCGCCTAATGCCATCCATTACTATCATGTCTCACCCATGCCTTGCATAACTTGTCATTTTTCTTGCTCATTCATTCTCAGATCATGTCGAGCTCTGACAATGAAATCTCCGACTTTGAGGCCGAGTTGGACCACGAGGTGGCATCTCGGTCCTCGGCGGGTCTTGGCAAACGCCAAGAAAGACCTTCCGGGCCTGCTACATCTCCTCCCCAAGTTCGAAGGAAGGTATGTGCCAAGAAGCCCGCCTCGAAGGCTGCTACACCTTCAAGCGGCCTTCGGCAAGCAAAGGGAAAGGGCAAGGGAGTTGCAACGGGGCCAGTTGGGCCCTTGAGGCTCCATGCTCCCAGGGAAGGGGTCCGGGACCCCACTGAGGAGAAGTTCAATGGAAAAGGCAGTGATTCTGCAGCAAAATACAGGAGCATTGACTGGTATGGCAGGCCAAAGCAAGCTGTCGATAGAAGGTTTTGGTGCAACTTCCATGCAGACTTCTACAAATCAGTGTACCTCCCTATGAAGACACCGGTGGTGCGCAGTCAGTGGATTGACTGGGCCCACCTAGAGAAGAAGAAGTGCTCAGCCTTTGATGTGGTCATTGCTACAGCTGAGAGGCATGGCTTGAAGGATCTCTTTGCCTTCAGGCATAACTAGAATGATGAAGTGATTGCATAGTTTTTTGCAACGTGCCACTTCTCAAGTGAGGATGAAGAGGGTGTTACTTGGATGACACATGGATCTAAGTATAGTATCACTCAAGAAGAGTTCAATAATCTGCTCCATCTGGACACCTCTGGACCCGACAGGCTGATCATCCACAACATTGGTGTCATGGAGAAGGATAGGATGAAATTCCTATATGAGCCTAACTCAAAGTATGTTCCTCCCTCTACAAAGCACATGAAACCATTCTTTGTGGTCCTCAACAGAGTGCTGAGGAAGACTATTGCTCCTAAAGATGGAGATGCTGGGAGCGTGCAGGGTTACCTCAGAACCCTAATGAGTGTCATAAGCAGGGACCGTCCATTTGATGTAGCGGAGTACATTTGGAATGATATGGTCAACATATCCTGTACGCCTAACAGGTCATGTGGCTATGCTCCCTACCTCATGTATGTGATTGACAAAGTCACAGGTATTGAGTTCATGAAGGATGTGGAGCACACCCCCTTGAGGCCTCAGAAGCCTCAACCAGTGAGCATACAGGCTGCTCCCTCACCGGTCTCCAGTCCCGAGGCACCGACAAGAGCAAGAAGCAGTGCCAGGGAGGTACCTACCTCTAGGGAAGCTCCTCAGAGAGGATCCGCTAGTGGGATCCTCAAATACTTGTCAGCGATCTTCTCCTCCTGCAAAAAGACCGAAGTACAGGTCCACAAACTCAACAAGAAAAGAGAGGAGGACATGAAGTATATAAAGACCAATGTGGAGCAAATCTGCCGGAAGCTGGAGATCGACCCCATTGGATCTCCAGTGATATCTGAGGAGTCTGACCCGGATTTCACCGAGCTCGAGCCCCTGACCCCTTCCGAGCTTGCCTATTTTGGCATTGGGGGCTCGAGCAGTTCCGCTCCTCCTCCTCCCTCTCCTCCTCGTCAAGCAAAAAGCGAAGAAGATGAAGACGATGACGAGAGGACCGACAGTGAAGAGTGAAGACCCTAGGACCCTCATCTCCTTCTTTTTGGTGTCTTGATGCCAAAGGGGGAGATATTAAGGGGGAGTCTTAGCTTTAGCTGTGATAGAGTGCGAGGAGAGAGCTCTCTTTATCTTTTATTTGTGGTTGTAATAGCTTAACTCTGTTTTCATATTAAGTTTGGTCCTGTAATGAATTGCTTAATTTATTTGGAGTGTGTGATGAAAACTGTGTTTTTGCCCCTGGAATGTCATATGCATTTGATATCTGTTGGTTAATGCAAATTCTGTCATTCTCAATGTATTCATGCACTTAGTATGCATCCCACCATAAAGAATGCACATATGGATAATTCTCTTGTTGCTTGATGTATTTTTGAGTCATATGTGCATACTTTATGACAATCTCATTTTTTTTGCCTTATTTTGTGAAATCTCAATTGGTTGTTATCAATCACCAAAAAGGGGGAGATTGAAAGTGCATCTAGGACTCCCTTGTGGGTTTTGGATGATTTATGACAAGCAATTGGGATCCTAATCCTTTTGATTGAGATGAATGCAGGCAAATGATGAAAAATGAGCAAAATGCCAAAAAGAAGGGGAATGAGAAGCAAAGTGAATTTGAGCTCAAGAAGAAGAAAATAGTAGATTATTATGTATAGAGTGTGTTAAGGAAACACACCCAAGAGCTCAATCACTTTCAAGCACACACATACAATGCACAAAGTCATACAGGACCGGACTAGTCCGATATCAGCCGGACTAGTCCGATATCACATTCTGCACTAGATCGGACAAGTCCGGTCTCCACCGGACTAGTCCGATATCTTTCTGATCCACTTCGGACTAGTCCTCCCCAATGCGGACTAGTCCTTAACACAATGCACAAGTCACACAAAATCGGACAAGTCCGTTGTGACCCGGACTAGTCCGATATTCATTCTGATCCACTTCGGACAAGTCCGGTGTCTACACGGACTAGTCCGATATACACACTGATCTAAATCAGACAAGTCCTCCAAGTGCGGACTTGTCATCCCAAACACTTAGGGTTTCATATGTCCGGACAAGTCCGATGGCAATCGGACTAGTCCGAAGATTTCCAGTAGCGAAATCGGACAAGTCCGTTTTCAACCGGACTAGTCCGATATTCCTAGACACTTAGGGTTTGCTACACACAGCACACTGGACTAGTCCGGTGACCACCACGGACTAGTCCGATCTTTCTGAACCCTAACGGTCACTTTTAGAAACCCCATATAAATAGAGGTGCACGGCCCACTTTCACCCTCTCTCGAACCCTAGCGCTGTCACACCTCCCAAGAGACTCAAAAACCATCTCTCTCCACGAAATTAAGTGCAAAATCAATCAATCCATTGAAGATCACTTCTAGATCATTGGAGAGACACTTGGCACACATCATTGAGCTCTTGGTTTGATTTCCTAACACACTCTTACGTTTCAATTTGTAATTTTCGAGTGTGTTATTGGTGTCATTGTGAGTTGTAATCAATGGAGCTCTCAACGTGTGAGAACGCCCCTTCAACTTGGTTATTTACCCCTTGTGATTAGTGGAGGAGGATTGGCCTTCGTGGCGATCCGATGAGGAAAGGGTTGGAGAAGACCCGGTCCTTTTGTGGGCTCCTCAACGTGGATGTAGGTTGCCTTCGTGGCAGCCGAACCACGGGATAAATCGTGTGTCTTATCCTTTTTTTGTGTTCTTCATCTAATTTGATCAACTTAATCTAGGGTTGGATTCACTTTGTTCAATCTAAGTCTAATTGTTGATCAAGAGTTTTAACTTCAATAGAATCTGACATACTACTATTAAATTGAGATTCAAGTTTATATTTCCGCTGCAAACATTAACGAATCAATCAAATTTTCTAAACTTGATCAACCTAGCCCGTGAAAACCGGACTAGTCCGCACATTACCGGACTAGTCCGATATCTCTGGTATTGACCTTGTTGTTGAGTGTTACAGGAACCGAGAAAAATCAAAAAGGCCTATTCACCCCCCTCTAGGCCCACATTCAATTGGGAAAACCCTAATCCCCTAATTTGGTTCGATTCCTCTATGAATTCGAACCCTAATTGGTCTTAGTTTGAATCATACTCTTCTAACATGCTTTAGGATCAATCTAATTGATTAGATATCAATGGATCTCTCTGATTTGATCAAACTTGATCAATTCTATGATGTTGTTAGGTGGCCGGAGCCCTAAAGCCAAATAAGGTGGCTCTGGTACCATTGTTAAATTCTGAGGTGCATTGCTAATGCCCTAATTCACTATTAGGGTTTCGGCTAGTGCTTAACAGAGAGTATAATCAAGTCCTAATCTATTTTGGTGAGAGTAATCAGAAGGGGAAGATCATACCTGGGGTTGTACCTTGAGATGTAGATGAAGATGACACTATGGAGATGCACGTTGGTGAAGTTCACTTGGTGCAGAGGTGTCGAGTACCACCGGTGCCTCCTCCTTATGCATTCTCCTGTGAACTTGTGGGCGATGGAACCTTCCCCGGATTTCCCCCTCGAGCGATCGGTGCTCCTTAGCTAATTTCGGGATTAGATTGATTGCAAATTATGAGAGCAGGACTCTCCTTATATAGAGGTAAGAGGGCACCCGAGGGGGCCCACACCAAACCAAATTATTTAGGGTTGTGTCCCCGATCAGGACAGTTGGGGAAGATAGAGTCCGGGTTGGTTACAAAAGTAACCAACCCCTAATTACCCTGTGATCACCTTAATTAATTTGTAACACGTATCACTGAACGCGGCACGGAAGTTGAGCACTTCAGAGGATGCCTCAGGGCCCAGGATAGCGAGGATGGTGCGTCATGAGCGAGGGCCACCTCCTCCATAGTCCCGAATCCCGCCTCGATGGTGTGGCTATTAGCCCTCCCGGTTGACGATGGTGCTGAGCCATTTTTCGTCTGGCAACCTAGTGACGCCGCAATACTAGTACTGGCAGGCTTCGACGGCAGCAGGGACAATGTGGGTGGTGGCCATGGTGTGTTGCTCTATACTCTTTAGGTCTGTGCGATGTGCGGAAAACTAGTATGGTTTTCACATGGATATATTGCAAGCAAATGAAGGAATTCCATAAATGGTGCATAGCGGAGTGCATGCATCCACAATCTAGATATGCAAAAGAAATACATGTTTGTTTATTAAATGGCTATTGAAGTTGCTCTGTTTTTTTTAAAAAAAGATGTCATTCTTGTTTTGGTCAAACTCAAACAAATTCATCTTTGGTCATTAAATTATACAAATTAAAATAGTTAAACAACATATGAGTTATTGAATATGACTACTATAAAGAATGTTTTTGATAACAAGCATAAAGGATATTGTATGATTAAGTACAACTGAAATCAAAGATCATAAAAAACAATAATACATGGTGGCACATTATACGGCATCAAGGATCATAAAAATAAACACAAAGAACACCTGATATATGATTATGTACTACCGAAATATGACATGTTAACTCAAATCATCCAGTTAGATGCAAAACTAACATTACAACTAGTCATTGTTTTTATGTTGTGTTCCAAATAATATATTAGTACAATTTTGTGGATACTGCAGATAACTATATGTAACAATTTGAGAGAGAAAGATATTTGTAAAATGTGATATATCTTGCAATATCCTTTCATTTATAGAGGCGATTAAATGGTGATGGATTCATTCAATCTTGCCTACATGCATGCCAATGATCCAACGTGTGCGAAGTGGGTGCGTCACCGTACCACTAGATGTGGTTCATGCATGACCTCCTCGTAGATACGTACCATTATAGCATCAATCATTAACACGTCTCCTCAATCATAAATTGTGAATCTCAGGATGAGATTGGAACAGATCAAACTAACTGGTGCACTTTGCAATGTCTTGGTTAAAATGAGAAAAAGTTGATCCATGGGTGAAATTAAACTTACTTCCGTAGTGTTGATACTCGCTAAAATACACCGCAAGCGCACGGAGAATATCTCCGTAGCATTTATCCCAAGAGTATTCACTAGGGTATCACATTTATCTCAAGAGAAAAGCGGTGAAGTGTGGTAAGGTTACTTGTGGGATAGTATAGGCAATTCTATTGTGAGATCCAGTAGGGTGGATAAACTGGAAAATGAGGTAGTGTGACATACACCTAATCAATCTACTCTAAGGGTAAAAAGGGATCCTAGTGATAGCTCGACTGAGAGAAGGAGTCGCTTCTACTGTGCTTCTAATATACATATGCATAGCCTATGTAGTGTACACGTGGATATGCTAGTGATGAATACTAGAATTCAGTGGTCCAACACATCGGGCACGGGCAAACCTTTGGTGATACCAGAGTGAGTTCCACTACGAGCCTGTGGTACAACCGAACGTGAGGGATTACAGAGGATGGATAGGGCTGTCACCACCTTTCGTGTACCCCTACAACATGTGGGACTACAAGACATCAACGCAACATAGTTATCCAAACACCACGCTTGTATGCTAAGAAGATACATTAAGAGCCGCAGTACAAGTACCTTCCTAAGACAATGACTAACCTAAACATTGTTGAACCAGTGTTGGGACCAAACACTATATTATTCGTACCAACATATTCATATTATACTCAAGTAAACTATAGTTTAGGTCTATGGCGTTTATGATAACATAATTACAAGATTACTACATTAGCATAATGACACCTAAACCTACCACATGCATGGACTCCACAATTAAACAAGAAATACTTCATCCAAGCATATGAATATGAGAATACTAACAATATTATTAAACATAATGTCATAAACAAAGGAAAAGATACATGAGCCATATCTTTCCCAAAGAAGACTTGGGAACTAGTGGCTCCTCTTTACAACCTAAACTCCACTAAGGACTAGAAGAAATGTGTATACAAGAGAGTGATGCTCAAAAGGTGTGTGGACTACTTATACTATTTTCTGAGGTGGTTCACCCCACACTCTGTGTGGGAATCAATTATTACTGCCATCAAGAAACCACGAAGAGCCAACACGTGGAAACATATGAGGTGTGGCGCGAAGATCAGTGTAGCCGCATAGGGAGTGTGACCGCACCCGACACGGCTTCTATCGCGTGTGCTTCTTTTGGATGACTAGAAGGTAAGTCCTAAGGCCATTTCCGAGTGAATCACCATTGGAATTCATTAGATACCCCTGTAGGTGGGCCATTTGATCCTTGTACTACCACGTGTCAGCCTCTGATTGGTTGAGGTGGTAGTTTTTCAGGATCACACCTCTTGTTCTTCTTAATTCTTTAGATAAATACATGCACGCACTATTTCTCCATGTACAAGTGGAATTATGTTATTTCAAAAGATAATGCATGCAAGAAATAGTTACTCATTCATATAATTGAGTTATATTGACGATCAAAATTGATACTTAATGACCGTCAACAAACTCTCCCAAGCTTATACTTTGCTTGTCCGAAAGCAAAGTAAAAAATTAGGTTGTTGATCAGGAGTTGCTACCATGCCCTATGCTTCAATTGTACAAAATGCACAATTTAAAAATTCTATCTAGTATTGAATAAATTGGCAATGGTACTCACCCTTTCCCTTAGTCCTCATGTGACTTTTGCCTTCTTCTCTTCTTGGGTGGTTGAAAGATAGAACAGTTCACAAGCATGCATTATCTCAAAATATTAGTTCTACTCTAACCACTGCGAAGTTCAAATGATTTTTAAGATAGAGCATAAGTTCTTGAGATGATACTCTCAGTCACTTTGTCGGTACCCTACGTACCGGATACCCCACGATACCGTAAGAAGTGCAGGAAAGTTCTACCTGTCAGAGCCAAAGCCCTAGCTACTGGAGGACCTAAGACCTGCAGAAGAATGAAGCTATTTTTTGGGCAACTTCTTGGACGCTGGCTTTGGTGGCGTCTTCCTCTTCAGCAACGGGACCTTCAAGCACCGGGTCCAGTGGGAATTGGGGATTTCGGCTTACATAACACATCAGCACATATTCTGCGACGTTTGTAGCCAAAGTTTTCCCCTCCGTCTCCAGCTGATCCGCGATGACGTCGCTCATCGCGTCAAGTTTGTCGCCAGCACCATTGAGGGCCACCAGCGCTCGGTCCAGATCCAGCTCCGGGTTGTCCCGACGTACTGGACTGAAACCCAGCGGTGTCAGCGCGTCATTCGGCCACCCTGAGAAGTCCCACATTTGAATAGCTTTGGTCTCCTTCAGGCTCCACAGCTCCTCCAGCGACTTCCGGGCAGCCGCAAGCTCGGAACCTTCACAGGCAAGGTGCTCAACCAACTTAGCATGTTGTTGCATGCTCTCGGCAACTTGCTTTTCCCAGTCGGTTAGCTTCGTCACCCGGAGGTGGATGCAGTTCCGCCTTTTAGCAAGGCCTTTCTCCCTGCCTTTAACTCTCTCCTCCCTAGCGGCAACGTCAGACTCTCTTTTCGAGAGCTATTGCCCCACCTTCCAGTTCTTCTTCCTCTCTTCCTCCTTCCATAGATCCAGTTTTTTGCTGCGATCCGCCGAATTTTTGTCACCCAGAGTCAACTTCTGGGTGACCTCCGCCTCTCTCCTCACCACATCCTCCTGCTGCCCCAGGAGTTTTTCCTCGCTCGCCTCCAGGTCTGCTCGATGCTTTAGGAGAGTTTCATTCAATTCAGCAAGCTTTTCGTAACGCTCGTCAGCAGCGTCACGTCTCTCCTTGGCTTGCTCCAGTATTTCCCTAGAGTTAGCATTGAGCGCCCGAATGGCGACTTCCTTCTCTTCCATCAACTTATCCTAGTACTCTAATCGGGCTCTTTCCCCCTTGATCCACTCCTTCTGGTCATCTAGCCTCGCCTGAGCAAGCCTGGTCTCAAAATGGAGTCTGTTGCGCCAATGCCTCAAGGTGTTGCGCTCCTCCTCCAAGGCTTTGTTCTTGTGGTCGAAGGCAAGATGGACCTATTAGAGACTTGAGCAGGCATTGTCTATGGACAACGCCAGAGGGATAGGTTATGGGCCTGTGGGGACCATCTCTGCAGGCTCAAAAGGGTTTTCCACCACAAAAATTGGGTCCCACTCTACAATAGTGGTCCCCTGTACTCCTGCAGTGCTAGGGCCGCTCTCCTGGAACCCTTCAGTGACAGCAGAAGAACTCCCAGGGGGAACTTCCACCTCCGGAGCAGTTGAAGGCGCCACTTCCGGGTCTTCAATTGACGGCTCCAAAGTCGGAGGACCTGCCACCCTTTCTTCAGGCTGCTCTGGCTCTGACCCAGGTACCTCCGGGACCACCACCTCTGGAGCAGTAGTTGTAGCTTCGACAGGGGCCTCAACCACCGCTAGCTCAGGCTCCAGCACAACGGCCACCTCCGGCACAGCCGCTGGACCTCCAACCACCTCTAGCTCTGCCGCTGGACCCTCTACCACTTCCAGCTCAACCGCCGGATCTTCAACTATTTCCTGCACAAGGGCTAGTGCTTGGGTATTTTCCGGCTCAATAGCCGGGGCTTCAACTACTTCTGGTTCAGCAGCCAGGGCTTCAGCAACTTCCGGCTCGGAAGCCTGAACTTTTGACATCGCCTGTGATGGAGCATCAGCCTCCGCCGTTAGGGGTACAGCTTCAACTTCTCTCCTGTGGTCCGGCGCTACCACAGGAGCTTCGAGTGAGGACTCTGAGTCCAATCTCATGACAGCTGGCACCGGAGCTGTCGCAACTTCCATCTCCGCTCGACGAGGAGGCTCAACGCTTAAAGCCAGAGCTTCGGCAGGCGCGGCCTTGTCTGCTGCAACAGGCGCTGAAGCTCTCGGCCCCTTCTTTGACGCCCTATAAATAAAGGGAAGAGAAGATTAAAAACATGTCAAGAACAAGATTGGCATGCTAGAGCGAGCAAACAATGCTTACTAGGGATGTTGCCACCCGAGTTGCCTCGGAACCTCTTCTTCTGAGGCCCAGAGCTAGAGCCCACCAAATCCGGTGAGACAACTACTTCGGACCTCAATTGTGGAACACTTGCAGCCGCCGGAGTTCTTTCGACCAGAGCTTCCCTACGTCGGGAAGAACTCCCGGGCCTGGAGCTTCTAGCCGGCATTGAGGCTGGGGTCGACTGCCCGGAGCTTACGCCTCTCGAAGACGCTTGCACCAGAGCAGGGGTAGTTGAAGAAGACCTCACCCGCCGGGGAGAAGGAGCCGTCGTGGAAGGAGCAGGTCTGACGGACCTCCCGTCAGCGTGCTTCAACTTCCTTTTCTGATTGGAAGGTTCAGCTAGCTCTTTACCCTTGCCCTTGCCGGTGTCTTCAGCCTTCCGGCTCAAAGCAGAGGCAGGACCACCCTCGGAAGCTCCAGGGATCACCAACCCGGTGGTGGAACGCCATTCCACCTAACCAAGGTCATCAAGTGCTGGCATACTCCTTCGGAGCTCCCTGCTGAACTGCGCCTCCATGTTCAGAGGGAGGAAAGCCGCCGACGGAGCTAAGTCATCGCCTTCGACGTCTATTCCATGCTGGAATTTCTTGAGATGAAGCTCCAAAGCTGCATCATCCAAGTTGGATCTCAGGTCGGTTTCAATTCGGTCGTCATCCATCACGCTATTAAGGGCCCATGCGAGCTTCTCCCTCTTCTTCAACGGAGCCCATCTGTTGACCAAGAAGATGCAGAAGACCATCTGTGGGGTCACTCCACCCTCCATACAGGATCCTAGTCAAGACAGGGTTGAAGGCATCCGACAGCACCAGAACTACACTCCAAGCGTTGGTATCAACGTTGGGGAGACCTTCGGGCAGCTCCAGCCTCTAATGCTCCTCCAATGAGATGATGACCCAATCCTTCTTCCAATCATACCACTTGCCGGAGGGAAAAGACTTCAAATATTTGAAGGGGCAGTTCTTACGCTTCACGAAGTAATAGAAGCCAAGAAACTCTGTCCCCTTGCCGGCTGTGTGCATGGTGAAGAAGGTGCGGAATAGCTCAACGCAAGGGGGAATGCCCACCCACATCTTGCAAAAGTGGACAAATGTCGCCACAAGAAGAAGAGAATGGGGGCCAAGGTGATACAGCTGCAGACCATAGAAGTCCAGCAGCATCAAAAGGAAAGTCGAGAAATGTGGGATCAGTCCCACCATGGCGTATGCTGAGAAGTACACCATGTCACCATCACGCTCCTTCTTGAACGGGAGCTTGCCGACGCAAACCAAATGGTTGAAGGAGTGGTTGGACCACCCCATGTAGGTCCGGACCTTCTTCAGATCATCATCGCTCTTGAGGTGGCTCTTGGGGAGACCCAACTCCATCGCAGCAAAGTGGAGCAAAGGAAGGGAAGTTAGGTGGAGTTTGGGAGGCTCTGAGCGCAAAGATGATTGAAGGCGTAAAGAGTCCTCAAACCATGCGCACTTTCCTTCTTAAGTAAGCCTCCACAACGCTTGGATGGAAACCGCAGTGAGAGCGAAAGCACTCTTCAAAAATCTACCCCGTCAATGACGAGTGGGCCTTGTGCCACCTCGACGAAGGGATCGAGGTTCTTACCCAAGGAAAACCGTTGTCATGATGAACGGCGGGAAATCCAAAGTCGGTGCTCTGACAGGGCGCGCAGAACCGATATAGTTTTGGTATTGGGAACCGGCAACCTTCAATTGCGTGAGATCTGCACTCAAAGATCTCATCTGCCGCATTCATAACAAGCCACGCATCAAAAGTTCTCCCCCAGACTGTCACTCCATCGGTGCATCAGGGGACTTTTGAAAATCAAAGCGCGGGAATCGAGAATGGCCCCACCTCTGGCAGAATAACTTAACCCAAAGGGTTTCTCCCAGAGGCAGGCCCGGGGGCCACTATCGATACCCTGCGTACCGGATACCCCACGATACCGTAAGAAGTGTAGGAAAGTTCCACCTGCCAGAGCCAAAGGTCCTTCCAGGTCCCACATGTCATGCTCCAACAAACCCGCTCATCTCACATGGCTGGCTCCCAGGTTAACACGTGTAAAAGAAGACCGGAGCTAAACTCCCAACCAAGGGAAGCTCTGGCGACTACACGTGTATAGCTGCCCCAGACCTAGCTCCCGTCAGAGAGGAGCTCCGACACCGACACATGTACAGCAGCCCTGGACCTACCCTCCCAAAAGGGAAAGCTCCGAAGCTGCCACGTGTGAGGACTCCGGACCTTCATCACCAACGGAAATACAAGCAGATCATGTCCATTACAAACATTCAAGGACGGTTAAAGCGACAGTTACAAGGCCTGATAACGTGTCATTAATACCGTATTAATGACACACAATCAGTGCACCATTAATAGGGGTAATATTGACATGAAGGCACATTATCACACTATTAATTGTACTTAATACCCTTAGACAGTGTATTAGGCCATCAAATACGCTAGGGCCACATGTCGGGCCAGGCAAGTTTTTTAATGGTCAGTCCTTGAACTATAAAAGGGTTGCACCGCATGAACATCGGGGGACAGGCAAATTTAACCAGAGCCCTCTCAACCAACTTGCAATACAACAACTCAAACCCCGTGGAGTAGGGTGTTATGCTCAGGTGGCCCGAACCACGTAAATCTCTGGTGTCATCATCTTGATCTTGATCTTGGTGTGCCCCAACCACAAAAGAACCTCCACGGGCTGCTTCTCAGCTGGTCCGGGGGAAGTGTCGTAGCGAACACTTCGACACACACCTTTGTGTAAGTGGAATTTTCCTCACCAAGGCAATGCCTTCTTGTCATACATCCAAATAAGACTTTGTTTGAAGATTGGTAGGGAATAAGAGTAGACATATTGCATCACATATGTTGATAAGTCAAAAAAGTAAGCCTTAGGAGAAAACAAATCATACTTCTAGATCAAGATTGTGCAAGTGTGGTGGAATATTTGTGGTGGTAAAGTGACTCATTTTCATGCACTCTTTTTATTGTGCGGATGAAGCATGACTACTTTTCTTTTTCTCTTTTTTTTTTCTCATACTTTTTCTTGAGAGCATGCTTCATTTTTTCTTGTAGCCATGCCTTCTACTCCTTCTTTTTCCAATAAACTTGAAGTGAGTAATCAGCATTGAGAATATGGAGTATCTTTTGGTGGTGGAAATGACATGATGGAGAATTGCAAACTTCTAGTGTAGAAGTTTAGCACGTGCACACGTGTAATCTTGATCATGAAAGTATGAAAAGATTCTCACATAGGTCTATACTAGTTTGACTAGGCTCAGTGTAAAAACAAATAGCATATCCATGGGTCTTACCAATTCTAAAATATCACATGACTTCGGTATGAAATTCAAATCAAGCAAGAAAATTCAATTTAAGTATTTTTAAAATTTCTTCGGAGATCAAGTTTTACTTTGATTAAGAAACTAGCAGCTCTATGTTCTATATAATATCTCACAAAAACCTAGAATTGGACCATGCTTATGTTACTTACAATTTCTAAGTTCAAGGTGGATTACTTAAGTCAATAAACTCAATATTTGGAGAATACTCGAATTGTAACTTAGTACTAAAGAAAATAGAAAAAAACAACTATTCATCATTTCAACATATGAAGGATTTACCATTCTTACCGCACATAATTATTTTATTAACTAGTCATTTTCTTTTTAAATAAATGCAAGTGGGGTGAAAAAGGGAAAATGAAATGCAAGGTGGGATGTGATACAAGTTACCTCAAGTGGGAGTCCTCCTCCAAGTTAGTTCTTCACTCATGTCCGTGATATGGGTTATGTAATAGCCCACTTTTGAAAAGCACACGAAGCAAAAATGTGAACTTAAATTTTTTAAGTTTAAATAGAATTTTCTACTCACATGAATCAGGTTAACTGATAGATGAGGGTAAAAATATATAAACTCTTAATAAAACTCGTGTTAATTTCAGCTCACGAAAACAAAGAATAGAATGAAGAAGAGAAAATATGGTATGAGACTCATGTGAGGGTAACAAACAAAAATCAATCCAGTGAATGGAATTTCAAAACCAATTTAATTTCAAACTTTGAATCAACCTAAATAGATGATCTGAAACCACCAGTGAACTTTTCTTATCAAGTGAGCTGAGCTACCAAGTGGACAAATTATGAAGCAAGTCCAAGCATTTTAAATTAAGTCAACATCCAGAGAGGATTCAAATTCAAATCCGAATCTTCTATTCAAATTTGTCAAACTAAACAATTGAGTAACCAATGTCCTTCCCATGATTCAAGTATCACCTTTGACAAGTTTTTGACATTGTTTGCCATTTAATTGTATCGATTCATATGGGAGAGTTTCAAATTTCAAGTTTGAAATCAAATTCTACTTTCTACCTGTCAAAAACCACAATTGAGTTCATATTTGAATTCCTCACATGTCAATTGTTCTAGCTGCCAAGTTTCATCATTTTTCGTGAATGCTTAAATGGAATTTAATTTGGACAGAGAGGGAAAGTTGTGTGACTGGTGGACCCCACTGGTCAGCTTCTCATCTCTCCTCTGTTTCTCTGTCTCTTCCCAGCATGCCACCACATGGCATGCATAGGTCAGCAGCAGCTTGCCTGCTAGCTTGTTGACTTGGTTTCTACTAATACATCAAATATCTATACGTCCTCATCCTATTCTCCCCTGTGCAGAGCAGAGCAAAGACAAGTTTCTTCATGTTCTTCCTCCTCTCTCTGTTTCCTTCCCCACCGGTGACCTTCTCTGCGCCTCCTTGCAGCAGCTCTTGCAAGCAGAGTTTCACCTCCTCAACAACAGCAAAACGTGGCACAAACTTCTTCTCTTTCTTCTCCACAACTCGGTACATGGGTTCCTCCCTTGTGTTCTCTATGTTTTGAAGCTTTACACCGACGATTTCCGGCCGCCATGGAAGCTCTCCTATGCCTCACCGTCGACCCAACGCTACAGCCCATTTCTCCTCTACCTCCTAAAAGATAAAAAGTGTGCTTGTCCATCTAGAATATGATCGTAAAGTTTCAGCCATTGCCATGCCTCCTATCCCTAGTATTTCCAAGTTCTCCGACCAACTTTTCATAGCAACCTTGCTAGCTCTTCGTACATTCGTTTTCTAGGTGTCATCATCCTTTAATCCGGTTTATTATTAGCTTCCTAACCTCCAGGTGCATGTCCTTGACCAGAAAGCAAAGGTAAAAATCGAGTAAACAAGCCGGATGACTGAATTTTTCTGGCCGCTGGCTTCAACCCGTCGGTCCACCATCGACCAACCATTCAGACGCCTTTCACCCACCTTAGAACCGTCATCCATGCTCCCTAGCTCACTAGGAAGTTTTTGTTGCAAGTTCCGTGTGGAATAGGGTACCATAGGGGGTAACCGACATGAACAAAACTCTAGACCCGTAGCGTCCGTCGATTCCCGTTTTCCGGCCATCCTCGGTGGGAGCAGACCCCATAGGCAGACTCCCCTCCTTAATTTACTCCCTGACGGCGAGTCTGGGCCGTTGTGGTGTCCGGGAGGGCTGCGCCAGCGAGGGTACCGCCACCCGCCTCCAGGGGTGCCGCCGCTCTATCTCTGGCCCGAGGAGGAAGGAGACCTCCTTGGGGCCCGTCTGTCTGTGGCATTTCTCTTTTGGCCGGATCTACTAGGGCAACATGATCCTATGCGTCCACACAGCATAACCTTGTTACCTCCATGATTCTACCACTTCATTGGACCATTTATATCACGTCGGCCCAGCCCTCTTGAAGCTTTTTTTCCCATTAGAAATAAATTCAGATTTAGTGCAACCTTAGAAAAAATCATATCTCCTCTAATATTCGACCAAAAAATTGCCAAATAAATTTAGTTAGACTCCTTTTGATCTCTAATTTCCAATGGTGCTCTTGAATTGACATGAAAAGCCCATAAATTCCCTCAATAATTCAATGAAGTAAAATTTCTTTGGAATTACTATCTGATGATATAGTCATTTGAAAATCCTCATTTTTGGCAAGATTGTTCTTCATAAACCTACGGATCTTTAGCAAAAATTTGAGCATCATTTGACTTGATTTAATGGTGTTCCAAATGCCCCTGTCTCAGAAAAAAGAGGAAAACAACAGAATTTTAGCTTTTACCCAAAATTGTGAATTCAATATCCCTCTGTAGGAAGCTCCAAAAATCATGAAACAAATTTATTTAGAGTCATAATATTTGTAATTTAATGGAATGTTAAGTTTTAAGTATGAGAAAACCTCATGAATTTCTTAGTAATTCAGATAATCCAAAATACTTATGGAAATATCTTTAGAATGCATCTCCCATCAACTTCCTCTGGAATTTGGCATGCTGAGTATCTGCATAATATAGGAATTTCTTTAAAATTCTCATAGTCATTGGGGTTGATCTTCGTCATATTTCTGCTAAATTGTTCCAGCCTTACCATATGTTTAGAGTGTGGACTATGTCTTTTCTTCCAAAAACATTCCTTTCATCAAATTGATATTCCTCTCTGTTTATTTTACACAACAGAGACCCCACACTTCTGTAATACTTAGTATTGGTCACTCTTGAGTCATAACCCTGCTTGGTTCTTTAATTAATCACTTACATTATACCATTGTGCATTTTCAAGTTGATAGCGTACATGACGAAGGAGTTCGACGAAGAACCTCATTTGGGGCAGCAGGAGGTTGATTGGATTGTCGAGAAGTGATATAGCAAGCTTCTAACATTTTCTGATAGCAGCAAGGCAAGCCCCAATTTACATTTAACAGCATTTTGAACTTTTATTTGTATCGCACTATATGGGTTAGCATGTATTGTGCATTTGGTCTAAGTTTTCTTGGAGTTTTCCACTTGCATGACCAGAGAAACCATGAGAGCTGGGTAGAATGTTAAGTCTTCGATCTTGTCCAGCTATGCTTAATTGTTGTAGTTGCTTCGATAGAAGTCGAGTAGTTGAAATCTACTCGCGAGTTAAGGAATTAAGATCACATGGGTTTGGTCGAGTGAGAGATTCAACATTTGGTTAAATATGAGACCGAGCATTGAGTAGGAGCAGCACGACATAGGGGCCTGTGAGCTGTAGCCGTGCCTGTGTCAGTTAAGGACCGATCCTTGTGCGGTCTTGTTGAGCAAATTTGATTTGTACCAGAGTCACACTAGATATATGGGGTCCAGGAAACTGATGTACCTTGGGAAGCCTTTGTTGAGACTTTTTTTATCACCTTAGGCTTTCTGCAGCAGCACAGTAGACGGAAACTCGCTCATGACATCTTCACAGCAGAGGGTGCATCGTGTGTGGGAATACTGTCCTAGACGATCGAATCAATTCAACTTGGGTGGGACTTGGAAAAGGTTGTTGTGTACGGCGTCCATGGAGTGCAGCTACGTGACTTCCAGTACGGTCGCACATGTCGTGTATTCTGGGTATTTTTAATTCGAATCACCGTCTCTCGCGGTTATTGAATACCGCTTGTTCACTGCATCGTGACATAGTTAATTATGTGGAGCTGAATAATATTGAATCATGCTTTATGAATTAATATTGTATTGATACTTGCAATGCTCTAGATAGGTTGCTCACTGTATTTCCTTTACATGAAGCCATAATTTGCTGCTAAAACATAAATTAAGGACGAAGAATTAGGCGAGTCTTTTATTGCAAACAGCTGTCCTATATTATGTATATCCTGGATATAGGTTTTCATGTTAGTGGAGACGGGTAAGTCTTGCTGAGCTTTGGTGCTCACGGTTGCTATATTAGTTGTTTTGCAGGTATTGGCCTTTATGCTTATGATTATGGTTGTCTGATGAGACTCGGAACTCTTCAAGCTTTATTGTCACAGGAAACCATGCAGCTGCCGTATGTTCTTCGTGTGGCTAGTGAGGAGAATCCTTGGGTTGGATGACTTCTCTTTTGCTTATTAGACTTGAGTACAAGAGTTGTATTCTTATCTTCTATTGTAGTTTATTTTTATAAAATATTTGTAAACTGAACAACTTTGTAAATTTTAGCGAATGATTTATGTGATACGTGTTCCTTTACATGTGTTTTGTTGGGTGCCGCATCGCACGGCACCACCCAATGCGATTCCTGGAAAGTGTGGACCCCGGTCCTCAAAGCCTGGTACCAGAGCCGCATTGGAAATAGCACACTAAATAAGGATCGTATTACAAGAAAAACATAGGGCACGGTGAGGATACGGTACTAGGCCCACATAAGGACTATATTAGCATAAGTTATTACGGTGGCAAAGCTAACATACTTGTTATTATGTTCAACAACGATGCTCCGATGTTAAGTAAAAGGTAAAGTACGCCACCGCAAGCGGATCAATTGTGGTAAGCTCCCCCGTACAAGAGGTAGTACTGTGATGGTTTCCGTGGCTTGGCATAGAAGTTAATATGAGTCTCTAAATCCTCTCGTGGTTCTGGGAACATATGAAAATGATGCTCACCGGTGTGCTTTAGGAAAAAGCGTGGATACCCCATCTTGTGGTAAAAAACACGAAGTATGCAACTCATGAACGTACCATGTTCAAAGGGCCCTACGCAGTGCTCATCCCTAATGCAAGAGATAAATTATGCGGCCACCTATCGCGCGGTTGAAAAGTTGTAAGACCTATGTGTGCTAAATACATTGGCTATTATGATAAAAGTTTTGAATATTGCCAAAACACCCTTTTCAATGAGGTCCGACTCTAGGTCCGAGCTTTGGCAAGGTCCAACAATAGGTCCGACATATTTTGGTAGCTCTGGCAAGGTCCGACTTGTTTTGGGTAGCTTCGGCAAGGTCCAACAATAGGTCCGTCATGTTTTGGGTAGGTCTGGTGCAAGGTCCAACATGCGTTGGCTAGGTCCGACGGGAGGTCCGACAAACTTTGGATAGGTATGACGCAAGGTACGGTTAGCTTTCGCAAGGTTCGGTTAGCTTTGTTGAGGTCCGGGACAAAGTCCAGTTAGCTTTCGCAAGGTCCGGTTAGCTTTGGCAAGGTCCAGCGCAAGGTCCGGTGCAAGATCGCAATGGTTCTACTTTTAACTTGCAATATTTCAAAATTGTTTTGGGCTTATGAGAAGTTTGCTTAGTATTTTTTTACTAAGTTTTTGAAGTGTTATGGATGGTTACAGTGGTTAATGTTTTGATATGTTTGCAACATGCTTATGCTTATGTGAGGTGTGGTTTTCGGACTAACGAGAGTCAAGTCGAGGACTTGTGCTTGGAAGGATTGGTTGTTTATTCATTTGCAAGTGTTGCTTGAGGTCAAGACGTGGCTGGTGACGGGATCCATTGAACTAGTCTTAGGGTGAAGATGAGGTTCAACAACCAAGTTCGGGAGGAATTGTGGTTGAGTTGGTCGGGAGGTCACACAACATGTTTGGGTCAAGAACAATGCATATGAAGGTATCGTAGACGTTGTTGGAAGGTGTTTTCATGTGTGCAAGGAGTGCATGGACGTGACGACATGGTTCCAAGGCGTGATGAAGAGAAGTGGATGTAAATAATTGCTCAGAAAGGTCCAACCTACTGGATTATGACTCAGGCTGCGGCTGAGTTAGTTTTTACTCAAATATGAAAAGATTTGAGTTGGTTATGATAGGATTTCGTGTGGGTCACAAAGTTGATTTATATTAGGAATGTGGGATACATTCCTAAGGTGTTTTAAAGTCTTAAGATTGCATCTATATACGTATGAAAGAGTCTTGAACAATCGTGGAAAGTTTCAGTTGAAACTGAGTAGGATTAGAGTCCTAGTTTGGGTTGGGTTGGCCATAGGGATGGTTATATAAGAAAGAGAGGCCAGAGCTCGTGGCGAGATGAATTTGGGAAGTTCCTATTGTGTTTTTATCAATATAATTCTTAATTTAGAGGAGCTTTTGTGCCTTGTTCGTCCGACTTGTTTTAGACAAGTATTTCTCGTCGAGTTTCCGCACAACAGTACATTGCATCGGTATTTCTATCATAACTCGAGTTTTACAGATCCAATTGACGTGATTCTTTTTGGTTTGTCTTTATAACTTGATTATATACCATATTTGAAAATTTAACGGTTATTGGATTTGTGGTTTCTGATATACACGAGTTTCTTTGTAGTGTTGCAGATCTGTTTTACTCGGGTAGAACAGATTGACCTTTGTTCGATCTTTTGATCATAACTTTAGTTTTTCTCAACGGTTTTCCGTGAGTCTTGTTGTCGTGTCTTTGTTACCTGATTCTCTATAATATATACTACTTTTGTCATGGTTTAACATGTTTAAATCAGTTGCACACATGGTTTTCTAACAGATTGATTTTCTACCGAGAGGTTTTTGTTGCTTCCGCTGAAAAAGTTTTAATCTACCATTGACCCCTCCTCTGGTAGCTTTTCACGTGCTCTGCAATCTTACAATTGGTATCATAGCCACGATGCACTAATAATTATGACTTACATATGTTTTGACTAATCATCATGGAGAAAATACTCCGCAAAACCTTGTATGTTTAGTGACATTGATCTTTAGGTTTGGAAGACACGTATGGAGGCTTTCATCCAGGCACAAGACTTTGCAATATGGGAAATGGCGTACAAGCCTTACAATGTGCCGCCAAACGATCAAGTCACCGCTACGAACATGAGAGATGTCGACAACAACAAGGCACATAACTTAATCATACAAGGATTGACTCAAAGCGGCTTCAATCGAGTTGCACACCTCCGATCAGCATACGATGTGTGGAAGGCACTTTGCGACTACCATGAATGATCCAACATTATCAAGGAGCTAAGACAAGACATGTTCAAGACAGAATACATGCGATTCGAGATGCAACCCGGTGAGTCAATCGACGACCTCTTTGCTCGCTTTAACAAAATTCTCAGCAACTTGTGTAGTGTTAATGTTAAATTTTCAGATGTTGAAAATGCTAGGCAATAACTAAGTGCATTAGACATGTCAATTTGGGAGATGAAAATTACATCTATTCGTGAATCCACAGTCATGAGTACACTTACATTAGATGTGCTATATTCCAAGTTAAAAACTCATGAAATTGACATAATATCATGTGAGACCCAACAAGTCTCTTGCATTTGTTTCAAAATTTTACATGCCTAGCTATAGTCAATCTTTGTCATGTGGTACACTTGCTTTGTTGTCCTCTCTAACTCTTGAATAGATTGAAGAGTTTCCAGAGGAGGAGCTAGCACTTCTCTCTACTCGGTTCTCAAAAGCATTGCAAAATGTGAGAACTAGAAGGAGAGGAAGTGTCGGTTCTCAATGATGCTTTGAATGTGGTAAGATAGAACATTTTCGTACAGATTGCCTTAACCTTTTAGGTCCTACTTCCTGTCATGAAAAGCAAACAAGGACGAAACACTCCTTTGCAAATGATAAGAAGAAGAAATAGAAGGGTTTTACAGGTCGCCAATTGGTGAACAATTTTATCTCCGCACTACAAGAACTTGGCTCGAGCGACGTGGACATCGGAAGTGATGAACATGAAGAAAATTTGGCAAATATGTGCTTCATGGCCGACAACTCAAGATCAAGTATGGAAGAGGCAGAACACAAAAGCGATGATGAAGAGTTATGTCCCAATTGCGAAGAAATGTGTTATGCTATTTCTCGTGCCTCTGTTATAGTTAAGAAAAAGGACAAAAAACTTACAGACAATGCTGTTAAAATTGAATCACTAGAATCTGAAATTAATCATTTAAAATCTTTGATTCCTATTGATGATTCTTGTTCCTCATGTGAGCTTATATATGAATAATTGTCCTCTTTAAGAAGTGCGCACACCTCGACACTTGATAAGCTTGGACTTGAAATTGAAAAGAACAAAAAGCTTGCTGCACTTAATGATAAAAACTTGAAAGATGCTTGCTATTCTACAATATATTTGCGTTGTTCTACTTGTGATGATCTTGATAAGAAACTACACAATGCTATGAATATTGTTTCTATATTGAACAATGCTTTACGCTATCTTGAAGTCAAATATTGTTCTAATTGCACACTAAAAGGAAAAACTTCATGTGAAAACTGGCTAGACTTGTCTAAGAAACTTGCTGATATGAATATGACACTAGAACGGTTTTGTAATGGGAATAAGAACCCAAACTTGCTGCTGAATTCTTCCAACTGTTACAATGATAAAACTGGTTTATGTTTTGATTCTCATGCTCATTCTAAGGCACATCCACCTAAAATTGTAAAGTAATTAGGAAGTGGTTTGATTCAAACAACTCCTAAACAAAAAGAAGTGGTTTTCAAATCTGCAGGAGTGTTGCCCCATTCGATTTCTAATAAACATGTTGCTTGCTCATCTAGACGTGAACACAAAGTTAAATTTCATTGTATCTACTGTGGTAGAGATGGTCATGTCATAGATTTTTGTTATATACTAGCTAAACAACAGAAAAAAGGAAAGAATGATTGCTAGATCACATAACAACCATGCAAAACTTGCTGCACATGCTGAACCGAATATTAGGAACATTCAACCTGCTGTAATGAGTTGAAAAAAATGCAAAGTTTGTTACCAAACCTATTGTATTTTGTGATACACATGTAACACTTCGTAGATCAGTAATTGGCCACAAGATTTTCAAACTTTGGCTCATAAACCTGCTGTTTTATCTCAGCTTTCGCGTGTTATTCCTGTTGTACGTCGTGTGACTTAGTACTGGATTGCTAAATGCCTTTTGACTAACCCCAGTATTGAGTCATCAGCATATTGTGCTTCTATGTAGGTTACACGCTTGAGGAAGGAGAACATTTGGATTGTCGATTCAGGTTGCTCACGCCGCATGACCGGTAACAAAGAATGGTCCCACTCCCTCTTTTTTATAGAAAACGTTACTTTTGACCATAATTCTTCAACTCCTATAATTACTAAGGGTTCGATTAGAGTAAATAATCACTACACTTTGAAATATGTGGCACTTGTTAAAAATTTGAAATACAACCTTCTTTCCGTTTCACAGTTGCTATATGAAAATCTAGAAATTGTTTTTATTAAAAATTGTTGCAAGGTTGTAGATTCAAATAGTGAGCTTATTTTAAACATGTCTCGGTTTGGAATAGTTTTTAAATCTGGTTTTGATATGTCATCCTCTAAGCATAGGTGTCTAGTTGCTAATGATTCAAAAGACATATATTTTTGGCATCATAGACTTGGTCACGTAGGCTTTGATCATCTCACGCGTGTTAGTGCTCTTGATCGCATACGTGGGCTGCCTAAGCTTAAAGGGAACAAATATATTGTGTGCTCTTCTTGTAGACATACTAAGATGGTTGTAGGTTCACATGCTCCTCTCACAATGACCATGACAACTGAACCGGGACAACTTTTGTACCTTGACACCGTAGGTCCTTCACGTGTTCAATCTTTTGGAGGTAAATGGTATTTTCTTGTGATTATTGATGATTATTCTAGATACTCCTGGATTTACTTTATGGCATATAAGAATGAAGCTTTTAGTCACTTTAGAAATTTATTTCTTAAATTATCAATTGCTCACCCAGGATCTTTAAAAGCAATTAGAAGTGATAATGAAACCAAATTTAAAAATCAATCGTTTGATCACTTTTGTCCTGAAAATGGAATAGATCATCAATTTTCTTCACCCTATGTACCTCAACAAAATGGTGTCGTAGAGAGAAAGAACATAACATTAGTTGACATGGCTAGAACTATGCTTGACGATTATCAAACACCTAGGAAATTTTGGGCTGATGCAATTGCAACCACTTGTTATGTCTCAAATCGTGTTTTCTTGCAAGCTAAGATAGGTAAAACCTCATATGAACTTTGGTTTGGACATATGCCTAGTGTCACACACTTTCGGGTCTTTGGTTGTAAATGCTTTGTTAAGAAACATGGTAATCTTGATAAATTTGTACCTAGATCTGTTGATGGCATGTTTCTTGGTTATCCATCTCATACTAGAGGCTACCGTGTGCTTTTACTTGACACTAACAAAATTATGAAGACTTGTGAGGTTTTTTTGATGAAGCTAGTCTAGGTACTAGCTCTAATATTGCAGGTCGAGATCCATTTCCGTAGGGGGAGAGTATTTTCATCGAAGAAGACGAACAAGTGGTGTTGCTGCCCAAAAATTCAGAAGCAAATGACGTTGATCACGCTGCTGATTTTGCACCACTACAAGCACCAACAACTACTGCAGCTGGTATGGATCGTCCTCAAGTCACAAGTTCTTCAATCTGCGATGAGCATGAAGAAGAAGGATCTTGTGAAGTGTCTACTCCCCTCCGCGTCCTCAAAAGTCATCTCCACAATATATCATTGGAAGCTTGCACGAACGAGTTACACGGTCCAGGTTTTTTGATCCAAACTCTCATGCTCATTCTGCTTTTGTTGCTTCTTTTGAACCCAAATATATATCACACGCACTCACTAATGAATCTTGGATTATTGTCATGCAAGAGTTAGAAAATTTTGAAAGAAATAATGTTTGGAAACTTGTACCTCCACCTCATGGTCACACTTTAATTGGAACTAAATGGGTGTTTAAAAATAAACAAAGTGAGGATGGGGTCGTGGTTAGGAATAAGGCTAGGTTGGTTGCTTAAGGTTTCACATAAGTTGAAGGTATAAATTTTGATTAAACTTTTGCTCCTGTTGCTAGATTAGAAGCCATAAGAATTTTGTTAGCTTTTGCTGCATCTAAAGGTTTTAAGCTATATCAAATGGATGTTAAGTGCTTTTCTTAATGGCTACATAGATGAGGAGTTTTATGTCAAGCAACCCCCGAGTTTTGAAAATCCAGATTTTCCTAATCAGTGTTTACAAACAGTCCAAAGCCTTGTACGGTCTCAAAGAAGCCCCTAGAGCATGGTATGATAGGTTAAAAACATTCTTACTTGAAAAGGGGTTTACAATGGGCAAGGTTAATAAAACCCTTTTGTGCTTGAGCATGGCAATGACTCATTATTCGTTCAAGTATATGTGGATGATATTATCTTTGGTTGTGCTTTTCATGATCTTGTGTCCAAATTTTCAGCTATGATGAGTTCAGAATTTGAGATGAGTATGATAGGAGAACTCACTTACTTTTTGGGGCTGCAAATCAAGCAAACCAAGGAGGAAACGTTTGTGCATCAACGAAGTATACAAAAGACCTCCTGAAGCGCTTCAACATGGACAAAAGCAAGCCTATTTGGACACCAATGTGAACAACGACAACACTTGAACTTGATGAAGATGGTGACCCGATCAATCAAAAAGAATATAGAAGTATTATTGGATCACTTTTGTACCTCACGACATCAAAACCGGACATACAATTCAATGTATGTCTTTCTGCACGATTTCAAGCTTCCCCGCGTGCTTCACATCATCAAGCTGTCAAAAGAATTCTCAGGTACTTACATGGAACTCAAGAATTTGGCATTTTTCTTCCTTCTTACTCAACCGTTACTTTGTATGTTTTTTCGGATGCTGATTTTGGGGGTTGTAGGATTGATAGGAAAAGTACTTCGAATGCTTGTCATTTTCTTGGTAATTCACTTGTTGCTTGGTCCTCTAGAAAACAAAACTCAGTTGCACAATCCACAACTGAATCTGAATATGTAGATGATGCTAGCACTTGCTCACAAATTCTTTGGATTGTTCAAACACATAAGGACTATGGGGTTAATTTAGATAGTGTTCCACTGTTTTGTGATAACACTAGTGTTGTTTCCATTGCTAAAAACTCCATGCATCTAGAACAAAGCACATTGACATTAGATATCACTTTCTTAGTGATAATGTTGAAAAAGGAAACATTGTGCTTCACCATGTCGATACTGAACAACAATTGGCTTATATTTTCACAAAACCTTTGGATTTCACTCGTTTTTGTTACATTCGTAGTGAAATAGGGGTTATGCATCCTCATGGCTTAAGTTGAGGGGGAGTTTGAAACTTGGGAAGTCTTTGTGTGAATCTAAATTAAAAATAATATGAGCATAGTATTTCATACATATATGACTTTGTGATTCCCTTTACATGATGAAAGTTCTTACCACATTACTCGAGTTATACATTTTGCAGTTTTTGCCATGAGTAATAATTGGAATAGTTACTTACATTAAATCTGGGCATGATCAAACTTACTTGCTATTTTGAACTTGTTGCATGCTCACAAGTGCTTTTAATCATGAAGAATTAATCAAGTAATCAACTCACATTTTGAGTTTTTATGTTCAAATGAAAAATTAGGAAAAGATCAAGAGAATATGCATGCATCACACTTCTTCTTTTGAGATGGCCTATCATTGCACTTAGATATGAACTTGGAAGAAGTTGTGTATGACTAAAACCATGTCCTTAAGCTTCTGATTGTCAAATGACATAGGTTTGGCTTGGTTGGTTAGAATAAGGCTGATGCGGCATATAATCTCTTGCAAATGTCATACGATCAAAATTTGTGCTGTAAATAATAATGAAAAACAAAAATACAGCATCAAGTGTCATGCTTTCAGGTATTTAAATAGTTAAGTTTGTGAGACATGACTTTCTTAAATTGAAAATTCACTTGATCTCTAGCATGGCTTACACTACTTTATGTATCTTATTGATGTGATAGTGTAAGTTACTTGATAGTATGACTTGGATGATCTTTGTTTTATATGTATATGTTATAATATGCTACATTGTCAAAGGGGGAGAACTATGTATAAAAATATGTATAGTGGGAGAGAAATATTTGTTTTGAAATTTCTTTCTCATTTGATTTTCAAAAAGGAGGAGAAAATTGTTTTCAAAACTTTTCATGTGAATAAGCCAATGTTCGGATTTTAAGTGGTGCTGCCAATGCATTCATCAAGAGGGAGATTTTGAGACTTATGTGTGCTGAATACATTGGCTATTATGATAAAAGTTTTGAATATTGCCAAAACACCCTTTTCAATGAGGTTCGACTCTAAGTCCGAGCTTCCGCAAGGTCCGACAATAGGTCCGACATATCTTGGATAGCTCCGGCAAGGTCCAACAACAGGTCTGACTTGTTTTGGGTAGCCCCGACAAGGTCAAACGATAGGTTCAGCATGTTTTGGGTAGGTCTGGTGCAAGGCACAACATGCTTTGGCTAGGTCCGACGTGAGGTCCAAAAAACTTTGGATAGGTATGACGCAAGGTCCCGTTAGCTTTCGCAAGGTCCAGTTAGCTTTGGCTAGGTCCAGCGTAAGTTACGGTTACCTTTCGCAAGGTCCGGTTAGCTTTGGAAAGGTCTGGCGCAAGGTTCGATTATCTTTGGCACAGTCCAGTGCATGACCACAATGGTTCTTCTTTTAACTTGCAATGTTTCAAACTTGTTTTTTGGCTTA
Source organism: Tuctoria greenei (assembly GCA_036927565.1). Lineage (NCBI taxonomy): Eukaryota > Viridiplantae > Streptophyta > Magnoliopsida > Poales > Poaceae > Tuctoria > Tuctoria greenei. The sequence goes on along the minus strand of JAYESD010000007.1, from coordinate 128,500,974 downwards.
TGGGAAGTTTTCTTAGTATTCTTTTACTAAGTTTTTGAAGTGTTATGGCTGTTTACGATGGTTAATTTTTTGATATTTTTGCAACATGCTTATGTGAGGTGCTCACGTAAGGTGTTGTGGTTTTCGGACTAACGAGAGTCAAGTCGAGGACATGTGCTCAGAAGAATTGGCTATTTACTCATGTGCAGGTGTTGCTTGAGGTCAAGATATGGCTGGTGACGGGATCCATTGAACTAGTCTTAGGGAGAAGATGAGGTTCAACAACCAAGTTCGGGATGAATTGTGGTTGATTTGATTGGGAGGTCACGCAACATGTTTGGGTCAAGAACAATGCACATGAAGGTATCGTGGACATTGTTGCAAGGTGTTTGCACGTGTGAAAGGAGTGCATGGATGTGGCAACATGGTTCCAAGGCATGATGAAGAGAAGTGCACATAAAGAATTGGTCGGAAAGGTCCAACCGGCTGGATTATGACTGAGGTTGCGGCTGAGTTGGTTTTGACTCAGATATGGTTAGATTTGAGTTGGTTATCATAGGATTTCGTGTGGTCACGAAGTTGAGTTTTATTAGGAATGTGGGATATATTCCTAAGGTGTTTGGAAGTCTTAAGATTGCTTCTATCTGCGTATGGAAGAGTCTTGAGCAGTTATGGAAAGTTTTGGTTGAAACTGAGTAGGATTAGAGTCCTAGTTTAGATTGGGTTGACCTGAGGGTTGGTTATATAACAAGGGAGGCTAAATCTCATACAGAGACTACTTTGGACTGTTCCTCTTGTGTTCTGATCAATAAAATTCGTACTTTAGAGGAGCTTTTGTGCCTTGTTCGTCCGATTTCTTTCAAACAAGTTTTTCTCGTCGAGTTTCTGCACGGCACTATGTTGTGTTGGTATTTCTATCATAACTCGAGTTTTACAGATCCAATTTACATGATTCTGTTTGGATTGTCTTCATAACTTTATTATATATCATCTGTGAAAATTTCACAGTCGTTGGATTTGTGGTTTCTGGTCTACACGAGTTTCTTTGTAGTGTTGCAAATCTGTTTTACTCGAGTAGAACAGATTGACCTTTGTTCGATCTTTCGATCATAACTCGAGTTTTTCTTGACGATTTTCCTTGATTTTTATTGTCGTGTCTTTGTGACTTGATTCTCTATAATATTTACTACTTTTGTCACTGTTGAAGATGTTTACATCAGTTGCACACACGGTTTTCTAACAGATTGATTTTTTGCTCTGTGGTTTTTGTTGCTTCCGCTGAAAAAGTTTAATCTTCCATTCACCCCCTCTGGTATCTTTTCACGTGTTCTTCGAGCCTACAAAAACATGTAGTGTGTTTTTTAAGGAACAAACAAAATCGCCTCCTACTGGTGCATCATTACAAAAAGACGTGAGACCCCCGTCCGGTGGTAGATAACCTGGTCATGTACCTTGAGACGTGGTTCACCTCGGGGCGGCCCATATGGAATGATAAGGGACGGATATCTTACTTTCATATATATTATTGTGACTGCATGAAATGATCGGCCCGCACGGCTGTGCCATACAACACCATAATCTGTGTTATGTACATTGTGTGTCTTATACAGGTACACTAACCACGTTGTTGTATTGCGCTTAGAAAATGTTTGCGGGTACCATTTATAGTGCCACCGATTTAAATGTATATGCCAGAATAACCGGTTAGAATTTTCACTTTTGTGAGGCACGTAGTACCGACATGTATTCCAAAGATGCATTATTGAAATCATTATAAAATGGAACCAAGCAGATGTACAAATTGATATATTAGCTATCGAGCTCTGATTTTGAACTAATTTTCAAAGTTGGAGTAGGTTTAAACTCATACGTGTCCAAAAACGGAGAACCCTGTTTTCTGCTAGAAGAAGACCTGATTTTGAAAAGTCATATCTCCCAGTATAAAACTCCAATAAAGGTGTATCTTACATGCATGGAAATATTAGTAAGTCCTCTAAAACTGTTATGTTCATCCCCAAAGCAGAATCCCCCTGTAACCTATTGAAAAGTTCAAATTTCCAAACTCTGCCAAATCTGGACAGAAACTGGAACCATTTCTGTACCTGTCATAATTTCTGTCATACCTCTTAGTAGAAAACTCGAATGACTTCATACGATACAAGTTCTGGACTCCTCATGATGTATAATACAACTTTGTATTTTAATTTATTGTAAAATTTTGATATTATCTATCTGTATATCTGTGCTCAAACCAGCCTTATACAAAGGAGGTGCTGTCAAAATTTCCCAAAATTCTGGGAACTTTGTCCAACTTTAAAAATCCATATCTCTTCAACCCAAAACGCTACGAAGCCAAATATAAACATTTTGGAAATATATGGAAGTCCGCTAAAATCTTTTTATTCACTCCAAGACCAGAATCCCACTCTAAGTTGGCTAATAGTCCAGAACAATAGAATCTGTCCAGAAACACCAGTTCTGGACATAGTTTTTGTACATTTTTATAATTTGCCATAACTTACAAATTAAAATCACTAAGAGTCTTATGGAACATTTTTATAAATCTTATGAGTCAGGACATAACTTTTTAGTTTTGATCTTGGTTGAATTTGGGGCATAATTGTATGAGACAACTGGATCAAAGTGGGTACTTCCAAATGGAAAGCTGCTGCAAGTCTCTAGAAAGTTTGTCAACTTTGCAAAGTAATATCTCCTCAACCCCAACTGATGTGGTGGCAAACCAATACTTTATGAAAATATGTTTAAATTAACTACAACTTTGTTTTTCACCTCCAGGGCTAATTCTACTGTTAGCTAGCTCAAAATCTTGGTTAAGTGCAGACTGGTCAAGCTGGACAGTGAGGTAGTCAGTAGAACCAGTTTTGAATTTTCCAATTCTTTCAAGTTTGGTTCACTTCTTTGAGTGCAAAACACCTCCCCTTGATGATTATTTGGAGTTATTTTCTCGATCTCCTTGCTCAAAACTTAAGGGAGAAGGAGTGCACTCAAATAACTCAAGTGTTCCAGCACCGTACGTGTCAACCACAAGATAATCAAGTGGGATTACATCAAAGAATCCAGCTCCAAAAACAAGGTTGATTCATCATAGAGGGAATGTATTTTCAACTCCACAAGAGCTATCAAGGAAGATATCAATCTCCACTACATGATAGAGGAGAAGATTAAGTGAAGCACTATTACAAACAGCTCTAGTAGCCTCGATCTTATGTCTAGTTACACTTGACTATATAGGTAACTTATTTAGTGATTTATATACTAGAAATGACTTAAGTCAGCAGGTGTATTAAAGAATTAGGTGGAGATATAAAGAAGCGGGTCAGAATACGCACAAGCTTGGAAAGGTTAAGACGGTGTAGTGTATTTCCCACATTCCTTATTGATACGGTTAAATATGAATTCCTTAACTGTGGTCGAGTTATGAAAGTGACCTTCTTTATTGAGCGCCTTTCACGATCACAATTTACAAGCCTTGCCAATCATGAGTTATTCATTATTATTCTGTGAGTGGCTTTACTCCTTCTTGCTCAAAATTAAAAGATGATGCACCATACATATTGCCAGACTTTGAGAATTGCACAACCTATCATGTGCAACGACCTTGTATGCACTATTTGCACCATACATATGCATCATTGTGCACCATACATATGCACCATTTGCATCATACCATGTTCATATGCATTGCACCATATAACATGTGGTGCATCATGAAGCACCATTACTAATGAGATAATAAAGAAGTATGCATGATTAATACTAAAAATCTGAGCAAGATTGTGTACCTCCATTCAAACTGTTAAGTGGTGTCTAACAACCTTGAACATTTTACCATCTTCGTGTTATTTACGAATTATCGAGTTCTTTCTCATTGAGTAATACAAGGGGACCGATTTCTCAACATCCCTTGTAGCTAAGCAAAAGCTTTAACCTTCATCCTTAACTTGTTTAGGTTCAAGCACCTTGACGGTTGGAACTATACCATCCTTCATTGTGTGATCATCAGTTAAATGATCAACCTCACAAAATCCTTGATTTTATTTCTTCATAAGAATACCATTTGATTATCGATCTCGCAACACTCCTCGAATTCCATCTGAATTATGATTTCATATGTGGTGACATTGATACATGAAAAACCTGTTGGTTACCATATATTGAGTCTTTGCCATTCGAAAAACATATGAGGGACCAAATATTTAATCCTTGTATGCCATCCCAAAGCATTTTAGTCCTTGACTCACGTATCGAAATACCAATTCATTGCAAGTTTAGTGATCCATTACTATTCTCATGAAACAACTTGATTCATGTCTAGAAAATACTACGTTAAGGTTGTAAGGACTTGTGCAAAACAAAACAAGCAAACCAGAACCGTTGCAGGATTGGTTTGAAGAGATCAAGGTGATCATAAGAGGTTAAGAGTAAATGTTAATTCTTCAAGTCAAGACTAAGACAGTGCAATACACCATATCAGCATGAAAGGACGCGGATAGAAGTTAAGTAAAAGACACGGAAGCTTTATGGCGTGATATCACCATGTCGAGCACTTCATCCAGTGTACCAGCAAAGAGGATCAAGTTACTAATACTGGACATCGTGACTCTACAAAATGCACCCAAGTAGTCACTCCGCGGATAATATCACATGGCAATAAGAAGATTTTTCTCAAAGTCCATCCTTTTACCAATTGTTACATAACCGTTTTCGTTAATCTTTTCCCTAGAATCTCGGATGGGATTGCTTTAAGGGGGAAGGGTTGTAATAGCCCACTTTTGAAAAGCACATGAAGCAAAAATGTGAACTTAATTTTTTTTAAGTTTAAATAGAATTTTCAACTCACATGAACCAGGTTAACTGATAGATGAGGGTAAAAATATATATACTCCTAAAAAACCCTAGTGCTAATTTCAGCTCAAGAAAACAAAGAATAGAAAGAAGAAGAGAAAATATGGTATGAGACTCATGTGAGGGTAATAAAGAAAAATCAATCCAGTGAGTGGAATTTCAAAACCAATTTAATTTCAAACTTTGAATCAACCTAAATAGAAGATCTGAAACCACCAGTGAACTTTTCTTATGAAGTGAGCTGAGCTACCAAGTGGACAAATTATGAAGCAAGTCCAAGTATTTTAAATTAAGTCAACATCCAAGAGAGGATTCAAATTCAAATCTGAATCTTCTATTCAAATTTTTCAAACTCAACAATTGAGTTCACAATGTCCTTCCCATGATTCAAGTATCACCTCTAACAAATTTGACAAGTTTTTGACATTTTGTGCCATTTAATTGAATCGATTCGTATGGGAGAGTATCAAATTTCAAATTTGAAGTCAATTCTACTTTCTACCTGTGAAACACCAGAATGGAGTTTATATTTGAATTCCTTACATGTCAATTGTTCTATCTGCCAAGTTTCATTATTTTTGGTGAATGTTTAAATGGAATTTAATTTGGACAGAGGGGGAAAGTTGTGTGACTGGTGGACCCCACTGATCAGCTTCTCATCTCTCCTATGTTTCATTGTCTCTTCCCAGCATGCCGCCGCATGGCATGCAGAGGCCAGCAGCAGCTTGCCTGCTAGCTTGTTGAGTCGGTTCCTGCTACTACATCAAATATCTATACGTCCTCAACCTATTCTCCTCTGTGCAGAGCAGAGCAAAGACAAGTTTCTTCATGTTCATCCTCCTCTCTCTGTTTCCTTCCCCACCGGTGACCTTCTCTGCGACTCCTTGCAGCAGCTCTTGCAACCAGAGTTTCACCTCCCCAGCAACAGAAAAACGCGACACACACTTCTTCTCTTTCTTCTCCACAACTCGGCACATGGGTTCCTTCCTTGTGTTCTCTGTTTTGAAGCTTTACACTGATGATTTCCGGCCGCCGTGGAAGCTCTCCTCTGCCTCACCGTCGACCCGACACTGCAGGACATTTCTCCTATACCTCCTAAAAGATAAAAAATGCGCTTGTCCACCTAGAATATTCTCGTAGAGTTTCAGCCCGTTCCATGCCTCCAATCCCTAGTATTTCCAAGTTCTCCGACGAACTTTTCATAGCAACCAAGCCGGGTGACTGAATTTTTCTGGCCGCCGGCTTCAACCCATCTGTCCACCGTCGGCCAACCATTTCGATGCCTTTCACCCACCTTAGAACCATCATCCATGCTCTCTAGCTCTCTAGGAAGTTTTTGGTGCAATTTTCATGCAGAATAGGGTACCATAGGGGGTCACCAACTTGAACGAAACCCTAGACCCACTGCCACCATCGATTCCCGTTTCCGGCCATCCTCAGTGGGAGTAGACCCCATAGGCGGACTCCCCACCTTTATTTACTCCTTGGCGGCGAGTCTGGGACGGTTTGGTGGCTGGGAGGGACGCGCCGGCGAGGGCACCGCCAACCGTGATATGCCCACACCGACCATACCATCAAGTATACCGATTACATCAAGCAAGATGGAACAATCATCAAGTCAAGCTGCACCAGCTCATGTTGTCGATGGACCAATTACTCGTAGCCGAGCTAAACAGCTACAACAAGAGGTGCACGCGCTACTTTGTGAAATTCCATTTATTAATGAGAATTATATACTTCCTAAATCGTACATGTTTCTATTACTCAGGTTCACCAAGGAGGATGACAAGGACACGCCAAGACTGAACCAGAGAGGAGAACTACATCGAACCAGTTCGGCCTGGCAGAACTGTCATGAAGAAACAGTCATATCTCTTGATTCATAGAAGCTGTGAAGGTCCATGAGTACTTGTTGGAAAGGTGTTGAAGTCAACTTTCAAATGCCACTAAGTGCCGAGTGCTTTAGAGGTTCCAGCTTGGCAGCCGAGTGCTTTTGGTGCAGACTGTTCAGAAGATCAACAGTCAGCCTGATATCCAAGTTTCCGTGCGAAACTGTATCACTCTACAATATTTCGTGAAGCATGCTACACATTGTGTGAAAGGTTATCAAATTACCTTTCCAACGCATCTGGTCCCATGTCTTTTGGATGTCTCTAGGTGGAGTTATGATTAAAACACTGAAGACCACCCAGAAGGCCAGAAGACATGCGGGAAATTGATGACCACTGCATGAATGATCAAGCCAGTTGGCCTTCCACCTTCCCACGTGGATTTTTCAGTTCACATCTATTCTTAGACTAGTTGTTGGTATAAATATCCCTCTTTTGTAAGCCAAGGGAAACTCTTTGATGAATTAAGATTATTCCAGTGAAATTTGCAGCCGAGCTGCTTGAGTGTCTTACTCAACCCTTGTTCTTCCTTGTTCTTCTTGAACTTGTGGGGAGATCTCTCTGAGATCCACTAATTCGTGCTCTGCGGGTTCCAGTACGGCTGCCCCGTCTTGTGTGGATTAGCTCCGGTTGTGGTTCTGCGGTCGTTCGGAGATCGAGTCGAAGTCTTCACGGTTTCGGTGTCTCTCTCCCCGTCGCTTGGTCGCATCCAACCTTGGTCAGGTATAAAGCTAGTTATCCGCGCTGTTTCTACAGCAAGTTATCTTTTTCTTGAACCTCCTGTCGTGAAGATCGGGCCACCCTTCGCCGAACCAAATTCGGTTATCATATGGTAATCAGAGCTATCGTTGTCACGGTAGGTTCATTTTTTTTATCACCCACCCTCCCACCCTTTTTCAATCTGTTACAGTTTTCACTATCCACATATTCATCCCTGTGTTTATCTTTTACATATATTTGTTTGTCCTATAGTCCAAAGCCTAAAAAAAATATACCTATAGCCCTTTTGACGGTACTGTTATCTTGTGTTTGTGTTCTTCCAGTTGCTCGTCACCACCGTTTACCTATATCTTTTGTAATCAGCACCCCTGTTAGTGTTATAAAAAAAAGGAAGAAAGAATATAGTAAAAAAAAAGAGCACAAGTGAAAAGATTCTGAAGAATTTTGTGTTACGGTTGGGTGTTGAAATTTTCAGTTTTCATATCCAAGTTGGTGGTAATCTTGATAGCAGCAAAAAAAAATTCTTTTGAGCACATCTTTTTTTCACTTGATTGGCAGTACCATAGCCCGCCTTGTTCAACCACCTATAGCTCCACCAAAAACATAAACCGGGACTTCCGATTTGTACTCCTTACGGCCTCTTTACCACCTCCGTTGAAGCTGTCACACCAGCACCATCACAGTTCTTGAGATCAGGCAAGAACTTGGGTAAGTAAGAGGTGAGATCGAGTGTGTCCACATATATTTTTTTTCTTTCTTGCTGCTCCTAACATGGCAGGCTCAGATTCAAGTGTTCATGGTGGACACCATGGTGATAGGGAACCCCCTGTCTCACGGGATGAGATGCGTCGCATGGCTGATTCACTCATGGAGGCCATGGGCAGGCTCCTCGATGAGCGTCTTCCCGCGGCTGGAGGAGGTCGAGCATGTCGTGATCAAGAGGACCGTCATCGAGAGGTGTCCGGCGATGAGAATTCTGGTTTCAGCCATGAATTCAATCACTTCGGACATGGCCCTGACGGATCTGGTGGTGGTCGCCATGCTGATTTTAATAATTACCGTGGTGGGCGTCGCGCACATAGGCGCAATGCTGATGGTCGCCGTGTGCATTTTGAAGACGAAGAGTTTGAAGATCAAGATCATGAAGAAGGATCTCATGATGATGAAAATCCTTTCGGTCAAGGTGGCAGGTTTGTTCGGCGTCATCATCGTCGGCCTGCTGATTTTGAAGAAAGGGAATACCATCGTGGTCGACGTCCTCATGACAACCCAGATAACATCGCTCGTGTCAAATTGAATATTCCAAAGTTTACTGGAAAGGAGAATCCTGATGAATTTCTTGAATGGGCTGAGCAATGTGATCAAATATTCCGAGTACATAATCTTTCGGCTCAGCGCCGTGTGAATCTTGATTCGGTGGAATTCTCTGGATACGCTCTCACTTGGTGGAACCAAGTGCAGGAGAATCAACGTGATTTGGGACGTGGATATATCAATACATGGGAGGAGATGAAGCAAGTGATGAGAAGGCGATTCGTGCCATCTAGCTATCAGCGTGATCTCAGGAACCTGTTGCAAATGTTAAAGCAAGGGAAGAGATCAGTTGATGAGTATTTCAAGGAGATGGAGCTGCTGTTGGTGCGGGCAGGAATAAGAGAAGATGCAGAGTCAACAATGGCAAGATTTCTAGGAGGTCTTAATGAAGAAATTTCTGGTTTTGTGGAGATGTTTCCATATCGTACATTGCAGGATCTTGTTGATCAAGCTATGCGAACAGAGAAAAAGATTCAGCAAGAGTCACGTGGAAAATCTTATGGAAGTTATTCTATTGCTGCCCCATGGCGCAAACAGCAGTCAAGTACTTCCTATGGTGGTGGACGATCTCAAGGGGCTGCAGCCAAGTCTTCTCAATCATTTGTTCCATCGAAGATGGCAACCTCCACCGCGTCATCACCAACAACTCAGCAGCGACCCGCTGCAAGTTCAGCAGCCCACAGCAATGCCTCGGGAGGTACATCTTCTTCTCGAAGCAGAGAAATTGTATGCCATAAATGCCACGGCCGTGGGCACATTGCTGCCCAATGCCCAAGCAAGAGGACCATGTTGTTGAATGAGAAAGGTGAATGGGAATCCGAGAGTGATCCGGAGGATGCTGGACAGATATGTGATGAAGAAATTGAGGAGGAAGGGAATGAGATACAGCCTGAAGAAGGAGAACATAATTGCTTTATTTCTCTACGAGTGCTTAGTGTAACAGCAGAAAAAGAAGACAACGGGCAACGACATAATTTGTTCCATACACGTGGAATAATCAAAGATAAGGTGTGTCGCATCATCGTTGATAATGGTAGCTGCAACAATATTGCTAGCCAAGAATTGGTGGACAGATTGGGAATGAAACCACGGCGTCATCCTAGTCCATACAAGATGCAGTGGCTTAATGATTGTGGTGCGCTACGTGTCAGTCATACTGTGACTGTACCATTCTCTGTTGGTAAATATAATGATCATGTGGAGTGCGACGTGGTGCCTATGCAAGCCTGCCAGCTTCTGCTCGGTCGACCATGGCTATATGATCGTGATGTCCAGATTTTTGGAAGGACCAACAAGCTGTCTTTTGTGTACAAAGGAGAGCGAATTTCCTTGCTTCCTTTGACACCGGAAGAAATTTTGAATGATGATATCAGGAAGAAACAGCGCGAGAGCGAGCACCACTTGCGAGTGAGCCACAAAAATAGTAAGGAAGAGTGTCCACAGCCAAATCAAACCCCACAGCTGCAAGGAACCCAGAAACTGGGAAAAGAGGGTTTAGTAATGATGGCTAGGAAGGGGGATATCAAAGCATTGAGTGAACCCAATGCCATGTTCTTTGTACTTATGTACAAGGACACTTTTCTTTCTACTAATGCCTTACCCTCTACCCTGCCGAGTACTCTTTTGAATGTTTTGCAGGAATATGAAGATGTCTTTCCGGACGAAGTACCACCAGGACTGCCACCTAAGAGAGGGATCGAGCATCAAATTGACTTGGTTCCTGGTGCGTCACTTCCGAACAGGGCTGCATACCGCACCAACCCAGAGGAGACAAAAGAAATTCAGCGACAAGTGGAGGAATTGATGAAAAAAGGGTATGTACAGGAAAGTCTTTCCCCTTGTGCTGTCCCTGTTCTTTTAGTGCCTAAGAAAGATGGGTCTTGGAGACTATGTGTGGATTGTCGTGCAATTAACAACATCACAGTAAGATATAGGCATCCCATTCCTCGCTTAGATGACATGCTTGATGAACTTAGTGGTGCTAAATTTTTCACTAAAATTGACTTAAGAAGTGGCTATCATCAGATTCGTATGAAAGAAGGAGATGAGTGGAAAACAGCCTTCAAAACAAAATTTGGATTGTATGAATGGTTAGTGATGCCCTTCGGTTTAACCAATGCACCTAGTACATTTATGCGATTAATGAATCATGTGCTTAGAACTTTCATTGGTAAATTTGTTGTGGTTTATTTTGATGACATCCTAATCTACAGCAAGACACTTGAAGAACATGTTGCACATATCCAGAGCGTACTTGTTGTCCTGCGTGAACAAAAATTGTACGCTAACCTTGAGAAGTGCACTTTCTGCACCGACAAGGTAGTTTTCCTTGGTTTTGTTGTTTCAGGACAAGGCGTGGAGGTGGATGTTGAGAAAGTCAAGGCTATACACGAATGGAGGCCCCCACAGAACGTGAGCCAAGTGAGAAGCTTCCTTGGACTTGTTGGTTTCTACCGGCGCTTCGTGAAAGATTTCAGCACGATCGCTGCTCCAATCAATGAGCTGACCAAGAAAGACATACCATTCAAATGGGGAGAAGCACAACAAAATGCTTTTGAAGAATTAAAGAGGAAGCTCACAACATCCCCAGTCCTTGCACTTCCTGATTTCAACAAGACATTTGAAATTGAATGTGATGCAAGTGGAGTTGGGATTGGAGGCGTGCTGATGCAAGAAAAGAGACCAATTGCATTCTTCAGTGAAAAGCTAAGTGGCCCGACTTTGAATTATTCAGTTTATGATAAAGAATTATATGCTCTCGTTCGGGGTTTGGAAACTTGGCAACACTACCTTTATTCTAAAGAATTTATAATACATTCAGACCATGAATCATTGAAACATATTAAGGGACAACTAAAACTGAATAAACGACATGCTAAGTGGAGTGAATTTATTGAGTCCTTCCCTTATATTGTCAAATATAAGAAAGGTCAAGACAATATTGTAGCTGATGCTTTATCTCGACGTCATGCTTTGCTCACACAACTTGATGCTAAAATTCTTGGATTGGAAAGTATAAAGGAATTATATGCCACTGATTCGTACTTTGCTGAACCATATGCCAAGTGCCGTATTGGAAAAGGATGGGAAAAGTATCATGTGCATGATGGATTTTTATTTCGCACTAACAAACTTTGTATTCCAGATTGCTCTGTTCGACTTTTACTCGTGCAGGAAGCTCATGCAGGTGGACTTATGGGCCATTTTGGAGCCAAGAAGACGGAGCAAGTGCTGGCCGACCATTTCTTTTGGCCAAAAATGCGACGAGATGTAGAGAGACATGTTCTTCGCTGCGAAAACTGTCACAAAGCTAAGTCTCGTCTGAACCCTCATGGTTTATATACTCCCCTTCCTATTCCTAATGCACCTTGGGAGGATATTTCAATGGATTTTGTTCTTGGGTTACCACGAACCAAAGGGGGAAGGGATTCAATTTTTGTTGTGGTTGATCGTTTCAGCAAAATGGCACATTTTATTCCTTGCCACAAGAGCGACGATGCTTCCCGTATTGCTGATTATTTTTCAGGGAAATCGTGCGACTACATGGAATGTCACGTACCATTGTGTCGGATAGGGACACCAAGTTCTTGAGCTACTTTTGGAAGACATTGTGGGGCAAACTTGGGACAAAACTGTTGTTCTCCACAACATGTCATCCGCAAACGGACGGCCAAACTGAAGTTGTGAATCGAACACTATCAATGTTGCTCCGAGCTGTCCTTAAGAAGAATCTGAAACTATGGGAAGAAAGCTTGCCACACGTTGAGTTTGCATACAATAGGGCAGTACACTCAACCACCAAATTTTGTCCATTTGAAATTGTATATGGATTCACACCCACTGCTCCCATAGATCTTTTGTCTCTACCCATGCAGGAACGTGTGAACTTTGATGCAAGCAAGCGAGCTGAATTTGTCAAGAACATTCATGATAGGGCTCGGGCCAATATTGAAAAGATGACCAAGAAGTATGAGAAGCACACTAACAAGGGTCGCAGGAAGGTGTTGTTCGAACCAGGGGACTTGGTTTGGGTGCACCTTCGAAAGGATCGTTTTCCAGAGCTGCGCAAGAACAAGTTGCAACCCCGGGCTGACGGACCATTCAAAGTTCTGCGCAAGATCAATGACAACGCTTATGAAATTGATCTGCCAAGTACTTATGGTGTAAGTACCAGTTTCAATGTGTCCGACCTCTCTCCATTCTTTGGATTGGAAGAGTCGAGGGCGACTCTTTTTCAAGGGGGGGAGGATGATATGCCCACACCGACCATACCATCAAGTATACCGATTACATCAAGCAAGATGGAACAATCATCAAGTCAAGCTGCACCAGCTCATGTTGTCGATGGACCAATTACTCGTAGCCGAGCTAAACAGCTACAACAAGAGGTGCACGCGCTACTTTGTGAAATTCCATTTATTAATGAGAATTATATACTTCCTAAATCGTACATGTTTCTATTACTCAGGTTCACCAAGGAGGATGACAAGGACACGCCAAGACTGAACCAGAGAGGAGAACTACGTCGAACCAGTTCGGCCTGGCAGAACTGTCATGAAGAAACAGTCATATCTCTTGATTCATAGAAGCTGTGAAGGTCCATGAGTACTTGTTGGAAAGGTGTTGAAGTCAACTTTCAAATGCCACTAAGTGCCGAGTGCTTTAGAGGTTCCAGCTTGGCAGCCGAGTGCTTTTGGTGCAGACTGTTCAGAAGATCAACAGTCAGCCTGATATCCAAGTTTCCGTGCGAAACTGTATTACTCTACAATATTTCGTGAAGCATGCTACACATTGTGTGAAAGGTTATCAAATTATATTTCCAACGCATCTGGTCCCATGTCTTTTGGATATCTCTAGGTGGAGTTATGATTAAAACACTGAAGACCACCCAGAAGGCCAGAAGACATGCGGGAAATTGATGACCACTGCATGAATGATCAAGCCAGTTGGCCTTCCACCTTCCCACGTGGATTTTTCAGTTCACATCTATTCTTAGACTAGTTGTTGGTATAAATATCCCTCTTTTGTAAGCCAAGGGAAACTCTTTGATGAATTAAGATTATTCCAGTGAAATTTGCAGCCGAGCTGCTTGAGTGTCTTACTCAACCCTTGTTCTTCCTTGTTCTTCTTGAACTTGTGGGGAGATCTCTCTGAGATCCACTAATTCGTGCTCTGCGGGTTCCAGTACGGCTGCCCCGTCTTGTGTGGATTAGCTCTGGTTGTGGTTCTGCGGTCGTTCGGAGATCGAGTCGAAGTCTTCGCGGTTTCGGTGTCTCTCTCCCCGTCGCTTGGTCGCATCCAACCTTGGTCAGGTATAAAGCTAGTTATCCGCGCTGTTTCTACAGCAAGTTATCTTTTTCTTGAACCTCCTGTCGTGAAGATCGGGCCACCCTTCGCCGAACCAAATTCGGTGCATATCAAACCGTCTCCATGGGTGCCGCCGCTCTGTCTCTGGCCCGAGGAGGAAGAAGGCCTCCTTGGGGTCCGCTTGTCTGTGGAATATCTCGTTTGGCCGGATTTGCTACGGCCACATGATCCTATGTGTCCACACAGCATAACCTTGTGGCCTCCATGTTGCTGCCACTCCATTGGACCATTTATATCACGTGGGCCCAGCCTTTTTAAAGCCTTTTTCCCATTAGAAATAAATCCAGATTTAGTGCAACCTTAGAAAAATCATATCTCCTCTAATATTTGACCAAAATTACCAGATAAATTTGGTTAGACTCACTTGATCTCTACTTTCCAGTGGTGCTCTTGGATGGATATGAAAATCCCATGAATTCCCTCAATAATTCCATGAAATAAAATTCCTTTGGAATTATTTACTGATGATATACTTATTTTAAAATTCTCATTTTTGGAAAGATTGTTCTTCATAAACCTACGGATCTTCATTAAAATTTTGAGCATCATTGTACTTGATTTAATGGGTCTAATGGTGTTCCAAATGTCCATGTCTTTAAAAATAGGAAAACAACATAAACTAATTTTAGCTTTTTTTCCAAATTTGTAAATTCAATATCTCTATGTAGGAAGCTCAAAAAATAATGAAAAAATTTATTTAGACTCATAATATTTGTAAATTAATAAAAAGGTAAGTTTGAAGTATGAAAAAACCTCATGAATTTCTTAGTAATTCAGATAAGCCAAAATACTTATGGAATTCTGTAGAATACATATCCCACGAACTTCCTCTGAAATTTGGCATGCTGAGTTTCTACACAATATAGGAATTTCTGTAAAATTATCAGAGTCATTGGAGTTGATATTCTTTAGATTCTGCTAAATCATTCCAGCCTTACCATATGTTTAGAGTGTTAACTATGTCTTTTCTTCCAAAAACATTTCTTTGATCAAATTGCTGTTCCTCTCTGTTTTTTTACACAACAGAGACCCACACTTCTGTAATACTTAGTATTCATCACTCTTGAGTCATAACCCTGCTTGGTTCTTTAATTAATCACTTACATTATATCATTGTGCATTTTCATGTCGATAGCGTACACAACGAAGGAGTTCGACGAAGAACCACATTTGGAGCAGCAGGAGGTTTATTGGATTGTCAAGAAGTGACCCAGAAAGTTTCTAACATTTTCTGATAGTAGCAAGGCAAGCCCCGGTTTGCATTTAACCACATTTTGAACTTTTATTTGTATCACACTATATGGGTTAGCATGTATTGTGCATTTGGTCTATGTTTTCTTAGAGTTTTCCACTTGCATGACCAGAGAACCCACGAGAGATGGGTAGAATGTCAAGTCCTCAATCTTTTCTAGCTATGCTTAATTGTTGTAGTTACTTCGGTAGAAGTCGAGTAGTTGGAATCTACTCGCGAGTTCAGGAATTGGGATCACATGGGTTTGTTCAAGTGAGATATTCACCATTTATGTTTAATATGAGACCGGGCATAGAGTAGGAGCAGCAGGACATAGGGGCATGTGGGCTGTAGCTGTGCCTGTGTCGGTCAAGGACCGATCTGTGTGCGACCCTGTGGAGCAAGTTTGATTTGTACCAGAGTCATACTGGATATATGGGATCCATTAAACTAATGTACCTTGGGAAGCCTTTGTTGAGACTTTTTCGATCATCTCAGGCTTTTGGTTGTAGCACAGTAGATAGAAACTCGGTTCACGACATCTTCACAGCGGAGGGTGCACTGTGGGTAGGAATACTGTCCTAGATGATCGAATCGATTAAAACTTGGGCGGGACTTGGGAAAGGTTGCTGCGTACGATGTGTGTGGAGTGCACCTACGTGACTTCTGGTACGGGCGTACGTGTCTTGTATTCCAGGTATCTTTGATTTGAATCACCGTCCCTCACAGTTATTGAGTACCGCTTGTTCACTGCGTCGTGACGTAGTTAATTATGTGGAGCTAGATATTATTGAATCATGCTTAATGAATTAATCTTGTATTGATACTTGCAATGCTCTAGACAGGTTGCTCACTAAATTTACTTTACATGAAGCCTTAATTTGCTGCTAAAACTAAATATAAGGAGGACAAATTAACCAAGTCTTTTATTGCAAACTGTTGTCCTATATTACGTATATCCTGCAGACAGAGTTTCATATTTAGTGGAGACCGGTAAGTCTTGCTAAGATTCATGCTCACGATTGCTATATTAGTTGTTTTGCAGATACAAGCCTCTATGCTTATGATTATGGTTGTTCGATGAGACTTGGAATTCTCTGAGCATTATACTCACAGGAAACCATGCCACTGCCGTATGTTCTTCGTGTGGCTAGTGAGGAGCATCCGTAGGCTGGATGGCTTCTCTTTTGCTTATTAGACTTGAGTACAAGAGTTGTATTCTTATCTTCCGCTATAGTTTATTTTTATAAAATATTTGTAAACTGAACAACTTTATAAATTGCAGCCAATGATTTATGTGATAGATGTTCCATTCCGTGTGTGTTGTTGGGAGCTGCATCGCACGGCACCACCCAATACGATCCCTGGAAAGTGTGGATCCCGGTCCTCTGAAAGCATCTAGGCCCCCATGAGGTATGGTTTCGGTGATTAATGACAACCATTTGATTTTACTAATGAATTTGTGAATGCAAGGTCCCCATAATCACTTAATCAAATGAAATCAATATGTCATTGGAGACCCATATATAATCAATCTATGAGATCAAATCAAGACAAGAAGTGAAAGCTCTTATGTCAAAATCATTCAACTTTAAATTGACAACATTCAATGCTTGAAGATCATCAGAAATGCCTTTGCAACAAATATCAAAGGGTCAATCGAGCAAGATACAAAATCACTTAGAAACAACTCGAAGCAAACAAAATCAACTCACCGGATCAACGATGGTTCCAGAAATATACACATCAGTCGAGTTGGTTCAGCTGAAGAAGAAGACCTCAGAACAAAGCACTCACCGGATCATCCGATGTGAATGGCTCATCTACATCGGTCCATCAGTACAGTTTGCAATATCATTGGACCAAGTGTAGCACCGGATCATCCGATGTACAGAAATATACACATCGGTCAATCACTCCAGTAAGAATCAAGTTTGAGTCAATTCTGGAGGAAGAGCCACCGGATCATCCGATGAGAAGACAGAAGCAACATCGGTCTAACAACGGTCATATCTGACACAATGACGTCAGCTAAAGTAAACTTCACCGATGAGAACTAAAGGGGAGACATCGGATCATCCGGTGTTCACAGTAAAGTTCTGTCAGCCTACTTTTCCAACGGCTATTTCGGGGAGGCTTGCTATAAATACCCCCTAATCCTGTCATTTCGCAAAGTCTTGATCACCATACACTATCAACACATCCACAAGCGTTCAATACCAAGAGCAATCACTTCCACATTATTTCAATCACCTATACACCAAGAGTTAGGCTAGAACTAGCTAGAGAGAGAGCTTGTGTGCCTCCATTCTGGGTGAGTGGACTCTCTAGGATAGTGAGAGCCTCAAGGGAGTGCCCTTGGTGTTTGTAACTGTGAGGAGACTTCCGGAGCTTGCCAAGGCGTTTGTGGAAGCCCGGAGGGTCGAAGTTGTACAAGGCTTGAGCTCCACCTTGCCAAGGTTGGCAAACGGAGAGGAATAGTGAAGATCCCTCGTCTCGGTGACTTGGGTGTGGCAAAACCCTTTGGTGGGTGCCACAACGTGGATGTAGGAAGATATTGATGATCTTTCCTAACCATGGGATAAATCCTCGTGTCTCCTCGGGAGTTTGCATCCTCCTCCTTTCCCTTACGTTTATGCATTTTACATTCCGCAAAGTTCCTATTTACTTGAATGCATAGATAGTTTGCGTAGGGAATTGGGCTTTTAGGAATTAAGTTTTATTTCTTAGATTTTTTAAAGAAGCCCAATTCACCCCCCCTCTTGGGCATTTGATCCTTACAATTGGTATCAGAGCAAGGTTGCTCATAGGATCATTCTAGCTTCACCGCTAGAGAGCTAAAATGGCCAAGGTTGGGGGTTCGGTTCCTATCTTCGAGGGCAAGAACTTTGCCTATTGGAAAGCACGCATGCGCGCCTATCTAGAGGCTATTGCTCCCGAAGTATGGGAAGCGACTCACACGGGGTTTGGAGAACACAGCTATGTTGGTGATCAAATTAAATGGGATGCTAAAGCTAGGAATGCAATCTATGAGTGCATTAGTCAAGATGTTTTTTCTAGGATTGCTAGCAAGGAAAAGGCATGTGAAATTTGGGCTTGCTTGATAGAAATTCATGAGGGTTCCTCTCGTGTGAAAGAACTTAAATATCACATGCTTAAAGCAAAATATGATGAATTTAAGATGCTACCTCATGAAAATGTTAATGAGATGTTCTCTCGCTTGAATGTACTCATTGAAGAAATTAATGCTCTTGACATTGCTTCTCTTGGCAAGGGACTCATCAACCGCAAGATCATCATGCTCCTTCCCAAGCCAAAGTACAACATCATCAACTCCATGTTCCAAAAAGAGTCACTTGACCACATTGAAGTTTCGGGGCTCATTGGAGAAATTCACGCTCATGAGATGAGTGTGCTTGGGATGATGGAGCAATCATCCTCAAAAACAATTGCTCTAAAGGCCTCCACTAAGAAAACAAGCCTCAAGAAGAAGAAGGTGGTTGAGCCTAGCTCAAGTGAAGAAGAGCAAGTATCAAGTGAAGATGATGATGATGAGCTTGCATTGATGATGAGAAAGTTCTCACGCTTGATCTCCAAGATTACCAAGAAGGGATACACCTTTGATCCCAAGAAGAAAGCGTTTCTACCAAGGAGAGATGATCACAAGACTTGCTACAATTGTGGTGATCAAGGCCACATCTCCTATGATTGTCCAAAACCGGACAAAAGAAGAGAGAACTACAAGAGCAAGCATCGCAAGCTTGAAGAGAGTGATGATGATGAAGAAGAGGCCAAACCCAAACCAAGAGCCTTTGGGAAGAAGAAACATGACAAGGGCAAGAGGCAAGACTCTTCCCAAAGAAGAGAAATGGGCCACAAAAGGTGTTCATGTGTGAGGCAAATGAATAAGTCACCGACGAAGAAACAAGTGATGAAGAGAGTGAAGCGGAAGAAGAAAACTTGGCTGGCCTTGCCATTGCCAACAATGATGACTCACCTCTTCATCCACCGCCCATGTGCCTCATGGCAAAAGGTAACACTAAGATATGTGATGACTCTAGCAATGAAGAGCTTTCCCCCGATGATTTAACTTCTTTGATAAATGAATATCATGCTATCATTAAGAGGGAAAAGAGTAAGGTTAAAGCGCTTGAAGAAACTCGTGCTAAACTTGAGAGTGCTAACCTCGATTTGCTTGACAAGTATGAAAGCATACTCAAAGAGCATGACACGCTCAAATCCCATGTCAAGCAAATTGAGGAAGAAAAGGATAAAATCAAGTTAGACAATCATGAGCTTAACTTAGCACACCAAACACTCTTGGAAGAGCACAACAAGTTAATACAAGAACATCAAACACTTAACCTTGCTCATGACATGCTTGATCAAGATTTGAAAAATATAAAGAAGCAAACTCTTAATGATAGGATATCCATTACTTCTCATGTCACTAATGCCTTGAACAAGTCTTTGTCTTTGAAAGCAAATACTAGGGAGAAGGACTTGTTGGAAGAAATTGAGAGTCTCCGCACTAGTGTGGCTATACTTTCAAAAGGAGAAGTCAAGCACAAGGAAATTCTCTTCCAACAAGCAAAGGCCTTCAACAAGAGAGGACTTGGATCCTTCCCGGTGCCTAACAAAGGAAAGGTTCTCTCACCGGAGCTTAGAACAAGCTTCATCAAGGAAGTTGGTTCTTATTGCCAACATTGTGAGGTCACCGGTCACCACACAAGGGAGTGTCCTCTTCCTAACCGACCTTCTCCAAAGTTGCCTATAAATTACAAATATACTTTCAATGATCGCTATTATCTCTTAAGTAAAGTGGATGGCAAGGTGAAGGCTAGGTTCATCAGCAAAGACATGAAGGACATGAAGGGGAAGCTCCCCAAGAAACTTTGGGTCCCAAAAACACTTGTATCACACATACAAGGACCTAAGTTGGATTGGGTGCATAAAGTTAAAAATTGAATTCATGTGTGTAGGTGAACTACAAAGCCGGAGGAAAGCATTGGGTACTCGATAGCGGGTGCACCCAACATATGACCGACAATGATGGTATGTTCACCACCATAGAAAACCCCAGTAATCATGAACAAGTCACCTTTGGTGATAACTCTAAGGGAAAGGTAATTGGGTTAGGTAAAATTGCTATTTCAAATGATTTATCCATTTCCAATGTTTTGTATGTCAAGTCGCTTAGTTTTAATTTACTTTCCATTGCACAACTATGTGATCTTGGACTAACATGCACATTTAGCAAAAATGATGTTGTTGTGAGTAGTGAAACAAGCCAAGACATAGTCTTCAAAAGATTTCGGCATGGACATCTCTACCTAGTAGATTTCTCCAACAAGAATGCTAGCTTGACCACTTGCCTTTTCACTAAGACAAGTTTGGGATGGCTATGGCACCAACGCATAGCGCACATTGGAATGAGCAAACTCAAGAAGTCATTCAAGTTTAGGATGGTGACTGGCGTGAAGGATGTTACTTTTGAGAAGAAAAGCTTTGTAGCGCTTGTCAAGCCGGGAAGCAAGTTGCTTCACACCACCCAATGAAGACAATGGTGTCAACCTCCAAGCCACTTGAGCTACTCCACATGGACCTCTTTGGACCGTCCACATATCAAAGCCTTGGCGGTAACCTCTATTGTCTTGTTATAGTTGATGACTACTCTCGCTATGCTTGGACTCTATTTCTAGGTGACAAGAGTGAAACTCCGGAAGTGTTCAAGACCTTCGCCAACCGCGCTCAAAGGGAATTTCAACTTCCCATCATCAAGGTCCGGAGTGACAACGGCTCCGAATTCAAGAACTACAACATTGGGGAGTGGTGTGACCGTGAAGGAGTGAAACATGAGTTTTCGGCCACATACACTCCTCAACAAGATGGTGTCGTTGAAAGGAAGAACAAGACACTCATCACTCTTGCAAGAGCAATACTTCATGACTACGACACATCGGAGAAGTTTTGGGCCGAAGCAATCAACACGGCGTGCCATGCTGCAAATAGGGTCTACCTACATCGACTACATCAAAAGACCCCATACGAGCTTCTCATTGGGAGAAAGCCCAACATCTCCTACTTTCGAGTCTTTGGATGCAAGTGCTACATCTACTGCAAGAAGAGGCTCGGTAAGTTTGAAATAAGATGTGATGTTGGTATATTCCTTGGTTATGCATCAAACTCAAAAGCATATCGAGTATTCAACCAAACCTCCAGTTTAGTTGAGGAAAGTTATGATGTTGAGTTTGATGAGACTAATGGCTCCCAAGAGGAGAGTTTTGGTCATGATGAAATAGATGATGATCCTCTACGAGAAGCCATGAAGAACATGACCATTGGAGACATCAAGCCTGAAGTTGAGGAGAGCCATGATCAAGGGGGAGCTTCAAGTTCCAACAACAACACCTCCATGGCACCTCAAGTTGACGAAGAAGAAAAGGATGATCCATTGCCGACTCAAGACTCACAAGCACAACAACATCAAGAAGAAGAAGAAGTCCATGATCAAGTCCAACCACAAGAGGAGCAACACACATCACCTTCGCCAAGTGCTTCACAACCACTTATGAGGCATGGACACATCTCCAAGGCACATCCAATGGACCAAATCATTGTAAATCCGTCAAGGGGAGTAAGTACACGTTCTCGCCATTTCGCTCATTTTGTGAGCACTACTCGTTTGTTTCTTGTGTAGAACCCACTCATATTGACGAAGCACTCCAAGACCCAAATTGGGTGATGGCCATGCAAGAAGAACTCAACAACTTCATCTGCAATGAAGTTTGGGTTTTGGAGGAGCGACCCAAGGACAAGAACGTCATCGGAACAAAGTGGGTGTACCGCAACAAACAAGACGAGAATGGCGTTGTGGTCCGCAACAAGGCAAGACTTGTGGCCAAAGGGTTCTCGCAAGTTGAAGGACTAGACTTTGGGGAGACATTTGCCCCGGTCGCCCGGCTAGAAGCCATCCACATACTCCTTGCTTTTGCTTCACATCACAATATTAGACTTTATCAAATGGATGTGAAAAGTGCCTTTCTTAATGGTTACATTAACGAGCTTGTTTATGTTGAACAACCTCCCGGGTTTGAAGATCCGAGGAATCCTAATCATGTGTATAGGTTGCACAAGGCGCTCTACGGGCTCAAGCAAGCAGCTAGGGCGTGGTACGGGCGACTACGGGATTTCCTCATCATGCAAGGATTCAAGATCGGGAGGGTGGACACTACGCTCTTCACCAAAGACATCAACGGAGATTTGTTTATTTGTCAAATTTATGTTGATGATATTATTTTTGGTTCAACTAACGAAGCTCTTAGCCATGAGTTTGGCAAAATGATGTCTAGGGAATTCGAGATGTCAATGATTGGAGAGCTCAACTTCTTCCTTGGTTTTCAAATTAAGCAACTTCAAGAGGGGACCTTCGTCTATCAAGAGAAGTATACCAAGGACCTCTTGAAGAAATTTGAGATGGGAGATTGTAGCTCAAGAAGCACTCCAATGGCAACAAATTGTTATCTCGACGCGGATAAGGACGATAAACCTATTGACCAATCTAACTACCGTTCTATGATTGGCTCATTGCTTTATCTTACGGCATCTAGGCCCGATATCATGTTTAGTGTATGCTTGTGTGCTCGCTTTCAAGCGGCACCTAAAGAATCGCATAGGAAGGCGGTCTTTAGGATACTTAGGTATCTCAAGCATACCTCTAGTATGGGCTTGTGGTACCCTAAAGGTGCAAAATTCCACCTCTTGGGATACTCGGATTCGGACTTTGCCGGATGCCGCGTGGATCGCAATAGTACATCCGGTGGGTGCCACTTGCTTGGGCGTTCCCTAGTATCTTGGTCTAGCAAGAAGCAAAATTCCGTCGCCTTGTCCACGGCGGAAGCGGAATACATAGCGGGCGGTGCATGTTGTGCCCAAATTCTTTAAATGAAACAAACCCTTTTGGACTTTGGTATTAAACTTGGTTGTGTGCCTCTCCTTTGTGACAATGAAAGTGCGGTTAAGATAGCTAAAAACCCCGTTCAACACTCCCGCACTAAGCACATTGATATCCGCCATCATTTCTTGAGGGACCATGAAGCTAAGGGAGACATCGCATTGCGAGGTGTTAGGTCTGAAGAACAATTGGCGGATATCTTCACTAAACCACTTGATGAGAAAACTTTTTCTAGGCTAAGAAGTGAGTTAAATGTGCTAGATGCAACAAACGTCATGTAAGAATGCATCTCATATAGGTCTTGCCTAACTCTCAAAGGATAGGGGTGATCAAGGGTTAGCTTGGGATGGAGGTTCTTTTGGGTTTTCCCAAGGTTTGAAGAGTGGCTCTCCCTGAAGAAGCCTTTGAAAGGTTCAAATTTGGCAAGATAGATTTATTTTATGACTTGCATGATGCCTGCCATATAGACTTGTAATTTCTTGCACTATAAAATTGCTTGGCATTGCATACGGTAGACTGTCACAAAGGGGAACCCACCTCATGAGAAAGAGACTTGTTTGAAATGCAATATCTCAACTCATATGTGGTGGAAAGAACAAAATGTTAGGTGCGTTAATGCCTAGAGGAACATGCTCTAAAGAGATAGAAGTCTTCATACTCTACCTCACAAAGCATGGGCCTTACATTTTATTTGGATAATTTCCTCCTACTTTTCTCGATGTTCCATTTGCTTTAAGGCCTAGCCAAGTTATTGGCATATTAGTATCTTTGAGGGGTAAGGGGTTCCCCAAAAAGTCCTAAGACATGTGTTTCTCATTGTTTGTTTGTTTGGTCAAAGGACATATATGGGATGTTGCTGTTTTGTAGTCATCGGATTATCCGATGCTTAGGTCAGACCATCATCGGATTAGTTGGTGTTCAAAAGCCAAGGGTCAGTTCAGTCAGTATCTCAAATGATCCAACGAGTTCACTCTGAAAAACATCGGTCCATCCGATGTTTACATTTCTGGAACTTTGATGAAATCCATCGATGATATTCCCTTCCACGTCGGTCCATCCGATGTCAACGGTATCTTTTTGAATACCTATACTGTGACATTCGACCGATGCTATCTCTTTGCACGTCGGACCATCCGGTGTCAACGGCACTCTTTTGAATACCCTTACTGTGCCATTCGACCGATGCTTCTATCGTCTATACATCGGTCCATGCGGTGTTAAAATTTCGGCTAAGGTTTGGGACCCACTATTTAAATGGTCGCTCGCCTCCGTCATTTCTCTCTCCCCGATCCCATCTTCCCTTCGCCGCCTCCTCCCGTGCAACACCAGCCGCCCCATGCGCACACCTCGCCGTCGTGGTGCCTCCACGGTCGCCGTTTCTTCATCGCTAGGGTTGCCGATCGTGATCGTTCTTCATTCTTGTGCATCACCCGATCGCAATGGCTTGCGACAAGAAGAACAAGGGCATGGCCATTGCGGAGCCGGCCGCGAAGAAGCAGAAGCTCTCCAAGGAGGAGAAGAAGGCGTTGATGGCCGCTCGCACCGCCGAGGAGCGTGAGCGTGGCCGAGGAGGATCGCTGAGGATCCATGAGGCTCGTCCGAGGCAGCCTCCCGTGATCGATGAGTCCGAGGCCGAAGAAGAGCCGGAAGAGCCACTTGTCTGCCGGCGCTCAGCCCGGACCCGTGGGGGACATCCCCCAGCAGCACCACGTCCGAGACCGACGGCTGCCAATCGTCGTGAGGACAGGGAGGGCCAGAGAGCCATCTACGAGATGGACACCACCGTCCGTGTCAGTGAAGGTGTCCGTTTGGCTGATTACCGGAAGATGAAGGCCAAGCATCTCCGAAGACTCAGATGGAGTATCTTGCTTGAGGAGTGGTACCCGCAGCCCAGAGAGGCCCTGGTGGACAGTCATTTCTGGACCGTGACACAGGCGTCACTCTACAAGACCTACAAACGCCGCGGCCACAAGCTATTCCAGCACAACTTTCTGGATTGGCATCAGCTAGCCCTCGCAGCAGAGACGGAGATACGTCCCTACTTTGAGAGGTATAGAGGGCTGTTGCACCTGATGTCCTATGAGAGGAGTGCTCTTGTGGAGGACTGGGTACGCGTGTTCTACGCTACCCTCTACGTCTTTGAGGGCCGCAGATCGATTGACTTCATGTTCATGGGCCAGCACTATCACTTGACGAGGCAGACACTGGCACAACTGCTAGGAGTGGACCTGCACGACACTTGCGTCTATGAGAGAGTGTATGGTCAGGCAGACCCACCGAGGAGGCCGCTCACTAGAGGAGTGGCACCAACTCTGGAGGAGATCCGCTCTTTGTTTGGCCCGACCTTCTCTCCAGACCAGCCGAGGGTACCGACTCTGTTGACCCCAGCTGCGCGCACAGTGCACCTCACCTTGCGCCGCACGCTCTTGCCGAGGTCAGGTTACTTAGAGGGGTTCGCCAGTCTGTAGCAGACCCTCCTGTTCTACATCATGAACGGGATGGAGTTTGATATAGTGGACATCCTCATATGCGAGATGGAGGACGTGATCACAGATGGAGTGGGGATGATGAGGCAGCTCGTGTATGGACACTGGATCAGCTACCTGCTCTCCATGATGGTCCCTGGGGAGTCCGCCGTGCATGACCATCTCACTGACGAGAGTGTCACACGGTTCGGTCACTACCGTGCCCCAGCTCCTGGAGACCGCCGCCTTGGTCGTCCAGTCGAGCGACAGTCAGGGCTCGGCTATTTGAAGAGGACTGGTCGGATTTGGAGAAGGAGGATGAGAGGCTGGCTGAGGCAGAGGCTCAGGGTGAGGACTTGCAGCACATATGGTCCGAGAGCGACACGGATGACAGTGTTGAGAAGTACTTCCCTCCTCCTCCCTCACCCAGGCAGCACGACGCGGAGGCTGGAGGCTCTACAGTGCCACCACCTACTCCACCTCCCGTCACCGAGGCACAGGTCACTCAGCCATCAGAGCTCACTTCGCTCCTGCAGCAGATGGTTGAGCAGCAGTGCCTGGACCGGCTTGCAGCTGAGCAGGCCCGAGCGGAGCAGGCCGCACGCCTTTTGGAGCTCCAGCAGCAACGGCAGGAGATGCAGCGCCAGATCGCCCGTGAGAGGTGTGAGGACACTGACCGGCTGACTGGGCTCAATGACCAAATGCACCAGCGCACCCTCGACCAGCAGCAGCAGACGCAGCAGGCGATGATGGGCTGAAAAATCTTCAGGTAACCATGATGGATAGGATTTATTCTCTATCCTTTGGACTTGAACGATCCAATTTCGAATCTTGTTGGAGATTCTTTATCTGGCTTTGACGTATGGGGCCCTTTCCCCACTGTTTGAGAAAAGTTGTGCATCTTTCCTTTACATCTGAACAGGAGTTGATCACCAACCTCTACACCCAGACCGGGATTGCCCTTCCGTTGCAGCTGCCAGGCGTCGTTCCACCACCACCAGTCCTGGCTCCAGCTGCAGCTCCGATGCCGACTACGCCGATCCCTTCGATCAGCATGTCTCCACTGCTGGCTTCGGGCACACCGATTCACTCTCCGATGCCGGCCATGACACTGTTCCAGCAGACGCTGGCATCCGTCGCTAGTGCCCCTGTTCCAGTAGCACCTACCCAACAGGCACCTCCGACAGCTCCTACGGCCCTGACAGCTCCTTCCACTACTCCAGGCAGCAGCTCCGAGGACAGCGACAATGACCAGTTCGTCATCGCGCCTAGTACTCAGGGTCCTTAGGCACTCGGATCCCTTTTTGGTGTCTTGATGCCAAAGGGGGAGAAGAGTTAGAGGAGTCAGGGGGAGGAGAGCTTAGTCTCAGGGGGAGTGTCTTAGCTTTAGGGGGAGTCCTTATCATTTTTGTATCATTTTTGTAATTCGATACTTTTGCTACTCATTTGGTGTTTATTAAGTACTCTTAAGTTATTAATCGATTGAGCTTATTTGATGTCTATCTATATCTTGTGATCACTTGATTTTGAGCCTTCAAATTTTAGGTGTGATAATCTTGAATTCATTACATATCCGTTTAAGTTTCATTCTATCAAATTCATTACTATTGCGCTTTAATTGTTGTGTTGTCATCAATCACCAAAAAGGGGGAGATTGAAAGTATCTAGGCCCCCATGAGGTATGTTTCGGTGATTAATGACAACCATTGGATTTTACTAATGAATTTGTGAATGCAAGGTCCCCATAATCACTCAATCAAATGAAATCAATATGTCATTGGAGATCCATATACAATCAATCTATGAGATCAAATCAAGACAAGATGTGAAAGCTCTTATGTCAAAATCATTCAACTTTAAATTGACAACATTCAATGCTTGATGATCATCAGAAATGCCTTTGCAACAAATATCAAAGAGGTCAATCGAGCAAGATACAAAATCACTTAGAAACAACTCGAAGCAAACAAAATCAACTCACCGGATCAACCGATGGTTCCAGAAATATACACATCGGTCGAGTTGGTTCAGCCGAAGAAGAAGACCTCAGAACAAAACACTCACCAGATCATCCGATGTGAATGGCTCATCTAATCGGTCCATCAGTACAGTTTGCAATATCATTGGACCAAGTGTAGCACCGGATCATCCGATGTACAAAAATATACACATCGGTCAATCACTCCAGTAAGCATCAAGTTTGAGTCAATTCTGGAGGAAGAGCCACCGGATCATCCGATGAGAAGACAGGAGCAACATCGGTCTAACAACGGTCATATCTGACACAATGACGTCAGCTAAAGTAAACTTGAACGATGATAACTAAAGGGGAGACATCGGATCATCCGGTGTTCACAGTAAAGTTCTGTCAGCCTACTTTTCCAACGGCTATTTCGGGGATGCTGGCTATAAATACCCCCTAATCCTGTCATTTCGCAAAGTCTTGGTCACTAGACACTATCAACACATCCACAAGCGTTCAAGACCAAGAGCAATCACTTCCACATCATTTCGATCACCTATACACCAAGAGTTAGGCTAGAACTAGCTAGAGAGAGAGCTTGTGTGCCTCCATTCTGGGTGAGTGGACTCTCTAGGATAGTGAGAGCCTCAAGGGAGTGCCCTTGGTGTTTGTAAATGTGAGGAGACTTCCGGAGCTTGCCAAGGCGTTTGTGGAAGCCCGGATGGTCGAAGTTGTACAAGGCTTGAGCTCCACCTTGCCAAGGTTGGCAAACGGAGAGGAATAGTGAAGATCCCTCGTCTCGGTGACTTGGGTGTGGCAAAACCCTTTGGTGGGTGCCACAACGTGGATGTAGGAAGATCTTGACGATCTTGTCGAACCACGGGATAAATCCTCGTGTCTCCTTGGGAGTTTGCATCCTCCTCCTTTCCCTTACGTTTATGCATTTTTCATTCTGCAAAGTTCCTATTTACTTGAATGCATAGATAGTTTGCGTAGGGAATTGGGCTTTTAGGAATTAAGTTTTATTGCTTAGATTTTTTAAAGAAGCCCAATTCACCCCCCTCTTGGGCATTCGATCCTTACATCCTCACAGCCTGGTATCAGAGCCTGGTATCAGAACTAGTGTATACAAGAGAGAATGCCTGAGTGCTTTGTGTAGTGAAGTGAGGGGGTCGACCGACCTGGTCAGTGCACCATCTGCGGTGTACTTCCTCCAGATGGCTGACAGGTGGGTCCTCTGACTATTTCAGGGGGTTACGCCATTGGATGCCCTCGGATACTCCTGTAGCTGGGCCATTTGATCAATGTGCTGCCACATGTCAGCGTCTCATTGTCTGGGAATGTATTATTTAGGGTTCCTCACTTGAACTCACTTCATTTCTGTATAGAATACATGCATGCACCATTTTCTCCAAGTACAAGTAGAACTAGGTTATTTCTAAAAGCAACGCGTGTAAGAAATGTCTACTCCATCACATAATTGAGATATATTGACGGTCGAAATTGGTACTTAACGACCGTCAACAAGCTCCTGCAAGATTATCCTTTGCTCGTCTCGAAACAATGTTAAATACTTAGTTTGTTGGTCAGGAGTTGCTACTATGTCCTATGCCCCAATAGTACCAAATGCACAATTAAACATTCTACCTTGTATTTAATAAATTGGCAATGGTACTCACCCTTTACCTTAGTCCTCAATGGGCTTTTTCCTTATCCTATACTTGGGTGGTTGAAAGATAGAACATTTCACAAAGAATGCATTATTCCTAGTGTATAAGTTCCACTCAAACCTCAGAGAATTTCAAATGATTTTCAAAATCAGGCTTAAGTTCGTCAAATGATACTCTCAATCACTCCTTTATGTAAGAGGATTTTTCCTCACCAAGGCAATGCCGTTCTTGTCCTATATCTAAATAAGACTTTTTGTGGATCTTAGTAGGTAACAAGAGTAGGGATATTTGCAACATATATATTGCTAAGTAAAAAGAGTAAGCCTTAGGAGAAAACAAATCATACATCTAGATCAAGATTGTGCAAGTGTGGTGAAATATTTATGGTGGTGGAAGATGACTCCTTTTTATGCACTCTCTTTATTGTAGGGATGAAGCATGGCTACTTTTTTTCTCATGCTCATTCCTTGATAGCATGCTTCTTCTTTTTTTCATAGCCATGCCTTCTACTCCCTTTCTTTTCAAGTAAAATTGAAGAGAGTTTTTGGCATTGAGTAGATGGAGTATCTTTTGGAGGTGGAGAATGGAAAGATGAAAATTTGCTAACTTCCAGTGTAGAAGTTTAATACGTGCACGTGTGTAATCTTGATCATGGAAGTACGAAAAGATTCTCACATAGGTCTATACTAGTTTGACTAGGCTCAATGTGAAAACAAATAGCATATCCATGGGGTTTATCAAATTGAAATATCATATGGCTTTGGTAGGAAATTAAAATCAAATGAGGAACTTCATTTTAAACCAATTTTGAAATTTCTCTGGATATTAAGTTTCACTTTGATCAGGAAACTAGCAGGCCTATGTTCTATATCATATCTCACAACAACCTAGAATTGGATGATGCTTATGCTACACAAAATTTCTAAGTTCTAGGTGAAGTACTTAAAGCTAATAAACTCAACAGATGGAGAATATTAAATTGTAACTTAGTACTAAGGAAGGATAAAACAAAGCAACTATTCATCATTCCAACTTATGAAGGAATCAATCATTTTCACCGCACATCTTTTATTTTATTAAATTCTATCCTAGTGTTTTTTATTAAATGCAGTGATGTGGAAAAGGGAAAAATGAAATGCATGGTGGGTTGTGATACAAGTTATCTCAAGTGGGGGTCCTCTTTCAAGCTTGTTCTTGGTCAAGTTCCGCATAGGGGTTGAAACCCTAACGGTGGAGGTAGGTCATGATGTTGGCCTAACCTTGTTGCAGCATGGCTTTGACATTGGAGGGTTGAGTGTCGATGTTGTGTTGCCTCTCATGGGTGCCATGAGTCTGGTCGAGGAAAGTGTTGTCGATGTCACTCATCCACACCTCAAGGTCTCGCATGCATTGGGTGTCATTCATTCCTTGACTAAGGTCAAAATAACCATTTGTCATAGAGGAATAAGGTGCACCCATCATGTGTTGGGTGTGATCCGGCATTCCTTGGCTAAGGTCAAAATAACCTTTAGCCACAAAGTAACAACGTGCACCCAACATGTTTTGGGTGTGATCTATCATTCCTTGGCTAAGGTTAAAATAATGTTAAGCCACAGAGGAACAATGTGCACCCAACGATGGTGGACACTCCCTTGAGCTTGAATGAGTGCTTAGAATAGTTGGGAGCATAGAGGTCCCACTTATTCATAGCAGCCCATTGGTTGCTCATGGAAGGTTTCCATGTCAAACCCCCGGTCTCGTAAAGCTATGTTTGGCCCTCAGGATTAGATCCCGATAGGTTTCAACCATCCTCGGTTACTCATTGGCCAAGAGATATTGAAATGGTACCTCCAAATCTTCAACAATCGACTTCCTGTATGCCTACATATAAACATTACTCCTGCAAGTTCCCCCTTGGATAGAGAGGGATGGTTAGCTCCGGGCACTTGTACAGCTGAAACTTCAGGTTAGATAACTAAATTCCATTTGTACATTCGGGGAAGAAAAGCAACAAAGATACAGGTCCAATTTTGAGTGCATACAAAAATAATGTACTATTCATTGATATAAGAGTGGAGTCTTATAAATTAATAAATTTGCCCATTTTCTAAAGCTCCTACTCATAGCAATGCAAGTGATAGGTGTACATTTATGCGTCCCTCCATCTTGAATTTTTTAACCATCTTTACTTTTTAAAAGAGCAAGTATTTAATATTTGGATCATGGCAAACGAGTTTCTCAATTTTATCCTCCTAAACATTTATAATGTCTTGCCTAAGAATTTAAATATAGTGATCCATGTATGAATGTATCTCAAATCAAAATTATGGACATGACTATTCCTAGGTTGCTACATGCCAAATGAACCATTAAGTTAATCCATACATTTTGTTTACTAAACCTAAGCATAAGACGTCTAATCAATTTAAACAATGCTTATGAATTTCTAGGTACTTGTTCAAATTTATTCCCAAGTAAGGTGACATTCCTTTTGAAAAATCAAAAGGCAATACCAACATTTACTGTCGTGAAGATGCATAAGACTTGAATGATGAGGAGGTGTAAATCTACCTCGCCAATGTAAGAAAAAATCATTCAATCATATTGAAATCCATACAAAGGAAAATTTTAAACCCGTACCTCAATTGAAGAGCAGTTCGGGTTGAAGGTCGTTGTCTGTGAAATTCATGACCATGGGTTTTGATGTAGCCTTCATGTCTGGTATCTTTTGCCAAGTTGAGGATGGAGTTGAATGAGCTTCATCATGCTCCTCCATTGGGCCATCATCTTGAGCATTCCTCTACCATGAACTCAAAACGAGATCGGTGGAGGGATATAGAAAGTTAGCTAGAGGGGGGTGTGAATAGGCTAAAACCTGAAAATTGGCTTAATAAAACTTGATTAGAAGATAGAGGGCAGACTAGTCCGGACAGGTAAGTTAAACGAACAAAAGGTGAGATATTTCTTGGATTTTAGGATATCTACTTAGTGTAGAGGTAAATATACAACCTAGAAGTATAGTGTAGTAGATGAACGAAGATGAAACAACAAGAACTAGGTGGATCAAGGGTTTTATGCGAAGAACGTGAAGAACCCTAAAAGTGATCTAATGAAGAACGGAGGACAAATCAAGGCATAAGACACAAGATTTTATCCCGAGGTTCATCTTCACGGAGAAGCCTACATCCCCATTGAGGAGTCCACAAAGGACCGGGTTCTTCTCGGCCCTATCCTCACCAAACCACCACAAAGGCTGACTTGTTCTTCCACTAAATCACGGGTGATCACAACAATCCAAGGGGCAACTCACAATCTGAGGCTCCCACAAAGTTACAACACCAAGAACTCACAAGTCAAGACTAAAATAAACTTGAATCAACAGATGAAAGTGAGAGAATCAACCAAGAGCTCAAGTCAAAGCACAACCCTTCTCTCTTCTCTCCCAAATCTCACAAACCCTCAAGTCGCTCTTAGGGCTTAAAGATGTAAAGAGAAAGGTTTAGGAGGGCTCTTAGAAGGCTATGAGGGTGCTAGGATTCGAGAGAGGGCTTGTGAAAGCTGTGGAATCCCTATTAATATGGGTCCCAACACTTAGCCATTGCCAGCAGAAAAAGTGCGGACAAGTCTGGCCTTGGACCCAGGACTAGTCTGGCCTGTGGGGACTAGTGATGTCACCCTTGAACAACCAAAAAGTCCCTTGACACCTTTTGAATTCAAAAGGTCACAACACCATGGACCAGTCCGTCCAAGAACGGACTAGTCCGATCTCACATAAACCTTTTGTTCCGAGTGAGAACGGACAAATCTGGTTCGCCGGACTAGTCCGGCCCTAGAGGGCGGATAAGTTCGGCCTTCTAGAACTTAGTCCTAGCAGCCAACTCTTCAACTCCAAATGGACTACTCTGTCCCAGAACAGACTAGTCCAATCTCACACAGTACCTCTTGATCCGTGCAGAAACAAACAAGTCCGCTTGGGCAGACTAGTTTGACCCTTAGGGCAGACTAGTCGACCTTTCAGGACTTAGTCCCAAAAATGCTCTGACCCGCTCACCATGGACTAGTCTATCCCCAAACAGACATGTCCGAACTCGCACATTACCTCTTGTTCCACCTTACATCGGATCAGTCCGATGTGGCCGGTCTAGTCCGACTTTCCATTCAGGACAAGTCCCGACCCTGTCCTTAGGGCTGCCTCAACTCATCTTTACAACTAAACCTATTTGAACTAAGAGATCTTAGGTGACTCTCAACACATTGACATATTGAAAACACTCACATCATAAGCTAAAAATCAACACAAATAGTTTTAAACCCTAAATTCTACTCTTCAAGTTTTTTTGCCTTTTTCCTTCTTTTTTCTTTTTGAGTGTATCCAACTCCGTCCAACGTTAAATCAATTGTACTTACACTTGCAACTCCCATTAGTCCCTTAAGTTTTGTCATTAATCATCAAAACCCACGGGGATTTAGCCTAGATGTACTTTCAATCTCCCCCTTTTTTGTGATTGATGACAACACATTGAGGTTTTTGATAAAAATATGTAAGTAAGTTTGTTTTCACAACTCACAATTGTATAAAGAGCTCTCCATAAATGTGTGCATGATTGATTTGCAATAAGAGTAATGCACAATAATGAAATCTGTGGGAGTTTTATACATTTGTGTGTTATTGTGGGGTGCCTACATGTGATGCAAGAGTTGAGATGTGATAAATAATAGTGAAACATGAATCTCAAGTGAATTTTAACATCATCAAACTTATGGACGAATTGTGAGAAAAATAGAATCATATTTAATTAAGATTGACATAAGTAGCACAATAGTAATCAATATAGAGTTTTAAAAGTCACTATAACCTAAAGTGCGAGAATATAGCAAAGTAAAATATAACAAAGTCTATGGATCTAGTAGCACTCCCCCTCAATATCTCCCCCTTTGGCACCAAGACACCAAAAATGAAAAAGATTAAGGGAGAAGAGAGGAGAGAGCCTAAAGGTACTCGTCGTCACTCTCACTCTCCTCACCACGGCCTTGGTCGCTTTGGGTTGCCTCTTCATCTTCTTCCTCTTCCCCATTGTCTTCATCGTCTTCAACCACAACTTATTCAATGTTGGGAGTGTCACTATAAGAGCGACCCCCACCATCAAAGAGAGCAAGCTCCGCCTGAGAGAGCTCTGAAAAAAGTGTGATTTCTTCATCTTCAGAGGCATTCGGGGACATTGGAATGTTCGCCTTATCACATAGCTTCCTCATGTATTTCTCTTGCCTTTGAGCCATCCTTTGAGTGCGGACTTCCACCTTGCGGAACGAGGTGAAAATTGACTTGAGAAATTTAAGAATAGTGCTTGAAGATTTGTCAGAGGAGGAGGTGGGAGTGAGAGGAGGAGGCACAAAGGAGGTACCCCTCCGAGAAGCTCTACATATCTTTGGAACTGGAGGAGGAATCTGAGGGTGGAGGGCTCGATGCTTCACATCCTTGACAAACTCCAACCCCGATACTTTCTCAATAAGGCACATGATGAAGGGATCATACCCACGAACGGTTAGGAGTATGCGATATGTTGAAGATGTCATTGTAGATGTAATAAAAACATTGAACTTATCGTCTTCAACAATCAACCTCATCAAATGCCCCAAGTTCTCTTGAATCATCCCTGCATCACCATCCTTAGGTGTTAAGGTCATTTTCGATATCCGATTGAGCACAATAAAGAAGGGGCGGAGGATTTTGGTTGTTGGGGGATTGTAGAAGCCAACCTCGTACATAAATTCCATTTCCCCCAAATCCATGGCCTTGAGATTGTGAATAGTGAGCTTGTAGTTCAAGTGTTCCTCAAGTCCAAGAATATTAGTAAAGTCACCATAAAGGACATGTCATTGGACTCCGTCGGTCATCCAATTAATCTTAATATCACCATAAGTTGAAAAGTAACATGTTGTATAAAACTGGGCTATGACCTTAGTGTTCCAATTATATTGGAACCGCATAAACTCCTTTAGCCCATGGTGCTCAGCTGCCTCAATCACTTCATTAGAAGCTTGATGGCTCTTCTTAGCCATGTATGGCCAATCCACCCATTGAGCATCTACCACTAGCGTCTTCATCCTCAAATAGGAAAGTCAGTAAAAATCATAGTGAATGTCACACCAGAAGTGGTGATCCGCTGTGGCCTTCTCATAGTTATACACGTTTTTCTCTCGAAACATCATGGCCTTCTCTGACCCTTCTCCTTGGGATATGTTTCTTGAGAGCTTTGGTTGGCGATTTGGGTCATGAGTAGATGGGGTCATCACAAGAGGTCCAATCGAACCTCGAGGTGGAGCGAAACTGACCCAGTATCACGATTGACCGGATTCCGGTTGGCCAAAGCTTTCTCCCTTGGAGGTGCCTTCCTAGCAGGTACTTAGTTGAAACCTTTTATTTCCCTTGCTCGCTCTATTAGCTACAGTCTCATCCATTAAACATTTTCCTTTGTATACCGCTTGGGTCCCTTCCTTTTCACCAATAGTGACTAGCCTATTCCTTCGACTAGTTTGAGCCTCAACGGCTTGGGCTTGGGCAGCATAGCAGTCATGCTTCTTCTTAGTACGATCTTCGTGATGGGCGAGCTCTTGAGCTATGGCCACATCTGCCTCCGCACAGAGGTGATATGCCACTTGGCGGGCTACCTCTTTCTCTGGGTCAGAGAGAGGAGAGTCGTCACATCGAGACATGCTGAAAGACCAATGTCAAGAATATATGAGTAGAGAGCAAGTGATTATTGCAATAGAAGTGCAGCAAATCCACTAAGTTAGGGGCTAACCCTAGGATAGGCTAGACTTGTCTGGTCCCTAGCCGGACTAGTCCGGTCTGGAACAAACTTCTCCGTCCTTGGTTCAGACTAGTCCATACCTCCCAGTGTTAAACCCTAACTTAATGATTTTTCTACAAATCTCGATGAAATGTTGCAATATTGTAAGGATAGAGTCACAATGTAATGATGAGGCAATGGAAGTCCTAAGTCATGGAATGAAACACCTAGGATTGAAGGAATCGAAGAGGTTAGGGTTTTTCTCAAAAAGTACCTTGAGGGTTAAATTCGAGCAAAACTTTGGATCAATGTCCGGAGAAGTCCGATAATCGACTTCTCGAGGCTTCAAACAAGGTGAGTCACAAATTCTTTGAGGATTTTGGTGGAAAACCTCAAAATTCGCCAATGGGGGTGAGTTTGAGGAGAGAGACGCGCGAGGAATGTTACGGAGGAGTGGAGGATTTGGGCCCGACGCTTGGGGGGTTTAAGTACCCAAAAGCCGGGTAAGTCCGGTGGGGATACCGGACATATCCGAGGACCAGACCAGGTCCGAACTTACTTGGAAGTCCGAACACGTCAGGTGACGGGCCGAACTAGTCTGTTGTGGACTTGTCTGTGCCTGTCTAGAAATGTCTAGGAGGCTAGATGTAGGATTGAAGAGCACATGAAAAGCTACCAGAGGGGGGTGAAAGGCAGATTGAAACTTTTTCAGTGGAAGCAACAAAAACCCCCTGGTAGAAAATAAATCTGATAGAGAAAATGTGTGTGCTAGTCTTTCCGTCATATTCAAAACGTGACAAATTAGTGTAGATAGTAGAGAATCAAGTCACGAAGACATGACAACAAGAATCACGAGAAAATGTTGTGTAAAACTCAAGTTATGATAATTCATAAGCAAAGGTCAATCTATTCTAACAAAGAGCAAACAGATCTATTATACTGCAAAGAAACTCGTGTAACGCAAAAACCATAAATCCAATGATCGTGAAATTTCCACATATGATAGAGTATCTAGTTGTGAAGACAACAAAAAAAAGAATCACATCAATTGGTCCTGTGAAACACGAGTTATGATCAAAACACCAAAGAAAGGTTGGGCAGCGCAGAAACTCGACGAAAAAGACTTGACGAGAACAAGTCAGACAAACAAGGCACAAAGCTCCTCTAAACTACAAATTTTATTCACTAAATACACAAGAGGAACAGCTCCAAAGCCATGGTCACCACGATCCTTGGCCTCCCTTGCTTATATAGCCAGCCCTTAGGCCAATCCAATCCAAATTAGGACTCCTACTCCTACATGGATTCAAACTCTAACTTTCCATAACTGCTCAACACTCTTTCATGCGCAGATAGAAGCAATATTAAGACTTCCAAACACCGTAGGAACATCCCAAACATTCCTAAAACAACTCTACTTCGTATCTAACATGAAATCCTATCATAACCAACTCAAATCTTTCCATATTTGAGCCATAACCGCCTCCAACCGCAACTTGAGCGCATAATCCAACCGATTGGACCTTTCCGGCCATATCTTCATGTCCACTTCTCTTCATCATGCCTTGTAACAATGTAGACATGTCCATGCACCGCTTGCACACATGCAAACACTTTCCAAAACGTTTACGATACCTTCATCTGTATTGTTCTTGACCCAAACATGTTGCATGACCTCTCGATCAACTCAACCACAAGTCATTCTGAACTTGGTTGTTGAACCTCATCTTTTCCCTAAGACTAGTTCAATGGATCTCCATCACCAGACATGTCTTGACCTCAAGCAACACCTGCACATGAATAAACATTCACTTTTTTTTTGAGCTCAAGTCCGCGACATGACTCACGTTAGTCTGAAAACGACAACACCTTACGTGAACACGTCACGTAAGCATGTTGCAGAACTTAGCAAAATAATATCCATCATGATCAGACAAAACACATCAAAAACCTAGTAAGAGAACACCGTCGGAGAGTTTTTCCGGCAGTTCTCCCAATACTACCATTGGTAGCTCGCGGAGTTTGTAGTTCGGTATTGGGTGCGCAGAGATTTCAAAGAGTATGGCAAATGGACACAAGGATTTACGTGGTTCGGGCCGCCTGAGCGTAATATCCTACTCCACGGGGTGTGTAGCTGTTATATTGAGCGTCTAAGAGCATCTAGAGAGTTTTCAGCCCAAAGACTCTGTAGCTTGTGTATCGTCAACCAGTCCTTTTATAGTACAAGGACTGGCCATTACACCGCTAGCCTGGCCCGACATGTGGCCCCGGCAGTTACTAATGTTTAATACATAATTAATGAGATTAATTACCCTTAATAGTGTGGTAACGGGACCTGACGGTGCCGTTACTAGTATTAAGGGCCCTCTGATCGTGTGTCATTAATAGGGTATTAATGACACTTAATCAGGTCTTGAAGTCTTTGATTGCCCCTTGGAGGTCCGAGCCGTTGGGGGTTCACCAGCTTGATTGCTGAGGTTGAAGGTCCGACGGTTTGGACACGTGGCATCTTTGGAGCTATTCGTCTCGGACGGGTAGGTCCGGTGTAGATGTACACGTGTCGATACTGGAGCTTCCCTCTGTCGGAGGTTAGGTCCGGGGGTGCCGCACAAGTGTTTAGCCCAGAGCTATCCCATGTGTGGGATATAGGTCCGGCTGCAGTGCACACGTGGCAGTCCCAGGACTAACCATAGATGGGAGGCATGTCTAGTCCCGTATAACATGTGGGGCCTTTGCAGGTCTTCAACTTAGACAGCTGAAGTCCCTTTGGTCTTTTTGTAGTCCCAAGGGGTATACGGTATGCAGGGTACCGACAGTGGCCCCTGGGCCCACCTCTGGGAGAGACCTTTTGGATTAAGTCGTTTTGCCAGAGGTGGGTCCATCCTTCGATTGTTGTGTCGTGTCTTCAAGGCTATTCAGATGTGCCATTGGCGGTAGTTCGTAGTTAAAACAATGCTGCATGGCATATCCTGGATGCGGCAGGTGAGATCTTAGCGTGCAGATCTCACGCAATTGAAGGTCAGTGGTTCCCGATATGAAAATCGTATCGGTTCTGCGCACCTTGCCGCCTTCTAGTTTCCCGCCTTTCATGATGACAACGGTTCGCCTGGGGTATGGACCTCGACTTGATCGTCGAGGTGGCCCCGGGCTCCCTTGTCATTGGTAGGGTGAAGTTTTTGACTTGTATTATCGGCTCCTCTGCGGTTTCCATCCAAGCATTACGGGGGCTTACTTAAGAAGGAAAGCATGCACCGTTTGGGAGTTCTTTACGCCTTCATTCGATCTTGCGCTCAAATCCTCCAAACTTTCACTTGCTTTTCGTCCCTAGCCCCACTTGTGCTGCGATGGAGTTGGGTCTTCGCGAGAGCCGACTTAAGACCGACGACAACTTGAAGAAGGTCCGGGCACTCATGGGGTGGTCCAGTGACTTCTTCAATCACCAGGTCTGTGCCGACAAGCTTCCATTCGAGAAAGATCACGCCGGCGACATGGTGTACTTCTCCGCGTATGCCATGGTGGGACTGATCCCACCCTTTTCTTCTTTTCTCTTGATACTGCTAGACTTCTATAGTCTGCAGCTGTACCACCTTGGCCCCCACTCCATTCTTTTGGTGTCAATAGTTGTTCACTTCTGCAAGATGTGGGTGGGTATTTCTCCCTGCGTCGAGCTCTACCGCACCTTCTTCACCATCCACACCACCGTCAAGAGTGACGAGTACCTTGGCTTCTATTACTTTGTGAAGCACAAGAAGTGCCCGTACAAGTACTTGCGGTTGTTCCCTTCTGGCAAGTGGGATGACTGGAAGAAGGATTGGATTGTCATCAGGACAGAGGAGCATGAGAGGCTGGAGTTGCCCGTATGCCTCCACAACGTCGACACTGAAGCTTGGAGCGAAGTTTCGGTGTTATCGAACGCCTTCAACCATGCTCTGACCAGGATCCACCAGTGCGTGGAAGGAGGGGTGACTCCTCAGGCAGTATTTTGCAACTTCCTGCCCAATAGGTGGGCTTCGCTGAAGAAGAGGGAGAAGCTTGCTTGGGCCCTCAACAGCGTGATGGACGATGATTGGATTGAAACCGGTTTGAATTTCAACCTGGAAGGTGCAGCCTTGGAGTTTCACCTCAAGAAGTTCCAACATGACATCGACGTCGAGGGCGACTACTTGTCTCCACCGGCGGCTTTCCTCCCTCTGAACATGGAGGCAGAGTTCAGCAGGGAGCTCCGGCGGAAGATGCCGGTGCTTGATGACCTTTGTGTCATTGAGAGGCGTTCGACCATCGGGTTGGTGATTTGCGGAGCTTCCGAGGGTGGTCCCCCTTCCGTCCCAGAACAGAGAGTTGAAGTCACGGGAAAGGGCAAAGAGTTGGCCGAGCCATCGAGCCGTAAAAGGAAGCTGAAGCACTCTGATGGGAGGTCTATCAGGCCTGCTCCTTCCACAATGGCTCCTTCTCCCCGGAGGGGGAGGTCTTCAACGGTGGCAGCCACTCCAGCATTGGCGTCTCCCCGGGGTGCTAGTTCCGGCCGTGTGGCTACAGTACCAGGACCAGCTGAAGGCTCTGGGTCCAGAAGTTCTTCCCGATCGAGGGGGGCCTCAACCAAAGCAGCGCCGATGGTTGCGGCAAGCTCCGGGGAACCTTCTGGAACTGACATGCCAGTGGCAACAGGGTCCAGTCCTGAGCGCCTAGAGAAGAGGTTCCATGCTAACTAGTCCAGAAGCCATCTGAGATAAATTTTATTTTTTTACCTCAATTAGTTGTTTTGTGTTGTAACTGTGTTTTGAGTGTCTTCATCCTTCATCCACAAAGTACCCAAGAGAGGGGCTGAAGCTCCTGTTCCTGCCACAACATCTGAAGCTGTGCAGGCGGAGGCTCTGGCTCTAATCCCAGCGCCGCCCCAAGGAGTAGCTGAGGCTGCGACAGCTCTGGCGCCGGCTGTCGTGGTCTTGGACCTTGACTCATCCCCAGAAGCTCCCGTGGTAGCGCCGAACCACGAGAATGAAGATGTACCAGCGGCACCTGCCCCGGAGGTTGAAGCTCCGGGTTTGGACACTGAAATGGTGGATGCTCCGGCCTCAGAACCGGATATATCTGTGATTCTGGTCCTAGAGCCGGATGTTGTTGAAGCCCTAGCGGTGGAGCCGGTGTTTGATGATGCCCCAACGGTAGAAACGGTTATCAAGGAAGTTCCGGCGGTAGAGCCGGTTGCTGCAGAAGTTCCGACACCTGAGCCAATCGCTGCAGAGGTGTCGTCGCCCGAGCCCATGATGGTCGAAGTGTCAGCGCCTGGACCGGCAGTGGAGGAGGCGCCAGCGTCGGAGCTAGAAATAGCTTCATGTCTGATCGAACCTTCAATGCCTGCCTCAGTGGTGGTGGTCCCGGAGGTGCCCGCGCCTGAGCCAGGGTGCCGAGATGAAGTTGCTGGCCCCCCGCTTGAGGGACCAGTGGTTCATGACCTGGCGATGGGACCTTCAGAGCCAACTCCGGAGGTTGAAAATTCTGTTGTGGGACCTTCCTCGACGGCGGCCGAGGCTATTCTGGAGGGCGGCCCTAGTGCCGCGGAAGCTCAGGGAACCACTCTTGGACCCAATTTTTATCACGGAGAACCCGCTGGAACCGGCGGAGATGACCCCGGCAGGTCCGGACCCGATCTCTCTGTCGTTGTCTATTGACAACGCCTTCTCCAGTCTTTGCCAGGTTCAGCTGGCTTTTTACCCTGATAGCAAGGATCTTGAGGAGGAGCGTCAAACTCTTAGGAGGTGGCGCGACCGGCTCCAATTCGAGACCAAGCCGGCGCAGTCTAGGCTGGCTGACGACAAAGAGTGGGTGAGGAAGGAGAAGATCCGCCCGGAGTACTGGGGTAAGCTGCTGGATGAGAGGGAAAGCATGACACTATCCCTTGACAACCAGTCCCGGACCATCTACGAATAGGCCAAAGCTGCTAATAGCGCAGCGGATGATCGCCAAGAGAGGCTCGACACCATTCACGCAAGTCTCGTCAAACACCAGGAGGCTCTTGAGGAGCGGGAGAGAAAACTCGAGGATGAAGAGCAAAAACTCCTGGAGCTGCAGGACGACATCGTGAAGAGGGAATAAGAGCTTACTCAGAGGCTAACTCTGGGTGACAAGAGTCTCGAGGAGCCCACCAAGAAATTGGACGAGCGCTGCGAGAAAGAGGGGAATAAGGCCTGGCAGCGAGGACAAGAACTCCACAGGAAGGAAACTGACGTTGCTGCCAGGGAGAAGAAGGTGCAGGGCCGAGAGAAGGACCTGGTTAACCACTGAAATGAGATCCGCCTCCGGGAGGAAGAGCTCAGTAAACTTGAAAGGCAGGTTGCTTAAAAGATTCAGCAGAACGCCAAAGAGGTGGGGCGTCTTGCTCGAGAGAACTTGGAGCTTGCGGCGGCCAGAAGATCCTTGGAGGAGATGCGAAGTGGCAGGGTTGCAGAGTCCCAACAAGTTTGGGACTTACTGGGCAAAGCCAACGACGCACTGATGCCAATGCATTTTAGTCCTGTGCGTCCGGATGATCTAAAACCGGAGCTGGACCAGGCGTTGCAGATGCTGATTTTGGCAGGCAACAAGCTCACCAAGATGGGCGATGTCGTTGTGGACCAGCTGGAAACCGAGGGAGAATACCTGGCCAAGAGCGTCGCAGAATTTGTTCTATCGTGCTACACAAGTCAGGACCCCCAATTCCCCCTGGACCCGGTGCTCAAAGGCCCCATCGACGGAGAGGGAGAAGCTGCCCAGGCCAGCGTTTTTGAGGTTGCCCAGAAGGTCGCCTCGTTCTTCCATAGGATCTAGGACCATCTCTTTGTAGCTCCCGCTTGTATCCTCTCTTCTTTTTCTCCAATTTTTTAATCTCTTGTCTCCAGATGAATGAAATCCATGTTTTTTTATGAATTTCATTATTTTGTGTCTTCAACACTTTTGTCCCGCTTGGCCCCCTGGTAGATGTACGCAATTTTATTGTGAAGATGTACCAAGAGGATGTAACAGTTGTTGAAGACTCGCGTGCTTTAGACTTATATAGCGTAGGTCCGAAGTCTTCGGTAGTGAATGCCCCCTGAGGTTATCAGAGCTTAAGAGCTTCGGCCTTGACCATCATCGGAACTTGGTAGCTCCAACAGTGGTCTCTATCAACACGTAGAGCGTCGACAGTTAGTCCTCTGGAGTCTTCTCACCATCTTTTTTTCACTTTGACGGCTAGCCCCATGGATTTACCGGAGCTGAGCAGCTCCAACGATGCTTGCTATCAACGTTTAAATCATCGACTACAAGCCATCTAGGGGATGTCGGAGCTTTAATAGCTCCGGCTTAATTTACCATCATCATGAGATCTTTATTTTTCCTGCACACTGAAGTCAAGAAAAATAGTAAAATTCGTTTCCTATCTGTAACTCAGTTGCGACTTACTATTCTCATAAGAAATTTTTGGGTCGAGCACAATTCTTCATACAATCAAGTGCACTGAGTTGTTTTCTCCAAGTCCATTTGTTTTTAGGACCCGCCTTACTTCGGCCTGCCGGGGTGTAGGTAGAGTGGCGTACTTAGGGTGCAGGACCAGACTAAGTCGATAGCACACTCCGGACCTAGATTGGCTGGCGGCATTCAGGCAAGTGAGCCATTCAACAACATGAAAACCCAGAGGAATTAACAATGCGACTCAAGTTGTACATGAATTAGTCGATCTAAAAAATTCTTGAGAATCGCACAACTTTGTTATAGACAAGAAAGAGAAAAATAAAAAATAATGAGCTTGTACAAAGTAAATGCACGTGGAGTCTGCTTTCACACAAATATGTCTTCCATTATAGGTCCGGGGTACCGGGGAAACAGGTACACCCTTAGGGTACGGAACCAGGCTAAGTGTGTTTTGTTTCTTGTTTGACCCAATGTAGCCAGCTACACTTTTAGTTCTGAGATTGTGACAAGTGTTGCCTGAACTTTGCGGACCTTCCAGAGTAGGTCCGGTTGTTCTCCCGGAGGAGCTACCCGACCCTATA
This sequence comes from Tuctoria greenei, assembly GCA_036927565.1. NCBI lineage: Eukaryota > Viridiplantae > Streptophyta > Magnoliopsida > Poales > Poaceae > Tuctoria > Tuctoria greenei. The sequence goes on along the minus strand of JAYESD010000007.1, from coordinate 128,456,780 downwards.
CAATGACTCTATAACATACATCACGTGTAACTACAGACTCACCTCCGCGATATTAAGCGTAGAACTTACGGAGGTGCTCAATGTTCCAAGGATTAGGGAGAGGTGTCTCATCCTCGGTTGCCAAGTGAACGCATCCGAGACGGGTTACTTTAATCACTCAGAAGGGTCCTTCCTAGCTGGGGGAGAGTTTGTTTAACCCTTCTCTGGATTGTATTCTACGTAGCACCAGATCGCCTTCCTCGAGCTGTCGACTGTGAACATGCCTTTGGTGATAACGCCAGAGAGCTTGGCAGTATCGGGCATTCCGAACAGCTGCTCGGCACCTTCCCTCTTCAAGGAGGTCAAGGTCTTCACGCCAAAGCTGGTCCTGCACGGCATCGTCGAAGGTCCAGACCCGGAGCGACCCCAAGGTGATTTCAGGAGGAAGGACTGCTTTAGCTCCATACACCAGGAAAAAGGGTGTCTCTCCAGTTGACCGGTTTGGAGTTGTCCTGTTGGCCCATAGAGTGGGCGGAAGCTCTTCGATCCAGTTGGCTCCATGTTTTTTCATACGCTCATATGTGCGCGTCTTGAGTCCTTTTAGGATTTTTGCATTTGCTCTCTTGGCTTGGCCATTGCTCGTCAGGTGAGATATAGAAGCGTAGCTGACTTGAATGCTGAGTCTTCGCAATATCCTTGGAACACAGAGCTTGTGAACTGGGTCCCATTATCGGTTATGATTTTGTTTGGGACTCCAAATCTGCATACGATGGACTGTAAGAAGTTGATGGCTGATTGCTTGTTTATTGTCACAACTGGATTTGCTTCCGGCCATTTGGTGAATTTGTCAATGGCGATGTACAGGAACTTATAACCTCTGACGCTCTTGGGAAAGGTCTTAAGATATCCATCGCCCACACAATGAAAGGCCATGTAGGAGGTATCATTTGTAGAGGTTGAGCCGGTGTGTAAATTTGTTTTGCATGTAACTGGCATGCTTCACATTTCTTCACCAGCTCAGTTGCATCCTGGAGCTCTGTAGGCCAATAAAAGCCATGCCGAAAGGCTTTACCGACCAACATGCGGGAAGACGCGTGGTTCCCACACTTGCCTCCATGGATTTCTACGAGGAGCTCGCAGCCTTCTTCCTTTGTAATGCACCACATTAGGACGCCGTTAGCACCGCGTCGGTAGAGATACCCTTCTACCAGCATGTATCTTTTAGCCAATCTGACTATCCGGTCAGCGGATACATTATCTTCATGAAGGAAGTTGTCTTTCAAGTAGCTCTGGATCTCCAAGATCCATGCATTGGAGCTAGCTTGAGCATTCGAGTCTTGCGTGCTGGGTTGCTCGAAGCTTCCGGCAGCACCTACGACCCTTGATCGCTACCATGGTAACAGAGCCATCGGGACTGCCAGCTTTGAGGTGCTGGTCTTGCCCCCTTCGCTCTATTCGGTAGGCTGAGCTGTCGGTTTAGACAACCTCCGGACGAAGGTTCCGTCGGGAGCCGGAGCTCCGGTTGACGCTTTTGTCGAGAGTTCGTCAGCTACAAAGTTATGGAGACGATGTACATGGTGGAGGTCCAGGACTTTGAAGTCCTTCTGAAGCCTCTGGACTTCAAGGAGATAGGCAGCTAGTTGGGGATGGTTGCAGGAGCATTCACCCTTCACCTATTTAATGATGAGCTGCGAATATCCTTTGACCAATAGCTGCTTGACACCATATGATGGTGCCACCATTAGTCCGTAAATGAGTGCTTCATACTCTGCCATGTTGTTGGTCGCCTTGAAGTCAAGGTGTACCATGTATTTAACCTTCTCCCCGGTCGGAGCGAGGAGAAGGACTCCAGCTCCGGCCCCCTACTTCTGCATGGATCCGTCAAAGTAGAGAGTCCAGTGAGGCTCGGTGAAGACCGGAGCCTTGAGTTCCGGCTTCTGCTCACTAGGGCCCCCAGGGTTTGATGGAGAGGGGGTCCATTCCGCCACAAAGTCCGCCAATGCTTGACTTTTGATTGCTTGTCTTGGGACGAATTCAAGGCCAAACTCGACCAATTCCGCTGCCCACTTTGCAATGTTTCCAGTGGAGTTGGGATTATGCAAAATCGCTCACAGTGGATATGAAGTCACCACTGAGATCTTGTGAGCTTGGAAATAGTGTCAGAGCTTCCTGGAAGCAATAAGAACTGCGTATAGCAGTTTATGTACTTCCAGGTATCGAGTTTTGGCGTCATGGAGTACTTCACTGATGAAGTACACTAGGCGTTGGACTGTACGGACCCTCCCGGAGGGGCCCAAAGTTTCCTCCTCATCGACCCGTACCCTCCCGGAGGGGTTCAGACCTTCTTCAGGGATCGTCGGGTCCTTGTTGGAGGAACTCGAAGCTTCTTCAGGAGTGACCTGGACCCTCCCATGAGGGTCCGACTCTTCTTGCTCAACAAGAGTAACTCCTTGTTGACTCAAATCTAGGGGCTGGGACCCAGACTCGCCTTCAGGAACCTCTTGACTCTCCCGAAGGGGTCTGGATTCCTGAGCTTGTAACGTTTCTGGTCTCTCCGCAACCAGGACCATGCTAACAACTTCGTCAGTTGCCGAAATTTAAAGCAGTAGAGGCTCACCAGGGTTCGGAGCTACCAAGGTTGGTACAGTGGTGAGGAGCTGCTTGAGCTCCAGGAACGCCTTTTCAGCTTCTTTAGTCCATTGGAATGGACCGAACTTCCTCAATAGCTTGAAGAAGGGTAGTGCCCGTTCCGCCAGTCTTGAGATGAACCTGCTGAGGGCGGCTAGACATCCAGTCAGCTTCTGGACATCCTTGATGCGGGCTGGTGGCCGCATATCTTCAATGGCTTTAATCTTCGCCATATTTGCCTCTATGCCTCGGTGGTTTACCAGGAAACCAAGAAGCTTTTCGGAGCTAACACCGAAGACACATTTGTCCGGGTTCAGCTTCGTGCGAGTGACTCGCAACTTGTCGAAGACAGCTTGCAAGGTGTCAAGAAGTTACTCCTTGTCCTTAATCTTGACAACGATGCCATCAACATACACTTCCACTACGTCTCTGATGAGCTCTCCAAAGGTTTTGTACATAGCTCATACAAATGTTGAAGATGCATTCTTGAGACCAAATGGCATGACAGTATAACAATACAATCCATCTACTGTGATGAAAGAAGTATGCTCTTCGTCTTCCCTAGACATTCTGATTTGATGGTACCCAGAATATGCGTCTAGGAAACACAGTAATTCACACCCGGAGGTGGAATCCACTATCTGATCTATTCTAGGTAGTGGGAATGGATCTTTTGGACATGCCTTATTCAGTGTAGTGTAGTCGGTACACATTCGAAGCTTCCCGCTGGCCTTGGGTACAATTACTGGGTTTGCCAGCCATTTTGGATGGAAGACTTCTCGGATGAATCCAGCTTCGAGCAACTTCTTCACTTCTTGACGTATGAAGTTTTGTTGCTCTACAGATTGCTTCCGAGGCTTCTGGTGTACAGGTCGAGCATCGGGATAGATCTTCGGATTGTGCTCGATCACTTCCCTAGGGATCCCAGGAATTTGCGACGGTTGCGAGGCAAACACTTCGACATTAGCCCGGAGGAAAGTGACGAGCACGAGTTCCTATTTGTCATTCAGACCTCCCGATATACGGGTGGTCTGAGCAGCATCGGAACCGATTTGGACGACATTGATGGGGATGTCGGTGTCGCCGCTTGGTTGCACACGAGGTGCAGAGGTTGAGCGTCGATGACGAATGCTCGGAGGTTTCGGAGCTTGCTCCTTTTCGGATTCTTCCTCCTGCGTTGTAGCAAGCGCATGGAGTTCTTCCAGAGCAGTCACTCCGGCGGTGCGATCTCCACGGATCTGGAGAACACCAGCTGGTGTTGGCATCTTCAACACCAAGTAGCCATAATGGGCGGCATCCATTAATTTGTACAAGGCATTTTTGACGGTTGCCAGGCAAACACGTGGACGTTAGCCTGGAGGAAAGTGATGAGCGCGAGTTCCTATTTGTCATTCAGACCTCCCGATATATGAGTGGTCTGAGCAGCGTCGGAACCAATTTGGACGACTTTGACAGGAATGTCGGTGTCGCCGCTTGGTTGCACGCTAGGTGCAGAGATTGAGCCTCGATGACGAATCCTCAGTGGTTTCGGAGCTTGCTCCTTTCCAGATTCTTCTTCTTGCGCTGTGGCAAGTGCGTGAAGTTCTTCTAGAGCTATCACTCTGGCGGTGCGATCTCCACGGATCCGAAGAACACCAGCTCGTGTTGGCATCTTCAACACCAAGTAGCCATAATGAGCAGTAGCCATGAACTTGTATATGGCTGGCCTGCCCAGAATGGCGTTGAAGGGTAAGTTGATCTGAGCAATGACAAATACCAACTTCTCAGTGCGATAGTTCTCCCGAGTCCCAAAGGTTACGGGGAGAGTAATGGCACCAAGTGGGGTTATGGCCCCCCGACCTGCTTTGGAGAAAGGTCGGGAGGGGCGAAGATCCGAAGGTCGAAGCTGAAGCTTGACGAAAGCTTCGAAGCTTATGAGGTTCAGACCCGAACCTCCGTCTACCATTATGTGGTGGAGTTGGATGTTGTTGATGGTCGGAGATACCATCAATGGGAGTTGACCAGCTCCGATCATATTCCGAGGGCAGTCTAACGCGTCGAAAGTGATGGCAGTATCCATCCACTTCCGGTGCGGCTCCGCCCTGGCTGTGGGAGCCACAGAAGCCATGTCCTGCCGCATGGTCTTGAGGACACCAAAAATGGTGTTCATGGTTTTCCGACGTTCATTGTCGGAGACGTCGAAGTCGTCATCAACGGAGGTGTAAACAGCCTTCAAGACCTTTTTAGGGTCCTAAAAGCCTAACTCCTCTTCAGTCAGAGCTTCGTCGACTTTCTGTTTTCCTTCCCTTTGTTGGAAAGGAACTTCTTCCCGGTGCTTGTTGTAGCGCTCGGTAAGGTTCTGGACCTCTCGGCAGTCTTCCAAGTTGTGGCTGTTTGAATTATGAATAGTACACCATATTTTGGAGTTGCCGCCGTCTTCTGATGACGGCCGAGGTCATTTCTCGGGGTGTGGCCCCCGGCCACCTGGAGCTGCGGCAGCTGCAGCAGTAGGTGTGCCGGTCGACGACTTTTTCTTACCGTTGGACTTTTTCTTCTTTTTGCCACTCCCGGAGGTAGTGGCTTCGCCCTTGGAGGATTTTTTATTATCCTCCAGAAGGTGTTTGGAGTGCATTTCACGGCCCTCCGCAGCTTTGGCACACTTGTCTGCCAAGCTGAAGAGCTCCGTGACACTAGTGATCTCCTTGATCGCCAGCTTTTCCAGCATCTTCTTGTCTCGTACGCCCTGTCTAAATGCCACAATAACAGAGGTGCTGGAGATAGAAGGAATAGTGTTTCGTACCTGGGAAAACCTCTGGATGAAGGAACGCAGGGATTCTCCCCCCTTCTGCGTGACAACAAAAAGGTCCAGTTCGGTGCCTGGTCAGGTTTATGAACTCCCGAAATTGGCGGTGAACTGTTGGCACAGTTACGCCCATCTATTGATGGAGTTGGGCGGAAGGCTCATGAACCAGGACCTTGCGGTCCCAGTTAAAGCCATTGGGAAGTAGTTGGCCATTACGGCCTCGTTACCTCCAGCTGTAAGGATTGCAGTAGAGTAAATCTGGAGAATCTCAGCAGGATTGATAGTCCCGTCAAGTTTCTCCGACTGGTGAGGCCAGAAATTTTGTGGCCACCTGACCAAGCGTAGGTGCAAGGCCAGGGCAGAACAGCCTCCTCCAATTCTGTTGGGAGCAGGACTGTCTCGAGCCTCTCGCCTTTCGCGAGCACACTCGATATGGACGCAGTCGTCCTGTTGACGGTAATGGCGATCAAGCTCCGCCCGGAGGTCATGAGTTGAAAGCCTGGTTACTGTATGGGTGCGTCGCGCCCTGGAAGGCAGCGACATCACTTGTTGAGACGCAGCACGCCTCCTATTTTGGGAAGCGTGCGGACCAAGTCTGTCCGACAAAGTCCAATGCTGCGATGGGGCCCGCCCCAAGGGGGGAGGACCTTGGTTGCTGATGCGATCGGCTGCTGCTGCAACCAAATGTTCCACATCAGCCCTCCACTGCTCCATTGCACCCTGGGATGCACCCGGAGGTGGTGGGCGTTGGAGAGCACATGCAGCATGGAGCGCGTGTTCAGGATTGTTGTTATTTGCCGATGCTGTGACCAATGTAGATGCCCCGTCCCGTTGTCCAGCTTGATTTGCTGGTGCAGACGGTGGCGGCGGAGCCATGACTCCGGCTGGAGCCGCGACACCTGCTGGTTGTTGCATGTTGGAGGGATTGCCTCCAGCAGGTTGTGCGGCGGGGTTGTCGTTGGACGATCCAGCAGCTGAGTTCACCATTCTTGAAATCTCAGGCACTCCCCCTACCTGGCGCGCCAACTGTCAGAGTGTTTTTCCGGCAATTCTCCCGATATATACTATCGTTGGTAGCTCGCGGAGTTTGTAGGTCGGTATTGGGTGCACAAAGATTTCGAAGAGTATGGCAAATGGACACAAGGATTTACGTGGTTCGGGCCGCCTCAACGTAATACCCTACTCCATGGGGTGTGTAGCTGTTATATTGAGCGTCTAAGAGCGTCTAGAGAGTTTTCAGCCCAGAGACTCTGTAGCTTGTGTATCATCGACCAGTCCTTTTATAGTACAAGGACTAGTCGTTACACCGCTAGCCTGACCCGACATGTGGCCCCGGCGGTTACTAATGTTTAATACATAATTAATGAGATTAATTACCCTTAATAGTGTTGTAACGGGACCTGACAGTGCTGTTACTAGTATTAAGGGCCCTCTGATCGTGTGTCATTAATAGGGTATAAATGACACTTAATCAGGTCTTGAAGTCTTTGATTGCCCCTTGGAGGTCCGAGCCGTTGGGGGTTCACCAGCTTGATTGCTGAGGTTGAAGGTTCGACGGTTTGGACATGTGGCAGCTTCAGAACTATTCGTCTGGGACGGGTAGGTCCGGTGTAGATGTACACGTGTCGATACTGGAGCTTCCCTCTGTCGGAGGTTAGGTCTGGGGGTGCCGCACAAGTGTTTAGCCCAGAGTTATCCCATGTGTGGGATATAGGTCCGACTGCAGTGCACACATGGCAGTCCCGGGACTAACCATAGATGGGAGGCATGTCCAGTCCCGTATGACATGTGGGGCCTTCGCAGGTCTTCAACTCAGGGTCTTTGGTCTTTTGTAGTCCCAAGGGGTATACGGTACGCAGAGTACCGACAAACACTAAGAAAACTTTCCATAATCTAAAAAGCAATTTTGAAACATAGCAAGTTAAAACAGAGCAAAACAAAGCAACCAAACTCAATATGAAAACTCGGTGGAGTAATTGTTACTTTTGATATGAATAATGCAAGTTTGGACAGTCCAAAACAATCGAGGGTAATGTTACTCTCAAAAACACATTGAAAAGTTCAGACAGTCCAGACTTATCAGCAGTAACGACGTTACTCCCAAGATGCATTGAGACATGTTCAGACAGTGTGTAACAGTGTAATCTTAAAACTTTGCATGTAAACTTTCACGTTTAACATAACTGCCAATGTATTCAACATATAGGTCTCACACTGGACTTGTCCGACCCTGAGGGCAGACTTGTCCGGCCCTAGATAGCAAATTCTCATATATATTGAGAGATTTGCAAGGAATGATCCATATGGACTAAGTTTTCAGAAATATTGTCAATGAATATGGCTAGTAATGCACACAAACGATGATACTATGGCCCTGTTTGGCACAACAGGAACTTGTTACAAAAGCAGCTTGTTTGAAAAGCTGGTGGAAAACAACTTCTGCTTATATCCTGCTTTTAGTTCATTCTAAGAAGCAGCTGAACTAATAAGCTGTTACTGAAGTTTCCTGTTTGGCACACCCTCAACTTATTTTTCTGAATAAGCTGCAACAGAAGCTGTGCCAAACAGATCCTATGACCATGATTCAAGGAGACAATAATAAAAAATAATTTGATAGAAAATTAAGGAAGATAAGTTTCTGAAAGCATGCTTAATTTGAAGAAACTAAACAACTAACAATCATATGTGCAACATCTCAAGCCACGTTTCAAGAATCAAGTATATTTAGCTCATTCCTAAGTTCACAAAAGTGTTTTTCATCTAGTGTCTTGGTAAAGATATCGGCTAGTTGTTTTTCGGTTCTAACATGTGAAATATCAATATCCTCCATTGAATGGTCTCTCATGAAGTGGTGTTGGATGTCAAGGCGTTTAGTCATAGAGTGTTGAACGGGGTTATGGACAATCTTAATGGCACTATCATTGTCGCATAGGAGTGGAATATGGTTCGTATTGAGACCATAGTGCATTATAGTTTGTCGCATCCAAACAAGTTGTGCACAACAACATTCGGCTGTGACATACTCCACTTTGGATGTGGATAGGGCAATGGAGTTTTGTTTCTTGGATGATCATGATACAAGGGACCTACCCAAGAATTGGCTAGTCCTGGAGATACTTTTGCTATCCACTTTACATCCAGCATAATCCGCATCGAAATATTCGATGAGATTAAACTTTGACCCCTTTGGATACCATAACCCTAGTTTGGTGTATGAACTAAATAGCGCAAGATTCTCTTTACGGCTATCAAGTGACACTCCTTAGGAGTAGCTTGAAACCTTGCACACATGCATACACTTAACATAATATCTCACCTAGATGCACAAAGGTAAAGTAGAGGTCCAATCATGGAGCGGTATACCTTTTGATCCACGCTAGGGCCGACTTAGCTGAGGTCGAGATGTCGGTTCGTTGCCATTGGCGTCTTGATGGGCTTATCCTTCTCCATATTAAACTTTTTAAGTATATCTTAAGTGTACTTAGTTTGACATATGAAGGTGCCTTTCTTGAGTTGCTTGACTTGGAAACCTAGAAAGTACTTCAGCTCTCCCATCATCAACATCTCAAACCTCTCTGTCATCATTTTACTAAACTCTTCACAAAAATATTGGTTAGTAGAACCAAATATTATGTCATCGACATAAATTTGGCATACAAATAAATACTCATCCATATTCTTAGTAAAGAGTGTATAGTCAGCCTTTCCTATCCTAAAACTATTATCAATGAGAAAGTTCCGAAGACACTCATACCAAGTTCTAAGATCTTGTTTGAGTCCGTAGAGAGCTTTGCGTAATTTGAATACATGGTTAGGATACTAATCATCCTCAAAGTCGGGCGGTTGCTCTACATACACCTCCTCCTTGACCAGATCATTGAGGGAGGTGCTTTTCACATCCATTTGATACAACTTGAAATCGTTGTGAGTAGCATAGGCCAATAATATGTGAATAGATTCAAGCCTAGCTACGGGAGCAAAAGTTTCATCGAAATTCAAACCTTTGACTTCTGAGTACCCCTTGGACACAAGTCTAGCTTTGTTTCTTGTCACCATGCCATGATCATCTTGCTTGCTGCGGAAGACCCACTTGGTGCCTACCACGTTTGCATTAGGTATTTTCATAAGCTCCCACACTTTGTTTCTCTTAAAGTTGTTGAGCTCCTCTTGCATGGCCATCACCCGATCCGAGACTTGTAGGGCATCTTCAACCTTAAATGGCTCCAAAGAGGACACAAAGGAACAGTGAGCACAAAAATTAGCCATACGAGAGCGAGTAATTACCTCCTTGGAGATGTCTCCAAGTATGTTGTCCACGGGGTGGTCCCGTTGAACACATTGATGGACTCTTGGGTGCGGTACACTTGGTCTTCAATCAACTTCTTCTTCTACTTCTTCATCCTCATCTCCCCCTTGATCATTACCACCATTTTGATCTTCATTATCTTGACTATGGTGATCTTGTTCTTGTTCTTGATCTTGGGATCTTGGCCTTGATCTTGTGTATGGGGCACCTATTGTGATGAAGATGGGTCACTTGGGCCTTGTTGCTCTTGTGGTCACAGATCGCCAAGTGCCATCCTTCTCAATGCAGTGCCTCTTTATCATCTAGCACACATTGATCAACTTGCTCCACTTGGGAGCCATTAGTTTCGTCAAACACCACATCACGTGCTATTTCAACACAATCGGTGGACACGATAGGCGTAGGTGTTCGAATCATAGCCAAGTAAGAAACCTTCATCAGATTTCAGAGCGGACTTCAAAATCCTATGCTTCTTGTTAAGAATGTATCATTTTCTACCAAAGACTCTAAAGTAGGAGATGTTTGGCTTGTTACCCATTAGAAGTTTGTGTGAAGTCTTCTTCAATAGGCGATGGAGGTAAAGGGCGGTTTGTACCATGGCAAGCGGTGTTGACCGCTTCTACCAGAACCAATCGGATGTCTTGTATTCATCAGGCAAGGTTCTTGACATCTCTATGAGAGTTCAGTTCTTCCACTACCAGGATTCCTGTTTATTGCGACAAAAAAATCGTTGCAATAGGTCGAAATTCATCGCGATAGGTTGTTGTTGCAACGAAATAGAACGTCGTGATAGTCTCTGACTCATGGCGATAACAGCCGTGGCAATAGGTTATTGCGATGACTTGACATCTATGGCAAATAGTATTGCATTGCGACGACTCCACGTTCATTGCAAATAGTATGGTATTGCAACAGTTTAACCTATTGCGACGAAAATATCGGTGTTGCAACGATGTCACATTCATGGCAAAAAGTATGGTATTGCAACGACTCCACGTTCGTGGCAAATAGTATGGTATTGCAACGGTTTAACGTATTGCGATGATTTAACGTATTGCAACGAAAATAACGGTGTTGCAACGATGCCACATTCATGGCAGAAAGTATGGTATTGCAAAGACTCTACTTTCGTGGCAAATAGTATGGTATTGCAATGGTTTAACGTATGTGTGCCGGGAACAGAAGCCACTGCAGGATTAGAGGGAGACGCACATTTATATTCGTCGTGGCTAGCTACAAATGGGCGGGACTGGAATTTCGGGCGCACGGAGTGAAGTTTCAATTGTGAAAATCTCAATTGTGCGCGCCAAGAAGAACGAAAAATTTTTCGAGGGACCGCTACTTGCCGTTCATCTTTGTTTTCATGGAGATGTAAAAGCAGTCATGTGGTAGTGGGACATTAAAAAAAATACGAACAAAAATATGAATCGCCAAATGTATCATTGTGCTAATGCAAACGACATGCAAATACAGAACACCCAAGTCCACGAAAGGAGGACGGCAAATCCATGGTCTAGTAAAAGGTAAACAATCAGCATTTTCTATATAACATTCGTCGCAATAAAACGATAACATATACAGAGTATATACTACTACAGAAAAAACATTTTCCCCTGTGATGTCTAATCTTCAGGCCGTCGATCCAAAGCGGCCTAAGATACGAGTATCACAGGTACATACGATATATATATCAACAATGTCATCGGATATTAGTTACAACGGATAAAGTACTTTTCATGCACCTGTTGCATTAGGCGATGGACTAGTTTGCAATTTAGATGACGTAATTTCCTAATCAAGTTAATTATGCATCATGTCTGTTGTTAGTTCTATTACTTGTAAGGATAATGTTTACCGGATTTCATTCATTCAATCACAAGAAATATAGACGGTACCAAGTTACAAACATATAGGAGATGTTTTTGATAAAAGAAGTTTTTCGATACTGCATATATAGAACACATTGTTCATGAACATAAATACATATTTCATTAACAAACAAGTAATAGGAAAACACGTAGTAGACAGCAAGAACAAGATAAACTACACCTAATACTACTCTACTCAGAGATCATGAAATAGATAAACTACTCCTAATACTACTGTACTAGGAGAAAACCACGTCCTCCTCCTCCGCTGCTGCTGCCTCCGCCGCCGGTGCCGCCGCCTCCTCCTCCTCCTCCTCCTCCTCGTCCTCCGCCGCCCCTGCTGCCACTGCTGCCGCCTCTGCCTCCGCCTCCTCCTGCTCCTCCTCCGTCGCTGCCGCCGCCTCCATAGATGCATCCACCTCCGCCTCAAGAGACGCCTCCTGCTCCGCCTCCTCCGCTGTCGCCGCTGCCCAAGCCGCCTCATACTCCTCAACCTCCGTCCCAGTCCGAAGCTTCCCGGCGACGCGGTGCTTAATCTTCAGGAGGCCCTCTTCCCCAGCAACCTCCGCGATCGTCTCGTGGAGGGCGTCGAGACGACCGACCACAGTCATCAACCCGTAGCAGTAGTGGCCCGCAGTGTCCATGCTCGTGTGGAGGGGAAGGGTCCCAAGACCCAGACGGCGACACGAGCGATCTGTGTCAAAAAAGACCTTCCGCGCCACTACGTTCAGCGCTAGTGCGCTATGAGCAGCGACGGACTTGGCGTCGGTAGCCATCTTAAGGCATCGATTGAGTTCGTCGATGTGGTCAGTGAGGAGTCTGAGAGTCTGCTCAACCCAACCGGGATGAGGAAGTGCAGATGCCGCGGGCAGAGATGCGGGCCCCGCCATTAGTTCCACCGGCATTGCCGGCGGCGATGGAAATGGAGAAGGAGGTTCGGAGGACGTCGATGGCCTAGAGTGCTTCGCCGCGGGGCTACCCATTTGTGTGGTGATGGAGGTGCTGAGAAAGAGCGAGAGGTGGTCGACGGTGGCGGGGGGAGAAGTTTAGAGGCTAGGATCTAAGGAGTGGTGCGGCGGATAAGCAAGAGGACGGTGAGCCTTTATAGCGGATCGTCGTCTAAGCGGGCGTGTCGAGATGATCGGACACTAGAGGAAACCGCGCTTAATTATGAACCGGTCGGTAGCCCCAGTTTCCTCGAAACCGCAGTTTGCATCCTCTCGGTCCCAACGGCTCGACGCGTCCCATTAGGAGTAAATTTACACACGGGGAAAAACAATTTTTTCATTATATAAATAAAATCCATCCGTACACGCCTAAGTCAACTTCGTGACTGCGCGTCCGTGCCAGCGGACGCCTTGCAGCGAACATGGGCCTAGTCCTGCATGCATTACTTTCATTCGGATTTTTAACTGCAACCGTGTGCCATGCCTTATAATGTCGGTGCACCGACCTCAATTTTCCGTGGTGCGACTAATCCTTCGCACCTGTTTCATATGTTCTTTTCTTCCCTGTCTGTTTTCTAATATTATTTCTATTCTATGTTCAACATGCATGTGCGACCTCGATCCACGATCATGTTTCATGATGTTATACGTGTGTTTTCTCTTTTTGTTGAAAGATCGTCATGTACTGTTTGAGGTATATATATATATATGCATGCATGTTAGTGTTGTTAAACATGACCAAGGTGTTTTAATTCTAGCTATGTCTAACATGCACGGACCACAAACATGATCAACCAATTACACTACGTAAGAAACCCAAATAGGATACAACGATGGGCGACATATCGGATGTCCATCGATCACAAAGTGATGCGAGACGCGCTTAAAGTCATTGTTTGTCTCCTTCAGTTTTGCAATTACAAATCGAGACGAGCTTCAAACCCTAAGATCTTTTGTTTTTGTCCAATTTGCTTGGTTCACTTGTGACAGATTAACACATCACTAAACTTAGAGCACATTCACTTGATTGAAATCAAGAAATTCTAACACACCAGTATTCATTGACACGAATGAACACATATATATTACCAAACACAAGAAATATGTACAAGAACAAAGTTGAAGTGAAACATGTACAAGAACTCCTAAAACTACAAAAGAAATATGTACAAGAACTCCTAAAACTACTCTGCCGGCCTTGCCTCCTCCGCCATCTCCCCCAACTTCTCAAACCACGACAAGCAGCCCTCCTCCTCCTCGTCGTCGTGTCGTCGTGGTGGTGGTGGTGGTGGTGGTAGCCGTCGTCATCGTCGTCGTCATCATCGTCGTCATCATCCTCCTCCTCCTCCTCCTCCTCCTCCTCCTCCTCCTCCGGCGACAATGCACCAGGACAGTGGGCCGGCTGCTCCGGCTGAGCCGATTCCTCCGGCTGCACCGGTGGCTCCAGCTGCACCGGTGGTGGAACCCCGCCGCGATGGAAGTTCCTCTCCGTCGCCGCCACCAGGGCACTACGGCCCTCGGCGCCGAGCTCCTGGGCCATTGCCGCGGACAAGATGTCCAGGCGATCGGCCACACCCATGAGGGCATAGAGGTAGCGGCCGGTTGTATCGATTCCCGGAAACTCCAGAAGGGTACCAAGACCCAAGGCGTCCAAGGCCCAAGACATACTGTTGTATGCCTCTCGCGCCATAATGAGGCGTTGGTCGTCGTTCACCCTCTCGGGGGAGCTGCAGCATATCCGCTTGCAGGGTGGCTGCCTCGGGGGGCTAGGAGGCGGAAGGTTGGCCATGGTTGTGGTGGTTCGTCGGCGCCAGGCTAGGAGGTGGAACGTTGGAAGAAGAAGAAAGGAGTGCAAAAGTTCTGTGCTTGTACATAACCGACGACGCACCTTATATATGGTCTGTGTAGAGTAGACGAGGGAGTAGTTAGTTTCCCGCGCATTGAACTATTTGCAGACCTCGTGCGACGCAATTAAACCACTGTGGAAGACGATCCTCAAATATCCTTCCATCTCTCTTGTATCCATGTGGAACGTCGCGCACACGTCCCTACACCACAGCTTCTTAACTTCTCTGCAGACCTCGTGCGGCGCGTTAGTTACTTGGCGCGATAGAAAGGCCAGCGGCGAGATCTTCGGCGAGCCCCTCCACGGTGACGCCGTGCGCGCGCCCTCGGTGCGAGGAGGAAGAAAGGGTCTGTGATGTTGGTTTTCTTGTTTCGTGATGTTGTTTTTCTTGTTTTGTAGTACTATTGTTTTATGTTAATGAACTCAATGTCATTGTTCCTCTGTTCCATCTATTATTTTGTTTTCTATCTGTTATTTAATGAACTATCAGTTCTATGTATTTGTATTTTCTGTTAATGAACGACCGTTGCGTATGTGCGCTTTTTTGTTGTCAAAGTTGGATTCGATAGGATCATCCATGTTTTTGTATATTGGATCTCGATCCATGCTAGTTGATGTTTCATTGGATATACGACGATCAAAAAGTTTTTGTTTCATAGGTTGGATTGGACCATCCATGTTGATATTTCATATGATAACATTTATTTATATATTAATTCTTTATTTTACTAATGTATATTAATAATATACAAATAATAAATATGACGATCGTTTTTTCAACAAAAAGAGAAAACACTTGTATAACACCATCAATTTAACATGATCGTGGATCGAGGTCTTGCACATGCATATTACACATAGAACACAAATACATAGTACATAGTTTATTAGACAACGGACAGAGAAGAAAATAACATATGGAATAGACGAACAACATTGAGTTCAGTAACATAGAACATTACAAAACAAGAGAAATGTCATCATGAAACAAGAAAATCAACATAACAAATCCTCATCAACAAGTGATCAATCATGCATGAAACATGATGTAGACCTCGCTGGCTCTCTTTCAAAAGCATGCATGCATCACTACAGGAAACGATGAATAGGATGTCGGTTTTAATAGATGCGTCGTCCCCGAAACATTTAACTCGTCTAAGGGTGTCGGTTCAGAGTAACCGACACCCATAACTTAGAGGCGTCGGTGTTCTTGAAGAAACCGACACACATAATAGATGTGTCGACCGAATCGACACATATATTAAATGCATTGGCCTGACAGAAGCTCTTAAACAGGCCCCACACGAGACTCAAAGCGGGCCCTTTTGACTAAGCCTCTAAGAGCGTCGGCTGGGACAACACCGACACCCTTAAGTGGGCCCGAATCGCTCAGGATTTAAGAGTGTCGGCTAGGGACAAACCGATGCTCTTAAGAGGGGCCTAAACCCTTCGCGACTCTTCTCTTCTCACACGCCTCCAACACTTGTCGCGCGAGCCCGCGCCCCCGCACGTCGCCGCTGCCTCCAGCCCGCCGCCTCGCTGGTGCCCATGCCCGCCGACCCATCGCTGGCGCCCCTCGCCCGCGCCCGCGCCCCCGCACATCGCCGGCGCCCCTCACCCGCGCACCCGCCCACGCCCCCACTAGCCGGCGCCCCTCGCCCGCGCCCGCGCCCCCGTCCCCACCCAGTGCCCCTTCCTCGCACCTGCGCCCGGCTGCCCGTAATCGGGGCCCCTCGCCTGCCGCCCCCGCCCGGTGCCCCTCGCCCGCACCCGCGCCCGGTCGCCCGTCGCCAGCGCCCCTCGCATGCCGCCCCCGCTCGTCGGCGCCCCTCGCCCCCGGAGCCCCCTGGTCCGGTCCCATCGCTCCCTTGTCTGGCCCCGGAGCCCTTTGGTCCGGCCCCCCTCCGGCGCCCCGTCCTCGACGCACAAGGTAAAATGATCTATGTGTGTGATCTTTGTTTGGTGCATTAGTTTGTATATGTGATGTTATATGTGTGAGTTTATTGCATAGATAATGTGGATATGTAAGATTAATTAATAGTTAATTCTCAAATTATATGCAAATTTACATGTTTAACTTATATATGTGAGCATGATTAATAGTTTCTAAATATGTGAGCATATTATATTTGTGATTAGTGTTAACTCGTGAATGTGATTCATATTATATAGTTGCTAACTTGTGAATGTGATTCATATTCATTATGCTATATGATTTGAATGTGATTAAAAGTTCGTATCATGCATGTGATTGCTTCTTTTTAGCATTTGCAATATGATGACTAATTATGTGTTTGTAATATAGTAAATATTTTTATAATTATGGTGGCTTTAGAGGATTGTAATGAAATATGATTCTAGTTGTGAAGTATGCGTTAAGACGAGACATATGCGTACGGCGATAATGAGGACAACTAACTAACCGCGCCTGAACGATGGATTCGGACTTAGAACTTTCAACTCTGACCAACTTTCCTCCTCTGTCTTTTTATTTACTCTCTCGTAAATTATTGAAAATGAAAATGAGGAACGTAACCTATAGAATTTGATTACCCGTTTTGAATCGACACGTATCACATGCCATTGGCATGTGAGACGTGAAGGTTCGGAATTGTCCCTTTTTGGACAGCTTGGGAGTGGATCGGGGGGGCATGGCTTGTGACGAGACGCGAGTCTGGATCTATACGAGATTTTGACGGCATAACCCTGATGTTCTCTACTGCACCATTTTCGGGCGTACAGTGGAGAACAGCGGGGTTATGCTGCCGAAATTTTGTCTGGATCCAGACCACGCGTCTCGTCATAAGCACGCCCCACTCGACTACTCATGGGTGGGTTTAGAACCTATCTGCCTAGTTGTAGTGACCGTCACATAATATAAAAATAAACTAATTATAATGATTTTCCGCTTTGAAGGTATAAGTTGAAAAATGGGTGACGACCGTAAGGTGATGTATGATGGATGGAGTTCAGATGGTGTGTACACTTTGGAATGGGCACAAATGGCAAATAAGTTCGTGAACCAAGCATTTCCTAGTGGTGCTCGTTTTGTGAAATGTCCGTGTAGCAGGTGCCCGAATCATCGACATTTCGAGAGGTCTGAAATGATGCTGCACCTTTGTAAGCACGGATTTATGCCAGACTATCTAGTGCGGCATGAGCATGGAGAGATGGATCATGCTAGTGAGTCAGACGAAAACGAGAATGAAGATCGGATGGATGAGATGATGGCGGATGTTGCTCGAGAGTACGAAGAGCAGTCGCTGCCAGATGAGGTAAAGAAGTTTTACAGACTTCTTGCTGCCGCGGATGAAAATTTATATGAGGGCGCTAGTGTGACCGTTCTACAGGCGGTCACACGACTTATGGGGCTGAAGTCTAAGTTCAATTTTGCAAACAATTGCTACAATGGTATTTTGATGTTGATCAATGATCTCCTTCCGGCAAAACATAAGATGCCGAAAGACATATATCATTCAAAGAAGATTTCGGAAGGTCTGGGCATGAGTTTTGAGAAAATTGATTCGTGCGAAAATAATTGCATGTTGTTTTGGAAGGAACACCAGAATGATACTCAATGTATGCATTGCAATGCATCTAGACATTAGAAGGTTTTGAATGATGATGGGGAGGAAATAAGTACAAAGGTACCAGTTAAACAGCTTCGATACATGCCTATCACGTCCAGACTTAAATGGTTGTTCCTTTCTGAAGAAACTGCGAAGCAGATGAGGTGGCATTCAGAAGGGTTACGTGAGAGTGATGACAAAGATATTATGGTACATCCTTCAGATGGCGCGACATGGCAAGATCTAGACCGTTTCGATCCGGAGTTTGGTAAAGATCCAAGAAATGTGCGTCTTGGATTGTCAACAGATGGTTTCACTCCTTTCAGCACAAGTAACAGTCCATACTCTTGTTGGCCTGTTTTCATCATGCCTTACAATCTCCCTCCCAACATGTGCATGAAAGAAGGATACATATTCCTCGCGGCCATCATTCCTGGTCCTAAACATCCTGGGACGAAAATTAATGTGTTTATGCAACCGTTGATTGAGGAGTTGAAAGAGTTATGGCAAGGTGTAAAGGCATACGACAGTCATATGAAATGTGAATTTACTTTACGTGTCGCATATCTATGGTCTATACATTATTTGTTGGCATACGACATTTGGGCTGGTTGGTTTGTCCATGGAAAATTGTGTTGCCCCGTATGTATGGATGATACCGATGCCTTCAGGTTGAAGTATGGAAGAAAAGTCAGCTTCTTTGATTGCCATCAACGATTCCTTCCTTCAAATCACCCTTACAGGAGTGATACACGATCATTTCAAAAAGGCAAAAGTGTTACAAAAGGACCCCCTCGTCGATTGACAAGCGAGCAAAAAAAGGCATGGCATGAAGGTGGTTTTGTGGGGTATGGTACATAACACAACTGGACTCATATTTCTTTTCTTTGGGAGCTACCATATGCAAAAGCGTTGCTTTTACCGCACAACATATATTTGATGCCCCAGGAGCGTAATGTCACTGAAAGCATCATAAGCATGTGTTTTGATTTTACCGGTCAAACTAAAGATAATTTGAGTGCGAGGAAAGACTTAGCTGATATTTGCGATCGTCCTGGGCTTGAGGTTATAACAAATGCAAGCGGGAATGAAAGTAGGCCACAAGCTCCATACTGTGTTCGACCAGAAGAAAGAAAGCAAATACTTAGTTGGTTGAAAACACTGAAGTTTCCAGACCGCTATGCAACAAACATGAAACGATATGTTAATCTCAACACTGGTAAACTGAATGGGTTGAAGAGCCATGATTATCACATTATGATGGAGAGACTTATCCCGGTAATGTTTCGTGGCTACTTCAAACCTGATTTGTGGAAGATGTTTGCTGAACTTAGCTACTTTTATAGACATATTTGTGCTAAGGAAGTGTCGAAAAAGATGATGTGACGGTGGGAGAAAGAAATTGTTGTGCTTGTATGTAAGATGGAAAAAGTGTTCCCGCCTGGATTTATGAATGTTATGCAACATTTGCTGGTGCATTTACCTTATGAAGCATTGGTAGCAGGTCCTGCACAATTCAGATGGATGTATAGCCAAGAAAGAGAATTGAAGAAACTTAGAGCTACAGTGCACAACAAAGCAAGAGTTGAGGGTTGTATTGCAGAAGCATTTGCAGCTAAAGATATTACTAACTTCTCTAGCAAATATTTTTCACGTGCCAACAACGTGAATGCAAGTGTCACACGATATCATAATGTAGAAGAGCAATCTACGAGTGAGCTTAAGATTTTTCAATGGAAGGGTAAAGGTGTTGGAGTTGCTAAAACTCATTATATTTCAGCACAAGAGAGGAATTACACCATGCTTTACATATTTTTCAACATGGAGGAGGTGTTACCATATTTTGAAATGTTTGAAAAGTTGTATTGGAAATCTTCATGAAAACCTACACAAAGTCAATTGGATAAGATGCGTCAGCATGGCATAAACGGTGGAAAAAGCTTTGTGGACTGGTTCCGTGAACATGTAATTTTATATCTATTTTTTCTTTCAATATTAGTTTGCATTTTTATGATAAGATGCTAACTTTGTTTATTTATGTAGTGTATGAAATATGTCAACATGTCCGATGACTTGCGATAGATGTTGCATGGTCAATTGAGAGCAACAGAATTTAGCAGGTACGATATCAACGGATATCGTTTTCGGACAGCAAGTTTAGAAGCAAGTCGTCCACTTGCTGCCACTACAAATAGTGGAGTAATGATAACTGCCGCAGTGGGTAGTGGAAAAGTGACAGAATACTACGGTGTTCTTAAAAAAATAATAGAGTACACATTTGGCGGTCCAAAAACACTTCAACTTGTGATTTTTGACTGTGAATGGGTTGATCCAACATCGGGCACATGAGTTGATGATTTTGGAATGGTGGAGGTCAACCACAAGTCACGATACACATCCCATAACAACAATGTTGTACTTGCGACTCAAGTGGTACAAGTGTACTGTTTAAGTTATCCTCATCCAAGTTTGAAAAATTGGTGGGTTGTGTATACAGTTAACCCTGAAGTGCACCCTCATCGTTATGATGAGTATATATAGATTCAAGAAGATTACGGTATTATCTATCAGGATGAAGTCGAGGAAGCAGAAGATTTTATGATATCTTCTAGGATAGGACTCACAGAAATTGCTAGTGATACGTTAGAGTTGATGTCGGAAGAACAAGCTAGCCCTTCAAGAAAACATGTTTGGCAATCACAAAGAATTATGGAAAAGAAGAAAAGGAATTTGGAAGAACAGGATAGATATGATGAACAGGAGGAAGAGATGGAAGAGAGTGAAGAGCAAGAGATGGAAGAAGAGATACGTGAATATCTTAATACACGCGTGACAGAAACAGATTCTGATGCTGATGATTTTTTATTTATATTGTATGCAATTTTTAGATTTTTAATATTATTGTATACATTCTTTATTTAGTATCTAATGTTGTATACTAATCATTTCTATAACAATGTGCGCAGATGTTTAAGCTTTTGCCAAGTTTGGGGAAGAAGAAGAGCAAGAAGGGTAGTGGATCTTCGGCCTCCACTCCCAGTTCTACTTCGAGCCAGCCGGACCCATTTCAGGTTGTTGTTTTTTACATATATGTAAATATTTAATTAATTGTCTATTATTTCTTACTTCTTTATATATTTCTTTATTTATATTCTCAGGGTACTTTTTATAGTGGACAGAGGAAGAGGCAGTTTTTGAGTTGTGTGGCAGAGTCGACGTCGAGCGAGCCTGCACGAGGTCCGCCACAGGTGACAGATCGTTGCCCGACGTACGAGGAGTTGTACGGGGAGGAACCAGAGACTGTCAGGCAGACGCCGGAGCAGGAAGGTGGCTCAGAAGGAGGCTCAGTTGGAGGCTCAGGGCGAGGCTCAGGAGTAGGCTCAGCAGGAGGCTTAGGACGAGTCTCAGGAGGAGGCTCAGATAGTGTTGGGCGGTGGACCTCTTCTGATGGTGGGAATGAGGGAGATGATGAGGAAGAAGATCAGCCTGAGGATCCTGAGCGAGATGCCAGGATTGCAAGAAGGGCCGAGCTGGAAGAGTTAGGACACCCCGATCGATGCCCTTTTAGGTAATATTTTTAATTAACTAACATGTTCATTATATCTATTCAATTAACTAATTTTATCTATTTTTTATGTACAGGCTGCGGAGGCACCTTTTATGTGGTGTAAGTAAAAGTATAGACGAGCGTACAATTATAAGGCCGAAGGGTACTAGGTGTTGGGTGGAGCTTGGATGGAGTGGAAAGGGGCATCGACGAGTAGTTAACACCGAGTTGGGAAACACCATCCGGTGTTGCTATCCCGGGATGGTATTAGTAGATGGTCAAAGAATTGCAGTGCATAGTTGGGATCACTATGCGCTTCAAGAGTATGGCGATTCGGGTACATGTTAGGATAAAGTTTGGGAGATTTTCTGCTTAAGTTTGTTTTGATTGTTTCCATTACATTAGTTTCCATTACATTACATCCTATTGTTATTTGACATTAATTGTTACTTGTATGCAGGGTAGGTTTCGTTTGGAGGAGGGTGTGAGTCAAGCATATGCTTGTTCAGTTTTCCATAATGCAGCAAAGA
Organism: Tuctoria greenei; assembly: GCA_036927565.1. Taxonomy (NCBI): domain Eukaryota; kingdom Viridiplantae; phylum Streptophyta; class Magnoliopsida; order Poales; family Poaceae; genus Tuctoria; species Tuctoria greenei. The sequence continues at coordinate 128,434,778 of JAYESD010000007.1, read as the reverse complement.
GACGTGTCAAGGACTCCTTCTCGAAGGCACAGATCAAGGCTGTGACCGTCTACTACAAGACGGTGATGCTCCAGCCTATGGCAAACAAAGAAGCAGCCAAAATTCACCTCACTAGGGAGGAGTACCTGCAAAGTCATGTGGATTGGATTTGTGCGAATATGGAGGCTTGGGAATGGTTATGCGGGTATTGGAGTTCAGCTGAGTTTAAAAATATTTCTGATAGACACCGAGGAAACCAAAAGAGCAAGCCAGGAAAGCATTTCTTTGGGTCAGATGGTTATGTTCGGATGGAACAAAGGATGGTATGAATTCTTATATTCATACTTACATTCCTTCAATTAATTGCATTTATTAAATTATTGATTTTGATATTGCAGACAGCTGAAACTGGTACGCCTGCTACATTTTTTGAGATTTATCTTAAGGGGCATAAAGGTCCAGACCCGAACCGCCCGGAGGTGTTATGTGATGAGGCATCAACCCAGAAATTGGTACGTATGTTGATTCTTTGTTGCTTTTATCTATCAACTCAATTTATCTTGTATTACATTAATCTGGTAACTAAATGTATCACATCAAAAGTATGTTGAGTGTTTCAAAAAGAATCATGGACCTGATTCAGACTATTTGAGAGAGTCGTTGGATGTCGCTGCAGCATACGATGTCGGCAGAGGTCTACGGCATGGGAGGTATGTGTAAAGTTAATGCTGATTTGTATGTTAATGAATATCGATTCTTCACACTTGTATTTTTTTGTAGACTTGGGTTAGGCGATGGATATGTAGAGCGTGAGGCTTATGCTAGACGACGACCGTCCAATGTTGGTGGTAGTCGATTTCAATCATCTGCAGAGGCTGAATTACGAGAAGAACTAAGACACACAAAGGAGGAGATGCAACAACAACAACAAGAGACACAGATGTTGCTGCAACAACAACAGCAATAGACACATATGTTGCAGCAATAGATGCATTATTTGTATATGTCTCAGGTAACATGTAATTTTCTTATTTGAAAATATTATTCGATTTACAAATGTATATACTCAAGATATCACAACTAATTTACTTGATGCAGTTCATGGGTCAAGGTAGCTCCGGTTCTCAATTCGGTCCTCGACCAATGCAGCCAGCACTACCACAGATTGGCTCCTCACAGGTAAAACTACTTATGTTATTGACTTCAGTTGTATAATGCAATATCGTAACTATTTGTGTTGCAGGGTTCCGAGAGTGGTCAATCATATGTTCCACAAGCTTACGGATTTATGTCACTGCTGGCTTCTGGATTACAGCAAAATAATCTAGGTAAACTGTAATTTTCGCATTTGACTACTTTATTTGATTCCAAAATGATTCTAATTATAATCTCACAACTTCAAGCAGTTTTCCCACCGATGCCTTTCCCTCCGATGCAGACTCATCCATCACAAGGAGATGCAGCGGTATGTATGACATGCATACTTGTTACAATATTTTCATTATAACATCAATTACCATAATATTAAAAAGAAAAGGGAAATAATAGCAGAGAGATGAAGTGAAAAAAGTGAACAAGTGAGAGAGCAAGAGAGGCATAGATAGATAGAGAGGGAGAGGAATACATATAGAGAAAAGAATAGATAGATAGAGAGGGAGAGAAATATATAGAGGGGGAGAGGGAGAGATAGAGAGAAGAGAAGAGATAGATAGAGAGGGAGCTAGAGAGAAAGAGATAGAGGGATAGGAGAAGAGATAGAGTAGGAGAGCGAGTGAGGGCGAGAGAGTTAGAGAGAGTGAGAGGAAATACGAGAGTGTGTTTAAGTTTTAGTTCAAACCAATATGCTTTTCCTTTTTAAAGTTATGTTATTAAGTAAGTAGGAGTTAACATATTATGTTGTTAAGTTTCTATTTCATTTTTATCTATTATAGGGATCTCATCACGGAACACCTGAAGGTTTTGATGCTTTCTTTAACATTAACGATGGAGGTGTGAGTGGAGGAGATGGGAGTGGAGGACACGCGAGTGGAGGCTCCCACGGCGACATATGAATTTCGTTTACTCATTTTTGAACTGTTGAGCTTGTATTACGTTGTGGTTGTGTTCGAAACATTTTATAACTTGTGTATGGTGCTATGTTTCATAACTTCTGTATGGTCGTATGTTGATACGTTGTATATTGCTGTTGTGTGTAAAATGGAGGCTCCCCATCCGGGGAGGGAGAGAAAATAAACATTTTTAAAAAAAAATCATTATGTGCGTCGGTTTGTTCTACACCGACGCCCATATCTGGCCACTGGGGAGATGGCCACGTGACACATTGTATGCGTCAGCCCCAGAAACCGACGCACTTAAGTCGTTATATGCGTCGGTTTCTAGCAGACCGATGCACACAACCGCGCTCGGTGGAGCAGCCACGTGTCCACTTATGTGCGTCGATTGGCACAAAACCGACGCATATAACGTCTTAAGTGCAACGGTCGGCCCGGCCAACACATTTAACATTAAGTGTGTCGGCCTCCGGAACCCAACGCACATAGGGAGTAAATGCGTTGGCCCCGATGCACTTAGTCGTTAAAGGCGTCCAAAATTCATCGTCGGCTAAGGGTGTCGGTTCACCAACGCCTTTAATTTACGTGTGTCGGTTTATGTAGACAACGGACGCTCATATTGCCGATGCCCTATCGCCGGATTCCTGTAGTGCATGTCCAACCATCATACATGATCACGACAAAGCATTAATGCTCGAATAGTCAAACGTGTGGTGTACACGTGTTAATTTTCTCTTATGCCGATAGGACACGTCGAGCCGTTGGGACCGTGCAGCATATATATCCATCTGTGATAATTTTCTTATCAGAGGCGGGTCTTGCAGCATAACTAACCGCCTGTGATAATGGTGTTATCAGAGACGGATGTTTACCTACATCAAGCTGCCTGTGAAGACCTTTTATCATAGCCAGTTTCTACCATAACAGTAACCACCTGAGATAAACTTGTGTCTAGCCGTCTGTGATAATTGTTTTTCACAGACATGCCTAGCCGTTCGTTAATAACCGCTTGTGATAAGGTATAAACTATGTAGTACTACTGCTGTTATTTTTAATTTCCAAGTCAATTCAATATCATCACAGAACAAAAATCAATAATATCATCACAGAACAAAAGTCAACAATATTATCATCACAGAAGTCAATTTCACTAAAACAATATACATATGTACAAGTTACAGATACAATTCATCTCAAAGTTTACAAGTTTTCACTAAAAATTGTTTCTATTGGCATAGTCGCAAAGTTCTGGCACATCAGCTGCTGCACCATCCTCATCAAAGAACTCCCCTCTTTTGTGCAAAATTTAGTGACGATGAATTGACAGAGTTCGGTAGCAATCCTGTCGGCTCCTCCAGTAGGAATACTTCTACAAACCGGCCATTCTTCATTTAGATTCTTTGTGTGCTGCAATATAACACATAACAAGGTTTACAATGTATTGGTTTGAACAATCTCAAAGTATATATCAAAGTGAGAGTATACATGAATTTATTTGGTATTTTTGGAGCAGTTGTACTAGCCGTTGGTTTAGAATGTATTCTGCTGGAAGTGACGAGGGCGAACACTTGGCGGCAAACGAAATTTTGGCAGCCTAACGGCGTCTAAGTGTTTCGCGCAGGTTAGATTTTTCCTATGCTGCCGAGGGGTATATATAAACTTCAATTTTCTTAGACGGATTTTAATTACCAACCGCCTGAGAAGACGGTTACCTCAGGCGGGTTTTACTTACCAACCGCCTAAGAAGATATTTACTAAATTGATATTTTTTTTGAATCAATGTGTGTTCATAATTTGATGAATGCCTACATAAAGACCCCTCACCAACCATCTATGAAGACGTGTCGACGACCGTGCGCGACCTTTCTTTTCCCCGAGGCACGACCTTTCAATGGGCGGTAAACCAACTGCTCCATCTTCCACTCCGCGTGGCCTTAAAGATGCGCTATCACCCATTAGTTCTCCACAAGCGCGTCGCTCACTTTGAATCCTCTTCTTTTCTTCGTCTTCCTCCGCTCTGACGACCCAACACCACTATGGCTGACTTTCCGCCGCCAAGCCCTTTGAGGGAGCCACCTTGCAAGAAACCATGTTGCAGCTCCCCCGAGAGGATCAACACCCAGCAGCGCCTCCTCATGGCGCGAGAGGCGTACAACAATAAGTCTCGTGCCATGCGTGCCTTGGGGCTGGGTACCCTTCCAGAGTATCCTGGAATGGGTACCATCGGCCACTACCTCTACACCCTCACAGGGGTGGCTAATCGTCTCGACATTCTGTTCGCGACGATGGCCCAGGTTCTTGGCCCCGAGGGCCGCAGAACGCTGGTGGAGGCAACAGCTAGCAACCTCGGGGTTGCACCGCCGGTGCAGCTGGTGCAGCTAGCCCTGTCTCCTATTGCACTAGCGCCAGAGTCGCCGCCGGAGGACGAGGAGGAGGAGGAGGAGGAGGAAGAGGAGTAGGAGTAGGAGTAGGATTTAATTAGTTTTTCTTTGTTGTTTTTAGTTGCTTCTGTTTTGTTAATATTGTTAATGAATGAAATCTATCTTTGTTCATCTATGTGATTAAATATTACTTGTGTATCTTGTGTGTTCTTGTGTGTTCTTGTGTAAATATTGTGTATCTTGTGTGTTCTTTTGTGAGATGTGTCATTGAATATTGTTAATGAATGAGTATCTTGTGTGTTCTTCAACTGTGTGATTGAATGAATGTGTAATTTGTTCATCGTGTTCCTCAGATTCAGGTATCATAAGGTAATTATCTCAGGCGGTTGGTAATTCAAACTCGCCTGAGAAGAAGATTATCTCAGGCGGTTGGTAAGTAATAACCGACTAAGATAAACATCTTCTCAGGCCATTATTATGTACCAACCGCCTGTGATGATATTTACTTCTTCTTGATTAATATTCTTGATTAAATGTGGGTCTTTAAAAAGGCAAAATTCCACTTTCTTTTAATATTATTCATAAGTAAAGGTTACCATTAAATTTCACTTCATAAATCTTTTGAAATTTGTCAGAACATAAAAAGCATACAAAAAATGCTATTTTTCATTTTTCTATCTTGATGAATATAATGCCTTTTTCATTTATTTTTTCAGTGGACATTTTTACTCATCATACTAACTTTTATGAATTTTTTCAGATTTTTTTAAATTTTTTTAATCAATAAGTGTTCATAATTTGATGAATGCCTCATATGTATATGATCATTTAGTTAGAATGATGGATAATTTGAAGTTTGACATGTTGGAATGCTTTTAAAAAAATTAACAAAATTCATACATGTATAAATGATACAAATATGTTCATACAAACAAATTTGAGTGAAGGATCTTTTTTTAATGAGATACACAAATGTGACTAATATGTGAGTAGAATTTAATTTGATATTTACCAAAACATTACAATGTCAGCTATACAAGTTTTAAAATATTTTGTTCAGGTGGTAGATGTTAATTTTATACAAATGTAGAAGAAAGAATCATCGAATTTGGACACAATTTGCAGAATCTAAACATGTTTGAGTATTTATATTAGAATCTAAATAAAAAAGAAGCAAGGGATAGGGAAACTGAAGAACAATATCGGGCATTATCTGAGGCGGTTGGTAAGTAATACACGATTGATATAAACATCTTCTCAGGCGGTTATTAAGTACCAACCGCCTACGAAAATATTTACTTCTTCTTAATTAATATTCTTGGTTAAATGTGGGTCCTTTAAAAAGGCAAAATTCCACTTTCTTGTAATATTATTGATAAGTAAAGGTTACCATTAAATTTCACTTCATAAATCTTTTGAAATTGGTCAGAACATAAAAAACTTACAACAAATGCTATTTTTCATTTTTCTATCTTGATGAATATAATGCCTTTTCATTTTTTTACAGTGGACATTTTTACTCATCATACCAACCTCTATGAATTTTTTCATATTTTTTAAATTTTTTTGAATCAATGTGTGTTCATAATTTGATGAATACCTCATATGTATATGAGCATTTAGTTAGAATGATGGATAATTTGAAGTTTGACATGTCGGAATGCTTTAAATAAAAAATACATGTATAAATGATACAAATATGTTCATACAAACAAATTTGAGTGAAGGATCTTTTTTTTATGAGATACACAAATGTGAATAATATGTGAGTAGAAATTAATTTGATATTTACCAAAACATTACAATGTCAACTATACAAGTTTTAAAATATTTTGTTCAGGTGGTAGATGTTAATTTTATACAAATGTAGAAGAAATAATCATCGAATTTGGACACAATTTGCAGAATCTAAACATGTTTGAGTATTTATATTGGAATCTAAATAAAAAAGAAGCAAGGGATAAGGAAATTGAACAACAGTATCGGGCATTATCTCAGGTGGTTGGTAAGTAATACCCGACTGAGATAAACATCTTCTCAGGCGGTTATTAAGTACCAACCGCCTGCGAAAATATTTACTTTTTCTTAATTAATATTCTTGATTAAATATCTTATCAGGCGATTGGTAAGTAAAACCTGCCTGGGATAAAGTTAAACACCGCCTGTGAAAAACAGACGCCTGGAGACGGGGACCCCTCACCACACGCCTGCTATTAGGCGACGACCCGCTATAAAGGCTCACCGTTCTCTTGCTTCTCCGCCGCACCACTCCTTAGATCCTAGCCTCCAAACTTCTCCCCACGCCACTGTCGACCACCTCTTGCTCTTTCTCTGCACCTCCGTCGCCACACAAATGGGTAGTCCCGCGCCGAAGCGCTCTAGGCAATCGACGTCCTCTGAACCTCCTTCTCCGTTTCCATCGCCGCCGGCAACGCCGGTGGAACTGATGGCGGCGCCCGCATCTCCTCAGCCTGACTGGTTACAGGAGATTGTCCGCCTCTTTACCGCCCGCATCGACGAATTAACGCGCCGAATTAAAGATGTAGAAAACGACGTGTCCTCCGCCGTCGAACATGCAAGAGCGCTGGACACAATGTCGCGGGATGTATTTTACAATACATCTCTCATATGTCGCCGTCTGGGTCTTGGGAGGCTTCCCCAGCTCCCCAGCATGGACTCCGCCGGCTACTACTTGGTCGGGTTAAGCTTTGTGGCCGCTCGTCTCGACGCCCTCAACAAGACGATCGCGGAGGTTGCTGGGGTACAGGACCGCTTGATGATTCTGCACAGCGTCACCTGTAAGCTCGGTGTGGAGACAGAAGAGGAGTCGCCGCTGCCGTCGGAGGCAGAGGCGGAGCCGCCGGAGGATGCGTCGGCCGCGGCGCGCGCGGCGGCGGAGGTGGACGAGGCCACCTAGTAGAATAGGATTAGGAGTAGTTTTTTTCTTGTTTCTACGTGTTTTTCGTCCATGTTTTCTTTACTCTTGTTCGTAATATATGTGTTGGTAGTATGTTAATGTAATATGTCTTTTATGTTCATGAACAATGTGTCTGATGTATTATCGAAAAATTCTCCTTTTATCAAAAAACATCTCCTTTAATGACGCCAAGTTTTAACCTTTAACCCACTTCATGCATGAATCAAAAAACATCTCCAGTCGTGATGTTGTGTTTCTCTTGTTATTTTTGATATTTTTTCTTTTCATGTTTTGTCATGTTGTTTTCCTGCAAAAATATGAATAGTCGCGAGACTCGCGATGTTATTATTGCATGGACTGGAACAGGCCAGAAGTTACCCCTATACGCGGTGTCATCATTACAATGTCCATAGGACCCACATGTCAGCCCCTGCTACTGCACCTGAAGTACTGCAGGGGATGTGCGGCGGTTCCATGTTGTTTCACTTTATAATATAGGAGTACTCCGGAGACTCCCAAGAAACCGCAACCTCCAAATACTAGTAGTACACCCTTTGTTTCCCTCAGGCAGATTTGTTTCTTCACTGTTCGTCGCTCATTAATGGCAAACTTCTCCATCGACCCTTGTCGGTTTTGTCCGCGGCTGATGATCCCAGAAGATGGTGGTCCTTTGAGAAGGACCAGAAGCGTGTGCCACATATCTGGCGAAATCGCGAAGAAAAATGAGGAATATGCGGTTGCAGTCACAAATGAGGTAGTAACTCCTGCCCAACATAATGAATTTATGGACCAGATAGCAGTGTACATCCAAGATCAGGCAAGAATGCACGTAGTTACTTACGGTGCACATCCCCATGGGATTGGCATGTACTACAAGTTAAGAAATAAACTTGAGAGAGATGCTTTGGTCCTAGCAAATCCCCACGTGGTCGAGAATCGGGAGTTCAGATTTGAAAAACATGATGAGGCAAATCTTAATATGCGTCGTGCTCAGTTTACTAGAAGGTGTTGGATTTTGCTACTTGGTTATCCTCTGGATCTAAAGGAGCGAAGGTTTATTGAACAAACCTGCTCCAGTTTTGGCCAGTTGCTTCATTGGGATGAAAATGATCCAAACCCGACTAGGGTCATTCTGCTGGTGATGGTGGATAATCCACTTGACATCCCTCGAAGCCTTGTTCTCAGGAGAGGCAACGAAGTGGATGGACGTTCATGGACTGTACCAGTTTACATCCTAGGTCTTGATTTTGTGGACCACCTTCCAGGTGATGAGGAGGACCCCCCGCCTTTCAATGGCAACCCCCACCCTTACCACAGACCACTCTTGCCTGGTCCTTATCCTGATGATCAAGGTCCTCCGCCTACTGCCCCAGATGACTTGGGGCAGAATGATCCTGGCGACCAGAATAATGAAGTGTTGGATATGTTGTCCACGGTGCAGGTAGCATATAATATCCTAATCTTTCTCCTCATATATAGCGTGTTAACTATTTTTTCGGCCCCAAATGATCTAGAAAAATTACTCCAGATTTGATGATGCCATAAACTAATCGCTGCTGAAAACAATGACGGTGGCCCAAGCAAGGTTGTCGTGATGCAGGATGCATGGAGATAGACCCAAGCAAGGTGGTGGTGCAGGACGATGCATGGAGCTAGCTGACGGATTAAAGGTGCTGCTTGAAGAGATGTGGTGTGGACTAGATGTGCTGATTAGTTTATTTTGTGTTTTTTGATTACATAAGAGCTAGTACTATCAAATTAATTAGTTTATTGCCTAGAATGGTACATTGAACACTATTGTTTGGTTCCATCGATGTTTATATCTAGTATTTAATCCTTGTTTATATCACTGTGTTGCTGGTTGAAGAGATTTTATGCGTATGCTTTATTTTAATCCTTGTTTATATCACTGTGTTTATATCTAGTAGTACTTAATTACGAACCTGTATAGAAGTAGCAATTTATACAACTTTATTATTAGTGAAGCCAAAATTTATAGAAGCTAGATTTTTCAAAGCACATGTGTCACTTCCGGAGGAATCCATTCCTTTAAACTACCCCGTGAGTTTCCTTTGATGCAAATGGGGCTAAACAAAAGACGAGCGCACATAGGGGAAACACAACAAGTGCAACATTCATCAGAGACGAGCATGCATATATAGGAGAAACACATCAACATGCCTTATACAAGTCTATTTTATATACAGTAATCCCTTTGTTCACTTTTCATTGGCGTTGGGAGAACTAGGGGTAGCGCATCCAAAAGGGAATGGTGGGAATATAACCCATGGAGTACAACACGTTATGGCAGAACAGGTCATACTCGCGCTCAATCCTACAGTTCTCAGTACAGAAGACGGTCTACTCGTACCACCCTCGCCGGCTGCAGCGGGCAGGCCCCTGGTTCCCCCCTGTTGGGTAGCGGCAAACGTAATCGTCAATGTCGGGCAGCGCCACCGGCGGCGGTCCCGAAGGAGGCCTACGCAGTAACCTCCAGCTCACGAAAACGTCGAGCCTCTACATGGCTTGATTCCGACACCGGCAGCACTCCGTGTTGGTCCTCTTCATCGCGACGGACCCGGCCGCGTTGTTGCCGACGTGGGCCTCGCCTTCGACCTGTCGTATTTACTCGAGGGCGTCGCGGTCCCCGTGGTCAGCGCCATAGCGGCGCATGGCGAGGACGTAGGCCGCCACCTTGTGGCCGTTCGCGGCCGCCCGGGCAAGGAACTGGGTGCCCCGTTGCACCTACGCGCGGCCGTAGTTGAAGACGAGGTCGAACCCGGTGACGTAGCACACATGAGGGTTGCCCACGTTGGCCAGGCGCTCCACGAGGGCGTCGTAGCTCTAGTTCCCGTGCCGTTGGAACCACTCCCAGCTGCTCTCCCGCTCCAGCGCCACGCGCCTGCCCACGGCGGGATCACGGCACGCCGCGTGCATGGCCTTGCAGGTTGCTCGCAGACTTGAGAGGTCTTGCATGGGCTGGGTGGAGGTTGCGGCGACCCACCCCACGATCAGGACAGCAATATCGTGCGGCAAGGAGAACTCCATGGGCTTTGAAGGGAACCAATGAGGACGCGCGCGACGGAGAGGAAGAGTACGCGCAGAGAAGAGGATGGTTTGTGTGGTGGAGTAGAGGATGGTGTGTCGTCTTACTACTCTTTATTAGTACGCGCGGAGAAGACGATGAGACGCCCGATGATTTTTAGTACGCGCGGAGAAGAGGGATGGTGGTGTGTGGGCAGTTATTTCCAGCCAATTTTTTTTGTCCCATCTCAACTTTACTTTCACTGTATTGTCATGTCAGTTGTGTGCTCTGCACATTTTCAGCTACTGTCCTTTGTTGCTATAGCAACTTGCTGGCAATGAATGGAAAGTGGGAGGATATGTATTGATGAAGGGTGTTAGGGTAATTTTATGTGTTGACTAATGTGCGGTTTGAATCCTAAAAATAGAGTTCACTTGGGACGGAGGGAGTATAAGATGGTCACCCGCGCCATCGTCTTTTTCAAACAACCGTTCCAACATCCTCTCTTCTCTCCACAAAACCTAGCTGCGACTAGTATATAGCAAATGCTTTCGAGCTCGAGCAACCCTCCGCCACCGAGCCCGCCGAGGGACCCGGCCACCGGTAAGCGGCCGCGGCCGCGGCTGGACCCCCCTTGCCGCCGCGCGTGAAGGATACTATAACACCCTCATTTTCATGCATCATGCCCTACATACACCCATATACATGTTTAACATTGATCCACATAAAGAGGAACAAGTTTAAAATTGATTTGCAGCATTTAAAATTGATTTGGAACAAAACCGCACTTAAAACACAGGAAAGTGTAGACTAGTCCGATTTTACTGAGGACTAGTCCGATTTCTCTCTGACTAAAAACGGACTTGTCCGTTTTTGCTGCGGACTAGTCCGATTTTGCCCCTGGAAACTTTCGGACTTGTCCGATATTCCATGAATCCTTGAAAAATTGCTAAGTCCTTGGACATTTCCGGACTAGTCCGGTGTTCCAGCGGACTTGTCCGTTTTCCTCTCTGTTTAATGTCGGACTTGTCCGATTTTAGGCCAGACTTGTCCGATTTTCTCTCTGGACAACTTCGGACTAGTCCGGTCCTGTCCGGACTTGTCCGATATTTCGTGACTCTGAGTTGATCTTTTGTTTTACGATTTGTTTCTTGGGTTTTACGTTAAGTGGGCCTAGGGACGTCGTGCCTAACTCTTTTAGAGCCCATGTGGGACTCTAAACCGGCCTCTACTCATACCAAAATTCGAAATCCATCTAACCCTAGCCTCCACCTCTATATAAACAGCCCCACCCCTTGGATTGACATCTATTTGCCACTTTTCCACCCCACCCAAACCCTAGTTCGTGGAGAGCCACCACCAAGGAGGGAGGAGAAGATCCCAAGCAAGAAGAAGAAGAGGAGGAGACGAAAGAGGATCAAGATCTCCACCAAGTTTCGTCCTTCACCACCAATTCATCTCCAAGTTCATCACCAACCCTAGATCATCAAGATCCAAGTGCTACCTCCAAGTTTCTTGATTCATTGGAGTTCTAAACACTTGGTATACCTTCTATTCTCTTTTCCTTACGTGAATTCAACCCCTAATCTCCAAATTCACGTCGATCTAGAAAACCCTAATCTGCTGATCGCGTCAAGTGCGGACTTGTCCGGTCCCTAGCGGACTAGTCAGATCTTCCTGGTTAAATTGTGTTGAATTGACTCTAAAATTTGATCTAATCAACTCCAAACCTGTATAAACTTGTTAAAAGCTATTAGAACTAATTAGTGATCATTAAAAGCAATCTAGTAACAAGTTCTACCTTGCATTTGCATCAATCATGCATGTCATGTCATATTGAGTAATATTTGTGCACTCTTTGATTGTGTTTTTTGTCTTGTATGTTTATTGTGTGGATTAGACGGATTTGCGCTAGAAAGTGCCGCGGAGGATATACAACATCAAGAGTTTGAAGGCTTTGACCCTAATCAACAGCATGAGCAAGGCAAGTGTCCTTGAAGCATATTGATCCTGTTTTTAAAATAAATGTTTTGTTTGTAAAACTGCATGCTGTGTCAATTTGATGGGAATCCTATGGTAGGAAGTTTACTAGACTTGCTAAACCACCCTTGTCACCTGGAATTTATGGTAGAGCATCGGGATGGACTTTTTAACTTTTGCTTCGCTTAATCAACTGGGATGGAAAACAACTATACCACTCAATTTAATTATGCATGGATGAGATTATGGTTAACATGAACTGGTTCAATATGGTATGGTAATGGGTGATCTAAGCAGGCCTGGTATGTGGATGGGTTGGATGTTATGGTGGTTTGCTTGCTTTAGATCTAAGGACCGGTTCATGCGAGAATAAGCCAGGACTATAGTGCCACCACGAGGCCAAGTATGGGTGCGGCGTAGCTGATTAATTAGGGCTTTGCTAGTGTTGTTTGGACCATTGTGGATGCTCGGGGAAGGGGTATTCGGATTGGGTTTGTTGATGATTGGTGGGACTACCCTGGGATCCGAATGGCTCAAGAGGGGGCCCTTGGTTGAAGATGTGCTCTGCAGGAGACATCACCACCGGTGAAACCTCAGTGGGGTCTAAATAGGCTAGTAATCCCTTTGTAAAGGCTATTTTGTGATCTCTTGGCCACGCATCGACGGAAGTGTGTAATATGACTGACGGGTCATGGGCATAAGGGAGATTCTTAGTCGCCGAAAGGTGATGAAATCACGAACACGTGGGTAAAGAGGTACAAACTCTGCAGAGTTAATTAAAACTATCATGATAGTCGTGCTCCCGGTTATGAGCACCTGGACAACTTCCATGATTAGAAGGTACTCGATATTGGGATGGTATTTGGGATGGTTATTGTTTGATAATGGTTATGGATGGTTATGGATTAATTTCTGGTATTGAATATGGTTATTGACGATGGTGAAATCTGGAATTATTGATGATGGTAGTGAATTCAGATTGGTATTATGGTATTACTTATGATTATGATGGGTTTACTTCACATACATATAATATATATATTGCTTTTCAAATGTTTTACTGTACTTTTCAGCACTTTGCCATTATTATTGTCGTCAATTGAATCAGCCACATGTCATACTTTCCACACTTGCTGAGTACGACATGTACTCACTCTTGCAATCCCCCCCCCCCAACAGTTGCAGGTCAGGACTGGGAGTTTAATGGTGATAATGCGGAGTTCTAGGCCGTGTCTACCGTCAACTTTGCCTGTGATGTTGCATGGAGCTGCACTATCCCTTTTGCTTAGTTTGCTTAGTTGCTTAATTAGTTTATTTCCGCTGCATTAGTTGAACTTGTCATTAATATTCATTAGAGCTTGTATTCGAGGATAATATGGTTTGTGTAATAAAATTTGATAATTAATCTTGTTCTGTGGTAAATTTTTTGTATACTCTTTTGTGATTGCACTCGTATATGTATGTTGAACATCCTGGGCACACATATGCATTAGCTTGGTTCAGTTTTCGGAACCGGGCGTCACAGATTGTTATCAGAGCCATAGGTTGACCGTAAGATGCAGCCTAGATAGAATGGACACTTTAGAGCACATAGGAGCACTCAGGAATCGATGTGTTTTTGCTTGGAGTGCTGTTTGCTATATATATTGTTTGCTTGTGTGCTTAATAGAGGATTTTGGGATGCCTTAACATTTCCATGTCCACCTAGGCTAGTATAGCTAGTTGTTTAGTTCCATATCCCTTGATGCATATAGTTGTGGACGTTTTCTAATTCTTATCTATTGCTTTTCTTCAGATGGTGAGGACTCGCAACCAGAGGGATGACAATGATGAGGAGGAGAACAATGGAGTGCCGTAGAACAACAATGGGCAAGGATCTACTCAGGGAGCTATCAACATCGAGCAGCTATTGGCCATGCAAAACCAGCTCATGCAGACCATGATACAGACTATGGGACAGCTGCAGGCTGGCAATATCAACAATCAACCCCACATGCCTCCACCGCCACCCCCGCCTCCTCATAACCGATTGGGAGAGTTTATGAGGACTAGGCCACCAACCTTTGCTCAAGCCGATGACCCTATGGATGCGGATGATTGGCTCAAGTCCGTGGAGAAGAAACTTGCTATTGTCCAATGCAGTGACCAGGAGAAGGTCTTGTTTGCTTCTCATCAACTAGTTGGAGCAGCTGCAGATTGGTGTGATGCTTATTGCAATGCTCACGAGAATCAAGAGAGGATTACTTGGGCCGAATTCAAGGATAATTTCCGTTCTCATTATGTGCCTGAGGGTGTTATGATCTTGAAGAGACAAGAATTTGAGAATTTAAGGCAAGGAAGATCAAGCGTGAGTGAATATCTCAATAAATTCACTCAACTCTCAAGGTACGCGCCTGAGGATGTTAGTCGGGACAGCCGGAAGCAATACTTGTTCATGAGGGGTTTGAACAATGAGATCCAAGTGCAACTACTCAACTGCGATTATGCCAATTTTCAGAAGCTTGTGGACAAAGCAATTGTGGTTGAGAATAAGATCCGTGAGATGGAGCAAGAAATCAAGAGGAAGGCGCCATATCAAGGACAGCAACAAGGAAGTAATGTGCGCCCTCGCCTTGTACCACCCAATGCACCCTATTACAGCTCCTCTATTCCTGCTCAGCGCCCTGGTTATGCACCACGCCCAACTCAATTCGTGCAGCAACGCCCTGTCATGCAAGCACCTAGGCCTCTGATGCCTTATGCACCTCGTGCTGATTTTCCTGGAGCCAATGTTCAAAACCAAGCTCGTCCCAACAATTCTGGTGGGGTTAAGAAGTGTTATACTTGTGGAGAAGCTAGACACTTTGCGGATCAATGTCCTAAGTTGGGCCTTGGTCAAGGAAGCAATGCACCGAGGCAAAACCCAAGACCTAATGGAGGACAGCCAAAGGAAGCCGTGGACAACAAAATTTTTCTTGTGGCAACGTGAACCATGTCTCTACGGAGGATGCTCAACAAGCGGATGACGTGGTCATTGGTATGTTTCTCGCCAACTCCAACCCCGCGACTATGTTATTTGATTCTGGAGCATCGCATTCATTCATTGCATCGAAGTATGTTGCCAAGTATAGTTTGTCTATCTCTCATATGAAGTTTACTCTATTGGTTAAGTCTCCTGGAGGAGACATGAGGACAAATATAGTATGTCCAAAAGTAAGCCTTAGATTAAGGGGGGTAGGCTTCTCCGCCAACCTCATTGTTTTGGACTCTCAAGGGCTGGACATTATACTTGGTATGGACTGGTTGAGGAAGCACAATGGAGTTATTGAGTGTGCCACGAAGATGGTGAAGTTGACCAATGAAGAAGGGATCACCGTAGAATTTGAAGCACCTCAAACCGCACCTAAGCAATTGGAGTTGAATCATATGGACGGTGCCGCAATCGAGGAGATTCCGGTGGTGTGTGAATTTTTGGATGTTTTTCCGGACGAGTTGCCAGGTATGCCACCCAATCGAGACATTGAGTTTGTCATTGATTTAATACTTGGAACTGCACCTATAGCTAAGAGGCCGTATAGGATGCCTCCTATGGAATTAGCGGAGCTCAAGAAGCAAATTCAAGAGCAATTAGAGAAGGGTTTTATTCGCCCTAGCTCTTCACCTTGGGGAGCGCCCGTTCTATTTGTGGACAAGAAGGATGGAACGCAAAGGATGTGTGTGGATTACCGAGCTCTCAATGAGGTGACCATCAAGAACAAGTACACCTTGCCCCGTATAGAGGATTTGTTTGATCAGATGAAAGGCGCCTGTGTGTTTTCCAAGATTGATTTGAGGTCGGGATACATTCAAATGAAGATTAGACCATCAGACATACCCAAGATAGCTTTCAGGACACGGTATGGATCTTATGAGTACACTGTGATGTCTTTGGATTGACAAATGTGCCTGCCTACTTTATGTACCTCATGAATAAAGTCTTCATGGAGTACTTGGACAAGTTTGTTGTGGTGTTTATTGATGACATTATGATCTACTCGAAGGATGAGAAGGAACATGAGGAACACTTGAGGCTTACGTTGCAGAAATTGAGGGAGCATCGATTGTATGCCAAGTTCAACAAGTGTCAGTTTTGGTTGAAAGAGGTGCCATTTTTGGGTCATATAATCTCAGGAGGAGGAGTATCGGTTGACCCCAGAAAAGTGAGAGACGTGTTGAAGTGGGAGCCGCCGCAAAATGTCAAGGAAGTAAGGAGTTTTCTTGGGATGGCTGGATATTACCGTAGATTCATCAAAGACTTTTCCAAGATAGCCAAGCCTATGACGGAGTTGCTAATGAAGGGAAAGGCGTTCCAATGGACTGAAGCTTGTCAGAACAGTTTTGAGGAATTAAAGAAGAGGTTGACAACAACCACAGTTTTGGTATTGTCGGATGTAAGCAAGAGTTTTGACATTTATTGCGATGCATCAAGACAAGGGCTTGGATGTGTATTGATGCAAGAAGGTCAAGTTGTCGCCTATGCATCAAGACAATAGAAGAAACATGAGCAGAATTACCCCACGCATGATTTAGAACTTGCAGCCGTGGTACATGCGTTGAAGATTTGGAGACACTATGTACTTGGACATAGGTGTGAAATTTATACGGATCATAAGAGTTTGAAGTATATTTTCACACAAACGGATCTGAACTTGGCGCAACGGAGATGGTTGGAGCTCATCAAAGACTATGATTTGGGGATCAACTATCATTCGGGAAAGGCCAATGTAGTGGCCGATGCTTTGAGTAGAAAGGGAATAAGTCACCAACTCACAGTTCAAGAGTTACCATCCGAGTTATGCAAGGAGTTTGAACGGTTGAACCTCGGTTTTGTAAATGAGATGGAGATGATGGAGTTAAACCCAACCTTGGAGCAAGAAATTCGAGAGGCACAAACCGCAGATGGGGAGATCAAGGAAATCAAGGAAAGGATCGAGGAAGGGAGAGAATTCAAATTTGATGAAGACGAACATGGTACCTTATGGCTTGGAAAGAGGATCATTGTGCCTAATGTAAAGAATATTCGGGAGACAATATTAAAGGAGGCACATGACTCGCCTTACTCAATTCACCCTGGTTGTACAAAGATGTACAAAGACTTGAAGACTTGCTATTGGTGGGATAGCATGAAGAAAGACATAGCTGAATACGTAGCATTGTGTGATGTGTGCCAATGAGTCAAGGCAGAACATCAAAGGCCAGCCGGATTATTGCAATCGTTGAAGATTCCGGAATGGAAGTGGGAAGAAATTGGAATGGACTTCATAGTTGGGTTACCACGTACTCAGTCTGGGTATGACTCAATTTGGGTAATTGTCGATCGCTTAACCAAGTCGGCTCATTTTGTCCCTGTGAAGACCAAATATACAGCTGCACAATTGGCCGAAATATACATGGAGCATATTGTGTGTCGACATGGAGTCCCTAAGAAGATAGTCTCGGATAGAGGTTCCCAATTTACCTCCAGATTTTGGCAAAAGTTGCATGAAGCATTGGGAACGAGGTTGAATTTTAGTTCAGCATATCATCCTCAAACGGATGGACAAACCGAGAGGACCAATCAGATTTTGGAGGACATGTTAAGAGCTTGTGCTTTAAAGCATGGGAAAAGTTGGGACAAAAGCTTGCCATATGCAGAGTTTTCATACAACAATAGTTACCAAGCAAGTTTGAAGATGTCACCATACAAAGCGCTTTATGGGAGGAAGTGTAGGAAACCTTTATTCTGGAATGAGGCAGGAGAAACTCAAGTATTTGGCATGGATGTGTTGCAAGAAGTCGAAAAGCAAGTCCAAATAATTCGTGAAAACTTGAGGGCTGCCCAATCAAGACAAAAAGGCTACACGGACAATAGAAGAAGGAAACTAGCCTTTGAACTGGGAGATTTTGTTTACCTCAAGGTGTCACCAATGAGAGGTCATAAGAGGTTTAACATAAGAGGAAAACTAGCACCTCATTATATTGGACCATTCAAAATTTTGGACAAAAGGGGAGAAGTAGCGTATAAGTTGGAGATGCCAGCTCATCTTTCAGACGTACATGATGTCTTTCATGTTTCCCAGCTCAAGAAGTGCTTGAGAGTACCGGAAGAACAAGTGCCAATGGAAGAATTGGAACTAGGGGAAGATTTGGCTTATGCCGAACAACCGGTCAAAATCTTGAAAACTAAGGAGAGAGTCACAAGAAACAAGGTTATTAGATGGTGTAAGGTTCAATGGAAACACCACACAGAAAAAGAAGCGACATGGGAATTGGAGGATGATATCAAGAAGGACTTTCCCAATCTCTTCTCTTCCGCGTCGAATCTCGAGGGCGAGATTCATTTTAAGGGGGGTAGGTTTGTAACACCCTCATTTTCATGCATCATGCCCTACATACACTCATATACATGTTTAACATTGATCCACATAAAGAGGAACAAGTTTAAAATTGATTTGCAGCATTTAAAATTGATTTGGAACAAAACCGCACTTAAAACGCAGGAAAGTGCGGACTAGTCTGATTTTACTGAGGACTAGTACGATTTCTCTCTGACTAAAAATGGACTTGTCTGTTTTTGCTGCGGACTAGTATGATTTTGCCCCTGGAAACTTTTGGACTTGTCCGATATTCCATGAATCCTTGAAAAATTGCTAAGTCCTTGGACTTTTCCGGACTAGTCCGGTGTTCCAGCGGACTTGTCCGTTTTCCTCTCTGTTTAAAGTCGAACTTGTCCGATTTTAGGCCAGACTTGTCCGATTTTCTCTCTGGACGACTTCGGACTAGTCCGGTCCTGTCCGAACTTGTCCGATATTTCGTGACTCCGAGTTGATCTTTTGTTTTACGACTTGTTTCTTGGGTTTCACGTTAAGTGGGCCTAGGGACGTCGTGCCTAACTCTTTTAGAGCCCATGTGGGACTCTAAACCAGCCTCTACTCATCCCAAAACTCGAAATCCGTCTAACCCTAGCCTCCACCTCTATATAAACAGCCCCACCCCTTGGATTGACATCTATTTGCCACTTTTCCACCCCACCCAAACCCTAGTTCGTGGAGAGCCACCAGCAAGGAGGGAGGAGAAGATCCCAAGCAAGAAGAAGAAGAGGAGGAGACGAAAGAGGATCAAGATCTCCACCAAGTTTCATCCTTCACCACCAATTCATCTCCAAGTTCATCACCAACCCTAGATCATCAAGATCCAAGTGCTACCTCCAAGTTTCTTGATTCATTGGAGTTCTAAACACCTGGTATACCTTCTATTCTCTTTTCCTTACGTGAATTCAACCCCTAATCTCCAAATTCACGTCGATCTAGAAAACCCTAATCTGCTGATCTCGTCAAGTGCGGACTTGTCCAGTCCCTAGCGGACTAGTCCGATCTTCCTGGTTAAATTGTGTTGAATTGACTCTAAAATTTGATCTAATCAACTCCAAACCTGTATAAACTTGTTAAAAGCTATTAGAACTAATTAGTGATCATTAAAAGTAATCTAGTAACAAGTTCTACCTTGCATTTGCATCAATCATGCATGTCATGTCATATTGAGTAATATTTGTGCACTCTTTGATTGTGTTTTTTGTCTTGTATGTTTATTGTGTGGATTAGATGGATTTGCGCTAGAAAGTGCCGCAGATGATCTACAGCATCAAGAGTTTGAAGGCTTTGACCCTAATCAACAGCAAGAGCAAGGCAAGTGTCCTTGAAGCATATTGATCCTGTTTTTAAAATAAATGTTTTGTTTGTAAAACTGCATGCTGTGTCAATTTGATGGGAATCCTATGGTAGGAAGTTTACTAGACTTGCTAAACCACCCTTGTCACCTGGAATTTATGGTAGAGCGTCGGGATGGACTTTTTAACTTTTGCTTCGCTTAATCAACTGGGATGGAAAACAACTATACCACTCAATTTAATTATGCATGGATGAGATTATGGTTAACATGAACTGGTTAAATATGGTATGGTAATGGGTGATCTAAGCAAGCCTGGTATGTGGATGGGTTGGATGTTATGGTGGTTTGCTTGCTTTAGATCTAAGGACCGATTCATGCGAGAATAAGCCAGGACTACAGTGCCACCACGAGGCCAAGTATAGGTGTGGTGTAGCTGATTAATTAGGGCTTTGCTAGTGTTGTTTGGAACATTGTGGATGCTCGGGGAAGGGGTAGTCGGATTGGGTTTGTTGATGATTGGTGGGACTACCCTGGGATCCGAATGGCTCAAGAAGGGGCCCTTGGTTGAAGATGTGCTCTGCGGGAGACATCGCAACCGGTGAAACCACAGTGGGGTCTAAATAGGCTAGTAATCCCTTTGTAAAGGCTATTTTGTGATCTCTTGGCCACGCACCGACGGAAGTGTGTAATATGACTGACGGGTCATGGGCATAAGGGAGATTCTTAGTTGCCGAAAGGTGATGAAATCATGAACACGTGGGTAAAGAGGTACAAACTCTGCAGAGTTAATTAAAACTATCATGATAGCCGTGCTCCCGGTTATGAGCACCTGGACAACTTCCATGATTAGAAGGTACTCGGTATTGGGATGGTTATGGTTTGATAATGGTTATGGATGGTTGTGGATTAATTTCTGGTATTGAATATGGTTATTGAAGATGGTGAAATCTGGAATTATTGATGATGGTAGTGAATTCAGATTGGTATTATGGTATTACTTATGATTATGATGGGTTTACTTCACATACATATAATATATATATTGCTTTTCAAATGTTTTACTGTACTTTTCAGCACTTTGCCATTATTATTGTCATCAATTGAATCAGCCACATGTCATACTTTCCACACTTGCTGAGTACGACATGTACTCACTCTTGCAATCCCCCCCCCCCCAACAGTTGCAGGTCAGGACTGGGAGTTTAATGGTGATAATGCGGAGTTCTAGGCCATGTCTACCGTCAACTTTGCCTGTGGTGTTGCATGGAGCTGCGCTATCCCTTTTACTTAGTTTGCTTAGTTGCTTAATTAGTTTATTTCCGCTGCATTAGTTGAACTTGTCATTAATATTCATTAGACCTTGTATTCGAGGATAATATGGTTTGTGTAATAAAATTTGATAATTAATCTTGTTCTGTGGTAAATTTTCTGTATACTCTTTTGTGATTGCACTCGTGTATGTATGTTGAACATCCTGGGCACACATATGCGTTAGCTTGGTTCAGTTTTCGGAACCGGGCATCATAGATACCCTCCTGTTCAACATGGACCGAGATGTATTTACGGATACATCTCACTCCATGGAACGCCTTGGGGTCGGTACCCTTCCACAAAGTACTAGAATGGACACCACGGGCCACTACGGCTTTGGCCTCTTGCACGTGGCCTCTCGTCTCGACTCCCTCTGGGAGACGATGGCGGCCGAGCTCAGCGTCGCGGGTTGTCACAACCTCGTCGTGGCGGCAGCCTTGAGACTGGGTCACCTTCCGCCGCTGGAGCCCGAGGCGCTAGAGGAGGGTCAGGAGCCCGAGGACCCACCCGAGGAGGAGGAGGAGGTGGAGGCTGAGTAGAGTAGTATTTAGGTGTTTTCTTTTCATGTTTTTAGTTGTAGTTTTTCGTTTCATGTTTTTAGTTATAGTTTTTCGTTTCATGGTTTTAGTTGTAGTTTATCTTTTCTTGTGTTTGTAATATACTCCCCCCATCCAAAGCGACAAGTATTTTGGGACGGAGATACTCCCTCCATCGAAAGGGACAAGTATTTTGGGATGGAGGGAGTAATGTTTTTAAGTTAAATGTACTTGGTGTTCTTGTTCATGGATGTACTATCTGTGCAAAATTATTTCGAATTTTCCGATCACCAAACCCTCCTTGTCCCCAAACCGGTGGAGTTTCCAGGAGATCGCCTGCAGCGGGGCCTGCAAAGTGGTCTGTAAAGTAGTAGTAACAGGAAAATGCAACAGGCCGGTACCTAGGACTGGAAAGAAAAAAGTGAAGACAATATGAGGAAGAAAATGTTTGAAAAAAGGAAGGACAACCGAAATGTTAAAAAGGAAATCTTTTCACGGAAATTAATCCAGTCGTAATCCTCTCAAACATAGGCTCCCTCTGAAGGATAGGATTTGTAAAGGATTTTTAGTTTCCATAGGAAACGTAACACATGAGCTAGGAAACTTTGGTAGCCATACTAAAAGAGGTGCTTATCCACCTCAACCACTTCCCCACGCTGCCAGTAGAATCTCTTCGGCCGCGGGAAGGTTTCCCCCGAAGAGTTCGAGGACACCGAGGAGTGTCCGTCAGAAGAGTCGCCTGATGACGAGGAGGCTGGGGAGTTGGGGTGAACCGGCAGCGTGTAGTCGAGGTAGTGATCCAGGTGGATGATGAGCTTAGTCGTGAGGCCGCCAGGCTGGACCACTGCAGCATGGTTGAAAGGTTCTGCCGGTGGCACGCCGTCACTCCTAGTCCGACCATCACTTCCTGCAAACAAGGTGGCCATTTTGGCCCGAGGCAGGAGGCTTGGGTCTTTCATCCACCCAACGACCGTGCACAGGTCAGCACGCTCCCGGTGGTAAGTGGAAGCATCGAAGTGATCAAATAGGAAGACGTCACCCAGAACCTGTCTGTTGCCCTCCGCAGACCAGACATGCAGAGGGAGGTTCTCGATGACAACCTGCACGTGGAAGAACCACCCGACGATCGGCAAACCGACGCCAAAGATCCATGGCCAGAAGTAGTGGTTATCATCTGGCATGGAGATGATTGCCGTCTCGATGGCGAGCTCATGATAGTCATCACGGGTGAACCGCACCAGGAACTCACCATCCCCAAACGTGGACACGGTGAAAGCCCAATGCGGGATTTCAAGTTGGTGATGGATGGCCAGGGTGATCTCCATGGGCGTCGCCTCGCTGTAACCTCCTCTGGGTCCCACAACAGCTGCTTCGCGGTGCAAACGGATAAACTCCATTGTCATGAGGCGGTTGTTGACCACTGTGCATTGCCACTCATGAGGGCGCAGGGACGGTGAGCCTGCAGGTACCTGCTCGCGTCTAACATGGTTGCGAGGCATGGCGCTGCGACAACAGAGGCAAATGACTTCTCAGGCAACACACGGGAGCATGGATGGGAATTAGTCGGGAACTTGAGCTTGGAAGCAATAGGGGGGGTGGTTTAAGAAGGCGAGGATGAAGAGGCCAAACATTGGAAGCAGCGTCCCTTAAGGATCTCACGAAAATCCGGTGATAGGACCGGACCTTTCGAGGCCTTCGGCTCTGTGCAAGCGTCATGAATGCGCGAAGGCCCAACTTGAATATAAAGTGAATCAGCGTAGTTTCAACCCACAAATAACAAGCGGCCCAGCTTTTTCGTCCTGCCTGCTTGCCTGCCCGCGGCGGGAAATTTTTGTCACCCGAATGAAGAAGGAAAATAAGAAACGAAAATAATATTTTATTACGGTACCCTTCAACCCGCAATGCCGGCCCCCTCTCCGCAATGCGCTTGTAGGAGCATCCGTCGGCTGCCATGATTGTAGGAGCATCCGCTGGCCGCCATGCTTGTAGGAGCATCCGCGGGCCGCCATGCTTGGAGGAGCATTCGCTGGCCACCACGCTTGGAGGAGCATCCGCCGACCACCACGCTTGGAGGAGCATCCGCCGTCCGATATGCTTGGAGGATCATCCGCCGGCTGCCAAGCTTGGAGGAGCATCCGCCGGCCGCCACGCTTGTAGGAGCATCCGCCGGCCGCCAAGCTTGGAGGACCAACCGCCGGCCGCCACGCTTGGAGGAGCATCCGCCGACCGCCACGGTTGTAGGATAATCCGCCGGCCGCAGCGCGTGGAGTAACAACAGCTAGGTACAATTGCTCACATAATGTGTTCTTGTACATCTATCTTCTTACGGATAGGCTGATGGCTGATTGAATTGTAGGAAGCGATGTCAAAAGATAAGACATGGATGGGAAAAGACAGGCATACGAGGGAGTGGCAGGATGGAATGAAGTCATTTTTAAATTTTGCATTTCAGGGCACTCGTGAAGGAGGAACTATGCCTTGTCCTTGCACGAGATGTCGTAATATTTGCCACAAGACACGCAAGGGAGTTCATTTACACCTGCTCAGAAATGGGATGTTATTGGATTATACTTTTTGGATACACCATGGAGAATTACGAGTTTAGGAAAATATTGCTGAGGAATCAGCAAATAATGAGGAGATAATTTCTGATGATGGTGCTATGCAAAATATGTTGTCTAGTCTACTTAGCGGCACTGATCATGGTGGTACTTCAGTAGATGTTGATGATCAAGAAAATGCTATAAACCAGCAGGAGCCAACTGGGGATGCAAAGAAATTCTATGACTTATTAATTGATGCCAAAAAGGAGTTGTATCCAGGTTGTTCGTAGCTGACCCAATTATCCTACATTGTCAGGTTCTACCAGATAAAGTGTTTAACTGGTATGAGCAAAGTAGCTTGTGAGATGTTACTTGAACTATTCTCATTTGCGCTTCCAAAGGGCCACTGCATTCCTAATACACTTGATAAACTTCAGAAGGTTGTTCGTGACCTTGGGCTGGACTACCAAAAGATCGATGCATGTGTCAATGACTGTGTGTTATTCCGGAAGGACTATTCTCTGTTGAATAGTTGCCCAAAATGTGGTGAATTAAGATGGAAAAATAGTACTGTTGGGGATGCACGAGAGGCTTTACCTTGTGGAAAATCCAAGAAGCTTGTAGCACGCAAGATTCTACATTACTTCCCTCATATTCCCCGTCTACAAAGGTTTTATATGGGAGAATCAACGGCATCAAACATGCGCTGGCACAAAGAAGGTCGTGCTGATGATGGAATATTATGCCATCCCGACGATTCGAAAGCATGGAAGCATTTTGATAGCATTCACCCAAATTTCTCATCTGATCCTCGCAACATAAGACTTAGGCTAGCATCTGATGGTTTCAATCCTTTTGGAGTAATGAATGTTTCTTACAGTACATGGTCTGTGATTCTAATCCCTTATAATCTACCACCTTGGTTGTGTATGAAGCAGTCTTATTGGGTGATGTCAATGATAATTCCTGGGCCAAAGTCACCTGGAAACAACATTGATGTGTATCTGCAGCCTTTGATTGATGAGCTACTGAAATTATGGTCTAATGGTGTTGAAACATATGACAGTTTAAAGAAAGAGACATTTGTCATGCGAGCTTCTTTATTGTGGACAATAAATGATTTTCCAGCATATGCAATGCTATGTGGATGGAGCACGAAAGGGAAGCTAGCATGTCCATACTGCCATATAAACACTGACGCCTTCTGGTTGAAATATGGACGAAAGCATTGTTACATGGGTCATCGTCGTTTCCTACCTCAGGATCACAGATGGCATCAAAACAAAGGTTCTTTCAACAACAAGGCAGAGAATAGAGAGCCATTGAGGGAGCCAGCGGTGATGCTTCCACTCTTATAATGACAAAGTCAGGTGATCGGTTTGAGGTAGATGGAGTTGCATCAGAAAATGAAGATGACGACGACGACGATGATACATATACCAATGATGGTCATGTAGCTCCATTGTGGGGGGACGACAGCGAAGATGATGATTTTTAGTATAATTAAGTATGTGACATGTAGCTCCACAATGAATTCATCCGTCCGAACCCGACATTTATTTTTCAGTTATTTATATTTGCTATCCGAAAAGTACCCGATACCCTATATTTCGGTCTTTTCAGTTCCGGTCTCGGTTTTATCGGTTTCGGTTTTTCGGTCTCGGTTTATTTGCCCACCCCTAATTTACGTAGTAGTAGCATATATATGGGATATACATATTTCTCCTGCATGTTTTTTTTGCAAAACTATTTAGTGATATATCCTATGTGCATATTACATATGTAAAACTAATGTAAAGTATAAAACTTTTTCAAAGGGAAGTCTTAGGTTTCGTCAAATCTATCTTTCAGATTTAAGCAATTTTGATCTGTTTTAACAATACAAGAACTGTACTTTTAGATTCACCATGAAAATATTTCCATAGTATACAATCTAGTACTACATGTTATTGAAGTTAATAAATTCCATATAAATCATTTGTCAAAGGTAAATAGTTCGACCAAAATAGAAATAGAGTTGAGTTGGGGCGGATGAAGTATTATACATTGTTGTTTGCCGCATAAAAGGTTTTGTCCTTCGTTCAAGCCGTAGCCATTTGTACAGACGGCTGATGCGACCGGGCGCACCGAGCTTATGTGCGCGCCAGTCACCGAGGCGCCTTAGACGCGCGCAGCGCATGCATTGAAATCACTTGCGGTACTGCAGGTGCAGTAACAGTCACTGACATGTGGGTCCGGCTATCTGTGGGGCCCACATGTCAGTGACTGTTACTACACCTGCAGTACTGCAGAGGTTATGCATCCCGCATGCGCATCTTTTTTATTCAATTGGAACCGCTCCATGTCCCATCACCGCTTTACCGTGAACCACTACGGATGATCTTAAAGGCGGGCCCGGCTCGGGGCCTAGGCGGGCGGAAATAAATTTTATGCGGCCCTGCCGCACAACGTCGTCTGCCACGCCCCAGCCGCCGCGCCCCAGCTCTGGCGCCAGCCCGCTGCCCCTGCACCCCCACCGCCAGCCTGCCACTCGAGAACGGATCGAGGGGAAGGCTCATCGCCCATAGCGGTCGTGTAGCTTCCGTCCCCTCGATCCATTGGCGATGAGCCTTCTCCTCATCTATTCTCGAGTTCGCGGTGGCCACGGCGCCGCTTCTACCCTGCTTCTGGACTGAGGACGCCGATGATCCGCAACATACTTTTAAATTTGCTTGCTGGTAGCCATTGTTGATGCGTTAATACCTGATGTTTTACATCGTTGAGTATATTGCGGATCATCAGCGTCGTTAGTCTAGCACTGAGTCATCAGGAGGCAAAAAGTAATGAACATCATTGATCAGCACTGCGCCGAGGAGAACGCAAAAATTGCAGTTGGGCACGTCAAGTCGGTTTACGATTTTATTCACGTTCCATTTGACTTCAAGTACCACGCCTATGCTTTAAAATATATGATTATACTAATCAAGATCTAGTCTTTTACTGATTGATACTTAACCTCGTTTTTTGCATTTGCCAAGGTCCGAGGCCAACAAGGGCTACTGCTTTGTCAATGTCACATCGCCAGATGCGGCGTTCTGGCTGCGGACGAAGCACCTGCATGGCTTACGTTGGAAGGTGAACGACTTGCGGAAGATGTGCGAGGTCAACTACGCCAACATCCAGGTACGTCGCCGTCCGCTGCCACCGTTTTCCATTGCGCCGCTGCTGCATGGTGTTCACCTGCCGCTGCTCGTCATCCTTTCGTAGGGTCAAGATGCGTTGGTGGCCCATTTCTCCAAGTCATGCTTCGACTGTGAAACCGAGGAGTTCCTCCCAGTGTGGTTCAGCTCGCCGCGGAAGGTGAACGACTCGCGGAAGATGTGCGAGGTCGACTACGCCAACATCCAGGTACGTCACCGTCCGCTGCCACCATTTTCTATTGCGCTGCCGCTGCAACGTGTTCACCTGCAGCTGCTCGTCATCCTTTCGTAGGGTTGGGATGTGTTGGTGTATGCGGCCAGATGGTTGCTCTTGCAGGTTTATGGTAATTATGTAAGTGTTTGGTCGGGTCATGTGGTTAGTCCATGATGCACCCTATACCCAGTGTTGAGGCCGTGTATTTGTCATTTGTGCGTACACTCTAGTGACATGTGAGAAAGTGCTCAGTCATCAATTGCGTTTGGTTTGACGTCGAAGTTCGATTGGAGATAGATCATCCATTTCTTTATGTCCTGGATCATCCAAATTAACGTTTGGTTGGATGGACTGGACGATCCAATTTTTCGTTGGTAGGTTGGATGAAACTTGATTGAGATTATTGAATCATCAAAGTTGATAATTTCATAATATTATTCGTGTGCATGATGATCGATCGTGCACACCGAGCGCCGAGTTATTCAGATCGCTGAGCAAAGTTCGAACATGGAGTTCGTGTGTGCCCATGCGCCCTTCAAGATTCGGTGTGCTCGCGTACGTGGCAATCATCAGGGCAGGGTGGTACAGTCGCGGGAACCGTGCAGTGCACCCTTGGCTGTAAGATTTGGAGTGTGAACGTACGTGGCAACCATCTGGGGATGCAACTTCGGTGCTCCCGTTTGTGCTTCCATGCGTACTCCGCGCTTATGTGTCATCATCTAATTGGTTGAAGTTAAATCAGACATTATGTTAGGTAAATGAAAGGGGTCCTGACGCCACGAAAAAGTGAATCGTGGCCACACATCCTAATTGCTATGATGTTTGTGGCCATTGATACTAACGCCACGAACCAGAGTATCATGGCAACATGTCCTAATGCAATGATTGTGTTCCGTGGCATAGATCCTGTAATGCCACGAACCAGTAATTCATGGCAATAGATCCTAATGCAACGATTGTGGTCCCGTGGCGATAGATCCTAATGCCATGAACCAGTGAATCTTGGCAAGACATCCTAATGCAACGATTGTGTTTCGTTTCATTAGTATACTGATGCCACGAAAAAGTGAATCGTGGCCGGACATCCTTATTGCTACGATTGGGGTCCGTGGCCATTGATACTAACGCCACGAACCAGAGTATCATGGCAACACATCCTAATGCAACGATTGTGTTCCATGGCGATAGATCCTGTAACGCCACAAACCAGTAATTCGTGGCAACAGATCCTAATGCAACAATTGTGGTCTGTTGCATTAGCATCCTGACGCCACGAACCAGTGAATCGTGGCAAGACATCCTAATGCAACGATTGTGTTTCGTTGCATTAGTATCCTGACGCCACAAAAAAGTAAATTGTGGCCACACATCCTAATTTCTACGATTGGGGTCCGTGGCCATTGATACTAACGCCATGAACCAGAGTATCGTGGCAACACATCCTAATGCAACAATTCTGTTTCGTTGCATTACAATCCAAATGCAACTGTTTGCTGATTCGTGGCAACAGATCCTAATGCAACGACTGTGTTTCGTGGCAATAAAGTTGTAACGCCACGAACCAGTAATTCGTGGCAACATATCATAATGCAATGATTGTATTCCGTGGCAATAAAGCTATAACGCCACAAACCAGAGTATCGTGGCAACACATCCTAATGCAACGATTCTGTTTCGTTGCATTATGGTCCAAATGCAACTGTTTGCTGATTCGTGGCAACAGATCCTAATGCAATGACTGTGTTCTATGGCAATAAAGCTGTAACGCCACGAACCAGTAATTCGTGGCAACAGATCCTGATACAATGATTGTGTTCCATGGCAATAAAGTTGTAACGCCATGAACCAGTAATTCGTGGAAACAGATCCTAATGCAACGATTGTGGTCCGTGGCGATAGATCCTATAACGCCACGAACCAGTAATTCGTGGCAACAGATCCTAATGCAAAGATTGTGGTCTGTTGCATTAGCATCCTGACACCCCGAACTTGTGATTCGTGGCAACAGATCCTAATGCAACGATTGTGTTTCGTTGCATTAGCATCCTGACGCCACGAAAAAGTGAATCGTGGCCACACATCCTAATTGCTACGATTGGGGTCCGTGGCCATTTATACTTACGCCACGAACCAGAGTATCGTGGCAACACATCCTAACGCAACGATTCTGTTTCGTTGCATTACAGTCCAAATGCAACTGTTTGCTTATTCGTGGCAACTGATCCTAATGCAACGACTGTGTTCCGTGGCAATAAAGCTGTAATGCCACGAATTAGTAATTTGTGGCAACAGATCCTAATGCAACGATTGTGTTCCATGGCAGTAAAGCTGTAACGCCACGAACCAGTAATTCATGGCAACATATCCTAATGCAACGATTATGGTCCGTGACGATAGATCCTGTAACACCACGAACCAATAATTCGTGGCAACAGATCCTAATGCAACGATTGTTGTCCGTGGCGATAGATCACGTAACGCCATGAACCTGTAATTTGTGGCAACAGATCCTAATGCAACGACTGTGTTATGTGGCATTAGCATCCTGACGCCACAAACTAGTGATTCGTGGCAACAGATCCTAATGCAATGATTGTGTTCCGTTGCATTAGCATCCTGACGCCACGAACCAGTGATTCGTGGCAACAGACCCTAATGCAACGATTGTGTTCCATGGCGATAGATCCTAGTGCCACGAACTAGTGAATCGTGGCAAAAAGCCAAGCTTACTGCAACGATTTAGTATTCGTTGCAGTACAATCGTTGCAACATGTCGGAATCCTTATAGTGTTCCTTTCAGCCACCCCACTTTGTTCGGTTGAGTAGGGTGCAAAAAACTCATGCTTGATGCCCTCCTCGTCCAAGTACTCTTCTACTTGGGTGTTCTTGAATTCGGTGCCGTTGTCACTTCTTATCTTCTTGATTCTCAAGGAGAACTCATTTTGATCCCTCCTCAAGAAGCTCCTAAGGACACCTTGAGTTTTACCTTTGTCATGCAAGAAAAACACCCAAGTGAAGTGGGAAAAGTCATCAACAATAACTAAACCATATTTGTTACTACCAATACTTATGGAAGAAATGGGATCGAATTGGTCCATGTGAAGTGTTGACGGCTGTTATATACCAATTTCATCTGTCAATTTAACTCAATTATATGAAGGATTTGTCATTTCTTGCACACATCACCTTTCTATCTAACCCAATTCCACTTGGACTTGGAGAAATATGCGTATGCAGCATTTTATGCAGGAATTGAGGAAATGTAGAGGGACCAATCCTATACAATATCATCCCAGCCAATCAGGCGACGACACGTGGCATCCTATGGATCAAATGGCCCACAAAAAGAAGTATCCGAGGAGATCCAACGGTGTTGCACCCATATACATCAAGGGGACCCACCTGGCATCCACCTGGAGAAAGCAGACGAGAATTGGTGCCTTGACCAGGTCGGCTGAACCAGGGGTTCGGCCGACCTCTTCCTGGTGCCAAACTCGGGCAAACCCCACGTGTTGGCTCCTCCCGGCTCCTTAGAGTCAATGGTTACTGATTCGCACGCTTTTGGTGGTGGGAACCGACCTCAACACTAGTATAAATAGGACCCCCTACCCCTCACTTCAACACACACCACTTGAGCTTCATCTCTATTGTATACACTATCATCCATAGCCTTAGAGGAGTTAGGTTGTAGAGAGGAGAGTCTCTAGTCCCATGTCTTCCCAATCCTACATTGGGAAAGGTATGGCTCATGTATTCTTTCTTGTATTTGTGACTTTATGCATAATAAAGATAGTATTCTTAGTCTTTATTTATACATATACTTGGGCAAAGCGTTTCTTGTTTGATTGTGGAGTCCATGTATGTGGAAGGTATAACTTCTATGACTATTTCATCATGAAAATATCTTATTATCATAGAACCTATAGACCCCCACTATAGTCTAGTTAATTATAACATAACTAGGTTAGTATGGATAATTATGTTGTGTATCAACATTGGTTCAATGATGATTCAATTCATTGCCTTAGGATGGATTGTGCCTAGGCTCTTAAGGTAATTACTTAATATGCTAGCATGGTGCTAGGGTAGCTAAGTAGTATTGGATGTCTCGTAGACCCACGGATTGAAGAGGTAGGCAGTAGGTGGTGACAGCCCTATCTGTCCTTTGTAATCCTCCACGTTCGGCTATGCCATAGGCTCTTGGTGGGAGTCGCCCTAGTATTGCTAGGGGTAAGCTCATGCCCGATGTGTTGAACCACATAGCATAAGTATTCACTATTGATCTAGCCTATGGATAATTAGTTTAGACTATGTATATGTACAATAGAGCATTGTAGGAGTACCTCAATAACTCTCAAACTTAACTAACCTCTAGGATCCTTCTACCCCCCTTAGACTTGAAAGCTTTTCTGTGTGTCACACTACCTCCACTATTATTTTATCCATCCTTACTAGATTCTTACCTAGACCTTCCTACTCATTTCATTTGATGAATGATTGTTATATCTCTACCCTGCCTTCCTTTGGGATCAAATAAATGACACCCTTGGGAATACTCTTAAAGGGAAATGCTACAATGATACCTCCGTGCGCTTGCAGAATTCACTTTGTGATCCAATAGAACCATTAACAAGCATTTATGACACATTAGTTAGATATGTTTAGTTAATGGTGCGTAAGTAATACCAACAAGCATTTCTGGCACCGTTGTCGGGGATGATTTGTTAGTATATCTTAGGAGCCGTCAACAAGCATTTCTGGTGCCGTTGCCGAGGAAGGAAAATAGATATATAACATGACTAAGTAAATAGGATAGAACCCTGGGTAGGATTTTAGTAGGATAACCATCCTTTCTTTTCGCATTTTAAATGTGAAAACAGGGTACTGTATGTCTGGTTTCCGCCTACCGGAAAACTTTTTTGAAGATCCCGAATCTCTTCTGAGAGACCAACCCCGTGTCGTTACTCCTCAGAGGATTCGAGCGGCAATGCAAGCCAGCATTTTTTCACCAATAATCCAAACGCCAATGGCTCAAAAGACCCTTCGTGAGTTCTCAGCTCCCTCTGCTAACAATGTGCCTATTGGGCCCACTGTTAACACGGGAGATGTGAACTTCAAGATTAAAACTAGCCTTATCACTATGGTGCAAGACAACTCATTCTGTGGGAAGGCTAACGAGGATGCAAGTGCTCACCCGCAACAATTCCTCGAGATCTATAGCACTTTTAAGATCAAGGACGTGTCTCCGGATGCAGGCTGTCTGAGACTGTTCCCGTTCTCCCTCCTTGGGAGAGCGAAACAGTGGTTCTATGCAAACCGAAGTGCTATAGACACTTGGGACAAATGTTCTACGACATTCCTCGCCAAATTCTTCCCGTTGGGCAAAACCAATGCCCTACGTGGAAGGATTTCCAGCTTTCAGCAAGAGCCCAAGGAATCTATTCCCGAGGCATGGGAAAGGCTTCATGAGTACATCCTAGCCTGTCCCCACCATGGGATGGATGACTGGCTCCTTATTCAAAACTTCTATAATGGGTTGATCCCATCAGCTCGTGACCATTTGGATGCTGCTGCTGGAGGAGTCTTCTTCTCATTGACGGTGCCAAAAGCTAAAGATCTTATTGAGAAGATGGTGCCCAACATGGGATAGAATGATGAGCGTCTCCATACCTGACAGTGAGGCATGCACACCTTGAAGGAGGTGGACATGATCGCTGCAAAATTGGACCTTCTAATGAACAAAATTGATGGACAAGCCACTGGTGAAGTGTCGGGCAATGCCTATGCCCTAGACTCTCTCATCACGTGCGAGGTCTGTGGCGACATGGGTCATATGGGCAATGATTGCCCAGAAACTCGTGAGGATGTCCTATACCTCACCAACAACAGAAATTTCAACAATAATGGCTATCGTCCAGGAGGTCAAGGGTGGGTTCAACAACTCCCATTCTTTCAAGCAGGGTACAACAACAATGGCAACCCTGGAAATCAGCCCAACTTGAGAGAACTTGCCATTAGCCAGCTCAAGATCAACGAGGCCCTATCCAAGAAGCTGTCAGCTAATGACAATACCCTCGAAAACATCAATGCCAAGATTGAAGGACTATCCTCAGCCTTCAAGAATCAACTGAGCTTCAACAAGATGCTCGAGACTCAGTTGTCTCAGCTGGCAGCTACTATTCCTCCGATGGAGAATGGCAAGATGCCAGGCCAGCCAGAACTCTCGACGGAAAATGTCAACATGATTTCAGTACAAGAGAGCAACTGGCAAAAGGACCCCGGATGTCCTACCATTTCATGCTCAATTGGGGCTCACCACTTTGACAAGGCACTTTGTGATTTGGGATCAAGTGTTAGTGTGATGCCCAAGGTTGTCTGAACTTCACAGAGCTGACTCCAACACCGATGCAGCTACAACTGGCTGACTCTTCAGTCCATTATCCAGTGGGTATTGCTGAAGACGTCCCGGTAAAGATCAGGAACTGCTTCATACTTGTGGATTTTGTGGTGCTAGACATGGACACCGAGAAGGATACACCACTCATTCTTGGGCGTCCATTCCTAAGCACTGCAAAAGCTTGCATAGATGTGGGAGCTGGAGAAATCCACTTCCATATCAATGGCAAGGAGGAAAAGTTTAACTTTCGGCCTAGACCAGAACAATGCTCCATGATTCGAATAAGTATGGGCCGAATGATAAACACATCAGAGAGGTCGAAGTCACACCTCCAAAGTTGGACTCACTCATTGCATTCATGAGAAGACTAATTTATGAGGAGAATCCATCATATCGACCACGTCGATATCCAAAGGCGACAGGATCATCTGGACCTTCCCGAAGGACCAAGTCCACCAAGCCGCCAAAGAAGGAATGGCGAAAGAAGCAATACAAGCCGTCCAAGCCCATCCCTCTAGGTCCGGATGTGAAATGAAGACGAAGGAATGTCCATCTCATCGGACGGTGGTGAGAACTACACCAATAGGTTAAATTGGTAGTTACCCCACTTTATTTTTCTTTCTTTCTTTTTTTTCACCCCATTTGGATTTTTCCCATTGCATATTTGATTTTTCCTAGCAAGTTGAGAATCTTATATTCTCAACTATCATTTTTCTTTCTTTCTTTTCTAAAATGTTTTTTTGTTGGATTTGAAAATGGGTTTTTATTTGAAAGAACAATTTTTCTGAGCTGCACATGTGGCATTTCACCAACGTGCTATCTTTATAGCCATTGGGGAACCTCTCTTCACCTTGTTTTTCTTGCTCTTCATTGCAACACTCTTGCTCAAATCCATCCCTAAAAAGATTTTCTTTTGTTTGCATTTGCATTTTATACACAAGCTTTCAAGAGGAGAAAATTCGTTGAGAGTTTTGTTTTCCAACCATCGCTTCTTTTCATATTTTTCTTGCCTTGTTTTGTTCTTGCTTGTTGAACTCAAAAAGACATGAAGAGGTTGTTCGGAAAGAGGAAGGGGGCTGCAAGCTCACGCCATGGTGAAGGTTCTAGTGCACGCCTCTCTTCTATGGGTACAAGCCCAATGAGGAGAAGTGTGTGTGAGGACACTCCCATGGAAGAGAGAAGCAACCCACACCAACTTCTTCATGACAACGACCTCGACATACAAAGCGAAGTTGAAGATCAAGCACGCAGGCTTCTCCAAGATCGTGAGTACCGCCACACCAAGGCTTACGATCCACATTTGATCTCCAAAATAGGTATGGACTTCGAATTTCTTTCCATTTGGCATGCAATTGGATTTGATGACTTTGCTCACATAGAAGAGAAAGGTTCACGCTTTCTCACTATCCAATTCCTTTGCACGCTAAGAATAGGATTTAATGGTATTTCTTTTAGATTATTTCAAAAAGAATACAACATCCTATGGAAAGAATTAGGTAGCATCCTAGGCTTCCATAAACAGTGTTTGCTAGATTTAGACAATTTGCCTAAGTTTAACAAAGAAAGTTTTTGGCATGAGCTAACTAGTGAGCTCACATGTAGGGCTCCTAGGAATAGCGACATCCAAAACCCTACCTTGCACTTCATGCATAGATGGGTGGCTATGACTATGTTCCCTAGGGGAGATGTTAGGGTTGTGCGAGATGATGAATTGAAAATTTTGTTTGCCATGACTAAAAAGATAAAAGTTGCTCTAGTCAAAGCCATGATGACACAATGGTTAGATTACATTTCAAAATCAGGACTAATTGAATGCACTTCATTGATTACTCATATTGCTGATAGGGTAGGAGCACTTAAATACTCTTAATTTGAATATATTGAAACTGAAAGAGAATTAATTGATGAAGACTATTTAGTGCAAGGACATACCCTTAAGCATGATCAAGATGGGTCCTTGATATTTTTCTATCCCGGTTTTGTCAATGAAATTCGGTTACCTAACCCGGATTTTCATTTGTACAAATGCTGGAGACTAACCATTGACCTTCTTCCCCTTGGGGAAGCAAGAAGAAGTAATGTCTCTGGCAGGGTAACAAGGAATCGTGCAAGGACTGCAACCACAGGCATGCCACCGATAATCTCTCCGGTCCATGAATACCAAGAGGAAGAGAACCCAACGGGTTATGCACCCGGATGGACTCAACCTCCAACGTATGAGACTGGGGGATCATCTTGGCAAGAATGACAAAGGGATCCACCCTTATCCACTTCAAGCTCTAGCAGCTTGCCCCCAACGTCCATGAGAGGATGTCGTTCCTTTTCGGATAGAAGTCATCATGACTATAGCCAAGGAATGACGGACCTCACTAGACGTATGGGAGAACTTGAAGTGAGAACGGGTGACATCTACAACACCCTCCAGGAGCATGTTCAAGGTACCCAGGATTGGAAACAACACATGGATGCTCAATTCACTGACTTCAATGCGGCGCTACAACAACAACAAGCCGATCTTGCAGCATACTTCTGTCATCAAGGGTTCAACCCTTATCACGGAGGTAGTTGAAGAACAAGCTTGGGGGAGGGCCCCCACTTGAGGTAACATGTATCACATTCCTTGCATATTTATTTTCCATCAATCCATCATCCACCTTGCATTTAAAAAAAATAATAGTAATAATAATAAATAATATATAGGTTAGATGTGCTTTCATCAAATAAAGATGTGCGGTAAGAATGATTTAAGAATTCACATAGATGAAATGATGAATAGTTGCTCTGTTTTATTTTCCTAAGTCTCTAGTTTACAACTTGCTACTCTCCGAATATTGCTTTCATTGGTTTGAAATACTTTTACCTTAATTTGGAAGTTTTGGGTAGCAAAAGCTTGATCTAATTCTAGGTTGTTGCGAGATTAGAATTGGTAATAGGGCTGCTAGTCCTAGTTTGAAAGTAAAACTTAGATTTTCGGAGAAATTGTAAAAAGATTTAAATTTCCCTCATTTGATTGGAAATACCTACCAAAGCCATATGATATTCATACATAGACAAAACTTTATACATATGCTATTTGCTTTCACATTGAGCCTAGTCAAACTAGTATAGACCTATGTGAGAAATCATTCAACTCTTTTTGAATTCAAGACTTCACTTGCACATGCTATACTTCTACACTAGAAGGAAGCAAAATTCCATCATATCCACCATTCCACAATAAAAAGAGAAACTCCATGTTATTCAAGTTTAGTACTCTCTTCAAAATTCATTGCAAAGAAAGGGAGTAGAAGACATGGCTACAAAAAGAAAATGAAAAAAAGTGGCATGCTTACATCATAAGCATGAGAAAAAAAGGAGAGAAAAGAAAAGTAGCCATGTTTCATCCCTGCAAAATAAAGAGAGATTATACCAAAAAGGAGTTATCTCAAGTATCCACATCCACTTCCACTCCATCACACATGCACTAGTCTTGAATCAAAAAGTTTTGATTTGAATTCTCCTAAGGCTTACTCTTTTGACTTAGCAATATATATGATGCAAATATGCCTACTTACTTTCCTTACCAAGCTCCACATACAAGCCATATTCAATAGGAATAGTAGAGGCACAATACTTTGGTGAGGAAATATTTCCACTATCCACAAAGGAGTGACTAGAGACTCAAATTGAGGTACTTAATATCTAAACTGAATTCTCCGGGATTCAAGTGGAACTTGATTTCTAGGCTATGTTTGCTCCATTTTCTATTCTACCTTTCAACTACTCATGAATATGAGAAAGCATAAGCCCCATGATAACTTAAGAAGGGTAGAGTATCATAGCCAATTTCTGCAATACTAGGTAGAGTATCTTGTTGTGCATTAGATACTTCTGAAAATAATACATTGTAGCAACTCTTGATCATCAACCTAAAGTCTTGACTTTGCTCGGGACGAGCAAAGGATAAGCTTGGGGGAGTTTGTTGACGGCTGTTATTTACCAATTTCATCCATCAATTTAACTCAATTATGTGAAGGATTTGTCATTTCTTGCACACATCACCTTTCTATCTAACCCAATTCCACTTGGACTTGGAGAAATATGTGTATGCAGCATTTTATGCAAGAATTAAGGAAATGTAGAGGGACCAATCCTATAAAATATCATCCCAGCCAATCAGGCGACAACACATGGCATCCCATGGATCAAATGGCCCACAAACAGAAGTATCCGAGGAGATCCAACGGTGTTGCACTCATATACATCAAGGGGACCCACCTGGCAGCCACCTGGAGAAAGCACACGAGAATTGGTGCCTTGACCTGGTTCGGCCAACCTCTTCCCAGCGCCAAACTCGGTCAAACTCCACTGTTGGCTCCTCCCGGCTCCCTAGAGTCAATGGTGACTGATTAGCGCGCTTTTGGTGGCTGGAACCAACCTCAACACTAGTATAAATAGGACCCCCTACCCCTCACTTCAACACACACCACTTGAGCTTCATCTCTATTGTATACACTATCATCCATAGTCTTAGAGGAGTTAGGTTGTAGAGAGGAGAGTCTCTAGTCCCAAGTCTTCCCAATCCTACATTGGGAAAGGTATGGCTCATGTATTCTTTCTTGTATTTGTGACTTTATGCATAATAAAGATAGTATCTTTAGTCTCTACTTATACATATACTTGGGCAAAGCATTTCTTGTTTGATTGTGGAATCCATGTATGTGGAAGGTATAGCTTCTATGACTATTTCATCATGAAAATATCTTATTATCATAGAACCTATAGACCCCCACTATAGTCTAGTTAATTATAACATAACTAGGTTAGTATGGATAATTATGTTGTGTATCAACATTGGTTTAGTGATGATTCAATTCATTTCCTTAGGATGGATTGTGCCTAGGCTCTTAAGGTAATTACTTAATATGCTAACATGGTGCTAGGATAGCTAAGTAGCATTGGATGTCTCGTAGACCCACAGATTGAATAGGTAGGCAGTAGGTGGTGACAGCCCTATCTGTCCTTTGTAATCCTCCACGTTCGGCTATGCCAAAGGCTCTTGGTGGGAGTCACCCTAGTATTGCTACGGGTAAGCCCGTGCCCGTTGTGTTGAACCACATAGCATAAGTATTCACTATCGATCTAGCCTATGGATAATTAGTTTAGACTATGTATATGTACAATAGAGCATAGTAGGAGTACCTCCATAACTCTCAACCTTAACTAACCTCTAGGATCCATCTATCCCCCTTAGACTTGAAAGCTTTTGTGTGTGTCACACTACCTCCACTATTATTTTATCCATCCTTACTAGATTCTTACGTAGACCTTTCCACTCTTTTCATTTGATGAATGATTGTTATATCTCTACCCCGCCTTCCTTTGGGATCAAATAAATGACACCCTTGGGAATACTCTTAAAGGGAAATGCTACAATGATACCTCCGTGCGCTTGCGAAATTCACTCTGTGATCCAATAGAACCATTAACCAGCATTTCTGACACATTAGTTGGATATGTTTAGTTAATGGTGCGTAAGTAATACCAACAAGCATTTCTGGCACCGTTGCCAAGGATTATTTGTTAGTATATCTTAGGAGCCGTCAACATGAAGCATCTCCAATGGTCTTGTTGTCGTCATCCCATTTTCTGGTGGGTTGAGTTGCTCTGACTTTTTTTTCCAGCTTGGCACACACTACATGGCCTATCTTTCTCAAAAACAACATTCTTAAGACCTCGAACGCGATTTCCCTTTAGAAGTTTTTGAAGATTTGTCATACCAACGTGGGCTAGCCTACGATGCCACAAGCACCCCATGTTGGTCTTTGCCATTAATCATGTGTCAAGTTGAGTTTTATTTGCCGTGAAATCTAGAAGATAAAGCTTTCCCTTGAGCACACCCTTGAAGGCAATTGAGTTATCAACTCTTCTAATGATAATCATGCCCTTGTTAGTGAACAATCAATTATAACCTTTTGCACATAATGGAGATATGGATAAGAGATTATAATCTAAGACTCAACATGCATGACATGAGAAATAGTATGTTGAGGGGAAATGGAGATTTTACTCAAACCTTGTACCTTGCCTTCGCTATTATCACCAAAGTATATACCTTGACTTGGATCATTATTTTCTTCATACTCAAAATACATCCTTCTCACTCCAGTCATGTGGTTGGTGCATCCACTATCTAGCACCAATTTTGTACCACCAGAGGAGTACGCCTACAAAACAAGTTTAGGATTTTGTTTGAGGTACCCAAACTCGGTTGGGTCCGTTGAGGTTAGTTACAAGACATTTGGGCACCCACACACACGGCTTTGGACTTTTATGAAGAGGCCCAACATATGTAGCATAAACATAACAAAATTTACTCTTCATAAGCACATAAGATGCATTGAAATCATGAGCCATAGTCAAATTTAGCCATTTCAAGAGAAGTAGATGCATGGTGTTCATTCTTGGCTTGATATGAGCCTTCCTTGACAAATGCAATGTGCATCTTGTTATTCTTGGGAATTCTAGTGTTTTGATTTCCACCCCTTGAATAGCCAAGACCATCTTTGATCAAGGGAGATCTTGTGATCGAGTGCACTAGTGCGTACTTGATCTTTTCCTTGTCAAAGATGCCACCTTTAGGTGTAGTCTCGCTCTTTGCCATCTTGAGATCATTCATCAAGTCAAGTAGAAGGTTATCACATTTGCAAGTTTTAGTGTTTGACTCCACATTAGATAAGTTTGAGCTTGTTGAGGCAGAAGAGGAAACACTTGACTTGAGAGTTGCAAATTGTGCCTCAAGATTCTTGTGGGCTTTGTTCAAACTCACAAGTTCATCTTGGAGCACAACATTCGAACTCTTGAGACTTGAGAAAGTCTCCTTGCATTTTGCAAGTTCAAGCTCAAGGGCCTTGTTCTTCTCCCTCTCAAGCTCGAGGAGCTTCTCAAGGTCAAGATTCTTTTGCCTCTCATTGACAACCAATTCATCTTGTTCCTCGAGAAGTTCCTCCTTATCTAATATTTCATCTCAAAGCTTTTTCATCTCAGCAATGGCACTTTTGTTCAAGCGCTCAAACATGTACCCATTTTCACCAACACTATCAAAATCTTGATCTTTAATGGAATGCAAGGAGAGTTTAGATTTAACCTTTCGCTTTACCTCCTTTTCCATGAGGCATGTGTGGCTTGAGCTCTTCCATTCTTCCATGTTTCGCAAGAGAGTCTTCTTCATTGTTGCCTTCTTGATGGAGACAGTTGCCACCTCCTCTTCATCATCGAAGGAGGACTCTTTCTTGGAGTCCCACTCCTTGCCAACATGAGCTTTTCCATGTCCCTTCTTCTTCTTGTACATATTCCTCTCTTGAGGATTCTCATCCTTGTTCATCTTCTTCTTGTCTTCTTCCTTTTCGTATGGGCAATTCACAATGAAGTGCCTATACTTTCCACAATTGTAGCAAGCTCTCTTGGTCCTTGACTTGCTCTTGACCTTGCCCTTGCTCTCGTAATTCGACCCTCTTCTTTTCTTCATCATTCTTTTGAACCTCTTGATGAAGAAGGCCAACTCCTCATCATCCATGTCGGTGCTTTCTTCTTCACTTTCTTCATCATTGCTTGAAGTTTGCACCTCTTTGTGTTTGGACTTGGGTGTGGCTTTGAGAGCAACACCCTTCTTCTTGGAAGATGTGACCTTGACAAGGTCGTTGACGTGGCGTGCCCCTATCTCCATCATCTCGTGGTTAATGATCTTCCCAAGCACCTCATTTGGAGTCATCTTGTGGAAGTTGGGACTCTCTCTAATGAGGTCCAAAGGGTCACATTTCGGGGCATGAAAGCTCTTATCATCCTCTTGACCACTTCATGCTCCGTCCACTTCTTGCATCCGTATGCACGACTCCTATTGATGTGGGTTTTGAGTCGTTTGTACATCTCTTGAGGGGTCTCGCCTTCTTCCATGACAAATCTTCCAAGTTCCCCTTTGATCATTTTAATCTCTCCCCCCCCCCCCCCGCACAGATCGGTTGCCTTCATGTGCAATCATGAGCGTGTCCGAAATCTCCTTGGCTTGCTCCAACCCGTCCACCTTGTTAAATTCTTCTTGGCTGAACGACGAGTTGAGCACGGCCGCTGCTTGAGCATTTCGGTGGATTTGTTGTTCTTTCTCTGGAGTGAGCTCTTCATCATCCACAGGGATATCTACACCTATGCAAACAATACGCCAAAGTGTAGGATTGAGAGAAATAAGATGCAACTTCATGTTATGCTTCCACATGGTGTAGTTAGTACCATCGAAATGTGAAGGTTTGACCATAGGAATAGACAAGTAGTTAGAGTGAGTGTTAAATTGCTCATAGCTAAAAGGATATCACATGTAGTCTTCTTCACTCCTCTTGAGCTTCTTCTCTTTCCCAAGCCTTCTCCTCCTCTTGGCTTCATCTCTTTCCTTTTGAAGAAGATTCGCAAGTCGCTTCACTTCTTCATCTTCATCTTTGCTTTTAACGTCGAATTGAAGAGGCTTTAGCTTGGTGTTCTGCATGTTGTCGATCTAGGAGGGTGAAGACTTGGACCCTTGTTCTCCATTGGCGCCGTTCTCGCCCGATCCGGTGGTTTCTAGAATCATCAAAACATTCTCACTGTTTTTCCCCATCTCCTCTCCAAGAGGTTAAGCTTTAGGGAGAGTTAGGCTCTAATACCATCTGAAAGTTGGCTAGAGGGGAGGGGGTGAATAGGCTAAAACTTGAAAATTGGCTTAATAAAACGCTTAATAAAACTTGATTAGTAGACAGAGGGCAGACTAGTCCGAATAGGTAAGTTAAACGAACAAAAGGTGAGATTTTTCTTGGTTTTTAGATGATCTATTTAGCGCGGAAGGTAAATAGACAACCTAAAAGTCTAGTGTAGTAGATGCATGAAGATGAAACAACTGGAACTAGGTGGATCACAAGTTTTAAGAAAAGAACATGAAGAACCCTAAATGTAATCTACTAAAAAATGAAGGACAAATCAAGGAACAAGACACAAGATTCTCAAGGTTCAGCTTCACGGAGAAGCCTACATCTCCATTGAGAAGTCAACAAAGGATCGGGTTCTTCTCAACCCTATCCTCACCAAGCCACACAAAGGCTGGCTTGTTCTTCCTCTGAATCAAGGGTGAACACAACAATTCGTGGGTCACCTTTTTCCTTCTTGAGTGTATCCAACTCCGTCCTACTTTCAATCACCTGTAATTACACTTGCAACGCTCATTACTTCCTTAAGTGTTGTTATTAATCATCAAAACCAATGAGGATTTAGCCTAGATGCACTATAAGATATGCTTTTGAATCCTCTCGATGGTGCGTAGAGTTTGATGAGGCTTTCCAACCTCTTTACACACTTCCTCCTGGCTGCAATAAAATCAAGAATAGACAAAACAACTCAACAACGGGTTATGTTAGCTCAAAAGAAAATTGAACCCTTTGTCAAATTATTTTTGCCCAACTTGAAACAACATGTAAATGCAATGAGGATTAAGGGAAATCTTTTTATTTTCAGTTAAAAAATTAAATTCAAGTGGTTATGTACAAAATTTATATCAAAATAAATTTATTTCCTAATTCAAAATTTTAGTTTTATGATGGTTGGAAATTTTACTTTCCAACATGCAAGTGTGAAAATTCAGATATGCCAAATGCAGATGCAAGGGTTGAATTCAAATATGCAATTGGAAAATCAAATATGAGATAACTACCAATTAACCTATTGGCAAGGACTCACCAAATTTTTGAAGTCCAATGAGCGGGACTGTCGGTACCCTTCGTACCGG
The DNA here is from genome assembly GCA_036927565.1 of Tuctoria greenei. Lineage (NCBI taxonomy): Eukaryota > Viridiplantae > Streptophyta > Magnoliopsida > Poales > Poaceae > Tuctoria > Tuctoria greenei. The sequence goes on along the minus strand of JAYESD010000007.1, from coordinate 128,390,819 downwards.
ATACCCCTTGGAACTGCAAAGAGTGCAAAGGAACTCCACCTATCTAAGTCAAGACCTCCAAAGGCCCCACGTGTCTCTCATAACCGGACCTGCATCCCTCCTATGGTTAGTCTCAGTGCCGCCACGTGTATCATAAAACAAGAGCTACAATCACTACATGGGAATGCTCCGGGTAGATACTTGTGTGGCACCCCCGGACCTAACCCCCGATAGAGGGAAGCTCTGGTTCCGACACGTGTACAACGGCACCGGACCTACTTGTCCAAGACGGTAAGCTCCAGAGCTGCCACGCATCAAATCGCCAAACCTTCAATCTCAACAGGCAGATTGGTGGACCTCCAACAGCTCGGACCTTCAAGGGACATTAAAATCTTCAAGACCTGATTATGTGTCATTAATGCTATCTTAATGACACATGATCGGAGGACTCTTAATACCATTAACGCCACCATTAAGGGGCGTTACTGCGCTATTAAGGGGAATTAAACACATTTAACTGTGCATTAAGCATCAGTAACCGCCAGGGCCACATGTCAGATCAGGCTAATGATGTAACGACCAGCCCTTGTACTATAAAAGGACTGGCCGAGCGATAGACAGAGGGACCCATTTTTTGGCCTCTCTCTGGCTCACGTTCTCATACACCCAATACAACAACAACATACCCATGGAGTAGGGTATTACGCTTAGGCGGCCCGAACCACGTAAATCCTCGTGTCAAGTCACCATCTTGTTCTAAATTTCAGTGCGCCCCAACCGAACAAAGAAACTTTGCGGGCTACTAACAGTAATACCGGGAGAATTGCTGGAAAGAGACTCTGACAGTTGGCGCGCAAGGTAGGGGCTCGCCTGAGATTCAAAGATGGTGAATTCTGCTGCTGGATCGTCCAACGGTAACCACGCTGAGCAACCTGCTGGAGGCAATCCCTCCAGCATGCAACAGCTAGCAGGTGCTGGGGCTCCATCAGGAGTCATGCCACCACCGCCACCGCCACTGTTCGCTCCGTTGAATCAAGCTGGACAGCGAGATGGGGCGTCCGTGTCGATCGCTGCATCGGCGAACAATAACCCCGAACACGCGCCTAATGCTGCACGTGCTCTTCTCCAACGTCCACCGCCTCTAGGAGCACCCTAGGGTGCGATGGAACAGTGGAGAGCTGATGTGGATCATCTGGTTGCAGTAGCAACCGATCGCATCAGCAATCAAGGTCCTCCCCCCTCGGGGCAGGCCCCATCGCAGTGTCAGACCTTGTTGGGTAGACTCGGCCTGCAAGCTTCGCAGCACAGGAGACGTGCTGCATCTCAATAGGCGACGTCGCTGCCTTCCAGGGTGGGACGTACTCACACAGTAACAAGGCTTTTGACTCATGACGTTTGGGCAGAGCTTGATCGTCATTACCGGCAATAGGACGGTCGCATCCACATCGAGCGTGCTCACGAAAGGCGAGAGGCTCGGGACAGTCCTGCTCCTGAAGGAGTAGGAGGAGGTTGTTCTGCCTTGGCCATGCACCTACGCATGGTCAGATGGCCGCAGAAGTTCCGGCCTCACCTGCCAGAGAAATTTGACGGGACTGTCAATCCCGCCGAATTTCTTCAAATCTACTCCACCGATATCCTTGCAGCTGGGGGAAATGAGGACGTGATGGCCAATTATTTCCCTGTAGCTTTGACTGGGACCGCCAGGTCTTGGTTCATGAGCCTACCGCCTGACTCCATCAATAGTTGGGTGGAGTTGTGCCAATAGTTCACCGCCAATTTCGCGAGCTCATACACCCGACCAGGCACGAAACTGGATCTTTTTGCTGTCAAGCAAAAAGGGGGAGAGTCCTTGTGATCTTTTATCCAGAGATTCTCCCAGGTATGAAATACCATTCCTTCTATCTCAAGCGCTTCTGTTATTATAGCATTTAGGCAGGGCATTCGAGATAAGAAGATGTTGGAGAAGCTGGCAACCAAGGAAGTCACCAGCGTCACGGAACTCTTCAGCTTCGCAGACAAGTGTGCCAAGGCTACTGAGGGCCGCGAAATGCACTCCCAACCACCTCTGAAGGCCAACAAAAAATCCTCCAAGGGTGAAGCCACTACCTCCGGGAGTGGCAAGAAGAAGAAAAAGTCCAACGGCAAGAAGAAGCTGTCAGCTGGCACACAAGACGGACATGCACAACTTGGAAATCTGCCGAGAGGTCCAGAACCTCGCTGAGCGCTACAACAAGCGCCAGGAAGAAGCTCCATTTTGTCAAAGGGAAGGAAAACAAAAAGTCAACGAAGTTCCGGCTAAAGAGGAGTTAGGCTTTCAGGACCCTAAAAAGGTCTTGAAGGCTGTTTACACCTCCATTGACGACGACTCCGACGTCTCTGACAACGAGCGTCGGAAGACTATGAACACCATCTTTGGTGGTTCGTGGGACATCACTTCCCGTCATATCCTCAAGACAATGCGACAGGACATGGCCTCTAGCTCCCACCGCCAGAGCAGAACCTCATCAGAAGTGGATGGATACTGCCATCACCTTCGATGCTTCAGACTGCCCTCAGAACATGATCGAAGCTGGCCAACTTCCGCTGATGGTATCTCCGACCTTCAATAATATCCAGCTCCACCTCGTAATGTTGGACGGAGGTTCGGGGCTGAACCTCATAAGCTTCAAAGCCTTCGTCAAGCTTCAGGTCCAACCTTTGGATCTTCGCTCCTCCCGACCTTTCCCCAGAGTAGGTCCAGGGGCCATAACTCCACTCGGTTCCATTACTCTCGCGGTGACCTTCGGAACTCGAGAGAATTACAGGACAGAGAAGTTGGTCTTTGACGTGGCGCAAATCAACTAAACCATTTAACGCCACCTTCGGCAGGCCAATTATGTACAAATTCATGGCTGCTGCTCATTATAGCTACTTGGTGTTGAAAATGCCAACATCCTCAGGCGTCCTTCGGATCTGTGGGGACCGCACCGCTGGAGTTACTGCTCTGGAAGAACTCCACGCGCTTACTACAGCGCAGGAGGAAGAATCCAGAAAGGAGCAAGCTCTGAAGCCCGCGATCATTCGTCATCGAGGCTCAACCTCCGCACCTCGTGTGCAACCAAGCGGCGACACCGACATTCCCGTCAAAGTCTTCCAAATTGGTTCCAACGCTGCTCAGACCACCTGTATATCGGGAGGTGTGAACGACAAATAGGAACTCGCACTCATCACTTTCCTCCGGGCTAATATCGACGTGTTTACCTGGCAACCGTCACAAATGCTTGGGATCCCTAGGGAAGTGATTGAGCACAATCTAAAGATTTATCCCGATGCTCGGCCTGTACACCAGAAGCCTCAGAAGCAATCAGTAGAGCAACAAAACTTCATACGTCAAGAAGTGAAGAAGTTGCTTGAAGCTGGATTCATACGGGAAGTCTTCCATCCAAAATGGCTGGCAAACCCTGTCGTTGTACCCAAGGCCAGCAGGAAGCTTCGGGTGTGTATCGACTACACAACATTGAATAAGGCATGCCCAAAGGATCCATTTCCACTACCTACAATAGATCATATAGTGGATTCCACCTCCGAGTGTGAATTACTGTGTTTCCTAGACACATGTTCTGGGTACCATCAAATCAGAATGTCTAGGGAATATGAAGAGCATACCGCCTTCATCACGGTAGATGGGATATAATATTACACTGCCATGCCATTTGGTCTCAAAAATGTTGCTTCAACGTTTGTGCGAGCTATGTAGAAAACCTTTGGAGAGCTCATTAGAGATGTAGTGGAAGTGTACGTCGATGACATCGTCGTCAAGATCAAGAACAAGGAGTCATTTCTTGACACCTTGCAAGCTGTCTTTGACAAGTTGCGAATCACACGCACAAAGCTGAACCCAGACAAGTGTGTCTTTGGGGTTAGCTCCGGAAAGCTTCTTGGATTCTTGGTGAAACACCGAGGAATAGAAGCAAATTTGGCAAAGATTAAAGCTATTGAAGACATGCGGCCACCAGCTCGCATCAAGGATATCGAGGAGCTAACTCGGTGTCTAGCAGCCCTCAGCCGGTTCATCTCAAGACTGGCAGAACGGGCTCTACCCTTCTTCAAATTATTGAGGATGTCCGGACCATTCCAATGGTCTGAAGAAGTAGAAAAGGCATTCCAAGAGCTGAAGCAGCTCCTCACCACTTTACCAACTTTGGTAGCTCCAAATCCTGGTGAGCCACTTCTGCTTTACATTTCAGCATCTGACGAAGTTGTCAGCATGGTCCTGGTTGCGGAAAGACCAGAACCATCTCCAGTTCAGGAAGCCAGACCCCTCTGGGAAGGTCCGGAGCTACCTGAAGGCGAGTCTGGGTCCCAACCCCCAGACCCGGATCCTCAAGGCGAGAAGTAAGAGGATCAACCTCCTTCACATGGAGTTACTGTTGCTGAACAAGAAGATCCGGATCCTTCAGGTAGGGTCCGGGTCACTTCATAGGAAGCTCCGGGTTCCTCTAGCAAGAACCAGGAGGTCCCAAAAAAAAAGTCCGGACCCCTTCGGGAGGGTCCGGGTTGATGAGGTGGAAGCTCCGAGCCCCTCTGAGAGGGTCCGGACAGTGCAGCGCCCAGTGTACTTCATCAGTGAGGTACTCCATGACGCCAAGACTCAGTACCTAGAGATGCATAAGCTGCTCTACGCAGTTCTTATCACTTCTAGGAAGCTTCATCACTACTTCCAAGCTCACAAGATTTCGGTGGTAACCTCTTATCCACTATGTGCAATCTTGCATAACCCCAACTCTACTGGGAACATTGCAAAGTGGGCAGCGAAATTAGCCGAGTTTGATCTTGAATTCGTCCCAAGACAAGCGATCAAGAGTCATGCATTGGCAGACTTTGTGGTGGAATGGACCCCCTCTCCATCAAATCCTGGGGGCCCCAGTGAGCAGAAGCCGGAACCTAAGGTTCTAGTCTTCACTTAGCCTCACTGGACTCTCTACTTCGACGGCTCCATGCAGAAGCAGGGGGCCGGAGCTGGAATCCTTCTGCTCGCTCGGATCGGAGAGAAGGTCAAATACATGGTTCAGCTTGACTTCAAGGCGACCAACAACATGGCGGGGTATGAAGCATTAACCTATGGGCTCAAGGTGGCACTATCATATGGTGTCAAGCAGCTGTTGGTAAAGGGTGATTCGCAGCTCGTTATAAAAAAAGTCAAAGGTGAATGCTGCTGCAACAACCCCCAACTAGCTGTATATCTTCTTGAAGTCCAGAAGCTTCAGAAGGATTTTGAAGTCCTGGATCTTTGCCATGTCCAGCGTCTCAGCAACGCTGAGGCTGACGAACTCTTGACGAAAGCTTCAACCGAAGCTCCGGCTCTCGATGGAACCTTCGTCCGGAGATTGTCAAGACCAACAGCTCAGCCTGCCGAGCTGAGCGAAGGGGGCGAGACCAGCACCTCAAAGCTGGCGGTCCCGATGGCCCTGTTACCATGGTGTCCATCAAGGGTCGTAGGTGCTGCAGGAAGCTCTGAGCAACCCAGCACGCAAGACTCAGAAGCTCAAGTTAGCTCTGATGTATGGATCTTGAAGATCCGTAGCTACTTGAAAGAAAACATCCTTCCTGAAGACAATGTATCTACTGACCAGATAGTCAGATTAGATTAAAGATACACACTGGTAGAAGGGGATCTCTACCGGCGTGGTGCCAATGGCGTCTTAATGCAGTGCATTACAAGAGAAGAAGGCCGCGAGCTCCTCGTGGAAATCCATGGAGGCGAGTGTGGGAACAACGCATCTTCCCGCATGTTGGTCAGTAAAGCCTTTCGACATAGTTTTTACTGGCCTACAGCACTCCAGGATGCAACCGAGCTACTGAAGAAATGTGAAGCATGCCAGTTTCATGTGAAGCAAATTCACACACTAGCTCAACCTCTACAAATGATACCTCTGACATGGCCATTCGCTGTGTGGGGTATGGATATTTTGGGACCTTTCCCAAGAGCCGTCGGAGGTTACAAGTTCCTGTATGTCTCCATCGACAAGTTCACCAAGTGGCCGGAAGCAACTCCAGTTTGACAATAAACAAGCAATCATCTATCAATTTCTTGCAGTCCATAGTATGCAGATTTGGAGTCCCAAATTCACTGTAGCTCACCCAATTCACAAGCTCTACATTCCAAGGATATTGCAAAGACCTCGGCATTCAGGTCAGCTACGCTTCTGTAGCTCACCCGACAAGCAATGGCCAAGCTGAGAGAGCAAATGCAGAAATCCTAAATGGACTCAACACGCGCACATATGAGCGCCTGAAAAAACATGGAGCCAACTGGATTGAAGATCTTCCGCCCACCTTGTGGGCAAACAGGACAACTCCAAACCGGTCAACTAGAGAGACACCCTTCTTCCTGGTGTACGGAGCTGAAGCAGTCCTTCCTCCGGAAATCACCTTGGGGTCGCTCCGGGTCCGGACCTTCGATGAAGCCACGCAGGACCAGCTCCGGCGTGAAGACCTTGACCTCGTTGAAGAGGGAAGGTGCCTAGCAGCTGTTCGAAATGCACAATACTGCCAAGCGCTCCGGCGCTATCACCAAAGGCATGTGCATGACCAACAGCTCGAGGAAGGCGATCTGGTGCTACGGAGAATACAAACTCAAAGAGGTTAAACAAACTTCCCCCCCAGCTGGGAAGGACCCTTTCGAGTGATCAAAGTATATCGTCCCAGATGCGTTCGCTTGGCAACCAAGGATGGAACACCGCTCCCTAATCCTTGGAACATTGAGCACCTCCGTAAGTTCTATGCTTAATATCACGGAGGTGAGTCTGTAATTACATATGATGTATGTTATAGTGTCATTGTAAAGAGTCAGGTAGCTCCTCCAGGAGGACAACCGAACCTTTCCAGGAAGGTCCGCAAAGTCCAAGCAACACTTGACACAGTCTCAGAACTAAAAGTGTAGCTAGCTATCCTGGGTCAAACAAGAAATGTAACACACTTAGCCTGGTGTAACACCCTCATTTTCATGCATCATGCCCTACATACACTCATATACATGTTTAACATTGATCCACATAAAGAGGAACGATTTTAAAATTGATTCGGAGCATTTAAAATTGATTTGGAGCAAAACCGCACTTAAAACGTAGGAAAGTGCGGACTAGTCTGATTTTACTGAGGACTAGTCCGATTTCTCTCTGACTAAAAACAGACTTGTTCGATTTTGTGCAGACTAGTCCGATATTCCATGAATCCTTGAAAAATGGTTAAGTCCTTGGACTTTTCGGACTAGTCCAATGTTCCAGCGGACTTGTCTGAATTCTTCTCTGTTTAAAGTCGGACATGTCTGATTTTTTACCAGACTTGTCCAATTTTCTCTCTGGACGACTTCAGACTAGTCCGGTCCTTTCTGGACTTGTCCAATATTTCATGACTCTGAGTTGATCTTTTGTTTTACGACTTGTTTCTTGGGTTTCACGTTAAGTTGGCCTAGGGACGTTGTGCCTAACTCTTTTAGAGCCCATGAGGGACTCTAAACCGGCCTCTACTCATCCCAAACTCGAAATCCATCTAACCCTAGCCTCCACCTCTATATAAACAGCCCCACCACTTGGTTTGACATCTATTTGCCACTTTTCAACCCCACCCAAACCCTAGTTCGTGGAGAGCCACCATCAAGGAGGGAGCAAAAGATCCCAAGCAAGAAGAAGAAGAGGAGGAAACGAAAGAGGATCAAGATCTCCATCAAGTTTCGTTCTTCATCACCAATTCACCTCAAAGTTCATCACCAACCCTAGATCATCAAGATCCAAGTGCTACCTCCAAGTTTCTTGATTCATTGGAGTCCTAAACACTTGGTATACCTTCTATTCTCTTTTCCTTCTGTGAATTCAACCCCTAATCTCCAAATTTATGTCGATCTAGAAAACCCTAATCTGCTGATCTCACAGAGTGCGGACTTGTCCGATCTTTCTGTTAAAATTGTGTTGAATTATTTCTAAAATTTGATCTAATCGAATCCAAACCTGTATAAACTTGTTAAAATCTATTAGAACTAGTTATTTATCATTAAAAGCAATCTAGTAAAAAGTTCTACCTTGCATTTGCATCAATCATGCATGTCATGTCATATTGAGTAATATTTGTGCACTCTTTGATTGTGTTTCTTGTCTTGTATGTTTATTGTGTGGATTAGACGGATTTGCGCTAGAGAGTGCCGCGGAGGATCTCCAACACCAAGAGTTTGAAGGCTTTGATCCTAATCAACAGCAAGAGCAAGGCAAGTGTCCTTGAAGCATATTGATCCTGTTTTAAAATAAATGTTTGTTTGCAAAACTGCATGCTGTGTCAATTTGATGGGAATCCTATGATAGGAAGTTTACTAGAATTGTTTAACCACCCTTGTCACCTGGAATTTATGGTGGAGAGTCGGGAAGGGCTTTTACCTTTTTGCTTTGCTTAATTAATTGGGATGGGAAAACAACACTACATACTTAGTTGAGCATTAATGATATTTTGGTTAATGTGAACTGGCCAATATGATATGGTAATGGGTGATCTAAGCAAGCCTGGTATGTGGATGGGTTGGATGTTATGGTGGTTGCTTGCTTTAGATCTAGGGACCGGTTCATGCGAGAATAAGCCAAGACTACAGGGACACCACGAGGCCAAGTATGGTTGCGGCGTAGCTGATTAATTAGGGCTTTGCTAGTGCTGTTTGGACCATTGTGGATGCTCGGGGAAGGGGTAGTCGGATTGGGTTTGTTGATGATTGGTGGGAGTACCCTGGGATCCGAATGGCTCAAGAGGGGGCCCTTGGTTGAAGATGTGCTCTGTAGGAGACATCGCCACCGGTGAAACCTCAGTGGGGTCTAAATAGGCTAGTAATCCCTTTGTAAAGGATATTTTGTGATCTCTTGGCCATACATTAAAGGAAGTGTAATTGGCATAAGAGAGGTTTCTTTAGTCGCCGACGGGTGATGAAATCACAAACACGTGGGCAAACTGGTACAACCTCTGCAGAGTCTAATAAAACTATCATGATAGTCGTGCTCCCGGTTATGAGCACCTGGACAACTTCCATGATTAGAGGATACTCGGTATGGGGATGGTATTTGGGATGGTTATGGTTGGTATTATGGTTATGGATTAATTTCTGATATTGAATATGGTTATTGGTAAATGGTGAAATATGGAATTATTGATGAGTATGGTGAACTATGGATTGGTATTGTGATATTACTTATGATTATGATGGGTTTACTTCACATACATGTAATATATTGCTTTTCAAATGTTTTGATGTACTTTTCAGCACTTTGCCATTATTATTGTCATCATTTGAATCAGCCACATGTCATACTTTCCACACTTGCTGAGTACGACATGTACTCACTCTTGCAATTCCCCCCCCCAACAGTTGCAGGTCAGGATTGGGAGTTTAATGGCGATAATGCGGAGTTCTAGGCCGTGTCTACCGTCAACTTTGTCTGTGGTGTTGTTTGGAGCTGTGCTATCCCTTATGCTTAGTTTGCTTAGTTGCTTAATTAGTTTATTTCCGCTGCGTTAGTTGAACTAGTCATTAATATTCATTAGAGCTTGTATTCAAGGATAATATGGTTTGTGTAATAAAATTTGGTTAATTAATTTTGTTCTGTGGTAATTTTCTGTATATCCTTTTGTGATTGCACTCGTGTATGTGTGATGATCGTCCTGGGCACACATATGTGTTAGCTTGGTTCTTTTTTGGAACCGGGCATCACAGATTGGTATCAGAGCGAGGTTGACTGTAGGATGCATCCTAGATAGAATGGACACTTTAGACCACATAGGATCAGTCAGGAATCAATGTGTTTTTGCTTGGTGTGCTGTTGCTATATATATTGTTTGCTTGTGTGCTTAATAGAGGATTTTGGGATGCCTTAGCATTGCCATGTCCACCTAGGCTAGTGTAGCTAGTTGTTTAGTTTCATATCCCTTGGTGCATATAGTTGGGGACGTTCTCTAATTTTTACCTATTGCTTTTCTTCAGATGGTGAGGACTCGCAACCAGAGGGATGGCAATGATGAGGACGAGAACAATGGAGTGCCTCGAAACAACATTGGACAAGGATCTACTCAAGGAGCTATCAACATTGAGCAGCTATTGGCTATGCAAAACCAGCTCATGCAGACTATGATACAAACTATGGGACAGCTGCAGGCTAGCAATATCAACAATCAGCCCCACGTGCCTCCACCGCCACCCCCGCCTCCTCATAACCGGTTGGGAGAGTTTATGAGGACTAGGCCACCGACCTCTGCTCAAGCTGTTGACCCTATGGATGCGGATGACTGGCTCAAGTCCGTGGAGAAGAAACTTCCTATTGTCCAATGCAGTGACGGGGAGAAGGTGCTTTTCGCTTCTCATCAACTAGTTGGAGCAGCTGTGGATTGGTGGGATTCTTTATGCAATGCTCATGAGAACCAAGAGAGAATCACTTGGGCCGACTTCAAAGAGAGCGTCCATTCTCATTATGTGCCTGAGGGTGTTATGATCTTGAAGAGGCAAGAATTTGAGAACTTGAGGCAAGGAAGATCGAGCGTGAGTGAATATCTCAATAAGTTCACTCAACTCTCAAGGTATGCACTCGAGGATGTTAGTCGGGACAGACGGAAACAATACTTGTTCATGAGGGGCTTCAACAATGAGATCCAAGTGCAATTGCGCAATTGCGACTATGCCAACTTCCATAAGCTTGTGGACAAAGCAATTGTGGTTGAGAACAAGATTCGTGAGATGGAACAAGACGACAAGAGGAAGGCGCCATATCAAGGACAGCAACAAGGGAGTAATGTGCACCCTCGCCTTGCACCACCCAATGCGCCTCATTTCAGCTCTTCTATTCCTGCTCAACGCCCTGGTTATGCACCACGCCCAACTCAGTTTGTGCAGCAGTTCCCTGTTATGCAAGCACCTAGGCCTCCAATGCCTTATGCGCCTCGTGCTAATTTTCCTAATGCTAATGTTCAAAACCAAGCTCGTCCCAATAATTCTGGTGGAGTTAAGAAGTGATATACTTGTGGAGAAGCTAGACACTTTGCGCATCAATGTCCTAAGTCAGGTCTTGGTCAAGGAAGCAATGCATCGAGGCAAAACCCAAGACCCAATGGAGGACAGCCACAAGGGAACCGTGGGCAGCAGAACTTTGCTCGTGGCAACGTGAACCATGTCTCTACGGAGGATGCTCAACAAGCGGATGACGTGGTCATTGGTATGTTTCTCGCCAACTCCAACCCCGCGACTATGTTATTTGATTTTGGAGTATCGCATTCATTCATTGCATCGAAGTATGTTGCCAAGTATAGTTGCCTATCTCTCATATGAAGTTTAGTCTATTGGTTAAGTCTCCTGGAGGAGAGATGAGTACAAATATAGTATGTCCAAAAGTAAGCCTTAGAAAAAGGGGGGTAGACTTCTTCGCCAATCTCATTGTTTTGGATTCTCAAGGATTGTACATTATACTTGGTATGGACTGGTTGAGGAAGCACAATGGAGTTATTGAGTGTGCCACAAAGACGGTGAAGTTGACCAATGAGGAAGGGATCACCATAGAATTTGAAGCATCTCAAACCGCACCGGAGCAATTGGAGCTGAATCATATGGACGGTGCCACAATTGAGGAGATTCCGGTGGTGTGTGAATTTGTGGATGTTTTTCCAGACGAGTTGCCAAGTATGCCACCTGATCTAGACATTGAGTTTGTTATTGATTTAATACCTGGAACTGCACCTATAGCTAAGAGGCCGTATAGGATGCCTCCTATGGAATTAGCGGAGCTCAAGAAGAAAATTCAAGAGCAATTAGAGAAGGGTTTTATTCGCCCTAGCTCTTCACCTTGGGGAGTGCCCGTGCTGTTCATGGACAAGAAGGATGGACCCAAAGGATGTGTGTGGATTACCGAGCTCTCAACGAGGTAACAATCAAGAACAAGTACACCTTGCCGCGCATAGAAGACTTGTTTGATCATATGAAGGGTGCTTGTGTCTTCTCTAAGATTGATTTGAGGTCGCCATATTTTCAAATGAAGATTAGACCATCGGACATACCCAAAACAACTTTTAGAACACGGTATGGATCTTATGAGTACACCGTAATGTCTTTTGGATTGACAAATGTGTCTGCCTACTTTATGTACCTCATGAATAAGGTCTTCATGGAGTACTTGGATAAGTTTGTTGTTGTGTTTATTGATGACATTATGATATACTCGAAGGATGAGAAGGGACAAGGAACACTTGTGGCTTACGTTGCAGAAATTGAGGGAGCATCAATTGTATGACAAGTTCAACAAGTGTCAGTTTTGGTTGAAAGAGGTGTCATTTTTGGGTCATATAATCTCAGGAGGAGGAGTTTCGGATGATCTCGGAAAAGTGAGAGACGTGTTGAAGTGGGAACTGCCACAAAACGTCAAGGAAATAAGAAGTTTTCTTGGGATGGCTGGATATTACTGTCGATTCATCAAGGACTTTTCCAAGATAGCCAAGCCTATGACGGAGTTGCTAATGAAGGGAAAGGCTTTCCAATAGACCCAAGCTTGTCAAAAAAGTTTTGAGGAGTTGAAGAAGAGGTTGACAACAACCCCAGTTTTGGTATTGCCGAACGTGAGTAAGAGTTTTGATATTTATTGCGATGCATCAAAACAAGGACATGGATGTGTGCTCATGCAAGAAGGTCAAGTGGTCGCCTATGCATCAAGACAATTGAAGAAACATGAGTAGAATTACCCCACGCATGATTGAGAACTCGTGACCGTGGTACACACATTGAAAATTTGGAGACACTACATTCTTAGACATAGGTGTGAAATTTATACGGATCATAAGAGTTTGAAGTATATTTTCACACAAACGGATCTGAACTTGAGGCGACGAAGATGGTTGGAGCTCATCAAAGATTATGATTTGGGGATCAACTATCATCAGGTAAAAGCCAATGTAGTGTCTGATGCTTTGAGTAGAAAGGGACTAAGTCATCAACTCACAGTTCGAGAGTTACCATCCGAGTTATGTAAGGAGTTTGAGAGGTTGAACCTCGGATTTGTAAATGAGATGGAGATGATGGAGTTAAACCCAACCTTGGAGCAAGAAATTCGAGAGGCCCAAATCGCAGATGAAGAGATCAAGGAAATCAAGGACAGGACCGAAGAAGGGAGAGAATTCAGATTTGATGAAGACAAACATGGTACCTTATGGCTTGGAAAGAGAATTGTTGTTCCTAATGTGAAGCATATTCGGGAGACGATATTAAAAGAGGCACATGACTCACCTTACTCAATTCACCCTGGTTGTACAAAGATGTACAAAACTTGAAGACTAGCTATTGGCGGGATAGTATGAAGAAGGACATAGCTGAATATGTGGCATTGTGTGATGTGTGCCAACGAGTGAAGGCGGAACATCAAAGGCCAGCCGGATTATTGCAACTGTTGAAGATCCCAGAATGGAAGTGGGAAGAAATCGGTATGGACTTCATAGTTGGGTTACCACGTACTCAGTCCGGGTATGACTCAATTTGGGTAATTGTGTATTGCTTAACCAAGTTAGCTCATTTTGTCCCTGTGAAGACCAAATATACAGTTGCACGATTGGCCGAAATATACATGGAGCATATTGTGTGTCGACATGGAGTCCCTAAGAAGATAGTCTCGGATAGAGGTTCTCAATTCACTTCCAGATTTTGGCAAAAATTGCATGAAGCTTTGGGAACGAGGTTGAATTTTAGTTCAGCATATCATCCTCAAACGGATGGACAAACCGAGAGGACCAATCAGATTTTGGAGGACACATTAAGAGCTTGTGCTTTAAATCATGGGAAAAGTTGGGACAAAAGATTGCCATATGCGGAATTTTCATACAACAATAGTTACCAAGCAAGCTTGAAAATGTCACCGTATGAAGCGCTTTATAGGAGGAAGTGTAGGACACCTTTGTTCTGGAATGAGGCAGGAGAAACTCAAGTATTTGGTCCAGATGTGTTGCAAGAAGCCAAAAAGCAAGTGCAAATAATTCGTGAAAACTTGAGGGCTGCCCAATCAAGGCAAAAAGGCTATGCGGACAATAGGAGAAGGAAATTAGCCTTTGAAATAGGAGATTTTGTTTACCTCAAGGTGTCACCAATGAGAGGTCATAAGAGGTTTAACATAAGGGGCAAGCTCGCACCTCGTTATATTGGACCATTCAAGATTTTGGACAAAAGAGGAGAAGTAGCGTATAAGTTGGAGATGCCAGCTCATCTTTTGAATGTCCATGATGTCTTTCATGTTTCCCAACTCATGAAGTGTTTGAGAGTACCGGAAGAACGAGTGCCAATGGAAGGATTGGAACTAGAAGAAGATTTGACTTACGCTGAACAACCGGTCAAAATCTTGGAAACCAATAAGAGAGTCAAAAGGAACAAGGTTATTACATGGTGTAAAGTTCAACGGAAGCACCACACAGAAAAAGAAGCGACGTGGGAATTGGAGGATGATCTCAAGAAGGAATTTCCCTCTCTCTTCTCTTCCGCATCAAATCTCGAGGGCGAGATTCATTTTAAGGGGGGGTAGGTTTGTAACACCCTCATTTTCATGCATCATGCCCTACATACACTCATATACATGTTTAACATTGATCCACATAAAGAGGAACAAGTTTAAAATTCATTCGGAGCATTTAAAATTGATTTGGAGCAAAACCGCACTAAAACGCAGGAAAGTGCGGACTAGTCCGATTTTACTGAGGACTAGTCCGATTTCTCTCTGACTAAAAACGGACTTGTCCGATTTTGTGCGGACTAGTCCGATATTCCATGAATCCTTGAAAAATTGCTAAGTCCTTGGACTTTTCCGTACTAGTTCGGTGTTCCAGCGGACTTGTCCGATTTCCCCTCTGTTTAAAGTCAGACTTGTCTGATTTTCTCTCTGGACGACTTCGGACTAGTCCGGTCCTTTCTGGACTTGTCCGATATTTCATGACTCCAAGTTGATCTTTTGTTTTACGACTTGTTTCTTGGGTTTCACGTTATGTGAGCCTAGGGATGTCGTGCCTAACTCTTTTAGAGCCCATGAGGGACTCTAAACCGGCCTCTACTCACCCCAAACTCGAAATCCATCTAACCCTAGCCTCCACCTCTATATAAACAGCCCCACCGCTTGGTTTGACATCTATTTGCCACTTTTACACCCCACCCAAACCCTAGTTCGTGGAGAACCACCATCAAGGAGGGAGGAGAAGATCCCAAGCAAGAAGAAGAGGAGGAGGAAACGAAAGAGGATCAAGATCTCCATCAAGTTTTGTTCTTCATCACCAATTCACCTCAAAGTTCATCACCAACCCTAGATCATCAAGATCCAAGTGCTACCTCCAAGTTTCTTAATTCATTGGAGTCCTAAACACTTGGTATACCTTCTATTCTATTTTCCATACATGAATTCAACCCCTAATCTCCAAATTTACGTCGATCTAGAAAACCCTAATCTGCTGATCTCGCAGAGTGCGGACTTGTCCGGTCCCTAGCAGACTAGTCCGATCTTTCTGGTTAAATTGTGTTGAATTAATTCAAAAATTTGATCTAATTGAATCCAAACCTGTATAAACTTGTTAAAATCTATTAGAACTAGTTAGTTATCATTAAAAGCAATCTAGTAACAAGTTCTACCTTGCATTTGCATCAATCATGCATGTCATGTCATATTGAGTAATATTTGTGCACCCTTTGATTGTGTTTCTTGTCTTATATGTTTATTGTGTGGATTAGACGGATTTGCGCTAGAGAGTGCCGCGGAGGATCTCCAACACCAAGAGTTTGAAGGCTTTGATCCTAATCAACAGCAAGAGCAAGGCAAGTGTCCTTGAAGCATATTGATCCTATTTTAAAATAAATGTTTGTTTGCAAAACTGCATGCTGTGTCAATTTGATGGGAATCCTATGATAGGAAGTTTACTAGAATTGTTTAACCACCCTGGTCACCTGGAATTTATGGTAGAGAGTCGGGACGGGCTTTTACCTTTTGCTTTGCTTAATTAATTGGGATGGGAAAACAACACTACATACTTAATTAAGCATTAATATATTTTGGTTAATGTAAACTGGTCAATATGATATGGTAATGGGTGATCTAAGCAAGCCTAGTATGTGGATGGGTTGGATGTTATGGTGGTTGCTTGCTTTAGATCTAAGGACCGGTTCATGCGAGAATAAGCCAGGACTACAGTGCCACCACGAGGCCAAGTATGGGTGCGGCGTAGCTGATTAATTAGGGCTTTGCTAGTGCTGTTTGGACCATTGTGGATGCTCGGGGAAGGGGTAGTCGGATTGGGTTTGTTGATGATTGGTGGGACTTCCCTAGGATCCGAATGGCTCAAGAGGGGGCCCTTGGTTGAAGATGTGCTCTGTAGGAGACATCGCCACCGGTGAAACCTCAGTGGGGTTTTAATAGGCTAGTAATCCCTTTGTAAAGGATATTTTGTGATCTCTTGGCCATACACCAAAGGAAGTGTAATTGGCATAAGAGAGGTTTCTTTAGTCGCCGACGGGTGATGAAATCACAAACACGTGGGTAAAGTGGTACAACCTCTACAGAGTCTAATAAAACTATCATAATAGTCGTGCTCCCAATTATGAGCACCTGGACAACTTCCATGATTAGAGGATACTCGGTATTGGGATGGTATTTGGGATGGTTATGGTTGGTATTATGGTTATGGATTAATTTCTGATATTGAATATGGTTATTGGTAAATGGTGAAATCTGGAATTATTGATGAGGATGGTGAACTATGGATTGGTATTGTGATATTACTTATGATTATGATGGGTTTACTTCACATACATGTAATATATTGCTTTTCAAATGTTTTGATGTACTTTTTAGCACTTCGCCATTATTATTGTCGTCATTTGAATCAGCCACATGACATACTTTCCACACTTGTTGAGTACGACATGTACTCACTCTTGCAATTCCCCCCAATAGTTGCAGGTCAGGATTGGGAGTTTAATGGCGATAATGCGGAGTTCTAGGCCGTGTCTACCGTCAGCTTTGCCTGTGGTGTTGTTTGGAGTTGCAATATCCCTTATGCTTAGTTTGCTTAGTTGCTTAATTAGTTTATTTCCACTGCATTAGTTGAACTTGTCATTAATATTCATTAGAGCTTGTATTCGAGGATAATATGGTTTATGTAATAAAATATGGTTAATTAATTTTGTTCTGTGCTAATTTTCTGTATATCCTTTTGTGATTACACTCGTGTATGTGTGATGAACGTCCTGGGCACACATATGCGTTAGCTTGGTTCTTTTTCAGAACCGGGCGTCACACCTGGTTCCGTACCCTAAGAGTGTACTTGTCTCCCCTGTACCCCGGACCTATAATGAAAGACATCATTATGTGAAAACAGACTCCACGTGCATTTATTTTGTACAGGCTCATTCTTTTTTATTTTTCTCTTTCTTGTCTATAACAAAGTTGTGCAATTCTCAAGAAACTTTAGCTCAAACAATTCATACATA
Organism: Tuctoria greenei; assembly: GCA_036927565.1. NCBI lineage: Eukaryota > Viridiplantae > Streptophyta > Magnoliopsida > Poales > Poaceae > Tuctoria > Tuctoria greenei. The sequence continues at coordinate 128,373,349 of JAYESD010000007.1, read as the reverse complement.
ATTCAAGTTGCATTGTTAATTCTTTCGGGTCTTAACATTGTTGAATGGCCTACTCGCCTGAATGCCAAGCAAATTTAGGTTCGGAGTGTGCTATCGACTTAGCCTGGTCCTGCACCCTAACTACGCCACTCTACCTACACCCCGGCAGGCCTGAGTAATGTGGGGACCGGAGTCCACACATTCGAGGATCTCATTGGGTGGTGCCGTGTGATGCGGCACCTAACAGCACACACAAAAAGGATACCAAAACATATAAAGTTTTTATTTCATAATAAGAAGAGTTTACAAAAGAGTGTACCACAGAAGTACACACGCAGCGGAAAATACATACTCATAATCTCACCTAACTAAGCAGGATAGAAGACGTCCATGCCCTAGGACGATTCTCACTAGCAACATGAAGAACATTCAGCAGCGGCGTGGTTCACATGAGATTTATCTCGACACCTCGAGTCTCATGTGCAACCTGAACAGCAGAAATAAAACTAATACCTGCAAAAATTGTTAAAGCGCAAATGTGAGCATAAGGCTCAGCAAGACTAACCCGTCTCAATAGACATATGCAGGGGTAAGTACTAAGCATAGGTAAGGAGTAGCATAAATAGACTCGCCTATAAGTGGATCCTTAGAGTCAAGTTTTAAGTAGCAAATGACATTCTTCGGGCACGACACATCATAGACTCCACAATCAAACAAGAAATGCTTTGCCGATGATATGACATGCCCAAAGCACATAATGCTATTACAGGTAAAGTACGGGGAAATTGTAAACTTTTAATTATACTATCTCTAAGCCATACAAAGTTGCAAGCAATTATAATTCAATACAACATATTTTTCTGGCTTCCTTAGTATTTACTACGTCACCGCTCAGTGAACAAGTGGTACTCTATTACTGTGAGGGACGGTGATTGCAATCAGGACACACCCGGACAACACGACATATACGTCGTTCGGAAGTGTCAGCGAGTACACCTGTACCTACATAACACTTCAGTACTAGGCGTATATGGCCACCTTTCACAAGAAACCCGAATGTCGAGCCCGTCTCACCTCCGCAAACACAAGGTCTCCACACGGAACACCTCATGTGTCCGCCGACCGATTTACACCTTACTGTCCTCAACCCACCCCTATCGGTGGTGAGTTAATGGGCCTCGACACCCCAGTTATCGAGTTATGTCAGTTTATTGGATTCCATATGTCCATTATGTTGCCGATACAATTCAAGCTTGTCCGAAGGGGCTGCATACGGACGGGCCTTAATCGACACAGGCAGGGCTATGCGACCGAGACTCAATTCTCGCCACTTCCTATCCATCCCCTGCCCGGTCTCATTTTTATTATATTAAGCCATTAACCAATCCTGTGAGATATGTCCTACATTTCTCGTGAGTAGATTCCAACTACTCGACTTCTACCGGATTTCCTATACATTAGCAAAGCAGTTACTACAGTTAATACTGTAACCCATTCCAACCAATCCCTGGGATTTTTGGTCATGCATGTGCAGTATCAATCATCCTAAACGTAATGCACAATTCATATACTACTCATCATAGTGATAAAGCAAAATTTTATAAATGACTTAAATGCAAAGCGGGGCTTGCCTTAGTTTGCGAGTCGAATAAATGCCAATTGTTAGGGCTTGGTCTTCCTCTGGAAAACATGCCATGGAACTTCAGTGGAAACACCTTGGTCTTCTCCTCCAAGCGAAGTTTCTTGTCGATCACCTATCAGCATGTTCCTATCGACATGATATGCATATAAGTAATTAAGTAATTAAGTAATTTAATAATGGACTCCACGGGGTTATGTAAACTTTAAGAATGAGGAGTTTGACTAGGAAGGACAGATATGCCTCTGTTGTGTGGGTAACCAGAGGATGAGTCCAGGCGGACATAGTAGTGTCGGTATGAACTAATAGGTACAACATAAAGCTACATTGCAACTTAGCATAACACACTTCAAGCTATGCCACGCGAGATTGACAAATCTGAATGGTGAAGAAGTGTTGGGCGGAGAAGTGTAAGGACGACCCAAAAAATCAAGGTGGGACATCGAAAGCTTGAGTATGAGTGGAGTGTACAAGACGAAGGTCACGATTTAGCAGTCGACCAATGAACTTGACTTAACTCATAAATGAATAAACCTAGTTAAGTGAGCACTACTGTCGTAGGGTCCCGACTTAGGATGAACCATGATGGAACCTAACGACACTTGGGACTGAACTGAGACCAACATGGCTTGGACTTAAGAAGTCATTACAAGCACTGTTAACCTAGCATGAGTACCAAGACAACGTTCAAATGACTTTTAGGTAAAGTAGTTTCTACGGCAAGCTTCTCAAGCATCGTTCAAGTGCTTACACGACGACACTAATGTAGTCTCTCCCGCAAGCCTGTCCAGGTGAGCTAGGTAAGCTCTTGGGACTTAAACATGATGCGAGACCGTGCCGTGAAGGCATGCTTTGCCATCTCGAGAAGATCGTCTTAGCGATGTCCACATCAACCCGGACTCGTCAATGGGGTGAGCAGAATCCCGAACACCACCTTGTGAGTATTAAGGCTAGTGATGTCAACTCGGTTGTTGATAAGCGACTCGACGAGCCTGCCGTCGATGAAGTGGTACACCAAGTTAACCAATCCTGTGATCGGTTAGGGAACATCCTCAACACAACCAAGGAACTCTTATCCAAGGTTCCCCTTGGTCTAGTTCTCGTTGTTGGTCACAACGTTCTTGCATTACTCAACCATAGGTGATCGGTGATCACCAATACCTGTGGTTGACCTAGAAGGCCTTTTATCGAGCACCTTGGCTACACTTAGGACTCGATTGCTCTCACAACGACTAAACCTAGTTTGGCTTGACAACCATTGTCTGATGAGTCGTGCTGGTGTTTCAGCACCACACTCATCACAAGCATCCTTCATCTCGATGCCAGGGCACGATGACGGCTCGGAGCGTCACGACGATGTCATGTGGTCACCGACGTTGACACGGCTCATGGTGGAGCATCACAAGCACGCACGGACAAGCCAACGTGATACAAACGACAAAGGAGGTCGACTTGGGGATTTCTAAAGGAATGATATCATGGTGGAAAATGGACGTACGGCTTGACGACATATGAGTACCCTTAGCGATTACGACGAACGGACTTCGGTGCATCAAGCATGGCAATTCAGGGCAAGGCTCACCTTGTAGGAATTTCACAAAACATCTTGTGTGTGTACTTGATTTCCGTTGCTTCATCACCATTCAAAGGGCATCTTGGCACTTAGGCTTGTCGGTCGCAACATAATCCTACCCCTGCATCACAGACCTGTTCTAAATATCAACAAAGTTGGTTCTTTCCTCGTGAACATTTCATCGAACACCTTGGCTGTAGCACTGTCTCAACTAATCTTTGCACAATTTAGAGCTAACATTGAACCACTTGTTGTTGCCGTTGTGTCGTCGACGTGTTCTTGCATCTCATACATCACCTCCATCAATCCTTACACTGTTTGGACGCGGCATGTGAGAAGAACGCCGTGACGACATCAAGTCGACAATGGCATCCGAAACAGCACATACGAAGCGCGGCCAAGGCGCGGACAGCGGGCCTGGGTGGCGAGCGGACAACCGGCGTGGAAAGGTGTGGCGCACAGCGGTGGCAAGGACGCAGCAGCGGCACTAGAGATGTGCGGCCGCGGGCGAGCAGCCGGTGAAAGGTGGTGTGCTGCGCGGGCACATGCGCTGCAGGGGTGTCGGCGAGCAGCACCGGCCAGGGCACGACGCTCGGCGAGTGTGAGAGCAGGAGCGCTGCTACTGGCGTGGGCGCGCGCCGGAACAGGGCGGGCGCATCGTCGGGGCGCTGTTGCTCAGGAGCGCGGCGCTGGGCACGGCTTGGCGGTTGGGTGAGCAGCGCGCAGGGGGCAGCGATGCGGCTGCGGAGGGAAGCGAGGTGCCGTGGGGGCGGGCAAGCCGGCGGCCGACGGGAGGAGCGGGGCGACGCGCGCGAGCAGGGAGGGACTCGGTGGGAGCGGTGCGACCATGAGGAAGCTGGGTCGGCGGCGGCACAGGCGGTGCAGGGAGGAGGCACGCGCGGAGTTGGCGGCGCGTGGTGGCGTGGCGTTGTGGGGTGGTGCGGCTCTGACGAGGAGGCGTGAGCAGCGGCCAAAGCGCCGTCGAGAGCGGTCAAGGCGAGCGGGGCAAGCCGACGGCCGTCGTGGGGCGGCGCAATCATCGTGGGCGACATGGAGCACGGGGAGGCACGTGGTAAGGCGCGGCCAAGGAGGAGCCGAGGCGACATGTGCGGGCCGGTAGGCACAGACGACGCCGGTGAGGAGGCGCGCACAGCCGGGGCCAAGGCGAGCGGGAGTGAGGCGCATCGGGGAGGTGAGCGGCGGCCGTGGATAAGACCGGGAGAAGGCAGGGCACTAGGGATAAGGACCGACGTTGTCCATCACGGTGGCGCATGCAGCGCATTGGCATGGAGGCAGGGGAGGAAAGAGAAGGCCTGTGCCGACCTGACCTGTGGGGACCACTTGTGGGACCCACCTCCCTCACTCTTCTTTCCAAAATTCAAATAGGGCTAGCAAACATGTTTCAAAAATAGTCAACTTTAGCCCAATGACCAAATAAAATGTGAAGAATTTTATGGTGCAATCAGATTTCAAAACTGAGCAAGTTGAATTTCGAACTCAGGTTTGAATTTGAATTCAAGCGGTGATACTTGATTCAATGAAATAAATGGTAGATTAGGTTCAAAAACCTTGAAACTTTAGAGTTAACCTTTCTGAACCATAAGGGACCTCAGGAAAAAATTGGAATGGATTTGGACAAAGTTAAGTACAAAGTTTAAATTTGAAGTCGACTCTGATCAAATTCTCAGTACGTGTCCAATAAATGGAAAACATGCTTCAAAAATTTTGAAACTTTACCGAGAGTCAATTTGGATTATTAGAAGGTCATGTAAAAATTTACAGCCTTATATTTGAATTTATTTGAATGTCCCTTTTTAGGGTTGGAATAATTCTTTTTCTTTCTCTCCATTTTGTTTTCTTTTCTTCTTTAATTTTTCATTGAAAATGTGAATACCTGGAAATTAAGGATTTTACTCCTTAAGTTCCAAATACATTAGCAACCATGTTCTATATGTAAAATTTTTAACAGTTCCTATTTTTAGTGAACATGGGTTAACTCATATGGTTCATGTGAGTTTGGATTTCCATGTCCACTTTCAAAATTTTTAAGTTCGCATTTTTGCATTTTTGTTCTTCCGAAAAGTGGACTTTTACAATCCTTCCCCCTTAAAGGAATCTCGTCCCGAGATTCTAACAAGTAGAATAACAGAAACGATGAGGAAACAATCCGTAAAAGAGGGTCATTGACTCACGAAAATGGCAATGACCTTAAATACTTGGGTTCGACGAAATAGTGATTATCTTTAGGCATCTTAAGAAATTCTAAAGTTTGCTTCAAGTGATTCCAGTCTTTAGGTTGATAACCTTGACCGGATGCTCGACATGAAAATATCATATCGTAAAACATGGGTCTTAAAAAGTTATGTTGGGGTGTTGAGATCTGCTTCTTTATGTCAAAATGAAGTAACTTTCTTCATTGAAGAGGTACTTAGAGTTCTAAGATAGTTAAGCGTCCTTAACTCTGGATGTTTCCCTTATGAAGACTTTTCTGCTTTGGTCTTGTAGCCGAAGCAATGCCATCAGGCAGTACATGTCAAAGAGTTCCAAAGTTCGGTAATCAATAATATCTCGCGAATAGAAAGATTTTAAGGTTCTAGCGAGGTCGAGAAGTCAATAAGAAACTCCTCACAGCTAGAAACATTCAGTTGCCAGTACTCAAGGCAATTTGAGTTTCAACATGTCAAGGACAATGACTCAACTGTGTTTTAGTCACAATGTGTCCCTTGTGCTACTCAAGATAATGAAACCAATCGAAGGCGTTGCGAACGATAAAATTGATCACAACTTAAAAATATTAGGCACTACTTATGTATCTGAACGGGGTGACATATTCTTGCTCAAAACTCATTAGTAATTACGTTTCATGATGCATCACAAACCGGATGGTGTTATGCAAACACAGTGCAACTCCGCGAATAACTATGCAAGGTATGGTGCATTCAGTATTATGCTTTGAGCAAAAATAGGTAAGACAACTCAGACACAAACAGAAGTACCCTAGATACAGAAGGATTAAGTGACTTGGTCATTAAAAGTGTCGAATGACGAATGTCACTTTCACGTCTTGACCAAATTCAAGAATTTCAAGGTAAGAACATTAACAAGGAATGATGAGGTTCATCTCAAGGCAACGGAGTGTACATAATGGAACAAAACGATGGAAATTCTTGTTGATGTGAAGTTCCCTGAAGCTTGCTAATCACAGCTTACAGGTAGATGTGATTTCTTAACAAAGGGTCAGGTTTTTCATCACGTAGGATTCCTAAGGTAGTATGTCTAACCTTTAAAAGGTGCGGTAGGGTTGCCTTCAGAAGTTGCAAAGAGAGTAACCTTTGAAGAGTAAGGTTCTCATCACTTCTGTAGGTTACACTAAGTGTTTGACAAGGTACTGTGCTAGGCACGACCTTGGTTAGTGATCCACGTTCTTGCTAAAGAATTTCCAGCTCATACTACTCACCTATGGCTTCTCGTTCAGAGACTGAAGCAAGGGAGTGGTTTAGCATGAAGAATCAACTGACTTCTTTAACTCGACGATCAAGTTCCCCAAGAAACGGGGTTCGAGAAGATCCGTTAATTAAGCTTCTCATTGACCAAATGAGTCTATGTTGTATTCGGTCCTACTTACTTGAGCATTGCTTCCAGCACGTTGGTTCGGTGTTGATGTACCTTGGTATGACACCTAGGTGAACACATCACTTTGATTACTAGGTGCACTCCTTCCCCCTTAAGGTTTAAGCTAGATAAGCGAGAACTTTACCCCAAATGATCCTTACGGGGAGGGTCGTTGACTAATGGAGGTGCAGCACATGCTCAATACACCCTTAAAGTGTGGAGTGCACGGTTGCCTAATTAGAACACTAATCATGAGCAACCGAGCCCAAGAGATTTGATTGAGTTTAATACTCAACTCTAATGGTAATTATTGTTGAATCACAACACCTGTGATGTTATTAAACTCCTCGAGTTGAACTCGAGAACCAAATGCCTAACAAAAACCAAAAGGTTCAAACTGGCCAGGCTATGGTGACAAACGACCAGTCTGAACGCAAACTCGATTTTTAATCAGTTAATGGCAAAATCAGAACTTGAGGTGAATAACAAAGTTAAAGTAAACTTCAAGAGATTTCCAAAAAGTATTGGTTTGCCTCTAGATAATCTCTGGTTTTCAAGTTATGCTATTTTAAAGTTAACAGGATTTTCTGCACTTTCAGCAGAACCTGCTTAAAAAGTATCAGTTTTGATCTACAGTTTTCAGACTGTTCCGTTAGAAACCTGGAAATATTATTATTAACAAAGTTGTAGCCAAGGTAATAAGATTTCTATAATGTACTTACTTTTCTTCATATCAGTCCTGGTTTAAGAGTTATGCATTTTTAAAGTTTGCTGAAATTTCAGCATTTAGACATTTATATTCAGTTCAGATTGATCACATTGTATTCAAACTCGATTTGGAAAAGTAGACGACAGATTCAGGTCTGGAGCCAATTACAAAAATTGTATCTAACTCACTAACCTGTCCAACGGTTACTCGCACAACACCATTGGATGCAAAATCTGCTAGTTATGGGTCACATTCAGAAAAGTTCAGAGTGCTGTCCAGTTTCTGTAGTCCCGGACAGTTTCTGCGATTTCCAAAATTTCACCCACTTAAGAAAAGATTTTGGTCTTGAGCTGAATAGAGAACTTGTAGAGGACTTCCAAAAATTTCTAAGGAGTACTTACTTGCCCTCTTAGCAGTTCTGGTTGAGAAGATATGGCATTTGCAAGTTGACAGTTTTTCTGAAAATTTGGACAGCACCTCCTTTGTTTAAGGCTGATTTTGTCCACAATTTTCAGATATACAGATATCAACATTTGCAAAAATAACACATTTCAAACTGGTTGCATACATTCTCAGGATTCCAGAAATGTAAAACCCAAAGCCAATCGATGAGTCTACTAGAAATTATGATCTTAACAGTAACTGTATACTGGACTGTCCACTCGCTGTCCAGATTTGATCAAGTTTAGAAATTTGAAATTTTGAGTATGTTAGAGATGTATTCTGCTCTGGAGTTATATAGAAACGTTGTAGAGGACTCTCTACACTTTCCAACCAGATAAAGTAGGCCTGCAGCAGTGAAGTCTGCAGAATGTTATGATTCAATTGGTGAAGAGTTCAGATTCTGTCCCCTCTTCCGGGCTGCCAGAACCTCTTAAACGACACTTCAATTTAGACCTTGTTAATGTGAGTTTTAGCCTTCGTGTTGAATAGGAAGTTGATAGAGGACTCTTTGATATTTCCAGGAATATATAAATATGCTTAGGTTGCATTTCTATTTTAAGAGTTATGGCCGTTCAAATTTCAGAATTTTTCTGACTGTTTCAGATAGCATCTATATACATGTACTATCTTCAACTCCAGTTTCTGATTAGTTCTAAACTGCATATGAGGTAACACTGAATAAAAAAGTTGTAGAAAAGCTCTTCCCCTTTTCATAAATGTATCATAATGGAATAGAAGAGCTTTCTACAAGGAAATATGGCAAAAATTCAGAGGCTGGTCCATGTAGTTTCAGAACAGCAGCTGCTGTGATAACGGTGCATTTTCAACACCATAAAAGCGTCTTTTGGCTTGAAGGTAAATAGAAAACTTATAGAAGACTTCAAAAGCTTTCCAAAAAGTATTCACTTGCCTCCAAAGACCTCCAGGTTGAAGAGATACGGATTTTTGAAGTGGAACAATCGGTTCAGGTTTCAGAATTACTTTGATAGATCATGGTTGTTTAAAGCTGATTTGGCCACTGATTTTCAGAAGGATAACCTCACAATTTAACAGCAAGTCCCATTACAAACTTGTTGTACAAGTCGCAAGGATTCCGGAAATGTATTACACGAAGGTATTCAACGATTCTACAAAGAGTTATGGTTGAAATGCCGAGGCTAGTTTATTATATCAAAGAGGTTAAGAAATGCTGGTTTCTAATGATTTGGACGAGTTTCTCCAGTGTTGTTCTGTCCAACTCGTCCATAGAGAAATCGTCGAGGACCTGAAGATCTCCCCCATCCCTATAGCATACTATGATGTCCTATGAAGTTTAACTAGAAGCACATCTTGACATAATCGAGCTAGATTCCGTCAAGAGTACACAAAAGCCTTAATCTTCATCCTTCTTCACATTGTATGTTCCATGTCGAAACTTTGATCCAAATCTTACCAGCATCTGGTAGTTGGATCTTACAAGATGATAATGAAGCCATTCTTTCGTGGGGAGTGGTCAAAGTATCAATTGTGATACTGACGGTACTACGTGCCTCACCAAAAGAAAAGTCTAACCCGGTATATCCGAATACGTCTATAGGTGGTTCTAATATCGATCACTCGCAAACGTTTGATACACGGGTGTAAGGATCGAAATGCCCAAGAGGGGGGGGGGGGTGAATTGGGCTTTCTTTCAAATTTTAAAACGATTAAGAACTAACAACCTCAAGCCCAATTCCCTATGCAATTAAACTATGCAATCAATGTAAATTAAAGTTGCGGAATGAAGATTGCATAAGAGTAAAAGGGAGAGGGATGCAAACGCTCAAGGGACACGGAGTTTATCCCGTGGTTCGGTAAGATCACAAGGATCTTCCTACATCCACGTTGTGGCACCCACCGAAGGGTTTTGCCACTCCCAAGTCACCGAGACAAGGGGGTTCTTCACTATTCTTCTCCGTTCGCCAACCTCAGCAAGGTGGAGCTCAAGCCTTGTACACTTTGGGATCCTCCGGGCTTCCACAATCTTCTTGGCAAGCTCCGGAAGTTGCACACACCAAGGGTCACTCCCTTTGGGCTCTCACTACACTAGAGACTCCAATCACCAAGAATGGAGGCACCCAAGCACTATCTCTAGCTAGTTCTAGCCTATCTCTTGGTGTACAAATGATGAACAAATGATGTGAAAGTGGTTGCTCTATTGCTTGAATGCTCTAGGATGTGTAGAGTATGTCTGGGCTTCAAGTCTTATCGATTTGACAGGTTGAAGGGGTATAAATAGCCAGCCTCCACGAGATAGCCGTTGGAAAAGTAGGCTGACATCACTTCTCTGCGAACACCGGATGATCCGATGTCTCCCCTTCTGTTAACATCGGCCAAAGCCAAATTAGCTGATGTCACTGTGTCAGATATGACCGTTGTTAGACCGATGTTGATCTGTCTTCTCATCGGATGATCCGGTGGCTCTTCCTTCAGAATTTTGCTTGATCTTGAGGCTCACTGGAGTGATCGACCGATGTGTGTAAGTCTGCACATCGGATGATCCGGTGCTTCACTTGGTCCAATGGTATTGCAATCTGTGATGATGGACCGATGTCACTGAGCCACTCACATCGGATGATCTGGTGAGTGCATTTGTCTGAGGTCTTCTTCTTCAGTTGAACCAACTCGACCGACGTGTGTCAACTCAAAGACCATCGGATGATCCGGTGTGTTCAACTTGTTGACTTCGAGTTGTTTTGAGTTGTTCTTTTGGAATTTGAATTTGTGACCTCTTTGACACTTGTTTGAAATGTTGTTTTGATTGTCTTCAAGCATTGAGTGATATCAAGTTAGAGCTTTCACTTCTTGTCTTTATAGGATTTGATTTGATCTCATTCGTTGATTTTATATGGGTCACCAATGTAATTTTGATTTCATTTGATTGAGTGTTATTGAGACCTTGCATTCACAAATTCATTAGTAATATCGAATGGTTGTCATTAATCACCGAAACCGTACCTCATGGGGCCTAGATGCTTTCAATCTCCCCTTTTTGGTGATTGATGACAACACAATAATTTAAAGCGCAATAATAATGAATTTGATGATACTACTCAAGTATATATGCAATGAAAACAGCATAGGACACATCAAGCTTGTAAAACGCAAAAGAAATTTGTGGTGCGAAAAGCTCAATTGATTAAAATCATAAACAAATGAGACAAGTGAAAGAGTGCTTAATTAAAATTACAAAAGAGTACTCATGCATGAATACAAAGGATAAGCACACACACACTCCCCCAACACTCCCCCTGAGACTACCACTCCCCCTGACTCTTCTACATCTTCTCCCCCTTTGGCATCAAGGCACCAAAAAGGGATCAGAACGCCTATAGACCCTGAGAGCTGGGCGCGAGGACGAACTGAGAACCGTCGCAGTCGTCGGAGCTGGAGTCGCCGGTCGTAGGAGCTGCCGGGGCGGCGGGAGCTGGAGGGTCCGCTACCGGTGCTGGAGGAGAGGAAGCCGGGACTGGAGGTGCCGGTGGAGCTGGAGGAAGTGAAGCGCTCACCACGGACGCCGGTGTCTGCTGGAACAAGATCGTCGCCGGCAGTGGTGAGTGAATCGGTGCGCTGGATGCCAGAAGTGGTGACATACTGATTGAAGGTATAGGAGAAGTAGGCACCTGAGCAACACCTGGAGCCAGTCCCAGTCCAGGCTGCTGTGGAGGAAGGGCGATCCCGGTCTGAGTGTAAAGGTTGGTGATCAACCCTAGGATCCCCATCATGGCCTGCTGGGTCTGCTGCTGCTGGTCGAGGGTACGGCGGTGCATCTGATCTACCAGGTTGGTGAACCGGTCCGTATCCTCTCGCCTCTGATGGGCGATCTCCAGCTGGAGCTCCTGCTGCTGCCGCTGCAGCTGTGCCAGGTGAGCAGCCTGCTCAGCCCTGGCCTGCTCAGCAGCGAGCCTATCCTGGCGCTGCTGCTCAATCATCTGCTGGAGGAGCGACGTCAGCTCAGACGGCTGCGTCACCTGCGCCTCGGACACAGGAGGTGGTGTCGGTGGCGGAGCAGCTGATCCTCCTGCCTCGGCGTCGTGCTGCCTCGGTGAAGGTGGAGGGGGAGGGAAGTACTCCTCGACACTGTCGTCGGTGTCGCTCTCAGACCAGATGTGCTGCAGGTCCTCCCCCTGAGCCTCAGCTTCAGCAAGCCTCTCGTCCTCCCGCTCTAGGTCGGACCAGTCTTCCTCTGACAGACGGGCCCGGACCTGGCGCTCAACTGGACGACCAAGGCGACGGTCTCCAGGAGCAGAGGCACGATAGTGACTGAAGCGAGTCACACTCTCGTCAGCTAGCCGGGCTTGTGCTGTATGTCCCTCAGGCACCACCATAGAGCAAATGTAACTGATCCAGTGCCCGTAGACCATCTGCCTCATCATGCCGATACCATCCGTGATTACGTCTTCCATCTCACAGAGGAGTATGTCCACGATATCGAAATCCATCCCGTTCATTATGTAGAACAGGAGGGTCTGGTGCAGACTCGTGAACCCCTCCAAGTATCCTGACCTCGGCAGGAGCGTGCGGCGCAAGGCGAGGTGCACAATGCGCGCAGCTGGGGTCAGGAGAGCTGGAACTCTAGGCTGGTCTGGAGAGAACGAGGGGCCAAACAAAGAGCGGATCTCGTCCAGCTGTGGTGCTACCCCTCCAGTAAGTGGCCTCCTTGGTGGATCTGCCTGCCCATAGACCTTCTCGTGCACGCTGGTGTCGTGCAGGTCCAAACCAAGAATATGCCCCAAAGTCTGCCTCGAGAGGTGGTAGTGCTGACCATTGAACATGAAGGCAATCGACCTCCTGCCCTCTGAGATGTACAGGGTCGCGTAGAAGACACGGACCCACTCTTCCACATACGCACTTCTCTCATAATCCAGTAGCTCCACCAAGCCTCTGTATCTCTCAAAGAAGGGACGGACCTCAGTCTCCGCTGCCACTGCAAGCTGCCTCCAGTCCAAGTGGTTGTGCTGAAAAAGCTTGTGCCCCCGGCGCTTGTAGGTCTCATAGAGAGACGCCTGGGTGACAGTCCAGAAGCGACTGTCCACAAGAAGCTCTCGGGGCTGTGGGAACCACTCCTCAAGCAGAACACTCCATCTGAGCTTCCGGAGTTGCTTAGCCTTCATCTTTCGGTAGTCCACAAGACGGACTCCTTCACCGACCCGTACGGCCGTGTCCATCTCATTGATGGCCCTCTCAGCCTCCCTGTCCTCACGACGGTCGGCAGCCGTCGGTCTCGGACGAGGAGCAGCCTCGGTGTGACCCCCACGCGTCCGGGCTGAGCGCCGGCGGACGAGAGGCTCAACTGGCTCCTCCTCGGCGTCGGAGTCGTCAATCACGGGAGGCTGCCTAGCCTCGCGGATCCTCAGGGATCCCCCATGGCCGCGCTCACGCTCCTCGGCGGCGTGAGCGGCCATAAGGGCCTTCTTCTCCTCCTTGGATAGTTTCTTCTTCTTCGCGGCGGGCTCCGCGACGGCCTTGCCCTTGTTCTTCCGGTCGCGAGCCATCGCAATCACGAGACGAGTCGACGACGGGGCATGAAGATCAACGGACCGGGAAACCCTAGCGAGATGGCCGGAGAAGATGGCGTCGCTCGGGTGGAGGTGCTTTGATGGAGGGAGGAGGCGGCGGCGCTTGGCGGTGGCGCTTAGGCGCGGGCGGCGCGGCGAGGAGAGGCGGCGGTGCGTGGGCACGGGCGACGGCGGCGCCGAGGGAGGAGGCGCGGTGCGCGGGCACGGGCGGCGGCGACGCCTAGGGCGGCGGCGGCGGTGGCTGCGTGCGAGGGAGAGGCGGCGGCGCGAGGGAGAGGCGGCGGCGCGAGGGAGAGGCGGCGGCGCGAAGGAGACGGTGGTCGGCGTCGGCGGGAGATAGGCGTGTCGGGGAGAGAGAAAGTCGGGCCGGCGTGCGGGTTTAAATAGTGGACCCCAAACCCTAGCCGAAAATTCAACACCGGATGGACCGATGATATGTGAAGTGAGCATCGGTCAATTGCCACAGAAAGGATATTCAAGGAATGCTGTTGACATCGGATGGACCGACGTTTAGGGTTTGGGTCATCGGTCGAATGGCACAGTAAGGGTGTTCAAAAGAGTGAAGTTGACACAGGATGGTCCGACGTTGGAGGAAGTGAACATCGGTTGAATTGACCACAGCTCCAGAAGAGTGAACATCGGATGGACCGATGTTTTTCGGAATGAACGTGTCGGATCATTTGAAATTCAGACAGAATTGAGATTTTAAGATTGAACACCTATTGGACCGATGAGGGATTGACATAGGCATCGGATAATCCGATGACAACAGAACGAAAACATCCCATATATGTCCTTTGACCAAACAATCAATCGAGGAGAAACACATGTCTTAGGACTTTTTGGGCAACCCCTTACCCCTCAAGAAGGTAATATGCCAATAGCTTGGCTAGACCTTAACTCAAATGGAACACCAAGAAAAATGGAGGAAAATATCCAAATAAAATGTAAGGCCCATGCTTTGTGAGGTAGAGTATGTAGACTTCTATCTCTTTGAAGCATGATCCTCTAGGCATTAACGTACCTAACATTTTGTTCTTTCCACCTTATATGAGTTGAGATATTGCATTTCAAACAAGTCTCCTTCTCATGAGGTGGGTTCCCCTTTGTGACAATCTACCGTTATGCAATGCCAAACAAATTATAATGCAAGAGATTAAATGAGTGCAAGTTTATATGGCAGGGATCATGCAAGGCATAAAATGAATCTATCTTGCCAAGTTTGAACCTTCCAAAGGCTTCCTCAGGGAAAACTACTTCTAGCTTGCCCCTATCCTTTGGGAGTTAGACAAGACTTATATGATATGCATCCTTACATGAACATGGCAACTTACATGACGTTAGATGCATCTAGCACATTTAATTCACTTCTAAGTCTAGAAAAGGTTTTCTCATCAAGTGGTTTTGTGAAGATATCCGCCAATTGTTCTTCGGATCTAACACCTTGCAAAGAGATGTCTCCTTTAGCCTCATGATCACGCAAGAAGTGATGGCGAATATCAATGTGCTTAGTGCGGGAGTGTTGAACGGGGTTTCTAGCTATCTTAACCGCACTTTCATTGTCACAAAGGAGAGGCACACAACCAATTTTAATTCCAAAGTCCAAAAGGGTTTGCTTCATATATAGAATTTGGGCACAACATGCACCGGCCGCTATATACTCCGCTTCCGCGGTGGACAAAGCCACGGAATTTTGCTTTTTGCTCGACCAAGATACTAGGGAACGCCCAAGTAAGTGGCACCCACCGGAGGTACTCTTGCGATCCACACGGCATCCAGCAAAGTCCGAATCCGAGTATCCCAAGAGATGGAAACTAGCGTTCTTGGGGTACCACAAACCTACACTTGAGGTATGCTTGAGATACCGAAGTATCCTAAAGACCGCCTTCTTGTGCGATTCTCTAGGTGCCGCTTGAAAGCGAGCACACAAGCACACACTAAACATAATATCGGGCCTAGATGCGGTAAGATATAACAATGAGCCAATCATAAAACGGTAATGAGATTGATCAATAGGTTTACCGTCCATGTCCGCGTCGAGATGGCAATTTGTCGCCATTGGAGTGCTTCTTGAGCTACAATCTCCCATCTCAAATTTCTTCAAGAGGTCCTTTGTGTACTTCTCTTGATAGATGAAGGTCCCCTCTTGAAGTTGCTTGATTTGAAATCCTAGGAAGAAATTGAGCTCTCCAATCATTGACATCTCGAATTCCCTAGACATCATGGTGCCAAACTCATGGCTAAGAGATTTGTTAGTTGAGCCAAAAATGATATCATCGACATAAATTTGACAAATGAATAAATCCCCATCGATGTCCTTGGTGAAGAGTGTAGTGTCCACCCTCCCGATTTTGAAACCTTGCATGACCAAGAAATCCCTTAGTCGTTCATACCACGCCCTAGGTGCTTGCTTGAGCCCGTAGAGCGCCTTGTGTAACCTATACACGTGGTTAGGATTCCTCGGATCTTCAAACCCGGGAGGTTGCTCAACATAAACAAGTTCGTTAATATAGCCATTGAGAAAAGCACTTTTAACATCCATTTGATAAAGCATTATATTGTGATGTGAAGCAAAGGCAAGGAGTATGCGAATAGCTTCTAACCGAGCGACCGGAGCGAATGTTTCTCCAAAGTCTAGTCCTTCAACTTGTGAAAAACCCTTGGCCACAAGCCTTGCCTTGTTGCGTACCACGACGCCATTCTCGTCTTGCTTGTTCCGGTATACCCACTTCGTACCGATGACGTTCTTGTCCTTGGGTCGCTCCTCCAATACCCAAACTTCATTGCGGGTGAAGTTATTGAGTTCTTCTTGCATGGCCATCACCCAATTTGGATCTTGGAGTGCTTCCTCTATATGAGTGGGTTCTACACACGAAACAAAAGAGTAGTGCTCACAAAATGAGGCGACATGGCGGGAACGAGTACTTACGCCCCTTGAAGGACTTCCAATGATTTGGTCCATTGGATGTGCCTTGGAAATGCGTCCATGCCTCATAAGTGGTTGTGAGGCACTTGGCGGTGGTGAAGCTTGTTGTTCCTCTTGTGGTTGGACTTGATCATGGACTTCTTCTTGTTGTTGGTGTTGTGTGGCTTGTGAATCTTGCATTGGCAATGGATCATCTTTCTCTTCTTCTTTTTCATCAACTTGAGGCATCATGGAGGTGTTGATGTTGGAACTTGATGCTCCCCCTTGATCATGGCCCTCTTCAACTTCCGGCTTGATGTCTCCAATGGCCATGTTTTTCATGGCTTCTCGTAGAGGCTCATCATCTATTTCATCATGACCAAAACTCTCCTCTTGGGAGCCATTAGTCTCATCAAACTCAACATCACAACTTTCTTCAACTAGACCGGAGGTTTGGTTGAATACTCGATATGCTTTTGAGTTTGATGCATAACCAAGAAAAATACCAACATCACATCTTCTTTCAAACTTACCGAGCCTTTTCTTGCGGTAGATGTAGCATTTGCACCCAAAGACTCTAAAGTAGGAGATGTTGGGCTTTCTCCCAATGAGGAGCTCATATGGGGTCTTTTGGAGTAGTCGGTGAAGATAGACCCTATTTGCGGCATGGCACGCCGTGTTGATTGCTTCGGCCCAAAACTTCTCCGACGTGCCATAGTCATCAAGCATTGCTCTTGCAAGGGTGATAAGGGTCTTGTTCTTCCTTTCAACGACACCGTTTTGTTGGGGGTGTATGTGGCCGAAAACTCATGCTTCACGCCTTCACGATCACACCACTCCCCAATGTTGTAGTTCTTGAACTCGGTGCCGTTGTCACTCCGGACTTTGATGATGGGAAGTTGAAATTCCCTTTGAGAACGTTTGGCAAAGGTCTTGAAAACTTCCGGAGTTTCACCCTTGTCACCTAAAAACAAAGTCCAAGCATATCGAGAATAATCGTCAACGATAACAAGACAATAGAAGTTACCACCAAGACTTTGATATGTGGATGGTCCGAAGAGGTCCATGTGGAGTAGCTCAAGCGGCTTGGAGGTTGACACCATTGTCTTCATTGGGTGGTGTGAAGCAACTTGCTTTCCGGCTTGACAAGCACTACAAAGCTTGTTCTTCTCAAACGTGACATCCTTCACGCCGGTCACCATCCCAAGCTTGAACGACTTCTTAAGCTTGCTCATCCCAATGTGAGCAATGCGTCGATGCCATAGCCAACCCAAGCTTGTCTTAGTGAAAAGACAAGTGGTCAAGCTAGCATCCTTGTTGGAGAAGTCCACCAAGTAAAGATGTCCATGCCGAAATCCTTTGAATATTAGTTCTTTGCTTGATTCACTAGTTACTACAACACCATTCTTGTCAAAGGTGCACATTAGTCCAAGATCACACAGTTGTGCAATGGAAAGTAGATTGAAACTAAGTGACTTAACATATAGTACATTAGAAATGGACAAATCATGCGAAATAGCAATTTTACCTAAACCAATTACCTTCCCCTTTGAGTTGTCACCAAAGGTGACTTGTTCATGATTATCAGGGTTCTCTATGGTGGTGAACATACCATCATTACCGGTCATATGTTGAGTGCACCCGCTATCGAGTACCCAATGTTTTCCTCCGGCTTTGTAGTTCACCTACACACATGAAGTTAGTTTTTGAGTTTAGGCACCCAAGCTAACTTAGGTCCTTGTATGTGTGATACAAGTGATTTTGGGACCCAAAGTTGCTTGGGGAGCTTCCCCTTCATGCCCTTAATATCTTTGCCGATGAACCTTGCCTTCACCTTGCCACCTACTTTGCTTAAGAGATAGTGATAATCATGGAAAGTAGATTTGTAGTTAGGAGGCAATTTGGGAGAAGGACGGTTGGGAAGAGGACACTCCCTCGTGTGGTGTCCGGTGACCTCACAATGTTGGCAATAGGATCCAACTTCTTTGATGAAGCTCGCCCTAAGCTCCGGTGAGGGCACCTTTCCTTTGTTGAGCACCGGGAAGGATCCAAGTCCTCTCTTGTTGAAGCCTTTGGCTTGTTGGTAGAGGATTTCCTTGTGCTTGTCCTCCCCCTTGGAAAGTCTCACCACACTAGTGCGGAGACTTTCAATTTCGTCCATCAATTCCTTCTCCCTAAGGCTTGCTTTCAAAGGCAAAGACTTATCCAAAGTATTAGTGGCATGTGAAATAGTTGATACTTTGCCATCAAGGGTTTCCTTTTTCATGTTTTTCATTTTTAGTTCAATTGCCTTATAAGCAAGGTTAAGCATTTCATGTTTTTGAACCAAGTCATTGTGCTTTCCCAAGAGTGCTTGGTTTGCTAAGTCAAGCTCATGATGATCAAGCTTGATTTGAGCATTTTCCTCCTCGATTTGTTTGACATGTGTTTTGAGCGTGTCATGCTCTTTAAGTATGGTTACATACTTGTCATGCAAATCGAGCTTCGCACTCTCAAGTTTAGCACAAGCTTGTTCAAGTGCTTTAACCTTGCTCTTTTCCCTTTTTATGATGACATGGTATTCATTAATCATAGATGCTAGTTCATCGGGGGAGAGCTCATCATCATCGCTAGAATCGTCACATACCTTAGAGTTACCTTTAGCCATGAGGCACATAGGAGGTGGACGAAGAGGTGAGTTGTCTTTGTCGACGACGGCAAGGCCCGCCAAGTTTTCTTCATCTTCACTCTCTTCATCGCTTGACTCTTCATCCGTGATCCACTCATTTGCCTCGCACATGAAGACTTTTTGAGGCCCTCTACTCTTCTTTGGAAAGAGCTTGGTTTTCTTGCCCTTGTCAAATTTCTTCTTTCCAAAGGCGCGCTTGGGTTTGACCTCTTCTTCATCTTCATCACTTTCTTCTAGCTTTCTATACTTTCCTTTGTGGTTGTCCTTCCTCTTGTCGGGTCTTGGACAATCATATGATATGTGGCCTTGATCACCACAATTGTAGCATGTTTTGTTTTCATCTTTTCTTGGGAGGAAGGCTTTCTTCTTTGGATCAAAGGAGTATCCCTTCTTTGCG
Source organism: Tuctoria greenei (assembly GCA_036927565.1). Taxonomy (NCBI): domain Eukaryota; kingdom Viridiplantae; phylum Streptophyta; class Magnoliopsida; order Poales; family Poaceae; genus Tuctoria; species Tuctoria greenei. The sequence continues at coordinate 128,353,886 of JAYESD010000007.1, read as the reverse complement.
ATTTTGGAGTTTAGACGTGAGAATTTTCTCATCATCAACGCAAGCTCATCATCGTCATCTTCGCTTGTTGCTTGCTCTTCTTCGCTTGAGCTAGGCTCAACCACTTTCTTTTTCTTGGGAGTTGTCTTCTTGGTTGAAGCCTTGAGAGCAATAGTTTTTGACGATGACTCCTCCATCATTCCAAGTACGCTCATCTCATGAGCATGAATTTCTCCAATGAGCTCCGAGACTTCAATGTTGTCAAGTGATTCCTTTTGGAGCATTGAGTTGATAATGTTGTACTTGGGCTTAGGTAGAAGCATGAGGATCTTGCGGTTGATAAGTCCCTTACCAAGAGAAGCAATGTCAAGTGCGTTAATCTCCTCAATGAGCACATTTAAGCGAGAAAACATTTGGTTAACATTCTCATGAGGAAGCATTTTGAATTCATCATACTTGGATTTTAGCAAGTGATATTTGAGTTCTTTAACACGAGATGATCCCTCATGAATTTCAATTAGACATGCCCAAATTTCACAAGCTTTCTCCTTACTAGCAATTCTAGCAAAAACATCTTGACTTATGCATTCATAGATGGCATTTCTAGCCTTAGCATCCCATTTTAGTTGATCACCAACATAGTTAAGATCTCCAAATCCCGCATGGGTCGCTTCCCAAACTTCGGGAGCAATGGCCTCTAGGTAGGCACGCATGCGTGCTTTCCAATAGGCAAAGTTCTTGCCCTCGAAGATAGGAACCGAACCCCCATTCTTGGCCATTTAAGCTCTCTAGCGGTGAAGCTAGAATGATCCAATGAGCAACAAGGCTCTGATACCAATTGTAAGGATCGAAATGCCCAAGAGGGGGGGGGTGAATTGGGCTTTCTTTCAAATTTTAAAACGATTAAGAACTAACAACCTCAAGCCCAATTCCCTATGCAATTAAACTATGCAATCAATGTAAATTAAAGTTGCGGAATGAAGATTGCATAAGAGTAAAAGGGAGAGGGATGCAAACGCTCAAGGGACACGGAGTTTATCCCGTGGTTCGGTAAGATCACAAGGATCTTCCTACATCCACGTTGTGGCACCCACCGAAGGGTTTTGCCACTCCCAAGTCACCGAGACAAGGGTTTCTTCACTATTCTTCTCCGTTCGCCAACCTCGGCAAGGTGGAGCTCAAGCCTTGTACACTTTGGGATCCTCCGGGCTTCCACAATCTTCTTGGCAAGCTCCGGAAGTTGCACACACCAAGGGTCACTCCCTTTGGGCTCTCACTACACTAGAGACTCCAATCACCAAGAATGGAGGCACCCAAGCACTATCTCTAGCTAGTTCTAGCCTATCTCTTGGTGTACAAATGATGAACAAATGATGTGAAAGTGGTTGCTCTATTGCTTGAATGCTCTAGGATGTGTAGAGTATGTCTGGGCTTCAAGTCTTATCGATTTGACAGGTTGAAGGGGTATAAATAGCCAGCCTCCACGAGATAGCCGTTGGAAAAGTAGGCTGACATCACTTCTCTGCGAACACCGGATGATCCGATGCCTCCCCTTCTGTTAACATCGGTCAAAGCCAAATTAGCTGATGTCACTGTGTCAGATATGACCGTTGTTAGACCGATGTTGATCTGTCTTCTCATCGGATGATCCGGTGGCTCTTCCTTCAGAATTTTGCTTGATCTTGAGGCTCACTGGAGTGATCGACCGATGTGTGTAAGTCTGCACATCGGATGATCCGGTGCTTCACTTGGTCCAATGGTATTGCAATCTGTGATGATGGACCGATGTCACTGAGCCACTCACATCGGATGATCCGGTGAGTGCATTTGTCTGAGGTCTTCTTATTCAGTTGAACCAACTCGACCGACGTGTGTCAACTCAAAGACCATCGGATGATCCGGTGTGTTCAACTTGTTGACTTCGAGTTGTTTTGAGTTGTTCTTTTGGAATTTGAATTTGTGACCTCTTTGACACTTGTTTGAAATGTTGTTTTGATTGTCTTCAAGCATTGAGTGATATCAAGTTAGAGCTTTCACTTCTTGTCTTTATAGGATTTGATTTGATCTCATTTGTTGATTTTATATGGGTCTCCAATGTAATTTTGATTTCATTTGATTGAGTGTTATTGAGACCTTGCATTCACAAATTCATTAGTAATATCGAATGGATGTCATTAATCACCGAAACCGTACCTCATGGGGCCTAGATGCTTTCAACGGGTCGCTACGAAGTTAGTGTACCTGCAGAAGACAAATAATCCCCTTTCACACCTTCACACCTCAAGGGCGGCACGGGGAAACATGATAGATAGTCACAATAAGATATAATCAAAAGTAAATGCATACGACTCTAATGTGAGTCGCCCTCGAGCGAAGTCATGTCTCGAGGTACATGGTTGTACTACGTCTGTACAGCAAAGACTCCCGCACAAACCGGCTTATACACGCTCGGGCATACGTGTTTCGCATGATCCCATAGAATATGAATAGTTCTAGAGATGCACACTATCGTGTTATACACCACCCGACGGGGGCTCCCACTAATTTTGTGTCACGCTGGGGTACCGCGTGTCATATGTTCTCAGAAACATGAAAAGTTTCAGAGACTCATATTAACTTTCCGTGCCAAGCCACGGAAATATCACATACCATATCTCGTATGCAGAGTTTACTGAGATTGATCCGCTCTCGGCGGCGTACCTTACCTCTTACCTTGAAGACGAAGCGCCGTTACAGAATAATATAACAAGTTAGTTCACCACCTTTATAACTTATACTAGTAATAATCCTTAATGGGCATATAGCTAATCCTCACTCGACTACTTTGGAGTTTTCGAAAATATGCTCTTTTCGAGTGTGCTATTCCCAACGAAGCTCTGATACCATGTCTGTGGGGACCGGAGTCCACACATCCGAGGATCTCATTGGGTGGTGTCGTGCGATGCGGCACCTAACAGCACACATAAAAAGGATACCAAAACATATAAAGTTTTCATTTCATAATAAGAAGAGTTTACAAAAGAGTGTACCACAGAAGTACATACGCAGCGGAAATACATACTCATAATCTCACCTAACTAAGCAGGAGAGAAGACGTCCATGCCCTAGGACGATTCTCACTAGCAACATGAAGAACATTCAGCAGCGGCGTGGTTCACATGAGATTTATCTCGACACCTCGAGTCTCATGTGCAACCTGAACAGCAGAAATAAAACTAATACCTGCAAAAATTGTTAAAGCGCAAACGTGAGCATAAGGCTCAGCAAGACTAACCCGTCTCACTAGACATATGCAGGGGTAAGTACTAAGCATAGGTAAGGAGTAGCATAAATAGACTCGCCTATAAGTGGATCCTTAGAGTCAAGTTTTAAGTAGCAAATGACATTCTTTGGGCACAGCACATCATAGACTCCACAATCAAACAAGAAACGCTTTGCCGATGATATGACATGCCCAAAGCACATAATGCTATTACAGGTAAAAAATGGGGAAACTGTAAACTTTTAATTATACTATCTCTAAGCCATACAAGGTTGCAAGCAATTATAATTCAATACAACATATTTTTCTGGCTTCTATAGTATTTACTACGTCACCGCTCAGTGAACAAGTGGTACTCTATTACTGCGAGGGACGGTGATGGCAATCAAGACACACCCGGACAACACGACACATACGTCGTTCGGAAGTGTCAGCGAGTACACATGTACCTACATAACACATCAGTACTAGGCGTATATGGCCACCTTTCACAAGAAACCCGAACGTCGAGCCTGTCTCACCTCCGCAAACAGAAGGTCTCTGCACGGAACACCTCATGTGTCCGCCGACCGATTTACACCTTACTGTCCTCAACCCACCCCTATCGATGGTGAGTTAATGGGCCTCGACACCCCAGTAATCGAGTTACGTCAGTTTATTGGATTCCATATGTCCATTATGTTGCTGGTACAATTCAAGCTTGTCCAAAGGGGCTGCATACGGACGGGCCTTAATCGACACAAGCAGGGCTATGCGACCGGGACTCAATTCTTGCTGCTTTCTATCCATCCCCTGCCCAGTCTCAGTTTTATTATATTAAGCCATTAACCAATCCTGTGAGATATGTCCTACATTTCTCGCGAGTAGATTCCAACTACTCGACTTCTACCGGATTTCCTATACATTAGCAAAGCGGTTACTACAGGTCAAACTGTAACCCGTTCCAACCAATCCCTGGTATTTTTGATCATGCATGTGGAGTATCAATCATCCTAAACATAATGCACAATTCATATACTACTCATCATAGTGATAAAGCAAAATTTTATAAATGACTTAAATGCAAACAGGGGCTTGCCTTAGTTTGCGACTCGAATAAATGTCTATTGTTAGGGCTTGGTCTTCCTCCGAAAAACCTGCATTGGAACTTCAGTGGAAACACCTTGGCCTTCTCCTCCAAGCAAAGTTTCTCGTCGATCACCTATGAGCACGTTCCTATCGACGTGATATGCATACAAGTAATTAAGTAATTTAATAATGCACTCCACGGGGTCATTTAAGCTACATTGCAACTTAGCATACCACACTTCAAGCTATGCCACGCGAGATTGACAAATCTGAATGGTGAAGAAGTGTTGGGCGGAGAAGTGCAAGGACGACCCAAAAAATCAAGGTGGGACATCGAAAGCTTGAGTATGAGTGGAGTGTACAAGACGAAGGTCGCGATTTAGCAGTCGACCAATGAACTTGACTTAACTCATAAATGAGTAAACCTAGTTAAGTGAGCACTGCTGTCGTAGGGTCCCGACTTAGGATGAACCATGATGGAACCTAATGACACTTGGGACTGAATTGAGACCAACATTGCTTGGACTTAAGAAGTCATTACAAGCACTATTAACCTAGCATGAGTACCAAGACAACATTCAAATAACTTTTAGGTAAAGTAGTTTCTACGGCAAGCTTCTCGAGCATCGTTCAAGTGCTTACACGACGACACTAATGTAGTGTCTCCCGCAAGCCTGTCCAGGTGAGATCGGTAAGCTCTCGGGACTTAAACATGATGCAAGACCGTGCTATGAAGGCATGCTTTTCCATCTCGAGAAGATCATCTTAGCGACATCCATATCAACTCGGACTCGTCAATGGGGTGAGCAGAACCCCGAACACCACCTTGTGAGTTTTAAGGCTAGTGATGTCGACTCGGTTGTTGATAAGCGACTCGACGAACCCGCCGTCGATGAAGTGGTACACCAAGTTAACCAATCCTGTGATCGGTTAGGGAACATCCTCGACACAACCAAGGAACTCTTATCCAAGGTTCCCCTTGGTCTAGTTCTCCTTGTTGGTCGCAACGTTCTTGCATTACTCAACCATAGGTGATCGGTGATCACCAATACCCGTGGTTGACCTAGAAGGCCTTTTATCGAGCACCTTGGCTACACTTAGGACTCGATTGCTCTCGCAACAACTAAACCTAATTTGGCTTGACAACCATTGTCTGACGAGTCGTGCTGGTGTTTCAGCACCACACTCATCACAAGCATCCTTCATCTCGATGCCAGGGCACGATGACGGCTCGGAGCGTCACGACGACATCATGTGGTCACCGACGTCGACGCGGCTCATGGTGGAGCATCACGAGCACGCACGGACAAGCCAACGTGATACAAACGACAAAGGAGGTCGACTTGGGGATTTCTAAAGGAATGATATCATGGCGGAAAATGGACGTACGGCTTGACGACATATGAGTACCCTTAGCGATTACGACGAACGGACTTCGGTGCATCAAGCAAGGCAATTCAGGGCAAGGCTCACCTTGTAGGCATTTCACCGAACATATTGTGTGTGTACTTGATTTCCGTTGCTTCATCACCATTCAAAGGGCATCTTGGCACTTAGGCTTGTCGGTCGCAACATAATCCTACCCCTGCATCACATACCATTTCTAAACATCAACAAAGTTGGTTCTTTCCTTGTGAACATTTCATCGAACACCTTTGCCTCAGCACTGTCCCAACTAATCTTTGCACAATTCAGAGCTACCCTTGAACCACTTGTTGTTGCCGTTGTGTCGTCGACGTGTTCTTGCATCTCATACATCACCTCCATCAATCCTCGCACTGTTTGGACGTGACATGTGAGAAGAATGCCATGACGACATCAAGTCGACAATGGCATCCGAAACAGCACATGCGAAGCGCGGCCAAGGGACGGACAGCAGGCATGGGCGGCCAGCGAACGACCGGCGTGGAAAGGTGCGGCGCGCAGCGGTGGCAAGGACACAGCAGCGGCACTAGAGATGTGCGGCTGCGGGCGAGCAGCCGGTGAAAGGTGGTGTGCTGCGCGTGCATATGCGCTGCAGGGGCGTCAGCGAGCGGCACTGGCCAGGGCACGATGCTCGGCGAGTGTGAGAGCAGGAGCGCCGCTACTGGCGTGGGCGCGCGCCAGAATAGGGCGGGCGCGTCGTCGGGGCGCCGTTGCTCAGGAGCGCGGTGTTGGGCGCGGCGTTGGTGGTTGGGCGAGGAGCGCGCAAGGGGCAGCGACGCGGCCGCATAGGGAAGCGAGGTGCTGTGGGGGTGGGCGAGCCAGCGGCCGACAGGAGGAGCGGGGCGACGTGCGCGAGCAGGGGGGACTCGGCGGGAGCGGCGCGACCATGAGGAAGTTGGGTTGGCGGCAGCGCAGGTGGTGTAGGGAGGAGGCGCGCACGGTGTTGGCGGCGCGTGGTGGTGTGGTGTTGCGGGGTGGTGCGGCTCCGGTGAGGAGGTGTGAGCAGTGGCCAGGGCGCCATTGGGAGCGTTCAAGGCGAGCAGGGCAAGCCGACGGTCGTCGTGGGAGACATGGAGCACGGGGAGGCGCATGGTAAGGTGCGGCCAAGGAGGAGCTGGGGCGACGCGTGCGGGCCGGTAGGCACAGACGGCGCCAGTGAGGAGGCGCGCACAGCCGGGGCCAAGGCGAGCGGGAGTGAGGCGCATCGGGGAGGTGAGCGGCGGTCGTGGATAAGACCGGGAGAAGGCAGTGCGCTGGGGATAAGGACCGACATTGTACATCGCGGTGGCGCATGCAGCACGTCGGCGTGGAGGCAGGGGAGGAAAGAGAAGGCATGTGCTGACTTGACCTGTGGGGACCACTTGTGGGACCCACCTCACTCACTCTTCTTTCCAAAATTCAAATAGGGCTAGCAAACATGTTTCAAAAATTGTCAACTTTGGCCGACCAAGTAAAATGTGAAGAATTTTATGGTGCAATCAGATTTCAAAACTGAGCAAGTTGAATTTCGAACTCAGGTGTGAATTTGAATTCAAGCGGTGATACTTGATTCAATGAAATAAATGGTAGATAGGTTCAAAAATCCTGAAACTTTAGAGATAACCTTTTTGAACCACAAGGGACCTCAGGAAAAATTTGGAATGGATTTGGACAAAGTTAAGTACAAAGTTTGAATTTGAAGTCGACTCTGATTAGATTCCCAGTACGTGTCCAATAAATGGAAAACGTGCTTCAAAAATTTTGAAACTTTACCGAGAGTCTATTTGGAATATTAGAAGGTCATGGAAAAATTTACAGCCTTAGATTTGAATTTTTTTGAATGTCCCTTTTTAGGGTTGGAATAATTCCTTTTTTCTTTCTCTCCATTTTGTTTTCTTTTCTCCTTTAATTTTTCGTTGAAAATGTGAATACCTGGAAATTAAGGATTTTACCCCTTAAGTTCCAAATACATTAGCAACCATGTTCTATATGTAAAATTTTTAACAGTTCCTATTTTAGTGAACATGGATTAACTCATATAGTTCATGTGAGTTTGGATTTCCAAGTCCACTTTAAAAATTTTTAAGTTTGCATTTTTGCGTTTTTGTTCTTCCGAAAAGCGGGCTTTTACAAGTAAGGTGAGTCCAAAAAACGATCGGACCTGGAGAAAATAAACAAATGCACTTGATTGTATATAGAATTGATGTCGACCTAAAAAATTCTTTCGAGAATAGTAAGCCGCAAATGAGTTATAGATAAGAAATGGATTTTACTATTTTTCTTGACTTCAGTGTGCAGGAAAAATAAAAATCTCATGATGATGGTGGATGATGCCGGAGCTATCAAAGCTTCGACATACTCTAAGGTGGTCTGTTGTCGATGTTTTAAACATTGATATTAGGCGTCGCCGGAACTACCAAGTTTCGACAAATCCAAGGGGCCAGCCGTCAACGTGAAGAAAAGATGGTAGAAGGACACCTGAATGGGGTCTGCTGTCGATGCTCTACATGTTGATAGTGGACCCTGTCGGAGCTACTAAGCTCCGACAACCCCAGAGGATCAGCTGTTGATGTTCTACATGTTGACAATGGTCGCTGCCGGAGCTACTAAGCTCCGACAACCTCAGGGAGCCCTGCTATTGACGACTTCAGACCTACACTCTACAAGTTCGAAGCACTCAAGTCTTCAACAAAATGCTACATCCTTTTGGTACATGTTCGCAATCAAATTGTGTACATCTACCAGGGGGCCAAGTGAGACAAAGGTTGAAGACAAAAAATGAAATTCATAAATTTCTTGGATTTCATTCATCTTAGGACAAGAGATTACAAAATTGGAGAAAAGAAGAGAAGATACAAGTGGGAGTTACAAGGAGAAAGTCCTAAATCCTACGGAAGAACGAGGCGACCTTCTGGGCAACCTCCGACATGCTGGTCTTTGCGACATCTCCCTCTCCGTCGATGGGACCTTCAAGCATCAGATCTAGTGGGAAATGAGGATCTCGGCTTGTGTAGCACGTCAGCATGTATTCTGCGATGTTCTGCACAAGGGATTTTCCTTCGGTTTCCAACTGATCCGCGATGACATCGCCCATCTTGTTGAGTTTGTTGCCAGCCGAGCTCAGCGCCTTCAACGCATGGTCCATCTCTGGCTCCGGATCGTCCGGACGCACGGGACTAAAGCCCAGCGGCGTCAGCGCGTCATTAGCTTTGCCCAAGAAGTCCCATACTTGTTGGGACTCCGCAGCCCTTGAGCCTCGAATCTCTTCCAAGGACCTCTTGGCTTCCACAAGCTCCGAACCCTCCCAGGCAAGGCGCTCAACCTCTTTGGCGTGCTGCTGAATACCTTCAACAACTTGCTCTTCAAGGTTGGCAAGCTCCTTCTCCCGGACGTGGATCTTGTTTTGGCGGTCAACCAGGTCTTTCACCCAGTCTCGCACCTTCATCTCACTGGCAGCGACTTCGTCCTCCCTTTTGGTAAGGTCCTGTCCCTGCTACCAGACTTCTCCTCCTCGCTCTTGCAGCGCTCCTCCAGCTTTTGGGTGTGCTCCGCAAGGCTCTTGTCACCCAGAGCTAGCCTCTGGGCGAGCTCCTCCTCCCTGTTCATGTTCACGAGGTCATCCCTTAGCTCTAGGAGTTTTTGCTCTTCATCTTTGAGCCTTTTCTCCCGCTCCTCAAGAGCCTCCTGACGCTTGATGAGGCTTTCGTGGATGGTATTGAGCTTCTCCTGGCAATCATTCGCTGCTTCATTAGCAGCCACGGCTTGTTCGTGTATAGCTCGGGACTGATTGTCGAGGTATCGCACCATGCTTTCCCTCCCGTTCAGCAGCTGGCCCCAGTACTCCATCCGGGCCTTCTCCCTCTTGACCCACTCCTTGTCGTTGGCCAGCCTTGTTTGCACCAGCTTGGTCTCGAATTGGAGCCGGTTGCGCCACCTCCTAAGGGTTTGGCGCTCCTCCTCGAGGGCCTTTCTATCGTGATAAAAGGCAAGCTGGATTTGATGAAGGCCGGAGCAGGCGTTGTCGATGGATAACGACAGGGGGGTCGGCTCCGGACCTGCCAGGGTCCTCTCCGCTGACTCCAGCGGGTTCTCCATAACAAAAATTGGGTACCACTCTACAAGAGTGGTCCCTTGAGCTTCTGCAGCACTAGGGTCGCCCTCGAGGAGTACCTCAATTGTCGCCGAGTAAGGTCCGGCAACGGGAGCTTCTACCTCCAGAGTCGGCTCTGAAGGTCCCGCCGCCAAATCATTAGCAACTGGTCCCTCTGGCAGAGGACCGGTCGCTTTGTCTTGGCACCCTGGCTCGGGCACGGGTACCTCTGGAACTACCACCTCCGGGGTAGGAATTGAAGACTCGGCCGGAGCTGAGGCCACCTCCGGCCCCAGCGCTGGTGCCTCCTCCACTGCCGGTTCAGGCGCCGGTGCTTCGACCTCCATCGGTTTGGGTGTCGGCACCTCCGCGACAACCGGCTCATGCGCCAAAACTTCATCAACCACCAGCTCCGCCGCCGGGACTTCAATAACATCCGGCCCTAAGGCCGGAACTGCAGCTACCTCTGGCTCTGAGGCCGGGACATCCGTCATCACAGCATCCAAAACCGGAGCTTCAACCTCCGGAGCTAGTGCCGCTAGTGCATCTTCATTCCCGTGGTCCGGCGCTACCACAAGAGCATCGAGAGATGAGTCTAGGTCAAGAACCACAACAACTGGCGCCGGAGCTGCCGCGACCTCAGCCCCACCTGGGGCGGCGCTGGAATTGGAGCCGGAGCTTCCGCCTGTACAGCATCAGCTACTGTCGCAGGAACCAGAGCTTCAGCCCCTTTTTTGGATACCCTGTGGATGAAGGACAAAGAAACTGAAAATATGGTTACAACAAAAAATAACCAATCGAGGTAAAAAAGCAAATTTACCTTGGAAGACTTCCGCTCCAGCTAGCGCGGAACCTCTTCGCCGGGCGCTCAGAGCCCGACCCTGTCGCAACTAGGGTAGTAACTCCAGAAGGCTCCTCAGAGCTTGCTGCTGCTGTCAGTTGTGTCTTGGTTGGGGCCTTCCTCGACTGAGAAGGACCCTCGGACCTAGAGCCCTTAGCTGGCTCCGGCGCTGGAGTCACCTGGGCAGAGCTGGCTTTCCGAGGAGACGCCGATGCTGGAGTTGGTGTCGCTGTTGAAGACCTCCCCCGTCGGGGAGAAGGAGCTGTTGTGGAAGGAGCAGGTCTGACGGGCCTCCCGTCAGAGTGCTTCAGCTTCCTCTTTCAGAGGGAGGGCTCCGCCAACTCTTTGCCCTTGCCTATGACTTCAGCTCTTTGTCTCGGGACGGGAGCAGGGCCACCCTCGGAAGCTCCGGGGATCACCAATCTAGTGCTTGGACACCTCTCTACCTCACCGAGGTCGTCAAACATCGGCATCTTCCTCTAGAGCTCCCTGTTGAACTCCGCCTCCATGTTCAAAGAGAGGAAAGCCACCGGTGGAGTTAAGTCGTTTCCCTCGACATCGATGCCATGCTGGAACTTCTTGAGATGAAGCTCCAGAGCAGAGCCTTCCAAATTGGACTTCAAACCGGTTTCAATCCGGTCATCATCCATCACGCTGTTGAGGGCCCAAGCGAGCTTCTCCCTCTTCTTCGGCGGAGCCCATCTGTTGACCAGGGAAGTTGCAGAAGACTGTCTGGGGGTCACCCCTCCTTCCACACATTAGCGGATCCTGGTCAAGGCAGGGTTGAAGGCCTCTGACAGCATCAGGACCTCACTCCAGGCGTCAGTGTCAACATTGGGAAGATCTTCAGGCAGCTCCAGCTTCTCATGCTCCTCTGCCGTGATGACAATCTAATCCTTCTTCCAGTCGTCCCACTTGCCAGAAGGGAATGACCTCAAGTACTTGTAGGGGCATTTCTTGCACTTCACAAAATAGTAGAAGCCAAGGTACTCGGAACTCATGCCGGTAGTGTGGATGGTGAAGAAGGTACGGAAAAGCTCGACGCATCAAGAGGAAAAACTCTTGCCGGTAGTGTGAATACCCACCCACATCTCACAGAAGTGAATGAATGTTGACACGAGAAGAATGGAGTGGGGGCCAAGGTGGTACAACTGCAGACCATAGAAGTCTAACAGCATCAAGAGGAAAGTTGAGAAAGGTGGGATCAGTCCCACCATGGCATACGCAAAAAGTACACTATGTCGTCGCTGCGCTTCTTCTTGAACGGGAGCTCGCCGGCGCGGACCAGGTGGTTGAAGGAGTTGCTGGACCACCCCATGTAGGTCCGGACCTTCTTCAAATCATCATCGGTCGTGAGATGGCTCTTGCGGAGACCCAACTCCATCACAGCGCGGCGGGGCAAGAAAGAAAAAGCAAGCAAAAGTTTGGAGGATTCGAGCGCGAGTTCAAATGAAGGCGTAAGGAATCCCCAAACCGTGTGTGCTTTCCTTCTAAAGTAAGCCCCCGCAATGCTTGGATGGAAACCGAAAAAGGGCCAAGGATACAGTTCAAAAATTTCACCCAGCCAATGACAAGGGGGCCCGGGGCCACCCAGATGATCAAGTCGAGGTCCTTACCCGAGGCGAACAGTTATCATGATGCAAGGCGGGAAACCCAAGGGCGGCGGCCTGACAGGGCGCGCAGAACCGATACAATTTTCGTATTGGGAATCGACGATCTTCAATTGCATGAGATCCGCACGTGCAGATCTCACCTACCACGTCCTGAAGATGCCACACGGCGATGGTTTAACTGCGAACCACCACCCCAATGGCACATTCAAAAACCCTTGAAGACACGGCGCAGAAATTGAAAGATGGACCCACCTCCGGCAGAATGTCTTAATCAAAAAGGTCTCTCCTAGAGGTGGGCCCAGGGGGCCACTGTCGGTATCCTGCGTATCGAATACCCCTTGGAACTGCAAAGAGTGCAAAGGAACTCCACCTATATGAGTCAAGACCTCCAAAGTCCCCACGTGTCACTCGTAACCGGACCTGCATCCCTCCTATGGTTAGTCTCAGTGCTGCCACGTGTATCATAAAACCGGAGTTACAATCCCTACATGGGAATGCTCCGGCTAGATACCTGTGTGGCACCCCCGGACCTAACCCCCGACAGAGGGAAGCTCCAGTTCTGACATGTGTACAACAGCACCGGACCTACTCGTCCAAGACGGTAAGCTCCATAGCTACCTCGCGTCCAACCGTCGAACCTTCAACCTCAACAGGCAGATTGGTGGACCTCCAACAGCTCGGACCTTCAAGGGACATTAAAAACTTCAAGATTTGATTATGTGTCATTAATGCTATCTTAATGACACACGATCGAAGGACTCTTAATACCAGTAACGCCACCATTAAGGGGTGTTACTACGCTATTATGGGGAATTAAACACATTTAACTGTGCATTAAGCATCAGTAACCGCTAGGGCCACATGTCGGGTCAGGCTAATGATGTAATGGCCAGCCCTTGTACTATAAAAGGACTGGTCGAGCGGTACATAGAGGGACCCCTTTTTTGGCCTCTCTCTGGCTCACATTCTCATACACCCAATACAACAACAACAACATACCCGTGGACTAGGGTATTACGCTCAGGCGGCCCGAACCACGTAATTCCTCGTGTCAAGTTACCATCTTGTTCTGAATTTCCGCACGCCCCAACCGAACTAAGAGATTCCGTGGGCTACTAACAGTAGTACCGGGAGAATTGCCGAAATAAGACTATGATAGGGACTTACCTCCATCTTGTTTAGCATGATGATGTGACGTCCATGCCCAAAGATGAAGGCATGGATGACTTCTCTTGAATGACATGCCAAACCTTCTTTGGCTGCCATATGGACAAGTGAGGCACGTGGTGGCCCCGACCTCATTTTTGCCTTCATGGAGACTTGTTGATGTTGCCATGACTTTCCTTTCTTGAAGATATTCTTCATGAACTTGGTGAGGCTTGTCCTTCTTCAGCCATTTTTTTGTTGGCGTCTTAGTGGACTTGTGCCATTTTGATGGCCCTGGCTTCTCTGTCTTCTTAGAATGTCATTGTTGATGACATGACGTAGTCTCCTCATTCCTCATAAAGGCAAATGAGAATGTCAACTCATGGGGGGTGTCGCTTTGACCTTCAACGTATTCTTTTGATTCAACCCATGCTTGATCTAGGATCAAGAGGCTTCCTTGGGCATAATGACATGTGGATTGCGCAATCAAATAAGAAATGTTTCATCCACAGTGTCGTTTTGTCCAAGGTTGCATGGGCCTAGCTTCATGTTGTCATTGATTTCTCCTTGCCCATGGATAAGATACTTCAAGGTAGGCTAGTTGAAGTTGAATTCGTTGGAATTCAAGTTCCCATAGTCTCCTTGATTGTATTGATTCCACTTTTGATCTCCTTGTTGGTGGTGTCCTTTGGAGTTGCTTGGAAATGAAAGATCCTCATGGGTCTTAGGGAAATAAATCCCCAAGGATCCCATGCTGACATGAAATTTATAAATCATGTGAATATCCATGACTTGCATCATCCAAACACTTCTCCATTGGTTTGACCTTTTTGATCTTTCAATAGGAGGTCTAGTTCTTTGGCTAGCTTGTCCACCTTGTCAATGGTGTGCATGCCATGCATACAGAACTGAAGCATTCATTAATCCACCCCTTAAATGTTGACCATCTTCTCAATCAAATCTTAATCCTTTCTCACGATGAATGAGAAGAGGTCATCTCAAACTTTAGCATGAATTTGATCACGGGTCGATGAAGTCGACCCGTTGTAGGAGTATTAGACGATGAACCAAATGTCCACCCCCATAATGAAGGCAAACCAAGATATAAACTTGGAACCTCCCCAAGCTTTGGGGATAGATGCCTTTGGCTCCTACTAGAAGATGGACAATCCTCCTGTTGGGGGCAATGGTGTTTCCCAATGGGAAGAATTTGTTGAGGAATGCCTTGAGTTGCTTTTGCATGTTAGTACTTGCGTCCTCATTAGGTTTCAAATGAAATGGGCTAGCCAAACACTACCCTGTTTTCACACAATGGAGGAAACTGAATGTGGACTAGAGGGGGGTGAATAGGCCTTTTGAATTTCCTGCACACTTAATAAATTCGTCAAAAACTTGATGGGCTAGACTAGTCCGGTTATGTGGACGGACTAGTCCGGTGTGCTGAAACTTGTGAGTTGATTAGGTGTTATTTGGGAAACTAGGTTCTTCTAGCAGCGGAAAGGAGAACAACAGATTCTTTGATTTAAGATTATTGTATGAATGCACGTGGAAACTTATAAGCAACTTAATTGATGTTTAGTAATCAAGTGATCTAGTGAACGAAAAGTAAAGTAAATGAGGCACAAGAGACAAGCGAATTTTTACCGAGGTTCGATCTCACCACAAGATCTACATCCTTGTTGAGGAAGCTCACACTGAGCCAGGTCTCCAACCCTTTCCCTCTTCAAGTCACCACGAAGGCCGACTTGATTCCACTATCACGGGTAATCACCAAGTTTGTGGGGCAACCTCACACGTTGAGGGCTCCCACAAGAATTACAACGAAGAGGCGATCAAATACACTTGAAAGTATTACAATGCAGAGTAAAAGTGTAGAAAGATCAAACCCCAAGAGCTCGCAACGAAGGAACAAGAATCTCCCAATCCCGAATCCAAGTGTTCTAATGATTTGACTCCTTTTTGCACCTTAGATGTGTGGGGAGATGTGTTTTATGCTCTTGGGACAAAGCAGCGGCACTAGGGTTTGTGTTTGCAGCAATATTCGACGTGTATGTTGTTTGGAAGGTCGTGGATTCTCTATTTATATGGTCTCCAAAAAGTTACCGTTGAAAAAACCCTAACACCGTACTAGTCCGGTGCAAGTCCGAACATGTCCGGTCACAGTGTACTTTAAAATCCAGAAAGTCTGCCAGACTAGTCCAGTCCAAGCTCGGACTAGTCCGGTGCTGTGTGAAGGTGGATTTCAGAAAGTTCAACGGACTAGTCCGATCTCCACGGATGGGAGACTCCAGAAAGTTCAACGAACTAGTCCGGTGGACACACAGACTAGTCCGGTCTCCCAATATGAGAGACTCCAGAAACTTCAACGGACTAGTCCGCTAGACACACGGACTAGTCCGGTCTCCTGAGAGGGGAGACTCCAGAAAGTGTAATGGACTAGTCCGGTCCATAATCGGACTAGTCCGGTGCATTGTAGAATTTAGGTTGATTTTAAAACCCTTACCCCTGCGCAAAGTTGTGAGCTCTTGGAGTGTGTCTTTCATACACTCCCTATACATTTAAAATCTAATTTGATCTTCCAAGCTCCATCAAAGTATCCCTCTTTGGACACCACTCCATTTTCACCTTTTTGTGTGCACCGAGCTACTTCACTTGTTTGTCCTGCAACCATCTCAATAGTTTCATTAGGATCTCATATGTTTGTCATCAATTAGCCAAAATCCACAAGGGATATCCTAGATGCACTTACAATCTCCCCCTTTTTGGTGATTGATGACAACCATTTGAGATATCACAATTGAGAATAAAATCTTGATTTTCATAAGGTGTGCACATATGAGAATAACGATAAATCCACAAAAAGCTTCTCACATATGCACACACCTTATGGTGGGGTGCCTAACATGTGAGTGATCAATAGGGTGTGATGAAATAAAGATAATCAATAATGAGCAAAGAGATGATCATTCAAGCAACAATAAGCATCACACATAAGAAAGAAATAGTGCATTACAAGGTTTTAAAAATAAGTACATGTCCACGATCACAAAAGCATAAGGACTACAACTAGAGATAGTCTCAAACTACTAGTCTCAATCTCTCCCCCTTTGGCATCAAGGCACCAAAAAGGGAAAAATTGAGGGGAATCACTCATCGCCGCTCTCTTCTTCAGTTTCGGTCCGGTCTTCATCTTCACCACCATCATCATTCGTCGGAGCAGGCTCTTCCTCGGAGTCCTTGAAGGCGGGCGGGGATCCAACCGGCTCAATCTCCAGCTTGTCACGGATAGCTTTGATGTTGGCATTGACATATTGTTGATGTTTCTTCTGCCTAACTTCAATCTTGCGGGAGTAGGCAAAGATAGAGGTGAGCATTTTGAGGACACCACCGGAGGATTCATGGGCAGGTGTAGAACAAGGAGGAGTAGCTGCAGATCTTGTGGCATTCACATCTCGAGTTTGTTTAGTCCTCCTCTCAGCTTCAGGGGAGGAAGGTGCAGTAGGAGCTGAGGGTAGAGTGTACTCGGTGGGCTTTTGCGGCTTCAATCCTGTATGAGCTACATCCTTGACAAACTCAAGTCCCATCACTTTCTCAATCATGAACATGATGTACGGGGCATACCCGAAACATCTATTGGGAGTGATTGAGATGTTCACAATGTCATTGTAGATGTACTCAAAGACATTGAATGGTCTCCTTCCACTAATGACCTTCATTAGGGTCCTCAAGGTTCCTTGGATAGTCCCCGCATCTCCATCATTTGGGACTATCGTCTTCCTCAAGATTTTGTTGAGGACCACAAAGAAGGGATTCAAATATTTGCTGCTGGGAGGAACATAGGGCATACTTGTGTCATAGAGGAACTTGAGCACATCCTTCTCCAAGGGTTGCAAATTGTGGATGAAAAGATCATGATCTAGAGTATGTTCAAGGTGAAGAATCCTTGCAAACTCATCATAAGTAACACTATACTTGGAACCATGGGCCATCCAAGTAAGACTGTCTCCATCACCCCGAGCAAAGTAGAGCGTAGAGTAGAATTGGGTGATTATCTCATTGTTCTAGTCATTCTCAAAAGAAAAAAGTTCCTTCAGTCCGAGCCTCTGTAGGGCCTCAACCACTTCACGGAAGGCAGGATATTTCTTTGACTGCATGTACCCAATGTTCACCCATTGACTCTTCACAATGGGATTCTTCATCTTCATGTACACATTCTCGTAGTAGTCGACATGGAAGTTGCTCCAGAATCTTGGTTCTGAGCATTGTCGAGGTTGATTATACACATTAATCTTCCTGAAGCTATCGGCAAGCTCACCCCCTTTCCCGGTGAAATCTTCAGTGCAACGCTGCCTGTTGCGGTGACTTGGGTTTTTCATCTTTAGGGGCCCAATGGGTCCGCTAGCAAGCCCCTTCCCTTTGTTGAGAGTCCTCTTTGGCCCTGAGGAGCTCTCGCCAGCTTTTCCTTGGGCCTTCTTAACAACCACCCTCCTCTTCTTGGGCAAATTGTCGTCAGAGGGTGGAGAGTGCACATTGACATTATGTCTTTTCTTCATGTACCTCTCCTTGGATCTCCTCGCTTTTTCACGTTCAACTTCTTCATCAACGTGGAAAGAACTGCCATCTGAGCTTGAAGACATCGTGCCTAATAAGGAGTTCATGGATTAGATAAGAATGAACCAAGGATCGAGGTCAAATTAGGGATTCAGATGTCAGAGACCGGACTTGTCCGGGTTCAGAGTGCGGACTTGTCCGGTGTACCGGACTTGTCCGTCTCTGAGCACCGGACTAGTCCGGCCTGGCAAGAACCCTAATGATTTCCTTGAATTCCAAAACTTCTATCTAAGGATACAAAATGACAAGGAGGTGGTAGGAATACATCTATGAAGCCAATGCATAACCTTGGAATCAAAGGAAATGAGCTAGAATGAGAAAAGTTGAGATTTTGGTTTTAGGGTGAAATTTACTGAGATTCGAAGATGTGCGATGAAGGAGCAATAGTTTGTTCGGATGATTCTGTAGGGTAGATTCCACTCGACAAGGAGAGGATTTCACACGGAGAAAGCTTTGATTTTGAGGGCTCAACTCGAAGGTCTCTTTGGGGGCTAGGGTTTAGGAGGGAAGAGGAGAGGTGAGGACTCAACTCGAAGTGGAGGGAGGTTTGAAATTTTGATTTGGGCCGGCCAGCTGCTTATATACGCGGTCGACCGGACTAGTCCGGTGCCCCTGGAAAACCTAGGAAAGAGAGACAGTCCGGACTAGTCTGGTGGCAAACCTGACTAGTCCGGTGGCCCTGAAAAACCTAAGTATTTAGAGATAATTAATAGTGATCCAAGGACAAGTTTTGCAAATAATCTTGGTACTTATGACCAGAAGGCAATCAACAATGAAAAGTGGTCATAAACTCCAAGATTTCTTCATTAAAATTAGTTTTCTTAGAAGAAGAAGAGGTGAGGAGCAGTTTTTGACAATAAAATGCGATGTTTGAAGTTTCAACCAGGTATGTAACGTTTCAAGCCACATTTCAAGAGTCAAGAATATTAAGTTCATTTCTAAGCTCACAAAACCTTTTCTCATCTAATGGTTAGGTGAAAATATCTGCAAGTTGTTTTTCAGTCCTAACATGTGAAATAGCAATGTCACCTTTTAATGAATGATCTCTAAGAAAATGATGATGGATATCTATGTGCTTAGTTATTGAGTGCTCTACAGGGTTGTGTGAAATTTTTATAGCACTTTCATTATCACATAGAAGCGGTATATGGCTAAGATTGTAGCCGTAGTCCCTAAGAGTCTGTCGCATCCAAAGTAGTTGTGCGCAACAACTACCGGTTGCAACATACTCTGCTTCTGATGTGGAAAGAGCAATGGAGTTTTGCTTTTTAGATGACCAAGAAACTAGGGGCCTACAAAGAAACTGACAAGTCTCTGACGTGCTCTTTCTATCGACTTCGCATCCTACATAGTCGGCGTCGGAATACCCTATCAAGTTAAACTTGGATCCTTTGGGATACCAAAGGCCCAAGTTGGGTGTGTGCACAAGATACCTTAGGATTCTTTTTACAACAATTAAGTGACACTCTTTAGGTGCAGCTTGAAACCTTGCACACAAGCAAACACTAAGCATAATATCTGGCCTAGATGCACATAAATAAAGTAGGGAACCGATCATGGACCGATATACCTTCTGGTCCACATTTGGACCGTCTTCATTGAGGTCGAGATGTCCATTAATGGCCATGGGTGTCTTGATGGGCTTGGCTTTGTCCATATTGAATTTCTTGAGAATGTCCTGTGTATATTTGGTTTGGCTTATAAATGTACATTCTCTTTGTTGCTTCACTTGGAATCCCAGGAAGAACTTCAATTCGCCCATCATTGACATCTCGAACCTATCTGTCATAATTTTGCTAAATTCTTCACAGAAGGATTTGTTAGTGGATCCAAAGATAATGTCATCAACATAAATTTGACATACGAATAGATGACCATCACAGTGTTTAGTGAAAAGTGTATAGTCAGCTTTGCCAATTTTGAATCCATTTTGAGTCAGAAAATCTCTAAGGCACTCGTACCAAGCTCGAGGAGCTTGTTTGAGGCCATAGAGAGCCTTACGCAGTTTGTAGACATGATCGGGGTACTCTTGGTCTTCGAATCCTGGTGGCTGCTCCACATAAACTTCCTCCTTGATTGGACCATTTAATAAAGTGCTTTTGACGTCCATTTGATACAGCTTAAAATTATGGTGAGTAGCATATGCCAATGAAATACAAATGGACTCAAGTCTAGCTACAGGAGCGAAAGTTTCATCGAAGTCCAAACCTTTGACCTGAGAGTAACCTTTGGCTACCAATCTCGCTTTATTTCTTGTTACTACTCCATGCTCATCTTTCTTGTTCCGAAAGACCCATTTGGTTCCAATGATGTTCGCCTTTGGTCTCTCCACCAGCTCCCACACTTCATTTCTCTTGAAGTTGTTCAAGTCCTCTTGCATCTCCATCACCCAGTCTGGATCCCTTAAGGCTTCTTCTACCCTGTACGGTTCCAGAAAAGACACAAAAGAATAGTATTCACAGAAATTTGCAACTCGAGATCTAGTAGTTACTCCCTTAGCAATATCTCCAATGATATTATTGACAGGATGGTCTCTTTGAACACTCTCATGCACTCTTGGGTGTGGAACTTGTGTTATTGCTTGTTCTTCATTATCTTCGTGTTCACTGTCTCCCCCTAGATCATTGCTCCCATGATAATCTTGATATTCTTGATTTTCCTCATCTTGATCTTGTGAAAGTTCTCCCCCTTGATCATTGCCTCCGTGTTGAGGTTCATCTTGTGCATTTGAGTCGAATGTTCGCTCTTGTGGTAAGATATCACCAAGTACCATTTTCTTCATTGCTTCATATGGAGCTTCCTCTTTATCTAGCACACACTTATCAACTTGCTCCACTTGTGAGCTGTTAGATTCATCAAACACTACGTCACGTGCTACTTCAACAAGGCCAGACACCTTGTTGAAGACATGATAGGTGTAGGCATTTGATTCATAACTGAGCAATAACCCTTCATCGGACTTTGAAGCGAACTTCGAGGCCCTCAGTTTCTTGTTCAGAATAAAATATTTGCAACCAAATACTTTGAAATAAGGAACATTAGGCTTTTTACCGGTAAGGAGCTCATATGGAGTTTTCTTCAGTAGTCAGTGGAGATATAGCCGATTTGTAGCATGACAAGCGGTGTTCACCACTTCTGCCCAAAATCGATCTGATGTCTTGTATTCATCCAACATAGTTCTGGCCATTTCGATCAATGTTCTGTTCTTCCTTTCGGCCACTCAATTTTGTTGAGGGGAGTAGGGTGCCGATAACTCATGCTTTATCCCTTCTTCATCGAGAAACTCTTCAACTTGGAGGTTCTTGAATTCTATCCTGTTGTCACTCCTGGTACTCTTTATGGTTGATGAGAATTCGTTCTGAGCTCTCTTTAAGAACTTCTTGAGGATCCCCTGAGTTTCTGATTTATCATACAAGAAAAATACCCAGGTAAATCTTGAAAAATCATCAACAATTACTAAACCGTATTTGTTAGCACCGATGCTGATGTACGAAATTGGACCAAAGAGATCCATGTGGAGGAGTTCCAGCGGTCTTTCGGTAGTCATCACATTCTTGGCGGGGTGTGGTGCTCCGACTTGTTTTCCTGCTTGACAAGCGTTGCATGGCCTGTCTTTTTCAAAAACCACATCCTTAAGAAGTTTTTGCAGATTTCTCATCCCAACATGGGCTAGCCGTCTATGCCACAACCATCCCATGTTGTTCTTAGCAACCAAGCAAGTGTTAAGTTCGGCTTTATCTTTGTTGAAATCAACAAGATAAAGCTTGCCCTTCAACATTCCCTTGAATGCAATCGAGCCATCGCTTCTTCTAAAAATGGTCACACCCTCATTAGTGAATAAACAGTTGTAACCTTTGTCGCATAGTTGAGATATTGACAAAAGGTTATAATCTAGAGAATCTACATGTAAAACATTAGATAAGGTATGTTGAGAGGATATTTCAATGTTACCACTACCAAGGACCTTTCCTTGGCTGTTGTCTCAGAAGTATATGCCTTCACTTGGATCCTTGTTATATTCATACTCCACAAACATACCTCTCTCTCCGGTCATGTGATTTGTGCATCCGCTATCTAGCACCCATTTAGATCCATCGGAGGAGTAAGCCTGCAAAAAAGAATTATTCTTTGGTTTTAGGTACCCAAGCTTGCTTGGGTCCTCTCAGGTTAGTCACAAGAGTTTTGGGCACCCACACACAAGTTTTCAAGTTCTTGTGGCGTGGCCCTGTATATTTAGCAATGATTTTTCCATGTTTGGCTTTCATAAGAACATATGAAGCATCAAATGTACAGAACAATATTTGTAAATCAGATTCATGGGATTTTTCTTTAACAAAGACAATTCTATTCTTAGCATGATTAGGAGTGGACATGTGATTGTTTCTTTCAAAACCAAGGCCATCTTTGACATTAGGAGGTCTACTGGCCATATATGCACTACATGCATATTTGATCTTCTCCTTATCAAAGATGCTGCTTGGAGAGGCATGCATATTGTTAGAAGTTGAAGTATTAGAAATAACATTCTTCTTACTAGAGCAAGTGCTAGTTCCGATTGTTGTCGAACTCATATCTTTGGAGGAAGAGCTCTTGGAGGAAGAGGAGTCACTTTGCTTGAGCGACTCAACTTGCACCTCAAGGATCTTGTTAACTTTTGACAAGTTAGCAATTTCTTCCTTGATTGCAATATGCGAGTCTTCTAGCTTTGAGTAAGTTCCTTTACTCAAGGCTAGCTCAACCTCAATCGACTCATTCTTCTCTCTTTCAAGCTCGAGAAGCTTTTCAACTTCTTGATATCTCTTCCTTTCATGGATGAGCATATCTTCTTGTCGGTTAAGAAGTTCCTCCTTTTCAAAGATTTCATTCGACAACATTTCCATTTTCTTTAGAGCAATTTTACTTAGTCCTCTAAACATTTCTTCATTATCACGAGAGCTATCAAAGTCATCAATAGAGGAATTTAGCGTAGGAGGAGTGAGTCGTACCTTTTTCTTGCCTTCCTTAGCCATAAGGCAAGTGTGGTTGTTCATATCTCGTCGTCCCATGTTTGGGAATAGTGTGGCTTTCATAGTAGGTTTCCTGACTGTGATAGTGGCTATCTCTTCTTCTTCATCAGAGGAGGACTCGTCGTTTGAGTCCCACTCCTTGCCAATATGAGCTTGATGGGCTTGTCTTCTTTTTCTGAAATTTTTCTTTTATTGGGGTCTTGTTTCCCTCTTCTTTTTATTTTCTTCATAGGGGCAGTCTACCATGAAGTGACCATACTCTCCGCAGTTGTAGCAAGTGCGTCGAGCCTTGGATTTTCCTTTATCCTTGCTTTTTCCTTCATTTGAATTGTTGTCGTGTCTTCTTTTCATCATGCGTTTGAACTTCTTGATAAACAGTACCATTTCTTCATCATCAAGATCAGTGCTCTCGTCGCTTGTATGCCCATCGTCTTGGTCTTCACGAGTTTCCTTAAGTTTGGGTATGCATGTTGCTTTGAGCAGCAACTTCTTTCTTCTTGGAAGAGGTGAGTACGGCTAAGTCTTTGACGTATTGAGCCTCTTTCTCCATCATTTCATGATTTATGATCTTCCCCAATAAATCATTCGAAGTCATTTTGTGAAATTCGGGGCTTTCTCTAATCATCGAGCAAAGTGTAACATTTCTTGGCATGAAGGATCTAATCATTCTCTTGACCACCTTGTGATCCGTCCATTTCTTACTTCCATAGGCACGAATTTTGTTGATGAGTGCCTTCATCCGGTTGTACATGTCTTGAGGTGATTCGCCTTCTTCAATAGCAAATCTCCCCAACTCTCCTTCAAGCATCTCGATTTTAGCTTCACGAACCGACCTATTTCCTTCGTGATCTATCTTGAGTGTATCCCAAATTTCTTTTGCACTCTCTAAGCCATCGATCTTGGTGAATTCCTCTCTGCTTAGTGATGACCTGATCACGGCGACGGCTTGTGCATTTCTGTGAATCTCTTGTTCTTGTTCTGGGGTGAGTTCCTCGTCCGTGTCTGGGATATCTATGCCGGTGCAAACAATGTGCCACAGACTAGGATTTAGGGATATTAGATGCATCTTCATGTTGTACTTCCACATGGTATAGTCACTTCCGTCAAAATGTGGAGGCTTTCCCATAGGAATGGAGAGATAGTGATTGTTTGAATTGAGACGGTTGTAGTCTTAAGGATGTCGAGAGTAGTTGTGATGATCACTCCCTGTCGTCTTCTCTTCTTCTTTTCCTTTTTTTCCTAGACGTTTCTTTCTCAGGAGTGCCTTTAGTTGTCGCACTTCTTCATCATCATGTGGGCTTTCTTTCAGCACATCGAAGGCTTTAGATTCTTGTTCTTCCTCATTGATGTTCATCTTCGAGATATCGTTGTTCTTCTCAGAGGCCATTGATCTCTCCGAGATGTGAGTCTCGTTGGCGGAGAACCTTGCTCTGATACCAATTGAGTGTGGCCTAGAGGGGGGTTGAATAGGCCTTTTGAATTTCCTGCACACTTAATAAATTCGTCAAAAACTTGACGGACCGGACTAGTCCGGTTATGTGGACGGACTAGTCTGGTGTGCTGAAACTTGTGAGTTGATTAAGTGTTATTTGGGAAACTAGGTTCTTCTAGCAGCGGAAAGGAGAACAACAAATTCTTTGATTTAAGATTATTGTATGAATGCACGTGGAAACTTATAAGCAACTTAATTGATGTTTAGTAATCAAGTGATCTAGTGAACGAAAATTAAAGTAAATGAGGCACAAGAGACAAGCGAATTTTTACCGAGGTTCGATCTCACCGCGAGATCTACGTCCTCATTGAGGAAGCTCACACAGAGCCGGGTCTCTAACCCTTTCCCTCTTCAAGTCACCACGAAGGTCGACTTGATTCCACTATCATGGGTAATCACCAAGTTTGTGGGGCAACCTCACACGTTGAGGGCTCCCACGAGAATTACAACGAAGAGGCGATCAAATACACTTGAAAGTATTACAATGCAGAGTAAAAGTATAGAAAGATCAAACCCCAAGAGCTCGCAACGAAGGAACGACGATTTCTCAATCCCGAATCCAAGTGTTCTAATGATTTGACTCCGTTTTGCACCTTATATGTGTGGGGAGATGTGTTTTAGGCTCTTGGGACGAAGTGGCGGCACTAGGGTTTGTGTTTGCAGCAATATTCTACGTGTATGTTGTTTGGAAGGCCGTGGATTCTCTATTTATATGGTTTCCAAAAAGTTACCGTTTAAAAAACCCTAACACCGGACTAGTCCGGTGCAAGTCCAGACTTGTCCGGTCACAGTGTAGTTTAAAGTCCAGAAAGTCTGTCAGACTAGTCCGGTCCAAGCTCGGACTAGTCCGGTGCTGTGTGAAGGTGGACTTCAGAAAATTCAACGGACTAGTCCGCGAACTATTCCGATCTCCACGGATGGGAGACTCTAGAAAGTTCAACGGACTAGTCCGGTGGACACACGGACTAGTCCGGTCTCCCAATATGAGAGACTCCAGAAACTTCAATGGACTAGTCCGGTGAACACACGAACTAGTCCGGTCTCTTGAGAGGGGAGACTCCAGAAAGTGTAACGGACTAGTCCGGTCCATAATCGGACTAGTCCGGTGCATTGTAGAATTTAGGTTGATTTTAAAACCCTTACCCCTGCGCAAAGTTGTGAGCTCTTGGAGTGTGTATTTCATACACTCCCTATACATTTAAAATCTAATTTGATCTTCCAAGCTCCATCAAAGTATCCCTCTTTGGACACCACTCCATTTTTCACATTTTTGTGTGCACCGAGCTGCTTCACTTGTTTGTCCTGCAACCATCTCAATAGTTTCATTAGGATCTCATATGTTTGTCATCAATTAGCCAAAACCCACAAGGGATATCCTAGATGCACTTACAGAAATAGAGCAAGGGTAATCTGTAGGATCGAAGAGCACGTGAAAAGCTACTAGAGGGGGGTGAATGGTAGATTTAAAAAAATCTTACGCAGCAGAAACAATTAAATTCCAACCCCTTCGGCAGAAAAACGACCTGTTAAAGAAATCATGTGTGAGACTAATCTAAACGTGTTTCACCGAGAAAAAAGTGATATATATATATCAGAGAGAATCAAGTCACGAAGAAAACAAAAGAAGAATCACTCAAATCCGTTGAGAGAAACTCAAGTTATGATCGAAAGATCGGACAAAGGTCAATCTGTCCTACCCGAGAAAAACAGTTGTGGAACGCTGCAAAGAAACTCGTGTAGATCAGAAACCACAAATCCAATGACCGTGAAATTTTGAAAGATGATATATAATCAATTTTTGAAGACAACCCAAAAATAATCAAGTCAATTGGATTTGTAAAACTCGAGTTATGATAAAACCACTAACGAAAGGTAGTGCTGTCCAGAAACTCGACGAGTAAAACTTGTCTGGAACAAGTTCGATGGACAAGGCACAAAAATTCCTTCAAACTACGAATTTTATTCAATAGAACACAAGAGGAACAGCCCCAAAGTCGTGCACCACGAGCTCTGGCCTCCCTTGCTTATATAACCAGCTCGAAAATCAACTCAACTCAAATCAGGACTCTAATCCTACTCCGTTCACGAATCGAAACTTTCTATAACTGCTTAGGACTCTTATATACGCAAATAGAAGCAATCTTAAGACTTCCAAACACCTTAGGAACGTATCCCACATTCCTAAAACAACTCAAATTTGTGACCCACACGAAATCCTATCATAACCAACTCGATACTTTCCATACCGAGCCATAACTGACTCCGCCGCAAGCAAAGTCATCAACTGATACGATCCGATCCTTCCAACCAGATCTTCCCATCCATAAAACATCTTCGGAACCATATTGCCACGTCATGCACCGCATGCATACGTGCAAACACCTTCTTTCGACGTCGAGTAACCTTCATATGCACTGCCCTTGATTCAATCATCCCGCGCAGCCTCCTGAATTTGGTTGTTGGAACCTCATCTCCTCCTTGAGACTAGTCCAAAGGATCCTGTCAATAGCCATGACTTGAACTCAAGCAACACCTGCACATGAACAAACAACCAATGCATACGAGCCCAAGTCCGCGACTTGACTCAAGTCAGTTCCAAACACAACACCTTACGTGAGCACCTCACATAAGCATATTGCAAAGCATAGCAAAACGATATCAGCCATATCAACCAAAACGCACCAAAAACTTAGTAAAAGAATACTAAGCAAACTTTCCAACAATGTAAAGCAAGTTCGAAACATTTCACATTAAAAGCCGGAACATTGCGATCAAGCATCGGACCTTGCCCAAGCTAACCGAAGCTTGAGCCGGAGCTTACCAAGGCTAGTACAACCTAGCACCGGAGCTTACCAAAGCTAGTACAACCTAGTGCCAGGGCTAACCAAAACTAGTCGGAACTAGTCAACCCAAAAGTCGGAGCTAGAAAAACATGTTGGAGCTAACCAACATAAGTCGGACCTAGCAAAACATATCAGAGCTTAACAAAGACATGCCCGAGCTATCAAAGACATGCCGGCGCTAAAGACAAAGCTCACCGGAGCTACCCAAAACCATGTCAGACCTAGACAAAGAAAGTCGTACCTATTGTCGGACCTAGTAGAAGCTCGGAGCTAGGGTCGGACCTTACTAAAAAGATGTTATGGCAGCATTCAAAACTTTTATTGTCAAAGCCAATGTATTCGGCACACATAGGTCTCACAATCTCCCCCTTGATGAATGCATTGGCAACACCATTTAAAATCCAAACATTGGCATGTTCACATTAAAAGTTTTGAAAACAATTTCTCCCTTTTTGAAAATCAAATGAGATAGAAATAAATTTCTCCCCCTATACATATTTCTCCCCCTTGCATAATTCACCATATTATCTCTCCCCCTTTTACAATGTATTCAACAAGGATCAAAAGTGAAATTTTAATTGTTATGAGCATATTATAGCATATACATATAAAACAAAGCTCATCCAAGTCATACTATCAAGTAACTTACACTATCACAACAATGAGATACATAAAGTAGTGTAAGCCATGCTAGAAATCAAATGTAATTTTCAATTTAAGCAAGTCATGATCTCACAAACTTAACTATTTCAATACCTGAAAGCATGACACTTGTTGCTGCTTTTTATTATTTTTCAAAGCACAGATTTAGATCATATGATATTTATAAGAGATTATATGTGCATCTTCCTTATTCTAACCAACCAAGCCAAGCCTAGTCATTTGACAATCAGAAGCTTAAGGACATGGTTTTAGTCATACACAACTTCTTCCAAGTTCATATCTAAGTGCAATGATAAGCCATCTCAAATGAAGAAGTGCGATGCATGCATATTCTCTTGATCTTTTCTCAACTTATTTGTTCACAAAAACTCAACATGTGAGTTAATTACTTGATTAATTTTTTTATGATTAAAAACACTTATGAGCATGCAACAAGTTCAAAACAGCAAGAAAGTTCAACCATGACCAGATTTAGTGTAAGTAATTATTCCAATTACTAGACATGGCAAAACTACAAAATGTATAACACGAGTAATGTACTAAGAACTTTCAGCATGTAAAAGGAATCACAAAGTCATATATGTATGAAATACTATGCTCATATTATTTTAATTTCAGATTCACACATAGACTTCTAGAGTTTGAAACCCCCCCCCCCCCTCAATTTAAGCCATGAGGATGCATAACCCCTATTTCACTATGAATTGTTGTTTGGTATTTACATGGTGAAGCACAATGTTTCCTTTTTCAACATTATCACAGAGAAAGTGATACCTAATATCAATGTGCTTAGTTCTAGAATGTTGCACAGGGTTTTTAGCAATGCAAATGGCACTAGTGTTATCACAGAACAGTGGAACACTATCTAGATCAACCCCATAGTCCTTAAGTGTTTTAACAATCCAAATAATTTGTGAGCAAGCACTAGCAGCAGCTACATATTCAGATTCGGTTGTGGATTGTGCAACTGAATTTTGTTTTCTAGAGGACCAAGCAACATGTGAATTACCAAGAAAATGACAAGCACCGGAAGTACTTTTCCTATCAATCCTACAACCTCCAAAATCAACATCGGAAAAAGCTTTAAAAGTATCGGTTGAGGAAGAAGGGAGAAAAATACCAAATTCTTGAGTTCCATGTAAGTACCTGAGAATCCTTTTGACAGCTTGATGATGTGAAGCATGTGGGGAGGCTTAAAACCGTGCACAAAGACATATGCTGAATTGTATGTCCGGTCTTGATGCCGTGAGGTACAAAAGTGATCCGATCATGCTTCTATATTCTTTTTGATCCATGGGTTCACCATCTTCATCAAGTTCAAGTGTTGTTGTTGTTCCCATTGGTGTCCAAAGAGGCTTGCTTTTGTCCATGTTGAAGTGCCTTAGCAGGTCTTTTGTATAATTCGTTTGATGCACAAAGGTACCCTCCTTGGTTTGCTTGATTTGCAGCCCCAAAAAGTAAGTGAGTGCTCCCATCATGCTCATCTCAAATTTTGAACTCATCATAGCTGAAAACTTGGACACAAGATCATGAGAAGCTCAACCAAAGATAATATCATCCACATACACTTGAGCGAATAATGAGTCATTACCATGCTTAAGCACAAAAAGAGTTTTATCAACCCTACCCATGGTATACCCCTTTTCAAGTAAGAATGTTTTTAACCTATCATACCATGCTCTAGGGGCTTGTTTGAGACCGTACAAGGCTTTGGATAGTTTGTAAACATGATTAGAAAAATCTGAATTTTCAAAACCCGATGGTTGTTTGACATAAACCTCCTCATCTATGTAGCCATTAAGAAAAGCACTTTTAACATCCATTTGATATAGCTTAAAACCTTTAGATGCAGCAAAAGCTAACAAAATTCTTATGGCTTCTAATCTAGCAACAGGAGCAAAAGTTTCATCAAAATCTAGACCTTCAACTTGAGTGAAACCTTGAGCAACCAACCTAGCCTTATTCCTAACCACAACCCCATCCTCACTTTGTTTATTTTTAAACACCCATTTAGTTCCAATTAAAGTGTGACCTTGAGGAGGAGGTACAAGTTTCCAAACATTATTTCTTTCAAAATTTTCTAACTCTTCTTGCATGGCAATAATCCAAGATTCATTAGTGAGTGCGTGTTATATATCTTTGAGTTCAAAAGAAGCAACAAAAGCAGAATGAGCATGAGAGTTTGGATTGCAAAACCTGGACCGTGTAACTCGTTCGTGCAAGCTTCTAATAATCTGTTGTGGAGGATGAATTTTGAGAACCCGGAGGGGAGTGGACACTTCACAAGATTCTTCTTCTTCTTCTTCTTCATGTTCATCACAAATCGATGAGCTTGTGACATGAGGAGGATCTGGACCAGGAATGGTGGTCGTCGGTGCTGGCTGTGAATCCAAATCAGGAGCTCGAACAATGTCATTAGCTGCTGAATTTTCGGGCAGTAGCTCCACCTCTTCCTCATCTTCAACGAAAATGCTCTCCCCTGCTGATATGGATCTGGACCTGTAATGTTTGACCTAGTACCTGGGCTAGATTCATCAAAAGACACTTCACAAGTCTCCACAATTTTGTTAGTGTCAAGTAAAAGCACACGGTAGCCTCTAGTATGAGACGGATAACCAAGAAACATGCCATCAATGGATCTAGGTTCAATTTTATCAAGATTACCATGTTTCTTAACAAAGCATTTGCAATCAAAGACCCGAAAGTGTGTAACACTAGGCCTATGTCCAAACCGGAGCTCATATGGTGTTTTACCTAGCTTAGCGCGCAAGAAAACACGATTTGAGACATAACAAGCGGTTGCAATCGCACCAGCCCAAAATTTCCTAGGAGTTTGATATTCATCAAGCATAGTCCTAGCCATCTCAACTAAGGTTCTGTTCTTTCTTTCTACAACACCGTTTTGTTGAGGTACATATGGTGAAGAAAATTGATGATCTATTCAATTTTCAGCACAAAAGTGATCAAAAGATTGATTTTTAAATTCAGTTCTGTTATCACTTCTAATTGCTTTTAAAGATCTTGGGTGATCAATTGATAATCTAAGAAATAAAGTTCTAAAGTGACTAAAAGCTTCATTCTTAGATGCCATAAAGTAAACCCAAGAGTATCTAGAATAATCATCAACAAAAACAAGAACATACCATTTACCTCCGAAGGATTGAACACGTGAAGGTCCTACGGTGTCGAGGTGCAAAAGTTGACCCGGTTCAGTTGTCATGATCATTGTGAGAGGAGTATGTGAACCTGCAACCATCTTAGCATGTCTACAAGAAGAAAACACAATTTCTTTGTCCCCTTTAAGCTTAGGAAGCCCACATATGCGATCAAGAGCACTAACACACGTTAGGTGATCAAAGCCTACGTGACCAAGTCTACGATGCCAAAAATATAAGTCCTTTGAATCATTAGCAACTAGACACCTATGCTTAGAGGAAGACATATCAAAATCAGCATTAAAAACTCTTCCAAACCGAGACATGTTAAAAATAAGCTCACTATTTGAACCTACAACTTTGCAGCAATTTTTATTGAAAATAATTTCCAGATTTTCATCTAGCAATTGTGAAACTGAAAGCAAGTTGTATTTCAAATTTTTGACAAGTGCCACATCCTTCAAAGTGTAGTGATCATTTACTCTAACCAAACCCTTAGCAATTATAGGAGTTGCAGAATTGTCGGCAAAAGTAACATTCTCTACACGTAACACAAAAGAGAGGAAGGAGAACCATTCTTTGTTACCGGTCATGTGGCGTGAGCAACCTGAATCAACAATCCAAATGTTCTCCTTCCTCAAGCATGTAACCTACATAGAAGCACAATACGTCGATGACTCAATACTGGGGTTAGTCAAAAGGCATTTAGGTATCCAGTACTGAGTCACACGACCTAAAGTAGGAAAAACACGCGAAAGCTGAGATAAAACAGCAGGTTTATGAGTCAATGTTTGAGGTTTTTTATGCTTAACTACTGACCTATAAGGTGTTACTTATGTAGCACAAAAATCAGTAGCTCCGGAGGCAAAAACAGAAGGTACGGAGGTAAACTTTGAATGTTTTTGACTCATAACAGTAGGTTGCATGTTTCTGGCATTCGGTTTAATATGTGCAGCAAATTTTGCATGAAAGTTATGAGATCTAGCAAACATTCTTTCCCTTTTCTGTTGTTTAGCTAGTCTGTAACAAAAATCTATGACATGACCATCTCTAACACAATAGGTACAATGAAATTTAACTTTGTGTTCATGTCTAGATGAGCAAGCAATATTTTTATTTGAAACCGAATGAGACAACACTCCTGCAGATTTGAAAACCACTTCTTTTTATTTAGGAACTGTTTGAATCAAACCACTTCCTAATGACTTTATAATTTTAGGTGGATGTGCCTTAGCATGAGCTTGAGAATCAAAACCTAAACCAGTTTTATCATTGGAAGACTTGGAAGAATTCAGCAGCAAGTTTAGGTTCTTATTCCCATTAGAAAACTGATCTAATGTCCTATGCATGTTATCAAGTTTATTGGACAGATCAAGGCAATTTTCACATGAAGTTTTTCCTTTTAATTTGCAATTGGAACGATATTTAACTTCATGAGAATGTAAAGCATTATTCAATATTGAAATTTCATTCATAGCATCTTTTAGTTTCTTTTCAAGATCATCACAACTAGAATAATGCAAATCAATTGTAGAACAAGAAGCATATTTTAAGTTTCCAATGTCAAGTGCAGCAAGCTTTTTGTTCTTTTCAATTTCAAGTTCAAGTCTATCTAGAGTAGAGGAATGTGTAGTTCTTAATGTGGACAATTTTTCATAGATTAAATCACACGAGGGACAAGAATCATCACTAGGAATCAAGGTTTTCAAATGGTTGATTTTAGATTCTAGTGATTCAATTTTAGCAGCATTATCCCTAAGTTTTTTGTCCTTTTTCTTAACAATAATAGTTGCACGAGAAATTGCATCACACATTTCATTACAGGTAGAACATACCTCATCGTCGTCACTGTTGTGTTTTGCATCCTCCTGACTTGATCTTGATCTTTTTTTTGCCCGCCATGAAGCATAAGTTGGCCAAATCATCTTCATCTTCATCACTTCCAATGTCCACGTCGCTTGAGCCAAGTTCCTGGAGTGCAGAGATAAAACTGTTCACCAGTTGGCGGCCTGTAAAGCCCTTCTTCTTCTTCTTATCATTTGTTGAGGAATGCTTCGTCCTTGATTATTTTTCT
Organism: Tuctoria greenei; assembly: GCA_036927565.1. Lineage (NCBI taxonomy): Eukaryota > Viridiplantae > Streptophyta > Magnoliopsida > Poales > Poaceae > Tuctoria > Tuctoria greenei. The sequence continues at coordinate 128,320,639 of JAYESD010000007.1, read as the reverse complement.
TCCCGGTAAGTAGAACCTAAAAGATTAGGACAATCTGTACAAAAGTGTCCTATCTTACCACATTCAAAGCATCGTTGAGGTCCGGACCTCCTCTCCTTCTAGTTCTCGCATTTTGCAATGCTTTTGAGAACCTAGTAGAGAGAAGTGCTAGCTCCTCCTATGGAAGCTCCTCAATCTGTTCAAGGGTTAGAGAGGACAACAAAGCAAGTGTACCCCAAGATGAAGATTGACCGGAGCTAGGCATGTCACGTTGTGAAACAAAAGCAATAGACTTGTTGGGGTTTTTACGTGATATTATGTCAATTTCATGAGTTTTTAACTTGGAATATAGCACATCTAAAGTAAGTGTACTCATGCCAGTAGATTCACGAATGGATGTAACTTTTATCTCCCAAATTTACATGTCTAATGCACTTAACAATTGCCTAGCATTTTCAGCATCTGAAAATTTAACATTGACGCTATGCAAGTTGCTGAGAATTTTATTAAAGCGAGCAAAGAGATCATCAATTGACTCACTGGGTTGCATCTCGAAGCGCATGTATTCTTTCTTGAACATTTCTTGCCTTACCTCCTTGATCGTGTTGGATTCTTCGTGGTAGTCACAAAGTGCTTTCCACACATTGTATGCAGATCGGAGGTGTGCAACACGATCGAAGTCGCTTTGACTTAATCCTTTTATGATCAAGTTTCGAGCCTTGTTGTTATTGTTGATATCTCTCAGATTTGTAGCTGTAACTTGATCATTTGACAGTACTTAATAAGGCTTGTACACCTTCTCCCATATTGCAAAGCCTTGCGCCTGGATGAAAGCCTCCATGTGTGCCTTCCAAACCTGAAAATCAATACCAGCAAACACACAAGGTTTGGCGGAGTATTTCTCCATGATGATTAGTCAAAAACACGTGCAAATCACAATAATTGGAGCACCGTGGCTCTAATACCAATTGTAGGATCGAAGAGTACGTTAAAAGATACTAGAGGGGGGTGAATGGTAGATTTAAAAAATCTTACGCAGCGGAAACAATTAAATCCCAACCCCTTTGGTAGAAAAACGATCTGTTAAAGAAATCGTGTGTGAGATTAATCTAAACGTGTTTCACCGATACAAAAGTGATATATATCAGAGAGAATCAAGTCACGAAGAAAACACAAGAAGAATCACTCAAATCCGTCGAGAGAAACTCAAGTTATGATCGAAAGATCGAACAAAGGTCAATCTGTCCTACCCGAGAAAAACGGTTCTGGAACGCTGCAAAGAAACTCGTGTAGATCAGAAACCACAAATCCAATGACTGTGAAATTTGACAGATGATAGATAATCAAGTTGTGAAGACATTCAATTGGATTTGTAAAACTAGAGCTATGATAAAACCACCGACGAAAGATAGTGCTGTCCAGAAACTCGACGAGTAAAACTTGTCTGGAACAAGTCAGAAGAACAAGGCACAAAAGTTCCTTCAAACTACGAATTTTATTCAATAGAAAACAAGAGGAACAGCCCCAAAGTCGTGCACCACGAGCTCTGGCCTCCCTTGCTTATATAACCAGCTCGAAAATCAACTCAACTCAAATCAGGACTCTAATCCTACTCTGTTCACGAATCGAAACTTTCCATAACTGCTTAGGACTCTTATATACGCAGATAGAAGCAATATTAAGACTTCAAAACACCTTAGGAACGTATCCCACATTCCTAAAACAACTCAAATTCGTGACCCACACGAAATCCTATCATAACCAACTCGATACTTTCCATACCGAGCCATAACCGACTCCGCCGCAGCCAAAGTCATCAACCGATACGATCCGATCCTTCCAACCATATCTTCCCATCCATAAAACATCTTCGGAACCATGTTGCCACATCATGCACCGCATGCATACGTGCAAACACCTTCCTTCGACGTCCAGTAACCTTCATATGCACTGCCCTTGATTCAATCATCATGCGCGACCTCCTGACCCGCTCAACCACAATTCCACCTGAATTTGGTTGTTGGAACCTCATCTCCTCCATGAGACTAGTCCAAAGGATCCTTTCACTAGCCATGACTTGAACTCAAGCAACACCTGCACATGAACAAACAACCAATCCGTACGAGCCCAAGTCCGCGACTTGACTCAAGTCAGTTCCAAACACAACACTTTACGTGAGCACCTCACATAAGCATGTTGCAAAGCATAGCAAAATGATATCAGCCATATCAACCAAAATGCACCAAAAACTTAGTAAAAGAATACTAAGCAAACTTTCCAACAATGTAAAGTAAGTTCAAAACATTTCACATTAAAAGCCGGAACATTGCGATCAAGCACCGGACCTTGCCAAAGCTAACCAAAGCTTGAGTCGGAGCTTACCAAAGCTAGTACAACCTAGCGCCGGAGCATACCAAAGCTAGTACAACCTAGCGCCGGAGCTAGCCAAAACTAGTCGGAACTAGTCATTCGAAAAGTCGGAGCTAGAAAAACATGTCGCGGCTAACCAACATAAGTCGGACCTAGCAAAACATATTGGAGCTTAACAAAGACATGCTGGAGCTATCAAAGACATGCCGGTGCTAAAGACAAAGCTCACCGGATCTATACAAAAACATGTCGGACCTAGACAATGAAAGTCAGACCTATTGTCGGACCTTACAGAAGCTCGGAGCTAGGGTCGGACCTTGCTAAAAAGATATTATGGCAGTATTCAAAACTTTTATTGTCAAAGCCAATGTATTCAACACACATAGGTCTCATATAATCCTATCTAATAACTACTAGTACCTACAACTTAATCATAAGTGAGAGTTATGCTTCACTTTCTTTGCCTTCCCCGACAACTGTGCTAGAAATGTTTGTTGGTATTTCTTAACACTAAGATGATATCTGATGAGAGATGAGATCGGCAAGCGCACAGAAGATACCGTGTAGCATTTCATCCAAGAGTATTCCCAAGGGTATTGTATTTATCCCAAAGGAAGGCAGTGAAGTAAAGAGAACACTATTATCTTGATCAAGGTATAGGTACTAAGTATTTATCAGAACAGGGGTAAGATGACAATAGGGGTAGTATGACACACACCTAAGAATTCTTCACTAAGCGTCAGGTTGTCCGAGTGAGGGTTAATCTAAGTGACGGAGCTACTCCTACTATGCTCTAATACTCATATACATAGCCAAATAAAGTACACATGAATATGCTAATTGTGAATACTAAGGCTTAGTGGTCCAACATATGGGGCACAGGTTTACCCCTGACAACATCAGGATGATTCCCGCCTTGAGCCTATGGCATAGCCGCACGTGGGGGATTACGAAGGATAGGTAGGGCTGTCACCACCTGCCGCCTACCCCTACAACTCGTGGGTCTACGAGACATCTAATTCTACTTAACTATCTAAGCACCACATTTATATGTTAAGTAAATACCTTAAGAGCCCGGGTACAATTACCATCCTAAGACAATGACTAACCTAAACATCCTTGAACCAATGTTGGGACCAAGCACTAACATATTCATATTATCATAATCTTGTTATTACCTAATTAGACTATAGTGGTGGTGTATGATGTTTATGGTAACATGATATGAGCATTATGACTAGACCATAATAACATCTACATCTAGCACATACATGGACTCCACAATCAAACAAGAAACTCTTTGCCCAAGTATATGAATAAAGAGAGACTAATAATAATATAATTATAATGTATAAAGTCAAATAAGGAAAGAAACATGAGCCAAACTTTTCCCAATTTGGACTTGGGATTAGAGGCTCCTCTGTACAACCTAAACTCCATTGAGGGCCTAGGAGAACTAGTGTATACAAGAGAGAATGTTTGAATGGTGTGTGTAGTGAAGTGAGGCCTCTCCCTCCTATTTACAAATCGAGTAGAGGCAATTCTCGCCACCAAAAACACGCGAATCAATCACCATCATTATCAGCTCACCGCAGGGAGTCGACACATAGAAGTTTACTGTGTTTGGTGCCACTACCAGGTTGGTCGAGTCAGGGGGTTGCCCAACCTAGTCAGTGAACCATCTGCGGTGTGCTTCCTCCAGGTGGCTGACATATGAGTCCTCTGACCATTTCGGGATTCTACGCCGTTGGATGCCCTTGGATACTCCTATAGGTGGGCCATTTGATCCATTTGCTGCCACATGTCAGCATCTGATCGGCTAGGAGGGTATCCTTTTGGATCCCCCTCTTGAATTCACTTCATTTATATATAGAATACTTGCATGCACCATTTTCTCCAAGTACAAGTGCAACTAGATTATTTCTAAAAGCAATGCGTATAAGAAATGTCTACTCTATCACATAATTGAGATATATTGACAGTCGAAATTGGTACTTACCGACCGTTAACAACGACTCCCAACCATCAAGGTCAGGACGAACCTGCCTAAGCTCGAGTTTGGGAGCAGCATAGGTGATGACATTCAATTCGGCACTATTCTCATGGAAGCCTTCAATGACGAAAGGACAACCATCCTCAAGCTTATCCTAACTTGGGTCACAGATCCTGCCGATATCTTCCATGCCCTGTCCCATCTGTATAGTGGCAGAAGGGCACTGGAACACGACACTGACAGGCGACAGGAAGTGACAAGACTCGGATGGGTAGCGACGACTTCCGCAATCCAACCTCGCCCCAAGGCGTGCTGGAGGATACGCCAAAAATATAAGTGAAAGTGCGTCTAGGTCTTTTGTGGTTTTGAATGATTAATGACAAACAAACAACTAATGAAGTTGGCTGAGTTCTCGCAGAGATTAAAGTATGGAATGGTTTTATTGCAAATACTTTGAAAAAGGAGAAAGGTGCAGAAGGACTCATAGAATTATTTTTTTATTTTTTTAGTCGTAGGAAACATCGTACTATATTGTAACACCCTCATTTTTCATCATCATGCATTGCATTCATCCCTGCACATGGCAAACATAAAGCAATACAAAAAGGAACAAGAATAAAAGGAAATATAGGCAAAACAACAAGCAAAACTAATCCAGGGTACAGACTTCTCCAGTCCAGCCCTGGACTAGTTTGGTGTACCTGTCTGCACAGACTCAATTCAGTATTTTTTAGAGCAATGGACTTGTCTGTTTTTGCGCAGACTAGTCTAGTTATGCTACTTATCCTATTTGGACTTGTCCAGATATTTGCAATCTAGTCCGGAATCCCTCCTTCGCTGTAGTACAGCAGACTTCTCCGCTCTACAACGGACTAGTCCATTTTGAGTACATAGGGAATCGGACTTGTCCATTGTAAAGCGGACTAGTCTGGTATTTAGGGTTTCAAATCGGATTCAAATTTTCCTCCACGGTTGTTTATTTGGTATTTGAGATATTTATACCCTAGAATGTTGTGCCCCACCCCTTTTGAGCCGAGTGGGACCCCACCAAGGGCCCACCCGTCCCCACAAAGTCCTACTTGGATTCCACCCTCACCCCACCACCCCTCCCCTATATAAGAAACCAAATCCCTCCTCTCACACCTGCCCACATTAGAAAACCCCACCGCCATGCCGCACACCGTGAGCCACCGTTCGTAAGGGGAAGCTCTAGCTGCAAGGAAGGGAGGAGAAGGAAGAGAAGGAGGAGGAAGGAGAAAAAGAAGGAAGAAGAAGGAGGAACTCGCAAGATTGTCATCACTGCTGCATTCTTCTTTATCAACTCTTCTTCATCAACATTTTTCGTCTATGTCTCACTGCCGATCGTCGTCAACACATCTAGAGACCAAAATTCGTGTGTTAAGCCCAACCTATGATCATTGAACCGTTACACTCCCTATAAATACCCTAGATCCAACTTTCCACGTAGAAATTGACCCCCTACACGATTTAAACCATGCCCTAGCTGGAAAGTTCACAAAACCCAGGACCACTGCGGACTTGTCTGGCCCCAGTGCAGACTAGTCCAGTGTCTGAATTCCAGAGATCCTTGGAACTTCCACCAATTCTTCACAAATGACTCAAAACCCCCATAAACATGTAAAACCAAGTTGCACCCAGTTAGTAAGCAATAGTAGTAACTTGATAACATGTATTACACCATAATTGCCATGTTCATGCATATCATGGCATATTGTTTCATATATCAACTGTGAGGACCAGGGTCCACACCTTCCAGGAATCGCATTGGGTGATGCCGTGCGATGCGGCACCCAACATCACACAAAAAAAGCCATACAAAATAACCAACACAAATATTTTATTTCACAAGGTGATTCTCTTTTACAACATAATATACAACGCAACAGAATATTTTATACTCACACTCTCAACTAACTCGGCACAAGAGAAGCCGTCCATGCCCACGGACGCTTCTCACTAGCAACACGAAGAAGAGAGTGGCGGCAAGGTTTCCATGAGAGATACATATCAACAAGATTGAGGTCTCACGGACAACCACAACATAATCATAAGCTAATAATACCTGCAAAACCCACAATATAGCAACCGTGAGCACAAGGATTAGCAAGACTTATCCGTCTCACCTAAAGCATGAAACTCTACATGCTGGAAACTTTAAAGACTGGAAAGCTGAATTTGCAGGAATGGACTCGCCGAAAGTAAATCCTTAGTGGTCAGTTTTAAAGTAGCATATGCGATCCATGGGCATAGCATCATTGTGAATTCCGCAATCAAACAAGAAGCGCTTCATCCACAATGATACTTTTTCAAGGTTGCATAAGCCTTATCCAAGTTAAATATTTGGAAATTGTAAATATAATTATGCTTTCTCTATAGCAGCCAAGATTGCAATACAAAGAATTATTGATAGAAGCATATTCATAATCTTTATTACTCTTTCTTACTATGCCAAGACTTAGTGACCAAGTATGCTCAATCCATAACCGCGAGCGACGGTGATTTGAATCAAAACACCCGGACTGCACGACACGTACGCCCATACTCGAAGTTGTGTCGGCAGACTCCACTGATGTGCACGCAGCCACATTTCCCCATATACAACCACATCAAAACAGTTCGATCGACCCGAACAGTGAGCTCCCCTCATGGTGCACCTCCGCTATGAGATGTTTATGAGCGAGTTAACTCCTACTGTACTAACAGCCGACATCTTAAGCCGATTGAAAATGTTCCAACATAGAATTCTCAAGGTACATCAGTTTCTTGGGTATCATATAGCCAGTATGCTTTCTGGTACAGTTCAAACTTGCTCAACGGGGCCAAGCACGAGATGTGCCTTAACTGACATAAACAGGGCTATCAATCAATCTTCCAACACCTGCCTCGCCTATACCGACCCAGACACGATGTGAGCAAACCATCCTATACAAATCCCCGTCCACGTCTCATATTAAAAAGTAAACATTATAGTATCATCTCGCGAGTAGGTTTCCCTCACTCGACTTCTCTCGCAAGTAGAACTCAACTACTTGATTTGTGGTTATAAAATGCTACCAATTCGCGAGTAGTGTCCAACATACACGACTTCTACCGATTTGCTAACTAAACATTAAGCATAGCAATATAATAGGAGGGAGTCTTAAACTACCCATCCACTCCAAGGATTATTTGGTCATGCAGGTGGAGTATTCAATCAACATAGACCTAATGCACATATCAAATCTATTCAATACAGTATGTATAAAGCAAAACTTTAAAAAAGTACTTAAATGCAAACCGGGGCTTGCCTTAGGTTGCGACTTGATAAATGTCAATAGTTAGAGGCTTGATCTTCGGGATGAAGCTTTTCATCGCTTTTAGAGGCTTGATCTTCGGGATGAAGCTTTTCATCGCTTTTCTTCACTTCCTTGCCTTTACTGCTGCTTGGGCAAATCTTGCTCGCAACAGGTTCATTGCTTGGTTCATCTCCTCCATATGTGATCCTTGCCGATCGTAATCATCATACGAGCTATCGATATGATATGCACAATAGAAGGTTGCAATTTAGTAATTGACAAATGCAATTGTTTATAACTAGAGGGGTCACCCATATAAGAATGGAAAATCTGCTGCTGAGGTACAACAACAGGGAAGAAAACAAAATGGACAAAGGGAAATTTGAATTCGAAAGGAAACAGGCATTATTTTGGGCTTAGTGAGATCAACCTCCGATAGGACGTGAAACACTTCTGCTTGCAAAAATGGAACAGATCTTGTATTCAGAGTCTCCATGATGTCGTTCAGTCCTCGATACAGATCCAAGCTCCCAGATCTTGCTTTCCAGGCAAATACTAAACTATCATGGAGTTTGCAAGCATCTTCAGGTGTCAATGATCTTACATGTGCTTGAATCTTCTTGCTGGGTACATCAGCATTGATTTTTATGCTTCCACCACAAAAAATCAGAAAATATTATTAGTGTGAATGTCAAGATAGTCTTCCAAACTCTGATCAACTCTAGTATCAATGACACCACACTCTCTCATCATGTCTTCAATGCACATGCTGTCATCTTCAATTCTTTGTATAGTAACTCTTTTCTGAATTAATGTTACAGTGGTGATGCCACTGTCAGTTGCAGGCTCACTGTCATCACTGAGTTTTGTTGCATCATGTTTTCTTTTCTTCTCCTCTGTATGAAGCTTGGAAAGGGGAAGGGTAGCATCTTCAGCATTGGCTCAATCCAGAGCAGTGACAGTTTCTTGCTTTTCAGCATATTGTTTTTCTTTGTCATGATGGCTTGAATATTCGATAAGAGAACCCATCTTGAGATTTGTCCAAATTAATATCCGTACGAGGACAAATCAAAATTTTATCAAAATATTGTTTCACTACCGATCCATAAGCCACTAGAACATGAGCAGAATCAGGTTCATTCACTCCTCGAAGCATTGCAGCAATTATCGGGAATGCCTGCTGAGCTATTGCAGGAGAAGACTCGGATAATGCAATCTTAGTAGGCTTCTTATTGAACAGGTCATCCACATTATTCCCAGAGGAGAAATAGCAGATGCCAATCTAGTAAATAGCTAATACGTGAGATTCTCCTTCATCTGAACATTTACAGTCCACAAATATTGCTGGGTGCTCCAGCGACTAAGGTGCAATCAAAACTCCCATGCAATCCTGCAATCAAGAGAGTTGAGCCATTGGATTCTCATCCAGCGGTAGATGTAACTTTGGCACTTCAGTCCCGCAAACTGGTACGAAATTTATGCAAAAAACACCCCCAAACCGGGCTGTTTCGAGCCGATCCCGTTCCCAGCTGGCTCCCTGATCCATCGAGTTCTCAGGCCACCGTAGATGTTAGTGTTCGTCCGCCTCGCCGGCAGCGGGCGCGAACAAGAATCGGAACATCGTTGCGGATGAGGCGTAGCTCCTGCGGTGGCAGAATGCCGGGCTGGAGCGGGAGGTCGCGGCGCTGCGCGCGGAGCTGGACGCAGCGTGGTGGCGCGCCGAGATCACCGAGGAGCGGCTGTGCGTGCAGCTGGACGAGACCGAGGTGGACGCCGTCGAGCTCCCGCGCGCCTATCAGGGCCGCGTCGAGAAGCTCCTCAGGGAGCTTGCAGCCGGGTGCGCCTCCAGATCCTCATAGTTCTCATGTGGTTTTCCCTGCAAATAAGCTTTTTTGTTTATAATTTATCATATAGTCAAATTATACATGTATCAAAATTACCTTCTCATGTGGTTTCCTTGATGGTGTGGTTGGACCAAATTAGCTTGTAAACCACACTGTCCAACTTTTGTGACTTGAGTCTTCTTATTGCAAATCTGATGTGGATGCTCGACATGAATGACATCACACCGTAAAGTTTGAGTCTTTCTAATGCGAAGTACGTCGGTGTGTTGAGATATTCTTCTTGACATTGAAAATGTGACTTTTTTCATGGTAGAGGCACATATGATTCTATTATCTTTGGATTTCTTAATTCTTGATGTTTCGCTCATAAAGACTTTATTGTCCTAGTCTTGTACTTGGAAAATCAACACTTATTCTTCAAATCCCTTGAGAATCTTGCTTAAGTAATATTGCAACTGCTTTCAATCCTTGCTTTGTATAACCGAATCCTTAAAACTTAGTATAGTATATTCCTACTAGGAATCAAGGTGGTTTGGTGTGATTAAACAATGAATCAATAATCTCGTCTAGATAAGGTTTCTCAATTATACTGCCAACAATCAGATCACTTTGTTGGGACATAAGAGTAAATATTTTGTCTGTCTTATATCATCACAACAGCAAAGCTACTAAGTGTATGTCAACCACAAGATTTCTGGACATGTAAATGCCATCATACACTATAAGTCAAGGAGTTCCGCAAGCTCAAAATAAAATGATAGTCTTGCAAACCTAGAGAATAAAGGCTTTTATTAAGGTTGATCAATTAGGGAAAAACATCACGAATCAAGAGCAGTAGTGTTTTCCAACCACGATAATTGAACCTATACAAGTCTAGGATGAAGGTTCAACTTCTTAGTTGGACTACAAGGGGGACTGAGAAATAGGTTTCCCCGGTATTACTCAACCAAGATAAAGCAAGTAAGATGATGAGTACTAGAGTTGGAAAAGTAATCAAGATTATTAGGCAATACTCAAGTATTTGAATGGAGGTACACATTGTTGCTCAAAATTAACTATGACTCATTTATCATGATGCATTACAAATAGGATGATGTTATGCAGACACAATGCAATCCCGCGGGAGACTATGCATCAGGTATGGTGCATTCATTTTTATAATTTGAGCAAAAGTATGTATAACAATTCAGATATGGTAACCATTATCTCAATTTCACGATGCTTGAATTAACTTGATCATGAGAAGTAATGAATAAGGAGTGCCCTTCTCATATCTTGACCAAGGTTGCAGAATTCAAGTTTAGCCAAGGAAGCGAGAAATGGTGAGCAATATACTACACAATCTTACTTTTGCAAACATGTACCCTTCTAATTGACCTATCTATTTATGCACCCAAATCTTCGCTGCACTTGCTGAACCATGGAGTCATTTATGCATGACAACTCTAACTAATTCATATCAATGGTAGAATACCACTAGGCATAGGATTGAGTCTACTAGAGTTGTTCTTAATGGTGCTTCACATAATCTTCTCTTCAATCACATAGTGGTGCTTGATGTCCTCCTCTATAGCACTAATGGAGTTGAGGTTACACTTCCTCTATGACGGGTCAGTCTTGTGCTTGAAGTTGCATTCTCTTACAAATGAAATCCCACTTGATCACTTTGTTACTTGAGTGCGCTCCTTCCCTCTTAAAGTTTCAAACTAGGGTTTCGATAAACTTACTCCAATTGATCATCATGGGAAGGTGATGTTTAATTCATGTCTAGACTAACTTCACAATAGTGAATTCTAAAGTAATGAACTCCATGGATGAAAGTTCGTTTCAGCTATTGTTGGAGACGACGAGACGTCACACACGCACACTATTCTTCAATAAGAGGCGCCATCAGAAGAAATGAAGTTTGATTGGTTCACACACTCAATTCCACTGGGACAATGTTGAATCACAACACTTGGTATGTTACAACACTTCTCGAATTGAAATCGAGAATCTAAGTCATAACAAAACCAAAATGTCTCAAACTGACCAAGTTTCTGTTAAGAAATGATCAGTCTGGACTCAACTTCGCATTTGACCCAGTTAATGGCAACATCAGATCTTGAGGTGAATAACAAAGTTACAGTACACTTCAAGGCCTTTCGAAAAAGCATTGGTTTTCCATCATACCAGTTCTGGTTGATGAGATATAGCTTTTCAAACCTGACAGTCTTCTGAAAAATTTTGGCAGCACCTCCTTTGTTTATGGCTAATTTGTGCACAAAATTTCATACAGAAAATATCACAATTTGACCAAAAATTAAATTACAACATTGTTACATATCTCATCAGGATTCCAGAAATATATCACATGCCTTCATTCGATTTTTCTACAGCGATCTATAGTTAAAATGGTAAAGGTACAGAAGTAGTTCAGTTTTCTGTCCAGCTTAGCAGAGTTTGGAGATCTGAAATTTTGAATAGATTGGAGATGGATTCTGCTCTAGAGTTGAATAGAGAAGTTTGAGATGACTTCCTAAAATTTCTAATACTATAAAATACACCTCCATTAGATGATTATACTGGGAGTTATGGGAAAAATAGTGAACATTCCAGAAACTGTTTCAGTTTATGGACAGTTTTGACAGGTTTTGGAAATTCAAATTTTAATTAAGTTCTAGGGAGATTCTGCAGTGGTGATGAACAGAAACTATTTAGATGACTCTCAGATATTCCCAACCATGTATGGAACAACTTCATTGGATAATTCTACTAAGAGATATTCCTTTTCAAAGTTGGGCTATTGTTCTGCCAGAATAGCATAGGAAAGACTGGAGGTCACAATTTCAATTCAAACTTCATTTTCATCATTTTAAAGTGGAAATCTGTATTTAGAGCTTAACATGAAGCTTTTGTAGCTATCTAAATCTCCGGCACGTATTTTAACTATTGATGTACCGATGTAACCCAAATGCAATGTTGGTACTACGTCTTCACCAAAGAAAATCCTAAGCCGGTATTCCGGCATACGTCTCATCGGTGGCATTATGACGTTCACTCGCAAAAGTTTTCTACTCGAGCTACAAATAACGCGGTTAGTGTACCTGTAACTACACACAAAGTATTGATCGATCATATGGTGCCGTACGGCACAGCACGCACGGGCGATCATTTTACAATAATATATATGAAAGTAAAAACATTCATCCCGTATCATTCCATGCGGGCCGCCCCGAGCTTAGCCACGTCTCGAGGTACATGACCGGATTTTTTACCACCTAACGGAGTCCCACGTCTTTGCATAATGCTGCACCAGTAGGAGGCGCATCGGGTTATGTCCCACCCGACGGGGGCTCTCACTAATTTTGAAGCACGCTTGAGTACCGCGTGTCATATGTTCTTAGAAACATGGAAAGTTTCAGAGACTCGTATTAACTTTCCGTACTAAGCCACGAAAACAATCAAATGCTACCTCTCGCATGGTGAGCTTACTGCAACTGATCTGCTTGCAGTGGAGTACCTTACCACTTACCTGACGTCGGAGCGTCGTTACATAATATAATAACACATAGGTTAGCTTGCCACCTTAATTAACTAATACTATAATAGACCTTATGTGGGCATAATAACTAATCCTCACTCGACTACTTTGTAGTTTCCAAAAATAGGTGCTTTTGAAGCGTGTTATTCCCAATACGGCTCTAATACCATTTGTGAGGACTGGGGTCCACACCTTCCAGAAATCGCATTGGGTGGTGCCATGCGATGCGGCACCCAACAACACACAAGAAAAGTCATACAAAATAACCAACACAAATATTTTATTTCACAAGGTGATTCTTTTTTACAACATAATATACAACGCAGTGGAATATTTTATACTCACAGTCTCAACTAACTCTGTACAAGAGAAGCCGTCCATGCCCACAAACGCTTCTCATAGCAACACGAAGAAGAGAGCAGCGGCAAGGTTTCCGTGAGAGATACATCTCGACAAGATCGAGGTCTCACGGACAACCACAATATAAGCATAAGCTAATAATACCTGGAAAAACCACAATATAGCAACCGTGAGCACAAGGCTTAGCAAGACTTAACCGTCTCATCTAAAGCATGAAACTCTACATGCTGAAAACTTTAAAGACTGGAAAGCTGAATTTGCAGGAATGGACTCGTCGAAATTAAATTCTTAGTGGTCATTTTTAAAGTAGCATACACGATCCATGGGCATAACATCATTGTGAATTCCGTAATCAAACAAGAAACACTTCATGCACGATGATACTTTCTCAAGGTTGCATAATCCTTATCCAAGTTAAATGTTTGGAAATTGTAAATTTGAATATGCTTTCTCTATAGCAGCTAAGATTGCAATACAAAGAATTATTGATAGAAGCATATTCATAGTCTTTCTATTACTCTTTCTTACTACGTCAACACTCAGTGACCAAGTATGTTCAATCCATAATCGCGAGCGACGGTGATTCGAATCAAAACACCCGGACTTCACAACACGTACGCCCATACTCGAAGTTGCGTCGGCACACTCCACTGATGTCGCACGCAGCCACATTTCCCTAGATACAGCCACATCGAAACAGTTCGATCAACCCGAACAGTGAGCTCCCCTCATGGTGCACCTCCGCTGTGAGATGTTTATGAGCGAGTTAACTCCCACTGTACTAATAGCTGACATCTTAAGACGACTGAAAATGTTCCAACATAGAATTCTCAAGGTACATCGGTTTCCTGGGTCCCATATAGCCAGTATGCTTTCTGGTACAGTTCAAACTTGCTCAACAGGGTCAAGATCGAGACGGCCCTTAACCGACACAAAAAGGGTTACCAATCCATCTCCCAACACCTGCCTCGCCAATACCGACCTAGACACGATGTGGGTAAACCAACCTATAGAAATCCCCGACCACGTCTCATATTAAAAAGTGAACGTTATAATAGCATCTCGCGTGTAGGTTTCCCTCACTCGACTTCTCTCGCAAGTAGAATTCAACTACTTGACTTGTGTTCAATAAAATGTGACCAATCTCGCGAGTAGTGTCCAACATACTCATTTCTATCAATTTGCTAACTAAACATTAAGCATAGCAATATAATACGAGGGAGTCTTAAACTACCCATCCTCTCCAAGGATTATTTGGTCATGCAGGTGGAGTATTCAATCAACATAGACCTAATGCACATATCAAGTCTATTTAATACAGTGTGTATAAAGCAAAACTTTAAAAAGGTACTTAAATGCAAACCGGGGCATGCCTTAGGTTGCAACTAGATAATTGATAATAGTTAGAGGCTTGATCTTCGGGATGAAGCTGTTCATCGCTTTTCTTCACTTCCTTGCCTTTAGTGCTGCTTGGACAAATCTTGCTCGCAACGGGATCATTGCTTGGTTCATCTCCTCCATATATGATCCTTGCCAACGTAATCATCATACGAGCTATCGATATGATATGATATGCACAATAGAAGGTTGCAATTTAGTAATTGACAAATGCAATTGTTTATAACTAGAGGAGTCACCCATATAAGAATGGAAAATCTGCTGCTGAGGTACAGCAACAGGGAAGAAAACAAAATGGACATCGGGAAATTTGAATATGAAATGAAACAGGCAATATTTTGGGCTTAGTGAGATCAACCTCCAATTAGGACGTGAAACACTTCTGCTTGCGAAAACGGAACAGATCTTGTATTCAGAGTCTCCATGATGTCGTTCTCGATACAGATCCAAGCTCCCAGATCTTGCTTTCCAGGCAAATACTAAACTATCATGGATTTTTGAATTTTCTTTGTTGTCCGAAGTACTGAAGGTCATCAACTGGCCGCTGCAGTAGCAAAAAGATTCCATCTGATGAGACAGCCAATGAAGATATTGCTCTCGAAGATCAAATTTTTTTTTCTTACAACATATCCTTTTGAGGCATCAATCCTTCATGTTGTCTTGGCGGCGCGGAAAAGGGCTCAGTTCCACGGGAACGCCGTGGCGACGTCGAAGCAGTGGTGACTGTCAGCTTGGCGGCGCGGAAACGTCGAGACATACTCCGAGAAGGCTCAAGCTGTCCACAAAATTGGTCTGGCAGCTGCGCAAAAGCTCAAGAAAAACTCCAAGCATGAAGAAATAGGATCACAACTCCCTGTTTGAATTGATACGGCCGGAACTTGAAGAAAAACAGTGATGGCCAGTGTTTCTGAGTGAGGTGAAGAACCGAGGAAAGTGATTGTTTTGCTACGTTTGATGGCAAATGAATAGAGGTGGGATGAGAGTGCATGGCACGCCTTGACAGCAACTGATCAGCTGCTCGGCAAACAGCAAGAGGTGGTGCAACAGTGATGCAAAGGCAGAGAGAAAAGAACATGGTGCGTGAGGGAGGGAAGATAGGTATACTCAGCCCTGTTTGCAAGAGAGGGATAAGGAGGAATAGAGAAAATATCAGAGTGAGCTGGGCAGGGGAGGGACGGCCATCACTGGATGCCGACGAACGGCAGCACGATGTTCGGCTTCGGGCAGGGTGTGCCAGTTGAGCAGGTGCCAGCTGCTGTGATGACCAAGAACAGAGGAGAAACAGCTTCGGTGGTCAAGAACAGAGCGTAGGTTTTTGCTTGAGCCAGGTGCTACCGTGCAGAGTAGAGAGCGCACCTGGTTTTGCGTGTAGAGGAAGAGAGGCAGAGAGATAAGAATGAATTCACTTGCACATGGTCAGGCTGATGAGGGGAGGTGGCACATGCATTCTAGATCGGTGGCAATGCCTGAGCTGTTGCCGACATGAAAGAAAACAGAGGCCGTATCTCTGTTCAGTGCTACTGCCAGGTGGGTCCACTTCTTCTACAATATCTTTTCTTCTATATCTATTTTTCAGCTAGCAAATGACTTCAAACAAATTGCAGACAGGGCAGGGTGGCTATGGATAATAGGGGAAATCCATTTTTGAAATCAAATTCAAGAATTGATCAAATGATTTTTGAAATTCAAATTTGACTTTAAATTCAGCTTCTAGCTGTTGCTTTGAAGTTTTCTCTAATTTCTTTCTAAAACCAATAGTACCACTGAATCATTTATTTTAATTAATTTGTTTTTTTTTTATTCTTATCTTTTATTGAATTAAACTTAAAGTTTAAATTTTTAACTTCATGTATTTGAATTCTTAACCATAACTTGTACTTAATCTTGTGTTCTCTCTCTTATAAATCATTTCCAAACATGAATTGCAGATTAATTTTTTTTCGGGCTGTTACATCAATAAATGCTAATGAAGTCAGTTGCTTGATCATGGGTTGGAGCTTCGAGTCGATGTCATTCTTCTAATACCATTCTATAACGCCCCAGCCACTGCGGGTCTGACAGTCGTTACTCCTGGCAGCTCTATAGGATCACAGACTAACCCCACAGACCAACACTAGTCTTTTCTGCACATTTTGTCCTCACTCATTCGTACCCAGGAAAACTTTCCGGTCGGTCACCCATCCACAAATTGCTCCGGGCCAAGCACGCTTAACCTCAGAGTTTTTTGCAGGTGGGCTTCCGAAAAAGAAGGTATACTTTGGTGGTATGAGTTATTCTATCAATCCTATTAAGCCTTGAGTGAGGATGTCACAATCCACTGTAACACCCACTATTTTTAGAAGAAAAAAAATTGTAAAATGATTTTTTCAAGAGATAAAAACATTTTCTTGGGAATAAAACTCATATAAGGCAAATTGCATCATGTTTGAATGATTGTGTGAATTTTTGAAAATTCAAATTCGCTAGAAATTAAAATTACAAATTCAAAACATTAAAGACGAGCAAAAGAAAACAAGATGAAAAAGAAAAAGAAAAGAAAAAGGAAAAAAAATCGCCCCTGGGCCGAATTCCCCAAACCGGCCCAACTCCCTCATCTATCCCCGCCGGCCCGCACCTCCTCTTCCCTCCCTCTCTCTCTGCCACCCGGGTCCCGCGCGCCAGCCCACTCCCCCGCGCCCCTTCCTCTCTCCCCCTCGCTGATAGGCCGGCCCTGCCGCCCACTCACTCCCCCTTTCAGTGTCGATCGTTTCACCTCAATCAAGAGTGGAATCGTGCCCATGATGACCGCCGCCCGTTTCTACACCGATCCCCTATAAAAACCTGGCCGCCCTCCACTCAGATTTCATCACCCCGACGCCCCTAACCCTAGCGCTGCCGAGCTCGTTAATGTCGACCGCTTCCCATAGTTCCATCCAATTTCGCGCCTCGGGAGCATGTCTAACATCTTCACCGTGTGTCCAGGAGCCCACTGGACATCACCGTTGGGGTGGAACACCGCAGCATCGCCGGTTTCGTCGCAAGTCGACGAGTTCCACTGCCGATCACCGTCGCCGACCCCCTTCTGACCCTCCTCCAGCCGTGCGACAATCCTTAGTGAGTCCCCGTCGTTTCCCCCTTTCTTTTTCGCTATTTGGAAGAGTCTCATAGCCACTGTAGTGCGTTTTCGGCCCACCGCCGGCGAGCTCGCCGCCGCGCACCGCCGCCCAACCCCGGTCGGGGCGACGTGGCTCAATGCCCGTCGTCCATTTGGTTTCTACAGCCGAGATTAGATCGGGTCGTACCCCTTCGGTATATTAAATCTGGCCCCTCCAATTTGAATCCGACGGCACACGTTTAAATCACCTTAACCGTTGGTAGATTAACAGTGCAGCCCCTGGACTTTTTAAACTTATTACAGATTGGTCCAGAAATTTATAAAATTGACCCCAGACTTTCTGGAAATTAGAAAATTACTGGATAATTAAATAAAAAGTGTTTAAAAGCCCCTGGAATATTCTAAAATAGCAAATAAATTCTGAAAAATAGTAGAATAATCCCTAGACTAAATAAAATTTTTTTACCCTTTGGAACAGTTCTGTTTTTATAGAAAAGCCCCTGATAGTTCTAGAAATTAAATAAAAGTCCTTAATTTGTACAAAATAATTATAAAAACAGAATTAAATATGTTTAATTTATTTACATTTCTGTATTATTTTTATTAACTCATTTAAATTGCTGAATTAATCACAAAATACTTTTTATGTATGTTTATTTTATAAAAATTGATTTGCACATAGAAATAATTATTTAAAAATAGTGTAAAAATTGTAAAATGCACATTTTATGTTATAAATCTATTTTAAACATATTTTGAAGGATAAAAATTTCTAGAAAATAATAATAGGTTTCTAATAATATAAAAATGGTATAAAAATTGTTAAAAATATGTTTTACTCAATATATTTCATTTAAATATATTTTCTCATCAATTTATTTGTGCCTATAATTTAAATCAACCATAAAATCACTTTTGCGTAGGAATTTATGTTTATTTGGATTGTTTGCATTTTATGTGTTCTTATTGTATGCTATTTTTCTTGCATTGTCGTAATTTAGAGTCGGGGCCAGAACCCACTTTTAACCTGCAAGAGCAACAATTTCCCGACGACCACCAGACTCAATTTGGAGGCAAG
The DNA here is from genome assembly GCA_036927565.1 of Tuctoria greenei. Lineage (NCBI taxonomy): Eukaryota > Viridiplantae > Streptophyta > Magnoliopsida > Poales > Poaceae > Tuctoria > Tuctoria greenei. Next base: position 128,301,704 of record JAYESD010000007.1, on the reverse strand, counting down.
TTCCTTGACCATCTTGCACCCTTTTTGTTAAGTTTTAATTAGTTGCATGCTAAAAAAATATGAATCCTATGTTATGTTTCCGTAGATTTTCCACAATATACCTTGTCAACATGGTCTGGGTGTTTTACTATTAAATTAGTTTACGCTTAGCCATGCTTAATTGAATTATGATCTATTTATCTACAAGATTACATTTGATGTATTATGACTCATGAATTGATGGCAATATTGGAATTAAGTAGATAGGAATCTGATAGGGGGTTTTGTATGGATTGGCGCATGTGTGCACAAGACCTTGGTATGGGGTTTGACACCTAACGGATTCTAACGACCAGTTTATGGAGGAAGTTGCTAAGCCTTTTAGTATCACCACAGAATTGTATATGAGACAACTTGGTTTAGTAATTTGGTCTCTCTTGATGTAGCATAGGTAATTGAACGGGCGGGGAATGGGTTTTGCCTTGGGATCCGCATGGCTCAACAGAGGGCTTCTCCTGGCGGAGGGAAAATAGACTCCAGGTGCCGGGGTGGTGAAACCTTAGAGTACCCATTGCAAGTTGGGAGAACCATTGGAAACACCTCGTAGTGATCTCCTGGCCACACACCTACGAAAGTGTGTAATGTAGTTAGCTACCACGAGCATAAGGGAGGTTTACCTTAGTCCACCTGGCAACAGGGGATGAAATGACGAATTGTGGGTAAAGGATACACACTCTGCAGAGTCTTGTCAAACTGTCTAGACAGCCGTGCTCACGGACACGAGCGGCTTGGAACCAAATTCAAAAATAGCACATGGTTACTTAATGGATGGTTTGGGTTTGGTCTTACTTGATACATTTCGGGATATTGGTTGGGATTTCACCTAGATGTAGGTGCTTAATAACATCAAGAATAGCCTGTAACTGCTATAGTGCTTTACCTATTATTTGCCTTCCTTGTTGTGAATCACATGTCATAACTTCCCAACTTGTGAGTATCGTTGGTACTCAAACTTGTTAGTTGCATATTCCCCCCCCCCCCCTAGTCTACGAAGATGAAGATGTGGAGAACCAAGACTTCTATGGTGATCCCGAGGAGATGTTCTAGGCTGGCGCTCCCTGTGCAATGCCTGTGCTTGGAGCCCCTTTTACTTGTTTTTCCGCTGCTTGTGTACTTTCTTTTAGACCTGGAAGGTCATTTATGTAATAAGGTGATGTACTCGAACATGGCGTTATTTATGGTATTTCACTTTCGTCTACACATGTATGAGTTGAACTGATCCTGGCATACATGTGGAAAGCATCTGGTTGTCTTCTTTTTACTAGGTGTGACAAAGTGGTATCAGTGCCGTGTTGCCCGTAGGATGCAAGCCTAGATAGAAAAGGACGATTTAAGGACTTTACTATTTTCAAATATTATTATTTGTAAAAATTTCTTTGTATTCTTTACCTTGTACTTGTTTCACTTACTCCTTAATTTGTTTTATTACTGACACTCTCCTGTTTCAAAATTTTAGATGGCCAAAGTCAGGAGAACCGCTCACATGTCCACTGGAGGCTATTTTTCTAACGAAGGATTGCTGCCCGTCGTACCCCGATCAACGACCCTCGATGTGCAGTGGTGATTCGCACCGATGGAAGGGCTGCAGGATGACTCCAGCGTCGACTTCAAGCTATACTGCATGATGCAGGTTACATGCACGAGAGACTATCACTCACCTACCACTCAATCGGGATACAATGCTCATACCGGATAGAATGGTCATGCAAGTTGTTTGTCTACTATGGAGATGAACTACTCAAGGTGCACCGTATCCCTGCCTCGAGGAGCTACCAACGTCATGCTGAACAAGATGTCAGTTGGGAGGCCGTCACCTTTTGGAGTCACACTTATCGCTACCAGCTGCGGAACTCGATGCACGCCTACACTCCCCAGCGTCCAAGCGGCACTGGCAACTTCGTCACCAGGTTCGTGGAGGGTCCCTTGAACCTTCCACAGACTCACCAAACAGTTGATGATGTGGAGCGCCTCAGTATTCGACTCCACAAGGCTCAGCAAGAAATACAGGATGTCCGTGACCTTGCAGCACACTATGAAAGGCTAGTGAGGAGGTACTGTCGGATCACCGACGAGGACCCAGATGGGTATGCCTCTGACGCCTCCACATGGATTCCGAACTCCCCAGATCGCCGTGTCGGACGTGGTGATACTAACTCACTGGATGAGACTTCAGACGAGGAGCCATCTTCAGAGGAGCCTTCTGTGCCGCAGCAGCCCGCCAACTCTCCTCCACATGGCAATGAGTCTCATGGAAGCAACTCAGGGTATGATGGAGATGATGATGAAGACCCGGACGAGGACCCTGAGGAGGAGGACCCCGAGGAGCGATAGTAGACTCTGACCTATCCCTACAACTCAAGATTAAGACATTTACCCATGAGTTGTAATAAGAGCGATGTAGTGACGATCTGTGTAATCTTGAGTTGTATGATTTGCTTTGAGAACTTGATTATCCATGTTTGAGTTTGCTTAATAAAATGACCTTTATTTCTCATATTCCTTATTGATGCATATAGTGGGAAAGTCGTATATAATAGTTTCTCTCTTATCTTCTTATTCTAAAACAACACCCCAACCTCAGATGGCAGGAAGAGGAAGAGGATGTGGACGTGGTGTGCCACCCAATCAAGACCCTGAAGTCCCGTTACCTCAATGGAATGGAAGAGGTGCCCGTGGAGCACCAGCTGCAAACCAAATGCAACAAATGATGGCAATGCAGCTACAAATGATGCAAAATTTAACACAAATTGTGAACAACATGCAACAGGCTTAGCAAGCACCACCACACCCTCCTCCACCACCACCACCCCCACCTCCAAGATTTTGCTTGAGAGACTTCATGAACACTCAACCTCCAAGCTTTTCCAACGCTGTGGAACCTATGGATGCCGACGACTGGATCAATACAATTGAAAGTAAATTAAGGATTGTCCAATGTGAAGGGATAGAAAGGGCACTGTTGGCATCACACCAACTCCATAGACCTGCAGCTGACTGGTGGACTGCTTTCACTGCAGCTCATGACAACCCAGACAACATCACATGGGAGGAGTTCAGAGAAAACTTCCGCAATCATCACATACCTGAAGGGGAGATTCAAGCCAAGTGTCTGGAGTTCCTAGCACTGAAGCAAGGGAACATGAACATACGGAGATATTTGAACAAGTTTACACAACTATCTCGGTACGCCCCTGGTGATGTTGATACTGATGCTAAGAAACAATTCTGTTTCAAGGAGGGACTTGACAAAGAGATACAGTTGATGATGTCTTCCAGTGACTATGCTAGCTTCCAACATCTGGTGGACAAAGCTTTTACGGTGGAAAGAAAGAAGAAAGAATGCAAAGGAGAAGATCACAAAAGGAAAATGATGACAGGACAATCTTCAAGCAACAATCGTCCTCGCTTCAACCCACAGCAATCGGGACACATGAGTCGTCCCATGGGCAATAATCAAGGTCAGCGATACACCAACAACACTTCATTTAGACCTCAAGCGCAGTATACTCGCCCTCAGTACCAACAGATGCCACCACAATGCTCTCAGATGTATCAACAACGTCCTATGTCTTCAAACCCTCGACCAATTGGGCAACCACAACAGAATCAACAAAGAAATAAGGCTCAAGACAGCAATGCTCGGTGAGCTTGCTACATATGTGGTGACAAGGGACACTACTCCAACAACTGCCCGAAGAAGCCATCGCAACAGAACCAGTCCAGAGGAAGGGTCAATCATGTTGTTTTGGAGAAAGCCCAAGATGCATCAGATGTGGTGATCGATATGTTCCCTACTGATTCCCATCCTTCTACAGTATTGTTTGACTCTGGTGCAACACATTCATTCATAGCAAAAGAATTCATAAGAAGACATAGAATGACTGTTACATTAATGACTCAAGTATTAGTAGTCAACTCTCCCGGAGGAGAGATGCTGACAAGGCAAGTATGCCCTAATGTAAGTATAAGCATTAGGGGGGTAGCATTCTTAACAAATCTTATAGTGCTGGAGTCACAAGGAATAGATATTATTCTGGGAATGGATTGGTTAACCAAGTACAAAGGAGTGATCCACTGTGCCACCAGAACAGTATGCTTAACTCATACGGATGGCACGAACGTGGAGTTTCGTCCTGATCAAGCACCAGTTCAAAAAATACGACTCAATCAAGTTGGGGGAGTACAAGAGATCAAAGTTGTCTGTGACTTTCCGGATGTGTTTCCTAAGGAACTACCGGGTATGCCCCTGACAGAGAAATTGAATTCATCATTGATATAGTGTCTGGAACAGCTCCAATTTACAAGTGACCATACAGAATGGATGCTAAACAGTTGGCAGAATTGAAGGATCATATCAATGAGTTGTTAGAAAAAGGATATATTCATCCCAGTTCCTCACCCTGGGGAGCTCCAGTGATATTTGTGCCCAAGAAAGATGGCACACAAAGGTTGTGTGTGGATTATCGCGCTCTCAACACAGTAACTATCAAGAACAAGTATCCTTTACCAAGGATTGAGGATTTGTTTGACCAGTTGAGAGGTGCTTGTGTGTTCTTGAATATTGATCTGCATTCAGGGTATCACCAATTGAAGATACGACCCTCAGACATACCCAAGATAGCATTTGTTTCAAGATATGGATTATATGAGTATACAGTCATGTCTTTTGGCTTGACTAATGCCCCTGCTTATTTCATGTACCCTATGAATAAAGTTTTTATGGAATATCTAGACAAGTTTGTCGTGGTATTTATTGATGACATTTTGATATTCTCCAAAAGTGAAGAGGAACATGAGGAGCACCTAAGATTGGCCTTACAAAAACTTCGTGAACATCAGTTGTATGCAAAGCTAAGTAAATGTGAGTTCTGGTTGAAGGAAGTGTCATTTCTGGGACATGTCATATCACAAGGAGGAATAGCAGTAGACCCTAGTAAAGTGAAAAATGTTCTAAATTGGAAAACACCAGAAAATGTTGGGGAAATCAGGAGTTCTTGGGAATGGCTGGCTATTATCGCCGGTTCATTGAAGGATTCTCAGAAATATCTCGTCCGTTAACCAAGTTACTTGAAAAGGGAGCTGTATACAAGTGTACACCGGAATGTGAAGCTAGTTTCGCGGAACTAAATAGAAGGTTGACTACTGCACCTGTGTTGGTTATGCCAGACATGCAAAAAGAATTTGCAGTTTATTGTGATGCATTTGGACAAGGACTAGGATGTGTATTAATGCAAAAAGGACATGTAGTTGCTTATGCTTCATGTCAACTCAGAAAGCATGAAAGAAATTACCCTACTCATGAATTGGAGTTAGCAGCTGTGGTTCATGCGTTGAAGCTATGGAGACATTATCTGATAGGAAAAAGAACTGAAATATATACGGACCACAAGAGTTTGAAGTATATCTTCACCCAACCAGATCTAAATCTCAGAAAACACTGATGGTTGGAACTTATCAATGATTTTTATGTCAGAATCAATTACCCTCCTGGAAAAGCTAATGTGGTCGCAGATGCTTTAAGTAGGTCAGCTCAATGCAATAGCTTGACACAACAGGGTCAACAACCGCAGTTATGTGAAGAATTTGCAAAGCTAAACCTCAGTATTGTAACTAACACTGAGGTAGTGTCCATGGAAGTGGATTCTACTTTGGAGAAGGATATTCGTGAAGGGCAAAATAATGATAAGTGGATCCAGAAGATTAAGGGACTAATGAAAGAGGGAAAAGCACCAGACTTTAAAGAAGATGAACAAGGAACCCTATGGCTAGGAAAGAAATTATGTGTGCCTGATATCAAGAAGATTCGGGAGTTGATATTGAGAGAAGCCCACAATTCGTCGTATTCTATCCACCTGGGAAGCACAAAGATGTATTAGGATCTTAAGGATCGATATTGGTGGCATGGAATGAAATGCAATGTGGCGGAATGTTTAGCTTTGTGTGACACATGTCAGAAGGTCAAAGCAGAACATCAAAGACCAGCAGGGCTACTTCAGCCAATCAAGGTTCCTGAATGGAAACGGGAGGAAATAAGTATGGACTTTATTATGGGTTTTCCAAGAACTCAGTCAGGATACGACTCTATATGGGTCATAGTGGATCGCTGACTAAAGTGGCTCATTTTATTCCAGTAAAAGAAAGCTATTATGGTTCAAGACTAGCCGAACTATATATGGCAAGAATTGTATGTCTGCATGGAGTGCCGAAGAAGATAATATCAGATAGAGGTACTCAGTTCACTTCTAGATTTTGGCAAAGGTTGCATGAGTGGATACCCGACTCAATTTCATCTCAGCATATCATCCGCAAATTGACGGTCAAACAGAGCATACTAATCAAATTCTTGAAGACATGTTGAGAGCATGTGCTTTGAAAAATAGTAGGAGTTGGGATAAGAACCTACCGTATGCCGAATTTTCTTATAACAATAGTTATCAAGCCAGTTTGAAGATGTTTCTGTTTGAAGCTTTGTATGGACGGAAGTGCAGAACACCATTGTTTTGGAATCAAACTGGGGAAAGCCAAGTATTTGGGCCTGAAGTGCTAAGAGAAGTTGAGAGACAAGTGCAAGAAATCCGAAAGAATTTGAAGACAGCTCAATCAAGACTGAAGAGTTATGCAGATACTCGACGACGTGATATGTCATTTGAGATTGGTGATTTTGTGTATCTCAAGGTGTCACCCATGAGAGGGTTGAGACGATTCAAGGTGAAGGGCAAGTTATCACCCCGATATATTGGTCCTTTCAAGGTATTGGAGAAAAGAGGAGAAGTAGCCTATCGGCTCAAGTTACCATCTCACTTGTCAGATGTGCATGATGTATTCCACGTATCGCAATTGATGAAATGCTTATGAGTACCTGAAGATCAGTTGCCATTGGAAGCAGTAGACGTGCAAGAGGACTTGACTTATGCAGAACAACCTGTTAACATTCTCGAGACATCAGAACGAGTTACAATAAATAAAGTTATTCGTATGTGTAAAGTACAATGGGAACATCACTCAGAAGAAGAGGCAACATGGGAAAGAGAAGAAGACCTCAAGGCAGAGTTTCCCAGTCTATTTTCTTAGGACGTCCATATCTCGAGGGCGAGATTTCTTTTTAGGGGGGTAGAATTGTAACACCCACTATTTATAGAAGAAAAAAAATTGTAAAATGAATTTTTCAAGAGATAAAAACATTTTCTTGGGGATAAAATTCATATAAGGCAAGTTGCATCATGTTTGAATGATTGTGTGACTTTTTGAAAATTCAAATTCGCTAGAAATTCAGTTTACAAATTCAAAACATTAAAGAAGAGGAAAAGAAAATAGAAATTAAAAAGAAAAAGAAAAGAAAAAGGAAAAACATCGCCCCTGGGCCGAATTCCCCAAACCGGCCCAACTCCGTCCTCTCTCCCCGCCGGCCCGCACCTCCTCTTCCCTCCCTCTCTCTCTGCCACCCGGGTCCCGCGCGCCAGCCCACTCCCCCGCACCCCTTCTTCTCACCCCCTCGCTGAAAGGCCGGTCCCGCCTGTCAGGGCCTCCTTCTTCCTCGCGCCTGCGCCATAATGCACGCGCGCGATTACACCCCGCTGCCCACTCACCCCCCCTTTCAATGTCGACCGTTTCACCTCTATGAAGAGTGGAATCGTGCCCATGATGACCGCCGCCCGTTTCTACACCGATCCCCTATAAAAACCCGGTTGCCCCCCCCCCCCCCCCCCCCCAGATTTCATCACCCCAACGCCCCTAACCCTAGCACCACCGAGCTCGGTAATGTCGATCGCGTTCCATCGTTCCATCCAATTTTGCGCCTTGGGAGCATGTCTAACATCTTCACCGTGTGTCCAGGAGCCCGCCGGACAACACCGTTGGGGTGGAACGCCGCAGCATCGCCGGTTTCGTCGCAAGCCGACGAGTTCTGCCGCCGATCACCGTCACCGACCCCCTTCCGACCCTCCTCTGGCCGTGCGACAGTACTTAGTGAGTCCCCCTCGTTTCCCCCTTTCTTTTTCGCTATTTGGAAGAGTCCCATAGCCACTGTAGCACGTTTTCGGCCCATCGCCGGCGAGCTCGCCGCCGCGCACCGCCACCCAACCCCGGTCGGGGCGACGTGGCTCAATGCTCGTTGTCCATTTGGTTTCTACGGCCGAGATTAGATCGGGTCGTACCATTTCGGTACATTAAATCTGGGCCCTCCAATTTGAATCCGATGACCCACGTTTAAATCACCTTAACTATTGGTAGATTAACAGTGCAGCCCCTGGACTTTTTAAACTTATTACAAATTGGTCCAAAAATTTATAAAATTGACCCCAAACTTTCTGGAAATTAGGAAATTACTGGATAAATAAATAAAAAGTGTTTAAATGCACCTAGAATATTCTAAAATAGTAAATAAATTCTGAAAAATTGTAGAATAATCCCTGGACTAAATAAAAATTATTTTTAGCCTTTGGAACAGTTCTATTTTTATAGAAAAGCCCCTGATAGTTCTATAAATTAAATAAAAGTCCTTAATTTGTATACAATAACTATAAAAACAGATTTAAATATGTTAAATTTATTTACATTTCTGTATTATTTTTATTAATTCATTTAAATTGCTGAATTAATCATAAAATACTTTTTATGTATGTTTATTTCATAAAAATTGATTTGCACATAGAAATAATTATTTAGAAATAGTGTAAAAATTGTAAAATGCACATTTTATGTTATAAATCTATTTTATGCATAAAAATTTCTAGAAAATAATAATAGGTTTTTTAATAAATATAAAAATGGTAGTAAAATTGTTAAAAATATGTTTTACTCAATATATTTCATTTAACTCTAAATTCTCATCAATTTATTTATGCCTATAATTTAAATCAACCATAAAATCACTTTTGCGTAGGAATTTATGTTTATTTGAATAGTTTGTATTTTATGTGTTCTTATTGTATGTTATTTTTCTTGCATTGTCGTAATTTAGAGTCGGGGCCAGAACCCACTTTTAACCTGCAAGAGCAACAATTTTCCGACGACCACCAGGCTCAATTTGGAGGCAAGTTCCTTGACCATCTTGCACCCTTTTTGTTAAGTTTTAGTTAGTTGCATGCTAAATTAAAAATATGAATCCTATGTTATGTTTCCCTAGATTTTCCACAATATACCTTGTCAACATGGTCTGGGTGTTTTACTATTAAATTAGTTTACGCTTAGCCATGCTTAATTGAATTATGATCTATTTATCTACAATGTTACATTTGATGAATTATGATTCATGCATTGATGGCAATATTGGAATTTAGTAGATAGGAATCTGATAGGGGGTTTTGTATGGATTGGTGCATGCGTGCACAAGAACTTGGTATAGGGTTTGACACCTATCGGATTCTAAGGACCGGTTTATGGAGGAAGTTGCTAAGCCTTTTAGTATCACCACACAATTGTATATGGGATAACTTGGTTCTGTAATTTGGTCTCTCCCGATGTAGCATAGGTAATTGAACGGGCGGGGAATGGGTTTTGCCTTGGGATCCGCATAGCTCAAGAGGGGGCTTCTCCTGGCGGAGGGAAAATAGACTCCAGGTGCCAGAGCGGTGAAACCTTAGAGTACCCATTGCAAGTCGGGAGAACCATCGGAAACACCTCGTAGTGATCTCCTGGCCACACACCTACGGAAGTGTGTAATGTGGTTAGCTACCACGGGCATCAGGGAGGTTTACCTTAGTCCACCTGGCAACAGGGGATGGAATCACGAACTGTGGGTAAAGGATACACACTCTGTAGAGTCTTGTCAACCTGTCTAGACAGCCGTGCTCACGAACACGAGCGACTTGGAACCAAATTCATAATTAGCACATGGTTACTTAATGGATGGTTTGGGTTTGGTCTTACCTGATAAATTTCGTGATATTGGTTGGGATTTCACCTAGATGTAGGTGCTTAATAACATTAAGAATAGGCTGTAACTGCTATAGTGCTTTACCTATTATTTGCCTTCCTTGTTGTCAACCACATGTCATAACTTCCTAACTTGCGAGTACCGTTGGTACTCAAACTTGTTAGTTGCATATTTTTTCCCCCAGTCTACGAAGATGAAGAGGTGGAGAACCAAGACTTCTATGGTGTCCCGAGGAGATGTTCTAGGCTGGCGCTCCCCCGTGCAATGCCTGTGCTTGGAGCCCCTTTTACTTGTTTTTTTTGCTGCTTGTGTACTTTTCTTTTAGACCTGGAAGGTCGTTTATGTAATAAGGTGATGTACTCGAACATGGCATTATTTATGGTATTTTACTTTTGTCTACATATGTATGAGTCGAACTGATCCTAACATACATGTGGAAAGCATCTAGTTTTCTTCTTTTTACCAGGTGTGACATCCACCCCCTTAGAAGATCGACGTCCTCGTCGGTCAACTCCCAAGCCAGGAACGTCCCTTCTTGGCCACGTCCATACGTTCAGTACTGGCATTTGTACCATACCGTGTCCCTCCTAGAGGACCCACACATCATGTGTACGTACCCACGTCCCTGACCCGTACACACCCGTGAAACCGCGAGGGTCGGCTCTGATACCATTCTGTAACACCCCAGCCACTACGGGCCTGGCGATCATTACTCCTGGCAGCTCCATAGGATCACAGACTACCCTCACAGACCAACACTAGTCTTTTATGCGCATTTTGTCCTCACTCGTGTGCACCCGAGAAGACTTCCCGGTTGGCCACCCATATGTAAATTGCTCCAGGCCAAGCACGCTTAACCTCGGTGTTCTTTGCAGGTGGACTCCTGGAAAAGAAGGTATACCTTGGTGGTATGAATTATTCTATCAATCCTATTAAGCCTTGAGCCAGGATGTCACAATCTACCCGCCCTTAGAAGACAGACGTCCTTGTCAGTCAACTCCCAAGCCAAGAACGTTCCCTCTTGGCCACGTCCATACCTTCAGTACTGACATATATACCATACCGTGTCCCTCCTAGAGGACTCACACATCATGCGTACGTACCCACATCCTTGACTCATACGCACCCGTGAAAACGCAAGGGTCGGCTCTGATACCATTTTGTAACACCCCAACCACTACGGGTCTAGCGATCATTACTCCCGGTAGCTCTATAGGATCACAAACTACCCTCACAAACCTACACTAGTCTTTTCTGCGCATTTTGTCCTCACTCGCGCGCACCGAGAAGACTCCCCGGTTGGTCACCCATTCATAAATTGCACCAGGCCAAGCACGCATAACCCGGAGTTCTTCGCAGGTAGGCTCCCGGAAAAGAAGGTATACCTTGGTGGTATGAGTTATTCTATCAATCCTATTAAGCTTTGAGCCAGAATGTCACATTTACCATGGGTAAGGTTGATAAAACTCTTTTTGAGCTTAAGCCTGACAATGACTCATTATTCATTCAAGTGTATGTGGATGATATTATCTTTGGTTGTGCTTCTCAAGATCTTGTGTCCAAGTTTTTAGCTATGATGAGTTTGGAATTTGAGATGAGTATGATGGTAGAACTCACATACTTTTTGAGGCCGCAAATCAAGCAAACGAAGGAAGGAACCTTTGTCCATCGAACAAAGTATACGAAAGACCTCCTTAAGTGTTTCAACATAGACAAAAGAAAGCCTTTTCGGACACCAATGTGAACAACAACAACACTTGAACTTGACGAAGATGGTGAACCCATGGATCAAAAAGAATATAGAAGCATAATCGGGTCACTTTTGTACCTCACGATATCAAGACCAGATATACAATTCAGCGTATGTCTTTGTGTACGATTTCAAGCTACCCCACGTGCTTCACATCGTCAAGTTGTCAAAATAATATTCAAGTACTTACATGGAACTCAAGAATTTGGTAACTTTCTTCCTTCTTCCTCAACCATTACTTTGGAAGCTTTTTCGGATGTTGATTTTTGGGTTGTAGGATTGATAGGAAAAGTACTTTGGGAGGTTGTCATTTTCTTGGTAATTCATAGGTTTCTTGGTCCTCTGGAAAACAAAATTCAGTTGCACAATCCACGGTCGAATCTGAATATGTAGTTGCTGCTAGCGCTTGCTATCAAATTATTTGGATTGTTCAAACACTTAAGGATTGTGGGGTTGATCTAGATAGTGTTCCACTATTTTCTGATAACACTAGGATCATTTCCATTACTAAAAATCCTGTGCAACATTCTAGAACAAAGCACATTGATATTAGGTATCACTTTCTCCGTCATAATGTGGAAAAAGGAAACATTGTGCTTAACCATGTAGATACAAAACAACAATTGGCTGACATTTTTACAAAACCTTTGGATTTCACTCGTTTTTTGTTTCATTCGTAGTGAAATAGGGGTTATGCATCCTCATGGATTAAATTGAGGGGGAGTTTTGAAACTTGGGAATTCTCTGTGTGAATCTGAATTTCAAATAATATGAGCATAAAATTTCATACATATCTGACTTTGTGATTCCTTTTACATGATGGAAGTTCTTACTACATTATTCGTGTTATACATTTTGTAGTTTTTGCCATAACTAATGTTCAAGTGTGGACTAGGACACTTCCCCCGGTACTACCGAGAAGTAGTCCGCGGAGGTTCGTATTCGGTCGGGGCACTAGTCAAGATCGAGAACATGAGGTGAAAGCCGAGAGTGTTACGTGGTTTGGGCTGCCTGGGCGTAATACCTTACTCTGCGAGATGTGTGTTGATTGTATGAGTATAGTTGGCTTTGGTGCGTATGAGCTTAGTTGTCCTTCTACTGTGCAGCGCAACCTTTTTATATGCCAATGACTGGCTGTTACAGAGTGTGACTGGTCTGACAGGTGGCCCCAGCTGTAATCACTGCCCTATACACATTCTATGGTTTTAAGGGTGATTAATAGTAGGATAACATGCCTTAATGGCAATATTACCGGTCTTGATAGTCTTCTCATTGTGCATCATTAATATAGCATTAATGACGCATTTAACGACTAATTGATAGTGAATGTGGCCTAGATGGGGGGTGAATAGGCCTTTTGAATTTCCTGCACACTTAATAGAGTCGTCAAAAACTTGATTGACCGGACTAGTCCGGTTGTGTGGGCGGACTAGTCCGGTGTGCTGAAATATGTGAATTGATTAAGTGTTGTTTGGGAAACTAGGTTCTTTTAGCAGCGGAAATGAGAACAATAGATTCTTTGATTTAAGATTATTGTATAAATGCATGTGGAAACTTATAAGCAACTTAATTGATGTTTAGTAATCAAGTGATCTAGTAAACAAAGAGTAAAGTAAATGAGGCACAAGAGACAAGCGAATTTTTACCGAGGTTCGATCTCACCACGAGATCTACGTCCTCGTTGAGGAAGCTCACACAGAGTCGGGTCTCCAACCCTTTCCCTCTTCAAGTCACCACGAAGGCTGACTTGATTCCACTATCACGGGTAATCACCGAGTTTGTGGGACAACCTCACACGTTGAGGGCTCCCACGAGAATTACAACGAAAGAAGTGATCAAATACACTTGAAATTTTTACAATGTAGAGTATAAGTGTAGAAAGATCAAACCCCAAGAGCTTGCAACGAAGGAACGACGATCTCCCAATCCCAAATCCAGGTGTTCAAATGATTTGACTCTTTTTGCATCTTAGATGTGTGGGGAGATGTGTTTTGGGCTCCTGGGACAAAGTGGCGGCGCTAGGGATTATGTTTTCAGCTATATTCGACGTGTGTGTTCTGTGGAAGGCCGTGGATTCTCTATTTATATGGTTTCCAAAAAGTTACTGTTGAAAAACCCTAATACCGGACTAGTCCGGTGCAAGTCTGGACTTGTCCGGTCACAGTGTAACTCGAAGTCCAGAAAGTCTGGCGAACTAGTCCAGTTGGAAACGGACTAGTCCAACCTATTGTGAAAACGGACTACAGAAAGTTCATTGGACTAGTCCAGTGGACACACGGACTAGTCTGGTCTCTAGAGATGGGAGACTCCAGAAAGTTCATTGGACTAGTCCGGTCTCCAGAGATGGGGGACTCCAGAAAGTTCATCGAACTAGTTCGGTGGACACACGGACTAGTCCGGTCTCCAGAGATGGGAGACTCCAGAAAGTCTATCGGACTAGTCCGGTCCATGATCAGACTAGTCTGGTGCACTATGAAAGTTAGGTTAACTTTAAAATCCTTACCCCTGCGCAATGTCATGAGCTCTTGGAATGTGTCTTTCATACACTCCCTATACATTTAAAATCTAATTTGTTCTTCTAAGTTCCATCAAAGTATCCCTCTTTGGACACCACTCCATTTTTCACCTTTTTGTGTGCACCGAGCTGTTTCACTTTGTTTGTCCTACAATCATCTCAATAGTTTCATTAGGATCTCATATGTTTGTCATCAATTAGCCAAAACCCACAAGGGATATCCTAGATGCACTTACAATCTCCCCCTTTTTGGTGATTGATGACAACCATTTGAGATATCAAAATTGAGAATAAAATCTTGATTTTCATAAGGTGTGCACATATGAGAATAACGATTAATTCACAAAAAACTTCTCACATATGCACACACCTTATGGTGGGGTGCCTAATAGGTGTGTGATCAACAAAGTGTGATGAAATAAAGATAAACAATAATGAACATAGAATTAAGCATTAGAGAACAATAAGCATCACACATAGGAAAAGAAATAGTGCATTACAATGTTTTAAAAATAGGTACATGTCCTGGATTACAAAAGCATAAGAACTACTACTAGAGATAGTCTCAAACTAGTCTCAATCTCTCCCCCTTTGGCATCAAGGCACCAAAAAGGGAAAAATCGAGGGGAATCACTCATCGCCGCTCCCTTATTCAGTTTTGGTCCGATCTTCATCTTCATCATCATTCACCAGGGCAGGATCTTCCTCGGAGTCCTCGAAGGCGGGCGGTGATCCAACCGGCTCAATCTCAAGCTTGTCACTGATAGATTTGATGTTGGCATTTACATATTGTTGATGATTCTTCTGCCTGACTTCGATCTTGTGGCAGCAGGCAAAGATGGAGGTGAGCATTTTGAGGATGCCACCGGAGGGTTCATTGACAGGAGCAGAGCCAGGAGGAGCAGGTGCAGATCTTGTGGCATTCACATCCTGAGTTTGTTTAGACCTCCTCTCAGCTCCGGGGGAGGAAGGGGTAGGTGGTGCTGAGGGAAGGGTGTACTCGGTGGGATTTTGTGGCTTCAACCCCGTATGAGAGACATCCTTGACAAACTCAAGTCCCGTCACTTTCTCAATCATGAACATGATGTATGGGGCATACCCGCAAGACCTATTTGGAGTGATTGAGATGTTCACAATGTCATTGTAGATGTACTCAAAGACATTTAATGGTCTCCTCCCACTAATGACCTTCATTAGGGTCCTCAAGGTTCCTTGGATAGTCCCCGCATCTCCATCTTTCGGGGCTATTGTCTTCCTCAAGATTCTATTGAGGACCACAAAGAAGGGCTTCAGATATTTGATGTTGGGAGGAGTATAGGGCATCCTTGTGTCATAGAGGAACTTAAGCTCATCCTTATCCAAGGGTTGTAGATTGTGTATGATAAGATCATGATCCAGAGTGTGTTCAAGGTGAAGAATCCTTGCAAATTCATCATAAGTGACACTATACTTGGAACCATGAGTCATCCAAGTCAGACTGTCTCCATCACCATGAGCAAAGTAGAGCGTTGAGTAAAATTGGGTGATGATCTCATTGTTCCAGTCATTCTCAAAGGAAAGCAATTCCTTCAATCCGTGCCTATCCAGAGCCTCAACCACCTCATGAAAAGCAGGATACTTCTTCGATTGCAGGTATCCAATGTTCACCCATCGACTCTCCACAACGGGATTCTTCATCTTCATGTACACGTGCTCGTAGTAGTCGGCATGGAAGTTGCTCCAGAATCTTGGGTCAGAGCATTGCCTAGGTTGATTATACACATTAATCTTCCTGAAGCTATCAGCTAGCTCACCCCCTTTTCTGGTGAAATCCTCACTCGAACGCTGCCTGTTGCGGTGACTGGGGTTTTTCATCTTCAGGGGCCCAATGGGACCACTAGCAAGTCCCTTCCCTTTATTGAGAGCCCTCTTTGGCCCTGATGAGCACCCATCAACTTTTCCTTGGGCCTTTTTGACAACAACCTTCCTCTTCTTAGGCAAATTGTCGTCAGAGGGTGGAGAGTGGACATTGACATCATGTCTTTTCATCATGTACCTCTCCTTGGCTCTCCACGCTCTTTCGTGTTCAACTTCTTCATCGACGTGGAAAGAGCTGTCATTTGAGATTGAAGACATCGTGCCTAATAAGGAGTTCATGGATTAGATAAGAATGAACCAAGGATCGAGGTCAAATTAGGGATTCAGATGTTAGAGACTGGACTTGTTCGGGTTCAGAGTGCGGACTTGTCCGTCGTACTGGACTTGTCCATATCTGAGTGCGGTAATAGTCCGACCTGGCATAAGAACCCTAATGATTTCCTTGAATTCCAAAACTTCTATCTAAGGATACAAAATGACAGGAAGGTGGTAGGCATACATCTATGAAGCCAATGTACAACCTTGGAATCAAAGGAAACGAGCTTGAACGAGAAAAGTTGAGATTTTGGTTTTAGGGTGAAATTTACCGAGATTTGAAGATTCGCGTTGAGGAAGCTAGAATCTGTCTGGAGGGGAGGATCAACTCGTCAAGGAGAGGATTTCCCACAGAGAAAGCTTGGTTTTTGAGGGCTCAACTCGAAGGTCTCTTCAGGGGGCTAGGGTTTAGGAGAGAAGAGGAAAGGTGAGGGAGAGCTAGTGGAGGGTGGTTTGAAATTTTGATTTGGGCCGACCAGCCGCTTATATACACGGCCGACCGGACTAGTCCGGTCAAGGAGGCGGACTAGTCCGGTGCCCCTGGAAAACCTAAGTCTTTTGAGATAATTAATAGTGATCCAAGGACAATTGTTTTGCAAATAATCTTGGTAATTATGACCAATAGGCAATCAATAAAGAAAAGTGGTCATAAACTGCAAGATTTCTTCATTAAAATAATTTTCTTAGAAGAAAAAGAGGTGAGGAGCAGTTTTTAACAATAAAATGCGATGTTTGAAGTTTCAATCTGGTATGCAACGTTTCAAGCCACATTTCGAGAGTCAAGAATATTAAGTTCATTTCTAAGCTCACAAAACCTTTTCTCATCTAATGGTTTGGTGAAAATATCCACAAGTTGTTTTTGAGTCCTAACATGTGAAATAGCAATGTCACCTTTTAATGAATGATCTCTAAGAAAGTGATGACGGATATCTATGTGCTTAGTTCTTGAGTGCTCTACAGGGTTGTGTGCAATTTTTATAGCACTTTCATTATCACATAGAAGCGGGATATGGCTAAGATTGTAGCCGTAGTCCCTAAGAGTCTGTCACATCCAAAGTAGTTGTGCGCAACAGCTACCGGCTACAACATACTTTGCTTCCGCTGTGGAAAGAGCAATGGAGTTTTGCTTTTTAGATCACCAAGAAACTAGGGACCTACCAAGAAATTGACAAGTCCCTGACGTGCTCTTTCTATCAACTTTGCATCCTGCATAGTCGGCATCGGAGTAGCCTATCAAGTTAAACATGGATCCTTTGGGGTACCAAAGGCCCAAGTTGGGTGTGTGCACAATATACCTTAGGATTCTTTTTACAGCAATTAAGTGACACTCTTTAGGTGCGGCTTGAAACCTTGCACACAAGCAAACACTAAGCATAATATCTGGCCTAGATGACCGATATACCTTCTGGTTCACATTTGGACCGTCTTCATTGAGGTCGAGATGTCCGTTAATGGCCATGGGTGTCCTGATGGGCTTGGCTTTGTCCATATTGAATTTCTTGAGAATGTCCTATGTATATTTGGTTTGGCTTATAAATGTACCTTCTATTAGTTTCTTCACTTGGAATCCGAAGAAGAACTTCAATTCGCCCATCATTGACATCTCGAAACTATCTGTCATAATTTTGCTAAATTCTTCACAGAAAGACTTGTTAGTGGATCCAAAGATAATGTCATCAACATAAATTTGACATACGAATAGATGATCATCACAATGTTTAGTGAAGAGTGTATAGTCAGCTTTACCAATTTGGAATCCATTTTGAGTCAGAAAATCTCTAAGGCACTCGTACCAAGCTCGAGGAGCTTGTTTGAGGCCATAGAGAGCCTTACGCAGTTTGTAGACATGATCGGGATACTCTTGGTCTTCGAATCCTGGTGGCTGCTACACATAGACTTCCTCCTTGATTGGACCATTTAAGAAAGCGCTTTTGACGTCCATTTGATACAGCTTAAAATTATGATGAGTAGCATATGCCAATAAAATACGAATGGACTCAAGTCTAGCTAAAGGAGCGAAAGTTCCATCGAAGTCCAAACCTTCGACCTAAGAATAACCCTTGGCCACCAATCTCGCTTTATTTCTTATTACTACTCCATGTTCATCTTGCTTGTTTCGAAAGACTTACTTGGTTCCAACGATGTTCGCCCTTGGTCTCTCCACCAGCTCCCACACTTCATTTCTTTTGAAGTTGTTCAACTCCTCTTGAATTGCCATCACCTAGTCTGGATCCCTTAAGGCTTCTTCTACCCTGTATGGTTCCAGAAAAGACACAAAAGAATAGTATTCACAGAAATTTGCAACTCGAGATCTAGTAGTTACTCCCTTAGCAATATCTCCAATGATATTGTTGACAGGATGGTCTCTTTGCACGCTCTGATGTACTCTTGGATGTGGAACTTGTGTAGTTGCTTGTTCTTCATTATCTTCATGTGCATAGTCTCCCCCTAGATCATTGCTTCCATGATTGTCTTAATCTTCTTGATCTTCCTCATCTTGATCTTGTGAAAGAGCTCCCCCTTAATCATTGCCTCCATGTTGAAGTTCATCTTGTGCATTTGAGTAAAATGTTCGCTCTTGTGGTAAGATATCACCAGGTGCCATTTTCTTCAGTGCTTCATATGGAGCTTCCTCTTTATCTAGCACACACTTATCAACTTGCTCCACTTGTGAGCCGTCGGATACATCAAACACTACGTCACGTGCTACTTCAACAAGGCCGAACACCTTGTTGAAGACACGATAGGCGTAGGCATTCGATTCTTAACCGAGCAAGAACCCTTCATCGGACTTCGAAGCAATCTTCGAGGCCCTCGGTTTCTTTTTTTAGAATAAAACATTTACAACCAAAGACTTTGAAATAATAAACATTAGGCTTTTTACCGGTAGGGAGCTCATATGGAGTTTTCTTCAGTAGTCGGTGGAGGTACAGCCGATTCGTGGCATGACAAGTGGTGTTCACCGCTTCTGCCCAAAATTGATATGACGTCTTGTATTCATCCAACATAGTTCTGGCCATTTCGATCAATGTTATGTTCTTCCTTTCGGCCACTCAGTTTTGTTGAGGGGAGTAGGGTGCTGAGAACTCATGCTTTATCCCTTCTTCATCGAGAAACTCTTCAACTTGGAGGTTCTTGAATTGTCCCGTTGTCACTTCTGATGTTCTTTATGGTTGATGAGAATTCGTTCTGAGCTCTTTTCAAGAACATCTTGAGGATTTCCTGAGTTTCTGATTTATCATACAAGAAAAATACGCTGGTAAATCTTGAAAAATCATCAACAATTACTAAACCGTATTTGTTACCGTCAATGCTGATGTACGAAATTGGACCAAAGAGATCCATGTGGAGGAGTTCCAACGGTCTTCCGGTAGTCATCACATTCTTGGCGGGGTATGGTGCTCCGACTTGTTTTCCTGCTTGACAAGCGATGCACGACCTGTCTTTTTCAAAAACCACATCCTTAAGACCACAGATTTGACCACCTTTTAGAAGTTTCTACAGATTTCTCATCCCAACATGGGCTAGCCGTTTATGCCACAGCCATCCCATGTTGGTCTTAGCAACCAAGCATGTGTTTTGTTCGGCTTTATCTTTGTTGATGTCAACAAGATAAAGCTTGCCCTTCAACATTCCCTTGAATGCAATCGAGTCATCGCTTCTTCTAAAAATGGTCACACCCTCATTAGTGAATAAACAGTTGTAAACTTTCTCGCATAGTTGAGATACTGACAAAAGGTTATAATCTAGATAATCTACATGTAAAACATTAGATAAGGTGTGTTGAGAGGATATTTCAATGTTACCGCTACCAAGAACCTTTACTTGGCTGTTGTCTCCAAAGTATATGCCTTCACTTGGATCCTTGTTATACTCGTACTCCACAAACATACCTCTCTCTCCGGTCATGTGATCTGTGCATCCGCTATCTAGCACTCATTTAGATCCACTGGAGGAGTAAGCCTGCAAAAAAGAATTATTCTTTGGTTTTAGGTACCCAAGCTTGCTTGGGTCCTCTCAGGTTAGTCACAAGAGTCTTGGGCACCCACACACAAGTTTTCAAGTTCTTGTGGCGTGGCCCTATATATTTAGCAATGACTTTTCCATATTTGGCTTTCATAAGAACATAGGAAGCATCAAATGTACGAAACAATATTTGTAAATCAGATTCATGGGATTTTTCCATAACAAAGACAATTCTATTCTTAGCATGATTAGGAGTAGACATGTGTTTGTTTCTGTCAAAACCAAGGACATCTTTGACATTAGGAGGTCTAGTGACCATATATGCACTGCGTGCATATTTGATCTTCTCCTTACCAAAGATGCCGCTTGGAGAGGCATGCATATTATGAGAAGTTGAAGTATTAGGAATAACATTCTTCTTACTAGAGCAAGTGCAAGTTCCGATTGTTGTCGAACTCATATCTTTGGAGGAAGAGCTCTTGGAGGAAGAGGAGTCACTTTGCTTGAGCGACTCAACTTGCACCTCAAGGATCTTGTTAACTTTTGACAAGTTAGCTAGTTCTTCCTTTATTGCAATATGCGAGTCCTCTAGCTTTGAGTAAGTTTCCTTACTCAAGGCTAGCTCAACCTCAAGCGACTCGTTCTTCTCTCTTTCAAGCTCGAGAAGTTTTTCAACTTCTTGATATCTCTTCCTTTCACGGATGAGCATATCTTCTTGTCAGTTAGCAAGTTCCTCCTTTTCAAATATTTCATTCGACAACATTTCCATTTTCTTTAAAGCAATTTTACTTAATCCTCTAAACATTTCTTCATTATCACTAGAGCTATCAAAGTCATCAATAGAGGAATTTAGCGTAGGAGGAGTAAGTCGAACCTTTTTCTTGCCTTCCTTAGCCATAAGGCAAGTGTGGTTGTTCATATCCCGTCCTCCCATGTTTGGGAAGAGTGTCGTTCTCATAATAGGTTTCTTGACCGTGATAGTGACTATCTCTTCTTCTTGATCGGAAGAGGACTCGTCGTTTGAGTCCCACTCCTTGCCATTGTGAGCTTGATGGGCTTGTCTTCTTTTTTCTGAAATTTTTCTTTTCTTGAGGTCTTGTTTCCTTCTTCTTTTTGTTTTCTTCGTAAGGGCTGTCCACCATGAAGTGACCATACACTCCGCAGCTGTAGCAAGTGCGTCGAGCTTTAGATTTTCCTTTATCCTTGCTTTTTCCTTCATTTGAATTGTTGCTGTGTCTTCTTTTCATCATGCGCTTGAACTTCTTTATAAAGAGTACCATTTCTTCATCATCAAGATTGGTACTCTCGTCGCTCGTATGCCCGTCGTCTTGGTCTTCATGAGTTTCTTTGAGTTTGGGTCTGCACGTTGCTTTGAGAGCAACTTCTTTCTTTTTGGAAGAGGTGAGTTCGGCTAAGTCTTTGACGTATTGAGCCTCTTTCTCCATCATTTCATGATTTATGATCTTCTCCAATAACTCATAAGGAGTCATTTTGT
The DNA here is from genome assembly GCA_036927565.1 of Tuctoria greenei. Lineage (NCBI taxonomy): Eukaryota > Viridiplantae > Streptophyta > Magnoliopsida > Poales > Poaceae > Tuctoria > Tuctoria greenei. The sequence goes on along the minus strand of JAYESD010000007.1, from coordinate 128,279,893 downwards.
GAAATCCGGGGCTTTCTCTAATCATTGAGAAAAGTGTGAAATTTCTTGGCATGAAGGCTCTAATCATTCTTTTGACCACCTCGTGATCCGTCCATTTCTTACTTCCATAGGCACAAATTTTGTTGATGAGTGCCTTCATCCGGTTGTACATGTCTTGAGGTGATTCGCCTTCTTCAATAGCAAATCTCCCCAACTCTCCTTCAAGCATCTCAATTTTAGCTTCACGAACCGACCTATTTCATTCATGAGCTATCTTAAGTGTATCCCAGATTTCTTTTGCACTTTCTAAAACATCGATCTTGGTGAATTCCTCTCTTCTTAGTGATGATGTGATCACGGCGACGGCTTGTGCGTTTTTGTGAATCTCTTGTTCTTGTTCTGGAGTGAGATCCTCATCCGTGTCTAGGATATCTATGCCTGTGCAAACAATGTGCCACAAACTAGGATTCAGGGATATTAGATGCATTTTCATGTTGTACTTCCACATGGTGTAGTCACTTCTTTCAAACTGTGGAGGCTATCCCATAGGAATGGAGAGATAGTGATTGTTTGAGTTGAGTTAGTTGTAGTTGTAAGGATATCGGGAGTAGTCGTGATGACCACTGCCGGTCGTCTTCTCTTCTTCTTTTACTTTTTGTGCTAGCATCTTTCTCGAGAGTGCCTTTAGCTGTCGCACTTCTTCATCATCATGTGGACTTTCTTTCAGCACATTGAAGGCTTTAGCTTCTTGTTCCTCCTCATTGATGCTCATCTTCAGGATATCGTTGTTCTTCTCAGAGTCCATTGATCTCTCCGAGATGTGAGTCTCGTTGGTGGAGAACCTTGCTCTGATACCAATTGAATGTGGCCTAGAGGGGGGGGGTGAATAGGCCTTTTGAATTTCCTGCACACATAATAGAGTCATCAAAAACTTGACTGACCGGACTAGTTCGGTTGTGTGGGTGGACTAGTCCGGTGTGTTGAAATATGTGAATTGATTAAGTGTTGTTTGGGAAACTAGGTTCTTTTAGCAGCGGAAATGAGAACAACAGATTCTTTGATTTAATATTATTGTATAAATGCACGCGGAAACTTATGAGCAACTTAATTGATGTTTAGTAATCAAGTGATCTAGTAAACAAAGAGTAAAGTAAATGAGGCACAAGAGACAAGTGAATATTTAGTGAGGTTCGATCTCACCACGAGATCTATGTCCTCATTGAGGAAGCTCACATAGAGCCAGGTCTCCAACCATTTCCCTCTTCAAGTCACCACAAAGGCCGACTTGATTCCACTATCACGGGTAATCACTGAGTTTGTGGGGCAACCTCACACGTTGAGGGCTCCCACGAGAATTACAACGAAAGAAGTGATCAAATACACTTGAAAGTATTACAATGCAGAGTATAAGTGTAGAAAGATCAAACCCCAAGAGCTTGCAATGAAGGAACGACGATCTCCCAATCCCGAATCCAAGTGTTCAAATGATTTGACTCTTTTTGCACCTTAGATGTGTGGGGAGATGTGTTTTGGGCTCTTGGGACAAAGTGGCGGCTCTAGGGTTTATGTTTTCAGCAGTATTCGACGTGTATGTTCTGTGGAAGGCCGTGGATTCTCTATTTATATGGTTTCCAAAAAGTTACCGTTGAAAAACCCTAATACCGGACTAGTCCGGTGCAAGTCCGGACTTGTCTGGTCATAGTGTAACTCGAAGTCTAGAAAGTCTGGCGGACTAGTCCAGTTGGAAACGGACTAGTCCGGCCTATTGTGAAAACGGACTCCAAAAAGTTCATCAGACTAGTCCAGTGGACATACGAACTAGTCCGGTCTCCAGAGATGGGAGACTCCAGAAAGTTCATCGAACTAGTCCAGTGGACACACGGACTAGTCCGGTCTCCAGAGATGGGGGACTCCAGAAAGTTCATCGGACAAGTCCGGTGGATACACGGACTAGTCTGGTCTCCAGAGATGGGAGACTCCAGAAAGTCTATCGGACTAGTCCGGTCCATGATCGGACTTGTCCGTTGCACTGTGAAAGTTAGGTTAACTTTAAAACCCTTACCCATGCGCAAAGTCGTGAGCTCTTGGAGTGTGTCTTTCATACACTCCCTATACATTTAAAATCTAATTTGTTCTTCTAAGTTCCATCAAAGTATCCCTCTTTGGACACCACTCCATTTTCACCTTTTTTGTGTGCACCGAGCTGTTTCACTTTGTTTGTCCTGCAATCATCTCAATAGTTTCATTAGGATCTCATATGTTTGTCATCAATTAGCCAAAACCCACAAGAGATATCCTAGATGCACTTACAGATAGCCCTTGAATGTCCGAGCCATTGGAGATCATGCTGTCTTCCCATTGCAAACTTAGCTCCGGGCGTGTGACACGTGGTAGTTCTGGAGTTTCCCTCCACTGGGGGATAGGTCCGGTGCTACTGGACACGTGACAGTGTTGGAGCTTCCTTGAGGAGGGAGATATGTACGGTTCTATAGGACACATGGCAGCACCAGAGCTATCGAAACGAGGGAGCAGGTCTGATTCTTCTCGACACGTGGCAGCACCAGAGCAACCCTAAGGAGTGAGACATATCCGACATTGCGGGACGTGTATCTCCTTCGGATGTCATTCACCTTGATATAGGAACTCCATGACTTTATTTACGCTACTAATAGGTACCTAGTATGCAGAGTACCGACAACTAGTAATTGGAATAATTACTTACACTAAATCTGGTCATGATCAAACTTTCTTGCTGTGTTGAACTTGTTGCATGCTCACAAGTGCTTTTAATAATGAAAAATTAATCAATCAGCTATCCACATGTTGGGCTTTTATGATCAAATAAAAAAATGATGAGAAAAGATCAAGAGAATATGCATGCATCACACTTCTTCTTTTAGGATGGCTTATCACTGCACTTAGATACGAACTTGGAATAATTTGTGTATGACTTAAACCATGTTCTTAAGCTTCTGATTGTCAAATGACATACATTTGGCTTGGTTGGTTAAAATAAGGCTAATGCGGCATATAATCTCTTGCAAATATCATACACTACAAGGATTCTGACCTGTTGCAACGATTGTACTGCAACGGATACTAAATCGTTGCAGTAAGCTTGGCTTTTTGCCACGATTCACTAGTTCGTGGCACTAGGATCTATCGCCTCGGAACAGAATCGTTGCATTAGGATCTATTGCCACGAATTACTGGTTCATGGCGTTACAGGATCTATCGCCACGGACCACAATCGTTGCATTAGGATCTGTTGCCACGAATTACTGGGTCATGGCGTTACATCTTTATTGCCACGGAACACAATCGTTGCATTAGGATATGTTGCCATGAATTACTGGTTCATGGTGTTACAGCTTTATTGCCACAGAACACAGTCGTTGCATTAGGATCTGTTGCCACGAATCAACAAAGACCGTAATGCAACGAAATAGAATCATTGCATTAGGATGTGTTGCCACGATATTCTGGTTCGTGGCGTTAGTATCAATGGCCACGAACCCTAATCGTAGCAATTAGGATGTGTGGCCACGATTCAATTTTTCGTGGCGTCAGGATGCTAATGCAACGAAACACAATCGTTGCATTAGGATCTGTTGCCATGAATCACTAGTTCGTGGCATCAGGATGCTAATACAATGGACCACAATCATTTCATTAGGATCTGTTGCCACGAATTACTGGTTCGTGGCGTTACATGATCTATCGCCATGGACCACAATCGTTGCATTAGGATCTGTTGCCACGAATTACTGGTTCGTGGCGTTACAACTTTATTGCCACGGAACATAATCGTTGCATTAGGATTTGTTGCCACGAATTACTGGTTCATGGCGTTATAGCTTTATTGCCACGGAACACAGTCGTTGCATTAGGATCTGTTGCCACGAATTAGCAAAGAGTTGCATTTGGACCGTAATGCAACGAAACAGAATCATTGGATTTGGATGTGTTGCCACGATACTCTGGTTTGTGGCGTTAGTATCAATGGCCACGGACCCCAATCGTAGCAATTAGGATGTGTGGCCACGATTCAATTTTTCGTGGCGTTAGTATGCTAATGCAACGAAACACAATCATTGCATTAGGATTTGTTGCCACAAATCACTAGTTCGTGGCGTCAGGATGCTAATGCAACGGACCACAATCGTTGCATTAGGATCTGTTGCCACGAATTACTGGTTCGTGGCATTACAGGATCTATCACCACGGACCACAATCGTTGCATTACGATCTTTTGCCACGAATTTCTGGTTCGTGGCGTTACAGCTTTATTGCCACGGAGCACAATCGTTGTATTAGGATCTATTGCCACGAATTACTGGTTCGTGGCGTTACAGCTTTATTTCCACGGAACACAGTCGTTGCATTAGGATCTGTTTCCACAAATCAGCAAACAGTTGCATTTGGACTGTAATGCAATGAAACAGAATCATTGCATTAGGATGTGTTGCCACTATACTCTAGTTCGTGGCGTTAGTATCAATGGCCACGGACCCCAATCGTAGCAATTAGGATGTGTGACCACAATTCACTTTTTCGTGGCGTCAGGATGCTAATGCAACGAAACACAATCGTTGCATTAGGATGTCTTGCCACGATTCACTGGTTCGTGGCGTCAGGATGCTAATGCAACAGACCACAATCGTTGCATTAGGATCTGTTTCCACGAATTACTGGTTCGTGGTGTTACAGGATCTATCGCCACGGAACACAATCGTTGCATTAGGATTTGTTGCCACGATACTCTAGTTCATGGCGTTAGTATCAATGGCCATGGACCCCAATCGTAGCAATTAGGATGTGTGGCCACGATTCACTTTTTCGTGGCGTTAGGATACTAATGCAACAAAACACAATTGTTGCATTAGGATGTCTTGCCACGATTCACTGGTTCATGGCGTTAGGATCTATCGCGACGGGACCACAATCATTGCATTAGGATGGAGCTACATGAAGTTGCATCCGAGGACACGGCTTGTATACTCCCATTCAGTGCTTCCATCCGTGCTCCTACTTAAGTGTCATGATGTTATTGGCCCTTTCATTTACCTAACATAATGTCCGATTTAACTTCAACCAATTAGATGATGACACATAAGCATGGAGTACGCATGGAAGCACAAACGGGAGCACCGAAGTTGCATCCCCAGATGGTTGCCACATACGTTCACGCTCCAAATCTTACAGCCAAGGGCGCACTGCACGGTTCCCGCGACTGTACCACCCTGCCCTGATGATTGCCACGTACGCAAGTGCACCGAATCTTGTAGGGCGCACGGGCACACACGAACTCCATGTCTGAACTTTGCTCAGCGATCCGAATAACTCGGCGCTCGGCGTGCACGATCGATCATCATGCGCACGAATAATATTATGAAATTATCAACTTTGAAAATTCAATAATCTCAATCAAGTTTCATCCAACCTACCAACGAAAAATTGGATCGTCCAGTCCATCCAACCAAATGTTAATTTGGATGATCCAAGACATAAAGAAATGGATGATCTATATCCAATCGAACTTCGATGTCAAACCAAACGCAATTGATGACTAAGCACTTTGTCACATGTCACTAGAGTGTACGCACAAATGACAAATACACGGCCTCAACACCAGGTTTAGGGTGCATCATGGACTAACCACATGACCCGAACAAACACTCACGTAATTACCATACACTTGCAAGAGCAACCATCTGGCCGCATCCACCAACGCATCCCGACCCTGCGAAAGGATGACAAGTAGCGGCAGGTGAACACGTTGCAGCGGCGGCGCAATGGAAAACGGTGGCAGCGGACGGTGACGTACCTGGATGTTGGCGTAGTCGACCTCGCACATCTTCCGCGAGTTCACCTTCCGCGGCGAGCTGAACCACACTGACAGGAACTCCTCTGGCGATGTGACGTTGACAAAGCAGTAGCCCTTGTTGGCCTCGGACCTTGGCAAATGCAACAAACGAGGTTAAGTATAAATCAGTAAAAGACCGGAGCTTGATTAGTATAATCATATATTTCAAAGCATAGGCGTGGTACTTGAAGCCAAATGGAACGTGAATAAAATCATAAAACCGACTTGATGCGGCCAACTGCAATTTTCGTGTTCTCCTCAGCACAGTGCTGATCAATGATTTTCATTACTTTTTGCCTCCTGATGACTCAGTGCTGGACTAATGACGCTGATGATCCGCAACATACTCAACGATGTAAAACATCAGGTATTAACGCATCAACAAATATGAGGGGGAGAATACCAACGTGTAGATTTAAAAGTATGTTGCGGATCATCAGCGTCCTCAGTCCAGAAGCAGGGTAGAAGCGGCGCTGTGGCTGCCGCGAACTCGAGAACGGATGAGGAGAAGGCTCATCGCCAACGGATCAAGGGGACGAAAGCTACACGACCGCTATGGGTGATGAGCCTTCCCCTCGATCCGTCCTTGAGTCAGGGGCGGGCCGGCGGTGGGGGCGCAGGGGCGGCGGGCCGACGGTGGAGCCGGGGGCGCGGCGGCGGGGGCGCGGCAGTCGACGTTGTGCGGCAGGGCTGCAGAAAATTTATTTCCGCCCGTTTAGGCCCAGAGCCGGGCCTGCCTTTAAGACCATCTGTAGTGGTTCACGGTAAAGCGGTGATGGGACGCGGAGCGGTTCCAATTGAATTCAATGATGTGCATGCGGGATGCATAACCTCTGCAGTACTGCAGGTGCAGTAACAATCAGTAACATGTGGGCCCCACGGTTAGTCGGACCCTCATGTCAGTGACTGTAACTGCACATGCAGTACCACAGGTGATTTCAACGCCTGCGCTGCGCGCGTCTAAGGTGCCTCGGTGACTGGCGCGCACGTAAGCTCGGTGCGCCTGGTCGCATCAGCCGCCTGTACAAATGGCTACGGCTTGAACGAAGGACGAAACCTTATGCGGCAAACAGCAACGTATATACTCCCTCCGCCCCAACTCAACTCTATTTCTGTTTTGGTCGAACTAATTACCTTTTACAAATGATTTATATGGAATTTATTAACTTCAATAACATGTAGTACTAGATTGTATATTATGGAAATATTTTCATGGTGAATCTAAAAGTACAATTCTTGTATGCTAAAATAGATCAAAATTGCGTAAATCTGAAAGATAGATTTGACAAAACCTAAGACTTCCCTTTGAAAAAGTTTTATACTTTACATTAGTTTTACATATGTAATATGCACATAGGATATATCACTAAATAGTATTTCAAAAAAAAAACATGCAGGAGAAATATGTATATCCCATATATATGCTACTACTACGTAAATTAGGGGTGGGCAAATAAAGCGAGACCGAAAAACCGAAACTGATAAAACCAAGACCGGAATTGAAAAGACCGAAATATTGGGTATCAGGTACTTTTCGGGTAGCAAATATAAATAACTGAAAAATAAATGTCGGGTTCGGACGGATGAATTCATTGTGGAGCTACATGTCACGTACTTAATTATAAAAATCATCATCTTCGCTGTCGTCCCCCCACAATGGAGCTACATGACCATGATTGGTATATGTATCGTCGTCGTCGTCGTCTTCATTTTCTGATGCAACTCCATCTACCTCAAACTGATCACCTGACGTTGTCATTATAAGAGTGGAAGCATCGCCGCTGGCTCCCTCAATGTCATTCCTAGCCCATGCGGTCGTATCCTCATTATTGATATCATCAGTAAGCAGATCATCATGAAATGTCTCAGCCTCCATCGTCTCAGTCAAATTATTTTTACTGTCTCCAGGGGCATGGCAAAAAGGTTTTGTGGCTTCATTTTAACAATTGTAGCCCATTTAGGATGCTTCACACTTGGAACATAAAAAACTTGTTCTGCTTGGGTGGCTAGAATGTAAGGCTCATACTGGAATCGAAACAGAGTAGTGTCAACATCTATCATTCCGTATTGATCCTTTTTGTAGCCTCTGCTTTGGTTTTGACTGCTTCCAAAAGGCCGATCAAACCATTCACACTGAAATAACAGAACCTCTTGATTTTTTTCAAAATCAACAACAATGATTTTCTTGATTACTCCAAACCAATCATGATCAGTGCCCCGAGCAACAATACCACTGTTTTGGGTCCGTAAATCTTTTTCCACATCTACAGTGCGAAGAAGAAGCCATTGATGAATAACCGACTAACTCATCTCTATGGCATTTATCAACATCACGAGAATGAATCTTTTTCAGTTCTTCAATATGCTCACTGAAAAGGGTACAAAATTAAATTAGCCATCTACAATAAGCCATATATATAGTATACAACATCTGAGTTATACATTATTACTTGATCCATGGAGCGGCCTCTTCAACGTTAGTAATAAGATAATGCCTGATGTTATGTAGTTCCACCATAGTAAGTTGGTCCCATTTATACCCTTTTTTAGAATTATCAACTTCTGTAAATATGTTAGAATTATCAACATAAGGTTCATTTGTATCTGCAGCTTCATGATGTTCTGGCCTATTACGCTTGGTGCTGATGTTATCCAAAAACTGACTACAAAAAGTCATACACTCTTCGCAATATATCCCTCAGCTATAGAACCCTCCGGGTGATCTTTGTTACGTACATACCTCTTCAGTGTACCAAGGTACCTCTCAATTGGATACATCCATCTGTAAGAAACAGGTCCACCCAACCGTGCTTCTTCGGCAAGATGGGTTGGAAGATGAACCATGATATCAAAGAAAGCGGGAGGAAACAAAATCTCAAGCTTACAAATTGTTTCTGGAATTTGTTTACTCATCTTGTCCAAATCTGGTTCCGCCAATTCTTTAGAATAAATTCCAGAAAAGAATGTGCTAAACTCAATTAAAGGTGCAACAACCTTTTCAGGCAATATGTTACATATTGCAATAGGAAGGAGCTTCTGAAATATAATATGGCAGTCATGAGTTTTTAGACACGATACCTTACATGCTTTTATCTCCACACATCTCTTGATGTTTGAGGCATAACCATCGGGCACCTTCACATTCCCCAAAAACTTGCACAAGGTGGTCTTCTCATCTTTGCCCAAAGTATATAATGCTGGTGGGAATGTGTACTTGCTCTTTATGAACTTCGGATGTTGATCTGGCCGTATACCCATATCCTTCATATCAAGACGAGCTTGTAGACTATCTTTTGTTTTACCATCCATAGCAAGCAATGTCCCCAATATGCTATCACAAATGTTTTTCTCAATGTGCATGACATCCAAGTTATGCCTTATTAGCAATGTCTTCCAATAAGGGAGGTCAAAAAATATACTTTTCTTCTTCCAATTATGCCATCTATTTTCCTCGATGTGCTTTCTCTTATTATTCGTCGATCCAAAACTCACTTGATCAAAACACTCGTATTGTTGGAGTACTTTGTCACCAGAGAGTGATGTTGGAGCCTCTCTATTCTCTGCCTTGTTGTTGAAAGAACCTTTGTTTCAACGCCATCTGTGATCCTGAGGTAGGAAACGACGATGACCCATGTAACAATGCTTTCGTCCATATTTCAACCAGAAGACCTTTCAACCATGCCGCATTGGTCTGGCCTGGCGGCCTCACGACGGAGCTCATCATCCACCTGGATCACTACCTCGACTATACGCCGCCGGTCCACCTCAACTCCTCGGCCTCCTTGTCATCAGGCGACTCTTCTGACGGACACTCCTTGGTGTCCTCGAACTCTTCGGGGGACACCTTCCCGCGGTCGAAGAGATTCAACTGGCGGCGTGGGGAAGTGGATGAGCCGGATAAACAGCTCTTTTAGTATGGCTACCAAAGTGTCCTAGATCATGTGTTACGTTTCGTATGGAAACTAAAAATCCTTTACAAATCCTATCCTTCAAAGGGAGCCTATGTTTGAGAGGATTACGACTGGATTAATTTCCGTGAAAATATTTCCTGTTTAACATTTCAGTTGTCCTTCCTTTTTTCAAACATTTTCTTCCTCGTATTGTCTTCACTTTTTTCTTTCCAGTCCTAGCTACCGGCCTGTTGCATTTTCCTGTTACTACTACTTTACAGACCGCTTTGCGGGCCCCGCTGCGGGCGATCTCCTGACAACTCCACCAGTTTGGGGACAAGGAGGGTTTGGCGATCGGAAAATTCGAACTAATTTTTCACAAATAGTACATCCATGAACAAGAACACCAAGTACATTTAACTTAAAAACATTACTCCATCCGTCCCAAAATACTACTTGTCCCTTTCGATGGAGGGAGTATCTCCGTCCCAAAATACTTGTCGCTTTGGATGGAGGGAGTATATCACAAACACAAGAAAATATAAACTACAACTAAAACCATGAAATGAAAAACTACAACTAAAAACATGAAACGAAAAATTACAACTAAAAACATGAAAAGAAAACACCTAAATACTACTCTACTCGGCCTCCACCTCCTCCTCCTCGGGTGGGTCCTTGGGCTCCTGACCCTCCTCTAGCGCCTCGGGCTCCGGCGGCGGAAGGTGACCCAGTCTCAAGGCCGCCGCCACGACGAGGTTGCGATGACCCGCGACGCCGAGCTCGGCCGCCATCGTCTCCCAGAGGGAGTCGAGACGAGAGGCCACGTGCGAGAGGCCGAAGACGTAGTGGCCCGTGGTGTCTATTCCAATACTTTGTGGAAGGGTACTGAGCCCAAGGCGTTCCATGGAGTGAGATGTATCCATAAATACATCTCGGGCCATGTTGAACAGGAGGGTATCCTTCACGCGCGGCGGCGAGGGGGGGTCCAGCCGCGGCCGCTTACCGGCGGCCGGGTCCCTCGGCGGGCTCGGTGGCGGAGGGTTGCTCGAGCTCGAAAGCATTTTCTATATACTAGCCGCAGCTAGGTTTTGTGGAGAGAAGAGAGGATGTTGGAACGGTTGTGCCGAAAAGACGATGGCGCGGGTGACCATCTTATACTCCCTCCGTCCCAAGTAAATATCTTCACAGGCGGTTGGTACTTAATAACCTTCTAAGAAGATGTTTATCTCAGGCGGGTATTACTTACCAACCGTCTAGGATAATGCCCGATACTGTTCTTCAGTTTCCTTATCCCTTGCTTCTTTTTTATTTAGATTCCAATATAAATACTCACACATGTTTAGATTCTGCAAATTGTGTCCAAATTAGATGATTCTTTCTTCTACATTTGTATAAAATTAACATCTACCACCTGAACAAAATATTTTAAAACTTGTATAGCTAACATTGTAATGTTTTGGTAAATATCAAATTAATTTCTACTCACATATTATTCACATTTGTGTATCTCAAAAAAAAGATCCTTCACTCAAATTTGTTTGTATGAACATATTTGTATCATTTATACATGTATGAATTTTTTTAAATTTTTTTAAAAGCATTCCAACTTGTCAAACTTCAAATTATCCATCATTCTAACTAAATGCTCATATACATATGAGGCATTCATCAAATTATGAACACACACTGATTCAAAAAAAATTAATAAAATCTAAAAAAATTCATAGAGGTTGGTATGATGAGTAAAAATGTCCACTAAAAAAATAAATGAAAAAGGCATTATATTCATCAAGATAGAAAAATGAAAAATATCATTTGTTGTATGTTTTTTATGTTCTGACCGATTTCAAAAGATTTATGAAGTGAAATTTAATGGTAACTTTTACTTATCAATAATATTACAAGAAAGTGGAATTTTGCCTTTTTAAAGGACCCACATTTAATCAAGAATATTAATTAAGAAGAAGTAAATATCTTCACAGGCGGTTGGTACTTAATAACCTTCTAAGAAGATGTTTATCTCAGTCAGGTATTACTTACCAACCGTCTGAGATAATGCCCGATACTGTTCTTCAGTTTCCTTATCCCTTGCTTCTTTTTTATTTAGATTCCAATATAAATATTCAAACATGTTTAGATTCTGCAAATTGTGTCCAAATTATATGATTCTTTCTTCTACATTTGTATAAAATTAACATCTACCACCTGAACAAAAAATTTTAAAACTTGTATAGCTGACATTGTAATGTTTTGGTAAACTAATTTCTACTCACATATTATTCACATTTGTGTATCTCGTAAAAAAAAAGATCCTTAACTCAAATTTGTTTGTATGAACATATTTGTATCATTTATACATGTATGAATTTTGTTAATTTTTTAAAGCATTCCAACATGTCAAACTTCAAATTATCCATCATTCTAACTAAATGCTCATATACATATGAGGCATTCATCAAATTATGAACACACATTGATTCAAAAAAAAATTTAAAAAATCAGAAAAAAATCATAGAGGTTGGTATGATGAGTAAAAATGTCCACTGAAAAAATAAATGAAAAAGGCTTTATATTCATCAAGATAGAAAAATGAAAAATATCATTTGTTGTATGTTTTTAATGTTCTGACCGATTTCAAAAGATTTATGAAGTGAATTTTAATGGTAACCTTTACTTATCAATAATATTACAAGAAAGTGGAATTTTGCCTTTTTAAAGGACCCACATTTGATCAAGAATATTAATTAAGAAGAAGTAAATATCTTCACAGGCGGTTGGTACTTAATAACCTTCTGAGAAGATGTTTATCTTTGACGGGTATTACTTACCAACCGCCTGAGATAATCTTCTTCTCAAACGAGTTTGAATTACCAACCGCCTAAGATAATTACCTTATGATACCCGAGTCTGAGGAACATGATGAACACACTACACATCCATTCATTCACACAGTTGAAGAACACACAAGATACTCATTCATCAACAATATTCAATCACACATCTCACAAAAGAACACACAAGATACACAAGTAATATTCAGTCACATAGATGAACAAAGATAGATTTCATTCATTAACAATATTTACAAAACAGAAGCAACTAAAAACAACAAAGAAACATTAATTAAATCCTACTCCTACTCCTACTCCTCTTCCTCCTCCTCGTCCTCCAGCGCCGGTGCAATAGGGGCCGGTTGCACCGGCTACACCGGATGCACCAGCGGTGCAACCCCGAGGTTGCTAGCTGTCGCCTCCACCAGCGTTCTGCGGCCCTCGGGGCCAAGAACCTGGGCCATCATCGTGAAAAGAATGTCGAGACGATCAGCCACCCCCGTGAGGGCATAGAGGTAGTGGCCGATGATACCAATTCTAGTATACTCTGGAAGGGTACCCAGGCCCAAGGCACTCATGGCGCGAGACGTATTGTTGTACGCCTCTTGCGCCATGAGGAGGCGCTGCTGGGTGTTGAACCTCTTGGGGGAGCTGCAACATAGTTTCTTGCAAGGTGGCTCCTTCGGAGGGCGTGGCGGCGGAAGGTCGGCCATAGTGGTGTTGGGTCGTCGGAGCAGAGGAAGACGAAGAAAAGAAGAGGATTCAAAGTGAGCGACGCGCTTGTGGAGAACTAACGGGTGATAGCGCGTCTTTAAGGCCACGCGGAGTGGAAGATGGAGCAGTTAGTTTACCGCCCATTGAAAGGTCGCGCCTCGGGGAAAAGAAAGGTCGCGCACGGTCGTCGACACGTCTTCACAGGAGGTTGGTGAGGGGTCTTTATGTAGGCGTTCATCAAATTATGAAAACACATTGATTCAAAAAAATTTAAAAAAATCTGAAAAAATTCATAGAGGTTGGTGTGATGAGTAAAAATGTCCACTAAAAAATAAATGAAAAAAGCATTATATTCATCAAGGTAGAAAAATGAAAAAAAGAATTTGTTGTATGTTTTTTATGTTCTGACCAATTTCAAATGATTTATGAAGTGAAATTTAATGGTAACCTTTACATATCAATAATATTACAAGAAAGTGGAATTTTGCCTTTTTAAAGGACCCACATTGAAGTAAGAATATTAATTAAGAAGAAGTAAATATCTTCATAGACGGTTGGTACTTCATAACCGCCTGAGAAGATGTTTATCTTGGATGTTACTAACCAACCGCCTAATATAATTTTATCTTCTCAGGCGGTTGGTAAGTAAAACCCGCCTGAGGTAACCATCTTCTCAGACGGTCGGTACTTAAAATCCGCCTGAGAAAATTGGAGTTTATGTATACCCTCGGCAGCGTAGGAAAAACCTAACCCGGGCGAAACACTTAGACGCCGTTAGGCTGCCAAGATTTCGTTTGCCACCAAGTGTTCGCCCTCGTCACTTCCAGGTAGGCCGCCGAGCTTCGCCGTCACCGCCGAGCTTCGCCCTAGTCACTTCCAGGTACGCCATCATCGCTGAAAAAGAGTGTCTCTTCTCGCCTGCAGCTACCTCGCCTCGCCTCACCTCACCATCCAAATCCAAGTGCCACACTTTGCGATTCTTGATACTAGAAAAAGGCTGGAGGATTCGCTTTTTGTCCCTTGCTTGATCAGTTATAGGTCCGGAGCTAGGCGCCGCCTAGTAAACCTCAAGAACGTGGTCGCCATTCTGAACGAAGCTAGCCTATTTAGAATAAGAAGATAAAATTGCCATTGCTGGTGAGCAACTTTAACATGCTTGTCACCCTCGCAATGTATAGGAACCTTTTGGTCAGTCGCCTTAAACCCTAGAATGCCTTATCAAATCCTAGAATGCTTCCATCTTTTTCTTCATGCAACACTTCATGTAGAGTTAATATGCCATTTATTAGATTTTTTGTCTTATTAGTTCTAGCATGGAAAGCCCTAAGAAGACTGGTCCTGGTAGTAAAAATAAAGAAGACAATATGGAGTTTACTGACTCCAGCAGTTCAGGCTCCTATCACAGTCTATCGGATCCTTTTCTGAATATAAAAATTAAAAAGACTTCAGTGGATCTAGACCCGGAATATGATCTTGCCGAGGAGGTATGGATCACGAATCTTAACTTTAGCAGTTCAAGTTAATGTTGGTTGTCAAGTAAACGAAGTCTTATAATTTTTTTTACCTAGATTAATCGCGAAGACAATGAGGTGACATTGGCTCCTAAAACCGCAGAAGGTTCTCCAATGGACGAATCCTCAACTTCACTCAAGTGGAAACGAGGGCAACGAGGTCCCAATAAGGGTCCATTGGACCGCATCATGTACATAACAAGGGTCGGTTCAGGTGGGCTTCCCCAAGAACCGCTGGATTCAGTTACCAAGTACCGTAATGCATGCAATTTTCTTGTTAGGGAGGTTGTGCCTATCACAACCGAGAATTGGAGGAAATTACCCGAGCAGACCAAGAATGAGTTGTGGGAAAGGATAAAGAAAAATTCAAGTTTCCGAAAGGCACAGAAGAAGCTGTAAAGAAAGCAACATTGGTCTCTTGCAGCAAGAAGTTTTGATGCTGGAAGAGTGAAATGAATGCTTATGTTAAGGCCGATAAGGTCCCTAGCCCGAGGAAGATGGGAAAAATCACACAAGGGAGGGCAAACTTGAAAAGCCCGACTCTCTGAATGAAGTAGAGGATAAAATGAAAGAAGTAATTGAAAAGTAACAGAAGGGTCTCTTCAAGCCGAAGAGGGAGAATGACCAACTTACCGCTATCTTAGGAAACCCTGAACACAGCAAACAGGTTCGAGCGGTCTCTTCTCAAATGTCTTGGCTAGATGGTTCCCCTAAAGATAAAGACACATATAGAAGATGTGAGAAGTTTAAGAAAACACTTGATGAAATGATTGATCAAAAGGTCAAAGAAAATATGCAAGAAATAATGGAACAACTTAGACAATCGGGACAATTAGTGGCACCGAGTATAGTGATGGTTCCGGTGCAAAAGGAGCAATTAGTATCTCCAACTGCCTACCATAGCAGCGTTGGTTTCGTGCCAGGCTCAGGGTCAACCCATAAGTTCCATGTCGATGATATTGCTAACGACAAATCTTGTCGTCTTCTTGTCCCAATAGGCAGAGCAGGGAACAAAACCAAACAGGTTGCCACTGCTATGGCAAAGCCTGATCGTGACTTCAACGGGAATCCACTTCCGTGTATTATGTTGTGGTGCAAGTTCTTCAGATCATTGATAATGATTATGAAGATTATGAAATAGACCATGTCACACCTAAGGGGATCGCGACTCTGGGGCAGGCTGTCAACCAATTAATCCTTTGGCACCAACGCGATATCGTGTTGGACGATGAGCCAATTTCTAGCCCCGTCGCATCTCCAAATACTACAACCCCATCTTCTAAGGCGAAAGTGCATGAAGATCCACTCCCAGCCCAGGAAGATCCACTCCCCCTATGTCTCAGCAAGGATCCATGAGCAACAAGTTGGACAAACACTTCAAGCAGTACCAGAGCAAGCTGTTGCTAGTAAAGAGCAACCAGTTGAGCAAGAGCTTGTAGTAGTACTAGAGCCAACTGATGGGAGTAAAGAGCAATCAGTTGAACAACAGGTTCAACAACAAGCCAGTGTCCAACTTCCGACGACTACTCCTCAATCATCAGTGCCTATCAAAGTTACCTCATACGAAAATAGGAAACCTTCATCAGAAGTGTCAAAATATTTGGAAACTATGAAGGAAAATATTATAAAATCGAGTGCATCTCGTTCTTCTCATGAGCCATCATTAGGAGATATCGAGGAGTGGGAAGAAGACGGTGTCATGTATAATCGACGGACAGATTTAGTTAAACCAGGAGTTCCAATATACAAGCTTGAGGATGTTCCTCCTGAATTTAAGAATGGGAAGCCGTTCATGACATCCATACAACTTAGCAAACAACCCGTCCAGCTTAGAAAAATGCATGAGTGGTACATCCTTGCCAGCACAAAATATGGTCTTAATTGCGTCACATTTCGTATTCCAAAAGAAGCATTCTAGAGCACTGGAGTGGATAGACGAGTCATTTTATTTGAAGAGCTGCATGCCCTTTTCCATCGGGGCATGCTCGAAATCAACCTGCTGCTCGTCTGGTGCTTGTAAGTGCTCTAATATTTTGTATTTGCTTTTCTTACTACACGCATACGCATTTCATGAGATTATAACAATTCTGGACTTCTTCAATAGGATGCAATACATGGATAATGAAAAGTTGGAGTGCAAGACAGGTATCCTTGACCCTATTAGGATTGCAAAGGTGCTATTCGACGTCCAGGCGGATTGAGACTCAGCACATTTCAAACACATGTAAAAAAAGATTTTGAAAAAGCAATTGCAAAATTTAAGAAGGAAGGACAGAAGTTGCAGCTTACATAGGACATGCGATGTTAACTTTGTCAGAGACTGCATGGACCTCGTAAAGGCTCCATACCACTTCGAGTAAGTTCGACACATGACATTGAAATAGCAATTATTGGTAATTGTTAACACGTGTGTTTGTATGTTTGCAGTAATCACTACATAATGATCGTCATCAAGCCAACGCAGGGAATGGCAATAGTCCTGGACTCGGCCGATTTCTCACCAGATCGTTACAGAGATTTCCTTTCCATTTTGAAATTGTACGTTTATTCAGTAATTTTAATTTACGCACATTTAGAATGTGTTGACAAGTTTTATATGACATTTCTTGTATTACAACGCTTGGTGGTTTTACTCAGAACGGCTTGGCGGTGAGAGACCTTCCAATACGAATGCATTGGACGTTAAAACGTATTATGCTTGTCCGAAGCAGCCTGCTGGGAGTGTCTTATGCGGGTATTATGTATGCGAGCATCTTCGGACCGCCGGCGTATATAGAGTGAATCGTGAGGATGTAAGTTATCCTTAATGTCGATACCTTATTTTCTTACTTTTGTGTTTCATTTCCATTGTAACTAGCATAGTTTAATACTTATATTCTCTGCTGTTCAATATTACAAAAAACATTATTTTAATATTTTGATTCCAACTTCAAAATTCAATTGCTTATAGTACAACTGCTCCAAAAATACCAAATAAATTCTTGTATACTCTCACTTTGATCTATACTTTGAAATTGTTCAAACCAATACATTCTAAACCTTGTTATGTGTTATATTGCAGCACACGAAGAATCTGAATGAAGAATGGCCGGTTTGTAGAAGTATTCCTAGTGGAGGAGCCGACAGGATTGCTGCTGTACTCTGTCAATTTATTCGTCACAAAATTTTGCACAAAAGAGGGGAGTTCTTTGATGAGGATGGTGCAGCAGCTGATGTGCCAGAACTTTGCGACTATGCCAATAGAAACAGGTTTTAGTGAAAACTTGTAAACTTTGTGATGAATTGTATCTGTAACTTGTACATATGTATATTGTTTTAGTGAAATTGACTTCTGTGATGATAATATTGTTGACTTTTGTTCTGTGATGATATTATTGATTTTTGTTCTGTGATCATATTGAATTGACCTGGAAATTAGAAATAACAGCAGTAGTACTGCATAGGTTATAACTTATCACATGCGGTTATTAACCAATGGCTACGCATGTCTGTGAAAAACAATTATCAAACACGGCTAGATACAAGTAAAGAACCATCTGTGATAACCTAATTATCTCAGGCAGTTACTGTTATGGTAGAAACCGGTTACAATAAAAGGTCTTCACAAAGGAACAATGACATTGAGTTCATTAACATAAAACAATACTACTACAAAACAAGAAAAACAACATCACGAAACAAGAAAACCAACATCACAGACCCTTTCTTCCTCGCGATGAGGGCGCGCGCGCGGCGCCGCCGTGGCGGGCTCGCCGGGCCCGGAGATCTCGCCGCTGGCCTTTCTAGTGTGCCAAGTAACTGATGCGCCACACGAGGTCTGCGGAGAAGTTAAGAAGCCGTGGTGCAGGGACGCGTGCGCGACGTTCCACATGGATACAAGAGAGGGACTGAAATCCCCTGCAGTACTGCAGGTGCATTAGAAGTCACTGAAATGTGGGTCCCACAGAGCATAGGGCCCACATGTCAGTGACCTCTAATGCACCTGCAGTACTGCAGGGGATTCGGTTCCACAAGAGAGACGGAAGGATCTCTGAAGATCGTCTTCCACAGTGGATTAATTGCGTCGCACGAGGTCTGCAAAGAGTTCAATGCGCGGAAAAAGAACCGCTCCCTCATCTACTTCGCACAGAACATATATAAGACCATCTGCAGCGGTTTCCTCTAAAACTTACTCTATCTCTCTAAACTTTGAGTATATCTTCTATACTTCTAGCATTTGTCTCTAGACACTTACTCTATACTTCCAGTAATTTACTCTATATTTACAGTCCAGTAAGCTTTTCAGTGAACCACTGCGGATGGTCTAAGGCGCGTCGTCGGTTATGTACAAGCACAGAACTTTTGCACTCCTTTCTTCTTCTTTCATCGTTCCACCTCCTAGCCCGGTGCCGACGAACCACCACAGCCATGGCCAACCTTCCGCCTCCTAGCCCGCCGAGGCAGCCACCCTGCAAGCGGATATGCTGCAGCTCCCCCGAGAGGGTGAACGATGACCAGGGCCTCATTATGGCGCGAGAGGCGTACAACAGTACGTCTCGGGCCTTGGACGCCTTGGGTCTTGGTACCCTTCCTGAGTTTCCGAGAATGGATACCACCGCCTGCTACCTCGATGCCCTCACGGGTGTGGCCGATCGCCTGGACATCTTGTCCGGGACGATGACCCAGGAGCTCGGCGCCAAGGGCCGTAGTGCCCTGGTTGCGGCAATGGAGAGGAACTTCCGTTGCGGCGGGGTTCCACCACCGGTGCAACCGCAGCCACCGGTGCAGCCGGAGCAGCCGACCCACTCTCCTGCGGCATCGTCGCTGGAGGAGGAGGAGGAGGACGAGGATGATGACGACGATGATGACGACGACGATGATGATGACGACGACGTCGACGAAGACGATGATGATGATGACGACGACGACGACGGCGACGATGACGGCGACCACGACGACAATGACGACGACGACGACAAGGATGAGGAGGACCGCTTGTCGTGGTTTGAGAAGTTGGCGGAGAGGGCGGAGGAGGCGGGGCCGGCATAGTAGTTTTAGGAGTTCTTGTACATATTTCTTTTGTAGTTTTAGGAGTTCTTGTACATGTTTAGCTTCAATTCTGTTCTTGTACATATTTCTTGTGTTTTGTAATATATATGTGTTCATTCGTGTCAATGAATACTGGTGTGTTAGAATTTCTGGATTTCAATCAAGTGAATGTGCTCTAAGTTTAGTGATGTGTTATTCTGTCACAAGTGAACCGAGCAAATTGGACAAAAAAAAGATCTTAGGGTTTGAAGCTCGTCTCGATTTATAATTGCAAAGCTAAAGGAGACAAACAATGACTTTAAGCACGTCTCGCATCACTTTGTGATCGATGGACATCCGATCTGTCGCCCATCATTGTCTCCTATTTGGGTTTCTTATGTAGTGTAATTGGTTGATCATGTTTGCGGTCTGTGCATGTTAGACATAGCTAGAATTAAAACACCTCGGTCATGTTTAACAACACTAACATGCATGCATATATATATATATACCTCAAACAGTACATGACGATCTTTTAACAAAAAGAGAAAACACACGTATAACATCATGAAACATGATCGTGGATCGAGGTCACACATGCATGTTGAATATAGAACAGAAATAGTATTAGACAACAGAAAGAGAGAAAAAGAACATATGGAACAGGTGCGAAGGATTAGTCCCACCACGAAAAGTTGAGGTCGGTGCACCGACGTTATAAGGCATGGCTCACAGTTGCAGTTAAAAATCCGAATGAAAGTAATGCGTGTAGGACTAGGCCCATGTTCGCTGCAAGGCATCCCCTAGCACGGACGCGCGGTCACAAAGTTGGCTTAGGCATGTACGGACGGATTTTTTTTATATAACGAAAAAATTGTTTTTCCCCACGTGTAAATTTACTCCTAATGGGACGCATCGAGCCGTTGGGACCGAGAGGATGCAAACCGTGGTTTCGAGGAAACCGGGGTCGCCGATCGGTTCATAATTAAGCGCGGTTTCCTCTAGCGTCCGATCATCTGGACACGCCCGCTTAGACGACGACCCGCTATAAAGGCTCACCGTCCTCATGCTTCTCCGCCGCACCACTCCTTAGATCCTAGCCTCTAAACTTCTCCCCCCGCCACCGTCGACCACCTCTCGCTCTTTCTCTGCACCTCCGTCGCCACACAAATGGGTAGCCCCGCGCCGAAGCGCTCTAGGCCATCGACGTCCTCCGAACCTCCTTCTCTGTTTCCATCGCCGCCGGCAATGCCGGTGGAACTGATGGCGGCGCCCGCATCTCCACCCGCGGCGCATGCACTTCCTCATCCCGGTTGAGTTGAGCAGACTCTCAGACTCCTCACCGACCGCATCGATGAACTCGATCGGCGCCTTAAGGTGGCCACCGATGCCAAGTCCGCCGCCGCTCATAGCGCACTAGCACTCAACGCAGTGGCGCGGAAGGTCTTTTCCGACACAGATCACTCTTGTCGCCATCTGGATCTTGGGACCCTTCCCCTCCACACGAGCATGGACACCGCGGGCCACTACTACTACGGGTTGATGACTGTGGTCGGTCGTCTCGATGCCCTCCACGAGATGATTGTGGAGGTTGCTGGGGTAGAGGGCCTCCTGAAGATTAAGCACCGCGTCGCCGGGAAGCTTCAGACTGTGATGGAGGTTGACGAGTATGAGGTGGCTTGGGCAGCGGTGGCAGTGGAGGAGGCGGAGCAGGAGGCGTCTCTTGAGGAAGAGGTGGATGCGGCTATGGAGGTGGCGACAGCGGCGGAGGAGGAGCAGGAGGAGGCAGCAGTGGCGGTGGAGGCGGAGGCGGAGGCGACAGCAGTGGCAGTAGAGGCGGAGGCGGAGGAGGAGGAGGAGGCGGCACCGGCGGCGGAGGCGGCACCGGCGGAGGAGGAGGACGTGGTTTTCTCCCAGTAGAGTAGTATTAGGAGTAGTTTATTTATTTCGTGATCTCTGAGTAGAGTAGTATTAGGTGTAGTTTATCTTGTTCTTGTTGTCTACTATGTGTTTTCCTATTACTTGTTTGTTAATGAAATATTTCTTTATGTTCATGAACAATGTGTTCTATATATGCAGTATCGAAAAACTTCTTTTATCGAAAACATCTCCTATATGTTTGTAACTTGGGACCGTCTATATTTCTTGTGGCTGAATGAATGAAATCCGATAAACATTATCCTTACAAGTAATAGAACTAACAGCAGACATGATGCATAATTAACTTGATTAGGAAATTACGTCATCTAAATTGCTAACTAGTCCATCGCCTGATGCAACAGGTGCATGAAAAGTACTTTATCCATTGTAACTAATATCTGATGACATTGTTGATATACATATCGTATGTACCTGTGATACTTGTATCACAGGCGGCTTTGGATCTACGGCCTGAAGATTAGACATCACAGGGGAAAATGTTTTTTTTGTAGTAGTAGTATATACTCTGTATATGTTATCATTTCATTGCGACGAATGTTATATATAAAATGCTGATTGTTTACCTTTTACTAGACCATGGATTTGCCGTCCTCCTTTCGTGGACTTGGGTGTTCTGTATTTGCATGTCATTTGCATTAGCACAATGATACATTTGGCGATTCATATTTTTGTTTGTATTTTTTTTGGAATGTCCCACTACCACTTGACTGCTTTTACATCTCCATGAAAACAAAGATGAACGGCAGGTAGCGGTCCCACAAAATTTTTTTCGTTCTTCTTGGCGCGCACAATTGAGATTTTCACAATTGAAACTTCACTCCGTGTGCCCAAATTTCCAGTCTCGCCCATTTGTAGCTAGCCACGACGAATATAAATGTGCATCTCCCTCTAATCCCGCAGTGGCTTCCGTTCCCGGCACACATGTTCTCCTCTTAGTGCTGTGTTCCAAACTTGCATTCCTAAGAAATTCCCATGTGAGTGGTGGTGGTGACTGTGGGTACAACGTCGAGCGACCAAGTTTGACGGGCTCTACCGAACCTCTTCGTCGCCCACCCTGCCCTGCGACATCCCGGACTCCAGTTTTGTGCTACGTAAGTTCTAAACGATCCAAGCCGTCTTTTTATAGAGCTACTCCCTCCTTATCGCTTTAGTTGTCGTCCCAACAGCTGCAGCCCGTTCATTCCTAGTTGTCGTCCCAACTCCTTATATGCTCTTATGTTTCATGAATGTCTAGTATAAAATCTGATTAATGGTGCAATCGTGCAATCAACTATCCTCAATCTTAGATCTGCATCCTATAGTCGATTCATCTTTTTATTTTAACCTAGCATCTGATTGCATTTTTCTTTTTTCCATATATAAAATACACTACACCTCTGCCCCGAAATAAATGTCGCTCCGACAGTTTATGGTAGTGTATTTCTAGTACATTTCCATGTT
This sequence comes from Tuctoria greenei, assembly GCA_036927565.1. Classification (NCBI taxonomy): domain Eukaryota; kingdom Viridiplantae; phylum Streptophyta; class Magnoliopsida; order Poales; family Poaceae; genus Tuctoria; species Tuctoria greenei. Next base: position 128,256,711 of record JAYESD010000007.1, on the reverse strand, counting down.
AGGAAAGATAACTATTAAAAACCGCATGTACTATGTAATTTCTTGATTTAGAAGTAAATGACACCAGGGTTATCTTATCAACCACTCCCAATGTTGTACTATCATTCCTGTGTTCCAAACTTGTATTTCTAAGATTTTCAGTTCCCACGGTTTATACACGTTTTTCTTGTTTTTCTTTCTCAGATTGTACAGTTTTTTTCCTACTCCTTCATTTCTAATTCCTCCGTTCAAAACAAACATATTCAGTTCATAGCAACCATACCGCCCGATCTAAAATACACATCCTCATGTAATCTGATGTTATCACTGTTACTTACTATATATACTCTTTACTTTAGGAACAAGACACCAAACCGTCATTTCGTCTACAAGTAATCGTGATGGGCAACAAGCACCTGGTATAACTATAAATGTGTTTACTATCAAAATACACATATTTATAACACATTAATTCCTTTGCATCCTATACAGAGAATATTGCAGCACCTGATGCTCAGGAACCCTGAGATTCGTCATCCCATGCTGGTACTACGAGTATAAATATGTACCGGGCTCTACTAAATATTTTAGCATTGCGATTGTAGTTTCCTAGTCCCAGTTAACAGTTAATCAGTATTTGTGATGGTGTGATTTATTGATGCCTACACACACACGATGGGCTCTCTCACCGCCGGCCACTACGGCACCGGCGACCACACCCTGTTGCTGCTCACTTCACTGTCCTCCCTGACGCGTCTCCCTCCATCTCCACGTCCCATCGTTCGTGTGCCATGATGACCCTGCCGCCCGCAAACCCCTGGCCATTACGGCGTACCTACATGCTATGCCCCATATGACATGGCATACCCTGGAAAAAATAGTCCAATATCATTAACCCCTGTCCACTAAGAAATGTTAGTATCATATAGTTTAGAGATGCATGTACATGAGGATTCATTGCTTCTTATATGATCTCAATTCTGTTTTTTACACTGCCAAATGTGTTGCTGATGTCTGGTAATTAACGCAAGATTATATTCATGTATCCGTTCTAGTAGCACTTTAGGGCGAGATGCTAATATGCAGAGCAAAATATCAGTATGCAATCCACCTAAATTTAATTCCTAGATCCGCCACACTGTCCTCCTAGCCTCGAGACTTGCTCTGGGGTGATATCAATGGACGTAGATCACCTGACTTATACGCTTTTACTGCACGCGATGCAGTAAAGATCCAACGGAATCACACCGTTGGATCTTTACTGCATCGCTTGCAGTAAAAACATAAGTCACGTGAGATTACCGGTGTGATCTGGACGTCGATCCTCTGACTTAAATGTGGTCATGACACTGCCAGACCGAACCCTAGCTTTGTTAAACGTCGCAAGCTGCCCGCCTCATCTGTCTTGCATCCTCTACCTGCTAATACCGCTGAAGTCCATGACTCACCCTGCCACCAATTCGCCTCGAGACGCGCTCCTGCTGATGTCGGTCAGACCGAACCGGCAGTACTGCAGAGGATGAGCACCTGGAGAACCCTCTCTTTCTCTAGCATCGCCAGCTACTGTCTTGCCTGCTTCGCAGCTGAACTGAAAATCCCCTGCAGTACTACAGGTGCTGTAGCGCCACTAACTACTGCCTGATGCCTGATTATAGGGTATGAACAGCAACAAAGAAGTCAACAAGTCGATGCACCGCCCAATATGGAGCAAAATGCTGTTGCGACGCGGTGTTCCCATGCACGTATTTGCCGCACTCGTCCTGAAGATGGTAAAACATCAGACTTCTTCTTCTTTCACACTATTTGTACATGATACTACGCCTGGCCAGTTGCTAATTTGCTTTAAACGTTTACCGTTTAAATGACACTAATAGAAGGAAAGAAGTTTGGAAGAGGGGTGGCTAAAGGACTTAAGGTTGCTAAATTGCGCTATCTAGCATCTGCAAATAGAACGAATGATCAGAATTGGAAGCTACAAATACAGTGGTCCGATAGGTTGGGTCCTGTGGTTGGTCCTAATCAGCGGCACTTTGTCGATGACGTGGTTATTACAACAAAAAAAAATGCATCCCTCGCTGGTGTAAGGAAGTGGGCAGAGGTTGGCGATACTTCAAAGAGCGATATAGTGAGAGACATTCTGGTTAGTGTGGTGACACCCCACATAAGTATTTTTTTCTAGTGACCTCCATCTTGTACGTTTATAATAGTGTGATATTCAATGTACAGAGTGCCTGGGACTTGGAGGACATAGATGATACCAAAAGAAAAATATTGAAGATTGCTGGTGAGCGCTACAAGGGGTGGCGATCAACATTGCATGCCACCTATATGAAGTATTCGACCGATGAGGAATGTATACAAAACAATCCTGTTGACGTAGCATATTCTGATTGGTTGGCGCTTATGGACTATTTTGGGTCCGAGCGATTCAAGGTTAGCTAGCTTTCTAATACCTTCATATCCTACAAAAACTATTTGATAACACCCATTCGTGAAATTAATTCTTAAAATTGCAGTCAATAAGAAGAACCAATTCATGAAATCGAAGTACTCAAAAGACAAAACACTTGCTTGGCTCGAAATCCTACGCCCAACTTAGTTACGAGAAGTTATGAAAACTAAATCATGCTTTTTTGCACTGCAATCATTCAATCAAATTTTACTTGTATTTGATGTAGCGAGACCCAGAGACCGAAAAAGAACCCGATGACATAGAACTGTGGGAGGCAAGCCATGTGAAGAACGGTCAATGGGCAAACGAGCAGGCAGAAGCTGTACATGTGAGAAACACTTCAAACAGTCCCCATTTAAATAAATATTTGCAATGTACATGTGACTTTTCTTTTTGTATATAGACCCAGGCACGTGCCAAAATCAATGTCAAGGAAGCCGAGCTGGGAGTCCCAATCCCAGATGAGGAAAGAAACAACATCTTCCAGCTTACTTATATATCCGCAACCGGTTCTGGAGGATCACAGTTTCGGGGGCGTGGTTATATGGCTAAACCTAATGTTTCTGAAAGACTGCGTATCCAGATGTCTGACCAGCTCGGCCAGCAAGTTCGATCCTTGCAAAATAGAAATGAAGACCTCAGCTCTCAGGTGCAAGAGTTGGAAGGAAGAAATGATTATATGACCTCCCAGATGGATGGCTTCATCCAGGCAAATGAACAGCTCAACCAGGAAGTCCAGGCTTTACATGATCAGATGGCAGCCAATTCTGCACGGCAAGAAAAGGAGCTAGCAGACATGCACAGAATGATGGAGAGCTTGCAAAATCAACAACAGCTAGCAGCAACTCCACAAAAGGCTTCTGCTCGCACCAAGTCGAAGCTGGATGTTCAAGAAACTATTCCTAATACTACAACTCATCGCGGTGCTATATTAATGGGTACAATGTTGCAACCTGAAAAAACTGTAAATAACATCGTCTCGCAATGACGCAAGGGTCCTTGAGCGTTGCATCAATTGTTGGATGTTTGTTGTTAAGTCGACAGACATATCGTGTGCGAATAAATTGATTCTGTTGCCACTAATTTTCAAACCTGGTGCATTAGGATTCTAGTGCTGCTAATTATAAAACGTGGCATTATCAGATTATTGCGACGAAAATAAATTGTTGCAATAGGAAGCTAGCTATTGCCACAAATTATAAAACGTTGCACTACAAACATTTGGCTACGACCAAAAAAGCATTGCACTAGACTGCTATTGCCACCACCCAGAGAACATTGCATTACGACCATGTTGCAACAGATTTGAATATGCTGCATTACGAACCTATTGCCACACATCAGAAATCGTTGCAATACAATACTGTTGTCACGGTTTTGAAATCGTTGCAATACCGTACTATTCGCCATGAACGTGAAATCATTGCATTACCGTATTATTGGCCACGGCTGTGAAATCATCGCGATACCATATTATTCGCCACGAGTGTGAAATCGTTGCGATACCGTACTATTCGCAACGGAAGTGAAATCGTTGCAACACCATAGTGTTCGCCACGAATGTGAAAACATCGCGATACGATATTATTCGCGGCAGATGTGAAAACGTCGCGATACCATATTATTCGCCACGAGTGTGAAATCGTTGCGATACCGTACTATTCGCCACGGATGTGAAATCGTTGCAACACCATACTATTCGCCACGAATGTAAAAACATTGACATACCGTACTATTCGCTACGGATGTGAAATCGTTGCAATACCGTACTATTTGCCGCGAATGTGAAAACGTCGCGATACCATACTATTCGCCACGAGTATGAAATCATCGCGATACCGTACTTATCGCCACAGAAGTGAAATCGTCGCAAATAACGTACTATTCGTTGCAATACGTTAAATTGTCGCAATACATTAAACCGTTGCAATACCATACTATTTGCCACGAACGTGGAGTCGTTGCAATACCATACTTTTTGCCACGAATGTAGCATCATTGCAACACCGTTATTTTCGTTGCAATACGTTAAATCGTCGCAATACGTTAAACCGCTGCAATACCATACTATTTGCCACGAACGTGGAGTCGTTGCAATAGCATACTTTTTGCCACGAATGTGGCATCGTTGCAACACCATTATTTTCGTTGCAATACGTTAAATCATCGCAATACGTTAAACCATTGCAATACCATACTATTTGCCACGAACGTGGAGTCATCGCAATACCATACTTTTTGCCACAAATGTGGCATCATTTCAACACCGTTATTTTCGTTGCAATACGTTAAATCGTCACAATACGTTAAACCGTTGCAATACCATACTATTTGCCACGAACATGGAGTCGTTGCAATACCATACTTTTTGCCACGAATGTGGCATCGTTGCAACACCGTTATTTTCGTTGCAATACGTTAAATCGCCGCAATACGTTAAGCCGTTGCAATACCATACTATTTGCAACGAACATGGAGTCGTTGCAGTACCATACTTTTTGCCACGAATGTGACATCGTTGCAACACCGATATTTTTGTCGCAATACGTTAAATCGTCGCAATACGTTAAACCGTTGCAGTACCATACTATTTGCCACCAACGTGGAGTCGTCTCAATACCATACTATTTGCCACGGATGTCAAGTCGCCGCAATAACCTATTGCCATGGTTGTTATCGCCACGAGTCGGAAAAACTATCGCGACGTTCTATTTCGTTGCGACAACAACCTATCATGACGAATTTCGACCTATTGCAACGATTTCTTTTGTCGCAAGAAACCAGAATCCTGGTAGTGATATGATCCAAGTTTGTGCTTTAAAAATAATAAAAATGCAGCAACATGTGTCATGCTTTTAGGTCTTGAAATAGTTAAATTTGTGAGATCATGACTTGCTTAAATTGAAAAATTACACTAGATCTCTAGCATGGCCTACACTACTTTATGTATCCCATTTATGTGATAGTGTAAGTTACTTGATAGTATGACTTGGATGAGCTTCGTTATATATGTATATGTTATAATATGCACATAACAATTGAAATTTCTCTTTTGAACCTTGTTGAATACATTGTCAAAGGGGGAGAAATATGTCACACATTGCACATTCACAAGAATTTTACACGTTCTTCTCAAGGGGAGAATTTGTTTTGGAAATTTCTTTCTCATTTGATTTTTGATTTTCAAAAGGGGGACAAAATTGTTTTAAAAAATTTTCATGTGAATGAGCCAATGTTTGGATTCTAAGTGGTGTTGCCAATGCATTAATAAACGGCTGAATACATTGGCAATTAGAATAAAAGTGAGGGTTGACATGCAAAGTTTTGAAGCTTACATCGATACACAACGATACAACCCGATACACACTGATTGAACTTGTCTCAGTAAATTTTGAGGAGTAATGTTACCTTCGATAGTTTTCAATTGTCTAAACTTTTCAATGTGTTTTTGGGGAGTAACGTTACCCTTGATAGTTTCAAATTTTTCAAACTTTTTCTCACGTGAGCTGCACGTTTTTCTCGATTCAGATTGTTCGAACTTTCAGTCACGTGAGCTGCACATGAGTCGACACGGTTGATCTTTGCAAACATGTTTTCAGGAGTAACATTTACTCTTTACTTGGTTAGGACTGTCCAAACTTTCCAACACATGATTTCCACGTGAGTTTCGGATAGGAACGTACGCTTTTGGTCGATTCGATAAAGTTATTTGCTGAAATAATTGTGTGGCGGCTCTGTTTTTAACTTGCAATATTTCAAACTTGTTTTTGGCTCACAGAAAGGAAGATTAGTGTTCTCTTACTATGTTTTTTGGTGTGTTTTGGTGGTTATGCTTGGTATTATTTTGCTATGGTTTGCAACATGCTTATGTAAGGCGCTCACGTAAGGAGTTGTGTTTTTCGAACAAACGAGAGTCAAGTCGAAGACATGAGCTCACAAGGATTAGTTGTTCGTTCATGTGTAGATGTTGCTTGAGGCAAGACATGGCTAGTGATGGGATCTATCGAACTAGTCTTAGCAAGAAGATGAGGTTCAACAACCAAGTTCAGTAGAAATTGTTGTTGAGTTGATCGGGAGGTCACACAATTTGTTTGGGTCAAGAACAATGCATATGAAGGTATTGTGGACATCGTTGGAAGGTGTTTGCATGTGTGCAATGGGTGCATAGACGTGGCTACACTGTTCCAAGGCATGGTGAAGAGATGTTGACATGAACATATGGCCCGAAAGGTCCAACCGACTGGTTTATGCCTTAGGCTGCAGCTGAGGCGGTTAAGACTCAAATATGTAAAGATTTGAGTTGGTTATAATAGGACATCGTGGTTATCATGAAGTTGAGTTTTTTAGGAATGTTTGATACATCCCTAAGGTGTTCGAAAGTCTTAATATTGCTTCAATCTGCGTATGGATGAGTCTTGAGTAGTTATGGTAAGGTTGAGTTAGAGTCCAAGTAGGAAGAGGAGTCCTAGTTAGGATTGGGTTAAGACGAGGCCAGAGCTCGTGTTAAGACGAATTTTTTCTGTTCCTCTTGTGTTCCATTGAATAAGATCGTAATTTTAGAGGAGATTTTGTGCTTTGTTCGTCCGACTTGTTTCAGACAAGTTTTTCTCGCCGAGTTTCCGGACAGACCATGTGGGGACCACAGTCCACACATCCGAGGATCTCATTGGGTGGTGCCGTGCGATGCGGCACCTAACAGCACACACAAAAAGGATACCAAAACATATAAAGTTTTCATTTTATAATAAGAAGAGTTTACAAAAGAGTGTACAATAGAAGTACACACGCAGCGGAAAAATACATACTCATAATCTCACCTAACTAAGCAGGAGAGAAGGCGTCCATGCCCTAGGACGATTCTTACTAGCAGCAACAAGAAGAACATGCAGCAGCGGCGTGGTTCACATGAGATTTATCTCGACACCTCGAGTCTCATGTACAACCTGAACCGCAGAAATAAAACTAATACCTGCAAAAATCGTTAAAGCGCAAACGTGAGCATAAGGCTCAGCAAGACTAACCCGTCTCACTAGACATATGCAGGGGTAAGTACTAAGCATAGGTTAGGAGTAGCATAAATAGACTCGCCTATAAGTGGATCCTTAGAGTCAAGTTTTAAGTAGCAAATGACATTCTTCAGGCACGGCACATCATAGACTCCACAATCAAACAAGAAACGCTTTGCCGATGATATGACATGCCCAAAGCACATAATGCCATTACAGGTAAAGTATGGGGAAACTGTAAACTTTTAATTGTACTATCTCTAAGCCATACAAGGTTGCAAAGCAATTATAATTCAATACAATATATTTTTCTGGCTTCTTTAGTATTTACTACATCACGGCGCAGTGAACAAGTGGTACTCTATTACCGCGAGGGACGGTGATTGCAACCAGAACACACCCGGACAACATGACACATACGCACTTTCGGAAATGCCAGCGAGTACTTTGCGCAGTACCTACGTAACACTTCAGTACTAGTCGTATATGGCAACCTTTTGCGAGACACTCAAATGCCGAACCGGTCGATCCGTCACGAGCAGGAGGTCCCTGCGTGGGGCGTACTCTGACGTGCCCACCAGCGGATTTACACCTTGCTGCCCTCAACCCACACCTATAAAACGGAACGGTATGCCTCGACACCCAAGTGACCAAGCTACGTCAGTTTACTGGAGCCCATATATCCATTATGTTGCCGGTACAAGTCAAGCTTGTCCGAAGGGGCCGCATACAGACGGGCCTTAACCGACACAGGCAGGGCTTCCTATCGCCGCTTCCTATCCATTCCCTGCCCGGTCTCAGTATCATTATATTATGCCATTTTCTATCTAACCATTCTTGTGAGATATGTCCTACATCTCTCGCGAGTAGATTCCAACTACTCGACTTCTACCGGATTTCCTACGCATTAGCAAAGCAGTTACTACAGGTCAAATTATAACTCGTTCCAACCAATCCCTGGGATTTTTGGCCATGCAAGTGGAGTATCAATCATCCTAAACTTAATGCACAATTCATATACTACTCATCATAGTGATAAAGCAAAATTTTATAAACGACTTAAATGCAAACCGGGGCTTGCCTTAGTTTGCGACTCGAATAAATGTCAATTGTTAGTGGTCCTTCTGTGCAGGCTCCGCCAAGGACTTCAAGTGGACACCCCTGGCCTTCTCCTCCAAGCGAAGTTTCTTGTCGATCACCTATCAGCACGTTCCTATCGACATGATATGCATATAAGTAATTAAGTAAGTAAGTAATTTAATAATAGACTCTATGGGGTTGTGTAAACCTTAAGATCGAGGAGTTTGACTAGGAAACACAGATATGCCTCTGTTGTGTGGGTAACCAGAGGATGAGTCAAGGTGGACATAGTAGTGTTGGTATGAACTAAAAGGTACAACATAAAGCTATATTGCAAGTTAGCATACCACACTTCAAGCTATGCCACGTGAGATTGAAAATTTTGAATAGTGAAAAAGTGTTGGGTAGAGAAGTGTAAGAACGACCTAAAAATCATGGTGGGACATCGAAAGCTTGAGTATGAGTGGAGTGTACAAGACGAAGGTCGCGATTTAGCAATCGACCAATGAACTTGACTTAACTCATAAAGGAGTAGACCTAGTTAAGTGAGCAGTGTTGTCGTAGGGTCCTGACTTAGGATGAACCATGATGAAACCTAACAACACTTGGGACTGAATTGAGATCAACATGGCTTGGACTTAAGAAGTCATTACAAGCACTGTTAACCTAGCATGAGTACCAAGACAACGTTCAAACCGCTTTTAGGTAAACCAGTTGCTACGACTAACGTCGCAAGCATTCTTCAGGTGCTTACACGACGACACTAATGTAGTGTCTCCCACAAGCTTGTCCAGGTGAGCTCGGTAAGCTATCGGGACTTAAGCATGATGCGAGACCTTGCAGTGAAGGCATGCATTTGCCATCTCGAGAAGATTGTCTTAGCGACGTCGACAACAACCCGGACTCATCAACGGGGTGAGCAGAACCCGGAACACCACCTTGTGAGTCTTAAGGCTAGTGATGTCGACTCGGTTGTTGATAAGCGACTCGACGAACCTGCCGTGGAAGAAGTGGTACACCAAGTTAACCAATCCTGCGATCGGTTAGGGAACATCCTCGACACAACCAAGGAAATTTTATCCAAGGTTCCCCTTGGTCTAGTTCTCCCTGTTGGTCGCAACGTTCTTGCATACCTCTACCCCAGGTCATCGGTGATCACCGACACACCTGGTTTGACCTAGAAGGCATTTCATCGAGCACCCTGGCTACACTTAGGACTCAATTGCTCTCACAACGACTAAAACCTAATTTGGCTTGACAACTATTGTCCGACGAGTCGTGCTTGTGTTTCAGCACCACACTCATCACAGGCATCCTTCATCTCGATGCCAAGGCACGATGACGGCTCGGAGTGTCACGACAACGTCATGTGATCAACGACGTCGACGCGGCTCATGGTGGAGCATCACGAGCACACACGGACAAGTTAACGCGATCCAAAAGACAAAGAAGGTCAACTTGGGGACTCCTATAGGAATGGTATCAATGCGGAAACTGGACGTACAACTTGACGACGCATGAGTACCCTTAGCGATCACGACGAACGGACGTCGATGACGTCAAGCAAGGTATTTCAGGGCAAGGCTCATCTTGTAGGCATTTCGCCGAACATCTTAGGTGTGTACTTGATTCAGTTACTTCATCAACATTCCAAGAGCACCTTGGCACTTAGGCTTGTCGGTTGCGACATCATCCTACCCCTGCATCACAAACCAGTTCTAAACATCAACAAAGTTGGTTCTTTCCTTGTGAACATTTCATCGAACACCTTAGCTGCAACACTGTCCCAACTAATCTTCGCACAATTCAGAGCTAACCTTGCACCAATTGTCGTTGTTGTTGTGTCGTCGACGTGTTCTTGCATCTCATACATCACATACATCCCTCGCTTTTCTGGTTTGGTGCAACCATGGCGCGGAACATCGCGACGACATACCGAGGGCGGCGAGCGCACGCAGACTCAGGAACGGGCGCGGCATGTCGCAGGTCAGGGCGTTGGAGGCCACAGGAGGGCAAGGGGGCACGGTTGCCGGCGAGGCGATGCAGCAGCGTGGAGGGCGGTCGGCGAAGGAGCAGAGCGGCGAGAGCAGCAAGCGCAGACCAAGGCGCGTCTGTGGGCGGCAAGCCAGAGCATGGGGACAGCGCGGTAGCGCTGGGGCGTGGGCGCTGCTGCGACACCAGCGAGACGCGGGCGCGAGGCGCGTGGGCGACTACGCGAGCAGGCACGATTCAGGGTGTACGCGGCAAACGGACGGCCGGCGGGGTGGTGCGGCTCCGGGCGCGGGGCGCAGCAGCGCGGCGTCGGCGGCGCGTGGACAAGCACCGGAGGGAGGCGAGGAGCCGGCCGGACGCGGGCCAGCGGCAGCGGCTTCAGGTGCTGGGCACGGGGCTGCAGGCGGCCGGGAGGTGGAGCGCCGGCGTGAGCGGTGCGGCTGGGAGGAGCTGGGGATCAGCGTGGCGGTCGGGCGAGCAACGTGCAGGGGGCAGCAACGCGGCGCCATGGTGGCCAGGAGCCGGAGCAGAGGTGACCGGCGGCGAGTGCGAGCTTGGCGCGTGGGTTACGGGTCTGGACGTGGCGAGCGGGAAGATAAGGACCGACGCGGTGATAAGGACGGGAGAGGAAGAAGCCAAGTTGGTTTTGTGGCCATGTGGCGGCTCTGTTTTTAACTTGCAATATTTCAAACTTGTTTTTGGCTCACAGAAAGGAAGATTAGTGTTCTCTTACTATGTTTTTTGGTGTGTTTTGGTGGTTATGCTTGGTATTATTTTGCTATGGTTTGCAACATGCTTATGTAAGGCGCTCACGTAAGGAGTTGTGTTTTTCGAACAAACGAGAGTCAAGTCGAAGACATGAGCTCACAAGGATTAGTTGTTCGTTCATGTGTAGATGTTGCTTGAGGCAAGACATGGCTAGTGATGGGATCTATCGAACTAGTCTTAGCAAGAAGATGAGGTTCAACAACCAAGTTCAGTAGAAATTGTTGTTGAGTTGATCGGGAGGTCACACAATTTGTTTGGGTCAAGAACAATGCATATGAAGGTATTGTGGACATCGTTGGAAGGTGTTTGCATGTGTGCAATGGGTGCATAGACGTGGCTACATTGTTCCAAGGCATGGTGAAGAGATGTTGACATGAACATATGGCCCGAAAGGTCCAACCGACTGGTTTATGCCTTAGGCTGCAGCTGAGGCGGTTAAGACTCAAATATGTAAAGATTTGAGTTGGTTATAATAGGACATCGTGGTGATCATGAAGTTGAGTTTTTTAGGAATGTTTGATACATCCCTAAGGTGTTCGAAAGTCTTAATATTGCTTCAATCTGCGTATGGATGAGTCTTGAGTAGTTATGGTAAGGTTGAGTTAGAGTCCAAGTAGGAAGAGGAGTCCTAGTTAGGATTGGGTTAAGACGAGGCCAGAGCAAGGGAGGCCAGAGCTCGTGTTAAGACGAATTTTTTCTGTTTCACTTGTGTTCCATTGAATAAGATCGTAATTTTAGAGGAGATTTTGTGCTTTGTTCGTCCGACTTGTTTCAGACAAGTTTTTCTCGCCGAGTTTCCGGACAGACCATGTGGGGACCACAGTCCACACATCCGAGGATCTCATTGGGTGGTGCCGTGCGATGCGGCACCTAACAGCACACACAAAAAGGATACCAAAACATATAAAGTTTTCATTTTATAATAAGAAGAGTTTACAAAAGAGTGTACAATAGAAGTACACACGCAGCGGAAAAATACATACTCATAATCTCACCTAACTAAGCAGGAGAGAAGGCGTCCATGCCCTAGGACGATTCTTACTAGCAGCAACAAGAAGAACATGCAGCAGCGGCGTGGTTCACATGAGATTTATCTCGACACCTCGAGTCTCATGTACAACCTGAACAGCAGAAATAAAACTAATACCTGCAAAAATCGTTAAAGCGCAAACGTGAGCATAAGGCTCAGCAAGACTAACCCGTCTCACTAGACATATGCAGGGGTAAGTACTAAGCATAGGTTAGGAGTAGCATAAATATACTCGCCTATAAGTGGATCCTTAGAGTCAAGTTTTAAGTAGCAAATGACATTCTTCAGGCACGGCACATCATAGACTCCACAATCAAACAAGAAACGCTTTGCCGATGATATGACATGCCCAAAGCACATAATGCCATTACAGGTAAAGTATGGGGAAACTGTAAACTTTTAATTGTACTATCTCTAAGCCATACAAGGTTGCAAAGCAATTATAATTCAATACAATATATTTTTCTGGCTTCTTTAGTATTTACTACGTCACGGCGCAGTGAACAAGTGGTACTCTATTACCGCGAGGGACGGTGATTGCAACCAGAACACACCCGGACAACATGACACATACGCACTTTCGGAAATGCGAGCGAGTACTTTGCGCAGTACCTACGTAACACTTCAGTACTAGTCGTATATGGCAACCTTTTGCGAGACACTCAAATGCCGAACCGGTCGATCCGTCACGAGCAGGAGGTCCCTGCGTGGGGCGTACTCTGACGTGCCCACCAGCGGATTTACACCTTGCTGCCCTCAACCCACACCTATAAAACGGAACGGTATGCCTCGACACCCAAGTGACCAAGCTACGTCAGTTTACTGGAGCCCATATATCCATTATGTTGCCGGTACAAGTCAAGCTTGTCCGAAGGGGCCGCATACAGACGGGCCTTAACCGACACAGGCAGGGCTTCCTATCGCCGCTTCCTATCCATTCCCTGCCCGGTCTCAGTATCATTATATTATGCCATTTTCTATCTAACCATTCTTGTGAGATATGTCCTACATCTCTCGCGAGTAGATTCCAACTACTCGACTTCTACCGGATTTCCTACGCATTAGCAAAGCAGTTACTACAGGTCAAATTATAACTCGTTCCAACCAATCCCTGGGATTTTTGGCCATGCAAGTGGAGTATCAATCATCCTAAACTTAATGCACAAGTCATATACTACTCATCATAGTGATAAAGCAAAATTTTATAAACGACTTAAATGCAAACCGGGGCTTGCCTTAGTTTGCGACTCGAATAAATGTCAATTGTTAGTGGTCCTTCTGTGCAGGCTCCGCCAAGGACTTCAAGTGGACACCCCTGGCCTTCTCCTCCAAGCGAAGTTTCTTGTCGATCACCTATCAGCACGTTCCTATCGACATGATATGCATATAAGTAATTAAGTAAGTAAGTAATTTAATAATAGACTCTATGGGGTTGTGTAAACCTTAAGATCGAGGAGTTTGACTAGGAAACACAGATATGCCTCTGTTGTGTGGGTAACCAGAGGATGAGTCAAGGTGGACATAGTAGTGTTGGTATGAACTAAAAGGTACAACATAAAGCTATATTGCAAGTTAGCATACCACACTTCAAGCTATGCCACGTGAGATTGAAAATTTTGAATAGTGAAAAAGTGTTGGGTAGAGAAGTGTAAGAACGACCTAAAAATCATGGTGGGACATCGAAAGCTTGAGTATGAGTGGAGTGTACAAGACGAAGGTCGCGATTTAGCAATCGACCAATGAACTTGACTTAACTCATAAAGGAGTAGACCTAGTTAAGTGAGCAGTGTTGTCGTAGGGTCCTGACTTAGGATGAACCATGATGAAACCTAACAACACTTGGGACTGAATTGAGATCAACATGGCTTGGACTTAAGAAGTCATTACAAGCACTGTTAACCTAGCATGAGTACCAAGACAACGTTCAAACCGCTTTTAGGTAAACCAGTTGCTACGACTAACGTCGCAAGCATTCTTCAGGTGCTTACACGACGACACTAATGTAGTGTCTCCCACAAGCTTGTCCAGGTGAGCTCGGTAAGCTATCGGGACTTAAGCATGATGCGAGACCTTGCAGTGAAGGCATGCATTTGCCATCTCGAGAAGATTGTTTTAGCGACGTCGACAACAACCCGGACTCATCAACGGGGTGAGCAGAACCCGGAACACCACCTTGTGAGTCTTAAGGCTAGTGATGTCGACTCGGTTGTTGATAAGCGACTCGACGAACCTGCCGTGGAAGAAGTGGTACACCAAGTTAACCAATCCTGCGATCGGTTAGGGAACATCCTCGACACAACCAAGGAAATTTTATCCAAGGTTCCCCTTGGTCTAGTTCTCCCTGTTGGTCGCAACGTTCTTGCATACCTCTACCCCAGGTCATCGGTGATCACCGACACACCTGGTTTGACCTAGAAGGCATTTCATCGAGCACCCTGGCTACACTTAGGACTCAATTGCTCTCACAACGACTAAAACCTAATTTGGCTTGACAACTATTGTCCGACGAGTCGTGCTTGTGTTTCAGCACCACACTCATCACAGGCATCCTTCATCTCGATGCCAAGGCACGATGACGGCTCGGAGTGTCACGACAACGTCATGTGATCAACGACGTCGACGCGGCTCATGGTGGAGCATCACGAGCACACACGGACAAGTTAACGCGATCCAAAAGACAAAGAAGGTCAACTTGGGGACTCCTATAGGAATGGTATCAATGCGGAAACTGGACGTACAACTTGACGACGCATGAGTACCCTTAGCGATCACGACGAACGGACGTCGATGACGTCAAGCAAGGTATTTCAGGGCAAGGCTCATCTTGTAGGCATTTCGCCGAACATCTTAGGTGTGTACTTGATTCAGTTACTTCATCAACATTCCAAGAGCACCTTGGCACTTAGGCTTGTCGGTTGCGACATCATCCTACCCCTGCATCACAAACCAGTTCTAAACATCAACAAAGTTGGTTCTTTCCTTGTGAACATTTCATCGAACACCTTAGCTGCAACACTGTCCCAACTAATCTTCGCACAATTCAGAGCTAACCTTGCACCAATTGTCGTTGTTGTTGTGTCGTCGACGTGTTCTTGCATCTCATACATCACATACATCCCTCGCTTTTCTGGTTTGGTGCAACCATGGCGCGGAACATCGCGACGACATACCGAGGGCGGCGAGCGCACGCAGACTCAGGAACGGGCGCGGCATGTCGCAGGTCAGGGCGTTGGAGGCCACAGGAGGGCAAGGGGGCACGGTTGCCGGCGAGGCGATGCAGCAGCGTGGAGGGCGGTCGGCGAAGGAGCAGAGCGGCGAGAGCAGCAAGCGTAGACCAAGGCGCGTCTGTGGGCGGCAAGCCAGAGCATGGGGACAGCGCGGTAGCGCTGGGGCGTGGGCGCTGCTGCGACACCAGCGAGACGCGGGCGCGAGGCGCGTGGGCGACTACGCGAGCAGGCATGATTCAGGGTGTACGCGGCAAACGGACGGCCGGCGGGGTGGTGCGGCTCCGGGCGCGGGGCGCAGCAGCGCGGCGTCGGCGGCGCGTGGACAAGCACCGGAGGGAGGCGAGGAGCCTGCCGGACGCGGGCCAGCGGCAGCGGCTTCAGGTGCTGGGCACGGGGCTGCAGGCGGCCGGGAGGTGGAGCGCCGGCGTGAGCGGTGCGGCTGGGAGGAGCTGGGGATCAGCGTGGCGGTCGGGCGAGCAACGTGCAGGGGGCAGCAACGCGGCGCCATGGTGGCCAGGAGCCGGAGCAGAGGTGACCGGCGGCGAGTGCGAGCTTGGCGCGTGGGTTACGGGTCTGGACGTGGCGAGCGGGAAGATAAGGACCGACGCGGTGATAAGGACGGGAGAGGAAGAAGCCAAGTTGGTTTTGTGGCCATGAGGATAGACATGACATGTGGGACCCAATCCAATTTTTCCCCTTATCCACTTAATTCCATATGCAAAATATCTCCATCCATTGATTAGCTTACCAATGGGGCCCACCTTTTTCCTAGTACTGAGGATAAGTATGACATGTGGGTCCCACTCTCTTCTCCCTTCTCTTTCCAAATTCAAATGGAGCTAGCAGACATGCTTCAAAAATATTCAACTTTAACCCAATGACTAAATAAAATGTGGAGAATTTTATGGTGCAATCAGATTTCAAAACTGAGCAAGTTGAATTTGAACTCAGGTTTGAATTTGAATTCAAGTGGTGATACTTGACTCAAGGAAATAAATAATAGATTAGGTTCAAAAATCCTAAAACTTTGAAGTTAACCTTTTTGAACCATAAGGGACCTCAGGAAAAGTTTGGAGTTGATTTGGACAAGGTTGAGCACAAAGTTTAAATTTGAAGTCGACGTTGATTAAACTCTCGGTACGTGTCCAATAAATGGGAAACGTGCTTCAAAAATTTTGGAACTTTACCGAGAGTCTATTTGGAATATTAGAAGGTCATGGAAAAATTTACGGCATGAGATTTGAATATTTTTGGATGTCCCATTTTAGGGTTGGAATAATTCCTTTTTCTTTCTCTATATTTTGTTTTCTTTTCTCCTTTAATTTTTCATTGAAAATGTGAATACATGGAAATTAAGGATTTTACACCTTAAGTTCCAATATACATTAGCAAACATGTTCTATATGTAAAATTTTAACAAGTCCCTATTTTAAGTGAACATTGGTTAACTCATATGTTTCATGTGAGTTTGGATTTCCAAGTCCATTTTCAAAATTTTTAAGTTCGCATTTTTGCATTTTTGTTCTTCCGAAAAACGGGCTTTTACAGACCAACATTGTTTCGGTATTTCAATCATGACTCGCGTTTTACAGACCTAATTGACATGATTCTTTTTGGGTTTTCTTCATAACTTGATACTCTATCATCTATGAAAATGTAACGATCATTGAATATGTGGTTTTTGATCTACACGAGATTTTTCGCAGCGTTGCTGATCTGTTTTAAATTGGGTAGAGTAGATTGACCTTCGTCTAGTCTTTTAATCATATTTCATGTTCTACTTAGTTTTTTCACGTGATTCTTGTTGCATTAGTTCCATGACTTGATTCTATACAATATATACTTGTTTTTGTCATGGTTGGACATGTTGAAAACAAATTACACACACAATTTCTTAACAGATTAATTTTTTGTCAAGGGGTCATCATAGCTTCCACTCAAAAGTTTTTAATCTACCATTCACCCCCCTCTGGTAGCTTTTCATGTGCTCTTCGATCCTAAAATGATATACCTTTTAGTGCATGCTTGGATCGTCTTCATTGAGATCGGGATGCCCATTTGTTGCTACGGGAGTCTTGATGGGCTTGGCTTTATCCATGTTGAACTTTATGAGGATTCCTGTATGTACCTGGTTTGGCAGATGAAAGTTCCCTCTTTAAGTTGCTTCACTTGAAATCCCCAAAAAACGTCAATTTGCCCATCATAACTATCTCAAATCTGTATGTCACGATCTTACTAAATTCTTCACAAAACGAGTCATTAGTAGAACCAATAATGATATCATCAACATAAATTCGACAGACGAAGAGATGACCATCAAAATTCTTAGTGAATAATGTATAGTCAGCCTTCCCTATCTTAAAACCATTTTGAGTGAGAAAATCTCTAAGGAACTCACACCAAGCTCTAGGAGCTTGTTTGAGGCCATAGAGAGCCTTACACAGTTTGAACACTTGGTTGGGGTGATCTTGATATTCGAACCTGGGTGGTTGCTCCACATACACCTCCTCCTTGATAGGACCATTGAGGAATGCACTTTTGATGTCCATTTGATACTACTTAAAATTGTGGTGAGTAGCATAGGCTAATAAAATTTGAATGGACTCAAGTCTAGCTACGGGAGCAAATGTTTCATCAAAATCCAAACCTTCGACTTGTGAGTAACCTTTTGTCACAAGTCGTGTCTTGTTCCTCATCACCACTCTGTGTCATCTTGCTTGTTTTGAAAGACTCATTTGGTGCCCACAATTTTCTCTTTTGTTCTTTCTACAAGCTCACACAATTCATTCCTTTTGAAGTTGTTTAAATATTCTTGCATTGCCATCACCCAGTTCAGATCTCGCAATGCTTCATCAACTCTATAAGGTTCCAAAGAAGAAACAAAAGAGTAATGTTCGCAAAAGTTAGCAATACGAGATCTAGTTGTTACTCTTTTTGCGATATCTCCAATGATGTTGTCGAGAGGATGATCTCTTTGTACACTTTTATGCACTCTTGGATGAGGCACTTGTGGTCTTGTATTCTCTTCTTCTTCTTCTTCTTCTTCTTCTTCATTTTCATCATCCCCCTAGATCATTGCCTCCATCATTATATTGATCATCTTGATCTTGTTGAGGTTGATCTTGTATGTATTGAGCTTGATCTAGTGTAGAAGCTCCCCCTTGATCATTGCTCTCTAGTTGTGGTACATTCTGTACACCTGAGTCTTGTGATGTTTCTTGTGGTCGAATATCACCAACTGCCATTCTCCTCAATGCTTGACATGGGGCTTCTTCTTTATCTCGCACACACTTATCAACTTGCTCTACTTGGGAGCCGTTAGTTTCATCGAACACCACATCATGTGCTACTTCAACAATTCCAAATATTTTTATGTAGACAAAGTAAGTGTAGGCATTCGAATCATAACCAAGCAAGAAACCTTCGTCATATTTTGAAGCAAACTTCAAAGTCCTAGACTTCTTGTTCAATATGCAACATTTACTGCCAAAACCTCTGAAATTGAAACATTTGGTTTGTTACCGATCAGGAGTTCATATGGTGTCTTCTCTAAAAGTCAATGAAGATATAGTTTGTTCGTGGTGTGACAAGCAAAGTTAACTGCCTCCGCGCAAAACCAGTCTGAAGTCTTGTATTCACATAGCATTGTTCTCGCCATTTCAACGAGTGTTCAATTCTTTCGCTCGGCCACCATATTTTGTTGAGGAGAATAGGGTGCCGTGAACTCGTGCTTTATTCCTTCTTCATCCAGGTAGTCCTCAACCTGAGTATTCTTGAACTATATTCCATTGTCACTCCTTATGTTCTTTATTGATGTAGAGAATTCATTTTGTGCTCTCTTCAAGAAATTCTTGAGGATACCCTCGGATTCTTATATATCATACAAGAAAAACGCCCACGTAAATCTTGAAAAATCATCAACAATAACCAAATGTATTTGTTACCACCTATTCTTATATAAGCAATTGGACCAAACAGATCCATATGTAAAAGTTCCAGTTGTCTTAACGTTGCCACCACGTTCTTGGTCGGATGTGGTGCTCCAACTTGCTTCCCAGCTTGGCATGCGCTACATGGCCCTTCTTTCTCAAACACAACATCTTTCAACCTCGGATGTGACCACCTCTTAGAAGTTTTTTAAGATTCCTCATACCAACATGGGATAGCCGTCTATGCCACAGGCACTCCATGTTAGTCTTTGCAATCAAGCATCTATCGAGTTCAGCTTTATCTTTGTTGAAGTCAACAAGATATAGCTTCCCCTTCAACATACCCTTGAATGCAACTGAGTTATCGCTTCTTCTAAAAATTGTAAAAAAAACCCTAATTTTCATAGTGCAGACTTCAGTTAGAAGGACTAAAATTTTCGAATGACAAAAAGAAATAAAAAGGAAATGAGAAAAATAAAGTAATTGAAACTCCAAAAGAGGGAATTCAAAAAAATAACTTAGCTACTGTTAGAATGAGGTTAATATGAATATTTTAGTTGACCATTGGATTCCTAATATTTCAAATAGTCTCCCTGCAAACTTGCATAATTTTTTAAGCAAGTTTGCTATTTAATTCAATAGCTACATTGAATTCCATCCATATTCGAATTTGAATTTGAAATCGAATCGAATTGACTCAAATTAGTGATTTGAGTACAAAATAATTTTCCACATCTTTGAATTGGTCACTCTGCAAAGATCTAGAATTTTTGGAACAATATAGGTGCTGGAATTGAATGAACATAGATGTGGATGAGGGAGAGCAAGTGGGACCCACCTGTCAATTTAAGGGTGCTGTTCTTTCTTCCCAGGGAGACACCACACACATGCAATTTGGACACCGAGCTTCCTTCTTGCTTGAGGTCGCCTTCAGCTGCAAAGAGCATGCCCAAGACTCCTCCTTATCCCTTCTCCAAGCCCCAGAACCGAAACATTTCTCTGTTTCACCACCAAGGCGCCACTTCTTGCTCACCATCAATGTTCTTTCCTCTCTACTCAAAATCCAGCAAGGACCATTGGTATTAGTCAATTTCCTTTGCACTGGGTTACTCTTCAACCATTTGCGCAGCTTTTTCACAAAGTTTGGTGCCCAAATCGACCCCCCCCCCCCCCCCCCCCCCGCCGCAAAGCTCCCCGAAGTGAAACCGTGGCTACCAGAGAGCTCCCCTATTTTGCCGCCTCTCTGCTCCACCGTTGAACCGGCGCTCCGGTCAGTTTCTCACCTTGTTCCTTTAAGAGAAAACATGCATATATACTCCCTATAGATGCTGGTAAAATTTGAGCTTATGACATGCCTCCTAGCACCCATATTTCTAGTTCTTCCGACGAGCTTTGTGGGTGAGCTGACCTAGGTCTCATTGCAAATTCGTTTTCCATGTGAAGTCATAGATCATGCTAGTTATCTTACCCTTGTCCTTGCGCACCACCTTGAATAAAAACCGAGGAATTTCATCGAGGAACAATGTCGGAATTGTCAATTTCCTAGCCATCGGTTTGAGCTCCCCACCTTGCAGGCGAACTCGTGTTTCCCAAAAATTTTATCTGTTTTGGCACCCCCTATCTTGATCCTCATATTTCTAGGAACGTTTCGGTGCAATCTCCGTGCAAAACAAAGCACCGTAGGGCCCGGCCGACATGGCTGGAACCCAAGGTTCCACCTCCACTGTTGCGCACGCGTTTCCGGCCTCCGCCGCTGTACGCCGACCCAACCGTGGTGCTCAGCATCCCGGAATACGGTTAGGCGGCGAGTCTTGGGAGGGAAGACGGCCGGGAAAGCTGTGCCTGCGAAGCGCCGCTGTCGCGCGCCGCTGGACTCGTCGGAGTCCCGAGGTTTAAGAAGGCCCTGTGGGGGCGAGCTGTCAGCCTCCGAGCCGAGGCCCCGATCTGGTGCGGCCTGGTGATCCGTTGTGCCTTTAATGCTACTAGTCCATTTTAAACCAGTGGACCCCTTCTTTATTCAAACTTTCCAAGTGGTAATTAATTCCAGATTTTGCTCCAATTTGAAAATCAATATCTCCTAGCATATTTTTCCAAAAATTTAAAAATTATTTTTTTGGAACCAGGGTGATCTATAATTTCAAGTGGTGCACTTGAATCTGTATGAGAATCCCCTATTTGTCCTCAATAATTCCATGAAGCAAAATCCTTTTGGAATTAATTCCTGATGCTCCGTTCATTCAAAAATTCCCAAACTTGGCCAGAGCATTCCAAATAATTCCCCTGCATTCCATAAAAAGTTTCTGGTCCATTTGAGTTGATTTGTGTAGCCAAATGGTGTTTCCAATCTGTATGTACCTGAAAATTCCAAAATGTCCAGAAACTTTTTCAGCATATTGTCCAAGCTTGTAAATTCAATATATCACAGTGAAATGCTTGGAAAATTATGAAATCAATTTTGTTGAGTCAGTCTTTACCTCTTCTAAACATAACATCAACTCTTGGTCATGTTAAAGTCTCATATTTCCCATGAAAATTCTGGGAATTGTTTAGCTACATTGAATTTTAGACAATAGAGGCTTCCATGAATTGATCCCAATTTTGGCCAGAATCCCACTCATAGGGCCTAGTGTCCACTGAAAATTTTCCAGAACCAGTGGCCATTATTATTATACTTAACTGCGTTTCCATTCAGCTATGCTACATTATACCTATTGAATCACTTTGCATATTTTTTGCATCTCGAATAGTTGCTGAGCTCGAAGAGACCCCAGAGGCACTAGAAGTCATCAACCCGGAGATTAACTATAACCCTGTTTTGCAGCTAGGCAAGCCCCAGTATGCATTTAACAGCATTTAAAATTTTATTTGTATCACACTATATGGGTTAGAATGTACTGTGCATTTGGTCTAGGTTTTCTTGGAGTTTTCAACTTGCATGACCAGAACACCCATGAGAGGAGGGTAGATGTTTAAGTCCTTGATGTATCCATACTATGCTTAATGTTATAGTTGCTTTGGTAGAAGTCGAGTAGTTGGAATCTACTCGCGAGTTCAGGAATTGGGTTCCCACGAGATTATTCGAGTGAGAGATTCACTATTTGGTTAAATATGAGACTGGGCATGGAGTAGGAGCAACAGGACATAGGGGCCTGTGAGCTGTAGCTGTGCCTGTGTTGGTCAAGGACTGATCCGTATGCGGCCCTGTTGAGCAAGTTTGAATGTACCGAAGGCATACTGGATATATGGGATTCAGTAAACCGATTTAACTTGTCCACCTTAGCATAGAGGCATAACCCACCACCTTATAGGTGCGGGTTGCGAGCAGCAAGCTGTAAACCTGACAGCAGGTACATCATACTCCATGTGGGGGCCTCCTGCTCGTATCGGTGGGACTGGTTCGGCGTGTAGGTAGCAGGTGAAAGGTTGCCGCATACAACATCAGTGGAGTGTGCCTTCGCGGCTTTGAGTGTGGGTGTATGTGTCGTGCTATTCGGGTATCCCTGCAGGTGTATATCGATTTGAGTTACTGTCCCTCGTGGTTATTGAGTACCGCTTGTTCACTGTGTCATGACGTAGTTAATTGTTGTAGTTGGAATATTATCAAATCATGCTTTATGAAATATTATGTATTGATACTTGTATTTCTGTAGAACAGATTGCTCACTAAATTTCATATTCTTGAAGCCTTAATTTGCTGCTAAAACTGAAAATAAGGACAAAAAAATAAGCGAGTCCTATATTGCAAATTGATGTCCTATATTACGTATGTCCAACATATAGAGTTCCATGCTTAGTGGAGACGATTAAGTTTTTGATGATCCTTCGTGCTCACGGTTGCTATTCTAAGTTTTTGCTGCAGATGATAATGTATATGATGAAGGGTTCACCGGTGAGGCATTGCCCCTGTTTGGGTACACGGCCGAGTGGGAACCCTGCACACTGCCGTGATGTGATTTGTGTGCTGCTAGTGTGATTCTTTTCGCGAGCTGAACGGATTAACTTTTGCATAGCTTAGGCTTGAGTGTCGAGAGCTATGAACTTAGCTTCTGCTGTAGTGTATGCATATTATTTATAAAAGACAAAGCTTGTATAACACAATGTTGTTTTATGTAATATGATGTACCTTTTTTGTGTGCTGTTGGGTGCCGCATCGCACGACACCATCCAATTGCGATTCCTAAAATGTCAGTACTCCGATCCTCAAAGCCTGGTATCAGAGCCGTATTGGGAAGAGCACGTTTAAAAAGGATCGTATTATGAGAAAAATTTAGGTTTATGGTGAGGAATCTATAGTATCTCACATAAGGACTATTATTAGCATAGTTACTTAAGGTGGAAAAGCAAACATATGTGTTATTATATTCTATAATGACACTTCGACGTCAGGTGAGGGGTTAGGTACGCCACCGCAAGTGGATCAATTGTGGTAAGCTCTCCGTACGAGAGGTAGTACAATGATTGTTTCCGTGGCTTGGCACGGAAGTTAATATAAGTCTTTGAACCTTCTCATGGTTCTGAGAACATATGAAAACACTGCTCCCCGGCGTGCTCCACGCAAAAGTGAGGATACCCCATCATGTGGTCAAAAACACAAAGTATGCAACTCTTGAACATTCAATGTTCAAAAGGCCATACACAGCGCTAATCCCTAGCACAAGAGATAAATGATGTGGGCACCTATCGTACGGTTGAAAAACACGTAGTGTGTTTTTTAATAAACACGCGGAATCGCCTCCTACTGGTGCAACATTAGGCAAAGACATGGGACCCTGTCGGGTGGTACATAACCCGATGGGCCTCCTACTGGTGTAGCATTATATAAAGACGTGGGACCCCCGTCGGGTGGTAGAAAGCCCGTTCATGTACCTTGAGACGTGGCTCAGCTCGGGGCGGCTCGTATAGAATGATATGAGACGGATGTCTTACTTTCATATATATTATTGTGGCTGCCTGAAATGATTGCTCGTGCGGGCTGTGCTGTACGGCACCATAATGAGTGTTTTGAAAATTGTGTGTCTTAGGCAGGTACACTGACCGCGTGATCGTATTAAGGCCACCATTGAGACGTATGCCAGAATACCGCCTAAGAATTTTCACTTTTGTGAGGCACGTAGTACCGACATGTATCCCATTGATGCATTAACCACTTTTCTGTAAAATGGAACTGAGAAGATGTAAAGATAATTATATTAGCTATCAACCTCTCATTTTGAACTATATTTTCAAAATTGGAGTAGGTTTTGAAGTCACAGATTCAAAAACAGAGTGTTCTGTTTTCTGCCAGAAAACAACCTGAATTTGAGAAACCATATCTCCCAGTAGAAAACTCCAATAAAGGTGTATATTACATGGATGGAAATTTTAGGAAGTACTTTAAAACTGTTTTGTTCAATTCCAAAGCTGAATTCTCCTCTAACCTGTACAAAATTTCAAAGTTCCAAAATCTGCCAAACTGGACAGAAACTGGAACCCTCTCTGGACTCCTTACTGTTTTGACCATATCTCGCTCTAGAAAAATCGAACAGAATCATGTATGAAATTTATGGAATCCTTGTAATTTTTATTACAATTTGTAAATTTGTGGCTGTTGTAAATTTTTAAGTTTTATATCTGGAAATTGTGGCCAAAATCAGCATAAACAAAAGAGGTGCAGTCAAAATTTCAAGAAAACTGTCAGGTTTACAATGCCATATCTCCTCAAACCAAAACATTTTGGAAATTTCCTGAAGTTTACTTAAACTTTGGAGTTCACTTCAAGATCTGATTCTGCCATTTATGAGGTTAAATTTGTGTTTGAGTATAGACTGGTCAGGTTTCAACATAAACTTCATCGGTTTGACATAATTTGGTCTTGTTATGAATCTGGTCCTCGATTTCACTACGAGAAGTGTCGTAACATACCAAATGTCGATACTCAACCATTTACCAGTGGAATTGAGGGTTTGACCCACTCAAACATCTTTTCATTTTATGAACGTGTTTGTGTCATATTGAAGATAAGAGAGAGTATTTGCACGATAACGCGCATAACGTCCCGTCGCGACCAACATAGTCGAAATGAATTTCGATCCATGGAGTTCATTATTTTGGAGCTCACTATTGAAACATTTGTCCAGAGATGATGTATTTTGTATAAAGTCTATACTCTATCAATATATGTTACCGTTATGTAGGTTTGGTTATTAATATGCACACTATTATTTTATCCTTGAGTGATCTTTCAATATCACATCTCATGTTGGATTCATGGTGGTGACTGCAGAATGGTGCGCACCTGTAACACGTTAGAGGCCGGTGGTCGAGCCAGGGAGGTGATGACTCCCAACAATAGAGAACTCAGGATCAGCAACAACCGACACCGCCACCGCCACCTCCTCTTCCACTTACGTTGGCGGATGTGATTGCAGCAATGGTGGGTTCGTGCGACGAGCATATCGAGCTGCTGCGAACCCTCGTGCAGAATATGTCCCGTCAGCTTGGGCGTCCAGAGGGAGGCAATCATCAGCCTCAACACAACACCTACTCGGATTTCTTGGCGACTCATCCACCAGTCTTCAAGGGGGCCGATGAACCTCTTGAGGCCAACAACTGGCTCCGCACAACGTAAGATAAGTTCGTGTTGCTCCAATGCACCGAACAGCATAAGGCACTCCTCTCGGCGCAACTTCACGGCTTCACCGACGCATGGTGGGCGAATTACATCGACTCTCTGCCGGCTGGTCATGCCGTGACATGGACTAAATTCTGGGAGGCGTTTCACGCCTATCACATACCTCCCGGGATTATGAAAAGAAAGGTTCAAGAGTTTCTTGAACTCAAGCAAGGTGGGAGGAGTGCTCGCGAGTACTCCAAGGCTTTCAACCATTTCGTGCAGTACACACCCGATCATGTGAACACTGAAGAAAAGAAACGGGACTGCTTCTTTCGAGGCTTCAATGCTAAAATAAAGGACAAACTCGCTTTGTTCAATCGCTGCACATTCAATGAATTTGTCAATGCAGTGATTGTACAAGAGGATGCAACATGCGAGCCAGTGACTGAGAAGAAAAGGAGTGCTCCGTTGGGCAGCAGTGGTGGAGCTCCACAAAAGTACCGTATGGTGCACGATCACCGTCCAGTCAAAGGTGGCAGCCACCGGCAATGAACTCCAATGTTATGTGGCTGCCCGTTCAATGCACCGAGCTTCCGACCACTCCTGCCACACCAGCAGCAGCAGCAGCAGCAACAAAGGATGATACCTCGTGCACCCCCACAGCAGCAGCGTGCACCGGGTTTCTGTCCGCCGGTCTATGGTGGTCCGACCCAATACACGTGCTACAACTGTGAACGTGTCAAACACCTCTCCTACAACTGTCCGGACAAGCAAACCATCAGACAAGCATCATACCAGGGGTGCTAATCAACCCCGCAACCAGCCCTAGAAACAAAATCCCAAACCCAGCAATGTCCACCACATTTCCATTGAGGACGTACCTGAAGGCGAACCCCGTACTTGCGGTTACGTTCACTCTCATCGATCACACCATTATCATACTTTTTGATTCTGCGGCCACCCCCTAATTTCATTAGTAGTTCACATATGTTGCCAATCACTAACTACAAATATTTTCCTACTGAATATCCATACATGATTTGTTCACCGAGCAGGAAAATATCAGCTCATAGTATGATTCCTAAAGCACCACTGTGCCTGGGTGGAAAAATATATCCAACCACTCTCATTATCGTAGATGGCCAAAACATCGATGTCATATTAGGAATGTCGTGGTTACATCACCACGGTGTTGTCTTGGACATCGTTCCTCAAATCGTTCATTGGATTTTCCACTACACAGTCCACATACTCCCATTTTGTGAGACCTATGTGTGCTGAATACATTGGCTTGTGCTGAATACATTGGCTTTGACGATAAAAGTTTTGAATACTACCAAAACACCTTTATCATCTAGGTCTGAGCTCCATCAAGGTCCGACGATAGGGTCGGGCTTGTTTTGGGTAGCTCCGGCAAGGTCCGACGCTAGGTCTGACTAGCTTTGGTTAGGCTCTGGCTCTAGGTCCGACTAGCTTTGGTAAGCTTCGGTGCTAGGTCCGACTAGCTTTGGTAAGATCCGGCGCTAGGTCCTGCTAGCTTTGGTAAGCTCCGGTTCGAGGTCTGGTTAGCTTTGGCAAGGTTTCGGAGCTTGATCACAGTGTTTCTGCTTTTAACTTGCAATGTTTTGAACTGTGTTTTGGATTATGGAAAGTTTGCTTAGTATTCTTTTTACTAAGTTTTTGGTGTGTTTTGGTGGCTATGGCTGATATCGTTTTTTCTATGGTTTGCAACATGCTTATGTGAGGTGCTCACGTAAGGTGTCGTGGTTTTGGAACTAACATGAGTCAAGTCGAGGACTTGTGCTAGGAAGTATTGGTTGTTTATTCATGTGCAGGTGTTGCTTTACTTCAAGACATGGCTGGTGACGGGATCCATTGAACTAGTCTTAGGGAGAAGTTGAGGTTCAACAAATGAGTTTGGGAGGAATTGTGGTTGAGTTGATCGGGAGGTCGCGCAACATGTACGAATCAAGAACAATGCATATGAAGGTATCATCGACGTCGTTGGAAGGTGTTTGCACGTGTGCAACGTGTGCATGGGACGTGGCTACATTTTTCTGAGGCGTGATGAAGAGATGTGAACATAAAAAATTGGTCGGAAAGGTCCAACCGTCCAGGTTATGGACTCAGGCTGCGGCTGAGTTGTGTTTGACTTAAATATGGAACGTTTTGAGTTGGTTATGATAGGATTTTGTGTGGGTCACAAATTTGAGTTTTTTTTAGGAAAGTGGGAGATGTTCCTAAGGTGTTTGAAAGTCTTACGATTGCTCCTATCTGCGTATAAAAGAGTCTTGAGTCATTATGAAAAGTTTCGATTCGTGAATTGAGTAGGATTAGAGTCCTAGTTAGTTTTGGATTGGCCTAGGGGCTGGTTATATAAGCAAGGGAGGCCAGAGCTCGTGGTGCATGACTTTGGGGCTGTTCCTTGTGATTTTTTGATCAATAAAATTTGTAAGCCTAAAGAAGCTTTTGTGCTTTGTTCGCCTGACTTATTTTCTTCAAGTCTTTCTCGTCGAGTTTCTGCACACACTACCTTGCATCGGTGGTTTTATCATAACTCGAGTTTTACAGATCCGATTGACGTGATTCTTTTTGGTTTGTCTTCAAAACTTAATTTTCTATCATTTATGAAAATTTTAGGGTTATTTGATTTGTGGTTTCTGATCTACACGAGTTTCTTTGCAGTATTCCAGAACTGTTTTTCTCGGGTAGGGCAGATTGACCTTAGTTCGATCTTTTGTTTGTAACTTGAGTTTATGTCAACGGATTTTCGTGATTCTTGTTGTGACGTCTTCATGACTTGATTCTCTACAAGCTATACTAGTTTTGTCATAGTTGAACACGTTTAGATTAGTCGCACACACATTTTCTTTAACAGATCGGTTTTCTGGCGAGAGGTGTTTTTGTTGCTTCCGCTGAAAAGTTTTAATCTACCATTCACCCCCTCTAGTAGCTTTACACGTGCTATTCGATCCTACAATTGGTATCAGAGCCACGATGCTATAATCTTTGTGATTTGCACGTGTTTTTGACTAATCATTATGGAGGAAAAACTCTGCAAAACCTCGTGTTTTTAGTGGTATTGATTTTCAGGTTTGGAAAGCACGTATGGAAGCTTTCATTCAGGCACAAGGATTCACAATATGGGAAAAGGTGTACAAGCCTTACGATGTGCCACCAAACGATCAAGTCACAACTACAAACTTAAGAGATGTCGACAACAACAACAAAGTCGGATCGACTTCGACCATGTTGCACACCTCCGGGTCGGCGTACGATGTGTGGAGAGCACTTTGTGACTACCACAAAGGATCTAGCACAATCAAGGGGGTAAGACATGATATGTTCAAGAATGAATACACGCACTTTGGGATGCAACCCGGTGAGTCCATTGATGACCTCTTTGCTCGCCTTAATAAAATTCTCAGCAACTTGCGTTAGCCTCAATGTTAATTTTTCAGATGCTGAAAATGCTAGGCAATTACTAAGTGCATTAGACATGTCAATTTAGGATATGAAAGTCATATCTATTCATGAATCTACTGTCATGAGTACACTTATATTAGATGTGCTATATTCTAAATTGAAAACTCATGAAATTAACATAATCTCACGTAAGAACCTCAATAAGTCTCTTGCATTTGCTTCTAAATGTGATATGCCTAGCTCCGGCCAATTTTCATATAGCAATACACTTGCTTTGCTGTCTTCACTAACCCTGGAACAGATTCAAGAATTTCTAGAAGAGAAACTGGCACTCATCTCTACTCGTTTCTCAAAAGCATTACAAAATGTGAGAATTAGAAGGAGAGGAAGCTCCTGACCTCAACGGTGCTTTGAATGTGGTAAGACAGGACACTTTTGTATAGATTTCCCTAACCTTTCAGGTCCTTCTACCCATGATGAAAAGTAGAATAAAGTCAAGTCCTCTATCTGGCAACATCAACAAGAAAAAGAAGGGTTTTACAGGACGCAAAATGATAAACAGTTTCATCACCGCACTTCAAGAACATGGCTCGAGTGATGTAGACACTGGAAGTGACGAAGATGAAGATGATCTGACAAAACTTGTGTTTCATGGCGGGCAAATCAAGATCAAGTATGGAGGATGCAGAACACAACAGTGACAACGAAGAGGTATGTCCGTCTTGTGATGAATGTGTGATGCTATTTCCCGTTGCACCTGTTATTGTTAAGAAAAAGGACAAAAAGCTTAGGGACAATGCTGTTAAAATTGAGTCACTAGAATCTGAAATTAATCATTTGAAAACCTTGATTCCTAGTGATGCTTCTTGTTCCTCATGCGATTTAATATATGAACAATTATGCTCCATAAGAAGTGCACACTCCTCCACCCTTGATAAACTTGAGTTAGAGATTGAAAAGAACAAAAAGATTGGTGCACTTAATGACAGAAACTTAAAAGATGCTTCTTGTTCTACAATTGATTTGCATTGTTCTACCTATAATGATCTTGAAAAGAAACTAAAAGATGATATGAATGAAATTTCAATACTGAACAATGCTTTATGTGCTCATGAAGTTAAATATTGTTCTTATTGCAAATTAAAAGGAAAAACTTCATGTGAAAACTACCTAGAATTGTCTAAGAAATTTGATGACATGAATAGGACACTAGAGCAGTTTTGTGTCGGGAACAAAAATCTAAACTTGCTACTGAATTCATCCAAATCTTGCAATGATAAAACTGGTTTAGATTTTGATTCTCGTGCTCATGCTAAAACATATCCACCTAAAATTTTAAAGTCATTAGGAAGTGGTTTGATTAAAACAGTTCCTAAACCAAAGAGGTGGTTTTCAAATCTGCAGTAGTGTTGTCACGTTCAGGTTCAAATAAACATACTGCATGCTCATCTATTCAAGAACACAAAGTAAAATTTCATTGTACAACATAGATTGGTAAGCTCCGGCGCTAGGTCCGACAAGCTTTGGTAAGTTCCGGCGCTAGGTCATTCTAGCTTTGGTAAGCTCCAGTTCAAGGTTCGGTTAGCTTTGGCAAGGTTCAGAGCTTGATCACAGTGGTTCTGCTTTTAACTTGCAATGTTTCAAACTTGCTTTTTGCATTATGGAAAGTTTGCTTAGTATTCTTTTACTAAGTTTTTGGTGTGTTTTGGTGGTTATGGCTGATATCGTTTTCGCTATGGTTTGCAACATGCTTATGTGAGGTACTCACGTAAGGTGTCATGGTTTTGGAACTAACGTGAGTCAAGTCGAGGACTTGTGCTCAAAAGTATTGGTTGTTTATTCATGTGCGGGTGTTGCTTGACTTAAAGACATGTCTGGTGATGGGATCCATTGAACTAGTCTTAGGGAGAAGATGAGGTTCAACAACCAAGTTCAGGAGGAATTTTGGTTGAGTTGATCGGGAGGTCGCGCAACATGTATGAATCAAGAACAATGCATATGAAGGTATTGTGGACGACGTTGGAAGGTGTTTGCACGTGTGCAAGGAGTGCATGGATGTGGCTACATTTTTCCGAGGTGTGATGAAGAGATGTGGACATAAAAAATTGGTCGGAAAGGTCCAACCGACTAGGTTATGGACTCAAGCTGCGGCTAAGTCGTGTTTGACTCAAATATGGAAAGTTTTGAGTCTGTTATGATAGGATTTCGCGTGGGTCACGAATTTGAGTTGTTTTAGGAATGTGGGAGACGTTCCTAAGGTGTTTTGAAGTCTTAAGATTGCTTCTATCTGCGTATAGAAGAGTCTTGAGTTGTAATGGAAAGTTTCGATTTGTGAATTGAGTAGGATTAGAGTCCTAGTTAGTTTTTGGTTGGCCTAAGGACTGGTTATATAAGCAAGGGAGGACAGAGCTCGTGGTGCACGACTTTGGACTGTTCCTAGTTATTTTTGATCAATAAAATTCGTAGTCTAAAGGAGATTTTTTGCCTTGTTCGTCCGACTTATTTTCTTCAAGTCTTTCTCGTCGAGTTTCTGCACAACACTACCTTGCTTTGGTGATTTTATCATAACTTGAGTTTTACAAATCGGATTGATGTGATTCTTTTTGGGTTGTCTTCAAAACTTAATTGTCTATCATATGTGAAAATTTCACGGTCATTGGATTTGTGGTTTATTATCTTCATGCGTTTCTTTGCAGTATTCCAGAACTATTTTTTCTCGGGTAGGACAGATTGACCTTAGTTCAATCTTTTGATCGTAACTTGAGTTTCTCTCAACGGATTTTTTATGATTCTTGTTGTGAAGTCTTAGTGAATTGATTATATACAATCTATACTAGTTTTGTCATAAGTGAACATGTTTAGATTAGTCACAGACACGTTTTCTTTAACAAATCGGTTTTTTGCCAAGAGGTGTTTTTGTTGCTTCCGCTGAAAAGTTTTAATCCACCATTCACCCTCCCTCTAGTAGCTTTACACGTGATCTTCGATCCTACAATTGATATCAGAGACACGGTGCTCTAATCTTTGTGATTTGCACGTGTTTTGACTAATCATCATGAAGAAATACTGTAACACCCACATCTTCCCCAACCGCCACCCTGCCCACTCCTCCAACCCACGCGCCCCTCTGCTCGAGCAACCGTCGCCCTCTACAAGTACCCTGGCCTCGCCCCCACTCCCACTCTCCATTTCCCCTGCCCACATCACGCCGCAACCCTAGCCCAAATCCACCATGGCCGCCCTCGGCAGAGCTCGAAGCCCGCAAGGAGAAGCCCTCCTGGTCTTCCCCAACGCGCACTAAACGCACCGCCTCCGTAGGGCCCCTGCGAGACAAGAACCGACGCCCTAGGCACCTCCCCGACGAAGCCGAAGTCCGACGGCCCAACATCACCGTTGAGCATCTATCCCCGGCCTATTTCCCGCATGTTTGACAACCTAGGTGAGTTCCCCATCCCCTCCTCTCCATTTTCCCGCCTTTCCCGTCGATCTTGGCCCACCGGAACGCCGTTCCAGCGAAGTCCGGTGAGGGCCGGCCATGGCAGCACCACCATGGCTGGAGGTTGAAGAAGCCCATGGCTTATTTTGTGTCTTGGCCATTGGATCTTCAATGGATGGCTCAGATTAAATCATCCCAAGAGGTATGGACTTCGGTCCATGGTGGACATGGACCCGTCCTCTTTTCCCTTGGTTCACGGTGCATAGACTGGGTCCATGCTATTTCCAATAAAAAATAAATAAGAAAGAAATAGAAAAGCCAAACTTGCAAAGAGGTCCCTATACTTTTAAACTAAATCATGAATAGGTCCTCAATTTTATGAAAATGCCCCTGGACTTCTCTCGAATTAGGTTCAATTTAGTAAATATTGATTTAAGCCCCTAGAATTTTTTAAAATACTACATTTAACCTCTATCTATATGGAAAAATTACAAAACAACACCTAAACTTTATGGAAATTAGTTTATACTTTATATTATTACTGTTTTTATAGGAAAATCCCAGAAAATAGAATTAAATTGTAGAAAAATATATTGAATGCATGGAAAAATGTTTTTAAGTGATAAAATAAATATAGAAAATATAGTAAAAATGGTTATAAATCTTTTTATACTAATAAATTGTAGAATTCGTATAAAATATATTTTTACAGTAGAAAAATTAATAAAAATGTTTGTAGCTATAAATAAATATTAAAAGTAGAGAATAAATGTGAAATTAGTAGGAAAATTATTTGTAATATCTTTTATACTAAATTAAAATTGTAGAATTCATATGAAATATATTTTGACAATATAAAATTTAATAAAGATTCTTTTAGCTATAAATAAATATTAAAAATAGAGAATAAATGTGGAAATAGTAGGAAAATTATTTATAAAATGTTTTATGATGAAATAAATTTATAAAATGCATATAATTATATTTTGGCTATAGAAAACTCATTAAAAATGTTTTGTCTGTAAATAAATACTAAAAATGGAAAATAAATGATAAATGCATTTCTTTTGCTATGAAAAATAATAAATACTTCGTAGAGATATATTAGTGTAGGATTTTATGCTTATGAGTATGTTTTGGAGTATTGTTCTTGAATGTTTTTATTTTTCTTTTATCGGTAGTTTATACGCATTCGTATCGCGATCAAGAAGCAACACGAAGACTCCAAAGATCAAGATTTCATCAAGAAGAACTTAGCAGCTATTTAATAAAATGCAAGTGCCCTTGACCATCTTGTGCCTACTTTAAGAATTATAGTTAGTTGCATGCTTAATTAATAGGAATCCTATTTATTTATCTATTCCATATAATTCCTTGTCGCCCGGGTTAAATTAGATGGTTTTGGGTATTTCAATCATGCTTAGCCATGCTTAGTAGTTGGGATGAAAATCTGGACACATGACTATATTATTAATTATGATTATTATGTTACATTGGAAATGATGAAGTAATTGGTATGAATCCGGCGGTTGGATGGTTTGGTATGGTGCAGTTTGCATGAGACTCAGGATTGGGTTTGACACCGTCAGATTCTAAGAACCGGTTTATGGAGGAAGCCACTAAGCTTTATAGTACCACCACAAGACTGAGATGGGACGGCTTGGTCAATTAATTATGTTTCTATAGACGAAATACTAGTAGTTGGATGGTGCGGGGAATGATCCAGGGGTACTGCTCTGGGAACCGCAAGGCTCAAGAGGGGGCTCTGAGGCGGAGGGTTACTCCGGAAATGCCTCAGTGGTGGAAACTTTAGAGGGCTAGCACTAGTCGAGAGTACCTTTGTAAAGACCATGTAGTGATCTCCTGGCCACACACCTACGGTAGTGTGTAATGTTGTTTGCCACCACGGGCATCAGGGAGGTTTACTCAGTCCACCTGGCAACAGGGGATGAAATCACTGCTTGTGGGTATAGGGTACACTCTCTACAGAGATTTGGAAAACTGTCATGACAGCCGTGCTCACGGACAAGAGCGGCTTGGTGTCGAATTCATAATTAGTCGATGGTTGGAATGATGTTGAGATCATGGATTGGGAATGATATTGGTATTGATTTTTTTTATTATTATTCTATTATGGTTAGGAATATACACCTAGATGTAGGTGCTAATAAAATCTAAGGATAGGTTTAATGCATAGTGCTTAAACCACTATCAGCCTTTCCTCTTTGATTGACCTTCATGTTATTTATTTCCCACACTTGCTGAGTACCACGAGATGGTACTCACACTTTCTTTGTTGTATTTTTGATATGCTGCTTAGTGAAGACAAGATCCAATGAGGATAATGACAAGTGAAGAGGGTGTATAGGTCGCGTTGCTGCCAGTCGATTTGCTTGTGGTTGCCCTAGAGATTTGTCTCTTCCGCTGCTATTCAGAACTCTTTTCAAGGTATTAAGGTTGTTTCTATTCGATATAGAACTGTTTATCACTATTTTTCGTATATATATGGTGAAACTGATCCTGGTATACATGTATTTGCAGCTGGTTTTATTCTTAATAAAACCGGGTGTGACAAAGTGGTATCAGAGCTATAAGTCGACTCTAGGCACGTGACCTTAGTTACAATGGACTTATTAGACATCCCTTTGACATCGCTCATGAAGACAAAGCTTCGACACAACCAACAAAATTGTGAAGATCGATGTATGAAGACAACGCGAAGGAAGAAGAAGACACTTGAAGATTATTACACATCACTTGTTTAGGTTCCCTTTGGTTAGAAAGTGAAGTTCATGTCTTCCTAACTGCAAACTAGAACACGTTGCTTGTTGTATTGCATTCAATTAATAATAATAAAAATAATACAATATAACATTTGTCTGTTTAAGGGGGGTAGCCGATCGCTAATAAATCAAATTCACCTCTTCTTAATATGACCCACTAGATTCTTTGTAAGGTGGGTGGGATTGTAACCACTGTATATAATAAAAAGGAAAATAAATAATAATAAATCTAGTATCATGATAATGCATTTAAAATGAAAAACTTTAAAAATTGAAACCACAATGGAAGTTTAGGCCAAATTTAAAATAATAATAATAAAAATAATGTGTGTCATCATGTGATAATAATTTAAAATTAAACTAAATTGACATATTGCATCATATTTGTTTCTTTGTTAATAATACAAATTTTCAGTTGCTAGAGAATACATTTGGGACCAAATAAAAGTTAGGGCATAACAAAGAAAATCTTACCATACCTAGTAAAATAATAATGTTTTGATTATAAAATCAATAATTATTCAAAAATAATAATAATATGAAAGAAAATATAATATCATAATAAGATGTAAAATTTTGTGATAATGAATGATTTTCTTAAAACTGTTTAAAACAATTTCATCATGTTATTCTTGCATTGTGTTAAATATTAAAATTTGAAAGTCTTAAAATAAATATTTCAAACCCAAATAAGAAATATGATTATAGAGAGATACTTTTCAATGGTGTAGCTCTTGAGTAACAAAAACCTAGACCTCTTCTTAGTCCAACCTAGAATCTCGGGGCGAGATTCTGTTTAAGGGGGGTAGAATTGTAACACCCACATCTTCCCCAACCGCCACCCTGCCCACTCCTCCAATTGACGCGCCCCTCTGCCCGAGCAACCGTCGCCCTCTACAAGTACCCTGGCCTCGCCCCCACTTTTCCCCACTCTCCATTTCCCCTGCCCACATCACGCCGCAACCCTAGACCAAATCCACCGTGGCCACCCTCGGCAGAGCTCGGAGCCCGCAAGGAGAAGCCCTCCTGGTCTTCCCCAACGCGCACTAATTTGCACCGCCTTCGTAGGACCCCTGCGAGACAAGAACCGACGCCCTAGGCGCCTCCCCGACGAAGCCAAAGTTCGACGGCTGAACACCACCGTTGAGCGTCCATCCCCGGCCTATTTCCCGCATGTTTGACACCCTAGGTGAGTTCCCCATCCCCTCCTCTCAATTTTCCCGCCTTTCCAGTCGATCTTGGCCCACCGGAACGCCGTTTCGGCGAAGTCCGATGAGGGCCAGCCATGGCAGTACCACCATGGTTGGAGGTTGAAGAAGCCCATGGCTTCTTTTATGTCCTGGCCATTGGATCTTCAATGGATGGCTCAGATTAAATCATCCCAAGGGGTATGGACTTCGGTCAATGGTGGACATGGACCCGTCCTCTTTTCCCTTGGTTCACGGTGCATAGACTCGGTTCATGCTATTTCCAATAGAAAATAAATAAGAAAGAAATAGAAAAGCCAAACTTGCAGAGAGGTCCCTGTACTTTTAAACTAAATCACGAATAGGTCCTCACTTTTATGAAAATGCCCCTGGACTTCTCTGGAATTAGGTTAAATTTAGTAAATATTGATTTAAGCCCCTGGAATTTTTTAAAAAACTACAGTTAACCTCTATTTATATGGGAAAATTATAAAACAACACCTGAACTTTATGGAAATTAGTTTATACTTTATATTATTATTGTTTTCATAGGAAAATCCTAGAAAATAGAATTAAATTGTAGAAAAATATATTTAATGTATGGAAAAATGTTTTAAGTGATAAAATAAATATATAAAATATAGAAAAAATGGTTATAAATCTTTGTATACTAAAATAAATTGTCGAATTCGTATAAAAGATATTTTTACATTAGAAAAATTAATAAAAATGTTTGTAGCTATAAAGAAATATTAAAAGTAGAGAATAAATGTGAAAATAGTAGGAAAATTATTTATAATATCTTTTATACTAAATTAAAATTCTAGAATTCATATGAAATATATTTTGAAAATAGAAAATTTAATTAAAATTCTTTTAGCTATAAAAAAATATTTAAAATAGAGAATAAATATGGAAATAGTAGGAAAATTATTTATAAAATGTTTTATGCTGAAATAAATTTATAAAATGCATATAAATTATATTTTTGCTATAAAAACTCATTACAAATGTTTTTTAGCCCGTAAATAAATACTCAAAATGTAAAATAAATGATAAATGCATTTCTTAGGCTATGAAAAATAATAAATACTTCGTAGGGATATATTAGTGTAAGATTTTATGCTTATGAGTATGTTTTGGTGTATTGTTCTTGAATGTTTTTATTTTCTTTTATTGGTAGTTTATACGCATTCGTATCGCGATCAAGAAGCAACACGAAGACTCCGAAGATCAAGATTTCATCAAGAAGAACTGAGCAGCTATTTAATAAAAGGCAAGTGCCCTTGACCATCTTGTGCCTACTTTAAGAATTATAGTTAGTTGCATGCTTAATTAATATGAATCCTATTTATCTATCTATTCCATATAATTCCTTGTCGCCTGGGTTAAATTAGATGGTTTTGGGTATTTCAATCATGCTTAGCCATGCTTAGTAGTTGGGATGGAAATCTGGACACATGATTATATTATTAATTATGATTATTATGTGACATTGGAAATGATGAAGTAATTGGTATGAATCTGGCGGTTGGATGGTTTGGTATGGTGCAGTTTGCACGAGACTCAGGATTGGGTTCGACACCGTCGGATTCTAAGGACCAGTTTATGGAGGAAGCCACTAAGCTTTATAGTACCACCACGAGACTGAGATGGGGTGGCTCAGTCAATTAATTAGGTTTCTCTCGATGAAATGCTAGTAGTTGGATGGTGCGGGGAATGATGCAGGGGTACTGCTCTGGGCGTCGCAAGGCTCAAGAGGGGGCTCTGAGGCAGAGGGTTACTACGGAAATGCCTCAGTGGTGGAAACCTTAGAGGGCTAGCACTAGTCGGGAGTACCTTTGTAAATACCATGTAGTGATCTCCTGGCCACACACCTACGATAGTGTGTAATGTTGTTGGACGCCACGGGCATCAGGGAGGATTACTCAGTCCACCTGGCAACAGGGGATGAAATCACTGCTTGTGAGTAAAGGGTACACTCTACAGAGATTTGGAAAACTGTCATGACAGCCATGCTCACGGACAAGAGCGGCTTGGTGTCGAATTCATAATTAGTCAATGGTTGGAATGATGTTGAGATCATGGATTGGGAATGATATTGGTATTGATTCTTTTATTATTATTATTCTATTATGGTTGGGAATATACACCTAGATGTAGGTGCTAATAAAAGCTAAGAATAGGTTTAATGCATAGTGCTTAAACCACTATCAGCCTTTCCTCTTTGATTGACCTTCATGTCATTTATTTCCCACACTTGCTGAGTACTACGAGATGGTACTCACACTTGCTTTGTTGTATTTTTGATATGCTGCTGAGTGAAGACAAGATCCAATGAGGACAATGACAAGTGAAGACGGTGTATAGGTCGTGTTGCTGCCAGTTGATTTGCCTGTGGTTGCCCTAGAGATTTGTCTCTTTCACTGCTATTCAAAACTCTTTTCAAGGTATTAAGGTTGTTTCTATTTGATATAGAACTGTTTATCACTATTTGTCGTACATGTATGGTGAAACTAATCCTGGTATACATGTATTTGCAACTGGTTTTATTCTTAATAAAACCGGGTGTGACAAATACTCTGCAAAACCTTGTGTTTTTAGTTGTATTGAGTTCAGGTTTGGAAAGCACGTATGGAAGCTTTCATCCAGGCACAAGGCTTCACAATATGGGAAAAGGTGTACAAGACTTATGACGTACCCCCAAACGATCAAGTCACAGCTACAAACTTAAGAGATGTCGACAACAACAACAAAGCCCACAACTTGATAATCCAAGGACTAACTCCAAGCGACTTCGACTGTGTTGCACACCTCTGATCGCCGTACAATGTGTGGAGAGCACTTTGTGACT
The DNA here is from genome assembly GCA_036927565.1 of Tuctoria greenei. Taxonomy (NCBI): domain Eukaryota; kingdom Viridiplantae; phylum Streptophyta; class Magnoliopsida; order Poales; family Poaceae; genus Tuctoria; species Tuctoria greenei. The sequence goes on along the minus strand of JAYESD010000007.1, from coordinate 128,216,970 downwards.
ACCACGAAGGATCCAACACAATCAAGGAGGTAAGACAGGATATGTTCAAGAAAGAATACATGCGCTTTGAGATGCAACCTGGTGTGTCCTTTGATGACCTCTTTGCTCGCTTTAATAAAATTCTCAGAAACTTGCGTAGCGTCAATGTTAATTTTTCAGATGCTGAAAATGCTAGACAATTACTAAGTGCATTAGACATGTCAATTCGGGAGATGAAAGAGACATCTATTCCATAATCTACTATCATGAGTAAACTTACATTAGATGTGCTATATTCTAAATTGAAAACTCATGAGGTTGAGACAATCTCACGTAAGAACCCCAATAAGTCGCTTGCATTTGTTTCTCAATGTGATATGCCTAGCTCTGGCCAATCTTCATCTAGCAATACACTTACTTTGCTGTGTTCACTAACCCTAGAACAGATTGAAGAATTTCCAGAAGAGGAGCTAGCACTCATCTCTACTCGGTTCTTAAAAGCATTGCAAAATGTGAGAACTAGAAGGAGAGGAAGCTCCGGACCTCAACGATGCTTTGAATGTGGTAAGACAGGACACTTTCTTATAGATTGACCTAACCTTTTAGGTCATTCTACCCATGATGAAAAGCAAAGTAAAGTCAAGTCCTCTTCTGGCAACATCAACAAGAAAAAAAGGGTTTCACAAGATGCAAACTGATAAATAGTTTCATCACCGCACTTCAAGAACATGGCTCGAGTGATGTAGACATTGGAAGTGGGGAAGATGAAGATGATCTGGCAAACTTGTGTTTCATTGTGGGCAAATCAAGATCAAATATGGAGGATGCAGAACACAACAGTGACAACGAAGAGGTATGTCCTACTTGTGATGAAATGTGTGATGCTATTTCCCGTGCAACTGTTATTGTTAAGAAAAAGAACAAAAAGCTTAGGGACAATGTTGTCAAAATTGACTCACTAGAATCTGAAATTAATCGTTTGAAAACCTTGATTCCTAGTGATGATTTTGTTCCTCATGCGATTTAATATATGAAAAATTGTCCTCCTTAAGAAGTGCACACTCCTTCACTCTTGATAAACTTGAGCTAGAGATTGAAAAGAACAAAAAGCTTGCTGCACTTAATGACAGAAACTTAAAAGATGCTTCTTGTTCTACAATTGATTTGCATTGTTCTACCTGTAATGATCTTGAAAAGGAACTAAAATATGCTATGAATGAAATTTCAATACTGAACAATGCTCTACGTGCTGATGAAGATAAATATTGTTCTAATTGCAAATTAAAAGGAAAATCTTCAGGTGAAAACTGCCTAGAATTGTCTAATAGACTTCATGACATTAATAGGACACTAGAGCAGTTTTGTGTTTTTTTTTGACCGGTGAAAAACTGCAAGGGAGAACCCCGGCAGCCATAAAACATATATTAAAAGAGACGAGGTAACAACGAGTTACAATAGCTCAGCAGAGCTTGACTAGGTGTTCCAGAGGGAGGAACATCCTTTACAAACTCTGAAGCCACAAGAGCACACTAGCCCTATCCTCCGGCTTAAAACGGCAGGCCTGAAGCCTTGTAGAAGCAATGAAGGATTGTATCCAGGCGTTTACAAAGGGAGTAGAGTTTCTGAAAATGACATTGTTACGAGCAATCCAGATCTCCCAGGCCGCTATGGAGAAGGTTTCCATGAAGGCGCAACGACCCCAGCTCAGCTTGGCTTTTTGCAGGGTATGAAAGAAGGGGATGTCGTGGTCCCAGTGAATCTCAAGGACATTCCAGCATGCCATGCTGAAGGAGCAGTTAAAGAAGAGATGGTACGTGAGTTCCTCCACATTGTCAGCACAGAGCACGCAGGTGTAGTCGTTCCCGTCAATCGTGATGTTTTTTCTCTTCAGGAGGTTTCGTGAGTTGAGCCAGTCCCGAAACATCAGCCACATGAGGATCTTTATTTTCTTTAGCACCTTTGAGGCCCAAATCCAGCTAAAGGGGTTTGGTGGGTTGATTCGTTTGTAATAGTTGTTGTAAATAAGCTTGGAGCTGAAAGTTCTTGTTCCCCCGATTGGAGTCCACTCATCCTGTGCAGCTTCCCTGTGTGAAATTTCCTCCAGCATGGCCTCCAGATTGGCCAGTTCCAACAGTGCTTCCTTCGACAATGGTTGAAAAAAAGTGATTGTAATGGTCTGAGCTGCTGAGGTATTGGGCCATTGAGATGTTGGTTCTTTTTGCTAAGGAGTATAAATGGGGCATGTCCCTTCTGAGGAGGTGGCCTTCCCACTGATCCTGCCATAGTCGAATTGTGTCCCCTGCGGAAGTTTTGACTTCAAAATTCCTGAGAAAAGAATCAGATAGTCTCACAACATCCCTCCACCAGAAGGATCCTTTTCCTTTTGTGCTGTGGGGGGGGGGGGGGTTACCATTTCTGCAATAGCGCTGATGGATGAGGTGAACCCAGGGGATGTCTGCTTTGTTATAGATTTTCCAGAGGAATTTCATGAGCGAGGTTCCATTCATTGCAGTGAGGTTTTTCAGACCCAGGCCTCCATTTTCCTTTGGTGTTGTAACTTGGTTCCAGGCCACCAGGGGCCGACCCTTGCCAGCGATGTCCGAGCCTCTCCATAAGCATTGTTTCCTAGCTTTGTCAATAGCTTGAATGACTGACTGTCTCAATTTGATGGTACACATCGCATAAATTGGGATGGCGGATAGAACGCTGTTGATGAGTGTGAATCGACCAGCCACTGACAACCATGTTGATGCTCCAGTTAGCGTTTTTTGCACCCTTAAGACAAGCCCTTCAAAGGCATCTTCTTTGGGTCTGTCGAGGCTCATCGGCAGACCTAAGTAAGTAAATGGGAATAAACCAATAGTGCAACCCAGTGTGGCTGCTAGAATTGTGGCCTCCTCTTCATCAGTGTTTATTGGTGTTAAGCTTGATTTTGCCCAGTTCACTCTTAGACCTATAGCTCCCCCAAAGGATTGTAGTAAGTTTTTTAGAAAGAAGAGCTGTCTCTTGTTGGCTTTGAGGATTAGAATAGTGTCATCTGCATATTGTACTACCAGGAAGTCCTCGTTCATTTCTTGACACAATGGCAATGATAGAAGCCCCGGCTCCACTGCTTTGTTGATTAAAATTTGTAGAAGATCTGCTGCCAGTACAAATAGCAGGGGGGCTAACGGGTCCCCCTGCCGAACACCTCTTCTGCAGTGAAAAGTCTTTCCTGGCACCCCATTGAGAAGAACTGAGGAGGTGGCAGTAGATAGAATATCTGTTACCCATGTGATCCACTGTTCAGGAAAACCCAAAACTCTCAGCATGTGTATAATGAAGTCATGTTCCACCCTGTCAAAGGCTTTTTCGAAGTCCAGTTTGAGTACTATGACACCAGTGTTGTTTTTTTTGCATTGATAGAGGTACTCATAGACCCAAGCCATGCAGTCCTGGATGGTTCTTTTCTTGATAAAACCATATTGATTTTTGTGGATAATGGTTGGGATGACTTCCTCCAATCTAACTGAGAGTATCTTAGTGATCAGTTTGATAGTGGAGTTCAGCAGTGATATGGTCCTGTAATCTGTACCCTGCAGGGATTATTGATCTTTGGGATGAGAGTGATTAAGGAACTGTTTAGAGGCTGGATACTGATGTTGCCATTAAAGAAGTCCGAGCACAGCAGATAAATATCTTCCTTAATGATGTGCCAGCATGCCTGAAAGAATTTTGTGTTGAACCCATCTGGACATGGGGATTTGTCAGTTGGCATATTTTTGAGTGTGGCATCAATTTCCTCCTTGGTGACCGAGTTGCATAATGTATGTAGATGTTGTCCAGGCAGCACCCAATGGTGGATTTGTGGCCATTGTTGAGTCGGGGCAGATTGCCCTAACCTTTCAGAAAATTCCTTCTAGAGGGATCATGCCTTGTGCCCATGATCCATCAGCTCCACTCCATGGTCATCTTGAATGACCGATATATTGTTCCTCCTATATCTTTCTGTTGCTGCAGCCAAGAAGAATTTGGTTGGCTCATCACCAAACATGGCCCAATGCTCTGTATAACGTTGTCTCCAGTAGTCATTCTGTTGCTTTAAGAGCTGAGTGAGTTGACGTTTGATCATGTTTCTGAAACAGCTTTCCTGCAAGTATAGTGTCCTCTTCTCTTCCATTGTGTCCATGATCAGAATAACTTCATTGCATCGTATGATCAGTTTTTTCAGCCCACCTAGTGATCTGCTCCACTTGCGTAGCTTGTATCTCAGACGTTTTAATTTAGCAGAAACTCTCCTTGCACTACCAACTGTTGGCAGAGGCTAGTCCCACGAGTCCTTGACAATAGTGAGAAACTGTGGATGTCAGAGCCAGTAGTTTTCAAAACGAAAGCATTTTGATTTAGGTATGGTGGTGCATATCTGAGCTACTAGTGGGACATGGTCTGATGTGTCCCTGGCTAGTGGCCGAAGTGAGGAGTTGGGAAATGATAGGCACCATTGCGCTAAGGTAAAGCACCAATCCAGTTGCTCAAGTAGAGGCGATTGTTGCATGTTGCTCCAAGTGTAATTCCTACCTTGGAGAGGGATTTCAATAAGTCCCAAGTGTTGGATGATGTCATTGAGCATCTATATGTCCCCTATATTCGCTCCCGTGCGGTTGCGATCAATGGCGTGGTGATAAAAGTTGAAGTCCCCCAATATCATGTATAGCTCCTGCGGTTGCAATGATAGATTCCAGAGCCAGTCGAGGAACTCCTACCGGCGAGGTCCCTGACAAGGTCCATAGACTGAGATTAGGTGCCAGACGACCCCATTCTGTCGGGATGTGAACCGCATGAATATGGCAAAGTCCCTGATATCCAGAGCTTCCCCCTGAAGTAAGCTATCATTCCAGGCTACCAGTATACCTCCTGAGGCACCCCTGGATGGTGCAAGGGCGAATTTATTGAATATTCTAGGCGCCAGTCGTTTAAGGAAAGAAATGCCAATATGTTCCATTTTGGTCTCTTGTATACAGAAGATATTGCACTCCTGGACCTCCTCTATTTTGGATCTGACTGCTTGCTGCTTAGCAGTGTTATTAAGACCACGAATGTTCCAGTTGAAGACATTCCAGTTACAGTTTATGTTGTGCACCATAAATAATAGTCAGGGATGACAGAGCAGTCCGGGAAGTAATCTCGACCGAGTGAATGAGGATGTGGCCTATGAAACTAAGGTCAGTGCGCAACGAGGGCTAACTAACAAACCAGTAATCAGACAGACAGATAAGCCAAGCAGCATAGAAATAAGTCACAACCAACAAACTCCAGAAAAGACTAACTGCCATAAACTGAGGTTCCGACCACCGGCCGATCAAAATGCAGAAGTGTTCCCAACAGCGCATGTTCCCAACAGAGCATACCACAAAACAACAGCCAGTCCTGTTTAAAACAACCACACTACAATTCCAAACAACAGCTTCCCAAAAGATGAACCCATCAGCAACATAGCAGCCCACAGTGTGCCCGGTGCCCTCCACTCCCAGCAAGTCAAGCTTGATGTACGGCATCGTCATTCAGCTCCGGGAGGGACATCATCTGGCGCGCCACCTCAGGGGGAATGCCGCACTCGTTTACCGCCGTCGCGTGCAGCACATCAGTGGAGAGTTCAGGGTAGGGACGGCAGGAGTCAAGAGAGTCAAGACTGGGGAATTTGATTGGACCTGGAAAGAGATTGAGTGCCGGCATATCCTCAGATGTACCAGCATCAGGGCCATCCTTCTGAGCAGGTGGAGGCGTGGTCCGATGTCCCTGCATGAGCATTTGGAGCCGAGGGCTCCTCCTTGGTTTGCTGGGTTCCAGTAATCGGTTGGAGTAAGAGGGTCCAACAATCTCCGCTACTGCCAGTTTCAGGGCCTTGCTTTGTTTTCCTTTTATCTTATCTGCAGCAGCAATGGGCTCGGCAGTGATATCTTTGATGACAACTGAGGAGTGGCCAGAACTCTGCTCCCTTGTCTGCTGATCAGTGGAGTTAGAGAGCGACATGGTGATGACTTTATTGAACCCCCCTTTCCCATTGGTTTCATTGAACTGGACGTTCCACCATGCATAGGGGGAGTTCGGGAAGGCCACCTGGAGTATTCTTCTCAGCCCCACCGAGTCCAGGGGGCGAAGCCAGTCTGGTTGCTGTGTAACATCCTCTGGGTTGACCAGTGAGAAGTTCTGTTGCTCCATCCTTGAAGCTCTGACAGCCGGTTCAGTCGTGTTCGTGTCGTTTGAAGCTTCCTCTTGAGGTGGGGCGTCAGAGAGGACGTCCATCTCCTGGTGCGGTGGGGGCGGTGGCGGGCCCCATGGTTCCCAGCCATCGTTGTCCTGCTGCTGGTGCTGTTCATCAGGCACCGGCCATTCATCATCATCTTCCGGCTGTTCCTCAGGTGGTTCTTGAAGAGGATGAGGGTTGCCATTCGGTGGCAGGTCATCTTCCGTGGGGATGCCCCAACCATCTACTTCCCCAAAGCCATTCGGGGCAATCCAGTTGAGAATGTACACCGAGCAAGACCAGGAACACCCGACCCCATCCCTGGTGCCTTGACGCAGGACTAAACTTCTGGGGACGAACCTTGCATTGGTGTAGAGACATTTGACCAAGATGAAGCCCAGAGCCCTCGGGCTTGTGTGCCACTGAAGTAACATTCCAAAACCAGAAACTTCTAACTCAATAGCTTCAACCGTCCTGTAGTCCAGCGGGAAGCCCAAGATCATAAACCAACCAACACAACCAAACTCATGAGTCCGGCGGTTTCTGCCAAAGTCATGCCTGATGAAGGACACACGGTCTCCATCAACCACGATTGGCTATCTCATCACAAGCAAGTCTCTAAACAAGATGGTCTGGAATGCAAAAAGAGCTATGCCCAGTGGGGTGAGACAGGAGTGAGTAACGGTGATACCCATGTCTTGCAGAAGGAAGTTTCGGATCCGTAGCCTGAAATCATCGTACTGATCTTCCTGCAGCACGCGCTCAGTGTCCACCGCCACAACAAATTCTTCGTGAGCTAGGTGATGGTGACCGGGAAGGTGCACCACCATCATAGGCAGCCGGTCCGAGCCTCCGTCAGTGAAGTCGAAGTGTTGGTTGGCCAGGAACCTCGATGGATCAACCAGGAAGTTGGCCATGAGGCTAAGAGAGTTGGCCGGCGAAAGAGCGGCGGAGACGGATGTGGAGTGCAGGATGCGGAGGAGCCAGGAAGAGGGAGCGGTAGGGGAGAAGTTGAGGGGGCGGTTGTGGTTGTGAATGACGATGGCGGATGACGGTTCCGTGTAAAGGCTAGAGGCCTTAATGGGGGGCATGCTTCTCTTGCATCAAACCCGAGAAATTCTGGCAGCCGAGAGGCAGTTCTGTCTAATATGCCCGTACCTAAAGCAAAGATTGCAACGAATCTTATTGCGGCATTGGAATTTCAGATGAAATGGACTGAGGCATTTATAGCAGCGTTTCCCATCGGGCTGCCGAGTGCCATGATCGCCTGGCCGCCTCAGCTCCCTGCTCTGATTGCTGTCTTGTCGACGGAGGGTTCCCTCAGGACCTTGTGATACTGTGGCCTTAGGAGCTCTATCTCCCTTCGGGCGAGAACACTCGCCGCCCTCCCACTTAGTAGAGCTAAGCCAATGGTGGCTACTGCCCAGAGCGGTCGCATCAGGGGCATGCGCTGAGTTGTTGACGCTCCATTGAACCGGAGGCCAGTGAGACATGAATGGAGTGGGACCAGACTTCCCTTTGTCCACCCGCGAATTCAAAATGTTGTATTGTTTATCGCACCACGTACCTTCATTCGCGGTGGTTGGTGAATGAATTCCGACGATCTTCCGATTAGCCGGAAAGCAGAGTCCGGCAACACTTGTTGGGGCTTGAAGAAGATTGCAGAAAATTTTTCCCAACCACAACCCTTTTACCGTTGGGGTTGCCTTTTTTGCTGGAGAACCTTGCCGGATTGGGGAGGCGAAGGATACCCGCCTGTTTGCCGGCTTCTTGCGTGAGACCAATGTCCAGCTTTCCTTCTGTTCCTGCTCCCACTTCTTGTATTCAGAGATCCAATTTGGTCCACCCGTGCGCCATAGATGAAAGTACACATCAAAGGTTGGTGTGGTGATCCTTCGCTTTGCATTGATCAGCAATCCCACTTGCTTGCTCGCCACGGAGAAGCGAAACGAACGCTCTTGCAGTTGTTGGACATGAAAATCCCAAGGTGAACCACCCAGCACCGAGCAAAGAGCCCATCCAACAACACTCTCTGAGAGATGAAAAGTGTACCTTCGAAAGACTGCAATCATGAAGAAGGAACCCTTGGGTGAAGACCCCAGGTGATGAACCGTGGAGCGGAGCTGGCGGTGAACTTCTTGTTGGAATATCTCGCAGGGACGAAGATCCCAGTCACCACTGGTCGGCAGGGGTCGATCATCACCCATGTTGAGCAAGTCAACCAGTCCCCAGCAGCACTAGAGGCTATCAGCGCGTCCATGGCCGCGAGCAAGGGGAGGTGGTGGAGGTGGCAGAGGCGCGAGGTACGGAGGAGCGGGAGCGAGAGAAAGCCATCCCCAGAATGATGGATGTATCCCAACCAACTAGGTTATGGACGAGCAATTTTGTGTTGGGAACAAAAATTTAAACTTGCCACTGAATTCATCCAAATCTTGCAATGATAAAACTGGTTTAGGTTTTAATTCTCATGCTCATGCTAAAGCACATCCACCTAAAATTGTAAAGTCATTAGTAAATGGTTTCATTAAAACAATTCCTAAACCAAAAGAGGTGGTTTTTAAATCTGCAGGAGTGTTGTCACGTTAGGGTTCAAATAAATATACTGCATGCTCATCTAGACATGAACGCAAAGTTAAATTTCATTGTACCTATTTTGGTAGAGATGTTCATGTCATAGATTTTTGTTATAGACTAGCTAAACAATATAAAAAGGAAAGAATACAAGCTAGATCTTATAACTCTCATGCAAAATTTGCTGCACATACTAAACCGAATGTCAAAATCATGCAACCTGTTGTTATGAGTCAAAAACATTCACAGTTTACTTCCGGAGCTTCATTTTTTGCCTCTGAACCTTCTGTTGTTACCTCTAGAACTTCTGTTTTTGCCTCCGGAGCTACTGGTTTTATGCTACACAAGTAACACCTTATAAGTCAGTAGTTAAGAACAAAAAAATCCCAAACTTTGACTCATAAACCTGCTAATTTATCTCAGCTTTCGCATTTTTTTTTCTGCTACACGTCGTGTGACTCAGTACTGGATTCCTAAATGCCCTTTGACAAACCCCAGTATTGATTCATCGACGTATTGTTCTTCTATGTAGGTTGCACGCTTGAGGAAGGAGAACATTTGGATTGTGGATTCAGGTTGCTCACGCCACATGACCGGTAACAAAGAATGATTTCCTCCCTCTATTTTGTGTCACGTATAGAGAATGTTACTTTTGCCGACAATTCTTCAACTCCTATAATTGCTAAGGGTCTGGTTAGAGTAAATGATCACTACACTTTGCTTTCCGTTTCACAATTACTAGATGAAAATCTGGAAATTATTTTCACCAAAAATTGCTGCAAAGTTGTAAACTCAAATAGTGAGCTTATTTTTAACATGTCTTGGTTTGGAAGAGTTTTTAAAGCTGTTTTTGATATGTTTTCCTCTAAGGATAGGTGTCTAGTTGCTAATGATTCGAAGGACTTATATTTTTGACATTGTAGACTTGGTCACGTAGGCTTTGATCATCTAACGCATGTTAGTGCTCTTGATTGCATATGTGGGCTGCCTAAGCTTAAAGGGGACAAAGAAATTATGTGCTCTTCTTGTAGACATGCTAAGATGGTTGCAGGTTTACATACTCCTCTCACAATGATCATGACATCTGAACCGGGTCAACTTTTGCACCTTGGCGCCGTAGGGCCTTCACGTGTTCAATCCTTCGGTGGTAAATGGTAAGTTCTTGTGATTGTTGATGATTATTCTAGATACTCTTGGGTTTACTTTATGACATCTAAGAATGAAGCTTTTAGTCACCTTAGAACCTTATTTCTTAGATTATCAATTGAATACCCATGATCTTTAAAAGCAATTAGAAGTGATAATGGAACCGAATTTAATAATCAATCTTTTGATCACTTTTGTGCTGAAAATGGAATAGATCATCAATTTTCTTCACCATATGTACCTCAACAAAACGGTGTTGTAGAAAGAAAGAACGGAACCTTAGTTGAGATGGCTAGGACTATACTTGATGAATATCAAACTCCTAGGAAAATTTGGGTTGATGCGATTGCAACCGCTTGTTATGTCTCAAATCGTGTTTTCTTGCGCGCTAAGCTAGGAAAAAACCATATGAGCTCTGGTTTGTACATAGGCCTAGTGTTACACACTTTCAAATCTTTGGTTGCAAATGCTTTGTTAAGAAACATGGTAATCTTGATAAATTTGAACCTAGATCCATTGATGGCACGTTTCTTGGTTATCCATCTCATACTAGAGGCCACCTTGTGCTTTTACTTGACACTAACAAATTGTGGAGAATTGTGAGGTATCTTTTGATGAAGCTAGTTCAGGTACTAGCTCAAACATCGCAAGTCCAGATCCATATCCTCAGGGAGAGGGTATTTTTGAAGAAGAAGAAGAAGAGTCGGTGATATTGCCTGATAGTACTGAAGCTAACACGTGTTCAACTCCAAATTTTGAACAAGCTTCAACTACCATCTCTGGTGGTCCTAATTGTCCACAGGCCACAAGCTCATCAGTCTGCGATGAACCTGATGAAGAAGAAGCTTGAGATACATCTGTTCCCCTTCGGATTTTCAAGAATCATCCCCCACAACAAATGATTGGAAGTTTGCACGAACGAGTCACACGGTCCAACAATGATGAGTTCAGAATTTGAAATGAGTATGATGGGTGAACTCACTTACTTTTTAGGGCTGTATATCAAGCAAACAAAGGAAGGTACCTTTGTGCATCAAACAAAGTATACAAGGGACCTTCTCAAGCGCTTCAATATGGAAAAAAGCAAGCCTCTTCGGACACCAATGGGAAGAACATCAACACTTGAACTTGATGAAGATGGTAAACCCGTGGATCAAAAAGAATATAGAAGCATCATCGAATCACTTTTGTACCTCATGGCATCAGGACCGGACATACAATTCAGCGTATGTTTTTGTGCATGGTTTCAAGCTTCCCCATGTGCTTCACATTGTCAAGCCATCAAAATAATTCTCAGGTACTTACATGGAACTCAAGAATTTGGCATTTTTCCTCCTTCTTCCTCAACCGTTACTTTGAAAGCTTTTTTGGATGCTGATTTTAGGGGTTGTAGGATTGATAGGAAAAGTACTTCCGGTTCTTGTCATTTTCTTGGTAATTCACTTGTTGCTTGGTCCTCTAGAAAACAAAACTCAATTGCACAATCAACAGCCAAATCTGAAGATGTAACTGCTGCTAGTGCTTGCTCACAAATTCTTTGGATTGTTCAAACACTTAAGGACTATGGGGTTTATCTAGATAGTGTTCCACTGTTTTCAGATAACACTAGTGCCATTTGCATTGCTAAAAACCCCGTGCAATATTCTAGAACTAAGCACATTGATATTAGGTATCACTTTATCCATGATAATGTTGAAAAAGGAAACATTGTGCTCCGCCATGTAGATACTGAACAACAATTGGCTGACATTTTTACAAAACCTTTGGATTTCACTCGTTTTTGTTACATTCGTAGTGAAATATGGGGTATGCAGCCTCATGGCTTAAATTGAGGGGGAGTTTTGAAACTTGGGAAGTCTATGTGTGAATCTGAACTTAAAATAATATGAGCATAGTATTTCATACATATATGACTTTGTGATTCCTTTTACATGCTAAAAGTTTTTACTACATTACTCATCTTGTACTTTGTAGTTTTTGCCATGACTAATAATTGGAATAATTAATTACACTAAATATGGTCATGAAAGTACTTTTTGCTGTTTTGAACTTGTTGCATGATCACAAGTGCTTTTAATCATAATGAATTAATCAAGTAATCAACTCACATGTTGAGTTTTATGAACAAATATAAATTAAGAAAAGATCCAGAGAATATGCATGCATCACACTTCTTCTTTTGAGATAGCTTATCATTGTACTTAGATATGAACTTGGAAGAAGTTTTGTATGACAAAAATCATGTCCTGTTCATGTGCAGGTGTTGCTTGAGGTCAAGACATGGCTGGTGACAGGATCCATTGAACTAGTATTACAGAGAAGATGAGGTTCAAAAACCAATTTGGGAGGAATTTTTGTTGAGTTGATCGGAAGGTCACACAGCGTGTTTGGGTCAAAAACGATGCATAGGAAGGTATCATGGACATTGTTGGAAGGTGTTTGCTCGTGTGCAAGGGGTGCATGGACTTGGGTACATTTTTCCAAGGCGTGGTGAAGAGATGTGGACATGAAGATATGGCTCGAAAGGTCCAACCGGTTGGTTTATGCCTCGGCTGCGGCTGAGACGGTTATGGCTGAAATATGGAAAGATTTGAGTTGGTTATGATAGAATTTTATGGTGCGCAAGAAGTTGAGTTTTTTTACGAATGTTTGGTATGTTCCTAAGGTGTATGCATGTCTTAAGATTGCTTCTATCTGCGTATGGAAGAGTCTTGAGCAGTGATGGTATGGTTGAGTTAGAGTCCAAGTAGGAAGAGGAGTCCTAGTTAGGATTGGGTTGGCCTTAGCGCTGGTTATATAAGTAAGGGAGGCTAGAGCTCGTGGTAAGACGACTTTTGTGCTGTTCCTCTTGTGTTCTATTGAATAAAGATCGTAGTTTTAGAGGAGCTTTTGTGCCTTGTTTGTCCAACTTGTTTCAGAAAAGTTTTTCTTGTCGAGTTTCTGCACAGCACTACATTGCTTTGGTGTTTTTATCGTAAGTCGAGTTTTACACGAGTTTCATTGCGGCGTTGCTGATCTGTTTTTAAATCGGGTACAACAGATTGACCTTTGTCTAGTGTTTTGATCATATTTCAAGTTGTTATTAGTGTTTTCATGTGATTCTTGTTGCATTAGTTCCGTGACTTGATTCTCTACAATCTACGCTTGTTTTTGTCACGGTTGGACACGTTGAAAACAGATTACACACACGGTTTCTTAACAGATTGATTTTCTATTGATGGGTTTTCATAGCTTCCGCTCAAAAGTTTTTAATCTACCATTAACCTCCCCCTCTGGTAGCTTTTCATGTGCTCTCTAATCCTACAATTGGTATCAAAGCCACGGTGTTCTAATCTTTGTGATTTACACATGTTTTGACTAATCGACATGGAGAAATACTCCACATAACTTTGTGTGTTCCATGGCGTTGATTTTCAAGTTTGAAAGGCTCGTATGGAGGCCTACATACAAGCACAAGGCTTCACTATATGAGAAAAGGTCTACAAGTCTTTCAACGTGCCACCAAACGATCAAGTTACAGCCGCGAACATGAGAGATGTCGACTACAATAACAAAGTTCACAACTTGATCATACAAAGATTGACCCAAAGCAACTTTGATCGTGTCGCACACCTCCGATCAGAGTATGATGTGTGGAAGGCACTTTGCGGCTACCACGAAGGATCCAACTCGATCAAGGAGGTAAGACAAGATATGTTCAAGAAAGAATATATGCGCTTTGAGATGCAACCAGGTGAGTCCATTGATGATTTATTTGTTCGCTTTAATAAAATTCTCATCGACTTGCGTAGTATCAATGTTAATTTTTCAGATGTTGAAAATGCTAGGGAATTATTAAGTGCATTAGACATGTCAAATTGGGAGATGAAAGTTACATGTATTCGTGAATTTACTATCATGAGTACACTTACTATAGATGTTCTATATTATAAATTGAAAACACATGAACTTGACATAATATCATATCACAACCTCAACAAGTCTCTTGCATTTGTTTCACAACATGACATGCCTAGCTCTAGCCAATCTTCATCATGTGGTACACTTGCTTTGCTGTCCTCTCTAACCCTTGAACAGATTGAAGAGTTTCCAAAGGAGGAGGTAGCACTTCTTTCTAGTCGATTCTCAAAAGCATTGCAAAATGTGAGAACTCGGAGAACAGAAAGTGGTGGTTCTTAACGATGCTTTGAATGTGGTGAGTTTGGACATCTTTGTACAAATTGCCCTAACCTTTCAGGTTGTACTCCCCGTAAAGAGAAGAAAACAAAATTCAAGTCCTCCTCTGCAAAAAACAACAATAAGAAGAAGGGTTTTGCAGGTCGCCAATTGATAAACAATTTTATCTACGCACTTCGAGAACATGGCTCAAGCGATGTGGACAAGTGACGATGATGAAGAGAATTTGACGAATATTTGCTTCACGGGGGGCAACTCAGTATCAAATATGGAGGAGGCAGAACACAACAATGACAATGAAGAGGTATGTCCCACTTGCAAAGAAATGTGTGATGCTATTTCTCGTGCCACTGTTATACTTAAGAAAAAGGACAAAAAACTTAGGGACAACACTGTTAAAATTGAATCACTAGAATCTCAAATTAATCATTTAAAATATTTGATTCCATGTGATGATTCTTGTTCAACATGTGAATTAATATATGAATAATTTTCCTTTTTAAGAAGTCCGCACACCTCCACTCTTGATAAACTTGAACTTGAAATTGAGAAGAACAAAAAGCTTGCTGCACTTAATAATAAAAACATGAAAGATGTTAGCTGTTCTACAATTGATTTGCATTGTTCTACCTGTGATAAGCTTGATGAGAAACTACATGATGCTTTGAATGAAATTTCTGCTTTGAACAATGTTTTACGTGTGCATGAAGTTAATTCCTGTTCTAATTGCAAACTAAAAGGAAAAAATTCATGTGGATACTGTCTAGACTTGTCCAAAAACTTGATGAAATGTTTAGGACACAAGATCAGTTCCGTAATGCAAATAAGAACCTAAACTTGCTGCTAAATTCATCTAAGCCTTGCTATGATAAAAATGGTTTAGGTTTCGATTCTCATGCTCATTCTAAGGCACGTCCACATAAAATTATAAAATCATTAGGGAATGGTTTGATTCAAATGGTTCCTAAACAAAAAGAGGTAGATTCAAATCTGTAGGAGTGTTGTTTCATTCCGTTTCTAATAAATATGTTGTTTGCTCATCTAGACATGAACACAAAGTTAAATTTCATTGTACCTACTGTGGTAGAGATGATCATGTCATATATTTTTGTTATATACTAGCTAAACAACAGAAAAAGGAAAGAATGATTGATAGATCATCTAACAACCGAGCTAAACTTGTTGCACATGCTGAATCGAATGTTAGGAACATGCAATCTGCTGTAATGAGTCATAAACATGCAAAGTTTGCTCCCAAATCTAATGTTTTTTTGTGCTACACATAACAAACTTAATAAGTCAGTAGTTGGGTACAAGAACTCTCAAACATTGGGTTGAACCTACTGTTTTATCTCAGCTTTCGCGTGTTATTCCTGTTTGACATCATGTGACTCAGTACTGGATTCCTAAATGCCTTTTGACTAACCCCAATTTTGAGTCATCGACGTATTGTGCTTCTATGTAGGTTACATGCTTGAGGAAGGAGAACATTTGACTTGTGGATTCAGGTTGCTCACGTCATACGACTAGTAACAAAGAATGGTTCTCCTTCCTCTCTTTTGTGTCATGTGTAGAGAATATTACTTTTGCCAATAATTCTTCAACTCCTATAATTGCTAAGGGTTTGGTTAAAGTAAATAAACACTACACTTTGAAGGATGTGACACTTGTTAAAAAATTGAAATACAACTTGCTTTCTGTTTCACAATTGCTAGATGAAAATTTAGAAGTTAATTTCACAAAAAATTGCTGCAAGTTTGTAGTTTCAAAATGTGAGCTTTTGTTTAACATGTTAAGAATTGGAAGATTTTTTAAAGATGTTTTTGATATGTCAACTTCTAAGCATAGGTATCTACTTGCTAATGATTGAAAGGACTTATATCTTTGGCATCGTAGACTTGGTCATGTAGGCTTTGAACACCTCACACGTGTTAGTGGTCTTGATCGCATTCGTGGGCTACCTAAGCTTAAAGGAGACAACGATATTGTGTGCTCTTTTTGTAGACATGCTAAGATGGTTGCAGGTTCACATCCTCCTCTCACAATGACCATGACAACTGAACCGGGACAACTTTTGCACCTTGACACCGTAGGTCCTTCATGTGTTATTTTTTTTGGAAGTAAGTGGTATGTGCTTCTAATTGTTGATGACTTCACTAGATACTCTTGGGTTCACTTTATGGCATCTAAGAATGAAGCTTTTAGTCATTTTAGAAGTTTAGTTCTTATACTTTCAATTGACCACCCAGGATCTTTAAAAGCAATTAGAAGTGATAGTGGAACTGAATTTAAAATTCAATCTTTTGATCAATTTTATGCTGAAAAAGGAATAGATCATCAATTTTCTTCACCAAATGTACCTCAACAAAACGGTGTTGTGGAGAGAAAGAACATAACCTTAGTTGACAAGGCTAGTACTATGCTTGATGAATATCAAACTCCAAGAAAATTTTGGGCACACGCAATTGCAATAGCTTGTTATGTTTCAAACTGTGCTTTCTTGAGATCTAAGCTAGGAAAAACATCATATGAGCATTGGTTTGGACATAGGTCTAGTGTTACACATTTTAAGGTCTTTGGTTGCAAATACTTTGTTAAGAAACATGGTAGTCTTGATAAATTTGAAGCTAGATCTGTTGATGGCATGTTTCTTTTGTATCCATCTCATATTAGAGGCTACCGTGTGCTTTTACTTGACACTAACAAAATTGTGGAAACTTGGAGTATTCTTTGGATAAAGCTTGCCTTTGTACTAGCTCTAATATTGCAGGTCAAGATGCATATCCGCAAGAGGAGAGTGTTTTCATTGAAGATGAAGAAGGAGTGGAGCTGCTGTCTGAAATTTCAGAAATAAACAATGATGTTCCAGCTCTTGATCCCGCTCCACAACCAGCACCAACGACCACTACTGCTGGTCCAGATCTTGCTCGAGCAACAAGTTCTTTAATTTGTGATGAACATGAAGAAGAAGGAGCTTGTGAAGTGTCTACTCCCCTCCACGTCCTCAAAACTCATCCTCCACAACAAATTATTGGAAGCTTGCATGAACGGGTCACACGGTCTAGGTTTTGCGATCCAAACTCTCATGCACATTCTGCTTTTGTTGCTTCTTTTGAACCCAAAGATATATCACGCACAATCACTAATGAATCTTGGATTATTGCCTTGCAAGAAGAGTTAATAAAATTTAAAATAAATAATGTTTGGAAGCTTGTACCTCCACCTCAAGGTCACACTTTAATTGGAACTAAATGGCTATTTAAAAATAAACAAAGTGAGGATGGGGTTGTGGTTAGGATTAAAGCTAGGTTGGTTGCTAAAGGTTTCACACAAGTTGAAGGTTTAGATCTTGATGAAACTTTTGCTCCTGTCGCTAGATTAGAAGCCATAAGAATTGTATTAGCATTTTCTATATCTAAAGATTTCAAGTTATATCAAATGGATGTTAAAAGTGCTTTTCTTAATGGCTACACAGATGAGGAGGTTATGTCAAGCAACCACCGGGTTTTGAAAATCCAGATTTACCTAATCATGTTTACAAACTATTCAAAGTCTTTTACGGTCTCAAAAAAGCCCTTACAGCATGGTATGATAGGTTAAAAACATTCTTACTTGAAAAGGGGTTTACCATGGGCAAGGCTAATAAAACTCTTTTTGTGCTTAAGCATGACAATAACTCTGTCGGTGGTTAGGAACCGGCAGATCTCCCGACACTACTAAAGTGTTAGAGGAGTTAGAGGTTCAGTGTGGGCGTGCGGAGATACAAGAAGGTGAATAGTAAATGACGCAGGAGACACAGGAGTTTACGTGGTTCGGGCCGCCTGAGCGTAATACCCTACTCCACGGGGGTGTTGGTGTTGTATTAGCTGTATGAGCTTGTGTTGAGCGTCTATGGCGCGTGTCTAGCGTCACTGAACGTCTAGAGTCCATCGTCGGCCTGTCCTTTTATAGTACAAGGGCAGGCCGTTACAAGTTAGCCTGGCCCGACATGTGGCCCCGGCGGTTACTAGTATTGACACTTATTCAACACATTTAATTGTCCTTAACGACCGGGTAATGGGCTTTGATAGCACCGTTACTGGTAATTAAGTTCATCCGATCGTGTGTCATTAATATGGTATTAATGACACATAATCGGGTCTTGAAGTCCTTGATTCCCCTTTGAAGATCCAGAGCCGTTATGGAGTCTTCCAGAGGTCAGAGGCTGAAGATCCGATGATTGGACACGTGGCAGCTCTGGAGCATACTGTGGGAAACAAGTAGCTCCGGAGCTACCTGACACGTGTCAGGTCCGGAGCTTCTCTCGGTCTGGGGTTAAGTCCGGAGGTGCCATTTCGGTACATGGCCCGGAGCTTCGCCCTTGTGGGCGGTAGCTCCGGTTTGATAGTACACGTGGCGACCCTGGGATTAACCATGTTGGAGAAGCCGGTCCGGTTACATCTGACATGTGGGCCTCCGAAGGTCTTCAAATCAAGTGGGTGACTTTCCCTTGATGTCTTTATACCCTCAAGGGGTGTACGGTTTCCAGGGTACCGACAGTGGCCCCCTGGACCTACCTCCGGGGAAGACCACTAGGGTGAAGTCATTCTGCCGGAGGTGGGTCCATCCTCGCGACTTTTGAACTGAGTCTTCAAAGGTCTTTGGAGGTGCCGTTGGCTAGGATTTGGAGTTAAATCCTCACTGCGTGGCGTATCCCGCGTGCGGCAGATGAGATCTTTGGCGTGCGGATCTCACGCAATTGAAGGTCGCCGGTTCCCGATACGAAAACCGTATCGGTTCCACGCGCCTTGGCAGGCCGCCGCCTTCGGGTTTCCCGCCTCATGATGACAGCCATTCGCCTGGGTAAGAACCTCGACTTGATCGTCGGGGTGGTCCCGGGCCCCCTTGTCATCGACTGGGTGGAATTTTTGAATGGTATCTTCGACTTCCTTGCGGTTTCCATCCTAGCGTTGTGAGGGCTTACTTAAGAAGGAAAGCGCGCACCGTCGGGAGTTCTTTATGCCTCTCATCTGTTCTTGCGCTCAAACTCCCAACTTGTTCTTCACTTTTCCTCTCTTGCCTTGCTGTGCCGCGATGGAGTTGGGTCTCTGCGAGAGTCGCTTGAAGACCGACGGCGACTTGAAGAAGGTTCGGGCCCTCATGGGATGGTCCTCGGACTTCTTCAACCGCTCGGTCCACACCGGTGGAGAGCTCCCGTTCGAGAAGGAGCACTCCGGCGAAATGGTGTACTTCTCCTCGTACGCCATGGTGGGGTTGATCCCACCTTTTTCTTCCTTTTTCTTGATGCTGCTGGACTTTTATGGTCTGCAGCTATACCACCTTGGCCCTCACTCCATTCTCCTCGTGTCTATCTTCGTCCACTTCTGTGAGATGTGGGTGGGCATCCCCCCTGCATCGAACTCTTCCGGACCTTCTTCACCGTCCACACCACCGGTAGGAGCAATGAGTACCTTGGCTTCTACTACTTCGTGAAGCACAAGAAGTGCCCATTCAAGTACCTCCGGTCGTTTCCCTCTGGGAAGTGGGATAACTGGAAGAAGGACTGGATAGTCGTCCGGGTGGAGGAGCACGAGAGGCTGGAGCTGCCCGAAGGCCTCCCCAACATTGACACGACGATCTGGAGTGAAGCTCCGGTGCTGGCGGCCGCCTTCAACCCTGTTCTGACCAGGATCCGCGAGTGCGTGGAGGGGGGATTAACCCCTCAAACAGTGTTTTGTAACTTCCTGGTCAACAGGTGGGCACCGCTGAAGAAGAGAGAGAAACTCGCTTGGGCCCTCAACAGCGTGATGGACGACGACCGGGTCGAGACCGGGCTGAAGTCCAACATGGTGGGGAAAACCTTGGAGTTCCACCTCAAGAAGTTTCAGCACGGCATCGACGTCGATGGCGACGACTTGACTCTGCCATCAGCTTTTCTTCCTCTGAACGTGGAAGTGGAGTTCAGCAGGGAGCTCTGACGGAAGATGCCCGTGCTTGACGACCTTGGTGTCGTCGAG
Source organism: Tuctoria greenei (assembly GCA_036927565.1). Classification (NCBI taxonomy): domain Eukaryota; kingdom Viridiplantae; phylum Streptophyta; class Magnoliopsida; order Poales; family Poaceae; genus Tuctoria; species Tuctoria greenei. Next base: position 128,196,879 of record JAYESD010000007.1, on the reverse strand, counting down.
AGAAGATCAACCACCAGGGTGGCGATCCCTGGAGTGTCCGAAGGTGGCTCCAACCCTACTCCGAAGCCGAGGGAAGAGCTCGCCGGCAAGGGCAAGGAGCTGGAGGATGAACCCGTGAGCCGGAAGAGGAAGCTGCAGTACACCGACGGAAGGTCCGTCAGGCCCGCTACTTCTGCGTCGGCTCCTTATCCCCGGAGGGGAAGGTCTTCGGCGACCGTTCCCACAGTGGGGTCCTCCCGGCGCACGACTGTTCCCGCAGTGGGGTCCTCCCGGGGCGCGACTGTTCCCGCAATGGGGTCTTCTCGGGGTGTTAGCTCCGGGCATGCGACTCCAGCACCTGGGCCGGTGGAGGCCTCCAGGTCCGGGGGTTCTTCCCTATCGAGGGGGGCCTTGACCCGGAAACACCCGTGGCCGCGACGAGTTCCGGGGGGCCTTCCGTAGCTTCCACGCCGGCTATGACCAGCCCAGAACGCCCGGGAAAAAGGTTCTGCGCAAGCTGGTGCGGAAGCCTCCCAAGGTAATTTTTAATCTTTACCTTGGATAGTTGTTTTTATTGTAGTAACTATTTTTTAAGTTTCTTCGTTCATCATCTGCAGCGTCCCCAAGAAAGGGAGTGAGGCTCCACCTTTAGCCACAGCGGCTGAAGCCGTGAGGGTGGAAGCTTCTGCTCCTGTCCCGGTGCCGCCCCAAGTGGTGGCTGAAACTGCGACAGCTCCGGCGCCGGCTGTCGTGGTCATGGACCTCGACTCATCCCCAGAGGCTCCCGTGGTAGCGCTGGACCGCGGGAGTGAAGATGCGCCAGCGGCACCCATCCCGGAGGTTGAAGCTCCAGGTCCTGGTGCTGAGATGATGGAAGCTCCGGCTGTTGAGCCGGAAGAAGCTGTGATTCCTGCCTCCGAGCCGGAAATTGTCGAAGCCCCAGCGGTTGAGCCAGAGGTGATTGAAGCCCCGTCGTGCACGCCGGAAGCTGAGGAAGTTCCGACAGTTGGGCCGGCTACCTCCGAAGTATCGGCCGCAGAGCCGGTCATTGTTGAAGCTCCGGCCGCAGGGCCGGTCGATGTTGAAGATCTTCCGGCTCCTGAGCCAGTTGTTGAAGAGGTGACGGAGCTCGAGCCCCCATCGGAGGAGGTGCCAAGGCCGGAGCCAGAAGCGGCCCCTGCTCCGGAAGTAATGACGTCGAAGGTACTGACGGCCGAGCCGGAGTGCCCAAGCGAAGTCGCTGGCCCCCTGCCAGAGGGGGTGAACGAAGACCTGGCAGCGGGGCCTTCCTCGATGGCGACTGAGGCCATCCCGGAGGACGGCCCTAGTGCCATGGAGACTCAGGGGACCACTCTTGTGGAGTGGGACCCAATTTTTGTATCTGAAAACCCGCTGGAACCAGCAGAGGAGACCCCAGCAGGCCCGAAACCTATCCCGTTGTCACTGTCTATTGACAACCCATGTTCCAGTCTGCGTCAAGTCCAACTGGCCTTCTTCCACGACATCAAGGCTCTTGAAGAGGAGCGCCAAACACTTAGGCGGTGGCGTAACCGGCTCTACTTCGAGACCAAGCTGGCGCAGTCGAGGCTAGCGGATGACAAAGAGTGGATCAAGCGGGAGAAGATCCGCCTGGAGTACTGGGGCAAGTTACTGGATGACAGGGAGAGTTTGACTCGCGCCCTCGACGCTCAATCCCAGGAGATCTACGATCAGGCCAAAGCAGCCAATAGTGCGGCCGATGAACGCCACGAAAGGCTTGAGGCCATTAACACTACACTCATCAAGCGCCGGGAGGCACTTGAGGAGAGGGAGAAATGGCTCGAGGATGAAGAGCAGAAACTCCTGGAGCTGCGGGATGACGTCCTGAGGAGGGAGGAGGAGCTCGCCGAGAAGGTGGCTTTGGCTGACAAGGGCCTCGAGGAGCGCGCCAAGAAATTGGAAGAGCGCTGCCATGAGGAAGAGGAGAAGTCCTGGGTGCGAGGGCAGGAACTCTACGAGCAAGAGTGTACCCTTACTGCCAGGGAGAAGAAAGTGAGGGGTAGAGAGAAGGACCTGGTCGACCGCCGAAACAAGATCCACCTCCGGGAGGAGGAGCTCGGAAAACTCGAAAAGCAGGTTGCTGAGAAGATTCAGCAGAACGCCAAAGAAGTTGAGCGCCTCGCCCACGAGAATTCTGAACTGGTGGCGGCCAGAAGATCTCTAAAAGAAATAAAGGGCTTAAGGACTGCGGACTCCCTACAGATTTGGGAGTTCCTGGGCAAGGCCAACGACGCGCTAACACCGATGGGTTTCAGCCCCGTGCGCCCGGATGATCCGGAGCCGGAGCCGGACCTGGCGTTGCAGGCGTTGAGCTCGGAAGGCGGCAAACTCTCCAAGGTGGGCGATGTCATCGTGGACCAATTGGAGGTTGAGGGGCAATCCCTGGCGAAGAACATCGCAGAATATGTGCTGACGTGCTACACCAGCCGGAACTCCCAATTTCCTTTGGACCCGGTGCTTGAAGGTCCGGTTGAAGGAGAAGGCGAAGCTGCCCGAGCCAACGTATCGGAGGTTGCCCAGAAGGTTGCCCGATTCTTCCATAGGGTCTAGGACCATCTCTGTAGTTCTCACTTGTATTTTCTCTTCTTCTTCCTCAATTTTGTAATCCCTTGTCTCCAGATAAATGAAAATCCCCAAATTTTTGTGAATTTCACTTTTTGTCTTCAACACTTTTGTCTTCACTTGGCCCCCTAGTAGATGTACACAATTTGATTGTGAACATGTACCAAGAGGATATTACATTTTGTTGAAGACTTATTTGCTCCGAACTTGTAGAATTTAGGTCCGAAGTCTTCGATAGTGAAGGCCCCCTGAGGTTGTCGGAGCTTAGAAGCCCCGGCATTGTCTATCGCTGGAGCTTAGTAGCTCCGGCAATAGTCTCTATCAATGCGTAGAGCATCGATAGTTAGTAGCTCCGGCAGTGACCTTTGCCAACACTTAGTTTGTTGGCAGCAGACTCCGTTTGCGGGGTCTTCTCACCATCTTTTATTCAGCGTCGACGGCTGGTCCCCCTAGCTTTACCGGAGCTTGATTACTCCGGTGATGCTCGTTTTCAATGCGTAACATCGATTACAAGCCACCTAGGGGAGTCGGAGCTTTGTTAGCTCCGGCTTTTCTCCATCAACGTGTATTTTATTTTTCCTGCACACTGAAGTCAAGAAAAATAGTAAAATTCTTTTCTTGTCTATAACTTTGTCGCGGCTTATGATTCTTAAGAAGATTTTAAGTCAAACGCGATTCTAAATACAACCGAATGCGTTGTCTTTTCTTCTAGATCCAACTGTACATGGACCCGCCTTACTTCGGCCTGCCGGGGTGTAGGTAGAGTGGCGTACTTAGGGTGCTTGACCAGGCTAAGTCGATAGCCCACTCCAGCCCTAGATTGGCTTGGCGGCTTTGAGGCGAGTTGGCCATGAAAAATATTTGAATCCAAAAGAATTGACAATACAACTCGTATCGTATATAAACCGGTCGAACTAAAATTTCTTAAGAATTGCACGTCTGTGTTATAGACAAGAAAGAGAAAAATAAAAAATGTTGAGCCTGTACAAAATAAATGCACGTGGAGTCTGTTTGACATGAAGATGTCTTTCATTATAGGTCCGGGGTAGAGGGGAAACAAGTACACTCTTAGGGTACAGAACCAGGCTAAGCGTGTTTCATTACTCGTTTGACCCAGGGTAGCTAGCTACACTTTTAGTCCTGAGACTGTGACAAGTGTTGCATGAACGTTGCGGACCTTTCGGGAAAGGTCCGGCTGTTCTCCCGGAGGAACTACCCGACTCTGTACAATGACTCTATAATATACACCTCAAGTTACTCAAGACTCACCTCCATGGTATTAAGTGTAGAACATACGGAGGTGCTCGATGTTCCAAGGATTTGGGAGAGGTGTCCCATCCTCGGTAGCCAAGCGAACGCTTCCGGGTCGGGATACTTTAATCACTCAGAAGGGTCCCTCCCAGACGGGGGAGAGTTTGTTTAACCCTTCTCTGGATTGTATTCTCCGAAGCACCAGATCGCCTTCCTCGAGCTGTCGGTTGTGTACATGTCGCTGATGATAACGCCGTAGGGCTTGGTGATATCGGGCATTCCGAATAGCTGCTTGGCACCTTCCCTCCTCAAGGAGGTCTAGGTCTTCACGCCGGAGCGGGTCCTGCGCGGCGTCGAAGGTCCGGACCCGGAGTGAACCCAAGGTGATTTCTGGAGGAAGGATTGCTTCAGCTCCGTACACCAGAAAGAAGGGTGTCTCACCGGTTGACCGGTTTGGAGATGTCCTGTTGGCCCATAAAGTGGGTGGAAGATCTTCGATCCAGTTGGCACCATGTTTTTTCAAGCGCTCATAGGTGCGCATTTTGAGTCCTTTAAGGATTTCAGCATTTGCTCTCTCGGCTTGGCCATTGCTAGCTGGGTGAGCTACGGAGGCGTAGCAAACTTGTACGCCGAGGTCTTCGTAATATCCTTGGAATGCAGAGCTTGTGAATTGGGTCCCATTATCAGTGATGATTTTGTTTGGGACTCCAAATCTGCATATAATGGACTGCAAAAAGTTGATAGCTGATTGCTTGTTGATTGTCACAACTGGAGTTGCTTCCGGCCATTTGGTGAACTTGTCAATGGCGACATACAGGAACTTATAAACTCCGACAGCTCTTGGGAAAGGTCCCAAGATGTCCATCCCCCACACAGCGAAAGGCCATGTAGGAGGTATCATTTGTAGGGGTTGAGCCGGTGTGTGAATTTGCTTTGCATGAAATTGACATGCTTCGCATTTCTTCACCATCTCAGTTGCATCCTGGAGTGTTGTAGGCCAGTAGAAGCCATGCCGAAAGGCTTTACCAACCAGCGTGCGGGAAGACGCATGGTTCCCACACTCGCCTCCATGGATTTCTACGAGGAGCTCGCAGCCTTCTTCCCTTGTGATGCACCGCATTAGGATGCCGTTGGCACCGCGCCGGTAGAGATCCCCTTCTACCAACGTGTATCTTTTAGCCAATCTGACTACCCAGCCAGCGGATACATCATCGTCAGGAAGGATGTTGTCTTTCAAGTAGTTCCGGATCTCCGAGATCCATGCATCGGAACTAACTTGAGCATTTGAGTCTTGCGTGCTGGGTTGCTCGGAGCTTCCGGCAGCACATACGACCCTTGATGGCTGCCATGGTAACAGGGCCATCGGGACCATCAGCTTCGGGATGCTGATCTCGCCCCCTTCGCTCAGTTCGGCAGGCTGAGTTGTTGGCTTTGACAACCTCCGGACAAAAATTCCGTCAGGAGCCGGAGCTCCGGTTGACGCTTTCGTCGAGAGTTCGTCAGCTTCAGCGTTATGGGCACGCTGAACATGGTGGAGATCTAGGACTTCGAAGTCCTTCTGAAGCCTCTGGACTTCAAGGAGGTAAGCAGCTAGCTGGAGATTATTGCAGGAACATTCACCCTTCACCTACTTAATGATGACCTGCGAACCTCCCTTGACCAGCAGTTGCTTGACACCATATGATAGTGCCACCTTTAGTCCGTAGATGAGCGCTTCGTACTCTGCCATGTTGTTGGTCGCCTTGAAGTCAAGGTGTACCATGTATTTCACCTTCTCCCCGGTCGGTGCAAGGAGAAGAATTCCAGCTCCGGCCCCCTGCTTCTACATGGAGCCGTCGAAGTAGAGGGTCCAGTGAGGCTCAGTGAAGGCTGGAGCTTGATGCTCCGTCTTCTGCTCACTGGGGCCCCAGGGTTTGATGGAGAGGGAGTCCATTCTGCCACAAAATCTGCCAATGCTTGACTCTTGTTTGCTTGCCTTGAAATGAATTCGAGATCGAATTCGGCCAATTCTGCTGCCCACTTTGCAATATTCCTAGTTTAGTTGGGATTATGCAAGATTGCTCGAAGTGGGTATGAGGTCACCACTGAGACTTTGTGAGCTTGGAAGTAATGGCGAAGCTTCCTGGAGGCAATAAGAACTGCATAAAGCAGCTTATGCACCTCTAGGTATCGAGTCTTGGCATCATGTAGTACTTCACTGATGAAGTACACTGGGTGTTGAATGGTCTGGACCCTCCCGGAGGGGTCCGGAGCTTCCTCTTCACTGAACCAGATCCTCTCGGAGGAATCCGGATTTTCTTCGGGGACCTCCGGGTCCTGGCTGGAGGAACCTGGGGCTTCTTCAGAAGTGACCTGGACCCTCCCGGAGGGGTCTAGGTCTCCTGAAGTGACTTCTTGTGGATTCGAGTCTGGGAGCTGGGACCCAGACTCGCTTTCAGGTACCTTCGAACCCTCCCGAAGGGGTCTGGATTCCTGAGTATGAGGTAGTTTTGGTCTCTCCGCAACTAGAACCATACTGGCGACTTCATCAGTTGCTGAAATGTAAAGCAACAAAGGCTCACCAGGGTTCGGAGCTACCAGAATTGGTAGGGTGGTGAGGAACTGTTTCAGCTCCTGGAATGCCTTCTCTGCTTCTTCGGACCATTGGAATGGTCCGGACTTCCTCAATAACTTGAAGAAGGGGAGTGCCCATTCCGCCAGTCTTGAAATGAACCGGCTGAGGGCTGCTAGACATCCAGTCAACTTTTGGACGTCTTTGATGCGGGTTGGTGGCCGCATGCCTTCAATGGCCTTGATCTTCGCCGGATTAGCTTCCATGCCCCGGTGACTTACCTGGAAACCGAGAATTTTTCCGGAGCTAACCCTGAAGACACACTTGTTTGGGTTTAGCTTTGTGCGGGTGGCCCGTAGCTTGTCGAAGACAGCCTGCAAGGTGTCAAGGAGTGACTCCTTGTCCCTGACCTTGACCACGATGTCATCAACGTACACTTCCACTATGTCTCTAATGAGTTCTTCAAAAGTTTTGTACATAGCTCGTACAAAAGTTGAAGCTGCATTCTTGAGACCAAAGGGCATGGCTGTATAACAGTACAATCCATCTACTGTGATGAATGAAGTATGCTCTTCATCTTCCCTAGACATCCTGATTTGATGATACCCGGAATATGCATCTAGGAAACACAGTAATTCACACCCGGAGGTGGAATCCACTATCTGATCTATTCTAGGTAGTGGGAATGGATCTTTTGGACATGCCTTATTTAATGTGGTGTAGTCGATGCACATCCGAAGCTTCCCGCCGGCCTTGGGCACAACGACTGGGTTTGCCAGCCATTTTGGATGGAAGACTTCTCGGATGAATTCAGCTTTGAGTAACTTCTTCACTTCTTGTCAGATGAAGTTCTGTCGCTCTACGGATTGCTTCCGAGGCTTCTGATGCACAGGTCGGGCGTCGGGGTAGATCTTCAGATTGTGCTCAATCACTTCCCTGGGGATCCCAGGCATTTGTGACGGTTGCCAAGCAAACACGTCGACATTAGCCCAGAGGAAAGTGATGAGCGAGAGTTCCTATTTGTCATTCAATCCCCCCGATATACGGGTGGTCTGAGCGGCATCGGAACCAATTTGGACGACTTTGACGGGAATGTCGGTGTCGCCGCTTGGCTGCACACGAGGTGCAGAAGTCGAGCCTCGTTGACGAATGCTCGAGGGTTTTGGAGCTTGCTCCTGCCTGGAGCCCTCCTCTTGCGTTGTGGTGAGTGCATGGAGTTCTTCCAGAGCAGTTACTCCAGCAGTACGATCTCCGCGGATCCGGAGAACGCCTACTGGCATTGGCATCTTCAACACCAGATAACCATAATGAGCAGCTGCCATGAATTTTGTACAGGGCAGGCCTACCCAAGATGGCATTGAAAGGTAAGTTGATCTGAGCGACCTCGAAGACCAATTTCTCGGTGCGGTACTTCTCCCGTGTCCCGAAGGTAACAGAGAGATTAATAGCTCCGAGTGGGGTAATGGCCCCCGGACCTACTCCGGAGAAAGGGCGAGAGGGGTGGAGATCCGAAGGTCGGAGTTGAAGCTTAGTAAAAGCTTTGAAGCTTATGAGGTTAAGCCCCAAACCTCCGTCTACCATGACGTGGTGGAGCTGGATGTTGTTGATGGTAGGAGATACCATCAATGGTAACTGACCTGATCCAACCATGCTCCGAGGACAGTCCGAAGCATCAAAAGTGATGGCTGTGTCCATCCACTTCCGATGAGGTTCCGACCTCACTGTAGGAGCTACAGCAGCCATCTCCCGACGCATAGTCTTGATGACGCGGCGGGAGGTGATGTCCCATGATCCACCAAAAATGGTGTTCATGGTCTTCCGACGCTCGTTGTCAGAGACGTCAGAATCGTCGTCGACGGAGGTGTAAACGGCCTTCAGGACCTTTTTGGGATCCTGAAATCCTAACTCCTCTTTAGTCGGAGCTTCGTCGACATTTTGCTTTCCTTCCCTCTGTCGGAAAGGAGATTCTTCCCGGCGCTTGTTGTAGCGCTCGGCAAGGTTTTGGACCTCCCGGTAGTCTTCCAAACTGTGGCTGCCCATATTGTGAATGGGACACCACACTTTGGGTTCGCCACCATCTTCAGAAGACGGTTGAGGTCGCTTCTCGGGGCGTGGCCCCCGGCCACCCGGAGCTGCAGCAGCTGCAACATTGGATGTACCGGCTGACGGCTTCTTCTTGCCGTTGGTCTTTTTCTTCTTCTTGCCATTCCCGGAGGTGGCATCTTCTTCTTTGGAGGATTTCTTGTGACCCTCCGGGGATGGTTTGGAGTGCATCTCATGACCCTCCGCAACTCTGGCACATTTGTCAGCCAAGCTGAAGAGTTCCGTGACGCTGGTGATCTCCTTGATCGCCAGTTTCTCCAACATCTTCTTGTCCCGTACACCCTGTCTGAATGCTACAATGACAGAGGCGCTAGAGATAGAAGGGATAGTGTTTCGTACTTGAGAGAACCTCTGGATGAATGATCGCAGGGATTATCCCCCTTTTTGCACGACTGCAAAAAGGTCCACTTCAGTGCTTGGTCGGGTGTATGAACTCCCGAAGTTGGCGGTGAACTGCCGGCACAACTCCTCCCAACTTTTGATAGAGTTGGGTGGAAGGCTCATAAACCAGGACCTGGCGGTCTCAGTTAAGGCCACTGGAAAATAATTGGCCATCACGGCCTCGTTTCCTCCAGCTGCCAAGATTGCAGTGGAGTAGATCTGAAGAAATTCGACGGGATTGACAGTCCCGTCGAATTTTTACGGCAGGTGAGGCCAGAACTTCTGTGGCCACCTGACCATACACAGATGTATGGCCAGAGCTGAACAGCCTCCTCCTACTCCTTCAGGAGCAGAAAGGTCCTGAGCTTCCCGTCTTTCACGAGCACGCTCAATATGGACTCGGCCATCTTGTTGGCGGTATCGGCGATGAAGCTCCGCCCGGAGGTCATGAGTTGATAGCCTAGATACCGTGTGAGTGCATCGTGCCCCGGAGGGCAATGACATCACTCGTTGTGATGCAGCACATCTCCTGCTATTGGAAACGTGCGGACCAAGTCTACCAGACAAAGTCCGCCGCTGCGACGGGGCTCGTCCTGAAGGAGGAGGACCCTGGTTGCTGAGGCGTTCGGCTGCTGCTGCAACCAAATGCTCCACATCAGCCCTCCACTGTTCCAGTGCATCCCGGGATGCATCCGGAGGTGGTGGGTGTTGGAGAAGAGCACGCGCTGCATGGAGCGCGTGTTCCGGGTTATCATGATTTGTCGACGCAGTGATTGACGCCAGCGCACCATCGCGTTGCACAACTTGATCTACTGGTGGAGGCGGTGGTGGTGGGAGTGTGACTCCTGCTGGTGCTGAGGCTCCTGCTGGTGGCTGCATATTGGAGGGATTTCCCCCAACAGCCTGAGCAGCAGGTTGACCGTTAGATGATCCAGCAGCTGAGTTCACCATTCTCAAAATCTCAGGCGCCCCTACCTGGCGCGCCAACTGTCGGTGGTTAGGAATCGGCTGATCTCCCGACACTACTAAAGTGTTATAGGAGTTCGAGGTTCGGTGTGGGCGCGTAGAGATACAAGAAGGTGAATAGTAAATGACGCAGGAGACACAGGAGTTTACATGGTTCGGGCTGCCTGAGCGTAATACCCTACTCCACGGGGGTGTTAGTGTTGTATTAGCTGTATGAGCTTGTGTTGAGCGTCTATGGTGCGTGTCTAGCGTAACTGAACGTCTAGAGTCCATCGTCGGCCTGTCCTTTTATAGTACAAGGGCAGGCCATTACAAGTTAGCCTGGCCCGACATGTGGCCCCGGCGGTTACTAGTATTGACACTTATTCAACACATTTAATTGTCCTTAACGACCGGGTAATGGGCTTTGATAGCACCGTTACTAGTAATTAAGGTCATCCGATCGTGTGTCATTAATATGGTATTAATGACACATAATCGGGTCTTGAAGTCCTTGATTGCCCTTTGAAGATCCGAAGCCGTTATGGAGTCTTCCGGAGGTCAGAGGCTGAAGATCTAACGATTGGACATGTGGCAGCTCCAGAGCATACTATGGGAAATAGGTAGCTCCGGAGCTACCTGACACGTGTCAGGTCCGGAGCTTCTCTCGGTCTGGGGTTAAGTCCGGAGGTGCCATTTCGGTACATGGCCCGGAGCTTCCCCCTTGTGGGCGGTAGCTCCGGTTTGATAGTACATGTGGCGACCCTGGGATTAACCATGTTGGAGAAGCGGGTCCGGTTACATCTGACATGTGGGCCTCCGAAGGTCTTCAAATCAAGTGGATGACTTTGCCTTGATGTCTTTGTACCCTCAAGGGGTGTACGGTTTCCAGGGTACCGACAGACTCATTATTCATTGAAGTGTATGTGGATGATATTATCTTTGGTTGTGTTTCTCAGGATCTTGTGTTCAAGTTTTCATCTATGATGAGTTCGGAATTTGAGATGAGTATGATGGTAGAACTCACGTACTTGTTGAGGCTGCAAATCAAGCAAACAAAGGAAGGAACCTTTGTGCATCAAACAAAAGTATACGAAAGACATCCTTAACATGGAAAAAAGAAAGCCTCTCCGGACACAAATGTGAACAGCAACAACACTTGAACTTGACGAAGATGGTGAACCCGTGGATAAAAAAGAATATAAAAGCATGATCAGATCACTTTTGTACTTTACGGTATCAAGACCGGATATACAATTTAGATTTTGTCTTTGTGCACGATTTCAAGCTTCTCCACATGCTTCACATCGTCAAGTTGTCAAAATAATTCTCAGGTACTTACATGGAACTCAAGAATTTGGCATTTTTCTTCCTTCTTCCTCAACCGTTACTTTGAAAGCTTTTTCGGATGTTGATTTTGGGGTTGTAGGATTGATAGGAAAATTACTTTGGGAGGTTGTCATTTTCTTGGTAATTCACTTGTTGTTTGGTCCTCTAGAAAACAAAATTCAGTTGCATAATCCACGGCCGAATCTGAATATGTAGTTGCTGCTAGCGCTTGCTCTCAAATTCTTTGGATTGTTCAAACACTTAAGGATTGTGGGTTGATTTAGACAGTGTTCCACTATTTTGTGATAACACTAGGGTCATTTCCATTCCTAAAAATCCCATGCAACATTCTAGAACAAAGCACATTGATATTAGGTATCACTTTCTCCATGATAATGTTGAAAAAGGAAATATTGTGCTTAACCATGTAGATACAAAACAACAATTGGCTGACATTTTTACAAGACCTTTGGATTTCACTCGTTTTTGTTTCATTCGTAGTGAAATAGGGGTTATGCATCCTCATGGCTTAAATTGAGGGGGAGTTTTGAAACTTCAGAATTCTATGTGTGAATCTGAATGTAAAATAGTATGAGCACAGTAATTCATACATATCTGAATCTATGATTCTTTTTACATGCTTGAAGTTCTTACTACATTACTCATGTTATACATTTTGTAGTTTTTGCCATGACTAGTGTTGAAGTGTGGACTAGGACACTTCCCCTGGTACTACTAAGAAGTAGTCCGCGAGGGTTCGTATTCGGTCGGGGTGCTAGTCAAGATCGAGAACATGAGGTCAACGCCAAGAGTTTTACGTGGTTCGGGCTGCCTGGGCGTAATTCGCTACTCTGCGAGATGTGTGTTGATTATATGAGTATAGTTGATTTGGTGCGTATGAGCTTAGTTTTCCTTCTACCGTGCAACGCAATCTTTTTATAGGCCAAGGACTGACTGTTACAGAGTGTGCCTGGCCCGACTGGTGGCCCCGACTGTAATCACTGCCCTATACACGTTCTATGGTGTTAAGGGTGATTAATAGCATGATAACGTGCCTTAATAGCAATATTACTGGTCTTGATAGTATTCTCATCGTGCATCATTTATATAGCATTAATGACGCATTAACCAAATCTTGTAAGGGCCAATTGATTACCCTTGAATGTCTGAGCCGTTAGAGATCCTGCTATCTTCCCATTGCAGACTTAGGTCCGGGCGTGTGACATGTGGCAATTCAGGAGTTTCCCTCTACTGGGTGATAGGTCTGGTGCTACTGGACACATGACAGTGTCGGAGCTTCCCTTAGGAGGGAGACATGTCCGGTTCTGCAGGACACGTGGCAGCACCGGAGCTATCCAAACGAGGGAGGCAGGTCTGATTTTTCCAGACACGTGGCAACACCGGAGCAACCCTAAGGAGTGAGGCAGATCCGGTATTGCGGGACATGTATCTCCTTCGGATGTCATCCACCTGGATATAGGAACTCCATGACTTTGTTTACACTACCAAGAGGTACCCGCTACGCAGAGTACCGACAACTAGTAATTGGAATAATTACTTACACTAAATCTGGTCATGATCAAACTTTCTTGATGTTTTGAACTTGGTACATGCTCACAAGTGCTTTTAATAAAGAAAAATTAATCAATCAACTATCCACATTATGGGCTTTTATGATCAAATAAAAAATGATGAGAAAAGATCAAGAGAATATGCATACATCACACTTCTTCTTTTGAGATGGCTTATCATTGCACTTAGATATGAACTTGGAAGAAGTTGTGTATGACTAAAACCATGATCTTAAGCTTCTGATTGTCAAATGACATATGCTTAGCTTGGTTGGTTAAAATAAGGCTGATGCGGCATATAATCTCTTGCAAATATCATCTGGAAATTTTTGCTTTAAAAATAATAAAAATGCAGTAACATGTGTCATGCTTTTAGGTCGTGAAATAGTTAAATTTGTGAGATCATGACTTGCTTAAACTGAAAAATTACACTAGATCTCTAGCATGGCCTACACTACTTTATGTATCCCATTGATGTGATAGCGTAAGTTACTTGATAGTATGACTTGGATAAGCTTTGTTATATATGTATATGTTATAATATGCACATAACAATTGAAAGTTCTCTTTTGAACTTTGTTGAATACATTATCAAAGGCGGAGAAATATGTAACACATTGCACATTCACAAGTATTTTACACGCTCTTCTCAAGGGGAGAATTTGTTTTGGAAATTTCTTTCTCATTTGATTTTCGATTTTCAAAATGGGGACTAAATTGTTTTCAAAATTTTTCATGTGAATGAGCCAATGTTCGGATTCTAAGTGGTGTTGCCAATGCATTCATAAATGGGGAGATTGTGAGACCTATGTTTCTGAATACATTGGCAATTAGAATAAAAGTGAGGGTTGACATGCAAAGTTTTGAAGCTTACATCGATACACCACGATACAATCCGATACACACTGATTGAACTTGTCTCAGTACATTTTGGGGAGTAATGTTACATTCGATAGTTTTGGACTGTCCGAATTTTTCAATGTTTTTTTGGGAAGTAACGTTACCCTTGATGGTTTCAGATTGTTCGAACTTTTTCTCACGTGAGTTACACGTTTTTCTCGATTCGGATTGTCCAAAGTTTCAGTCACGTGAGCTGCACATGAGTCGACACAGTTGATGTTTACAAACATGTTTTCGGGAGTAACATTTACTCTTCACTTGGTTAGGACTGTCCGAACTTTCCAACACGTGATTTCCACATGAGTTTCGGATAGGACTGTCCACTTTGGGTGGATTCAATAATGTTATTTGCTGGAATAATTGTGCGGCAGCTCTGTTTTTAACTTGCAATGTTTTGAACTTGTTTTTTTGCTCATAGAAAGGATGCTTAGTGTTCTCTTACTAAGTTTTTTGGTGTGTTTTGGTTGTTATGGATTGTATTATTTTTCTATGGTTTGCAACATGTTTATGTAAGGTGCTTATGTAAGGTGTTGTGTTTTTCGAACTAACAAGAGTTAAGTCGAAGACTAGGGCTCACAAAGATTAGTTGTTTGTTCATGTGCAGATGTTGCTAGAGGCAAGACATGGTTGGTGATTGGATCTATTGAACTAGTATTAGGGAGAAGATGAGGTTCAACAACCAAGTTCATGAGGAATTGTTGTTGAGTTGATCGGGAGATCACGCAACATGTTTGGGTCAAGTACAATGCATATGAAGGTATTGTGGACGTCGTTGGAAGGTGTTTGCATGTGTGCAATGGGTGCATAGACGTGGCTAAATTGTTCCAAGGCACGGTGAAGATATGTGGACATGAAGATATGGCCCGAAAGGTCCAACCGGCTGGTTTATGCCTTAGGCTACGGCTGAGGCGGTTATGACTCAAATATGTAAAGATTTGAGTTAGTTATAATAGGATATCGTGGTGAGCATGAAGTTGAGTTTTTTTAGGAATGTTTGGTACATCCCTAAGGTGTTTGGAAGTCTTAAGATTGCTTCAGTCTGCGTATAGATGAGTCTTGAGCAGTTATAGTAAGGTTGAGTCAGAGTCCAAGTAGGAAGAGGAGTCCTAGTTAAGATTGGATTGTCCTTAGGGCTAGTATATAATCAAGGGAGGCCAGAGCTCATGTTAAGACGACTTTGTTCTGTTCTCTTGTGTTCTGTTGAAAATGATTGTAGTTTTAGAGGAGCTTTTGTGCTTTGTTCATCCGACTTAATTCAGACAAGTTTTTCTCGCTGACTTTCTGGACAAACCAACGTTGCTTTGGTATTTCAATCATAACTTGCGTTTTATAGATCCAATTGACGTGATTCTCTTTGGGTTTTTTTCATAACTTAATACTCTATCATCTAGAAAAATTTAACGATCATTGAATTTGTGGTTTTTAATCTACACGAGTTTTTTGCAGCGTTGCTGATTTGTTTTTAAGAGTCACTATAGGAATCCCGACGATTTGCGATGGCCCTGGCCATCACAAATAAGATAGAAATCGTCACAAATAAGCTATTCACAGCGGCTTTGCTTATTTGCGACGGCCACCGTCGCAAATAGGCTTATTTGCGACGCCCGGCAGTAGCCGTCCCAAATTATTGCCAGGGGGCCGCTGGGCTATTGATGGCTCCTAAGGTATACTAACAAATCATCCCTGGCAATAGTGCAAGAAATTCTTGTTGGTATTACTTACGCACCATTAACTAAACATGTCCAACTGATGCGTCAGAAATATTTGTTAATGGTTCTATTGGATCACAGAGTGAATTCCGCAAGCGCACAGAGGTATCATTGTAGCATTTCCCCTTAAGAGTATTCCCAAGGGTGTCATTTATTTGATCCCAAAGGAAGGCGGGGTAGAGATATAACAATCATTTATCAAATGAAAGGGTAGAAAGGTCTAGGTAAGAATCTAGTAAGGATGGATAAAATAATATTGGAGGTAGTGTGACACACACAAAAGCTTTCAAGTCTAATGGGGATAAGAGGATCCTAGAGCTTAGTTAAGGTTGAGAGTTATGGAGGTACTCCTACTATGCTCTATTGTACATATACATAGTCTAAACTAATTATCCATAGGCTAGATCAATAGTGAATACTTATGCTATGTGGTTCAAAACATCGGGCACGGGCTTACCCCTAGCAATACTAGGGCTACTCCCGCCAAGAGCCTGTAGCATAGCCGAACGTGGAGGATTACAAAGGACAGATAGGGTTGTCACCACCTACTGCCTACCTCTTCAATCCGTGGGTCTACGAGACATCCAATGCTACTTAGCTATCCTAGCACCATGCTAGCATATTAAGTAATTACCTTAAGAGCCTAGGCATAATCCATCCTAAGGCAATGAATTGAATAATCATTGAACCAATGTTGATACACAACATAATTATCCATACTAACCTAGTTATGTTATAATTAACTAGACTATAGTGGGGGTCTATAGGTTCTATGATAATGAGATATGTTCATGATGACATAGTCATAGAAGCTATACCTTCCACATTCATGGACTCCACAATCAAACAAGAAACGCTTTGCCCAAGTATATGTATAAGTAGAGACTAAAGATACCATATTTATTATGCATAAAGTCAAAAATACAAGAAAGAATTCATGAGCCATACCTTTCCCAATGTAGGATTGGGAAGAGAGAGACTCCTTACTCCTTTCCCAATTTGGACTTGGGACTAGAGACTCTCCTCTCTACAACCTAACTCCTCTAAGACTATGGATGATAGTGTATACAATAGAGATGAAGCTCAAGTGATGTGTGTTGAAGTGAGGGGTAGGGGGTCCTATTTATACTTGTGTTGAGGTTAGTTCCCACCACCAAAAGTGCGCGAATCAGTCACCATTGACTCCTTCAAGCCAGGAGGACCCAACACGCGTCGTTTGACCGTGTTTGGCGCCAGGAAGAGGTCGGCCAAACCAGGGGTTCGGCCGACCTGGTCAGCACTCCAAACGCGGAGTGCTTCCTCCAGGTGGCTGCCAGGTGGGCCCCCTTGATGTATATGGGTGATACATCATTGGATCTCCTCGGATACTTCTGTTTGTGGGCCATTTGATCCATGGGATGCCACGTGTCATCGCTTGATTGGTGGGATGATATTTTATAGGATTGGTCCCTCTACATTTCCTCATTTCCTGCATAAAATGCTGCATACACATATTTCTCCAAGTCCAAGTGGAATTGGGTTGTATAGAAAGGTGATGTGTGCAAGAAATGACAAATCCTTCACATAATCGAGTTAAATTGACGGATGAAATTGGTATATAATAGCCGTCAACAAACTCCCCCAAGCTTATCCTTTGCTTGTCCCGAGCAAAGTCAAGACTTTAGATTGATGATCCGGAGTTGCTACAATGTCTTATTTTCAAAAGTATCTAATGCACAACAAGATACTCTACCTAGTATTACAAAAATTTGCTATGATACTCTACCTTTCTTAAGTTATCATGGGGCTTATGCTTTTTCATATTCATGAGAAGTTGAAAGGTAGAATAGTAAATGGAGCAAACATAGCCTAGAAATCAAGTTCCACTTAAATCCCGGAGAATTCAATTTAGATATTAAGTACCTCAATTTGATTCTCTTAGTCACTCCTTTGTGGATAGTGGAGATATTTCCTCACCAAAGCTTTGTGCCTCTACTATTCCTACTCATTGAATATGGCTTGTATGTGGAGCTTGGTAAGCAAAATAAGTAGGCATATTTGCATCACATATATTGCTAAGTCAAAAGAGTAAGCCTTAGGAGAATTCAAATAAAAACTTTTTGATTCAAGACTAGTGCATGTGTGATGGAGTGGAAGTGGATGTGCATACTTGAGATAACTCCTTTTTGTATAATCTCTCTTTCTTTTGCAGGGATGAAACATGGCTACTTTTTTTCTCTTTTTTTTCTCATGCTTATGATGTAAGCATGCCCCTTTTTTTTCATTTTTGTAGCCATGTATTCTACTCCCTTTCTTTGCAATGAATTTTGAAGAGAGTGCTAAACATGATTAACATGGAGTTTCTCTTTTTATTGTGGTATGATGGATATGATGGACGTTTTGCTTACTTCTAGTGTAGAAGTATAGCATGTGCAAGTGAAGTCTTGAATTCAAAAAGAGTTGAATGATTTCTCACATAGGTCTATACTAGTTTAACTAGGCTCAATGTGAAAGCAAATAGCATATGCATAAATTTTTGTCTATGTATAAACATCATATGGCTTCGGTAGGTATTTCCAATCAATTGAGGGAAACTTAAATCTTTTTAGAATTTCTCCGAAAATCTTAAGTTTTACTTTCAAACTAGGACTAGCAGCCCTATTTACCAATTCTAATCTCGCAACAACCTATAATTCGATCAAGCTTTTGCTACCCACAACTTCCAAATTAAGGTAAAAGTATTTCAAACCAATGAAAGCAATATTCGCAGAGTAGCAAGTAGTAAACTAGAGACTTAGGAAAATAAAACAGAGCAACTATTCATCATTTCATCTATGTGAATTCTAAATCATTCTTACCGCACATCTTTATTTGACGAAAGAAAATATAACATATTTTTTTTTTAAATGCAAGGTGGATGATGGATGGACGGAAACTAAATATGCAAGGAATGTGATACATGTTACCTCAAGTGGGGGTCCTCCCCCAAGCTTGTTCTTCAACTACCTCCGTGATAAGGGTTGAACCCTTGATGACGGAAGTATGCTGCAAGATCGGCTTGTTGTTGTTGTAGCGCCATGTTGAAGTTGGTGAATTGAGCATCCATGTGTTGTTGCCAATCCTGGGTACCTTGAACATGCTCCTGGAGTGTGCTGTAGATGTCACCCGTTCTCACTTCAAGTTCTCCCATACGTCTAGTGAGGTCCGTCATTCCTTGGCTATAGTCATGATGACTTCTATCCGAAAAGGAACGACGTCCTCTCATGGACGTTGGGGGGCAAGCTGCTAGAGCTTGAAGTGGATAGGGGCGGATCCCTTTGCCATTCTTGCCAAGATTATCCCCTGATCTCATACGTCGGAGGTTGAGTCCATCCGGGCGCATAACCCGTTGGGTTCTCTTCCTCTTGGTATTCATGGACCAGAGAGATTATCGGTGGCATGCATGTGGCTGCAGTCCTCGCTTGATTCCTTGTTACCCTGCCAGAGACATTAAATCTTCTTGCTTCCTCAAGGGGAAAAAGATTAATGGTTAGCCTCCGACATTTGTACAAATGAAAATCTGGGTTAGGTAACCGAATTTCATTGACAAAGCCGGGATAGAAAAATATCAAGGACCCATCTTGATCATGCTTAAGGGTATGTCCTTGCACTAAATAGTCTTCATCAATTAATTCTCTTTCAGTTTCAATATATTCAAATGAAGAGTGTTTAAGTGCTCTTACCCTATCAGCAATATGAGTAATCAATGAAGTGCATTCAATTGGTCCTGATTTTGAAATGTAATCTAACCATTGTGTCATCATGGCTTTGACTGCAGAAACTTTTATCTTTTTAGTCATGGCAAACAAAATTTTCAATTCATCATCTCGCACAACCCTAACATCTCCCCTAGGGAACATAGTCATAGCCACCCATCTATGCATGAAGCGTAAGTTAGGGTTTTGGATGTGGCTATTCCTAGGAGCCCTACATGTGACCTCACTAGTTATCTCATGCCAAAAACTTTATTTGTTAAACTTAGGCAAATTGTCTAAATCTAGCAAACACCGTTTATGGAAGCCTAGGATGCTACCTAATTCTTTCCATAGGATGTTGTATTCTTTTTGAAATAATCTAAAAGAAATACCATCAAATCCTATTCTTAGCATGCAAAGGAATTGGATAGTGAGAAGGCTTGAACCTTTCTCCTCTATGTGACCAAAGTCATCAAATCCAATTGCATGCCAAATGGAAAGAAATTGGAGTCCATACCTATTTTGGAGATCAAATGTGGACCGTAAGCCTTGGTGTGGTGGAACTCACGATCTTGGAGAAGCCTGCGTGCTTGATCTTCAACTTCGCTTCGTATGTCGAGGTCGTTGTCATGAAGAAGTTGCTGTGGGTTGCTTCTCTCTTCCATGGGAGTGTCCTCACACACACTTCTCCTCCTTGGGCTTGTACCCATGGAAGAGAGGCGTGCACTAGAACCTTCACCATGGCTTGAGCTTGCATCCTCCTTCCTCTTTCCGAACAACCTCTTCATGTCTTTTTGAGTTCAACAAGCAAGAACAAAACAAGGCGAGAAAAATCCAAAAAGAAGCAATGTTTGGAAAACAAAACTCTCAACGAATTTTCCCCTCTTGAAAGCTTGAGTGTAAAATGCAAATGCAAACAAAAGAAGATCTTTTTGGGGATGGATTTCAGCAAGAGTGTTGCAATGAAGACCAAGAAAACAAGGTGAGCTAGAGAGTGACTTGGGGAGGTGTAAAATGATGTGGTGTTTGAAGAGAAGTGCTCCTCATGGCCACAATTTATTGGGTGCACCTTCCAACGGTCACTTAGGGTTCAAAATGTAGCCGTTGGAGGAAGGGGAGACAAATTGGATCCACTCCCTGTTTGACCGACAAGGGGGTTCGGCCGACCTGACAGGTACCCCCCCCTTGGTTCCCCTTTTGGCAAATGGCTCCCCAACGGCTATAAATTTAGCACATTGGTGAAATGCCACATGTGCAGCTCAGAAAAAATTGTTTTTCAAATAGAAACCCTTTTTCAAATCCAACAAAAATTTTCTTTTGAAAAGAAAGAAAGAAAAAAAATGATAGTTGAGAATATAAGATTCTCAACTTGCTAGGAAAAATCAAATATGCAATGGGAAAAATCCAAATGGGGTGGAAAAAGAAAGAAAGAAAAATAAAGTGGGATAACAACAAATTTAACCTATTGGCGTAGGTCTCACCACCGTCTGATGAGATGGACATTCCTCCATCTTTGCTTCACATCCGGGCTCGGAGCGATGGGCTTGGACAGCTTGTCCTGCTCCTTCCGCCATTCCTTCTTTGGCGGCTTGGTGGACTTGGGCCTTCGGGAAGGTCCAGATGATTTTGTCGCCTTTGGATATCGGCGTGGTCGAAACGACAGATAGCGAATGGTCAATTGAAAGCTAGAGAATTTAGCTGATACGATATCAATGGATACCGTTTTCGAATGGAAAGTTTAGAAGCAAATCACCCACTTGCAGCCACATCAAACAGTGGAGTGTGTATAACAGCTGCAGAGGGTAGTGGAGAATTGAAGGGATACTATGGTGTTCTTCAAAAACTAATTGAGTACACATTTGGCGATACGAAAGAACTGAAGCTGGTGGTTTTCGACTGTCACTCGTTTGATCCAACATAGGCCACGCGAGCGGATGATTTTGGAATAGTGGAGGTCAACCACAACACACGCTATATAGACCCTTACAACAATGTTGTACTTGCACATCAAGTGGAACAAGTGTACTATTTAAGTTATCCTCATCCAAGTTTGAAAAATTGGTGGGTTGTATATAAAGTTAACTGTGAAGTGCACCCTTGTTGTTATTATGAGTACATAGACAATCAGGAAGATGATGATGGTGGTGTTTATCAAGATGAAGTCAAGGAAGTACAAGATATTAGGATATCTTCTGGGACAGGACTTGCAGAAATTGCTAGTACTACTCTAGAGTTAATGTTTGAAGAACAAGCCGACCATTCGAGAAAACTTCTTCGGCAATCTCAAAGGATTATTGAAAAGCAAAATAGAATTATTGAGGAAGATAGTGAAGAAGAAGAGTTTGAGGAAGAGATGGTAGAAGAAGAGAGACATGAAAATATTCATGCACATGTGATAGAAGCAGATTCGGATGCTAATGATTTTTAGCAGATTTTAATGCTGGTGATTTTTAGTTCTTATTGTACGCATTCTTTGAGATTTAAATTTTTCATTGTGTACATCTTTTAGTCTTTATCATTTATTGTTTATTGTTTAATAATATCATATATTAATCATTATATTGAAATTTGTGTAGATGTGGAAGCATTTCAAAAAAGGAAAGAAGCGAAGTGATGATACTTCTTCCTCCGCGTCTCACCACAGTAGTCGTTCGGTTCACACGTCCTTGTTTCAGGTACTTTGTTTTTTTAAAACACTTCAATATCATAAATCAGCTATTTACTATTTGTTATATGTTTATTTGCATTTGTAGGGCACAACCATGAGTGCAGATAGACAGAGATAGCTTATGGGGTGTATGACAGAGCAGGCATCGAGCCAGCTAGCACCAGGTTCAGCAGGAGGCTTAGGTGTGTACTCAGAGGAGGCTCAGGAGCAGGAAGGAGGCTTAGGAGCAGGCACAATGGAGGAGGTTCAGGAGCAGGGAGGAGACTTAGGAACAGAGGAGGTTCTGGCGTAGGTCTTTGTGACGTTGTCTTCTGAGGATGGACAGGATGGTACTGAGGGTGGACATGGTGGTACTAAGGGTGAGAGTGGCGAAGAGGAATATGATTCAGAACGAGATGCAAGGTTGGCAAGGTTGGGAGAGTTACAAGAGGCAGGAGAGGGGCAGAGTGATTGATGCCCTTATAGGTATTTTTTTGAATTATTTGATAAGTTATCTTATACATTTTATAAGTTATCTTATACTAACTAATGTTATTTGTACAGGCTGTGGAGGCACCTTTTATGTACTCCAAGTAAAACACCCGATACGCATGCAGTTATAAGGCCAAAGGGTATTAGGTGCTGGATCGAGATTGGTTGGGATGATAGGAACATCGACACTGTGTTAACACAGAGTTGGGAAATGCCATTCAGTTTTGCTTTCCGGGGATGGTTCTTGCGGGCGGTCAACTAATTGCCATGTATATTGGGATCACTATGCCCTGAAACCATATGGCAATGCGGGAACTTGTCAGGACAAAGTTTGGGAGATTTTTTGGGTAAGTTTGTTTTCATTGTTTAAAATATGTTGCATCTTACTTTGGTTGATAGTAATTGTGGGTTTTATGCAGGGTATATTTAAATTGGAGGAAGGTGTGGTTCCAACATATGCGAGGTCTGTTTTTGAGATGTCGGCGAGAAAGATCATGAAGGACTCCTTCTCTAATGCATGGATCAAGGCTGTGACCGTGTATTACAAGACCAGGTTGCGTCAACCCATGAAAAACAAGCGAGCAACTACAATTTATCTGCAGAAGCATGAGCACACGGAGAGTAGTGTGGATTGGATCTTTGTAGATCCGACAGCTTGGGAATGGCTATACGAGTACCGAACGTCAAATGAGTTCAAAAATATTTCAAAGAGAAACCGAAGCAACCGAAAGAGCAATCCTGGAATACAACGTTATGGGGCAGATGGACATGTGAAGATGCCACAACAAATGGTATGAACTATCACAATCACTTGTAAATTGCTTCAAAAAATTGCATTGATTGAACTGATGTTGTATTTTGATGTTGCAGGAAGCTGAAACCGGTGTCGCTCCTTCTTTTAATGAGGTTTACCATAGGGGACACAGGGGCACATATCCAGCACGCCCAGAGCAGTTGTGTGATGAGGCAACAACACAAAAAGTGTAAGTGTGTTGAGTGCTATCTATCTATGAACTGAATCTATCTTTTATGACATCCACTCGTGAACTTAATTTATTCTTGCAGACAAAAAGCATGGAAGTGATGTATATTATCTAAGAGCGCCTTTGGATGTGGGTGCGCCGTACGAAGTTGGCAGAGGCGTACCGCATGGGAGGTACGTATAAAGATAATGATTGTTTAAAGGTTAATTAATGTCAATTCATCACATTTGTGTTTTTTGTAGACTTGGATTAGGCGACGGTTATGTGGAGCATGATGCTTATGTGGGACGTCGTCTACTTCCAGTTCGAGTCGATCCCGTGTTGCAGATGAGGAATTGCAAGAAAAATTAAGACGGTACGAGGAGAAAGTTTGTTTTCAAGCTAAGGCCGTCGGTATCTACTGCCCGACGGATTTAATGGACTAAAGTCATCGGCACTGACAGCTATAAATGCTTAAGAACATCGAACATCTCTCATCACCTATGGCTGTCGGTAGGCCGATGTTCATACTTTAAATTCGTTGGTTACTGTACCTTACCGACGGCGATAAGGCCGACATTTCTTTGCTTGATTCTTGTAGTGTTGTTTCTCTCCTTTTCAAGCTCAAGAAGCTTTTCAACCGCAAGATATTTCTTTCTTTCAAGAATTAGCATATCTTCTTCACGATTGACAAGCTCCTCCTTCTCAAAAATCTCATCTGACAATAACTTCATTTTTCTTAAAGCAGTTTCACTTATGCCTTTTAACATATCCTCATTCTCACTAGCACTATCAAAATCATCAATGGAGGAATGCAAAGGGGAGGGTTTAGATTTGACCTTTTTCTTGCCCTCCTTTGATGAGGACATCACTTCTATGGATAGAAACAACACTCCATTGAACATACAAGATGTAATCAATAGAGTTCACACACAACAATTAACTTTAGAGGTGAGCTCATTCTTATATGTTTTCTTATATGTTTTTGAGCATAGATTGCTACCTAATGATTTAATTGTGATTAGGATCCATGGAGAGGTTCAAGGAGTACTTAGAGGAAGTCTTAGGGACGTGGAGGACCAGAGAATACGTTCAAAGAATATGGAAACCGGCCCCAACTCAAATTCGTGTCCAACTCGGAGTCAAGAAGCAGTTCACACTAAAATGGACACCCAGGATGCGTACAAACTCAGTTTTGGACGTTATACATATGCACGGAAAGAGGAGAGGATAAACTTTCGAATGGCGCTGGTACCATGTCAAAATTCCTTCGGAGTCGACGGGAATCGTTGAAACAAAATCGAGCCTAGAATCTGTCAGGGTGCTGCGCCACCCTATTGGGCCATTGGGCCTTGTATCAAGTCTAAGTACATTATTTTCGTGTCTTAGAGTTAGGTCACTACCCCAACACCCCCTTGGACGTCCTCCCACCTATATTTACTCCATAGTAGCCACCATAAATAATTGTGTTTTGCTTAGATCATTAATATCGTTGTTCTACAGTTTGTGAGATCCCAACTTAGCAATTCAGATTGCTTCTACCTTGTTCTTGCTTGTGTTCTCGATTGCACTTACAGAGATTAGCCTTCTTGGCGAGGTCAATCGTGTGAAGTACGGTTGATAACCAACGGAGTGGTGGATTAGTGATTGCAGGGGCTATTCGAGTTCTACTCGAGAGTCTCAGATCATCAATGTCGAGATCTCCACATCAATTGACTTATCCATTACCTTTTGGAAGATCAGGCATAAACCTTCTCTATAAATTGGTATCAGATTTCCAGGTTGCCCATTAGGTAATTCATCTATCCTTTTGATTTTTTTGTTTTTCATACCTAGAGTCCACAAAAAAGCCACAAAAAACTTGTAGTTTAGTAGATCTATTCATCACTTTGTCCAAACCACCATTGAGCCTTTGTAACTTTGTTATTCAGTTTGGTTTTGTTGAGTTTGTGTCAGTGGTTGAGTCATATTGCTGGTTTAGAAAATGTTTTTGGTCTTAGTTTGAGTTTTGCATTGCGTTGATTCATCCTTTTGAATCATGTCATCACGTACAGTTTAGATTCATCTCTATTTAGTTTGGTATTTTCATCATATCTCACTCATACAAACTCAGATTTTGAAGTTCTTATACTTCCTGGAAAGCTTAAGAAGTTCTCTACAACTTTCGAATTCATAGGTTTCCTAGACAGTGTAGTTATACTTGTCAAAAGTGCATTGGATCTAAATCTGTTCTTGACCTAGAATTTCTGAACAGTCTGTGTTTTAGAGGCAATATATCATATTGTTCTTGTCCAAAATAGGTCTTCCATATGTTGAAATTAAAGAGGAGAGATATATATACAATCTTGCTGTTGTAAGTTTTTCTATTTTGAGCCTCTAAGTGTGCCTATTTGTCCTTAGAAGATTGAGCAAAAAATCTGTAGACCCACGAGATATCTTTGATTGCTTTTCATTGTGTTCTTCTTTTGCAGCACATTCTGAAAAAAAAGACAAAAGAAAAAGGCAAGTGCAAAACAAGATACAAAATCCGCACAAAAAAAGAGGAGAAAAAAACAACAACAACAAAAAAACAGAAGTGCTTGCATCCTTTGTGTCATCTAGTTTTGTCTCATGTCTTGCTTGCTTGAACTACTAGGAACACATTTAAGCCAACAACTTTGACAAGTACTTTGGAGACTTATTCAATTTTACTATCTGATTTTCATTGTTGCTAATCCTTGATACATATAAAGTGCAATCAAAGCTACACTTTACTCTTGAGCAAAATCGATACACCACTGCAATCATCCCACACTTCATTGGTTTCATCATACTGGCCACCGTTTGCCACATGCAGTGTCCGTAAGAACACTTGTAAGAGCGTGGTAAGATGCTTGAGAGTGTGTGATTCCACTTCCACTTTCACATTATCCTTTATAGTAGATAGGGATAATATATTTTTGTTGTCTTTTGTTTGCTACTAACAATGTCAGGTAAAAGCAAGAATCATGCATTATATGCTGAGATGATTGACATGATGAAGACGGCGATGGAATTGCTCACTAAAAATCAAACATCAACCAAGGTTTCACATGACATTCAAACCACCTTTACAACACCTTCTCCAAGAAGTAATTACATTCTCCCATCTTTTCCTTCTTATGATGGTATTGGTTATGATGAATATATTGCTTGGGAAATAGAGTTGGATAAAATTTTTGGACAATGGCATATGTGCGAGAGGAGACAGATTAGGAATATTGCTAGTGCATTAGTTGATCGTGCATTAACTTGGTGGGACAACTTAAGTGATTCTGAAAAACCTCAAACATGGAAAGATATGAAAATTCTTATACGAGAAACTTTTAGTAATGTATCTAATTGCAAAGATAAAATACATGAGCTTGAGAAGAATTTTCTTTTTGTACCTCCTCCTATGCCTAATCTTTTGCAGGAACATGAACAAATAAATGTAGAAAATTCAAAAGAGAATGAGCTGTTCAACAACTCTTGTGAAATTTCAAATCTATCAATTCCCATTTCACCCACAGTTACGGCTGAAAATGAGAATGAAGGTAACGTACCTCACACTACACTTATTGATGTTGAGAAGTTTTTGAATGTCTCAAATGTTTCCTTCAATCATTCTATTGAAGAACAACAACTTGAGAAGCCTTTTCAGAAAACTTCTTTTCCACTAGTTGATTTTTCTACTGATCCTTATGATAAAAATGTGTTGTGTGCTTATAATTATATTGTACCTATGCTAGAATAAGTGAATGAATTTGATACTTTATCACCCACTTTTTCTGAAATTAAGCATTTGATTCCAATTACATATGAACGAGATGAGCTGAAATTGTTGTCTTCTCCAAATACTTTAGGTTATATTGAATTTCACTCTTTGTGATCTAGATACTGTAGAGAGAAGAATATATTTGAAAACTGAATTACCTTTGTTGATAAGAAATAATTTTCATGCAATAGGCAAATATGAACATAGTGGTGTGTTTATGGTGCATAAAGTTTACGTATGTTTAAATGAGAAAACTCCTTTTGTGCTGCAACAACATCCTAAAGTAAATGAATGCACTAACGCTAATAATGCTTTGTCAAGTTTTTTTAGTATTTTTCCCTTGCACCAGGGACAACAAATAAATGAGAAGCATTGTTTGCTGTGGTTGTGCAATATGGACAATGCTCATTCTACCCCCAAAGCAATCCTTTTTCCTGGACATACGAGCAAGCCGAGGACGGCTTGTCATAAAGAAAGGGGTGAATGACAAGATCATGCACGTTATCATTGCACCTACAGACATGGTACAAAGTTTATTTGTTTCGGATCCTGGCTCAAGTGAATGTGTGCTCTTGTTTGGACAAGATCAAGATGGTGCACTATGTCGTCCACCACCTTGGCCTCCTCCTTTCATGCATACAAGAAGATTTGATGGTTTTGCACATTTGGACCAACACGTGACAGAAGATGAACTTGAGTCGAGGATGACTCCAATTCAAGAAGGGGAGGATGATGAGGACATCACTTCTATGGATACAAACAACACTCCATTGAACATACAAGATGTAGTCAATAGAGTTCACACACAACAATTAATTTTAGAGGTGAGCTCGTTCTTATATGTTTTCTTATATGTTTTTGAGCATAGATTGCTACCTAATTATTTAATTGTGATTAGTATCCATGGAGAGGTTCAAGGAGTACTTAGAGGAAGTCTTAGGGACATGGAGTACCAGAGAATACGCTCAAAGAATATGGAAACCGACCCCAACTCAAATTCGTATCCAACTCGGAATCCAGGAGCAGTTCGCACTAAAATGGACGCCCAGGACGCATACAAACTCCATTTTGGACGTTCTACATATGAACGGAAAGATGAGAGGATAAACTTTCCAATGGTGCTAGTCCCTTGTCAAAATTTATTTGGAGTCGACAGGAATCGTCGAAACAAAATCGAGTCCAGAATCTGTCAGGGTGCTGTGCCACCTTATTGGGCCATTGGGCCTTGTATCAAGCCTAAGTACATTTTTCATGTCTTAGGGTTAGGTCACGACTCCAACACCCCCTTGGACGTCCTCCCAACTATATATACTCCATAGTAGCTGCTATAAACAATTGGGTTTTGCTTAGATCAATAATATCGCCGTTCTATGGTTTGTGAGACCCCAACTTAGCAATTCAGATTGCTTCTACCTTGTTCTTGCTTGTGTTCTCAGTTGCACTTGCAGGGATTAGCCTTCTTGGCGAGCTCAATCGTGCGAAGCACGGTTGATAACCATCAGCGCGGTGGTGTAGTGATTGCAGGGGCTATTCGTGTTCTACTCGAGAGCCTCAGATCATCAACATTGAGATCTCCACATCAATTGACTTATCCATTACCTATCGAAAGATCGGGACTCATCTTTCTACTCATCATCCTTGGCCATGAAACAAGTATGGTTGGATTCCTTCCATCCTCCCACATTTGGGAAGAGCGTGGACCTCAGTGTAGGTTCGGTTCACAGTAGTGGTTCGGTTCACACGTCCTTGTTTTAGGTACTTTGTTTTTTTAAAACACTTCAATATCATAAATCAGCTATTTACTATTTTTTATATGTTTATTTGCATTTGTAGGGCACAACCATGAGTGCAGATAGACAGAGATAGCTTATGGGGTGTATGACAGAGCAGGCATCGAGCCAGCTAGCACCAGGTTCAGCAGGAGGCTTAGGTGTGTACTCAGAGGAGGCTCAGGAGCAGGAAGGAGGCTTAGGAGCAGGCACAATGGCGGGGGTTCAGGAGCAGGGAGGAGACTTAGGAACAGAGGAGGTTCTGGCGTAGGTCTTTGTGACGTTGTCTTCTGAGGATGGACAGGATGGTACTGAGGGTGGACATGGTGGTACTAAGGGTGAGAGTGGCGAAGAGGAAGATGATTCAGAACGAGATGCAAGGTTGGCAAGGTTAGGAGAGTTACAAGAGGCAGGAGAGGGGCAGAGTGATTGATGCCCTTATAGGTATTTTTTTGAATTATTTGATAAGTTATCTTATACATTTGATAAGTTATCTTATACTAACTATTGTTATTTGTACAGGCCGTGGAGGCACCTTTTATGTACTCCAAGTAAAACACCCGATACGCATGCAGTTATAAGGCCAAAGGGTATTAGGTACTGGATCGAGATTGGTTGGGATGACAGGAACATCGACAGTGTGTTAACACAGAGTTGGGAAATGCCATTCAGTTTTGCTTTCCGGGGATGGTTCTTGTGGGCGGTCAACTAATTGCCATGTATATTGGGATCACTATGCCCTGAAACCATATGGCAATGTGGGAACTTGTTAGGACAAAGTTTGGGAGATTTTTTGGGTAAGTTTGTTTTCATTGTTTAAAATATGTTGCATCTTACTTTGGTTGATAGTAATTGTGGGTTTTATGCAGGGTATATCTAAATTGGAGGAAGGTGTGGTTCGAACATATGCGAGGTCTGTTTTTGAGACGTCGGCGAGAAAGATTATGAAGGACTCCTTCTCTAATGCACGGATCAAGGCTGTGACCGTGTATTACAAGACCAGGTTGCGTCAACCCATGAAAAACAAGCGAGCAACTACAATTTATCTGCAGAAGCATGAGCACATGGAGAGTAGTGTGGATTGGATCTGTGTAGATCCGGCAGCATGGGAATGGCTATACGAGTACTGGATGTCAAATGAGTTCAAAAATATTTCAAAGAGAAACCGAAGCAACCGAAAGAGCAAGCCTGGAATACAACGTATGGGGCAGATGGACATGTGCAGATGCCACAACAAATGGTATGAACTATCACAATCACTTGTAAATTGCTTCAAAAAATTGCATTGATTGAACTGATGTTGTATTTTGATGTTGCAGGAAGCTGAAACCGGTGTCGCTCCTTCTTTTAATGAGGTTTACCTTAGGGGACACAGGGGCACAGATCCAGCACGCCCAGAGCAGTTGTGTGATGAGGCAACAACACAAAAAGTTTAAGTGTGTTGAGTGCTCTCTATCTATGAACTGAATCTATCTTTTATGACATCCACTCGTGAACTTAATTTATTCTTGCAGACAAAATATGTTGAGTGTTAAGAAAAAGCATGGAAATGATATAGATTATCTAAGAGCGCCTTTGGATGTGGGTGCGGCGTACGAAGCCAGCAGAGGCATACCGCATGGGAGGTACGTATAAAGATAATGATTGTTTAAAGGTTAATTAATGTCGATTCATCACATTTGTGTTTTTTGTAGACTTGGATTAGGCGACGGTTATGTGGAGCATGACGCTTATGTGGGACGACGTCTACTTCCAGTTCGAGTCGATCCCGTGTTGCAGATGAGGAATTGCAAGAAAAATTAAGACGATACGAGGAGAAAGTTTGTTTTCAAGCTAAGGCCGTCAGTATCTACTGTCCCACGGATTTAATGGACTAAAGTCATCGGCACTGACAGCTATAAATGCTTAGAACATCGAACATCTCTCATCACCTATGGCTGTCGGTAGGCCATTGTTCATACTTTAAATTCGTCGGTTACTGTACCTTACCGACGGCGATAAGGCCGACATTTCTTTGCTCGATTCTTGTAGTGTTGTTTCTCTCCTTTTCAAGCTCAAGAAGCTTTTCAACCGCAAGATATTTCTTTCTTTCAAGAATTAGCATATCTTCTTCACGATTGACAAGCTCCTCCTTCTCAAAAATCTCATCTGACAATAACTTCATTTTTCTTAAAGCAGTTTCACTTAAGCCTTTTAACATATCCTCGTTCTCACTAGCACTATCAAAATCATTAATGGAGGAATGCAAAGGGGAGGGTTTAGATTTGACCTTTTTCTTGCCCTCCTTTGATGAGGACATCACTTCTATGGATACAAACAACACTCCATTGAACACACAAGATGTAATCAATAGAGTTCACACACAACAATTAATTTTAGAGGTGAGCTCGTTCTTATATGTTTTTGAGCATAGATTGCTACCTAATGATTTAATTGTGATTAGGATAAATGGAGAGGTTCAAGGAGTACTTAGAGGAAGTATTAGGGACGTGGAGGACCAGAGAATACGTTCAAAGAATATGGAAACCGACCCCAACTCAAATTCGTGTCCAACTCGGAGTCCAGGTGCAGTTCACACTAAAATGGACGCCCAGGGTGCATACAAACTCCGTTTTGGATGTTATACATATGCACTGAAAGAGGAGAGGATAAACTTTCGAATGGCGCTAGTATCATGTCAAAATTCCTTCGGAGTCGACGGGAATCGTTGAAATAAAATCGAGTCTAGAATCTGTCAGGGTGCTGCACCACCCTATTGGGCCATTGGGCCTTGTATCAAGTCTAAGTACATTATTTTCGTGTATTAGGGTTAGGTCACTACCCCAACACCCCCTTGGACGTCCTCCCACCTATATTTACTCCATAGTAGCCACCATAAATAATTGTGTTTTGCTTAGATCATTAATATCGTTGTTCTACAGTTTGTGAGACCGCAACTTAGCAATTCAGATTGCTTCTACCTTGTTCTTGCTTGTGTTCTCGATTGCACTTACAGAGATTAGCCTTCTTGGCGAGGTCAATCGTGTGAAGTACGGTTGATAACCAATGGAGTGGTGGATTAGTGATTGCAGGGGCTATTCGTGTTCTACTCGAGAGTCTCGGATCATCAATGTCGAGATCTCCACATCAATTGACTTATCCATTACCTTTTGGAAGATCAGGCATAAACCTTCTCTATAAATTGGTATCAGATCCCATTAGGTAATTCATCTATCCTTTTGATTTGTTTGTTTTTCATTCTTAGAGTCCACAAAAAAGCCACAAAAAACTTGTAGTTTAGTAGATCTATTCATCACTTTGTCCAAACCACCATTGAGCCTTTGTAACTTTGTTATTCAGTTTGGTTTTGTTGCGTTTGTGTCCGTGGTTGAGTCATATTGCTGGTTTAGAAAATGTTTTTGGTCTTAGTTTGAGTTTTTGCATTGCGTTGATTCATCCTTTTGAATCACGTCATCACGTACAGTTTAGATTCATCTCTATTTAGTTCGGTATTTTCATCATATCTCACTCATACAAACTCAGATTTTGGAGTTCTTATACTTCCTGGAAAGCTTAAGAAGTTCTCTACAACTTTCGAATTCATAGGTTTCCTAGACAGTGTAGTTATACTTGTCAAAAGTGCATTAGATCTAAATCTGTTCTTGACCTAGAATTTCTGAACAGTCTGTGTTTTAGAGTCAATATATCATATTGTTCTTGTCCAAAATAGGTCTTCCATATGTTGAAATTAAAGAGGAGAGATATATATACAATCTTGCTGTTGTAAGTTTTTCTATTTTGAGCCTCTAAGTGTGCCTATTTGTCCTTAGAAGATTGAGCAAAAAATCTGTAAGCCCACGAGATATCTTTGATTGCTTTTCATTGTGTTCTTCTTTTGCAGCACATTCTGAAAAAAAAAAGACAAAAGAAAAAGGCAAGTGCAAAACAAGATACAAAAGCCGCACAAAAAAAGAGGAGAAAAAAAACAACAAAAAAAAAACAGAAGTGCTTGCATTTTTTGTTTCATCTAGTTTTGTCTCATGTCTTGCTTGCTTGAACTACTAGGAACACATTTAAGCCAACAACTTTGACAAGTACTTTGGACACTTATTCAATTTTACTATCTAATTTTCATTGTTGCTAATCCTTGATACATATAAAGTGCAATCGAAGCTACACTTTACTCTTGAGCAAAATCGATACACCACAGCAATCATCCCACACTTCATTGGTTTCATCATACTGGCCACCGTTTGCCACATGCAGTGTCCGTAAGAACACTTGTAAGAGCGTGGTAAGATGCTTGAGAGTGTGTGATTCAACTTCCACTTTCACATTATCCTTTGTAGTAGATAGGGATAATATATTTTTGTTGTCTTTTGTTTGCTACTAACAATGTCAGGTAAAAGCAAGAATCATGCATTATATGCAGAGATGATTGACATGATGAAGACGGCGATGGAATTGCTCACTAAAAATCAAACATCAACCAAGGTTTCACATGACATTCAAACCACCTTTACAACACCTTCTCCAAGAAGTAATTACATTCTCCCATATTTTCCTTCTTATGATGGTTTTGGTTATGATGAATATAGTGCTTGGAAAATAGAGTTGGATAAAATTTTTGGACAATGATATATCTGCGAGAGGAGACATATTAGGAATATTGCTAGTGCATTAGTTGATCATGCATTAACTTGGTGGGACAACTTAAGTGATTCAGAAAAACCTCAAACATGGAAAGATATGAAAATTCTTATACGAGAAACTTTTAGTAATGTATCTAATTGCAAAGATAAAATACATGAGCTTGAGAAGAATTTTCTTTTTGTACCTCCTCCTATGCCTAATCTTTTGCAGGAACATGAACAAATAAATGTAGAAAATTCAAAAGAGAATGAGCTGTTCAACAACTCTTGTGAAATTTCAAATCTATCAATTCCCATTTCACCCACAGTTACTACTGAAAATGAGAATGAAGGTAACGTACCTCACACTACACTTATCGATGTTGAGAAGTTTTTGAATGTCTCAAATGTTTCCTTCAATCATTCTATTGGAGAACAACAACTTGAGAAGCCTTTTCAGAAAACCTCTTTTCCACTAGTTGATTTTTCTACTGATCCTTACGATAAAAATGTGTTGTGTGCTGATAATTATATTGTACCTATGCTAGAACAAGTGAATGAATTTTATACTTTATCACCCACTTTTTCTGAAATTAAGCATTTGATTCCAATTACATATGAAAGAGATGAGTTGAAATTGTTGTCTTCTCCAAATACTTTGGGTTATATTGAATTTCACTCTTTGTGATCTAGATACTGTAGAGAGAAGAATATATTTGAAAACTGAATTACCTTTGTTGATAAGAAATAATTTTCATGCAATAGGAAAATATGAACATAGTGGTGTGTTTATGGTGCATAAAGTTTACGTATGTTTAAATGAGAAAACTCCTTTTGTGCTGCAACAACATCCTAAAGTAAATGAATGCACTAATGCTAATAATGCTTTGTCAAGTTTTTTTAGTATTTTTCCCTTGCACCAGGGACAACAAATAAATGAGAAGCATTGTTTGCTGTGGTTGTGCAATATGGACAATGCTCATTCTACCCCCAAAGCAATCCTTTTTCCTGGACATACGAGCAAGTCGAGGACGGCTTGTCATAAAGAAAGGGGTGAATGACGAGATCATGCACGTTATCATTGCACCTACAGACATGGTACAAAGTTTATTTGTTTCGGATCCTGACTCAAGTGAATGTTTGCTCTTGTTTGGACAAGATCAAGATGGTGCACTATGTCGTCCACCACCTTGGCCTCCTCCTTTCATGCATACAAGAAGATTTGATGGTTTTGCACATTTGGACCAACACGTGACAGAAGATGAACTTGAGTCGAGGATGACTCCAATTCAAGAAGGGGAGGATGATGAGGACATCACTTCTATGGATACAAACAACACTCCATTGAACATACAAGATGTAGTCAATAGAGTTCACACACAACAATTAATTTTAGAGGTGAGCTCGTTCTTATATGTTTTCTTATATGTTTTTGAGCATAGATTGCCACCTAATGATTTAATTGTGATTAGGATCCATGGAGAGGTTCAAGGAGTACTTAGAGGAAGTCTTAGGGACATGGAGGACCAGAGAATACGCTCAAAGAATATGGAAACCGACCCCAACTCAAATTCGTGTCCAACTCGGAGTCCAGGAGCAGTTCGCACTAAAATGGATGCCCAGGACGCATAAAAACTCCATTTTGGACGTTGTACATATGAACGGAAAGATGAGAGGATAAACTTTCCAATGGTGCTGGTCCCTTGTCAAAATTCATTTGGAGTCGACAGGAATCGTCGAAACAAAATCGAGTCTAGAATCTGTCAGGGTGCTGTGCCACCCTATTGGGCCATTGGGCCTTATATCAAGCCTAAGTACATTTTTCATGTCTTAGGGTTAGGTCACGACCCCAACACCCCCTTGGACGTCCTCCCACCTATATATACTCCATAGTAGCTGCCATAAACAATTGGGTTTTGCTTAGATCAATAATATCGCCGTTCTATGGTTTGTGAGACCCCAACTTAGCAATTCAGATTGCTTCTACCTTGTTCTTGCTTGTGTTCTCAGTTGCACTTGCAGGGATTAGCCTTCTTGGCGAGCTCAATCGTGCGAAGCACGGTTGATAACCATCAACGCGGTGGTGTAGTGATTGCAGGGGCCATTCGTGTTCTACTCGAGAGCCTCAGATCATCAACGTTGAGATCACCACATCAATCGACTTATCTATTACCTATCGGAAGATTGGGACTCGTCTTTCTACTCATCATCCTTGGCCATGAGACAAGTATGGTTGGATTCCTTCCATCCTCCCACATTTGGGAAGAGTGTGGACCACAGTGTAGGTTTGTTGATGGCAATTGTTGCCATCTCTTCTTCATCTTCGGAGGGGGACTCGTCATTTGAGTCCCACTCCTTGCCTATGTGTGCTTGCTCCTCCTTCTTTAACACTTTCCTCTCTTTTGGCTTTCACTCTTTCTTCTTCTTATTATTATATTCATATTAGCAATCAACCATGAAGTGACCATATTCACCACAGTTATAGTAAGTACGTCGAGCTTTGGATTTTCCCTTCTCTTTACTTGAGTTATCACCTTTTCTTCTTCTCATCATGCGCTTGAACTTTTCTATGAAGAGCAACATTTCTTCATCATCCATATGGGTACTTACACCATCACTATCTTCTTCTTCATCTGTCTCACGGGCTTCCTTTCCCTTGGTCTTGCATGTCGCCTTTAGAGCTACCTCCTTTTTCTTGGATGAGGTAAGCTCCACAAGATCTTTCACATGTTGAGCTTCTTTTTCCATTAACTCATGGTTTATTATTTTTCCAAGAACCTCGTCGGGGGTCATTTTTTGGAACCTAGTGCTTTCCCTTATCATTGAGCACAATGTCGGATTGCGGGGCATGAACACCCTTATCATCTTCTTGACAACCTCATGATCGGTCCACTTCTTGCTTCTATAAGCACGGATCCTGTTGATAAGTGTCTTCATTCAGTTGTACATTTCTTGTGGAGTTTCACCATCCTCAATGGCAAATCTCCCCAATTTTCTACCAAGCATCTCAATCTTTTCTTCGTAGATGGAGTGGTTGCCTTCATGCGAAGTCTTGAGGGTGTCCCATATGTCCTTGGAACTCTCTAGTCCATCCACCTTCGTAAACTCTTCTCGGCTCAAGGATGAAGTGATCACCGCAAGAGCTTGCGCATTGCGGTGAATTGCTTGCTCTTGCTCTAAGGTGAGTTCTTCATCATTGTTCAAGATATCTAGACCTGTACACACTATATGCCAAAGATGTGTATTAAGTGAGATAAGATGCACTTTCAGGTTGTATTTCCACATAGTATATTCACTTCCATCAAAGTGAGAAGGTTTTCCCAAAGGTATAGAAAGATAATGATTATTAGTATTTATACATTCATAATTAAAAGGATACCAGGAGTAGTCTTGATGACTACCCCCTTTTGGTTTCTCGTCTTCCTTCTTGCCGTTTTGGCTCAACAGCTTCTTCCTTAGAAGTGTCTTGTTTTGGTGGATTTCTTCACCATTGTGCGTACTCCTTGAGCACATCGAACACTTTAGTCTCGTGAGCATCACTGTTCATGGGCATTTCCAGAACCTCATTTTTCTTGTCGTGAGTCATCGTATCTCCGAGCGGTTAGTCTCTTGATGGAGAGTCCGGCTCTGATACCATTTGAATGTGTCCTAGAGTTTGTGAATAGGCCTTTGAAATTTTTCCTGAAACACTTAGCAAAACATGTCAAATCCAGGAAGGCCGGACTAGTCCGGTGTAGAGTAGGGACTAGTCCAGTGTTGTTTCAACACTTGCAAGAATCTAAAACTTTTTAGTATTTTCTTCCAGTAGTAATGCAGCGGTATATGTAAGGCTACTCTAATGCAATTAACAAGGGTATATCACAGTAGATTTCACAAAGATCACAAGTTTAATGACAAATATAAGATTGATTGATTTGTGCAATAACTATTTGCAAAATGAAAGAAGTAAAAAAGAGGCACAAGACATGGTGACTTTTACCGAGGTTCAATCCCACAAAAGGGATCTACGTCCTCACTGAAGAGCTCACACAGAGCCTGGTCTCAACCAACCCTTCCCTCGTCAAGTCACCATGAAGGCCGACTTGATCTCACTATCAACGGGGTAGTCACCAAGTCGATGGGGCACCTCACAAGATGAGGGCTCCAACAAGATTACAGTAGAATAAGTCATCAAACACACTCGAGTTATGTACAGGAAACAACAAGTGTGAGAGAGATCAAACCCAAGATCTCAAGATCACGTAGAATGTCTCTCTCCCTTTAAAAAATCCCAGATCCCAAAAGGTTGAACTTCTAGGGCCTTAGATGTGTGAAGAGGAGTGTTTTCGTGCTTTTGAGAGGTGTGATAGCACTAGGGTTCTTGGTTAGATGTTATGGGGTCGTGGATCTCTTCTTTACAGACATTTTGAAAAGTTACCATTTGGATCCCGATGCCTGGACTAGTGCGCTAGGGAGCACCGGACTAGTTTGATAAGCTGTGTGTATATGCGTGAAGTTGTGCAGCACACTATGAAACCCTAAGTTGTGTAAGGAGACCGGACTAGTCCGCATAGGACCGGACTAGTCCGTTTGTTGTGCAAAGAGAAATCGTACTAGTCCATCAAATATCGAACTAGTCCGGTGCTGGTGAAAACGTAAGGGTATAGGACAAGTCCAGTGTCGATGACTTGTTCGATTTTGCACCAGAGACATATCGGACTAGTCCAGGAAATATCGTACTAGTCAGGTGCATGTGAAATGTGAAGAGTAAGGACTAGTCCGTGTGGTGACTGGGTCCACACATTCCAGGAGTCACAGAGGGTGGTGCTGTGCGATGCGGCACCCAACCGCACACACGAAAAGAATGCGACAAAATACAAAGTTTTATTTATATAAACATCATAAGTCTTTTACAATACTTAATATACAGCAGACGATAATACTCATAGCTAAACTCTTAGGCTAGCTATGCAAAAGTGCAACCGTCCAGCCCGGGGACGCTACACACTAGCAGCACACAACAATCACGGCGGCGTGCAGGGCTCCCACTCGGAAGGCATCGCCTTATCTTCGGGCCCTTCCTCATACGTCTCACCTGCAAACAACTTAATATAGCAACCTTGAGCACGAAGGCTCAGTAAGACTTAATTGTCTCACCTAAACATGGAACTCTACATGCAGCGATACTTAACATAGGAATAGATATAGTAGTAAATAACTCGCCTACATGTTGATCCTTAATTTTGAAGTTATTAACACCAGCTTACAAGTTTAATAATAGTAACTTTAGTGAGCATATTTGACAGCAATCAAAGTTTCAAAGCAATTATAATTCAATACATCATATTCTTTAGGCTTCTTCAGTATTTACTACGTCACAGCGCAGTGAACAAGCGGTACTCAAATAACCGCGAGGGACGATGATTGCAATCAGTAGACACCCAAATAACACGTCACGTACATCCGTGCATAAGGAGCGTGATGTGCTCCTCACCACATCATATGCAGCAACCTTTCACAAAAAATTCACACACCGAACTGGTCCCACCATCGCGAGCACAAGGTCCCCGCACGGAACGTGTCTTTGCCTGCTAGCTGATTTATGCCTTGCTGCCCTCAACCCACCCCTATCGACAGTGGGCTATGCTTCGACATCCAATTTATCAAATTACATCGGTTTCCTGGGTTCCATATGCCCAGTATGCATCCGGTACAGTTCAAACTTGTCCAGTAGGGCCGCACACGGATCGGTCCTCAATCAACAGAAGCAGGGCTATGCACGTGAGACCACGCCTCGCTGCATCCTAATCACTGCTCGGTATCAATTTTATATTCATAAACCATTCTTCGATCAAATCTTTCCCGTGTGATAAAATCCTATCTCGTGAGTAGATTCCAACTACTCGACTTCTATCGGATTCCTGAAAACTTAAGCATGGCATTTTCTAATCGTTGGGTTATAAACCTACCCAATACTCCATGGGATTTGTGGGTAATGCTAGTGGAGTAACAAGCACCTTATCCCTAATGCACAAGACTCATCCTAGACATAAGTGATACAAATAGGAAATTTGAAATAGTACTTAAATGCAAACCGGGGCTTGCCTAGCTGTGAGTTAGAGGGGAAGATTCTGGGAGAATGCTGTCCAAGGCCTCCGTGTCCTCCTCGATCTCCGTCACTATATGATATGCAATATATAAAGTACATGAGTGATATTGAAACTATATACAAGATCATATATATACTGATCAGGTATGCAAATGATTTTAACTGGCTTTGGGATTTTTACAGTGGATACTAGGTTCTATGACGAAGATCTGGACAAAAAATTGGAGATCAAGGAAGCTTGTTGTCTCTAAAATTCCAACAAGTAAAAGCCTTCTCTGAAATTTGATTTTAATTCTTAGATTTTTCATGGCTAAAAATGGATGATCATGGTAGAATGGTTCTCACTGGTTGTAGGAAAATTTGTTTCATAATTTTCTAAGCTTCCTACAGGGAGAAATTGATTTTACAAGTTTGGAAAATTCCTGAAAATATTTCTGTACTTTTCTTAATTTTCAACTACATAGAGATTTGAAATACTGGTTCACCCATTAAATGAAGTCCAATGAACTTGAAATTTTTCCTGGACATCAAATGTATTTTTAGGAGTGTCCTTATTAAAATTTGGAATATTACAATTAGCAGAACAGACATAATTAATTTCCCAAACAGTTAGTTCAATGGAATTAATTATGAAAATTCTGGGACTTTCATGTCCAACAAATTGCACCACTAGAAATTTTAGATCAATAGGAGTCTACCAAAATTTATTTGGAATTATTTGAGCAATTCTACTAGGAGTAATTGATTTTAAAAGTTTGGATGAAATCTGAAATTAATTTGGAAGGAAAAGTTTAAATAAAACCGGTTGGCCCCACTGGTTTAAAATCAACCAATCACAGATGGCCACAGATGGGGTATAGATTTTAACCCGTGCAGCTGCATTTGATCCGGGGCCACAGCCAATCCGAAGGGGACGCATCAGAGACTGACATGCGGGGCCCGCCCCCTTTCTTCAACTTAGCGACGCGAGGCGGCGCTCCTCGCCGGAGCCGCGGTGGTGCACGCCGGGATTGCTTTGTCGACCTCATCTCGGCCAGGTCTTGACCGCCTAACCGTAAAATCGGACGCGCAACATGCTGGTGAGGTCCAGACGAGTCGGCGACGGCCGGAGATGAGCGAACGATGGCGGCGGCGGAGCTAGGGTTTCAGTGATGGTCGGAATAGCTTGGAAATGGTGCAAGCAACCAGATAAAAGGAGGGGAAGGTTCCTGGGAGCATGAGGAAGACAATTTGAAGGTGAAAAGGAGTGAAATGGTCGGCAAGGTTGACTTCAACAGTGGACTGATGGGATTTTCCATGGCAGTGGGGAAACCTCGAATAGCTCGGCCTTCACTCGATTATCTCCGTTGATTCTTGGTAGAAGGGTGCTCTACGAGGTATGGATCAACATCCATGAACGAAATAAAGGATGGTTGCATGTAGAAAGTGAATCGAATGGAAAAGCTAACTAGTTCATGGGCAACGACCGAAAGTAAAACTTGAATCACTTTCTCGATAGGGGATGAAATGAAGAAAGTTTTTTACCGTGAGAATGGTGGTGTCTTGGCGATCCTATTTGCTTCTGGGAGCAGCTCAAGAGATGGTCTGTAGCGTCAGCGTGACGGGGAGGCAGAGACGGTCGTCGGGCTTCACCCTAATGGCGGCTAAAGGATGGAAAGCAAGAGCACAGAGTTGTGCCACCTTTTCCCGTTGGGAGCACGGCGAGACCTTGCTTTGTTTGGCCCGCAAAGGACGAGCAAACTCGGTGGTGATGAGGTGCAGCAGCGGGGGAGAAGAGAGCGCGAGGGAGCTTTGTGCTTTTCCCCTTCGGCCAGAGAGGTGAGGATAAAGATGAATAGAGTGGAGAGAGCATGCAAACACGTTGCCACACAGCTGCTTGCCGACGGTGAGCTGTTGGTAGCACCGAACGTCTAACGGCGGGGAGTCAGGGAAAACAGAGCACTCACGTAAATGTTCCTCTGACCAATGGGTCCCACCGTCCCCATCCTCATCCCTTCTCTGTTCCTACAATTCTCCCACCAACTATTGTCCAAAAATTCCAAATTTTTGTGGATAGGTCAATTCAAATGTGTAGATTCATATCCTGGAATTTGATTTCAATTTTGATCAAGTTTCAGGTAAAATTCAAATTCAAAATTGAATTTGAATGGAATTCAATGTACCCATTGAATTAAATAGAAAATGTGCTCCAAATTTTATGAAAATTTACAGGGGTGCTATTTGGAATATTTGGAAGCTAATGGTGAACTCAAATTGTTATTTTGTCAAGGTTTGAACATAAGCTAATTTGAATTTTTGGTTTCCCTCTATTGAAATTTAAATTGGTTTGAATTTTAAATTACCCTTACAATTTATTTTTTTCCCCTTCACAATTTCAATTCTTCTCTCTGAACTTTGTACTCTAAATATAGGGCTTTTACAGACCGCCCATGTGGACATGTCCGTTTGAGCACTAAAGGAATATCGGACTAGTCTGAACTATATCGGACTAATCCGTTCTCTACTCAGAGAAGAATCAAACAAGTCTGCACATTTTTTGGACTAGTCTGGTGCTTTGCTAGGTTTCCAATTATGTTTAGCCCTTACTCTCATCACATGGACTTGAGCTCTTGGGAGTGTGTCTCTCACACACCCCTATACATTTAGGACTACTTTTTGCATCTATTCTCCACTTGTGCTCTTCCCTTCTTGATTCTCATTTTTCAACTTTTGGCACCTTTGGTTCCATTCTCCGAAACCTGCTCTCAACTCAACAGATTTTATTACGATCTCGCTTGTTTGTCATCAATCATCTAAACCCCACAAGATATGGCTAGATACACTTTCATTCG
This sequence comes from Tuctoria greenei, assembly GCA_036927565.1. Lineage (NCBI taxonomy): Eukaryota > Viridiplantae > Streptophyta > Magnoliopsida > Poales > Poaceae > Tuctoria > Tuctoria greenei. Next base: position 128,154,672 of record JAYESD010000007.1, on the reverse strand, counting down.
TTCTGTGGCCTCCTTCTTGGTGAGGAGGTGTCGTTTCTTTGCGTTTCATGCCTTTCTTTCCTGCCCCAAGGATTATCAACCTGGTGTGGTCGTCCTGACGACAAGATCGAGAGAAACAATTGTTGGTATTTCTTCAAAAACATAATAATTCACAAGCAAACGGAGATATTGTTGTAGCACTTCCCCTTAAAGAGTATTCCCAAGGGTATCGAATGCATGGAAGGTGTGTGTAAATCTTCTAGCTATTTCTCCCAAGGACTCACAGTTTGTTTTGTGGGCAAGGATTTGAGAGAATTCAAAGGTTAGATCCTAAGCCATAGAAATATACGGTAGTTGTTTGCACTGGGCACGGGTTTACCCCTGATAATATCAAGATTACAAAGGACGGATAGGGTTGTCACCACATATCTCCTGCCTCTTCAATCCATGGGTCTATGAGATATTCGCTGATGATTTCTAACCTAAGAACCATGCTTAAGTTCTAAATCACAACTTTAATCTTTCGAATGCAAAGCTAAGACTAGAGCTTCTAATGAATTAAAGCAGTGAACCCACAAGCAACTATTTAAGCAAACTACTATGGAATATGAATCAGACATGAATTGAATTCACAAAAGTCTTACTCGAATTCGTCAGAACTTCCATAGAGGTACAAGTGTGGAAGATGGACTTGACAATCCGGGCCTCCTCCTCCTAGCTCGTCCTTACTCTCCTTCTATTTGGCTAGCCACTTGGGCAACACTAAACCTTTGGAGTGGATTGCTATTCTCAAACTGGTGGTGTGTGTGTGAAGTGAGAGAGTAAGGAGGATATTTGTACACGAGTTCTGTCGATTTGGCACCATAATTAGTGTGAATTAGTCTCCACCATCTTTAGGGAGCCACATGGACTCGACATGTGGCATTTTACCATGGATGGCGCCCAGACCAAGTCGACCGAGCCAGAGAGTCGGCCGACTTTGTTCCTGGACCTCCTCGCATTGTGTTTCCTCCGAGTGACTGACATGTGGGCCCTTGTTCTACTCCCGCATGAATTATCATCGGGTTTCCTCGGATACGCCTGGGAATGGGTCTATGGATCCATGTGCTGCTGCGTGTTGCCGCTTGATTGGTCAGAGTCTTACTTTTAGGATTGCTCTCTGCTTTATTTGATATTTTGGGGCTTAGTTTACCTGCATGCAAACAGAAACTATCACTTTTGGATATGGTTAGTATTAACCTCTACCACAACGTTGTGTTCACATTTTTATATTATTTATGAGGTGAATTGGCGATCGGATTTAGCCTTTAAGGACCATCAAAAAGCTTTTCTAAACTTAGTACTTTGCTTGTCCTCGAGTGAAGGCAAGAAAAACTAAATATTAAGATAATGTTTTGCTATAAGTATGAAATAAATATACAAAGTATTTAAACTCATACCTTTCTCCATGAACCCTTTTTGATGTGGCTACCACATCATCTTGGGTGTTTGAGAGGTGGAATGGTTTGAATGCATTTCACCTAGTTTTTTTCTTGCTGAAATAATCTTCAAGATTGCTATATTTTGAAAGTTAGAAGATATTGTTCTTCCTCTCAAATGGATTCTCTCAACTCTCTCAAAGTGTTTGAATTCTCACCTTGGCATGATTTTCCACTTTTGTCCCTAAAACATAAGTATTGTTTTTGTAGATCTTGGTAGGGATAAAGAAGGCTCACTTGTAATTCATATATTACAAAGTAAAAAACTAGATCCTTATGAGGGAACTATGCAATAAAAACCAATGACTAAGGAATTTTCTTTCGCACATATGGATGATGGATGAGGATGACCCCCAATTGTTTACTCTTTTTTGTGCAACGATGAAGCATTGCTACTTATCGCATCTCTTCCTTTTTTTTTGAATTGAGAGCTCTTTATAGACATGCCTTTTACTCCTTTTTATGCATCTTTTTTTAAGAGAGGATATTTTGCATGAACTTGCATGGTGTATATTTTTTTGGTGGATGGAAGCTATTAAAATAGCTTGTGGACTGCACAAGAAATTCCATATCAAAGATTATATGCAAGTAACTCGATAGGGTCAAGAATTTGATAAAGTTCAGTGAAAATGCAAAGTGGCATATGCATGTGGTTTTCAATAATTGCACCATATGGCCTTGGTGCGTATTTATATCCAATGAGAGGGTTAGGCAAAAATCTCATGAATTCAAAATTTTGTAAAAATCAAAACTAATTTCAAGCATGGAGAGAATTTTTCGTGGTTTTTTTATTCACCATATCTCACCAATCAAGTACTTAGATGACATGTTTTCCTAATTTAATTATGTGGGTCCAGGAACATGGTGATGAAATTAAAATACAAAGTATACCAATTCCAACTAAAGCAAAATGTATTTGTTTATTTTAAATTTGAGTTGATTTTCAAGAAGTTTTAATGAATTGATCAAATTTTTCAACTCAAAAGTTAGAGATTCATATGAAACAGGGGATATGAGATCCAAACCAAGAGTGTGTGCGAAGCGGGGCCGAGAGGGGCCACCATCAGGTCGGCCAAACCAAGGGCTTGGTCGAGCTTGATCTGGCTTCCCTGGCCTTCTGTTTTGTCTTGTCGTCTCGTGTCCTCTCCCACACTTGTTCCCTGAATTCTTTATTCAACACAAATGCAATGGTAAAACAAAAGAAGCTTTACCGGTGTTAGCTGAATCGATAACTTCTATTTTATTGAACTCAAAATGGGGGTGTTTGAATGAAAATTTAAATTGGAAAATAAAATAAACTAGCACCGTAAAATTCAATAGGAATTTTGAAGATCGAACTTTGGGAAAGGTGGAAAAGAGAGGGGGGTTTCTTCATGACATGGTGCACCTCTCTGTTGTTTTGGATTTTTTTTACCGTCGTTGAAGGAAGATTTGATGTTGTACCACCGAAGGATTTATTGGACTTCGAGAATTCAAAAGGGATTTGAAGAAACAGCGTGAAAATCAATTAAATTTTGTCTTTTATTCAATTATGTCGTTGTAACAGTGTTCATCTTGCATAATGTCTGATGCTTCATTATTTCTCCTATTTATTACATGATAGCGCTTCATACTATTTGTATGTTGTATATTGCTACATGTCAGAGGCACAATCTCAAACTCGTGCCTCAAACTCAGTTTCCCTCGGCATTGTTTGATAGATCATGTGACACTATCCGGGCTTGTATGTCATTCCGTATTCTTCCTTTTATGAATACAAACTGGTAGCAGCAACTAGCACACAATGGTATTTAAGATCAATTAAGCAGAATGCTTTCAGTTCATATGAATAATGGAGTATATTTATTTACATTTACATTGGTGCTAAAGTTGACTTGTCAATTTTACCTTTCATAGCTTGTGTTGTGTTGTGCCTCTCCTTCTCTGCTTCACCTTTGTTATGCATCCTTGCTTCCCCACTCTTTGCTGCTGGTAATAATACGTTCCTTCCCCACTTGGTCGTGTATTTATGTTCTTTTTAGGTCCATGAGTTATGTAACCTATGCGTCACCCAACTTGAACAGGCATGTCAGAAAATTGCCTATAAGGAAGTGAATAGGCTAATAAAACCTACAAGCACTTAAATAATTTTGAAAGTTGCATGAGTTTTTCATCGATTTTGTTTCTATGGAAGTTAAGTAAATTCTAACAACCTAATCAAGCAAGTAGGAACACTTCTACAACCTTATATTGCATTATTAACAAGATTAAACCGATGAACAACAATAAACCCTAATATGCAATTCTAGTGATGAACGAAAAGGTAAAGGGACAAGAGACACGATTCATCTCAAGGTTCGATTCCACACTAGAATCTACATCCCCATTGAGTTGTCTGCAAAGGACCGGGTCTCTTTGAATCCTAACACTCTCAAAGTTGCCATGAAGGCCAACCCGCTTCTCCACTAAAGTCACAAGGATAAATACAAGATCCTTAGGCCATCTCACAAGTTGAGTGCCAACACAACAGCCTAGCAGTTCTAGGAATTGAAATACAATAGTCAAAAGCACCAATCAAAATCTTAAGTGCAAGAGAATCAAATTGAGAGCCCAAAACCGGTGAACGACCCTTCTCACCTCCCACAAATCTCCAAATCCTTAAGAAACACTCTTAGGGGTCAAGAAAGTGAGGATAGAGGCTTAAAAGAGCTCTAGGTTTGTTATGGCGGTGTTAGGGTGCAGGAGAGGTCAAAAAGATGTCATGGGATCCCTTTAATAGGGGTCCCGACACTTGAGCATTGCCACCAACTAAAGTGCAAACTAGTCCGACACGTACCCCGGACTAGTCCGGCCCTAGGGGAGACAACCTACATTACAAAGTTAAAGTCCCCGCCACCTTTTGAATTCAAACATTCACCTTACCCGAAATAGTCCATCAAACAACGGACTAGTCCGATCTCAGACGAGACTTCTTAGTCCGTCTCAGAATGGACAAGTCTTGTTAGGGTTGACTAGTCCATCCACCAGGGCGGACTAGTCCGGCCTACCAGAACTTGGTCCCAACAACTCTCTTTTCTCACAAAACGGACTAGTATTGCCCACTCCACACTAGTTTGAACTCAGACATGGACTCTTAGTCCATCCGGAAATGGATTACACGGATAGGGCGGACTAGTCTGGACACACGAGCGGACTAGTTCGGCCTTCCAGGACTTAGTCCCAGAGAGGCACACAGACTGACTCAAACAGACTAGTCCATCTAAAGACTGACAAGTCTGAACTCACACAGGGGCTCTCGGTGTGTCTAAGATCAAAGTAGTCCAGTACGGCCGGACTAGTCCGAGCTGGAGTCTCGACAAGTCCGACCTTGTACTTAAGGCCTTCCTAAGACTACTCTAACGCCAACTTCTCCCAAACTTAAATTTGAGCTCCCTATGATTCTCAAGCACTCCAGTTGATGAAACCCTCTACACAACATGTCGATCCTAGACTCAAAGAAATTAAAACCCTAATTTCTACACTCATGACCCTTCAACGCCCATTTTCTAATATTTTTCTTTTTGTGGATCTCCAAATCCATTTTCAACCCAATAACATGTGGTTATACTCAATGAAGCTCATTAGATTTCTAATTGTTGTCATCAAACATCCAAAATCTACAAGGGATGCCTAGATGCACTTTCAATCTCCTCCTTCTGATGATTCATGATAACACATTAAAGTTTTCAATAAATTTGAACAAAATGTTGTTTTTCATAATATATATGTGTGTATGAAGTACTCCCCCTAAATGTGTGCATACTAGATTTGTAACAATGACATGCACATTGAACAAAAGCTATGGAGTTCTTCATATACATATGTATTATGGTGAGGTGCCTACGTGGGATGCAAAAATATTGAGATGTGAAGAACATGAGTGAATAATGCATCTCAAGAAGTTAAGTACATAGCATCACACAAGGGTTTGTAAGAACAAGATATAACATTAACCACGATAGACAACGTAATGTTAACAATAATCGAGTACATCCAACATGACATAGAAAGTAAGACAAGTTTGAAAACATGATACATGTTCATAGAACAATAAAAGAAGAAATGACGCCAAGTGCTACTACTCCACCTCTTTCTCTCCCCCTTTGGCATCGAGGCACCAGAATGGAAAAGAAAGAGCAAGAAAGAGCCTAGATTCTACTCTTCATCACTTGAACCATCGATTCCATTTTCTTCTTCATTGTTGTTGTCGTTCACCGTCTATTCATCATCCTCATCGTTGTCTTCATCATCATCTTCATCTCCTTCTTCAACGAGAGGCACGACACTAGAGGAGCCAACCTCCTCGCCAAAGAAGGCCTTCACCTCTGCAGTGAGCTCGGGGAAGTGAGTGACCTCATCGTTGCTCATAGCTTAAGGTGACATAGAATCTCCAACCTGTCGCATATTACCTTCATGTACTTCTCTTGTCAACGCTCCATCCTTTGAGTCCTCACCTCGACCTTTCGGCATGAAGTGATAATAGACTTGAAGAACTTCAAGAGGCCACTGAACGAGCCTCGAGAAAAGGAGGGAGAAGTGGACAAACCAACAGAAGAGGAAGGAACCTCGATAGCACACCTCCTCAAAGAAGCCGAGGGAAGTGAAAGTTGAGTGGGAACCTAAGGGTGAAGCCTTCTGTGATTGACATCTTCCACAAACTCTAAGCCTAAGACTCTCTCAATCATGCACATAATGAAGGGTGCATATCCACATGAACGGTTAGGAGTGTGAGAGATGTTGAATATGTCATTATAGATATAGTTAAAAATGTTGAACCTTTCATATTCACCAATGTGCTTCAACATGTTCCTCAAAAATCTTTGAATGACTCCTACATCCCCACTTTTCGGAGCCAAAGATTTCCACAAAAGACGGTTGAGGACTCCATAGAATGGGAGTATGTACTGAGTCTTCAAAGGATCAAAAGTGAAGTGACATGCATACATGAAGTCCATTTCATCTTGGTCCATAGATTGTAGGTTGTGCACTATGATCTCATTGTTTGGATGATCCTCATTTCCAAGAATCTATGAAAACTCACCATAAAGAATATTGTAGACTTCTCCATTCATCATCCATGTGATATTTCAGTCCCCACAAGTGTGAAAGTAGCAAGTGGTGTAGAATTGCAAAATTACTTCCATGTTCCAATCATACCCAAAAGGCATTAAATCTATCGGGCTATGGTGCTAAACTGCAATGATGATGGCATTGAATGCTTGATGATTCTTCTTGGCCATGTAATCTTAGTCAACCCACTGAGCATCAACACCAGATATCTTCATTGGGTGATTGATAATCTTGTAGTAGTCATCGTGAAAATCACATAAAAAGCGGTGGTCTGCTATTGCTTTCTCACACTTGTACGCCTCTTTCTCTCTCAGCTTTCTAGCTTTTCAGCTGCCTTTCCCTGGAAGATGGCACTACCGCTGGTTTGTTGCCTGTTGGGGTCATGAGCTAGTATTGACATCTCAAGAGAACCAATAGGCACTTAGGGTCTTGGTTGCTCCTTAGGCACATCTTGAATTACAATCCTCTTTGCACAGTTGACTACTGCCATGCCTTTCTTGGGGGAATGTGTTTTTGCCTTTCCTTTCCCTTTCCCTTCTCAACCACTTTCTCTTTGCCTTTGTCGGCTGTCTTGGCTCTATCCCTCTTTCCCATGGTCACAAGCCTCTTCCTTTTTAGAGGCATGACAGACTGGGAGGCTTGGACCTCTCGATTGTTCCTCTTCTTGGTCTATGCCTCACGAGCAGTTGTCTCACGGGCTTGTGCTGCCTCGCGAGCAATCGCCTCACGATAGGTGACTTGACGGCCTTCTTTAGCCTCAAAGTCTGATAGTCGGATGTCTTCATGGTCTGACATGTTCTTGGCATGAGATAGGAGAAGATATGAGGTCAAGCAGCAAGAATATTGTGATGGAAATTAAGCAAAGATGTTAAAATAAGGACTGAAACTGTTGAAGGCGGGACTTATTCGGTTTTGGGATGGACTAGTCCACTCAGAATGGACTTGTTCGCACCCAGCTGGATTAGTTCGGACGATGCTTTCAAACCCTAACTTCTAAAATTTGCTTGATTTCGCAAAAAATCAACACAATATTGTACAAGGGAAGTCGTGAGGCTTGAATGAAGCAATGTATGGATCAAGGTAGTAGCAATATGACCAAGGAACAAGGGAATTGGGAAAAATTCGTCTAGAATAGGAAGTAACTCAAGAATGATGAATCCTACAAAATCCACAGTTGGATTGATCGGAGAGGTTTGGGAAGGGATTCCCAAACCTCGAGGCTTTGATCGTCAAAGATTTTGTGGATTTTGGTGGATGGAACTCAAAATCATCTAGAGAGACTATTTTGGAGGAGGAGGCATGGATGGGATGAGAATGATTGAATGGGAAGGGTCCGCCCCACCTCTGGGGGTTAAGTCTCTAAAGGCTAGACTAATCCGGGGTAGGGTCCGCACTAGTCCAGTGTGTCGGACAAAGCCAGACTCCTCAGATGTCTGGACTAGTTCTGTAGGAAGGACGGGCTAGTCCGTTGTGGACTAGTTTGCACCAACTCAGACTAGTACTCAGGGCCGTATATATATATATATATATATATATATATATATATATATATATATATATATATATATATATATATATATATATATATATAGAGAGAGAGAGAGAGAGAGAGAGAGAGATAGATTTGGTCCAAATGGACAAGTTTTTGCAAATAATCATGATCGACACGGTCAGAAACCAATCAAGCAATGACCATAACCACCAAACACTTCAGAAGGTCAAATACTTTGAGAGAAAAATAGAGATAAAAGGAATTTTTGTAGACAATCAAAATTTTCAGGATCCTAGCCTACACAAAGCAAATGTGCAGCATCTCACGCGCTTTTCATCTAGTTGCTTGGTTAATATGACGGCTAGTCATTTTTTGGTTCTAACATGTGAAATCAATATATCCCTTGATTGAATGGTGTCTTAAGAAGTGGTGTCAGATTTCTAAGTGTTTGATCCTAGAATGTGCAACATGGTTATAGGCAATCTTAATGCCACTCTCATTGTCGCATGGGAGTGGGATATGGCTCATGTTGTAGCCATAATGCCTTAGAGTTTGTCACATCCAAAGAAGTTGTGCACAACAACTCTCGGTTGCAACATACTCCACTTCGGTCGTAGATAGGACAATGGAGTTTTGCTTCTTGGATGACCACCACACAAGGGACCTACCCAAGAATTGGCAAGTATCGAATGTACTCTTCCTATCAACCTTACATTCAACGTAATATGCAATAGAATATCTCATGAGATTAAACTTAGACACTTTATGATACCATAGTCCAAGGTTTGGTGTATGAACTAAATAGCACAAGATTCTGTTAAAAATGGTCAAATGGACATTAGAAAATCGATATCTCATAGTGCTTCTTCCATCCTAAAAGGTTCCAAGGAAGACACAAAAGAGTAATGTGCACAAAAATTTACCATACGAGATCGAGTTGTTACCTCCTTGGAGATATCTCCAAGGACGTTGTCAACACAGTGATCTCGTTTAATGCTTTGATCTTGGGTGTGGCACTTGAGGCCTGTGTCAACTTCTTCTTTATCTTCATCTCCCACTTTATCATTGCCACCATTTTGATTTTCATCATCTTGAACTTTGTGATCTCATTCTTGGGAGTCTTGAGCTTGATCTTGTGTAGGAGGTGCCGATAGTGATGGCGATGGGTCACTAGGTCCTTGATCTTATTCTTGAGGATGAACATCTCAAAGTGCCATCCTTCTTAGCGTTGAGCCTGGTGCTTCTTCCTAATCAAGCACACATTGATCAACTTGCTCCACTCGGGAGCAATTAGTCTCATCAAACACCACGTCACATTTGATTTCAACACAACCAGAGGTTTTGTTGAAGACATGATATGCATAAGTGTTTGGGTCATAACCAAGTAAGAAACCTTTCATTGGATTTTGAAGAAAAATTCAAAGTACTACGCTTCTTGTTATGAATATACATTTGCTACCAAACATTCTAAAGTAGGAAATGTTGTGTTTGTTATCGGTGAGAAGCTCATACAGTGTTTTCTTCAAGAGTCATTGGAGGTAGAGTCGATTTGTGGTGTGTCGAGCAGTGTTGACCGCTTTTGCCCAAAATTATCTAAAGTCTTGTACTCATCAAGCATGGTTCTTTCCATCTCAATGAGTGTACCATTCTTCTGTTCGGCCACTCCATTTTGATCGAGGGAGTCGGGTGCTCAAAACTCAAGATTGATGCCTTCTTCGTCCAAGTACTCTTCCACTTAGGTGCTCTTGAACTCGGTGCCATTGTCACTCCTTATCTTCTTGATGCTTGAGGATAAATCATTTTGAGTTATCGTTAAGAATCTCTTGAGGACACCTTGTGTTTCAACCTTATCATGCAAGAAAAACATCCAAGTGATGCAAGAAAATCATCGACAATGTCTAGAACATATTTGTTAATGTCAATGCTTATATAAGTAATGGGGCTGAAGAGGTCTATGTGAAGCATTTCCAAGGGCCTTGTTGTTGTAATCATAATCCTAGTAGTATGAGATGTTGCGATTTGCTTCACAGCTTGACATGTGCTACAAACTCTATCTTTCTCAAACATAATATTCTTTAGTCCATGAGTGTCATCCCCTTTAAAAGTTTTTGTAAGTTCCTCATACCAACATGGGCTAGCCTTCTGTGCCACAACCACCCCACGTTGGTCTTTGCCATCAAGCATGTATCAAGTTGCGATTTATCCGTGGTGAAGTCCACAAGATAATGTTTTCCCTTCAATACACCCTTGAAGGCGATTGAGTTATCACTTCTCCTAAGATGGTCACACCTTTGTTAGTGAATGAACAATTATAACCATTCTCACATAATTGTGATATGGATAAGAGGTTATAATCAAGTGAATCGACATGCAAAACATGAGTGTTGTGATGAGATTGTAATTTTACCAATACCTAGCACCTTCCCTTGAATATTGTCAGCAAAATAGATATCTTCACTTGGATCATTTTTTTCTTCATACTCAATGAATATCTTCCTCTCTCCAATCATGTGTTTGGTGCATCCACTATCTATCACACATTTTGATCCACCGGAGGAGTAGGCCTACAAAACAAGTTTAGGATTTTGTTTTAGGTACATAAACTCGGTTGGGTCCTCTGAGGTTAGTCACAAGGCATTTAAGCACCACACACAAGTTTTTGGGTTCTTGTGGAGTGACCTAACACATTTAGCATAAACACGACCAAACTTGTTTCTTAGTAGCATATATGAAGCAAAATGTCATGAAACATAGTTGGAGGAGAAATTTTTCCGTTTTCATGAGTAGTGGTTGCACGATTATGATTCTCAACTTGTATGAACCCTCGTTGACAAATGCAAGACACTCCTTGTTATTCTTAAGGAGTCCAACATTTTGCTTTCTTCTTCTAGAATAGCCAAGGCCATCTTTGATTACTAGAGACCTTGTGATCAAATATGCACTACATGCATATTTGATCTTCTTGTCAAAGATGCCACTTTTGTGTGAGTGATTGCTTTATGACACTTTGAGTTCAGTTTTTAAGTCATGTACAAGGTTAGCAAATTTGCAAGTCTTAGGGGTGGATTCCACATTTGAAGGGAATGAACCTTTTGAGAAGTACGAGACACTTGATTTGAGATTGTTGAATTGCACTTCAAGATTCTTATGAGCTTTTGTCAAACTCATAAGTTCATCTTGACGGGCAACATTGAAACTCTTGAGACTTGTGCAAGTCTTCTTGCTCAAGGTAAGTTCGACCTCAAGTGCTTTACTCTTCCCCTCTCAAGTTCTAGGACCTTCTCAACCTCAAGGTTTTTTTCCTTTTCAAAGATAAGAAATTCTTCTTGTTGGTTGAGGAATTGTTCCTTTTCAAATATTTAATCCGACAATTTCTTCATTTTAGCGATATTAGTTTTGTTTAATCCTTGAAACATAATTCATTCTCGCTACTACTATTGAAGTCATCATCATCAATGGAATTTAAGTTGGAGAGTTTAGATTTGACCTTACACTTTCCCTCCTTGGCCATGAGGCATGTGTGGCTTGAGCTCTTCCAATCACCCTTGTTTGGCAAGAGTGATTTCTTCATTGTAGGCTTCTTGATGGCGATGGTTGCTACCTCTTCTTCACCTTTGGAGGAATACTCTGCATTGGAGTCCCACTTCATGCTGATGTGATCTTGTCCATAGGGATTCTTTTTCTTGAAGATCTTCTCCTCGTGTGGCTTTCTATCCTCCTTCTTGTCATCTTCCTTGTCATGCGGGCAATTGATAATGAAGTACATGTACTCACCACAGTTGTACCAAGCCCTCTTGGTTCTTGAATTGCTCTTGATCTCATATTAGTTGTTGCCTATTATTCTTCTTCTCATCATCATCATCTTCAATATCTTGATGTAGAAAGCCATCTCCTCATCATCCATGTCCATGCTTTCGTCATCGCTTTCTTCACCTTTACTTGTTACTTGCACTTCTTTGCATTTAGACTTGGATGAAGCTTTGAGAGCAATGTTCCTGTTATTGGATGAAGTGACCTTTGCAAGATCCTTCACGTGTTGAGCTTCCTTCTCCATCATCTCATGGTTGATGATCTTCCCTATCACTTCATCTGGAGTCATCTTGTGGAAGTTGGGGCTTTCCAAGATAAAAGTGCATAGGGTCACATTGCGAGGCATGAAATGCTCTTATCAACCTCTTCACCACCTCATGATTGGTCCACTTCTTGCATCCGGATACCCGACTCTTGTTGATGAGGATCTTGAGCCGGTTGTACATTTCTTATGATGTCTCACAATCTTCCATGGCAAACCTTCCAAGCTCTCCCTCGATCATCTCAATCTTCGCCTCACGAATGGATTGGTTTCCTTCATGTGCGACCTTGAGGGTGTCCCAAATGTCCTTGGATAGTTCCAACCCAACCACTTGTTTCAATTCTTCTTGGTTTGAGAATGAGTTTAGCAACGATTCTTCTTGAGCATTGCAAAGAATTTTTTGCTCTTGCCCTTGAGTGAGCTCACCACCATCCTCGAGAATATCTATACCTGTGCACGCAACATGCCAAATGTGAGATCTATGCGTGCTGAATACATTGGCTTTGATGACTAAAGTTTTGAATAGTCCCAAAATCATCTTTCTATTAAGCTCTGACTCAAGGTCCGGTTAATTTTGGCAAGGTTCGAAGCTTGATTGCAATTGTTCTACTTTTGTCTTGCAATGTTTCAAACTTGCTTTACACTAATGGAAAGTTTTCTTAGTTCTAGTTTACTAAGTTTTTGGTGTGTTTTGGTGGTTATGATTGATATCATTTTGCTGTGGTTTGCAACATGCTTATGTGAGGTGCTCACGTAAGATGTTGAAGTTTCGGAACTAACGTGAGCCAAGTCAAGGACTTGTGCTCGGAAGTATTGGTTGTTTATTCATGTGCAGGTGTTGCTTGAGTTCAAGACATGGCTGGTGACGGGATCCATTGAACTAGTCTTAGGGAGAAGATGAGGTTCAACAACCAAGTTCAGGAGGAAGTGTGGTTGAGTTGATCGGGAGGTTGCGCAACATGTTTGAATCAAGAACAATGCATATGAAGGTATCGTGGACATCTTTGGAAGATGTTTGCACGTGTGCAAGGAGTGCATGGACGTGGCTGCATGGTTCCAAGGCATGATGAAGAGAGGTGGACGTAAATAATTGGTCAAAAATGTCCAACCGACTAGGATATGGACTCAGGCTGCGGCTGAGTCGTGTTTGGCTCAAATATGGAAAGTTTTGAGTTGGTTATGATAGGATTTCTTGCTGGTCACGAATTTGAGTTGTCTTAGGAATGTGGGATACATTCCTAAGGTGTTTGGCAGTCTTAAGATTGCTTCTATCTGCATATAGAAGAGTCTTGAGCAATTATGAAAAGTTTTGATTTGTGAATTGAGTAGGATTAGAGTCCTAGTTTGAGTTGAGTTGGCTTCCGGGCTGGTTATATAAGCATGGGAGGCCAGAGCTCATGGTAGACGACTTTTGAGGTTGTTCCTCTTGTGGTTTTATCAATAAAATTCGTAGTTTGAAGGAACTTTTGTGCATTGTTCATCCGACTTGTTTTCTTCAAGTCTTTCTCGTCGATTTTCTGCACATCACTACCTTTCTTCGGTGTTTTTATCATAACTCGAGTTTTATAGATCCGATTGACGTGATTCTTTTTCGGTTTGTCTTAACAACTTAATTTTCTATCATCTGTCAAAATTTCACAGTCATTGGATTTGTGATTTCTTATATACACGAGTTTCTTTGCAGTGTTCTAGAATATTTTTCTCGGGTAGGACAGATTGACCTTTGTTCGATCTTTCGATCGTAACTTGAGTTTCTCTCGACGGATTTTCATGATTCTTGTTGTGACGTCTATGTTACTTGATTCTCCACAATCTATACTGGTTTTTGTCACAATTTATCACATCTATATTAGTCGCACACACACAATTTCTTAACAGATCGATTTTCTGCCAAGGAGTTTTCATTGCTTCCGCTAAAAAAGTTTTAAATCTATCATTCACCCCCCCTTTGGTAGATTTTCACATGCTCTTCGATCCTACAATTGGTATCAGAGCCACGGTGCTCTATTATTTGTGATTTGCACGTGTTTTTGACTAATCATCATGGAGAAATACTCTGCAAAACCTTGTATCTTTAGTGGTATTGATTTTCTGGTTTGGAAGGCACGTATGGAAGCCTTCATCCAGGCACAAGGCTTCGCAATATTGGAGAAGGTGTACAAGCCTTATGAAGTGCCACCAAACGATCAAGTTACTGCTACAAATCAATGGGACATTGACAACAACAACAAAAACCACAACTTGATCATTCAGGGACTCACTCAAAGCGACTTTGATCGTGTCGCGGACCTCCGATCAGCATACAATGTTTGGAGAGCTCTCTGTGATTATCACGAAGGCTCCAACACAATCAAGGAGGTAAAACAAGATATGTTCAAAAAGGAATACATGCATTTTGAGATGCAACCCGGTGAGTCCATTGATGACCTCTTTGCTCGCTTTAATAAAATTCTCAACAACTTGCGTAGTGTCAAAGTTAATTTTTTAGACGCTGAAAATGCTAGGAAATTGTTAAGTGCATTAGACGTGTCAATTTGGGAGATGAAAGTCACATGAATATACTGTCATGAGTTCACTTACATTAGATGTGCTATATTCTAAAATGAAAACTCATGAAATTGAGATAATCTCACGTAAGAACTCCAACAAGTCTCTTGCTTTTGTTTCTCAACGTGACATGCCTAGCTCCGGACAATCTTCATCTTGTGGTACACTTGCTTTGTTGTCCTCTCTAACCCTTGAATAGATTGAGAAGTTTCCAGAGGAGGAGCTAGCACTTCTCTCTACTAGGTTCTCAAAATCATTGCAAAATGTGAGAACTAGAAGGAGAGGAATCTCCGGACATCAACGATGCTTCGAATGTGGTAAGACAGGACACTTTCGTACAGATTGTCCTAACCTTTCAGGTCCTACTTCTCGGGAAGAAAATCAATCAAGGACGAAGCACTCCTCAACAAACCATAAGAAGAAGAAAAAGGGCTTTACAGGTCGCCAACTGGTGAACAGCTTTATCTCCGCACTCCAGGAACTTGGCTCAAGCGACGTGGACATTGGAAGTGACGTAGATGAAATGATTTGGCAAACTTATGCTTCATGGCGGGAAGTCAAGATCAAGTATGGAGAAGGCAGAACACAACAGCGACAATGAAGAGGTATGTCCTACTTGTAAAGAAATATGTGATGTTATTTCTCATGCCACTATTATTGTTAAGAAAAAGGACAAAAAGCTTAGGGACAATGCTATTAAAATTGAATCACTAGAGTCGGAAACTAATCGTTTGAAATCCTTGATTCCTAGTGATGATTCATGTTCCTCATGTGACTTAGCATATGAACAATTGTCCTCCCTAAGAAGTGCACATACCTCCACACTTGATAAACTTGAACTTGAAATTGAAAAGAACAAAAAAGCTTGCTGCACTTAATATTGGAAACTTAAAAGATGCTTGTTCTACAATTGATTTGCATTTTTCTAGTTGTGATGATCTTGATAAGAAGCTGCAAGATGCTATGAATGAGATTTCTGTTTTGAACAATGCTTTACGTGCTCATGAAGTTAAATATTGTTCTACTTGCAAACTAAAAGGAAAAACTTCTTGTGAAAACTGCCTATAATTGTCTAAGAAACTTGATGACATGAATAGGACACTAGAGCAGTTTTGTATAGGGAACAAAAATCTAAACTGGTTTAGGTTTTGATTCTCATGCTCATGCTAAGGCACATCCACCTAAATTTGTAAAGTCATTAGGAAGTATATTGATTCAAACAGTTCCTAAACAAAAAGAAGTGGTTTTCAAATCTGCAGGAGTGTTGTCTCATTCGATTTCAAATAAAAATGTTGCTTGCTCATCTAGACATGAAAACAAGTTAAATTTCATTGTACCTACTGTGGTAGAGATGGTCATGTCATAGATTTTTTTATAGACTAGCTAAACAACAGAAAAAGGAAAGAATGATTGCTAGATCTTATAAGTTTCATGCAAAATTTGTTGCTCATGCTAAACCGAATGATAGGAACATGCAACCTGCTGTAAGAGTCGAAAACATGCAAAGTTTGCTCCCAAACCTACTGTTTTTTGTGCTACACATGTAACACCTCATAAGTCAGAAGTTGGGTACAAAAATCCTCAAACTTTGGCTCATAAACCTGCTGTTTTGTCTCAGCTTTCGCGTGTTTTCCTGCTGCACGTCGTGTGACTCAGTACTGGATCCTAAATGCCTTTTGACTAACCCCAGTATTGAGTCATCGATGTGTTGTGCTTCTATGTAGGTTACACGCTTGAGGAAGGAGAACATTTGGATTGTAGATTCAGGTTGCTCACGCCACATGACCGGTAACAAAGATTGGTTCTGCTCCCTCTCTTTTGTGTCACGTGTAGAGAATGTTACTTTTGCCGATAATTCTTCAACTCCTATAATTGCTAAGGGTTCGGTTAGAGTAAATGATCACTACACTTCGAAGGATGTGGCACTTGTTAAAAATTTGAAATACAACTTGCTTTCTGTTTCACAACTGCTAGAAGAAAACCTGGAAATTATTTTCACTAAAAATTGCTACAAAGTTGTAAATTCAAACAATGAGCTTATTTCTAACATGTCGAAGTTTGGAAGAGTTTTTAAAGCTGATTTTGATATGTTTTCCTCTAAGCATAGGTGTCTAGTTGCTACTGATTCGAAGGACTTATATTTTTGACATCGTAGACTTGGTCACCTAGGCTTTGATCATCGAACGTGTGTTAGTGCTCTTGATCGCATATGTGGGCTGCCTAAGCTCAAAAGGGGACAAAGAAATTGTGTGCTCCTCTTGTAGACATACTAAGATGGTTGCAGGTTCACATACTCCTCTCACAATGATCATGAAAACTGAACCGGGTCAACTTTTGCACCTTGACACCGTAGGACCTTCACGTGTTCAATCCTTCGGAGGTAAATGGTATGTTCTTGTGATTGTTGATGATTATTCTAGATACTCTTAGGTTTACTTTATGACATCTAAGAATGAAGCTTTTAGCCAGTTTAGAACTTTATTTCTTAGATTATCAATTGATCACCCATGATCTTTAAAAGCAATTAGAAGTGATAACGAAACTGAATTTAAAAATCAATCTTTTGATCACTTTTGTGCTGAAAATGGAATAGATCATCAATTTTCTTCACCATATGTATCTCAAAAAAATGGTATTGTAGAAAGAAAGAAAGAACAGGACCTTAGTTGAGATAGCTAGGACTATGCTTGATGAATATCAAACTCCTAGGAAATTTTGGGCTGATGGAATTGCCACTGCTTGTTATGTCTCAAATCATGTTTTCTTGTGTGCTAAGCTAGGTAAAACACCATATGAACTACGGTTTGGTCATAGGCCTAGTTTTACACACTTTGGAGTTTTTTGTTGCAAATGCTTTGTTAAGAATCATGGTAATCTTGATAAATTTGAATATAGATCTGTTGATGGCATGTTTCTTGGTTATCCATCTCATACTGGAGGCTACCGTGTGCTTTTACTTGATACTAACAAAATTGTGAAGACTTGTGAGGTGTCTTTTGATGGAGCTAGCCCAGGTACTAGCTCAAACATTGCAGGTCCGGATCCATATCCGCTGGGGGAGAGCATTTTCGTTGAAGATGAGGAAGAAGTAAAGCTGCTGCATGAAAATTCAGCAGCTAATGACTTTGGTTCAGCTCCGGATGTTGATTCACAGCCAGCACCAACGACCACCATTGCTGGTCCAGATCCTCTTCAAGTCACAAACTCATCAATTTGTGGTGAACATGAAGAAGAAGAAGCTTGTGAAGTGTCTACTCCCCTCCGGATTCTCAAAAGTCATCCTCCACAACAAATGATTGGAAGCTTGCACAAACGAGTCACACGTTATGATGAGTTCACAATTTGAGATGAGTATGATAGGATAACTCACGTACTTTTTGGGGCTGCAAATCAAGAAAACCTAGGAGAGTACCTTTGTGCATCAAACGTGATGAGGACATCAAAACAGCGGAGACGCACATTGAAATGCAAGGACCAATCACAAGAGCATGAGCACGGTTAATAAATCAGCAGGTGAATTCGCTCCTAACTTCTTTTGCAAGTGAGTTTGAGAATAGATTGCTATGTGATGATTTAATTGTTATTAGAAATAATGGAGAAGATCAAAAAGTGAAGGAAAGAGGTCTTGGGAGCGTGGAGAACCAGCTGGGACATCCACAAGTTGATGGAAACAGTTTACAACACGAACTCGAGTTCAACTCGGAGTCCAGGAGCAGTCCACCTTAAAACGGACACCCAGGAGGCATACGGACTCCATTTTTGATGTTATACATATGCACGGAATGAGGAGAAGATAAATTTTCCAATGGTTCTGCTCCCAACTCAAAATTCCTCCGGAATATTTGGGAATCATCGAAACAAATCGAGTCCAGATTTCGGTCCGGTGCTGCACCACCGAATAGGGCCTTTGGGCCTTGTATCCCGTAAGAGTCCATTAGGGACGCGTCTAATCATGTTTTGGCCGAACTGTAGCCTTTAAATACTGCAGCCTCCGGTCATATTTGGTGGGTTTTGCTTAGAATAATTAGTTTCGCCGTTCTACGTTTTGTGAGACCCCAACTTCTCAATTTCAGATTGTGTCTTATATGTTCTTGCTCGTGTTCTGGGTTCACTTGCAGGGATTAGCCTTCTTGGTGAGGTCAAGCGTGTGCCGCATGGTTGATAACTAACGGAGCAGTGGTGTAGTGATTGCAGAGGCATTCAAACTGCTCGAGTGTCGAGGATCATCAACGTCGAGTTCTCCACCCCAATCGACTTACCTTTCGGAAGATCGGGCCTAAACCTACTCATCAATTGGTATCAGATTTCCAGGTTGTCCGTGAGGTATCTTTTTTTCTTCTATTTGATCAATTTTGTTTTGTACCTAGAGTCCACAGAAAATCCACAAAAAATAGATCATTTTTACCGCTTCCTAGACTATAGTGCCTGCAGTTTCATTTTTCAGTTTGCATTGTTGAGTTTGCATTTGTGTGGTCGAGTCTTGTTGCTGGTTTAGCTTTGTGTTTTGGGTCCTAGTTATCGTGTTTTGTCCTTGTTTTCTTGCTGTTCGACACCTATTCCACAATACCTAAATAACAAACCGATCCACCACGTTCATCGGTTTGCCCTAGCTAGCCGCCTTGTGTGAACTCTTGCATCGCCAGCCCTAGACTAGGTGACAAACCTTTGTGCCACTCGTCCTTGAATCATCACACATCACCCCATTAGTTCTTGTGCAAATTCCCGATCATTTTCATATCCGATTGCGAGTTTTGTTCTCAAACCGAGTTCGAATCAACATCCAAAAATCGTAACTCAGACAACCTACTTTAAAACGGCCATAACTTTCGCATACGAACTCGAAATCGGGCGATTTTTTTTTTTCAAATTCATCTACGCAAAATTTTGCATTTGATTTTTCGTCGCGTAGCTGCGTTCGGCAAAATTAGATTGCCAAAATTCCGCTCGGAAGATAGCCTATCCGGGCTCTGAAGTTTCAGCACAAATTCTAAAGAATCTCCCTGATTTTCTATAGGCCGCATATTACATCCAATTGAGATGCAAAATTGTATGCTTCCTATTTTCGTGCTCCCGAGTAAAGGAAAAATATCAAAACAATATTACAAAAAAGAAAAAAATAGTGAAGAGCACGCATATTAAAGCAATTGGCCTATACCACTTGGTGTTGTATTGTGGGTTATATCATTCTGTCTTTCTGTTGCCTTTCTACTTCCTTGTGGTTTGCTAGGCCTTAGAGCACTTGGTTGACCAGCAACAGTTTCCTACATTGAATACTTATTCAACTTTGTTTACCTGTTAATGATTTTCTGCTTATTAGCCACCATATTGTGCCATCCAAGCTCCACCTTTATCTTAAGCATAACAGGTACCTTTGCAATCACCCCACGCTTCATTGGTTCATATCACTGTCCACACCACCTGCTGTGTCGGTAAGAACACTTGTAAGAGCGTGGTAAGACGCTTGAGAGAGAGATTGTTTTTCTTCCACCTTTCACATTGTCACTGTAGTTGACAGGGATAACATATTTTTGTTGTCTTTTGTTTCCTACTAACAATAGCAGGAGAAGACAATGATGACGAATGTGTTCAACATGCTGAGTTACATGATAAGATGAAGACCATGACAGATATATTCGCCAAATACAACGCAGCAACAGAGGAGTCATTGGCGAACTTGACTCGCCAACTTGATGACCTTGCTCTTTGGATGAATACTTTTGAGGCTCGGTTGCCTCTCGCTGGAAGACATGAAGACAATGCTTATGATAATATGGAAGATCACAACAATCAGCCAAGACTACCGCTTTATCGTCGAGGTATGGGAGGTAATAATCATCATAACAATTATAATCATCCTCCTAATGATCCTTTTGCTAAAGTGAAATTTACTATACCCCCTTTTTCTGGTGCTTATGATGCTGAGGCTTATCTTGATTGGGAGATGACAGTAGAGCAAAAATTTAATGCCCATCTTGTTCCTGAACAACATAGAGTTCGTCAAGCCACTAGTGAGTTTAAGGACTTTGCTATCATATGGCGGAATGAACTTGTTAAAACTAGAACTGATTCTCCAACATGGGATAGATTAAAGGAAGCTATGTGTGTTTGATTTGTTACTCCATCTTTTCAGCGGGACCTTCGCAAAAAATTGCAGTGCTTAGGCCAAGGTAACATGTCCGTAGAGGAGTATTATCAAGAGTTACAAAAGGGTATGTTGCGTTGTAGGGTAGTAGAGGACATGGATGATAAAATAGCTCATTTTTATGGGGGGTTGAGGCGTGAAATTCAGGACATTGTTGATTACAAGGAATATGATACTGTTAACAGATTGTTTCAGCTTGCTATGTTGGCAGAAAAAGAATTGCTGGACCGACAACAACAGCAACAACGCACGAGGAGCAACTTCACGCCGTGTTCGATTACTACACCATCAAAAACAGCACCATCTTCGACGCCCCGTGCAGCGACTACACCATCCAATGATGGCCAACAAACTATACCTGCTGCTCCACCTTCTTGCGTGTCGGGGGGCAGCAAGGCGATATCATTCAAGCCTTCGTTGTCCGCTCCTTCTACGGGTCGTACTTCCGACATTAAGAGTCACCGCTGCCAGGGACTTGGTCATATGATGAGAGATTGCCCGAGCAAACGAGCATACATAGCACGCGACAATGGCGAGTATGATAGTACTTCGGATGTTGAATATGAATATTCTCTTGCTACTGACTTTACAGATCCAAATGACGAACACACCAAAGATTAGGTACATGGTACCGCGGCGATGGAGAACTATAGGAGCATCATTGTGCAGCGTGCCTTGAGCTCCAAAGTGGAGACCGACGACAAGCTACAATGACACAACCTCTTCCACATGTTTCTCATCGTCAAGGACTGCCGTGTACACACTATAATTGATGGAGGTAGCTGCAATAACTCACTGAACACGGACGTAGTCAAGGAACTTGGTTTGACAACAAGAGCACACCCTCATCCATACCACATTCAATGGTTCAACAACAGCGGTAAGGTCCGGGTAACACAAACAGAGAGAATACATTTTTCAATTGGTGCTTACCATGATTTTGCTGATTTTGATGTCGTTCCTATGGGTGCTTGTTCTCTTTTATTGGGTCGTGCATGGGAATTTGATACAAATGCTATTCATCATGGTAGAACTAATAAATATACTCTCATGCATAAGGGAAAGAAAATCACTTTGCTCCCCATGACTCCTGCTGAAATTGTGCATTTTGAGAAGAGTAAAATTCGTGATGGCGAAACAACAAAACTAGAATCTGAAAAACAACAAGTCATTAAGTTAAAATAACCATCGTTGCTTGCAACTAAATCTGACCTTGCTGATTTATTTGATGCTAAGGGGATGTGCTATGCTTTAGTATGCAAAGAAGCCATGTTTTCATTTCATGAATTGTCTATTGCATTGCCCCTGCTGTTGCTAACCTTTTGCAAGAGTTTGAGGATGTGTTTCCCTCCGAGATACCCCTTGGTTTACCATCGATGAGAGGCATTGAACACAAGATCGATTTGATTCCAGGAGAAAGTTTGCCAAATCGTGCAGCATACAAGGCGAATTCAGAGGAAACTAAGGAAATTCAGCGACAAGTCCAAGATCTTTTGGACCGCGGGTTTATTCGTGAAAGCCTTAGCCCTTGTTCCGTTCCTGTTCTTTTGGTTCCTAAGAAAGATGGTAGTTGGCGCATGTTTGTTGATTGTCGAGCGATTAATAACATCACCATTCGATACCGTTGTCCTATTCCTCGCTTAGATGACATGCTTGATGAATTGAGTGGTGCTATCATCTTCACAAAAATTGACTTGCATAGTGCTTACCACCAAATTAGAATGGCACTGGGAGATGAAAAGAAAACTGCATTTAAAACCAAGTTTGGACTTTATGAGTGGTTAGTCATGCCTTTTGGTTTAAGTAATGCACCCAACACCTTTATGTGTTTAATGAACGAGGTTTTACGTGCTTTCATTGGACAATTTGTGGTGGTTTACTTCGATGATATCCTTATTTAAAGCAAGTCATATGATGAACATCTTCATCATTTACGTGCTGTTTTTACTGTTTTGAGAGATGCATGTTTGTTTGGTAACCTCAAAAAGTGTGTCTTTTTCATCAATCGAGTCTCGTTTCTTGGCTATGTCGTTTCCTCGTAGGGAATTGAGATGGATGAGGCAAAAATTGAAGCAATCACCAGCTGGCCAGTCCCAACAACCGTCACGCAGGTTTGTAGTTTTCTTGGTCTTGAAGGTTTTTATCGGCGTTTTGTGCGGGATTTTAGCACCATTGCAGCACCTCTACATGAGCTAACGAAGAAGGGATTGCCATATTGATTAGGCAAACAGCAGCAACAAGCTTTTGATGCTCTCAAATTGAAGCTTACACAAGCACCATTACTATAACTTCCTGATTTTGAGAATACCTTTGAGCTAGAATGTGATGCAAGCAGCGTTGGTATTGGAGGCGTTCTCATACAAGGAGGTAAACTGTTGCTTTATTTAGTGAAAAACTTCATGGTTTATCTCTGAATTATTTTACTTATGATAAGGAATTGTATGCCTTAGTGCAGTGTTACAAACTTGGCAACATTATATTTGGTCTAAGGAGTTTGTCATACATTTCGATCATGAATCATTGAAGTATCTTAAGTGTCAAACCAATCTGACTAAATGAAATGCTAAATGGATTGAGTTCATAGAGTCATTTCCATACATCATTGAGCATAAGAAAGGGAAGGAAAATGTCATTGCCGATGCATTATCTAGACGTTATACCATGCTATCCCAACTTGATCATAAAATCTTTGGTTTAGAAACAATAAAAGCATTATATCCTACTGATTTGGACTTCAAAGATGCTTTTGAAAATTGTACAAAAGGAATAACTTCGAATAAATATGTGCTGTGAGAGGGTCTCCTCTATCGTGCTAACAAGCTATGCGTTCCAGCTAGCTCCGTTAGTCTATTACTTTTGCAGGAAGCACATGGAGGAGGTTTGATGGGACATTTTGGAGTGAAGAAAACTGAAGATGTGCTGTCCACACACTTCTTTTGGCCAAATATGAGGCGTGATGTCGAGCGCTACGTGTCACGATGCACTACTTGCAATAAAGCTAAGTCTCGCCTTAACCCACATGGTCTTTATATGCCTCTTCCTGTTCCTAGTGTACCTTGGGAGGATATTTCTATGGACTTTGTCTTAGGATTGCCTAGGACTAAGAGGGGGAGGGATAGTATTTTTTTTAGTTTTTGATCGTTTCTCCAAAATGGCACAGTTTATACCTTGTCATAAGAATGATAATGCCTCACACACTGCTGATTTATTTATGACGGAAATTGTTCGTTTACATGGTGTGCCAAATACCATTGTTTCTGATCGTGATACAAATTTTTTAAGTCATTTTTGGAGAACTTTGTGGTATAAATTGGGAACCAAGTTGCTGTTTTCTACTACATGTCACCCACAAACGGATGGACAAACCGAGGTAGTTAATCGTACTTTATCTACTATGTTGCGGGCTGTCTTGAAAACAAATTTGAAGTTGTGGGAGGAGTGTTTACCACATATAGAATTTGCTTACAACAGATCCGTTCACTCCACGACAAAGGTAAGTCCATTCCAGGTAGTGTATGGTTTCAATCCCCATGCTCCTATTGATTTACTACCTTTGTATCCTTCTAAAACTCTAAATTTGGATGCTACACAACAATCTGAATTCATTCTTAAGATGCATGAAACTACAAAGAAAAATATTGAGATGATGAATGAGAAGTAAAGGATTGCAGGTAGTAAAGGTAGAAAATAAGTAAAACTTGAACCGGGTGATTTGGTGTGGTTACGTTTGAGAAAAGAGCAATTCCACGACTTGAGAAAATCTAAACTTATGCCACGAGCTGCTGGTCCTTTTAAGATTGTTGAAAATATTAATGATAATGCATATAAGCTTGAATTGCCTCCCGATTTTGGGGTTAGTCCTACATTTAACATTTCAGATTTGCGATCGTACTTGGGAGAAGAAGATGAACTTGAGTCGAGGACGACTCCAATTCAAGAGGGAGGGGATGATGAGGATATCACACCATCGAAGACACACATTGAAATGCAAGGACCAATCACAAGAGCACGAGCATGATTAATAAATCAGCAAGTGAATTTGCTCCTAACTTCTTTTGCATGTGAGTTTGAGAATAGATTGCTATGTGATGATTTAATTGTTATTAGGAATAATGGAGAAGATCAACAAGTGAAGGAAAGAGGCCTTGGGAGCATGGAGAACCAGCTGGGATGTCCACAAGTTGATGGAAATAGTTTACAACTCAGACTCGAGTTCAACTCAGAGTCCAAGAGCAGTCCACCTTAAAACGGACGCCCAGGAGGCATACAGACTCCGTTTTTGACGTTCTACATATGCACGGAAAGAGAAGATAAATTTTCCAATGGTTCTGGTCCCACCTCAAAATTCCCCCGAAGTCATTGGGAATCGTCAAAACAAGTCGATTCCTGATTTATGTCCGGTCTTGCGCCACCGAATTGGTCCTTTGGGCCTTGTATCCCATAAGAGTCCATTAGGGACACGTCTAATCGTGTTTTGGCCGAACCCTAGTCTTTAAATATTGTAGTCGCCAGTCATATTCGGTGGGTTTTGCTTAGAATAATTAATTTCACCATTCTACAGTTTGTGAGACCCCAACTTCTCAATTTCAGATCGTGTCTTCTACGTTCTTGCTCGTGTCCTCGGTTCACTTGCAGGGATTAGCCTTCTTGGCAAGGTCAAGCGTGTGTCGCACGGTTGATAACCAATAAAGCAGTGGTGTAGTGATTGCAGGGGTATTCGAACTGCTCGAGTGTCGCGGATCATCAATGTTGAGTTCTCCACCCCAATCGACTTACCTTTTGAAAGATCGGGCCTAAACCTACTCATCAAAATGAAGTATACAAAACACCTCCTAAGGCGCTTCAACATGGACAAAAGCAAGCCTCTTCGGACACTAATGGGAACAGCAAAAACACTTGAACTTGATGAAGATGGTGAACCTGTGGATCAAAAAGAATATAGAAGCATGATCGGATCACTTTTGTACCTCACGGCATCAAGACCGGACATACAATTGAGCGTATGTCTTTGTGCACGGTTTCAAGCCTCCCCACGTGCTTCACATCGTCAAGCCCTCAAAAGGATTCTCAATTACTTACATGGAACTCAAGAATTTGGCATTTTTCTTCCTTGTTCCTCAACTGTTACATTGAAAGCTTTTTCCGATGCTGATTTTAGAGGTTGTAGGATTGATAGACAAAGTACTTCCAGTGCTTGTCATCTTCATGGAAATTCTCTTGTTGCTTGGTCCTCTAGAAAACAAAACTCAGTTGCACAATCCACAGCTGAATCTGAATATGTAGCTGTTGCTAGTGCTTGCTCTTAAATTCTTTTGATTGTTCAAACACTTAAGGACGGGGTTGATCTTGATAGTGTTCCACTGTTTTATGATAACACTAGTTCCATTTGCATTGCTAAAAACACCATGCAACATTCGAGAACAAAGCACATTGATATTAGGTATCTGTCGAAGTGTTTGATATGACACTTCCCCCAGACCTGCTAAGAAGCAGCCCGCAGAGGTTCTTTTATGGTTGGAGTACGCAGACATCAAGATCAAGATGATCACACCAGAGATTTACGTGGTTCGGGCCGTCTGAGCATAACACCCTACTCCATGGGATTTGTGTTGCTGTATTGTGAGCTGGTCAGCTGGGATCAGAACGAAATTGTCCCTTGAGTTCGTGTGGCACAACCTTTTATAGTTCTAAGGAGTATTAATGGCCTAATACACAGTCTAAAGAGTATTAAGTATGATTAATAGTGTGATAACGTGCCTTAAAGGCAGCATTACCCCTATTAACGGTGCACTGATCATGTGTCATTAATACAACATTAATGACACGTTATTAGGCCTTGTAACTGCCGCTTTAACCATCCTTGAATGTTCGTACTGGACGTGATCTGCTCGTATTTCTATTGGCGATGAAGGTCCGGAGGCTCCACATGTGGAAGCTCCGGAGCTTTCCCTTGCAGGAGGGTAGATACGGGGCCACTGTACACGTGTCGGCACCGAAGCTCCTCTCTGACGGGTTTTAGGTCCGGGGCCGTTGTAAACGTGTGGTCACCGGAGCTTCCCTTTGTTGGGAGCTCAATTTCGGTCTTCTTTTACACGTGTTAACCCGGGAGCTAACCATATGAGGGGAGCGGGTCCGGTGCAGCGTGCCATGTGGGACCTGAAAGGGCCTTTGACTCGGACGGGTGGATCTTTCTTGCACTTCTTGCAGTATCGTGGGGTACCCGATATGCATGGTACCGACAGTGGCCCCCGGGCCCACCTCTGGGAGAAATCCTTTGGGTTAAGTTATTCTACAGAAGGTGGGGCCATTCTCGATTCCTGCACTTCAATTTCAAGAGTCTTCTAATATGCTGTTGGAGCAATGGTCCGGGAGTGAACCATTGACGCGTGGCTTGTTATGAATGCGGCGGATAAGATCTTTGAGTGAAGATCTCACGCAATTGAAGGTCGCCAGTTCCCCAATACGAAAACCGTATCGGTTCCGCGCACCCTGTCCGGGTGCCAACATCGAGTTTCCCGCCGCTCATCATGACAATCGTTCGCCTTGGGTAAGAACCTCGATTTCTTCGTCGGGGTGGCCCCAGGCCCACTTGTCATTGACGGGGTAGACTTTTGAAAAGTGCCTTCGTTCTTTCTGTGGTTTCCATCAAAGCGTCGCGGAGGCTTACTTAAGAGGGAAAGTGTGCTCGGTTTGAGGACTATTTATGCCTTTGATCATATTTGCGCACAGAGCTTCCCAAACTCCACCTAAATTCCCTTCCTTTGCTCCGCTTTGCCGCGATGGAGTTGGGTCTCCCCAAGAGCCACCTCAAGAGTGACGATGATCTGAAGAAGGTCCGAACCTATATGGGGTGGTCCAGCGACTCCTTCAATCACTTGGTTCGCGCTGCCAAGCTCCCGTTCAAGAAGGAGCACAGTGGCGACATGGTGTACTTCTCAGTGTACGCCATGGTGGGATTCATTCCACCTTTCTCTTCTTTTGATGCTGCTAGACATTTATGGTCTGCAGCTGTATCATCTTGGCCCCCATTCTCTTCTTCTCGTGGCGACGTTTGTCCACTTTTGCGAGATGTGGGTGGGTATTCCCCCTTGCGTTGAGCTATTCCGCACCTTCTTCACCATCCACACCACCGGCAAGGGGACTGAGCTTCTTGGCTTCTACTATTTTATGAAGCGCAAGAACTGCCCCGTCAAATACTTGAAGTTGTTTCCTTTCGGCAAATGGGACGACTAGAAGAAGGACTGGATCATCATTGCAGTGGAGAAGCATGAGAGGTTGGAGCTGCCCGAAGGACTCCCCAACGTTGACACCAACGCTTGGAGTGTAGTTTCAGGGTTGTCAGATGCCTTCAAGCCCGTCTTGACCAGGATCCGCGAATGCGTGGAGGGTGGAGTGACCCCACAGATGGTCTTCTGCAACTTCCTGGTCAACAGATGAGCTTCGCTGAGGAAGAGGGAGAAGCTCGAGTGGGCCCTCAACAGTGTGATGTACGACGACCGGATCGAAACCGGCCTGAAATCCAACTTGGATGATGAAGCTCTGAAGCTTCACCTCAAGAAATTCTAGAACGGAATAGACATCGAAAGCGACGACTTGGTTCCATCAGCAGCTTTCTTTCCTCTGAATGCGGAAGTGTAGTTCAGCAGAGAGCTCCGGAGGAAGATGCCGGCGCTTGTCGATCTTGGCGAGGTGGAAAGGCGACCGATCTCCAGTGTGGTGATTCCCGGAGCTTCTGAAGGAGGGCCTGCCTCTGCCCCAAGCAAGAGGGTTGAAGTCGTCGGCAAAAGCAAGGAGCTAGCCGAACCCTCCAGCCGAAAGAGGAAGC
This sequence comes from Tuctoria greenei, assembly GCA_036927565.1. Taxonomy (NCBI): domain Eukaryota; kingdom Viridiplantae; phylum Streptophyta; class Magnoliopsida; order Poales; family Poaceae; genus Tuctoria; species Tuctoria greenei. The sequence goes on along the minus strand of JAYESD010000007.1, from coordinate 128,126,049 downwards.
TGAAGCATGCCGACGGGAGGTCCGTCAGGGCTGCTCCTTATACAACAGCTCCTTCTCCCCGCCGGGGGAGGTCTTCTGTGGCTGCACCTTCTCCAATACAGGCATCCATAAAAGGCACTAGCTCCGAACAGTCAACCCCAGCCTCAGTGCCGGCTAAAAGTTCCAGGTCTGGGAGTTCTTCCTGGCAAAGAGAATCTCCGGCCGAGAGGACTCCTGTTGCCGCAGGTAGTTCTCGGCTGAGGTCTGAAGTCGTTGTCCCGTCGGGTTTGGCGGGCTCCTGCTCCGGGTCGCAGAAGAAGAGGTTCCGAGGCGACTTGGATCGTAGCATCCCTAGGTAAGCGTTGTGTGCTCACCTCAAAATGTGGATGTTGTTTTTAATGTGTATTTATTCTTCTCTTCCCTTTATTTCTAGGGTGTCGAAGAAGGGATCAGGAACTTCGACACATGTCACGACGACTGTGGTTGCGCATGCCGAGGCTCCGGCTTCAAGCACCAAGCCTCCTCAAGTGGTGGCAGAAGTCACGGCAGCTCCAGCACCAACTGTCATGGACTTAGGTTTGGAGTCCTCACCGGAAGCTCTTGTGGTAGCGTCGGACCACGGGGGATAAGTTGAAAATGTACCTCTAGGAACGGTGGTGGAGGCTGATGCTCCAGTACCGGAGATACCAGAAATTCCAGCTTTTGAGCCGGGAGTCGTCGAAGCCCTCGCCGTTGAGCCAGAGGTAGTTGAAGCCCCCACTATTGAGCCGGAAATTGTTGAAGGTCCGGCCCTTGGGGCAGAAGATGTTGAAGATCCTGCAGCTGAGCCAGAAATGGTAGAAGGTCTGGCCCTTGGGCCAGATGATGTTGAAGATCCGGCAGCTGGGCCGGAAATGGTTGTAGCTCCGGTCGCTGCATCGGAAGCAAGTGACGTGCCGGCATCTGGGCCAGCTGCAGTAGGGGCGCCAGATGAAGCCCCAGGTGCTGCTCCAGAGGTAGTTGTCTCAGAGGTGCCTGGGCCAGAGCCGGAGCAGCTTGAAGAATTGGCGACAGGTCCTCCGCCTTCGGAGCCAGCGACTGAAGACCCTGAAGAAGCGCCTTCAACTACTCCGGAGGTGGAAGTTCCCCCAGCGGGTTCTTCTGTTGCTGCTGAAGGGCTCTCGGAGAGCGGTCCCAGTGCCGCAGAAGTTCAAGGGTCTTGTAGAGTGGGACCCTATTTTTGTGATGGAAAACCCTGTGGAGCCTGCAGAAATGGTCCCAGCAGTTTCAGAGCCTATCCCTCTGGCGTTGTCCATAGACAACTCCTGCTCGAGTCTCCGACAGGTCCAGCTTGCCTTCGATCATGAGAGCAAATCCTTGGAGGAGGAGTGCCACACCTTGAGGCGTTGGTGCAACAGACCCCATTTTGAGACCAGGCTTGCCCAAACGAGGCTGGCTGACGAGAAGGAGTGGATTAAAAAGGAAAAGGTCCGGTTAGAATACTGCGACAAGCTGATGGAGGAGAAGGAAGCCGCCATCCGGGCGCTCGACGCTAGCTCTAGGGAGATCCTTGAGCAAGCCAAGGAGAGGCGTGATGCTGTTGACGAGCGTCGTGAAAAACTCACTGAATTGAATGAAATTCTCCTGAAGTGTCACGCCCGATTCCGAAAAATGAACCAAGCTAACGCATATGTGTGCCCACGATGTCCATCACACATACGCGAGTGCAATCACAAAAGAGTATACAGAAAATTACCACAGAACAAGATTAATTATCAAATTTTATTACACAAACCATATTATCCTCGAATACAAGCTCTAATGAATATTTATGTCAAGTTCAACTAATGCAGCAGAAATGAACTAATTAAGTAAACTAAACAGCTAGGCAGCATAAGCAATAGGGTATAGCGCAGCTCCAAAAACACCACATGCAAAGCTGACGGCAGACACGGCCTAGAACTCCGCATTATCACCATTAAACTCCCAATCCTGACCTGCAACTGTTGGGGGGGATTGCAAGAGTGAGTACATGTCGTACTCAGCAAGTGCGGAAAGTATGACATGTGGCTTATTCAAATGTCAACTATAATAATGGCAAAGTGCTGAAAAGTACATCAAAACATTTGAAAAGCAATATATTATATGTATGTGAAGTTAACCCATCATAATCATAAGTAATACCATAATACCAAATCTGAATTCGCTACCATCATCAATAATTCCAGATTTCACCATTGCCAATAACCATATTCAATACTAGAAATTAATCCATAACCATAATACCAACCATAACCATAACCATACCAAATACCATCCCAATACCGAGTACCCTCTAATCATGGAAGTTGTCCAGGTGCTCATAACCGGGAGCACGGCTATCATGATAGTTTTAATTTACTCTGCAGAGTTTGTACCTCTTTACCCACGTGTCCGTGATTTCATCACCTTTCGATGACTAGAACCTCTATTATGACGTCTCACACTTTCATCGATGTGTGGCCAAGAGATCACAAAATAGCCTTGACAAAGGGATTACCAGCCTATTCAGACCACACTGAGGTTTCACATCTTCAACCAAGGGCCCCCTCTTGAGCCATTCGGATCCCAGGGTAGTCCCACCAATTATCAACAAACCCAATTCGACTACCCCTTCCCCGAGCATCCTTAATGGTCCAAATAGCACTGGCAAGCCCTAATTAATCAGCTACGCCGCACCCATACTTGGCCTCATGGTGGCACTGTAGTCCTGGCTTATTCTCGCATGAACCGGTCCTTAGATCTAAAGCAAGCAAACCACCATAACATCCAACCCATCCACATACTAGGCTTGCTTAGATCACCAATTACCATATCATATTATCCATTCATGTTAATTATAATCTCATGCATGCATAATTAAATTGAGTGGTATAGTTGTTTTCCATCCCAGTTGATTAAGTGAAGCAAAAGGTAAAAAGCCCTTCCTGACTCTCTACCATAAATCCCAGGCGACAAAGGTGGTCAACAAAACTAGTAAACTTCCTATCATAGGGTTCCCCATCAATTTGACACAGCATGCAGTTTTGCGAACAAAATATTTATTTTAAAACTGGATCAATATGCTTCAAGGACACTTGCCTTGCTCTTGCTGTTGATTAGGGTCAAAGCCTTCAAACTCTTGGTGCTGTAGATCCTCCGGGGCACTTTCTAGCGAAAATCCGTCTAATCCACACAATAAACATACAAGATAAGAAAAACAATCAAAGAGTGCACAAATATTACTCAATATGACATGATATGCATGATTGATGCAAATGGAAGGTAGAACTTGTTACTAGATTGCTTTTAATGATCACTAACTAGTTCTAATAGCTTTTAACAAGTTTATACAGGTTTGGATTCAATTAGATAAAATTTTAGAATTAATTCAACACAATTTAACCAGAAAGATCAGACTAGTTCGCTAGGGACCAGACAAGTCCGCACTCTGCAAGATCAACGGATTTGGAATTTCTAAATCGACGTGAATTCAGAGATTAGGTGTTGAATTCACGTAATGAAAAGAGAATAGAAGGTATACCGGGTGTTTAGGACTCCAATGAATCAAGAAACTTGGAGGTAACACTTGGATCTTGATGATCTAGGGTTGGTGATGAACTTTGAGACGAATTGGTGATGGAGAACGAAAACTTGGTGGAGATCTTGGTCCTCTTTCGTTTCCTCCTCTTCTTCTTCTTGCTTGGGATCTTATCCTCCCTCCTTGGTGGTGGCTCTCCACGAAATAGGGTTTTGGTGGGGTGGAAAAGTGGCAAATAGATGTCAATCCAAGGGGTGGGGTTGTTTATATAGAGGTGGAGGCTAGGGTTAGATGGATTTCGAGTTTCGGATGAGTAGAGGCTGGTTTAGAGTCTCACATGGGCTCTAAAAGAGTTAGGTATGACGTCCCTAGGCCCACTTAATGTGAAACCCAAGAAACAAGTCATAAAACAAAAGATCAACTCGGAGTCGCGAAATATCGGACAAGTCCAGAAAGGACCGGACTAGTCCAAAGTTGTCCAGAGAGAAGATCCGAAAAGTCTGGCCTAAAATCGGACAAGTCCAACTTTGAACAGAGAGGAAAAACGGACAAGTCCGCTGGAACACCGGACTAGTCCAGAAAAGTCCAAGGACTTAGCAAATTTTCAAGGATTCTTGGAATACCGGACTAGTCCGCACAAAATCGGACAAGTCCAAAAGTTTCCAGGGGCCAGAATCGGACTAATCCGCAGCAAAAACGAACAAGTCCATTTTTAGTCAGAGAGAAATCGGACTAGTCCTCAGCAAAATTGGACTAGTCCGCACTTTCCTGCGTTTTAAGTGCGGTTTTGCTCCAAATCAATTTTAAACTCGTTCCTTTTTATGTTGGTTAATGTTAAACATGTATATGAGTGTATGTAGGGCATGATGAATGAAAATTAGGGTGTTACAAACCTACCCCTCTTAAAATGAATCTCGCCCTCGAGATTCGACGCACAAGAGAAAAGATAAGGAAATTCCTTCTTGAGATCATCTTCTAGCTCCAAAGTTGCTTCTTTTTCTGTGTGGTGCTTCCATTGAACTTTACACCATCTAATGACCTTGTTCCTTGTGACCCTCTCCTTGGTTTCCAAGATTTTGATCGGTTGCTCGGCATTAGTCAAATCTTCCTCTAATTCCAATCCTTCCATTGGCACTTGTTCTTTTGGTACTCTCAAGCACTTCTTGAGCTGGGAAACATGAAAGACATCATGTACGTCTGAAAGATGAGATGGCATCTCCAACTTATATGCTACTTCTCCTCTTTTGTCCAAAATCTTGAATGGTCCAATATAATGAGGTGCTAGCTTTCCTCTTATGTTAAACCTCTTATGACCCCTCATTGGTGACACTTTAAGGTAAACAAAATCTCCCACTTCAAAGGCTAGTTTCCTTCTCCTATTGTCCGCATAGCCTTTTTGCCTTGATTGGGAAGCCCTCAAGTTTTCATGAATTATTTGGACTTGCTTTTCGGCTTCTTGCAACACATCCGGACCAAATACTTGAGTTTCTCCTGCCTCATTCCAGAATAAAGGTGTCCTACACTTCCTCCCATAAAGCGCTTCAAAAAGTGACATCTTCAAACTTGCTTGGTAACTATTGTTGTAAGAAAATTCCGCGTATGGCATGCTTTTGTCCCAACTTTTCCCATGCTTTAAAGCACAAGCTCTTAACATGTCCTCCAAAATCTGATTGGTCCTCTCGATTTGTCCATCTGTTTGAGGATGATATGCTGAACTAAAATTCAACCTCGTTCCCAAAGCTTCATGCAATTTTTGCCAAAATCTGGAGGTAAATTGAGAACCTCTATCCGATACTATCTTCTTAGGGACTCCATGTCGACACACAATATGCTCCATGTATACTTCGGCCAATTGTGCAGCTGTATATTTTGTCTTCACAGGGACAAAATGAGCTGATTTGGTTAAGCGATCCACAATCACCCAAATTGAGTCATACCCGGACTGAGTACGTGGTAAACCAACTATGAAGTCCATTCCGATCTCTTCCCACTTCCATTCCGGGATCTTCAACAGTTGCAATAATCCGGCTGGCCTTTGATGTTCCGCCTTGACTCGTTGACACACATCACACAATGCCACATATTCAACTATGTCCTTTTTCATGCTATCCCACCAATAGCTAGTCTTCAAGTCTTTGTACATCTTTGTACAACCAGGGTAAATTGAGTAAGGTGAGTCATGTGCCTCTTTTAATATCATCTCCCGAATATGCTTCACATTAGGCACAACGATCCTCTTTCCCAACCATAAGGTACCATGTTCGTCTTCATCGAATCTGAATTCTCTCCCTTCTTCGGTCCTGTCCTTGATTTCCTTGATCTCCTCATCCGTGGTTTGTGCTTCTTAAATTTCTTGCTCCAAGGTTGGGTTTAACTCCATCATCTTCGTCTCATTTACAAATCTGAGGTTCAACCTTTCAAACTCCTTACATAACTCGAATGGTCTCTCGAATTGTGAGTTGGTGACTTACTCCCTTTCTACTCAAAGCATCAGCCATTACATTGGCCTTTCCCGGATGATAGTTGATCCCCAAATCATAATCTTTGATGAGCTCCAACCATCTTCGTTGCCTCAAGTTCAAATCCGTTTGTGTGAAAATATACCTCAAACTCTTATGATCCGTATAAAGTTCACACATATGTCTAAGAATATAGTGCCTCCAAATCTTCAATGCATGTACCACGGCTGCAAGTTCTAAATCATGTGTTGGGTAATTCTGCTCATGTTTCTTCAATTGTCTTGATGCATAGGCGACCACTTGACCCTCTTGCATCAATACACATCCAAGTCCTTGTCTTGTTGCATCACAATAAATGTCAAAACTCTTGCTTACATCCGGCAATACCAAAATTGGGGCTATTGTCAACCTCTTCTTTAACTCCTCAAAACTGTTTTGACAAGCTTCAGTCCATCGGAAAGCCTCGCCCTTCATTAGCAACTCCATCATAGGCTTGTCTATCTTGGAAAAGTCCTTGATGAATCTACGGTAATATCCAGCCATCCCAAGAAAACTCCTTATTTCCTTGATATTTTGCGGCGGTTCCCACTTCAACACGTCTCTCACTTTTCCGGGGTCAACCGTACTCCTCCTCCTGAAATTATATGACCCAAAAACGACACCTCTCTCAACAAAAACTGACACTTGTTGAACTTGGCATACAATTGATGCTCCTTCAATTTCTGCAATGTAAGCCTCAAGTGTTCCTCGTGTTCTTTCTCATCCTTCGAGTAGATCATAATATCATCAATAAACACCACAACAAAATTATCCAAGTACTCCATGAAGACCTTATTCATGAGGTACATAAAGTAGGCAGGTGCATTTGTCAATCCAAAAGACATCACGGTGTACTCATAAGATCCGTAACGTGTCCTAAAAGCTGTCTTGGGTATCTCCATTGGTATAATCTTCATTTGAAAGTATCCCGACCTCAAATGAACCTTAGAGAAGACACAAGCACCATTCATCTGATCAAACAAGTCTTCTATGCGTGGCAAGGTGTACTTGTTCTTGATTGTTACCTCGTTGAGAGCTCGGTAATCCACGCACATCCTTTGGGATCCATCCTTCTTGTCCACAAATAGAACGGGAACTCCCCAAGGCAAAGAGCTAGGGCGAATGAAACCCTTCTCTAGTTGCTATTGAATTTGCTTCTTGAGCTCCGCTAATTCCATAGGAGGCATCCTATACGGCCTCTTAGCTATAGGTGCAGTTCTATGTATTAAATCAATAACAAACTCAATGTCTCGATTGGGTGGCATACCTGGCAACTCGTCCGGAAAAACATCCAAAAATTCACACACCACCGGAATCTCCTCAATTGCGGCACCATCCATATGGTTCAACTCCAATTGCTTCAGTGCGGTTTGAGATGCTTCAAATTCTACGGTGATCCCTTCTTCGTTGGTCAACTTCACCGTCTTCGTGGCACACTCAATAACTTCATTGTGCTTCCTCAATCAGTCCATACCAAGTATAACATCCAACCCTTGAGAATCCAAAACAATGAGGTTGGCGGAGAAGTCTACCCCCCTTATTCTAAGGCTTACTTTTGGACATACTATATTTGTCCTCATCTCTCCTCCAGGAGACTTAACCAATAGAGTAAACTTCATATGAGAGATAGGCAAACTATACTTGGCAACATACTTCGATGCAATGAATGAATGTCATGCTCCAGAATCAAATAACATAGTCGCGGGGTTGGAGTTGGCGAGAAACATACCAATGACCACGTCATCCGCTTGTTGAGCATCCTCCATAGAGACATGGTTCATGTTGCCACAAGCGAAATTCTGCTGTCCGCGATTCCCTTATGGTTGTCCTCCATTGGGTCTTGGGTTTTGCCTCGGAGCATTGCTTCCTTGACCAAGGCCTGACTTAGGACATTGATGCGCAAAGTGTCCAGCTTCTCCACAAGTATAACACTTCTTAACTCCACCAGAATTATTGGGACAAGCTTGGTTTTAAACATTAGCACCAGGAAAATTAGCACGAGGTGCATAAGGCATTGGAGGCCTAGCTGCTTGCATAACAGGGCGCTGCTGCACAAACTGAGTTGGGCGTGGTGCATAACCAGGGCGTTGAGCAGGAATAGAGGAGCTGTAATAGGGCGCATTGGGTGGTGCAAGGCGAGGGTGCACATTACTTCCTTGCTGCTGTCCTTGATATGGTGCCTTCCTCTTGATTTCTTGCTCCATCTCACGGATCTTGTTCTCAACCACAATTGCTTTGTCCACAAGCTTCTGAAAATTGGCATAATCGCAGTTGAGTAGTTGCACTTGGATCTCATTGTTCAAGCCCCTCATGAACAAGTATTACTTCCGGCTATCCCGACTAACATCCTAAGGCGCATATCTTGAGATTTGAGTGAACTTGTTGAGATATTCACTCACGCTTGATCTTCCTTTCCTTAAATTCTCAAATTCTTGCCTCTTCAAGATCATAACACCCTTCGGCACATAATGAGAACAAAAATTCTCCTTGAATTCGGCCCAAGTAATTCTCTATTGGTTCTCATGAGCATTGCAATAAGCATCCCATCAATCCGCAGCTGCTCCAACTAGTTGATAAGAAGCAAACAAGACCTTCTCCCGGTCACTGCATTGGATAATAGCTAGATTCTTCTCCACGGACTTGAGCCAATCATCCGCATCCATAGGGTCGGGAGCTTGAGCAAAGGTTCGCGGCCTAGTCCTCATAAACTCTCCCAACCGGTTATGAGGAGGCGGGGGTGGCGGTGGAGGCATGTGGGGCTGATTGTTGATATTGCCAGCCTGCAGCTGTCCCATAGTCTATTTCATGGTCTACATGAGCTGGTTTTGCATAGCCAAAAGCTGCTCAATGTTGATAGCTCCATGAGCAGGTCCTTGCCCACTGTTGTTCTGAGGCACTCCATTGTTCTCCTCCTCATCATTACCATCCCTCTGGTTGCGAGTCCTCACCATCTGAAGAAAAGCAATAGGTAAAAATTAGAAACGTCCCCAACTATATGCATCAAGGGATATGGAACTAAACAACTAGCTAGCCTGCATGGACATGGCAATGCTAAGGCATCCCAAAATCCTCTATTAAGCACACAAGCAAGAAATATATAGCAAACAACACTCCAAGAAAAAACACATCGATTCCTGAGTGCTCCTATGTGCTTTAAAGTGTCCATTCTATCTAGGCTGCATCCTACGGTCAACCTGTGGCTCTGATACCAATCTGTGACGCTCGATTCTGAAAAATGAACCAAGCTAACGCATATGTGTGCCCAGGATGTTCATCACACATACACGAGTGCAATCACAAAAGAGTATACAGAAAATTACCACAGAACAAGATTAATTATCAAATTTTATTACACAAACCATATTATCCTCGAATACAAGCTCTAATGATTATTTATGACAAGTTTAACTAATGCAGTGGAAATAAACTAATTAAGCAAACTAAACGGCTAGGCTGCATAAGCAATAGGGTATAGCGCAGCTCCAAAAACACCACAGGCAAAGCTGACGGTAGACACGGCCTAGAACTCCGCATTATCACCATTAAACTCCCAATCCTGACCTAGAACTATTAGGGGGGGAATTGCAAGAGTGAGTACATGTCGTACTCAGCAAGTGTGGAAAGTATGACATGTGGCTTATTCAAATGTCGACAATAATAATGGCAAAGTGCTAAAAAGTACATCAAAACATTTGAAAAGCAATATATTATATGTATGTAAAGTAAACCCATCATAATCATAAGTAATACCATAATACCAAATCTGAATTCGCTACCATCATCAATAATTCCAGATTTCACCATTGCTAATAACCATATCCAGTACCAGAAATTAATCCATAACCATAATACCAACCATAACCATAACCATACCAAATGCCATCCCAATACCGAGTACCCTCTAATCATGGAAGTTGTCCAGGTGCTCATAATCGGGAGCACGACTATCATGATAGTTTTAATTAACTCTGCAGAGTCTGTACCTCTTTACCCATGTGTTCGTGATTTCATCACCTTTCGATGACTAGAACCTCTATTATGCCGTCTCACACTTCCATCGGTGTGTGGCCAAGAGATCACAAAATAGCCTTTACAAAGGGATTACTAGCCTATTTAGACCCCACTGAGGTTTCACCAGTGGTGATGTCTCCTACAGAGCACATCTTCAACCAAGGGCCCCCTCTTGAGCCATTCAGATCCCAGGGTAGTCCCACCAATCATCAACAAACCCAATCCGACTACCCCTCCCCCGAGCATCCTTAATGGTCCAAATAGCACTGGCAAGCCCTAACTAATCAGCTACGCCGCACCCATACTTGGCCTCGTGATGGCACTGTAGTCCTGGCTTATTCTCGCATGAACCGGTCCTTAGATCTAAAGCAAGCAAACCACCATAACATCCAACCCATCCACATACCAGGCTTGCTTAGATCACCCATTACCATATCATATTATCCAGTTCATGTTAATTATAATCTCATCCATGCATAATTAAATTGAGTGGTATAGTTGTTTTCCATCCCAGTTGATTAAGCGAAGCAAAAGGTAAAAAGCCCTTCCCGACTCTCTACCATAAATCCCAGGCGACAAGGGTGGTCAACAAAACTAGTAAACTTCCTATCATAGGGTTCCCCATCAGTTTGACACAGCATGCAGTTTTGCAAACAAAACATTTATTTTAAAACAGGATCAATATGCTTCAAGGACACTTGCCTTGCTCTTGCTGTTGATTAGGGTCAAAGCCTTCAAACTCTTGGTGCTGTAGATCCTCCGCGGCACTTTCTAGCAAAAATCCATCTAATCCACACAATAAACATACAAGATAAGAAACACAATCAAAGAGTGCACAAATATTACTCAATATGACATTACATGCATGATTGATGCAAATGCAAGGTAGAACTTGTTACTAGATTGCTTTTAATGATCGCTAACTAGTTCTAATAGCTTTTAACAAGTTTATACAGGTTTGGATGCGATTAGATAAAATTTTAGAATTAATTCAACACAATTTAACCAGAAAGATTGGACTAGTCCGCTAGGGACCGGACAAGTCCGCACTCTACGAGATCAGCAGATTAGGGTTTTCTAGATCGACGTGAATTCAGAGATTAGGTGTTGAATTCACGCAAGGAAAAGAGAATAGAAGGTATACCAGGTGTTTAGGACTCCAATGAATCAAGAAACTTGGAGGTAACACTTGGATCTTGATGATCTAGGGTTGGTGATGAACTTTGAGACGAATTGGTGATGGAGAACGAAAACTTGGTGGAGATCTTGGTCCTCTTTCGTTTCCTCCTCTTCTTCTTCTTGACTGGGGTCTTCTCCTCCCTCCTTGGTGGTGGCTCTCCACGAAATAGGGTTTGGGTGGGGTGGAAAAGTGGCAAATAGATGTCAATCCAAGGGGTGGGGTTGTTTATATAGAGGTGGAGGCTAGGGTTAGATGGATTTCGAGTTTGGGATGAGTAGAGGCCGGTTTAGAGTCTCACATGGGCTCTAAACGAGTTAGGTATGATGTCCCTAGGCCCACTTAACGTGAAACCCAAGAAACAAGTCGTAAAACAAAAGATCAACTCGGAGTCGCGAAATATCGGACAAGTCCGGAAAGGACCGGACTAGTTCGAAGTTGTCCGGAGAGAAGATCGGACAAGTCTGGCCTAAAATCAGACAAGTCCGACTTTGAACAGAGAGGAAAAACGGACAAGTATGCTGGAACACCGGAATAGTCCGGAAAAGTCCAAGGACTTAGCAAATTTTCAAGGATTCTTGGAATACCGGACTAGTCCGCACAAAATCTGACAAGTCCGAAAGTTTCCAGGGGCCAAAATCGTACTAATCCGCAGCAAAAACGGACAAGTCCATTTTTAGTCAGAGAGAAATCGGACTAGTCCTCAACAAAATCGGACTAGTCCGCACTTTCCTGCGTTTTAAGTGCGGTTTTGCTCCAAATCAATTTTAAACTCGTTCCTTTTTATGTGGGTTAATGATAAACATGTATATGAGTGTATGTAGGGCATGATGCATGAAAATGAGGGTGTTACATGAAGCGTCGAGCGGACCAAGATCCGAGGGAAGAAAAACTCTTGGAGAAGCAGGAGGATGTAGTAAAGAGAGAGGCAGAGGTCACCCAGAAGCTAATATGGGTGAGCAAAATTTGGCGGATTGCGGCAAAAAGCTGGATCTATGGAGGGAAAAAGAGAAAGTGAAGTACTGGAAGGTGGGGCAAGAGCTCTCGAAAAGAGAGGCTGACGTTGCCGCTAGGGAGGAGAGAGTAAGAGGCAGGGAAAAAGACGTGGCTGAAAGGCAGAACCGTATCCACCTCTGGGAGACGGAGCATATCGACCGGGAGAAGCAAGTTGCCGAGAACATGCAGCAGCATGCTAAGTTGGTCGAGTGCCTCGCCCGTGAAGGTTTGGAGCTAGCGGCTGCCCGAAAGTTGCTGGAGGACCTGCGGATCTTGAATGAGACTGAATCCATTCTAGTGTGGGACTTATTGGGCGGGCGAACGATGCGCTGACACCGCTGGGCTTCAGTCCCATATGTCCGGAAAACCCGGAACTGGACTTGGACCGAGCACTGGTGGCCCTCAACGGTGCTGGCGGCAAACTTGACGCGATGGGCGACGTCATCGCGGATCAGCTGGAGACGGAGGGGAAGACTCTAGCTCCAAACGTCACAGAATACGTGCTGACATGCTATGTAAGCCGAGACCCCAATTCTCCTTGGACCCGGTGCTTGAAGGTCCCATTGCCGAAGAGGAAGACACCGCCAAGGCCAGCATCGAAGAAGTTTTCCAAAACGTCACTTCATTCTTCTGCAGGTCTTAGGTCCTCCAGTAGATGGCTTTCTTCCTTTTGCCTTCTACTGTACTCTTAATTTTGTAATCATGTGCTTCAATTAATGAAATCCATTTTGCCATGAATTTGGCATGAATTTCATTTTTTGTTGTTGTCGTCTTCAATATATTGTACTATGTCTTGTTGGCCCCCTGGTATATGTGCACAATTGTAGTGTGGACATGTACCAAAAGGATATGACAGTATGTTGATGACTTGAAGGCTTTGAACTTGTAAATTTTAGGTTTGAAGTCTTTATCTTTGATACGTCGACTGTTGGCCCACTGGAATAGTCGAAGATTCGTAGCTCCTGTAGGGGCTGATGCCAACGCACGAGTCATCGACGATTGACCTCCAGAGGTTGTCGGAGCTTAATACCTCTGATGATACCCACTGTCAACGTATAAAGCGTTGATGATAGGCTTCCTTGGAGGATGTCAGAGATTAGTAGCTCCGGCGTCGTCTACCATTGCTATGAATTTTTGCTTTTCCTGCACATTAAAGGCAAGAGAAAAGTAAAATTTGTTCTCTTGTCTATAAATTGGTTGGGACTTATTGTTCTTATTTGGACTTTAGTTCTAAAGGAACTCGACATGATAACAAGCATTTTGATATAATCTTTCTAGATATGCATGCCTTTTTAGTACTCACCCTACCAAGGCATGCCGAGGTGTAGGTAGAGCGGCGTACTTAGGGTGTTGGACCAGGCTAAGTCGATAGCACACTCCGGACTTATGTTGACTTGGCGTTCAGACAAGTATACTATGTAGCAATGTTAAGATCCAAAAATACTATCAATAAGGCTTGTAATGCATGTGAATTACTTGTAATAAAGCTCAAAAAGATTTGCACAACTTTATTATAGACAAGCAGGGTGAAAATAATTTGATATATCGAGCCTTGCACAAAAAGTAAATGCATGTGGAGTCTGTTTTAACACAACAATACCTTTTATCATAGGTCCAGATTACAGGGGAGACAAGGACACACTTAGGGTCTTAACCATGCTAAATGTGCTATACATCTTGTACTAGCCCAGTGCAAGTAGTTACACTTTTAGTGCCGTGACTGTCTCAAGTGTTACCTGAACTTCCCGGACCCTCCCGGAGGGGTCCGAATGTTCTCCCGAAGGACTTGCTCGTCTCTGTATAATGACTCTACAACATGCATTGTGTGTAATTACAGACTCACCTCCGTGATTCTAGGCATGAAACTTACAGAGTTGCTCAATGTTCCAAGGATTGGGAAGTGGGGTCCCATCCTCTGTTGCTAAGCGAACGCATCCGGATCGGGATACTTTAATTACTCAGAAGGGACCCTCCCAGCTGGGGGAAAGTTTCTTCATCCTTTCACGGGTTAGTATCTTCCAAAGCATCAGGTCTCCTTCTTCAAGTTGCCGGTTGCGCACATGCCTTTGATAATAGCGCCTGAGCCCTTGGCGATAACGTGCATCCCGAACAGCTACTTGACACCTTCTCTCGTCGATGAGGTCAAGGTCTTCACGCTAGAGCTAGTTCTGCATGGCTTCATCGAAGGTCCGGACCCGAAGGGACCCCAAGGTGATCTCTGGAGGAAGGACTGCTTCAGCTCCGTACACTAAGAGGAATGGAGTCGCCCCGGTTGATCGATTAGGTGTGGTCCTGTTCGCCCATAACGTGGACGGAAGATCTTCCATCTAGTTGGCTCCATGGTTTTTTAGACACTCGTACACGCGCGTCTTGAGTCCCTTTAATATTTCTGCATTTGCTATCTCATCTTGGCCATTGCTTGCTGTATGAGCTACTAAGGCGTAGCTTAGTTGAATGCCGAGGTCTTCACAATATTCTTGAAATGAAGCACTTGTAAATTGAGTTCCATTGTCAGTTATGACTTTGTTCGGAACACCAAATCTACATATAATGGACTTCAAGAACTTGATTGCTGATTGCTTGATGATTGTTACCACTGGAGTTCCTTCCGGCCACTTGGTGAACTTGTCAATGGTGACATACAGGAACCTGTAACCTCCGACAGCTTTTGGGAAAGGTCCCAAGATGTCCATGCCCCACACAGCAAATAGTCATGTAGGAGGTATCATTTGTAGTGATTGAGCCAGTGTGTGAATTTGTTTTGCGTGGAACTGACCCGCTTCACATTTTTTTCACTAGCTCAACCGCATCCTGAAGTGTTGTAGGCTAGTAAAAGCCATGCCGGAAGGCTTTACCGACCAGCGCGCCGGAAGAAGCATGGTTCCTGCACTCGCCTCCATGGATCTCTGCAAGGAGCTTGCAGCCTTCTTCCCTTGCAATGCACCGCATTAGGATGACATTGGCACCGCGCCGGTAGAGATCCCCTTCTACCAACGTGTATATTTTAGCTAATCTGACAATCCGGTCAGCGGATACACTTTCTTCAGGAAGGATATTGTCTTTCAAGTAGCTTCAGATCTCTGAGATCCATGCATCAGAGCTTACTTGAGTTTCTGAGTCTTGCATGTTGGGTTGCTCGGAGCTTCCGACATCACCTACGACCCTTGGTGGACGCCATGGTAGCAAGGCCATCGGGACCGCCGGCTTCGAGGTGCTGGTCTTGCCCCCTTCGCTCAGTTCGGCAGGCTGAGCTGTTGGTTTTGACAACCTCCGGACGAAGATTCCATCAGGAGCTAGAGCTCCGCTTGAGGCTTTCGTCGAGAGTTCGATGACTTCAGCGTAATGAAGATGCTGAACATGATGGAGATCCAGGACTTCGAAGTCTTTCTGAAGTCTCTGGACTTCAAGGAGATAAGCAGCTAGTTGAGGATTGTTGCAGGAACATTCACCTTTGACTTGTTTTATGATAAGTTGTGAATCTCCCTTCACCAACAACTGTTTTAGATCATAAGATAGTGCCACCTTGAGTTCGTAGATGAGAGCATCATACTCCGCCATATTGTTGGTTGCCTTGAAATCAAGGTGTACCATATATTTGACCTTCTCCCCGGTGGGAGCTAGGAGAAGGATTCCAGCTCTGGCTCCCTGCTTTTGCAAGGAGCTGTCAAAATAGAGGGTCCAGTGAGGCTCGGTAAATACCGGAACTTTGAGTTATGGTTTCTGCTCACTGTGGACCCCATGGTTCGATGGAGATGGGATCCACTCCACCACAAAGTCAGCCAAGGCTTGACTTTTGATTGCTTGCCTTGACACGAATTCTAGATCGAATTCGGCCAGTTCTGCTGCCCACTTTGCAATGTTCCCAGTAGAATTAGGGTTATGCAAAATAGTACGCAATGGAGAAGAAGTTACCACTGATATTTTGTGGGCTTGGAAGTAGTGATGAAGCTTCTTAGATGCAATAAGAACTGTGTAAAGCAGTTTAAGTACCTCAATGTATCTTCTCTTTGCGTCGTGGAGTACTTCACTAATGAAGTACACTGGTCGTTGGATGGTCCGGACCCTTTCAGAAGAACCCAAAGCTTCTTCTCCATCGACCCACACCCTGCTAGAGGGTTCCGGACCTTCAGGTTGTGCTTCTTGGATCCTCGTGGAGGGTTCCAAAACTCCTTCTTGTTCAACCCGGACCTCGCTAGGAGGATCCAGATCATCTTGGTCAGCACGACGAACCTCCTCAGACGAATGAAGTTGATCTCCTAGCATTTTGTTCTGAGATTCCATGTCTGGGAGCTGAGACTCAGTCATGTCTTTAGGTGATTCCGGACCCTCCCGGAGGGGTCTAGACTCCTGGGTTGGATGTGGCTCCGGTCTTTCCGCAACCAGGACCATACTAACAACTTCGGTGGTTGCCGAAATGTAAAGCAATAAAGGCTCACCAGGATTAGGGGCTACCAATATCGGTAGTGGGCTGAGGAACTGTTTCAGCTCTTGAAACACCTTTTCTGCTTCTTCAGACCAGTGAAACAGTCTGGATTTCCTCAAGAGTTTGAAGAAGGGTAGCACCCGTTCTGCCAGCCTTGAGATCAACCGGCTGAGCACAGCTAGGCATCCAGTTAGCTTCTAGACATCTTTAGTGTGAGCTAGGGGCCACATATCTTCTATGGTCTTGATCTTTGCTGGATTTGCTTCAATTCCTCGATGAGTCACCAAGAACCCTAGAAGCTTCCCGGACCAAACCTCGAAGACACACTTGTCCGAGTTCAGCTTGGTGCGCGTGGTGTGAAACTTGTCGAAGACGACTTGCAAGTTGTCAATGAGTGATTCCTTGTTCTTGATCTTCACAACGATGTCATCGACATACACCTCCACCAAGTCTCTAATTAGCTGTCCAAATTTTTTGTACATAGCTCGCACAAATGTTGAAGCAGCATTTTTCAGACCGAATGGCATGACAGTATAATAGTACAATCCATCTACTGTTATAAAGGCAATATGCTCTTCATCTTCCTTAGACATTTGGATTTGATGATATTCAAAATATGCATCTAAGAAACACAATAGCTCACACTCGAAGGTGGAGTCCACTATCCGATCTATTCTAGGTAGTGGAAATGGATCCTTTGGACATGCCTTGTTTAAGGTGGTGTAGTCGATACACATCCGAAGCTTCCCACCGACCTTGGGTACAACAACTGTGTTTGCCACCCATTTTGGATGGAATACATCCCGAATGGATCCATGTTTGAGGAACTTCTTGATTTCCTGTCGGATGAAGTTTTGTCACTCGATTGGTTGCTTCCGGGGCTTCTGGTGTACAGGCATGCGTCTGGGTAAATCTTCATATTGTGCTCAATCACCTCCCTAGGTATCCCAGGCATTTGTGACGATTGCTAGGCAAACACGGGAAAGGAGCATGAGTTCCTATTTGTTGTTCAGACCCCTCGATATACGGGTAGTTTGAGCAGCATCAGAACCAATTTGGACGACCTTGATGGGAACGTCGGTGTCGCCGCTTGGTTGCACGCGGGGTGCGGAGGTACAGCCCTTATGACGAATGCTCGGAGGATTCGTAGCTGGCTCCTTTCCAGATGCTTCCTCTTGCGATGTGGTAAGCGCATAGAGTTCTAGAGCGGTAACTCCAGCGGTGCGATCTCCGCGGATCCAGAGAACACCCGTGGGTGTTGGCATCTTCAACACCAAGTAACCATAATGAGCTGCGACCATGAACTTGTATAAAGCTGGCCTACCTAGAATGGCATTGAACGGCAGACTGATCTACGCAACGTCGAAGACCAACTTCTCGGTTCTGTAGTTCTCCCGAGTGCTAAAGGTCACCGAGAGTGTGATAGAACTGAGTGGGGTAATGGCCCCTGAACCTACTCCAGAGAAAGGTCGAGAAGGACGAAGGTCCAAAGGTCGGAGCGGAAGCTTGACGAAGGCTTCTAAGCTTATGAGGTTTAACCTCGCACCTCAGTCCACCATTACATGGCGGATTTGAATATTGTTAATGGTGGGTGACACCATCAACGGGAGTTGGCCAGCCCCAATAATGTTATGAGGGCAATATGAAGCATCGAAAATGATGGGAGTGTCCATCCATTTCCGATGAGGCTCTGCCCTAGCGGTGGGAGCTGCAGCGGTCATATCTCGCCACATTGTCTTGAGGATGTGGCAAGAAGTAATGTCCCAAGAACCACCAAAAATGGTGTTCATGGTTTTCCGACGCTTGTTGTCAGAGGCGTCGGAGTCGTCGTCGACAGTGTTGTAGACAGCTTTCAAGACCTTTTTGGGGTCCTGGAAACCTAGCTCCTCCTCAGCCGGAGCTTTGTCAACTTTTTGCTTTCCTTCCCGCTGGCGAAAAGGAGCCTCCTCCCAGTGCTTGTTGTATCGCTCGGCAAGGTTTTGGACCTCTCGGCATTCTTCCAAACTATGTCGGTCTGTCCTTTGTATCGGACACCACACTTTGGAACTGCCTCCATCTTCTGATGATGGTCGAGGCCGTTTCTCAGGACGTGACCCCTGGCCACCAGGAGCTGCGGCAGCCGAAGCAGTAGGTGCGCCGATCGATGGCTTCTTCTTGCCATTGGATTTCTTCTTCTTTTTCCACCACCAGAGGTAGTGGTTTCAGCTTTGGAGGGTTTTTTGTTAATCTCTGGAGCTGGTTTGGAGTGCATTTCACGACCCTCCGCAGCTTTAGCACATTTGTCTGCAAAGCTGAAGAGTTCTGTGACACTGGTGACTTCTTTGGTCGCAAGTTTTTCCAGCATCTTCTTATCTCAAATGCCCTGTTTGAATGCAACAATAACAGAAGAGCTCGAGATTGAAGGGATGGTATTCCGTACCTGAGAGAACCGCTGAATGAAGGATCATAGCAATTCCACCGATGTTTGTTTTACAACAAACAGGTCCAATTTAGTGCCGGGCCGGGTGTAGGAGCTCCCGAAGTTGGCAATGAATTGTTGGCACAACTCCGCCCAACTATTAATGGAGTCGGACGGAAGACTAATGAACCAGGACCTTGCTGTCCCGGTTAAGACCACTGGGAAGTAGTTGGCCATCACAGCTTCATCACCCCCTGCTGCCAGTATATCAGTAGAGTAGATTTGAAGGAACTCGGTGGGGTTGACAGTGCCGTCGAATTTTTTTGGCAAGTGAGGCTGGAAATTCTGTGGCCATCTGACCATGCATAAATGCATGGCCAGGGCAGAACATCCTCCTCCTACCCCCTAAGGAGCAGGGTTGTCCCGAGCCTCTCTCCTTTCGCGAGCCCGCTCGATGTGGACACGACCATCCTGTTGTCGATAACGATGATCAAGTTCTGAATGCAAGTCATGGGTCGGAATCCTGGTGACAGTATTGGGTGCGTCGCGCCCCAGGAGGCAGCGAAGTCACCTGTTGAGATGTAGCTCGTCTCCTAGGCTGGGAGACTAGGGGACCAAGTCGGCCTGACAAGGTCCGTCGTTGCGATGATGCTTGCCCCGAAGGGGGAGGACCTTGATTGTTGAGGCCAGCAGCTGCTGCTGCAACCAGATGGTCTACGTCAGCCCTCCACTGCTTCATGGCACCCTGGGGTGCTCCTTGAGGTGGTGGATGTTGCAGTAGAGCTCGCGCAACAATGAGCGCGTGCTCATGGTTGTTATTTGTCGATGCTGTGATCGATGCAGATGCACCATCTTGACGCCCATCATTGTTGACTGGAGCAGATGGTGGCTGTGGAGCCATATTGTTCGTTGAAACAATGGCACCGACTGGGTGTTGTGCATTGGAGCGATTACCTCCGGCAAGTTTCCTAGCGTGGTTGCCATTGGATGATCCTGTGGCGGAGTTCACCATCTTGATATCTCATACCACCCCCTACCTGGTGCAATGTCGAAGTGTTTGATACGACACTTCCCCCGGACCTGCTAAGAAGTAGCCTGCCGAGGTTCTTTTATGGCTGGGGTACGCAGAGATCAAGATCAAGATGATGACACAAGAGATTTACGTGGTTCGGGCCGCTTGAGCGTAACATCCTACTCCACAGGATTTGTGTTGCTGTATTGTGAGCTGGTCAGCTGGGATCATATCAAAATTGTCCCTTGAGTTCGTGCGGCACAACCCTTTTATAGTTCTAAGGACTGACCGTTACAAAGCTGGCCTGGCCCAACATGTGGACCTGGCGTATTAATGGCCTAATACACTGTCTAAAGAGTATTAAGTATGATTAATAGTGTGATAATGTGCCTTAATGGCAGCATTATCCCTATTAATGATGCACTGATCATGTGTCATTAATACAACATTAATGACACGTTATCAGGTCTTGTAACTGACACTTTAACCGTCCTTGAATGTTCGTACTGGACGTGATCTACTCATATTTCTGTTGGTGATGAAGGTCCCAAGGTTCCACACGTGGTAGCTCCAGAGCCTTCCCTTGCGGGAGGGTAGGTCCGGGGCCGCTGTACACGTGTCGGCACCGGAGCTCCTCTCTGACGGGGGTTAGGTCTGAGGCCGTTGTACACGTGTGGTCACTGGAGCTTCCCTTTGTTGGGAGCTCAGTTCCGATCTTCTTTTACATGTGTTAACCCGGGAGCTAACCATATGAGGGGAGTGGATCCGGTGCAGCGTGCCATGTGAGACCTGAAAGGGCCTTTGACTCAGACGGGTGGAACTTTCTTGCACTTCTTGTGGTATCGAGGGGTACCCGGTATGCAGGGTACCGACAGTATCACCTTCTCCGTGATAATGTTCAAAAAGGAAACATTGTGCTTCACCATGTAGATATTGAACAACAATTGGATGACATTTTTACAAAACCTTTGGATTTCACTCGTTTTTGTTACATTTGTAGTGAAATAGGGGTTATGCATCATCATGGCTTAAATTTAGGGGGAGTTTTGAATCATGGAAATCTATGTGTGAATCTGAACTAAAATAACATGAGCATAGTATTTCATACATATATGACTTTGTGATTCCTTTTACATGCTGAAAGTTCTTACTACATTACTCATATTATACATTTTGTAGTTTTTGCCATGACTAGTAATTGGAATAATTACTTACACTAAATCTGGTCATGATCAAACTTTCTTGCTGTTTTGAACTAGTTGCATGATCACAAGTGCTTTTAATCATAATGAATTAATCAAGTAATCAACTCACGTGTTGAGTTTTATGAACAAATATAAATTTAGAAAAGATCAAGAGAATATGCATGCATCACACTTCTTCCTTTGAGATGGCTTATCATTGCACTTAGATATGAACTTGGAAGAAGTTGTGTATGACTAAAACCATGTCCTTAAGCTTCTGATTGTCAAATGACATAGGCTTGGCTTGGTTGGTTAGAATAAGGCAGATGCGCATATAATCTCTTGCAAATATCATATGATCTAAATTTGTTCTTTGAAAAATAATAAAATGCAGCAACAAGTGTCATGCTTTCAGGTCTTGAAATAGTTAAGTTTGTGAGATCATGACTTGCTTAAATTGAAAATTACACTTGATCTCTAGCATGGCTTACACTATTTTATGTATCTCATTGATATGATAGTGTAAGTTACTTGATAGTATCACTTGGATGAGCTCTGTTTTATATGTATATGTTATAATATGCTCATAACAATTAAAATTTCTCTTTTGTACCTTGTTGAATACATTGTCAAAAGGGGAGAAATTGATCACACCTTGCACATATTCACAAGTGTTTTTGGCACGATCCTTCTCGGGGGGAGAAGTACGCAAGGGGGAGAAATTTATTTCTATCTCATTTGATTTTCAAAAATGGGGAGAAATTGTTTTGAAAACTTTTCATGTGAATAAGCCAATGTTTGGATTTTAAGTGGTGTTGCCAATGCATTCATCAAGGGGGGGATTGTGAGACCTATGTGTGCTGAATACATTGGCTTTAACGATAAAAGTTTTGAATACTCTCAAAAACATCTTTTTATTAAGCTCCGACTCAAGGTCCGATTAGTTTTAGCAAGGTTTGAAGCTTGATTGCAATTGTTCTGCTTTTATCTTGCAATGTTTCAAACTTTCTTTACACTTATCGAAAGTTTTCTTAGTATTAGTTTACTAAGTTTTTGGTGTGTTTTGGTGGTTATGGTTGATATCATTTGCTGTGGTTTGCAACATGCTTATGTGAGGTACTCACATAAGATGTTGTAGTTTCAGAACTAACGTGAGTCAAGTCAAGGACTTGTGCTCAGGAGTAGTGGTTGTTTATTCATGTGCAGGTGTTGCTTGAGTTCAAGACATGTCTGATGACGAGATCCATTGAACTAGTTTTAGGGAGAAGATGAGGTTCAACAACCAAGTTTGAGAGGAATTGTGGTTGAGTTGATCGGGAGGTTGCGCAACATGTTTGAATCAAGAACAATGCATATGAAGGTATCATGGACATTATGAAGATGTTTGCAGGTGTGCAAGGAGTGCACGGACGTGGATGCATGGTTCCAAGGCGTGATGAAGATATGTGGACGTAAAGAATTGGTCGGAAAGGTCCAACTGACTAGGTTATGGACTCAGGCTGCGGCTGAGTCGTGTTTGACTCAAATATGGAAAGTTTTGAGTGGGTTATTATAGGATTTCATGTTAATCACGAATTTGAGTTGTTTTAGGAATGTGGGATACGTTACTAAGGTATTTGGAAGTCTTAAGATTGCTTCTATCTGCGTATAGAAGAGTCTTGAGCAATTATGGAAAGTTTCGATTCGTGAATTGAGTAGGATTAGAGTCCTAGTTTGAGTTGAGTTGGCTTTCGGGTTGGTTATATAAGCAAGGGAGGCTAGAGCTCGTGGTAGAAGACTTTTGGGGCTGTCCTCTTGTGGTTTGATCAATAAAATTTGTAGTTTGAAGGAACTTTTGTGCCTTGTTCGTCCAACTTGTTTTTTTCAAGTCTTTCTCGTTGAGTTTCTGCACACCACTACCTTTCTTCGGTGTTCTTATCATAACTCGAGTTTTAAAGATCCGATTGACGTGATTATTTTTGGGTTGTCTTCACAACTTAATTTTCTATAATATCTCAAAATTTCACGGTCATTGGATTTCTTATTTCTTATCTACACGAGTTTCTTTGCAGTGTTCCAGAACTGTTTTTCTCGGGTAGGACAGATTGACCTTTGTTCGATCTTTTGATCGTAACTTGAGTTTCTCTCGACGGATTTCGTGTTTCGTGTTGTGACGTCTTTGTGATTTGATTCTCCACGATTTCTACTGTTTTTTGTCACAATTGATAACATCTATATTAGTCGCGCACACAAAATTTCTTAACAGATCGTTTTTCTACCGAGGAGTTTTTATTGCTTCTGCTGAAAAAGTTCTAAATCTACCATTCACCCTCCTTTGCTAGCTTTTCACGTGCTCTTAGATCCTACACCAAA
The DNA here is from genome assembly GCA_036927565.1 of Tuctoria greenei. Classification (NCBI taxonomy): domain Eukaryota; kingdom Viridiplantae; phylum Streptophyta; class Magnoliopsida; order Poales; family Poaceae; genus Tuctoria; species Tuctoria greenei. The sequence goes on along the minus strand of JAYESD010000007.1, from coordinate 128,102,481 downwards.
TACATGTACTGAGGGAGATTAGATTCAACTTCATGTTATGCTTTCATATTGTATAGTTAGTTCTATCAAAATGAGGTGGTTTTCCCAAGGGAATTGACAAGTAGCTAGAATCAAAATTTAAATGCTCATAGTTAAAAGGATATCTATGTAGTCTTGTTGACTACTCCTTAGCTTCCTCTCGATCTCTTCTTTCATCTTCCTCTTAGCTTACTCTTTCTTTTTCTTGAGGAGCCCCATGAGGTGGATCACCTCTTCATCTTCATCAGCGCTTGAAACATCAAGTGGTGGTGGTTGTTGATTGCTTCTACCCTTTTTGGGAGCAAGATTTGATCCTTGTTCTTCTCGGTTGTTTGGCTTGGTTCCATCAACCTTCGTAGGCTCGATCTCACTTTTCTGCCTTGTCCCCCATCTCCTCTTCGGGCGATTAAGCCCTTTGTGGAGAGTTGGGTTCTGACACTAATTAAAACTTGCATAGATGCTAATAAAATCTGCAAGCACATAATTGAATGAGATTAAACTTCACAGACCGAACAAGTCCAGTGCTAGGGTGAACTAGTTCAGTTACTGTGCAATTTTGAGATGAACATTGGATTTTTATGAGTTTTGCTTCGATTTTGTTTCAGTGGCAGTTAGATAAATGTTCTAGCAACCTAATCAAGCAAGTAGGACCACTTATAAAACCTTAGATTGTGGAAATAACAAGATTAAAATGATGAACAACAATAAGCCCTAATATGCACTTCGAGCGATGAATGAAAACATAAGGAGACATGTTCGATTCCACATAGGAATCTATGTCCCCGTTGAGGTGTCCACAAAGGATAGGGTTTCTTTCAACCCTAACCCTCTCCATGTTACCACAAATGTCAACCCAGTTCTACACTAAAATTACAAGAACAAATACAAGATCCCTGGGGCTTCTCACAAGTTGAGTGCTCCCAAAACAACATAGAAATTCTACAAATTGAAACACAATAGCTAAAAGCATGAATCAACAAGTAAAGTGTGAGATAATCAAACTAAAAGCTCAAAACTGGTGGACCACACTTCTCTCCTCCCACAAATATCCAAATCGCTCAAGAAACATGCTTAGGGGTCAAGAAAGATAGGAGAGAGGCTTAGAGGAGTTCTAGGTTTGCTATGACAGTGCTAAGATACAGGAGTGGTCGAAAAGAAGTTGGGAGATCCCTTTCTATACGGGTCTCGACACTTGACCGTTGCCACTAACTAAAGTTCGGACTAGTCCGACAACGACCCCGAACTAGGCCAGCCCATGGGGACCTCTTACATCACAAAGTCAAAGTCCCCACCACCTTTTGAATTCAAACAGTGACCTACCCCGAACTAGTCCATCCTACAACAGACTAGTCTGATCTCAGATAGGACTTCTTGGTCCGTCTGAGAATGAACAAGTCTGGACAGGGTGGACTAGCTCGAACACCAGGCCTGACTAGTCCGACAAACCATACCTTAGTCTAAGAAGCTCTCTTTTCTCACAAAACAGACTAGTCTGGCCCACTTCAAACTAGTCCAAACTCATACAGGAACTCTTGGTCCGTCTTAAAATATACAAGTCAGACAGGGTAGACTAGTCCGGCCACATGGGCAAATTGTGAGACCTATGTGTGTTGAATACATTAGCTATGATGATAAAAGTTTTGAATACTGCCAAAAAACCATTTTAACAAGGTCCGACTCTAGGTCGGAGCTCTTGTAAGGTTCGACGATAGGTCCAACTTGTTTTGGGTAGCTCCGGCAAGATCTGACGTAAGGTCCAACTTGCTTTGGCTAGGTCTAACTTGTTTCGGCTAGGTCTGACTTGTTTTGGCTATGTCCGACTAGCTTTGGTAAGCTCTGGCGCAAGGTTCGACTAGCTTTGGTAAGCTCTGGCGCTAGGTCCTGCTAGCTTTGGTGACCTCCGGTTCTAGATCCGGTTAACATTGGCAAGGTCCGATGCTTAGTTGCAATTGTTCTTCTTTTACCTTGCATTCTTTCGAACTTGCTTTACATCTATTAAAAGTTTGCTTAGTATTATTTTACTAAGTTTTTGGTGTGTTTTGGTGGTTATGGCTGATATCATTTTGCTATGGTTTGCAACATGCTTATGTAAGGTGCTCACGTAAGGTTTGACTTCACAACTTGATTATCTACCATCTAGGAAAATTTCACGGTCATTGGATTTGTGGTTTATTATCTACACGAGTTTCTTTGCAGTGTTGCAGATCTGATTATTCTCAGGTAGAACAGATTGACTATTGTTCGATATTTCGATCGTAACTTGAGTTTTTCTCGATGGATTTACGTGATTATTGTTGTGACATATTTGTGACTTGATTCTCCACAATCTATACTGGTTTGGTCACGATTGATATGTTTAGATTAGTCGCACACATGATTTCTTCAACAGATGAATTTTTTGCCGAGTGGTTTTTGTTGCTTCCGCTCAAAAAGTTGTAACCTATCATTCACCCCCTATGGTATCTTTTCATGTGCTCTACTATCCTACAATTGGTATTAGAGCCACGGTGCTCTAATCTTTGAGATTAGCACATGTTATGAATAATCATCATGGACAAATACTCCGCCAAACCTTGTGTGTTTAGTGGTATTGATTTTCAGGTTTGGAAGGCATAGATGGAGGCTTTCATCTAGGCACAAGGCTTTGCAATATGGAAAAAGGTGTACAAGCCTTACGAAGTGCCACCAAACGATCAAGTTACAACTACAAATTTGAGAGATGTCGACAACAACAACAAGGCTCGGAACATGATCATACAAGGACTAACTCAAAGCGACTTCAACCGTGTTGCTCACCTCCGATCTGTGTACGATGTTTGGAAAGCTCTATGTGATTACCATGAAGGATCCAACACAATCAAGGAGGTAAGGCAAGACATGTTCAAAAGTACATGCACTTTGAGATGCAACCAGATGAGTCCATCGATGACCTCTTTGCTCTTTAAATTGACATTCACGTAAGAACCCCAACAAGTCTCTTGAATTTATTTGTCAACGTGCCATGCCTAGCTCCGACCAATCTTCATCTTGTGGAACACTTGCTTTGTTGTCCTCTCTAAACCTTGAATAGATTGAAAAGTTTCTAGAGGAAGAATTTGCACTCATCTCTACTCTGTTCTCAAAAGCATTGCAAAATGTGAGAACTAGAAAGAGAGGGAGTGTCGGACCTCAACGATGCTTTGAATGTGGTAAGACAGGACATTTTCGCACGGATTGCCCTAACCTTTTAGGTACTACTTCCTGTGATGAAAAGTAGACAAGGACAAAGCACTCCTCTGTAAACAACAACAAGAAAAAGAAGGATTTCACAGGACACCAATTGGTGAATAACTTTATTTCCTCTCTTCAAGAACTTGGCTCGAGCGATGTGGATATCGGAAGTGACAAAGATGAAGATGATTTGGCAAACTTGTGCTTCATGGCGCGCAAGTCAAGATCAAGTATGGAGGAGGCAGAAAACAACAACAACAATGAAGAGGTATGTCCTACTTGCGAAGAAATGTATGATGCTATTTCTCGTGCCACTATTATAGTTAAGAAAAAGGACAAAAATCTTAGGGACAATGCTGTTAAAATTGAGTCACTAGAATCTGAAATTAATCATTTGAAATCTTTGATTCCTAGTGATTATTCTTGTTGCTCAGGTGATTTAATATATGAACAATTGTACTCTCTAAGAAGTGCACATACCTCCACACTTGATAAACTTGAGTTAGAGATTGAAAAGAACAGAGAGCTTACTGCACTTAATGATAAAAACTTGAAAGATGCTAGCTGTTCTACAATTGTTTGCATTGTTCTACTTGTGATGATCTTGATAAGGAACTACAAGATGGTATGAATGAGATTTCTATATTGAACAATGCTTTACGTTATCATGGAAGTTAAATATTGTTCTAATTGTAAACTAAAAGGAAAAACTTCATGTGAAAACTGACTAGACTTGTCAAAGAAACTTGATAACATGAATAGGACACTAGAGCGGTTTTGTAATGGGAATAAGAATTTAAACTTGCTGTTGAATTCTTCCAAGTCTTGCAATGATAAAACTGGTTTAGGTTTTGATTATCATGCTCATGCTAAGGCACATCCACCTAAAATTGTAAAGTCATTAGGAAGTGGTTTGATTAAAACAGTTCCTAAACAAAGAGAAGTGGTTTTCAAATATGCAGGATTGCTGTCTAATTTAGATTCTAATAAACATGTTGCTTGCTCATCTAGACATGAACACAAAGTTAAATTTCATTGTACCCACTGTGGTAGAGATGGTCGTGTCATAGATTTTTGTTATAGACTAGCTAAAAAACAGAAAAAAGGAAAGAATGCAAGCTAGATCTCATAACTCTCATGCAATATTAGAAACATGTCTGATGACGAGATCCATTGAACTAGTTTTAGGGAGAAGATGAGGTTCAACAACCAAGTTCGAGAGGAATTGTGGTTGAGTTGATAGGGAGGTTGCGCAACATGTTTGAATCAAGAACAATGAATATGAAGGTATCATGGACATCGTGAAGATGTTTGCAGGCGTGCAAGGAGTGCACGGACGTGGATGCATGGTTCCAAGGCGTGATGAAGATATGTGGACGTAAAGAATTGGTCGGAAAGGTCCAACTGACTAGGTTATGGACTCAGGCTGCAGCTGAGTCGTGTTTGACTGAAATATGGAAAGTTTTGAGTTGGTTATGATAGGATTTCATGTTAATCACGAATTTGAGTTGTTTTAGGAATGTGGGATACGTTCCTAAGGTATTTGGAAGTCTTAAGATTGCTTCTATCTACGTATAGAAGAGTCTTGAGCAATTATGGAAAGTTTCGATTCGTGAATTGAGTAGGATTAGAGTCCTAGTTTGAGTTGAGTTGGCTTTCGGGTTGGTTATATAAGCAAGGGAGGCTAGAGCTCGTGGTAGAAGACTTTTGGGGCTGCCCTCTTGTGGTTTGATCAATAAAATTTGTAGTTTGAAGGAACTTTTGTGCCTTGTTCGTCCAACTTGTTTTCTTCAAGTCTTTCTCGTTGAGTTTCTGCACACCACTACCTTTCTTCGGTGTTCTTATCATAACTCGAGTTTTAAAGATCCGATTGACGTGATTATTTTTGGGTTGTCTTCACAACTTAATTTTCTATAATATCTCAAAATTTCACGGTCATTTGGATTTCTTATTTCTTATCTACACGAGTTTCTTTGCAGTGTTCCAGAACTGTTTTTCTCGGGTAGGACGGATTGACCTTTGTTCGATCTTTTGATCGTAACTTGAGTTTCTCTCGACGGATTTCGTGTTTCGTGTTGTGACGTCTTTGTGACTTGATTCTCCACGATTTCTACTGTTTTTTTTCACAATTGATAACATCTATATTAGTCGCGCACACAAAATTTCTTAACAGATCGTTTTTCTACCGAGGAGTTTTTATTGCTTCTGCTGAAAAAGTTCTAAATCTACCATTCACCCCCCTCAGCTAGCTTTTCACGTGCTCTTAGATCCTACACCAAATACATGTACTGAGGGAGATTAGATTCAACTTTATGTTATGCTTTCATATTGTATAGTTAGTTCTATCAAAATGAGGTGGTTTTCCCAAGGGAATTGACAAGTAGCTAGAATCAAAATTTAAATGCTCATAGTTAAAAGGATATCTAAGTAGTCTTGTTGACTACTCCTTAGCTTCCTCTTGATCTCTTCTTTCTTCTTCCTCTTAGCTTCCTCTTTCTTTTTCTTGAGGAGCCCCATGAGGTGGATCACCTCTTCATCTTCACCAGCGCTTGAAACATGAAGTGGTGGTGGTTGTTGATGGCTTCTACCCTTTTTGGGAGCAAGATTTGATCCTTGTTCTTCTCGGTTGTTTGGCTTGGTTCCATCAACCTTCGTAGGCTCGATCTCACTTTTCTGCCTTGTCCCCCATCTCCTCTTCGGGCAATTAAGCCCTTTGTGGAGAGTTGGGTTCTGACACTAATTAAAAGTTGCATAGATGCTAATAAAATCTGCAAGCACATAATTAAATGAGATTAAACTTCACAGATCGAACAAGTCCAGTGCTAGGGTGAACTAGTTCAGTTACTGTGCAATTTTGAGATGAACATTGGATTTTTATGAGTTTTGCTTCGATTTTGTTTCAGTGGCAGTTAGATAAATGTTCTAGCAACCTAATCAAGCAAGTAGGACCACTTATAAAACCTTAGATTGTGGAAATAACAAGATTAAAATGATGAACAACAATAAGCCCTAATATGCACTTCAAGCGATGAATGAAAACATAAGGAGACATGTTCGATTCCACATAGGAATCTATGTCCCCATTGAGGTGTCCACGAAGGATAGGGTTTCTTTCAACCCTAACCCTCTGCATGTTACCACAAATGTCAACCCAGTTCTACACTAAAATTACAAGAACAAATACAAGATCCCTGGGGCTTCTCACAAGTTGAGTGCTCCCAAAACAACATAGAAATTCTACAAATTGAAACACAATAGCTAAAAGCATGAATCAACAAGTAAAGTGTGAGATAATCAAACTAAGAGCTCAAAACTGGTGTACCACACTTCTCTCCTCCCAGAAATATCCAAATCGCTCAAGAAACATGCTTAGGGGTCAAGAAAGATAGGAGAGATTCTTAGAGGAGTTCTAGGTTTGCTATGCCAGTGCTAAGATACAGGAGTGGTCGAAAAGAAGTTGGGAGATCCCTTTCTATATGGGTCTCGACACTTGACCGTTGCCACTAACTAAAGTTCGGACTAGTCCGACAACGACCCCGAACTAGGCCAGCCCATGGGGACCTCTTACATCACAAAGTCAAAGTCCCCACCACCTTTTGAATTCAAACAGTCACCTACCCCGAACTAGTCCATCCTATAACAGACTAGTCTGATCTCAGATAGGACTTCTTGGTCCGTTTGAGAATGAACAAGTCTGGACAGGGTGGACTAGCTCGAACACCAGGGCTGACTAGTCCGACAAACCATACCTTAGTCTAAGAAGCTCTCTTTTCTCACAAAACGGACTAGTCTGGCCCACTTCAAACTAGTCCAAACTCATACAGGAACTCTTGGTCCATCTTAAAATATACAAGTCAGACAGGGTAGACTAGTCCGGCCACATGGGCAAATTGTGAGACCTATGTGTGTTGAATACATTAGCTATGATGATAAAAGTTTTGAATACTGCCAAAAAAACCTTTTAACAAGGTCCGACTCTAGGTCGGAGCTCTTGTAAGGTTCGACGATAGGTCAAACTTGTTTTGGGTAGCTCCGGCAAGATCTGACATAAGGTCCAACTTGCTTTGGCTAGGTCTAACTTGTTTTGGCTAGGTCTGACTTGTTTTGGCTATGTCCGACTAGCTTTGGTACGCTCTGGCGCAAGGTCCGACTAGCTTTGGTAAGCTCTGGCGCTAGGTCCTGCAAGCTTTGGTGACCTCCGGTTCTAGATCCGGTTAGCATTGGCAAGGTCCGATGCTTAGTTGCAATTGTTCTTCTTTTACCTTGCATTCTTTCGAACTTGCTTTACATCTATTAAAAGTTTGCTTAGTATTATTTTACTAAGTTTTTGGTGTGTTTTGGTGGTTATGGCTGATATCATTTTGCTATGGTTTGCAACATGCTTATGTAAGGTGCTCACGTAAGGTTTGTCTTCACAACTTGATTATCTACCATCTAGGAAAATTTCACGGTCATTGGATTTGTGGTTTATTATCTACACGAGTTTCTTTGCAGTGTTGCAGATCTGATTATTCTCAGGTAGAACAGATTGACTATTGTTCGATATTTCGATCGTAACTTGAGTTTTTCTCAATGGATTTACGTGATTATTGTTGTGACGTATTTGTGACTTGATTCTCCACAATCTATACTGGTTTGGTCACGATTGATCATGTTTAGATTAGTCGCACACATGATTTCTTTAACAGATGAATTTTTTGCCGAGTGGTTTTTGTTGCTTCCGCTCAAAAAGTTGTAACCTATCATTCACCCCCTATGGTAGCTTTTCATGTGCTCTACTATCCTACAATTGGTATTAGAGCCACGGTGCTCTAATCTTTGAGATTAGCACATGTTATGAATAATCATCATGGACAAATACTCCGCCAAACCTTGTGTGTTTAGTGGTATTGATTTTCAGGTTTGGAAGGCATAGATGGAGGCTTTCATCTAGGCACAAGGCTTTGCAATATGGAAAAAGGTGTACAAGCCTTACGAAGTGCCACCAAACGATCAAGTTACAACTACAAATTTGAGAGATGTCGACAACAACAACAAGGCTCGGAACATGATCATACAAGGACTAACTCAAAGCGACTTCAACCGTGTTGCTCACCTCCGATCTGTGTACGATGTTTGGAAAGCTCTATGTGATTACCATGAAGGATCCAACACAATCAAGGAGGTAAGGCAAGACATGTTCAAAAGTACATGCACTTTGAGATGCAACCAGATGAGTCATCGATGAACTCTTTGCTCATTAAATTGACATTCACGTAAGAACCCCAACAAGTCTCTTGAATTTATTTGTCAATGTGCCATGCCTAGCTCCGACCAATCTTCATCTTGTGGAACACTTGCTTTGTTGTCCTCTCTAAACCTTGAATAGATTGAAAAGTTTCTAGAGGAAGAATTTGCACTCATCTCTACTCTGTTCTCAAAAGCATTGCAAAATGTGAGAACTAGAAAGAGAGGGAGTGTCGGACCTCAACGATGCTTTGAATGTGGTAAGACAGGACATTTTCGCACGGATTGCCCTAACCTTTTAGGTACTACTTCCCGTGATGAAAAGTAGACAAGGACAAAGCACTCCTCTGTAAACAACAAGAAGAAAAAGAAGGATTTCACAGGACACCAATTGGTGAATAACTTTATTTCCTCTCTTCAAGAACTTGGCTCGAGCGATGTGGATATCGGAAGTGACAAAGATGAAGATGATTTGGCAAACTTGTGCTTCATGGCGCGCAAGTCAAGATCAAGTATGGAGGAGGCAGAAAACAACAACAACAATGAAGAGGTATGTCCTACTTGCGAAGAAATGTATGATGCTATTTCTTGTGCCACTATTATAGTTAAGGAAAAGGACAAAAATCTGAGGGACAATGCTGTTAAAATTGAGTCACTAGAATCTGAAATTAATCATTTGAAATCTTTGATTCCTAGTGATTATTCTTGTTGCTCAGGTGATTTAATATATGAACAATTGTCCTCTCTAAGAAGTGCACATACCTCCACACTTGATAAACTTGAGTTAGAGATTGAAAAGAACAGAGAGCTTACTGCACTTAATGATAAAAACTTGAAAGATGCTAGCTGTTCTACAATTGTTTGCATTGTTCTACTTGTGATGATCTTGATAAGGAACTACAAGATGGTATGAATGAGATTTCTATATTGAACAATACTTTACGTTCTCATGGAAGTTAAATATTGTTCTAATTGTAAACTAAAAGGAAAAACTTCATGTGAAAACTGACTAGACTTGTCAAATAAACTTGATAACATGAATAGGACACTAGAGCGGTTTTGTAATGGGAATAAGAATTTAAACTTGCTGTTGAATTTTTCCAAGTCTTGCAATGATAAAACTGGTTTAGGTTTTGATTATCATGCTCATGCTAAGGCACATCCACCTAAAATTGTAAAGTCATTAGGAAGTGGTTTGATTAAAACAGTTCCTAAACAAAGAGAAGTGGTTTTCAAATATGCAGGATTGCTGTCTAATTTAGATTCTAATAAACATGTTGCTTGCTCATGTAGACATGAACACAAAGTTAAATTTCATTGTACCCACTGTGGTAGAGATGGTCATGTCATAGATTTTTGTTATAGACTAGCTAAAAAATAGAAAAAAGGAAAGAATGCAAGCTAGATCTCATAACTCTCATGCAATATTTGCTGCACATGCTAAACCAAATATCAAGAACATGCAACCTATTGTTATGAGTCAAAAACATGCAAAGTTTGATCCCAAACACACTATTTTTAGTGCTACACATGTAACACCTCGTAAGTCAGTAGTTGGGTACAAAAATCCTAAAACTTTGTCTCATAAACCTGTTGTTTTGTCTCAGCTTTCGCGTGTTATTCCTACTGGACGTCATGTGACTCAGTATTGGATTCCTAAATGCCTTTTGAGTAATCCTAGTATTTAGTCATCGACGTATTGTGCTTCTATGTAGGTTACATGTTTGAGGAAGGAGGACATTTGGATTGTTGATTCAGGTTTCTCATGCCACATGACAGGTAACAAAGATTGGTTCTCCTCCCTCTCTTTTGTGTCATGTATAGAGAATGTTACTTTTCCGATAATTCTTCAACTCCTGTAATTGCTAAATGTTACTTTTGCCTATAATTCATCAACTCTTATAATCACTACACTTTGAAGGATATGGAACTTGTTAAAAATTTGAAATACAACTTGCTTTCTGTTTCATAGTTGCTAGATGAAAATCTGGAAATTATTTTCACTAAAAATTGCTGGAAGGTTGTAGATTCAAACAGTGAGCTTATTTATAACATGTCATGGTTTGGAAGAGTTTTTAAAGCTGATTTTGATATGTCATCCTCTAAGGATAGGTGTCTAGTTGCTAATGATTCAAAGGACTTATATTTTTGGAACCGTAGACTTGGTCATGTAGGCTTTGACCATCTAACGCGTGTTAGTCTAGGATCTAAGAGCACGTGAAAAGATACCAGAGGGGGGGGTGAATGGTCAATTAAAACTTTTTTAGCAGAAGCAACAAAAACTCTCAGTAGAAAATAAATCTTTTAAGAAATTGTGTGTGAGATTAATCTAAATGTGATAAATTGTGACAAAACCAGTATGGGTTGTGGATAACCAAATTACGAAGATGTCACAACAAGAATAACGAAAAACCGTCGAAAAAAACTCAAGTTACGATCGAAAGATCGAGCGAAGGTCAATCTGATCTACCCGAGAATAATCAGATCAGCAACACTGCAAAGAAACTCGTGTAGATCATAAACCACAAATGCAATGACCGTGAAATTTTTACAGATGATAGATAATCAAGTTTTAAAGACAACCCAAAAAGATTCATGTCATTTGGATCTATAAAACTCGAGTTATGTTGAAACCACCAAAGTAAGGTAGTGCTATGCAGAAACTCGATGAGAAAGACTTGGTGGAAACAAGTCGGACGAACAAGGAACAAAAGATCCTTTAGACTATGAATTTTATTGATCAAACACAAAAGGAACAGCCCCAAAATCGTCTACCAGGAGCTCTGGACTCCTTTGCTTATCTAACCAGCCTGAAGGCCAACTCAACTCAAACTAGGACTCTAATCCTACTCAATTCACGAATCAAAATTTTTCATAACTGCTCAAAACTCTTCTATATGTAGATAGAAGCAATCGTAAGACTTCAAAACATCTTGGGAATGTATCCCACTTTCCTAAAACAACTCAACTTTGTGGCCCACACGAAATCCTATCATAACCAACTCAAATCTTTCCATATTTGAGTCAAACCCGACTCAGCCGCAGCCTGAGTCCATAACATAGTCGGTTGGATCTTTCCGGCCAATTTTTTACGTCCACATCACTTCATCACACCTCGGAACAATGTAGCCACGTCCATGCACTCCTTGCACACATGCAAACATCTTCCAACAATGTCCACGTTTCCTTCATATGCATTGTTCTTGATTCAAACATGCTACGCAACCTCCCGATCAACTCAACCACAATTCCTCCAGAACATGGTTGTTGAACCTCATCTTCTCCCTAAGAATAGTTCAATGGATCACATCACCAGCCATGTCTTGAACTCAAGCAACACCTGCACATGAATAGATAACCAATACTTCCGAGCACAAGTCCTCAACTAGACTCTCGTTAGTTCCAGAACCACAACACCTTACGTGAGCACCTCACATAAGCATGTTGCAAACCATAACAAGATGATATCAACCATAAACACCAAAACAAACAAAAAACATAGTAAAATAATACTAAGCAAACTTTCTATAATCCATAAAGTAAGTTGGAAACATTGCAAGTTAAAAGCCGAACCACTGCGATCAAGCTACGAACATTACCAAATCTAACCGGACCTTGAACCGGAGCTTACCAAGCTAGGAAGACCTAGCACTGGAGCTAAACAAAGCTAGTCGGACCTATCGCCGGAGCTAACCAAAGCTAGTCGGACCTAGCGTTGGAGCTTATCAAAGCTAGCTGGACCTAGCACTGGAGCTAATCAAAGCTAGTCGAATCTTGCGCTGGATCTAGCAAAACTATATCAGACCAAGACAAAGAAGTCGGACCTAGTCAAAATAAGTCGTACCTTATGTTGGACCTTGCTGGAGCTACCCAGGACCTATTGTCGGACCTTGCTGAAAAGGTTGTTTTTTTGTAGTATTCAAAACTTTTATCGTCATAGCCAATGTATTCAGCACACATAGGTCTCACAATCTCCCCCTTGATGAATGCATTGGCGACACCACTTAAAATCTGAACATTGGCTTATTCACATAAAAAAATTTTGAAAACAATTTTCTCCCTGAAATATTTCTCCCCCTTTGTAAACCCGAAATAATGAGAAGAAAAACAAAAAACTCTTCCTGAGAAGAATCGTGCCAAAACACTTGTGAATGTGTTTGCAATGTGTGATCAATTTCTCCCCCTTTGACAATGTATTCAGCAAGGATCAAAAGAGAAATTTTAATTGTTATGAGCATATTATAATATATACATATAAAACAAAGCTCATCCAAATTCATACTATCAAGTAACTTACACTATCACATCAATGAGATACATAAAGTAGTGTAAGCCATGCTAGAGATCAGGTGTGATTTTCATGTTAAGCAAGTCATGATCTGTGACACCCGGTTTCCGGAAAATGAACCAAGTGCAGTATATGTGTGCCAAGGATGTTCAACACACATACACAAGTGCATCACAAACGATATACATAAAATTACCACAAGACGAGATTAATTATCCACTTTTATTACACAATCCATAATATCCTCGAATACAAGCTCTAATGAATATTAATGACAAGTTTGAACTAATGCAATGAAAATAAACTAATTAAGCAGCTATACAGCTAAGCAAACTAAGCATAGGGGAATATATGCGCAGCTCCAAACATTCCACGGGCAAGCTGATGGCGGACACGATTTAGAACTCCACATTATCATTGTTATACTCCCAAATCTGACCTGCAACTGTTGGTGGGGGAATTGCAAGAGTGAGTATATGTCGTACTTAGCAAGTGTGGAAAGTATGACATGTAGTTGATACAAATGGCGAATATAATAATAGCTGAGTGTTCAAAAGTAAATTAAAACCTTTGGAAAGCAATATATATTATATGTATGTGAATTAAACCCATCATAACCCATGTAGTTATCATAATACCAGTCCATAATTCAATACCATCATCCGTATTCCAGATTTCACCGTTACCATTAACCATATCCATTGTCATATGCCATACCATAGCCTTCCCAAAAACCATCCCAATACCATGTTCCCTCTAATCATGGAAGTTGTCCAGGTGCTCATAGCCGGAAGAACGTCTATCATGATAGTTTCTGACAACTTGCTGTTATGAGTCAAAAACATTCAAAGTTTACCTTCGGAGCTTCAAATTTTTTCCTCTGGACCTTCTATTGTTACCTCCAGACCTTCTGTTTTTGCCTCCGGAGCTACTGATTTTTGTGCTACACAAGTAACACCTTATAGGTCAGTAGTTAAGAACAAAAAATCTTAAACTTTAACTCGTAACCTACTGTTTTATATCAGCTATTGCGTGTTGTTCCTACTGGACGTCGTGTGACTCAGTATTGGATTCCTAAATGTCTGTTGACTAACCCCCAGTATTGAGTCATTGACTTATTGTGCTTCTATGTAGGCTACACGCTTGAGGAAGGAGAACATTTGGATTGTGGATTCAGGTTGCTCACGCCACATGACCGGTAACAAAGAGTGGTTCTCCTCTCTCTCTTTTGTGTCATGTGTAGAGAATGTTACTTTGCCGATAATTATTGAACTCCTATAATTGCTAAGGATTCGGTTAGAGTAAATGATCACTACACATTGAAGGATGTGGCACTTGTCAAAAATTTGAAATACAACTTGCTTTCTGTTTCACAATTGCTAGACTGGAAATTATTTCAATAAAAATTGCTGCAAAGTTGTAGGTTCAAATAGTGAGCTTATTTTTAACATGTCTCGGTTTGGAAGTGTTTTTAAAGCTGATTTTGATATGTCTTGTTCTAAGCATAGGTATCTAGTTGCTAATGATTCAAAAGACTTATATTTTTGGCATCGTAGACTTTGTCAAGTAGGCTTTGATCATCTCACGCGTGTTAGTGCTCTTGATCGCATACGTGGGTTGCCTAAGCTTAAAGAGGATAAAGAAATTGTGTGCTCTTCTTTTAGATATGCTAAGATGGTTGCAGGTTCATATGCTCCTCTCACAATAACCATGACAACTGAACCGGGTCAACTTTTGCACCTTGACTCCGTAGGACCTTCACGTGTTCAATCCTTCGGAGGTAAATGGTATGTTCTTGTGATTGTTGATGATTTTTCTATATACTCTTGGGTTTACATTATGGCATCTAAGAATGAAGCTTTTAGTCACTTTAGAACATTATTTCTTAGATTATCAATTGATCACAAGAATCTTTAAAAGCAACTAGAAGTGATAACAGAACTAAATTTAAAAATCAATTGTTTGATCACTTTTGTGCTGAAAATGGAATAGATCATAAATTTTCTTCACCATATGTACCTCAACAAAACGGTGTTGTAGAGAGAAAGAACAAAACCTTAGTTGAGATGGCTAGGACTATGCTTGATGAATATCAAACTCCTAGGAAATTTTGGGCTAATGTAATTGCAACCACTTGTTATGTCTCAAATCGTGTTTTCTTGCGTGCTAAGCTAGGAAAAACACCATATGAGCTACAGTTTGTACATGGGCCTAGTGTTACACACTTTCGCGTCTTTGGTTGCAAATGCTTTGTTAAGAAATATGGTAATCTTGATAAATTTGAAGCTAGATCTGTTGATGACATGTTTCTTAGTTATCCATCTCATACTAGAGGCTATCGTGTGCTTTTACATGACACTAACAAAATTGTGAAGACTTGTGAGGTGTCTTTTGATGAAGCTAGCCCAGGTACTAGCTCAAATATTGTAGGTCCGGATCCATATCCATAGGGGGAGAGTATTTTCATTGAAGATGAGGAGGAAGAGGTGTTGCTGCCCCAAAATTCAGCAGCTAATGACCTTCTTCCAGCTCCTGATTTTGATTCACAACCAGCACTGACGACCACCATTGCTGGTCCAGATCGTCCTCGAGTCACAAGCTCATCGATTTGTGATGAACATGAAGAAGAAGAAGCTTGTGAAGTGTTCACTCCTCTTCGGGTCCTCAAAAATCATCCTCCACGACAAATTTTTGGAAGCTTGCATGAACGAATCACACGGTCTAGGTTTTACGATCCAAACTCTCACACTCATTCTTCTTTTGTTGCTTCTTTTGAACCCAAAGATATATCACACGCACTTACCAATGAATCTTGGATTATTTCCATGCAAGAAGAGTTAGAAAATCTTGAAAGAAATAATGTTTGGAAACTTGTACCTCCACCTCAAGGTCACACATTAATTGTAACTAAATGTGTGTTTAAAAATAAACAAAGTGAGGATGGGCTTGTGGTTAGGAATAAGGATAGGTTGGTTGCTCAAGGTTTCGCACAAGTTGAAGGTCTAGATTTTGATAGAACTTTTGTTCTTGTTGCTAGATTAGAAGCCATAAGAATTTTGTTAGCTTTTGTTGCATCTAAAGGTTTCAAGTTATATCAAATGGATGTTAAAAGTGCTTTTCTTAATGGCTACATAGATGAGGATGTTTATGTCAAGCAACCACCAGGTTTTGAAAATCCAAATTTTCCCAATCATGTTTACTAACTGTCCAAAGCCTTGTATGGTCTTAGACAAGCCCTTAGAGCATGGTATGATAGGTTAAAAACTTCCTTACTTGAAAAGGGGTTTACCATGGGCAAGGTTGATAAAACTCTTTTTGTGCTTAAGCATGTCAATGACTCATTATTCGTTCAAGTGTATGCGGATGATATTATCTCCGATTGTGCTTCTCATGATCTCATGTCCAAGTTTTCAGCTATGATGAGTTTAGAATTTGAGATGAGTATGATGGGAGAACTCACATACTTTTTGGGACTGCAAATCAAGCAAATCAAGGAAGGTACCTTTGTGCATCAAACGAAGTATACAAGGGACCTTCTCAAGCGCTTCAACATGGAAAAAAGCAAGCCTCTTCTGACACCAATGGGAACAACATCAACACTTGAATTTGATGAATATGGTGAACCCGTGAATCAAAAAGAATATAGAAGCATGATCGGATCACTTGTGTACCTCATGACATAAAGACTGGACATATAATTCAGCGTATGTCTTTGTGCATGGTTTCAAGCTTCCCTACGTGCTTCACATCGTCAAGACATCAAAAGAATTCTCAGGTACATACATGGAACTCAAGAATTTGGCATTTTTCTTCCTTCTTCCTCAACTGTTACTTTGAAAGCTTTTTCAGATGCTAATTTTGGAGGTTGTAAGATCGATAGGAAAAGTACTTTCAGTTCTTGTCATTTTCTTGGTAATTCACTTGTTGCTTGGTCCTCTAGAAAACAAAACTCAGTTGCACAATCCACAGCCAAACCTGAATATGTAGTTGCTGCTAGTGCTTGCTCACAAATTCTTTGGATTGTTCAAACACTTAAGGACTATGGGGTTGATCTAGATAGTGTTTCATTGTTTTGTGATAACACTAGTGCAATTTGCATTGCTAAAAATCCCGTGCAACATTCTAGAACAAAACACATTGACGTCAGGTATCACTTTCTCCGTGATAATGTTTAAAAAGGAAACATTGTGCTTCACCATGTAGATACCGAACAAAAATTGGCTAACTTTTTTACAAAACCTTTGGATTTCATTCATTTTTTTCATTCGTAGTGAAATAGGGTTTATGCATCCTCATGGCTTAAATTGAGGGGGGGGTTTGAAACTTGGGAAATCTATGTGTGAATCTGAATTAAAAATAATATGAGCATAGAATTTCATACATATATGACTTTGTGATTCCTTTTACATGCTAAAAGTTCTCACTACATTACTCGTGTTTTACATTTTGTAGTTTTTGCCATGACTAGTAATTGGAATAATTACTTACACTAAATCTGGTCATGATCGAACTTTCCTGCTGTTTTGAACTTATTGCGTGCTCACAGGTGCTTTTAATCTTAAAGAATTAATCAAGTAATCAACTCAGATGTTGAGTTTTTATGATCAAATGAAAAATTGAGAACAAATCAAGAGAATATGCATGCATCGCACATCTTGTTTTGATATGGCTTATCATTGCACCTAGATATGAACTTAAAAGAAGTTGTGTATGACTAAAACCATGTCCTTAAACTTCTGATTGTCGAATGAAATAGGCTTGGATTGGTTGGTTAGAATAAGGCTGATGCGGCATATAACCTCTTGCAAATATTATATGATCAAAATTTGAGCTTCAAATGATATTGAAAAAATAAAAATACAGCAACAAATGTCATGCTTTTATGTTTTGAAATAGTTAAGTTTTTTAGATCATGTAACACCCTCATTTTCATTCATCATGCACTACATCCATCATTAAATATGTTTAACACTAAGCAACATAAAAAGGAATAAGTTTAAAATGAATTAGAAACAAAACTGCACTTAAGAATTCTGGGACGTGCGGAATAGTCTATTTTTTGTGCGGACTAGTCTGATTTCTCTCTGACTTCCATCGGACTTGTCTGTTTTGCTACGGACTAGTCTATTTTTCTCTCTGGACACTTTTGGACGTGTCCGGTCCATTGCGGACTAGTACGGTATTCTAAATCCTCGAAAATTTTGCTAAGTCCCTGGACTTGTCCAGACATGTCTGGTATTCCAGTGGACTTGTCTGTTTTCTCCTCTGACTAAAGCCAGACTTGTCCTATTTTGGCCAGACTTGTCTGTCTTTCCTCTCTGGATAAGTCCGGACTTGTCCAATGTCCAGTCCGAACTCGTCTAATATCTCCCTGACTAACTTCGGACTAGTCCGGCCCTTTTTGGACTTGTCTGATAAATCGCGACTCCGAATTGATCTTTTGTTTCACGACTTTTTTCTTGGGTTTTACATTAAGTGGGTCTAGGGACGTCGTGCCTAACTCTTTTAGAGCTCATGTGGGACTCCAAACCAACCCCTACTCATCTCAAACTCAAAATCCACCCAACCCTAGCCCTCCACCTCTAAATAAACAACCCCACCCCTTGGCTCTATTTGCAACTTTTCAACCACACCCAAACCCTAGCTCGTGAATAGCCACCACCAAGGAGGGAAAAGGAGATCTAGAGCAAGAATAAGAAGAGGAGGAAACGAAAGAGGGTCAAGATCTCCATCAAGTTTTTAATTTTCATCAGTGATTCACCATCAAGTTCTTCATCAACCCTAGATCGTCAAGATCCAAGTGTTGCCTCGAATACCCTTGATTCTTTGGAGTCTTAGACACCTTGTATACCTTCTACTTCCTCTTTCTCACGTGAATTCAACCCCATTCTCCAAATTCACGTCGATCTAAAAAACCCTAGTTTGCTAATTTTGCGAAGTGCGGACTAGTCTGGTCCCTAGCGGAATAGTCCGATTTTCCTGGCTAAATTGTGTTGAATTAATTCTAAGATTAGATCGAATCAACTCCCAACCTGTGTAGACTTGTTAATAACCATTAGAACTAGTTTGTAAACATTAAAAGCAACCCATTAACTAGTTTTACTTCGCATTTGCATTAATCATGCATGGCATGTCATACTGAGTAATATATGTGCATCTATTGACGGTAATGTTTGTTTGTTTGATCGTTGCACGGTTTAGATGGATTTTCGCTAGAGAGCGTTGCAGAGGACCTCCAACACCAAGAGTTTGAAGGCTTTGACCCAAACCAATCTCAAGAGCAAGGCAAGTGTCCTTGAACAATTGATCCTGTTTTTTTAAATAAATGTTTTGTTTGCAAAACTTCATGTTGTGTTAGATTGATGGAAATCCTATGATAGGAAGTTTACTAGCTTTGTTTAACCACCCTTGTCACCTGGAATCTATGGTAGACAATCAGGAAGGGCTTTTTACCTTTTTGTCTTGCTTAATTAATTGGGATGGGAGAACAATTATATCATTTTATTATGCATTTATGAGATTATGGTTAATATGAACTAGTTAATTTGATATGGTAATGGGTGATCTAAGCAAGCCTGGTATGTGGATGGGATGGATGTTATGGTGGTTTGCTTGCTTTAGATCTAAGGACTGGTTCATGCGAGAATAAGCCAGGACTACAGTGCCACTATGATGCCAAGTATAGGTGCATCATAGCTGATTAATTAGGGCTTTGCCAGTGCTGTTTGGACCATTAAGGATGCTCGGGGAAGGGGTAGTCGAATTGGGTTTGTTGATGATTGGTGGGACTACTCTGGGATCCGAATGGCTCAAGAGGGGGCCCTTGGTTGAAGATGTGCTCAGTTGGAGACATCGCCACTGGTGAAACCTCAGTGTGGTCTAAATAGGCTAGTAATCCCTTTGTAAAGGCTATTTTGTGATCTCTTGGCCACACACCAACGAAATTGTGTAATGTGACCGACGGGTCATAGGCATAAGCGAGGTTCTTAGTCACTGAAACGTGATGAAATCACAAACACGTGGGTAAAGTGGTACAAACTCTGCAGAGTCTTAAAAACTATCATGATATCCATGCTCTCGATTATGAGCACTTGGACAACTTCAATGATTAGAGGGAACTTGGTATTGGGATGGTTTTTGGGAAGGCTATGGTATGGTTTATAACAATGGATATGGTTAATGGTAATGGTGAAATCTGGAATATGGATGATGCTATTGAGTTATGGACTGGTATTATGATAACTACATGGGTTATGATGTGTTTAATTCACATACATATAATATATATATATATATATTGCTTTTCAAATGTTTTAATGTACTTTTCAGCACTCAGCCATTATTATATATGTAATTTTGTGACGCCCGGTTCCAAAAAACTGAACCAAGCTAACGCATATGTGTGCCCAGGATGCTCAACACAGATACACGAGTGCAATCACAAAAGAGTATACAGATAATTACCACAGAACAAGATTAATTAACCAAATTTCATTACACAAACCAGATTATCCTCGAATACAAGCTCTAATGAATATTAACGACAAGTTCAACTAATGCAGCAGAAATAAACTAATTAAGCAACTAAGCAAACTAAGCAAAAGGGATAGCGCAGCTCCATGCAACACCACAGGCAAAGCTGGCGGTAGACACGGCCTAGAACTCCGCATTATCGCCATTAAACTCACAATCCTAACCTGCAACTGTTGGGGGGGGGGGGGATTGCAAGAGTGAGTACATATCGTACTCAGCAAGTGTGGAAAGTATGACATGTGGCTGATTCAAATGAAGACAATAATAATGGCAATGTGCTGAAAAGTACAGTAAAACATTTGAAAAGCAATATATTATATGTATGTGAAGTAAACCCATCATAATCATAAATAATATCATAATACCAGTCCGTAATTCACCATCCTCATCAATAATTCCAGATTTCACCATGGCCAATAACCATATTCAATACCAGAAATAAATCCATAACCATCCATAACCATCACCATAACCATTACCATAAACATTATAATAACCAAATTCCAATTTCCCTCTAATCATGGAAGTTGTCCAGGTGCTCATAACCGGGAGCACGGCTATCATGATAGTTTTAATTAACTCTGCAGAGTTTGTACCTCTTTACCCACGTGTTCATGATTTCATCACCTTTCGGCGACTAAGAATCTCCCTTATGCCCATGACCCGTCAGTCATGTTACACACTTCCGTTGGTGTGTGGCCAAGAGATCACAAAATAGCCTTTACAAAGGGATTACTAGCCTATTTAGACCCCACTGAGGTTTCACCGGTGGCGATGCCTCCAACTGAGCACATCTTCAACCAAGGGCCCCCTCTTGAGCCATTCGGATCCCAAGGTAGTCCCACCAATCATCAACAAACCCAATCCGACTACCCCTTCCCCGAGCAGCCACAATGGTCCAAGCAGCACTAGCAAAGCCCTAATTAATCAGCTACGCCGCACCCATACTTGGCCTTGTGGTAGCACTGTAGTCCTGGCTTATTCTCGCATGAACCGGTCCTTAGATCTAAAGCAAGCAAACCACCATAACATCCAACCCATCCACATACCAGGCTTGCTTAGATCACCCATTACCATACCATATTTAACCAGTTCAAGTTAACCATAATCTCATCCATGCATAATTAAATTGAGTGGTATAGTTATTCCCATCCCAGTTGATTAAGCGAAGCAAAAGGTAAAAAGTCCATCCCGACGCTCTACCATAAATTCTAGGTGACAACGGTGGTTTAGCAAGTCTAGTAAACTTCCTACCATAGGATTCCCATCAATTTGACACAACATGCAATTTTATAAACAAAACATTTATTTTAAAGACAGGATCAATCTGCTTCATGGACACTTGCCTTGCTCCGGCGGATAGGGTTGCTCAAGCGCTTCGAAGTCTTGGTTCTGAAAATCCTCGTACACGATCTCTTGAGAACTTCCCTCTACTCGTGATCACACATACAAGAAAATACATACAAATCAACATGATGAACACACATTTATCAACATGCGATGATATGCATGCATGCAAAGATCAATCATTAATTAACTATGGTTGTTTAATAATTAGATGCAACTAGTTCATACGTGTTCATACGATTTTATGGGAGTTTTAGCAAGGATTAATGCTGCTGAAAATAAAAAGACGATGCAACTAAAATCAATTTACGTCTATTAGATCTAATACGTCGCTAAAATTCGCATCGGAAAAACGAATCCTACCGTAGATGTGATGGCTTCAAAGATCGCGCAACGAAGGCAATGCGTAGACGAAGTGGATGGCGCAAGATCCTTCGGCGGCACGACGACGACGACGATCTCCGGTGGACAACAGCACCCTCATCTTTTTCTTCCTCTTCTTCCCCTCTTTTTTTCTTCCTTTTCTTCCCCTGGCGGCGCAGCCTCTGGTCCCTTTTTTTTCCTCTAGCGGCGGCTAGGGCTTATCGGGCGTCTCTGGCGGCGCTGCAGTTTCTGGGGTCGTTGGAATTATGTAGCCCCTACGGTCCCTTATTTATAGGCGGCGGCAGTGATAGGGCACGCGACCGATCGATTCCCGATCGGCCACGGACCCCCGTGGCGCACGACCCTCTCGGCCAGGACGCGGGAGCGCGGGGGCGCGAGCGGCACCGGCCGGCTCGGGCACGGGGCGTAGGGCGCGTGGAGCTGCTCGGGATCGGGCGAGCGGGAGCGCGCGCGTGCGGGGCCCAGACGCGCGCGCGGTGCGCTGAGGCGCGGGGGTGCCCGCTGGCTGGGCCGGTTCGGCCTGGCCAGCGGCGATGATTTTTTTCCTTTTCCTTTTTTCTTTATATATATATATACTTTATTTTTATTATTATTATATTATTTATTTATTTTATTTATCTTATTCATTTTATTTTTTGTATATATTTATTATTATATATAATTTATTTATATATATTTCTTTTTATATATTATTATTATTTTTATATTTATTCCCTAATACATGTTTTACACTATTATTTATTATTTTTCTTCTTCTTTTGCTACATCATATATGCATGTTTTATCTTTTATTATCTTTCTTTTACTCTATTAATGTTTAATGCATGAACATGTATGAAATGCATGATGCGAAAATTGAGGGTGTTACAAACTTACCCCCCTTAAAGTGAATCTCGCCCTCGAGATTCGATAGCGTGGAGAAAAGATGAGGGAATTCTGCCTTCAGGTCTTCTTCACGTTCCCATGTAGCTTCGGCTTCCGTATGGTGTTTCCATTGCACTTTGCACCAACGGATCCTCTTATTCCTCGTGACCCTTTCCTTCACGTCCAAGATCTTGATAGGTTGCTCGACATAGGACAAATCCTCCTGAAGTTCTAACTCGTCCATCGGCACTTATTCTTCCGGCACCCTGAGACACTTCTTGAGTTGGGAAACATGAAACACATCCTGTATGTCTGAAAGATGAGCTGGCATCTCCAACTTATACGCTACTTCTCCTCTTTTGTCCAAAATCTTGAATGGTCCAATATAGCGAGGTGCGAGCTTTCCTCTTATGTTAAACCTCTTATGACCTCTCATAGGTGACACCTTGAGGTAAACAAAATCTCATATTTCAAAGGCTAATTTCCTTCTCCTATTGTCCGCATAGCCTTTTTGTCTTGATTGGGTAGCCCTCAAGTTTTCACGAATTATCTGGACTTGCTTTTCGGCTTCTTGCAACACATCCGGACCAAATACTTGATTCTCTCATGACTCATTCCAAAACAAAGGTGTCCTACACTTCCTTCCGTATAGTGCTTCATAGGGTGACATTTTCAAGCTGGCTTGGTAACTATTGTTGTATGAAAATTCTGCATATGGCAAGCTTTTGTCCCAACTTTTCCCATGCTTCAAAGCACAAGCTCTTAACATGTCTTCCAAAATCTGACTGGTCCTCTCGGTTTGTCCATCCGTTTGAGGATGATATGCTGAACTAAAATTCAACCTCGTTCCCAAAGCTTCATGCAATTTTTGCCAAAATCTGGAGGTAAATTGAGAACCTCTATCCGAGACTATCTTCTTCGGTACTCCGTGTCGACACACAATATGCTCCATGTATATTTCGGCCAATTGTGCAGCTGTATACTTGGTCTTCACAGGGACAAAATGAGCCGACTTGGTTAAGCGATCCACAATTACCCAAATTGAGTCATACCCAGACTGAGTACGTAGTAACCAAACTATGAAGTCCATTCCAATTTCTTCCCACTTCCATTCCGGAATCTTTAATGGTTGCAATACTCCGGCTGGCCTTTGATGTTCTGCCTTGACTCGTTGGCACACATCACACAATGCTACATATTCAGCTATGTCTTTCTTCATGCTATCCCACCAATAGCAAGTCTTCAAGTCTTTGTACATCTTTGTACAACCAGGGTGAATTGAGTAAGGCGAGTCATGTGCCTCCTTTAATATTGTCTCCCGAATATGCTTTACATTAGGCACAACGATCCTCTTTCCAAGCCATAAGGTACCATGTTCGTCTTCATCAAATCTGAATTCTCTCCCTTCCTCGATCCTTTCCTTGATTTCCTTGATCTCTTCATCTGCGGTTTGGGCCTCTCGAATTTCTTGCTCCAAGGTTGGGTTTAACTCCATCATCTCTGTCTCATTTACAAGCCCGAGGTTCAACCGTTCAAACTCCTTACATAACTCGAATGGTAACTCTCGAACCGTGAGTTGATGACTTACTCCTTTTCTACTCAAAGCATCGGCCACTACATTGGCTTTTCTCGGATGATAGTTGATCCCCAAATCATAATCTTTGATGAGCTCCAACCATCTTCATTGCCTTAAGTTCAGATCCGTTTGTGTGAAAATATACTTCAAACTCTTATGATCCGTGTAAATTTCACACCTATGTCCCAGAATATAGAGTCTTCAAATCTTCAATGCGTGTACCATGGCTGCTAGTTCAAGATCATGTGTGGGGTAATTCTGCTCATGTTTCTTCAATTGTCTTGATGCATAGGCGACCACTTGACCTTCTTGCATCAATACACACCCAAGTCCTTGTCTTGATGCATCACAATAGATGTCGAAACTCTTGCTTACATCCGGCAATACAAAAACTGGGGCTGTTGTCAACCTCTTCTTCAACTCCTCAATGTCGTCCTAGCAAGATAGAGTCCATTTGAGAAGCTTTCCCTTTGTTAGCAACTCAGTCATGCGCTTCACTACGTTGGAGTAGTCCTTGATGATTGGTTAGCTTTGATATTTATTGTGATGCATCAACTCCAATGCTAACTTCCTTATCACCTGTCGATTGCTTTGTCCTTGTGGCATATTGGACCACTCCATTATGCTTCCGTAGTCAATCCATTCCAAGCGTCATGTCCGATCCTTATGAATCCAAAACAATAAGGTTGGCGGAGAAGTCTACCCCCCTTATTCTAAGGCTTACTTTTGGACATACTATATTTGTCCTCATCTCTCCTCCAGGAGACTTAACCAATAGAGTAAACTTCATATGAGATATAGGCAAACTATACTTGGCAACATACTTCGATGCAATGAATGAATGTGATGCTCCAGAATCAAATAACATAGTCACGGGGTTGGAGTTGGCGAGAAACATACCAATGACCACGTCATCCGCTTGTTGAGCATCCTCCGTAGAGATATGGTTCACGTTGCCACGAGCAAAATTCTGCTGTCCATGGCTTCCTTGTGGTTGTCCTCCATTGGGTCTTAGGTTTTGCCTCGGCGCATTGCTTCCTTGACCAAGGCCTGACTTAGGACATTGATGTGCAAAGTGTCCAGCTTCTCCACAAGTATAACACTTCTTAACTCCACCAGAATTATTGGGACGAGCTTGGTTTTGAACATTGGCTCCAGGAAAATCAGCACGAGGCGCATAAGGCATCGGAGGCCTAGGTGCTTGCATGACAGGGCGCTGCTGCACAAACTGAGTTGGGCGTGGTGCATAACCAGGGCGCTGAGTAGGAATAGAGGAGCTGTAATGAGGCGCATTGGGCGGCGCAAAGCGAGGGCGCACATTACTTCCTTGTTGCTGTCCTTAATATGGCACCTTCCTCTTGATTTCTTGCTCCATCTCACGGATCTTGTTCTCAACCACAATTGCTTTGTTCACAAGCTTCTGGAAGTTGGCATAGTCACAATTGAGCAATTGCACTTGGATCTCATTGTTGAGGCCTCTCATAAACAAATATTGCTTCCGGCTGTCCCTGCTCACATCTTCAGGCGCGTACCTTGAGAGTTGAGTGAATTTATTAAGATATTCACTCACGCTTGACCTTCCTTGCCTTAAGTTCTCAAATTCTTGCCTCTTCAAGATCATAACACCTTCCGACACGTAATGAGAACAGAAACTCTCCTTGAATTCCGCCCAGGTGATCCTCTCTTGATCCTCATGAGTATTGCAATAAGCATCCCACCAATCCGCAGCTGCTCCAACTAGTTGATGAGAAGCAAACAAGACCTTCTCCCGGTCATTGCATTGGACAATAGCTAGCTTCTTTTCCACGGACTTGAGCCAATCATCAGCATCCATAGGGTCAGCAGCTTGAGCAAAGGTTGGCGGCCTAGTGCTCATAAACTCTCCCAACCGGTTATGAGGAGGAGGGGGTGGCGGTGGAGGCATGTGTGGCTAATTGTTGATATTGCAGCTGTCCCATGGTCTGTATCATGGTCTGCATGAGCTGGTTTTGCATAGCCAATAGTTGCTCAATATTGATGGCTCCATGAGCAGGTCCTTGTCTGTTGTTGTTCTGAGGTACTCCATGGTTCTCCTCCTCGTCATTGACATCCCTCTGGTTGCGAGTCCTCACCATCTGAAGGAGGGCAATAGGTAAGATTTTAGAAACGTCCACAACTCTATGCATCAAGGGATATGAAGCCAACCAACTAGCTATACTAGCCTAGGTGGACATGGCAATGCTAAAGCATCCCAAAATCCTCTATTAAGCACACAAGCAAACAATATATATAGCAAACAACACTTCAGGCAAAACACATCGATTCCTGAGTGCTCCTATGTGCTCTAAAGTGTCCATTCTATCTAGGCTGCATCCTGCGGTCAACCTCGCTCTGATACCAATCTGTGATGCCCGGTTCCGAAAACTGAACTAAGCTAACGCATATGTGTGCCCAGGATGTTCAACACACATACACAAGTGCAATCAAAAAATAGTATACAGATAATTACCACAGAACAAGATTAATTAACCAAATTTTATTACACAAACCAGATTATCCTCGAATACAAGCTCTAATGAATATTAACGACAAGTTCAACTAATGCAGGGGAAATAAACTAATTAAGCAACTAAGCAAACTAAGCAAAAGGGATAGCGCAGCTCCATGCAACACCACAGGCAAAGCTGACGGTAGACACGGCCTAGAACTCCGCATTATCGCCATTAAACTCATAATCCTGACCTACAACTGTTGGGGGGGGGGGGGGGATTGCAAGTGTGAGTACATGTCGTACTCAGCAAGTGTGGAAAGTATGACATGTGGCTGATTCAAATGACGACAATAATAATGGAAAAGAGCTGAAAAGTACAGTAAAACATTTGAAAAGCAATATATTATATGTATGTGAAGTAAACCCATCATAATCATAAATAATATCATAATACCAGTCCGTAATTCACCATCCTCATC
The DNA here is from genome assembly GCA_036927565.1 of Tuctoria greenei. NCBI lineage: Eukaryota > Viridiplantae > Streptophyta > Magnoliopsida > Poales > Poaceae > Tuctoria > Tuctoria greenei. Next base: position 128,075,086 of record JAYESD010000007.1, on the reverse strand, counting down.
AATAATTTCAGATTCCACCATTGCCAATAACCATATTAAATACTAGAAATAAATCCATAACCATCCATAACCATCACCATAACCATTACCATAACCATTACAATAACCAAATTCCAATTTCCCTCTAATCATGAAAGTTGTCTAGGTGCTCATAACCGGGAGCACGGCTATCATGATAGTTTTAATTAACTCTGCAGAGTTTGTACCTCTTTACCCACGTGTTCGTGATTTCATCACCTTTCAGCGACTAAGAATCTCCCTTATGCCCATGACCCGTCAGTCATATTACACACTTCCGTTGGTTTGTGGCCAAGAGATCACAAAATAGCCTTTACAAAGGGATTACTAGCCTATTTAGACCCCACTGAGGTTTCACTGGTGGCGATGCCTCCAACTGAGCACATCTTCAACCAAGGGCCCCCTCTTGAGCCATTCGGATCCCAGGGTAGTCCCACCAATCATCAACAAACCCAATCCGACTACCCCTTCCCCGAGCATCCACAATGGTCCAAACAGCACTATCAAAGCCCTAATTAATTAGCTACGCCGCACCCATACTTGGCCTCGTGGTTGCACTGTAGTCCTGGCTCATTCTCGCATGATCCGGTCCTTAGATCTAAAGCACACCATAACATCCAACCCATCCACATACCAGGATTGCTTAGATCACCCATTACCATACCATATTTAACCAGTTCATGTTAACCATAATCTCATCCATGCATAATTAAATTGAGTGGTATAATTATTCCCATCCCAGTTGATTAAGCGAAGCAAAAGGTAAAAAGTCCATCCCGATGCTCTACCATAAATTCCAGGTGACAAGGGTGGTTTAGCAAGTCTAGTAAACTTCCTACCATAGGATTCCCATCATATTGACACAGCATGCAGTTTTATAAACAAAACATTTATTTTAAAGACAGGATCAATATGCTTCAAGGACACTTGCCTTGCTCCGGCGGATAGGGTTGCTCAAGCGCTTTGAAGTCTTGGTTCTGAAAATCCTCGTACACGATCTCTTGAGCACTTCCCTCTACTCGTGATCACACATACAAGAAAATACATACAAATCAACATGATGCACACACATTAATCAACATGCGATGATATGCATGCATGCAAAGATCAATCATTAATTAACTATGGTTGTTTATTAATTAGATGCAACTAGTTCATACGTGTTCATATGAGTTTATGGGGGTTTTAGCGAGGATTAATGCTGCTTAAAATAAAAAGACGATGCAACTAAAATCAATTTATGTCTATTAGATCTAATACATCGCTAAAATTCGCATCGGAAAAACGAATCCTACCGTAGATGTGATGGCTTGGAAGATCGCGGAACGAAGCCAACGCGTAGACGAAGTGGATGGAGCAAGATCCTCCGGCGGCACGACGACGACGACGATCTCCGGTGGACGACGGCACCCTCCTCTTTTTCTTCCTCTTCTTCCCCTCTTTTTTTCTTCCTTTTCTTCCCCTGGCGGCGCAGCCTCTGGTCCCTTTTTTTCCTCTAGCGGCAGCTAGGGCTTATCGGGCATCTCTGGCGGCGCTGCAGTTTCTGGGTCATTGGAATTACGAAGCCCCTACGGTCCCTTATTTATAGGCGGCGGCAGGGACAGGGCACGCGACCGACCGATTCCCGATCGGCCACGGACCCCCAAGGCGCACGGCCCACTCGGCCAGGACGCGGGTGCGCGGGGGCGCAAGCGGCACCGGCCGGCTCGGGCACGGGGCGTCGGGCGCGTGGAGCTGCTCGGGATCGGGCGAGCGGGAGTGCGCGCGTGCGGCGCGGTGCGCTGAGGCGCGGGGGTGCCCGCTGGCTGGGCCGGTTCGGCCTGGCCAGCGGCGGTGATTTTTTTCCTTTTCCTTTTTTCTTTATATATATATATATATACTTTCTTTTTTATTATTATTATATTATTTATTTATTTTATTTATCTTATTCATTTTATTTTTTGTATATATTTATTATTATATATAATTTATTTATATATATTTCTTTTTATATATTATTATTTTTTTATATTTATTCCCTAATACATGTTTTACGCTATTATTTATTATTTTTTTTCTTCTTTTGCTACATCATATATGCATGTTTTATCTTTTATTATCTTTCTTTTACTCTATTAATGTTTAATGCATGAACATGTATGAAATGCATGATGCGAAAATTGAGGGTGTTACACATTTGTATCAGCTACGTGTCATACTTTCCACACTTGCTGAGTACGACATGTACTCACTCTTGCAATTCCCCCACCAACAGTTGCAGATCAGATTTGAGAGTATAACGATGATAATGCGGAGTTCTAGGCCTTGTATGCCATTAGCTTTGCCTGTGGAGTGTTTGGAGCTGCACATATATTCCCTTATGCTTAGTTTGCTTAGCTGCATAGTTGCTTAATTAGTTTATTTCTGCTGCATTAGTTCAAACTTGTCATTAATATTCATTAGAGCTTGTATTCGAGGATATTATGCATTGTGTAATATAAGTGGATAATTAATCTTGTCTTGTGGTATTTTTCTGTATATCGTTTGTGATGCACTTGTGTATGTGTGTTTAACGTAATGGGCACACATATACTCCACATGGTTCATTTTCCGGAACCGGGTGTCACAATTTGGTATTAGAGCCACAGGTTGACCGTAGGACACAACCTAGATAGAATGGACACTTTGGACCACATCGGAGCACTGAGGAATCAATGTGTTTTTTCTTGGTGTGTTGTTTGCTATATATTGTTTGCTTGTGTGCTTAATAGAGGATTTTGGGATGCTTTAGCATTGTCATGTCCACATAGGCTAGTATAGTTAGTTGTTTAGTTTCATATCCCTTGATGCATATAGTTGGGGATGTTTTCTAGATTCTTACCTATTGCTTTTCTTCAGATGGTGAGGACTCGCAACCAGAGGGATGCTAATGATAAGGAGGAGAATAATTGAGCACCTCAGAACAATAATGGACAAGGACCTGCCCCGGGAGCTATCAATATTGAGCAGCTTTTGGCTATGCAAAACCAGCTCATGCAGACCATGATACAGACTATGGGACAGCTGCAAGCTGGCAACAACCTCAACAATCAGCCCCACATGCCTCCACCGCCACCCCCACCGCCTCATAACTGGTTGGGAGAGTTTATGAGGACCAGGCCACCAAAATTTGCTCAAGCTGCCGACTCTATGGACGCCGATGATTGGCTCGAGTCTGTGGAGAAGAAGCTAGCTATTGTTCAATGCAGTGACCGGGAAAGAATGCTATTCGCTTCCCATCAACTAGTTGGGGCAGCTGCGGATTGGTGGGATTCACTATGCAATGCTCATGAGAACCAAGGAAGAATTACTTGGGCTGAGTTTAAGGAGAGCTTCCGTTCTCATTACATGTCGGAAGGTGTTATGATCTTAAATAGGCAAGAGTTTGAAAACTTGTGGCAAGGAAGATCGAGCGTGGGTGAATATCTCAATAAATTCACTCAACTTTCAAGGTATGCGCCTGAGGATGTTAGTCGGGACAGCCAGAAGCAATACTTGTTCATGAGGGACTTGAACAATGAAATCCAAGTGCAATTGTTGAATTGTGATTATGCCAACTTCCAGAAGCTTATGGACAAAGCAATTATGGTGCAGAACAAAGTCCATGAGATGGAACTAGATAACAAGAGGAAGGCGCCATATCAAGGACAACAACAAGGAAGTAATGTGCGCCCTCGCTTTGCACCACCCAATGCGCCATATTACAGCTCTTCTGCTCCTGCTCAGTGCCCTGGAATTACACCGCGCCCATCTCAATTTGTGCAGCAACGCCCTGTCATGCAAGTACCTAGGCCTCCAATGCCTTATGCACCTCGTGCCAACTTTCCTGGTGCAAACGTTCAGAATCAAGTCCGTCCAAATTCTGGTGCAGCAAAGAAGTGCTATACTTGTAGAGAAGCTGGACACTTTGCACATCAATGCCCCAAGTGAGGCCTTGATCTAGGAAGCAATGCGCCAAGACAGAACCCAAGACCGAATGGAGGACAGCCGCAAGGAAACCATGGAAAGGAGAATTTTGCTCGTGGCAACGTGAACCATGTCTCTATGGAGGAAGCTCAACAAGCAGATGACATGGTCATTGGTGTGTTTCTCACAAACTCCAACCCTGCGACTATGTTATTCGATTCTAGAGCATCACATTCATTCATTGCATCGAAGTATGTTGCCAAGTATAGTTTTCCTATCTCTCATATGAAGTATACCCTATTGGTTAAGTCTCCTGGAGGAGAGATGAGGACAAATATAGTATGTCCAAAAGTAAGCCTTAGAATAAGGGGGGTAGACTTCTTTGCCAACCTCGTTGTTTTAGATTCTAAAGGATTGGACATTATACTTGGTATGGACTAGTCGAGGAAGCACAATGGAGTCATCGAATGTGCCACAAAGACGGTGAAGTTGACAAACGAGGAGGGGATCACCATAGAATTTGAAGCATCTCAGCATGCACCGAAGCAATTGGAGTTGAATCACATGGACTGTGCCGCAATTGAGGAGATTCCAGTGGTGTGTGAATTCTTGGATGTTTTTCGGACGAGTTGCCAGGTATGCCGTCTGATTGAGATATTGAGTTTGTTGTTGAATTAATACCTGGAACTGCACCTATAGCTAAGAGGCCCTATAGGATGTCTCCTAAGGAATTAGCGGAGCTCAAGAAGCAAATTCAAGAGCAACTATAGAAGGGTTTTATTCACCCAAGCTCATCACCCTGGGGAGCACCCGTGTTGTTTGTGGACAAGAAGGATGGATCACAAATGATGTGTGTGGACTACTGAGCTCTCAACGAGGTGACCATCAAGAACAATTATACTTTGCCCCGCATGGAGGATTTGTTCGACCAAATGAAGGGTGTTTGTTTTTTCTCCAAGACTAATTTGAGGTCGGGATACATTCAAATAAAGATTAGACCATCGGATATACACAAGACAGCTTTCAGGACATGGTATGGATCTTATGAGTACACTGTGATGTCTTTTGGATTCACCAATGCACCTGTATAATTTATTTACCTCATGAATAAGGTCTTCATGGAGTACTTGATAAGTTCGTCGTGGTGTTTACTAATGACATTATGATGTACTCAAAGGATGAGAAGGAACATGAGGAACAATTGAGGCTTACGTTGCAGAAATTGAGAGAGCATCAATTGTATGCCAAGTTCAACAAGAGTAAGTTTTGGTTAAGGGAAGTGTCATTTTTGGGTCATATCATCTCAGGAGGAGTAACGGTTGATCCCAAAAAAGTAAGAGATGTGCTAAAATGGGAGCCACCGCAAAACGTAATGGAAATCAGGAGTTTTCTTGGGATGGCTGGATATTACTGTAGATTCATCAAGGACTTTTTTAAGATAGCCAAGCCAATGACGGAATTGCTAATGAACGGGAAGGCTTTCCAATGGACTCAAGATTGCCAAGAAAGTTTTGAGTAGTTGAAGAAGAGGTTAACCACAGCCCCAGTCTTGATAATATCGGATGTGAGCAAGAGTTTTGATATCTATTGTGACGCATCAAGACAAAGACTTGGATGTGTGCTCATGCAAGAAGGTCATGTGGTTGCATATGCATAGAGGCAATTGAAGAAGCATGAACAGAATTACCCAACGCATGATTTGAAACTTGCAGCTGTGGTACACACATTGAAGATTTGGAGACATATTCTTGGACATTGGTGTGAGATTTATACGGATCATAAGATTTTGAAGTATATTTTCACAAAAATGGATCTGCATTTGAGGCAACAAAGATGGTTGGAGCTTATCAAGGATTATGATGTGGGGATCAACTACCACCTAAGGAAGGCTAATGTCACACCCTATTTTATTAACCATAAAACCAGCTGCAAAATACATGTATGCCAGGATCAGTTTCACCATACATGTATGATAAAAAGTGATAAAAAGTTCTATATCGCATACAAACAACATTTATACCTTCCAAAGAGTTTTGAAATAGCAGCGGAAGAGGAAAAACTTTAGGGGAACCACAGGCAAATTGACTGGCAACAACGCGACCTATGCACCGTCTTCACTTGTCATTGTCCACATTAGATCTCTTCACTGAGCAGCATATCAAAAAAAAATACAACAAAGCAAGTGTGAGTACCATCCCGTGGTACTCAGCAAGTGTGGGAAATAAATGACATGAAGGCCAAATCAACGGAGAAGGTTGATAGTGGTTTAAGCACTAAAAATTAAACCTAACCTTAGCTTTCATCAGAAACCTACATCTAGGTGAGTAATCCCAACTGTAATAACAGTAATAGTAATTATAATAATATCAACATCAATTCCAAGCATTATCCCAACCATCATTCCAACCATTGACTAATTATGAATTTGACACCAAGCCGCTCTTGTCTGTGAGCACGGATGTCATGACAGTTTCCCAATCTCTACAGAGAATGTATCCTTTACCCACAAGCCGTGATTTCATACCCTGTTGCTAGGTGGACTAAGCAAACCTCCCTGATGCCCGTGACCCGTCGGTCACATTACATACTTCCGTAGGTGTGCGGCCAGGAGATCACTACGAGGTCTTTACAAAAGTCCTCCTGACTAGTAACCGGCCCTCTGAGGTTTCACTGCTCCGGCTCCTAGAGTCCATTTTACCTCTGCCAGGAGAAGCCCCCTCTTGAGCCATGCGGATCACAAGGCAGATACGCTGAACCAATTCCCCGCACTATCCAACTACCAGTACTAAATCGGGAGAGGCCTAATTAATTGACCAAGCTACCCCATACTCAGTCTTGTGGCGATATTGTATAGCTTAGTGGCTACTCCTTAAACCGGTCCTTAGAATCCAACAATGTTCAATCTCCAAATCCCGGGTCTCGTGCGTACTGCACCATACCATTCAAACCAACCCGTCGGATTCCTATTTACTACAATCCATTTCCAACATCATAATCAGAATCATAATAATAGGTCACGAGTAATAAGTATGGTCAATGTTTTCCCACCCAACTATTATGCATGGCTAAGCGTAAAGTAAATCCCATATACTACCCTTCTATAACCCAAGCGACAAGGTAATAGGGTAAAACAACAGGGCATAGCATAGGATTCATATTAATTAACATGCAGCTAACTAAACCCTTAAAAAGGTGCAAGATGGTCAAGGACACTTGCCTTTTATTGAATAGCTGCTCAGTCTCTTGATTGAACTCTTGCCTTCACCTCTTCATGTAGCTTCTTGATCGAGATACGAATGCGCGTACACTACCGTCAAAAGAGAAATAAAAATAATCAAGAACAGTACACCATACAAGCAATACAAATATTATGATTGAAACATGTTATGATTATGATTTAAATCAGCGTTATGAGTGATTTATTATTTTTCATCGCTAAAGAGATGCATTTATCATTTATTTTCCATTTTTAGAATTTATTTACAAGATAAAAACATTTTTAAAGAGTTTTCCATAGCCAAAATATATTTCATATGCATTTTATAAATTTTATTTCAGCATAAAAGATATTATAAATATTTTTCCTACTATTTTCATATTTATTCTCTATTTTTATAATATTTATTTATTGATAAGAACATTTTTATTAAATTTTCTATTGTTAAATATATTTTATATGAATTCTACAATTTATTTTAGTATAAAAAGATTTATAACCATTTTTTCTATATTTTCTATATTTATTTTACCACTTAAAAAAAATTTCTATGCACTAAATATATTTTTCCTACAATTTAATTATACTTATTGGAATTTTCCTATAAAAAAGTGATAATATAAAGTATAAAATAATTTCTCTAAAGTACAGAGGTTGTTTTGTAATTTTTCCATATAGTCAAAGGTTAAATGTAGTATTTTTTAAGATTCCAGGGGCCTCCATCAATATTTTATGTACTTAACCTAATTCCAAAAATATCTAAGGTCTAAAATGCGAAACAGAGAGCTTTGGGGGCCTATTCATATTTTTATACCAAAGTACAGGGGTCTATGTGTAAATATGTTTTTCCTTTTATATTTGCATTTATTTTGCTAAAGGAAAAGCCACAGATTAGGTCCATGGTTCCGTGGACCAAAGAATGGGGGTGTTGGCTCATGTCCATGGTGGACTGGGAGGCATACCTCTTCAGGTTGATCTAATCGTGGCCGTCCAAACGGATCCAAGGGACAGGGTGCGGCCACGTCGCCCCTGCTGTGGCCGGCGGCAGCCCTAGGAGGCCGATGGCGGCGCCATGGCCGGAGTTGGCCGGCGTCGCCCGATCTTGCGCTAGGGGCCGCTATTCTCGTCGGGGATTGATGCAAAATAAAGAGGAGGACAAGGCAAGCTCACCAAGGGGTCGCACGCACGGGGGGGGGGGGGGGGGGGGGGCGGAGTCGAGCGCTCGACGGCAGTACATGGCGAAGCTCCTTCAGCGCCGTCGGGGAGGCAGTCTGAGTGGCAGAACCTCGTCAAGGAGGCATCCTTCAGGGGAGGTGAGGCGTCATGGAGCTTGTATGTCCATTGGAGACGCCAGGGGCGGCCTCCCCATGCGGAGCATCAAGCTCGGTCGAAGGCGGCCATGGTGGGCTAGGGTTTGGTTGTGGGGTAAAGGAGAACGAGGGTTATGCGGCGAATTTATAGAGGGAGCGGTTGTGCCAGGTGGGGGGGGGGGGAGAGGGGCGCAGTACCTGGCCGGCGGTTGCCGCACGGCGCACGCGCGCGGGCGCGGGGTGAGCAAGAACAGGGAGGCGGCGGTTTGGGGAAGAAGCCCCTGATGGGCGGGGCCCGCAGGGCAGAGAGAGAGAAGGCGGTGGGCTGGATTTGCTGGGCCGGTGGGGAAGAGAGGTGGAGGGAGAGGGATTGGGCCGCGGGGTGGATGGCCCAGGTTGAGAGTAATTCCTTTTCCCTTTTTCTTTCTCTTTTCTTTTCTTTTGTTTCTTTTTGTTTCAATCCTTTTTTTTAGATTCAGTTGAATTTCACTATTGATTTGGAATTCATATTTTTAACTATGAACCCATTATCATATGTATAGATTTAATACATTTTTTATTGATAATATAATTATGATTTTGAGGAGAACATGATTACTTAAAAGGAAATAATAAGCAAACAAATTTTGTTTTGTGTAATTTGCTTTAAATTTTTCACATCCCCAAAATGGAAATTTTGGGGTGTGACAAATTACTCCCCTTAAACGGAATCTCGCACCGAGATTCTATAGTGTTGGAATGTAATGATCTATGTTTCGAAAAATTACCGTTGTTTTTCAAGTAATCTATCTTTGGTTCCATTTGTGCTTTAGGTGTCAACAATTTATTTTAAAATCTCCAAAGCTTAAGATGTTACACATACACAGAAGTCTAACACGATGAAATTCTTTTCAACAGTTTTAAGAGAGTACTTCATTATCACAGAAATGGGCAAGTTTTTATTAAAATTTTGTGTTTTTTATTTCTTAAAGCTTTTACTTATTGATTCATTACCAATACTATTACCACTCCGAATATGGTGCTACAAGGCCTCTTAGGGTGGTCTTTATCATTTTTATATTTTATTTTAATTGAAACATATTTCATCTAATAATTCTAATTTATATGTATATATTTTTTCACCTGATCACTCATGATAAAACATACCTAATTGATTTAGATTTAAAATGTTACCACACCATACCATACATTATTATTATTTTTCTTTTACTTTTGTTCCTATATTTTCAAATTTTACTTTTGCCAACATTCCTAATGTGGTTTTAAATTTAAATCTTTCACTCAAATATATTATTTTGACGAATACGTAAACTATATTATTATTAAATACTACTACCATTATTATTTATTTTACTTTTGAAAAATACAAGTGTTATAAGACCTACTAGAGTATTTGTTGTTCATTTCTTTATTTTATTTGAATTCAAACATGTTCTCTAGCAATTTTAATTATTACTTTTAATACATAAGTATTGCTGATGAAATATGTGCAATTTATGTAATTTACTATCACATATGAACAATTATGTTTTTTTTCTTCCATTCTCTATTTCATATTTTGAATTTGGTCAAAATTATCATCATGATTTTAATTTTATAGTCTTTCAATTAAATTCATTAGCATGATGAATGCGTATTACATTCATTATTATTATTATTATTATTATTATTATTATTATTATTATTATTTTATGTTCTTTTACATTCTTATTCTTCTTCTTATCAGTATTACTAATAAGGAGGAGAATAATTGAGCACCTCAGAACAACAATGGACAAGGACCTGCCCCGGGAGCTATCAATATTGAGCAGCTTTTGGCTATGCAAAACCAGCTCATGCAGACCATGATACAGACTATGGGACAGCTGCAAGCTGGCAACAACCTCAACAATCAGCCCCACATGCCTCCACCGCCACCCCCACCGCCTCATAACTGGTTGGGAGAGTTTATGAGGACCAGGCCACCAAAATTTGCTCAAGCTGCCGACTCTATGGACGCCGATGATTGGCTCGAGTCTGTGGAGAAGAAGCTAGCTATTGTTCAATGCAGTGACCGGGAAAGAATGCTATTCGCTTCCCATCAACTAGTTGGGGCAGCTGCGGATTGGTGGGATTCACTATGCAATGCTCATGAGAACCAAGGAAGAATTACTTGGGCTGAGTTTAAGGAGAGCTTCCGTTCTCATTACATGTCGGAAGGTGTTATGATCTTAAATAGGCAAGAGTTTGAAAACTTGTGGCAAGGAAGATCGAGCGTGGGTGAATATCTCAATAAATTCACTCAACTTTCAAGGTATGCGCCTGAGGATGTTAGTCGGGACAGCCAGAAGCAATACTTGTTCATGAGGGACTTGAACAATGAAATCCAAGTGCAATTGTTGAATTGTGATTATGCCAACTTCCAGAAGCTTATGGACAAAGCAATTATGGTGCAGAACAAAGTCCATGAGATGGAACTAGATAACAAGAGGAAGGCGCCATATCAAGGACAACAACAAGGAAGTAATGTGCGCCCTCGCTTTGCACCACCCAATGCGCCATATTACAGCTCTTCTGCTCCTGCTCAGTGCCCTGGAATTACACCGCGCCCATCTCAATTTGTGCAGCAACGCCCTGTCATGCAAGTACCTAGGCCTCCAATGCCTTATGCACCTCGTGCCAACTTTCCTGGTGCAAACGTTCAGAATCAAGTCCGTCCAAATTCTGGTGCAGCAAAGAAGTGCTATACTTGTAGAGAAGCTGGACACTTTGCACATCAATGCCCCAAGTGAGGCCTTGATCTAGGAAGCAATGCGCCAAGACAGAACCCAAGACCGAATGGAGGACAGCCGCAAGGAAACCATGGAAAGGAGAATTTTGCTCGTGGCAACGTGAACCATGTCTCTATGGAGGAAGCTCAACAAGCAGATGACATGGTCATTGGTGTGTTTCTCACAAACTCCAACCCTGCGACTATGTTATTCGATTCTAGAGCATCACATTCATTCATTGCATCGAAGTATGTTGCCAAGTATAGTTTTCCTATCTCTCATATGAAGTATACCCTATTGGTTAAGTCTCCTGGAGGAGAGATGAGGACAAATATAGTATGTCCAAAAGTAAGCCTTAGAATAAGGGGGGTAGACTTCTTTGCCAACCTCGTTGTTTTAGATTCTAAAGGATTGGACATTATACTTGGTATGGACTAGTCGAGGAAGCACAATGGAGTCATCGAATGTGCCACAAAGACGGTGAAGTTGACAAACGAGGAGGGGATCACCATAGAATTTGAAGCATCTCAGCATGCACCGAAGCAATTGGAGTTGAATCACATGGACTGTGCCGCAATTGAGGAGATTCCAGTGGTGTGTGAATTCTTGGATGTTTTTCGGACGAGTTGCCAGGTATGCCGTCTGATTGAGATATTGAGTTTGTTGTTGAATTAATACCTGGAACTGCACCTATAGCTAAGAGGCCCTATAGGATGTCTCCTAAGGAATTAGCGGAGCTCAAGAAGCAAATTCAAGAGCAACTATAGAAGGGTTTTATTCACCCAAGCTCATCACCCTGGGGAGCACCCGTGTTGTTTGTGGACAAGAAGGATGGATCACAAATGATGTGTGTGGACTACTGAGCTCTCAACGAGGTGACCATCAAGAACAATTATACTTTGCCCCGCATGGAGGATTTGTTCGACCAAATGAAGGGTGTTTGTTTTTTCTCCAAGACTAATTTGAGGTCGGGATACATTCAAATAAAGATTAGACCATCGGATATACACAAGACAGCTTTCAGGACATGGTATGGATCTTATGAGTACACTGTGATGTCTTTTGGATTCACCAATGCACCTGTATAATTTATTTACCTCATGAATAAGGTCTTCATGGAGTACTTGATAAGTTCGTCGTGGTGTTTACTAATGACATTATGATGTACTCAAAGGATGAGAAGGAACATGAGGAACAATTGAGGCTTACGTTGCAGAAATTGAGAGAGCATCAATTGTATGCCAAGTTCAACAAGAGTAAGTTTTGGTTAAGGGAAGTGTCATTTTTGGGTCATATCATCTCAGGAGGAGTAACGGTTGATCCCAAAAAAGTAAGAGATGTGCTAAAATGGGAGCCACCGCAAAACGTAATGGAAATCAGGAGTTTTCTTGGGATGGCTGGATATTACTGTAGATTCATCAAGGACTTTTTTAAGATAGCCAAGCCAATGACGGAATTGCTAATGAACGGGAAGGCTTTCCAATGGACTCAAGATTGCCAAGAAAGTTTTGAGTAGTTGAAGAAGAGGTTAACCACAGCCCCAGTCTTGATAATATCGGATGTGAGCAAGAGTTTTGATATCTATTGTGACGCATCAAGACAAAGACTTGGATGTGTGCTCATGCAAGAAGGTCATGTGGTTGCATATGCATAGAGGCAATTGAAGAAGCATGAACAGAATTACCCAACGCATGATTTGAAACATGAAGCTGTGGTACACACATTGAAGATTTGGAGACATATTCTTGGACATTGGTGTGAGATTTATACGGATCATAAGATTTTGAAGTATATTTTCACAAAAATGGATCTGCATTTGAGGCAACAAAGATGGTTGGAGCTTATCAAGGATTATGATGTGGGGATCAACTACCACCTAAGGAAGGCTAATGTCACACCCTATTTTATTAACCATAAAACCAGCTGCAAAATACATGTATGCCAGGATCAGTTTCACCATACATGTATGATAAAAAGTGATAAAAAGTTCTATATCGCATACAAACAACATTTATACCTTCCAAAGAGTTTTGAAATAGCAGCGGAAGAGGAAAAACTTTAGGGGAACCACAGGCAAATTGACTGGCAACAACGCGACCTATGCACCGTCTTCACTTGTCATTGTCCACATTAGATCTCTTCACTGAGCAGCATATCAAAAAAAATACAACAAAGCAAGTGTGAGTACCATCCCGTGGTACTCAGCAAGTGTGGGAAATAAATGACATGAAGGCCAAATCAACGGAGAAGGTTGATAGTGGTTTAAGCACTAAAAATTAAACCTAACCTTAGCTTTCATCAGAAACCTACATCTAGGTGAGTAATCCCAACTGTAATAACAGTAATAGTAATTATAATAATATCAACATCAATTCCAAGCATTATCCCAACCATCATTCCAACCATTGACTAATTATGAATTTGACACCAAGCCGCTCTTGTCTGTGAGCACGGATGTCATGACAGTTTCCCAATCTCTACAGAGAATGTATCCTTTACCCACAAGCCGTGATTTCATACCCTGTTGCTAGGTGGACTAAGCAAACCTCCCTGATGCCTGTGACCCGTCGGTCACATTACATACTTCCGTAGGTGTGCGGCCAGGAGATCACTACGAGGTCTTTACAAAAGTCCTCCTGACTAGTAACCGGCCCTCTGAGGTTTCACTGCTCCGGCTCCTAGAGTCCATTTTACCTCTGCCAGGAGAAGCCCCCTCTTGAGCCATGCGGATCACAAGGCAGATACGCTGAACCAATTCCCCGCACTATCCAACTACCAGTACTAAATCGGGAGAGGCCTAATTAATTGACCAAGCTACCCCATACTCAGTCTTGTGGCGATATTGTATAGCTTAGTGGCTACTCCTTAAACCGGTCCTTAGAATCCAACAATGTTCAATCTCCAAATCCCGGGTCTCGTGCGTACTGCACCATACCATTCAAACCAACCCGTCGGATTCCTATTTACTACAATCCATTTCCAACATCATAATCAGAATCATAATAATAGGTCACGAGTAATAAGTATGGTCAATGTTTTCCCACCCAACTATTATGCATGGCTAAGCGTAAAGTAAATCCCATATACTACCCTTCTATAACCCAAGCGACAAGGTAATAGGGTAAAACAACAGGGCATAGCATAGGATTCATATTAATTAACATGCAGCTAACTAAACCCTTAAAAAGGTGCAAGATGGTCAAGGACACTTGCCTTTTATTGAATAGCTGCTCAGTCTCTTGATTGAACTCTTGCCTTCACCTCTTCATGTAGCTTCTTGATCGAGATACGAATGCGCGTACACTACCGTCAAAAGAGAAATAAAAATAATCAAGAACAGTACACCATACAAGCAATACAAATATTATGATTGAAACATGTTATGATTATGATTTAAATCAGCGTTATGAGTGATTTATTATTTTTCATCGCTAAAGAGATGCATTTATCATTTATTTTCCATTTTTAGAATTTATTTACAAGATAAAAACATTTTTAAAGAGTTTTCCATAGCCAAAATATATTTCATATGCATTTTATAAATTTTATTTCAGCATAAAAGATATTATAAATATTTTTCCTACTATTTTCATATTTATTCTCTATTTTTATAATATTTATTTATTGATAAGAACATTTTTATTAAATTTTCTATTGTTAAATATATTTTATATGAATTCTACAATTTATTTTAGTATAAAAAGATTTATAACCATTTTTTCTATATTTTCTATATTTATTTTACCACTTAAAAAAAATTTCTATGCACTAAATATATTTTTCCTACAATTTAATTATACTTATTGGAATTTTCCTATAAAAAAGTGATAATATAAAGTATAAAATAATTTCTCTAAAGTACAGAGGTTGTTTTGTAATTTTTCCATATAGTCAAAGGTTAAATGTAGTATTTTTTAAGATTCCAGGGGCCTCCATCAATATTTTATGTACTTAACCTAATTCCAAAAATATCTAAGGTCTAAAATGCGAAACAGAGAGCTTTGGGGGCCTATTCATATTTTTATACCAAAGTACAGGGGTCTATGTGTAAATATGTTTTTCCTTTTATATTTGCATTTATTTTGCTAAAGGAAAAGCCACAGATTAGGTCCATGGTTCCGTGGACCAAAGAATGGGGGTGTTGGCTCATGTCCATGGTGGACTGGGAGGCATACCTCTTCAGGTTGATCTAATCGTGGCCGTCCAAACGGATCCAAGGGACAGGGTGCGGCCACGTCGCCCCTGCTGTGGCCGGCGGCAGCCCTAGGAGGCCGATGGCGGCGCCACGGCCGGAGTTGGCCGGCGTCGCCCGATCTTGCGCTAGGGGCCGCTATTCTCGTCGGGGATTGATGCAAAATAAAGAGGAGGACAAGGCAAGCTCACCAAGGGGTCGCACGCACGGGGGGGGGGGGGGGGGGGGGGGGGCGGAGTCGAGCGCTCGACGGCAGTACATGGCGAAGCTCCTTCAGCGCCGTCGGGGAGGCAGTCTGAGTGGCAGAACCTCGTCAAGGAGGCATCCTTGAGGGGAGGTGAGGCGTCATGGAGCTTGTATGTCCATTGGAGACGCCAGGGGCGGCCTCCCCATGCGGAGCATCAAGCTCGGTCGAAGGCGGCCATTGTGGGCTAGGGTTTGGTTGTGGGGTAAAGGAGAACGAGGGTTATGCGGCGAATTTATAGAGGGAGCGGTTGTGCCAGGTGGGGGGGGGGAGAGGGGCGCAGTACCTGGCCGGCGGTTGCCGCACGGCGCACGCGCGCGGGCGCGGGTGAGCAAGAACAGGGAGGCGGCGGTTTGGGGAAGAAGCCCCTGATGGGCGGGGCCCGCAGGGCAGAGAGAGAGAAGGCGGTGGGCTGGATTTGCTGGGCCGGTGGGGAAGAGAGGTGGAGGGAGAGGGATTGGGCCGCGGGGTGGATGGCCCAGGTTGAGAGTAATTCCTTTTCCCTTTTTCTTTCTCTTTTCTTTTCTTTTGTTTCTTTTTGTTTCAATCCTTTTTTTTTAGATTCAGTTGAATTTCACTATTGATTTGGAATTCATATTTTTAACTATGAACCCATTATCATATGTATAGATTTAATACATTTTTTATTGATAATATAATTATGATTTTGAGGAGAACATGATTACTTAAAAGGAAATAATAAGCAAACAAATTTTGTTTTGTGTAATTTGCTTTAAATTTTTCACATCCCCAAAATGGAAATTTTGGGGTGTGACAAATTACTCCCCTTAAACGGAATCTCGCACCGAGATTCTATAGTGTTGGAATGTAATGATCTATGTTTCGAAAAATTACCGTTGTTTTTCAAGTAATCTATCTTTGGTTCCATTTGTGCTTTAGGTGTCAACAATTTATTTTAAAATCTCCAAAGCTTAAGATGTTACACATACACAGAAGTCTAACACGATGAAATTCTTTTCAACAGTTTTAAGAGAGTACTTCATTATCACAGAAATGGGCAAGTTTTTATTAAAATTTTGTGTTTTTTATTTCTTAAAGCTTTTACTTATTGATTCATTACCAATACTATTACCACTCCGAATATGGTGCTACAAGGCCTCTTAGGGTGGTCTTTATCATTTTTATATTTTATTTTAATTGAAACATATTTCATCTAATAATTCTAATTTATATGTATATATTTTTTCACCTGATCACTCATGATAAAACATACCTAATTGATTTAGATTTAAAATGTTACCACACCATACCATACATTATTATTATTTTTCTTTTACTTTTGTTCCTATATTTTCAAATTTTACTTTTGCCAACATTCCTAATGTGGTTTTAAATTTAAATCTTTCACTCAAATATATTATTTTGACGAATACGTAAACTATATTATTATTAAATACTACTACCATTATTATTTATTTTACTTTTGAAAAATACAAGTGTTATAAGACCTACTAGAGTATTTGTTGTTCATTTCTTTATTTTATTTGAATTCAAACATGTTCTCTAGCAATTTTAATTATTACTTTTAATACATAAGTATTGCTGATGAAATATGTGCAATTTATGTAATTTACTATCACATATGAACAATTATGTTTTTTTCTTCCATTCTCTATTTCATATTTTGAATTTGGTCAAAATTATCATCATGATTTTAATTTTATAGTCTTTCAATTAAATTCATTAGCATGATGAATGCGTATTACATTCATTATTATTATTATTATTATTATTATTATTATTATTATTATTATTATTTTATGTTCTTTTACATTCTTATTCTTCTTCTTATCAGTATTACTAATTAGAACTCGGTCTAAATTCCCATTGTGATTCTAAATCTTAAAATGTTTCATTTCAAATGCTTTGTCATGGTTCATATATCTATTTTATTATTATTATTATTATTATTATTATTATTATTATTATTATTATTATTATTATTATTATTGTTGTTGTTGTTGTTGTTGTTGTTGTTGTTGTTGTTGTTTTCTTTTTGTTAAATATTGTGGTTACAATCCCACCCACCTTACAAGGATTCTCGCCCTCGAGATTCAAGTGGGTCAGCTACCCCCTTAAACAGACAAACGCTATGATTTTATTATTGTTCTTATTATTATTACAATGCAATACACCAAGCAATGTGTTTCTATTTCGCTATGAGAAAGGCATGTACTTCACTTGTTAAATAAAGGGGACCTAAGCAAGTGATGTATGGTAATCTCTAATAGTCTTCTTCTTTTGCATTGTCCTCCTATGTTGATCTTCACGTTCCTATCGGTGGAGTCGAAGCTTTGTCTTCATGAGCGAGGTCAAAGTAGTGTCTAAGAGGTCCATTCTAACTAAGGTCACGTGCCTAGAGTCAACATATAGCTCTGATACCACTTTGTCACACCCGGTTTTATTAACCATAAAACCAGCTGTAAAATACATGTATGCCAGGATCAGTTTCACCATACATGTACGACAAAAAGTGATAAACAGTTCTATATCGCATACAAACAACATTTATACCTTCCAAAGAGTTTCGAAATAGCAGCAGAAGAGGAAAAACTTTAGGGAAACCACCGGCAAATTGACTGGCAGCAACGCGACCTATGCACTATCTTCACTTGTCATTGTCCACATTATATCTCTTCACTAAGCAGCATATCAAAAAAAATACAACAAAGCAAGTGTGAGTACCATCCCGTGGTACTCAGCAAGTGTCGGAAATAAATGACATGAAGGCCAAATCAACGGAGAAGGCTGATAGTGGTTTAAGCACTAAGCATTAAACCTAACCTTAGCTTTCATTAGCAACCTACATCTAGGTGAGTAATCCCAACCGTAATAACAGTAATAGTAATTATAATAATATCAACATCAATTCCAAGCATTATCCCAACCATCATTCCAACCATTGACTAATTATGAATTCGACACCAAGCCGCTCTTGTCCATGAGCACCGCTGGCATGATAGTTTCCCAATCTCTGCAGAGAATGTACCCTTTACCCACAAGCCGTGATTTTCATCCCCTGTTGCTAGGTGGACTAAGCAAACATCCCTGATGCTCGTGACCCGTCGGTCACATTACACACTTTCGTAGGTGTGCGGCCAGGAGATCACTATGAGGTCTTTACAAAGGTCCTCCCGACTAGTAACCGGCCCTCTGAGGTTTCACCGCTCCGGCTCCCAGAGTCCATTTTACCTCCACCAGAAGAAGCCCCCTCTTAAGCCATGCGGATCACAAGGCAGATACGCTGAACCAATTCCCCGCACTGTCCAACTACCAACACTAAATCGGGAGAGGCCTAATTAATTGACCAAGGTGCCCCATACTCAGTCTTGTGGCGATACTGTATAGCTTAGTGGCTACTCCATAAACCGGTCCTTAGAATCGACAAGGTTCAATCCCCAAATACCAGGTCTCGTGCGTACTACACCATACCATTCAAACCAACCCGTCGGATTCCTATTTACTACAATCCATTTCCAACATCATAATCATAATCATAATAATAAGTCATGAGTAATATGTATGGTCAATGTTTTCCCACCCAACTATTATGCATGGCTAAGCGTAAAGTAAATCCCATATACTACCATTCCATAACCCAAGCGACAAGGTAATAGGGTAAAACAACAGGGCATAGCATAGGATTCATATTAATTAACATGCAACTAACTAAACCCTTAAAAAGGTGCAAGATGGTCAAGGACACTTGCCTTTTATTGAATAGCTGCTCAGTCTCTTAATTGAACTCTTGCCTTCACCTCTTCATGTAGCTTCTTGATCGAGATACGAATGCGTGTACACTACCGTCAAAAGAGAAATAAAAACAATCAAGAACAGTACACCTTACAAGCAATACAAATATTATGATTGAAACATGTTATGATTTAAATCAGAGTTGTGTGTGATTCATTATTTTTCATAGCTAAAGAGATGCATTTATCATTTATTTTCCATTTTTAGAATTTATTTACAAGCTAAAAACATTTTTAAAGAGTTTTCCATAGTCAAAATATATTTCATATGCATTTTATAAATTTTATTTCAGCAAAAAAGATATTAGAAATATTTTTCCTACTATTTTCATATTTTTTCTCTATTTTTCTAATATTTATTTATTGATAAAAACATTTTTATTAAATTTTATATTGTTAAATATATTTTATATGAATTCTACAATTTATTTTAGTATAAAAAGATTTATAACCATTTTTTCTATATTTTCTATATTTATTTTATCACTTAAAAACATTTTATATGCACTAAATATATTTTTTACTTATTGGAATTTTTCTATAAAAGCAGTGATAATATAAAGTATAAACTAATTTCTCTAAAGTATAGAGGTTGTTTTGTAATTTTTCCATATAGTCAGAGGTTAAATGTAGTATTTATTAATATTCCAGGGGCCTACATCAATATTTTATGTACTTAACCTAATTCCACAAATATCTAAGGTCTAAAATGCTAAACAGAGAGCTTTGGGGGCCTATACATAATTTTATGCCAAAGTACAGGGGTCTATGTGTAAATATGGTTTTCCTTTTATATTTGGATTTATTTTGCTAAAGGAAAAGCCTCAGATTAGGTCCATTGTTCTGTGGACCAAAGAATGGGGGCGCTGGCTCATGTCCATGGTGGACCAGGAGGCATACCCCTTCGTGTTGCTCTAATCTTGGCCGTCCAAACGGATCCAAGGGACAGGGTGCGGCCACGTCGCCCCTGCTGTGGCCGGCGGCGGTGCCAGGAGGCCGACGGCGGCGCCATGGCCGGAGTTGGCCGGCGTCGCCCGATCTTGCGCTAGGGGCCGCTATTCTCGTCGTGGATTGATGCAAAATGAAGAGGAGGACAAGGCAAACTCACCAAGGGGTCGCACGCATGGAGGGGGGGTCTGAGTGGCAGAACCTCGTCGAGGAGGCATCCTTCAGGGGAGGTGAGGCGCCATGGAGCTTGTATAGCCATCAGAGACGCCAGGGACGGCCTCCGAGCATCAAGCTCGACCGAAGGCGGCCATGGTGGGCTAGGGTTTGGTTGTGGGCTAAAGGAGAACGAGGGTTATGCGGCGAATTTATAGAGGGAGCGGTTGTGCCGGGAGTGGGGGGGAGAGGGGCGCGACACCTGGCCGGCGGTTGCGGAACGGCGCGCGCTCGGGCGCAGGTGAGCACGAACAGGGAGGCGGCGATTTGGGGAAGAAGCCCCTGACGGGCGGGGCCCGTAGGGCACAGAGAGAGGAGGCGGTGGGCTGGCTTTGCTGGGCCAGTGGGGAAGAGAAGGGGAGGGAGAGGGATTGGGCCCCGGGGTGGATGGCCCAAGTTGAGAGTAATTCCTTTTTCCTTTTTCTTTCTCTTTTCTTTTCTCTTTTCTTTTCTTTGTTTCTTTTTGTTTCAATCCTTTTTTCAGATTCAGTTGAATTTCACTATTGATTTGGAATTCATATTTTTAACTATGAACCCATTATCATATGTATATATTTAATACATTTTTTATTGATAATATAATTATGATTTTGAGGAGAACATGATTACTTAAAAGTAAATAATAAGCAAACAAGTTTTTGTTTTGTGTAATTTGCTTTAAATTTTTCACATCCCCAAAATGGAAATTTTGGGGTGTGACAGCTAACGTAGTGGCCGATGCTTTGAGTCGGAAAGGAGTCAGTAACCAACTAACGGTTCGAGAGCTGCCATCCGAGCTATGCAAGGAGTTTGAACGGTTAAATCTCGGATTTGTAAATGAGATGGGGATGATGGAGTTAAATCCGACCTTAGAACAAGAAATTCGGGAAGGCCAAACCAAGGATGAGGAAAATCAGGAAACCAAGGAAAGGACCTAAGAAGGAAGAGAATTCAGATTTGATGAGGATGAACGTGGTACCTTATGGCTGGGTAAAAGGATTGTCGTGCCTAATGTGAAGCATATTCGGGAGACAATATTAAAAGAGGCGCATGACTTGCCATACTCAATTCACCCCGGTTGTACAAAGATATACAAGGATTTGAAGACTTGTTATTGGTGGGCTAGCATGAAGAAGGACATATCTGAATATGTACTTTGTGTGATGTGTGCCAACAAGTCAAGACAGAACATCAAAGGCCAACTGGATTATTCCAGCCATTGAAGATTCCGGAATGGAAGTGGGAAGAAATTTGTATGGACTTTATAGTTGGTTTGCCATGAACCCAGTTCGGTTACGACTCGATATGGGTAATTGTGAATCGGTTAATTAAGTCAACTCACTTTATCCCACTTAAGACCACCTTTAATGGAGAGAAGTTGGCCGAACAATATATGGGAGGAATAGTATGTCTGCATGGAGTTCAAAAGAAGATAGTGTCGGATAGAAGTTCTCAATTTACCTCGAGGTTTTGGCAGAAATTGCATGAAGCATTGGGAACAAGGTTGAATTTTAGCTCAGCATATCACCCTCAAACGGATGGACAAACTGAGAGGACCAATCAAATTTTAGAGGACATGTTAAGAGCTTGCGCTTTGAAACATGGGAAAAGTTGGGACAAGAGCTTGCCTTATGCAGAATTTTCATACAACAATAGCTACCAAGCAAGTTTGAAGATGTCACCATATGAAGCATTATATGGAAGGTCTGTAGGACACCCTTGTTTTGGAAGGAGACAGGATAAAATCAAATATGTAGACCTGACATGTTGCAAGAAGCTGAGGAACAAGTCTAGATCATCCGTGAAAATTTGACAGCTGCTCAATCAAAGCAAAAAGGCTATGCGGATAACAGATGGAGGAACTTAGCCTTTGAAGTGGGAGACTTCGTATATCTCAAAGTGTCACCCATGCGAGGTCATAAGAGGTTTAACATAAGAGGCAAGCTAGCACCTCGCTATAATTGACCGTTAAAGATTTTGGACAAAAGAAGAGGAGTAGCGTATAAGTTGGAGATGCCAACTAACCTTTCAGATATCCATGATGTGTTTCATGTTTCTCAGCTCAAGAAGTGCCTGAGAGTACCAGAAGAACAAATTCCAATGGAAGATTTGGAATTAGAGGCAAACTTGACGTATGTCGAGCAACCGGTCAAAATCTTGTAGACAAGAGAAAGAGTCACAAGAAACAAGGTCATCAAATGGTGTAGAGTTCAATCGAAGCATCATACAGAAGAAGAGGCAACTTGGGAGCTGGAAGATGATCTAAAGAAGGAATTTCCCTATCTCTTCTCTTCCGTGTCGAATCTCGAGGGCGAGATTCATTTTAAGGGGGGTAGGTTTGTAACACCCTCATTTTCATGCATCATGCCCTCCATCCATCATTAAATATGTATAACACTAAGCAACATAAAAGGAACAAGTTTAAAATGAATTAGAAACAAAACTGCACTTAAGAATTCTGGGAAGTGCGGACTAGTCCATTTTTGGTGCGGACTAGTCCAATTTCTTTCCGACTTCCATCAGACTTGTCCGTTTTGCTGCGGACTAGTCAGTTTTTCTCCTTGGACACTTTCGGACTTGTACGGTCCATTGCTGACTAGTACGGTATTTCAAATCCTTGAAAATTTTGCTAAGTCCTTGGACTTGTCCGGTATTCCAGCGGACTTGTCTGTTTTCTCCTCTGACTAAAGTTGGACTTGTCTGATTTGTGCCAGACTTGTCTGTTTTTCCTCTCTGGAAAAGTTTTGACTTGTCCGATGTCCAGTCCGGACTTGTCCAATATCTCTCTAACTAACTTCGGACTAGTTCGGCCCTTTTCAGACTTGTCCGGTAAATTGCGACTCCGAATTGATCTCTAGTTTCATGACTTCTTTCTTGGGTTTTACATTAAGTGGGCCTAGGGACGTCGTGACTAACTCTTTTAGAGCCCATGTGGGACTCCAAACCGACCCCTACTCATCTCAAACTTAAAATCCACCCAACCTTAGCCCTCCACCTCTATATAAACAACCCCACCCCTTGGCTTGACATCTATTTGCCACTTTTCAACCACACCCAAAACCTAGCTTGTGAATAGCCGCCACCAAGGAGGGAGAAGGAGATCTAGAGCAAGAAGAAGAAGAGGAGGAAACGAAATAGGATCAAGATCTCCATCAAGTTTTCGTTCTTCATCAACGATTCACCATCAAGTTCTTCATCAACCCTAGATCGTCAAGATCCAAGTGTTGCCTAGAATACCCTTGATTCTTTGGAGTCTTAGACACCTGGTATACCTTCTAGTTCCTCTTTCTCACGTGAATTCAACCCCAATTCTCCAAATTCACATTGATCTAGAAAACCCTAGTTTGCTAGTTCTGCGAAGTGCAGACTAGTCTGGTCCCTAGCGGGCTAGTCCGATTTTCCTAGCTAAATTGTGTTGAATCAATTCTAAGATTAGATCGAATCAACTCCAAACCTGTGTAGAATTGTTAATGACCATTAGGACTAGTTAGTAAACATTAAAAGCAACCCATTACCTAGTTTTACTTTGCATTTGCATTAATCATACATGTCATGTCATATTGAGTAATATATGTGTATCTATTGATTGTAATGTTTGTTTGCTTGATCATAGCGTCGTTTAGACGGATTTTTGGTAGAGAGCGTTGCGGAAGACCTCCAGCACTAAGAGTTTGAAGGCTTTGACCCGAACCAATCCTAAGAGCAAGGCAAGTGTCCTTGAACATATTGATCCTGTTTTTTTTTAATAAATGTTTTTTTTTTGCAAAACTGCATGGTGTGTCAAATTGATTGGAATCCTATGATAGGAAGTTTACTAGCTTTGTTTAACCACCCTGTCACCTGGAATCTAATGTAGAGAGTTGGGAAGGGCTTTTTACCTTTTTTCCTCGCTTAATTAATTGGGATGGGAGAACAATTATATCATTTAATTACGCATTTATGAGATTATGGTTAATATGAACTGGTTAATATGATATGGTAATGGGTGATCTAAGCAAGTCTGGTATGTGGATGGGTTGGATGTTATGGTGGTTTGCTTGCTTTTGATCTAAGGACCAGTTCATGCGAGAATAAGCCAGGACTACAGTGCCACCACGAGGCCAAGTATGGGTGTGACATAACTGATTAATTAGGCTTTGCCAGTGCTGTTTGGACCATTAATGATGCTCAGGGAAGCGGTAGTCGGATTGGGTTTGTTGATGATTGGTGGGACTACCCTGGGATCCGAATGGCTCAAGAGGGGGTCCTTGGTTGAAGTTGTGCTCAGTTGGAGACATCGCCACTGGTGAAACCTCAGTGGGGTCTAAATAGGCTAGTAATCCCTTTGTAAAGGCTATTTGTGATCTCTTGGCCACACACCAACGGAAGTGTGTAATTGACCGATGGGTCAAGAGGATAAGGGAGGTTTTTAGTTACCGAAAGGTGATGCAATCACAAACACGTGGGTAGAGCGGTACAAACTCTGCAAAGTCTTAACATGCCAACACCAGTAGGTGTTCTCCGGATCCGTGGAGATCACACCACCGGAGTGACTACTCTGAAAGAACTCCATGCGCTCGCAACAGCGCAGGAGGAAGAATCTGGAAAGGAGCAAGCTCCGAAACCCCCGAGCATTCGTCATGGAGGCTCAACCTCCGCACCTCATGTGCAACCAAGCGGTGACACCAACATTCCCATCAAAGTCATCCAAATCGGTTCTGACGCTGCTCAGACTACCCGTATATCGGGAGGTGTGAATGACAAATAGGAACTCACACTCATCCCTTTCCTCCGGGCTAATGTCGACGTGTTTGCCTGGCAACCATCACAAATTCCTGGGATCCCTAGGGAAGTGATCGAGCACAATCTGAAGATTTATCCCGACGCTCAGCCTGTACATCAGAAGCCTCGGAAGCAATCAGTAGAGCGACAAAACTTCATACGTCAAGAACTGAAGAAGTTGCTCAAAGCTGGATTCCTTCGAGAAGTCTTCCACCCAATATGGCTGGCAAACCCAGTCGTTGTACCCAAGGCCGGCCGGAAGCTTCGGATGTGTATCGACTACACTACACTGAATAAGGCATGTCCTAAGGATCCATTCCCACTACCTAGAATAGATCAAATAGTGGATTCCACCACCGGGTGTGAATTACTGTGTTCCCTAGATGCATATTATGGGTATCATCAAATCAGAATGTCTAGGGAAGATGAAGAGCATACTTCCTTCATCACAGCAGATGGATTATATTGTTACACAGCCATGCCATTCGGTCTCAAAAATGCTACTTCAACGTTTGTACGAGCTATGTACAAAACTTTTGGAGAGATCATCAGAGATGTAGTGGAAGTGTACGTCGATGACATCGTCATCAAGATAAAGAACAAGGAGTCATTACTTGACACCTTGCAATCTGTCTTCGACAAGTTGCGAATCACACGCACGAAGCTGAACCCAGACAAGTGTGTCTTCGGGGTTAGCTCCGGAAAGCTTCTTGGCTTCTTGGTGAACCACCGAGGAATAGAAGCAAATCCGGCAAAGATTAAAGCTATTGAAGACATGCGGCCACCAGCCCACATCAAGGACGTCCAGAAGCTGACTGGATGTCTAGCTGCCCTTAGCCGGTTCATCTCAAGACTAGCGGAACGGGTGCTACCCTTCTTCAAATTATTAAGGAAGTCTAGACCATTCCAATGGTCTGAAGAAGCAGAAAGGGCTTTCCAAGAGCTAAATCAGCTCCTCACCACTCTACCAACTTTGGTAGCTCCGAATCCTGGTGAGCCACTTCTGCTTTACATTTCGGCAACTGATGAAGTTGTCAGCATGGTCCTGGTTGCGGAAAGACCAGAACCATTTCTAGTTTAGGAGTCCAGACCTCACCGGGAGGGTCCGGAGCTACCTGAAGATGAGTCTGGGTCCCCGCTCCCAGACCTGGATCCTCAAGGCAAGATGTCAGAGGATCAACTTCCTTCAAATGAAGAAGTTACTGTTGCTGAACAAGAAGATCCAGACCCCTCCGGGAAGGTCCGGGTCACTGCAGAAGAAGCTTCGGGATCTTCAAGCAAGAACCTGGAGGTCCCCGACGAAGATCCGGACCCCTCCAGGAGGGTCCGGGTTGATGAGGAGGAAGCTCCGGGCCCCTTCGGGAGGGTCCGAACAGTCCAACGCCCAGTGTACTTCATCAGCGAAGTACTCCATGACGCCAAGACTCGGTACCTGGAGGTGCATAAGCTGCTCTACGCAGTTCTTATTGCTTCTAGGAAGCTCCAATACTACTTCCAAGCTCACAAGATTTCAGTGGTAACTTCTTATCCT
Organism: Tuctoria greenei; assembly: GCA_036927565.1. Classification (NCBI taxonomy): domain Eukaryota; kingdom Viridiplantae; phylum Streptophyta; class Magnoliopsida; order Poales; family Poaceae; genus Tuctoria; species Tuctoria greenei. Next base: position 128,048,226 of record JAYESD010000007.1, on the reverse strand, counting down.
CTGCGTGCAATCTTGCATAACCCCAACTCTACTGGGAACATTGCAAAGTGGGCAGCGGAACTGGCCGAGATCGACCTTGAATTCGTCCCAAGACAAGCCATCAAGAGTCAAGCATTGGCGGACTTTGTGGCGGAATGGACCCCCTCTCCATCAAATCCTGGGGGCCCCAGTGAGCAGAAGCTGGAACCCAAGGTTCCGGTTTTCACCAAGCCTCACTGGACTCTGTACTTTGACGGGTCCATGCAGAAGCAGGGGGCTGGAGCTGGAGTCCTTCTCCTCGCTCTGACCGGGGAGAAGGTCAAATACATGGTTCACCTTGACTTCAAGGCGACCAACAACATGGCGGAGTATGAAGCACAAATCTATGGGCTCAAGGCGGCACTGTCATATGGTGTCAAGTAGCTGTTGGTAAAGGGTGATTCACAGCTCGTTATAAAGCAAGTCAAAGGTGAATGCTGATGCAACAACCCTCAACTAGCTACATACCTACTTGAAGTCCAGAAGCTTCAGAAGGACTTCGACGTCCTGGATCTTTGCCATGTCTAGCGTCTCAACAACGCTGAAGCCGACGAACTCTCGACGAAAGCTTCAACCGAAGCTCCAGCACCCAACGGAACCTTCGTCCAGAGATTGTCAAGACCAATAGCTCAGCCTGCCGAACTGAGCGAAGGGGGCGAGACCAGCACCTCGAAGCTGGCGCCCCTGATGGCCCTGTTACCATGGCGTCCATCAAGGGTCGTAGGTGCTGCAGGAAGCTCCGAGCAACCCAGCACGCAAGACTCAAATACTCAAGTCAGCCCCGATGCATGGATCTCGGAGATCCAGAGCTACTTGAAAGACAATTTCCTTCCTGATGATAATGTATCCGCTGACCGGATAGTCAGATTGGCTAAAAGATACACACTGGTAGAAGGGGATCTCTACCGGCGTGGTGCCAACGGCGTCCTAATGCGGTGCATTACAAGGGAAGAAGGCTGCAATCTCCTCACAGAAATCCATGGAGGCGAGTGTGGGAATCACACGTCTTCCTGCACGCTGGTCGGTAAAGCCTTCCGACATGGTTTTTACTGGCCTACAACACTCCAGGATGCAACCGAGCTAGTGAAGAAATGTGAAGCATGCCAATTCCAAACAAAGCAAATTCACACACCAGCTCAACCTATACAAATGATACCTCCTACATGGTCATTCGCGGGGTGGGGGATGGATATCTTGGGACCTTTCCAAAGAGCCGTCGGAGGTTACAAGTTCCTGTATGTTGCCACCGACAAGTTCACCAAATGGCCGGAAGCAACTCCAGTTGTGGCAATAAACAAGCAATCATCTATCAACTTCTTGCAGTCCATAGTATGCAGATTTGGAGTCCCAAACAAGATCATAACTAACAACGGGACCCAATTCACAAGCTCTGCATTCCAAGGATATTGTGAAGACCTCGACATTTAAGTCAGCTATGCTTCTGTAGCTCACTCGGCAAGCAATGGCCAAGCTGAGAGAGCAAATGCAAAAATCCTAAAAGGACTCAAGACACGCACATATGAGCGCTTGAAAAAACATGGAGCCAACTAGATCGAAGAGCTTCCGCCCACCTTGTGGGCAAACAGGACAACTCCAAACCGGTCAACTAGAGAGATACCCTTCTTCCTGGTGTACGGAGCTAAAGCAGTCCTTCCTCCAGAAATCACCTTGGGGTCACTCCGGGTCTGGATCTTCGACGATTCCACGCAGGACCAGCTCCGGCATGAAGACCTTGACCTCGTTGAAGAGGGAAGGTGCCAAGCAGCTGTTCGAAATGCCCAATACCGCCAAGCTCTTCGGCGCTATCACCAAAGGCATGTTCACAGCCGACAGCTCGAGGAAGGCGATGTGGTGCTATGGATAATACAAACTCGAGAAGGGTTAAACAAACTCTCCCCCAGCTGGGAAGGACCCTTCCGAGTGATCAAAGTATCCTGTCCTGGATGCGTTCGCTTGGCAACTGAGGATGGGACACCTCTCCCTAATCCTTGGAACATTGAGCACCTCTGTAAGTTCTACGCTTAATATCACGAAGGTGAGTCTGTAGTTACGCGTGGTGTATGTTATAGAGTCATTGTACAGAGTCGGGTAGCTCCTTCGAGAGAACATCCGGACCTTCCCCGGAAGGTCCGCAAAGTTCAGGCGACACTTGTCACAGTCTCAGAACTAAAAGTGTAGCTAGCTACCTTGGGTCAAACTAGAAACGAAACACACTTAGCCTGGTTTCGTACCCTAAGAGTGTACTTGTTTCCCCTGTACCCCGAACCTATAATGAAAGACATCATTGTGTGAAAACAGACTCCACGTGCATTTATTTTGTACAGGATTAATCTTTTTTATTTTTCTCTTTCTTGTCTATAACAAAGTTGTGCAATTCTCAAGAAACTTTAGCTCAAACAATTCATGTATAATTCAAGTCGCTTTGTTAATTCTTTCAGGTCTTAACATTGTTGAATGGCCTAATCGCCTGAATGCCGCCAAGCCAATCTAGGTCCGGAGTGTGCTATTGACTTAGCCTGGTCCTGCACCCTAAGTACGCCACTCTACCTACACGCCGACAGGCTGAAGTAAGGTGAGTCCAGGATACGATTGGACCTCAAGAACATAAGAAAATGCACTTGATTTTATATAGAATTGCGTTCGACCTAAAAATTTCTCTCGGGAATAGTAAGCCGCAAACGAGTTATTGATGAGAAATGGATTTTACTATTTTTCTTGACTTCAGTGTGCAAGAAAAATAAAGATCTCATTATGATGGTGAATGAAGCCGGAGCTATCAAAGCTCCGACACCTCCTAAGGTGGCCCACTGTCGATGTTTCAAACATTGATAGTAGGCATCGCTGAAGCTACTAAGTTCCGTCAAATCCAGGGGCCAGCCGTCAACGTGAAGAAAAGATGGTGGGAAGAATCCCCAGAGGGTCTGCTGTCGATGCACCGCGTGTTGACAGTGGTCACTGCCGGAGCTACCAAGCTCCGACAACCCCAGAGGACTAACTGTCGACGCTCTACGTGTTGACAAGGGTCACTGCCGGAGCTACTAAGCTCCGACAACCTCAGGGGGCCCCTACTATCGATGACTTCGGACCCACAAGCTACAAGTTCAAAGCACGAAAGTCTTCAACAAAATGCTACATCCTCTTGGTACATGTTCACAATCAAATTGTGTACATCTACCAGGGGGCCAAGTGGGACAAAGGTGTTGAAGACAAAAAATGAAATTTATAAAATTCTTGGATTTCATTAATCTGGAGACAAGAGATTACAAAATTGGAGAAAAAGAAGAGAAGATACAAGCGGGAGCTACAAAGAGAAAGTCCTAAACCCTATGGAAGAATGAGGCAACCTTCTGGGCAACCTCCGACACGCTAGCCTCCGCGGCATCTGCCTCTCCGTCGATGGGACCTGCAAGCACTAGGTCCAGTGGGAAGTGAGGATCCCGGCTTGTGTAGCATGTCAGCATGTACTCTGCGATGTTCTTCGCCAGGGATTTTCCTTCGGTTTCCAACTGGTCCGCGATGACATCGCCCATCTTGGTGAGCTTGTTGCCCACCGATCTCAACGCCTGCAACGCCTGGTCCAGCTCCGGCTCCAGCTCCGGATCATCCGGACACACGAGACTAAAACCCATTGGCGTCAGCGCGTCAGTGGCTTTGCCCAAGAAGTCCCAAACTTGTTGGGACTCCGCAGCCCTTGAGCCTCGCACCTCTTCAAAGGATCTCTTGATCGCCACAAGCTCCGAATTATCCCAGGCAAGGCACTCGACTTCTTTGGCGTTCTGCTGAATCTTTTCAGCAACTTGCTTTTCGAGTTTACCAAGCTTCTCTTCTCGGAGGTGGAACTTGTTCCGGCGGTCGACTAGGTATTTCTCCCAGCCCCGCACTTTCTTCTTCCTGGCAGCAATTTCATTCTCCCTCGTGGTGAGGTCTTGTCCCTGCTGACAGGCCTTCTTCTCCTCTTTCTCGCAGTGGTCCTCCAACTTCTTGGTGCGCTCCGCGAGACTCTTGTCACCCAGAGTCATCCTCTGAGTAAGCTCCTCCTCCCTCTTCATGAGGTCATCCCGCGGCTCCAGGAGTTTTTGCTCTTCATCTTCGAGCTTTTTCTCTCGCTCCTCAAGAGCCTCCCGGCGCTTGACGAAGCTGTCATGGATGGCGCTGAGCTTCTCTTGGCGGTCATTCGCTACTTCATTAGCAGCCACGACCTATTTGTGTATGGCCCGGGACTGGTCGTCGAGGGAGCGTGTCATGCTTTCCCTCTCATCTAGCAGCTGACCCCAGTACTCCAACCGGACCTTCTCCCTTTTCACCCACTCCTTGTCGTCAGCCAGCCTCGTCTGCGCCAGCTTGGTCTCGAATTGGAGCCGGTTGCGCCACCTCCTAAGGGTTTGGCGCTCCTCCTCGAGGGCCTTGCTGTCGTGGTAAAAGGCCAGCTGAACTTGATGAAGGCTGGAGCAGGCATTGTCGATAGATAACGACAAAGGGATTGGCTCCGAACCTGTTGGGGTCCTCTCCGCTGGCTCCAGCGGGTTCTCCATAACAAAAATCGGGTCCCACTCTACAAGAGAGGTCCCCTGAGCTTCCACGGCACTAGGGCCGCCCTCCGGGATAGCCTCGGCCGCCACCGAGGTAGGTCCTGCAGCAGAAGTTTCTACCTCCGGAGTCGGCTCCGAAGGTCCCACCGCCAGGTTATCAGCAACTGGTCCCTCAAGCGGGGGACTGGCAGCTTCATCTTGGCACCCTGGTTCAGGCGCGGGTACCTCGGGAACCAGCACCTCCGGGGCAGGCATTGAAGGTTCGGCCAGAGCTGAGGCCACCTCCGGCTTCGACGCTGGTACCTCCTCCATTGCCGGCTCGGGCGCCGGCGCTTCGACCTCTACCGACTCGGGCGCCGGCACTTCCGCGACAACCGGCTCGGGCGCTGGAACTTCATCAACCACCTGCTCCACTGTCGGGGCTTCATCAACACCTGACTCCGCCGCTGGGGCTTTAACAACATCCGGCTCTAGGGCCGGAACTGCAGCTACCTCCGGCTCTGAGGCCGGAGCGTCCATCATCTCAGCATCCAAACCCGGAGCTTCAACCTTCGGGGCTGGTGCCGCTGGTACATCTTCATTCCCGTGGTCCGGCGCTACCACGGGAGCTTCAGGGGATGACTCGAGCTCAAGGACCACGACAGCTGGCACTGGAGCTGCTGCGGCCTCAGCCACCTCTTGGGGCGGCGCTGGAACTGGAGTCAGAGCCTCCGTCTGTGCAGCATCAGTTGATGCTGCAGGAACCGGAGCTTCAACCCCTTTCTTGGGTACCATGTGGATGAAGGACGAATAAACTAGAAATACGATTGAAACAAAAAACAATCAACTTAGGTAAAAAATCAAATTTACCTCAGAAGGCTTCCGCTCCAGCTAGCGTGGAACCTCTTCACCGGACGTTCAGGACCGGACCCTATCGCCACTGGTTTATTAGCTCTGGAAGGTTCCCCGGAGCTTGCTGCCGCCGTTGGCGTTGTCTTGGTTGAGGCCCCCCTCGACTGAGAAGGACCTTTGGACCTAGAGACCTCAGCTGGCCCTAGTACTGGAGCCACATGGCCGGAGCTAGCGTCCTGAGGAGATGCTGATGCTGGAGTGGTTGTCGCCGTCGAAGACCTCCTCCGTCGGGGAGAAGGAGCTATCGAGGAAGGAGAAGGTCTGATGGATCTCCCATCGGAATGCTTCAAGTTCCTCTCGTGGCCCGAGGTCTTGACCAACTCCTTGCCCTTACTTGTGACTTCAACTCTTGGCTTCGGGGCGGGAGCGGAGCCACCTTCAAAAGCTCCGGGGATCGCCACCCCGGTGGTTGATCGCCTCTCCATCAGGCCCAAGTCATCTAACAATGGCATCTTCCTCTGGAGCTCTCTGCACTCCTCTGGTATCATATTCGGAGGAAGGAAGGCCGCTAGTGGAGACACGTCGCCAGGGCTAATGTTCCCAGGCTGGAAATTTTTGAGATGGGTCTTCAAGGCTTCACCGGTCAAGTTGGTGCCCGAACCAACCTCAATGCGGTTGGTATCCATCTTACTATTGAAGGCCCAGGCAGGTCACCCCCTAGCCCTAAGCGGGGCCCACCTGTTCGTCAGGAAGTTGTCAAAGACCATCTGAGGGGTCAGCCCACCTTCAACACACTCCTGGATTCTGTCCAGAATGGGCCTGTACTCCCTCGGGAGCTCTAACACGTCACTCCAAATGTCAGTGTCGATGCGGGGGCGGCCTTCAGGCAGTTCCAGTCTCTCGTGTCCCTCGACGGTGATGACCACCCAGTCTTTCTTTCAGTCATCCCACTTGCCAGAAAGAAAAGAACTCAAGTACTTGAGGGGGAAGTTTTTCCGCTTCACAAAGTAGTAGAAGCTGATGAACTCATCACTCTTCCCGGTGGGGTGGACAATGAAGAAAGTCCGGAACGACTCCACAAAAGGGGGCACTCCCACCCAGATCTCACAAAAGTGGACGAAAGTCACCACCAGCTGGATTGAGTGGGGGCCAAGATGGTGGAGCTACAGATCAAATCAAGCAGCATCAGAAAGAAAGTGGAGAAAGGCGAGATCAAACCCGCCATGGCGTACCCAAGGAAGTACACCATATCTCCGGCTCGCTCCTTCTCGAAGGAAAGCTTGCCACAGCGAATGTCATTGTTGAAGGAGTCACTGGAACAACCCATGTAGGTCCAGACCCTAGACAACTCCTTCTTGCTCCCAATGCGGCTCTTGGGAAGTCCCAACTTCATCGTAGCACAGCGGGGCGAGAGATGAAAAGCAGGCGAAAGTTTGGAGGATTCGAGCATAAGTTCAAATGAAGGCGTAAAGAATCCCCAAACGGTGCGCGCTTTCCTTCTTAAGTAAGCCCCCACAATGCTTGGATGGAAACCGCAAAGGAGCCGACGATACAGTTCAAAAACTTCACCCTACCAATGACAAGGGGGCCTGGGGCCACCCCGACGATCAAGTCGAGGTCCTTACCCCAGGCGAACAGTTGTCATCATGAGAAGCGGGAAGCCCGAGGGTGGCGGCCTGACAGGGCGCGCGCAACCGATACAGTTTTCGTATCACGAACCAGCGACCTTCAATTGCGTGAGATCCGCACGCTCAGATCTCACATGCCGCATCCTGGATATGCCACGCGGCGATGGTTTAACTGCGAACTACCGCCAACGGCACATCCAAATACCCTTGAAGACACGGCTCAAAAACCGAAGGATGGACCCACCTCTGGCAGAACGACTTCATCCAAAAGGTCTCTCCCAGAGGTGGACTCAGGGGGCCACTGTCGGTACCCTGCGTACCGAATACCCCTTGGGACTGCAAAAAGAGCAAAGGAACTCCACCTGTCTGAGTTGAAGACCTTCAAAGGTCCCACGTGTCATACGGGACCGGACCTGCCTCCCTTCTATGGTTAGTCCCAGTGCTGCCACGTCTATCCTGCAACCGGAGCTACATCCCACACATGGGAAAGCTCCAGGCTAAATACCTGTGTGGCACCTGGACCTAACCCCCGACAAAGGGAAGCTCCGGTATAGACACGTGTATAACAGCACCAGACCTACCCGTCCCAAACGGTAAGCTCCGGAGCTGCCACGCGTCCAACCGCCAGACCTTCAACTTCAACAAGCAGACTGGTGGACCCCCAATGGCTCGGACCTTCAAGGGGCAATTAAAGACTTCAAGACCTGATTAAGTGTCATTAATACCATCTTAATGACACATGATCAAAGGGCCCTTAATACCAGTAATGCCACTACCAAGGCGCGTGACCATACTATTAAGGGCAATTAAGCTCATTAATTGTGTATTAAGCATCAGTAACTGCCAGGGCCACATGTCGGGCCAGGCTAATGATGTAACGATCAGTCCTTGTACTATAAAAGGACTGGTCGAGCGATACACAGGGAGACTCTTCCAGACTCTGCTCTGACACAAGCCCACGAGCTCTCAGACGCTTAATATAACAACTACACACCTCGTGGAGTAGGGTATTACGGTTAGGCGGCCCAAACCACATAAATCCTCGTGTCAACTTGCCATCATGTTCTGAATCTCTGCGCGCCCACTACCGAACTACAAACTCCTCGGGCTACCAAAAGTAGTACCAGGAGAATTGCCGGACCCAAACTTCGACAGCATTGAAGAAGTAACACAAACGTGTGATGACAACTTTTATTTGCTTGGGTTTGATGACTTTTATTGCAATGGCAAGGAACACTGTCATCATCATGTGACAGTTGTGAGAATTATAACTGAATAAAGACATGTCTTTCATCGAGACTAGTTTGTGGATATTGGATGAGAAACTCGTGGGCACTTTGATCCCACGCAAGCATTCGCAAATTTCTTTTTTCTCTTCTAGCATCAAGTTGTAGCTGACTGGTGGAAGGTAATGCTTCCCGTTCGCCTTTTCTACTGGATGAAGCTCTGGTCTCAAATCAAGATTTACTAGGTCCATACGTGAATTTAATCCATCCTTTGTTTTCCTCGGCATGTCTAGTGAGGTCCCAATGATGCTGTCAAATACATTCTTTGTAATGTGCATCAAATCAATACAATGACAAAATTCCAGATTCCTCCAATACGGAAGATACTTGAAAAAAATTGATTGTTTCTTGAAAGCCATGTCAGTTGTATCATCCAAGGATGTACTTTTCTTTCTCTTGATTCCTTTACATTTTTTGCCCTTACTGAAAGCAATATGAATGTTCTTGGCCATTTCGAACACAAGTTTTCCACTGTAAGATTTTGGTGCAGTATCTTTTTCGATTTTGTTATCAAATTGTTCTTTAATGTTCCTATATTTGTGTGTATCTATCAAGAACTGTTGGTGTCTCATGTATACCGTCTTTCTGGATGAAGTGAGGTACAGAAATCCAGTTCTATCCACACACCTTACATAACCTTTCTTCCCTTTCATTTGCCCCAATAATGTAAACAGTCCGGGGTAATCATGCACGGTAACGAATATCATTGCTCTTAGTGTGAAATACTCCCGCTTGTACTGATCCCATGTACGTACTCCTTCATTCCACAAATTTTCCATATCTTCCATTAAAGGTTCCAAGAACACATTAATTTCGATGCCGGGTTGTTTCGGACCTTGGATAAGAACAGATAACAAGATATATTTCCTTTTGTGACACAACCACGTCAGTAGGTTGTACATCGTTAAGACCACGGGCCATGTGTTGTGTATGCTCCTTTTTCACCAAATGGATTCATTCCGTCTGTACCCAAGGCAAACCTCACATTTCTGATTTTCTTTGCAAATTTTGGATATTGAATATCAAAATTTTTCCACTATGTTGGATCACCAGGGTGTCGAATATGTTTTTCATTCTTCTTGTGTTGCTCGGAATGCCAACGCATAAGTTCAACCTCCCTAGGGTTTGAGAAGAAACGCTTCAAGCCATCAATTACCGGAAGGTACCACATCACCAAGGCAGGAATTTTTCTCTTACTCTTCTCGTCTGCATCGCCAGAAGTATCATCATCATCACCTCCAGGACCAATAATAAACTTCTTATTCTTCTGAGACTTTTTCATGTTGGTAACATATTGGTGATTGTAGTCATTATATCTACTGACACCACAAATGGGGCATCTAGTTGCGAGCTCATGCTCTTTGCGATACAGAATACAATGGTTCACACAAGCGTGTATTTTTGTCACACCTAGTGCCATCGGGCAAAGAAGTTTATTCGCTTTATAAGTGCTTCTAGGCAATTTATTTGGATTTAGAAGAATTTCTGCCATAAGATTCAAAAGATCAAAGAAACTACAATCAAACCATCCGTCTGTAGCTTTCAACTTTAGTAGTTCTAAGATTGCACGCAATGTAGTAAACTCTTTATCACAACCGTTTGATTCATCATATAAAAGCTCTGTCGCCGCATTCTGCAATGTCTCCATTTTACTTAAACCTTTACTTGCTCCCATAGAAGTCAATACATATGGTTCAATGTGATGCAACATCTCCTCACAATCGAACTCATCATCATCATCACCATCTTAATTGTCACTACCATCATTGATATGAACATTATCGTCATCTGAACCTCTCTCATCATCTTTATCCACATCATGTGTATCTAACTCACCATGCTCTGTGCATATTGTGTAGTTTTTTTTTTTAAACCTCTTTTCACCAAATGAGATTGGATTACTATAGTATCCGTCCAAGCAATCTTATTTTCGCAGTCGATACATGGACATAATATGTCATCTATATTTTGCATCTTTGCATGTCTCTTGGATGCTTCAATAATATTTGCAACATTATGAATGTACATAGGATCGGGTCTTGGCATGTTATACATCCACGCTCGACGGTCCATGCTTCAATAAGAGAATTTTTGTAAGATTTACAAAATTTATCCATAAATATTCCCTAAAGGTCTTCTATAAAATGAATTTACATAAACATAACAAGAATGTATCATATGATTAGGGCGATTAGGTCGACTAGGACGATTAGTCATCGATTAGGGCGACTAATCGACCCTAGTTGATGGCTAATCGATGTCCGGTCGTCCTTAAGGTTTTTACGGTAACAACAAGTCGATACAGAGTTGTATAGAGAGGTGGCACGTAGGAGAGCGGCAGCAACGTCAAATAAGACTCTAAGATCGGCGTTATAAGCAAGGATCTTTGGCGGTGCTCGTACCTTGCAAGGTAATGGAGATCGACAGCGGCGGCGACAGACAGGAGGCGTCAGCGGCGGTAGGCAGGAGGCGTCGGCGACGAACAGAAAGTGTGGCGGACGGGAGGCGACGACGTCGAGCGGAGTCTAGAGGATACGGGCGACGTCTTGAGGCGGACGGAGTCAAAGGCGATGGGCGCAGCAAGCGTGGGTAGAGGATTGACGTGGGGCAAACAGGTCCAGTAGCATGGGCTAGGTCTGGGTGGGATCCAGTCCGTTATATCTTGACGTTGGATCCCATCCAACGATGGTAACTAAATGGGCGAGTTATAAAACCATCTCCCAAGAAAGCTAACCCTAATCACTCCTTTGAAATATATGCAAGCAGGAGGTACGCACACACAAGTAACATATTGAAAAGGAAAACACATAAAATTACAATTACAAGTTCAGATAAACTTCATGCATCTTATATGTATTACAGTATCATCTGTTAATTAAACATCATATTCATGTCACACACATGCAAAAGGACACAATCCATATACCAGAACACACAAAACTAGTAGCTTATCAGCTAATGAAAATATATAAAGAAAAAGTAAGGAAACTACATGTGTAAGGACACTAAGAACTGATATGGAAAAATAAAGGTAGCATTGCGTAGTAAGGAAACTGTGAGAATTTACTAGTTACCTTGTGGTGCGGGGCGCCAGCACGGTGGGGTGGCGATGTGTGGCTAGGTAGAGGCGTGCCTCCGTGGGGCTGGATGGAGATGTGGAAGTGTCGGGCTGGGCGGCGGCACGGCAGTGCGGGCTGGGCGGCGGCGTGATGGTGGGAAATTTCGGCAGCCTTGCGGCATTAATGGAAATCTCCAGGGTTACGTTTTAACTGTGGTGCCCGAGGGGTCTTTATATAGGCGACGGTTTTTCACAGGCGGTTTTTTAACTTCTTCTCAGGCGGTTGGTGCTTAATAACCGCCTAAGAAAGAGATTATCTCATGCGGTTATTACTTACGAACCGCCTGAGATAATTGCCCGAGCCACTTCAGCTTCCTTACCCCTAGATTTTTTTTTAGATTCCAATATAAATACTCAAACAAGTATAGATTCTGCAAATGGAGTCCAAATTCGATGATTCTTTCTTCTATATTTTTTCAAAAATTAACATCTACCACCTGAACCAAATATTTTAAAACTTGTATAGCTGACATTGTAATGTTTTGGTAAATATCAAATTAATTTATACTCACATATTATTCACATTTGTGTATCTCAATAAAAAAGGATCCTTCACTGAAATTTGTTTGTATGAACATATTTGTATTTTATACATGTATGAATTTTGTTAATTTTTATGAAGCATTCCAACATGTCAAAATTCAAATTATCCATCATTCTAACTAAATGCTCATATACATATGAGGCATTCATCAAATTTTGAACACACATTGATTCAAAAAAATTTAAAAAATCTAAAAAAATTAATAGAGGTTGGTACGATGACTAAAAATGTCCATTGAGAAAATAAATGAAAATATCATTATATTCATCAAGAAAGAAAAATGACAAATAGCAATTGTTATATGTTTTTTATGTTCTGACTAATTTCAAAGGCTTTATGAAGTGAAATTTAATGGTAACCTTTACTAATCAATAATATTACAAGAAAGTGGAATTTGGGCTTTTTAAAGACCCCACATTTAATCAAGAATATTAATTTAGAAGAAGTAAAGATATTCTCAGGCGGTTGGTACTTAATAACCGCCTGCGAAAATGTTATCCATGGCGGATATTACTTATCAACCGCCTGAGATAATTGCCTGAGTCTGTTCTTCAATTTCCTTTTCTTTTTCTTCTTTTTTATTTAGATTCCAATATAAATACTCAAACATGTATAGATTCTGCAAATTGAGTCCAAATTCAATGATTCTTTCTTCTATATTTTTCAAAAATTAACATCTACCACCTGAACCAAATATTTTAAAACTTATATAGATGACATTGTAATGTTTTGGTAAATATCAAAATAATTTATATGCACATATTATTCACATTTGTGTATTTCCTAAAAAAAGGATCCTTCACTGAAATTTGTTTGTATGAACATATTTGTATTATTTATACATGTATGAATTTTGTTAATTTTTATAAAGCATTCCAACATGTCAAAATTCAAATTATCCATCATTCTAACTAAATGCTCATATACATATGAGGCATTCATCAAAATTTTGAACACACATTGATTCAAAAAAATTTAAAAAAATCTGAAAAAATTCATAGAGGTTGGTATGATGACTAAAAATGTCAATTGAGAAAATAAATGAAAATATCATTATATTAATCAAGATAGAAAAATGAAAAATAGAAATTGTTATATGTTTTTTATGTTCTGACCAATTTCAAAGGCTTTATGAAGTGAAATTTAATGGTAACCTTTACTAATCAATAATATTACAAGAAAGTGGAATTTGGGCTTTTTAAAGGTCCCACATTTAATCAAGAATATTGATTTAGAAGAAGTAAAGATCTTCTCAGGCGGTTGGTACTTAATAACTGCCTGCGAAAATGTTATCTCATGCGGATATTACTTACCAACCGCCTGAGATAATTGCCCGAGCCTGTTCTCCAGTTTCCTTTTCCTTGCTTCTTTTTTATTTAGATTCAATATAAATACTCAAACATGTATAGATTCTGCAAATTGAGTCCAAATCTGATGATTCTTTCTTCTATATTTTTCAAATTAACATCTATCACCTGAACCAAATATTTTAAAACATGTATAGCTGACATTGTAATGTTTCGCTAAATATCAAAATAATTTATATGCACATATTATTCACATTTGTGTATCTCCTAAAAAAAAGGATCCTTCATTGAAATTTGTTTGAATGAACATATTTGTATTATTTATACATGTATGAATTTTGTTAATTCTTATAAAGCATTCCAACATGTCAAAATTCAAATTATCCACCATTCTAACTAAATGCTCATATACATATGAGGCATTCATCAAATTTTGAACACACATTGATTCAAAAAAAATTTAAAAAAAATCTGAAAAAAATCATAGAGGTTGGTATGATGACTAAAAATGTCCATTGAGAAAATAAATGAAAATATCATTATATTCATCAAGATAGAAAAATGATAAATAACAATTTTTATATGTTTTTTATGTTCTGACCAATTTCAAAGGCTTTATGAAGTGAAATTTAATAGTACCCTTTACTAATCAATAATATTACAAGAAAGTGGAATTTGGGCTTTTTAAAGGCCCCACATTTAATCAGGAATATTAATTTAGAAGAAGTAAAGATCTTCTCAGGCGGTTGGTACTTAATAACCGCTTGCGAAAAAGAATATTAATATATGAAAAAAATATTTATTAAGATTACGTAAAGATCTTCGCAGGCGGTTGTTACTGGATAACCGCTTGATAAAAAAGATTATCTCAGGCGGGTTTTACTTACCAACCGCCTGAGATAATTGTATCTTTGCAGGCGGTTGGTATGTAAAACCCGCCTGAGATAACCTTCTTCTCAGGCAGTCGGTACTTAAAATTTGCCTGAGAAAATAGGCGTCTATATATACCTCTCGGCTGCGTTGGGAAAACCTAATCCGGACGAAATCACTTAGACGCCGTCAGGCTGCCAAAATTTCGTTTGCCACCAAGTCTTTGCCGCTCTCGTCGCCGAGCTTCGCCATCGTCGCCTAGCTTCGCCGTCGCCACCGAGATTCGCCGTTGTCCGTTTGCTTCGCCCTCGTCACTTCCAGGTATGCCGAGTGAAGCCATTTCCATCGCCGCCGAGCTTCACGGTAAACCCTAAACCCTTCGACCTTCCCATCTTCGTCCTCGTGCCGCCTCCCTCCTCGCCCTCGCCACCGGCCGAGTAAAATGATGCCTTGCATAGATTTTCTTGGTTAGGGTTCAAGAATTCGATCGCGTTTTGGTGCCAAATCATGGTCGTAGTATTAGCTAGGGTTCGAACATGATAAACTTTTTGATTAACGACCAAGCCTTCTGTAATGAGTCCTCTACATCTTTTCTATTGAACTCCAAGTCAGAATCCTGTATTAGCTAGGGTATTCTGTAAGTTTTCTATTGACCTTCAAGCCAATAGACCGCTGTAAGGTGATAAAAATCTTCTCTAACTAAATCAGCTGCTGTTCTGAAACTGTATGAACAAGCATCTGAATTTTTTCCATAATTATTTGTAGAAAGCTCTTCTAGTCTATTGTGATACATTTTTTGAAAGGGGAAGAGCTATTCTACAACTTTTCTATTCATTGTCACCTCAAATTCGGTTTAGAACTAATTAGAAACTGGAGTTGAAGTTAGTACCTGTGTACAGTGCTATCTGAAACAGCCAGAAAATTTCTGAACTTTGAACAGCCATAATTCTTAAATTGGAAAAGCAACCTATGCATATATATACATGTCTGGAAAGCTTAAAGAGTCCTCTATCTAAATCGAAGTACCATTTAAGGTGTCGTAACAGTCTAGAATCTAGACAGTTATGTATTCAGTTGCTGTTTGGATTGTAATTTCTAGTAGGATCATCAAAAGACTTCATAATTTACATTTATGGAATCCTTAGGATGTGTATAAAAAGTTTGAAATATATTTTTTCTGTAAATATCAATGTTCTCTATTTGAAAATTGTGGACAAAATCAGCAACATACAAAGGAAGCTCTACAAAATTTCAGTTAAAAATCGGGGAACTTGGTGGTAACATGAGTGGATAATAGCATCTGTATTGAAAATAGAGTGTAGACGCCCCGCACTTCATCTCACAGGGTTGTGCTCCTTCGAGATCGGTGTCTCTATCCTTTTGCCAAACAAAGCAATGTGCTCGCATACGGCTGTTGAACATCACTTGTGCTCAGAACACAGATACAAGTAACTGCCTATTTAGAATAAGAAGATAAAATTTCCATTGCTGGTGAGCAACTTTAACATGCTTTTCACCCTCGCAATGTATAGGAACCTTTTGCTCAGTCGCCTTAAACCCTAGAATGCCTTATCAAATCCTAGAATGCTTCCATCTTTTTCTTCATGCAACACTTCATGTAGAGTTAATATGCCATTCATTATATTTTTTTTTCTTATTAGTTCTAGCATGGAAAGCCCTAAGAAGACTGGTGCTGGTAGTAACAATAAAGAAGACAATATGGAGTTTACTGACTCTAGCAGTTCAGGCTACTTTCACGGTCCATCGGATCCTTTTCCTAATATAAAAATTAAGAAGACTTCAGAGGATCTCAACCCGAAATATGATCCTGTCGACGAGGTATGGATCACGAATCTTAACTTCAACAGTTTAAGTTAATGTTGGTTGTCAAGTATACGCAGTCTTATAAATCTTTTCTACATAGATTAGTCGCGAAGACAATGAGGTGACTTCAGCTCCTAAAACCACAAAAGGTTCTCCAATTGATGAATCCTCAACTTCACTCAAGCGGAAACGAGGGCAACAAGGTCCCAATAAGGGTCCATTGGACGACATCATTTACATAACAAGGGTCAGTCCAGGTGGGCTTCCCCAAGAACCACTAGATTCAATTACCAAGTATCGAAATTCATGCGGTTTTCTTGTTAGGGAGCTCGTGCCGATCACAACCCAGAATTGGAGAAAATTACCTGAGGAGACCAAGAATGAGTTGTGGGAAAGGATAAAGAAACAATTCAGGTTCCCGAAAGGCATAGAAGAAGCTGTAAAGAAAGTAACATTGGTCTCTTGCGGCAAGAAGTTTCGTGGCTGGAAGAGTGGAATGAATGCTTATGTTAAGGCGGATAAGGTCCGTAGCCCGAGGAAGATGAGAAATATCACACAAGCTCAGTGGCAAGAGTTTGTTCGTCAAAAGACCACACCTAATGCTAAAGCTCTAAGTGCAACTAGGTCAGAACTTGCCAAAAAGAACGAATACCATCATCGCTTGGGGTCTGCCGGATATGCCCCCAAAGTCCAGAAATGGAATAAGATATTAGAAGAAATTACCAGTAAGGGCAATCCTCACCCATTAGAAGGTTGCGATGAGAGAACTCAGCGTGTGTCTTTGCTCGGTCAGGTTTGACCAACGAGGGCAAACTTGAAAAGCCCGACTCTGTGAATGAAGTAGAGGAAAAAATGAAAAAAGTAATTGAAAAGCAACAGAAGGGTCTCTTCAAGCCGAAGAGGGAGAATGACCAACTTACCGCTATCTTAGGAAACCCTGAACACAGCGAATGAGTTCGAGCAGTCTCTTCTCAAATGTCTTGGCTAGATGGTTTCCCTAAAGATAAAGACACATATAGAAGACGTGAGAAGTTTAAGAAAACACTTGATGAAACGATTGCTCAAAAGGTCAAAGAAAATATGCAAGAAATAATGGAACAACTTAGATAATCGGGACAATTAGTGGCACTGAGTACAGCGATGGTTCCGGTGCCAAATGAGCAATTAGTATCTACAACCGCCTACCCTAACAACATTGGTTTTGTGCCAGGCTCAGGGTCAACCCATAAGTTCGCTGTCGATGATATTGCTAATGACAAATCTTGTCATCTTCTTATACCAATCGGCAGAGCAGGGAACAAAACCAAATAGGGTGCCACTGCTATGGCAAAGCCTGATAGGGACTTCAACGGGAATCCACTTTTGTTGTATTATGTTGTGGTGCAAGTTCTTCAGATCATTGATAATGATTATGAAGATTATGAAATAGACCACATCACACATGAGGGGATCGCGACTCTGGGGTAGGCTGTCAACCAATTAATCCTTTGGCACCGACGTGATATCATGTTGGACGATGAGCCAATTTCTAGCCCCGTCGCATCTCGAAATACCGCAACCCCATCTTCTAAGGCAAAAGTCCAGGAAGATCCACTCCCAGTCCAGGAAGATCCACTTCCCCTATGTCTCAACAAGGATGATAGTAACCTTGCTAGTAAAGATTTCCAAGAGCAACAAGTTGGACAACAGCTTCAAGCAGTACCAGAGCAAGCTGTTGCTAGTAAAGAGCAACCAGTTGAGCAACAGGTTGATGTAGTACTAGAGCCAGCTGCTGGGAGTAAAGAGCAATCAGTTGAACAACAGGTTCAACAACAAGCCAGTGTCCAACTCCGACGACTACTCCTCGATCATCAGTGCCTATCAAAGTTAGCTCACACGAAATTAAGAAACCTTCATCAGAAGTGTCAAAGTATTTAGAAACTATGAAGGAAAATATTAGAAAATCGAGTGCATATCGTTATTCTCATGATCCAGCATTAGAAGTTATCGAGGAGTGGGAAGAAGACGGTGTCATGTATAATCGGTGGACGACTTTAGTTAAACCAGGAGTTCCAATATACAAGCTTGAGGATGTTCCTCCTAAATTTAAGAATGGGAAGCCATTCATGACATCCATACAACTTAGCAAACAACCTGCCCCGCTCAAAAGAATGCATGAGTGGCACATCCTTGCGAGCACAAAATATGATCTTTCTTGCGTCACATTTCGTATTTCAAAAGATGCATTCTGGAGCACTGGAGAAGATAGATGAGTCATTTTATTTGAAGAGCTGCATCCCCTTTTCCATCGGGGCATGCTCGAAATCAACCTGCTACTCGTCTGGTGCTTGTAAGTGCCTCTAATATTTTGCATTTGCTTTTTTTACGCATACACATTTCATGAGATTATAACAATTCTGGACTTCTTCAATAGGATGCAATACATGGATAATGAAAATATGAAACGCAAGACATGTATACTTGACCCTACATGGACTGCAAAGACGCTATTCGACGTCATGGCGGATCGAGACTCAGCAAAGTTCAAGCACATGAAATTTTTTTTGAAAAATCAATCGCAAAACTTAAGAAGTATAGAAGGACAGAAGTTGCAGCTTACATAGGACATGCGATGTTTAACTTTGTTAGAGACGGCAAGGACCTCGTAAAGGCTCCGTACCACTTCGAGTAAGTTTGACACATGACATTGAAATAGCAATTATTGGTAATTGTTAACACGTGTGTTTATATGTTTGCAGTGATCACTACATAACAATCTTCATCAAGCCAATGCAGGGAATGGCAACAATCTTGAACTCGGCCAATTACCCACCAGATCGTTACAAAGATTTCCTTTCCATTTTGAAACTGTACATTTATTCAATAATTTTAATTTACAGATATTTACAATGTGTTGACAAGTTTTATATAACATTTCTTGTATTACAGCGCTTGGTGGTTTTACGCGGAACAGCTTGGCGGTGAGAGACCTTCTAATACGAATGCATTGGACATTAAAACGTATTATGCTTGTCCAAAGCAGCCTGCTGGGAGTGTCTTATGTGGGTATTATGTATGCGAGCATCTTCGAACCGCTAGCGAATATAGAGTGAATCGTGAGGATGTAAGTTATCCTTAATGTCGATATCTTATTTTCTTACTTTTGAGTTTCATTTTCATTGTAACTAGCATAGTTTAATACTTATATTCTCTGCTGTTCAATATTACCATAAACATTATTTTCATATTTTGATTCCAACTTCAAAATTCAATTGCTCATAGTACAACTACTCCAAAAATGCCAAATAAATTCTTGTATACTCTCACTTTGATCTATACTTTGAGATTGTTCAGAACAACACATTCTAAACCTTGTTATGTGTTTCATTGCAGCACACGAAGAATGTGAACAAAGATTGGATGGTTTGTAGAAGTATTCCTGGTGGAGGAGCCGAAAAGATTGCTGCTGAACTATGGCAATTCATTCGTCGCAAAATTTTGCACAAAAGAGGGGAGTTATTTGATGAGAATGTTGCAATAGCTGATGTGTCAGAACTTTGCAACTATGCCAATAGAAATAGTTTTTAGTGAAAACTTGTAAACTATGAGATGAATTGTATGTGTAACTTGTACATATGTATATTCTTTTAGTGAAATTGACTTTTGTGAGATGACTACTGTGATGATATTGTTGACTTTTGTGATGATATTGTTGACTTCTGTGATTATATTGAATTGACCTGGAAATTAGAAATAACAGCAGCTAGTACTGCATAGGTTATACCTTATCACATGCGGTTATTTACCAACGGCTAGACCTATCTGTGAAAAACAATTATCACAGGCAGCTAGATATAGGTAAAGAACCATCTGTGATAACCTAATTATCACAGACGGTTACCCTTATGGTAGAAACCAGCTGCGATAAATTATCTTCACAAGCGGCTTGAAGTAGGTCAAGATCCGCCTGTGATAACACAATTATCACAGGCAGTTATATATGTTGCACGACCCGTCTGTGATAACATATCTTTAGAGGCGGCTAGCCTAAGTAAAGAACCGCCTGTGATAATCTTTCTTCACAGGCGGTTTCACTTCTCCGCCTGTGAAATTGCGAATTATCACAGGCTCTTCATTTCAGGCGGTTTTAAAAACCGGGTGTGATAGTAGGTTTGGAGCCGCCTGTGATGAGGATAATTGTAGCAGTGCGTGTTGGATCCTTCGTAATAGTCACAAAGTGCTTTCCACACATCGTATGCAGATCGGAGGTGTGCAACATGGTCAAAGTCGCTTTGAGTTAATCCTTTTATGATCAAGTTTCCAGCCATGTTGTTGTCATTGACATCTCTCAGATTTGTAGCTGTAACTTGATCGTTTGACGACACTTCGTAAGTATTGTATACCTTCTCCCATATTGTGAAGCCTTGTGCCTGGATGAAAGCTTCCATAAGTGCCTTCCAAACCTGAAAATCAATACCACTAAACACACAAGGTTTGGCGGAGTATTTCTCCATGATGATTAGTCAAAAACACATGAAAATCACAAAGATTTGAATGTCGTGGCTCTGATACCAATTGTAGGATCAAAGAGCACATGAAAAGCTACTAGAGGGGGGATGAATGGTAGATTAAAACTTTTTCAGCGGAAGCAATGAAAACCCCTCGGCAGAAAAACGATCTATTAAAGAAATCGTGTGTGAGACTAATCTAAATGTGTTCCACCATGACAAAAGTGATAGATATCAGAGAGAATCAAGTCACGAAGTCGACACAACAAGAATCACTCAAATCCGTCATAAGAAACTCAAGTTACGATCGAAAGATCGAACAAAGGTCAATCTGTTCTACCAAGTAAAAAACAGATCTGCAATACTGTAAAGAAACTCGTGTAGATCAAAAACCACAAATCCAATGACCGTGAAATTTTGAAAGATGGTAGATAATCAAGTTATGAAGACAAACTAAAAAGAATAACATCAATTGGATCTATAAAACTTGATTTATGATAAAATCACCAAAGAAAGGTAGAGCTGTGCAGAAACTCGAAGAGAAAAACTTGTCTCGAATAAGTCGGACGAACAAGGCACAAAAGTTCCTTTAAACTATGAATTTTATTCAATAGAACACAAGAGGAACAGCCCAAAAGTCGTCCCACACGAGCTCTGACCTCCCTTGCTTATATAACCAGCCCGGAGGCCAACTCAACTCAAACTAGGACTCTAATCCTACTCAATTCACGAATCGAAACTTTCCATAACTGCTCAAGATTCTTCTATACGCAGATAGACGCAATATTAAGACTTCAAAACACCTTAGGAACATATCCCACATTTCTAAAACAACTCAAATTCGTGACCTACACGAAATCCTATCATAACCAACTCAAAACTTTCCATATTTGAGTCAAACTCGACTCAGCCGCAGCCTGAGTCCATAACCTAGTCAGTTGGACCTTTCCAACCAATTCTTTACGTCCACATCTCTTCATCACGCCTTGGAACCATGCAGCCACGTCCATGCACTCCTTGCACACGTGCAAACATCTTCCAACGCTGTCCACGATACATTCATATGCATTGTTCTTGATTCATACATGCTGCGCGACCTCCCGATCAACTCAACCACAATTCCTCCCGAACTTGGTTGTTGAACCTCATCTTCTCCCTAAGACTAGTTCAATGGATCCTGTCACCAGCCATGTCTTGAACTCAAGCAACACCTGCACATGAATAAACAACCAATACTTCTGAGCACAAGTCCTCGACTTGACTCTCGTTAGTTCCGAAACTACAACATCTTACGTGAGCACCTCACATAAGCATGTTGTAAACTGTAGCAAAATGATATCAACCATATCCAACAAAAATGCACCAAAAACTTAGCAAATGAATACTAAGCAATCTTTCCAAGCATATAAAGCAAGTTTGAAACATTTCACATGAAAATTGGGAACATTACGATCAAGCTCCGGACGTTGCAAAAAGCTAATCGAAGCTTGAGCCGGAGCTTACCAAAGTAAGTACAACCTAGTGTCGGAGCTAACCAAAGCTATTCAGACCTAGCGCCGGAGCTTACCAAAACTAGTTGGAACTATTCAACCCAAAAGCCAGAGCTAGAAAAACATGTCAGAGCTATCAAGGACATGCCAGAGCTAAATACAAAGTTCACCAGAGCTACCCAAAAACATGTCCAAGCTTACAAACATAAGTCGAACCTAGCAAAAACTCCGACTAGAGTCGGACCTTGCTAAAAAGGTGTTTTGGCAATATTCAAAACTTCTATCATCAAAGCCAATGTATTCAGCACAAACCAATGTATTCAGCACTCGTAGGTATCACAACCTTGTGTCATTCCTCCTCAAGTGATCTTGTCGGCAAGGAAGCCTGTCATTTTCGCACCATCACACTGAAAGACAATGGCCCAAAAGACCTTTCATGAGTTTTCGACTCCCTCTGCTCACAATGTGCCTACTAGGCCCAATATCAACACGGGAGACGTGAACTTCAAGATCAAGACTAGCCTAATCACTATGATGCAGACTAATCCATTCTATGGGAAAGCCAATGAGGATGCAAGTGCTCACCCGCAACAATTTCTCAAGATTTGTAGCACTTTCAAGATCAAGGATGTCACACCTGATGCCATCCATCTTCAACTGTTTTCGTTCTCCATCCTTGGGAGAGCGAAGCAGTGGTTCTATGCAAACCGAAGCGCTATAAAAATTTGGGAAAAGTATTCTACGACATTCCTCGCCAAATTCTTCTCGGTGGGAAAGGCCGATGATCTACGTGGAATAATCTCAAGCTTCTAGCAAGAGCCCAAGGAATCCGTTCTCGAGGCTTTGGAGAGGCTGCAAAAGTACATCCTGGCATGTCCCCACCATGGGATGGATGATTTGTTCATCATCAAAAATTTTTATAACGAGTTGTTTCCATCGGCCCATGACCATGTGGATGCTGCCGTTCGAGGAGCCTTCTTCTCATTTACGGTGCCCAAAGCTGAGGAATTGACCGAGAAGATGGTTTACAACAAGAGTTGGAGTGATGAGCGTCTCCAGCCCCGACAGCGAGGAATGGACACCTTGAAAGAGGTGGACATGATCGCTACTAAACAACTCCTAATGAAGAAGCTGGACTGTCAAGCCAATGGAGAGTATGTGACATCGCCTAGGCCTTAGACTCTCACATGACATGTGAATTCTATGGCAACATAGGTCATATGAGGAGTGACTGCCTCAAGACCCGCGTGGATGCCTTGTACTTAGCCAATAATGGGAATTTAAACAATGGCTACCATCTAGGAGGTCAAGGGTGGGGATAACCACACCCTTTCTTTTAAGGGGGCTACAACAATAACAATGACAATGGAAATCAGCCCAACTTGAAGGAACTTGCCATTAGCCAACTCGAGATTAATGATGCCCTATCCAAGAAGTTGTCGGCTAATGACAAGATTCTGGAAAACATCAATGCCAAGATTGAAAGCTTAGCATCTGCCTTCAAGAACCAGTTGAGCTTCAACAAGGTGTTGGAGACTCAATTAGCTCAACTGGCAGCTATTGTCCCTCCATTGGAAAATGGAAAGATTTTGGGGCAGCCCGAGGCTCCCGTGGAAAATGTGAGTGCGGTGGCTACGAGGGGTGGAACCACTCGTGACCCACTGTAACACCCTCATTTTCATCCATCATGCATTGCATACACTCTTATACATGTTTAACATTAAGAAACATAGAAAAGAACAAGTTTAAAATGAATTAGAACCAAAACAGCAGCTAAAAGCCCGTGTCAGTGCGGACTTGTCCAGATTAGACCCCGTACTGGTCTAGTTTACTCTCTGTTGTTCTTCGGACTCTTCCGCTAATTGTCGTGGACTAGTATAAACATGTTTCTGTTGTCCTCCAGACTTGTCCCGCCCCATACCGGACTTGTCCGTTCTGCTTTCTGGACCTTTTCGGACTTGTTTGAACCTCCACCGGATTTGTCCGTTCTAGTCACTGTCCCTGACCGGACTTGTCCGGCCCCTAAGCGGATTAGTTTGATGTGCCCGACTCGAATTTTGTTTTTCCCTCCCCGAAGAGTTTTTGGGTATTTTCCTTAAGTGGGCCCAAGAACGTCATGCCTAACCCCTATGGAGCCCATGTGGGACCCCACCAAGACCTCCACCGCCCTATACTCGAATTCCACCTAAACCCTACCACCTCCACCCTATATAAACACCCTAACACCCACCCTTTCATCCCTTTGTCAGATTAGAAGAAACCCTTAATCTTAGTTCGTGAGAGCCGTCATCAACAGGCCTCCACCGGAGGGAGAAGAAGGAAGAGGAAGGATAAGAGGATAGCATAAGATTGATATTTGTCAACTCATCGACATCATCGTTAATTGTTCACCAATTCTTCATCTTCTTTGGACTTAGATGTCAAGATCCAAGTGTTGCACCAAATTCTTGACCTATGGACCCTTGGATTCATGGTAAATACCTTAGATTCATCTTTCCTACGTAAATTATGGTTCCATATTAACTCAAACTATGCTCTATTTGAAAATTCGCCAAAACCCTAGCTATAACGGACTTCTTCGGTCCCAGTGCGGACTAGTCCGATTTCCTTTCCGTTCCAGAACGGACATGTCCGGCCCTAGTGCGGACTAGTCCGGTCTTCCTGTTTTGAAAATTTCTGGAACTTCTTCAATATTCTTTGAAATGACATGGAACTTGTTCTAACATGTAAATATTATTTGGGCTAGTTAGTAAGCAATGATATCAACCTAATAACGCATTACCCCATAATTGTATCAATCATTCATGTCATGACATATTGAGTAATATATGAGCATTTGTTGATTGCAATGCTTGTTTTGTATGTTTGATGCACGGAATAGAAGGTTCTCTAGAGGGTGTTGTCGAGGACTTCCAACACCATAATTCTGAAGCTTTTGATCCTAACCAATCTCAAGAGCAAGGCAAGTGTCCCTGAACATTTTGACCCTATTTTTAAATGCTTTATTTGCAAAATTGTATGCTTGTGTCAAATTAATGGAAAACCCATGATAGGTGTTTACTAGTCTTGTTTGACCATCCTTTTCGCTTGGATTATATTGTAGAGAGTCGGGAATGGTATTTTACCTTTTTGCTTCGCTCTAATTGAGATGGGAAAACAACCAAATGGCTTAATTATGAATTAATAAACTTATGGATGATGAGAATTGATGAATATGGTTAATTGGTAAAAGGGGACTTGGGAGATCTAAGCAAGCATGATTTGTGGATTGGATTGGAAGATACGGTGGTTTTGCTTGCCTTGGATCTAAGGACCGGTTCATGCGAGAATAAGCCAGGACAACAGTGCCACCACAAGGCCAAGTACGGGTGCGGCTTAGCCAATTAATTAGGTGTATTGCCAGCATTGTTTGGATCATTTGAAGGAGTGGGGAATGGGAGTTTGTTAGGTTTGCAATAGTGGTGGAACTACCCTGGGATCCGAACGGCACAAGAGGGAGCCCTTGGTTGGATGTGCTCATTTGGAGGCATCACCACCGGTGAAACCTTAGTGGGTCTGAATATGCTGGTAATCCTTTTGTAAAAGCTATTTTGTGATCTCTTGGTCATACACCTAAGGTAGTGTATTTGGCATAAGAGAGGTTTCTTTAGTCGCCGACGGGTGATGAAATCACGAATTTGTGGTTAAAGTGGTACAACCTTCGCAGAGTGTTAAAAACTATCATGATAGCCATGCTCTCGGTTAAGAGCACCTGGATGACCTACATGATTAGTGTGGAATTTGGGATTTGAAATGGTTTGCTTATGGTTATGGATTGAATTATGATAAATGGACATGGTTAATGATGGTGGTAAAAATCTACATGGATGCATAATGGATCATGGATTCGTATTATGTTAATTATTTGGGATATGATGGGATTAATTTCACATAGACATTGTAGGATGCTTTTTATATGTTTCAAATGTACTTTTTAGCAAATGGCCATTATTTATTATCATTCCTTGTCTAAGCTACATGTCATTATTTTCCCACACTTGATGAGTACGACATGTGCTCACCCTTGCAATTCTGCCACCAAAAGTTTCAGGTGAATTTTGGTAGTACCCTGAGGATAATGTGGAGTACTAGGTTGTGTGCTGCCGTCGACTTGCCTGTGGTTATGCTTTGAGCCGAGCTATCCTTTTTTGCTTAGTTTGCTTAGCTTAGTTTATTTTTCCGCTGCCATAATGATCATTAGAGTTTGTAATTGGAGAATAATTTGAATATTGTAATAAAAGTACTTATTTACTAGTTCGTGTTGTGGTAATTTTCTGTATACCATTTGTGATGCACTCGTGTATGTGTGTTGAAAATTCTGGGCACACATATGCGTCACACTTGGTTAATTTTTGGATACGGGTGTCACAAATTGGTATCAGAGTCACAAGTTGACCGTAGGATGCAACTAGATAGAATGGACACTTTAGAGTACATAGGAGCACTTAGGAATAGTTGAGGTTTCTTTGGTGTGCTGAATGCCATGTGATGCTTGCTTGAGTGCTTGTGTGCTTAGTAGAGGATTGTGGGGTGCTTCGGCACATGCCATATCCATATAGGCTTATATAGGTAGTTGCTTAGTTTCATATCTCTTGATGCATATAGTTGGGGATGTTTTCTAAATTCTTCCATCTCTTGCTCTTTCTTCAGATGTCGAGGACTCGCAACCAAAAGAATGCCAACGGTGAGGAGGAGAACAATAAAGCACCTCAGAACAACAATGAACTTGGACCTGAAGCTAGCAACATTGAGCAGTTGTAGGTTATGCAAAATTAGCTTATGTAGACCGTGATGCAAACTTTGGGACAACTGCATGTCAACCAGAATCAGTCCCACATGCCAACACCGGCACCCCCACTGCCTCATAATGGGTTGGGAGAGTTTATAAGGACTAGGCTACCTACCTTTGCTCAAGCCAATGATCCTATGGAAGCTGATGATTGGCTGAAGTCTGTGGAGAAGAAGCTTGTCATTGTCCAATGCAGTGACATGGAGAAGTTTCTCTTTGCTTCCCATCAACTAGTTGTAGTAGTTGCAGATTGGTGAGACCCACTTTGGAAAGCCCATGCTAATCAAGAGATGATCGCTTGGGCTGAATTCAAGAAAAGATTATATTCTCATTTTGTTCCTGAAGGTGTTATGATCTTGAAGAGGCAGGAATTTGAGAACCTAAGGCAAGGAAAGTCGAGTGTGAGTGAGTATCTCAATAAATTCACTCAACTCTCAAGGTATGCTCTAGAGGATGTCAACCGGGACAGCCGCAAGCAATATTTGTTTATGAGCGGCTTAAACAATGAGATTCAAGTCCAATTGCTCAATTTGTTTATGAGAAGCTTGTGGAATAAGCTATTATAGTTGAGAACAAGGTTCGCAATATGGAGCAATATAATAAGAGCAAGGTGTTATATCAATGACAGCCACAAGGAAGCAATGTTCACCCCCACTTTTGTGACACCCGGTTCCGAAAATGAACCAAGTGCAGTATATGTGTGCCCAGTACGTTCAACACACATACACAAGTGCATCACAAATGATATACAGACAATTACCACAAGACAAGATTAATTAACAAATTTTATTACACAATTAATAACATCCTCGAATACAAGCTCTAATGAATATTAATGACAAGTTCAACTAATGCAGCAGAAATACTCTAATTAAGCAAACTAAGCAACTAAGCAGCATAAGCAAAAGGGTATAGCGCAGCTCCAATCAACACCACAGGCAAGCTGAGGGTAGACACGGCATAGAACTCCGCATTATCATGATTAAACTCCCAAATCTGACCTGCAACTGTTGGGGGGATTGCAGGAGTAAGTACATGTTGTACTCAGCAAGTGTGGAAAGTATGACATGTAGCTAAGACAATTGACGACAATAATAAAGGCTAAGTGTTGAAAAGTACATTAAGACATTTGAAAAGCAATATATATTATGTATGTGAAGTAAACCCATCATAAACCATAGTTACTATCATAGTACCAGTTCATATTCCATATTCATCATCCATATACCAGATTTCTCATTACCAACAACCATAATCAATACCAGAATTTAATCCATAACCAACCATAACCATATCATTAACCATAACCATTCCAGAACCATCCCAATACCAAGTTTCCTCTAATCATGTGAGGGTCCAAGTTGCTCATAACTGGGAGCACGACTATCATGATAGTTTTAAGACACACTCTGCAGAGGTTGTACCGCTTTACCCACGTGTTTGTGATTTCATCACCTTTCGATGACTAGAGAATCTCAATTATGCCGTCTCACACTTCCTTAGGTGTGTGGCCAAGAGATCACAAAATAGCCTTTACAAAGAGATTACTAGCCTATTTAGACCCCACTGAGGTTTCACCGGTGGTGATGCCTCCAACTGAGCACATCTTCAACCAAGGGCCCCCTCTTGAGCCATTCGGATCCCAGGGTAGTCGCACCAAACATCATCCAACCCAATCCGACTACCCCTTCCCCGAGCAGTCACAATGGTCCAAATAGCACTACCAAAGCCCTAATTAATCAGCTACACCCCACCCATACTTGGCCTTGTGGTGTCACTGTAAATCCTGGATAGTCTCTCCACGAATCGGTCCTTAGATCTAAAGCAAGCAAACCACCATAACATCCAACCCATCCACATTCCAGACTTGCTTAGATCACCCATTACCATATAACATTAACCAGTTCATATTAACCATAATCTCATTAATGCATAATTAAGTTAAGTGGTATAGTTGTTCTCCCATCCCAATTAATTAAGCGAAGCAAAATGGTAAAAAGCCCATCTGACTCTCTACCATGAAATCCAGGTGACAAGGGTGGTTAAACAA
The DNA here is from genome assembly GCA_036927565.1 of Tuctoria greenei. Taxonomy (NCBI): domain Eukaryota; kingdom Viridiplantae; phylum Streptophyta; class Magnoliopsida; order Poales; family Poaceae; genus Tuctoria; species Tuctoria greenei. The sequence continues at coordinate 128,019,416 of JAYESD010000007.1, read as the reverse complement.
GGCTAGTAAACTTCCTACCAATAGGATTTCCCATCAAATTGACACAAGCATGCAGCTTGCAAACAAAACATTTATTGTCAAAATAGGATCAATATGCTCCAAGGACACTTGCCTTGCTCTTGGGATTGGTTCGGGTCAAAGCCTTCAAACTCTTGGTGCTGGAGATCCTCCGCGACACTCTCTAGCGCAAATCCGTCTAATCCACACAATAAACATATAAGACAAGAAACACAATCAAAGAGTGCACATACATTACTCAATATGGCATGACATGCATGACTAATGCAAATGCAAGGTGGAACTAGTTAATAAGTTGCTATTAATGATCACTAACTAGTTCTAATAGCTTTTAACAAGTTTATACAGGTTTGGAGTTGATTAGATATAATTCTAGAATTAGTTTAACACAATTTAACCAGGAAAAATCAGACTAGTCCGAGGGACCAGACAAGTCTGCACTTCGTAGAACTGGCGAACTAGGATTTTCTAGATCGACATGAATTTGGGGATTAGGGGTTGGATTCACGTGAGAAAAAGGAAATAGAAGGTATACCAGGTGTTTAGAACTCCAATGAACCAAGGATCTTGGAGGCAATAGTTGGATCTTGATGATCTAGGGTTGATGAAAAACTTGATGGTGAATTGTTGATGAAGAACGTGAAGTTGATGGAGATCTTGATCCTCTTTCATTTCCTCCTCTTCTTCTTCTTGCTTGGGATCTCCTCCTCCCTCCTTGATGGCGGCTCTCCACGAACTGGGGTTTGGGTGAGGTTGAAAAGTGGCAAATAGATGTCAAGTCAAGGAGTGGGGTTGTTTATATAGACGTGGAGGCTAGGGTTAGATGATTTTGAGTTTGAGATGAGTAGATGTCGGTTTAGAGTCCCACATGGGCTCTAAAAGAGTTAGGCACGACGTCCCTAGGCCCACTTAACATAAAACCCAAGAAACAAGTCGTGAAACAAAAGATCAACTCAGAGTCGCGATTTATCGGACAAGTCCGAAAAGGGCCGGACTAGTCCGAAGTTGTCCAGAGAGAAATCGAACAAGTCCGGACTGGATATTGGACAAGTTCGAACTTATCTAGAGGGGAAAACGGACAATTCTGGCCAAAAATCGGACAAGTCCGACTTTAGTCAGAGAGGAAAACGGGCAAGCCCGCTGGAATACCGGACTAGTCCGAACAAGTCTAGGGACTTAGTAAAATTTTCCAAGGAATTTGGAAAACCGGACTAGTCCGCACAAGACCGAACAAGTCTGAAAGTGTCCAGAGGCAAAAACAGACTAGTCCGTAGAGAAAATGGACAAGTGCGATCAAAGTCAGAGAGAAATCGGACTAGTTCGCACCAAATCGGACTAGTCCGCACTTTCCAGAATTCTTAAGTGCGGTTTTGTTTCTAAATCAATTTTAAACTTGTTTCTTTTATGTTGATTAACGTTAGACATGTTTAATGATGGATGCAAGGCATCATGCATGAAAATGAGGGTGTTACAAACCTACCCCCCTTAAAATGAATCTCGCCCTCGAGATTCGACGCGGAAGAGAAAAGATAGGGAAATTCCTTCTTGAGATCATCTTCCAACTCCCATGTTGCTTCCGATTCTGTATGATGCTTCCATTGAACTTTACACCATTGAACCACCTTGTTCCTTGTGACTCTCTCCTTGTTTTCCAAGATTTTGATCGATTGCTCGGCATAAGTCAAATCTGCCTCTAATTCCAATTCTGCCATTGGCACTTGTTGTTCCGGTACTCTCAAACACTTCTTGAGATGGGAAACATGAAACACATCATGTACATCTGAAAGATGAGTTGGCATCTTCAACTTATACGCTACTTCTCCTCTTTTGTCCAAAATCTTGAATGGTCCAATATAACGAGGTGCTAGCTTGCCTCTGATATTAAACCTCTTATGGCCTCTCATTAGCGACACTTTGAGGTAAACGAAGTCTCCCACTTCAAAGGCTAGTTTCCTTCACCTATTGTCCGCATAGCATTTTTGCCTTGATTGAGTTGCCCTCAAGATCTCACGAATTATTTGGACTTGCTTCTCAACTTCTTGCAACACATCCGGACCAAATACTTGAGTTTCTCCTATCTCATTTCAGAATAAGGGCGTCCTACACTTCCTTCCATATAGTTCTTCATAAGGTGACATCTTCAAACTTGCTTGGTAGCTATTGTTGTAAGAAAATTCTGCATATGGCAAGCTTTTGTCCCAACTTTTCGCATGATTCAAAGCACAAGCTCTTAACATGTCCTCCAAAATCTGATTGGTCCTCTCGGTTTGTCCATACGTTTGAGGGTGATATGCTAAACTAAAATTCAACCTTGTTCCTAATGCTTCATGCAACTTTTTCCAAAACCTGGAGGTAGATTGAGAACCTCTATCCGACACTATCCTCTTTTGAACTCCATGCAAACATACTATTCTTCCCATATACAGTTCCACCAATTTATCTCCATTAAAGGTGGTCTTGACTGGAATAAAGTGAGCTGATTTCGTTAATTGATCCACAATTACCCAAATCGAGTCATAACCGGACTGTGTATGTGGCAATCCAACTATAAAGTCCATACCAATTTCTTCTTGCTTCCATTCCAGAATCTTTAGTGGCTGCAATAATCCAGCTGGTCTTTGATGTTCTGCCTTGACTCGTTTGCACACACCACACAAGGCGACATATTCAGCTATATCCTTTTTCATGATAGTCCACCAATAACATGTCTTCAAGTCTTTGTACATCTTCGTACAACTAGGGTGAATTGCATAAGGCGAGTCATGTACCTCTCTTAATATTGTCTCCCAAATATGCTTCACATTAGGTACGACGATCCTTTTTCCAAGCCATAGAGTATCATGTTCATCCTCATCAAATCTGAATTCCCTCCCTTCTTGGGTCTTTTCCTTGATTTCTTGGATTTCCTCATCTTTGGTTTGACCTTCCCGAATTTCTTGCTCCAAAGTCAGATTTAACTCCATTATTCTCATCTCATTCACAAATCCAAGGTTCAACCATTCAAACTCCTTGCATAACTCGGATGGCATCTCTCGAAACATGAGTTGATTACTTATTCCTTTCCTACTCAAGGCATCAGCCACTACATTAGCCTTTCTTGGATGATAGTTGATTCCCAAATCATAATCTTTGATGAGCTCCAACCATCTTCGTTGCCTCAAATTCAGATCCGTTTGTGTGAACATATACTTTAAACTCTTATGATCCATATAAATTTCACATCTATGTCCAAGGACATAGTGTCTCCAAATTTTCAAGGCGTGAACCACGGTTGCAAGTTCCAAATCATGTGTTGGATAGTTCTGCTCATGTTTCTTCAATCGCCTCGATGCATATGCAACTACTTGACCTTCTTGCATAAGCACACATCCAAGTCCTTGTCTCGATGCGTCGCAATAAATACCAAAATTCTTGCTCACATCCGGCAAAACTAAAACTGGAGCTGTTGTTAACCTCTTCTTCAACTCCTCAAAGCTTTCTTAACAATCTTGAGTCCATTGGAAAGATTTTCCCTTCATTAGCAATTCCATCATTAGCTTGGCTATCTTGGAGAAGTCCTTGATGAATTGACGGTAATATCCAGCCATCCCAAGAAAACTCCTTATTTCCTTTACATTATGCGGTGGTTCCCACTTCAACAAGTCCCTCACTTTTCCAGGGTCAACCGAAACTCCTCTTGAGAAGATATGACCCAAAAACGACACTTCCCTTAACCAAAATTGACATTTGTTGAACTTGGCATACAATTTATGCTCCCTCAATTTCTGCAACGTAAGCCTCAAGTGTTCCTCATGCCCCTTCTCATCATTCGTGTAGATCATTATATCATCGATAAACACCACAACAAACGTATCCAAGTACTCTATGAAGACCTTATTCATGAGGTACATAAAATATACGGGTGCATTGGTCAATCCAAAGGACATCACGGTGTACTCATAAGATCTGTATCGTGTCCTGAAAGCTATCTTGGGTATGTCCGACGGTCTAATCTTCATTTGAATGTAACCTGGCCTCAAATCGATCTTGGAGAAAACACAAGCACCCTTCATCTGATCAAACAAGTCTTCTATGTGTGGCAAGGTGTACTTCTTCTTGATGGTCACTTCGTTGAGAACTCAGTAATCCACACACATCCTTTGTGACCCATCTTTCTTGTCCACAAACAGCACGGGCGCTCCCCAAGGTGAAGAGCTAGGGCGAATAAATCCCTTCTCTAGTTGCTCTTGAATTGCTTCTTAAGCTCTGCTAATTCCTTAGGAGGCATCCTATATGGCCTCTTAGCTATAGGTGCAGTTCCAGGTATTAAATAAATAACAAACTCAATGTCTCGATCAGGTGGTATACCTGGCAACTCATCCGGAAACACGTTCAAAAATTCACACGCCACCGGGATCTCCTCAATTGCAACACCGTCCATGTGATTCAGCTCCAATTGCTTCGGTGCATGGTGAGTTGCTTCAAATTCTATGGTGATCCCTTCCTTATTAGTCAACTTCATTGTCTTCGTGGCTCATTCAATAACTCTATTGTGCTTCATCAACCAGTCTATACCAAGTATAATGTCCAATCCTTGGGAATCCAAAACTATAAGGTTGGCAAAGAAGTTTACCCCACTTATTCTAAGGCTTACTTTTAGACATACTATATTTGTCCTCATCTCTCCTCCAGGAGACTTAACCAATAGAGTAAACTTCATATGAGAGATAGGCAAACTATACTTGACAACATACTTCGATGCAATGAATGAATGCGATGCTCCAGAATCAAATAACGTAGTCGCGGGGTTGGAGTTGGCGAGAAACATACCAATGACCATGACATCCGCTTGTTGAGCTTCCTCTGTAGAGACAGGGTTCACGTTGCCACGAGCAAAATTCTGCTGTCCACGGTTTCCTTGCAGTTGTCCTCCATTGGGTCTTGGGTTCTGCCTCGGTGCATTGCTTCCTTGACCAAGGCCTGACTTAGGGCATTGATGTGCAAAGTGTCCAGCTTTTCCACAAGTATAGCACTTCTTAACTCCACCAGAATTATTGGGACGGGCTTGATTTTGAACGTTGGCACCAGAAAATTAGCACGAGGTACAAAAGGCATTGGAGGCCTAGGTGCTTGCATAACAGGGCACTACTGCACAAACTGAGTTGGGCACGGTGCAAATCCAGGGCGATGAGCAGGCGCAAAAGAGCTGAAATAAGGCGCATTAGGTGGCGCAAAGCAAGGGCGCACATTATTTCCTTGTTGTTGTCCTTGATATGGTGCATTCCTCTTGTTGTGCTCCATCTCATAGACCTTGTTCTCCACCACAATTGCCTTGTCCACAAGCTTCTGAAAGTTGGCATAATCGCAATTCGGCAATTGCACTTGGATTTCACTGTTAAGGCCCCTCATGAACAAGTATTGCTTTCGGCTGTCCCGACTAACATCTTCAGGGGCATACCTTGAAAGTTGAGTGAATTTATTGAGATATTTAACCACGCTCGATCTTCTTTGCCACAAGTTTTCAAACTCTTGCCTCTTCAAAATCATGACACCTTTCGGCACATAATGAGAACGGAAACTCTCCTTGAATTCCGCCCAGGTGATCATCTCCTGATTCTCATGAGCATTGCATAGCGAATCCCACCAATCGGTAGCTGCTCCAACTAGATGATGAGAAGCAAATACAACCTTCTCCCGGTCACTGCATTGGACAAGGCTAGATTATTCTCCACGAACTTGAGCCAATCATCAGCATCCATAGGGTCAGTGGCTTGAGCAAAGGTTGGCGGCCTAGTCCTCATGAACTCTCCCAACCGGTTATGAGGAGGTGGGGGTGGCGGTGGAGGCATGTGGGGCTGATTGCTGATATTGTCAGCCTGCAGCTGTCCCAAAGTCTGTATCATGGTCTGCATGAGCTGGTTTTGCATAGACAAAAGCTGCTCAATATTGATAGCTCCTTGGGAAGGTCCCTTTCCATTGTTGTTCTGAGGTGCTCCATGGTTCTCCTCCTCATCATTGCCATCCCACTGGTTGCGAGTCCTCACCATCTAAAGAAAAGCAATAGGTAAGAATTCAAAAACGTCCCCAACTATATGCATCAAGGGATATGAAACTAAACAACTAACTAGCCTAGGTGGACATGGCAATGCTAAAGCATCCCAAAATCCTCTATTAAGCACACAAGCAAACAATATATAGCAAACAGCACCCCAAGCAAAAACACATTGATTCCTGAGTGCTCCTATGTGCTCTAAAGTGTCCATTCTATCTAGGCTGCATCCTACGGTCAACCTGTGGCTCTGATACCAATTTGTGATGCCCGATTCCGAAAATGAACCAAGTGCAGTATATGTGTGCCCAGGACGTTCAACACACATACACAAGTGCATCACAAATGATATACAGAAAATTACCACAAGACAAGATTAATTAACAAATTTTATTACACAATTAATAAATCCTCGAATACATTCTCTAATGAATATTAATGACAAGTTCAACTAATGCAGTGGAAATACTCTAATTAAGCAAACTAAGCAACTAAGCAGCATAAGCAAAAGGGTATAGCACAGCTCCAATCAACACCATAGGCAAGATGATGGTAGACACGGCCTAGAACTCCGCATTATCGTCATTAAACTCCCAAATCTTACCTGCAACTGTTGGGGGTGATTGCAAGAGTAAGTACATGTCGTACTCAGCAAGTGTGGAAAGTATGACATGTAACTGATACAATTGATGACAATAATAAAGGCTAAGTGTTGAAAAGTACATTAATACATTTGAAAAGAAATATATATTATGTATGTGAAGTAAAACCATTATAAACCATAGTTAATATCATAGTACCAGTTCATATTCCATATTCATCATCCATATACCAGATTTCTCATTACCAACAACCATAATCAATACCAGAATTTAATTCATAACCAGCCATAACCATATCATTAACCATAACCATTCCAAAACCATCCAATTACCAAGTTTCCTCTAATCATGTGAGGGTCCAGGTTGCTCATAACCGGGAGCACGGCTATCATGATAATTTTAAGACACACTCTGTAGAGGTTGTACCGCTTTACCCACATGTTTGTGATTTCATCACTTTTCGATGACTAGAGAATATCAATTATGCCATCTCATACTTCCTTAGGTGTGTGGCCAAGAGATCACAAAATAGCCTTTACAAAGGGATTACTAGTATTTAGACCCCCACTGAGGTTTCACCGGTGGCGATGCCTCCAACTAAGCACATCTTCAACCAGGGGCCCCCTCTTGAGCCATTCGGATACCAGGGTAGTCCCACCAATCATCATCAAACCCGATCCAACTACCCCTTCCCCGAGCATCCACAATGGTCCAAATAGCACTAGAAAAGCCCTAATTAATCAGCTACGCCGCACCCATACTTGGCCTTGTGGTGTCACTGTAAATCATGGATGATCTCTCCACGAACCGGTCCTTAGATCTAAAGCAAGCAAACCACCATAACATCCAACCCATCCACGTTCCAGACTTTCTTAGATCACCCATTACCATATAATATTAACCAGTTCATATTAACCATAATCTCATTAATGCATAATTAAGTTAAGTGGTATAGTTGTTCTCCCATCCCAATTAATTAAGCGAAGCGAAAAAGGTAAAAAGCCCATCCTGACTCTCTACCATAAATTCCAAGTGGCAAGGATGGTTAAACAAGGCTAGTAAACTTCCTACCATAGGATTTCCCATCAAATTGACACAAGCATTCAGTTTGCAAACAAAACATTTATCGTCAAAACAGGATCAATATGTTTCAAGGACACTTGCCTTGCTCTTGGGATTGGTTCGGGTCAAAGCCTTCAAACTCTTGGTGCTGGAGATCCCGCGCGGCACTCTCTAGCGCGAATCCGTGTAATCCGCACAATAAACATACAAGACAAGAAACATAATCAAAGAGTGCACATACATTACTCAATATGACATGACATGCATGATTAATGCAAATGCAAGGTGGAACTAGTTAATAAGTTGCTTTTAATAATCACTAACTAGTTATAATAGCTTTTAACAAGTTTATACAGGTTTGGAGTGGATTAGATCTAATTCTAGAATTAGTTTGACATAATTTAACCAGGAAAAATTGGACTAGTCCGCTAGGGACCTGACAAGTCCGCACTTCGCACAACTGGCAAACTAGGGATTTCTAGATTGACGTGAATTTGGAGATTAGGGGTTGAATTCATGTGAGAAAAAAGGAAATAGAAGGTATACCAGGTGTTTAGAACTCCAATGAACCAAGGATCTTGGAGGCAACAATTGGATCTTGATGATCTAGGGCTGATGAAAAACTTGACGGTGAATTGTTGATGAAGAACGCGAAGTTGATGGAGATCTTGATCCTCTTTTGTTTCCTCCTCTTCTTCTTTCTTGGGATCTCCTCCTCCCTCCTTGATGGCGGCTCTCCACGAACTGGGGTTTGGGTGAGGTTGAAAAGTGGCAAAAAGATGTCAAGTCAAGGGGCGGGGTTGTTTATATAGAGGTGGAGGCTAGGGTTAGATGGATTTCGAGTTTGAGATGAGTAGAGTTTGGTTTAGAGTCCAACATGGGCTCTAAAAGAGTTAGGCATGGCGTCCCTAGACCCACATAACGTAAAACCCAAGAAACAAGTCATGAAATAAAAGAACAACTCGAAGTCGCAATTTATCGGACAAGTCCAAAAAGGGCCCGACTAGTACGAAGTTGTCCAGAGTGAAATCAGACAAGTCTGGACTGGACATCGAACAAGTCCGAACTTATCCAGAGGGGAAAAACAAACAATTCTGGCCAAAAATCGGATAAGTCCGACTTTAGTCAGAGAGGAAAATAGACAAGTCTGTTGGAATACCGGACTAGTCCGGACAAGTCCAGGGACTTAGTTAAATTTTCCAAGGAATTTGGAACACCGGACTAGTCCGCACAAGACCGGACAAGTCTGAAAGTGTCCAGAGGCAAAAACAGACTAGTCCGCAGAGAAAACGGACAAGTTCGATCGAAGTCAGAGAGAAATAAGACTAGTTCGCACCAAAATCAGACTAGTCCATACTTTCCAGAATTCTTAAGTGCGGTTTTGTTTCTAAATCAATTTTAAACTTGTTTCTTTTTATGTTGATTAATGTTCGACATGTTTGATGGATGCAAGGAATGATGTATGAAAATGAGGGTGTTACAGCTTTGCACCATGAAATGCACCATACTACAACCCCTCTGCTCCTGCATATTGTGCTGCTATTCCTCCGTGCCCATCTCAGCCCATGCAACAATGCCCCGCCATGCAAGCACCTCGCCCTCCAATGCCTCATGCGCCCCATGCCAATTTTCCCGCTAATGCTCAAAACAAAGCTCGCCTTAACAATTTTGGTGCAGCAAGGTCGTGCTATACTTGTGGTGAGGTGGGACACTTTGCATCTCAATGCCCTAAGTCAGGCCTTGGTCAAGGGAACAATGCTCCGAGGCAGAATCCAAGACCAAATGGAGGAGCGCCACGAGGCAACCGTGGACCGTAAGAAAATTTTCATGGCAACCTGAACCATGTCTCTATGGAGGAATCGCAACAAGCGGATGACGTGTTGACTGGTATGTTTCTCGCAAACTCCAACCCGACAACTATGCTATTTGATTCTGGAGCATCGAATTCATTCATTGCATCAAAGTATGTTGCCAAGTATAGTTTGCCCATGTCTCATATGAGGTATACCTTGTGGGTTCAGTCTCCTAGAGGGGAGATGTGGATTTATATAGTATGCCCAAAAGTAAGCCTTAGAATAAGGGGGTAGACTTCTTTGCCAGCCTTATTGTTTTGGATTTGCAAGAACTGGACATAATACTTGGTATGGACTGATTAAGGAAGCACAATAGAATAATTCAATGTGCCACAAAGATGGTGAAGTTGACAAATGAAGAAGGGTCGACATAGAATTTGAAGCATCTCAACACACACCAAAGCAGTTGAGCTGAATCAAATGGACGGTGCAACAATTGAGGAGATTCCGGTGGTGTGCCAGTATACAGATGTGTTTCCGAATGAGTTGCCAGGTATACCGCCTGATCGTGATATAGAGTTTGTTATTGAATTAATACCTGGAATTGCATATATAGCTAAGAGTCCATATAGGATGCTTCCTATGGAGTTAGCGGAGCTCAAGAAGCAAATTCAAGAGCACCTAGAGAAGGGTTCATTCGCCCAAGCTCTTCACCTTGGGGAGCACCAGTGCTTTTTGTTGATAAGAAGGATGGATCCCGAAGTATGTGTGTGGATTAGCGAGCTCTCAACGAGGTGACGATCAAGAACAAGTACACGTTGCCCCGTATAGAGTATTTGTTTGATCAAATGGAGGGCATCTATGTTTTCTCCAAGATTGACTTGAGGTCAGGTTATTTCCAAATAAAGATTAGAATGTCGGATATACCCAAAATGGCTTTTTGGACACGGTATGGATCTTATGAGTACATTGTTATGTCTTTTGGGTTGACAAATGCACCTGCATACTTTATGTACCTCATGAATAAGGTCTTCATAGAGTACTTGGATAAATTCATTGTGGTGTTCATTGATGACATTATGATCTACTCGAGAAGGGAGGAGGAACATGAGGAGCATTTGAGGCTCACATTGCAGAAATTAAGGAAACACCAATTATATGCCAAATTCAGCAAGTGCCAATTTTGGTTAAGAGAAGTGTCATTTTTGGCCATATCATCTCCGGGGGAGGAGTATCGGTTGACCCGGGAAAAGTGAGAGATGTTTTGAAGTGGGAACCACCACAAAATGTGAAGGAAATTTGAAGTTTTCTTGGAATGGCTGGATATTACCGTTGGTTTATCAAGGATTTCTCCAAAATAGTCAATCCCATGACAGAATTGCTAATGAAGGGGAAAGTTTTCTAATGGACTTGAGCTTGTCAAGACAGTTTTGAGGAGCTAAAGAAGAGGTTAACAACAACACCTGTGTTGGTATTGCCAGATGTGAGCAAAAGTTTTGATATCTATTGCGACGCATCAAGACAAGGGCCTGCATGTGTGCTCATGCAAGAAGGTCAAGTGGTAGCCTATGCATCGAGGCAATTGAAGAAACATGGGTAGAATTATCCTATGCATGATCTCAAACTTGCAGCCGTTGTGCATGCCTTTAAAATTTGGAGATGTTATATTTTTAGTCATAGGTGTGAGATTTACACGGATCACAAGAGCCTCACGTACATATTCACGCAAACAGATCTGAATTTGGGGCAACGAACATGGTTGGAGCTCATCGAGGATTATGATCTAGGAATCAACTATCATCCAGGGAAGGCTAATGTAGTGGCCGATGCTTCGAGTCGAAAAGGAGTAAGCCATCCACTCACGGTTCGGGAATTGCCGTCCGAGCTATGCAAGGAGTTTGAACGGTTGAATCTTGGATTTGTGAAAGAAATGGGAATAATGGAGTTAAACCCGACCTTGGAACAAGAAATTCAAGAAGGTCAAACAAAGGATGAAGAAATCAAAGAAAGCACCCAAGAAGGGAGAGAATTCAGATTTGATGAGGATGATCATGGTACTCTATGGCTTGGGAAGAGGATTGTTGTACCTAATGTAAAGCAAATTTGCGAGACGCTATTGAAGGAGGCACATGACTCACCTTACTCCATCCATCTCGGCTATACAAAGATGTACAAGGACTTGAAGACATGTTCTTGGTGGTATATGATGAAAAAGGACACAATGACGTATGTTGAGTTATGTTATGTGTGCTAACGAGTGAAGGCTAAACATCAAAGGCCAGCTTGATTATTGCATCCATTGAAGATTCCGGAATGGAAGTGGGAACAAATTGGTATGGACTTCATAGAGTTATTACCGTGCACCTGGTCCGGTTATGACTCGATATGGGTTATTGTGGATCGGTTGACCAAATCAGCTCATTTCGTTCCCGTCAGGACAACTAATACCACCGCGAAGCTAGCAGAATTGTATATGGAGAATATTGTGTGCCGACATGGGGTTCCGAAGAAAATAGTCTCGGACCAAGGTTCTCAATTCACCTCTAGGTTATGGGAGAAACTGCATGAAACTATGGGTACTAAGTTGAATTTCATCTCCGCATATCACCCACAAACCGATGGACAAACTGAAAGTGCATCTAGGCATCCCTTGTGGGTTTTGGTTGATTTATGAAAAGCAAATGAGATCCTAACTAAATTGTTGAGATGAGCGCAGGTTTTAATGAAATTATAAAGAAAGCGCAAAAAAGAAGGGAGAGTGAGGAATCAAGTTAAAAGGAGCTAAAGAAATGATTATAATACTCTTTGTGTATGGAGTGTGTTGGAGAAACACACCCCAAGAGCTCAAGCAAATTTTAATCACTCTCAGTGCACCAAGTTATACAGGTTCGGACTAGTCCGATTTAACCCCGGACTAGTCCGATTTCTCTCTGTCCAGCATCGGACAAGTCCTCCCAGTGCGGACTTGTCTGCACAGTCCAGTTTCCACAGACCAGACTAGTCTGATATCACCACGGACTAGTCTGATATATCTCTGACTAAGATCAGACTAGTCATCCTCAGTGCGGACTAGTCCTCAGCACTTCACAGTTTACACGAAGTCAGACAAGTCCGATATCACCACGGACTAGTCCGATATCTTTCTGACCTAAATCGGACAAGTCCGATATCTGCACTGATTAGCCCGAAAACCTTCCGACTAAAATCGAACAAGTCCTCCAAGTGTGGACTTGTCTTCAATTCACCAAGGATTTCACCAAGCCGGACTAGTCCGATATGAGCCGGACTAGTCCGAACATCTCTAGACACAAAATCAGACTAGTCTGCCCCTGGCCCGACAAGTCTGATAGTTCAGGACACTTAGGGTTTCCCACACGTCGCACACCGGACTAGTTCAAAGTCCACCATGGACTAGTCCGAACTTTGAAAACCCTAGCAGTAACCTTTGGAAACCCTAGTATAAATAGAGGTGCACAGCCCCTAATCAAACTCTCTCAACCCCTTGCACTGTCACACCTTCCAAGAGCCTAGAAAACACGTCTCTCCACACAATCCAACGCAAGAAATATCAAATCCTTGAGGATTAGCCATAGATCAAAGGAGAGACACGTTCTTCATGTCTTGAGCTCTTGGGTTTGATTCTTTCACACACTCTCGTTGTTTCATTGCATACCTTTGGAGTGTGTTTGGTGGAGTTTTGAATTGTAAATCTTGGGAAGCCCTCAACTTGTGAGAAGGCCTCTTGAACACGGTTATCTTACCCCTTTGTGATTAGTGGAAGAGAATCAGCCTCCATGGCGATTCGACGAGGGTAGGGTTGGTGAAGACCCGGTTCTTTGTGGACTCCTCAACGTGGATGTAGATTTCCTCTGTGGAATCGAACCACGGGATAAAAATCATTGTGTCCTTGTTTTTGTTTTTACTATTCATTGTAATCTAGGGTTTACTTGATCTTGTTCAAACTACGTTAAAACATTTGAACTAAAGTTAACTTGTGCCACATCTAGTTTCATTAAAGCAATACACTTCAGTCACAACTAAATTTCTGCTGCATAGTATACTTGGATCGAAATCATCAATCAAACTTGATCGATCTAGTACGCACACACCGGACTAGTCCGCACCCAACCGGACTAGTCTGATATCTCTGTATTTGATCAAGTTATTAAATGTTGTAGGTTCCGACAAAAGATCAAAAAGCCTATTCACTCCCCCCTCTAGGATACATTCACAAACCGAGAGGACAAATCAAATATTGGAAGATATGTTGAGAGCTTGTGCTTTGAAGCATGGACGCAGCTGGGATAAGAGCTTGTCGTATGCTGAATTTTCCTACAATAACAGTTACCAAGCAAGTTTGAAGATGTCGCCATATGAAACGCTTTTTGTAAGGAAGTGTAGGGCACCCTTGTTTTGGAATGAGACAGGAGAGAACCAAGTATTTGGACCTGATGTGTTGCAAGAAGCTGAAAAGCAAGTTCAGACAATCCTCGAGAATTTGAGGGTTGCTCAATCAAGACAAAAGGGCTACATGGATAATAGGCGAAGAAACTTAACGTTTGAGGTGGGAGACTTCGTATATCTCAAAGTGTCGCCTATGGGAGGTCATAAGCGGTTTAACATCAAAGGAAAGTTGGCACCTCGCTATATTGGACCATTCAAGATTTTGGACAAACATGGAGAAGTGGCATATAAGTTGGAGATGCCAGCACATCTTTCTAATGTACATGATGTGTTTCATGTTTCTCAGGTGAAGAAGTGCTTAAGGGTACCATAAGAACAAGTGCCAATGGAAGAATTGGAATTGAAGGAAGATTTGACTTATGCGGAGCAACCGGTCAAAATCTTGGAAACAAAGGGGAGAGTCACAAGGAACAAGGTGATTCGATGTTGCAAAGTACAATGGAAGCATCATGCGGAATCGTAAGCAACTTGGGAGCTGGAACATGATCTCAAGAGAGAATTTCCCTATCTCTTCCCTTCTACGTCGAATCTCGAGGGCGAGATTCATTTTAAGGGGGGTACATTTGTAACATCCTCATTTTCATCTATCATGCATTGCATACACTCTTATACATGTTTAACATTAAGTAACACAGAAAGGAACCTGTTTAAAATGAATTAGAACCAAAGCAGCAGCAAAAAGCATGTGTCAGGTTTGGACTTGTCCGGATTGGACCTCGGATTGGTCCGGTTTACTCTCTATTGTTCCGTGGACTCTTCTGCTAATTGATGCGACTAGTCTGAACATGTTTCTGGTGCCCTCCGGACTTGTTCGGTCCCATACTGGACTTGTATGTTTTGCTTTCTGGACCTTTTCGGACTTGTCTGGACCTCAACCGGATTTGTCTGTTCTAGTCACTGTTCTCATTCGGACTTGTTCAGCCCATGAGCGGACTAGTCCGGTGTGCCTGACTCGGATTCTGTTTTTTCCTCCCCGACAAGTAGTTGGGTATTTGCGTTAAGTGGGCCCAAGAACATCATGCCTAACCCCTATGGAGCCCATGTGGGACCCCACGAAGACCTCCACCACCTAATACTTGAATTCCACCCAAACCCTACCACCTCCACCCTATATAAACACCCCAACACCCACCCTTTCATCCCTTTGTCGCATTAGAAGAAACCCTAAATCCTAGTTCGTGAGAGCTGCCATCAAGAAGCCTCCACTGCAGGTATAAGAAGGAAGAGGAAGGATAGGAGAATCAAGCAATATCGATCTTCGTCAACTAATCGACATCATCGTCAATTCTCCACCAATTATTCGTCTTCTTTGGATCTAGACATCAAGATCCAAGTGTTGCACCCAATTCTCGACCTTTGGACCCTTGGATTCGTGGTAAATACCTTAGATTCATCTTTCCAACGTAGATTATGGTTCCATATTAACTTAAACTATGCTCTAGTTGAAAATTTGCCAAAACCCTAGCCATAACGGACTTGTCTGGTACCAGTGCGTACTAATCCGATTTCCTTTCTGTTCCAGAGAGCATGTCCGGCCTAGTGCGGACTAGTCTGCTCTTTCTGTTTTGGAAATTCCTAGAACTTCTTCAATATTCTTTGAAATGACTTGGAACTTGTTCTAACATGTAAAACTTATTTTGGACTAGTTAGCAAGCAATGATATCAACCTAATAACATGCATTACCCCATAATTGCATCAATCATGCATGTCATGACATATTGAGTAAAATATGCACATTTACTAATTGTAATGCTTGTTTTGTATGTTTGATGCACGGAATAGAAGATTTTGCTCTAGAGGGTGCTGTTGAGGGCCTTGAGCACCAGAATTTTGAAGCTTTTGATCCTAACGAATCTCAAGAGCAAGGCAAGTGTTCTTGAACATTTTGATCCTATTTTTAAATGCTTTGTTTGCAAAACTGCCTGCTTCTGTCAAATTGATGGGGAACCCATGATAGGTGTTTACTAGTCTTGTTTGACCATCCTTTTCGCTTGGATTATATTGTAGAGAGTCGGAAAGGGCATTTTACCTTTTTGCTTCGCTTTAATTAGTTGGGATGGGAAAACAACAAAATGGATTAATTATGAATTAATAAACTTATTGATGATGAGAATTGATGCATATGGTTAATTGGTAACATGGTACTTGGGAGATCTAAGGAGGCATGGTTTGTATATTGGGTTGCAAGATATGGTGATTTTGCTTGCCTTGGATCTAAGGACCGGTTCATGTGAGAATAAGCCAGGACGATAGTGCCACCACAAGGCCAAGTATGAGTGCGACATAGCCAATTAATTAGGTGTATTGCCATCATTGTTTTGATCATTAGGAGGAGTGGGGAATGGGAGTTGGTTGGCTTTGCAATAGTGGTGGGGCTGTCCCGGCACCCGAACGGCACAAGAGGGGGCGCTTGGTTGGATGTGCTCAGTTGGAGGCATCATCACCGGTGAAACCTGAGTGGGTCTGAATATGCTGGTAATCCCTTTGTAAAGGCTATTTTGTGATCTCTTGGCCATACACCTAAGGTATTGTATTTGGCATAAGAGAGGTTTCTTTAGTCGACGACGGGTGACAAAATCACGAACTTGTGGGTAAAGTGGTACAACCTCTGCAGAGTATTAAAAACTATCATGATAGTTGTGCTCCCAGTTAAGAGCACATGGATGGCCTACATGGTTAGAGTGGAATTTAGGATTTGGGATGGTTTGCTTATGGTTATGGATTGGATTGTGATAAATGGACATAGTTAATGATGGTGGTAAAAATCTAGCATATGGATGGATATTGGATGATGGATTCATATTATGTTAATTATTTGGGATTTGATGGGATTAATTTCACATAGATATTGTAGGATGCTTTTTATATATTTTAAATGTAATTTTCAGCAAATAGCCATTATTTATTATCATTCCTTGTTTAAGCTACATGTCATTATTTTCCCACACTTGCTGAGTACAACATGTGCTCATGCTTGCAACTCCCCCACCAATAGTTTCAGGTGATGTTTGGAAGTACCCTGAGGATAATGTGGAGTACTAGGTTGTGTGCTGCCATCGACTTGCCTGTGGTTATGCTTGGAGCCGTGCTATCCCCTTTCACTTAGTTTTCTTAGCTTAGTTTATTTTTCTGTTGCCATAATGATCATTAGAGTTTGTAATTGGAGAATTATTTGAATATTGTAATAAAAGTACTTATTTACTAGTTCGTGTTGTGGTAATTTTCTGTATATCATTTGTGATGCACTCGTGTATGTGTGTTGAACATCCTGGGCACACATATGCGTTGCACTTGGTTTATTTTCAGAACCGGGTGTCACACACATCGTACTCCACTCAAGAGGAGACAACAGTTGAGAAGAACAATTGAAGGAGTCCCTCCAAACAAGGAAGAAAAGCTCAGTGAGAAAATGGCAAGAGAATTTGAGGATACTACCTTCATGCCATCCCCTCAAAGAAATTGGAAGCCAACTCTGGATGAGCAATTCAATCGCTTTGAAGTCATCCAAAAGATCAACATCAATGTGTCCTTGATAGATGTGATGCAAGTACCCACTTATGCTCACTATCTCAAGGACATATTGAATAACAAGCGACCATTGCCCACCACAGAATTTGACAAGCTAACAGAGGATCGCAGCGCAACTATCCTCAACACACTTCTGGAAAAGAAAAAGAACCCATGATGTCCTACTATATCCTGCTCTATTGGGACACAACACTTTGACAAAGAACTTTGTGACCTTGGTGCAAGTGTTAGTGTCATTCCAGAGGTAGTCTTCGACAAGCTCAGCTTCACCACATTATCGCCAATGCCAATGCAGCTCCAGCTGGCCGATTCATCGGTCCGCTACCCTGTAGGTATCGCCGATGATTTTCTGGTGAGAATTTGGAACTGCTTCATACCCGCGGACTTCGTGGTTCTCGACGTGGAGGTCGAGAAGGAAACTCTGCTCCTTCTTGGGCACCCTTTCCTTAGCATCGCGGATGCTCGCATCAAATTGGGAGTCCGAGAAATTCACTTCCATATCAATGGCAAGAAGGAGAAGTTTGACTTTCTGCCAAGTAAGGAGCAATGCTCCATGATCAAAATCAAGTATGGCCCGAACATCAAACACATCAAGGAGGTCGAAGTAATACCACCTCAAGTGGACACCCTTGTTGCATTTGAGGAAATTGATTTATGAGGAGACTCCATCTTTTCGCCCCAAGCTGACATTTCAAGAAGATGGCCAAGACCGTCTGAACGACCCAAGTCCACTAAACCGCCAAGGACGGAATTGTGGAAGAAGCAATGTGAGCGGACCGTGCCCACTTCTCCAGTGCCGGAGGCTAAAAATTGAGCTTCATGAAGATGGAGGAAAATCCATCTCCTTGGATTTTTTAGATGAGACCTCGTGAATAAGTTAATTTGGTAGTTATCTCATTTTTTTCCATCCTCATTTGAATTTTCCCTTTAAATTTTACTTTTCCACAACATGTTTGCTTTTTCTTAGGGGGGTTGGGAATTTTGTATTCTCAAAATAGATTTGTTTTCTTTGATTTTTGAAAACCAAAAATAGAAAAATATTGGATTTGGTGGAGTTTTATTTGAAAAACAATTTTCGCGGCAAATTTGTGGTTGATTCACCCAACAGCTCGAATATAGCCATTGGGGAGCCACATGTCAAAAGGGAAACCAGGGGGCCCACCTCACAGGGCGATCGAATTCCCTAGTAGCCGACTTTGGGGAGTGCCATTTTGTTCTCCCTCCTCCAACAGCTACATTCTCTTTCTCATGACCGTTGGGGGTGCTACACTATTTATACATGCTCGAGTGAGTGTGTTGCTTCACACTTCACCTCTTTTTCACCTCCCCAACTCACTCACTCACTTGCTCAAGAATTGTTTTGCTCTTTGTTTAAACACTTCTCCCAATTTCCAAGCCAAAAAGATTTTCTTTCATCCCCATTTGCATTTTGCATTTGCATTCTCAAGTTTCTCTGAAGTTGACAAAACAATTCATCAGAGGGTTTTGTTTGATTTTCACTAACATAACCTGTTTCGAGTTTGTTTTGTTCGTTTTCAAGTTGCGCAGCCATGAAGAGCATGAAGATGTTGTTTGGGAAGAGGAAGGGAGCTTCATCAAGCTCACACCTCTCCTCTAAGCCTACACCAAGTCCACGGTGGAGAGGTGTGCAATATGATATCCCGATAGAAGAAGATGATGCTCCACTCCGCCTTCTCAACGACGATGACCTCGATTTAAAGCACGATGTTGAACTACAAGCCTACAACCTCCTCCTAAATCGTGAGTTCACTCACACGAGGGCCTACGATCTGGCGCTACTCTCCAAAATTGGTATGGATTCCGAAATCTGCACTGGTTGGCATGCATTAGGATGGCATACTTTTGCTCAAATAGTTGAGGAAGGTTCATGACTCCTCACTATTCAAATCCTATGCACACTAAATGTAGGATGTGAAGATATTACTTTTAGGTTTTTCCAAAAAAGAATAATTTATCCTATGGAAAGAATTAAGTGAAATCCTAACCTTACATAGACGTTATTTAATAGATTTATACACTTTTCCCAAATTTAATAAACAAGGTTTTTGTCAAGAATTGACTAGTGAGATAACATGTAGGGGTCCTAGGAATAGCCACTTGCAAAATCCCACTTTACGCTTCATGCATAGATGAGTGGCTATGACTATGTTCCCTAGAGGAGATGTTAGGGTTGTGCGCGAAGATGACCTTAGGATCCTTTTTGCCATGGTTAGAAAAATTAAAATTGCTCCTATGAAGGCTATGATGTCATAATGGCTAGAAAACACTAATATGACGGGTTCAATTGAATGTACTTCATTAGTTACCTGCATTGCTATGAAAGTAGGGGTTTTAGAAAATGCTTCAATTGAATATATTTCAACAAGCCGCTACTTGATGGTGAGGACTATCTAGTGCAAGGACATACTCTTAAACATGATCCATATGGATCCTTAGTTTTTTATATCTTGACTATATAAATTTGATTCGATTACCGAACCCGAATTTCATTTATACAAATGCAAAAAACTAACCATTGGTCTTCAACCTATCGAAGAGGTTCGTAGGAGTAATGTTTCTGGCAGGATCACAAGAAGTC
Source organism: Tuctoria greenei (assembly GCA_036927565.1). Taxonomy (NCBI): domain Eukaryota; kingdom Viridiplantae; phylum Streptophyta; class Magnoliopsida; order Poales; family Poaceae; genus Tuctoria; species Tuctoria greenei. The sequence continues at coordinate 127,999,321 of JAYESD010000007.1, read as the reverse complement.
ATTCAAGAAAATCAGCCATGGAGATGCCTCCATGATCCACTCCCGCCTATGAGTACCAAGATAAAGTGGATCCAACTGGTGATGCACCCGGCTGGACCCAACCCCAAACGTATGAGGCTGGAGGATCGTCGTGGCAAGAGTGGACTACCACCAGAGGGAGATGGGACCCTTACGGTTCCAACTAAAGCTCTAGTAGCTTGCCTCCTCCACCTATGAGTACATGTCATTCCTTTTCGGCCCGAGGTTCTCGTGACCTTGGCCTAGCAATGGCGGAACTCACTCAAAGGATGGAGACCTTGAAGTGAGGAAAGGAGACATCCTCAACAGCCTTCAAGACCACATCCAAGGTACCCACGACTGGAAGCAACAAAATCGATGCATAGTTCAACAACGTCAACACCATACAATAACAACAATAGACCAATCTCATGGCCTATATCCATCATCAAGGGTTCAACCCTTACCACGGGAATTGACGAAGAACAAGCTTGGAGAGGACCCCCACTTGAGGTAACTTGTATCACTCCCCATTTGCATCCCATTATTTTATTTCTTTCTTTCCACATCATTTTCATATAAAAATGTAGTATAAGTTAGGTTAATAAAATAAAAGATGTGCGGTAATAATATTTTTACTTTGCATAAGTTGAAATAATGAATAGTTGCTCTGTTTTATTTTTCCTTAGTCCCTCGTATACAACTTAGTATTCTCCAAGTATTGTGTTTATTGTCTTAAAATATTGTTGCCTTAAAACTTGGAATTTGTGGGTAGCAAAAGCTTAGTCCAATTATGGGTTGTTGTGGGATATGATATAGTGATGAGTGCTGCTAAAATCCTAGTTGAAAGTGAAACTTGATTTTTCGGAGAAATTTTAAAATTGGAAGTTCCTCATTTGATAGATATTCCTACCAAAGCCATATGATTATTCAAAATTGATAAAACCCATGCATATGCTATTTGCCTTCACGTTGAGCCTAGTTAAACTAGTATAGACCTATGTGAGAATCTTTTCATGCCTTTAAGTTCAAGATTTCACGAGCACATGATAAACTTCTACACTAAAAGTTAGCAAAACTCCACCATACCATTCCACCATCAAAAGATACTCCACACTTTTCATGCATAATACTCTATTCAAAATATTTGAAATAAAAAAGAGTAGTAGAAGACATGGCTACAAGAAAACAAAAAGAAAATACATGCTCATCTACAAGAGCATGAGAAAAAAAATAAGTAGCCATGGTTCATCCTTGCAATAAAGACAGTGCATAAAAATGAGTCATCTTCATATTCCACTCCACAAATATTTCATCACACCTGCACAAATCTTGATAAAAAGTATGATTTGTTTTCTCCTAAGGTTTACTCTTTTGACGTAGCAATATATGTGTTGCAAATATGTCGACTCTTGATCCCTACCAAGCTCCACATATAAGCCCTATTTAGATGTAGGACAAGAAAGACATTGCATTGGTGAGGATATAAATACCACTTACCACATAGGAGTGATTTAGAGTGTAATTTGGGGAACCTAAATTCAGACACTATTTGAAACTCTCTGAAATTTGAGTGGAACTTAAACACTAGGTGATGCATGCTCACTTTGTTGTTCTATCCTTCAACTACCCAAGAAAAGGATGAGGCATAATCCCCATAATGACTAAGGAAAAGGGGTGAGGTACCATAGACAATTTATTCAATGCAAGGTAGAAAACTTTGTTGTGCACTTGGTACTTTTGGAAGATAGGACATTGTAGCAACTCCTGATCAACAACCTAAGTCTTTATCTTTGCTTCGGGACGAGCAAAGGGTAAGCTTGGGGGAGTTTGTTGACGGACGTTATATACCAATTTTGACCATTAATATATCTCAATTATGTGAAGAAATAAATATTTTGTACACACATCACCTTTAGGTATGACATAATTCCACTTGTACTTGGAGAAATAATGCATGCATGTAATTTATTGCAGAAATGGTGAAGAATGACGAAAGCAATCTTGAAAAGAGATATCCTGACCAAGCACGCGATGACATGTGGCATCACATGGATCCATAGACCCATTCTCAGGCGGATCTGAGGGTATACAACATCGATTCACACGGGGTGAGGTTAGGTCCCACCAGTCAGTTACCTAGAGGAAGCACACCCAGAGAGGCCCCAGGACTAGGTCGCGCGAACCAGAGGTTCGGCCGACTCCTTCCTAGCACCAAACTCGGTCGGCTACCACATGTCAACTCCTTGTGGTGCCCTGAAGCCAGTGGAGACCGATTCACGTGCAAAAGATGGCGGGAACCACCTCCACCCCGTGTATAAATAGGGGGGAGAGGTCTCACTTCACACACACACACCACTCAAGCATTCTCTCATTGTATACACTAGTTCTCCTAGTTCCTTAGTGGAGGTTAGGTTGTAGAGAGGAGCTTCTAGTCTCAAGTCCAAATTGGGAAAGGTATGAGTCGTGTATCTTTCTTTCATTTTCTTATAATAATAATATTATTAGTATCTCTTTATTCATATACTTGGGCAAAGCATTTCTTGTTTGATTGTGGAGTCCATGTACGTGCTAAGTGTAGATGCTATTATGATCTGATCATAACGTCCATATTATGTTATCATAAACATCATACACCACCATTATAGTCTAATTAAGTAATAATATGATTATGTTAATATGAATATGTTAGTACTTGGTCCCACATTGTTTCAACGATGTTTAGGGTAGTCATTGCCTTAGGATGGATCTTGGATTACAACTCTTAAGGTATTTACTTAGCATGCAAGCGTGGTGCTAAGATAGTTAAGTAGCGTTGGATGTCTCGTAGACTAATGGGTTGTAGGGGTAAGCAGCAGGTGGTGACAGCCCTGTCCGTCCTTCATACTCCCCCACGTTCGGCTACACCACAAGCTCTTTGCAAGAATCGTCCTGGTTTTGCTAGGGGTAAACCCGTGCCCGATGTGTTGGACCACTAAGCCCTAGTATTCATCATTAGCATACTCATGTGTACACTAATTGGCTATATATATGAGTAATTAGAGCATAGTAGGAGTAACTCCATCTCATAACTTGACCTTCACTAGGACATCCTTACCCTTAGAGTAGATTGCTTAGGTGTGTGTCACACTACCCTTATTATCATCTTACCCCTGTTCATATAATTACCTAGTACCCTATACCTTGATCACGAGAATAGTGTTTTCTTTACTTCACCGCCTTCATTTGGGATAAATATGATACCCTAGAGAATACTCTTAGGTGAAATGCTACAGCGGTACCTTTCGTGCGCTTGCGGAACTCATCTTGCTTTGGCTTAGGTTAAACTAGTGCCAACTGCATGGCTAGCACTTGCTGCTTGGAAGAATTGTAGACGTTAAGAAATACCAACAGTTGTGCACGACTATCTCATGGCTCAAGTGATCTTCCAAACCAGGAATTCTTTTAAACTCATCAAAGAGGACAGTGTATTGGACGCCCTAGGTCAACCAAGTAATTCTTCGGTCTCCATAGGTGCAGAAGTAACAAGTGGTGAAAAACTGCACAATAACTCCCGTGTTTCCAATCATGTTGGAAATTCATTATCTCCTTTGACCCGTGATGCTCAACTGCAGTGATGATTGCGTTGAAAGATTGATGATTCTTCTTTGCCATGTAGTCCCAATAAACCCGTTGAGCATCTACCACTGGTGTCTTCATCCTAAGATACACAAGACTGCAGTTGTCACAGTGGAAATCACACCAAAAATAGTGGTCCGCTGTGGCCTTCTTATACTTGTAGACATTCTAATTCTGAAATTTCTTGGCCTTCGCCGCTCCTTTTCCTTGAAAAATAATGCTTGGTAGTTTCGCTCGCCGGTTGGGGTCGTGAGCGGAAGGAGACATCACAAGAGGCCCAATAGGACCTTGAGGAGGTGCACTTGATCCCACTAGTTGATCTCGAATGACAAGTCCATGGTTTGCTAGTGCCTTCATCCTCTTGGGTTGAGCCTTATACTTGGCCTTCTCCTTGGCTGGTGCCTTTCCTTTGTCCTTCTCCATCATTGGGGCCTTTCCCTTTCTCTTGCTTAATTCCGTCTCAACGGCTTTGCATTTGCCCTTCTCGCCCTCTTGAGCTCTCGCCTTGTCACCAAGTGTAACAAGGCGCTTCCTCCTTGGAGGAACGATCACTTGGGCCAAGGTATTGTCACGGTCTTGATGCTTGCCTCACGAGCTTCTTCCTCCTTTCGAGCTTCCGCGGCAAGATGGACTGCTTTGCGAGATGCCTCATGCACGAGGTCTGAAAGCAATGAAGCATCACCACTCAACATGTTCCTGACATGATAAAGAGTGTATATGAGGATATGAAGTGGGAGTATTTCATTTGAAGTGTGACAGACTTATAAAGTTAGGCACTAAAACTGTGTTGGGCTGAACTTGTCCGATCCCTCGTCGGACTAGTACGATCAGGAACAGGCTTGTCCGCCCTTGGTCTGGACTAGTCCAACCCTATAGTTTCAAATCCTAACCTTCTAAATCTTCCACAAATCACAACTAATGGGCGCAATACTAAGTAAGTAGGGTCACAAGGTGTCAAGGATGCAATATATACCCTATGTTATGGAAGGCATAACCTAGAATCAAAGGGATCGAAGAACTTGAGAAAATAGAATAAAATACCTTGAAAATTGAAGGATCAACAAAATCCACAAATTGAAATGGCAGAGTAGTCCGAGATTGAGTTTCCGACACTCCAAAGGGGTTGAATCAAAGAAAACTTCGATATTTGAGTGGTTGGATCTCAGAATTACCAATTGGGACGATTTTGAGAGCGAGGCGCGGTTTGGGTGTCTATGGATGGAATGGGAGAGTCAGGCCCTACCCTGGGGAGTTATGTCCCAAGAGACTGGACTAGTCCGGTGAGTTGGACCAGAAATGGACTACTCGATTGTCTGGACTAGTCCGATGAGCTTGGCGAACTAGTCTGATGTGGATTTGTCTATAACATCCCGGACTTGTCCGGCCCAATGGGTGGACTAGTCCGGTCCTAGAAGGCAGATTCGTGTGTGTGTGTGTGTGTGTGTGTGTGTGTGTGTGTGTGTGTGTGTGTGTGTGTGTGTGTGTGTGTGTGTGTGTGTGTGTGTGTGTGTGTGTGTGTGTGTGTGTGTGTGTGTGTGTGTGTGTGTGTGTGTGTGTGTGTGTGTGTGTGTGTGTGTGTGTGTGTGTGTGTATTGAAGGATTAGCCAAGATTGATCCATATGGACTAGTTTTCCTAAATATTCTTGATGAATATGGCCAGTAAAACACTCACTCAATCAAGCAAGCAATGACCATACTTCATCAAGAACAAATAATTTAAATAATTTGAGAAAAAATTGAGGGAGACAAGTTTTCACAAGGATGCATATTTTTAAGAACGTACTGATGAGGACATCACAACATTGGATACACATGTTGAACTACAAGGACCAATCACGAGAGCACGAGCGCGACTACTAAATCAACAGGTGAACTCTTTCGTAAATGCCTACCCATGTGAATTTGAGAATGGATTGCTATGTAATGATTTAATTATTTTTAGGAACCATGGAGGAGATCAACAAGTGAGGAGAGAAGGCCTTGGGAACATGGAGAACCAGTTGGGACGTCCACAAGTTGATGGAACAAGTCTACAACTCAAACACGAGTTCAACTCGGAGTCCAGAAGTAGTCTACCGTAAAACAAACGCCCAGGATGCATACAGACATTGTTTTTGACGTTCTACATATGCATGGAAAGAGGAGAAGATAATATTTCCAATGGATCTGGTCCCACATCAAAATTCCTCCAGAGTCATCAGGAATCATCAAAACAAGTTGAGTCCAGATTTCTGTCTGGTGCTGCGCCACCGTATTGGGCCATTGGGCCTTGTATCAAGTCTAAGTCTATTATTTTTGTGTATTAGGGTTAGGTAACGACCCCAATACCTCCTTATACATCCTCCCACCTATATATACTACATGGTGGCCATCATGTACGATTGGGTTTTGCTTAGATTAATAATAACGCCGTTCTACGGTTTGTGAAACCCCAACTTCGCGATTTCAGATTGTGTCTTATACGTTCTTGCTTGTGTTCTCGGTTGCATTTGCAGGGATTAACCTTCTTGGCGAGGTCAATCGTGTACATCATGTTTGTTAACCAATAGAGCAGTGGTGTAGTGATTGCAAGGGTTTTTCGTGTTCTACTCAAGAGTCTCGGATCATCAACGTCGAGATCTCCATCAATCGACTTATCTATTACCTTTCAGAAGATCGGGCCTAAACCTCCTTATCAATTGGTATCAGATTTCCAGGTTGCCTGTTAGGTAATTCATTTATCCATTACATTAGTTTTGTTTTTCGTACCTATAGTCCACAAAAAGCCACAAAAAAACTTGCAGTTTAGTAGATCTGTACATTACTTTGTCCAAACCACATTGAGCCTTTACAACTTTTGTTTTTAGTTTGGTTTTGTTGAGTTTGTGTCCGTGGTTGAGTCATATTTCTATTTTAGAAAGTGTTTTTGGCCTTAGTTTGAGTTTTGCATTGTGTTGATTCACCCTTTTGAATCACGTCATGACATCTAGAATAGATTCATCTCTTTCCAGTTCTGTATTTTTCATCATATATCGTTCATACGAACTCGGGTTTTGGTGTTCTTGTACTTTCCGGAAAGCTTAGGAAGTTCTATATAACTTTCGTATTCATCAATTTCCCAGAAAGTAGAGCTATGAAGATCGAAATTGCATTAGATCTGAATCTGTTATTGACCTAGAAATTCTGAACAGTCTGTATTTCAGGGGCAATATCTCCTATTGTTCTGATCCGAAATAGGTCTTCCATATACCGAAATTAAAGAGGAGAGATAGATCTATAATCTTGCAGTTCAAAGTTTTTAGATTTGGGGCCTATAAAGATGCTTAATTGTCCTTAGAAGATTGAGCAGAAAACCTGTAATAGACCTACGAAATATCTTTGATTGCTTTGCATTGTGTTCTTCTTTTGCAGCACATTCTGAAGAAAAAAAACAAAGAAGACAAAAAAAAGGCAAGTGTAAAAAAAAGATACAAAATCCGCACAAAAAAAAGAGAAAAGAAAAAAACGGAAGTGCTTGCATCCTTGTGTCCTATAATTTTGTTTCCTGGCTTGCTAACTTGAACTACTAGGAACACATTTAGGCTAGCAACTTTGACAAGTACTTTGGACACTTATTCAACTTTACTATCTGATTGCATTGTTGCTAATCCTTGCTACATATAAAGTGCCATCCAAGCTCCACTTCCTCTTGAGAGGGACAGGTTATCTTTGCAATCACCTCACGCTTCATTGGTTTTTTCACTCCGGCCACCCTTTGCCTCCAGCGGTGTCGGTAAGAACACTTGTAAGAGTGTGGTAAGACGCTTGAGAGTGTGTGATTCTACTTCCACTTTGCCATTATCCTTTGTAGTTGATATGGATAACATCTTCCTGTTGTCTTTTTTTGTACTAATAATGGCAGGAAATAATGGTGATGGAATTTCAAATGTTGAGTTCATTAACATGATGAAAAATTTGGCACAAGTGTTTATAAAAAACACTACATCAACAGTGGAGTCATTGGCGCATTTGACTCGCCAACTTGATGACCTTGCTTTTCGGATGGGTAATCTTGAGGCTCGACTGCCTCTCGCTGGACATGAAGACGATGCTTGTAATGATATGGACGATCATAATCATCAACCATGACTTCCACTCTATCGTCGAGGTATGGGAGGTAATAATCACCATAACAATTATAATCGTCCTCCTGATGACCCTTTTGCTAAGGTAAAATTTACTATACCCTCCTTTTCTGGTGCTTATGATGCTAAGGCTTATCTTGATTGGGATATGATAGTGGAGCAAAATTTTAATGCCCATCTTGTTCCTGAACAACATAGAGTTCGTCAAGCCACTAGTGAGTTTAAGGATTTTGCTATCATATGGTGGAATGAACTTGTTAAAACTAGAACTGATTCTCCAACATGGGATAGATTAAAGGAAGCTATGCGTGTTTGTTTTGTGCCTCCTTCTTTTCAGCGAGACCTTCGAAAAAAATTACAGCGTTTAGATCAAGGTAACATGTATGTAAAAGAATACTATCAAGAGCTACAAAAGGGTATGTTGCGGTGTGGGGTAGTAGAGGACATGGATGATAAAATAGCTTGCTTTTATGGGGGGTTGAGACGCGAAATTCAGGACATTGTTGACTACAAGTAATATGATACAGTTAACAGATTATTTCAGCTTGCTATGTTGGCAGAAAAAGAATTGCAGGGCCGCCAACAGCAGCAACAACGCACAAGGACCACCTTCACGCCGCGTTTGACGTCTACACCATCCAAAACAGCACCATCTGCGAATTTTCGTGCAGCCACTACACCATCCAATGGCGGCCAAAGAACTATACATGCTGCTCCACCTTCTCGCGTGTCGGAGGGCAGCAAGTCAACATCATTCCAGCCTTCATCTTCCACTACCACGAGTCGTACTTCTGACATTAAGTGTCACTGCTGCCAAGGACTTGGTCACATTATGAGATATTGTCTGAGCAAACATACATAGCACGTGACGACGGCGGGTATGATAGTACTTCGGATCTTGAAGATGAATACTCTCTTGCTACTAATGTTGCAGGTCATACAAATGACGAACAATCCGATGGAGAGATATTTGGTACAGCAGCGACGGAGAACTTTAGGAGCATCATTGTGCAGCGTGCCTTGAGCACCAAATTGGAGGCCGACGACAAGATACAACGACACAACCTATTTCACATGTTTCTCATCATCAAGGACTACCGTGTACATAGTATAATTGATGGAGGCAGCTGCAATAACTTGGTAAACACGGACGTAGTCCAGAAACTTTCTTTGACAACAAGAGCACACCCTCATCCATACCACATTCAATGATTCAACAACAGCGGTAAGGTTCGGGTAACACAAACAGCAAGAATAAATTTTTCAATTGGTTCTTACAATGATTTTGCTGATTTTGATGTTGTGCCTATGGATGCATGTTCTCTTTTGTTGGGTCATCCTTGAGAATTTGATACGGATGCTATTTATCATGGTAGAACTAATAAATACACTCTCATGCATAAAGGAAAGAAAATCACTTTGCTTCCTATGACTCCTACTGAAATTGTGCATTTTGAGAAGAGTAAAATTCGTGATGATAAAGCAACAAAACTAGAATCTGAAAAACAGCAAGTCATTAAGTTAAAATCACCTTCATTACTCGCAACTAAATCTGATCTTGCTGATTTTTTTATGCAAAGGGGATGTTCTATGCTTTAGTATGCAAAGAAGCCCTATTTTCACTTCATGAATTGTCTATTGCATTGCCCACTGCTGTTGTTAACCTTTTGCAAGAGTTTAAGGATGTGTTTCCCTATGAGATACCCCCTGGTTTACCACCCATGAGGGACATTGAACACAAGATCGACTTAATTCCAGGAACAATCTTACCAAATCGTGCAGCATACAGAGCCAATCCAGAAGAGACTAAAGAAATTCAGCGTTAATTCCAAGATCTTTTGGGCCGTGGGTACATTCGTGAAAGCCTTAGCCCTTGTTTTGTTCCTGTTCTTTTGGTTCCTGAGAAAGATGGTAGTTGGTGCATGTTTGTTGATTGTCGTGCAATTAATAACATCATCATTCGATATCGTTATCCTATTCCTCGCTTAGATGACAAGCTTTATGAATTGAGTGGTGCTATCATCTTCACAAAAATTGACTTGCGTAGTGGTTACCACCAAATTAGAATGGCACTAGGAGATGAATGGAAAACTGCATTTAAAACAAAATTTGGACTTTATGAGTGGTTAGTCATGCCTTTTGGTTTAACAAATGCACCTAGTACCTTTATGCGATTAATGAACGAGGTTTTACGTGCTTTCATTGGAAAATTTGTGGTGGTTTACTTCAATGATATTCTCATTTACAGCAAGTCATATGATGAACATCTTGCTCATTTAAGTGTTGTTTTTGCTGTTTTGAGATATGCACACTTGTTTGGTAACCTCGAAAAGTGCGTATTTTGCACCAATCGAGTCTTGTTTCTTGGATATGTTGTTTCCTCGCAGGGAATTGAGATGGTTGAGACAAAAATTGTCGCAATAGCTGGCCAACTCCAACAACCGTCACACAGGTGCGTAGTTTTCTTGGTCTTGCAGGTTTTATTGCCGCTTTGTGCAGGATTTTAGCACCATTGCAGCACCTCCACATGCACTAACAAAGATGGTAGTGCCATTTCAGTGGAGCAAACGGCAGCAACAAGCTTTTGATGCTCTCAAATTGAAGCTTACACAAGCACCATTGCTACAACTTCCTAATTTTGACAAGACCTTTGAGCTAGAATGCGATGCAAGCGGTATTGGTATTGGAGGTGTTCTCATACAAGGAGGTAAACTCGTTGCTTTCTTTAGTGAAAAACTGCATGGTCCTTCTCTAAAATATTCTACTTATGATAAATAATTGTATGCCTTAGTACGAGTTCTACAAACTTGGCAACATTATCTTTGGTCTAAGGAGTTTATCATACATTCTGATCATGAATCTTTGAAGTATCTTAAGTGCCAAACCAATTTGAATAAACGGCATGCTAAGTGGATTGAATTCATAGAGTCGTTTCCATACATAATTAAGCATAAAAAAGGGAAGGAAAATGTCATTGTCAATGCGTTATCTAGACGTTATATTATGTTGTCCCAACTTGATCATAAAATCTTTGGTTTGGAAACAATAAGAGCATTATATCCTACTGACATGGAATTCAAAGATGCTTTTCAAAATTGTAGAGAAGGAAGAACATGGAATAAATATGTGCTACGAGGGGGTCTCCTCTATCGTGCTAACAAGCTATGCGTTCCAGCTAGCTCCATTCGTCTGTTACTTTTGCAGGAAGCACATGGAGGAGGATTGATGGGACATTTTGGCGTGAAAAAAACTGAGGATGTGCTATAAACACACTTCTTTTGGCCGAAGATGAGGCGTGATGTCGAGCGGTACGTATCACGATGCACTACTTGCAATAAAGCAAAGTCTCGCCTTAACCCATATGGTCTTTATATGCCTCTTTCTGTTCCTAGTGTACCTTGGGCGGATATATCTATGGACTTTGTTTTAGGATTGTCTAGGACTAAGAGGGGGGGATAGTATTTTTGTGGTTGTTGATCATTTCTTCAAAATGGCACACTTTATAACTTGTCATAAAAATGATAATGCCTCACATATTGCTGATTTGTTTATGACAAAAATTGTATGTTTACATGGTGTGCAAAATACCATTATTTCTGATCTTGATGCAAAAATTTTAATTCATTTTTGGAGAACTTTGTGGTATAAATTGGGAACTAAAATGCTGTTTTCAACTACTTGTCACCCACAAACAGATGGACAAACTGAGGTAGTTAATCGTACCCTATCCACTATGTTGTGGGCTGTCTTGAAAACAAATTTAAAGTTGTGGGAGGAGTGTTTATCACATATAGAACTTGCTTACAACAGATCCGTTCACTCCACAACGAAGGTAAGTCCATTCTAGGTAGTGTATGGTTTTAATCCCCGTGCTCCTATTGATTTACTACCTTTGCCTCCTTCTGAAACTATAAATTTGGATGCTTCACAACGATCTGAATTCATTCTTAAGATGCATGAAACTACAAAGAAAAATATTGAAAGAATGAACGAGAAATATAGGGTTGCAGGTAGTTAAGGTAGAAAAGAAGTAAAACTTGAACCGGGTGATTTAGTATGGTTACATTTGAGAAAAGAGTGTTTTCCTAACTTGAGAAAATCTAAACTTATGTCTCGAGCTGCTGGTCCTTTTAAGATTATTGAAAAGATTAATGATAATGCATATAAGCTTGAGTTGCCTTCCGATTTCGAGGTTAGTCCCACATTTAACATTTCAGATTTGTGGCCATACTTGGGAGAAGAAGATGAACTTGAGTCGAGGACGACTCTGATTCAAGAGGGGGAGGATGATGAGGACATCACAACAGTGGATACACATATTGAACTACAAGGACCAATCACGAGAGCATGAGTGCGGCTACTAAATCAACATGTGAACTCTTTCCTAAATGTCTACCCATGTGAATTTGAGAATGGATTGCTATGTAATATTTAATTATTATTAGGAACCATGGAGGAGATCAACAAGTGAGGAGAGAAGGCCTTGGGAACATGGAGAACCAGCTGGGACGTCCACAAGTTGATGGAACAAGTCTACAACTCGGACTCGAGTTCAACTCGGAGTCCAGAAACAGTCCACCTTAAAACGGACGCCCAGGATGCATACAGACTCCATTTTCGACGTTCTACATATGCACGGAAAGTAGAGAAGATAATATTTCCAATGGATATAGTCTCACATAAAAATTCCTCTGGAGTATTGAGGAATCATCGAAACAAGTTGAGTCCAGATTTCAGTCTGGTGCTGCGCCACCGTATTGGGCCATTGGGCCTTGTATCAAGTCTAAGTCTATTATTTTCGTGTCTTAGGGTTAGGTCACGACCCCAACACCTCCTTAGACTTCCTCCCACCTATATATACTCCATGGTGGTCGTCATGTACGATTGAGTTTTGCTTATATTAATAATATCACCGTTCTACGATTTGTGAAATCCCAACTTCGCGATTTCAGATCGTGTCTTCTACATTCTTGCTTGTGTTCTCGGTTGCACTTGCAAGGATTAGCCTTCTTGGCGAGGTCAATCGTGTGCATCACGGTTGATAACCAACGCAGCAGTGATGTAGTGATTTCAGGGGTTTTTCTTGTTCTACTCGAGAGCCTCGGATTATCAACGTCGAGGTCTCCATCAATCGACTTATCCATTACCTTTTGGAAAATCGGGCCTAAACCTCCTTATCACATACACTACTAGAAATCAGATGTGAAATATCTCAAGCCACATTTCAAGAATCTAAGATATTTAGCTTATTCCTAAGTTTGCAAAAGCATTTTTCATCTAGTGGCTTGGTGACATGTCGGCTAGTTGTTTTTCGGTTCTAACATGGGAAATGACTATGTCTCTCTTAATTGAATGGTCTCTAAAGAAGTGGTGTTGTATGTCTATGTGTTTGGTCCTAGAGTGTTCAATGGGCAATGTTAGTGGCACTCTCATTGTCCCATAGGAGTGAAATGTGGTTCATATTGAGCCATAGTCCCTTAGAGTTTGTCGCATCCAAATAAGTTGTGCATAACAACTTTCGGCTGCGACATACTCCGCTTCAGCTGTGGATAGGGCAATGGAGTTTTGTTTCTTGGATGACCATGACACTAGAGACCTAATGTTAGTATTTCTTAACGTCTACAGTCCATCCTAGCAACAGTTGCTAGTTATGTTGTTGGCATTAGGCTAACCTAAGCCAAAGCAAGATGATTTCCGCAAGCGCACAGAAAGTACCACTATAGCATTTCACCCAAGAGTATTCTCTAGGGTATCATATTTTATTTTATCCTAAATAAAGGCAAGCAAAGAGTGACAAGATCATAGGAAGAGTAGGGTGTTCTAGTAGTGTATCGTATTCATTCACTTTTTAGGATTGCTCCTCTCATTCTTCATCATTTCCGCAATAAAATACCTGCATGCACTATTTCTCCAAGTACAAGTGGAATTATGTCAAATCTAAAAGTGATGTGGGTAATAATTATTTATTCCTTCATATAATTGAGTTATATCGACAGTTAAAATTGGTATATAACGACCGTTAACACCTACCCAAGAATTGGCACATCCCAGAGTTACTCTTTCTATCGACCTTACATCCGGCATAATCCGCATCAGAATATACAATGAGATTAAACTTAGACCATTTTGGATACCATGGCTCAAGGTTTGGTATATGAACTAAATAGCGCAAGATTCTCTTAACGACGGTCAAATGACATTCCTTAGGTGTAGCTTGAAATCTTGCACATATACATACACTAAACATAATATCGGGCCTAGATGCACAAAGTTAAAGTAAAGATCCTATCATGGAGCGATATACATTTTGATCCACGCTAGATCCATCTTCGTTGAGGTCAAGGTGTCCATTGGTCACCATTGGCGTCTTGATGGGTTTGGCCTTCTCCATGTCAAACTTCTTGAGTATGTTTTGTGTATACTCGGTTTGACTTATGAAGGTGTCTTCCTTCAATTGTTTTACTTCAAAGCTGTTGTTATTTCTTAACACCACAGGTCATCTCCAGTAAGAGATGAGATCCGCAAGCGCATGGAAGATACTGTTGTAGCATTTTACCCAAGAGTATTCCCAAGGGTATCGTATTTATCCCAAAGAAAGGAAATGGAGTAAAGTAAACACTACTCTTATGATCAAGAATGAGATACTAATCAATTATCAAGACAGGGGTAAGTTGATGATATGGGTAGTGTGACACACACCTAAGCAATCTGCTCTAAGGGTAAGGTTGTCCTAGCAAGGGTTAGACTACAAGACGGAGCTACACATACTGTGCTCTAATTACTCATATACATAGCCTAATAAAGTACACATGATTATGCTAATGGTGAATACTAGACCTTAGTAGTCCAACATGTCCGGCACGGGCTTACCCTGGTCTGCCAGGCGACTATTGAGGGTTCCTACGCACTACTAACAATTCATCCCTAGCGGTGGTGTCAGAAATGCTTGTTAATAGATTTTAGATTATACATGTAAATCTGCAAGTGCACGGAAACTATCGATGTAGCATTTCCCCTCTAAGAGTATTCCCAAAGGGTGTCATTTATATTTTGCCAAAGGAAGGCTAGATGGAAGCAAAGCAATCATCAAATGGAAAGGCTAGGTTGGCCTAGGTAGGGTTCTAGCAAGGATGGATAAATGATAATTGGAGTAGTGTAACACACACAAGAGCATTCTATCCAAAAGGGATAAATGAGGTAAAGAGGGACTAGGCTAAGGGTTAGGTAGAGACTCCTACTATGCTTCTAATGTACATATACATAGCCCAAGTTAGTTACTAACAATTATATCAATTATGAATGCTTATGCTAAATGGATTAACACATCGGGCACTGGTTTACCCCTAGCAATACTAGAACGACTCCTGGCAAGAGCCTGTGGCATAGCCGAACGTGGAGGATTACAAAGGACACATAGAGCTGTCACCACCTACTGCCTACCTCTTCAATCCGTGGGTCTATTAGACATTCAACGCTACTCTCTATCCTAGCACCATGCTATAATAGTAAGTAATTACCTTAAGAGCCTAGGCACAAGCCATCCTAAGGCAATGAACTAAATCATCATTGAATCAATGTTAATTCATACCATAAGTGTTTCATATCAACATAATCATGTCATAGCTAATTAGACTATAGTGGGGTTTTGTAGTGTTTATGGTGATATAATGAGAATGGTATAGCATAATCATAAACACTACTCATACCACATACATGGAATTCACAATCAAACAAGAAATGCTTCATCCAAGTATATGAACAATAGAACACTAAAGATAACATATTTATTAAGAGCAATGTCACAAATACAAATAGGAATATAAGAGCCATACCTTTCCCAATTAGGAATTGGGAACAAACTCCTTCTACTCCTCTCCTACTTGGACTATAGACTAGAGACTCTCCTCTCTACAACCTATACTCCTCTAAACCTATAGAGAGAAGTGAATACAATGGATGAATACTCAAGTGGTGTGTGTTGAAGTCATGGGCAAGGGGTCTCATTTATAGCTTGGAGAAGGGTCGGTTCCCGCCACCAAAAGCGCGTGAATCAGTCACCCATGACTTCTTCAAGTCGGGAGGAGCTCATATGTGGCATTTGACCGTGTTTGGCGCCACTCCCTAGTCGGCCAACTAGGGAGGTCGGCCGACCTGGTCTCAGCCCTGTTGAGGTTGTGATTCCTCCAGGTCTCTGTCAGGTGGGTCATATCCCGTTATATGGGTGCTACACCGTTAGATGGCCTCGGATACTTCTGTTGAGGGCCATTTGATCCATGTGGTGCCACATGTCGTTGCTTGATTGGCTGGAATGATATTTTGTAGGATCCATCCCCTTGTTTCACTTCAATTCTGCATAAAATACATGCATGCACTATTTTCTCCAGGGGAAAGTGGAAATAGGTTAAATAGAAAGGTGATGTGTGAAATAAATAATATTTCCTTCACATAATTGAGTTATATTGATGAGTGAACTTGGTATATAACAGCCATCAACAAACTCCCCCAAGCTTATCCTTTGCTCGTCCCGAGCAAAGTCAAGACATTAGGTTGACGATCATGAGTTGCTACTATGTTCTATTTTTCCAAAGTACCATGTACACAACAAAATACTCTACCTAGTATTGAAAAAATTGGCATGGTACTTCACCCATCTCAAGTCATTATGGGGCTTATTCCATCTCCTATTCATGGGTGGTTGAAAGATAGAACAACAAATGGAGCACACATACCCTAGAAATTAAGTTCCACTCAAATTATGGAGAGTTCAATTTAGATTTTAAGTATCTCAATTTGATTCTCTCATTCTCTCATTTATGTGTAGTGGAAATATATCCTCACCAAGGCATTGTGCCTAAATTCATCCTACCTCTACATATGGTTTGTATGTGGAGCTTAGTAGGGAACATTGTAGGCATATTTGCAACACATAATATTGCTAAGTCAAAAGAGCAAGCCTTAGGAGAAATCAATTCAAAACAATTTGATTCAAGACTTGTGCATGTGTGATGGAATGAAGTGGATGTGGATATTTGAGATGACTCCTTTTTGAGTGGACTCTCATGTTTTGCCGGGATGAAACATGGCTACTTTTCTCTTTTTATTTTCTCATGCTTATGATGTAAGCATGCATTTTCTTTTTATTTTTATTTTTCTTTTTCTTGTAGCCATGTCTTCTACTCCCTTTTTATGCAATAATTTTTTGGAGAGAGTAATAAGTATGAATGATCTGGAGTTTCTCTTTTTATTGTGGAATGGTGGTATGGTAGAATTTTGCTTACTTCTAGTGTAGAAGTATAGCTTGTGCAAGTGAAGTCTTGAATTCAAAAAGTAATGAATAAAATCTCACATAGGTCTATAATAGTTTGACAAAGCTCAATGTGAAGACAAATAGTATATGCATGAGGTCTATCAATGTAATGTATCATATTGCTTTGGTAGGTATTTCCAATCAAATGAGAGTAACTTAAATCTTTTTAGAATTTCTTCGAGAATCTAAGTTTCACCTTCAAACTAGGAATAGCAGTCCTATCACTATATCATATCTCACAGCAACTTAGAATCAATTAAGCTTTTGGCCAATGAGAGCAATATGTTGGAGAGTAGTAAGTTGTAAACTAGGGACTTAGGAAAATTAAAACAGAGTAACTATTCATCATTTCATTTATGTGAATTCCAAGTCATTCTTATCGCATATCATTTATGTGTTGATGGTTCTTTGAAAGTGCATCTAGGTTAATCATCGTGGGTTTTGGATGATTGATGATGAAAATTAAGGTACTAATGAGATTCTTGAGTGTAAGCACAGGTGATCGAAGTGAAAAAAGAATCGGAGACTCTCAATAAGGAAAAAAGAGTGAAAATACATCGAAAACTCGAAGAGTACAAACTAGAGTCTAAAATTTCTTGAGTCAAGTTTACCCATGTTATGTAGAGAGTCTTCAACAGGTCAAGTGCTTGAGAATCAATAGAGAACTCTTAGTCCGATTAGGAATTGGTGAGACGTTAAGTCTAGGTAGCCTAAGGATAAAGGTCGGACTAGTCTGGACCTGGGGGTCGGACTAGTCTGGTGCCATCAGACTTTTCTGATGTGAGGCAGACTAGTAGTCTCTGTGTGAGTTCGGACCTGTCCATTTGAGGAAGGACTAGTCTGTGGTGGGTGTGTTTGTACCTTACTAGGACTAAGTCCTAGAGGGCCAGACTAGTCCGCCCATGCGGTTGGAGTAATCTGTCCTGGCAGGCTTGTCCAATTTCACCTAGAACGGAATGTTCTATGTGAGCTCAGACTAGTCTGCTGAGGGGCAGACTAGTCCATAGTGGCAAGAGAGCAGTCCAGAAGGCCAGACTAGTCCACCTCAAAGGCTACACTAGTCTGTCTATCCAGACTAGTCTTAGTTGGGCCGAAACACTGTGAGATCTAGGTGCTAAATACATTGGCGAATAGGCTAAAACTGAGGATTAACATGCAAAGCTTTGAGTACAGCCAACCACAGAATCTCAGGAAAAATCGAATCGAGTGGGTGGCTGTAGTTACACCTGGACGCGCTGGCCACCCAACCACAGGAGCTCGAGAGAAATTGAACCCCGGTGGGTTGTAGTCACACATGGACCCGCTGGCCATCCGGTCACAAGATGGTTTTCGGAATATCCGAACTTGTCGTGCACAAGAGCTGCACGTGTTTTCACTTTGGAGTGTCCAAACTTTTCCTTTTCAATGCATAGCAGTTGTTTGAACTGTTCGAACTTTCTACGTGCTGAAATATTCATGAGGATGGTATGTTTTTAACTCGCAATATTTCAAACTTTCTTTTTGGTTTATGGGAAGTTTGCATAGTATTTATTTACTAGTTTTTTATGTGCATCGGTGTGATACCTGGTTTCGAAAATGAACCCAGTGCGACGCATATGTGTGCCCAGGATGTTCAACACACATACACGAGTGCATCACAAACGATATACATAAAATTACCACAGCGCAAGTTAATTAAGTACTTGTAATACAATATTCAAATTATCCTCAAATTACAAACTATAATGATCAATATTGAACTATAACTACAGCTGAATTAATCTAATTAAGCAACTAATCAAACTAAGCATAGGGGAATGCACAGCTCCAAGCAACACCTCAGGCAAGTCGACGGCAGCACACAGCCTAGTGCTCCGTATTATCCTCGGGATACTCCCAAACATCACCTAAAACTGTTGGTGGGGGAATTACAAGGGTGAGTACATGTCGTACTCAGCAATTGTGGGAAAATAATGACATGTAGCTTAAAAAAGGAATGATAATAAATAATGGCTATTTGCTGAAAAGTACATTTAAAACATGAAAACAGCATCCTACATTTTCTATGTGAAGTAATCCCATCATATCCACATAATTACTAATTATGAGTCCAATACAATCAATTACCATTATATCACATCCATCAATTATTATCCATCCAAAAGCCAAATTCTTACCATCAACATTAACCATATTCAATTATCACAGCCCAACCATAACCAATATTGATCCATAACCTAACCGTAACCATCCCAAATACCAGTTCCACTCTAATCATGGAAGTTGTCCAGGTGCTCATAACCGAGAGCACGACTATCATTATAGTTTTTAACACTCTACATAGATTGTACCACTTTACCCACATGTTTGTGATTTCCTCACCTTTTGGTGACTAAGAAACTCTAGCATGCCTTACCACACTTGCGTTGGTGTGTGACCAAGAGATCACAAAATAACTTTTACAAAGTGACTACTAGTATGTACGGACTCACTAAAGTTTCACCAGCGGGCTTGAATCTCCATTCTCCCACCCACAGGGCCCCTCATGTGCTATGCGGTTCCCAGGGTAGCCCTCCTCGACTCCCATTCCCTGCACTATCCAATGGTCCATACAATACCAGCAGCACACCTAATTATTCAGCTACGCTGCACCCATACTTTGTTGTCCTGGCTTATTCTTGCATGAACCGGTCCTTAAATCCAAGATAAGCAAAACCACCATAACATCCAACCCAATCCACAAACCATGCTTGCTTAGATATCCCAAGTTCCATATTGCCAATCAGCCATATTCATCAATTTACATCATCCATAAGTGTAATAATTCATAATTAAGCCATTTAGTTGTTTTTCCATCCAAATTAATTAGAGTGAAGCAAAAAGGTAAAATACCCTTCC
The DNA here is from genome assembly GCA_036927565.1 of Tuctoria greenei. Lineage (NCBI taxonomy): Eukaryota > Viridiplantae > Streptophyta > Magnoliopsida > Poales > Poaceae > Tuctoria > Tuctoria greenei. Next base: position 127,979,419 of record JAYESD010000007.1, on the reverse strand, counting down.
CGACTATCTACAATATGTTCCAAGCGACAAGGATGGTCAACAATACTAGTAAACTCCTATCATGGGCTTCACATCAGTTTTGACACGAGCATGCAGTTTTTCAAACAAAACATTTAAAAATAGGATCAAAATGTTCAAGGACACTTACCTTGCTACTGATATTGATTAGGGTCAAAATCTTCAAAGTTCTGATACTGGAGGTCCTCGAAAGCACCCACTAGAGCAACAACTTCTATTCTGCACAATAGATATACAAAACAAACATTACAATCAATAGATGCCCATATATTACTCAATATGCCATGACATGCATGATTAATGCAATTATGTGGTAAAACTTGTTAATGAGATGCTATTAATGTTTACTCACTAGTTACAATGGTTTTGTGAGACCTATGTGTGTTGAATACATTGGCTTTAACGATAAAAGTTTTGAATACTACCAAAACACCTTTTTAACAAAGTCCGACTTTAGATCCGAGCTTCTGCATGGTCCGGCGCTAGGTCCGACTAGCTTCGGTTAGCTCCGACGCTAGGTCCAACTAGCTTTGGTTAGCTCCAGCGCTACGTCTGACTAGCTTTGGTAAGCTCCGGCGCTAGGTTCTGCTACCTTTGGTAAGCTCCAGTTCAAGGTCCAGTTAGCTTTGGCAAGGTTCGAAGCTTGATCGCAGTGGTTCTGCTTTTAACTTGCAATATTTCGAACTTGTTTTTTGGATTATAGAAAGTTTCTTAGTAATCTTTTACAAAGTTTTTGGCGTGTTTTGGTGGTTATGGCTGATATCGTTTTTGCTATGGTTTGCAACATGCTTATGTGAGGTGCTCACGTAAGGTGTTGTGGTTTCGGAACTAACGTGAGTCAAGTCGAGGACTTGTGCTCAGAAGTATTGGTTGATTATTCATGTGCAAGTGTTGCTTGAGTTTAAGACATGGCTGGTGACGGGATCTATTGAACTAATCCTAGGGAGAAGATGAGGTTCAACAACCAAGTTCAGGAGGAATTGTGGTTGAGTTGATCGGGAGGTTGCGCAGCATGTTTGAATCAAGAACAATGCATATGAAGGTATCGTGGACGTCGTTGGAAGATGCTTGCACGTGTGCAAGGAGTGCATGGACGTTGTCGGTGGTTTTGATCTGGCAGATCTCCCGACACTACTAAAAGTGTTTGCGGAGTTTGAAGTTCGGTGTGGGCACACAGAGATTCAAGAAGGTGAAATGTAAAATGACACAGGAGACACAAAGATTTATGTGGTTCGGGCCGCCTGAGCGTAATACCCTACTCCACGGGGTGTGTTGGTGTTGTATTGGATGTATGAACTCAACTCAGGTGACGTGAGTTGAGAGCGCGTGTGAGCCGATCAGACCAGATGTCCTCTATGTATCGTTGGCCTCTCCTTTTATAGTATAAGTACAGGCCGTTACAAGTTGGCCTGGCCCGACATGTGGCCCCGGCAGCTACTAATATTGATACACATTTGATGCGCTTAATTACCCTTAATGACCGAGTTATGGGCTTTGACAACGCCGTTACTAGTAATAAGGGTCATCCGATCGTGTGTCATTAACATAGTATTAATGACACTTAATCGGGTCTTGAAGTCCTTGATTCCCCTTTGAAGATCCGGAGCCGTTGTGGATTCTACCGGAGGTTTGAGGCTGAAGGTCCGACGGTTGGACACATGGCAGCTCCGGAGCATACTGTGGGGAACAGATAGGTCCGGTGCCACCAGACACGTGTCAGTTCCGGAGCTTCCCTCGGTTTGGGGTTAGGTCCGGGGGTGCCGTTATGGTACATAGCCCGGAGCTTCCCCCTTGTGGGCGGTAGCTCCGGTTTGATGGTACACGTGGCGACCCTAGGACTAACCATGTTTGGGAAGCGGGTCCAGTTATGTCTGACATGTGGGCCTCTGAAGGTCTTCAAATCAAGTAGATGACATTTCCTTAAGATCTTTGCAATCTCAAGGGGTATACGGTACCCAGGATACCAACAGTGGCCCCCTGGGCCCACCTCTGGGGAAGACCCCTTGGGTGAAGTCATTCCGCCGGAGGTGGGTCCATCCTTCGACTTTTGAGATGAGTCTTCAAAGGTCTTCAGATGTGTCGTTGGTGATAGTTTTGGAGTTAAATCCTCACCGCGTGGCATATCCCGGGTGCGGCAAATGAGATCTTTGGCATGCGGATCTCACGCAATTGAAGGTCGTCGGTTCCCGATACGAAAATCATATCGGTTCCGCGCGCCTTGTCAGGCCGCCACCTTTGGGCTTCCCGCCTTTCATGATGACAACCTTTCGCCTGGGTAAGAACCTCGACTTGATCGTCGGGGTGGTCCCGGGCCCTCTTGTCATCAGCAGGGTGAAGTTTTTGAATAGTATCTTCGGCTTCCCTACGGTTTCCATCCAAGCGTTGCGGGGGCTTACTTAAGAAGGAAAGCGCGCACCGTCTGGGGTTCTTTACGCCTCTCATCTGAACTTGCACTCGAACTCCCAAACTTGTGCTTGTTTTTCCTCCCTTGCCTCGTTGTGCTGCGATGGATTTGGGTCTCCGCGAGAGCCGCTTGAAGACCGAAAGTGACCTGAAGAAGGTTCGGGCCCTCATGGGGTGGTCCCCGGACTTTTTCAACCACCTGGTCCGCACCGGGGGAAAGCTCCCATTCGAGAAGGAGCACGCCGGCGAGATGGTGTACTTTTCTGCGTACGCCATGGTGGGGTTGATCCCACCTTTTTCCTCCTTTTTCTTGATGCTGCTAGACTTCTATGGTCTGCAGCTGTACCACCTTGGCCCCCACTCCATTCTTCTAGTGTCTGTCTTCGTCCACTTTTATGAAATGTGGGTGAGCATCCCCCCTGCATTGAGCTTTTCCGGGCCTTCTTCACCGTCCATACCACCGGAAGGAGTGACGAGTACCTTGTGAAGCGCAAGAAGTGCCCATTCAAGTACCTCCAGTTGTTTCCCTCTGGAAAGTGGGACGATTGGAAGAAATACTGGATAGTCATCCGGGTGGAGGAGCACGAGAAGCTGGAGCTGCCCGAAGGCCTCCCCAACATCGACACTGCAGTCTGGAGTGAAGCTTCGGTGCTGTCGGATGCCTTCAACCCTGCTCTGACCAAGATCCGCCAATGTGTGGAGGGAGGATTAACTCCTCAGGTGGTATTTTGCAATTTCCTGGCCAACAGTTGGGCACCACTGAAGAGAAGAGAAAAACTGGCTTGGACCCTCAACAGTGTGATGGACGACGACTGGGTCGAGACCGGGCTGAAGTCCAACATGGAGGGGGCAACCTTGGAGTTTCATCTCAAGAAGTTCCATCACGGCATCGACGTCGCGGGTGATGACTTGACCCCGCCACCAGCTTTCCTCCCTCTGAACGTGGAAGTACAGTTCAGCAGGGAGCTCCGGCGGACGATGTCGGCGCTTGACGACCTCGGTGTCATCGAGAGACGATCGACTTCCAGGGTGGTGATCCCTGGGGCTTCTGAAGGTGGCTCCGCCCCTGCCCCGAAGCCAAGGACCGAAGTCGTCGGCAAGGGCAAGGAGCCGGCGGCCGAACCCTCGAGCCGGAAGAGGAAGCTAAAGCATGCCGACGGAAGGTCCGTCAGGCCTGCACCCTCTGCAGCAGCTCCTTCTCCCCGGAGGGGGAGGTCTTCTACAATAGCGGCGACTGCACCTGCAGCAGTGTCTTCCCAGGGTGCTAGCCCCGGGCATGTGACTCCAGTACCAGGGCCAGCTGAGGTCTCTGGGTCCGGAGGTCCTTCCCGGTCGAGGGGGGCCTCGACTAAGGAAATGCCTGCTGCTGCAACAAGTTCCGGGGGGCCTTCCGGAGCTACCACACCGGCGGCAGCCATGGTCAGTCCAGAACGCTCGGGAAAGAGATTCCGTGCAAACTGGTGCGGAAGCCTTCCGAGGTAATTTTTAATCTTTACCTCAGACAGTTGTTTTGTTGTAGTAACTATTTTTTAAGTTTCTTCATCCATCATCAGCAGCGTCCACAAGAAGAGGAGTGAGGCTCCGCCCTCGGCCACAGCAGCTGAAGTTGTGAGGGCAGAGGCTTCTTCTCCTATCCTGGTGCCGCCCCAAGTGGTGGCTGAAGCTGCGGCAGCTCCGGCACCAGCTGTCGTGGTCATGGACCTCGACTCATTCCCCGAGACTCCCGTGGTAGCACCAGACCACGGGAGAGAAGATGCGCCAGCGGCACCTGCCCCAGAGGTTGAAGCCCCAGGTCTTGATGCTGAGATGTTGGAAGCTTCAGCCGCTGAGCCGGAGGAAGCAGTGATTTTGGCCCCAGAGCTGGAAATTGTCGAAGCCCCGGCGGTTGAGCCGGAGGTTATTGAAGTCTTGGCGAGCGAGCCAGATGTTGAGGAAGTCCCGGCGGTTGAGTCAGCTACCTCCAAAGCTCCGGCCTCAAAGCCGGTTGCCACTGAAGCTCCGGCTGCAGAGCCGGTTGCAGTTGAAGACCTTCCGGCGCCTGAGCCGGTTGAGGTTGAAGCTCCGGCCTCAGGGCCGGTTGTTGTTGACCTTCCGGCCCCCGAGCCGGTCGTTGCGGAGGCATCAGCACTCGAACCCATGATGGTCGAGGCGCCAACACCCGAGCCACCAGCGGAGGAGGAGCCCAGGCCAGAGCCGGAAGTAGCCCCTGCTCCGGAAGTGATGACGGTGGAGGTGCCTGCTGCTGATCTAGGGTGCCCTGATGAAGTCGCTGGCCCCCTGCCTGAGGGGGCAAATGAAGACCTGGCGGCAGGGCCTTTGGAACCACTTCTGGAGGTCGGAACTTCTTCTGCGGGACCCTCCTCGGTGGTGACTCAGGCTTTCCCATAGGACGGCCCTAGTGTCGTGGAGGCTCAGGGGACCACTCTTGTGGAGTGGGACCCAATTTTTGTAAGCGAGAACCCGCTGGAACCAGCAGAGGAGACCCCAGCAGGTCTGGACCCTATTCCCCTGTCGTTGTCCATTGACAACGCTTGCTCCAGTCCGCCTCAAGTCGAGCTGGCATTCTACCACGATAGTAAGGCTCTTGAAGAGGAGCGCCAAACCCTTATGCAGTGGCGTAATCGGCTCTACTTCGGGACCAAGCTGGCGTAGTCGAGGCTGGCAGACGATAAGGAGTGGATCAAACAGGAGAAGGTCCGCCCGGAATACTGGGGCAAATTATTGGATGATAGGGAGAGCTTGACTCGTGCCCTTGACACTCAATCCCGGGCCATTTATGAGCAGGCCAAGGTAGCTAATAGTGTGGCTGACGATCGCCAAGAAAGGCTTGAAGCCATTAACACTAGCCTCATCAAGCGCCGGGAGGCACTTGAGGAGAGGGAGAAGAAGCTCGAAGACGAAGAGCAAAAACTCCTAGAGCTGCGGGATGATGTCGTGAAGAGGGAGGAGGAGCTCGCCGAAAAGGTGGCTCTGGCTGACAAGGGCCTCGAGGAATGCACCAAGAAATTGGAGGAGCGTTGCGTTGAGGAGGAGGAGGAGAAGGCCTGGGTGCGAGGGCAGGAACTCTACAAGCAAGAGTGTGCCATCGCTGCCAGGGAGAAGAAAGTTAGGGGCCGGGAGAAGGACCTGGTCGACCGCCGGAACAAGATCCACCTCCAGGAGGAGGAGCTCGGAAAACTCAAGAAGTAGGTTGCTGAAAAGATTCAGCAAAATGCCAAAGAGGTTGAGCGCCTGGCTCGTGAGAATTCTGAACTGGCGGCGGCCAAAAGATCCTTGGAGGAACTGAAGGGCTTGAGGACTGCGGACTCCCTACAGGTTTGGGAGTTCCTGAGCAAAGCCAACGACGCGCTGACACCAATGGGCTTCAGTCTCGTGCGTCCGGATGATCCGGAGCCGGAGCCGGACCTGGTGTTGCAAGCGTTGAGCTCGGCGGGTGACAAACTCTCCAAGGTGGGTGACGCCATTGCGGACCATTTGGAGGCTGAGGGGCAGTCCCTGGCGAAGAACGTCGCAGAGTATGTGCTTACGTGCTACACCAGCCGGGATCCCCAATTTCCTCTGGACCCAGTGCTTGAAGGTCCCGTCGAAGGAGAAGGTGAAGCCACCCGAGCCAATGTGTCAGAGGTTGCTCAGAAGGTCACCCAGTTCCCCAGTTCTTCCATAAGATCTAGGACCATCTCTGTAGCTCCCACTTGTATTCTTTCTTTTTCTTCCCCAATTTTGTAATCCCTTGTCTCTAGATGAATGAAATCCACAATTTGTTAATGAATTTCATTTTTTGTCTTCAACACTTCTGTCTTCACTTGGCCCCCTGGTAGATGTACACAATTTGATTGTGAACATGTACCAAGAGGATATTGTATTTTGTTGAAGACTCGTTTGCTTCGAACTTGTAGAGTGTAGGTCCGAAGTCTTTGATAGTGAAGGCCCCCTGAGGTTGTCGGAGCTCAGAAGCTCCGGCATTGACTACCACCGGAGCTTAGTAGCTCCGACAATAGTCTCTATCAACGTGTAGAGCATCGATAGTTAGCCCTCCGGGGTGTCGGAGCTTAGTAGCTCTGGCAGTGACCTTTGCCAACGCGTAGCTTGTCAGCAGCAGACTCCGCTTGTGGGGTCTTCTCACCATCTTTTATTCTGCGTCGACGGCTGGCCCCCGTAGCTTTGTTGGAGCTTGGATGCTCCGGTAATGCTCGTTTTCAATGTTTAACATCGATCACAAGCCACCTAGGGGGAGTCGGAGCTTTTTTAGCTCCGGCTTTTCTCCATCAATGTGGATTCTTTTATTTTTCCTGCACACTGAAGCCAAGAAAAATAGTAAAATTCGCTCCTTGCCTATAACTTCGTCGCGGCTTACGATTCCCAAGAAAGTTTTAGGTCAAAAACAATTCTGAATACAACCGAATGCGTTGCCTTCTTTCTTCTAGATCCAATTGTACTTGGACCCGCCTTACTTCGGCCTGACGGGGTGTAGGTAGAGTGGCGTACTTAGGGTGCTTGACCAGGCTAAGTCGATAGCACACTCCAGCCCTAGATTGGATTGGCGGCATTCAGGCGAGTGGGTCGTGAACAATATTTGAATCCAAAAGAATTGACAATACAGCTCGAATTGTACATGAACTGGTCGAACTAAAATTTCTTAAGAATTGCACAACTTTGTTATAGACAAGAAAGAGTAAAATAAAAAATATTGAGCCTGTACAAAATAAATGCACGTGGAGTCTGTTTCACATGAAGATGTCTTTCATTATAGGTCTGGGGTACAGGGGAAACAAGTACACTCTTAGGGTACGGAACCAGGCTAAGCGTGTTTCATTTCTCGTTTGACCCAGGGTAGCTAGCCACACTTTTAGTTCTGAGACTGTGACAAGTGTTGCATGAACTTTGTGGACCTTTCGGGAAAGGTCCGGCTGTTCTCCCGGGGGAACTACCCGACTCTGTTCAATGACTCTATAACATACACCTCAAGTTACTACACACTCACCTCCATGATATTAAGTGTAGAACTTACGGAGGTGCTCAATATTCCAAGGATTTGGGAGAGGTGTCCCATCCTCGGTAGCCAAGCGAACGCTTCCGGGATGGGATACTTTAATCACTCGGAAGGGTCCCTCCCAGCTGGGGGAGAGTTTGTTTAACCCTTCTCTGGATTGTATTCTCCGTAGCACCAGATCACCTTCCTCGAGCTGTGGGTTGTGTACATTCCGCTGATGATAGCGCTGAAGGGCTTGGCGGTATCAGGCATTCCGAACAGCTGCTTGGCACCTTCCCTCCTCAAGGAGGTCTAGGTCTTCACGTCGGAGCTGGTCCTGCGTGGCTTCGTCGAAGGTCCGGACCCGGAGTGAACCCAAGGTGATTTCCGGAGGAAGGATTGCTTCAGCTCTGTACACCAGGAAGAAGGGTGTCTCTCCAGTTGACCGGTTTGGAGTTGTCCTGTTGGCCCATAGAGTGGGCGGAAGCTCTTCAATCCAGTTGGCTCCATGTTTTTTCAAGCGCTCATAGGTGCGCGTTTTGAGTCCTTTCAAGATTTCAGCATTTGCTCTCTCGGCCTGGCCATTGCTTGCCAGGTGAGCTACGGAGGCGTAGCAAACTTGAATGTCGAGGTCTTCGCAATATCCTTGAAATGCAGAGCTTGTGAATTGGGTCCCGTTATCAGTAATGATTTTGTTTGGGACTCCAAATCTGCATACAATGGACTGCAAAAAGTTGATAGCAGATTGCTTGTTTAACGTCACAACTGGAGTTGCTTCCGGCCACTTGGTGAACTTGTTAATGGCGACATACAGGAACTTGTAACCTCCGATGGCTCTTGGGAAAGGTCTCAAGATGTCCATCCCCCACACAGCGAAGGGCCATGTAGGAGGGATCATTTGTAGAGGCTGAGCCGGTGTGTGAATTTGCTTTGCATGAAATTGGCATGCTTCGCATTTCTTCACCAGCTCAGTTACATCCTGGAGTGATGTAGGCCAGTAGAAGCCATGCCGGAAGGCTTTACCAACCAGCGTGCGGGAAGACGCGTGGTTCCCACACTCGCCTCCATGGATTTCTACGAGGAGCTCGCAGCCTTCTTCCCTTGTGATGCACCGCATTAGGACGTTGTTGGCACCACGCCGGTAGAGATCCCCTTCTACCAACATGTATCTTTTAGCCAATCTAACTATCCGGTCAGCGGATACATCATCGTTAGGAAGGATGTTGTCTTTCAAGTAGCTCTGGATCTCCGAGATCCATGCATCAGAGCTAACTTGAGCATTTGAGTCTTGCGTGCTGGGTTGCTCGGAGCTTCCGATAGCACCTACGACCCCTTATGGCTGCCATGGTAACAGGGCCATCGGGGCCGTCAGCTTCGGGATGTTGATCTCGCCCCCTTCGCTCAGTTCGGCAGGCTGAGCTGTGGGTTTTGACAACCTCCGGACAAAAGTTCGTCAGGAGCTGAAGCTCCGGTTGACGCTTTCGTCGAGAGTTCATCGGCTTCAGCGTTGTGGACACGCTGGACGTGGTGGAGGTCTAGGACTTCGAAGTCCTTCTGAAGCCTCTGGACTTCAAGGAGGTAAGCAGCTAGCTGGAGATTGTTGCAGGAGCATTCACCCTTCACATGTTTAATGATGAGCTGTGAATCTCCCTTGACCAGCAGCTGCTTGACACTGTATGACAGTGCCACCTTTAGTCCGTCGATGAGTGCTTCGTACTCCGCCATGTTGTTGGTCGCCTTAAAGTCAAGGTGTACCATGTATTTTACCTTCTCCCCGATTGGTGCGAGGAGAAGGATTCCAGCTCCGGCCCCCTGCTTTTGCATGTAGCCGTCGAAGTAGAGGGTCCAGTGAGGCTCGATGAAGACCGGAGCCTTGTGTTCCGGCTTCTGCTCACTGGGGCCCCCAGGGTTTGATGGAGAGGGAGTCCATTCCGCCACAAAATCTGCCAATGCTTGGCTCTTGATTGCTTGTCTTGGAATGAATTCGAGATCGAATTCGGCCAATTCTATTGCCCACTTTGCAATATTCACAGTTAAATTGGGATTATGCAAGATTGCTCGAAGTGGGTAAGAAGTCACAACTGAAATCTTGTGAGCTTGGAAGTAATGGTGAAGCTTCCTGGAGGCGATAAGAACTACATAGAGCAGCTTATGCACCTCTAGGTATCGAGTCTTGGCATCATGATGTACTTCACTAATGAAGTACACTGGCGCTGGATGGTCCGGACCCTCCCGGAGGGGCCCGGAGCTTCCTCTTCATTGACCCGAATCCTCCCGGAGGGATCCGGACCTTCTTTGGGGGCCTCCGGGTCCTTGCTGGAGGGACCCAGAGCTTCTTCAGAAGCGACCTGGACCCTCCCGGAGGGGTCTGGGTCTTCTGAAGTAACTTCTTGTGGACTCAACTCTGGGAACTGGGACCCAGACTCGCTTTCAGGAACCTCCAGACCCTCCCGGAGGGGTCTGGATTCCTGAGCATGGGATGGTTCTGGTCTCTCCGCAACCAGGACCATACTGATGACTTCGTCAGTTGCTGAAATGTAAAGCAGCAAAGGCTCACCAGGGTTCGGAGCTACCAGAGTTGGTAGGGTGGTGAGGAGCTGTTTTAGCTCCTGGAATGCCTTTTCTGCTGCTTCAGACCATTGGAATGGTCTAGACTTCCTCAATAACATGAAGAAGGGAAGTGCGCGTTCCGCCAGTCTTGAAATGAACCGGCTGAGGGCTGCTAGACATCCAGTCAGCTTTTGGACATCCTTGATGCGGGCTGGTGGCCGCATGTCTTCAATGGCTTTGATCTTCATTGGATTAGCCTCTATGCCCCGGTGATTTACCAGGAAACCAAGAAGTTTTCCGGAGCTAACCCCGAAGACACACTTGTCTGGGTTTAGCTTTCTGCGGGTGACCCGCAGCTTGTCGAAGACAGCCTGTAAGGTGTCAAGGAGTGACTCCTTGTTCTTGACCTTGACCACGATGTCATCGACGTACACTTCCACTATGTCTCTAATGGGTTCTTCAAAAGTTTTGTACATAGCTCGTACAAAGGTTGAAGCTGCATTCTTGAGACCAAATGGCATGGTTGTATAACAGTACAATCCATCTACTGTTATGAAAGAGGTATGCTCTTCATCTTCCCTAGACATTCTGATTTGATGATACCCAGAATATGCGTCTAGGAAAAACAGTAATTCACACCTGGAGGTGGAATCCACTATCTGATCTATTCTAGGTAGTGGGAATGGATCTTTTGGACACGCCTTATTTAGTGTTGTGTAGTCAATACACATCCGAAGCTTCCCGCCGGCCTTGGGCACAATGACTGGGTTTGCCAGCCATTTTGGATGGAAGACTTCTCGGATGAATCCAGCTTCGAGCAACTTCTTCACTTCTTGTCGAATGAAGTTCTGTCGCTCCACGGATTGCTTCCGAGGCTTCTGATGCACGGGCCGGGCGTCACGGTAGATCTTCAGATTGTGCTCAATCACTTCCCTGGGGATCCCAGGCATTTATGACGGTTGCCAGGCAAAAACGTCGACATTAGCCCGGAGGAAAGCGATGAGCGCGAGTTCCTATATGTCATTCAGTCCCCCCGATATACGGGTGGTCTGAGCGGCATCAGAACCAATTTGGACGACTTTGACGGGAATGTCGGTGTCACCACTTGGCTGTACACGAGGTGCAGAAGTCGAGCCTCGTTGACGAATGCTCGGGGGTTTTGGAGCTTGCTCCTGCCTGGAGTCCTCATCTTGCGTCGTAGTAAGCGCATGAAGTTCTTCCAGAGTGGTTACTCTGGCAGTGCGATCTCCGCGGATCCGGAGAACGCCTATTGGTGTTGGCATCTTTAACACCAGGTAGCCATAATGAGCAGCTGCCATGAATTTGTACAAGGCAGGCCTACCCAAGATGGCGTTGAAAGGTAAGTTGATCTGAGCAACGTCAAAGACCAACTTCTCAGTGCGATACTTCTCCCAGGTCCCGAAGGTAACGGGGAGAGTAATAGCACCGAGTGGAGTAATGGCTTCCGGACCTACTCCGGAGAAAGTTCGGGAGGGGTGAAGATCCGAAGGTCGGAGCTGAAGCTTGGTAAAAGCTTCAAAGCTTATGAGGTTCAGCCCCGAACCTCCGTCTACCATAACATGGTGGATCTGAATGTTATTGATGGTAGGAGATACCATCAAAGGTAACTGCCTGCTCCAACCATGCTTCGAGGGCAGTCCGAAGCATCAAAAGTGATGGCTGTGTCCATCCACTTCCAATGAGGCTCCGCCCTGGCTGTAGGAGCTACAGCGGCCATGTCTCGACGCATTTTCTTGAGGACGCGGCGGGAGGTGATGTCCCATGATCCACCAAAAATGGCGTTCATGGTCTTCCAACGCTCGTTGTCAGAGACGTCAGAATCGTCGTCGACGAAGGTGTAGACGGCCTTCAGGACCTTTTTAGGATCCTGAAAACCTAACTCCTCTTCAGCCAGAGCTTCGTCAACTTTTTGTTTTCCTTCCCTCTGTCGGAAAGGAACTTCTTCCCGGCGCTTGTTGTAGCGCTCGGCAAGGTTTTGGACCTCCCGGCAGTCTTCCAAACTGTGGTTGTCCGTCTTATGAATTGGACACCACACCTTGGGTTTGCCACCGTCTTCAGAAGATGGTCGAGGTCGCTTCTCGGGGTGTGGCCCTCGGCCACCCGGAGCTGCAGCAGCTGTAGCATTAGATGCGCCGACCGACGGCTTCTTCTTGCTGGTCGTCTTTTTCTTATTTTTGCCACTCTCGGAGGTAGTGGCTTCACCTTTGGAGGATTTCTTGCGATCCTCTGGAGGTGGTTTGGAGTGCATTTCATGGCCCTCCGCAGCTCTGGCACATTTGTCGGCCAAGCTGAAGAGTTCTGTGACACTGGTGATCTCCTTGATCGCCAGTTTCTCCAACATCTTCTTATCTTGTACGCCCTGTCTAAATGCCACAATGACAGAAGCGCTAGAGACAGAAGGGATAGTGTTTCGTACCTGAGAGAATCTCTGGATGAATGATCGCAGGGATTCTCCCCATTTTTGCACAATTGCAAAAAGGTCCAGTTCGGTGCCTGGTCGGGTGTATGAACTCCCGAAGTTGGCGGTGAACTGTCGGCACAACTCCTCCCAATTGTTGATGGAGTTGGGTGGAAGGCTCATAAACCAGGACTGGGCGGTCCCAGTTAAAGCCACTGGAAAATAGTTGGCCATTACGGCCTCATTTCCTCCAGCTGCTAGGATAGTAGTGGAGTAAATCTAAGAAATTTGACGGGATTAATGGTCCCATCAAACTTCTCCGGCAGGTGAGGCCGGAATTTCTGTGGCCACCTGACCATACGCAGGTGCATGGCCAGGGCTGAACAGCCTCCTCCTACTCCTTCAGGAGCAGGAATGTCCTGAGCTTCTCGTCTTTCACGAGCACGCTCGATATGGACGCGGCCGTCTTGTTGACAGTATCGGCGATCAAGCTCCGCCCGGAGGTCATGAGTTGAAAGACTTGATACCGTGTGAGTGTGTCGCGCCCCGGAGGGCAATGATGTCACTTGTTGTGATGCAGCATGTCTCCTGTTGTTGGAAACGTGCGGACCAAGTCTGCCAGACAAGGTTCGTCGCTGCGACGGGGCCTGTCCTAAAGGAGGAGGACCCTGGTTACTGATGCGGTTGGCTGCTGCTGCAACCAAGTGTTCCACATCGGCCCTCCACTGCTCCATTGCATCCCGGGATGCATCCGGAGGTGGTGGGCGCTGAAGGAGAGCACATGCTGCATGGAGCGCGTGTTCCGGGTTGTCATGATTCGCTGACGCATTGATTGACGCTGGTGCACCATCGCGTTGCCCAGCTTGATTTGCTGGTGGAGGCGGCGGTGGTGGAAGTGTGACTCCTGCTGGAACTGAGTTTCCTGCTGGTGGCTGCATATTGGAGGGATTGCCCCCAGCAGCTTGAACAGCGGGATGACCATTGGATGATTCAGCAGCTGAGTTCACCATTCTTGAAATCTCAGGTGCCCCTACCTGGCGCGCCAACTGTCGGTGGTTCTGATCCGGCAGATCTCCCGACACTACTAAAAGTGTTTGCGGAGTTTGAAGTTCAGTGTGGGCACGCGGAGATTCAAGAAGGTGAAATGTAAAATGACACAGGAGACACAAAGATTTACGTGGTTCGGGCCGCCTGAGCGTAATACCCTACTCCACGGGGTGTCTTGGTGTTGTATTGGATGTATGAACTCAACTCAAGTGACGTGAGTTGAGAGTGCGTGTGAGATGATCAGACCAGATGTCCTCTATGTACCGTCGGCCTGTCCTTTTATAGTACAAGGACAGGCCGCTACAAGTTGGCCTGGCCCGACATGTGGCCCCGGCGGCTACTAATATTGATACACATTTGATGCGCTTAATTACCCTTAATGACCGAGTTATGGGCTTTGACAGCGCTGTTACTAGTAATAAGGGTCATCCGATCATGTGTCATTAACATAGTATTAATGACACTTAATCGGGTCTTGAAGTCCTTGATTCCCCTTTGAAGATCCGGAGCCGTTTTGGATTCTACCGGAGGTTTGAGGCTGAAGATCCGATGGTTGGACACGTGGCAGCTCCGGAGCATACTGTGGGGAACAAATAGATCTGGTGCCACCAGACACGTGTCAGTTCCGGAGCTTCCCTCGGTCTGGGGTTAGGTCCGGGGGTGCCGTTATGGTACATAGCCCGGAGCTTCCCCCTTGTGGGCGGTAGCTCCGGTTTGATGGTACACGTGGCGACCCTGGGACTAACCATGTTGGGGAAGCGGGTCCGGTTATGTCTGACATGTGGGCCTCCGAAGGTCTTCAAGTCAAGTAGATGACATTTCCTTGAGATCTTTGCAATCTCAAGGGGTATACGGTACCCAGGGTACCGACAGACGTGGCTACATGTTTCCGAGGTGTGATGAAGATATGTAGACATAAAGAATTAGTCGGAAAGGTCCAACCGACTAGGTTAAGGACTCAGGCTGTGGCTGAGTCGTGTTTGACTCAAATATGGAAAGTTTTGAGTTGGTTATGATAAGATTTCGTGTGGGTCACGAATTTGAGTTGTTTTAGGAATGTGGGATACGTTCCTAAGGTGTTTGGAAGTCTTAAGATTGCTTCTATCTGCGTATAGAGAGTCTTGAGCCATTATGGAAAGTTTCGATTCGTGAATTGAGTAGGATTAGAGTCCTAGTTAGTTTTGGGTCGGCCTAGGGATGGTTATATAAGCAAGGGAGGCCAGAGCTCATGGAGACGACTTTGAGGGTTGTTCCTTGTGAGTTTCGATCAATAAAATTTGTAGCTGTCGGTACCCTGCGTACCAAGTACCCCATGGTACCGCAAGAAGTGCAAGAGAGTTCCACCTGTCAGAGTTAAAGGTTTCCTCAAGCCCCACATGTCACACAGCACTGGACCCGCCTCCCTCATATGGGTAGCTCCGGGGTTGCCACGTATAATGTAAGACCAGAGTTGAACACCCAACATAGGGAAGCTCTACGGTCGACACGTGTATAATGACCCCGGACCTAACCCCCAGTAGAGGGGAGCTCCGGAGCCGCCACGTGTATAGCAGTTCTGGACCTATCTCCCCGCGAGGGGAAGCTCCTGAGCTGCCACGTGTGGATCCTCCGGACCTTGCACTAACAGGGATATTGGCAGATCTCCAACAGCACAGACATTCAAGGGACAGTTAAAGTGGTAGTTACAAGACCTAATTATGTGTCATTCATGTTATATTAATGACACACGATCAGTGGGCTGTTAATAGGGGTAACATTGCCATTAAGACACGTTATCACACTACTAGTCACGATTTATACTCATAGACTGTGTATTAGGCTTTTAAATACGTCAGGGCCACATGTCGGGTTAGGCAAGTGTTGTAACGATCAGTTCTTAGACTATAAAAGGAATGCACCGCACGGTACATGGACATCTAAGCTCAGATGCACACAAGCACGAGATAAATCCTTAATACAACAACACACACCCCGTGGAGTAGGGTGTTACGCTCAGGCGGCCCGAACCACGTAAATCATTTGTGTCATAATCTTGTTCCAGATCTCTGCGTGGCCAAACCGGTACAAGAACCTCCACGGGCTACAATTTAGTAGTACCAGGAGAAGTGTCGTTCGTACACTTCGACGGTATCCTAAAGGAGCTTTTGTGCCTTGTTCGTCCAACTTGTTTTCTTCAAGTCTTTCTCGTTGAGTTTCTGCATAGCACTACGTTGCTTTGGTGGTTTTATCATAACTCAAGTTTTACAGATCCTATTGATGTGATTCTTTTTGGGTTGTCTTCACAACTTGATTTTATATCATCCACCTCAATATCACACTTTAATTGGAACTAAATGGGTGTTTAAAAATAAACAAAGTGAGGATGGGGTTCTGATTAGGAATAAGGCTAGATTGGTTGCTCAAGGTTTCACACAAATTGAAGGTCTAGATTTTGATGAAACTTTTGCTCCTGTTGCTAGATTAGAAGCCATAAGAATTTTGTTAGCTTTTGTTGCATCTAAAGGTTTCAAGTTATATCAAATGGATGTAAAATTGCTTTTCTTAATGGCTACATAGATGAGGAGGTTTATGTTAAGCAACCACTTGGTTTTGAAAATCCAGATTTTCCAAATCATGTTTTCAAACTGACTAAAGCCATGTATGGTCTAAAACAAACTCCTATAGCATGGTATGATAGGTTAAAAATATTCTTACTTGAAAAGGGGTTTACCATGGGCAATGTTGATACAACTCTTTTTGTGCTTAAGCATGGCAATGACTCATTATTCATTCAAGTGTATGTGGATGATATTATCTTTGGTTGTGCTTCTCATGATCTTGTATCCAAGCTTTCAGCAATGATGAGTTCAGAATTTGAAATGAGTATGATGGGTGAAGTCACTTACTTTTTGGGGCTGCAAATCAAGCAAACAAAGGAAGGTACCTTTGTGCATCAAACGAAGTATACAAGGGACCTTCTCAAGCACTTCAACATGGACAAAAGCAAGCCTCTTCGGACACCAATGCAAACAACATCAACGCTTGAACTTGATGAAGATGGTGAACCCGTTGATCAAAAAGAATATAGAAGCATGATCAACTTTTGTACCTCATGGCATCAAGACCGGACATACAATTCAGCGTATGTCTTTGTGCACGGTTTCAAGCTTCCCCACGTGTTTCACATCGTCAAACCATCAAAAGAATTCTCATGTACTTACATGGAACTCAAGAATTTGGCATTTTTCTTCCTTCTTCCTCAACCGTTACTTTGAAAGCTTTTTCGGATGCTGATTTTGGGGGTTGTAGGATTGATAGGAAAAGTACTTCCGGTCCTTGTCATTTTCTTGGTAATTCACTTTTTGCTTGGTCCTCTAAAAAACAAAACTCAGTTGCACAATCCACAGCCGAATACGTAGCTGCTGCTAGTGCTTGCTTACAAATTTTTTGGATTGTTCAAACACTTAAGGACCATGCGATTGATCTAGATAGTGTTCCACTGTTTTGTGATAACACTAGTGTCATTTGCATTGCTAAAAACTCCGTGCAACATTCTAGAACTAAGCACATTGATATTAGGTATCACTTTCTCCGTGATAATGTTGAAAAAGAAACATTGTGCTTCACCATGTAGATATTGAACAACAATTGGCTGAAATCTTCACAAAACCTTTCGATTTCACTTGCTTTTGTTACATTTGTAGTGAAATAGGGGTTATGCATCATCATGGCTTAAATTGAGGAGTTTTGGAACTTGGCAAATCTATGTGTGAACCTGAACTTAAAATAATATGAGCGTAGTATTTCATACATATATGACTTTGTGATTCCTTTTACATGCTGAAAGTTCTTACTACGTTACTCATGTTATACATTTTGTAGTTTTTGTCATGACTAGTAATTGGAATAATTACATACACTAAATCTGGTCATGATCAAACTTTCTTGCTGTTTTGAACTTGTTGCATCCTCACAAGTGCTTTTAATAAATTAATCAATCAACTATCCACATGTTGAGCTTTTATGTTCAAATAAAAGAATGAGAAAAGATCAAGAGAATATGCATGCATCGCACTTCTTCTTTTGAGATGGCTTATCATTGCACTTAGATATGAACTTGGAAGAAGCTGTGTATGACTAAAACCATGTCCTTAAGCTTTTGATTGT
This sequence comes from Tuctoria greenei, assembly GCA_036927565.1. Lineage (NCBI taxonomy): Eukaryota > Viridiplantae > Streptophyta > Magnoliopsida > Poales > Poaceae > Tuctoria > Tuctoria greenei. Next base: position 127,961,867 of record JAYESD010000007.1, on the reverse strand, counting down.
CAAATGACATAGGCTTGGCTTGGTTAGTTAGAATAAGGCAGATGCGCATATAATCTCTTGCAAATATCATATGATATAAATTTGTGCTCTGAAAAATAACAAATGCAGCAACAAGTGTCATGCTTTTAGGTTTTGAAATAGTTAAGTTTGTGAGATCATGACTTGCTAAAATTGAAAATTACATTTGATCTCTAGCATGGCTTACACTACTTTATGTATCTCATTGTTGTGATAGTGTAAGTTACTTCATAGTATGACTTGGATGAGCTTTGTTTTATATGTACATGTTATAATGTGCTCATAACAAATTAAAATTTCTCTTTTGTACCTTGCTGAATACATTGTCAAAGGGGGAGAAGTGATGAGTAGGTTTAGGCCCGATCTTTCGAAAGGTAAGTCGATTGGGGTGGAGAACTCGACGTTGATGATCCGCGGCACCCGAGCGGTTCGAGTACCCCTACAATCACTACACCATGGCTCCGTTGGTTATCAACCATGTTGCACACGCTTGACCTTGCCAAGAAGGCTAATCCCTGCAAGTGCAACCGAGAACACGAGCAAGAACGTCGAAGACACGATCTGAAATCTCAAAGTTGGAGTCTCATAAATCGTAGAACAGCGATATTATTGATCTAAGCAAATCCCACCGAATATGACTGGCTGCTGCAGTATTTAAAGGCTAGGGTTCGACCAAAACACGATTATACGCGTCCCTAATGGACTCGTACGGGATACAAGGTCCAAAGGCCCGATTCGGTGGCGCAGCACCGGACAGAAATCTGGACTCGACTTGTTTCGACGATTCTCAATGACTCCGGTGGAATTTTGAGGTGGGACCAGAACCATTGGAAATTTTATCTTCTCCTCTTTCCGTGCATATGTAGAACGTCAAAAACGGAGTCTGTATGCCTTCTAGGCATCCGTTTTAAGGTGGACTGCTCCTGGACTCCGAGTTGAACTCGAGTCCGAGTTGTAAACGGTTTCCATCAACTTGTGGACGTCCCACCTGGTTCTCCATGCTCCCAAGGCCTCTTTCCTTCACTTGTTGATCTTCTCCATTATTCCTAATAACAATTAAATCATCACATGGCAATCTATTCTCAAACTTAGATACAAAAGAAGTTAGGAACGAATTCACCTGCTGATTTATTAACCGTGCTCGTGCTCTTGTGATTGGTCCTTGCAGTTCAATGTGTGTCTCCGCTGTTGTGAAGTCCTCATCATCATCCCCCTCTTGAATTGGAGTCGTCCTCGACTCAAGTTTATCTTCTTCTCCCAAGTACGGTCGCAAATCTGAAATGTTAAATGTAGGACTAACCCCAAAATCGGGAGGCAATTCAAGCTTATATGCATTATCATTAATCTTTTCAACGATCTTAAAAGGACCAGCAGCTCGTGGCATAAGTTTAGATTTTCTCAAGTCGGGTAATCGCTCTTTTCTCATGTGTAACCACACCAAATCACCCGGTTCAAGTTTTACTTCCTTTCTACCTTTACTACCTACAATCATATACTTCTCATTCATCTTTTCAATATTTTTCTTTGTAGTTTCATGCATCTTAAGAATGAATTCAGATCGTTGTGTAGCATCCAAATTTATAGTTTCCGAAGGAGGCAAAGGTAGTAAATCAATAGGAGCACAAGGATTGAAACCATACACTACTTGGAATGGACTTACCTTTGTCGTAGAGTGAACGGATCTGTTGTAAGCAAATTCTATATGTGGTAAACACTCCTCCCACAACTTCAAATTTGTTTTCAAGACAGCCCGCAACATAGTGGATAAAGTACGATTAACTACCTCGGTTTGTCCATCCGTTTGTGGGTGACATGTAGTTGAAAACAGCAACTTGGTTCCCAATTTATACCACAAAGTTCTCCAAAAATGACTTAAAAATTTTGCATCACGATCGGAAACAATGTTATTTGGCACACCATGTAAATGAACAATTTTTGTCATAAATAAATCAGCAATGTGTGAGGCATTATCATTCTTATGACAAGGTATAAAGTGTGCCATTTTGGAAAAACGATCAACAACTATAAAAATACTATCCCTCCCCCTCTTAGTCCTAGGCAATCCCAAAACAAAGTCCATAGAAATTCTCCCAAGGTACACTAGGAACAGGAAGAGGCATATAAAGACCATGTGGGTTAAGGCGAGACTTAGCTTTGTTGCAATTAGTGCATCGTAACACGTAGCGCTCGACATCACACCTCATCTTTGGCCAAAAGAAGTGTGTGGACAGCACGTCTTCAGTTTTCTTCAGTCCAAAATGTCTTATCAAACCTCCTCCATGTGCTTCCTGCAGAAGTAATAGACGAACGGAGCTAGCTGGAACGCATAGCTTGTTAGCACGATAGAGGAGACCCTCTCGCAGCACATATTTATTCCAAGTTCTTCCTTCTCTACAATTTTCAAAAGCATCTTTGAAGTCCAAATCAGTAGGATATAATGCTTTTATTGTTTATAAACCAAAGATTTTATGATCACGTTGGGACAGCATGGTATAACGCCTAGATAATGCATCGACAATGATATTTTCCTTCCCTTTCTTATGTTTAATGATGTATGGAAATGACTCTATAAACTCAATCCATTTACCATATCGTTTATTCAGATTGGTTTGACACTTAAGATACTTCAATGATTCATGATCGGAATGTCGGACAAACTCCTTAGACCAAAGATAATGTTACCAAGTTTGTAATACTCGCACTAAGGCATACAATTCCTTATCATAAGTGGAATAATTCAGAGGAGTACCATGAAGTTTTTCACTAAAGAAAGCAACAGGTTTACCTCCTTGTATGAGAACGCCTCCAATACCAATGCCGCTTGCATCGCATTCTACCTCAAAGGTCTTGTCAAAATCAGGAAGTTGTAGCAATGGTGCTTGTGTAAGCTTCGATTTGAGAGCATCAAAAGCTTGTTGCTGTTGTTCGCCCCATCGAAACGGCACCCCCTTCTTCATTAGCTCATGTATAGGTGATGCAATGGTGCTGAAATCTGCACAAAACGCCGATAAAAACCTGCAAGACCAAGAAAACTACAAACCTGTATGACGGTTGTTGGGACTGGCCAGCTGGTGATTGCTTCAATATTTGCCTCATCCATCTCAATTCCTTGCGAGGAAACGACGTAGCCAAGAAACGAGACTTGATTGGTGCAAAAGACGCACTTTTTGAGGTTACCAAACAAACGTGCATCTCTCAAAACAGTAAAAACAGCACGTAAATGATCAAGATGTTCATCATATGACTTGCTATAAATGAGTATATCATCGAAGTAAACCACCACAAATTGTCCAATGAAAGCATGTAAAACCTCGTTCATTAAACGCATAAAGGTGTTGGGTGCATTAGTTAAACAAAAAGGCATGACTAACCACTCATAAAGTCCAAACTTGGTTTTAAATGCAGTTTTCTATTCATCTCCTAGTGCCATTCTAATTTGGTGGTAACCACTACGCAAGTCAATTTTTGTGAAGATGATAGCACCACTCAATTCATCAAGCATGTCATCTAAGCGAGGAATAGGATAACGATATCGAATGGTGATGTTATTAGTCGCTTGACAATCAACACACATGCGCCAACTACCATATTTCTTATGAACCAAAAGAACAGGAACGGAACAAGGACTAAGTCTTTCACGAATGTACCCGCGGTCCAAAAGATCTTGGACTTGTCATTGAATTTCCTTAGTTTCCTGTGGATTCGCCCTGTATGCTGCACGATTTGGCAAACTTGCTCCAGGAATCAAATTGATCTTGTGTTCAATGCCTCTCATCGGTGGTAAACCAGGGGGTATCTCAGAAGGAAACACATCCTCAAACTCCTGCAAAAGGTTAGCAACAGCAGGGGCAATGCAATAGACAATTCATGAAGTGAAAACATGGCTTCTTTGCAAACTAAAGCATAGCACATCCCCTTAGCATCGAATAAATCAGCAAGGTCAGATTTAGTTGCGAGCAACGATGGTGATTTTAACTTAATGACTTGTTGTTTTTCAGATTCTAATTTTGTTGCTTTGCCATCACGAATTTTACTCTTCTCATAATGCACAATTTCAGCAGGAGTCATGGGGAGCAAAGTGATTTTCTTTCCCTTATGCATGAGAGTATATTTATTGGTTCTACCATGATGAATAGCATCTGTATCAAATTCCCAAGGACGGCCCAATAAAAGAGAACAAACATCCATAGGAACAACATCAAAATCAGCAAAATCATGGTAAGAACCAATTGAAAAATGTATTCTCGCTGTTTGTGTTACCCGAACCTTACCGTTGTTGTTGAACCATTGAATGTGGTACGGATGAGGGTGTGCTCTTGTTGTCAAACCAAGTTTCTTGACGACGTCCGTGTTCACCAAGTTATTGCAGCTACCTCCATCAATTATAGTGTGTACACGGCAGTCCTTGATGACGAGAAACATGTGGAAGAGGTTGTGTCGTTGTAGCTTGTCGTCGGTCTCCACTTTGGAGCTCAAGGCACGCTGCACAATGATGCTCCTATAGTTCTCCGTCGCCGCTGTACCAAGTACCTCTTTTTCATTGTGTTCGTCATTTGGATCTGTAAAGTCAGTAGCAAGAGAATATTCATCTTCAACATCTGAAGTACTATCATACCCGCCATCGTCGCGTGCTATGTATGCTCATTTGCTCGGGCAATCTCTCATCATATGACCAAGTCCCTGGCAGCGGTGACACTTAATGTTAGATGTACGACCCGTAGAAGGAGTTGACGATGAAGGCTTGAATGATGTCGCCTTGCTGCCTTCTGGCACACGAGAAGGTGGAGCAGCAGGTATAGTTCATTGGCCGCCATTGGATAGTGTAGTCGCTGCACGGGGGGGTCGAAGATGGTGTTGTTTTGGATGGTGTAGACGTCGAACGCGGCATGAAGTTGCTCCTCGTGTGTTGTTGCTGTTGTTGCCGGCCCTGCAATTCTTTTTCTGCCAACATAGCAAGCTGAAACAATCTGTTAATAGTATCATATTCCTTGTAATCAACAATGTCCTGAATTTCATGCCTCAACCCCCCATAAAAACGAGCTATTTATCATCCATGTCCTCTACTACCCCACAATGTAGCATACCCTTTTGTAACTCTTGATAATACTCCTTTACGGACATTTTACCTTGGTCTAAGCGCTACAATTTTTTGTGAAGGTCCCGCTGAAAAGATGGAGGAACAAATCGAACACGCATAGCTTCCTTTAATCTGTCCCATGTTGGAGGATCCGTTCTAGTTTTAACAAGTTCATTCCACCATATGATAGAAAAGTCCTTAAACTCACTAGTGTCTTGACGAACTCTATGTTGTTCAGGAACAAGATGGACATTAAATTTTTGCTCTACTGTCATCTCCCAATCAAGATAAGCCTCAGCATCATAAGCACTAGAAAAAAAGGGGTATAGTAAATTTCACTTTAGCAAAAGGATCATCAGAAGGACGGTTATAATTGTTATGATGATTATTACCTCCCATACCTCGACGATAAAGTGGTAGTCTTGGCTGATTATTGTGATCCTCCATATCATCATAAGCATTGTCTTCATGTATTCCAGTGAGTGGCAACCGAGCCTCAAAAGTATTCATCCGAATAGCAAGGTCATCAAGTTGGCGAGTCAAGTTCGCCAATGACTCCTCCGTTGCTGCGTTGTATTTGGCGAACATATCTGTCATGGTCTTCATCATATCACGTAACTCAGCATGTTGAACACATTCGTCATCATTGTCTTCTCCTGCCATTGTTAGTAGGAAACAAAAGACAATAAAAATTTGTTATCCCTATCAACTACAGTGACAATGTGAAAGGTGGAAGAAAACAATCTCTCTCGCTCAAGCGTCTTACCACGCTCTTACAAGTGTTCTTACCGACACAGCAAGTGGTGTGGACGGTGAGATGCACCAATGAAGCGTGGGGTGATTGCAAAGGTACATGTTATGCTCAAGAGAAAGGTGGAGCTTGGATGGCACAATATGGTGGCTAATAAGCAGAAAATCGTTAACAGTAAACAAAGCTGAATAAGTATTCAATGTAGGAAATTGTTGCTGGTCAACCAAGTGCTCTAGGGATTAGCACAACACAAGGAAGTAGCAAGGCAAAAGGAAGACAGAATGATATAACCAATAATCACAGCACAAGTGGTATAGGCCAATTGCTTTAATATGCGTGCTCTTCACTATTTTTTTCTTTTTTTAATATTTTTTTGATATTTTTTCTTTACTCAGGAGCACGAAGATATGAAGCACACAAATTTGCAGCTCAATTGGATGTAATATGCGGCCTATAGAACATAAAGAAGATTCTTTAAAATTCGTGCTGAAACTTCGGAGGTCGGATAGCCTATCTTCTGAGCGGAATTTGGGCAATCTAATTTTGCCGAACGCGGCTACGCGGCGGAAAATCAGATGCGAAATTTTGCGTAGATAAATTTGAAAAAAAAAATCATCCGATTTCGAGTTCGTATGCGAAAGTTATGACCATTTTAAGGTAGGTTGTCCGAGTTACGTTTTGTTTATGTTGATTCCAACTCGGTTTGAGATCGCAATCGGATATGAAACGACCGGGAATTTGCTCAGCAACTACTGGGGTGGTGTGTGATAATTCAAGGATGAGTGGCACAAAGGTTTGTCACCTAATCTAGTGCTGGCGATGCGGGAGTTCACGCAAGGCGGCTAGCTAGGGCAAACTGATGAACGTGGTGGATCAGTTTGTTATTTAGGGATTATGGAATAGGTGTCGAACAGCAAGAAAACAAGGACGAAACACGAAAACTAGGACCCAAAACACAAAGCTAAACCATCAACAAGACTCGACCACACGAATGCAAACTCAACAATGCAAACTGAAAAATGAAATTGCAGGCACTATAGTCTAGGAAGCGGGAAAAACGATCTAAATTTTTTTGTGACTTTTCTGTGGACTCTAGGTACGAAACAAAATCGATATAATGGAAGGAGAACAAAGATAACTCACGGGAAACCTGGAAATCTGATACCAATTGATGAGTAGGTTTAGGTTCGATCTTCCGAAAGGTAAGTCAATTGGGGTGGAGAACTCGACGTTGATGATATGTGGCACTCGAGCGGTTCGAGTACCCCTGCAATCACTACACCACGGCTCCGTTCGTTATCAACCAAGCTGCACACGCTTGACCTCGCCAAGAAGGCTAATCCCTGCAAGTGCAACAGACAACACGAGCAAGAACGTCGAAGACACGATTTGAAATCTCGAAGTTGGGGTCTCACAAACCATAGAATGGCAATATTATTGATCTAAGCAGAAACCACTGAATATGACTGATGGCTGCAGTATTTAAAGCCTAGGGTTCGACCAAAACATGATTAGATGCGTCCCTAATGGACTTGTACGGGATACAAGGCCCAAAGGCCCGATTCGGTGGCGCAGCACCGGACAGAAATCTGGACTCGACTTGTTTCGACGATTCCTAATAACTCCGGTGGAATTTTGAGGTGGGACCAGAACCATTGTAAATTTTATCTTCTCCTCTTTCCGTTCATATGTAGAACATCAAAAATGGAGTTCGTATGCCTCCTGGGCGTCCGTTTTAAGGTGGACTGCTCGTTGACTCCGAGTTGAACTTGAGTCCGAGTTGTAAACTGTTTCCATCAACTTGTGGACGTCCCAGCTGATTCTCCACGCTCCCAAGGCCTCTTTCCTTCACTTGTTGATCTTCTCCATTATTCCTAATAACAATTAAATCATCACATAGCAATCTATTCTCAAACTCACATGCAAAAGAAGTTAGGAACGAACTCACCTGCTGATTTATTAACCGTGCTCGGGCTCTTGTGATTGGTCCTTGCAGTTCAATGTGCATCTCTGCTGTTGTGATATCCTCATCAAGAAGTATGCAAGGGGGAGAATTAAGTATAGGGGGAGAAATTTATTTAGAAATTTATTTCTATGTCATTTGATTTTCAAATTTTAAAAAGGGAGAGAAATTGTTTTCAAAAATTTTCATGTCAATAAGCCAATGTTCGGATTTTAAGTGGTGTTGCCAATGCATTCAACAAGGAGGAGATTGTGAGACCTATGTGTGTTGAATACATTGGCTTTGACGATAAAAGTTTACAATACTACCAAAACACCTTTTTAACAAGGTCTGACTTTAGGTCCGAGCTTCTGCAAGGTCTGGCGCTAGCTTCGACTAGCTTTGGTTAGCTCCAATGCTAGATCTGACTAGCTTTGATTAGCTCTGGTGCTAGGTCTTACTAGCTTTGTTAAGCTCCGGCGCGGGTCCTGCTAGCTTTGGTAAGCTCTGGTTCAAGGTCTGGTTAGCTTTGGCAAGGTTCGGAGCTTGGTCGCAGTGGTTCTGCTTTTAACTTGCAATATTTCGAACTTGTTTTTGGATTATAGAAAGTCTCTTAGTTATCTTTTACTAAGTTTTTTGTGTGTTTTGGTGGTTATCGCTGATATCGTTTTTGCTATTGTTTGTAACATGCTTATGTGAGGTGCTCACGTAAGGTGTTGTGGTTTCGGAACTAACGTGAGTCAAGTCAAGGACTTGTGTTCAGAAGTATTGGTTGATTATTCATGTGCAAGTGTTGCTTGAGTTAAAGACATGGCTGGTGACGGGATCCATTGAACTAGTCTTAGGGAGAAGATGAGGTTCAACAACCAAGTTCAGGAGGAATTGTGGTTGAGTTTATCGGGAGGTTGCGCAGCATGTTTGAATTAAGAACAATGCATATGAAGGTATCGTGAACGTCATTGGAAGATGATAGAACGTGTGCAAGGAGTGCATGGACGTGGCTACATGTTTCCGAGGCGTGATGAAGAGATGTTGATGTAAAGAATTGGTCGGAAAGGTCCAACCGACTAGGTTAAGGACTCAGGCTGCGGTTGAGTCGTGTTTGACTCAAATATGGAAAGTTTTGTGTTGGTATGATAAGATTTTGTGTGGGTCACGAATTTAAGTTGTTTTAAGAATGTTGGATACGTTCCTAAGGTGTTTGGAAGTCTTAATATTGCTTCTATCTGCGTACAGAAGAGTCTTGAGCCGTTATGGAAAGTTTCGATTCATGAATTGAGTAGGATTAGAGTCCTAGTTAGTTTTGGGTTGGCCTAGGGCAAGTTATATAAGCAAGGGAGGCCATAGATCGTGGAGACGACTTTGGGTGCTGTTCCTTGTGAGTTTTGATCAATAAAATTTGTAGTCTAAAGGAGCTTTTGTGCCTTGTTTGTCCGACTTGTTTTCTTCAAGTCTTTCTCGTCGAGTTTCAGCACTACCTTGCTTCGGTGGTTTTATCATAACTCAAGTTTTATAGATCCTATTGACGTGATTCTTTTTGGGTTGTCTTCACAACTTGATTTTATATCATATGTGAAAATTTCATGGTCATTGGATTTGTGGTTTCTGATCTACTTGAGTTTCTTTGCAGTGTTCCAGAACTGTTTTTCTCAAGTAGGATAGATTGACCTTTGTTCAATCTTTCGATCGTAACTTAAGTTTTTCTCGACCAATTTTCTTGAGTATTGTTGTGACGTCTTCGTGACTTGATTCTATACAATCTGTACTAGTTTTGTCACAGTTCAACACATTTATATTAGTCGCACACATGGTTTCTTTAACAGATCGGTTTTCTACTAAGGGGTGTTTCTTTGCTTCTGCTGAAAAGTTTTAATCTACCATTCACTCCCCCCCCCCCTTAGTAGCTTTACATGTGCTCTTTGATCCTACAGTTTTCAACAAGTTTGAACAGGTTTCAATTTGATTTGAGTCAATTTGGGTTTAATTCAGCAACTTCAGATTCAGGTGGCTGGACAAGTCCGTACTGGGGACCGGACTAGTCCGCCCTGGACCAGAAAGTCGATCAGACTAGTCCGCACAAGGCCAGACAAGTCCGCTCGCCTAGGGTTTTTGGCGAATTTCCAACTAGAGTATAGTTTGAGTTGAATTATGGGACCAAGATTGAAGTAGAAAGATGATCTAAGGTAATTACCATGAATTCAACAACTCAAGGGTCGAGAATTCGACGAAACTCAAGATCTTGGCGTCTAGATCCAAGGAAGATGGAGAATTGGTGGAGAATTGACGATGATGTCAATGAGTTGACGAAGATCGATCTTTCTTGATCCTTCTCCTTCCTCCTTCTCTTCTCCTGGCTGCGGAGAACTCCTCTTGATGGCGGCTCCCTCGAACTAGGGTTTGGGGTTTCTTCAATTGCGACAAAGGGGTGAGAGGATGGGTGTTGGGGTGCTTATATAGAGGTGTAGGTGGTAGGGTTTGATGGATTTCGAGTTCAAGGTGGTGGAGGACATGCAGGGGTCTCACATGGGCTCCACAATGGTTGGGCATGATGCTCTTGGGCCCAATTAAGTTAAATACCCAATAAAAAGTCGTGGAGGAAAAGATTGAATCATAGTCGGGCACATTGGAAAAGTCCGCTAAAGGTCGGACTACTCTGTTGGAAGTCAGAAAGTTGAACGGATAAGTTCGGTGTCAAGTTGGACAAGTCCGTTTGGAGTTATTTCGAAGTTACAGAAAGTTGAACGGACAAGTCCGGGATATGACTTGGGAAAACATCAGAAACATTTTTGGACTAGTCCATAGCATTAACGGAAAAGTCTGGAAAGACAACAGAGAGCAAAACCAAACTAGTCTGAGGTCCAAACCGGACAAGTCCGCCCTACCCAGTGAGAACAACTGAAAGTTAGACAGACTAGTTCGGGGTACAAATACGGACAAGTCCGCACAACAGCAGGTTTTTATTTGCTTGCATAATTATAATTCATTTTTAACTTATTCCTTTTGTGTTGCTTAATGCTCCACATGTATAAGAATGTATGCAATGCATGATGGATGAAAATGAGGGTGTTACAAACCTACCCCCTTAAAATGAATCTCGCCCTCGAGATTCGACGTAGAAGGAAAGAGATAGGAAAATTCTTTCTTGATACCATCTTCTAGCTCCCAAGTTGCTTCCGATTATGTATGATGCTTCCATTGTACTTTGCACCATTGAATCACCTTGTTCCTTGTGACCCTCTCCTTGGTTTCCAAAATTTTGACCGATTGCTCGGCATAAGTCAAATCTACCTCTAATTCCAAATCCTCCATTGGCACTTGTTCTTCCGGTACCCTTAAGTACTTCTTGAGCTGTGAAATGTGAAACACATCATGAACATCAGCAAGGTGTGCTGGCATCTCCAACTTATATGCCACTTCTCCATGTTTGCCCAAAATCTTGAATGGTCCAATATAGCGGGGTGCCAACTTGCCTCTGACGTTGAATCGCTTATGACCTCGCATAGGTGACACTTTGAGATATATGAAGTCTCCCACTTCAAAGTCTATGTTTCTTTGTCTATTATCTGCATAGCCCTTTTGTCTTGTTTGAGCGGCCCTCGAATTCTCGCGAATTAGCTGAACTTGCTTTTCAACCTCTTGCAACACATCTGGTCCAAACACTTGGTTCTCTCCTGTCTCATTCCAAAACAAGGGTGTCCTACACTTCCTTCCATACAGTGCTTCATATGGTGACATCTTCAAACTGGCTTGGTAACTGTTATTGTAGGAAAACTCAGCATACGACAAACTCTTATCCCAGCTGCATCCATGCTTGAAAGCACAAGCTCTCAACATATATTTCAATATTCGGTTGGTCCTCTCGGTTTGTCCATCTGTTTGAGAGTGATATGCAGAGGTGAAATTTAATCTCGTACCCATAGCTTCATGCAGTTTGTGTCAGAACCTAGAGGTGAATTGACAACCTTGGTCCGAGACTATTTTCTTGGGTACCCCGTGTCGGCATACAATTTTCTCCATGTACAACTCAGCCAACTGTGCAGCGGTATACTTGGTCTTGACAGGAATGAAATGGGCCGATTTGGTCAACCGATCCACAATAACCCATATTGAGTCATAGTCGGACTGGGTTCAAAGTAATCCAACTATGAAATCCATACCAATTTCTTCCCACTTCCATTTCGGAATCTTCAATGGCTGCAACAATCCAGCTAGCCTTTGATGTTCCGCTTTAACCCGTTAGCACACATCACACAAGTCTGCACATCCAACTGTCCTTTTTCATGCTAGCCCACCAATAACATGTTTTCAAGTCCTTGTACATCTTCGTACAGCCGGGATGAATTGAGTAAGGTGAGTCATGCGCCTCCTTTAATATCGTTTTTAATATCGTTTCCCGAATATGCTTTACATTAGGCACAACAATCTGTATCCCAAGCCATAGAATACCTTGGTCATCCTCATCAAATTTGAATTCTCTCCCTTCTTGGGTCCTTTCTTTGATTTCTTGAATTTCCTCATCATTGGTCTGACCTTCTCGAATTTCTTGCTCCAAGGTTGGATTTAACTCCATTATTCCCATCTCATTCACAAATCCAAGATTCAACCATTCAAACTCCTTGCATGCTCGGATGGCAATTCTCGAACTGTGAGTTGGTGGCTTACTCCTTTCTGACTCAAAGCATCGCCCACTACATTAGCCTTCCTTGCGTGATAGTTGATTTCCACATCATAATTCTTGATGAGATCCAACCATCTTCGTTGCCTCAAATTTAGGTCCGTTTGCGTGAAAATGTACTTGAGGCTCTTGTGATCTGTATAAATCTCACACCTATGACCAAGAATGTAATGTCTCCATATCTTCAAAGCATGCACTACGGATGCAAGTTTGAGATCATGCGCAGGATAGTTTTGCTCATGTTTCTTCAACTGCCTCGATGCATAAGCTACCACTTGACCTTCTTGCACGAGCACACATCCAAGTTCCTGTCTTGATGCATCACAATAGATATCAAAACTTTTGCTCACATTTGGCAAAACCAACACAGGTGTTGTTGTCAACCTCTTCTTAAGCTCCTCGAAATTGTCTTGACAAGCTTGAGTCCATTGGAATGTTTTTCCCTTCATCAACAACTCAGTCATGGGCTTCGCTATTTTGGAAAAGTCCTTGATGAACCAACGGTAATATCCAGCCATTCCAAGAAAACTCCGGATTTTCTTTACATTCTGCGGCGGTTCCCACTTTAGCACATCTCTAACTTTTCCTGGGTCAACCGATACTCCTCTTCCTGAGATGATATGGCCCAAAAATGACACATCCCTTAACCAGAACTGGCATCTGCTGAATTTGGCATATAATTGGTGTTCCCTCAATTTATGCAATGTGAGCCTTAAATGCTCCTCATGCTCTTCCTTGCCTCTTGAGTAGATCGTAATGTCATCAATGAACACCACATCAAATTTATCCAAGTACTCCATGAAGACCTCATTCATGAGGTACATAAAGTAGGCAGGTGCATTTGTCAATCTAAAGGACATGACGGTGTACTCATAGGATCCATACCGTGTTCTAAAGGTCGTTTTGGGTATGTCCGACGACCTAATATTCATTTGGAAGTAACCTGACCCCAAGTCAATATTGAAGAAAACACAAGCACCCTTCATTTGATCGAACAAATCCTCTATACGGGGCAATGTATACTTGTTCTTGATCATCAGCTCATCAAGAGCTTGGTAATCCATACACATCCTTTGGGATTCATCCTTCTTATACACGAAAAGCATTGGTGCTTCCCAAGGTGAAGAGCTTGGGCGGATGAAACCCTTCTCTAGCTGCTCTTGAATTTGCTTCTTAAGCTCTACTAACTCCATAGGAGGCATCCTATATGGCCTCTTAGCTATAGGTGTAATTCCAGGTATCAAATCAATAACAAACTCAATATCACGATTAGGCGGCATACCTGGCAACTCATGTGGGAACACATCAGGATACTCACGAACAACCGGAATGCTCTCCAATGTCACACCTTCCACATGACTTAGTGTTGCTTTATTCGTTGGGGGTTGGATTGTCTCAACTTTAATACGGGTGTCATGCTCACTTTTCAATTGCACAATCCTCTCGGCACACTGAATCACTCCATGATACTTGCTCTACCAATCCATACCAAGTATTATGTTTATCCCTTGGGAATCCAGAACGATGAGATTCACAAGAAAGTCTACCCCCCTTATTTTGATGCTTACTCTTGGACACACTATATTTTTCCTCATCTCTCCTCCAGGAGATTTTACCAACATAGTGTGTTTCAACTGAGCTATAGGCATATTGTATTTGGCAACATTTTTCGATGATATGAATGAATGAGATGCTCTAGAATCAAATAAAATGGTCGTGGGGTTGGAGTTGGCAAGGAACATACCAATCACGGCATCATTAGCTTGTTGGGCCTCCTCAGTAGAGACGTGATTCACATTGCCATGAGTGACATTTTGCTTCCCACGGTTGCCTTGTGGTGCTCCTCCATTCGGTCGTGGATTCTGCCTTGGTGCACAGTTCATTGGTCCATAGCTTCTCTTGGGGCACTGACTTGCAAAGTGTCCAGCCTCTCCACAAACATAGCATGTCTTGTTGTCTGAAGCACCAGAGAAACTCAAGTGCGGCTGATTTTTAGAGTTAGTCTCCATATTAGGGTGCGGTGCATATGGCGCGGGTTGGCGAGGCGCTTGCATAACAGGGCATTGCTGCTGGTGGTTTGGGCGTGGTGGATAAGTAGCTCGATAAACAGGAGCAGAGGGGTTGTAATATAGTGCATTTGGCAGTGCAAGGCGAGTACGGACATTGCTCCCCTGCGACTGCCCTTGATATGCCATCTTCCTGTTATTATCTTGTTCCATTTCACAAACCATATTTTCAACCACAATGGCCTTGTCCACCAGCTTCTGGAAATTGGCATAGTCACAATTGAGCAATTGGACTTGAATCTCATTATTTAAGCCCCTCATGAATAAATATTGCTTGCGGCTATCCCGATTGATGTCCTCTAGAGCATACCTTGAGAGTTGAGTGAATTTATTGAGGTACTCACTCACACTTGACCTTTTCTGCCTTAAGTTCTCAAATTCTTGCCTCTTCAAGATCATAACTCCCTCAGGAACAAAATAAGAATGGAAACTCTCTTTGAATTCAGCCCAAGTGATTCATCTCTTGATTTTCATGGGCATTGCATAGCGAGTCCCACCAATTTACAGCTGCTCCAACTAGCTGATGGGAAGCAAAGAGAACCTTCTCCCTGTCACTGTATTGCACAATAGCGAGCTTCTTCTCCACAGATTTCAGCCAATCATCAGCTTTCATAGGATCATTGGCTTGAACAAAGGTAGGCGTCCTAGTCCTCATAAACTCTCCCAACCTGTTATGAGGCGTGGGGGTGGCGGCGGTGGAGGCATGTGGGGCTGATTCTGATTATTGGCATGCAGCTGTCCCAAGGTTTGCATCACTGTCTACATAAGTTGATTCTGCATAGCCAACAACTGCTAAAGGTTGACATCCTAAGGTTCAAGTCCATTATTGTTCTGAGGTGCTCCATTGTTCTCCTCATTTTCATTAGCATACCTTTGGTTGTGAGTCCTCAGCATTTGAAGAAAGAGAAAGAGATAGAAGAATTTAGAAGACGTCCCCAACTATATGCATCAAGGGATATGAAACTAAGCAACAACCTATACTAGCCTATATGGGTGTGGCAAGCGCTAAAGCATCCCACAATCCACTACTAAGCACACGAGCAAACATTATATAGCATTCAGCACATCAAACAAACCACAACATTTTCTGAGTGTTACTATGTGCTCTATAGTGTCCATTCTATCTAGGCTACATCCTACGATCAACCTGTGGCTACCAATTTGTGACACCCGGTTCCAAAAATGAACCAAGTGTGACGCATATGTGTGCCCAAGAAAATGATATACAGAAAATTACCACATTGCAAGTTAATTAAATACCTTTATTACAATATTCAAATAATCCTCAACTTACAAACTCTAATGATCAATATTTAACTATAACTATAGTGGAAATAATATAATTAAGCAACTAAGCAAACTAAGCATAGGGGAATGCTCGGCTCCAAGCAACACCACAGGCAAGTCAACGACAGCACAAAGCCTAGTACTCCGCATTATCCTCAGGATACTATCAAACATCACCTGAAACTGTTGGTGGGAGAATTGCAAGGGTGAGTACATGTCATATTAGGAAGTGTGGGAAAATAATGACATGTAGATTAAAAAAGGAATGTTAATAAATAATTGCTATTTGCTAAAAAGTACATTCAAAATATGAAAACACCATCTTACATTGTCTATGTGAAGTAGTCCCATCATATCCCGATAATTACCAATTATGAGTCCAATACCATCAATTACCATCATATCAAATCCATCAATTATTATCCATCCAAAAGCCAAATTATTATCATCAACATTAACCATATTCAATTATCACAGCTCAACCATAACCAATATCGAACCGTAACCCAACCATAATCATCCCAAATACCAGTTCCATTCTAATTATGGAAGTTGCTTCTAAGATTGATTAGGGTCAAAAACTTTGAAGTTTCGGTACTGGAGGTCCTCGACAGCACCCTCTAGAGCAACATCTTCTATTTCACTCAATAGACATACAAAACAAATATTGCAATCAATAGATGCTCATATATTATTCAATATGTCATGGCATGCATGATTAATGCAATTATGTGGTAAAACTTGTTAATGAGTTGCTATTAATGTTTACTCAATAGATACAATGGTTTTCAACAAGTTTGAACAGGTTTCAAGTTGATTTGAGTCAATTTGGGTTTAATTCAGCAACTTCAGATTCAGGTGGTCGAACAAGTCCATATTGGGGACCGGACTAGTTCGCCCTGGACCAGAAAGTCAATTGGACTAGTCCGCACAGGGCCAGACAAGTTCGCTCGCCTAGGGTTTTTGGCAAATTTCCAACTAGAGTATAGTTTGAGTTGAATTAAGGGACCAAGATTGAAGTAGAAAGATGATCTAAGATAATTACCGTGAATTCAACAACTCAAGGGTCGAGAATTCAACGAAACTCAAGATTTTGGCGTCTAGATCCAAGGAAGATGGAGAATTGGTAGAGAATTGATGATGATGTTGATGAGTTGACGAAGATCGATATTGCTTGATCCTTCTCCTTCCTCCTTCTCTTCTCATGGCTGTGGTGAACTCCTCTTGATGGCGACTCCCTCGAACTAGGGTTTGGGGTTTCTTCAATTGCGACAAAGGGGTGAGAGGATGGGTAATTGGGTGCTTATATAGAGGTGGAGGTGGTAGCATTTGATGGATTTCAAGTTCAAGGTGGTGGAGGCTGTGCAGGGATCCCACATGGGCTCCACAGGGGTTGGACATGACGCTCTTGGGCCCAATTAAGGTTAATACCCAATAGCAAGTCGTGGAGGAAAATATTGAATCCAAGTCGAGCACACCGGACAAGTCCGCTAGAGGACGTACTAGTCCGTTAGAAGTCAGAAAGTTAAACATATAAATCCAGTGTCAAGCCGGACAAGTCCGTTCGGAGTTATTACAAAGTTACAGAAAGTTGAACGGACAAGTTCGGTGCTAGGCCGGACAAGTTTGGGGTACGACTTAGGAAAACATCAGAAACATTTTCAGACTAGTCCGTAGCACTAACAGAAAAGTACAGAAAGACAACAAAGAGCGAAATCGGACTAGTCCGGGGTCCAAACCGGACAAGTCCGCCCTGCTCAAAGAGAACAACAGAGAGTTAGACAAACAAGTCCGGGGTACAAATCCGGACAAGTCCGCACAACAACAGGTTTTTATTTGTTTGCATAATTATAATGTATTTTAAACTTATTCCTTTTGTGTTTCTTAATGCTCAACATGTATAAGAATTTATGCAATGCATGATGGATGAAAATGAGGATGTTACAATCGGTTGATTATGATGGATATTATTTTGCTACGTTTTGCAACATGCTTATGTGAGGTGCTCACATAAGGTGTTGTGGTTTTTGGACTGATGTGAGTCAAGTCAAGGACTGTGCTCAAAAAAATTGGTTGTTTGTTCATGTGAAGGTGTTGCTTGAGGTAAAGACATGGCTGGTGACGGTGATCCATTGAGCTAGTCTTAGGGAGAAGGAGAGGTTCAACAACCAAGTTCGGGAGGAATTATGGTTGAGTTGATCGGGAGGTCACACATCATGTTTGGGTCAAGAACAATGCATATGAAGGTAGTGGACGTTGTTGGAAGATGTTTGCACGTGTGCAAGGGGCACATGGAAGTGGCACATTGTTCCAAGGCGTGATGAAGAGATATGGACGTGAAGATATGGCCAAAAAGGTCCAACCGAGTGGAGTATTTATTGGAAACTGCTTGTGACCAATGCACCAATTACATGCGGTTCTTAATTAACAACCGCATGTGAAAAGTTCTATCTTTATCCAGGCAGTTTTGAGTTGCGAACCGATGGCAATATTGGATCATCACATGCAGTTATTAAATCATTCGACATCACAAGCGTATTTTTTACAAACCGCCTGAGTAAAAAAATGAGACGCCTGTAAAAATGTTTTTTGTAGTAGTGCAACGTGCACGCTCGTGGTTCAACTCCTGGTCTAGATGAGGGCACACCGGCTCACGTGACGCCGACAATTCTAGTGGATTAGGGGCCAGTTTTTTTTATACCTATCATCATTATACTTCTTTATCAAACTTGCTAAAAGTGTGGTGAACAAAATGTCTATCACATTTTGATAAAGTTTATCAAAGATGCAAGTTTATAACATATGAGGTATCATTATGACAAATCATAGTTATATTAACAATCAAATACTAATTGAAAAATTTTATGGCATGATTAAAGTTTCACGTGTCAATGTTGGAAATGAAAGGAGTGTTTCATTCAGCCGTGAATCTTTAAAATATGATTTTAGCTACGAGCTGCGAAAAAGTTTGCGTGAACTGATGGAAAGAAAAATAATGAAAATGTTTTAGGTAAGCAGTGACATGTGGGTAGTTTTCCAATAGTATGAGAATCTCAAAATTTTGGGGTTGGAGGTATTGAAGAAATCTATAGATTTTCAAAAATACGTTTCACGGAAAATCCAATTTGAGATTCAAATCTAATGCGTAAAGCTAAACTAAGCGGACCGAAAGGAACTTATCTTACTAGATGCAATTAATAGTGGGGTTTATAGGGCTCCTGCAACTGTTTGTATTTGTGTTGTCATGTGGTGCCCTTGTCCATTGTCCGTCGCATGGGCTTAGATCGATCCTTTACGATTCTTGAAACTTTTTTGCGGATAGAATGTGGTGATGAGGGTGTCATGGTGCAGGTTCTGTGTTGCACTCATGACTTTTTGAGCATCAGTGGCTGGACAACACCTCAAAACTTGAAGAGAATATATTCTATTGTATTTATCAAAAAGATACTCAGCCTAATGATTAAGTACTCTAGAAAAGAACTAATGAGTGTCGGATCTGAGCGTAACTACAAAAGTGTGAGGAGAGGACAAACATGATGCGAGGAAGGATTTTTAGAAGCAAATGGAAGATGAGAAATATAAAGAGAGTTACACTAACAAGCTAGAATGACACTCTTTGTAAGATATATTTTAAATCATAGATGACATTCTTTGTATGATGGAGTATTAACTTTCCTTTCCGTATCATTTTTTAAGATAATATAAGAGTTTAAATTGAATGAATGAAGCCTACAATGCGAATTAAGTATAGGGTGGTTGTTAGAGGTTGTTGTTGTCTAGAACATTGTGAGAATTATTTGTGTGTTTATTGCCATTGCGCCCAAAAGCAATTTTTGTCGATGATCGGTATATAAGACACATTATTTAAGATGATATAATTTGTTTTTAAAAACATGATGAATGAATAGATTTACAATTATCGTGATTATTTGTGATTAACTCTGTTGTGACGTAGTTGTTGGTGTCGTGCTGTCATTGTCCCATTATGTCTAGCTCACGTTGGCGATAATGGTGAGCTCCAAAGGGTTTAATTCCTTCTCATTTATTGCTTGCTTGACGGATGGATGGATGGATGGATGGGATGTGACACCGTCCATGGATCAGATCCTTTGACTTACGGTAGTTTAGGGCCTGTTTGGATCAAATTAAATTCAAAAGAATTTTGAAGGAGTTCATACCTAAGAAATTTTTCCTACACATGATGTTTGGAATGGGAGAATGATAAGTTCATTTCCTAAGCAAAGGTGAGATATCTTTCATAGAACGTAGAAACCAAAACATGAGTTTAGAGCTAAGGAAAACTTTCATTTGTTTGTTCCCTGTGTTGGGTGCTAGATAGTTAGTACATGAGCATATTTTTAGAGTACCATGGACATTAGATTAGCTAAGGCAATAAAATACATAGTCATTTTGAGAAGGAAGTGAATAATTATAGAAGTAAATATTATTAAATTGCTTTACGTGTCTTAAATAATGAAAATATGACTATTATTATTTTTTTATTAATTATAATACATTTTCGTTCCTATGTTTTACATTCTTGCATTTCAAAGACATCTAATTTATCATTCCTCTATTTTGGATTTTTGTGGTTTAGACACTTCCTCATTCCTGTATTTTACTCACTCCTACGTTTTTGCATATTTCTTTAGTTTGCAATCCATCATTCCAAACAGGACTTTAATGTATACGTGCAGTAGTGTGAATTTATTGCCCGTTATGTATCTAACATTGTCTTCTAATTTACACACGAACATGTTCGTGCGAGAGAAAACTAAATTAGTAGATAGATTTTAATACTATAACATGCCCTTATTTCTTGCAATATTCTAATCTGATACAAGGCCAAAAATATATTGTATTTCTAAATTGATACACTCCATTATAGATAGATTTAGAAATGGAATGCATTTTTAGTCTCGTATCAGATAAACATATTACAAAAATATATTGTATTAAAATCTATCTATTGATACTAATTTCATTGGCACATATCGTGTTCTATCTAAATTAGAAAGCAGCGTTGGTTGTAAAATACATCTGTTGATTTTAATTTCTCTCGCACTAAATTCGAAAGTAGCATTTTATGATAATTTTTTAAATCATAGAATGTCATTCTTTATAGGATGAGGTATTAACCTTCCTTTTAGTATCATTTTTAAGAATTTGAATTGAATGAACGAAATCGTGAAGGCAGGTGAATAGTCAGTAGAACTTATCTGAGTTGCTTACTAAAGAAAACTCAATCATGAGAGAAAAAACCGTTTTATGGTTTTTTTATTGGTAAAGAGCTTAACAAAAAGGAAGTGAATTCTCTGCGGTCCAGCTGCACATCTACCGTCGTACGATCCTTTTCCAATTGGTGCCACGTACAACCGCGCATGAACCCAAAAGCGACGCTCCCGGCTCGGATCCACTCCACTGCCTCCTCGGCTCTCGATCGCACGCGGCGACACCAAATGTTGCGGTGACTGTTGTCAGTGTGGTGCTCGCCATCATCTAGATCAGAGGAGGAAAGCAGCCTCCTTTTCGGTGAAAAAAAAATAACAAGGCGGCAAGAATCGCAGGCAGATACACAAAGAGGGAGGTAGAGAGAGACGAGACGAGAAGCTCCTTTGCACTTCTCTCACTACCCTCTCCCGTAGTCATTGGTGGAAATCTTGATGGCAGAGTGAGGAGATGCAGGGTTGATTGACTTTTGCCTCTCAGCTGGACTACGGGAACGGGACACAGCACTGGGGGGGGGGGGGGGGGGGGGGGGGGGGCAGGAGGAAGAGAGATGCACGCGGCTCGATCTGTTACGTCGGGGCGCCGGGTGTGATGGGCAGTGGAGCGAGCCGCGGAACTGAAGCGGGGTGAGCGGGGAACGTTGCTTTTGGATTCGTACGTGGCACTGATTGGAACGGGGTAGTACGAGGGCAGCTGTGGGGTCCGGCCGCAGATAATTCGCTTCCACCAAAAATATCGTCTAGAAATTTAACCAAAGCTAGCCCTCATGCAACACGAATTAGATCTTTACTTGTGTCTTGAGTGCAACCCATACATCATGAGCGTTCATCCTTGTCTATCTCTATCTATTTTTCGTGCATGACCATAACCATAACAATCGATGAATGTCTTTTTTAATCTTTCTCCGAAAACCCACTTCTACAAGAAGTCGAACTCAGGACGTGAGCTTGAAGTTGTTTACTTGCTTACGTGGAATATCAATTATGAATCGTGAAGAATGAGAAGTTTCTGCATGTTTCATTCAATTCTTTTTTTTTCAAGAGAACTATGGATTTTTTTATAACGATATAGGTGACTAAGTGTGGGCTTAATGACATTATTCAGTTAGGCCCAATAAGACCAGTGAGCTACAGAATTTCTGAAATGTATGGGCTAGATTAGAGGGCCCTGCAATCGTACTTGCGTTAAAATGTCAATAGTTTTGGATCTTACTACATCAACATGCATTCTTCCAAAGGTTTTTGGGTGCTTGAAATGACCTTACATTTTGCAAGGATTGAAGTGGCTTGGTGGACTTACGGAAAGGATCGATACCCCAATGAGAGGTGATAGCCAGGGCAGCACCATGGTGTTTCGTCAGCCATTGTTTTTTTTTATTGACCGTGAATAAAAGGTCCACAATGAGCTAATATAAAAGTTCACCAAATAATAAAATGATGGAAAGCATGTACTCCATCCAATGTTTGACGTTTTTCAAGCTAAAGTTAATTCTAAAAACGTCGACGGAGAGTATCATTTAAGCGCCGAGCCTTCTAAGGCTCCCCTTCGGCTCACTTGCTCCCGGGCTGCAGGCCCTGCACCAAGTGCAAGTGGTCACATGCTCCCGGCTCCCAGCTCCAAATCATACTACCCTCCTTTTCTTCCATTGCAATGCAAGTCACACTGAGAACTCACAAACCTCATCTCATTGCCCCTGTCTAAATCCCTGAATGAAGATTAGGCCTTCCTTAAGACAACAAAAAGGTAACAAGCCTCGTCACCGAGAGATCTCTGTCCCCTGCATCTTGCGCCCATGTATAAATCTCTGACCCTTCACGTAGTCCGTGTCTTCTCCACACAGCCATCTCACCAGTCCTCCCTGCAGTCGAGCTCCATTGATGGATATGGCGCCGCGCTATTCTGCTCATCATCTACTGCTTGCTCTCATGGTGGCGCTAGCTGGTTGGACTACGCGACCTCGACGTGCTATTGTTGATTTTGTGAATATTAATGAGATCCATAGCCACGTATGTGTGCGGCGTTCTTGATTAGTGTCCTCGATCGTGGCTGCATGCAGGACCCGTGGTGCTCACGGCGGAGGGCATCGTGTTTCACGTGGCCAACAGGTGCCCGTTCCCGGTGTGGCCGGCGACGGCTCCAAACGCGGGCCATCCGGTCCTCGCCGGCGGCGGCTTCTTCCTCCCACCGCGCAAATCGAAGCGCGTCGTGGCGCCGGCCACCTGGAACGGCCGCTTCTGGGCGCGCACCGGCTGCAACTTCACCGCCAACGACGGCAGCAGCAGCGGCGCCGCCTGCCTCACCGGCGACTGCGAGGGCCGCCTCGCCTGCAACGGGTCCATCGGCGCGCCGCCGGCCACGCTCGTGGAGGTGAGCCTGAACAAGGACCCCACCAAGGGGAGCTCCTACGACGTGAGCCTCGTGGACGGGTACAACCTCCCCGTGGCCGTGGCCGTGTCTGCGGGCTCTAGGCAGTGCGCCATTCCCGGGTGCGCCAAGGACATGAACGCGGTGTGCCCGCCGGAGTTGCAGGTTACCGCCGGCGGCGGCAAGACGGTGGTGGCGTGCAAGAGCGCGTGTCTGGCGTTCGGACTCGACGCCTTCTGCTGCCGCGGCAAGTACGCGACGCCGGACGCGTGCCGCGCCAGCGTGTACTCGCGGATGTTCAAGGATGCGTGCCCGGCTTACTACAGCTACGCCTACGACACCACTGCCGCGACAGGGAGCGGGTGCTACGCGCCGGAGTATGGGATCACCTTCTGCCCCGACAGGTGGGGACAGGAGATCGATAGCGCGGCCCAGATGTAATGTCAAAATGTTTTTTTTTAAATTGCCAGACTGCACACATGCATGTACGTATGTCAGTGGGTACAAGAAACTGTCCACTAGTGTAATATTCCTCATCCTCGGGATGGAGTGAGTACTATATTATGTTTATTATGAAAAATGAGAGATTGTAAAACGTACCTGGACTGATACTCATATATACTATATATGTTGTGATACGATATCCGACTAAGCAAACATTAGAAGCAGACCTTTTGCTGGATCTATGCATGGCGTTGGTACCAACAAGCAAATGGAGAGAAAAATTGGACCCGTCCATCTCATTGCAGATCAAATAGTGAAACTGTATGGTAATTAAAACTGAGTGGCATCGGTGGTAGTAGCGCTGGTGGCACCTACCGCACTTGCAAATTGGTGTTCTGTAGTTACAGATATCCAATTGCTGGTCATAACAGATAACTACAAGTTCACTATATAGAGTATAACATACATTCCCCCGTCTTAGAAGATGTCTAAAGACTAGTTAATCCAACAGATATAACACATGGACAACGCTTTCTGCAGCGAACAGCACCTTGTTTTTGCATTCTGCCATGACCAGGTCGCAGACTTATTCAATGCCGATGTCAAACTAAATTCTCTGCTGCTTCATGCATGTAATGATGATCAGCTGCCCCTGCAGGCAGATAAACTGTTAAATACAAATCAGTTCAAAGATAGGACATTGGATAGAACATAGAACATTGTGGGATGAATTGCCAGAAGAGAGATCTGTAGGTGAATGTGAAGAGAAAGATTCAGATCTGATTACAAAAATAAGGTAAGTACTGAAATATAAGTAAAGCAAAAATATAAGATTATGATTCCTTAAGACATTCCATGAGTACACACTATGCGCATCACATACGGTACAATTGGACATACTATCTGTACCTTATGCTAGAAGATCGGTAGAGGTTAAAAATACTGGATTCAAATTTTGTTACAGGTCCCTCTGCGGGACACTAATTTTTTTACAAATTTGTTACAGATTTTTTACAACTCTATCTCCAGAAAATATGTACCATTAAATACTTCCTAAATCATCACAAAACAGCATGAAATAACTGTTGTCGCTGCATCTACATTTGTAGCAGCTCACAGCCTAGATGCCAGTAGTAGCAGACCTGTATGTCAGATTTATCATTAAAAGAACATTAGACAATTATAATGATATATATATATATATATAAGATTTTCTAACAGCTAGCGTCCATGAAACTGGGCACTTGTATCAGCCTAATAATTTGATTATAAACTGGCCAAATCAATTTCTGAAATGAAAACTCAGTGGGATCAAACGAAGAGACTTAGTTCTCACATCTTGTGAGTTCTTTATCACAGAGTACCAATTTTCATTTTGTTAAAAATCACTAAAACATTAACTCCCAACTGTATTATGTAACCAAATACTCCCTCCGTTCTCAAATTGATGTGGTTAAGACAACAAATCTAGTTCTAAAATAAAATAAAGTTGTTGTCCTAACGACAAGTCGACAACAACATAAGAACAGAGGGAGTATATCACAAGCAAGGTTGTAAATTAGCGCCTGGATGCCTAGGTGCCCGCCAGCCGACTGGACGTCTAGACGCCTAGGCGGGCGCCTAGGCGGCATCCAGGCGACCATATAGATCTGCAGCAAGTAGAGGGAATGAGGGAGTCAGGAAGGAGAGAGGCGGATTGAAGGGCGTCCAGGCGACTGGAAGGAGTGCTGGCGGCGTCCTGGGGGCAGACAGGCTCCAGATTGGGCGGAACCAGCCGCCCAGCTGTAGAGGCGGTGGCTGTAGAGGCAGTGCTGTAGAAGTACTTAGGGTTTGAGTCTTATAATGGGTTGGGCCAAAGAAAAGCCCAACTTTCAACCTTCTTCCAACCCTAATAAGACTGTAATGGCCTCTGCTTCCTCTCTCTCCGTCCCCGACGCGCCGCCTCCTCTCTGCGCCCGTGCCGCGCCGCCCCCTCCTCCGCTCGTGCTGCACCGTCCCCTCCTCCGCTCGTGCTGCACCGCCCCCTCCTCTGTCCGCTCCTCCCCCTTCTCCGTCTGCGCCGCCCCCTCCTCCGTCCGCGTCGGCCCCTCCTCCCTTCGTGCCTCGCTGCGCCACCCCCTCCCCCGTCTGAGCCGCGCCGCGACGAGCAATCTCCCCTGCTCGCGGCGCCGCCCTGCCACCCTGTTTGCCGCACCAATCGATGGGCATCGAGGATTGGACGACGCCTCAAGACGCTTGAGGACGCCATGGCGTCCTAGTCGGTCGACTGGACCACTCCAGGCGAGACGATGTGTCATGGCGTCCGTCGCGGAGCGACTGGACGCCTAGTCGCCGCCTAGGCGACGCCTGGACAACACTGATCACAAGAATCAATACCTTCTATTGGCACAAATACTCCAAAGACATAAGAATGCAAAAAAATAAGAACATAAATTAGCCAGATAGCACGGTTTTTGTGGCATTGTGATGTGGTGTCCCGTGGTGCCCAGCCTCTTCACAGCGTAGTCGATGCCTAGGCATTGTGCCATAACTAAAACTAACAGTGGCAACCCACCACCCTCACAACACCTGAGCAGGTGGCGCCACAAAAACTATGCGGAAAAGGTAAATTTTCTGTTAACAAAGGAAGTGAAATTTAGAAATCACCAACCTTTTACTGGCAAATAATCCTTTCCTTATGGGGTTGGCTAATTAGCCAAAGGACCCCCTGCAGTTGCGTGACCAACATAAGCAGGTTTTAGACTTCCGACCACCATAATTGGTCCCCAGCTGAACATTAACTTGGCTCTGACCATAATCATATGTAAGCTCTGTCATTGGAGGAATATGCTTAATTGCAAAGAATGCAATATGTGGATATCCCTCGTCACCATGATCATACAAAACTGGTTGCCAAAAAACATTAGGGCAGCAGCTGTGATTCATAAAGCGAGCTATGTTACCAGTCCGTTTTGCACTAATGAGGATAGGCAGTTGCTTGGGTGTCTCATTTGAGTCAGAGAGACTAGGTTCACCCACCAATTCTGGTGCATAATTCCATCTTAGTTTATGCTCAGAAGGAAGGGTCTCAAAGATGTAGTCGTCTTCTCCATTCACGCTGGTTTTGTCAATGATCTCACCTGCATATTCACAGATAAATGTGCCTGCTCGAATTGGATCCCAACTACGTAGGCCCCATCCACGATCCCCAGTCTTAAACACTTCAAAATGAATCTGACTACCTCTCTGTACAGCTCGGTTCCGGCAATTGTGCGAACAAGTGCAGGAATCATTGCACTCGTATAACATAGGCATCCGACTGACAAGAATGCCTGAAGCACTGTAAGGAAGGTCACCAGCATTTCGATGCGCACAAGAGCAGTTGTTATCACCAGGGAGGCATACACTTGCACATTTGCAGCCTTGCAGCTTTCTCATTGAGGTCATGAAGGTCCCATAGTTCAGTTTAGTTGTATAGTTGAACTGATTAGGACCCTTCTCATCATCAACCTCATTTACAAGGCAAACTGGATTAGTTTCCACACCATATGATATATCCAATAAAATAACATGGTCTCTAGATGATGGGGTTTTCCTCCATTTTTCAGTCTTCTTCCACACTGCAATACCATTAGGTTGGCCAGGTTCTCTGAGCAGCTTGTGTTTAAACACGTTGAAACCAGATTTGCCTTTCTCCTCCCAGGCCGCTTTGATCTTGTAAAGGCCATCATATATGTATATCTTGCCAGTTGGACAAGTCAAATCTTTTACACTACGAATGACTCTAATTGTATTACCTCTCAGCAAACTATTCTCCAATGCAAGATTACCCCTCTCGCGCTTCTGGTCATCCTTACCAGACATGCCTTGTCCAGAGTAAACTAGTTCATCAGGATCATCTTCAGTATTATCATACACACCAGCTGACACAATACTAATTGCTACAGAATCCTCCTCACTACCAAACTTAGCAGACATGTAATCAATCCCTGCCATGCTCTGACTATTCAGCCCCACCAGGCACATCTCAATTCTGAAGTAGAACATGTCACCAACCTCAACACCTGGAACCTCTCCGATCCTCTTGTTCTTATTGACACGGAGTTCAGCACTAAGCATGGTGCCCCCAGCCTTCAAGTTATGCTGCTGCTTTGTAACTTGCTTCACCTCATCCAGCTGCATGAGCCTCCTTCGTAATGCGTCAAACATCATGAGGACATTATCTACAGATTCTCTAGGATCATTCGAGGACAAAGATGGAAGCTGCAACAGATTGGTGTTAATTTTCTTAGAACGTCCACGTTTTCTCGCATCTGCAGAGTCATCATCTATTGAAATAACTGAATGACTTGGCGGAGTCACTGATCCATCAGGCACATGCTTTGGACGCCCTCTCTTCCTCTTACTGCCTTCAGATGGTGTGGCTCCAGATGGTGTCTGGAAAGTAGGCTCACTGTCTTTTGATTGAATTGGAGGAGTTGAATTATCTGAGCTATCCTCCAAACGTTTGGGGCGTCCCCTTCTCCTCGTGCCAGATTCATGTACAGTGGGTGCAGGAAGTGTCTGAAGAGTGGATGCATGTTCTGCTTTGGGGGCTGAAGAGGTTGAAATGACAGGAACATCTTGCACTCGCTTGGGCCGTCCCCTTTTTCTCTTGCCAGGTTCCTCTGTGGAAACTGAAGAAGGTATCTGGGAAACGATATTGTTACCTTCTTGAACTGAAGGAACCAAAGGAAGTGAAGGAATGGGAGCAACTGAAGGAACTGGAGGAATCAAAGGAGCTTGTGGAACTGAAGCAACCAAAGGAACAGTACTTTCTTGCATATGTTTAGACCTACCCCTCTTCCTCTTACCAGATTCCTCTGTGGCAGCTGGTGGAGGAGTTTCCAAGGTCGGGGTGACCGTACTGTTGTTTGCAGTACCATTAGCAACAGTGTATGTATGTCTCTGGTTGGGGTCAGCAGGAGCCACCGGTGCTGCGAACATTGGTGGAACACCAGCAGGTATCCCCAAATCAGTGCCTCCCGCATATGGTCCAAACGGGGTCACACAGACAAACGAAGGTGAATTTTGAGGGGTAAAAGTGTGGAACCCAAGTGGTGCAGGGAACATAGGAGTCAATGTACGCAATGGTTTGACATCAACAACTGCTGCATCATTCAATGTAACTGAAGCTGATTGCTGAGCCATTGCAAGCTACCCGGTTGGCTTTCAGTCAAATCAAGTTTTAA
Organism: Tuctoria greenei; assembly: GCA_036927565.1. Classification (NCBI taxonomy): domain Eukaryota; kingdom Viridiplantae; phylum Streptophyta; class Magnoliopsida; order Poales; family Poaceae; genus Tuctoria; species Tuctoria greenei. Next base: position 127,932,804 of record JAYESD010000007.1, on the reverse strand, counting down.
GTCACTATTTCCTTTGTAACTTCCTCTGCACTTTTTTACCACTCATGCTTCAGAGAAACCTGGAAAAGGGTATCATTTAGAGTCCTGGTACAAAATTGAACAAGAACTTAAAGATGTTATTACCAATTTAATGCATCACTTTTAGCAATATTTTGTATAACTGTCTATGAAAAGGCAAAAAAAAATTAGGAAAACACTAAACCGTGACTGTTTATCATAGGCCTCCAGTTTACCAAGGAGAAAAACATCAGCAACAACAATAACATAAGCAAGTTAGATATGCAACTTTTAACTATGAGTACCAACGCAAAATTATGTTAAGAAAAGTATTAAATCGTCTCAAATAATAAGATATAAGACTTGCAAGCTATGGCTGCCAAATTGTAGGGTTAGGCTCAAGAATAACCAAGAGTTGCACAAATCTTGGATTATCACCAGCAAATAGGGACATACCAGACAAAGCGTCAGTGCAGGCACCATGTAACTATGTACATGCTCTCTGCAGTATAATAAAAGGAGTGTTCATTCTGCACATGCACTTGTCACTGTCAAAACATTTTAACTCAGTCAATTGATCTATTTTCAATTTCAAATATTGACATTGTACATAAGAAACTGAAATAAATATAATATCGTCAAAACACTTTCACGCCTTAATTTTGTATTTGTTACCTAATTCGTAACAACAAAAATATCATCTGTTAGAAACAGCTTCTTATAAATATAATCTATTAGAATAGGTTTTTGCTGGGTTTGCGTACAAGTTTACATGTTAAATTAGGTACACTGTTATCCTAGATGATAGAAAAGCCAGATGCTCACACTGTGACAACTGATTAATCATGACTAATAGCCATCAATGAGGTCCAATGTGCTTCTAATGGTCTAGACGATGGACGGCCTAGACGACCTAGATGTGGGTCTAGGTCGACCCTGATTTGGTACAAGCATTATACTAGAAACAAATTCATATTTTTTGTAGACACAATTTTGGGGATAGAGTAACACTATGATGGGTAGCAATAAAAAGAAAGGTAGAAGATCGTATAAAGCAATAAACAAAGTAAAAAAAGCCATCTACATTACCAGATGCATTAATATTGCTTAAGAGTCATGTGATCGGTTATGACAACTATTGGATATAATCAATGTCTCAAGTATAATTTCTTTCTTCTATAGTTGGATTGGTGTTGGATCAGGTAGTTATGAACCAGGACACCAGCAGCTTACAAGAGTGTAAACATTTTATCCTAGACTTTAGGCAATGAAATATCTATATGCAATGCACATAAGGCAGCAAGCTATATGATTACATCAAGAGGTAACTACAAAAAAATCTCTGGTTTTCAAAGAGTCGCCTAGGCATCCAGGCGTCCCAGGTCACCACAATGTTGTATCATTGACATTCTACCTAGGCGGTATGGCGCCCCTGGTCGTGCAACATGCATCATGCAGCGCCTCACCACCAGAAAAACGAAGCATCTAAACAAGTTAGTCTCGTTCCACATAAATTTAAAGGTTTTCCTGTAAGCAGAGGCGGACCGACCAATGGGCGAGGTAGGGCTACGGCAGTCGCCCTACCCAACGCCAGCGGGAGCACCCCTCCCCCCTCCCTCCTCCCAATCCCCATCCAAGATTGGGATGAAATCTAAGCGTCCTGTCCTCGCACATGGATCTACTCATTCCCGCTACATCCAGCCTAAATGTCAACTACAAAAGGAAGGAAAAGGATTAGAGGATTGGGGAGGAGAGTTCAGCTCTCACCTTCCGTCGAAGCTGGAGGAGGGTTCTTGCCGCGCGTGCCCCGACGCGCCGCGAGCTGGCCGCTCCGCCCTGCGCCGCTGTGGTGCTGGCTGGGATCTGATTTTGCGTGGGGACCTGGAGTGGAGAGGGGACTGGGGTCTGGGGTTGGCCGGTTGGACTAGGATTTTAGGAAGGCGCAGAAGTCAGCTAGGACAAAGAGGCATATGATTTCTAATGCTCAAACAATAATTGATAATCTTTTCATGAATATTTTTTCTGTTCATTTTAATTTGATGCGGTTGATTTTTTAGTTATATTTGACTATTCATTTTATAAAATAATAATAATAAACATCATATATCCTATTTTATCACTAGATATATTTGAAGCATAACTTATAATTTTGTATATTTGAACAAATATTTGTAAATAAGATATATGATCAAAGATGATAGTCAAGGGCGCCAAACAAAAGTGAATGGGAGAGTATCTCCTCTCCTTCAAAGATCCAATGTGTCGTTGGAGTAAAATTCAAGTCTTGTTTATCGGAGTTTTAAGCTTTGTAGCTTATCTGAAAAATTAGTATAAAATAGTGTGTGCTTATATCTTGCTTTTAGTTCATCTCAAAGGCTCATAAATTAATAAAAGGATTGACACAAATTCTACTTATTTCTGTGAAAATGTTGTGTCGAAAGTTATGTGAAACACGGTCTAGAATGTAACAACCCCAAAAAATGTATTATAATTTTTAATATGAGGAATGATATCATAAAAAGTTGAATCTTAAATAAACTGTATGGAGAAACAAAAAAGGATGTGGGTAAGCAAGTCAATTTCATTGCTCGACAAAGAGCTCGGGATATAAAACCAAATTATCCATACGATATCTCTTCTTTCCATTATTTTTTTCTTTTCTTTTCCATGAGTTTGTGAAGCATATTGCATTGGATTAAGTGCAAAAAGTTTCTTATCAATTAATTTAAAAAATAATATATCGTAACAAGTAGAATAATATAAGTAAAAGAGGTATTAGATTTCACGTGAATTTTACAGTAGCACTCCTCAACCTCTGGGTTCGATTTCCCGTGAGAGTGAATTTCATGATAGATTTAATAATACTAAATGTATGTATGCTACTGAGAAACTCATGGTGTCAAAATTGTGATGCACCTGCTTTGCAGTTTGGCTAGTATGAATAGAATTGGAGAGAGTGGATCTCTTTGTCAAAGTCCCCTTCTATATATGTCGAATCGGTCTTCTCGGGGCTCCGTTTAGTAGAACTCTAGCTGAAGCTCATAGTCTAGCATTAACTTATTACTTAAAATAAAATATTAATAAATTGATTTAATGGTATTTGTATTGCAGATTGACATAACCGCATGGACAGAACCTACCCACACAATGACACCTAGTATGATATGTTGATTATGATTTTCTTTATATGTTACATGATTTTATGTGTCAGGTGTGCTTATTGATCACCCAAGCAGTCATACGGTTTTTATTCATCACACAAATATATGATTACAGTTCTTGAAGTGTCAACCAAAATAAGTATGAGATTTTCTTGGATAATCATTTCTTCGAAAGAAGAAGAGCTCATCTTTACTCAATACACCACGTGAACCCTCTCACTCTTCACAAGCATTATAATGCATGGCTCAACACAACACAAATTCTTTAGAATATTTCAAAGTGGAATCTATTCAAACATATTTTATTGCATGTGTGTTAGCCATTGGACAGCTACAGATACTTTATCTACTTTATTAATATGTATGTATATTATGTGAAACAACTAGTTTTAAATTAAATATATCTTAATAAGTCACTTTGATGCACCACAATATGGCCTACTATAAAAACTTTGCAACATATTGCAAAATAAGGTCATTATCTGAAAAAAAAAGTGAAAAATAGTCAACGATTTGTCTAACAAATTTGTGATGAGTTAGCCCAAAATTTGAAATAACGTGTCTTAGTTTGAAATAACAGTCCACTTACATGTCCTCTAGGCTGCTTTCGCTCTCTCTTTTCTTTTTGACAAGAAACGGAAGGGGAACCCCCAACTATGATTTCATTAAGACCAAAAATAAAGTTTACAAGGATAAAACATAAAAAGTACAAGAAGTAGGAGTTCAACTGATCTAGGCATTCCTGAATAAAGGGATGAAGTCTATTTCTAACTCTATGGACAACCAAGAGAATTTCTTTCTTGAAGTTAAGTCGAACAACTTCTTGTCGGAGGGATTGTTTTGAAAATCCACCCATTTCTGCATTTCCATATGCTTAATGCCATCGAGATGATTACTTCCATAAAGAATGATACCTGGTTTTAGTTTTTTACTGGTTGTTATGGGCCCAAGGTCATCTGAAAGCAGAGTGGATGGGTATCTGACCATTTAGTGATTTTAGAAGCTTTCTTAATTGTTTTCCCATCTTAGAAGTTGCTGCAGCTAGTCATTTATAAGAATGTAGTAGCTTTAAAATATTTCTCCACTCAAAAACCCTTTTGCTACTTCTATGTACTTATCTTTTCTATAATGATCATTCCAAACGAGTGAAACCCATGAAAGATCACATATGTTGAAGAATTTATGAAGATTTTTCATGAGCAAAGCATCATTCCGAGACAAATTTTGTGAACTCCTAGATCACCCACACACTTTGGCCTTGCGACTAATTTCAAAGATGTTAGAGGTGGTATTTCTGCATTCAGAGAAGTGTTTCCGATACTTATAAATATGTTCGATAACTGTTGGTGACAACTTGAGGTACACAAATTTTAAGCTGGGTGAGCCGAGAAAACAGAGTTTACCATTTTCAACTTTCATGATTGGCTGAGAAACAATAAAGTGGAGGTGAGCCTTTTTTCAATTTTGTGAACCGGTGGTATGAAGTGATCTACTTTTGTCTTGGTTAAACCAAGCGGCAGATCCAAGCATGTGAAGGTCCCAATTTTATAGTTGAAGGTTCTTCCTAAACCATCCATCTTCTCATGATTCATGTTATTGGGATACATTTTTTATTTTGTATAATAGACTCTGAGTCCTGTGGCTATTCACTAAATTTCACATGTATTAGCCGTTAATCCTGATCATGTCGCTCACATGGCTGAAAATGACAGATGCTGATTAGTGGGGAGCTAATCAGCGGCCCAAAAGTAACAAAAACAAGTGCAGGCCGCATATAATAATATCATGGTAATGCGCAAGAGTGCATATAATAATAGCAATAAGAACAGGAAGTTTGGCAATGAACATGCTCTCTGTGGAAGAGAACGAGTGTGTTCACAAGAGGATAATAGGATTTGATCTCTCTACTGGAAGTATAGAGTTCAAGAATCTAATCGATAAATGCATGAACATTGTAACAAATCCATGCGCTTTCAAGAAATACATGGTGCGGACAGAGTGAGTCATGTTATAGGATCACCAACAGATAGCAAAACACGTAGCACCTAATCCATTGGGCACCACATAAACAGGCAGCATAAATTGATTAGCAGCAGTGACTTTGGTAGCTTCAGACTCGGCAGTGGAGAGGAAGCTGCACAGCCTCGCCGAAACTCATCGGACTTGGGCGCCGCTGCTGGGTAACGCGTTCTGAGCGCCGCCGCCGGGAAGCGAATCCACGGCACCGTAGGGGAGAGCCAGATCCACCGATTCCGGATCTGGCTGCGACTTCGATCAAATTTTTTTGGCAGCGCGTCCAGGGTGGCTCGGAAAATTTTGTGGCGCGCTGGATGGGGTGGATATGGAACAGAGTGGCAATACACGTAATTCCAACCAAACATTGGATCGAGGTATGAAACCTTTTTATCGATTCAACTCGTGGAACACCTTTTTGGTGGTTTCAGGTCCTTAGTGTATTTTGACGGGTCGATTCACTTGGTTCCGCCCTGCGAAACATTTCGCAACAAACCCAACCGATTCTTCAGGATCAGCTGAGAAACGTTCTGGTTTCAACCATCCAAATGACCCCTATCTATAATAAAAAAAAAGATGAAATGTTTCCGGTGTTTCCTTTGTAGTGGAACAAATATTGTCAATCCTTCATTGTGTATTTTTCCTTTTTTTAGATGATGGCTAAATTGCCGATCTTTTCCTTCAAAAAGGTTATGGCCAATTTATTACAGATGAATACAAATGCAAACACTCACAACCTATTGCCTAGAACAAGGCGACAATAACTAGAGGCTAAACACAAGGACTTCATAGACCGGCATTACGACATGTTCATCTTTTTACATTTTTCGTAGATACACCTCAGATCAAGCGTTTATGGCTTTCTCTGTCTGCAGTATTGTGAAATTCAGCCTGAAATTCGCTTCTATCGAGAATCGAACTCAGAACCTGAATAATGCTACTAAGAGTACTTAGCCACTAAGCTAAACCTCCTTTCGCTTTGCAGCCAGTTATGTTGTCTTGTGAAACCTTTCCCTTATCTCTCGTCTTAGTTTCTTTCTTTTCTCCACTGAAGAACTCTATACATATTGCGTTTTTTATATCGTAGCTACTGGGTTGCAGATGTCCTAAAAAACTCCAGCCACAATGCAATCTTCTTACCTGTTGATTCAATATCATCATTTTTCAAGCCAATTATTTTTACAGTGTTTCTTGATATCTACGTGAGTCCCATCTTCTTGAGTGTGTCTTCAAAGATGATGTTCGCTGAACTTTCCCGTCTATTACAATTTTGTGTTTTTTAAGCTTCTATATCGGGTACATTTGTAGTATATGTTCATGTGTGTACACACTCACACTATCTACATACTGATACACATACATTCATATCGGGATTGAGCCCTTAACACAAGATAAGGATCTTTGAAAATGGAACAATGCCAATGAATCACCTTTTTATTTCTTAGAAAAAAACTTTATTCGTTACGCTGACTCTTTCTACCTATTGGTAATGACTAGAATGCAACATGAGTTACGGTGCAATCACGCAATCAATCATTATTAGCCATTTGATCTGAATCATATGATTGTTACATCTTTTTACTTAACCTCTTCCATCAAGGTGTTCCAATTAATGTTATATCCTCGAAGAGGGTTAAATAAAAAAGTGCAATAACCATAGGATTTAGATCTAATGGCTGAGGAAGTCTCATTGCATGATTGCACATAACTCTGTCATGGACAGCAGTCCAGACAGTAGCACGACGTGGATGTGTTTTGTTTTCGTCTCTGCTTTTGGTGATACTGAGTAGTAGATGTTTTGTGCGAGAGTTAAGACTTTAAGGGTTGTATTTGCATTTTCATGTAGCGATCGGGACCCATGCATGAGGGCCTGAGCAATGTTAGAGGGTGGAACCATGTGAGATTGGGAAACAAGAAAGGAAAGAAACATAAAGTGGTTCACCCTGATACTTTGTCTCCTATCTTTTGCGATCGTTGGGTGCTCGCCGGCGGCCAAAGTGCATCCTCACGTCACAACAGTAGCCTGTGGTCGGCCAAGGGGTCTCACAGCTGGTATCAGAGCGGGTGATTTTTGCGGGAGGGGCGACGTTAGTGCTATTCACGGTTGTATTCCGTCGGTCTTCAGTTGTAAAATTCCAGTGGAGGTAGGTCGAGAGCAGCGAGCACGTGTCGTTGAGTCGCTGTCCTGTAAATCCTTTGTTGGTTGGGCTTGTGGTAGTCGCGATGGCTCCAGCGAAACCATCCGTGCAGGCCCGCCTCGTGTTGGATGCGATGGATTCGACGACGAAGGCAGATGAAAAGAGGTGGGTGCAGGTGTTTGATGCACTTGGCGCTGTCGCCAGGCGTCTGGATGGCATCACAGAGTGTCTTGATGGTTTCACGCACCGTCTCGACGAGGTGGACGAGTTTCACAAGCAGATCCTGGAGCAACAGAGGTTGGCGTAGGCGGCGGCCGTAGAAGCAGGTAAGGAGCGTGAATTGCTTTTCCGGCAGATCGCGGAGACGGGGAAGAGGGTGGCCATCTTGTCTTCGGAGCGTGCACAGGAGGAGATGGAGCAAGCATCAAAGAATAGAGGAGCAGGATTGTTTCCTAGTACTAGAGAAGGAGGGGGTAATAGGGGAAGATTTAGTGTAGGAGAGATGGGGAAGCCATCCAGGGGTCACGGTGGACGGGTGGTTCATTCTGATCTCCATAGGCAGAGAAGAGATGAAGGAGGGAGCAGTAAGAACTTCATGAAGCTTTCCTTTTCCCAGATTCAATGGTGAGAATCCATCGGTGTGGATTGACAAGTGTGTCAATTATTTCACAATTTACAACATGCAGGAGCCGTTTTGGGTGAGGGCAGCGTCAATTCACATGGATGGGAACGCGACACGTTGGTTGTGCAGGTGTATAAGATGACAGAAGGATTGGGATGTTGGGAGGATTTTGTGCAGGCTATGAAGATAAAGTTCAGAAGTTATGAGTACTCGAAGTCCATGTTTGTTCACTTACATCTTAGGCAGTCGGGGGATTTGGAGGAGTACATGACTAGCTTCGATGAATTGCATTATGCTAATGCCATGCATAACCCAGACCTTGACGAAGTGTTTTTTGTTACACAGTTTGTAAAAGGATTGAGGCGTGATCTTCAAGGTCCAGTACAATCTCAGGTGCCAGAGACTCACGGCAAGGCAATGTGGTTAGCTAAGGTGTTGGCTGAAGTTCAGGAGAAGATGAAGGTTAGGCCTGTCAAACAGTCCTTTCTGGGGAAACAAAATTCATTCAGTAGACAGGAGCTGAAGTCGGGAGGAAGTAGTTTAGAATATGCTAAGGAAAGGCAGTTGAGGGAGTATAGGAGGGCGAATGGGTTATGTTTTGTGTGTGGAGAGAAGTTCGAGCCTGGTCATTCGAATCGCTATCACAAGAAGATCAATGCTCAGCTCAACAATTTTCTGCAGAGGATCTTGAGATGGTGCTCTCTGAAGAAGTTTTGGCAAAACTAGAATTGGAAGAGGCACAACAGGAAGGAGAGGGAGATCTGACACTTCATGCCATCTCAGGTACTCAGGAGACTAATTGCTTACGTTTGAGAGCCTTAGTGAAGAATCAAATATTTTTATTGTTGGTGGATTCCGGGAGTTCTACAAGTTTTATTAGCTCTACATTCGTTTTTCGAGTTGGCTTGTTAGTTACCAAGTGCCCCGTTCTGACAGTGAAAGTTGCAAATGGGGAGAAGCTTGTCAGTGACTCGATGGTGTCGGGAGTGGAATGGTGGTGTGATGGGAACACATTTAAAACCGATATGCGAGTCTTGCCTTTGGGAGCTTACGATGCCATCTTGGGGTATGACTGGTTGTAGGGACACAGTCCCATGGTTTGCCATTGGGAGGAAAAAGTTATTCAGTTTGACAGCGATGGCAAGACAGTTCAGTTACATAGAGCCAGGCAACAGCCTCAAACCGAGCTATTGCAGTTATCAGCACACCAACTTGGTAAATGGATATTGGGCAACGAGGTGTGGGCGATGGCAGTGGTGGAAGCTCACTCTGAGATATCTGATGCTGCGGATTCAGCAGATGCCGACTCTAAAATTCAGCAACTTCTGACTGAATTCTCCGACGTCTTTGAAGATCCTCAGACACTTCCACCCGAGTGTCCTTTCGATCACGTTATTTCTCTCATACCAGGGGCCATCTCGGTTAATTCTCGACCCTATCGTTACTCTCTTCAGCACAAGGACGAAATCGAGAGACAAGTAAAGGAATTGTTGCAGGCTGGCCTCATTGAAAATTCAGTAAGTCCCTTCGTTTCACCTGTTTTGTTGGTTCAAACAAGGACGGGAGTTGGCGCTTTTGCGTAGATTACCGTCGACTGAATGATCTCACTATTAAGAATCGTTTTCCCATGCCTTTGATCGATGAGATATTGGATGAGTTAGCTGGTACACAGTTTTTCTCGTTCCTGGATATGCGTGTCGGATACCATCAGATTCGGATGAAATGTTGTGAGGAGTTCAAAACAGCGTTCAAAATGCATTGCGGCTACTATTAGTTCAAAGTGTTGTCGTTCGGTTTGTCGAATGCACCAGCATCATTTTAGTGCACGATGAATTCAGTTTTGGCTCCGTTTCTTTGCAAATTTGTCCTGGTGTTTATAGATGACCTTCTTGTGTACAGCCCGATGCTTGAAGCTCATCTGGAACATCTCTGACAGGTGCTCACAACTCTAAGAGCACACAAGTTCTATGTCAAGAGATCAAAGTGCACCTTTGCGCAATGTAAGTTGACATATCTTGGACATGTCATTTCGAGCGATGGGGTGGCTACTGACTCGTCGAAGACATCTGTTATGGAGCAATGGCCGACTCCAGATACCTTGACTGAACTTCATGCTTTTCTCGAACTAACGGGGTATTACCGTAAGTTTGTACAGGGCTATGGATCATTGGCAAAGCCTTTAACAAGTTTACTAAAGAATAAAGGGTTTCAGTGGAACCACGAAGCAGAGGTGGCCTTTCAATCATTGAAACGGGCAATGGTGTCTACTGGTACTAGCAATAGCAATGTCCGATTTTTCAGAGCCTTTATGATTGAGACGAACGCAAGCGATGTGGGACTGGGCGCCGTCTTGATGCAGAGAGGTCGTCCTGTTGCGTTCCTGAGCAAAGCACTTGGTGAAAAGCACTGTCGGCTCTCAATCTACGAGAAAGAATTTCTCGCGCTGCTAATGGCGGTTGATCGTTGGAGACCATACTTACAGCGAGGTGAGTTCCTCATCAAGACGGATCATAAGAGCTTAAGTTTTCTTGAGGGACAACCATTGCAATCCGATTTACAAAGAAGGGTGATGTCAAAGCTAATGGGTCTTCACTTTAAGATCATCTATAAAAAGGGATGGGAAAACGTTGCAGCAGACGCGTTGTCACATGTGGGGCAACTATTAACGGTGTCCACCGTAGCTGAAGCAAAACCGATGTGGGTGCAAGAAGTCTTGAACTCGTATGTGACTGATTTTGAAGCTAAACAGTTGTTGGCTCAACTTTCTCTGTCCAGCCCAAATGAACAAGGCTTTTCACTGGATCAAGGCATTATTAGAAGGGGTACTCAGATTTGGATCGGTCACAATACAGCAACAAGAACCAAGCTGATCAAAGCGTTTCATGAAGGATCACTGGAAGGGCATTCCGGCAGTCAAGTCACATGTATCAGACTGAAACGGCTGTTTTGGTGGAAGGGCATGAAAACTGATGTTTGTGACTTTGTGAAGCAATGCCTCACTTATTAGCATGCCAAGACCGGAAAACTCCATCCTTCAGGCCTTTTGCAGCCATTGCCCATTCCATAAGGTGCTTGGCAGGACTTGACGATGGATTTTATAGAATGTCTGCCAAAGTCAGAGGGATATGACACAATTTTGGTGGTTGTCGATAGATTCACAAAGTATGTCCATTTCTTTCTCTTGAAGCACCCATTCTCTGCTGTCCAAGTTGCCCAGGTTCTTTTTGACAATGCCATCAAACTTCATGGCTTGCCGAAGTCGATGTTGTCTGATCGAGACAAGGTATTTATAAGTGCAGTTTGGAAGCAATTGTTTACATTGCTGGACATCAAACTCTTGCTTAGTACGGCGTATCACACTCAAATGGATGGCCAAAGTGAAAGGGTAAATCAATGTTTAGAGATGTTTTTGAGGTGTTCAGTGAACGCTGCTCCTAACAAGTGGAAAATGTGGTCGCCATTAGCGGAATTTTGGCATAACAGTGCTTATCACGCATCTCTGGGGTGCTCACTGTTTAGAGCTTTATACGGTACGATGCCAATCTCATTGCTGCTCCTACATTATCTTCGGATGTGGATAAATCAGTGTCTGAACTTCTGGAGGAGATGAAAGCTCACACTGAGATGCTGAAAGTGCACTTGGCATCGGCCCAGAATAGGTTTAAACAACAAGCTGATAAGAGCGGAGTTGATCGAGATTTTCACGTGGGGGAGCTGGTGCTATTGAAGCTGCAGCCTTATGCACAAACATCAGTGGTTGCTCGCTTTTCTCCTAAGCTCTCATTTCGGTTTTTTGTCCCTTACAAAATTTTGCAGAAAGTTGGCAAGGTGGTGTACAAGTTGGAGCTGCCATCGAACGCTCAAGTGCATAACGTCTTTCATGTGTCCCAGTTAAAACCATACCACGCTGATTATCGCCCAATATTTTCCACACTACCTCCTACGATGAATCTTGATCAGGTGCAGTTGCGTCCGGTGGCCATTCTGAGCGTTGGTTGGTGAAAAAGGGGAGCACGGCTGTCGGTACCCGGCATATCGGGTACCCTTGCGCACAAGCTAGAGCCGCCTAAGTACCCCGCCTTCCAGCAGGGACAGTGTTCGAGAGCGCCACGTGCCCAAGAGACCCGGACCCGCTAGCCTCAGATGGGAGGTCCGGGGTGCCCACAAGACATCCCAAAGGAGGCACTCAACTCCACCTTGACGACAAGCGCCCAGGCAGTCACGTGTCCAGCGGGACAGGACCCGACCTCCTACACAGAGGTGAGCTCCCAAGCTACCACGTGGCGCACGAAGTCAAGACCCGACCTTCCCCACGGAGGCAAGCACCCAAGCTGGGGTGAGATCTGGCCTCCCCCACGGAGGTGAGCTCCCGAGATGCCACATGGCCCGCGAGACGGACGTGGCCTTCACCATGGCGGAGAGGTCCCCAGCGGCCGCATGGTCAGTCCACTTGCCCTGAGCGGATACTGAGGAAGTTAAGAGGGCGGTACGCCTTGTCTCCATCAAGCCTTGAAGATACGAGGCTTTCCTAGACGCATGGTGCGATGCACGCCTAATGTCAGGTACCGCTGCGACTAATCGCATCATAGTGAAGGTACCGCAAGCCTATCCAAATCCGCCAAGTGGGTAGCTTATGGCGCCAAAGACAGTTGGATGGGACATTCCCTGCCAATGTCAGCAACAGCGCATAGGCTACTGACGACCCGAGCGGCAAGACGACGAGTCCTCAAGTCCGCTATCAGAACAAGCTTGCAGAAGAAGCCTTAGATCTTTAAATAAGATCTCCCTGGGACCACTTGTCGGGCCCCGGGACCCCACTTGTAAGATGTCCGACCTTGACTATAAAAGGCTCGGACAACCGCCGATACAAGGACTAGACTCAGAATCCCCAATACACCCACATACGCATACAAACTCGCCAAGCAATACAATCCACCATGGAGTAGGGTGTTACACTCCTTGCGGCCCGAACCACATAAAAACAACTGTCTCATACTCTTCCGCTAGAACACTAGTTTGAGGCCTAAGCCCCGCCGAACAAGAACTTCCGCGGGCTGCTCCTTAGCAGGTCCGGGGGAAGTGTCGCATTGACCCTTCGACATTTGTCGCGCCAAGTAGGGGCTTTTTCCCTCAAAAAAGTGGTAGCGCTTTCACCACCATGGTGTTCATCAGGCCCGTGGAAGGCGGTTTCCGAGGCCGTCGCTCGGTGACCAGATCCGTCACTCGTGCGGCACTCTCTGGTCCGTCCCGCCCCTGTGCAGGTACGACTGGCCAAAGTAGCACGCCGGCACACGCCCCAGCTCAGTCGGCTCCCCCAACAGCGAGCCCGGAGAACTCTTTGTCGGTGGCCAGAGCTCTCCTCCACCACCCACCATTGTTGAACGCCTCTCATGGGGCGGCTCAACAGTGGGTCCAAGACATTGACCACCTCGTCGTCACAGACATCAACTCCCCCCAACAGGGGAAGGCACCTCGTGTCGCTATCGCGCACACCGCCAACTCCCGCTCCTCCAAGCCTACGAGCGTTGTCCGGCTCCACACGGAGGACCTCAAGGCCTAGCTTGACTGTCGTCAAGCTCACATGGACGACCGCGTCATCATCGAGCGGCAGCGAGAGACGCGACGCAACCTCGACACCGAATATGGCACTCAATGCCCTGTTCACGAGGCATCCTCCGTCCAAGGAGCACCGCAGGTAAACCCTCCGCCACCTGATCAAGAGCACGTCGGTTCGACAACCCCCCTACAATACTCGGTGCAGCAGGGTGTACACCAACAGTACTTGGCACAACCAGTACCATTGCAATAGCGCATGGCACAACTAGTGCCACAGCAGCAGGCCCAGCAAGTGTCGTACGTCGGGCAGCAGACCCCCACGGGATATGTTGTCCCATATGCCTCTCCGACGAAGCCCGTCGGAGACTGCACGGCATTGGCTCCGCACCCCTGCTTCACGATGTGACTGCACAAGTTTCGGCCACATATTCCGGAGAGGTTCGATGGAAGCATCAATCTGGCAGAGTTCCTGCAGATCTACACCACGACGCTCCTTGCTGCGGGAGCGGATGAGACCATCCTGGCGAACTACTTCCTAGTTGCCCTGACTGGGTTAGCCCGCTCATGGCTGATGAACCTTCCCGAGGGGTCTATAACCTCTTGGGATGAGCTGTGCCGGTAGTTCACGACAAACTTCGACAGCTCTTACACGCGCCCCAGCACCGAGCTCGACCTCCATGTTGTGCGACAACAACCCAAGGAGACGCTGCAATCATTCATCCAGCGTTTCTCCCAAGTATGCAACTTCATTCCCAACATTCCAAATGCCTCTGTCATAGTGGCATTTTGCCAGGGAGTGCGAGACTGCAGGATGCTCGAGAAGCTAGCCACACACAACATGCAAGACGTCTCTGAGCTCTTCCCCATCGCTGATCGGTGTGCTAGAGCGTCAGAAGGCCACGACTTGCACGCTCAGTCCGCCCCCGGAGCGGGCGGGGCTGGCCAGACCGGAGAAGGAGCTGCTACCCCTGATAGCGGCAAAAAGAAGAACAAGAACCTGGGTGGCAGCCAGAACAAGCCGCTACATGGATCCCACATCACAGCAGCAGGCACAACTAGAGGAGGCAAGCCGCCAAGCCCGGAGAAGCGTCCTCGTCAGCCACCAGTCGCTGACGAAGACGTCGAGCCCTGCCTGGTGCACAAGAATCGTGAACACACTGCAAGCGAGTGCCGGGAGATAAAAAGGTGTGTCGAACGCTATCAAGAGCGGGCCCAGCAATGCCCGGATGGAGCCCCCACCCGCCAGCGCGAGGGCAGGCAGAATGTCGAACCCAAGGTCGACAATGACGAAGAGCTAGAGTACCAGAAGTAAGAGCGAGACATCAAAGTTGTCCACCAAGACGAGGACTCCGACGCGAGCAACGACAACGAACGTTGCAAGACCCTCCACATCATCTTTAGAGGGTCTTGGTATCCCACGTCCCGGAACGCGGTCAAGACTCTTCGCCATGTGGTGGCTTCGATAGCCCCCGTACCGACTCCGGCGCAACACCACCGCTGGAAGGAGACGCCGATCAGCTTCGACGCCTCTGACTGCCCCAAGAACATGGCTGGGGCAGCGGTACTACCTCTCCTAGTTGCCCCCACCATAGCCAACGTCAAGCTCCACTATGTCTTGATAGATGGCGGGGCCGACCTCAACCTCCTCAGCCGGGCTGCATTCGAGCAGCTTCAGATCCCGGTGTCCAATCTTGCCCCCTCGATTCCATTTTTGAGGGTGGGACCTGGGAGCATCAACCCATACGACAACATCCACCTACGGGTGACCTTCGGGACACCTGGCAACTACATGACGTAGAGCATCCTCTTCGACGTCGCTGATGTCAGCCTCCCCTTCAACGCCATCATCGGTAGGCCTGCTCTCTAACAGTTCATGGCTGTAGCCCACTATGACTACCTTGTCCTGAAGATGCCAACCTCCTCCGACGTCCTCAGGATCCGCGGAGATCGCACTGCTGCAGTATTAGCCTTGGAGGAGCTCCAAGCACTCACAACAAACCCAACACCTGTCTCGGGCGGCGCTAGATCAAGTCGACCTCCGCCAAGCACGCGTCAGCGTAGAGCACCCGCCGCGCCTCAACCGCAACCCCACGACATCACTGACACCTCCGTCAAAACTGCCAAGCCCAGCGTCGGCACTACTAGGACCACTGGCAAGACGAGCGGTCACGGTGGAAAATAGGGATGACTCGCTCATCACCCCTCTGAGTAGCTGCTGATAGCAAGGTTGCCCACCAACCATCGCAGCTACCCATGGAACTTTGGGCGCTCCTGTTGTAAATACTAGGCTTAGTAGAATAGTGTGAAAGAGTAGTAGGACTTAGGAGCAACACTAAGGACAACCGAGCGCTGAGAGTGTCAGGACCAGAGTGCGCAGTCAGCTTAGCTTGGTTCCAAACCCTAGTCCTGTGCACCCTGCCTCCCTCGTAACCTGGAAATAATATGTTGCCCTCTTTTGTAAAAGCATGTCACCTCCTACAAACTCCTATCAGAATTTCACTATTTTACTTGAAGGCTTCTTAAAAAAAACTTTGTTCATTTAATTATGCATTAATTTTATGATCATGCCATGATAACCTTGCTTACCATATGTTGCCTTCATATTCACCATCGCATACTCTGTAACTCATCCTAGCTAATGTCATGCAATCCAGCTATAGACGGGCTAACTTGAGGTACCTGCAGTGTGTGAAAGGTCCACCCGGCTGCTCTCATCATTAGGGGCCCATGGCGCCAAAAGGTTCCCTCAGGAAAGGTCTGTGTCAAGCAGGAGGTCCAGGGGGTGCAAGTTGCTTAGCTTGGTCTTGCACCCTAAGCAAACACACCCTGCCTCCCAGCGCTACAACTGAGTATTGAAACCAGAGAGCTCACACCCTAAGGACGACAAGAGCCGGGCCCCGGAGCACCAATGCATCGAATTACCCAAGCCCCGTACGTCAGGCCAGGACTTAAGGCATGGCGGAGCTAGGGAGAGGAACATGTATAATCGACGAACAAGGCTATGCCCCCTTACTATATGCAGGAAAACGCCAGAACATCCAGCTCCGGCACCTCCCAAAGGGCCTGCCGTCGACGTCTACACAGAGATGGTGGACGACGCCAGAGCATCTAGCTCCGGCACCTCCCAAGAGGCCTGCCGTTGACGTACCAGAATGTCAACGACAACACCAAGCGCGGATAAGTGAGTAAGCTCTATTGCCCCGCTCTTGTTGCTAATAAGGTTCCCTTGCGATAGCCTGTAAACCAGAGGCCCGCCGTCAACGTATACACGAAGATGGTGGACGACGCCGGAGCATCCAGCTCCGGCACCCCCAAGGGGCACGCCATCGATGTCTACACAGAGATAGTGGACGATGCCGGAGCATCCAACTCCGGCACCTCCCAAGGGGCCTGCCGTCGACGTTCCGGAATGTCAATGACAGCACCAAGTGCGGATAAATGAGTAAACTCTACTACCCCACTCTTGTTGCTAATAAGGTTCCCTTGCGATAGCGTGTAAACCAGAGGCATGACATCGACGTCTACACAGAGATGGTGGATGACGCCGGAGCATCCAGCTTCGACCCCCCCAAGTGGCCTACCATCGATGTTTACACGGAGATGGTGGATGACGCCGGAGCATCCAGCTCCGGCACCTCCCAAGGGGCCTGCTGTCGATGTGTTGGAACATCAACAACAACACCAAGTGCGGATAAATGAGTAAACTATGCTGCCACGCTCTTGTTGCTAATAAGGTTCCCTTGCGATAGCTTGTAAACCAGGGGCCTACCGTCGACATCTGCACGGAGATGGTGGACGACGCCGGAGCATCCAGCTCCGGCACCTCCCAAGGGTCCTGCCGTCGACGTGCCAGAACGTCAATGATAGAACCAAGCACGGATAAATAAGTAAACTCTACTGCCCTGCTCTTGTTGCTAATAAGGTTCCCTTGCGATAGCCTGTAACCATAGGTCTATCTTTGATGCCTACACGGAGATGGTGGACGACCCCAGAGCATCCAGCTCCGGCACCTCCCAAGAGGCCTGCCGTCGACGTGCCTGAATGTCAACGACAGCACCAAGTGCGGATAAATGGGTAAACTCTACTGCCCCGCTCTTGTTGCTAATAAGGTTCCCTTGCGATAGCTTGTAAACCAGGGGCCTCCCGTCGAAGTCTACACGGAGATGGTGGACGACGCCAGAGTATCCAGCTCCGGCACCTCCTAAGGGGCCTACTGTCGACGTCTACAAGGAGATGGTGGAGAACGCCAGAGCGTCGAGCTCTGACACCTCCCAAGGGGCCCGCCGTCGATGTCTACACGGAGATGGTGGATGATGCCGGAGCATCCAGCTCCAGCACCTCCCAAGGGGCCTGCCGTCGACGTCTACACAGAGATGGTGAACAACGCCAGAGCATCCAGCTCTGGCACCTCCCAAGGGGCCTGCCATCGATGTCTACACGGAGATGGTGGATGACGCCGGAGCATCCAGCTCCGGCACCTCCCAAGGGGCCTACTGTCGACGTGCCGGAACGTCAACGACAACACCAAGCGCGGATAAATGATTAAACTCTACTGCCCCGCTCTTGTTGCTAATAAGGTTCCCTTGCGATAGCCTGTAAACCAGGGGCCTGCCGTCGATGTCTACACGGAGATGGTGGACGACACCGGAGCATCCAGCTCCGACACCTCCCAAGGGGCCTACCGTCGACGTCTACACGGAGATGGTGGACGACGCTGGAGCATCCGGCTCCGGCACCTCCCAATGGGTCTGTTGTCGATGTCTACACGGAGATGGTGGACGATGCTGGAGCATCCAGCTCCGGCACCTCCCAAGGGGCCTACCGTCGACGTCTACACGGAGATGGTGGACGAGATGGTGGTGCTACGACACCCCAAACCCCCCCCCACTCCATTGGGGACCAGCCCAAGACATTCTGAGGTCAAGTGGTAGATGTGGTTAGCCAACTAATCACATCTACGAAGGGGCCTCTAAGAGAGTTCACATGCAGAAAATCAACGGACGTCATTGCGGCCATGTCAGTTGTGCAAAATTGTTGGTCCTGAGAAGCCAACGAGCTAAACAAAGGTTCTGCAGAGCTTTACGATTCAGAGCAACAGTTGAGAGTCATAGAGACAATGCAAGTAGCCAAACACAAATTAAAATCCATTAAGGAATTTTTTACAAAGGAGGGTGAACCCCGGATACAAAAACAAGCCACCAGCCTCAACCCCAACTGAACTGCGCTACGACGTGTTTGACAGCTTCCTTAACCTCTGCCAATGCTGCCGCCTCACGTTCTGCAAAAGGGCCTTCAAAAACTGGCTCCAGTGGCAGATCAGGGTATCGGCTCCAGTAGCACACCAAGACATGGGATGCCACCGTCACCGCTGCCGCCCTACCCTCGACTTCCAAACGCTGAGTCAGCTGACGCTCCCACAGGTCGAGCTCCTGGCCGAGGCACTCTGTCGTGTGCTCCTGGGCTTGGACGTCAAGATCGTGCAGGAGGAGTTCCTGATGCTCAGCTAGGTGCCTCGCCCGGTTCCGTGCCAGATTGCTCACATGGAGCTCAAGGTCTTCAAGGCGGGACTGCAGCCTGTCCTGATCGGCTTCAGCCCGGGCTATCATCGCCTGCGCCGCCGCCTCTTGTTCGGCAATCACAACCTCCCTCTTGGGAACGGTAGCTTCTTGACAACTCAGGGCCTCTCGACAGGCAGCAAGAGCGCGCAGGCGGGCATCAGCAGCGTTGTTGGCTGCCTTGGCATCGGCCAAAATCTTCTGGGTCAAGACGTCTGAGGCCCTCACCAAGTGATGCCTCACCTCCAGTTCCTTGTTCTCCTTCTGGTACTTCACCTTTGCCTCGGCGATCCTGGAGCTCAGGAGACCCTCCCAGCCTCGGAGGTGCTCGCCCTCAACACGCAGCTTCTCCCACTCCACGGCAAGAGCCTCTTGCGCCCGGTGGAGGTTGGATTGCACCTGAAGGATGCTGGATTGCGTCAAGTTCAGGATGTTGGAATGCTGCTCCGGCAGTGCCGAAGTCAGGGAAGGCCGTCCGGTGATCATCTCGGGTTCCTCCTGTAGCGGTGAAGGCGAGGCCACCAACACTGGGAATCTTCCCCCGGAGCCTGAGAAGGAGTTGCGGTGCCACCTGACACAATAGGGTCACCACTGCTCAAATGGCCGACCACCGAATCAGCAGCACTAGGGGCCAGACCCCAGCCCCTGAAGTCGGCTCTGACATGGCCTCTGCCACGACGACCGGAGGTGCCTCTGGCGCGACAACTGGAGATGCAACCGGAGATGCTTCAATACCCACGCCGGGCACAGACGTCGGAGCAGCACTCCCCTGAACAAACTTGGCAGGCTGCCCTGCCAGCCCAGCCGTAGCATCCTCAGTCGCCTTCAAAGCACTCCCGGGCACTACCCCTGGCGGTAGGGGCCTCACAACAACTGACGTAACCCTACAAATCAAGACCAAGCCCTGACCAATCAACATAGACAGGCGATATAATAGAGCAAGCATAGACAAGGATGCCTTACTGATGTCCCCGGAAGCTCCAGCGAGCCTCTACCTTCGGCGACCCTGAAGTTGCGGGCCCTGCGATGGCATAACAGGCGATGCCATCCCGGCAGGGCCTTCACCAAGGCCACTAGCAGTGCCACCACACTGTGTCGGTCTACTCCCTCCAACCTCGACAGAGCCACCTCCCAAGCTGCCGACGACATCGACTCGAGGCCTTTTTGCCTGAGGCTCTGAATGTGTGATGCTGCCGGAGTCCCCTATGGTACCCTGGACCGTGCAGGTGGCAAGGACGTTGGATGACGTGCCGACTGCCAACGACGGAGGAGCTGCCGCCTGGCGTATGAAACTTCCCCCAGAAGAACTGCCGATGCCAGGCACTGGAGAGGGGTGCGCTGGTGGACGCTGACTTGGAGCAAAAACCACCTGTGGTGGCGCCCTCGGTGGTGACCGAGGGCGTTTCTCCTTCATGACCTCAACCACCAGGGCCTTCCCTTTGCCTACATCGGGGATCGGTGCCTTCCCCTTACCTACGTCGGGGACCAACGCCATGCCTTTCCCCCCAGCAGCGGGCGCCTCCTCCGCCCCGAAGGCCTCGAAGCCTGAAGAAGGTGTGGACTCCTCCGAGGAGTCGACGATGGCCAGGCCCCGGCTGTCATTGCCGACCTGCCGCGACGCAAGACCAATCGCGTCCAAGTTTGGCATCTCCTTCAAAACCTTCGTCTAAAGGTCTCGATCCGTGCAAAGCGGTGGGCAAGCCTGCGGCAGGTTAAAGATGTTGCCCAATAGCAGATCGTCGCACGCCTTGGACATTGCTTTGAACACCTCCTGCGGGGTCGTCCCCGTGTTGCGCCCCCTCATCAACCTGGTACCATCTTGGAGCCTAAGGTAGAGCCATGCTGGGCGAGAACGATGCTGGAGAGGGGCCAGACGGCGATGAATGAAGTCGGCCATCACAAACAACTCTGACAGGCCGTGGTCTGCCAGGAATCGGATCCTCTCCATCACCGGCTTGTACACCGCCTCGAGCTCCGGGCATTCCTCCCAGGCCACCTTCCTAATCACCGGCCACTCGGAGGGCAAGACCACGCGATCATGGGCATCGGCGTGTACAATCACCTAGTCGCTCCTCCAACCAGGCCACTTCGCCGGGGAGAGCGGAGTAATGTACTTGAAGGGGCTGTTGGCCTGATGCTGGAAACAGAAGCCACCAAGTAAGTTGGCTTTGCTCTTCTTTCCGGTCCGCCTCAGCACGAAAAATTGTCTGAACATCGGCACACATGGGCACACCCCAACAAAAATCTCGCGGAAATGCGAGAACACCGCCGCCACCACCAGAGAGTTTGGCGACAGATGGTGGAGCTGGAGCCCAAGGACTTCCAGAAGTGTCACCAGTAAGGAGGAGACAGGAGGAACGAATCTGTAGTATGTTTACGCCTGGAAGAAGACGATCTCCTTCTCCCCCAACTCCAGTGGCAAGGAGCCATGACGGATCATATACCATCGATCCTTGTCCTCCTAGCTAAAAAGCCGCCTCACGGGTGAGACATCCTCCATCCGGGAAGGAGGCAAAACTGAGTCCATTGGAGCAGGGGGTTGAGAACCTAAAGAATGGGCATACACACAAGGAGGGAGTCGAAGGCTCGAATGCTTGGAACGTGCGGAAGAAAGGAAATTCCATTAACCACAAAGGTACCCCTTTTAAAACACCATAGTGGCGTTTGGACGCACCGTGCAAATTTGAGCAGGCTCCAAATCAACGGCTCGTAATACGGTGACCAAGACGAGCAGGCCCAGATCCCCCGTTAGAAAGACCAGCCTAGGCAGTTCCTCGCCAGAGAAGGCAACCCGGCGGTTCCCACAAAGACGGAAGTGAAAGCAGCAGAAGTGCAGCAGGCGCCTTGGGAACCATCGCGATAATGTCGTAGCAAACAAAGATCCCTTCACCACAACCCCTCAACCAGAGGGGGACATGTGGTCACAGCAGCAGAAGAGTGCACCGCTTCAACTGATCAAGATAAAATTAAAAGACCGCGTGGGAAAGCAAGATAAGGCCCCACCCTCGGGCTCGTCGCCTCACCCCAAGGTGGACTCAGGGGCCACTGTCGGTACCCGGCATATCGGGTACCTTCACGCATAGGCTAGAGCCGCCTAAGTACCTCGCCTCCCAGCAGGGACAGGGTCCGAGAGCACCATGTGTCCAAGAGACCCGGACCCACCAGCCTCAGATGGAAGGTCCGGGGTGCCCACAAGACATCCCGAAGGAGGCACTTAGCTCCACCTTGACGACAAGCCCCCAGGCAGCCACGTGTCCAGCGGGACGGGACCCGGCCTCCTCCGCAGAGGTGAGGTCCCAAGCTACCACGTGGCGCACGAAGTCAAGACCCGACCTCCCCCAAGGAGGCAAGCACCCAAGCTGGGGTGAGATCTGGCCTCCCCCGCGGAGGTGAGCTCCCGAGCTACCACATGGCCCGCGAGACGGACGTGACCTCCACCATGGGGGAGAGCTCCCCAACGGCCGCATGGTCAGTCCACTTGCCCTGAGCGGATAGTGAGGAAGTTAAGAGGGTGGTACACCTTGTCTTTGTCAAGCCTTGGAGATACGCAGCTTCCCCAGACGCATGGTGCGGCGCACGCCTAATGTCAAGTACCGCTGCGACTAATTGCATCACAGTGAAGGTGTCGCAGGCCTATCCAGCTCCACCAAGTGGGTAGCTTACGACGCCGGAGACAGTTGGATGGGACATTCCCTACCAATCTCAGCAACGGCGCATGGGCTACTGACAACCCGAGCGGCAAGACAGCGAGTCCTCAAGTCCGTTGTCAAAACAACCTTACTAAGAAGCCTTAGATGTTTAGATAAGATCTCCTCAGGACCACTTGTCGGGCCCCGGGACCCCACTTGTAAGGCGTCCTACCTTGACTATAAAAGGCTGGATGACCACCGATACAAGGACCAGACTCAGAATCCCCGATACACCCACATACGCATACACACTCACCAAGCAATACAACCACCGTGGAGTAGGGTGTTATGCTCCTTGCAGCACGAACCACGTAAAAACAATTGTCTCATACTCTTCCACTAGAACACTAGTTTGAGGCCTAAGCCCCGCCGAACAAGAACCTCCGCGGGCTGCTCCTTAGCAGATCTAGGGGAAGTGTCGCATTGACCCTTCGACAGCGGCGATGCCTTAAGTTCGAGTGGTGTGGTCTAATACCGCAGCTGGAGGTTCAACCTAGGAAGACCGGTACACACTGCTGAAGCAATTTCCAGAGATCGAAGCTTGGGGCCAAGCTTCTTCTGACGATGGAGGAGCTATCATGGACAACAGTCCAGACAGTAGCACGACGTGAATGTGTTCTGTTTTCGTCTCTGCTTTTGGTGATACTGAGTAGTAGATGCTTTGTGCGAGAGTTAAGACTTTAAGGGTTGTATTTGCATTTTCATGTAGTGACCGAGACCCATGCATGAGGGCCTGAGCAACGTTAAAGGGTGGAACCGTGTGAGATTGGAAACAAGAAAGGAAAGAAATAGAAAGTGGTTCACCTTGATACTTTGTCTCCTATCTTTTGCGACCGTTGGGTGCTTGCCAGCGGCCAAAGTGCGTCCTCACGTCACCACAGTAGCGCGTGGTCGGACAAGGGGTCTCACAAACTCAGATTGCACTCCAGTCCTTGTCCTACCTATTTATAGGGAAATCAAGAATCAGTTTTGTTGGTACCCTGCGTACCGTATACCCCTTGGGACTGCAAAAAGACCAAAGGAACTTCACCTGCCTGAGTTGAATACCTCCGATGGCCCCACATGTCATACGGAACTGGACCTGCCTCTCTTCTATGGTTAGTCCCGGTGCTGCCACGTGTATACTGCAACTGGAGCTACGTCCCACACATGGGAAAGCTCTGGGCTAAATACCTGCGCGGCACATTTGGACCTAACCCCCGACAGAGGGAAGCTCCGGTACCGACACGTGTACAATAGCACCGGACCTACCCGTCCGAGACGGTAAGCTCCAGAGCTGCCACATGTACAACCGCCAGACCTTCAGCCTCAACAATTAGACTGGTGGACCCCCAACGGCTCGGACCGTCAAGGGACAATCAAAGACTTCAAGACCCGATTAAGTGTTATTAATACCATCTTAATAACACACGATCGGAGGGCCCTTAATACCAGTAACGGCACTTTCAAGGCACGTTACCACACTATTAAGGGTAATTAAGCTCATTAATTGTGTATTAAGAATTAGTAACCGCCAGGGCCACATGTCGGGCCAGGCTAACGATGTAATGACCAGTCCTTGTACTATAAAAGGACTGGTCGAGCGATACACAGGGGGACTCTTCCGGGGAGACTTCTTCGAGACTCGGCTCTAACACACGCTCACAAGTGCTCAGACGCTCAATACTACAACTACACACCCCGTGGAGTAGGGTATTACGCTTAGGAGGCCCGAACCACGTAAATCCTCGTGTCAACTTTCCATCATGTTCTGAATCTCTGCGCGCCCACAACCGAACTACAAACTCCGCGGGCTGCTAACGGTAGTACGGGGAGAATTGCCGGAACCAAACTCTGACAAGTTCACACATGTAGTTATTGAGTAGGTTTTCTCACTAGTTATGTTATGTTGTGGCCTCGTAGACATGAGTAAATGCTTAATGTTCATGATTAGGTGTTGTGGTCACATACTCGTGCTCTATTGTTCCTGGTGTCCTTTGTTCCCCTTCTTTCAATCGTTTGAACCTCCGTAGACCTCCCCAACAAAAGCCAGAATGTTAGTTTCTAGTTTCTTGATTGGTTCATGAGGCAATCAGGTTATCTGGTTTATCATTTGCATTTTTTGTTACTTGGATGGAGTATGAAATCACCTTTTGTTCAATAGAATTTCAGACTCAGGTTCGAGAGAGCAAACTTGCTTTTTCAGTAACCATGGTTGGGAGTTTGAAGCCCTTAGCTGAATGTCAATTATTCTTTTTTTTTTTTAAAACGAAAATAGCAAGTGCTCTACATTGTCATTATAGAAGAAATTATTGGTGATGTGCCCAAGAGGCAATCATAACAATTCGGGTTAAGGCCTATTGGATATTTGATCTATAAGCAATTAGGGTACTAATGGGCCTGCGACCTAAAAGCCCATTAGTACGCCTGTAAATATGAGGGGTAGGGTTAGAGGCTAATCATCCCACCACGTGACAGCCCTAGCCGCCACCCCTCAAAGGCCTCACACCAAGACCCTTGCCGCACGCACGGTGCTAGCACACCTGCGCACGGCGTTCCTCTCCGTACGTGTGGACTCCGTGGAG
Organism: Tuctoria greenei; assembly: GCA_036927565.1. Classification (NCBI taxonomy): domain Eukaryota; kingdom Viridiplantae; phylum Streptophyta; class Magnoliopsida; order Poales; family Poaceae; genus Tuctoria; species Tuctoria greenei. Next base: position 127,907,509 of record JAYESD010000007.1, on the reverse strand, counting down.
GCGCTGCTGCTACTGCTGCGCTAATCGACTACGACGATCGTGATCGTCTACCTACTGCTGTGACGAGGACGAGACGAACGATATCGTCTAATTTCCCTACCCCGACGCGCATCTACGTTTCGCTGCACTGCGCTTCTAGTGGTAATGGTCCATGACCTCTGTACTCGCATGTTTCTTCGGTGATGCGGTAGAGTTGCTAGAGTAGCGTACCGCCGATTTCGTAACAACGGCATCAGAGGCAACTTGCGTAGTTTTTGGTCTGGATCTTCTTAGTAGATGGGATCTACTGCAGACATGTTCATACGATGAATTTTTCACATAATTTTTGGGGTTTGGAATTGGTTAGAGTAGATTGCGATCATATATGACTAAAGGGTCAGTTCGTGCTCCTTCTCTGCTGTGTGTGCAACCTGTCCCTACCAGCTGGAATCACCATCGGGACTAATCGCGTACATAGCTAACAGACTGAGCCAACAGACTACGGTCATGAGTCGCGATATACTCATGAATAACTGATCACATTGAAAATTGAGGCATTCTGAATGGCTCAGATTCAGGTTGATTCGATCAATCTGATGAGATTTTCATAGTTATTTCATAGATGCGATCTATATAATTCCGTTTGGTGTTCAGGGCGCTGCCCTAAAACCTGCAGGGGGTGCCTTTTTGCTGTCTGCTATAGCGATTACATAATATAGTTTCGCGCTAGAAATCGTTCTACGCTTAACTCGTTTTTGTAGGGAATGATGTGAATGGTATGGCCTTAATGAGATGTGATGATCTGTGTGTAAATTCGTGCAGCTTGCGTGTTGCAAATTTAACACAACTGGGTCGAGGTTGTCACATAATTGTATAACGACCTGCGTGTCCACCTATGATGCTTGATCTCTCATATAATTTATTTGGTAGCTATTAGTTGTATTAGCTTCTTTTATTATCATGGAGATGACTTCAAGCATGGTGGAGATGGAGATCACCATAAGAAGGGAGTCATGGCAACTCAGATCTTGATGGAACCATGGCGATGCAGACCATTATGATTCTAAAGGTCATACTATTCACAATGTGATATGATCATATGCCTGTGATGCTTATTACTATTCTTTTCATGCTTTTCATATGGTGGATGTTTTGTCATGATAGAATAGTTTCCCTCACAAAAGTTGAGCATTTGATGCCATTTACCAATAGCTGCACCTATGTTATTTTGATCGTTGTGTGGTAGGTTTGCCAAAGCAAAGTACCATCATCTATCAAAATTCATAGGGTGAATGTTGGACATTCACATGCATAGTGTTGGTTTACTCAACAAAGCTATCAAAACGGTTTTGAGCTTTATGGCATAGAGTTGGGAGCCGGGGCATTGGATGTCACCCAACCGACAAGAGTCATATAGAGATATGATTAACAATGGTTGTTTACCTATGTCACTAATTTCCTAGCAGTGAAGCCAAAGCTCACTAGGAATTAGTGAATATGGATCTTGAACCACTATATGTCATTAGAGGGAAGACGATGATCATATAGTGGTGATATCTTTTATTAAACTGTTAATAGAAGATTGGTACATAACATAGTGCTAAACCTTGCATATTTATTTTCTATTGTAGATAATGTCTGCTAGTAACAATTCCGGTTTCAATTTGTGATCTGTGCTTGAAAAAGAAAAGCTCAATAGAGCTAACTTTATCGATTGGTACCGCAACCTAAGAATCGTTCTTAGGAAAGAGAAAACTGAGTACGTTCTTCTACAGCTTTACCCTGATGACCTCCCAGCTGATGCAACTAATGCAACACATAGAGCTTATACGAAGCACTGCGATGATGCGCTTAATGTAAGCTGCCTCATGCTCGCCACTATGTCTCCTGATCTGCAAAAACGGTATGAGCATACAGATGCTTATTCTATGATTGAGGGACTGCGTGGAATGTTTGAGAATCAAGCAAGGGCTGAGAGATACAACATCTCAAAGTCCTTGTTCTCATGCAAGCTGACGGAGGGTAGCCCGGCCAGCCCTCATGTAATCAAGATGATTGGTTACATTGAAACTTTGGGCAAACTTGGTTCTGAACTCAAGGATGATCTGGCTATTGACGTTGTTCTCCAGTCACTCCCACCGATCTACGAGCCATTCATATTGAATTTTCAAATGAATAGCATGGAGAAAACTTTGGCTGAATTGCATGGGATGCTTAAAACAGCCGAAGAAAGCATTAAGAAAAACGCCACTCATGTGATGATGGTGCAAAAGGAGAATAAAAAGAGGAAGTGTGTGACGCATCCTAAAGGTAAAGGCAAGGAAAAGGTTCCCGATGAGCCTTCAAGCTCAAAGTCTAAACCAAACGGCAAATCTGAACCTTCTCCTGATGATGAATGCTTTCACTGTCATGGTAAGGGGCACTGGTCTAGGAACTGTAAGAAGTACTTGGAGGATAAGAAGAAGAAGGGAAGTGAGACTTCCGCTTCAGGTATAAATGTTATAGAAATTAACATCGCATTATCTTCTAGTGAATCATGGGTATTTGATACCGGATCAATGATTCACACTTGAAAATCGTTGCAGGGTCTAAATGAGACTAGAATATTTGCAAAAGGCAAGTTGGATGTTCGTGTCGGCAATGGAGCAAAGGTTGCGGTCATAGCTGTCAGAACTTACCACTTGTCATTACCCTCAGGATTAGTTTTGGAATTGAATAATTGTTATTGCATTCCTACTTTGAGCAAGAACATTATCTCTTCTTTCTGTTTAGAAGAAGTTGATGGTTATGAGATTGTAATAAAGAATAAATGTTGTTCTATTTATTACAATAATATTTTCTATGCTCAATGTCCATTGGTGAATGGATTATATGTTCTTGATTTTGAGGATAAAACAGTCTATAACATTAATACCAAAAGGGCTCGACGAAATGATCTAAATCCCACTTTTATTTGGCATTCTCGCTTAGGTCATATAAATGAGCAACGCATTGAAAAACTCCATAAAGATAGTTTAGTAAGCTCATTTGATTTTGAATCACTTGACACATGCGAATCTTGTTTGCTTGGGAAGATGACCAAAGCACCCTTCACTGGTCAAAGTGAGAGGGCGACTGACTTGTTGGGACTTATACATACAGATGTATGTGGACCAATGAGTTCAATTGCCAGAGGTGGTTTTCAGTACTTCATCACATTTACTGATAACTTTAGTAGATATGGTTATGTCTACCTAATGAGACACAAGTCTAAATCATTTGAAAAGTTCAAAGAATTTCAGAATAAAGTACAAAATCAATTGGGCAAGACAATTAAACTTCTACGATCTGATCGTGGGGGTGAATATTTGATTCATGAATTTTATGATCATTTAAAACAATGTGGAATTGTTCCACAGTTGACTCACCTGGAATGCCTCAATGGAATGGGGTGTCCGAGCGGAGGAACCGAACCTTGTTGGACATGGTTAGGTCGATGATGAGCCAAGCAAATCTTCCACTATCCTTTTGGGGTTATGCTCTTGAAACTGCTGCGTTTACACTAAACAGGATCCCAACTAAGTCTGTTGAGAAGACACCATATGAGATATGGACCGGGAAATGTCCCAGATTGTCTTTCCTCAAAGTTTGGGAATGTGATGTTTATGTCAAACATTTGACGTCAGACAAACTCACTCCAAAATCAGACAAATGCTTCTTTGTGGGATATCCTAGGGAAACCAAAGGATATTATTTTTATAATAAAACAGAGGGTAAAGTGTTTACCGCTCGCAATGGTGTCTTCTTGGAGAAAGAGTTTCTCTCAAAAGGAGTTAGTGGGAGCAAGGTGCATCTTGAAGAAATTCAAGAAATACCTGAAAATGTTTCAGCTTCCACTGATCCTATACAGGATGTACAAGATGTTGTGCAACCAGTTGATGAAACACCAGCCCCACAAAGGTCTACGAGGGTACGTCGTGCGACCAAATAGTTAACGCTTCGAACCACAGAGCAGCATGACATGGTATTGTTAGACAATAATGAGCTCACGACCTATACCGAAGCAATGATGGAACCCGACTCTAAGAAGTGGCTTGGAGCCATGGAATCCGAAATTGAATCCATGCATGAAAATCAAGTTTGGAACTTGGTTGATCCAATCAAAGGTGTGAGACCTATCGATTGTAAATGGATTTTCAAGAAAAAGACTGATATGGATGGAAATGTTCACATCTACAAAGCGCGATTGGTGGCGAAAAGTTTCAAACAAATTCAAGGTGTTGATTATGATGACACTTTCTCACCTGTTACAATGCTTAAGTCTGTTCGGATTCTTCTAGCAATTGCTGCATATTTTGATTATGAAATATGGCAGATGGATGTCAAAACAGCCTTTCTTAATGGAAGTCTGACTGAGGATGTGTACATGACACGACTTGAGGGTTTTGTCGATCCTAAAAATGATAGTAAAATATGCAAGCTTCAAAAGTCCATCTATAGATTGAAGCAAGTATCTTGGAGTTGGAATCTGCGTTTTGATGAAGTAATCAAAGGGTTTGGTTTCATCAAGAACGTAGAAGAACCTTGTATTTACAAGAAGTTTAGTGGGAGCGCACATATATTTCTGGTCCTATATATAGATGACATATTATTGATCAGAAATGACATTCCAATGCTTGATGATGTTAAATCCTCATTAAGAAAAAGTTTCTCAATGAACGATTTAGGAGAGGCAGCGTATATTTTGGGCATAAAGATCTATAGAGATAGATCTAAAAGGCTAATTGGATTAAGCCAAGATACATATATTGACAAGATATTGAATCGGTTCAATATGAAAGATTCCAAGAAAGGTTTCTTGCCAATGTCACATAGCATTACTCGAAGCAAGAGTTAGTGTCCTTCGATACCTGATGAGCAAAAGAGGATGAGAGTGATTCCTTATGCTTCGACTATTGGATCCATCATGTATGCCATGCTATGTACACGCCCAGATGTATCTTATGCTCTAAGCATCACGAGCAGGTATCAATCAGATTATGGTGAGGCTCATTGGACCGTTGTCAAAAACATCCTTAAGTACTTAAGAAGAACTAAGGTTTCATTCTTAGTGTTTGGAGGTCAAGAAGAGCTCATTGTAAAAGGTTACACCGATGCCAGCTTCCAAAATGATAAGGATGATTCTAGATCGCAATTCGGTTTTGTATTCTACCTCAATAGAGGGGAAGTGAGCTGGAAAAGTTCCAAGCAAGATACAATTGGATATTCAACCACAGAGGCGGAGTATATTGCAGCTTCTGAAGCTGCAAAGGAGGTTGTTTGGATCAGAAAATTTGTTTCTGAGTTGGGTGTTGTTCCTAGCGCGTCCAATCCTGTGGATCTCTACTGTGACAATAGTGGAGCCATCGCACAGGCAAAGGAGCCTAGATCACACAAATGATCCAAACACATACTACAATGCTATAACCTCATTCGAGAGATCATCGACCGAGGTGATGTGAAGATATGCAAGGTGCACACTGATTTGAATGTTGCAGATCCATTGACAAAGCCTCTTCCACAATCAAAGTATGAGACACACACGAGATATATGGGTATTATATACTTACATCAGTGATCATAGTGTGTAGTGGGAGACTTGTGTCACAGCTATGTTTATGTACTATTAAACAAATTGTTATATGAGTAATCATTATTTACATTGATCATCAAGTATGTGACTTATTCATGAAGATCTTTGTTAAAAGTAATGTCACTCTAGATGATCCCTAGTCTATATCATTATTTGAGATAATGATTGCATACAGACTAGCACATGTATTAATTGATGATCAAGTTCCACGGATCATAGATATGGAGATATCAAATTAATAATGTGAACACATGTTAGTGAACATGGTGTTGGATTGACCCACTCCGAGATACTGCTGGGATTTTTATTTTTATATGTGCCATCAGTTGGTCTTGAGTGATACACCTACTAGATCCTTAGACCTTAGATCGCCATTGTTTCTCACTATGCGTAGTTGTGTACTTTGAGACTACCAAATGCTACTCCGTAATTGGGTAGTCATAAAAGTAGTCTTCGGATATATAATGAAACATAGAATGGGATGTGCGTAGATCAAGATGGGATTTGCCCCTCCTTAATAACAGGAGAGATATATCTGGGCCCCTCGAGATAGTTGGATTTGAAAGTGCATGGCCATGCCAAGGTGATTAAAGGTTAATCACAATGACTAAAAGTTAGTCATGGAATGAATCCACTACATGATCGAGTGAATGGTCGAGCTATCACAAGGATGGCACGCATCTCGCCTTGAGCTTGACTGGTATCGTGAGGCAAAGGGATTAGCATGTTGAATGTATCTAGGTTCGGCCGATATGATCTTTATGTACATTCGGGAGTCAGTATGTGAATGTAGGCCTAGAGGGGGGGGTGAATAGGCCTTTTTGAATATTTGTCGGATCCTGCAGCACTCAACAACCAGTTTAATACCAGAGATATCGGACTAGTCCGGTAAAGTGCGGACTAGTTCGGTGTTCACGGACTAAGCTGATTAAACTTGATTAATTTGTTTGATTCTTTTATGTGTACAACGAAAATATAGAATAAACAACAGTTTAACAGTTATCTACTGAATAATATCACAATCAAATCTTATGTTCAACAATTTAATGTAAGATGAACAATGTGTATGAAACCCTAGATTGAGTTGATCAATTAGAATGATGAACACTAAAACAAGACACAAGTGTTTATCCCGTGGTTCGGCTACCACAAAAGGCCACCTACATCCACGTTGAGGAGTCCACAAAAGGACCGGGTCTTCTCCAACCCTACCCTCGTTGGATCGCCACGAAGGCCAATCCTCTTCCACTAATCACAAAGGGGGTGAATAACCAAATTCAAGGGGTGATCTCACACTTTGAGAGCTCCCTTATATTACAAATCACAATACCACCGAAAACACACTCAAAAGTTACAATTGAAATGCAGGAGTGTGTTAGAGAATCAAACCAAGAGCTCAATGTGGTGTAGCAAGTGTCTCTCCAATGATCTAGATTGAATCCTCAAAGGATTGAATGATTGTGCACTTAATTTCGTGGAGAGAGGTCGTTTTTCAGTCTCTTGGGAGGTGTGACGGCGCTAGGGTTCGAGAGAGTGTAAAAGTGGGCCGTGCACCTCTATTTATATGGGGTTTCTAAAAGTGACCGTTAGGGTTCAGAAACTTCGGACTAGTCCGTGGTGGTCACCGGACTAGTCCGGTGTGCTGTGTGTTGCAAACCCTAAGTGTCCCGAAATATCGGACTAGTCCAGCTGAAAGCGGACTTGTCCGATTTCGCTACTGGAAATCTTCGGACTAGTCCGATGTCCATCAGACTTGTCCGGACATGTGAAACCCTAAGTGTGTTGGATGATAAGTCCGCACTTGGAGGACTTGTCCGATTTAGATCAGTGGGGTTTTTCGGACTAGTCCGTGTGAACATCAGACTTGTCCGAAGTGGATCAGAAAGGATATCGGACTAGTCCGGTTGATAACGGACTTGTCCGATTTTGTGTGACTTGTGTAGTGTTTTGAGGACTAGTACGCACTGGGGAGGACTAGTCCGATTCTAGTCAGAAGGATATCGGACTAGTCCGACAGATATCGGACTTGTCTAATCTGGTGCAGAAAGGCTTATCGGACTAGTCTGGTTGTGATCGGACTAGTCCGGTCCTGTGTAACTCTGTGCAATGTGTGTGTTTAATTATCATTGAGCTCTTGGGGTGTGTTTCCTTAACACACTCCATACAAAATAATCTGCTATTCTTTTTCCTTGAGCTCATTTTCACTTTGCTCCTCTTCATCCCTTCTTTTTGGCATTTTGCTCATTTTTCCATTATAGGCCTGCATTCATCTCAATAAAGAGGTTAGGATCCCAATTGCTTGTCATAAATCATCCAAAACCCACAAGGGAGTCCTAGATGCACTTTCAGTATGTCCTGTTAGGTACCTCTACTGACTTGTGGTTGAAAATGGTTTCCATTCACAACCGACTGCACATGAACCTATCGGGTCACACACTTAAGGAGTTGGAATATCGAAAATCTTGGCTAGATGATTGTCTCTAGTGCAAGTGGGAGATTGTTGGTGATGTGCCCAAGAGGCAATCATAACAATTCAGGTTAAAGAGGTTAGGATCCCAATTGCTTGTCATAAATCATCCAAAACCCACAAGGGAGTCCTAGATGCACTTTCAATCTCCCCCTTTTTGGTGATTGATGACAACCAATTGAGATTTCACAAAATATGACAAAAATTGAGATTTTCATAAAGTATGCACATATGAATCAAAATACATCAAGCAATGAGAGAATTATCCATATGTGCATTCTTTATGGTGGGATGCATAACTAAGTAAATTAAGACATTGAGAGTGACATAATTTGCATTGATCAACCAAAATAAAGCACATATGTCATTCCAGGAGCAAAATTACAGATTTTAATCAATACTTCTCAAATTAAGTAAGCATTGCATCACAGAACCAAAGTTAGTCTTAGAAACAAAGTTAAAACATTACAATCACAAAGATAGATAAAAGAGCTATCTCCTCGCATCCTACAGCTAAAGCAGACTCCCCCTCAATCTCTCCCCCTTTGGCATCAAGACACCAAAAAGAAGGAGAGGAGGGTCCTAGGGTCTTCACTCTTCACTGTCGGTCCTCTCGTCGTCGTCTTCTTCATCATCAGCTTGACGAGGAGGAGAAGGAGGAGGGACGGAGCCACTCGAGCCCCCAATGCCAAAGTAGGCAAGCTCGGAGGGGTTCAAGGGCGCGAGCTCAGTGTAGTCTGGATCAGAGTCCTCAGAGATCACTGGAGATCCAATGGGATCGATCTCCAGCTTTTGGCAAATTTGCTTCACATTGGCCTTTATGTACTTCATGTCCTCCCTTCTCTTCTGATTGAGCTTGTGGACCTTCACTTCGGCCTTCTTGCAGGAGGAGAATATAGCAGCCAGATACTTGAGGATCCCACTAGCTGATCCTCTCTGAGGGGCTTCCCTAGAAGTAGGGACAGCTCGGGCACCTTCACTTGATCTTGCCGGTGCCTCGAGACTGGAGGCCGGCGAGGGAGTAGCCTGCACACTCAGCTTTTGAGGCATTTGAGGCCTCAAGGGGAGATGCTCCACATCTTTCACAAACTCAATGCCGGTCACTTTTTCAATCACAAACATAAGATAAGGATCATATCCGCAAGATCTGTTGGGAGTGCAGGAGATGTTTACCATATCATTCCAAATGTATTCCGCCACATCAAATGAGCGGTCCTTGCTTATGACTCTCATCAGAGTCCGGAGGTATCCCTGCACACTCCCCGCATCGCCATCCTTGGGAGCAATTGTCTTTCTTAACACTCTGTTGAACACCACAAAGAATGGTTTCATGTTTTTGGTGGAAGGAGGGTTGAACTTTGAGTTTGTCTCATATAGGAACTTCATCCTATCCTTGTCAATGACACCAATGTTGTGTATAACCAAGCAATCAGACCTTGTGGTGTCAAGGTGAAGCAAGCTAGCAAAATCTTCTTGCGTGATGCTGTACTTGGATCCATGGGTCATCCAAGTGACACTCTCTTCATCCTCACTAGAGAAGAGACAGGTTGCAAAGAACTGCGCAATCACTTCATCATTCCAGTTATGTCTGAAAGCAAACAGATCTCTCAGTCCATGCTTCTTAATGGCTCTCACTACATCAGTGAACGGTGAGCAGCCCTTCTTCTCAAAGTGTGCCCAGTCAATCCACTGACTGCGCACCACTGGGGTTTTCATCGGTAGATACACCGATTTGTAGAAGTCAGCATGGAAGTTGCACCAGAACCTTCCATCTGCAGCTTGCTTCGGTTTGCCATACCAGTCAATGCTTTTGAATTTAGCGGCTGAGTCACTGCCCTTGCCATTGAACTTCTCCTCAGTACGGTCCCGAACCCCTTCCCTGGGAGCATGCAGCTTCAAGGGCCCGACTGGCCCCGTCGCTATCCCTTTTCCCTTGCCCTTTGCTTGGCGGGCACTTGCCGAGCTAGGGCCACCACCAGCCTTAGAAGTTGGCACCTTGGAGGTCGGCTTCTTCGCTAGCACTTTCCTCCGAACCTGAGGAGGGGAAGGAGCAGGCTCGGAGGGTCTTTCTTGGAGCTTCTTGCCAAGACCCGTCAAAGTCCGAGGTGCCACCTCGTGGTCCATCTCGGCCTCAAAGTCGGATATTTCATCATTTGAGCTCGACATGATATGAGAATCATTTGCAAGAATGATGATGAGTGATACAAGGCATAGGTATGAAAAGATAGCAAGGAAGTGCATTGAGTAATTTAAGAATTAGGTTTTATGTTCAAAAACATCAGACTTGTCCGGTGCACAGGCACGGACTAGTCCGGGGGATCGGACTTGTCCGTGCATGGACTGGACTAGTCCGGTGTTCATCCTCAAAAACCTAACAGACTGGACAAAGGCTGATTCCTAATGCATAACAAGTCTAGCATACACGTAGTACATCAAAGAGGCATGTATCTAGTGGAAGATGCTAGGCTATTCGATCAACAATGGAGAAAAACAAGATTTCTAGGGTTTGGGAGAAAATTACCGAAGAAATCGATTGCAGCTTGAGGATTAGGGAGTTGGAGCCCGGACAAGTCCGCTAGCTTCAATCCGCACGAGGTCAAGCTTGATTTGCGCCCAAATGCGCAACTTTTCAATGGAGGGATCAAGGAATCGCCTTGGGAGCTCGAGCGCAAGAGAGAGAGTGCGTGAGGAAGAGTGGAGATGAGAGGAATTAGGGTTTGGTGGTGGCTAGGGTTATGGACACGAAAAATCGGACAAGTCCGGAGATGACCGGACTAGTCCGAACTCATCCAGAGAGCTATATCGGACTAGTCCATGGTCTATCGGACTAGTCCGGCCTAAACGGCACTCAGCGGACTAGTCTGCAAGGGCGGACTAGTCCGGGCAATCACGGACTAGTCCGTGGTCACTAGAAGAAAATTGCATAGCCCATTCATATGTATTTGAAGGTTCATAAATAGAGAAGAGAGAGGCAAAACAAATCAATTAATCTTGATGAATTTGACTAGTAAGCATACAACAATCAAACAATGATCATAATTCATCAAGATCTAGTAATTGACATAGTTTTTCGAGAAAAAAATGAGAGGGATGATTTTCACAAATCAATCAACATTTGAAGAATTCATACAGGTATGCAACTTTTCAAGCCACACTCCGAGCATCAAGGATATTTAGTTCATTTCGAAGTTCGCAAAAACGCTTTACATCAAGTGGCTTGGTGAATATGTCTGCCAATTGCTTTTGGGTGTTGACATGTGAGATGGTTATATCTCCTTTCATGGAATGGTCTCTTAAGAAATGATGTCTTATGTCTATGTATTTATTTCTAGAGTGCTCAACTGGATTGTGGGCAATTTTAATGGCACTCTCATTGTCACAAAGGAGAGGAATACGGTTCATATTGTAACCGTAATCTCTTAGAGTTTGTCGCATCCAAAGGAGTTGTGCACAACAACTCCTGGCTGCAACATACTCCGCTTTGGCTGTGGATAGGGCAATGGAATTTTTTTTCTTGGAGGACCAAGAAACTAAGGATCTCCCTAGGAATTGGCATGTGTCGGAGGTGCTTTTTCTATCTACTCTGCACCCGGCATAATCTGCATCGGAGTAACCAATGAGATTGAATTTTGAGCCTTTTGGGTACCAAAGACCAAGGTTGGGTGTATGAACTAAATATCTCAAGATCCTTTTTACGGCTGTCAAGTGACATTCCTTAGGGTTGGCTTGAAATCTTGCACACAAACATACACTCAACATAATATCTGGCCTAGATGCACATAAATAGAGTAGAGATCCAATCATGGAGCGATATACCTTTTGGTCAACGTTAGGTCCATCTTCATTGAGATCCAAGTGGCCATTTGTTGCCATGGGGGTCTTTATGGGCTTTGCCTTGTCCATGCCAAACTTCTTAAGTATGTCCCGCGTGTACTTGGTTTGGCTTATGAACGTTCCTTCCTTTTATTGCCGCACTTGGAATCCCAAGAAGTATTTCAGTTCTCCCATCATTGACATCTCAAACCTGTCTGTCATGATTTTGCTAAATTCCTCACAAAAAGATTGGTTAGTTGACCCAAAGATTATATCGTCAACATAAATTTGACAAATAAAAATATCATTATCTAAATTCTTTGTAAATAATGTATAATCTACTTTGCCAATTTGAAAACCATTCTCAATTAAAAATCTCTAAGACACTCATACCAAGCTCTAGGAGCTTGTTTGAGGCCGTAGAGAGCCTTACGCAATTTATATACGTGGTCGGGGAACTCTTCGTCTTCAAATCCGGGTGGTTGCTCCACGTACACCTCTTCCTTGATCGGTCCATTGAGGAAGGCGCTTTTCACATCCATTTGATATAGCTTGAAATTATGGTGAGTAGCATATGCAAGTAATATTCTAATAGATTCAAGCCTAGCTACTGGAGCAAAAGTCTCATCGAAATCCAAACCTTTGACTTGTGAGTACCCTTTGGCCATAAGTCGTGCCTTGTTCCTTGTCACCACCCCGTGTTCGTCTTGTTTGTTGCGGAAGACCCACTTGGTGCCGACGATGCATTGGGTCTTGCCACAAGTTCCCACACCTCGTTCCGCTTGAAGTTGTTCAATTCTTCTTGCATTGCCACCACCCAGTCCGGATCCTTCAATGCATCCTCAATCCTGCGTGGTTCCAAAAAGGATACAAACGAATAATGCTCACAAAAGTTAGCTATGCGAGATCTAGTGGTTACTCCCTTTTGTATGTCACCGATGATGTTGTCGATTGGGTGATCCCTTTGGACGCATTGGTGTACTCTTGGGTGTGGCACTTGAGGAGTTGTGTCTTCATAATTGTCTGCTTCTCCCCCTAAGTGGTTGCCTTCATTGACTTGTTGATCATCTTCGTACTCTTGTGGTTGATCTTGTGTTGAAGCTCCCCCTTGATTGATGGTCTCCTCTTGTGGTTCACTTTCCTCATGTTCGTGTGAAGGTGGTTCTTGTGGTCGAACTTCGCCTAGAGCCATTCTTTTCAATGCTTGACATGGAGCTTCTTCTTTACCTAATTCACATGAATCAACTTGCTCCTTTTGGGAGCCATTAGTCTCATCGAACACCACGACACGTGCTACTTCAACAAGTTCGGAGGCCTTGTTGAAAACACGATAGGCGTAAGTGTTCGAATCATAACCAAGCAAGAAACCTTCATCAGACTTCGAAGCGAACTTTGAAGTCCTAGGCTTCTTGTTCAGGATGTAACATGGAGAACCGAAAACTCAAAAATATGAAATGTTTGGTTTGTTACCGGTAAGTAGCTCATAGGGAGTCTTCTTGAGTAGTCGATGAAGATAAAGTCGATTTGCGGCGTGGCAAGTGGTGTTAATCGCTTCCGCCCAAAATCGATCCGATGTCTTGTACTCATCGAGCATTGTCCTTGCCATCTCAATGAGTGTTCGGTTCTTTCTTTCGGCAACTCCGTTTTTTTGTGGCGAGTATGGCGCTGAAAATTCGTGCTTGATGCCCTCTTCATCAAGGTACTCCTCCACCCGTGTGTTCTTGAATTCCGTGCCATTGTCGCTTCGAATACTCTTGATTGTCAATGAAAATTCATTTTGAGCTCGCTTGAAGAATTTCTTGAGTGTTCCTTGTGTTTCTGACTTATCATGCAAAAATAAAACCCAAGTGAAGCGAGAAAAATCATCAATGATAACTGAACTGTATTTGTTACCGCCGATGCTTATGTAAGCAATTGGACCAAACAAGTCCATGTGAAGTAGTTCGAGCGGTCTGGTCGTAGTCATGACGTTCTTTGCGGGATGATGTGCTCCAACTTGCTTCCTAGCTTGGCACGCGCTACAAGGCCTGTCTTTCTCAAAAACAACATTCTTCAAACCGCGGATGTGATCGCCCTTGAGGAGTTTTTGAAGATTCCTCATACCAACATGCGCTAGCCGTCTATGACACAGCCAACCCATGTTGGTTTTTGCAATCAAGCATGTGTCGAGTTCGGCTTTATCCTTGTTGAAGTCAACAAGGTAAAGCTTTCCCTTCAACATACCCTTGAATGCAATGGAACCATCACTCCTCCTAGAGACGGTCACACCCTCATTAGTGAACAAGCAATTATAACCTTTGTCACATAGTTGAGATATGGACAGCAGGTTATAATCTAAAGATTCAACATGTAAAACATGAGAAAGCGTGTGTTCAGAGGATATTGCAATTTTACCGGTACCGAGCACCCTTCCTTGACTATTATCTCTGAAGTAGATGCCCTCATTTGGGTCCTCGTTCTCTTCATATTCCATGAACATCCTCCTTTCTCTGGTCATGTGGTTGGTGCACCCACTGTCTAGCACCCATTTGGATCCACCGGAGGAATAGGCTTGCAAAAACAGATTATGCTTTGGTTTTAGGTACCCAAGCTTGCTTGGGTCCTTGGAGGTTAGTTACAATACATTTGGGCACCCACACATGGGATTTTGTGTTCCCATGGCGTGGCCCAACATAATAAGCATAGACCTTGCCAAGGTTGTTTCTCATTAACACATAGGAAGCATCAAAAGTTTTAAATAAAAGCTGCTGTTGTTTATGAGTCGGACTAGTCTGGGGGGCCAGACTTGTCCGGATGACCGGACTTGTCCGGACACCGACCGGACTAGTCCGGTATTCATGTGAGTTCAGGTTTTTATCCTTCGACTTACCAGTTTGAGAGGATCTTCCCTTCACAAAGGAGATCCTTCCCTTGTTATTCTTATGACTTCCAGCATGTAGCTTTTCATCATAAGAGTAACTAATGCCATACTTGACATTTGGAGGTCTTTGGACCAAGTATGCACTACGTGCATAGTTGATCTTCTCCTTGTCAAATATGCTACATTGGGTAGGATTTTTATCCTTTGTGGAGATTGATTTCCCTTTCAATCTGGTGTCAGTTTTACTACATGTGCACATATGAGCAAATTCAATTTTAGTGGGTTGAGAAGGTGAGTTTGAAGAGGAGGAAAGTTCACTCAGCTTGAGTGACTCAACTTGCACTTCAAGGATCTTGTTAACCTTGATCAGGTCAGCAAGTTGGTCCTTAATTGCAACATTTGAGTTGGTTAACTCCAAGCAAGCTTTCTTGCTTGAGGCTAACTCAAGCTCTAGTGAATTGTTTTTCTCCTTTTCAAGCTCTAGAAGTTTGTCAAGTTCGACATACTCCTCCTTTTGGGAGATGATCATGTCCTCTTGACGATCAATTAACCTTTCCTTCTCAATAAGTTGGTCAAGTAAGAATTTCATTTTTGTTGCAGTTTTCCTATCTAGTCCATCTAGCATATCCTCATCATCACTATCTATTTCATCATCACTAGAATAGGAATGCATGGAAGGGGTTTTGATGTTTACCTTGCGTTTACCTTCCTTTGCCATAAGGCAAGTGCCATTTTCCTTTCTTGCACCGAGTGTAGGGAAGAGTGTTGATTTCTTGGACGTGCTCTCAATGGCTATGCTAGCCATCTCTTCTTCATCGGATGATGAGGACTCATCGTTTGAGTCACACTCCTTCCCAATATGCGCTTGTTCGGCTTGTTTCTTCTTCTTGAAGAATTTCTTAGGTTGAGGCTTAGGTTCTTTAGTCTTCTTCTTGTTCTCCTCATATGGGCAATCCACTATAAAGTGGTTATATTCACCACAATTATAGCACGCCCGTCTCAATTTTGGCTTCGATCTTTCCTTATACTTGCCTTCACTTGATTTTGTCCCTTGCTTTTTCTTCATTATTCTCTTGAACTTTTTCATGAACAATATCAAATCCTCTTCATCTAGCTCACTGCTCTCGTCATCACTGTCCTCCTCTAGTTGTGCTTCTCTTGCTTCTTTGAATAGAGGCTTTAGGGTGGACTTTAAAGCAACTCCTTTCTTCTTAGCCGAGGTGAGGTCGGCAATTTCCTTGGCGTGCTTTGCTTGTTTCTCCATCATTTCAAAGTTGATAATTTTACCAAGCAATTCATCCGGAGTCATCCTTTTGTATTCGGGACTTTCTCTAATCATGGAGCATAGCGTGACATTGCGAGGCATAAAAGCTCTAAGGATGAGCTTTACCACCTCGTGGTCATTCCACTTCTTGCTCCCATATGATCGAACTTTGTTGACGAGTGTCTGCAATCGATTGTACATATCCTGAGGTGACTCGTCTTCCTCAATTGTGAATCTTCCTAGTTTGCCTTCGATCATCTCAATCTTTGCTTCACGCACATGCCGGTCACCTTCATGTGCGGTTTGCAGAGTATCCCATATCTCCTTAGCAATTTCGAGTCCATCCACCTTGGTGAACTCGTCCTGACTGAGTGAGGATGTGATTACAGCTGCGGCTTGAGCGTTTCTATGAATGGCCTGCTCTTGACTTGGAGTGAGCTCCTCGTCGTCATCTGGAATATCTGTCCCTGTGCATACAATATGCCATAAACTTGGGTTGAGGGAAATCAAATGCATTTTCATATTCTGCCTCCACTTGGAGTAATCGCTTCCATCGAAGTGTGGGGCTTTTCCAAGTGGGATAGATAAGTAATGGTTGTTATTGGAATTTAGACGATCATAGTTAAAAGGATATTGGGAGTAGTCAGTGTGACTACTCCCCTTCTTCTTCTCTTCAACCTTTGCTTTCCCTTTGGAAAGTGCCTTCTTTCTGAGGAGTGCCTTCAGCTCCAGCGTCTCCTCATCATCGTCCTCGAAGTCTTGAATGGCTTCGAGGTACTTCTCCAGTTTTTGGGTCTTGTCGTTGTTAACCTCCTCTTGGTTGTTGATTTTGTGGACGTCCTTCATGTCCAACATGATCTCTTCAAGTGGTTGAACTCTTTCTTGAAGAACCTGCTCTGATACCAATTGAATGTAGGCCTAGAGGGGGGGGGAGTGAATAGGCCTTTTTGAATATTTGTCGGATCCTGCAGCACTCAACAACCAGTTTAATACCAGAGATATTGGACTAGTCCGGTAAAGTGCGGACTAGTCCGGTGTTCACGGACTAAGCTGATTAAACTTGATTAATTTGTTTGATTCTTTTATGTGTAGAGCGGAAATATAGAATCAAACAACAGTTTAACAGTTATCTACTGAATAATATCACAATCAAATCTTATGTTCAACAATTTAACGTAAGATGAACAGTGTGTATGAAACCCTAGATTGAGTTGATCAATTAGAATGATGAACACTAAAACAAGACACAAGTGTTTATCCCGTGGTTCGGCTACCACAAAAGGCCACCTACATCCACGTTGAGGAGTCCACAAAAGGACCGGGTCTTCTCCAACCCTACCCTCGTTGGATCGCCACGAAGGCCAATCCTCTTCCACTAATCACAAAGGGGTGAATAACCAAATTCAAGGGGCGATCTCACACTTTGAGAGCTCCCTTAGATTACAAATCACAATACCACCAAAAACACACTCAAAAGTTACAATTGAAATGCAGGAGTGTGTTAGAGAATCAAACCAAGAGCTCAATGTTGTATAGCAAGTGTCTCTCCAATGATCTAGATTGAATCCTCAAAGGATTGAACGATTGTGCACTTAATTTCGTGGAGAGAGGTCGTTTTTTAGTCTCTTGGGAGGTGTGACGGCGCTAGGGTTCGAGAGAGTGTAAAAGTGGGCCGTGCACCTCTATTTATATGGGGTTTCTAAAAGTGACCGTTAGGGTTCAGAAAGTTTGGACTAGTCTGGGGTGGTCACCGGACTAGTCCGGTGTGCTGTGTGTTGCAAACCCTAAGTGTCCCGAAATATCGGACTAGTCCGGCTGAAAGCAGACTTGTCCGATTTCGCTACTGGAAATCTTCGGACTAGTCCGATGTCCATCGGACTTGTCCGGACATGTGAAACCCTAAGTGTGTTGGATGACAAGTCCGCACTTGGAGGACTTGTCCGATTTAGATCAGTGGGGTTTTTCGGACTAGTCCGTGTGAACATCGAACTTGTCCGAAGTGGATCAGAAAGGATATCGGACTAGGTTGATAACGGACTTGTCCGATTTTGTGTGACTTGTGTAGTGTTTTGAGGACTAGTCCGTACTGGGGAGGACTAGTCCGATTCTAGTCAGAAGGATATCGGACTAGTCCGACAGATATCGGACTTGTCCGATCTGGTGCAGAAAGGTTTATTGGACTAGTCCAGTCCTGTGTAACTCTGTGCAATGTGTGTGTTTAATTATCATTGAGATCTTGGGGTGTGTTTCCTTAACACAATCCATACAAAATAATCTGCTATTCTTTTTCCTTGAGGTCATTTTCACTTTGCTCCTTTTCATCCCTTCTTTTTGGCATTTTACTCATTTTTCCATTATAGGCCTGCATTCATCTCAATAAAGAGGTTAGGATCCCAATTGCTTGTCATTAATCATCCAAAACCCACAAGGGAGTCCTAGATGCACTTTCAGTATGTCCTGTTAGGTACCTCTACTGACTTGTGGTTGAAAATGGTTTCCATTCACAACCGACTGCACATGAACCTATCGGGTCACACACTTAAGGAGTTGGAATATCGAAAATCTTGGCTAGATGATTGTCTCTAGTGCAAGTGGGAGATTGTTGGTGATGTGCCCAAGAGGCAATCATAACAATTCAGGTTAAGGCCTATTGGATATTTGATCCATAAGCAATTAGGGTACTAATGGGCCTGCAACCTAAAATCCCATTAGCACGCCTATAAATATGAGGGGTAGGGTTAGGGGCTAATCATCCTACCACATGACAGGCCTAGCCGCCACCCCTCAAAAGCCTCACACCGAGACCCTTGCCGCACGCGCGGTGCTAGCACACCGGCGCACGGCGTTCCTCTCCGTACGTGTGGACTTCGTGGAGGCGCTGCTGCTACTGCTGCACTGATCGGCTACGACGATCGTGATCATCTACCTGCTGCTGTGACGAGGACGAGGAGGAGACGAACGAGATCGTCTACTTCCCCTACCCCGACGCACATCTACGTTTTGTTGCAATGCACGTCTAGTGGTAATGATCTATGATCTCTGTACTCGCATGTTTCCTGGGTGATGCGGTAGAGTTGCTAGAGTAGCGTACCGCCAATTTCCTAACAGAAATAACATAGAGTTCAGATGTACATAAGTGGCAACTTCAGTTGCCAGATGTTCAGAAAGCAAAATTATATATAAAAGATCCCAACAAAACTACAACAGGTTGATTACAACCCATCATGTGCATCATCGACCCCCCCCCCCCCCCCCCAAGGAGTCCACTGCCCTTGGCCAGGTAGAAACAATCAATCTCTTCCTTGGCTAGCCTCGCTACCTCTTCTGGTGTTCTCTCTTTTCCTTCAAAGATCCTCCGATTTTGTTCCTTTCAAATATTCTACCATGTATACAGCAAAATACCCATCCTCTTGGCTTTTTGTTCCTAGAGTATTCTGTGTAGCGCTACAGTCGTCTATTCATGCACCTTTGTCACCTCTTGCCCCACCTCACTTCGTTCTCCTTGCCCTATCAGCCAAGCTTCTACAGTGCTCATTGTCTCCTTCGCAAAAATGCAACCCATCAGCAGATGGAGAACCGTCTCAATTTCCTGTAGGCAATGTGGGCAAATAATATTACTTTTGCAGCCTCTTCTTTTCAAGTTGTCAGCTGTGAGCAATTTTTCATGCATCACCGTCCATCCGAAAAGGATCACTTTCGGTTCAGCTGCTGCTTTCCATAGTGTTTTAGAATCAAAAGGTTTGGTCACCGCACATAATTGTGCCTCATATGTTGATTTTGCTGTGTATATGCCATTGTTGGTCCACTTCCATCTAATTTCATATGTCGCCCCTTTTGTGAGGTCAACTCCCTGTAATGTTTGCCAGAGTAGCACAAGTTCTCTTATCTGTTGCTCACACGAGATGTTTTGTAGTGCCTTCATCCAATTGTTGTCCTCAATTCCTTGGCCACTTTCCTGTTTTTAAATTTTACAAGCGTGTACAGAGATGGCAGTAAGTCTTTAAAAGGTGCAACAGTCCTCCAGTTATCTTGCCAGAATCTTGCTTTTTTACCATCTCCAATTTTTATCTCTACAGATGCAAGGAAGAGGGCTTCATCTCTTTGGTTGCAAGGGAGTTGCATCCTTTCCCAAGGCTTGTTCAGATTATTCCAAGACTGCCAGATCCAAGACACCCTCAATGCTGATCCTAACCGTTGTAGGTCTAAAATTCCGAGTCCCCCTAAGTTCTTTGGATGACAAACCATGTGCCAACTAGGTTCACACTCCTGCTTCCCGGTTTATCTCTGATTCCAGATCATGAAAATTGTCTTCTTATTTTGTCTATCTTCTTGATGATCCACACAGGCAATACTAGAACTGTTGCGTGATAGACCACAATCGATGACAACACAGATTTTGCGAGAGTTAATCTCCCTGCTTTGGTCAGTAGTTTTCCTTTCCGCATTTGGAGTTTATTTCCCACTTTATCAATAAGGGGTTGGTATTCCTGTTTCCTGATCCTCTTTGTATTTATTGGAAGTCCTAAGTAGTTACATGGGAATGTGAATACTTTGCCCGGGAAAATGTTAAGTGTTTGTTGTAGGTTTTCCTCGGAAATGTTTATGGGGGTAGATCTCGATCTTTTCCATATTCACCATCAACCGAGATGCTCTTCCAAAGACACTGACTATATCTCGCGGTGTTCTTATTTCTGATTCATTTGAGGTTATAATAATTGCAGTGTCATCTGCATATAAGGACAATGTTCCTTCACTGGTGCTTTTTGTGATGTTGCTGAAAATCTTTTCCTCCACTGCTTTCTGGAAGATCTTTTGTAATGGGTCTATTGCTAGTATGAAGAGCAGGGGGGAGAGTGAATCCCCTTGCTCCAGCCCCCTTCTGTGTATTATTGGGTCTCCTGGTTTTCTGTTTAGCAATAGCATCGTTGACGTCGTCGATAATGCTATAGATATCCATTCTCTCCATTTAGGTGCAAAACCAAGAGCTTGCAAGATATCCAGCAGGAAACCCCAGCTGACAGAGTCAAACACTTTCTTAATATCTAACTTTATGAACATGTTTCTTCTTGGCGTGCAGTTCTTTAATCAAGTTCTTCATGAATAGATAATTATCATGAATTCGATGTTTCTTAACAAAAGCACCCTGTTTTATCGAGACTAGGTCCTCCAATTTCTTTGCCAGCCTGTTTGCTAGTATTTTGGTGAAAATCTTTGCTACACTGTGAATGAGACTGATTGGCCTATAGTCTGTAATCTTTGAGGAGTTTTCTTTCTTAGGAATAAGTACCAAGTGTGTTGTATTCAGGAGGTTGAAGCCCTTTCCTTTGAGTTGAGACAGCTGGTGGAAAACATGTATTAGGTCTTCTTTGATCATCTCCCAACATTTGAGGAAAAAGAGACCCGTGAAGCCATATGGCCCTGGGCCCTTCTCTTTAGGCATTCCTTTCACAGCTGTAAACACTTATTCCTAACTTATGTCATCTTCAAGGTCATTAAGGTCTCTCATATCATACCTGAGGTTATCCCAGTTTATAGTAACCAATCTCTCTTCAGTCGTTCCCATATAATGGCTAAAGTGTCTGTGTATCGCCTCTTCTTTATCTTCATGCGCTGAGGGTACTGGATCTTGCGTTTCCAAGATGTGAATGTAGTTCTTTTTTTTTCACCCATTTGCTCTAAGGTGAAAGAGTTTTGTGTTTGCATCTGCTATTCTTATGTTAGTGAGTCTTGCTCGTTGCCTTGCTTTGATTTTGTCAATGGCCAGAAGTCCCATCAGCTTTTCCTTCACCCATTGTTTAAAATTATGCTCTTCATGTGTGAGTACACGCTGCTCCTCTGCAGATTCCATCATGCAAGAAATTTCTTTCGCAATGGCCAATTGTAGTTTCACATTTCCTATTATGGTTTTCTCCCAGAGTTTGAGTGCTTTGGCTGTTCTTGTCAATTTAGTATGGAGTTTTCGCATAGCATTCTCTGAATATACTGGTTTTTGCCATGCTTCCTTCACTTCCTCAATAAATCCTGGGACATTTACCCAATAGGTTTCGAACCTGAACACCTTCGATCTGACCACGTTTGTGTCCCCTTGTATCAGTAGTGGTGCGTGGTCAGATATCAAGGAGGGGAGGGCGTGGATACTTGCAGTTGGAAATAAATCTTCCCTTTCTATCATGGAGAAGGATCGGTCGATTCTCGTCATTGTTGGGTCACTTTATCCATTTGTCCACGTATATTTTCTTCCACTCAGGTGTAGCTCCCTTAGCTGAAGTAAATTAATGATGCTTCTGAAGGCACCCATGATACCTCTATCTAGCATCCCCTTATTCTTATCTTCGGCCTTGTAAATCATATTGAAATCTCTTACAATTAACCACCTATCTCCACAATGGTTCGGTATGTTTTGCAACTCTTCCAGGAATTCAATCTTTTCTGACCTGGCCTATGGTTCGTATACTGTTGTCAGTTGCCATTCCACTTGTTCTTCTAACATGGGTATAACCACTGACAAAGTACTCTTGGTACGCATAGAGCACATGATTTTGAAGTAGCTGTCATTAACTGCCATGAGGATCCCTCCT
Source organism: Tuctoria greenei (assembly GCA_036927565.1). NCBI lineage: Eukaryota > Viridiplantae > Streptophyta > Magnoliopsida > Poales > Poaceae > Tuctoria > Tuctoria greenei. The sequence continues at coordinate 127,884,937 of JAYESD010000007.1, read as the reverse complement.
CTGGTACTTTCAGCCGGGATATAAGAATAATTCTAGGCAAAGCTTGACCCTAGCATCTGGTATATAATCCTGTCATCAACCTCTGCCAATTTTGTTTCTTGCAGACAAATGATAGTAGCTCTCACTAAAGACATCAGATCCTTCACAGCATGTCTTCTAACCAGAGCGTTGAGTCCTCTGACGTTCTAGTTCAACAGGTTTACATTTCGTTGTGCCATTGATAGGTGGTGGAACACAACTTACACAGGACAACATTGCACACAAGACAACTTACAACGATGACAATGTTCAGGTCCCCATAGGCTAGCTTTTTATCAAACATACCACAACTCTGACATACGAGAACGATGCCAAGCAAACATACACATATAGGAAACATGATAAAGGCTAACATACTGCCATGGTCTGATCCATCTTGATCTTCCATCTCTTCAGGATCCAGCCACTGCAACGGGCCTCTTAGTCTTGGCTTCATCTCTCCTCCCCTGCAACAGTTCTCTCATAGCATGCATCATTTGCCTAGACAGCGGGGCCTTGAGACAATTGAGGAATTTGGTCTTCGCTTCAGCAGTCACCTTGCCACCTGTGGGCACGAAACCTAGTTTCTTAATAAGCACTTCTCTAGCCATCTCTTCCATGGTCTTATTGCCAATAATCTTCTTCTTTGATGCAATTCGGTTGCTTCTTCCAGTATCATCTATTTCCCCTTTGCTCCTTTGTCTTTTTGTTCTTGTTATCACTGGTGCCCTTAGCAGAGGTTCAGGTACTTTGGCTAAAATCATAACCAGAAAGTCTTGTTTTTCTCTGGGGCCTCCTTCCTCTATCCTATTTGTCTCCATATCTTGTGCTATCACAGTTTCTTCCTGTGTTCGAATAGTGCCAGGTGTAGGAGCCTCCAAGGTGGTGTATGTCACACCCGGTTTTATTAAGCATAAAACCAGCTGCAAAATACATGTATACCAGGATCAGTTTCACCATACATGTACGACAAGTAGTGATAAACAGTTCTATATCGCATGAAAACAACATTTATACCTTTCAAAAGAGTTTTGAATAGTAGCAGAAGAGAAAAAACTCTATAGCAACCACAGGCAAATCGACTAGCAGCAACGCGACCTTCTACACACCGTCTTCAATAGAAACTTGCCTTCGTTGAATCTTCTCTTCACTGAGCAGCATTTATATATAAAAAAAAGTACGACAAAGCAAGTGTGAGTACCATCCCGTGGTACTCAGCAAGTGTGGGAAATAAATGACATGAAGGCCAACCAAAAAGAAAGGTTGATGGGGCTTAAGCACTAAGCACTAAAACTATCCTTAGCTTTCATTAGCAACCTACATCTAAGTGAATAATCCCAACCATAACAATGATAATAATGTAATAACACCAATATCATTCCCAAGTATCATCCCAATCATCATCTCAACCATCGTCTAATTAAGAAATCAGCACCAAGCCGCTCTTGTTCGTGAGCATGGCTATCATGACAGTTTCCCAATCTCTGCAGAGAATGTATCCTTTACCCACAAGCCATGATTTCATCCTCTGTTGCCAGGTGGACTGAGTAAACCTCCCTGATGCCAGTGGCGGCCAACCACAATAACACTTCCGTAGGTGTGTGGCCAGGAGATCACTACGAGGTCTTTACAAAGGATTCTCCCGACGCGTACTAGCCCTCTGAGGTTTCACCCCTGTACAAAAGTGTGAGCCACTACACCACGTCTCAACACTCCAGTTGCCCCCTCTTGAGCCATGTGGATCCCAAGGCAGTACACCCTGAACCAATTCCCCGCACTATCCAATCACCAATACTACGCCGGGAGAGGCCTAATTAATCGACCAAGCTGCCCCATACTCAGTCTTGTGGCGATACTATAAAGCTTAGTGGCTTCATCCATAAACCGGTCCTTAGAATCCGGCAAGGTCCAAACTCCAATCCCGAGTCTCGTGCATACTGCACCATACCATTCAAACCAACCTGCCAGATTCCTATCCACTACAATTCATTTTCCATATCTCAATAAATAATCATAAATCATAGGTGATATATATGATCAATTGTTTACCCCATCTATTATGCATGGCTAAGCGTAAGTCAATATTCCAAGTACCACCCTTTCCTTCCCGAGTGACAAGGAATTATATGGAACGGTAAATAGAATAGGATTCACATTAATTAAGCATGCAACTAACTATAATCCTTAAAATAGGCACAATATGGTCAAGGGCACTTGCCTGTTTTTATATAGCTGCTCAGCTCTTCTCGATTGAACTCTCGATCTTCGGAATCTTCGTTTTGCTTCTTCATCGTGATACGAATGCGTATAAACTACCGTCAAATGAACATAAAAACAATCAAGAACCACACATCATACAAATATTATGATTGAATATGTTACGATAATGATTTAAATCAGAGCTATGCATGATTTATTATTTTTCACAGCCAAAGAAATGTATATATCATTTATTTTCTCATTTTTAGTATTTATTTATATAATAAAAACATTATTAATGAATTTTCCATAGTCAAAATATACTTTATATGCGCTTTATAATTTTATTTCAGATTAAATGATTTTACAAATAATTTTCCTACTTTTTCTAAATTTATTCTCCATTTTTATTATTTATTTATAGCTAAAATAATTTTAAATAAACTTTCCATGGTAAAATATATTTTATATGCAATTCCATTATTTTATTGCAGTTTAAAAGATTTTACAAATAATTTACTACCATTTCTATATTTATATTCTCATTTACAAATGTATTCCACTCATTAAATGTATTTTTAATCAATATCTTGCAATTGCATATAAGTTCAGGGGCTGGTAAGAAAGATTCTAAAGGTTTCGATGAAAGTGTACTATTTTCTTTGTTGATTTTTGTAAAGAACGGGGACCTAGATGCAAAAGTACATTTTCCCTTTTCTTTTATGATTTATTTCTCTACACGAAAATGTGTGGACCGAGTCTACTAATGGTATGGACCGAGGAGTGGGCGCGGTCTATGGTTCACCGTGGATCAGGGGCGTACCCTTTGGCTTGATCTAATCTGTACCATTGCCTAGAGATCCGTCGGCTACGAGAGTCCGGCAGAAGGGAGCGACGACCAGCGGCCATAGGCAGCAGTGCCATGGCCGGGCACCCGCCGGAGTTCGCCTAAACGGCGTTGCGGTGGCCTGTACTAACACAGGAATTGTTGGAAAGGATAGAGGATCGCCAGGGGAACTCACCACGGGTGTTGCGCACGCTTGAATCGACCGGAGGAAGATGCTCGATGGTGACGTCCGACAGTTCGGCTTCGGTGCCGTCGAGGGGGACCCTGGGCAACAGAAATTCGGTGCAGAGGTTCCCTTTAGGGGCGGCGTGGCGGTGCCTACCCCATAGGGTCGTCGAGGAGGACCGGTAGGGCGTATCCCCGCGGGGTGTCGAGCTCGGACATGGCGGAATCCATGGTGGCGGGCATGGTCAGGGTTTTGGCATGGGGAAAGGGAAAACGAGGCGCGCGGCAGGGAATTTATAGGGGATGCGATTCCACTTTGGAAGGAATTGACAAAGAAGACGAGATTTGCGGCGTGGTGGACGGGCGCAGCGAGCATCGCGCGGGCGTGCGCGCATGAGGAAAGTGGAGTCGTGAGGAAGGGGATGACGCGTGGGGCCCACGTGCAAGATAGAGAGGAGGAGGAGGAAAGGGCTCGGTTGAATGGGGCTGGACGCGCTCGTGCGAGCGGTGGCGGCGGCATCGGGGCGGGCATGCGGCTAGGTTTTGGCAGGGAGGCAACCTCCGTGAGTGGGCCTTGGGCCAATGCAAGTGGAGTTTTTTTTTCTTTTCTTGTTCAATTGATTTTTTTCTTTTAGGGTCTTACAGTGTAGCCCCCCTCTTGTTGTTGCCCTTCCACTGTTCCGGCTTGTGTCATCTTCACATATGTCTTCTGTCCCGTGCTCTTGCTCTTGAGCTTAGGGCTGCTCCGAGTAGGCTGAAGCACCAAGTCAGCATCAGTAGTTTTTTTTTGTTGGCTGCTTTGATTATGGATTGTGCAAAATGAACTCAGACAGTGGCTTCGTAATTGCTTGCCTCAGTGATGTTATGGGATTTTTAGCTAAGTGCTATTCCTGTATCAGTTCAATTGCTTGCTCCTGCAGGTTAGTTATGTTGTCTTTAACGTGGGTCTGCTCTGCAGCTTCCTTCTCCTGCACTTGCCTGTTTGGATTGCCATTCATCATTCCATTTTGGGATAGCTTATCATCATGTCCCTCAGATTGCTTTGTCACCTCCGCATCAATGGGCTCTTTAGAGATTTGTTGTTCCTTGTGCAGCTCCTTCAACTGTGATTCTAGCTCCTTGGAACCAGTCAAGGCCGTACTATGTTTCCGGTAGGGTATTCCCAACTGTGCTTGATTTGTTTCAATAGTATCCTGTGGGACAATAAGGATAGCATCAGAAGTTTGATCCTTGGGCCATGCCCTGTTACAGAATTGTTCCTTCTTCATGTAAACACTTTGATCTTTCTTCATCATTTTGGGAGACCACAAGCTTCTTATTGCTTTCCTTTCCCCTGGTGGCCTGTTGAATCTGGACGGATGAGGGGAGAGGTTGTGTCCCCTTGAATGACGTATGATAGAAGGTCCACCTCTAAACCACCTGCTTTGCCTGTCTCTGTCCATCATTGTGTTCTTGGCTCTGGCCCTATTGTCAGTCCATTGAGGCACTCGTCCCATAAAATTTTATGACCTAGGGTATCTCCCTTCTCTATCCTCAACGTCATCTTCATGAGAGTGGCGTCGGGATTCTCTGATTGGCTGACAATACATTTCTTGCTAAATAATTACATCTTCATCTAAATCACCATCCGGCCTCCCGAATTGCCAAGTTAACTGCCTAAAGTGAACTTTCCCATCAATGTTTGATTCTGCAGCAGGGTAGTGATAAAAGCATAGTTCTTCTACTGAGTCAATATGAATCAATACTCTTAATACATTGTCTCTCTGCGAGCCCATGGGCCTAGTGAAGTGTAGCTCAGCATCTACTTTGGGGATTCTTGGTTGATCTCGGTTCAACCTGAGAAAAAGAAAAGAAAATAAATAAGTAACGGTAAAAGAAAAGGAGAAAAGGGGATTTGACCCGGTAACCAATGTTACCGGGAATCTCTCCCGTGATGGATGCCACGATTGGAGGCGTTTCTCCAACAACCGACTCGGCTCGTCCCCCTGCAGTCTTGCTCTATATAAACACGATTAAGGGTAGAAATGAGTTAACCTCACGGTTAGCAACTTCCTAATACCGAGCACGAAAATCACCGATCAAAAGGAGAGCAAGAGCTGCGGGAAGGACAGAGCCTTCCTCGTGGTCTTCAATCTGCAAGAAGACACTAATGGCTGCCAACGGATCTTCATCCTGTAAGTTATGCTAATCCATCCTCTAATCATGTTTATTATGTTCACTAGTGCACAAACAGTGATTAGAAATCATGATTAAGTTGAATCCCTAAAGTTTACTTTCTAACATTGGCATCAGAGCAATCCTAGTCATTTTTTGTGCCTATTTGTGTTGGATTAGACTCTGGTTAGGTTTGATTAAGGCAAGATTAAGCAGAATCCCCAAAATCCCCAAATTCCGAAACCCTAACACCCCAAAATTGAAGCCCCAAATTCGGATTAATGTTGAAAGTAAAGAAGAAGGAACTTATCTGATGTTTAAGGCATCCGAAAATGGCCGACCGAGCAGCACCGCCCGCACGACCTCGCGCTGGCCGCGTCACACGGCGCCGTGCGCCTGTGCGCGCTTGCGCTACGTGGACCAGGGGTGGGGCACGACCGCGCCACGACGGGCGGGGACGCCGCCTCCCGAGCGGTCGCCTGTGCCGCTGGCGTGCGCGCGCGCATCTGGGTGCCGCCATACGCCGCACGCCGGCCCCCGAGCACTGGCCGCGGGCAGGCCTGCCTCTGCGCGCACCGCGCGTGCTGGACAGCCGCGCCGAAGGCCGGCCGGGCGCTGGCTTGGCCGCCGACGCCGCCGGCAGGAGCTCCGTCGCCCTGATCCGATTTTTCTGGGGGAGAAAATGAAAAAAGACCTAGGGTTTACAGGCCACTGGTGTTTTTGTTTACCCATTGGTGATTTTTGGCCATCGGATTTTGATGGATGGCTGTGATGAAGCGGCGCCGAATGGGCTTTTGGGCCGCACGCAAGAGAGGGGAGGGGAAGCAAAATGAGTTGTATTCTCTTTTGGGCTTCGGCCCAGGTTTGCTCAACCCAGCAGAGAATGTTTTTCCTTTTTATTTTGCTGCTGGACTGGGCCGATTTTGTTTGGGCTGACCGTGGGAATTTGGGCCCTTGATTGTTTAGATAACTTTTGGGTGTTTCCTATTTAAATCAGTAAAGATTATGCTTTAATTATGTTTATGTACTGTTTTAAATAGAAATTATTTGTGCCCATGATATTCAGCATATTAATGATCCCAAATTAAATTTGAACCAACGGGATAATTTAATTTGGATGATTTAATATGATAATGATGATTTAATCATTGGGAACAACTGTTGTGTAATCAGCTATTTTGTGCAAGCATGCAATCTTCACATCACAACCGTTTCCTACCAATCCAAAGGTGTTGCACTTTTAACACTTAAATCCTCCCACCTGGTGCTGCTGACAATATGCAAAAAGAACCCTGAATGCAGCCACCTTTGGATTGATAGGGAACGGTTAAGATGTGGAGATTGCATGCTTGCACAAAACAACAGATTGCATAGCAGTTGTCCCCTTAATCATTTTAAGCATCAATAATGATGACTTACGTTTAATACTAAGGATTGATGCTTAATTTGATAATGATGGCTTCAAAATTAATTCTGACCAACGTTGATTTAATTTTGAGTCATGTACTTATGTTCAATTATGTTATGCAATTTTATGCAATTCCAAGGCTCCGAGAAGATTTATGCTCATGAGCTTTTTGCAAAGTTTCTTGAGAAATACACTATGGATGGGAATGTGAGTAGCCACATATTAAGGAAGGTGCATGCATCTTCATAACTTTTCTTTGAAATGTGAATTAAGTGAGAACCTTCTCATCATTATGATATTGGAATCTCTTCCAAGTGAGTTTGATCAATTTAAGATCAACTACAACTCACTGAAGGAAAAATGGTCTCTTGCTGAGATAACTCCTAGAGTTGTTCAGGAAGAAGAAAGAATACTTAAACAGGTTCAAGACCAAGCTCATTATGCTAATTCTTCCAAGAGGAAGAGAGAGTGGAATGGTCCTGGCCCCTCAAAAGCTCATAAGATGCTTTTTAAGAATCAGTCTCCTCAAAAAGGCAAAGGTCCTAGCACTTCCGCTGCGCCTGGCACTTCTAATGCACCTAGGACTTTTGCACCTAAAGGAGAAGTTGTGTGCAAGCACTGCAAGGATAAGGGACATTTCAGAAAGGATTGCCCTTATTTTCTGAAATGGCTAATGAAGAGAGGTAATGATGAAATTAAGTTTATTGATGAATCTCTTTATGTTGATTTTTCAAGAAATACATGGTGGATTGACTCAGGTGCAACTGTTCATGTTGCAAATTCTATGCAGGGCTTCCGTACAACCCAAGACCTTCAGGACAGGGGAAGAGGCCTTAAAGTTGCTAATAGAAAAGAAGCGAAGGTTCAAGCTGTGGGGTCTCTCACATTAAAGCTGCATTCAGGACATCCGCTTAGATTGAATAATGTTCTTTATGTTCCTTCCTTGAGTAGGAATCTCATTTCAGTTTCATGTTTAGATGATGGCAATTATGCTTGCTTATTTGGTAATGGACAATGTAGTTTGATGATTTGTAATAAAAATGTTGGCCTCGCCTTCCGACGAGGAAAGTTATATATGTTATCTCTACATGATTCTGTTATGCACATAAATGATGATTATGGTGATGATGATTTGAAGTGCTGCACTAAAAAGAAGTGGAAAGGCGTTAGTACCTCATAGAAATTGTGGCACCGTCGCCTTTGCCACATTTCGAGGGGGAGAATCGAATGATTAATTAAAAATGACACGCTTCTTCCACTTGACTTTTCAGACGCTGATTATTGCATTGATTGCATTAAAGGAAAATACATCAAGACAATAAAGAAGGGAGCGACAAGAGCCACTAAGGTCTTAGAGCTCATTCATACTGACATATGCGGGCCTTTTAACGTTAAATACATAGATGGTTTTGATTCATTCATAACCTTCACGGATGATTTTTCCCGCTATGGATATATTTATCCCATACATGATCGATCGGAGGCTTTGAACAAATTTAAAGTTTTTAAAGCCGAAGTTGAGAATCAACTTAACGAAAAGATCAAAGTAGTACGATCTGATCGCGCGGGAGAATATTACGGAAAACAAGCTCCTTATGGGCAAATTCCAGGACCATTTGCAAGGTTTCTAGCTGAAAATGGAATTGTTGCTCAATACTCAATGCCTGGTGAACCTCAGCAAAACGGCGTGGCCGAGCGATGCAATCGCACACTAATGGATATGGTGCGAAGCATGCTTAGTCACGCAAGTTTACCAGTAAGCCTATGGATGGAGGCTTTAAAGACAGCTACACACGTACTTAATATTACTCCAACTAAAGCAGCACCGAACACACCTTACGAGATGTGGACGGTAAAGAAACCCAGCTTGAATTATTTACGTGTGTGGGGTTGTACTGCAGAAGCTAAAGTGTTCAATCCACAACTTAAGAAATTAGACCCAAAGGCAGTCAGCTGTTTCTTTATTGGGTACCCTCAACGGGGAAAGGGATATCGCTTTTACTGTCCAAATCATGTGACGAAATTTGTAGAGACAAGACAAGCGATATTTTTTGTGGATGATGTCACGGAAGTGAGAAAGATTGATCTTGAGGAGAAACGGGTTTACGTACCATCCCCGAATATCCAAGAGTTCATCTTTCCATTTAAAAATGTTGTCGTGACATCGGATCCTCCTCTTGTTCATTCTGAAAATAATGAAAATGTTGCTACAAATGAAAATGAGGAAGTGAACGAGAATCCGGAACCGGAGATTGATCTTCCACCAGCCCATCCGTTGCGTAGATCGCAACGTGAAAGAAGAAATCCCATACCAGATGACTATGTCACCTACATGACTGATGATGTAAGTGACATGGGTAAAGTGGAAGAGCCTTCTTCTTATAAAGAAGCTATGAAAAGTGAAAACTCATCTAAATGGCTTATGGCTATGGATGACGAATTAAAGTCAATGGGCACTAATGATGTTTGGGACTTAGTAGAAATTCCTGAAGGAGCTAAAAGAGTTGGATGCAAATGGGTTTACAAAACCAAATATGACTCTAAAGGGAATATCGAAAGGTTCAAAGCAAGACTAGTGGCTAAAGGGTTTACACAACGAGAAGGAATCGATTATAACGAAACCTTTTCTCCAGTGTCAACCAAAGATTCGTTCAGAATCGTGATGGCATTGATAGCTCATTACGATTTAGAGCTGCACCAAATGGATGTTAAAACTACATTCTTAAATGGTGATTTAAATGAGGATGTATATATGGCACAACCGGAAGGTTTTGTCGTTGAAGGAAAAGAACATATGGCATGTCGTCTGAAGAAATCCATTTATGGCTTGAAGCAAGCCTCGAGACAATGGTACTTAAAGTTCAATAAAGTGATTCAAACTTTTGATTTTACGGAAAATGCTGTGGACAACTGCGTATACATAAAATTTAAGGGCAGTAAGTTCACAATTTTGGTCCTATATGTGGATGACATACTTTTGGCTTGTAGCGATAAGGACATGTTACATGAGACCAAAAGCTTTCTGTCATCAAACTTTGATATGAAGGATCTCGGTGAAGCCTCTTACGTTCTAGGCATTGAAATTCACCGAGATAGGTCCAAGTACACATTAGGACTATCACAAAAGGCATACTTTGAGAGAGTACTGAAGAAATTCAATATGCATAAGTGCTCTCCCACACCTGCTCCAATAGTTAAGGGCGATAAATTTGGGACATTTCAATGTCCAAGGAACCAAATTGAATATGTCCGGATGAAGTCGGTTCCATATGCTTCAGCTGTCGGAAGCATTATGTACGCTCAAGTTTGTACGTGTGACGCTCAGGTCCGAAAGTGAACCAAGCTAACGCATATGTGTGCCCAGGATGTTCAACACACATACACGAGTGCAATCACAAAAGAGTATACAGAAAATTACCACAGAACAAGATTAATTATCAAATTTTATTACACAAACCATATTATCCTCGAATACAAGCTCTAATGAATATTAATGACAAGTTCAACTAATGCAGCGGAAATAAACTAATTAAGCAACTAAGCAACTAAGCAAAAGGGATAGCGCAACTCCATGCAACACCACAGGCAAAGTTGACGGGAGACACGGCCTAGAACTCCGCATTATCGCCATTAAACTCACAATCCTGACCTGCAACTGTTGGGGGGATTGCAAGAGTGAGTACATGTCGTACTCAACAAGTGTGTAAGGTATGACATGTGGCTGATTCAAATGACGACAATAATAATGGCTAAGTGCTGAAAAGTACAGTAAAACCATTTGGAAAAGCAATGTATCATATTTATGTGAAGTAAACCCATCATAAACCATGTAACCATCATAATACCAGTCCATAATTTACCATTGCCAATAACCATAATCAATGTCATAAACCATGATTCCATCCCATAACCATAACCATAACCATAATATCAACCATAACCATTACCAAACCATAACCATCCCAAATCCCAAATTTCCCTCTAATCGTGTAGGTCATCCAGGCGCTCATAACCGGGAGCACGGCTATCATGATTGTTTAATTTAGACTCTGCGGAGTTTGTACCTCTTTACCCACGTGTTTGTGATTTCATCACCCGTCGGCAACTAAAGAACTTCCCTCATGCCAATTGCACTTCCTTTGGTGTATGGCCAAGAGATCACAAAATAGCCTTTACAAAGGGATTACTAGCCTATTTAGACCCCACTGAGGTTTCACCGGTGGCGATGTCTCCCGCAGAGCACATCTTCAACCAAGGGCCCCCTCTTGAGCCATTCGGATCCCAGGGTAGTCCCGCCAATCATCAACAAACCCAATCCGACTACCCCTTCCCTGAGCATCCACAATGGTCCAAACATCACTAGCAAAGCCCTAATTAATCAGCTACGCCGCACCCATACTTGGCCTCGTGGTGGCACTGTAGTCCTGGCCTATTCTCGCACGAACCGGTCATTAGATCTAAAGCAAGCAAACCACCATAACATCCAACCCATCCACATACCAGGCTTGCTTAGATCACCCATCGTATTGACCAGTTCACATTAACCAGAATATCATTAATGCATAATTAAATGTGTAGTGTTGTTTGCCATCCCAATTAATTAAGCGAAGCAAAAAGGTAAAAGCCCTTCCCGACTCTCTACCATATATTCCAGGTGACAAGGGTGGTTAAACAAATCTAGTAAACTTCCTACCATAGGATTCCCATCAAATTGACACAAGCATGAAGTTTGCAAACAAAACATTTATTTTAAAAACAGGATCAATATGCTTCAAGGACACTTGCCTTGCTCTGGCGGATAGGGTTGCTCAAGCGCTTCGAAGTCTTGGTTCTGGAAATCCTCGTAAACGACCTCTTGAGCACTCCCCTCTACTCGTGATCACACATACAAGAATATACATACAAATCAACATGATGCACACACATTAATCAACATGCGATGATATGCATGCATGCAAAGTACAATAATTGATTAACTACGGTTGTTTATTAATTAGATGCAACTAGTTCATACGTGTTCATATGAGTTTACGGGGGTTTTAGCAAGGATTAATGCTGCTGAAAATAAAAAGGCAATGCAACAAAAATCAATTTACGTCTATTAGATCTAATACCTCGCTAAAATTCGCATTGGAAAAATGAATCCTACCGTAGATGTGTCGGCTTCGAAGATCGCGAGGGCGAAGGCGACGCGTAGACGAAGCGGATGGCGCAAGGGTCCTCCGGTGGCACGATGACGGCGACGACGGTCTCCGGCGGATGACAGCACCCTCCTCTTTTTCTTCCTCTTCCTCCTCTTTTTTCCTCTCTTTTCTTCCCTGGCGGCGCCTCTATTCTTCTCTATTTTTCCCTACCGGCGGCTAGGGTTTTCTGGTTGTCTGTCGTCAAGAAAATACGAAGCCTCGGTCCCTTTATAGCCGACTGGGCAAGGGACGCGTGAGGCAGGCGCTAGGGCTGGCGTTGGGAACGCACGGCGCGCTAGGGCGTCGGGGTGGGCCAGGCGCGTGCGGGAGGCGCGCGTTCGGGTCAACGCGCGGGCGGCGCGGTGCAAGGCCGGGAGTGGTGCAGGGCAGGCCCGGGTCCGCGGTGCGGGGCCCAGGCGGCCAGTGCGCGGGGGCGCGTGCGGGAGGCGCTCGCTGGCTGGGCCGTTTGGCCTGGCCGGCGGTTGTTTTTGTTTTTTTTCTCTTTTTTTATAAATATATTATTATTTATTTATTCTTTATATTATTTATTTTTTTATATATAATTATTATATATATTTTATATATATATATTTATATTTTTTTATTATTATTACATATTTTATTATTTATACTATTTTTTATATATAAGATTATTATATATATTATTTATTTATTTATATTATATATATTATTACTATTATTTTTTTATACTTATTCCCTAATACAAGTTTTACGCTATTATTTTCCTTTTCTTCTTTTGCTACTCATATTTGTATATGTATATTTTATGCTTTATTATTTTTCTTTTATTCTATTAATATTTAATGCATGAACATGTATGCAATGCATGATGCGAAAATTGAGGGTGTTACAAACCTACCCCCCTTAAAGGGAATCTCGCCCTCGAGATTCGACAGCGTGGAGAAAAGATGTGGGAATTCTGCCTTCAGGTCTTTTTCACGTTCCCACGTAGCTTCGGCTTGTGTATGGTGTTTCCATTGCACTTTGTACCAACAGATCCTCTTATTTCTCGTGACCCTTTCCTTCACGTCCAGGATCTTGATAGGTTGCTCGACATAAGACAAATCCTCCTGAAGTTCTAACTCGTCCATCGGCACTTGTTCTTCCGGCACCCTGGGACACTTCTTGAGTTGAGACACGTGAAACACGTTGTGTACATCGGAGAGATACGCCGGTAGCTCAAGTCGATAAGCTACCTCTCCTCGCTTGCCCAGAATCTTAAATGGCCTGATATAGCGAGGTGTCAGTTTTCCTTTGACGTTAAACCGTTGTTGACCTCGAATAGGTGACACCTTTAGGTATACAAACTCTCCAACTTCGAAAGTCAGACTCCTTCGCCTATTATCCGCATAACCCTTCTGTCGGGACTGGGAAGCCCTTAGGTTTTCCCGTATTATTTGAACTTGTCTTTCAGCGTCTTGTAACACATCTGGACCAAATACTTGATTCTCTCCTGTCTCATTCCAAAACAAGGGAGTCCTACACTTCCTTCCGTACAATGCTTCATAGGGTGACATTTTCAGACTTGCTTGGTAGCTATTGTTGTACGAGAATTCAGCATACGGCAAACTTTTATCCCAACTTTTCCCATGCTTTAACGCACAAGCTCTTAACATGTCTTCCAAAATTTGGTTGGTCCTCTCGGTTTATCCATCTGTTTGAGGGTGATACGCCGAACTGAAGTTCAACCTTGTTCCCATTGCTTCATGCAATTTCTGCCAAAATCTAGAGGTAAACTGAGAACCTCTATCCGAGTCTTCTTTGGTACTCCATGTCGGCACACAATATGCTCCATATACAATTCTGCTAGCTTTGTGGTGGTATATGTGGTCTTGATAGGGATGAAGTGAGCTGATTTTGTCAACCGATCCACAATAACCCATATTAAATCATAGCCAGACTGAGTTCGCGGTAATCCAACTATAAAGTCCATACCAATCTCTTCCCACTTCCACTCCGGGATCTTCAATGGTTGTAACAATCCGGCTGGCCTTTGATGTTCAGCTTTAACTCGTCGGCACACATCAGAAAGTGCAACATATTCGACTATGTCCTTTTTCATGTTGGCCCACCAATAACATGTCTTCAAGTCTTTGTACATCTTGGTACACCCGGGATTAATTGAGTACGGTGAGTCATGTGCCTCCTTTAATATTGTCTCCCGAATATGCCTCACATTAGGCACAATGATTCTCTTTCCGAGCCATAAGGTACCATATTCGTCTTCATCAAATCTGAATTCTCTCCCTTCTTCGATCTTTCCTTGATTTCCTTGATCTCCTCATCCATGGTTTGTGCATCTCGAATTTCTTGCTCCAAGGTCGGATTTAACTCCATCATCTCCATCTCATTTACAAACCCAAGGTTCAACCATTCGAACTCCTTACATAACTCGGACGATAACTCTCGAACTGTGAGTTGATGACTTACTCCCTTCCTACTCAATGCATCGGCCACTACGTTGGCTTTTCCCGGGTGATAGTTGATCCCCAAATCATAATCTTTGATGAGCTCCAACCATCTTCGCTGCCTCAAATTAAGATCCGTTTGTGTGAAAATATACTTAAGACTCTTGTGATCCGTATAAATTTCACACCTATGTCCAAGAATATAGTGTCTCCAAATCTTCAATGCATGTACCACAACTGCAAGTTCTAGGTCGTGTGTAGGATAATTCAACTCATGTTTCTTTAGTTGCCTTGATGCATAAGCTACCACTTGGCCTTCTTGCATGAGCACACATCCTAATCCTTGTCTTGATGCATCACAATATATATCAAAACTCTTGCTCACATCCGGCAATACTAGCATCGGCGCGGTTGTCAACCTTTTCTTTAACTCCTCAAAGCTATCCTGACAAGCTTGAGTCCATCAGAATGCCTTCCCTTTCATGAGTAATTCGGTCATAGGCTTGGCTATTTTGGAGAAATCCTTGATGAATCGGCGGTAATATCCAGCCATTCCAAGGAAACTCCAAATTTCCTTAACATTCTGTGGCGGTTCCCACTTAAGCACATCTCTCACCTTCCCTGGGTCAACTGATACTCCTCCTCCGGAAATAATATGGCCTAAGAAAGAAACTTCCCGTAACCAGAATTGACATTTACTGAACTTGGCATACAATTGGTGTTCCCGTAGCTTCTGTAATGTAAGCTTCAAGTGTTCTTCATGTTCTTCCTCGCTTCTAGAGTATATCATAATGTCATCGATGAACACTACAACGAACTTATCCAGATATTCCATGAAGACCTTATTCATGAGATACATAAAGTACGCAGGCGTGTTCGTCAATCAAACGACATGACGGTGTACTCATAAGATCCATATCGTGTCCGAAATGCTGTCTTGGGTATATCCGATGGTCTAATCTTCATTTGGAAGTATCCTGACTGCAAGTCGATCTTGGAGAAAATACAGGCACCCTTCATTTGGTCGAACAAATCCTCTATACGGGGTAGTGAGTACTTGTTCTTAATTGTCACTTCGTTGAGAGACCTATAGTCCACACACATCCTCTGGGTTTCATCCTTCTTATCTACGAAGAGCACTGGGGCTCCCCACGGGGATGAGCTTGGGCGTATAAAACCCTTCTCTAGCTGCTCTTGAATTTGCTTCTTGAGCTCTGCTAATTCCATAGGAGGCATCCTGTACGGCCTCTTAGCTATAGGTGCAGTTCCAGGTGTTAAATAAATAATAAACTCAATGTCTCGATCGGGTGGCATACCTGGCAACTCCTCCGGAAAAACATCCGAAAATTCACACACCACCGGAATCTCCTCAATTGCAGCACCGTCCATATGATTCAGCTGCAATTGCTTCGGTGCGGTTTGAGATGCTTCAAATTCTACGGTGGTCCCTTCCTCATTAGTCAACTTCACCGTCTTTGTGGCACACTCAATAACTCCATTGTGCTTCCTCAACCAGTCCATACCAAGTATAATGTCCAATCCCTGAGAATCCAAAACAATGAGGTTGGCGGAGAAGTCTACCCCCCTTATTCTAAGGCTTACTTTTGGACATACTATATTGGTCCTCATCTCTCCTCCAGGAGACTTAACCAATAGAGTCAACTTCATATGAGAGATAGGCAAATTATACTTGGCAACATACTTTGATGCAATGAATGAATGCGATGCTCCAGAATCAAACAACATAGTCGCGAGGTTGGAGTTGGCGAGAAACATACCAATGACCACGTCATCCGCTTGTTGAGCATCCTCCATAGAGACATGGTTCACGTTGCCACGAGCGAAATTCTGCTGTCCACGGTTCCCTTGTGGTTGTCCTCCATTAGGTCTTGGGTTTTGCCTTGTTGCATTGCTTCCTTGACCAAGGCTTGACTTAGGACATTGATGCGTAAAGTGTCCAGCTTCTCCACAAGTATAGCACTTCTTAACTCCACCAGAATTGTTGGGACGAGCTTGGTTCTGCACATTGGCACCAGGAAAGTTAGCACGAGGTGCATAAGGCATTGGAGGCCTAAGTGCTTGCATAACAGGGCGCTGCTGCACAAACTGAGTTGGGCGTGGTGCAAATCTAGGGCATTGAGCAGGCTCAGAAGAACTGAAGTAAGGCACATTGGGTGGCGCAAAGCGAGGGAGCGCATTACTTCCTTGTTGTTGTCCTTGGTATGACGCCTTCCTCTTGTTGTCTTGCTCCATCTCACGAACCTTGTTCTCCACCACAATTGCTTTGTCCACAAGCTTCTGGAAATTGACATAATCACAGTTGAGCAATTGCACTTGGATCTCATTGTTCAAGCCCCTCATGAACAAGTATTGTTTCCGGCTGTCCCGACTAACATCCTCAGGCGCGTATCTTGAGAGTTGAGTGAATTTATTGGGATATTCACTCACGCTTGATCTTCCTTGCCTTAAATTCTCGAATTCTTGTCTCTTAAAGATCATAACACCTTCCGGCACATAATGAGGACGGAAGTTCTCCTTGAATTCTGCCCAAGTGATCCTCTCTTGATTCTCATGAGCATTGCAATAAGCATCCCACCAATCTGCAGCTGTTCCAACGAGTTGATGAGAAGCAAATAACACCTTCTCCCAGTCACTGCATTGGGCAATAGCTAGCTTCTTCTCCACGGACTTGAGCCAATCATCAGCTTCCATAGGGTCGACAGTTTGAGCAAAGGTTGGCGGCCTAGTCCTCATAAACTCTCCCAATCGGTTATGAGGAGGCGGGGTGGCGGTGGAGGCATGTGGGGCTGATTGTTGATGTTACCAGCCTGTAGCTGTCCCATAGTTTGTATCATGGTCTGCATGAGCTGGTTTTGCATAGCCAAAAGCTGCTCAATGTTGATAGCTCCCTGAGTAGATCCTTGCCCATTGTTGTTCTGAGGCACTCAATTGTTCTCCTCCTCATCATTGCCATCCCTCTGGTTGCGAGTCCTCACCATCTGAAGAAAAGCAATAGGTAAGGATTAGAGAACGCCCCCAACTATATGCATCAAGGGATATGAAACTAAACAGCTAGCTACACTAGCCTAGGTGGACATGGCAATGCTAAAGCATCCCAAAATCCTCTATTAAGCACACAAGCAAGCAATATATATAGCAAACAGCACTCCAAACAAAAACACATCGATTCCTGAGGGCTCCTATGTGCTCTAAAGTGTCCGTTCTATCTAGGGTGCGTCCTACGGTCAACCTGTGGCTCTGATACCAATCTGTGATGCCCGGTTCCGAAAGTGAACCAAGCTAATGCATATGTGTGCCCAGGATGTTCAACACACATACACGAGTGCAATCACAAAAGAGTATACAGAAAATTACCACGGAACAAGATTAATTATCAAATTTTATTACACAAACCATATTATCCTCGAATACAAGCTCTAATGAATATTAATGACAAGTTCAACTAATGCAGCGGAAATAAACTAATTAAGCAACTAAGCAACTAAGCAAAAGGGATAGCGCAGCTCCATGCAACACCACAGGCAAAGTTGACGGGAGACACGGCCTATAACTCCGTATTATCGCCATTAAACTCATAATCCTGACCTGCAACTGTTGAGGGGGATTTCAAGAGTGAGTACATGTCGTACTCAGCAAGTGTGGAAAGTATGACATGTGGCTGATTCAAATGACGACAATAATAATGGCTAAGTGCTGAAAAGTACAGTAAAACCATTTGGAAAAGCAATGTATCATATTTATGTGAAGTAAACCCATCATAAACCATGTAACCATCATAATACCAGTCCATAATTTACCATTGCCAATAACCATAATCAATATCATAAACCATGATTCCATCCCATAACCATAACCATAACCATAATATCAACCGTAACCATTACCAAACTATAACTATCCCAAATCCCAAATTTCCCTCTAATCGTGTAGGTCATCCAGGCGCTCATAACCGGGAGCACGACTATCATGATTGTTTTATTTAGACTCTGCAGAGTTTGTATCTCTTTACCCACGTGTTTGTGATTTCATCACCCGTCGGCGACTAAAGAACCTCCCTCATGCCAATTACACTTCCTTTGGTGTATGGCCAAGAGATCACAAAATAGCCTTTACAAAGGGATTACTAGCCAATTTAGACCCCACTGAGGTTTCACCGGTGGCGATGTCTCTCGCAGAGCACATCTTCAACTAAGGGCCCCCTCTTGAGCCATTCGGATCCCAGGGTAGTCCCGCCAATCATCAACAAACCCAATCCGACTACCCCTTCCCCGAGCATCCACAATGGTCCAAACAACACTAGCAAAGCCCTAATTAATCAGCTACGCCGCACCCATACTTGGCCTCGTGGTGGCACTGTAGTCCTGGCCTATTCTCGCACGAACCGGTCCTTAGATCTAAAGCAAGCAAACCACCATAACATCCAACCCATCCACATACCAGGCTTGCTTAGATCACCCATCGTATTGACCAGTTCACATTAACCAGAATATCATTGATGCATAATTAAATGTGTAGTGTTGTTTGCCATCCCAATTAATTAAGCGAAGCAAAAAGGTAAAAGCCCTTCCCGACTCTCTACCATATATTCCAGGTGACAAGGGTGCTTAAACAAATCTAGTAAACTTCCTACCATAGGATTCCCATCAAATTGACACAAGCATGCAGTTTGCAAACAAAACATTTATTTTAAAAACAAGATCAATATGCTTCAAGGACACTTGCCTTGCTCCGGCGGATAGGGTTGCTCAAGCGCTTCGAAGTCTTGGTTCTGGAAATTCTCCTACACGACCTATTGAGCACTCCCCTCTACTCGTGATCACATATACAAGAATATACATACAAATCAACATGATGCACACACATTAATCAACATGCGATGATATGCATGCATGCAAAGTACAATAATTGATTAACTATGGTTGTTTATTAATTAGATGCAACTAGTTCATACGTGTTCATTTGAGTTTACGGGGGTTTTAGCGAGGATTAATGCTGCTGAAAATAAAAAGGCGATGCAACAAAAATCAATTTACGTCTATTAGATCTAATACGTCGCTAAAATTCGCATCGGAAAAACGAATCCTACCGTAGATGTGATGGCTTCGAAGATCGCGAGGGTGAAGGCGACGCGTAGACGAAGCGGATGGCGCAAGGGTCCTCCGGCGGCACGACGACGGCGACGACGATCTCCGGCGGATGACAGCACCCTCCTCTTTTTCTTCCTCTTCCTCCTCTTTTTTCCTCTCTTTTCTTCCCTAGCGGCGCCTCTGTTCTTCTCTATTTTTCCATACTGGCGGCTAGGGTTTTCTGGTTGTCTGTCGTCAGGAAAATACGAAGCCTCGGTCCCTTTTTATAGACGGCTGGGCACGGGACGCGCGAGGCAGGCGCTAGGGACGGCACTGGGAACGCGCGGCGCGCTATGGCGTCGGGGTGGGCCAGGCACGTGCGAGAGGCGCGCGTTCAGGTCAACGCGCGGGCGGCGCGGTGCGAGGCCGGGAGCGGCGCGGGGCAGGCGCGGGGCCGCGGTGCGGGGCCCAGGCGGCCAGAGCGCGGGGGCGCGCGCGGGAGGCGCTCGCTGGCTGGGCCGTTTGGCCTGGGCGGCGGTTGTTTTTGTTTTTTTCTCTTTTTTTTTATAAATATATTATTATTTATTTATTCTTTATATTATTTATTTTATATATATAATCATTATATATATTATATATATATTTATATATATTTTTTATTATTATTACATATTTTATTATTTATACTATTTTTATATATAAGATTATTATATATATTATTTATTTATTTATATTATATATATTATTACTATTATTTTTTTATACTTATTCCCTAATACAAGTTTTACGCTATTATTTTCCTTTTCTTCTTTTGCTACTCATATTTGTATATGTATATTTTATGCTTTATTATTTTTCTTTTATTCTATTAATATTTAATGCATGAACATGTATGCAATGCATGATGCGAAAATTGAGGGTGTTACAAACCTACCCCCCTTAAAGGGAATCTCGCCCTCGAGATTCGACAGCGTGGAGAAAAGATGTGGGAATTCTGCCTTCAGGTCTTTTTCACGTTCCCACGTAGCTTCGGCTTGTGTATGGTGTTTCCATTGCACTTTGTACCAACAGATCCTCTTATTTCTCGTGACCCTTTCCTTCACGTCCAGGATCTTGATAGGTTGCTCGACATAAGACAAATCCTCCTGAAGTTCTAACTCGTCCATCGGCACTTGTTCTTCCGGCACCCTGGGACACTTCTTGAGTTGAGACACGTGAAACACGTTGTGTACATCGGAGAGATACGCCGGTAGCTCAAGTCGATAAGCTACCTCTCCTCGCTTGCCCAGAATCTTAAATGGCCTGATATAGCGAGGTGTCAGTTTTCCTTTGACGTTAAACCGTTGTTGACCTCGAATAGGTGACACCTTTAGGTATACAAACTCTCCAACTTCGAAAGTCAGACTCCTTCGCCTATTATCCGCATAACCCTTCTGTCGGGACTGGGAAGCCCTTAGGTTGGAGGAGCTATATCGTGGAAAAGCTCCGAGCAAACGGTGACTGCATCGTCAACGATGCAGGCCGAGTTTGTAGCATGTTATGAGGCCACTGGACAGGCTGTATGGCTAAAGAATTTCATTCCCGGGCTCAAAGTGGTAGACAGCATTAACAAGCCACTTGTGATGTACTGCGATAACAAACCTGCAATTCTCTATGCGAGTAACAACAAGTCAAGTGCTGCTGCCAAGCACATTGACATAAAGTATCATGTTGTGAAAGATAGAATCCAGGATCATACAATTAAAGTTGAGCATATCGGTACGACCGATATGCTTGCGGATCCAATGACAAAAGGCTTACCACCCAGCATATTTCGTAAACACGTTGCCGACATGGGATTATTGGAAGCCTTATGATTCTGGAAAGTAGGGACCTTCAAAAGAGCCACTCCCTATAAAGAATAACGTTCTCCATTTGAGATCGGTTGATGCATCATAAGTGTCGAAGTTCTGTGGTTTTGGTTAATCATTTGTAACGCTTCACTTTATGAATCATACTTATTGAGAATGGAGAAATAAAGTTGAACCAAATGATCAAGGGGGAGAATGTTGGTTGATCTCGGTTCAACCTGAGAAAAAGAAAAGAAAATAAATAAGTAACGGTAAAAGAAAAGGGGAAAAGGGGATTTGACCCGATAACCAACGTTACCAGGAATCTCTCCCGTGATGGACGCCACGATCGGAGGCGTTTCTCCAACAACCGACTCCGCTCGTCCCCCTGCAGTCTTGCTCTATATAAACACGATTAAGGGTAGAAACGAGTTAACCTCACGGTTAGCAACTCCCTAATACTGAGCACGGAAATCACCGATCAAAAGGAGAGCAAGAGCTGCGGGAAGGACATAGCCTTCCTCGTGGTCTTCAATCTGCAAGAAGACACTAATGGCTGCCAACGGATCTTCATCCTGTAAGTTATGCTAAT
Organism: Tuctoria greenei; assembly: GCA_036927565.1. NCBI lineage: Eukaryota > Viridiplantae > Streptophyta > Magnoliopsida > Poales > Poaceae > Tuctoria > Tuctoria greenei. The sequence goes on along the minus strand of JAYESD010000007.1, from coordinate 127,863,026 downwards.
CCATCCTCTAATCATGTTTATTATGTTCACTAGGGCACAAATAGTGATTAGGAATCATGATTAAGTTGAATCCCTAAAGTTTACTTTCTAACAGAGATCTCATTGCGATCGAACAAAGTAAGGTAAACAACCTGGGGAATTCTACTGGGCTCTTGACAGAAGGCCCAACAAACATACACCTTCTGTTCTTCTAGACGATGAGTGACAACATCGACGTGATGAACTACACACTGATCACATAGTATTTTGTCAACTATCTCTTGGCACCAAGCAAACTAAGGCAAGCCTTCTATGCTAATTTTAATGAGATATGGCATGCATACTCGTTCTCCAAATCGATCCACATTCCAAGAGTGGAAATTCCAAGTGAAAGGTCCTTCACAGATGTGCCCTCTAGTGAAAACAAGATCTTTGGTTGCCCTTTCTGTAAAAAAGAGAATAAATGGATCTGGAGTGGTGCGAAACACATGAAACTCATCCCTCCTCAACCCAAAGTGGTGAAAGACTACTTCAGCAATGTCTTCCTTTGACAAGAACCTAACGGTCCCTCTTTTGTAACCAGCAAAGCATGATTTTCCAACATATCGCTATGCTGCATCATCTCATCTGATATCCATGCAGTCTTTTCTACAACACGTGGTCTTAAGTGAGGGTTTCCCAGGTAGTCTGAGCCACATTGATGCCTTTCCGTCCTTAGGGTGCGAGGTCGATCTAGGCCATATTCTACCTGGTACAGCCGCTGGTCCTCATCCTGGTGGCGCCGAAAGCCTGCCGATGAACACCCCCTTGACAGCCTCCGCTCCATGGAATTGCCCCTCAGCCAGCAGAAGCGTGAGAGATCTTTTGACTTGGTAGTGTTGGTATTGTGAGCTTGAAATTGTGAATGTGCGACTTGTGCCTCTTCCGCGAGCAGCAAAGAGCTTTGTGCCCACTACCTTTGCACCGCCAGCAGCAAGGGGGTCCCTGCAGTCAACCTTGAAGTGATCTCTCGCCAGACAGTTAAAGCATCAATCCTTCAATTTATCTTTGAATCTCTAGCTTGAATTGCTTGAATGGCTTGCTGGTTGAAGGCAGTTAATGCTTCTCTTCTTTATCCTTCTCCACCAGTACTTTCCTTTTACTATTTGCCAAGGCATGTTGTTAGGTGGATCCTGGAATATATGTTGTGCGACTATCCCAGACGAAGCTTGCTGTGCCGAAAGCTGTTGTTGCTTCTTCAAAGCTTCGCACCTCTCCCAGGCACCACTATTTTCTCTGGCCCCTCCCTGCTTGACACGAAGGAGCTTTTGCTGGTCGCATGTTGGTTGGACTGCTTGACCAAGCATGTACCCAGTGTGGCCGAACAGCAAAGCTGGTGGATCAGAAGTGTCAAAACAAGCAACTTCGACGGTTTGTCCGAACCTGACTCTGCGCTGGCTAAGTTCGGGCGACTTTCGTGCTCCTCTTTCAAGATCTGAAGACGAACCACCCAACAGACCTGATTTTAGCACCTTAGCATAAGATCTGATCGGCTCACCTGGGAGCTTGAGAAAACGCGTTGGGAAGCTTGGACTGAACTTCTCTTCCAGAGATTTGATTGAGGCTTGAGTAGCTCAGGATGCGTCTTGCTTGTTGCTGAAGCTGAAACTACTCAAGATGCAGACTTGCCGCTTCCCTTAGCATATCTGAGCTTGTGTAGGAAGCGCACTCGAAACTTATCGTACTCCTTCGGAAACAATACTCTTTTCTCCAGAAACCCTTTGAGATTGCGAAGAAGGAACCGATATGAAGGGAGAGGAAAGAGCAAATCGGGAATAGAAGGTGGATTTTTGGTGGAAATCTGGATTGAATCGACGAGGAAAAGGAAGCGCCTTCGCTTTGCTAGTTCCGCTTCTCAGTCGACCGTTGGAGGCCATCCTACATCCATTCAATGTCAATTAGTCTTGCCTGCAAGCTTCAGACTTAGGTCTTGTAACAGGCTGAATTTTTTTTGAATAACTTTCAGGGTGACCGGCAGCTGTGGACTGGAGCCCACAGGGCCCACATAGGGTCCACAGCCCTGCTGTTGCAGCAGCCCAGTTGCACCAGGGAGATTGAAGATTTTCTAGAAGATTTATTAGATTAAGGAAAGTTTAAAGAATAAAGGAATTAGAGATTAGGTTGAGTTTAAATTAGGGAGTATTAGATTAAGAGGAGTTTAAATGGAAATAAAGAGTCCTGATCGGTTGGGGGATGTCCCCAACCGATCTGGTTGGGTGCGTGCGGCCAGGGGGCATGCGGCCGGGGGGGGGGGGGTCCTCCCCCTATATAAGCAGCCCCCTCCCTCTTGTAAAATCATCCAGGAAATAAGAATTGCCCCATTAGGGTTGTTCTTCTCCTTGGGTCACCATGGCTTCAAACTCTAACCCTAGCCGTCGTGACATCTCTCCTCCCCCACTGCGGTACGTGCTGCGCAGCAACAGTCAAGCCTCCCTCTTCCTCTCCTCTCCCCTGTGCAGCCCTAGGCGCAGCCAGGGAGGTCCCCTCCACCACGTTTCACAGCAATTTATATCCAGAGACACTGGGGCAGCGACCATGTCCGGCCCTACGGACGATTCTGGGACCTTTACTCTCTAAGATCTGGGCAAGATGATGAGCCAGATGGGACAGATCGACTCCATCAACAAGCATTTGGATCGCCATGACGTGCGCCTTGCACGCATCGAGAAGACCCCGGAGACGGAGAACTCTGAGCAGGAGGATCTGCAGCACACACCGCGAGGCAGCAACGGTCCCCGTGACGTTGGTGGTGACAACGACCACGTCTTCCGGCGCCACCAGGGGCACACTGCTTCTGATAACGGCGGGCTGCGCCGTCACAAGATCAGTTTTCCCAAATACAACGGGGAAACTGATCCTCTGACATGGCTCAACAAGTGCGAAGCATACTTCCGCGGGACACGAACGATGCTTGAAGAAAAGGTGTGGCTCGCGTCTCTCCACCTGGAGGGTTCCACGGCTGACTGGTTCATCGCGATGGAACGTGAGTGCGGCATCGTGTCCTGGGAGCGGTTCGCGGACTTCGTCAACATGCGCTTCGGACCCCCGCTCCGCTCTAACGACCTGACTGAGATTAAAGATCTCCGTTGCACCGGTACGGTTGAGGAGTACCAATGTCAGTTCCTGGTCCTTCTCAACCGTAGCCAAGATCTCAATCAACGACACCAGATCAATCTTTTCATGGCTGGACTAGGCGACCCACTTCGTACTAGTGTGGAACTTCAGTGCCCTACAAACCTGCAGACGGCTATGAGTTTGGCCAGGGCCTTTGAACGACAGTTTGCGGCATCAACAGATAGCGGGGCACTGAAGGGCGCCGCCTCTCAATGCTCTACGCGCCCTTCCCCCGTGTCACACGCCACCACCACAGCTTCTAGTGGTGGTTCTGCTGCACCTGCTCCGACATCTTAAGTGTCGGCATCCTCCCGGCCGCGCTTCAAGCGTCTCACAGCTGATGAGATGGCTGCTAAACGAGCGAGCGGTGAATGCTATCATTGCTCAGAGTGGTACACGCCGGGCCATAAGTGCGCTGATAAGGGAATCTTCCTCCTGGAGCTCGACAACGACGACGACATTGACGCGGCTGTTGTCGACATGGGCATCTCCCTTCATGCCCTGACCGACATCGACCTCGACAACACAATGAAGCTCCAGGTCTACATCCGCGACAAGCTGTTGACCGCATTGGTCTACACTGGCTCAACCCACAACTTCATCAAGGAGCCCCTTGCCCATGAGCTCAACCTGATGGTACAACCGCGACCAAGTGTGGGTGTCAAGATTGCGAATGGTGACACAATCTTCTGTAAAGGAATTTGTCCCCATGTTCCCTTGTCCATTGTAGGAGAGGCCTTTAACGTCAGCTGCTACACCCTTCCCTTGGAGGGCTTCAACCTTGTGTTGGGAGTCCAGTGGTTGCAATTGCTTGGGACAATCAGTTGGAATTTCAACGACCTCACTATGGATTTGCAGCGCTACGACAAGAAGATCCGATGGGAGGGCCTACAAGACCCCTCCAATATCATGGCGCAAGACATGATGAGCGACCCACTGCCTTACACATCCTCATTCTACTCTCCAGTAATGTTACTAAAAAGGTCGATGGTACATGGTGCTCCTACATCGACTACGACGAGCTCCACTCCAGAACTGTCAAGAACAAGTTCCTGCCTACGATGGTCAATGAGCTTCTCGATCAACCTTGCGACAAGAAGACCTTCAGCAAGCTTGAAATTTGGCATGGGTATCATGGAAGACCTGACTATTTTCCTCGCTCTGGAGAGCATCCACCTCAGGACCAACGACGGCGCTACAAGATGACACGCCTTGGACACCTACCGCACCCTCCTGAAAGCTCAGCTCGAGAGCGAGCTGATGTTGGGGAGGGGGGAAATGCTGTGGACTGGAGCCCACAGGGCCCACATAGGGTCCACAGCCCTGCTGTTGCAGCAGCCCAGCTGCACCAGAGAGATTGAAGATTTTCTAGAAGATTTATTAGATTAAGGAAAGTTTAAAGAATAAAGGAATTAGAGATTAGGGTGAGTTTAAATTAGGAAGTATTAGATTGAGAGGAGTTTAAATAGAAATAAAGAGTCCTGATCAGTTGGGGGGGGTCCCCAACTGATCTGGTTGGGTGCGTGCGGCCAGGGGGGGTCCTCCCCCTATATAAGCAGCCCCCTCCCTCTTGTAAAATCATCCAGGAAATAAGAATTGCCCCATTAGGGTTGTTCTTCTCCTTGGGTCACCGTGGATTCAAACCCTAACCCTAGCCGTCGTGGCATCTCTCCTCCCCCACCGTGGTACATGCTGCGCAGCAACAGTCAAGCCTCCCTCTTCCTCTCCTCTCCCTTTGTCACACCTGGTATTAAGAAAACAACCAGATGCTTTCCACATGTATGCCAGGATCAGTTTCAACTCATACATGTGTAGACGAAAGTGAAATACCAAATAGAATACCATGTTCGAGTACATCACCTTATTACATAAATGACCATCCAGGTCTAAAATAAAAGTACACAAGCAGCGGAATATCATAACAAGGGCTCCAAAAACAGGCGTTGCACGGGGAAGCGCTAGCCTAGAACATCTCTTCGGAATCTCTGTAGAAGTCCTGGTTCTCCACCTCTGAGTCTTCATAGGCTGGGGGAGAAAAATATGCAACTAACAAGTTTGAGTACCAACGGTACTCGCAAGTTGGGAAGTCATGACATGTGTGGTTCACGACAAGGTAGGCAATTATTAAGTTAAGCACTATTGCAGTAACAACCTAATCTTAATTGTTTAATAAGCACCTACAACTAGGTGAAATCCCAACCAATATCCCAAAATTAATTCAGGTAAGACCCATCCCAAACCATTCATTTAGTAACCATGTGCTAATTATGAATTTGGTTTCCAAGCTGCTCGTGTCCGTGAGCACGGCTGTCTAGACAGTTTGACAAAACTCTGCAGAGTGTGTATCCTTTACCCACAGTTCGTGATTTTGTCCCCTGTTGCCAGGTGGACTAAGGTAATCCTCCCTGATGCCCGTGGTAGCCAACCACAATACACACTTCCGTAGGTGTGTGGCCAGGAGATCACTACGAGGTGTTTCCGATGGTTCTCCCGACTTGCAATGGGTACTCTAAGGTTTCACCGCTCCGGCACCTGGAGTCTATTTTCCCTCCGCCAGGAGAAGCCCCCTCTTGAGCCATGCGGATCCCAAAGCAAAGCCCATTCCCCGCCCGATCAATTACCTATGCTACATCGGGAGGAACCAAATTACTAAACCAAGTTGTCCCATATACAATTCTGTGGTGATACTAAATGGCCTAGCAACTTCTTCCATAAACCGGTCCTTAGAATCCGATAGGTGTCAAACCCCAAACCAAGGTCTTGTGCACGCATGCACCAAATCCAAACAAACCCCCTATCAGATTCCTATCTACTAATTTCCGTTTAGCCACCAATTCATGAATCAAAATACTTCAAATGTAAACTTGTAAATTAATAGATCATATTTCAATTAAGCATGGCTAAGCGTGTTCTAAATATTAATAAAATGCCCAAATCATGTTGACAAGGAATACTGTGGAAGATCTAGGAAAACATAACATAGGTTTCATATTTTTATTTAGCATGCAACTAACTAAAACTTAACAAAAAGGGTGCAAGATGGTCAAGAAACTTGCCTCCAAACTGTGTCTCGGGGTCATCGGGAAACTGCTGCTCTTGAAGGTTAAGGATGGGTTCTGGCCCCGACTCTAAATTACGACGATGCACGAAAAATAACATACCATAAGAACATAGTAAAATGCACAATACTCAAATAAACGCAAATTCCTACGCAAAAGTGATTTTAGGGTTGATTTTTATTATAGACATACATTTGTTGATGAGAATTTAAAGTTTAAATGAAATTTAGTGAGTAGAACATATTTTTATAGATTTTTATACCATTTTTATACTTATTAGAACCCTAAATTACTTTCTAGTAGTTTTATCTTTCAAAGTAAGCTTAAAACAGATTTATAATCAATACTATAAATTTTACAATTTTTACATTATTTTTACTAATTATTTCTAAGTGTGTAAAACAATTTTTATGAATTAATTTTACTAAAAAGTATTTTTATGACCATTTCAGCAATTTAAATAAATTTATAAAATAATAAAGAAATAAAAATAAATAAAACCTAATTAAATCTGTTTTTATAATTATTTTATACAATTTAAAGACTTTTATTTAATTTTTAAATCTAACAGGGGTTTTTCTGCAAATACAGAACTGTTCCAGAGGTTCAAAATAATTTTTATTAAGTCCAGAGATTATTCTACAATTTTTCCAGATTTTATTTGCTATTTTATAATTTTCCAGGGGCTTAGAAACACTTTTTATTCAATTTACCAGTATTTTTCTAATTTCCAAAAGGTCCAGGGGCTAGTCTGATAATTCTAGGGGTTAGATTTGAATTCCCGGAAAACCTAGGGGGTAGCCCGCAAGTTTCCAAGGGCCTGAGTGAAATTCCGGAGGCGGAAAAACTAATTTAAACATGGGCCGTTGATTTTAAATTGGATGGCCCATATTTAATGTGCCGAAGGGGTACGGGGGTTCTAATCTTGGCCGTTGAAACATAATGGACGACGGGCATTGAGCCACGTCGCCCCGATTAGGGTCGGGCGGCGGCGGGCGGCGGCGGTGACGCGCGCGCGGCGGCGGGCTCGCCGGAGAAATCCAAAAATGCGCCACGGGGGCCACGGGGTAAATCCAAAAGGCTTAAACGAAAGGTGGAAGCGAGGGGAACTCACCAGAGGTTGTCGCACGGCCGGAAATTGGATGGAGGGTGGTCGGCGACGATGGACGGCGGAGGAGCTCGTCGGTGACGATGGAAATGGTGAAGCAGCGATGTTCCACCCCAACGATGATGTCCGGCAGACTCCTAACAACACGGGAAAGATGTTAGACAAACTCCCGAGGAGTGGAAGTGGGTGGAATGTCGGGAACAGCGGCGCCATTACCGAGCTCGTCGAAGCTAGGGTTTTGATCGCCGGGGTGAGAAACTTGAGGGGAATGGCCGGCTTTTATAGGCGTTCGGGGTAGAAACTGAAGGCGGCCATGATGAGCACGACGCGCCCCTTGATTGAGATGGAAACGGTCGACATTGAAGGGGGGTGAGTGGGGCGGCGCGGTATTATCGCATGTGGCCGTTACTGCGCGGGCGCGACGGGAGGTGGGCGACGGGCCTGACAAGCGGGACCGGCTGGCAGCGAGAGGGTGCGGCACGGGGTGAGGCTGGCGCGCGGGGCCCGTCTGGCAGAGAGAGAGAGGGGGGAGAGGAGACGCGGGCCGGCGCGGGGAAGTGGGGAAAGTTGGGCCGGATTGGGGAATTCGGCCCAGGGGCGTTTTTTCCTTTTTCTTTTCCCTTTTCTTTTTCTTTTCTGTTTTCTTTTTCTTTTGTTTTATGTTTGAAATTTGTAAACCAAATTTCTAGCGAATTTGAATTTTCAAAAATTCACACAATCATTCAAATATGATGCACTTTGCCTTATATGAATTTTATTTCCAATAAAAATGGTTTCACTTCTTGAAAAATTTACTTTACAAATTTTTTTTCCTCTCTAAAATAGTGGGTGTTACACCCTTGCGCAGCCCTAGGCGCAGCCAGGGAGGTCCCATCCACCACGTTTCACAGCACCAGCGTATATTAATCAGAAGAAGAGTTTATGATACAGCGAACTGAGCAACAGCTGAGGCAACTTATGTTGTCCCGAACAAAAAAGTAAAAAACAAAAACGAAAAAACGAACTAAGCTAGGCGCCCCTGCTATCTTCCAAAGGGAGGCTATTCCACGGATTTCTTCAAATATCTGTTGTAACTGCATTTCTTTTCCTACAAAGATTCGCCGATTTCGTTCACACCACATCACCCAGCAGACCAGTATGGCAAGGGTTCTGACTTTATTGGCCCGTGCCCTCTGCTCACTCGTTGCTAGGCCTATAAACCAGCTGGTTATCTCCCCTGTGTGCCATGATGTCGGTAGCAGAGCTGCTGTTTCAAAATGGGAGGCCACCCAACTCCATATTTCACGTGAGAAAGGGCATTCGATGAAGAGGTAATCAACCCTTTCCAGATTGCGATAGCATAGGGGGCACAAGTATTGATTTGGCCAACCCCTTAACTGGAGTCTTGCCGCTGTCCAGAGCTTGTCTTGTGCGAGCAACCAACTGAAGAATTTGCATTTTAACAGCGCCCAGACATTCCAGATACATACTGGAAAACATAAGAGGAGGGAACCTTCGAATTGCATTAGATATGCTGACTTTACCGTGTACAACCCGCTTGTTGTTCTCGTCCAGATGATAGTATCCTCATTGGGGTCACTAGGATCGTAGCCCCCATCTTGCAGTGCCTCCAACAGTTGAGTTATTTCATTCAGGAGTTGCATGGTGAGGTTGGTTCGAATATCTGCAATCCAGGCGTGATCAGTAACTGCATCAGCCACATTTTTGTGCTTGCCCCGGCTATGCTTATACAATGTCGGGAATCTCTGAGCCAAGGTCGTGCCACCGTCCATCTTGAGGTCCAAAATTTCGCTCGGCGCCCATTGTGGACAATCACCTTCGTGGCAGCTGCAAAAAGTTCCTCATCCACCTTGTCCACAGGTAATTCTGTCCCCTCCCAAGGCTTCCTCGGAGATTGCCATTGGAGCCATAGCCACCTAATCCTCAATGCTCGTCCAAATTTTTCCATATCCATGATTCCAAGTCCACTACGGTCCAAAGGTCTGCATACACGACTCCAGCCGACTTTACTTTTCCCACCCAGGATGTCTTGTGTCCCAGTCCAAAGAAATTTTCTTCGGATTTTATCAAGGTCACTCAAAAATTGCTTGGGGACCCTGAGTGACGTCAGAATGTATATCGGCACCGCGCTAGCACCGAGAGAACTAATTCCCTTCGACCTGCCACAGACAATAATTTTCCTTGCCACCCTGCAAGTTTTGCCAAAATCCTGTCCTTAACTCATTACAACTGGGCCAATCTAAGTCGACTTAGAGCAATAGGAAGACCCAGATATGTAACTGGTGTTGGTACTCGTTCACCATTGAAGCCTAGGAGTACGTGGTCCAGATCATTATTCTCACATCTGATCGGGGTAACTGAGCTCTTCAGAGAATTCATATGAAGGCCGGTGGCTGCTCCGTAATTCTCCATCAATCTCATTGCCAACTGAACCTCTTGTTGTACTGGGTTCATGAATACCAGAGCGTCATCTGCATAGAGCGAGACTCTTATTTTGGCTGCATTGTCCCTGATTGGTGACAGCAGGCCCGATGAGGTTGCTATATCAAACACCCGCTGTAAAGTATCAAATGCCAATATGAATAGGAAAGGGGAAAGTGGATCTCCTTGACGGAGGCCGCGTTCGTGTTGAATCCACTGTCCATAGGTCCCGTTTAGACTGATAGAGGAAGTTGAGGATGCCAGCATAATCCTCGATGATATAGCATGTCGAGCAAGTAGCCCCACGAAACTGAATCAAAGGCCTTTGAGATATCCAATTTCATCATCAACATACTCTTCTGTTTTCTGTGTAGTGTTCGAGCCAGATTCCTAACGTATAAAAAATTATTCTGAATACAGTGTCCCTTGATGAATGCATTCTGTGATACAGATACCAGTGAATCCATATGAGGAGCAAGTCTTAATGCCAGCACCTTTGAGAGGAGCTTGCCGAAAGAATGAATTAAACTGATCGGTCTAAAGTCTTTCGGAGTTTCAGCAACTTCAACTTTAGGGATCAGGGTTATATGTGCACCATTTAGCTTTATTAAGTGACCTGCTCTCAAGTTGTAAAAACTATCAAAAGATGTCATAATATCGGATTTGATAATCTCCCAACAACTCTTGTAGAAGTCAACTGTAAATCCATCCGGTCCGGGAGCTTTTTCCGGTGGCATTTCCTTAATTGCATTCCAAACCCCCTCTGCACTGAAAGGCACATCCAGCTGGTGGCTTTGGGGTCGGGCCATGTTCAACAGAGACCAGTCAAAGGAATGCAATCTGCTTTCTTTTTTCCCAAGTGTATCATGGAAGTACTGATGCAATAGACTTTCCATTTGTTCATGGGACCAAACGTACTGCCCGGCTTGATCCTTCAACCTTGGGATGTAGTGTTTTCTGGACCGTGCATTTGCATGCAAATGGAAAAAATTTCGTACAGCCAGCTCCCTCCTTAATCCAAGTGATCCTCGAGGCTTGTCTTCGTCTTGACCGCTCTACTGCTGTGAGGCCTAGAACACGCAATTTCAGGTCCCTCCGCAGCTGCAGCTCTTCTGCAGAGAGGGAACAAAAGTCCTGAGCTTCCTCCAATCTGAGAATAATTTCGTTTGCCATTTGCAAAAGTACTCTGGCACCCTGGTTACTCCATTTCCGCAGTCCCTTTGCAACCGTTGTTAGCTTACATTGTAGTTTTTTAAAAGGGTTTAGCTGTGTCACTGGTGCTTCCCAAGCCTGCTGCACCACTTCTTTAAAACCAGGTACTTGGAGCCAAAAAGTCTCAAACTTGAAAGTGGCCTTCCTCTTCGGTTTAATTTGGGGGCATAAAAAAAGGGGACAATGATCTGATATCGATGAAGATAGAGATTGTAATCCATAGCCCTCATAGTCAGTGTCCCAATCTTTGTTACAAAAGACGCGATCAAGTCTCACTAGAGTCGGGTTTTCTCTTTCATTGCTCCAGGTAAATCTTCTATTCTGCAGGGTAAATTCCAACAGCTCACAAACACCCAACGCTCTCCTGAACTTTCCCATAAGGCGGCGGTTGAGGTTGAGGTTGTTTTTATCGGTCGCCTGATAAATCATATTGAAGTCGCCCAAACAAAGCCATAGCACACTGTCTGCCGGCTTCCTCTGCATCAGTTCACTCAAAAAAGTTTGCTTCTCAGCATCTTCCGTCGGCCCATAAACTGTTGTGAGCAAGAAAGGCCTGTCCATCCATCGTAGCCGAACCATAACGGACAGGGAGTAATCACCCAAGGAAGGCTGACTGATCTCTGTAAATTCATTGTCCCAAGCAATCAAGATACCACCACGTGATCCCTTAGCCGGTAAGAATTCCAATCCATTGAGTTTAGTGCCCAAGATATCCCTTCTGACTTGATCATTAATTTCTGAGAGTTTGGTTTCCTGTAGACATACCACCCTTGGTGCTGCAGTTTCTAACATGCTTCTGACAGCTGCACGTTTTGCTGGTGAATTTAACCCTATTCATGGATCAAACCGAATAAACAACTGCTTTCGGGGGGGGGGGGGGGGGGACTGTAGCCCCGGGTTGACTAGGGTCCCGTGTGCGCCGCAGCATGTGATTGCAGCAGCGCCTGGTCTGCAGCCTGAGACCCCTCATGGTCGATGTGCAACGCCTTCCTGATAGCATCGAGGGATTGCTTCTTGAGCGGACACTTGTACATGGCCAGATATTTGGCCATAGCCTCGTCTCCTATTTCCTCATCTGTTCCGGTGATGTCCAGCAGCCGAATCAATCGATGTGTTGCACGAAGTGATGCAGGGATTATTGACGGGTTTGCTGCCTGACGAGCGCTCCTACGGGATGGCTCCGCCGGCACTGAGCGGCTCCGCCGAGCAGACTTGATTTTTGGTGTAGGGCACTTCAGAATGGGTGTTGGCAGCGGCGGGAACAAATTGTTCAAAAGAGTGTTAGCTTCTGCATTACTCAGCCCATTGGTAGCTTCTGTACGGCCGGGCCTAGGAGACTCAAATGCGGTTACTTCCATCGCGCCGAGAATGCCTACACCTTCACCCGGACAGGTTGGCTGCTGAGTTACAGGCGGGACCGTAGCTTGCGGCGGTGTCGTTGCTATCTGCAGCATTGATCCCTGCAGACTATCGCTAGGCGCCAAGGTCTGCGTTGTGTCGCTCCATACCTGCTGAGACTTTGACCCAGCCTTTTCCCCAAGGTTGTTCAACATCTGTTGAGCACACCTCATTGCTTCCTCGCTTGTCGGGTCCATCCTATGCCTGGAATGGGGGGTCACAGGAGGCCTTTCCTCGCCACTTAAAATAATATCAATGTCTGGGCACTCGACCGCTGGAGGCAGCCCCGCCCGTGATTGCTCTTTTTCTGAAAAGATGGTTCTGATTTTGTTGCTTCTACCATGCTCCTTTGGACCTTGGCCTTCATTGTTGGGTTGAGCGATGGCCACCCTCCCAGAACGGATGGAAACTTATTTACTTTTGGTGGTCCACACCTGTGTATGACCTTTGTCTAGCTTTGGTTCTGTCCCCTTGGACAGAAGCTTTTCTTGAGACCCCATCAGGTTCTCCGCAGCAGGATACTGAGACCTCGAGCAGTGAGGCTTGGCCTTGTCTTGTTTCATACTGTGCATCTTGGGGATGGGGAGCGAGCTCGTGTGCAACCACGGTCCCTCCCACCACCTTGTTGGCCACCGTCTTCGTCGGGTGGCCTGGAGATGCGCTTGCGGCTGTGGGATTGCCTCTTCCGGAGATTGCTTTTGGCCCACTGCTGGTGATGAATCGATCATCGTGCTGGTTGCGCTCTTGGTCGACTGCAAGCTGGTGACAAGGAGCGTGGCGCCTGCTGAGGATTCCAGCAGAAGAGCGAAGATGATCCGCCACACCCCGCTGCCATAGGAAACGTTAATAGTGTGGACAGGAGTTGTCTGTGGTGTTGGAGGACACCAACTACGGGTTCCACCTACCCTCTGAGCCAGACGACCGGAGATAGGCCGGAGAGTAGTCGTGAAAGTGATCAAGGTGGATAAGGAGGTCCACGGTGTAACCCTCCGGAGGAACCAACCCGTTCGCCATCAGCAACGGACCATCACCAGCACGAGAACGCCCGACACTGCTTTTGAAGAAGGTGGCTGACTTGACAGAAGGAAGATGATCCGGGTTTTCCATCCACCCATAGAATGCACAAATGTCTGTGGACTCCTGCGAAAGCGATGACTCGTCGAGATAGTCGAAAACACAGACGTCGCCAAGGACTTGATGTATGCCTTCCGCTGACCAAGCGTGTAATGGGAGGTTCTCAATGACGATCTTGACATGGAATGTAACACCCACATTTCATGTATTAAAATTTGATCAAACCCTTGAACATTCTTGTATGCATTTTTGGATGATTTTTGAAGATCAAACGTGTAGCAAACGACTTAAGTATGAATTTGAATTCAAATCAAAGGAAAAAGAAATGAAAAAGAAAAAGAAAAAGAATAAAACCCCTTTTGGGTCAAAACCGCCCCTCTGGCCCAATTTCCCCCTCCCTCACCCGCGGCCCAGCCATCCCCTCTCCTCTCTTCTCTCTCTGCGCCGTGGACCCCGCCTGTCATCCCTCCTAGGGAGCAACCGCCGCCTCCCTTTTGCCGCGCCGCGCCCACGCCGAAAACCACCCCACTACAACCGTCGCTCCACGCACGGATCAACCCCGGGAAACTCCCTTCGCGTGCGCCTGCAACCGCCACACTCCCCCCCTCTATAAAACCCCGCCCTCTCCCTCTCTTTCCCCCTTCCCGCACGCAAACCCTAGCCATTGCCGTCGTCGAGGTTGGTCTCGCGTGTTCCCGACGCCTCGCCGGTTATTTCCCTCTTCCTCCCTCCCTAACCTCTTCACCCCGTCGCCAGGAGCACGTCGGGCAAGTCGGTGCGGGGAATTAGCCAGGGTTTCACCGGAATCATCAGGTGCCGATGCCAACCGCCGCCACCTCTCGCCACCGACCCCTCTCCGGCCAATTTCGGACCCCGAGAACCCCCAAGGTATGCTCACCCCTCTTCCCTCTTGCGTTTAAGGTGTTCAGCGCTTGAGATCAGTGGCGTTTTGGCCAAATTGGCCAATGCCGGCGAGATCGCCGCCGCGCTGTGCGCCGCCTGCGTCGTCGGAGGCGACGTGGCCGCATCCCGGCCGTTGGCTTGAGGCTGACGGTTGAGATTAGATCTTCGTAACGTTTCGGGTAATTAAATCTCGCGCGTTCACTTATGATCCAACGGCCCACATTGAATTTCCTTTTCCCGCCGCTGGAATTGCACCCAGGCCCCTGGAAATTCACTAGCTACCCCCTGGACTTCACTGGAATTCAAGTCTAGCCCCTGAATTTAGCAAACTAGCCCCTGGAATCCCTGGAATTGGATTTAATCATTTAAATAAGCAATCTAACCCCTGAAAATTTATAGAATTGTGGATTTAGCCCCTGTACAGTGTGGGAAACTTATTAATCAGTCCCTGGACTTTTATTTAATTGCTGAATATTGTTTTTAGGTGTATTTAATGTGTAGAAATTAGATAAAAATGGTGGATAAATATAAAAACAGTAGGAAAATTTGTATAAAATGTTTTTATGTTGTACTTAATTTGTAGAGTTCAAATAAAATATATTTTGACCCTGGAAAATTTATTAAAAATGTTTAAAATACATTTTGGCCATAGAAAATTTTATAAAAATGATTTTAGGCCATGAATAAATCCTAAAAATGTAGGATAAATATAAAATGCATATTTTGGCTATGTAAAATAATAAATACCTTGTAGGGACGCTTTAGTATAGAGTTTTATGCTTATGTGTATGTTTGATGTCATGTGTTGTGTGCTATTTACTTATTTTAGCCTTTATTTCTCTTTGCCATGCTTGAGCAATATATTTAGAGTCGTACTACGGCCCCAACTTCAATCTCCAAGACCAAGACTTCACCAACAACCAAGTCTTCGACGAAGGCAAGTGCCCTTGACCATCTTGTACCAATTTTAGGATTTTAGTTAGATGCATGCTAACTAAATTGATGCCCTACTTCATGTATCATGCCCTGTTCCATATAATTCCTTGTCTCCTGATGTGGGTTGGGAAGTAGATAGGTAATTAATTATGCTTAGCCATGCTTAGACATTGAGAATGGATTTTCATACAATTATGACATGTTAAACTTATGATCACTTTAATTGTGGTGGATATACAATAGTAGTGGATAGGAATCTGGTGGTTGGATAGATTTGGTACGGTGCAGTTTGCACGAGAACCGGAATTGGGTTTGGTACCACCGGATTCTAAGGACCGATTTATGGAGGAAGCCACTAAGCTCTATAGTACCACCACGAGACTGAGATGGGGCAACTTGGTCAATTAATTAGGTTTCTCCTGATGAAATGCTAGTAGTTGGATGGTGCGGGGAATGATGCAGGGGTACTGCTCTGGGAACCGCAAGGCCCAAGAGGGGGCTCTGAGACAGAGGGTTACTCCGGGAATCCTCAGTGGTGGAAACCTTAGAGTGCTAGCACTAGTCGGGAGTACCTTTGTAAAGACCATGTAGTGATCTCCTGACCTCACACCAAAGGAAGTGTGTAATGTGGTTAGCTACCACGGGCAATCAGGGAGGTTCACTTAGTCCACCTGGCAACAGGGGATGAAATCACTGCTTGTGGGGAAAGGGTACACTCTCTGCAGATATTTGATAAAACTGTCATGACAGCCATGCTCACGGACAAGAGCGGCTTGGGGCCAGTTCATAATTAGCTTATGGTTGGGAAATGGTGGTTGTTTATGATACAAGTTACATTCATAATCTTCAGTTATGTGTTGAATTACTTCTTGAATTATGATATTGTTAATTGAAAGCTAAGGTTAGGTTCTAAGCATAGTGCTTAAGCCATAATTGGCCTTCCCTTACTTTAGCCAATCATGTCATCCTCTTCCCGCACTTGCTGAGTACTCTATGTACTCAAGCGTTTACTTTTCCCTTAGAATATGAAGAAGAAGCGGCACCAGAAAACTTCTTCGTCAACCCGGAAGACTTGGACTAGGCTTGTGATCCTCCGCGCGACTGCCTGTGGAGATGGAGCTATTCTCATCTATCTAGCCTTCCGCTGTAGTAAAATATTTGTGAACTGTTTAGATGTTGTATATAGGTTTGTGATATGTATTTGTAAACCTTCGGGTCGTATTGTAAGACTATTTATGTATTCGGACATGGCTATGTAATGGTATTTCACTTTCGTCAACGCATGTACGATTCAACTGATCCTGGCGTACATGTGGTTAGCGTCTGTTCATCTTCACGATGACCGGGCGTGACAAAGTGGTATCAGAACTGTGTTGCCCGTAGGACGCAAGCCTAGTTAGAAATTGTCGAAAATAAGGACTATACTATTTTCTTATAAAATAGTATTTCCAAAACTTTGTCCTTCCCATCTCAAACCTTGTGCTTCTTATCTTGTTGTGCTTATTGTTTTAATTCTAACTTAATTTATTGATTATTGTTCTCACTCTCTTCTTTTCAAATGTTTGTAGATGGCGCGCACCAAGCAGGCGGCGCGTAAGTCGACTGGGGTCGTGTTCCTCACCACGCCCTAGCCAGCTGCTCCGCACCTCACACACCCAGGAGGGAGACCGTGCTGATCTCTTCTGGACGTGTTGTTCTGAGGATGTGTGTCTGTCTTCGCTCTCTTCTTCGAGCTGCGGGGTACCGTGAGTACCGTGTACGCTTCGTCTACCACACCACCAGGGTCTCTATACCCTCTCCTGGTAGACTAGAGTGGTTTTCCCAACTGTTTGTCTACTACGACTCGGAGCTGCTGCACTCACACTTCTCTCCGGCTTAGAGGAGCTCCCAGCATGCTGCTGAGGAGGATGCTACGTGGGAGGCGACTACCTACTGGAGTCTCGCCCACAGGTTCCGCCTCGGGTGCACGGAGCACACCTGAAAGTTGCCTAGAGGGGGGGTGAATAGGCTAATTGACCTGCAAATGACTCAATAAAACGAGATTAAATTACAGGGGGCGGACTAGTCCGGTCAGGGGGCGGACTAGTCCGGTCAGCCTGCGTGAATAACCCTAAAAAGATGTTTCTAGCAAGTTTTAGGGGATTTTCTCAATGTTACAAGTGAGTGTATGTTTAAGTCAAGTTGAGCAACAACCTAAACAAGAGCAAGTCAAGTTTCCACAAGTTTGTAGCAATGCGGAGTATGAAACGAGACTACCAACTCTAGAACAAAGTAATCAATAGAGTAAATGCGAAGAACACAAGGAGACAAGGATTTTATCCCGAGGTTCGATCCCACACAAGGAATCTACGTCCTCGTTGAGGAGTCCACAAAAGGACCGGGTCCAACAACCCTTCCCTCACCAAGTTTACCGCACGGGCCTAACTTGGTTCTCCACTAATCACAACGGTGATTACAAAGTTCGTTGGGGCTTCTCACAAACTGAGGCTCCCACACCACAAAGATGATCAACACAGTAAAACAAACTCAATACACAGCCCACAAAGACTCAACGAGTGCAAGAGATCAAACCGGGAGCACAAGCGCGATGTTCTTCCTCTTCTCCACCTCACTAAACCCTAATCCACACAAGAATTAGTTTTAGAGGGAAAGTAGGCAAGAAGGAGGCTTAGGAGTGCTCCAAGTTGGCTGTGGCGGCGCTAGGGTTTGAGTTTTTCCAAGGGTGTTTGAAATGAGGCCGGGGGTCCCCTTTTTATAGAGGTCCCAACCCCAATTTGCTGACTTCAGCAAAAGGACGGACTAGTCCGGCCACTGGCCCGGACTAGTCCGGCCTAGGGGACCACTGACTCCTTTGTCAGGTCCCGACAGCTGACACACGATCGTCACGCTACCCGCCAAACTTCAAATTCAAACGGTCACTTCCAGAACGGACTAGTCCGGTCAACACCGGACTAGTCCGATCACACACAGAGCCTTCTGCTCCGTGTGAAAACGGACTAGTCTGAGGACCACGGACTAGTCCGGCCCCTAGGGCGGACTAGTCCGGTCCTCCCAGACTTAGCCACAGAAGCACCTTTTCTAGCCAACCCGGACTAGTCCGGCCCCACGGGCGGACTAGTCCGTTCTCACTCAGGACCTCTTGGTCCGGTTCAAAACGGACAGGTCCGTGGTTTTGGGACTTCATCCCAAAACCCACTCACAGCTAGCCGGACTAGTCCGGTCACAAACGGACTAGTCCGATCTCAGTTAGACCCTTCTGGTCCGACCAGAAACGGACTTGGCCGGCCAGGAACGGACTAGTCCGGCCTCCTGCACGGACTAGTCCGGCCCTACGGCCAGACCACTCAATCACTCATTTCTTTCATAGGTTTGACCTCTAAACCACTTTGAGCTCCCAAACTTGATCTCAATGCACTTGACACACACACCCTCCTATTACTACGGCTAGTCTAACTCAAACACGCTAGAAACCCTAGTTTCTACGCTTCGAGTTGACTCCGTTTCCTTCCTTTTCCTTTTTGAGGGTTTGCGTCTCCAATTGAGTCCATACCTGTGCTAAGATCACTTGAGCTCATTAGCGACTTAATTGTCGTCATCAATCATCCAAAACCCACGGGGAACCTAGATGCACTTTCAATCTCCCCCTTTTTGGTGATTGATGACAACACATTAAGTCCTTCACAAATAAGAGTATAAAGTTTGGTTTTCATAACATGTGTGCGTATGAATGACTCCCCCTCAATGTATGCAACATGTAAAAGAGGTGGAGGAGTTCTTTCATACCCACACACGTTATGGTGGGGTGCCTACGTGATGTGCTCAACAGTTTGTGTCAAGACATGAATAACATCAATACATTCATAAGATTGACAATAAGAGCAATATATTGATAGTAAGCAACATTAACGAGTCTTGCACAAATATAAATATCCAAGAGCATAAATATGTTACAAGATGGACATGCATCACAAAACACACCCACACACGGTTAACTCCCCCTTAACTCTCCCCCTTTGGCATCAAGGCACCAAAAAGGAAAAGAAGGGAGGAAGCTAAGACCTAAGAGCTAGTCCTCATCTTCGCCACTTCCACTCTCCGTGGCCTCGGAATCTTCGACGTCGTCCTCATCATTGACATCGTCGTCGTCGTCGTCGGAGTTCCTTGCCGAGGGAGCAGCCCGAGAGGAGCTTCCATCCTCTTGGAGCTGGGCGAGCTCATCGGCGGTGAAGTTGGGGAATGGAGTGATCTCCCCATCACTCACCTCCGGAGAGGACATCGGGACCTCCAGCTTGTCGCACACCGCCTTAAGGTACTTCTCTTGGCGCTTGTGTGCCCTCTGAGCGCGAATCTCTTGCTTCCGGCACGAGGTGAAGATGGCCTTGAAGCACTTGAAGAACGCACTCATGGACTGAGGCGGAGGCGGAGAAGGAGGTGCCACTGGGCGAGACGGAGGATCTGCATTCTTGCGACGAGGAGGCACCGACACATTTGGCGGCTTCTGGGGGCGCAGAGGTCGGTGCGATACATCCTTGACAAAGGACACGCCCGATACCTTCTCAATGAGGCACATGATGTAGGGGGCATACCCGCACGCCCTGTTGGGAGTATGCGAGATGTTGAAGATGTCGTCGAAGATGTAATCGACGAGGTTGAACTTTTCTTCCCCATCAATCAGAAGTAGTAGGTGCCTCAGATTCCCTTGAATCACCCCAGCATCACCATCCTTTGGTGCTATCGTCCGTCTGAGGATTCTGTTCATGATGCTGTAGAAGGGCTTGATGTTTCGAGCGAGTCCGGCATCAAACGGGAGGTGGCTTGGATACATGTAAGCCAGCTCCTCACGATCCACAGCCTTGAGGTTCGAGATAATGATCTCGTGGTCCATGTGAGCCTCAAGACTAAGGATCCTTGCAAACTCAGCATAGGTGACAGAGTATTGCTCACCATGAGTCATCCAGATAATTTTCCTGTCACCAGAGGTTGAAAAATAGATTGTGGAGTAGAATTGGAGAATGACTTCCACATTCCAATCATATTTGAAGCCCATGATTTTCTTGAGATCATGGCGCTCGGCAGCCTCAATCACGGCATCAAAGGCCGAGTGCTCCTTCTTTGCCATGTAGTCCCAGTCCACCCACTGAGCCTCTATCACTGGCCTCTTCATTTGTTGGTAGACTAGCCTGTAATAATCACAGTGGAAGTCACACCAAAATCTGGGATCGGCCGTGCTCCTCTCATACTTGTAGACCTTTTCTTCCCTTAGCCTCCTTGCCTTTTCAGACCCCTTGCCATGAAATACATTGGCCGACAGTTCCTTCTGCCGGTTGGGATTCCTTTCCGGTGTGTGGACTTCAAGGGGGCCAATAGAGGTGGCCTTCCCCTTTTCCCTGATCACAACCCCTCCGGGTGCCTTCTTGGCTGGCACCTTGATGGAGGGCTTCTTCTTTCTCGGCTCGACTGGAGCCGGGGCTTTTCCCTTCTTTGGGTCGCGCTCGACCCTAGGGGCAGCCTCTTCTTGGGCTGGCTCCTTGCCCTTCACTTTCTCGCCAACAGTGACGAGCTTCTTTCGCTTAGGAGCGCTGGCCTCAGCAGCCCTGGAGTTGTGGGCCTCCCTATCCTCTCTTTTCTTCTTCCTCAGCTCATGGAGGGATTCCGCGGTGGCACGAGCAATGGCTTCATCCTCATTGTAAATGCTCGCAGCCACCTTGGATGCTTCGAGTGCCTTGAGCTTTCTTTCCTCCTTGGCCTTCTGCGCCTCAATTAGCGCAGCCTTAGTCCGAGCCTCGGCAATTTGGGCCTTGGTACGCCCCTCGAGGTGGACACGCGGAGGAGAGCGCTCGGAGTTCGACATTCTGTAAAAAGATGGAGGAAGGAAGATATGAGCCTAGGAAGAAGAAGTATTGCCGAAAAGATCTCGAGAACCAACTAGAAGTAGGGTTTGCCCTGTGCAGACCGGACTTGTCCGCCCTAGGGGCGGACTAGTCCGCAGGCCGGACTTGTCCGCCTGGTGGCCGGACTAGTCCGGGTTACACAGGAAGAACCCTAACCCTAATCAATTCATCGAAAAATTTTTGAATCAATGCGCAATACTCCTAGGCTATGATCACAGGGATGTATGGAACAACATTAATGAAGGTGTTCCTATCAAAAACTTGAAGAATCAAGAATGGGGCTAGTTTTTGAGGAACGGTGAAATACCTTCAAAAATCCGCTTGATTCGTCGAAATCGGCGTGGATCTCGAAGGTGGAGCGTGGGGAAGTGATCCCTAACTCCCAAAGGCTTCGATGCGCGGATTGGAGTTGAGTTTTGGTGGTTGGAGCGCAAAATCGCCGAATTGGGGGCGGTTGTGCGCGTGTGGAAGTTTGAGAGGCAAATGAGAGAGAGAGGGGGGGTTTGGGCCGCCTGGGGGTTTAAGTCCCCAAGGGCCGGACTAGTCCGGTTGAGGGGCCGGACTAGTCCGGTCTGCGGACCAGACCCAGACTAGTCCGGGTCCGGACTTGTCCGGTGGAAGGCCGGACTAGTCCGGTGTGCGGACTAGCCGCGGACTAGTCTGACCCGGACTTGTCCGGCCATAGGGGCGGACTAGTCCGGTTCAGCTGGGCTGAAAAAGAATATATTTGGGTTTTGCCCATAAAGATAAGTCCTTTTGGACGAGTATAGCAAGGAAAACATGACAAGCATGATTGTGAGTCAATAAAGAACAACTTGTGGACATTTTCTTGAAGAAAATAGATTTCTCAAACAAATTTGAGGAGAAATCGACATAGAGAGGAGTTTTTCGAAATGTGGCTCAAAAAATATGAGGAATGGTGCTTTAAGCCACGTTTCGAGAATCCAACACATTGAGCTCACTTCTTAGCTCACAGAAACGCTTCTCGTCAAGAGGCTTTGTGAAAATGTCCGCAAGTTGATGTTCCGTCCTCACATGCGAAATCTCAATGTCTCCCTTCATTGAGTGATCTCGCAGGAAATGGTGTCGAATGTCTATGTGTTTGGTCCTAGAGTGTTCCACCGGATTGTGGGCTATCTTGATTGCACTCTCGTTGTCACACAAGAGTGGAATTTTACGCAGGTTAATCCCATAATCCCTAAGAGTTTGTCGCATCCAAAGAAGTTGTGCACAACAACTTCCGGCTGCAACATATTCCGCTTCGGCGGTGGATAGAGCAATAGAGTTTTGCTTCTTGGAGGACCAAGACACAAGAGATCGACCCAAGAATTGGCACGTACCCGATGTGCTCTTCCTATCAACTTTGCACCCCGCATAGTCCGCATCGGAATATCCAATGAGGTTAAACTTGGATCCTTTGGGGTACCAAAGTCCTAGGGTAGGTGTGTGTACAAGGTATCTCAAGATCCTTTTAACGGCGGTCAAATGACAAGCCTTGGGTGCTGCTTGAAAGCGTGCACACATACACACACTTAGCATGATATCGGGCCTAGATGCACAAAGATAGAGAAGTGATCCGATCATAGACCTATATAGCTTTTGATCCACACTTGGACCGTCCTCATTTAGGTCTAGGTGTCCATTTGTCCCCATAGGGGTTTTGATGGGTTTTGCTTTGTCCATGTCAAACTTTCTTAGAATGTCTTGAGTATACTTAGTTTGACTTATGAATGTTCCTTCTTTGAGTTGTTTCACTTGAAAACCTAGAAAGAACTTCAACTCACCCATCATGGACATTTCAAACCTCTCCGTCATTATCTTGGAGAACTCATCACAAAACACCTTATTTGTGGAACCAAATATGATGTCATCCACATATATTTGGCACACAAAAAGATCCTCATTGAAGTGTTTTGTGAAAAGGGTATAATCCGCTTTTCCTATCCTAAAACCATTTTCAACTAGAAAGTCTCTTAGGCACTCATACCAAGCTCTAGGAGCTTGCTTGAGACCATAAAGAGCCTTTCGTAATTTGTAAACATGGTTAGGATAGTCTTGATCTTCAAACCCTGGAGGTTGCTCTACATAAACTTCTTCCTTGATTGGGCCATTAAGGAATGCACTCTTAACATCCATTTGGTAGAGTTTGAAGTCATGATGAGTAGCAAAGGCTAGTAGTATCCGAATGGACTCAAGCCTAGCTACGGGGGCAAATGTCTCATCAAAGTCCAATCCTTCAACTTGTGAGTATCCTTTTGCCACAAGTCTTGCCTTGTTCCTAGTTACCACTCCATGCTCATCTTGTTTGTTGCGAAACACCCACTTGGTTCCAACAACATTAGCTTGGGGGCGCTTGACAAGCTCCCAAACCTTGTTCCTTTCAAAGTTGTTGAGCTCCTCTTGCATGGCAACTACCCAATCCGGATCCCTTAAGGCATCTTCAACCTTATGTGGTTCCAAGGATGAGACAAAAGAGAAATGCTCACAAAAGTTTGCAACACGTGAGCGTGTTGTTACTCCTTTTGTGATATCTCCTAGAATGTTGTCAACGGGATGGTCCCGTTGAACACTTTGATGAACACGAGGATGCGGGGGTTGACCTCTTGAATTACTTGGTTCATCTTCTTCACTTTGGTCTCCCCCTTGATCCAAGCCTCCCCCTTGATCCTCATTCTCATTATCACTTTGGGGAGCTTCTAGTGGATCTTCAACTTGTCCAATGGGGATTTGACCTACTTCATAATGATGATGGTCACTTGGGCTTTGAGATGGTTCTTGAGGGCGAACATCTCCAAGTGCCATTTTCCTTAGAGCTTCTAGTGGAGGTTCCTCTTGATTAAGGGCATGTTGATCAACTTGCTCCACTTGAGAGCCATTGGTTTCGTCAAACACCACGTCACGTGCTACTTCAACAATTCCGGAGGATTTGTTGAACACACGGTACGCATGAGTGTTTGAGTCATATCCAAGCAAGAAACCCTCATCGGACTTTGAAGCAAACTTTGAAGTCCTAGGCTTCTTGTTGAGGATATAGCACTTGCTACCAAAGACCCGAAAGTAAGAAACATTGGGTTTCTTACCAATGAGAAGCTCATAAGGAGTCTTCTTGAGGAGGCGATGAAGGTACAATCGATTTACGGCATGGCAAGCGGTGTTAACCGCTTCCGCCCAAAACCGGTCCGATGTTTTGTACTCATCTAGCATCGTCCTTGACATCTCAATGAGCGTCCTATTCTTTCTTTCGGCTATGCCATTTTGTTGTGGAGAATAGGGAGCGGAAAACTCATGCTTGATGCCCTCCTCATCTAGGAACTCTTCTACTTGCATGTTTTTGAATTCGGTGCCATTGTCACTCCTTATAGCCTTTATCCTTAAGGTGAACTCATTTTGAGCTCTCCTTAGGAATTTCTTGAGGACACCGGGAGTTTCACTTTTATCATGCAAGAAGAACACCCAAGTATATCTAGAGAAGTCATCAACGATAACTAGACCATACTTGCTGCCACCAATGCTAATGTACGCAATGGGGCCAAAAAGATCCATATGGAGTAACTCCAAAGGTCTAGTTGTCGTCATGACATTCTTAGAGGGGTGTTGAGCTCCTACTTGCTTTCCCGCTTGGCAAGCACTACATGGCCTATCCTTTTCAAATACTACATCCTTTAGGCCACGAACATGCTCACCCTTAAGGAGCTTTTGAAGGTTCCTCATTCCAACATGGGCTAGCCTTCTATGCCAAAGCCATCCCATGTTGGCTTCTGCCATTAAGCATGTGTCAAGTTGAGCTTTATTCGCGGTGAAATCCACAAGATAGAGCTTTCCCTTGAGCACTCCCTTAAAGGCTATCGAGTCATCACCTTCTCTAATGACATTCACTCCCTCACTAGTAAACACACATTTATATCCTTTATCACATAGTTGTGATATGGATAGGAGATTATAGTCTAGGGAATCAACATGCAACACATTTGATAAGGTATGTAATGAGGAGATAGAAATTTTACCGGAGCCAAGGATTTTCCCTTGGCTATTGTCCCCAAAGAAGATTCCTTCACTTGGGTTCTTATTCTCCTCATACTCTATGAACATGCTCCTCTCTCCGGTCATGTGGTTGGTGCATCCGCTATCCAACACCCATTTCGATCCACCGGAGGAGTATGCCTACAAAACAAGTTTATGCCTTCCTTTTAGGTACCCAAGCTGAGTTGGGTCCTTTCACGTTAGTAGTTAGGCATTTGGGCACCCACACGCAAGGCTTGGGGCTCTTGCGGAGTGGCCCAACATATCTAGCAAACACTTTGCCGTGTTTGTTCCTCTTTAGCACATAGGATGCATCAAAATCATGAAATAGAGGATGCAATTCAGATTTAGGCAATTTGTTGCTTGAGGGTGAGTTCTTTTCATTTTTAGTTTGGGATGAACTCCCCTTAACAAAGACAATCATGTCTTTGCCATACTTAGAGGTTTTGGTGTTATGCCTTGCACCTCTAGTATAGCCAAGACCATCCTTGACATGGGGTGGTCTTGTGTTGGTGAATGCACTTCGTGCATATGCCACCTTTTCCTTGTCAAAGATGGCACCCTTAGGTGCTTGTTTGCCTTGTGCTAGGTTGAGTTCATCCTTAAGTTTAAGGATCAAATTTGAGCACTTGCAAGGTGATGTTGCCTTGGATGAGGCCTTTGAGGAGGTTGAGCTCTTGAAGGAAGAGGTTACATTGTTCTTGAGTGACTCAATTTGAGTCTCAAGGATCTTGTTAGCTTTTGACAAGCTTCCAAGTTCATCCTTGAGCTCAATCGACTTCTCCTCAAAACTTGAACACGTTTTCTTGCAAAGTGCAAGTTCGTGTTCCAATGCCTTGCTCTTCTCTCTTTCGAGCTCAAGGAGCTCATCAAGCTCTTGACATCTCTCCTTCTCAAGGATGAGCATGTCCTCCTGTCTATTGATGAGATCTTCCTTCTCAAAGATCTCATCCATAAGCAACTTCATCCTACACAAGGTGCTTTTGCTTATGTCCTTAAACATATGCTCATTTTCACTAGCACTATCAAAATCATCATGTGAGGAAGTTGGGGAGGAAGGATGAGATGTTACCTTTCTCTTTCCTTCCCTTGCCATAAGACAAGTAGGCTTGTGGTCGTTGTTGAGGTTGGGGAAGAGCTTGCCTCCCTTGGAGTTCCTCCCGATGGCTATGGTGGCCATCTTCTCCTCTTCTTCTTCGGAGGAGGACTCATCGTTAGAGTCCCACTCCTTCCCCAAATGGGCTTGTCCGGAGGACCTCTTCTTCTTGAAGAATCTCCTTTCTTGAGGCTTCCCTTCCTTCTTCTTCTTTGTTTCTTCGTGTGGGCAATCAGCGATGAAGTGCCCATATTCGCCACAGTTGTAGCAAGACCTTCTTGATTTGGGTCTTGCTCTTTCCTTTCCCTTGCCTTCATGGTTGTGCCCCCCTTTCTTCCTCCTCATCATTCTCTTGAATTTGTTGATGAAGAAGGCCTCCTCCTCATCGGTGTCGAGGCTCTCCTCATCACTTTCTTCTTGCTCCTTTGAAGAGGGCGTTGCCTTGAGTGCAACGTTCTTCATCTTGGAGGCGGTGAACTTTTGGAGGTCGTTGTAGAAGAGCGCCTCCTTCTCCATGATTTCATGGTTAATGATCCTCCCAAGGACCTCCTCCGGGGTCATTTGAGTGAACCCCGGGCTTTCCCGAATCATGGAGCATAAAGAGACGTTCCTAGGCATGAATGCCCGGATCATCCTCTTCACCACCTCGTGGTCGGTCCACTTGGTGCAGCCATAAGATCGGCTCTTGTTGATTAGCACCTTTAGCCGATTGTACATGTCTTGGGGGGATTCACCATCCAAGATGGCAAATCTCCCAAGCTCTCCTTCGATGAGCTCGATCTTGGCCTCCTTGACCACTCGGTTTCCCTCATGCGCCGTCTTGAGGGTGTTCCATATGTCTTTGGCCACTTCAAGGCCATCGACACGGTTGAACTCATCTCTAGAGAGAGATGAGATGATCACACCCGCAGCTTGAGCGTTGCGGTGGATGAGGATGGCTTGTTCTTGAGTTATGTTGTCCTCATCCTTTGGAATCTCCACCCCGGTCATGACAATTTGCCACAACGCTGGGTTGAGTGACACGAGGTGGATCTTCATGTTATGTTTCCACATACCGTAGTCCGTTCCATCGAATTGGGGAGGTTTCCCCAATGGGATGGACAGGTAGTGGTTGTTGGCGGCAAGGCGTTCATAGTTGAACCCTTGCCGGTTGTAGTTGACTCCACCACCACCGCTTGATTGGTTTGATGGATCAATCTTGGAAATGTTCAACTTCTCCCGGAGCTTCGCCTTGAGTTGGCGAGTCTCCTCATCGTCCGTTGGCTTATCTTGATAAGCCAACGTCTCCTCACGGGTCGCCTCGTAGTTGCTGCTCGATGCATCATCATTCACCACTCCGGCCATCTCTCCGAGTTGTTAGACTCTTTGTGGAGAGTCCTGCTCTGATACCAATTGAAAGTTGCCTAGAGGGGGGGTGAATAGGCTAATTGACCTGCAAATGACTCAATAAAACGAGATTAAATTACAGGGGGCGGACTAGTCCGGTCAGGGGGCGGACTAGTCCGGTCAGCCTGCGTGAATAACCCTAAAAAGATGTTTCTAGCAAGTTTTAGGGGATTTTCTCAATGTTACAAGTGAGTGTATGTTTAAGTCAAGTTGAGCAACAACCTAAACAAGAGCAAGTCAAGTTTCCACAAGTTTGTAGCAATGCGGAGTATGAAACGAGACTACCAACTCTAGAACAAAGTAATCAATAGAGTAAATGCGAAGAACACAAGGAGACAAGGATTTTATCCCGAGGTTCGATCCCACACAAGGAATCTACGTCCTCGTTGAGGAGTCCACAAAAGGACCGGGTCCAACAACCCTTCCCTCACCAAGTTTACCGCACGGGCCTAACTTGGTTCTCCACTAATCACAACGGTGATTACAAAGTTCGTTGGGGCTTCTCACAAACTGAGGCTCCCACACCACAAAGATGATCAACACAGTAAAACAAACTCAATACACAGCCCACAAAGACTCAACGAGTGCAAGAGATCAAACCGGGAGCACAAGCGCGATGTTCTTCCTCTTCTCCACCTCACTAAACCCTAATCCACACAAGAATTAGTTTTAGAGGGAAAGTAGGCAAGAAGGAGGCTTAGGAGTGCTCCAAGTTGGCTGTGGCGGCGCTAGGGTTTGATTTTTTCCAAGGGTGTTTGAAATGAGGCCGGGGGTCCCCTTTTTATAGAGGTCCCAACCCCAATTTGCTGACTTCAGCAAAAGGACGGACTAGTCCGGCCACTGGCCCGGACTAGTCCGGCCTAGGGGACCACTGACTCCTTTGTCAGGTCCCGACAGCTGACACACGATCGTCACGCTACCCGCCAAACTTCAAATTCAAACGATCACTTCCAGAACGGACTAGTCCGGTCAACACCGGACTAGTCCGATCACACACAGAGCCTTCTGCTCCGTGTGAAAACGGACTAGTCTGAGGACCACGGACTAGTCCGGCCCCTAGGGCGGACTAGTCCGGTCCTCCCAGACTTAGCCACAGAAGCACCTTTTCTAGCCAACCCGGACTAGTCCGGCCCCACGGGCGGACTAGTCCGTTCTCACTCAGGACCTCTTGGTCCGGTTCAAAACGGACAGGTCCGTGGTTTTGGGACTTCATCCCAAAACCCACTCACAGCTAGCCGGACTAGTCCGGTCACAAACGGACTAGTCCGATCTCAGTCAGACCCTTCTGGTCCGGCCAGAAACGGACTTGGCCGGCCAGGAACGGACTAGTCCGGCCTCCTGCACGGACTAGTCCGGCCCTACGGCCAGACCACTCAATCACTCATTTCTTTCATAGGTTTGACCTCTAAACCACTTTGAGCTCCCAAACTTGATCTCAATGCACTTGACACACACACCCTCCTATTACTACGGCTAGTCTAACTCAAACACGCTAGAAACCCTAGTTTCTACGCTTCGAGTTGACTCCGTTTCCTTCCTTTTCCTTTTTGAGGGTTTGCGTCTCCAATTGAGTCCATACCTGTGCTAAGATCACTTGAGCTCATTAGCGACTTAATTGTCGTCATCAATCATCCAAAACCCACGGGGAACCTAGATGCACTTTCAACACCTTCACCCCTCAGCGCCCTAGTGGCACAACCGACTTCACTGGACGTGACGTCGAGGGGCCTCTGCACCACTCTCAGAGCGAGAGGCTTGTGGACAATGTTGTGGAGTTGTCTTCACGACTCCAGCGTTGTCAGCAGGAGCTTCAGGACAGCAGGGACCTAGTTGACAGCTACGAGCGACTTCGACGATGCTACGCGAGGATCACTGCAGCTGATCCGAACTCTCCTCAGTAAGCTTCGGACGTTGAGCCGTGGGACCCGAACTCTCCGGATCGCCGTGAGAACTCACCCGAGAGATCGGGGGAGGACACGGAGGAGGAGGATCCTGAGGAGGACTCCGACGAGTAGGGATAGCCTTGTTACCTTGTTGGACGACTCAAGACACCTATCCTTAATATGTAGGAGCGTGTAGCTGCGCCCTCTCTAGTCTTGAGTTGTATTATCTATGGTATTGTATTAGTTTGCTTTATGTTGTGTGTGTGTGCGACGTGAGTTGTGGAATGCTTCGGCATCCTGTCCACATCCACGTCATTTGTATATAGGCTTGTTAATGTGTCGTGCGAGTTGTGGAATGCATTAGCATCCTGTCCACATCCGCACTAGTTGATTAATGAATTTGCTCGCTATATATATATATATATATATATATATATATATATGTTTCCCTTGATGCATGTAGTTGGGACCGTTTGCCATAGTGTACCCTTCTATATCTTATCTATTATCCTAAAGTTTCAATTATTCCCTATACAGATGGCTGGAAGAGGTAGAGGTAGAGGTCGTGGAAGGGGTGCTGTACCCCAAGAGGAAGGACTTGGAGGTGTGCCAGGATGGAATGGTAGGGGTGCTCGAGGAGCCCCAGCAGTGCAACAAATGCAGCAGATGATGGCTATTCAAACCCAACTGCTCAACAACCTCACCCAGATTGTCACCAACCTGCAGCAAGCCCCACCCCCACCACCACCAAATTACAACCTTCCACCACCACCACCTTTTCCACCCAGGTCCTTTCTAAGGGACTTCCTAAACACTCATCCACCCACCTTTGCCACAGTCACTGAACCAATGGATGCTGATGATTGGCTCCGAACAGTTGAAAGCAAGTTGAGGCTCATACACTGTGAAGGAAGAGAGAAGGTATTATTAGCCTCCCATCAACTCCAAGGACCGGCAGCTGACTGGTGGACTGCCTTCACTGAAGCCCACCAGGATCCGAAGAACATTACTTGGGAAGAATTCAGGACCAACTTCCGCAATCACTTTGTGCCTGAGGGAGAAATACAAGCAAGACGTGAAGAGTTCCCTATGTTGAAGTAGGGCCGTATGACTGTGAGGTCCTACTTGAATGCATTCACCCAGTTGTCCCGCTATGCTCCAACCGATGTGGATACTGACTCCAAGAAACAATTCCGTTTCAAGAATGGACTAGATAAGGAGTTAAAGTTTGCCATGTCTTCCAGCGACTACAACGACTTTTAGAAGTTGGTTGACAAAGCTTTTGAGGTGGAGAGGACTAAAAAGGAACTGGATGATGATGAAAGGAAGAGGAAGTTAGCTCTAAGCCATGCCTCTAGCAACAATGTACGCCCTCGTCTCAACCCTCAGCCTGCAAACCAGATGACTCGTCCTATGAACTACTCGGGACAGAGATTTCCAAACTCCAACTAGAGGCCACCCACTCCCTACAATCAGCAAATGCGCAAGCAACAACAGCCCCCACGCCAGCCAATGCAACCCCCTCGCCAGCAAATGCAACCCCCTCGCCCTTCAACTCCAGCTAACCGTCCCAATGGTCAACCCCCAAGAAATCAATCAGGAGGTAACAAGGGCCAGAACAATGCTGCGGGTTCAATGCTACAAATGTGGAGAATGGGGACACTATTCCAACAGTTGCTCAAAGAAGCAGCAGAACCCGCCTGGACGTGTCAATCATGTGACTTTAGAGCAAGCACAGGAAGCACCTGATGTGGTGATCGGTACGTTTTCTGCAAATTCCCACCCTGCCACAATATTGTTTGATTCGGGTGCTACACATTCATTTATATCCAAAGATTTCATAAAGAAGCATGACATGGTAGTTGCATTCTTGAATCGGCCACTGTTGATAAACTCTCCTGGAGGAGAGATGGTGGCAAGGCATCTATGCCGTAAAGTGAGTATAAACATAAGGGGGGTAGTCTTTTGGGCCAACCTAATAGTGTTGGACTCACAAGGATTAGACATCATTCTGGGAATGGACTGGCTGACAAAGAATCAAGGAGTAATTCATTGTGCAAATAGGACAGTTTGCTTAAGACACCCAGATGGCACTACAGTGGAGTTCAAGCCAGATCAGACACAAGAGGCAGTTGTACAACTTAACCATCTTGAGAGTACAGAAGTCATCAGGGTTGTGAGCGAGTTTCCGGATGTATTCCCAGATGACTTACCAGGTATGCCCCCTGATCGAGAGATTGAGTTTGTCATTGAATTAGTACCTAGAACGACCCCAATATATAAGAGGTCGTATAGAATGGATGCTAAACAACTAGCTGAACTAAAGGATCACATTGAGGAGTTATTGGGGAAAGGATATATTCATCCTAGCTCATCGTTTTGGGGAGCACCAGTCATATTTGTACCCAAGAAGGATGGTACTCAAAGGTTGTGTGTTGATTACCGTGCCTTAAATGCGGTAACAATCAAGAATAAGTACCCACTGCCAAGAATTGAAGATTTATTTGATCAGTTGAGAGGAGCATGTGTGTTCTCTAAGATTAATCTTTGATCGGGTTATCACCAACTGAAGATTAGACCCTCAGATATTCCCAAGACTGCATTTGTCTCTCGATATGGACTATATGAGTATACGGTTATGTCGTTTGGATTGACCAATGCTCCAGCATATTTTATGTATCTAATGAACAAGGTATTCATGGAGTACTTGGACAAGTTTGTGGTGGTGTTCATCGACGACATACTTATCTACTCCAAGACTAAAGAAGAGCATGAGGAGCACATCAGGATGGCTCTACAGAAGCTTCGCCAACACCAATTATTTGCCAAACTTAGTAAGTGTGAGTTTTGGCTAAAGGAAGTTTCATTTTCGGGTCATGTCATATCTGAAGGAGGTATAGCAGTGGATCCAGGCAAAGTGGCCGATGTCCTTAAGTGGGAAACACCTGAGAGTGTACATGATATACGAAGATTCTTAAGCATGGCTGGTTATTACCGTCGATTCATCGAGGGATTTTCGAAGATCTATCGACCACTAACCAAGTTGCTTGAGAAAGGAGTTGATTTCAAGTGGACCCCCGAATGTGAAGTGAGCTTTGCTGAATTGAAGAAAAGGTTAACCAGTGCACCGGTATTAGTGATGCCTGATATGCAGAAGGAGTTTGTGGCCTATTGTGATGCATCTGGTCATGGTTTAGGATGTGTCTTAATGCAAGGAGGACATGTTGTAGCCTACGCTTCAAGACAGCTTCGGAAACATGAGAGGAATTACCCAACACATGACTTAGAATTGGCAACGGTTATCCATGCATTGAAGATATGAAGACACTATTTGATGGGAAAAAGAACCGAGATATACACGGATCACAAGAGCTTGAAGTACATATTCACACAGCCAGATCTTAATCTTAGACAACATCGTTGGTTGGAGTTAATAAATGACTTCGATGTGGGAATTAACTACCATCCAGGAAAGGCTAATGTGGTCGCTGATGCTCTCAGTAGGAAAGGACAATGTAATAAATTATCATTACAAGCTCTTCAACCCCAGCTATGTGAAGAATTTGCAAGGTTAAACTTATGTCTAGTGACAAGCACTGAAACAGTTGCTATGGAAGTGGACTCAACCCTTGAACGTGATATACGAGAAGGATAAAAGAATGATGAGAAGATCAAGGAGATCAAGCAATTAATGAAGAAGGGGAAAGCTCAGAACTTTAGGGAAGATGAACAAGGAACTCTATGGCTAGGAAAGAGGATTTGTGTTCCAGATATCAAGGAGATTAGAGAGTTGATACTAAGGGAAGCTCATAACTCATCATACTCCATTCATCCCGGAAGCACAAAGATGTATCAAGACCTTAAAGATCGATATTGGTGGCATGGAATGAAACGGGATGTAGCAGAATATGTGGCCATATGTGATACATGTCAATTGATTAAGGCGGAACACCAAATACCAGCAGGGTTGTTGCAACCAATCAAAGTGCCAGAATGGAAATGGGAAGAAATTAGTATGGATTTCATTGTGGGACTACCAAGGACACAATCTGGATATGATTCTATATGGGTTATAGTGGATCGTTTGACTAAAGTTGCTCACTTTATTCCCGTGAAAGAAACCTACAATGGTCCCAAGTTGGCGTAACTGTATATCTCCAGGATTGTATGCTTACATGGAGTTCCCAAGAAGATTATTTCAGATCGAGGCACTCAATTCACCTCAAGATTCTGGCAGAAGTTGCATGAATCAATGGATACCCGTCTAAACTTTAGTTCGACGTATCATCCTCAGACTGATGGTCAGACAGAATGTACCAACCAGATATTAGAAGACATGTTGAGAGTGTGTGCTCTAAAGAATAGCCAAAGTTGGGATAAGAATTTGCCATATGCCGAATTCTCTTACAACAATAGTTATCAAGCCAGTTTGAAGATGTCTCCTTTTGAAGCATTGTATGGACGGAAATGTAGGACACCGTTATTTTGGAATCAAACTGGGGAAAGCCAAGTCTTTGGTCCCGATGTATTGAAAGAGGCTGAAAGACAGGTACAGGAAATTCGGAAGAACCTAAAGGCAGCCCAAACAAGACAGAAGAGTTATGCGGATACTCAAAGATGTGATCTAACATTTGAGGTTGGTGATTATGTGTACTTGAAGGTGTCACCTATGAGAGGATTGAGAAGATTTAAAGTAAGAGGCAAGTTGTCACCCCGCTACATTGGCCCGTTCAAGATACTCGAACGACGAGGTGAAGTGGCTTATCAGCTTGAGCTTCCACCGCACTTATCAGATGTTCTTAATGTATTCCATGTTTTGCAACTTAAGAAGTGTCTGAGAGTGCCTGAGGAGCAATTGCCTATGGAAGCATTCGATGTACAAGAAGATTTGTCTTATGTGGAACAACCTGTGAAGATACTTGAGACATTAGAAAAGGTTACCAGAAACAAAGTCATTCGCATGTGTAAGGTGCAATGGAAACATCACTCGGAGGCAGAACCAACATGGGAAAGAGAAGAAGATCTCAAGGTTGATTTCCCTCATCTATTCTCTTAGGACGTCCGAATCTCGAGGGCGAGATTCCTTTTAAGGGGGGTAGAGTTGTAACACCCACATTTCATGTATTAAAATTTGATCAAACCCTTGAACATTCTTGTATGCATTTTTGGATGATTTTTGAAGATCAAACGTGTAGCAAACGACTTAAGTTTGAATTTGAATTCAAATCAAAGGAAAAAGAAATGAAAAAGAATAAAACCCCTTTTGGGCCAAAACCTCCCCTCTGGCCCAATTTCCCCCTCTCTCACCCGCGGCCCAGCCAGCCCCTCTCCTCTCTTCTCTCTCTGCGCCGTGGACCCCGCCTGTCATCCCTCCCAGGGAGCAACTGCCGCCTCCCTTTTCCCACACCGCGCCCACGCCGAAAACCACCCCCCTACAACCGTCGCTCCACGCACGGATCAACCCCGGGAAACTCCCTTCGTGTGCGCCTGTAACCGCCACACTCCCCCCCTCTATAAAACCCCACCCTCTCCCTCTCTTTCCCCCTTCCCGCACGCAAACCCTAGCCATTGCCGTCGTCGAGGTTGGTCTCGCGTGTTCTTGACGCCTCGCCGGTTATTTCCCTCTTCCTCCCTCCCTATCCTCTTCACCCCGTCGCCAGGAGCACGCCGGGCAAGTCGGTGTGGGGAATTAGCCAGGGTTTCACCCGAATCATCGGGTGCCGACGCTAACCGCCGCCACCTCTCGCCGCTGACCCCTCTCCGGCCAATTTCGGACCCCGAGAACCCCCAAGGTATGCTCACCCCTCTCCCCTCTTGCGTTTAAGGTGTTCAACGCTTGAGATCAGTGGCGTTTTGGCCAAATTGGCCAATGCCGGCGAGATCGCCGCCGCGGGAGTCGAGCGCCGCCGCGCTGTGCGCCGCCTGCGTCGCCGGAGGCGACGTGGCCGCATCCCGGCCGTTGGCTTGAGGCTGACGGTTGAGATTAGATCTTCGTAACGTTTCGGGTAATTAAATCTCGCGCGTTCACTTATGATCCAACGACCCACATTGAATTCCCTTTTCCCGCCGCCGAAATTGCACCCAGGCCCCTGGAAATTCACCAGCTAGCCCCTGGACTTCACTGGAATTCAAGTCTAGCCCCTGAATTTAGCAAACTAGCCCCTGGAATCCCTAGAATTGGATTTAATCATTTAAATAAGCAATCTAACCCCTGGAAATTTATAGAATTGTGGATTTAGCCCCTGTACAGTGTGGGAAACTTATTAATCAGTCCCTGGACTTTTATTTAATTGCTGAATATTGTTTTTAGGTGTATTTAATGTGTAGAAATTAGATAAAAATGGTGGATAAATATAAAAACAGTAGGAAAATTTGTATAAAATGTTTTTATGCTGCACTTAATTTGTAGAGTTCAAATAAAATAAATTTTGACCCTGGAAAATTTATTAAAAAATGTTTAAAATACATTTTGGCCATAGAAAATTCTATAAAAATGATTTTAGGCCATGAATAAATCCTAAAAATGTAGGATAAATATAAAATGCATATTTTGGCTATGTAAAATAATAAATACCTCGTAGGGACGCTTTAGTATAGAGTTTTATGCTTATGTGTATGTTTGATGCCATGTGTTGTGTGCTATTTACTTATTTTAGCCTTTATTCCTCTTTGCCATGCTTGGGCAATATATTTAGAGTCGTACTACGACCCCAACTTCAATCTCCAAGACCAAGACTTCACCAACAACCAAGTCTTCGACGAAGGCAAGTGCCCTTGACCATCTTGTACCAATTTTAGGATTTTAGTTAGATGCATGCTAATTAAATTGATGCCCTACTTCATGTATCATGCTCTATTCCATATAATTCCTTGTCTCGTGATGTGGGTTGGGAAGTAGATAGGTAATTAATTATGCTTAGCCATGCTTAGATATTGGGAATGGGTTTTCATACAATTATGACATGTTAAACTTATGATCACTTTAATTGTGGTGGATATACAATAGTAGTGGATAGGAATCTGTTGGTTGGATAGATTTGGTATGGTGCAGTTTGCACCAGAACCGGGATTAGGTTTGGTACCACCGGATTCTAAGGACCGGTTTATGGAGGAAGCCACTAAGCTCTATAGTACCACCACGAGACTGAGATGGGGCAGCTTGGTCAATTAATTAGGTTTCTCCCGATGAAATGCTAGTAGTTGGATGGTGCGGGGAATGATGCAGGGGTACTGCTCTGGGAACCGCAAGGCTCAAGAGGGGGCCCTGAGGCGGAGGGCTACTCCGGGAATCCTCAGTGGTGGAAACTTTAGAGGGCTAGCACTAGTCGGGAGTACTTTTGTAAAGACCATGTAGTGATCTCCTGGCCTCACAACAAAGGAAGTGTGTAATGTAGTTAGCTACCACGGGCAATCAGGGAGGTTCACTTAGTCCACCTGGTAACAGGGGATGAAATCACTGCTTGTGGGGAAAGGGTACACTCTCTGCAGAGATTTGGTAAAACTGTCATGATAACCGTGCTCACGGACAAGAGCGGCTTAGGGCCAGTTCATAATTAGCTTATGGTTGAGAAATGGTGGTTGTTTACGATACAAGTTACATTCATCATCTTCAGTTATGTGTTGAATTACTTTTTGAATTATGATATTATTAATTGAAAACTAAGGTTAGGTTCTAAGCATAGTGCTTAAGCCATAATTGACCTTCCCTTGCTTTAGCCAATCATGTCATCCTCTTCCCGCACTTGCTGAGTATTCTATGTACTCAAGCGTTTACTTTTCCCTTAGAATATGAAGAATAAGCGGCACCAGAAGACTTCTTCGTCAACTCGGAAGACTTGGACTAGGTTGGCGATCCTCCGCGCGACTGTCTGTGGAGATGGAGCTGTTCTCATCTATCTAGCCTTCCGCTGTAGTAAAATATTTGTGAACTATTTAGATGTTGTATATAGGTTTGTGATATGTATTTGTAGACCTTTGGGTCGTATTGTAAGACTATTTATGTATTCGGACATGACTATATAATGGTATTTCACTTTCGTCAACGCATGTACGATTCAACTGATCCTGGCGTACATGTGGTTAGCGTCTGTTCATCTTCACGATGACCGGGCGTGACATGGAAGAACCAACCCGTCACTCGAGAATGAGACTCCAAGCTCCATGGTTGAATGTCGAAACTCAGACTATTCACCGTGATGTTCCCGGTCTACACAGCGAGGTCCCGCTGATCCTGCCGAGAAAACTTGGCCAAGAAATCTTCCGGATGGTGCTTTGATACAGTGATGTTCCATCGGGGGATGTTGAGTTGACGTTGCAACTCGTAGCATATTGTGCTCGTGGAGGCTCTATGGTGTCCACGAGGGCAGAATAAATAACCACAGCTCGCCGACAGAGATTTCGCATTTCCATCGCCATGACGTCGCAAGCCATCACGGCCACAGGCTGTCCGCGACCTGGCCGCCGTGATGGAGCTCCCGGGATGTAGTCATCTTCCATGGCCAGAGGTGCGGGCGCCCTCCCCAGCTTAGCTGCGGCCGCGTAAGAGAGCCCGGGTTGAACCTGACGGCTGTGCTTATGGAGGGGTGGAAAAGTCAGCCGACTACGAATGTCCGGCTTGGCGTCAGGAAGAGGCGGGAAGAAAAGACGACTACGGAGGTCGGGTTTAGCTTCAAGAAGACGAGGGTGGATTAAAGGGCTGCCGGCGAGGCGGAGCTTGCAATTCCTAGACCAATGGCCAGTAAAGAGACATGATATGCAGCGGCGAGGCTCACGGCATGTAGCAATGGAGTGATCAGTGGCAAGGCAGCGATAGCAGCGGCCTCGGAGTGCCCTTTTAAGGTCGCCAAAAGAAAATGGGTTGTTGCGATCTGGCTTGGATCACTGCTGCCTCAATGAAGAAGGATCACCTGAGGAAGCATAAACAGAGCGTCGTGCTGCTCGGCGCGGAGAAACCAAGTTCCATTCCTGCGAAAACTGTGGTAGCTCTGTCGTAACTTCCTTACAGCCCGTCTTTGAGGTTGAGTCGGCAGAACCAGCACCGACTGAAGTCGAGATCTTGTTGACGTCGGAGGTTCCTGCTTGTTCTTGGAGGTTCCCTTGCCTTCCTCCGGAGCCTTCGATGTGGAGATAGCTTCGATGGAGAGTCCGCCCTGACGCTTTGAAAGATGCCCATGTTCACCGACCACCTTGCCAGTAGAGAAAAAGGCCTCGGCAGCGGGCGGCGCCTCGAGTTGGGCAAGCTCAGGGGATGGGTGTCCTGGAGAAACAAGCGGCGCCTCTGCGCCCCTCTCCGTGCCGGAGGCCGGTGTTTTCGATGCCCAGGCCGCAGCGGACAGCGCCTCCGGCAAGGCTAGCGCCTGTAGCTCCGACATTTCGCAGATGCAGTCATTCACCAGCCGGCCGACACGCACTGGTGCAGCTTCCAATTCCTGACCAGCCGAGGACAGGCGGTGGCCATCGTCGTCCGTATCAGACTCCACTACTTCCTGTAGCACCGAAAAGAGGGAGTACGCCGCGGCATCTTCCATGGGACATCTCCTATCAGTACTCTCCGGGCTTCTGAGCTCCGAGAACGGTGTGCACTGCGGGCTGGGGTAACAAAATGAGGTCTCACTGGGGAAGGAGGTAGCCGGACTGACTGAGGAGGCCGCCATGGCCGAACAACACGAGGAGGGCTGTTGAGGTTGCTGGGGGGTGGGGGACGAGGTGGCCGCCGGGGCCAGGGTGGCAGCCGGCGGGGAAGGGAGGCATGCGTTGGCAGCGGCCAGCAAGGTTGGGTGGGGCGATGGAGGCGTGGCCGCCGGGGCCGGGGTGGTCTCCGGCGAAGGTGGGTTTGGCTCACTCATCCCAGTTCCCAGCTCGGTGAGTTGGCTCCCGGGCCGAAATATGAACTAGGTATGTAAAAAGATGGATGGGATTAGGATCGGACTCGGTGTAGGAATAAATGGAAAAAAGCCACGATCGACATTTCACTTGCAGGCTGCGGCTGGAGCATAAAAGGAACGGACTTGTCGACTGACAGACAGACGGAGAAGTCACGACGGTTCCAGAGTCGTGGAGTCCTGGTCGGTTTCACAGACCGAAACTGAGTAGGAAACGGAGTGGAGACCAGCCGGCATGTAAAAGTAGGCGCGGGCGCGCGGGCGAGACGGGCAAGCTCTGGATTCCAACAAAAGCGGCGTTTCGCCTTGATCGTTGGGTTTCGGCGGGAGAGCCAAACAAAACACACGACATATATGGCGGCGAGCGGCGCGCTGTCGAAGCACGGCTTTCCGCGCGGCTGGCGCTTCGCGCCCAACCACCTCGAGATGGTCCAGATTGTCGCCGACCAGCTCCTCGGCCGGCCCCTGCCACCGCCGGTCGCCTCGGTCTTCCACTACATCCGCATCCTCGAGCACCACCCCCAACAACTCTACGGTTCGGAACACCGCCTCTGTCTCTCTCTGTCTCTCTACCCAAGCGTGTATCTCACGATCGATCGGGCGGCTCACTGAACTGCAGAGCAATACAAGGCGTACCAGGAGGCTGGGCACATCTACTTCTTCAGCAAGCAGGAGCTCGGGCCGTCGGCCGCCAGGAACGTCCGCGAGCCGGACGACGGCAACAAGAGGCGGCCTACGCGCATAGCGTACGGCGGCTCGTGGAAGCCCTCTGGCGGCTGCAAGACCCTCTTTGGGCCGGACGGCCGCCTCATTGTCGGGAAGATGGTCACCATGGTGTTCTACGACAAGCGGGGCGTGGGCGACGCGGAGGAAAACGTCAAGACTCACTGGGGCCTGCACGAGTACATTGTCCGCCTAGGGCCTAACAAGGTACGTGTGGAGTAGCGTGGAGCTTGATATGCTCTCCCGTTTCATTCTAATTGAGGCTGATTAGTTTGATTTTAAACTAACTAATATTAAATAAAATGAAACAGAGTGAATACATGTTTAGATTGCAGGGTTCTTGATCTAAATTCAAACGTACGTTCGGGTGGTGGTAACAAGGAACAATTAGAACACAAACTCACTGGTGCAATAATGCAAAAATCTATCCTATACACAATATAAATTATATTAGCGTTGTACTTTTACACTTGAACCCTCCCACTAGATACCATGAATTGATAAAAATGTGAACATTGTTGCTCGATAGGAAGGCTTAAGTCGATAAACGCAGTGATTGTAAGATAGAGACCAAACGATATAGAAGAGATTTTTTACAATTATAGCTTAGGCATGTTTACATTCTAGCCTTTCCTTACATAAATAAACTCGTCATGCATGATAACGGTGCACGATTACTGTATCTTGGTCTGCAGTTCTCGACCCTGGCCGCGTACAGCCTGTACAAGGTGAAAAACTCTGCGGCGAAGAGAAGGAACAAACAGCGGAGAAACGGCGCTCGACACCACCACGTGCCTGCCGCCGTCGCTGACCACCACACGCCCTCCACGTCGGCGGCTGTGTCTTCCTCCGCGACATGCCAAGCGTCATCAACCTCGTCACAAGAGCAGAACCAACCCATCAGCATCGATCCAATCCAGTACTACCACAACCAGTACGCCTTCGGTGCGACGGCAATGCCGGTGCAGCGTACCTGGGCACCCCTGCCGGCCGCCACCAACTCGCAGGTGCAGCAGGATGACACGAAACCGCCGGTGCCCGTCGCCGTCGCGCCCGGTTACTTCCAGTTGGCGGCATCGTCGGACCAAGGGACCACACCGCCAGCTGCCGTGAACCCAGGTGAACATCAGACTCCCGCGAGGGCCTCCGCCGACCACTCCGGGGTTACGGCTTCGCTGCCTGCCACCGCCAGCCCGGTGGCGGAACAGCGTGCCCCCGCCATGTCGCCACCACAAGCCCAGCTGCCAGCAGGCTGCGACGAGACGATGGACGAAGCCTCTTCCCAGCCACAGCTGGTGCTGCCCGTCTTAGATGATGAATGCATGTCCGCCATGTTAAACGATGTGGCGGACGACGGGCCCGTGGATGATGGCATCGTTGACACGTTGGACGACTTCTTTATGTTCGACGGCAGCAACATCCTGTTCTCGATGGCCGAGCTCACGGGCACAGATAATCCTTCCAGCGGAGATGGAAACAATCAGACAGGTGGTACGTAGGAGGATAGCCACCTGCTCCAGTTTTAACCCCGTGATTACTAGATGCCGTAGGAATGCTTCAATCACCTATTGCTTAATAACTTGTTGCAGGAAAGCTTCAATGATCTATTGTTTAATGATTTACTGATGCACACTTGTTCTTCTCTAAAACGTTCCTCAAAAGAAATATTTACTGTCTTTTACTGTTACTCTGAAAAATTCATTTTCTCAATAATACAGTTTTTCATGCTCGTTCTCCTCTATACTACTAAAACAGGATATGGACTCACCTGTCAACCACACCGCTACGTTTTAAAGTGATGAAAAATGTTACTCTAACTTCCGAAAAATATTGTTCATCCATCTATTTTAGAGTAACGTTTAGAATAACTGCTACATCCTCCTTTAGAGTAGATTAACGTTTAAAATAACCCTAACCTGGCCTGGATATTTTCTGAGTAATTTATTCTTGTCACTGTTGTCAATTGTGATACTGGGTTTTGAGTTGTGACAGAACTCTGGAACAGCTTGCTTTGCCTAGCTAGCATATTTGAGCAGACTAGAACAGTTCCCTCATCTTGGGTTGCAACCATTTGAGCAGACTAGTTTCTTTCTCTTTTCTGGGTAATGTAGAAAGCATTTAAAAGTAGATCAATGGAAACAAAGAGTTGGCTGTTCGCTTGCATAATCTCTACAATGGGCTGAACAGTACAAAATACGTGATACTCTCTTCATATCAAAATACTTGTCACTCTCGAGTTAAAAAATGAACTAAAGAGTGACAGATATTTTAGAATGAAGTAGAACATAAATATATGATATTCCCCGAAAGTGCCTTTTTTGCATCGATGTTCATTGCCAAATCAGCAACAAGATCTTATAACAATGTAGAGGTGCTAAAACGAAAGGCTAGACAAAACTATCTATCACCATGGTGGGCAGTATTGACCACTGTGCAACTTAAGGGGAAGAAACCACTAAAGTAGTTCTAACTAAACAACTTACACAAAAGTTTGTAAATGGCAAAGGGTATTCTCATCATAACCCAAGCACTAAATGTGTACGTCAGCATCTCTGTTCATGGGCCAATATGCCCATACACAATCCACATCAGTTTATTTCCATCACCATAGACGGTTCTCAATGATGGCCACAATTATATCCTTCAGTGTCCCCTTCGAAATTGTTACATTGCATCAGGACATTAATGATTCCAACACAAAAATAATGGAAACTATCAAGAGTGATGCATACAGCCTGTTTTACTATAGGACAACTGCTTAAGTTTCATGTGGCAATTTCTTGGGGTATAGATAAAAAAAGTTCTAACCAATACAGGTGTGATGGTTCAGTACTTTCCTTGAGGAATATTTTGCCAGAGAAGAACTATTGGTTTATGGAAACACCACCAAATGTAAGAGTAAAAGTAGTCATAGAAAGGAAAGTATTACAGCTATTACCTGAGAATGATCCTTCAGACCAAGAGAGACAACCAATGATCTAGCTGAGCCACTGCCACTACAAATACCGATGTTTAAATATGTTAGTTCAACATGCCGAAAGTGATCAATGTACAACATTTCTTTATGCAGGTTTTTTTTTTTTGAAAATGGTGTATTCATCGTCAACCAAAGGAACAGCTAAAACAGTGGTGTTGGAAATATCATTGAACATTTTGCAGCGATTAAAGGACAGAAGTTGCATTGATAATACAGACTAGAAAGATCATAACAAAGGGATGTTTCTTGTGATAGATGGCATTGAAGTCCAAGAAAATCATGAATAAGAAGCTCATTGATGCTAGTTTTTATCAAATGGTTATCCCTACTTCTACTGAAACTAAAATATAGGTACAGATGGTTCCACATCCAGCCTTCTGTAATAGATTGCATGCTGCTTACTATGATAAGTAAACAGTCCTACGATATGTCATCCAAAAGATGTGAACAGAAACCAGATGTCAGACATGGATGGTGAAGGAAGCAAACCTGATATGTTCAATAAGTTGACGTGCACAAGTTAGTAGGAGCGGCTGCAATCACAAAATTTTGTACAGTCATCAGTGTGTGCATGTTCAGGCATACATTGACGCCCAATATCTGGTGGTTTGATGAACATACCTCATCTCTCTTTCCAAAAAGAACAGATACATTGTAGGTTGGGTCTGAGAAGACACTTTCATCTTTCCTATTGAGGGGGATTAAAACTTGAATCATAAATAAGTACAAAAGTTTCAAGGCAAAGGAAAAAACCATGACTACCAATATTGCACGTAATGTCATATGACCAGCATTCTTATGACAGGAATCTGCACAGCACTACTTTTTCACCTGTGGAAATATTATTCAGTAAGGTTGTCTAGGATAGTAGCATGGGGCATGATGAGCGAGTAACAAAGGATTTACTTTGCTGTAACCTGATATGCACGTGATCAGATCATGTGAAGAACGTAAAAGTTGCAACCTTATAGGCTGATTGCACGTGTGACTGCAGTGATCAGTGTTTTCAGTGGTTTAGATATTTTCTGCTATCACATGATTGAGTACGTATGAACAGTTATGTGTGGAGGGATCCTAAATACTATTTCTACAATATCATAAAATGGAATTTTAGTAAGTTCAGAAACGAAATAGCAGGGATGAACCTTTTTCTTTAGACCAATAGTAGGGAAGAATCTACTCATGAAG
Source organism: Tuctoria greenei (assembly GCA_036927565.1). Lineage (NCBI taxonomy): Eukaryota > Viridiplantae > Streptophyta > Magnoliopsida > Poales > Poaceae > Tuctoria > Tuctoria greenei. The sequence goes on along the minus strand of JAYESD010000007.1, from coordinate 127,818,738 downwards.
AACTAGTAATGTGAAGAATAAAAATGAACTTTGCATGGCAGTTGCAGCAGTGGCGCTTAGCGGGCACTAAGGATCTTAACCAACTAGTGTATGGTAATGGTGTTATGTAGGTGGAATTTGACACACTGTATCTTCTAGAGTGTTCATCTTTGTAATGTACCACTGGTACATTGAACTGTATTTTCATCTCTTCTTATAATTAATAGCCATACGGCCTTTCAAAAAAAAAAAGAACTTTACATGCTAAGGAGAAAGCATTTGCAGTTCTGCATAGTAAGAAAAGAGAACATACTTGGCAGCTAATATGGTTCCCATGCAACCAATTTGTGTCACAATAACCTGCAGATTTGATCAAAGATGAACACGTCTTACAAGTAACAACTTCCTTTCAATTGAGAAGCAAACACGAAATGGATGTTGTAAGTTACCAGAAATGTATCTTCATATCTACTGATAACAATGTCTGTCTTATTGCCCTAGGAAACCCAACAGGGAAAATCAAGTCACATTCAGCGTCAGAAACAGCCAGGCAGCATATCATATTATGCTCCAGTAACTTATAGTAACATCTGCAAAGCATGCTACCTGGCTACCGCATCATGAGCAAACGAGTATGCAATACACACAACACAATTGACTCACGGAGTCAAAGGCATCACCTTGATGTCCAACGAAAGGGATCGGTTCTGCACTGGGAAGTGGGCACCCGGTGCCGAAGAGGAGGAGCTCATCGGCATCTCCATCACCTGAATCAGCACAACTGCACATCACAACCTCCAAAGCATTAGCTTCTCCAAACAGAGTACAGCAATCTCAGAACATCCTCTCCTCTGAGAACTCCGCCCCCAGGTCGCCAAGTCCAGCTGCCCGGCATTGGTGGCGTGGCTGCCTACCGATTTGGTGTCCAGGAAGAAGTAAGAGATGAAAATTCCCCTCCCTCTCCTCGTCCCCGTCCCCGCCCCCGCCCCCGCGCCGGTTCCTTCGTCTGCCGCTGCTAGGTGCCTGCCTCCGGCGCTGTCCGGCGTCCACGGCTAACGTGATGGAGGGAAAGAAGAAAGGCTTGGGTTTAAGATAGGATTACTCACTCACCAGCGGGAGAAGAAATCGATCCGCGTCAGTCACAAGAGGAGGAGGCCCGGCGGCGACAGCAGATTTCGTCGAAAGGAGGTCTGGTTTGCCTGCGCGAGAAGGGGAGGAAGAAAAAGAAACCAGAGGCGGCTTTTGACCAGCGGCGGAGAGCAGACAGCAGAGGGACGGCCGCCCAGGACTGGGTGGACGTGCAGCCCACCAGCAATGCACGGCCTTTTGTTTTCCTGTCCGGTTAATTTTGGACAATATTAACCCGTGTATTATGATTTTATTTAAAAAGTTAAGTTTCTTTAGACATAGGTTAAATGCACAATTATTTAAAAAATATGAAATGCACATCCACTGTTTTAGTCGAACTAGCATAGTCAGATTGCCTCCGGTTCAATGTACTTGACGCAAATATTACAATATGAAGATAGAAACGGGGGAAATCCCGAGCAGAGTAGGACAGGGTTGAGAGAGGCTGCCATCGACGTGTGTACTAGTTCCGCCGCATCCGATTGTTTCCAGCAGATCGCGCGCGCGCGTAGCTCGCACCAACTCGCACGCGCTGCCGCACCGGCCGGTCAGGTCAACGGCGCCTCGTTCTTTAGATCGCTTGGTTCGTTCTTACCGCCTCGTCCACCCCCTTTAAATATACGGAGCAACGAGCACGGATGCATGCCAACCGACACCGCTGTCGAGCGCGCGCGTCTCCACGGAAAGCCCAAGCTGGGACGACGGGAATGGAGGCGGCGGCGGTGATGAGAGTGCTGGGCGGGGAGATGAGCCCGTTCACGGCGCGGGCGCGGCTGGCGCTGGAGCTGCGCGGGGTTCCCTACGAGCTCGTGGATGAGCCGCTGGGTCCCCGGAAGAGCGAGCGCCTTCTCGCCGCCAACCCGGTCTTCGGCAAGATCCCCGTGCTGCTCCTCCCCGACGGCCGCGCCATCTGCGAGTCCGCCGTCATCGTCCAGTACGTCGACGATGTCTCCTCCCCCTCGCATTCTGCTATGCGACTGTTGCCGGAGGACCCCTACGAGCGCGCCATGCACCGCTTCTGGACCGTGTTCGTCGACGACAGGTTCTGGCCGGCGCTGGACGCCGTCTCCCTAGGACCCACGCGGGAGGCCCGCGCGCAGGCCACCACCGACGCCCGCGCCGCCATACAGCTACTGGAGCAAGCCTTCCAGAGCCGCCGCAGCAGCAACGGTAACGGTAACGAGCCATCCTTCTTCTCTGGCAGCGAGCCGGGCCTCCTCGACGTCGCGCTGGGCTGCTTCTTGCCGGCGATCAGGGCCTGCGAGCGCCTCCACGGGCTCGCCCTGCTGGACGACTCCGCCACGCCGCTCCTGCAGAGGTGGAGCGAGCGATTTGGCGCTCTCTCCGCCGCCATGAGCGTCCTGCCGGAGACGGAGAAGGTGGTGCAGTTCACCATGTCCCTCCAGGCCAAATTCGGGGTCGATCCCTCCAAATGATGCAGCAGCGCCATGTCTGCTCTGCTGTGTGATTGTTACCGGAAATAAACGACCCCTCTGCCTTTATAAAAAACAATTTAATATAAATAATCTACGATTTTCAAAATTTTAAAAACTAACCCACTGTAGTAAGCAGTGACGGACCCAGGATTTTACTACAGGGTATGTCATGCAAAAAAAATTTACAAGTACAACATAATATAATAAAACTGATGTATGATAATAGAAAAACTCACTATGTTACGATATATAAAACTGATATTTATACTGGAGAAACAATCTTTAATATATTGATATCTATGTCAGTGGCGGACCAAGGATTTTACTACAGGGTATGCCATGCAAAAAAAATTTACAAGTACAACATAATATAATAAAACTGATGTATGATAATAGAAAAACTCACTATGTTACGATATATAAAACTGATATTTATACTGGAGAAACAATCTTTAATATATTGATATCTATGTCGGCATTTTTCTAATACACAACAAATTATTGATAAAATTATGCGAAAAAAAAAACACGAACAATTTATCTACACACATAAAAAAACATACGTGCAGTTGCTGAGTCTGCACAGCTAAAAGTAAACGCCGAAGGCGCGAACGCGAGTTGCTGACGCATTGTAATTGTCTGATCTAAAGAGAGGAGATTGTCTGCTTTGTTTGGGTGTCCAATCAGCGATCAGGCAATTTGGTCATCAAGCGACGGGGCAAATGTAGTGCATGTTTTCCTTCATGGGCACCACCGCAGCAGCCGAGCAGCACCACCCCGCGTGACAGCGTGAGCGTGAGGCGACGCCGACCGACGAGTGTGACGCGTGACCATGAGGCGACTCGCGACGCCGAGATGGAGACGTTTGGTGCTGGTGTACGGGCTTGAGGCGTCGTATTTCACTAGTATGGAAGGCTTCGGCGGCGGATATCTTTCCGTGCGACTCGGTACCTGAGTTTCCCGTTCCATCGGATACGCAACAACCCACAATCACCGATGATTTTCCATTTTCCAAACCGGCCAGCCCATAATCTACCCTTACAATGAACTTGGGTGCATCTGGGCCCAGGGTATGCCGGGGCCCACACGGCATTCCCTGTAGGTCCGCCCCTGGTAGTAAGTAACACAAATGAAATGCCACATGTGTCACAAATTTCGTTCGAGAACATAACGAAATTCTACGTGACGTGCGACGTGGTAAAAATATGCCCACAACCAGGAGTCTACATAGAATCTTGTAGTTGGTGTATACGAAATTCGGCGAGGGAAAAATCTCGTATGAGACAGGAACGAAATTCTCCACCGGTCGGCGTGCTGGACGGGGTGGCCTGCTTAGTTAGTGCTTGCCACCAGCGTTGCCACCTGCGGCCTTCACCTGCACCTGGAGCAGCTGAAGACACAACACGCAAAAGTCACGGTGCAGCATGGACTCTGTTTGGATTGGAATGACGTTGCTGAAATCTAATGAGAATTTCGTTCGTGTCTCATACGAGATTTACCTCTCGCCGAATTTCGTATGCGCCAACTACAAGATTCTCTGTGGGTCCTGACTGCAGGCATATTTCCATCACATCGCACTTCACGTAGAATTTCGTTATGTACTCGAAAGAAATTCGTAGTACATGTAGCATTTTGTTTGTGGCACTTATGATAGTGGGTTAATTTAAAAAAAATCAAAATCGTAGGTTATTTATATTAAATTGTTTTGATAAACGTATAATAATAAAAAAATTCTAACTCCTCGCACCATGCGTGCTTTAGTAAATTCCTGTAATCGGTTTCCAATCCAGTTCTGATTCGTTCCTAATCTCTTCGCTGCGTATTAATATCCAGTGTACAAAAGATAAAAATGGAATAAATTCGTCGTTGCATATCTAATGCTCATGCAAGAGTGTGGGTGACTGATTCTCATTAAAAGATCAAGATCAGCATAGACCCATCTGTTGGCAAAAACGATTTTTATCACAACAAGTTTGATCCTTTGAATATACAGATCAAAGATCATCTGGTGTGCTGTCTGTCGTTTTCCTTCTTGAGAAAAAAAACATCCCAATTTCACCATGTGCGCCACAGGAGAGACATTTACACACGGCACTTTCCACGAAATGGTTGCCATCCTCCCACACTGAACAATTTGTTAAAAGTGAAAGTAAACAAAATGTTTGGAACAAATGTTTCTCATTGATCTTTTTGTTGTTTATATACATATATATGGAGTGTGAATGGTGCCCATTCGGAGGAATCGCCACTGCCGTCGTGTCCGTAGGGAGAAGGCGTCGTATCACTGGCGAGAGGAGTCGTAACTGTCCTTGTGGACTCGTATGGGCCCCCCTTCTAAAGTTTTGAGCTCCACTGCTCATCTTTGTAATTTATTTTTAACACTCCCACTTAGACAGTTGATATCCAATGATTTATGTATATTTCATTTAGAATATATGTCTATATGTTTTTTTTCAAAAACTCATTGGAAAAGGACCAGAAGACAGACATAAAACTTGTATGCACATTGCCTCATTAAAAACCTTTCAATGAGAAATTATATAAAACTCATAAAAGGAAAAAGAGTACAATGTGATGCTTGATCAGAAACTTCACAGAGGTTCTCCCTCTAAACCTTGCTAGTCTTTAAGTCTTTTCATTCCAATGCATTTAACACATGTGTCAACTATAGCAAATAGTAATGACTTTATAAATAAATCTGCAAGATTATTACAAGACTTTGTTTGTGTAACATTAATTTTTCCATGTATTTGAAACTCATGTGGATAAAATAATTTTAGAGAAATATGTTTTGTATAATTAGTCTTAATATATTTTGTTTGCATTTGAGCAACACAAGCTGTATTATCTTCATAGATAATAATAGGTGACTTGATATCATCTATACCATATGATAATTCAATGTGGTTAATCACTCTACATAACCAGACACATTCTCTTGATGCCTCGTATAATGCAATAATTTCTGAGTAATTTGTAGATGTTGCTATTAAAGTCTGTCTTGAAGATTTCTATGAAATAGCAGTTCCGTCGTGTAAGAACACAAATCCTGTTTGTGATCTACCATCATGTGGATAAGATAAATAGCCAACATCAGTATATATGATTAGATCAGTTTTTTTGATTTCTTTGGAAGAATAAATCAAGATCTATTGTACCATTTAAATATTTCAAGATATTTTTAACACCTTTTCAATGACGTATTGTGGGTGCTGCACTATGTCTTGCAAGACAGTTTACTGCAAACGCAATGTCTGGTCTTGTATTATTTAGAAGATACATCAACGCACCAATGACACTAAGGTATGGGTATTCTGCTCCCAAAATTTCTTCTCCTTCTTGTTTCGGCCTAAACGGATTTTTATCCTTTTCCAAGGCACAAACTATCGTAGGCGTCCTTTGAGAGTATGCTTTGTCCATATGAACTTTTCTAATACTTTCTTGACATATGTTGACTGATGTAGAAGTATACCCTTTTGTAGATGTTCAATTTGTAGTCCTAAACAAAATTTGGTTTTAGCCAAATCTTTCATAATATGATTGCGTGCTTCACTTATATCTTTTGCATGACTAATCATGTTTAGATCATCAACATATACCGATATTATGCAAAAACCAATATTTGATTTTCTAATGAATACACAAGGACAATCATCACTATTTGCGCATCCTTTGTTTATAAGAAATTCTTTTAGTCTGTTGTACCACATTCTACCTGATTGTTTTAATCTATACAAGAATTTAATTTTACATAATACATATTGCGATTTGTATTCGGATTCGGTATAAGAATTCCATCTAAAACTTTCATATATATCCGAATCTAATGCCCCGTACAAATACGCAACCACGACATCCATCAACTGCATAGATAGATGCTTTTGTATTGCCAGAGCTATTAAATATCAGAATGCTATTACATTCATTACTAGAGAATATGTTTCGTTAAAATTAACTCCAGGTCTCTGCATAAAACCCTGTGCAACTAGTCTCACTTTATCTTATCACCTCATTATTTTTGTTTCTTTTTCGAATGAAAACACATTTGAACCCAACTGGAAAAGTTCTCGGAGGTGTAAGTATCACATCAGTAAATTCCTTTCTCTTCTTAAGGGAGTTAATCTCAGATTCAATTGTCTCTTTCCATTTATTCCAGTCTGAGGTTTCTTACACTCTGCCATGGTCTTAGGATCTGGATCATCTTGGAAAATTTCAGCAATGATAGTTGAAAAACATAGGTTTGCTATAGTTGTACTACGATCATATACTTCCCACAACTAGTATAATTAATAGAAATCTTTTCTATCCCATTAGATTCCTCGTGATTTTCAAATACGAGGTTATCAAAGTTTTCCGATCTTCTAGTCTCATTTACATTGCACGTTTGAGAACTAGACTCTAGATTATTTGCATTCAAATGATGTTGTACACTTTGTGGTTCCATTATATTTTTGGATTCTCTAAGAGCTTTTGATTTCTCCTTTCTTGGTCGTTTTTCCAAAACGATGTCCTTTCCTTTAAGTTCTACCCTCCTCCTTTTCTTATTAGAAGGAGCTAGAGTGGGTTTTTTGGTACATCCAGTCGTTCGGGTGCATTAACCGCATGATTCTAGGATTTCATAACACCAGTATAATCTATGAATGCATCTGGCAAATTATTTGCAACATTTTGCAAATTTATTATTCTCTAAACTTGAAGTTCGGTCTCTTGTCTACGTGGATCTGAAGATATATTAGATTTATCATCCCAATTTATTTCCTGACATTTTGAATTATTCTTAAACTCTCCCCCTAATGTCAGAAAATGATTCTCTTTAAAAATACAGTCAGCGTACCTTGCTGTAAATAAATCTCCAGTCATGGGTTCAAGATATTTTATAATAGAAGGTGAATGATATCCTACATAAATACCCATCTTCCTATGAGGACCCACTATGGTACGCTGCGGTGGTGAAATTAGTGCATATACTGCGCTACCAAATTTTTGCAGATGGGAAATGCTTGGTGCATTACCACATACAAGACATAGTGGGGGAGACACTATGCTATGCAGTTGATCGCAATTGAATAAGGTCAGCAGCATGTAATATTGCATGTCTCCAACATGTGGTAGGTAAATTACAATTATGTAATAATGATCGTGCAATCAATTTAATTCTCTTAATAAAAGACTCAGTTAATCCATTTTGAGTATGTACATATGGTACTGAATATTGCAATTCAATTCCTTGAGCCATACAATAATCATTGAAGGCTTTTGAAGTAAATTCTGCAGCATTATCTAATCTTACAGACTTTAATTAATGATTAGGATAATTTGCTTTTAATCTTATAACTTATATTATAAATTTATCAAATGCATGGTTTCTTATTGACAAAAGACACACATGCGACCATCTTATAGATGCGTCCATTAAAACAATAAAATACCTGAATGGACCCGACGATGGTATTATTGGTCCACAAATATCTCCTTGAATTCTTTCAAGAAACTTAAGTGGTTCCACCTTAATCTTGATCGATGATGGTCTCAAGATTAATTTTTCACTTGCACAAGCTGTGCATATAAAATCTAAATTTTTTGGAAATTTGGCTGAATTTAAATTGTGACCATAACTATCACCTATAATCTTTCTCGTCATTCCCACTCCTGGATTTCCAAGTCGTCCATACCAGGTTTTGAATGCATCTACTTCTTGGAAGACTACTTTGTATGTTATATGTGGAACAGGTTGTGTGTATGTATAATATAATCCAGACGGTAAGCAAAACATTCTTTCTAGAATATCATATCTATCACCGTTTTTCTTAAGAATGTGGAGAAACTCCTCATTATTTTCTTCATGGGTATTAACATATAACCCATTCTGTCGGTACCCTGCGTACCGGATACCCCTTGGGATTGCAAAGATCACAAGGAAACTCCATTTACCAGATTTGAAGACCTCCGAAGGCCCCACATGTCAGCCATAACCGGACCTGCTTCCCCGACATGGTTAGTCCCAGGGCCGCCACGTGTACCATAAGACCGTAACTACCGCCCACACATGGGAAAGCTCCGGACTTGATACCAGTATGGCACCCCCGGACCTAACCCAAGACAGAGGGAAGCTCCGGTACCGACACGTGTCCAACAACACCGGACCTACCCGTCCACGACGGTAAGCTCCGGAGCTGCCACGTGTTCGAACTGCCAGACCTTCAACCTCAACAATCAGGCTGGTGGACCCCCAATGGCTCGGGCCTTCAAGGGGCAATCAAAGACTTCAAGACCCGATTAAGTGTCATTAATACCATATTAATGATACTTAATTAGAAGGCCCTTAATACCAGTAACGGCACTATTAAGGCCCGTTACCACTCTATTAAGGGTAATTAACCTCATTTATTGTGTATTAGACATCAATGACCGCCAGGGCCACATGTCGGGCCAGGCTAACGGTGTAACGACCAGTCCTTGTACTATAAAAAGACTGGTCGACGATATACAGGGGAGAGGCTAGACGTGCTCTCAAGCACACACAATCACAAAAAGCTCTTAGACGCTCAATACAACATCAGCACACCCTGTGGAGTAGGGTATTACGTTCAAGCGGCCCGAACCACGTAAACCTCTATGTCAATTTGCCACCATCTCTTGAATCTCTGCGCGCCCATTACCGAACTAAAAACTTCACGGACTACTAACAGTAGTGCCAGGAGATCTGCCGGATTCAACCACCAACAGTTGGCACGCCAGGTAGGGGGTGCCCGAGATTTCAAGGATGGTGAACTCAGCTGCTGGATCGTCCAACGACAACCTCACTGCGCAACCTGCTGGAGGCAATCCCTCCAACATGCAACAACCAGCCGGTGCCGTGGCTCCAGCAGGAGTCATGCCTCCGCCTCCACCGCTTGCACCAGCAAATCAAGCTGGACAGCGGGACGGAGCATCTGCGTCGGTCACTGCATCGGCGAATAACAACAACCCCGAACACGCACTCCATGCAGCGCGTGCTCTCCTCCAACGCCCACCACCTCCAGGTGCATCCCAGGGTGCAATGGAGCAGTGGAGGGCTGATGTGGAACACTTGGTTGCAGCAGCAGCCGATCGCATCAGCAACCAAGGTCCTACCCCCTCAGGGCGGGCCCCATCGCAGCATCGGACTTTGTTGGGCAGACTTGGTTCCCACGCTTCCCAAAATAGGAGGCGTGCTGCGTCTCAACAAGTTACGTCGCTGTCTTCTGGGGCGTGACGCACCCATACAGTAACTAGGCTTTTAACTCATGACCTCCGGGTGGAGCTTGATCGCCGTTACCGTCAGTAGGACGGCCGCGTCCATATCCAGCATGCTCGCGAAAGGTGAGAGGCTCGGGACAGTCCTTCTCCCGAGGGAGTAGGAGGGGGATGTTCTGCCCTGGCTATGCACTTGTGCATGGTTAGATGACCACAAAAGTTCCAGCCTCACCTGCAGGAGAAATTTGATGGAACTATTAATCCCGCTGAGTTTCTTCAGATTTACTCCACTGCAATCCTTGCAGCCAGAGGTATTGAGGCCGTAATGGTCAACTACTTCCCCGTGGCTTTAACTGGGACCGCCAGGTCCTGGTTCATGAGCCTTCCGCCCAACTCCCTCAATAGTTGGGCAGAACTATGCCAATAGTTCACCGCCAATTTCGGGAGTTCATACACCCGACCAGGCACTGAACTGGACCTTTTTGCTGTAATGCAGAAAGGGGGAGAATCTTTGTGTTCCTTCATCCAGATATTCTCCCAAGTACGAAACACTATTCCTTCTATCTCCAGCGCCTCTGTTATTGTGGCATTTAGATAGGGTGTACGAGACAAGAAGATGCTTGAGAAGCTGGCGATCAAGGAGATCACCAGCGTCACGGAGCTCTTTAGCTTGGCAAACAAGTGTGCCAAAGCTGCGGAGGGCCGTGAAATGCACTCCAAACCACCTCCGGAGGATAGTAAAAAATCTTCCAAGGGCGAAGCCACTACCTCCAGAAGTGGCAAAAAGAATAAAAAGTCCAATGGCAAGAAAATGCCGTCGGCTGGCACACCTACTGCTACAGCTGCTGCAGCTCCCCGAGAAACGACCTCGACCTTCATCTGAAGATGGCGGCAACTCCAAGATGTGGTGTCCTATACATAAGTCGAACAACCACAATCTGGAAGACTGCCGAGAGGTCTAGAATCTTGCCGAGCGCTACAACAAGCATCGGGAAGAAGTTTCTTTCCGACAAAGGGAAGGAAAATAGAAAGTCGACGAAGCTCCGACGGAAGAGGAGTTAGTTTTTCAGGATCCTAAAAAGGTCCTAAAGGCTGTATACACCTCCGTTGACAACGACTCCGATGTCTTTGACAATGAATGTCGGAAGACCATGAACACCATCTTTGGTGGTTCGTGGGACATCACTTCTCGCCGTGTCCTCAAGACCATGCGGCGGGACATGGCTTCGGTAGCTCCCACCGCCAGGGCAGAGCCGCACCGGAAGTGGATGGATACCGCCATCACTTTTGACGCTACGGACTGCCCTCGGAATATGATTGGAGCTGGCCAACTCCCATTGATGGTATTGTAAAAGCCCTTTTTCGGAAGAACAAAAACGCTAAAATGCGAACTTAAATTTTTTTGAAAATGGACTTGGAAATTCCAAACTCACATGAACCATATGAATTAACCAATGATTCACTATAAATAGGAACTTGTTAAAATTTCACATATATAACATGTTTGCTAAGGTATTTGGAACTTAAGGTGTAAAATCTTTAATTTCCAAGTATTCATATTTTCAATGAAAAATTAAAGGAGAAAAGAAAACAAATAGAGAGAAAGAAAAAGGAATTATTCCAACCCTAAAATGGGACATCCAAAAATATTCAAATCTCAGGCCGTAAATTTTTCCATGACCTTCTAATATTCCAAATAGACTCTCGGTACAGTTTCAAAATTTTTGAAGCAAGTTTTCTATTTATTGGACACGTACCGAGAGTTTAATCAACGTCGACGTCAAATTTGAACTCTGTGCTCAACCTTGTCCAAATCAACTCCAAATTTTCCTGAGGTCCCTTATGGTTAAAAAAGGTTAACTTCAAAGTTTCAGGATTTTTGAACCTAATCTACCATTTATTTCATTGAATCAAGTATCACCACTTGAATTCAAATTCAAACCTGAGTTCAAAATTCAACTTGCTCAGTTTTGAAATCTGATTACACCATAAAATTCTTCACATTTTGTTTAGTCATTGGGCCAAAGTTGAATATTTTTGAAGCATGTTTGCTAGCCCTAATTGAAATTGGAAAGAGAAGGGAGGAGAGAGTGGGTCCCACATGTCATGTCTATCCTCATGGCCACAAAAGCAACTTCGCTTCTTCCTCTCCCGTCCTTATCACCGCGCCCGACCCTCTCGGTCCTTATCTTGCCGCTCACCCCATCCCCGCCGTCCGCCTGTCCCGACGCGCCCACCCCACACGGCGTCGGCCGCCTCGGCTCGCTAGCGCCCAGCCACGGCGACGGCCGCCTGCTCCTCACGTCGGCCGCCGGCTCGCTGCTCCCTGGCCACGGTTCGTGCCCCGCACCAGAGCTGCGCCCCTGCGGCCGCTATGACGCGCCGGTTCGCCACCCCATCGTACCGCACTCTCCCCGCCGTCTGCGCGCCTCCTCCGCGTCTGGCCGCCTTATCCTCTCCCGGCCTGCGTGCCCCCTCCCTGCCGTGCCACTCGCCGCTCGCCTCCTCGCCTTGCCGCCGGCCCGCATCGCGCCCAGCCACGACAACGCCGCACTCCGCCCTGGCTCCCTGCTCGCAACAGCTGCACCGTGTCGTGCCAGCAACACCATATCCATGCCAGCAGTGTTGTGCGTGTGTCACATCGACGTCGTCGCCTTCAAACCACGTCACGCAGCGTTCTGATCATTTGTTGTGTCCTGGCAGTGAATCGAGTGAAGCATGTGATTTAGGTGATGCAGGAACACGACAATGATACAACAGACAGCGACAATTTGGCAAAGGTTAGTTGCACATGATGCGAGATTGATTAAGTCGAAACCATTGTTAGGATGTTCGATGAAATGATTACAAGGAAAGAACCAACTTCGTTGATGTTTAGAGCTGGTCTGTGATGCAGGGGTAGGATGATGTTGCGACCGACAAGCCTAAGTGCCAAGATGCTCTTTGAATGGTGATGAAGTAACCGAATCAAGTACACACCCAAGATGTTCGACGAAATGCCTACAAGGTGAGCCTTGCCCTGAAATATCTTGCTTGACGTCATCGACGTTCGTTCGTTGTGATCGCTAAGGTTACTCATGTGTCGTCAAGTCGTACGTCCAGTTTTCGCATTGATATCATTCCTATAGGAGTCCCTAATTTGACCTCTTTTGTCGTTTGTATCGCGTTAGCTTGTCCGTGCGCGCTTGTGATGCTCCACCATGAGCCGCGTCGACGTCGTTGACCATATGACGTCGTCGTGACGCTCCGAGCCGTCATCGTGTCCTGGCATCAAGATGAAGGATGCATGTAACGTACAGGTTGCTGGAACACAACCACGACGCAACGGTCGACAGTCGTTTAACCAAATTAGGGTTTAGTTGAGGTGAGACTCGTCAAGTCCTAGGTGTAATCTAGATGCTCGATGAAATGCCTTCTAGGTCAAACCACGGGTATTGGTGATCATCGATGACCTAGGGTAAAGGTATGCAAGAACGTTACGACCAACAAGGAGAACTAGACCAAGGGGAACCTTGGATAAGAGTTCCTTGGTTGTGTCGAGGATGTTCCCTAACCGATCACAGGATTAGTTAACTTGGTGTACCATTTCTTCGACGACAGGTTCGTCGAGTCGCTTATCAACAACCGAGTCAACATCACTAGCCTTAAGACTCACAAGGTGGTGTTCGAGATTCCGCTCACCCCATTGACGAGTCCGGATTGATGTGGACGTCGCTAAGACAATCTTCTCGAGATGGCAAAGCATGCCTTCACGGTAAGGTCTCACATCATGTTTAAGTCCCGAGAGCTTATCGAGCTCACCTGGACAGGCTTGCAGGAGACACTACATTAGTGTCATCGTGTAAGCACTTGAACGATGCTCGAGAAGCTTGCCGTAGAAACTACTTTACCTAAAAGTCATTTGAACGTTGTCTTGGTACTCATGCTAGGTTAACAGTGCTTGTAATGACTTAAGTCCAAGCCATGTTGGTCTCAATTCAGTCCCAAGTGTTGTTAGGTTCCATCATGGTTCATCCTAAGTCGGGACCCTACGATAGCACTGCTCACTTAACTAGGTTTACTCCTTTATGAGTTAAGTCAAGTTCATTGGTCGACTACTGAATCGCGACCTTCGTCTTGTACACTCCACTCATACTCAAGCTTTCGATATCCCCCTGGATTCTTTAGTCATCCTTACACTACCAGTCCAACACTTCCACACCATTCAGCTTTATCAACCTTGAGTGGCATAGCATCGAGTGTTGAGCGCCAAGTTGCAATGTGTGCTTACGTTGCACCTTTCAATTCACATCTCGACACTACTATGACCACTGGACTCCATCCTTTGTTGATCCACAAAATAGAGGCATATCTATCCTTACTAGTCAAACTCCTCATTATTAGAGTTTACACAACCCTGTGGAGTCTATTATTAAATTACTTAATTACTTATATGCATATCATGTCGATAGGAACGTGATGATAGGTGATCGACGAGAAGTTTCGCTTGGAGGAGAAGGCCAGGGTGTCCACTTGAAGTCCTTGGTGGAGTCTACACAGAAGGACCACTAACAAGTGACATTTATTCGAGTCGCAAACTAAGGCAAGCCCCGGTTTGCATTTAAGAGCTTTTCAAAGTTTTCCAGTTTTATTCACTTACGTCTTCAGTTGATATTGTGCATTACGTATAAGGTGTTTGATACTCCACTTGCATGACCACAAATCCCACGGTTTGGTTGGAACGAGTTACAGTTTGACCTGTAGTAACTGCTTTGCTAATGCATAGGAAATCCGGTAGAAGTCGAGTAGTTGGAAAACCATGGTATCATCTGTGTGGACCGGAGTCCACACCTCCGAGGATCTCATTGGGTGGTGCCGTGCGATGCGGCACCTAACAGCACACACGGAAAGGATACCAAAACATATAAAGTTTTCATTTCATAATGAGAAAAGTTTACAAAAGAGTGTACCACAGGGGTACACACACAGCGGAAAATACATACTCATAATCTCACCTAACTAAGCAGGAGAGAAGACGTCCATGCCCTAGGACGCTTCTCACTAGCAACATGAAGAACATTCAGCAGCGGCATGGTTCACATGAGATTTATCTCGACACCTCGAGTCTCATGTACGACCTAAACAGCAGAAATAAAACTAATACCTGCAAAAATTCATTAAAGCGCAAACGTGAGCATAAGGCTCAGCAAGACTAACCCGTCTCACTAGACATATGCAAGGGGGACACTAAAACATAGGTGAGGTGAAGCATAAATGACTCACCTACAAGTGGATCCTTATAATCAAGTATTATGTAGAAAATGACATTCTCTGAGCACGGCACATCATGGGCTCCACAATCAAACAAGAAACGCTTTACCGATGATATGACATGCCCCGAGCACATAATGCTATTACAGCTAAAGTATGGGGAAACTATAAACTTTTAATTGTACTATCTCTATATCATACAAGGTTGCAAATCAATTATAATTCAATACAATATGATTATTTTGGCTTCTTTAGTATTTACTACGTCACGACACAGTGAACAAGTGATACTCTATTACCGCGAGGGACGGTGATTGCAATCAGGACACATCCGGACTGCACGACACGCACACCCGCGTGGGAGACACATACGTGCTCTCCTCCCCGCGTCATACGTGGACACCTTTCACCCAAGACCCCAATGTCGACAAACCTCTTCATCCCGAGCAAAAGGTCCCCTACACGGACACGTCGAAGTTGCCCGCTAGAAGATTTACACCTTTATGCCTTCGCATCTCCATTCAAGGACATCCGAGGAGTTTCCACACTACAGTTTGGAGTTACATCAGTTTAATGGGCCCATATACCATTATGCAACCGGTACAGTTCAAGCTTGCCCAACGGTGCCGCATACGACACGGTCCTCAAGCGACACAGGCAGGGCTATGCAACCGAGACTCCAATTCTCGTCGCTTCCTATCCATCCCCTGCCCGGTCTCGGATTCATTATATTAATCCATTGTTTATCTAACCAATCCTGTGAGATATGTCCTACATCTCTCGCGAGTAGATTCCAATAACTCGACTTCTACCGGATTTCCTATGCATTAGCAAAGCAGTTACTACAGGTCAAACTGTAACTCGTTCCAACCAAACCGTGGGATTTGTGGTCATGCAAGTGGAGTATCAAACACCTTATACGTAATGCACAATATCAACTGAAGACGTAAGTGAATAAAACTGGAAAACTTTGAAAAGCTCTTAAATGCAAACCGGGGCTTGCCTTAGTTTGCGACTCGAATAAATGTCACTTGTTAGTGGTCCTTCTGTGCAGACTCCGCCAAGGACTTCAAGTGGACACCCTGGCCTTCTCCTCCAAGCGAAACTTCTCGTCGATCACCTATCATCACGTTCCTATCGACATGATATGCATATAAGTAATTAAGTAATTTAATAATAGACTCCACGGGGTTGTGTAAACTCTAATAATGAGGAGTTTGACTAGGAAGGACAGATATGCCTCTTTTTTGTGGATAAACAAAGGATGGAGTCCAGTGGTCATAGTAGTGTCGAGATGTGAATTGAAAGGTGCAACGTAAGCACACATTGCAACTTGGCGCTCAACACTCGATGCTATGCCACTCAAGGTTGATAAAGCTGAATGGTGTGGAAGTGTTGGACTGGTAGTGTAAGGATGACTAAAGAATCCAAGGGGATATCGAAAGCTTGAGTATGAGTGGAGTGTACAAGACGAAGGTCGTGATTCAGTAGTCGACCAATGAACTTGACTTAACTCATAAAGGAGTAAACCTAGTTAAGTGAGCAGTGCTATCGTAGGGTCCCGACTTAGGATGAACCATGATGGAACCTAACGACACTTGGGACTGAATTGAGACCAACATGGCTTGGACTTAAGTCATTACAAGCACTGTTAACCTAGCATGAGTACCAAGACAACGTTCAAATGACTTTTAGGTAAAGTAGTTTCTACGGCAAGCTTCTCGAGCATCGTTCAAGTGCTTACACGACGACACTAATGTAGTGTCTCCCGCAAGCCTGTCCAGGTGAGCTCGATAAGCTCTCGGGACTTAAACATGATGCGAGACCTTACCGTGAAGGCATGCTTTGCCATCTCGAGAAGATTGTCTTAGCGATGTCCACATCAATCCGGACTCGTCAATGGGGTGAGCGGAATCTCGAACACCACCTTGTGAGTCTTAAGGCTAGTGATGTCGACTCGGTTGTTGATAAGCGACTCGACGAACCTGTCGTCGAAGAAATGGTACACCAAGTTAACCAATCCTGTGATCGGTTAGGGAACATCCTCGACACAACCAAGGAACTCTTATCCAAGGTTTCCCTTGGTCTAGTTCTCCTTGTTGGTCATAACGTTCTTGCATACCTTTACCCTAGGTCGTCGATGATCACCAATACCCGTGGTTTGACCTAGAAGGCATTTCATCGAGCATCTAGATTACACCTAGGACTTGATGAGTCTCACCTCGACTAAACCCTAATTTGGCTAAACGACTGTCGACCGTTGTGTCGTGGTTGTGTTCCAGCAACCTGTATGTTACAAGCATCCTTCATCTCGATGCCAGGACACGATGACGGCTCGGAGCATCACGACGACGTCATATGGTCAACGACGTCGACGCGGCTCATGGTGGAGCATCACAAGCACGCACGGACAAGCTAACGTGATACAAACGACAAAATAGGTCAACTTAGGGACTCCTATAGGAATGATATCAATGCAAAAACTGGACGTACGACTTGACGACACATGAGTAACCTTAGCGATCACGACGAACGGACGTCGGTGACGTCAAGCAAGATATTTCAGGGCAAGACTCACCTTGTAGGCATTTCGCCGAACATCTTGGGTGTGTACTTGATTCGAATACTTCATCACCATTCAAAGAGCATCTTGGCACTTAGGCTTGTCGGTCACAATATCATCCTACCCCTGCATCACAGACCAGCTCTAAACATCAACGAAGTTGGTTCTTTCCTTGTAAGCATTTCATCGAACATCCTAACCACGGTTTCGACTTAATCAATCTCGCATCATGTGCAACTAACCTTTGCCAAATTGCCGCTGTCTGTCTTATCATTGTCGTGTTCCTGCATCACCTAAATCACATGCTTCACTCGGTTCACTGCTAGGACACGACAAATGATCAGAACACTGCGTGACGTGGTTTGAAGGCGACAACATCAATGTGACACACGCACAGCACTGCTGGCATGGATATGGTGCTGCTGGCACGACACGGTGTACCTGTTGCAAGCAGGGAGCCAGGGCGGAGTTCGGCGTTGCCGTGGCTGGGCGCGATGCGGGCCGGCGGCAAGGCGGGGAGGCGAGCGACACGACAGGGAGGGGGCATGCAGGCCGGGAGAGGATAAGGCGGCCAGACGCGGAGGAGGCGCGCAGACGGCGGGGAGAGTGCGGTACCATGGGGCGGCGAACCGGCGCGTCGTGGCGGCCGGAGGGGCGTAGCTCCGGTGCGGGGCACGAATCGTGGCCAGGGAGCAGCGAGCCGGCGGCCGACGGGAGGAGCAGGTGTGACGCCCGGTTCCGAAAATGAACCAAGCTAACGCATATGTGTGCCCAGGATGTTCATCACACATACACGAGTGCAATCACAAAAGAGTATACAGAAAATTACCACAAGACAAGATTAATTAACCAAATTTTATTACACAAACCATATTATCCTCGAATCCAAGCTCCAAAGAATATTAACGACAAGTTCAACTAATGCAGCGGAAATAAATAAGCAAACTAAGCAACTATGCAACATAAGCGATAGGGTATGCATGCGCAGCTCCAATCAACACCACAGGCAAAGCTGACGGTAGACACGGCCTAGAACTCCGCATTATCGCCATTAAACTCCCAATCCTGACCTGCAACTGTTGGGGGGGGGAATAGCAAGAGTGAGTACATGTCGTACTCAGCGAGTGTGGAAAGTATGACATGTGGCTTATTCAAATGTCGACAATAATAATGGTAAAGTGCTGAAAAGTACATTAAAACATTTGAAAAGCAATATAGTATAAGTATGTGAAGTAAACCCATCATAATCATAAGTAATACCGTAATACTAAATCTGAATTCATTACCATCATCAAAAATTCCGGATTTCACCATTGCCAATAACCAGATTCAATACTAGAAATAAATTCATAACCAACCATAACCATCACCATAACCATTACCATAACCATTACAATAACCATTACCAATACCAAATACCCTCTAATCATGGAAGTTGTCCAGGTGCTCATAACCGGGAGCACGACTATCATGATAGTTTTAGTTAACTCTGCAGAGTTTGTACCTCTTTACCCACGTGTTCGTGATTTCATCACCCTTCGGCGACTAAGAACCTCCCTTATGCCCATGACCCGTCGGTCACATTACACACTTCCGTTGGTGTGTGGCCAAGAGATCACAAAATAGCCTTTACAAAGGGATTACTAGCCTATTTAGACCCCACTGAGGTTTCACCGGTGGCGATGTCTCCCGCAGAGCACATCTTCAACCAAGGGCCCCCTCTTGAGCCATTCGGATCCCAGGGTAGTCCCACCAATCATCAACAGACCCAGTCCAACTACCCCTTCCCCGAGCATCCACAATGGTCCAAACAGCACTAGCAAAGCCCTAATTAATCAGCTACGCCGCACCCATACTTGGCCTCGTGGTGGCACTGTAGTCCTGGCTTATTCTCGCATGAACCGGTCCTTAGATCTAAAGCAAGCAAACCACCATAACATCCAACCCATCCACATACCAGGCTTGCTTAGATCATCCATTACCATACCATGTTTAACCAGTTCATGTTAACCATAATCTCATCCATGCATAATTAGATTGAGTGATATAGTTGTTTCCCATCCCAGTTGATTAAGCGAAGCAAAAAGGTAAAAACCCTTCCCGACTCTCTACCATAAATTCCAGGTGACAAGGGTGGTTTAGCAAATCTAGTAAACTCCCTACCATAGTATTTCCCATCAATTTGACACAAGCATGCAGTTTTGCAAACAAAACATTTATTTTAAAAACAGGATCAATATGCTTCAAGGACACTTGCCTTGCTCTTGCTGTTGATTAGGGTCAAAGCCTTCAAACTCTTGATGTTGTAGATCCTCCGTGGCACTCTCTAGCGCAAATCCGTCTAATCCACACAATAAACATACAAGACAAGAAACACAATCAAAGAGTGCACAAATATTACTCAATATGACATGACATGCATGATTGATGCAATGCAAGGTAGAACTTGTCACTAGATTGCTTTTAATGATCACTAACTAGCTCTAATAGATTTTAACAAGTTTATACAGGTTTGGGGTCGATTAGATCAAATTTTAGAATTAATTCAACACAATTTAACCAGAAAGATCGGACTAGTCCGCTAGGGACCGGACAAGTCCGCACTTGACGAGATCAGCAGATTAGGGTTTTCTAGATCGACGTGAATTTGGAGATTAGGGGTTGAATTCTCATAAGGAAAAGAGAATAGAAGGTATACCAGGTGTTTAGAACTCCAATGAACCAAGAAACTTGGAGGTAACACTTGGATCTTGATGATCTAGGGTTGGTGATGAACTTGGAGATGAATTGGTGGTGAAGGACGAAACTTGGTGGAGATCTTGATCCTCCTTCGTTTCCTCCTCTTCTTCTTCTTGTTTGGGATCTTCTCCTCCCTCCTTGATGGTGGCTCCCCACGAACTAGGGTTTGGGTGGGTGGAAAAGTGGCAAATAGATGTCAAACCAAGGGGTGGGGTTGTTTATATAGACGTGGAGGCTAGGGTTAGATGGATTTCGAGTTTAGGATGAGTAGAGGCCGGTTTAGAGTCCCACATGGGCTCTAAAAGAGTTGGGCACGATGTCCCTAGGCCCACTTGACGTGAAACCCAAGAAACAAGTCGTAAAACAAAAGGTCAATCTCGAAGTCACAAAATATCGGACAAGTCCGGACAGGACCGGACTAGTCCGAAGTCGTCCAGAGAGAAAATCGGACAAGTCTGGCCAAAAATCGGACAAGTCCGATCTTAGTCAGAAAGGAAAACGGACAAGTCCGCTGGAACACCGGACTAGTCCGGAAAAGTCCAGGGACTTACCAAATTTTCAAGGATTCATGGAATACCGGACTAGTCCGCACAAAATCGGACAAGTCCGAAGTTGTCCAGAGGCAAATATCGGACTAATCCGCAGCAAAAACGGACAAGTCCGTTTTTAGACAGAGAGAAATCGGACTAGTCCTCAGCAAAACCGGACTAGTCCGCACTTTCCTACATTTTTAAGTGCAGTTTTGTTCCAAATCAATTTTAAACTTGTTCCTCTTGTTATGGGTTAATGTTACACATGTATATGAGTGCATGTAGGGCATGATGCATGAAAATGAGGGTGTTACAAACCTATCCCCCTTAAAATGAATCTCGCCCTCGAGATTCAACGCGGAAGAGAAGAGATAGGGAAATTCCTTCTTGAGATCATCTTCTAGCTCCCAAGTTGCTTCTTTTTTGGTATGGTGCTTCCATTGGACTTTACACCATCGAATCACCTTGTTCCTTGTGACTCTCTCCTTGGTTTCCAATATTTTGACCGGTTGCTCGGCATATGTCAAATCTTCCTCTAGTTCCAATTCTTCCATTGGCACTTGATCTTCCGGTACCCTGAGACACTTCTTGAGTTGGGAAACATGAAACACATCATGTACGTCTGAAAGATGAGCTGGCATCTCCAACTTATATGTTACTTCTCCTCTTTTGTCCAAAATCTTGAATGGTCCAATATAACGAGGTGCGAGCTTGCCTCTTATGTTAAACCTCTTGAATGGTCCTCTTTTGCAGCAAAAATGGACAAGTCCGTTTTTAGACAGAGAGAAATCGGAATAGTCCTCAGCAAAACCTGACTAGTCCGCACTTTCCTACATTTTTAAGTGCAGTTTTGTTCCAAATCAATTTTAAACTTGTTCCTCTTGTTATGGGTTAATGTTAAACATGTATATGCGTGCATGTAGGGCATGATGCATGAAAATGAGGGTGTTACAGCAGGCGGCCGTCGCCGTGGCTAGGCGCTAGCGAGCCGAGGCGGTCGGCGGCGTGTGGGGCGGGCGCGTCGGGACAGGCGGACGACGGGGAAGGGGTGAGCGGCAAGATAAGGACCGAGAGGGTCGGTCGCGGTGATAAGGACGGGAGAGGAAGAAGCGAAGTTGCTTTTGTGGCCATGAGGATAGACATGACATGTGGGACCCACTCTCTCCTCCCTTGTCTTTCCAATTTCAATTAGGGCTAGCAAACATGCTTCAAAAATATTCAACTTTGGCCCAATGACTGAATAAAATGTGAAGAATTTTATGGTGTAATCAGATTTCAAAACTGAGCAATTTGAATTTTGAACTCAGGTTTGAATTTGAATTCAAGCGGTGATACTTGATCCAATGAAATAAATGGTAAATGAGGTTCAAAAATCCTGAAACTTTGAAGTTAACCTTTTTGAACCATAAGGGACCTCAGGAAAAATTTGGAGTTGATTTGGACAAGGTTGAGCATAGAGTTTAAATTTGACGTCAACGTTGATTAAACTCTCGGTACGTGTCTAATAAATAGAAAACTTGCTTCAAAAATTTTGAAACTTTACCGAGAGTCTATTTGGAATATTAGAATGTCATGGAAAAATTTACGGCCTAAGATTTGAATATTTTTGGATGTCCCATTTTAGGGTTGGAATAATTCCTTTTTCTTTCTCTCTATTTGTTTTCTTTTCTCCTTTATTTTTTCATTGAAAATATGAATACTTGGAAATTAAAGATTTTACACCTTAAGTTCCAAATACCTTAGCAAACATGTTCTATATGTGAAATTTTAACAAGTTCCTATTTCTAGTGAATCATTGGTTAATTCATATGGTTCATGTGAGTTTGGAATTTCCAAGTCCATTTTCAAAAAATTTTAAGTTCGCATTTTAGCGTTTTTGTTCTTCCGAAAAAGGGCTTTTACAATACCATCAATGGGAGTTGGCCAGCTCCAATCATATTCTGAGGGCAGTCCGTAGCGTCGAAAGTGATGGCGGTATCCATCCACTTCCGGTGCGGCTCTGCCCTGGCGGTGGGAGCTACCAAAGCCATGTCCTGCCGCATGGTCTTGAGGACACGGCGAGAAGTGATGTCCCACGAACCACCAAAGATGGTGTTCATGGTCTTCCGATGTTCATTGTCAAAGACGTCGGAGTCGTCGTCAACGGAGGTGTATACAACCTTCAGGACCTTTTTAGGATCCTGAAAACCTAACTCCTCTTCAGCAGGAGCTTCGTCGACTTTCTATTTTTCTTCCCTTTGTCGGAAAGAAACATCTTCCCGATGCTTGTTGTAGCGCTCGGCAAGATTCTAGACCTCTCGGCAGTCTTCCAGATTGTGGTTGTTCGACTTATGTATAGGACACCACATCTTGGAGTTGCCGCCATCTTCAGATGAAGGTCGAGGTCCTTATAACTTAATGTGGTATTTCCCCTGACATGAGTTAAGATGGTTTACGAGGTTAAACAACAATCATTAACCTCGTTTGATGTTTAGTCAACCATAGGATCCCTTAGCTGTATCATAAGAGTAGCAAAGCACTCAACACTCTTATGTAATCAAAACAGCAGGAATACTGAAGATATGGCGACTACAAGGTTTTTGGGTATATCAACGTCTTCAAACAATAGAAACAGAAGATGAAGACCCTTTGCGGTGGCACACGAGGATTTAAGGATTCAGCATCCTCATATGTTTCAACACAGCAAAGAACTCAATCATATGGTAACTACAAGGTAATTAGTGTAGCAAGGTTACCATATAATACCACAAGATCTTAGATGTACCCAGAGAGTTTCACGAGGTTGACAATCGAACGGTATCCTCGCGAGGAAGGAGATTTCATGGATTTTACAAGGCTGGTCATCAAACTGATGACCACTCGATGACGAACGGTATAGTTGCAACAATCAAGGTACTTGAATTTAACAAGTCAAGGATGGAAGTTCAAGTGTTTGTTTAGTTGCAAGTGAGGTTGAGTAATCGATTTCCCAAGTATTACTCAATGGAAAGGACATCAACAATGTAAGAAGTCAAATGAAGATGGTGAAATGACCATAGTCATTAGACACCTTAGAATAGTTTGAATGGGGTACACAATCTTGCTCTAAATTTTAGTATTATCATGCATTCCATTATTGGTGTTACATTGGTAATGATGCTTGATGATGCATCATATGTTGTATGGTGCAATGAATTTGCATATGGTATGATGCAAATGGTGCATATGTATGGTGCAAATGATGCAGATGTATGATGCAAATGGTGCACATGCATGGTGCAGTAGCTTTTATAGTTTGAGCAAGACTAAATGAACCACACCCACAAAACTCAAGTACTGTCCGATGATTTGCAAGGATTGGACACCGTGGTCGTGAAAGACACTCAATGAGTAGCGTTACTTTCATGACTCGACCACAGTTAAGGAATTCATAACAGAACGATCGACAAGGAATGTGGGAAATATACCACGTTACCTCGACCTTTCGAAAGCTTGTTCATGTTCTACTCAACTTGGTTGTATCTTCATCAGGAGAAAAACAACTAACTATATGTCTCTAGTGATGCTTCACTTAACCTTTGCTTCGATCTGGAAAGAGAAACTGATATCCTTAGTGATCACTTTAGTGGAGTTGAAGTCACACTTCTTCTTTGAGTAACTCAATCTGGTGGTGGATGTTGGATCCTCTTGAAGATGTAATCTTACTTGATCGTCTTCTTGTTGACACGACTCGTTGTAACCAAGGTTGATGGTTGAACATTACCTTTACTTGAGTGCTCGCCTTCCCCCTTAAAGTTCCAAACCAGGATGTTGAAGCGTACTTCAAACAATCCTCATGGGAATACGAGATGCAACTCGAGTAATTGCGACCTGCGTTCAACATCACAAGATGTGATGTGGCAAGTCACATAAATCAGACACTATTATGCCTATCCAAGGGAAAAGGGCTTCAAATGAGTTAAACACTCTATTCAACTTGGTAAATACTTGAGTCCTAACTCTTGGTTGGTTATGACAATCCTCGAATTGATATCGAGAGCCGAATGCCTAATAAAATCCAAAAGGTTCAAACTGGCCA
The DNA here is from genome assembly GCA_036927565.1 of Tuctoria greenei. Taxonomy (NCBI): domain Eukaryota; kingdom Viridiplantae; phylum Streptophyta; class Magnoliopsida; order Poales; family Poaceae; genus Tuctoria; species Tuctoria greenei. The sequence goes on along the minus strand of JAYESD010000007.1, from coordinate 127,793,841 downwards.
GGCTATGGTGACAAACGACCAGCTTGGACGCAAACTCGATTTTGATCCAGTAAATGGCAAAATCAGATCTCGAGATGAATAACAAAATTAAAGTACACTTTATAGCCTTTCCAAAAAATATTGGTTCGCCTCTAGATCATCTCTGGTTTGCAAGTTATGCTATTTTAAATTTAACAGAATTTTCTGCACTTTCAGCAGAACCTGCTTAAAAAGTAGCAGTTTTGATCTAAAGTTTTCAGGCTGTTCTGATGGAAATATGGAAATATTATTATGTACAAAGTTATAGCCAATGTAATCATCTTTCCATAATGTACTTACTTGTCTTCATATCAGTCTTGGTTTAAGAGATATGCATTTTTAAAGTTTGCTGAAATTTCAGCATTCAGACTTTTATATTCAGTTCAGATTGACCACATTGTATTCAAACTCGATTTGGAAAAAGTAGACGACAGATTCAGGTCTGGAGCCAATTACAAAAATTGTAGCTGACTCACTAACCTGTCCAATGGTTACTCGCACGACACCATTGGACGCAAAATCTGCTAGTTATGGGTCACATTCAGGAAAGTTCAGAGTGCTGTCCAGTTTCTGTAGTCCTGGACAGTTTCTGCGATTTCCAAAATTTCACCCACTTAAGAAACGATTTTTGTATTTAGCTGAATAGAGAACTTGTAGAGGACTTCCAAAACTTTCCAAGGAGTACTTACTTGCCCTCATAGAACTTCTGGTTGAGAAGATATGGCATTTGCAAGTTGACAGTTTTTCTGAAAATTTGGACAGCACCTCCTTTGTTTAAGGCTGACTTTGTCCAGAATTTTCAGATATACAAACATCAATATTTCCAAAAATAATACGTAGCAAACTTGTTGCATACATTCTCAATATTCCAGAAATGCATCACAAGAAGTCATACGACAATTCTACAGCGAGTTATGCGAGAAACAGTGACTGCATACAGGACTGTCCACTCGCTGTCCAGATTAAATCAAATTTAGAAATTTGAAGTTTTTAGTATGTTAGAGATGGATTCTGCTCTGGAGTTCTATAGAGACGTTGTAGAGGACTCTCTACACTTTCCAACCACATAAAGTAGGGATGCAGAGGTGAAGTCTGCAAAAAGTTATGATTCAATGGGTGAATAGTTCAGATTCTGTCCCCTCTTCTGGGCTGCCAGAACCTCTTAAACGACACTTCAATTTAGACCATGTTATTGTGAGTTTGCCTTTGAGTTGAATAGGAAGTTGATAAAGGACTTTTTAAGATTTACATATATGAATAAACATGCATAAGTTGCATGCCTAGTTTAAGAGTTATGGCCATTCAAAGTTCAGAATTTTTTTGACTGTTTCAGATAGCACCTATATACATGCACTATCTTCAATTCCAGTTCCTATTTAGTTTTAAACTGAATTTGAGGTAACATTGAATAACAAAGTTGTAGAATAACTCTTCTCCTTTCCAAAAATGTATCTTAATGGAATAGAAGATCTTTATACAAGGAAATATGGCAAAAATTCAGATGCTGGTCCGTGTAGTTTCAGAACAGCAGCTGCTGTGATAACGGTGCATTTTCATCACCATAAAAACGTCTTTTGGCTGGGAGGCCAATAGAAAACTTATAGAATACTTCAAAGGCTTTCCAAAAGTTATTCAATTGCATTCATAGCCATTCAGGTTGAAGAGATATGGAATCTCAAAGTCAGGTCAATTCTGTTCGAAAACAGAACTCACCGGCTTTGAAACACAAGAATTTGGGAACACACTCAAATTTTGAAACTTAGCTCAAAACTCAAGTCCAATAGCTAGAACTTAATTCACAACTAATAATTTTCTTTGGAACTATATGGAATCTTAAAAGAGACTTGACAACCTTCTTATCCATAACATATCACTATGGATCTTCATGCTTAACCAAAGTCTCAACCCAGCGAAGTCGAGCTAAACTCTCGCCAAGAACAAAGAACTCTGGTTCACCTACTCTTGAAAAGAAACATTTTACCTTGTCCACAAGATATCATCAACTGATACTCAGACTTAATATGAATATGAAGCCATTTCTTTCGTGGGGAATGGTCAAAGTATCAAGTGGGATACTGACGGTACTACGTGATGAGATCATGTATATTATCATTGCACAAATAAACATGGCACAATGTTTATTTGTTTGGGATCCTGGCTCAAGTGAATGTGCACTCTTATTTGATGGACAAGATCAAGATGGTGCACTATGTCGTCCACCACCTTGGCCTCCTCCATTCATGCATACAAAAAGATTTGATGGCGTTGCACATTTGGACCAACATATAAGTGAAGATGAACTTGAGTCGAGGACGACTCCAATTCAAGAAGGGGAGGATGATGAGGACATCACTTCTATGGATACAAACAACACTCCATTGAACATACAAGATGCAATCAATAGAGCTCATACACAACAATTAATTTCAGAGGTGAACTCGTTCTTATATATTTCCTTATATGTTTTTGAGCATAGATTGCTACTTAATAATTTATTTGTGATTAGGATCCATGGAGAGGTTCAAGGAGTACTTGGAGGGAGTATTAGGGACGTGGAAGACCAGAGAATTCGTTCAAAGAAGATGGAAACCGAACCAAACTCCAAATCGTATCCAACTCGGAGTCCAGGAGTAGTACGCAGTAAAACGGACGCCCAGGACGCATACGAACTCCGTTTTGGACGTTCTACATATGCACGGAAAGGGGAGAGGATAATATTTCCAATGGCTCTGGTCTCATATCAAAATTCCTTCGGAGTCATCAGGAATTGTCGAAATAATATCGAGTATAGAATCTGTCAGGGTGCTGCGCCACCATATTGGGCCATTGGACCTTGTATCAAGTCTAAGTCCATTATTTTCGTGTATTAGGGTTAGGTCACGACCCTAACACCCTCTTGGACGTCCTCCCACCTATATATACTCCATTGTAGCCGCCATAAACAATTGGGTTTTGCTTAGATCAATAATATCGCCGTTTTTCGGTTTGTGAAACCCCAATTCAGCAATTTCAGATTGCTTCTTCTACGTTCTTGCTTGTGTTCTCGGTTGCACTTGCAGGGATTAGCCTTCTTGGCGAGGTCAATCGTGTGAAGCATGGTTGATAACCAACGGAGCGGTGGTGCAGTGATTGCAGGGGCTGTTCGTGTTCTACTCGAGAGCCTCGGATCATCAACGTCGAGATCTCCATCAATCGACTTACCCATTACCTTTCGGAAGATCGGGCCTAAACCTACTCATCACTACGTGTCTTACTAAAAGAAAAGTCTAACCCGATATATCCGAATACATCTATAGGTGGTTGTAATACCGATCACTCGCAAACGTATGCTACACGGGTCGCTACCGGAGTTAGTGTACCTACAGAAGACAAACAATCCCCTTTCACACCTTCACACCACAAGGGGGGCACGGGGAAACACGACAGGCAGTCACAATAATATATATAAAAGTAAATGCATACGACTCTGGTGTGAGTCACCCTCGAGCGAGGTCATGTCTGAGGTACATGGCTGTAAATATGTCTGTACAGCAAAGACTCCCGTATGAACTGGCTTATACACGCTCAGGCATACGTGTTTCGCATGATCCCATAGAACGTGAATAGTTCTAGAGATGCACACTATCGGGTTATACACCACCCGACGGGGGCTCCCACTAATTTTGTGTCACGCTGGGGCACCGCGTGTCATATGTTCTCAGAAACATGGAAAGTTTCAGAGACTCATATTGACTTTCCGTGCCAAGCCACGAAAATATTACATACCACATCTCGTATGCAGATCTTACCGAGATTGATCCGCTCTCGGTGGCGTATCTTACCTCTTACCTTGAAGACGGAGCGTCATTACAGATATAATATAACAAGTTAGTTCACCACCTTTATAACTTATACTAGTAATAGTACTTAATGGGCATATAGCTAATCCTTACTCGACTACTTCGGAGTTTTCGGAAATAGGCTCTTTTCGAGCATGCTATTCCCAATGAAGCTCTGATACCATTCTGTAACACCCCAGCCACTACGGGCCTGGCGGTCGTTACTCCTGGCAGCTCTATAGGATCACAGACTATCCCCACAGACCAACACTAGTCTTTTCTACGCACTTTGTCCTCACTCGTGAGCACCCGGGGAAACTTCCCAGTCGGTCACCCATCCACAAATTGTTCCGGGCCAAGCACGCTTAACCTCGGAGTTCTTTGCAGGTGAGCTTCCGGAAAAGAAGGTATACCTTGGTGGAATGAGTATTCTATCAATCCTATTAAGCCTTGAGCTAGAATGTCACAGGTATCTCCGACCATCAACAATATTCAACTTCACCATGTAATGGTGGATGGAGGTTCGAGGCTGAACCTCATAAGCTTCGAAGCTTTCATCAAGCTTCAGCTCCGACCTTTAGACCTTCGCCCCTCCCGACCTTTCTCTGGAGTAGGTCAGGAGCCATAACCCCACTTGGTGCCATTACTCTCCCCGTGACCTTCGGGACTCGGGAGAATTATCGCACTGAGAAGTTGGTCTTTGACATTGCTCAGATCAACTTATCCTTTAACGCCATTATGGGCAGGCCAGCCTTGTACAAGTTCATGGCTGCTGCTCATTATGGCTACCTGGTGTTGAAGATGCCAACACCAGCTGGTGTTCTCCGGATTCGTGGAGACCGCACTGTCGGAGTGACTGCTCTTGAAGAACTTCACGCGCTTGCTACAACACAGGAGGAAGAGTCCAGGCAGGAGCAAGCTCCGAAACCCCTGAGCATTCATCAACGAGGCTCGACCTCCGCACCTCGTGTGCAACCAAGCGACGACACCAACATTCTCGTCAAAGTCGTCCAAATCGGTTCTGATGCCGCTCAGACCACCCGTATATCGGGAGGTCTGAATGACAAATAGGAACTCGCGCTCATCACTTTCCTCTGGGCTAACGTTGACGTGTTTGCCTGGCAACAGTCGCAAATGCCTGGGATCCCTAGGGAAGTGATCGAGCATAATCTGAAGATCTATCTTGACGCTCGACCTGTACATCAGAAGCCTCGGAAGCAATCAGTAGAGCGACATAACTTCATACGAAAAGAAGTGAAGAAGTTGCTCGAAGCTGTATTCATCTGAGAAGTCTTCCACCCAAAGTGGCTGGCAAACCCAGTCGTTGTACCAAAGGCCGATAGGAAGCTTCGGATGTGTATCGACTACACAACACTGAATAAGGCATGTCCAAAAGATCCATTCCCACTACCTAGAATAGATCAGATACTAGATTCCACCTCTGGGTGTGAATTATTGTGTTTCCTAGACGCATATTCTGCGTACCATCAAATCAGAATGCCTAGGGAAGATGAAGAGCACACATCTTTCATCACAGTAGATGGATTGTATTGTTATACTGCCATGCCATTTGGTCTCAAGAATGCAACCTCAACATTTGTACAAGCTATGTAAGAAACCTTTGGAGAGCTCATCAGAGACGTAGTGGAAGTGTATGTTGATGACATCGTCGTCAATATTAAGGACAAGGAGTCACTTCTTGACACCTTGCAAGCTGTCTTTGACAAGCTGCGGATCACCCGCACAGAGCTGAACCCAGACAAGTGTGTCTTCGGGGTTAGCTCCGGAAAGCTTCTTGGATTCTTGGTAAACCACTGAGGCATAGAGGCGAATTCAGCGAAGATTAAAGCCATTGAAGATATGCGGCCACCAGCCCGCATCAAGGACGTCTAGAAGCTGACTGGATGTCTAGCCGCTCTCAGCCGGTTCATCTCAAGACTGGCGGAATGGGCACTTTCCTTCTTCAAGATGTTGAGGAAGTCCGGACCATTCCAATGGTCTGAAGAAGCAGAAAAGGCGTTCCAGGAGCTAAAGCAGCTCCTCACCACACTACCAACCTTGGTAGCTCCGAACCCTGGTGAACCTCTACTACTTTACATTTCGGCAACTAACGAAGTTGTCAGCATGGTTCTGGTTGCGGAGAGACCAGAACTCTCACAAGCTCAGGAATCTAGACCCCCCCGGGAGGGTCTGGAGCCACCTGAAGGGGAGTCTGGGTCCCAACCCCCAGACTTGGATCTACAAGGAGTTACTCTTGTTGAACAAGAGGATCCGGACCCCTCCGGGAGGGTCCGGGTCACTCTAGAAGAAGCTTCGGGTTCCTTTAGCAAGGACCCAGAGGTCCCCGAAGAAGGTCTGAACCCCTCCGGGAGGGTCCAGGTCGATGAGGAGGAAGCTCCGGGCCCCTCCGGGAGGGTCCGGACAGTCCAACGCCCAGTGTACTTCATCAGCGAAGTACTCCATGACACCAAGACTCGATACCTAGAGGTGCATAAGCTGCTCTATGCAATTCTTATCGCCTCCAGGAAGCTTCGCCATTACTTACAAGCTCATAAGATCTCAGTGGTGACCTCTTATCCAATGCGTGCGATCTTGCATAATCCTAATTCCACTGGGAACATTGCAAAGTGGGCGGCGAAATTGGCCGAATTCGATCTTGAATTCGTCCCAAGACAAGCGATCAAGAGTCAAGCACTGGCAGACTTTGTGGCGGAATGGACCCCCTCTCCATCAAACACTGGGGGCCCTAGTGAGCAGAGGTCGGAACTCAAGGCTCCGGTCTTCACCGAGCCTCACTGGACTCTCTACTTCGACGGCTCCATGCAAAAGCAGGGGGCTGGAGCTGGAGTCCTTCTCCTCGCTCCAACCGGGGAGAAGGTAAAATACATGGTCCACCTTGACTTCAAGGCAACCAACAACATGGCGGAGTATGAAGCACTCATTTATGGATTAAAGATGGCACTGTCATACGGTGTCAAGCAGCTGTTGGTCAAGGGAGATTCACAACTCATCAATAAGCAGGTGAAGGGTGAATGCTCCTGCAACAATCCCCAACTAGCTTCTTATCTCCTTGAAGTCCAGAGGCTTCAAAAGGACTTTGAAGTTCTGGACCTCCACCATGTCCAGCGTGTCCATAACGCTGAAGCTGACGAACTCTCGACAAAAGCGTCAATCGGAGCTCCGGCTCCCGGCAGAACCTTCGTCTGGAGATTGTTAAAACCCATAGCTCAGCCCGCCGAACTGAGCGAAGGGGGCAAGACCAGCATCCTGAAGCTGGCGGTCCCGATGGCCCTGTTACCATGGCAGCCATCAAGGGTCGTAGGTGCTGCCGAAAGCTCCGAGCAACCCAACATGCAAGACTCAAATGCTCAAGCAAGCTCCAATGCATGGATCTCGGAGATCTGGAGCTACTTGAAAGACAATATCCTTCCTGACAATGATGTATCCGCTGACCGGATAGTCAGATTGGCTAAAAGATACACGTTGCTAGAATGGGATCTCTACCGGCGCAGTGCCAACGGCGTCCTAATGCGGTGCATCACAAGGGAAGAAGGCCGTGAGCTCCTCACGGAAATCCATGGAGGCGAGTGTGGGAACCACGCGTCTTCTCGCACGCTGGTCGGTAAAGCCTTTCAGCATGGCTTTTACTGGCCTACAGTGCTCCAGGATGCAACTGAACTGGTGAAGAAATGTGAAGCATGCCAGTTTCATGCGAAACAAATTCACACACCGGCTCAGCCTCTACAAATGATACCTCCTACATGGCCTTTCACTATGTGGGGGATGGACATCTTGGGACCTTTCCCAAGAGCCGTCAGAGGTTACAAGTTCCTGTATGTTGCCATTGGCAAATTCACCAAATTGCCGGAAGCAACTCCAGTTGTGACAATAAACAAGCAATCAATTATCAACTTCTTGCAGTCCATCGTATGCAGGTTTGGAGTCCCGAACAAAATCATAACTAATAATGGGACCCAGTTCACAAGCTCTGCATTCCAAGGATATTGCAAAGACCTCGACATCCAAGTCAGCTATGCTTCCGTAGCTCACCCGACAAGCAATGGCCAAACCGAGAGAGCAAATGCAGAAATCCTAAAAGGACTCAAGACGCGCACATATGAGCGCCTGAAAAAACATGGAGCCAACTGGATCGAAGAGCTTCCGCCCACTCTATGGGCCAACAGGACAACTCCAAACCGGTCAACTGGAGAGACACCCTTCTTCCTGGTGTACGGAGCTAAAGCAGTCCTTCCTCCAGAAATCACCTTGGGGTCGCTCCGGGTCTGGACCTTCGACGAAGCCATGCAGGACCAGCTCCGGCGTGAAGACCTTGACCTCCTTGAAGAGGGAAGGTGCCAAGTAGCTGTTCGGAATGCCCGATACCGCCAAGCTCTTCGGCGCTATCACCAACGGCATGTTCACAGCCGACAGCTCGAGGAAGGCGATCTGGTGCTACGAAGAATAAAATCAAGAGAAGGGTTAAACAAACTTCCCCCAGCTGGGAAGGACCCTTCCAAGTGATCAAAGTATCTCGTCCTGGATGCGTTTGCTTGGCAACCGAGGATGGGACACCTCTCCCAAATCCTTGGAACATTGAGCACCTCCGTATGTTCTACGCTTAATATCACGAAGGTGAGTCTGTAATTACATGTGATGTATGTTATAGAGTCATTGTACAGAGTCGGGTAGCTCCTCTAGGAGGGCAGCCGGACCTACCTCGTTATGTCCGCAACGTCCATGCAACACTTGTCACAATCTCAGAACTAAAAGTGTAGCTAGCTACCTTGGGTCAAACGAGAAACGAAACACACTTAGTCCAGTTCCGTACCCTAAGAGTGTACTTGTTTCCCCTGTACCCCGGACCTATAGTGAAAGACGTCATTGTGTGAAAACAGACTCCACGTGCATTTACTTTGTACAGGCTCAATATTTTTTATTTTCCTCTTTCTTGTCTATAACTGAATGTGGCCTAGAGGGGGGTGAATAGGCCTTTTGAATTTCCTGCACACTTAATAGAATCGTCAAAACTTGGTTGGCCAGACTAGTCCGGTCGTGTGGGCGGACTTGTCCGGTGTGCTAAAAATATGTGTGTTGATCAGGTGTTATTTGGGAAACTAAACTTCTTTAGCAGCGGAAATGAGAACAACTGATATTTTTATTTGAGAATAATATAAGAATGCATGTAAAACTTATAGTTGCCTTAGGTTGATGTTTAGCACTCAAGTGATCTAATGAACAAAATTTAAAGGAAATAAGGCGCAAGACACACGAATTTTTCCCGAGGTTCGATCTCACCATGAGATCTACGTCCTCGTTGAGGAAGCTCACAAAGAGCTGGGTCTCCAACCCTTTCCCTCTTCAAGTCACCACGAAGGCCGACTTGATTCCACTATCACGGGTAATCACCAAGTTTGTGGGGCAACCTCACACGTTGAGGGCTCCCACGAGAATTACAACGAAAGAAGTGATCAAATACACTCAAAAGTATTACAATACAGAGTATGAGTGTAGAAAGATCAAACCCCAAGAGCTCGCAATGAAAGAACGACGATCTCCCAATCCCGAATCCAAGTGTTCAATTGATTTCACTCTTTTTGCACTTTAGATGTGTGGGGAGATGTGTTTTGGGCTCTTGGGACGAAGTGGCGGCGCTAGGGTTTGTTCTTTGATCAGTATTCGACGTGTATTTTTATAGGAAAGCCATGGACTCTCTATTTATAGGGTTTCCAAAAAGGTAGCCGTTGAAAAATCCTAACACCGGACTAGTCTAGTGCAAGTCCGGACTTGTCCGGTCTCAGTGTATTTTGAAGTCCAGAAAGTCTGCCGGACTAGTCCGGTCCAAGCTCGGACTAGTCCAGTGCTGTGTGAAGGTGAACTCCAGAAAGTTCAACAGACTAGTCCGCGGACTAGTCCAATCTCCACATATGGGAGACTCCAGAAAGGTCAACGGACTAGTCCGGTGGTCAATGGACTAGTCTGGTCTCCAAATAAGTGAGATTCCAGAAAGATAAACGGACTAGTCCGGTCCATGATTGGACTAGTCCGGTGCTTTGTGAAAGTTAGGTTAATTTTAATCCCTTACCCTCGCGCAAAGTTGTGAGCTCTTGGAGTGTGTCTTTCATACACTCCCTATACATTCAAAATCTAATTTGGTCTTCCAAGCTTCATCAAAGTATCTCTCTTTGAACACCACTTCATTTTTCACCTTTTTGTGCGCACCGAGCTGTTTCACTTGTTTGTCCTGCAATCATCTCAGTAGTTTCATTAGGATCTCATATGTTTGTCATCAATTAGCCAAAACCCACAAGGGATATCCTAGATGCACTTACAATCTCCCCCTTTTTGGTGATTGATGACAACAATTTGAGAATAAAATCTTGATTTTCATAAGGTGTGCACATATGAGAATAATGATAAGTCCACAAAAAGCTTCTCACATATGCACACACCTTATGGTGGGGTGCCTAACAGGTGTGTGATCAACAAGGTGTGATGAAGTAAAGGTAATCAATAATGAGCATAGAGATAATCATTCAAGCAACAATAAGCATCACACATAAGAGAAGAAATAGTGCATTACAAGGTTTTAAAAATAAGTACACATCCTTGATCATAAAAACATAAAGACACCACCTACTAGTCTCAATCCCCCCCCTTTGGCATCAAGGCACCAAAAAGGGAAAAATTGAGGGGAATCACTCATCGCCACTCTCTTCTTTAGTCTCGGTCCGGTCTTCATCTTCACCACCATCATCATTCTCTGGAGCAGGCTCTTCCTCGGAGTCCTTGAAGGCGGGCGGGGATCCCACCGGCTCAATCTCCAGCTTGTCACAGATGGCTTTGATGTTGGCATGGACATATTGTTGATGCTTCTTATGCCTGACTTCAATCTTGCAGCAGCAGGCAAAGATAGAGGTGAGCATTTTGAGCACACCACCGGAGGGTTCATGGGCAGGTGCAGAGCTAGGAGGAGCAGCTGAAGATCTTGTGGCATTCACATCCCGAGTTTGTTTAGTCCTCCTCTCAACTTCAGGGGAGGGAGGTGCATCAGGAGCCGAAGGTAGAGTGTACTCGGTGGGCTTTTGTGGTTTCAACCCCGTATGGTGAACATCCTTGACGAACTCAAGTCCAGTCACCTTCTCAATCATGTACATGATGTACGGGGCATACTCGCAAGATTCGTTTGGAGTTATTGAGATGTTCACAATGTCATTGTAGATGTATTCAAAGACATTGAACGGTCTCCTCCCACCAATGACCTTCATTAGGGTCCTCAAAGTTCCTTGAATAGTCCCCGCATCTCCATCTTTCGGGGCTATTGTCTTCCTCAAAATTCTGTTGAGGACCACATAGAAGGGCTTCAAATATTTGATATTGGGAGGGACATAAGGCATCCTTGTGCCATAGAGAAATTTGAGCTCATCCTTCTCCAAGGGTTGCAGATTGTGGATGACAAGATCATGATCCAAAGTGTGTTCAAGGTGGAGGATTCTTGCAAATTCATCATAGGTGACACTGTACTTGGAACCATGAGTCATCCAAGTCAGACTGTCTCCATCACCACGAGCAAAGTAGAGGGTAGAGTAAAATTGGGTGATGACCTCATTGTTCCAGTTACACTCAAAGGCAAACAGATCCTTCAAGCTGTGCCTCTCCAGGGCCTCAACCACCTCACGAAAGGCAGGATATCTCTCCGATTGTAAGTATCCAACATTCACCCATTGACTCTCTACAACGGGATTCTTCATCTTCATATACACATGCTTGTAGTAGTCGGCATGGAAGTTGCTCCAAAATCTTGGGTCTGAGCATTGCCGAGGTTGATCATACACATTAACTTGCCTGAAGCTATCGGCAATCTCACCCCCTTTTCCTATGAAATCTTTACTCGAGCGCTGCCTGTTGTGGTGACTTGGGTTCTTCATCTTCAGGGGTCCAATGGGACCACTAGCAAGCCCCTTTCCTTTGTTGAGAGTCCTCTTTGGCCCTGAGGAGCTCTCACCAGCTTTTCCTTGGGCCTTCTTAACAACCACCCTCCTTTTCTTGGGCAAGTTGTCATTGGAGGGTGGAGAGTGCGCATTTACATCATGTCTTTTCTTCATGTACCTCTCCTTGGCTCTCTTCACTTTTTCACGTTCAACTTCTTCATCAACATGAAAGGAGCTGTCATCTGAGCTTGAAGACATCGTTCCTAATAAGGAGTTCATGATTTAGATGAGAATGAACTAATAATGAAGGAGATGTGAGGATTCAAATGTCAGAGACCAGACTTGTCCGGTTTTAGAGTGCAGACTTGTCCGGTGTACCGGACTAGTCCGTATCTGGGAGCCGGACTAGTCCGGCCTGGCACAAGAACCCTAACAAAAACAATCACAACTTCTATCTAAGGATGCAAAGGACCATGAAGGTGAAAGGAATACATCTCTGAAGCTAATGTACTTCCTTGGAATCAAGAGAAATAAGCTAGAACTAGAAAAGTTGAGAGTTTGATTTTAGGGAGAAATTTATCGAGATTTGAAGATTCACGTTGAAGGAGCACAAATCTGTCCGGATGAGTTTGGAGTGGAGTATCAACTTGTCGAGGGGAGGATTTCCCACGAAGAAAACTTGGATTTTGAGGGCTCAACTTGAAAATCACTTTTGGGGGCCAGGGTTTGAGAGGTGAGGGTTCAACTCAAAGTGGAGGGAGGTTTGAAATGGTTTTGGGTCGGCCAACTGCTTATATACGCGGCCGACCAGACTAGTCCGGTGCCCCTAGAAAACCTAGGAAAGAGAGACTGTCCAGACTAGTCCAGTGGCAAACCTGACTAGTCTGGTGTCCCTGAAAAAACTGAGTATTTAGAGATAACTAATAGTGATCCAAGGACAAGTTTTGCTAATAATCTTGGTAATTATGACTAGAAAGTAATCAACAATAAAAAATGGTCAAACTCCAAGATTTCTTCATTAAAATTAGTTTTCTTAGGAGAAAAAAGAGGTGAGGGGCAGTTTTAGCAATAAAATGTAACATTTGAAGTTTCAACCAGGTGTGCAACGTTTCAAGCCACATTTCGAGAGTCAAGAATATTAATTTCATTCCTAAGTTCACAAAACCTTTTCTCATCCAATGGTTTGGTAAAAATATCCGCAAGTTGTTTTTCAGTTCTAACATGTGAAATAGCAATGTCACCTTTTAATGAATGATCTCTAAGAAAATGATGATGGATATCTATGTGCTTAGTTCTTGAGTGCTCTACTGGGTTGTGCGCAATTTTTATAGCACTTTCATTGTCACATAGAAGCGGGATATGGTTAAGATTGTAGCCGTAGTCCCTAAAGGATTGTCACATCCAAAGTAGTTGTGCGCAACAGCTACCGGCTGCAACATATTCTGCTTCTGCTGTGGAAAGAGCAATGGAGTTTTGCTTTTTAGATGACCAAGAGACCAGGGACCTACCAAGAAACTGACAAGTCCCTGACGTGCTCTTTCTATTGACTTTGCATCCTGCATAGTCGGCATCGGAATACCCTATCAAGTTAAATTTGGATCCTTTGGGATACCAAAGGCCCAAGTTGGGTGTGTGCAACATAAGGTGTGTGCACAAGGTACCTTAGGATTCTTTTTTACCGCAACTAAGTGACACTCTTTAGGTGCGGCTTGAAACCTTGCACACAAGCAAACACTAAGCATAATATCTGACCTAGATGCACATAAATAAAGTAAGGAGCCAATCATGGACCAATATACCTTTTGGTCCACATTTAGACCGTCTTCATTGAGGTCGAGGTGTCCATTAGTGGCCATGGGTGTCTTGATGGGCTTGGCTTTGTCCATATTGAATTTCTTGAGAATGTCTTGTGTATATTTGGTTTGGCTTATAAATGTACCTTCTCTTAGTTGCTTCACTTGGAATCCTAAGAAGAACTTCAATTCACCCATCATTGACATCTCGAACCTATCTGTCATAATTTTGCTAAATTCTTCACATAAGGATTTGTTAGTGGATCCAAAGATAATGTCATCAACATAAATTTGACATACAAATAAATGATCATCACAATGTTTAGTGAAAAGTGTATAGTCATCTTTAGCAATTTTGAATCCATTGTGAATTAGAAAATCTCTAAGACACTCATACCAAGCTCGAGGAGCTTGTTTGAGGCCATAGAGAGCCTTACACAGTTTGTAGACATGGTTGGGATACTTTTGGTCTTCGAATCCTGGTGGCTGCTCCACATAAACTTCCTCCTTGATTGGGCCGTTTAAGAAAGCGCTTTTGACGTCCATTTGATACATCTTAAAATTATGGTGAGTAGCACATGCCAATAAAATACGAATGGACTCAAGTCTAGCTACAGGAGCGAAAGTTTCATCGAAGTCCAAACCTTCGACCTGAGAATAACCTTTGGCCACCAATCTAGCCTTATTTCTTGTTACTACTCCATGTTCATCTTGCTTGTTCCGAAAGACCCATTTGGTTCCAACTATGTTCGCCTTTGGTCTCTCCACCAGCTCCCATACTTCATTTCTCTTGAAGTTGTTCAGCTCCTCTTGCATTGCAATCACCCAGTCTGGATCCCTTAAGGCTTCTTCTACCCTGTATGGTTCCAGAAAAGACACAAAAGAATAGGATTCACAGAAATTTGCAACTCGAGATCTAGTAGTTACTCCCTTAGCAATATCTCCAATGATATTGTTGACAGGGTGGTCTCTTTGCACTCTCTGGTGTACTCTTGGGTGTGAAGCTTGTGTAGTTGCTTGTTCTTCATTATCTTCATGTGCATTGTCTCCCCCTAGATCATTGTTTCCATGATTGTCCTGATCTTCTTGATCTTCCTCCTCTTGATCTTGTGCAAGAGCTCCCCCTTGATCATTGCCTCCGTGTTGAGGTTCATCTTGTGCATTTGAGTCGAATGTTTGCTCTTGTGGTAAGATTCACCAAGTCCCATTTTCTTCAGTGCTTCATATGGAGCTTCCTCTTTATCTAACACACACTTATCAACTTGCTCCACTTGTGAGCCGTTAGATTCATCGAACACTACGTCACGTGCGACTTCAACAAGGCCGGACACCTTGTTGAAGACACGATAGGCGTAGGCATTCGATTCATAACCGAGCAAGAATCCTTCATCGGACTTCGAAGCGAACTTCGAGGCCCTCTGTTTCTTGTTTAGAATAAAACATTTGCAACCAAAAACTTTAAAATAAGAAACATTAGGCTTTTTACCGGTAAGGAGCTCATATGGAGTTTTCTTCAGTAGTCGATGGAGATACAATCGATTCGTGGCATGGCAAGCGGTGTTCACCGCTTCTGCCCAAAATTGTTCTGATGTCTTGTATTCATCCAACATAGTTCTCGCCATTTCGATCAATGTTCTGTTCTTCCTTTCGGCCACTCCATTTTGTTGAGGGGAGTAGGGTGCCGAGAATTCATGCTTTATCCCTTCTTCATCAAGAAACTCTTCAACTTGGAGGTTCTTGAATTCTGTCCCGTTGTCACTTCTGATGTTCTTTATGGTTGATGAGAATTCATTCCGAGCTCTTTTCAAGAACTTCTTGAGGATCCCCTGAGTTTCTGATTTATCATACAAGAAAAATACCCATGTAAATCTTGAAAAATCATCAACAATTACTAAACCGTATTTGTTACCGCCGATGCTGATGTACGAAACTGGACCAAAGAGATCCATGTGGAGGAGTTCCAACGGTCTTGCGGTAGTCATCACATTCTTGGCGGGGTGTGGTGCTCTGACTTGTTTTCCTGCTTGACAAGCGCTGCACGATCTGTCTTTTTCAAAAACCACATCCTTAAGACCACGGATGTGACCACCTTTTAGAAGTTTCTGCAGATTTCTCATCCCAACATGGGCTAGCCATCTATGCCGCATCCATCCCATGTTGGTTTTAGCAACCAAGCAAGTGTTGAGTTCGGCTTTATCTTTGTTGAAGTCAACTAGATAAAGCTTGCCCTTCAACATTCCCTTGAATGCAATCGAGCCATCGCTTCTTCTAAAAATAGTCACACCCTCATTAGTGAATAAACAGTTGTAACCTTTGTCGCATAGTTGGGGTATTGACAAAAGGTTATAATCTAGAGAATCTACATGTAAAACATTTGATAAGGTATGTTGAGAGGATATTTCAATGTTACCGCTACCAAGGACCTTTCCTTGGCTGTTGTCTCCGAAGTATATGCCTTCACCTGGATCCTTGTTGTACTCGTACTCTACAAACATACCTCTCTCTCCGGTCATGTGATTTGTGCATCCGCTATCAAGTACCCATTTTGTTCCACCAGAGGAGTAAGCCTGCAAAAAGAATTATTCCTTGGATTTAGGTACCCAAGCTTGCTTGGGTCCTCTCAGGTTAGTCACAAGAGTCTTGGGCACCCACACACAAGTTTTCAAGTTCTTGTGGCATGGCCCTGTATATTTGGCAATGACTTTTCCATATTTGGCTTTCATAATAACATAAGAAGCGTCAAATGTAAAAAACAATATTTGTGGTTCAGATTCATGGGATTTTTCCTTAACAAAGACATTTCTATTCTTAGCATGTTTAGAAGTAGACGTGTGTTTGTTCTTATCAAAACCAAGGCCATCTTTGACATTAGGAGGTCTTGTGACCATATATGCACTGCATGCATATTTGATCTTCTCCTTATCAAAGATGCCGCTTGGAGGGGCATGCATATTATGAGAAGTTGAAGTATTAGAAATAATATTCTTCTTACTAGAGCAAGTGCAAGTTCCGATTGTTGTCGAACTTATATCTTTGGAGGAAGAGCTCTTGGAGGACGAGGAGTCACTTTGCTTGAGCGACTCAACTTGCACCTCAAGGATCTTGTTAGCTTTTGACAAGTTAGCAAGTTCTTCCCTGATTGCAATATGCGAGTCTTCTAGCTTTGAGTAATTTTCCTTACTCAAGGCTAGCTCAACTTCAAGATCGAGAAGCTTTTCAACTTCTTGATATCTCTTCCTTTCATGGATGAGCATATCTTCTTGTCGGTCAAGAAGTTCCTCCTTTTCAAAAATTCCGTTCGACAACATTTCCATTTTCTTTAGAGCAATTTTACTTAGTCCTCTAAACATTTCTTCATTATCACTAGAGCTGTCAAAGTCATCAATAGAGGAATTTAGCGTAGGAGTGAGCCGTACCTTTTTCTTGCCTTCCTTAGCCATAAGGCAAGTGTGGTTGTTCATGTCCCATCCTCCCATGTTTGGAAAGAGTGTGGCCTTCATAGTAGGTTTCTTGATTGCGATAGTGGCCATCTCTTCTTCTTCATCGGAGGAGGACTCGTCGTTTGAGTCCCACTCCTTGCCAATGTGAGCTTGATGGGTTTGTCTTCTTTTTCTGAAAATTTTCTTTTCTTGAGGTCTTGTTTCCTTCTTCTTTTGGTTTTCTTCATAAGGGCAGTCCACCATGAAGTGACCATACCCTCTGCAGTTGTAGCAAGTGCGTCGAGCCTTGAATTTTCCTTTATCCTTGCTTTTGCCTTCATTTGAGGTGTTGCCGTGTCTTCTTTTCATCATTCGCTTGAACTTCTTGATAAAGAGTACCATTTCTTCATCATCAAGATCGGTGCTCTCGTCACTTGTATGCCCATCGTCTTGATCTTCACAAGCTTCTTTGAGTTTGGGTCGACATGTTGCTTTGAGAGCAACCTCTTTCTTTTTGGAGGAAGTGAGTTCGGCCAAGTCTTTGACGTATTGTGCCTCTTTCTCCATCATTTCATGATTTATGATCTTCCCCAAAAACTCATCGGGAGTCATTTTGTGAAACCCGGGGCTTTCTCTAATCATTGAGCAAAGTGTGACATTTCTTGGCATGAAGGCTCTAATCATTCTCTTGACTACCTCGTGATCCGTCCATTTCTTACTTCCATAGGCACGTATTTTGTTGATGAGTGCCTTCATCCGGTTGTACATGTCTTGAGGTGATTCGCCTTATTCAATAGCAAATCTCCCCAACTCCCCTTCAAGCATTTCGATTTTAGCTTCACGAACCGATCTATTTCCATCGTGAGCTGTCTTGAGTGTATCCCAGATTTCCTTTGCACTTTCTAAGCCATCAATCTTGGTGAATTCCTCTCTGCTTAGTGATGATGTGATCACGGCGATGGCTTGTGCATTTCTGTGAATCTCTTGTTCTTGTTCTGGGGTGAGTTCTTCATCCGTGTCCGGGATATCTATGCCAGTGCAAACAATGTGCCACAAACTAGGATTTAGGGATATTAGATGCATCTTCATGTTGTACTTCCACATTGTATAGTCGCTTCCGTCAAACTGCGGAGGTTTTCCCATAGGAATGGAAAGATAGTGATTGTTTGAATTGAGACGGTTGTAGTTGTAAGGGTGTCGGGAGTAGTCGTGATGACCACTCCCCGTCGTCTTCTCTTCTTCTTTTCCCTTTTGTCCTAGCAGTTTCTTTCTCAGAAGTGCCTTTAATTGTCGCACTTCTTCATCATCGTGTGGGCTCTCTTTCAGCACATCAAAAGTTTTAGTTTCTTGTTCCTCCTCATTAATGTTCATCTTCGAGATATCATTGTTCTTCTCAGAGGCCATTGATCTCTCCGAGATGTGAGTCTCGTTGGTGGACAACATTGCTCTGATTCCAATTGAATGTGGCCTAGAGGGGGGTGAATAGGCCTTTTGAATTTCCTGCACACTTAATAGAATCCTCAAAACTTGGTTGGCCGGACTAGTCCGGTCGTGTGGGCGGACTTGTCCGGTGTGCTAAAATATGTGTGTTGATCATAAGTTATTTGGGAAACTAAAATTCTTTAGCGGCGGACATGAGAACAACTGATATTTTTATTTGAGATTAATATAAGAATGCAGGTAAAATTTATAATTGCCTTAGGTTGATGTTTACACTCAAGTGATCTAATGAACAAAATTTAAAGGAAATAAGGCACAAGACACATGAATTTTTCCCGAGGTTCGATCTCACCACGAGATCTACGTACTCGTTGAGGAAGCTCACACAGAGCCGGGTCTCCAACCCTTTCCCTCTTCAAGTCACCACGAAGGCCGACTTGATTCCACTATCACGGGTAATCACCAAGTTTGTGGGGCAACCTCACACGTTGAGGGCTCCCACGAGAATTACAACGAAAGAAGTGATCAAATACACTCAAAAGTATTACAATGCAGAGTATGAGTGTAGAAAGATCAAACCCCAAGAGCTCGCAATGAAAGAACGACAATCTCCCAATCCCAAATCCAAGTGTTCAATTGATTTCACTCTTTTGGCACTTTAGATGTGTGGGGAGATGTGTTTTGGGCTCTTGGGACGAAGTGGCGGCGCTAGGGTTTGTTCTTTGATCAGTATTCGATGTGTATTTTTATAGGAAAGCCGTGGACTCTCTATTTATAGTGTATTTTGAAGTCCAGAAAGTCTGCCGGACTAGTCCGGTCCAAGCTCGGACTAGTCCGGTGCTGTGTGAAGGTGAACTCCAGAAAGTTCAACGGACTAGTCCACGGACTAGTCCAATCTCCACATATGGGAGACACCAGAAAGTTATATATAGGAAAATGGATTTTACTATTTTTCTTGACTTCAGTGTGCAGGAAAAATAAATATTTCATGATGATGGTGAATGAAGCCAGAGCTGCCAAAGCTCCGACATCCTCTAGGCGGCTTGTGGTCGATGTTCAAACATTGATAGCAAGTGCCGCTGGAGCTACTCAACTCCGGTAAAGATAGGGGGCCAGCCGTCAACGTGAAGAAAAGATGGTGAGAAGACTCTATAGTGGAGTCTGCTGTTGACACACCATGTGTTGATAGAGGTCACTGCTGGAGCCACCAAGCTCCGACACCCCAAAGGACTAACCGTTGATGCTTTACGCGTTGATGGAGACTCATGCCGGAGCTACTAAGCTCCGACGATGGTCAATGCCGGAGCTACTAAGCTCCGATAACCTTAGGGGGCCTTCACTATCAAAGACTTCAAACCTACGTTCTACAACTGTTACATCCTCTTAGTACATGTTCACAATCAAATTGTGTACATCTACCAGGGGGCCAAGTGGGACAAAGGTGTTGAAGACAAAAAATGAAATTCACAAAAAACTTGGATTTCATTCATCTGGAGACAAGAGATTACAAAATTGGAGAAAGAAAAGAGAGGATACAAGTGGGAGCTACAATGACATGGTCCTAGACCCTATGGAAGAACGAGGCGACCTTCTGGGCAGCCTCCGGTACGCTGGCTTGGGCAGCCTCTCCCTCTCCTTCGATGGGGCCTTCAAGCACCAAATCCAGGGGGAATTGAGGGTCCCGACTTGTGTAGAACGTCAGCACAAATTCTGCGAGGTCCTTCGCCAGGGATTGTCCCACGGTCTCTAGCTGGTCCGCAATGACATCACCCATATTGGTGAGTTTGTTGCGTGCCGAACTCAACGCCTGCAACGCCAGGTCCAACTCTGGCTCCGGATCATCCGGACGCACGGGACTAAAACCCATTGGCTTCAACGCGTCGTTGGCTTTGCCCAAGAAGTCCCAAACTTGTTGGGACTCGACAGTCCTCGAGCCTCGCATCTCCTCCAAGAATCTTCTGATCGCCGCAAGTTTCGAATTCTCACGGGCAAGGCGCTCAACCTCTTTGGCGTTCTGCTGAATCTTTTCAGCAACTTGCCTTTTGAGTTTTCCGAGCTCTTCCTCCCGTAGGTGGATCTTGTTCCGACGGTCAACCAGGTCCTTCTCCCGACCCCGCACCTTTTTCTCCCTGACAGCAATGGCATTCTCCCTCCTGTGGAGTTCCTTCCCTCGCTCCTAGGCCTTCTTCTCTCTCTCGCAGTGCCCCTCCAATTTCTTGGTGTGCTCCTCGAGACTCTTGTCACCCAGAGTTAGCCTCTGAGTAAGATCTTCTTCCCTCTTCATGACGTCGACCCGTAGCTTTAGGAGTTTTTGCTCTTCATTCTCGAGCTTTCTCTCCCGCTCCTCAAGAGCCTCCCGACGCTTGACGAGACTAGCGTGGATGGCGTCGAGCCTCTCCTGGTGATCATCCGCTGCGCTATTAGTAGCTTTGGCCTGCTCGTAGATGGCCCAAGACTGATTGTCAAGGGATCGCGTCATGCTTTCCCTCTCATCCAGCAGCTTAACCCAGTATTCCAGGCGGACCTTCTCCCTCTGCACCCACTCTTTGTCGTCAGCCAGCCTCGACCGCGCCAGCTTGGTCTCGGAATGGAGCCGGTTGCGCCACCTCCTATGAGTTTGGCGCTCCTCCTTGAGGGCCTTGCTATCGTGGTAGAAAGCCAGTTGGACCTGACGAAGACTGGAGCAGGCGTTGTCAATAGACAACGGCAGGGGGATCGGGTCAGGACCTGCTGGGGTCATCTCCGCCGTTTCCAGCAGGTTCTCTGTGACAAAAGTTGGATCCCACTCTACATGAGCGGTCCCCTGAGCTTCCATGACACTAGGGCCGTCCTCCGGGATAGCCTCGACCGCCGTTGACGAATGTCCTGCAGTAGAAGTTTCGACCTTCAGAATGGGCTCTGAAGGTCCCGCCGCCAGGTGATCAACAACTGGCCCCTCAGGCTGGGGGCCGGTAGCTTCATCTTGGCACCCTGTCTCAGGTGCGGGCACCTTCGGGACCACTGCTTCCGGGGCGGGCGTAGAAGATTCTGCCGCAGCTGAAGCCACGTTCGGCTCCGATGTTGGCGCCTCCTCCACCGCCGGTTCTGATGCTGAGACTTCGACCACCATGGGCTCGGGCGCCGACACCTCTACAACAACTGGCTGAGGCGCCAATACTTCTTCGACGACCGGCTCTACCGCTGGAATTTCTGCAGCAACCGGCTCTACCACCAGAGCTTCCTCGACAACCGTCTCGAGCGCCAAAACTTCATCAACACCAGACTCTATCGCCGAGACCTCATCAACCACCGGCTCGACTGCCGGGGCTTCAACAACATCCGGCTCTAGGGCCGGAATTGTAGCTACCTCCGGCTCTGAGGCCGGAGCGTCCATCATTTCAGCATCCGAACCTGAAGCTTCAACCTCTGGGGTAGGTGTCACTGGTACATCTTCATTCCCGTGGTCCGGCGCTACAACGGGAGCTTCTGGGGATGAATTGAGGTCCAAGACCATGACAGTCGGCGCCGGAGCTGCCGCAGCCTCAACCACCTCTTGGGGCGGCACTGGAATCAGAGCCGGAGCTTCCGCCTGCATAGTCTCAGCTGCTGCTGCAGGAACCAAAGCTTCAACCCTTTTCTTGGGCACTCTATGGACGAAGGACGGAGAAACTCAAAACACAGTTACGACAAAAAATAATCAACTGAGGTAAAAAATCAAACTTACCTTGGAAGGCTTCTGCTCTAGCTAGCGCGGAACCTCTTTCCCGGAAGCTCGGCGTGGGACCCTGTTGCCCCTGGCGTGCCAACTTCGGAAGGTTCCCTGGAGCTTGCTACTGTTATTAGCGTCGCCTCGGTTGAGGCCCCCCCTCGATCGAGACGGACCTCCAGACCCAGAGCCTTCAGCTGGCCCTGGTACTGGAGCCACATGGCTGGAGCTAGCACCCCGGGGAGATGTCGACGCTGGAGTAGTTGCCGCCACCGAAGACCTCCTCCGCCGGGGAGAAGGATCTGTCGTGGAGGAAGCAGGTCTGACGGACCTCCCGTCGACATGCTTCAGCTTCCTCTTGCGGCTCGAGGGCTCGACCAACTCCTTGCCCTTGCCTACGACTTCGGTTCTTGGCTTTCGGGCGGGAGTGGAGCCGCCTTCAGAAGCCCTGGGGATTGCCACCCCGGAGGTTGATCGCCTCTCCACCAGTCCCAAGTCGTCCAACAGTGGCATTTACCTCTGGAGCTCTCTACACTCCTTTGGAATCATGTTCAGAGGTAGGAAGGCCGCCGGTGGAGATACGTCACCAGGACCGATGTTCCCAGGCTGGAACTTCTTGAGATGAGTCTTCAAGGATTCACCGGCCAAGTTGGTGTCCAAGCTGACTTCAATGCGGTTGGTATCCATCTCACTGTTGAAGGCCCAGGCAGGCCGGCTCCTAGCCCTAAGCGGGGCCCACCTGTTCATCAAGAAGTTGCCAAAGACCATCTGCGGGGTCACCCCACCTTTCACACATTCCTGGATTCTGTCCAGGATGGGCCTGTACTCCCTCGGCAGCGCCGGTACGTCTTTCGAAGTGTCGGTGTCGACGCGAGGAAGGCCTTCAGGCAGCTCTAACCTCTCGTGTCCCTCAACGGTGATGACCACCCAGTCTTCCTTCTAGTCGTCCCACTTGCCAGAAGGGAAGGACCTCAAGTACTTGAGGGGAGAGTTTTTCCGCTTCACGAAGTAGTAGAAGCCGATGAACTCATCACTCT
Source organism: Tuctoria greenei (assembly GCA_036927565.1). Taxonomy (NCBI): domain Eukaryota; kingdom Viridiplantae; phylum Streptophyta; class Magnoliopsida; order Poales; family Poaceae; genus Tuctoria; species Tuctoria greenei. Next base: position 127,770,703 of record JAYESD010000007.1, on the reverse strand, counting down.
TCCCAGTCAGGTGGACAGTGAAGAAGGTCCGAAACAACTCGACGTAAGGGGGCACGCCCACCCACATCTCGCAAAAGTGGACAAAAGTCGCCACTAGCAAGATGGAATGAGGGCCCATATGGTGGAGGTGCAGGCCATAGAAATCCAGCAACATCAGAAATAAGGTAGAGAAAGGCGGGATCAAACCCGCCATGGCGTACCCAAGGAAGTACACCATATCTCCGGCTCGCTTCTTCTGGAAAGGAAGCTCGCCGCAGTGAATGTTATTGTCAAAGGAGTCACTGAACCATCCCATGTAGCTCCGGACCCTGGACAACTCCTTCTTGCTTCCCATGCGGCTTTTGGGGAGTCCCAACTTCATCGCGGCACAGCGGGGCGAGAGAGGAAAAGCAAGCAAAGGTTTGGAGGATTTGAGCACAAGTTCGATTGAAAGGCATAAAGAACCCCCAAATGGTGCGTGCTTTCCTTCTTAAGTAAGCCCCCGCAACGCTTGGATGGAAACTGCAGAGGAGCCGACGATACCATTCAAAAACTTCACCCTGCAAATGACAAGGGGGCCCGGGGCCACCCCAACAGTCAAGTCTAGGTCCTTACCCCAGGCGAACGGTTGTCATCATGAAAGGGGGGAAACCCGAAGGCGGCGGCCTGACAGGACACGCGGAACCGATACAATTTTTGTATCGGGAACCGACGACCTTCAATTGTGTGAGATCTGCATGCTAAGATCTCACCTGCCGCATCTAGGATATGCCACACGGCGGCGGTTTAACTGCGAACTACCACCAACAGCACATCCGAAGACCCTTGAAGACACGGCTCAAAAACCGAAGAATGGACCCACCTCTGGCAGAATGACTTCATCCAAAAGGTCTCTCCCAGGGGTGGGCCCAGGGGGCCACTGTCGGTACCTTGCGTACCGGATACCCCTTGGGGTTGCAAAGATCACAAGGAAACTCCATCTACCAGATTTGAAGACCTCCGACAGCCCCACATGTCAGCCATAGTCGGACCTGCTTCCCAACATGGTTAGTCCCAGGGCCGCCACGTGTACCATAAGACCGGAGCTACCGTCCACACATGGGAGAGCTCCGGACTTGATACCAGTATGGCACCCCCGGACCTAACCCCAGATAGAGGGAATCTCCAATACCGACACGTGTCCAACAGCATCGGACCTACCCGTCCACGACGGTAAGCTCCAGAGCTGCCACGTGTCCGAACTGCCGAACCTTCAACCTCAACAATCAGGATGGTGGACCCCCAACGGCTCGGTCCTTCAAGGGGAAATCAAAGACTTCAAAACCCGATTAAGTGTCATTAATACCATATTAATGACACGGAAGGCCCTTAACACCAGTAACGACACTGTTAAGGCCCGTTACCACTCTATTAAGGGTAATTAACCTCATTTATTATGTATTAGACATCAATGACTGCTAGGGCCACATGTCGGGCCAGGCTAACGGTGTAACGACCAATCCTTGTACTATAAAAGGACTGGTCGACGATACACAGGGGAGAGTCTAGACGTGCTCTCAAGCACACACAATCACGAAAAGCTCTTAGACGCTCAATACAACATCAGCACACCCCGTGGAGTAGGATATTATGCTCAAGCGGCCCGAACCACGTAAACCTCTGTGTCAATTTGCCACCTCTTGAATCTCTGCGCGCCCATTACCGAACTACAAACTCCACGGACTACCAACAGTAGTGCCGGGAGATCTGCCGGATTCAACCACCGACACATTCATACTAATATCTCTATAATTTAGAATATACGAGTAGAACCGGGATACAAAAGTGCATTCTCGACTGTTACTTGTGTACCCATGGGAAGAACTATAGTAACTCGTCCATAGCCAACTATATTCGTATCGTGTTCTGCGATAGTCAAAATATTCCCAATTCTTCTTTTAAGTGTTTGGAAATATTTTATTTCCCTAAGTATAGAATTTGTTGTGCAACTATCCACTAGACACATTTCCTGTTCCATTAGATTAACTTCAAGTATCTATATGAAATCATAAAATTTTCAATATAGAAAAATTAAACATACATATTCACTATATCAAAATATTGATATGATATATTATAATACATATCACAATCTTTGATGTCACTATTATGTATTTACAAAGATGAAAAATTACTTAAAATTCTACTAAAAGTAACTGGAGCCTATTCTTGGTCTCCAAACATATCGTTGATATTGTATTCAACGATCATGTTTCTTCGTCTATGTCATCAATAGTCAATGGGCTTTGCTTTGTTTCCTCATCAGGTTGCTTGCCCGAAGTTGTAGCCTCATCAGATGTAGCATTAAAATGTGATTCATATGATCCTTTTGTTTTTTCTGCATCTTTTAGGGATTTCTGGTACAAATCAACCAAGTGTTGGGGCGTTTTGCATTTCTTTGCAATATGATTAGAGCCACCACAGCGGTGGCACTTGAATGGTTTCTTTCCTTTCCCCTTATTATGTTCTTTATATTTGTTCTTCTTGTGCATATTTTTCTTGCCTTTCTTGAATTTACCAACATTATTAGATGATTCAGCATCATTAATTTTTTCTTTACCCTTTGAACTATAATTAACTTCAGGCAGTGGAGCCGTTCCAACAAGACGTTGGTGATGATTTCTCATAGTGAGTTCATCATGCTTTTCTGCTTGAAGAAGATCTTGTATTAGTTCTGAGTAACGTTGGTAATTTCTAGCATGATATTGATGCTTTAAGATCCTATTTGATGGGAGCAAAGTTGTGAGAGTTTTCTCAATCTTTTCTTCATCAGAAGGTTCTTTTTCGTAAAACCGTAATTTAACACAAATCATATGAACAACATGATTATAATATCCAATAGATTTATAATCTTGTAGGCGTAAATGTATCCAATCATGATTTGCCTCTCGTAAGATTACTGCTTTTTGCTGTTCATAACGATTTTGAAGAGCATTCCAAAGAACACTTTGTTCTTCTTCCAACATATGTTCTGATTATAAATCAGGATGTATATGGTGCCTTAAAATATATAAGGCGTTGTAGTTGAATGTAGAGGGCAATTCTTGCTGTCGATTTTCAGGTGCAAGTATTGCCTCATACATCCCTCTAAGAGCCAAACTTATCTTGACGTTCATTGCCCATGTAGGATAATTATGTCATCAAGAGCAAACTACTCAAATTCTTGATCCATTAGTCCTACAAAAGTTAACCATGATTTTGTCAGAATCTAGTTACATTGTGACATACGAAAGTATATTTGCGTTCTTGTGATATATGAGTGAAAAATACTCACTCAACACCATGTGTTTATATTGTAGTTTCAGATTTCATATCAAACGAAATATGTCAATTTCATATTTAGTGCAATTAATTATGTATTGTAAAGTAAAACTCCATGAGTTTTAAAGTTATATGTAATTCATCTTTTATAAACTCCACAAGTTTGATGAATTTGCAAGAAACAATCATTTATTTCCATTGCCTCATATAAATTTTCTTGTCAAAAAAATAATTATTTATTTGACCATATTTAATTCAAATTCCATAGAAATGAAATCGAATGAATATGAATATACAATACCATAATTACACAAGTGTCTTACAAATACCTGAAATTGACTTAAATCTAAATCTGAAATCTAAATTTACACAATTTTTCTTGTTTTCTATCAGAAATTAATTTGATTTTCAAGAAAAATAGTAAATCAAACTAAAAATAAAAAAATTACTGTGGCCCATCTGGGCCATTTGGGCCGGCCTAGCCCATATGGGCGCGGCATATAAATGGGGGGGGGGGGGGTCAGTGCTAGGGTTTAACCCGCACCCTCCCAATTTCGTCTGCGCCGCGTTTCCCCTGGAAATTTCCACCGACTTCCTCGTTCCCTCCGCGTTGCCTCCACCTCGATCCCTTCCTCCCGTGAGCGACTCCGGCATTGCACCGAGTACTCCACTCCTCCTCATCCTCCTCCACCTCCTCCCCCTTCTCTGGGTCCTCAAGACCTACGGGAAAGGACCAAGCACCCGGGCGACGACCCGATTGACCTTGTTTGGCGAGGTGTGAGAAGCGGTAGAGGATTCTGCCGCCGGTAGGGTTCCAGAGTGGTGGTGCTTCGTTTGTTGCAGTTGGATCTGTTGGAGGTGATGTTTGAGTTAGTGTTCCAATGCCGAATCCGATTATTGATGTACTTTGTTTAGCTTCTTTTGCAGTTGTTCTTGGTGCTAGGGGTCCGGTAGGTTGTCCCAGTGGACCGATCTGGATCCGCGCTGTTTGCCTATACGCCGGATGTGGGGGTGTTGGTTCGGGAACTGGGATGAAGTTGACCGGTTGGTCGTCTTCGTTGGTGACGGCCACCATGAGCATGTCGTCTTCTTCTCGGACAATGGTTACCACCGTGTTGTCCGCTGCATTTGTGAGTTCTTCTCCTTCTCCCCTACCCGGTGATGAAAGTATCCGTTGCCTTTGTGCAACCGGGTATGGGCATGGGCCCATACCGTGGATGGTGCAAGGCACTTCCTGGCGACTCCGCGTCTGAGGGCTCCATCAAACAATATGATGGTGGTTCAAACGATGGAGATGGTGGTCGATACATAGCCCTAACCGTAGGGTTTGGGATATTTTTCGGTGCTTGTTGTGAAGATACCGCTCCGGGGTCCACTCCAGTCCGGTGAAGCCAGTCTAAATTGAGGGTGGCCCTCTGATTTTGCTGTCGGTGCCTGTTTGTTCCTCTTTTGTTCTGAATAGTTTGTTGCCGGTGGCGTCTTCTTCTCCGTCGTTGGCGGCGCCGGTTTTTTGTTGGACCACCATTGTCCAGAAACTGAAGAAAGGATCTTACAAGGGAAATGGTAAGATCATTAACCATTTTTACCTTGTTCTTGTTCTAATGATGCTGATCTTAGTTCTTGCGAGGCCTATGAACTCGTGGTTGATATATGTTGATAACGTGTTAAAAGTGGAAGTAGACAAAATGATTGGGACAAATTATAATTTGTTGTTTCTCATTAATCTCTTTGTTGTTTATATACATGTACATGGGGTGTGAATGGTGCTCATTCGGGAGGAACCGCCACTGCCATCACGTTCGTAAGGAGAAGGCACCGTATCACTGAAGAGAGGAGTCGTAACTGTCCTTGTGAGCCCCTGTGGGCCCTCCTTGTAATTTTTGGGTTCCACTGTTCATCTTTGTAATTTATTCTTAACACAATTCACCAGTGAAGAGGTGGAGGAGTCGTATGGTCGACTCATCTGTACAGTAAACAGTCGCCATCACAGAGGATGATTTTATCTATTTTTGTAATTCGTTGAACTCAAAATTTTTAAATTTCTAATTAAAATAATACTATGTTAGAAAAAATGGGAAGAGTGTTATGCTACTATGCATCGGTCAGGTACACAAAAAAATTTAATCTGATGGGGAAGAGTGATCAATTCACTTATATTTCAACACCTCCTTCACGTGCAGGCTCCCATGGATCGTAAACATGTAATAGGCCAGAGTCGAAAGTAGTTTGGTTAATAAATCACGTCCGCCATAATTCGAACTCGAGATCTCTGACTCTAATGCTATATTAAGCTACTATGCATCAATCTGTTGCTCTCAAAAGCTTAAGTTGATAAATAAGTGTGGAAAATTTACTTATATTTCAATGAAGAGATATGGGCTCGGTCGAGAAGATATAGAAGAATTTATTCTTTTCTGGAATCAGATGTTAAATTTGTACTCTCGTCTTTTCTTTTTATTTAATGGTGGTTAGTTTAAAAATAAACTAATCAACATAAAAAGGAATGGAGAGAGTATGTAAATTTAGATTTGCACGTTTGCAAGTCACTCAATATAGTATGTCCACCTTGGAGTTTATTTATTGTAAATCAGTTTGTAGTTGAGCTTCATATTCGTGTAAATATTGATTTTCTATAGAAGTTGATTTTGTTAAAGATTTTTAAAATTGAGTGATTTTTAACTTCTTCCCAAAATTAGGGCTGCTACAAGTCTCAACGGATCACAAATCAATTGGTCTCCATTTGACCCCTTTCCTATTTAATCCATTGCTCAACACATCAAAACCACCATATACAGGGATTTGGGTTGTAAACCACATAACACTATAAATAGCGATGGACGTTCAAGATTACTCGAAATTTTGGATAGGGTAATTCGGGTTTATGAAAATTGGGATTTTAAAATAGCTGCCAGAAATTGCATCTAAATTCTCGACTACCCGAAAATTCGGGTTCATAATACCTGTAGTACCCGAAAATGCTCTCTACACTACAAGCATCAAATTAGAAGCCTCTCTTACGATGCTTGATGGCGGGGGCAGGAGGGCTTGCCTAGCCGAGCCTGCGGGGTTTGGCGCCGTCGTCGGCTCTAGTCGATGGGAGAGGGTGCTCGGTCTCTCTGCTGACGCGGGGCGAGGGGTAGCAGTGGGGGAGGGGAGCAATGCAGGGACGTTCCTGCCGAGGGGCATGGGCGCCGCAGGTTGGGGACGAGTGGGCGACATGGGGGGGGATGCTAGAGGTGCGCGATCGACCTTGTGGGCTGCGGTGGACTGCTGGGCGCACTTGGCTGCTAGATTGAGTTGTTTCTGAAATCTGGCTACTGGGCACTACAAACCGAAAATACCCAAATTTAATCAGATTTCTCAATTCCAACTCGAAAAGTGATTCTGGGTACGTTATTTAGGTTTTTTGAGTTCGGATTTGGTTTTTTCAGATTTATACTTCGGGTTCGGATTGTATGCCCACCTCTAACTAGAAATCTACCAGAGATAGATGACATTTTACATCCTCAGCATTTCCTAAATTACAAACCACATAAAAGCAATCTAACGTCCAAAGACCCTGTCTGCACAAAGAACACATTTTTTTGTAACCTGGCCAGTTTCTCAGACGTTTTTGTTCAACATTTGTCGCAAATAAAATATTGACTTAAAGTGGACACCTTACATTCCAAGAAAATTCCTCTTTCTCAATATCAAGGAAAGGCAAGTAGGCCTAGTAACGGGCCAAAAAAAAAAATGAACTAGGTATGTGGAGGTCGAGATGGATTAAAATCAGACCAAATTTATCTTATTTTTAACCTAATATGTAATAAGCTCTGGTATAATTTATGAAAGGACTAATAGACTGAAACCCTTTACCAAGCATAGAGGCAACACAACAGGTTGTTAAGGGAATGATGAAAAAAAATACTCTCTTCGTTCTTAAATTGTTGCCTTTAGGATAAGAAACCTAGTTCACTGTTGAACTAAAATTGTTGTTTTAACTGTAACAATTTTAAAATGGAGGAAGTAGCTTAAAGGATAAGTGATAGCTCAGATGGAAGTAAAGATACTTCAGATGACCCTTATCCATGAGACCAGGATCAACTTGATGAATACATGAGACCGATAAGCACTTTTGAAAAGGATGAAGTTGTTCTACTACAGGAATCCCGATGACTTGCGACGGCCAAAGCCATAGCAAACAAGCAAAAAAGCCGTCGTAAATAGGCTATTTGCGACGGTTTTCCTTATTTGCGACGGTTTCCGACTGTTGCTCGAATTTTGTCGCAAACTAACTTATCTGCGACGGGGGAGGCAGGCCCGGGAGGCGACGGGCGGCCACGTCAAGGAGGTGGCACCAGGCGATGAGCGACGGGCCGGCGGGAGCGTGAGGCGGCATGAGTCGGGAGCGGCGGAGGGAGCGAGTTTTGCATGAGTGTGAGTCCGGCCGAGTGGGCCGAAGTATATTACTTTTATTTGCATGGCCGTATAATTGCGATGGCCCTAGGGTTGGCCATCGCTGTTTAATTTACTTGTGACAGTGTTATCCTTTGCTGTCACAAACAAGGTACAATTTGCTATGGTTACATTATTTGCGATGGATTATGCACCGGCCATTGCAAATTAGTCACTATTTGCGATGGTTACTTACTTTTGCAACGGCTGAGTGCAGGCCGTCGCAAATGATCGCATTTCCTGTAGTGTTCCTTTCTATGTTGCTTGCTCTGCTCCCATATTTGTTAGTCTAGTAGCTACTCTCTCTATTTTATTTTATGTTGATTAGTTCAGTTTTGAACTAACTAACGTCAAATAAAATGAAACAGAAGAGTATATTAAGGAAGATGTAATATTGTATCCATGTAGAGTTAGTGGTTGTACAACCATTATATGTGATTATTGGTATTTTTTATAGGACCAAAATCCTGAAAAAAACTCTCATAAATACATGATTTCATACTACGATCGCTGCACTTCACACTTAAACCCCTCCATCTGACAACATAAATTGAAAAAAATTATGTACAATGTTGCCAGGTGGAGGGACTTAAGTGAAAAAAACATGGCAACTGTAGGATGAAGATCGTGTGGTATAGGAGACTTTTTTGCACAATTGCACTAAAGAGTTGTTTGCATTCTAGTCGTCCTCACTCGGTATATAGTATCAGTGGACTGTGCTTGAATCAATCCATGAATTTCAGCTATTTGCCAAGATAGGTGCAAATATGCGTGTTACGTCCTGGATGATCAATGCCTTAATCAGCACTTCACTTCATGTGTCAGCTGTTAGAAAAAGTGACCAACGGGAGTATTAGGAGTCGATTACAAAAGTAACCGACTCAAACTCTATGTCCCCAGAGGTGTTGTGATCTGGGACACCTCCCCATCCAACCCGATTTGGAGGCCCCCTCGTGCATCTTCTCTCACCATATAAGAAGAGGCTACGGGCATTATAAGATTAACAAAGTTAATTAAACCTACACACTCTTAGACATCTAAGTACACCGCTCTAGACAGAGAGAGGAAAGCACGTGAAAGGTCCACTGGCGCCGGCACTGCTCGACGACCTTCATCGCCATGGTTGCTGCATCCCAATCACCACAAGGAGGAGTTGCCCCGACTTGTCACAACACTGCGTCAACCATCTTCTCCAAGATGATGCCAACCACTACTTGATGATTTTTCCTGCTACACCCTCTGTTCATCATGAAAACGAGCCTAACAACCAATTATCCCTAAGAGTATTTTCACCAATGGTAATCAGAGCCAACCTAATTATTGATAGTTCTTAAGTAATACAAACAAATCATCACTGGCTATTATGCCAGAAATTCTTGTTGACGGCTACTAACATCACAGATATAAATCCGCAAGTGCACGAAAGTTATCGATGTAACATTTCCCCTTTTAGTGTATTCCCAAAGGGTGTCATTTATATTCTCCCAGAGGAATGCTAGGTGGAAGCAAAGCAATCATCAAATGGAGAGGATAGGTTGGTCTAGGTAGAGTTCTAGTAAGGATGGGTAAATGATAGTTTGGAGGTAGTGTGATACACACAAGAGCATTCTATCCTAAGGGGGTAAATGAGGCAAAGAGGGACCAGGCTAAGAGTTAGGTAGATACTCTTACTATGCTTCTAATATACATATACGTAGCCTAAGTTAGTTACTAATGATCATATTAATTATGGATTCTCATGCTAAGTGGATTAACACATCGGGCATGGGTTTACCGCTATCAACACTAGGACGACTCCCGCCAAGAGCCTGTGGTATAGCCGAACGTGAAGGATTACAAAGGACAAATAGGGCTGTCACTACCTACTGACTACCTCCTCAATTTGTGGGTCTACAAGACATTCAACGCTACTTATCTATCCTAGCACCATGCTAGCATACGAAGTAATTACCTTAAGAGCCTAGGGACAAGTCAGCCTAAGGCAATGAACTAAATCATCATTGAACCAATGTTAATACATAGCATAAGTGATTCATATTAACCTAATCATGTCATAGCTAATTATACTATAGTGGGGGTTTGTAATGTTTATGATGATATAATGAGAATTGTATGACATAATTATAAATACTACTCCTACCACATATATAGAATCCAAAATCAAACAAGAAACACTTCATCCAAGTATATGAACAATAGAAGACTAAAGATAACATCTTTATTAAAAGCAAAGTCACAAATACAAATAGGAATATGAGAGCCATACCTTTGCCAATTATGAATTGGGAAGAGACTCCTTCTACTCCTCTCCTACTTGGACTATGGACTAAAGGTTCTCCTCTCTACAGCCTAAACTCCTCTAAACCTATGGAGAATAATGGATACAATGAAATGAATACTCAAGTGGTGTGTGTGTCTAGTGAGGGTAGGGGGTCCTATTTATAGGTGGAGAAGGGTCAATTCCCGCCACCAAAGGCGCGCAAATCAGTCATCACTGACTTCTTCAAGCCGGGAGGAGCCAACACATGGAGGTTGACTGGGTTTGGTGCTAGGAAGGGGTCGGCCGAACCACCAGGTCGGCCGAGCTGGTCCTGGCTCCAAATGTCCTGTGCTTTCTCCAGGTGGCTTCCAGGTGGGTCCTATTGACTAATATAGGGTGTACACCGTTGGATGGCCTCGGATACTTCTGTTTGTGTGCCATTTGTTCCATGTGGTGCCACATGTCGATGCTTGATTTTTATAGGATTGCTCCACCTCTTTTACCTCATTTCCTGCAATAATTCCCTTCATGCAGTATTTCTGCAAGGACAAGTGGAAATAGGTTAAATAGAAAGGTGATGTCGGTACCCTGCGTACCGGGTACCCCACGATACCGCAAGAAGTGCAAGAAAGTTCCACCTATCAAGGACGAAGGTCTCCTCAGGCACCACATGTGACATTGCACTGGACCCGCTTCCCTCATATGGGTAGCTCCTGGGTTGACATGTAAAGGAAGACCGGAAGTAAACTCCCAACGTAGGGAAGCTCCAGTGTCAACACATGCACAACGACTTCGGACCTAACACCCAGCAGAGAGGAGCTCCGGTGCCGCCACATGTACAATAGTCCCGGACCTACCTTCCCGCAAGGGAAAGCCTCCGAACCTTCATCACCAACAGGGACATGAACATATCTCATTCAGCACGGACATTCAAGGACAGTTAAAGCGGAAGTTACAAGACCTGATTACGTGTCATTAATGCTATATTAAGGACACATGATCAGTGCACTGTTAATAGGGGTAATGCAGCCATTAAGGCACATTATCACACTATTAGTCATGCTTAATACCCTTAGACAGTGTATTAAGCCGTTAAATACGTCAGGGCCACATGTCGGGCCACACAAACTCTGTAACGGTTGGTCCTTAGATTATAAAAGGGTTGTGCCGCACGATACAAAAGATGACCTGCAGACCATCAGGCCACACACACACACACACACACACACACACACACACACACACACACACACACACACACACACACACACACACACACACACACACACACACACACACACACACACACACACACACACACACACACACACACACACACACACACAATACAACAACACAAACCCCGTGGAGTAGCGTGTTACGCTCAGGCGGACCCGAACCACATAAATCTCACGTGTCACCATCTTGATCTTGACCTCTAAGCGCCCCAACCGAAACAAGAACCTCCGCGGGCTACATTTGGTAGTACTGGGGGAAGTGTCGTAGGAACACTTCGACATTTTGGCGCGCCAGGTAGGGGCCCCCGAGATCTAAAGATGGTGAATTCCGCCACAGTATCTTCCAACAGCAACCGCGCTGGACAACCTGTCGGAGGCAATCCCTCTAATGTGCAGCAGCCACCGGGTGCTATCGTTCCGACGAGCACGATGGCTATAGAACCACCATCTGATCCGACAAACAATGCTGGGCGACAAGATAGTGCATCTACGTTGATCACGACATCGACAAACAACAACCCTGAGCACACGCTCATTGCTGTGCGAGCTCTCCAACAACGCCCACCGCCTCAAGGAGCACCCCAAGGTGCCATGGAGCAGTGGAGGGCTGATGTTGACCATTTGGTTGCAACAGCAGCTGTTGGCCTCAGCAGCCAAGGTCCTCCCCCTTCGAGGCAAGCACCATCACAACAATGGATCTTGTCAGGACGACTTGGTCCACAAGTCTCGCAGCATAGGAGACGTGCTGCATCTCAGCAGGTGACTTCGCTGCCTCTCGGGGCACGACGAACCCATACCATCACCAGAATTCTGACCCATGACCTGCGATCGGAACTTTATCGCCGTTACGACAGTAGGATGACCGCGTACATATCGAGCGGGCTCGCGAAAGGTGAGAGGCTCGCGACAATCCTGCTCCTCAGGGAGTAGGAGGAGGATGCTCTACCCTGGCCATGCATTTACGCATGGTCAGATGGCCACAGAAGTTCCGACCTCACTTGTCAGAAAAATTTGACGGGGCTGTCAACCCCGCCGAGTTCCTTCAAATATACTCTACTGCTATATTGGCAGCAGGGGGTGATGAGGCCGTGATGGCCAACTATTTCCCAGTGGCCTTAACTAGGACTGCAAGGTCCTGGTTCATGAGTCTTCCACCCGACTCCATTAATAGTTGGGCGGAGCTGTGCCAACAATTCACTGCCAACTTCAGGAGCTCCTACACACGGGCTGACACTGAATTGGATTTGTTTGCTGTAAAGCAAACAACGGGGGAATTGCTGTGATCCTTCATTCAGCGGTTCTCTCAAGTACGTAATATAATCCCTTCGATCTCAAGCTCTTCTGTTATCGTTGCATTCAAATAGGGTGTTCGAGACAAGAAGATGCTAGAGAAACTGGTGACCAAAGAAGTCATCAGCGTCACGTAACTCTTTAGCTTAGCAGACAAATGTGCTAAGGCTGCGGAAGGACGTGAAATGCACTCCAAACCAGCTCCGGAGGCCAATAAAAAGCCCTCCAAAGCTTAATCCACTACCTCCGGTGGTGGCAAGAAGAAGAAGAAGAAATCCAACGGCAACAAGAAGCCGTCGGTCAGCGCGCCTGCTGCTGCAGCTCTGGGTGGTCGGGGCCCACGCCTTGAGAAATGACCTCGACCATCATCAAAAGATGGAGGCAGTTCCAAAGTGTGGTGCCCGATCCACAAGATGGACCGACACAGTTTGGAAGAGTGATGGGAGGTCCAAAACCTTGTCGAGCGCTACAACAAGCATCAAGAAGAAGCTCCTTTCCACCAGCAGGAAGGAAAGCAAAAAGTCGAGAGAGCTCCGACTGAGGAGGAGCTAGGTTTCTAGGACCCCAAAAAGGTCCTGAAAGCCGTCTACAACATCGTTGACGATGATTCCGACGTATCTAACAACGAACATCCGAAAACCATGAACACCATTTTTGGTGGTTCTTGGGATATCACTTCTCGCTGCATCCTCAAGACAAGCAGCAAGATATGGCCGCTGCAGCTCCCACCGCTAGGGCGGAGCCCCATCGGAAATGGATGGACACTCCCATCATTTTTGATGCCATGGATTGCCCTCGCAACATGATCGGATCTGGCCAACTTCCGTTGATGGTGTCTCCCACCATTAACAATATCCAACTTCACCATGTGATGGTGGACGGAGGTGCAGGACTGAACCTCATAAGCTTTGAAGCCTTCGTCAAGCTTCAGCTCCGACCTTCAGACCTTCGCCCCTATCGACCTTTCTCTGGGGTAGGTCCGGGGGCCATTATCCCTCTCGGTTCCATCACACTCCCGGTGACCTTTAGGACTCGGGAGAACTACAAAATCGAGAAGTTGGTCTTCGATGTTGCGCAGATCAGTCTGCCGTTCAATGCCATTTTGGATAGGCCTGCCTTGTATAGGTTCATGGCTGCTGCCCATTATGGTTATTTAGTGTTGAAGATGCCAACACCTGTGGTCATTCTCCGGATCCGCGGAGATCGCACTGCAGGAGTCACTGCACTGCAAGAACTCTATGCACTTACTACAGCACAAGAGGAAGCATCCGGTAAGGAGCTAGCTCTGAACCCTTCGAGCATTCGTCATTGAGGCTCTACCTCTGCACCTCGCGTGCAACCAAGCGACAACACCGACATTCCTGTCAAAGTCGTCGAAATTGGTTCCGATGCTGCTCAGACTACCCGTATATCGGGAGGTCTGAATGACAAATAGGAACTCGCATTCATCACCTTCCTCCGGGCTAATGTCGACGTGTTTGCCTGACCACCATCACAAATTCCTGGGATCCCTAGGGAGGTGATTGAGCACAATCTGAAGATCTATCCTGACGCACAGCCTGTACGCCAGAAGCCCCGGAAGTAATCAATCGAGCGACAAAACTTCATCCAACGGGAGATCAAGAAGTTGCTCGAAGCTGGATTCATCCGGGAAGTCTTCCATGCAAAATGGCTGGCGAACCCAGTTGTGGTGCCCAAGGCTGGCGGAAAGCTTTGGATGTGCATCGACTACACCACACTAAATAAGGCATGTCCAAAAGATCCATTTCCACTACCTAGAATAGATCAGATAGTGGACTCCACCTCTGGGTGTGAGCTATTGTGTTTCTTAAATGCATATTCTGGATATCATCAAATCCAAATGTCTAAGGAAGATGAAGAGCATACTGCCTTCATAACAGTAGATGGATTGTATTGTTATACTGCCATGCCCTTTGGTCTCAAAAATGCTGCTTCAATATTTGTACGAGCTATGTACAAAATATTCGAAGAGCTAATTAGAGACTTGATGGAGGTGTACGTTGATGACATTGTAGTGAAAATCAAGAACATGGAGTTACTCCTTGACAACTTACAAGCTGTCTTCGACAAGCTGTGCAGCACGCGCACAAAGCTAAACCTGGACAAGTGTGTCTTCAGGTTAGCTCCGGGAAGCTTCTAGGTTTCTTGGTGACACACTGAGGAATTGAAGCAAATCTTGCGAAGATCAAGGCTATAGAAGATATGCAGCCACCAACCTGTATCAAGGATGTCCAGAAGCTAACTGGATGTTTAGCTGCGCTCAGCCGATTCATCTCAAGACTGGCAGAACGGGCACTACCCTTCTTCAAACTCTTGAGGAAATCTAGACCATTTCATTGGTCTGAAGAAGTAGAAAAGGCGTTTCAAGAGCTGAAGCAACTCCTCACCACACTACCAATCCTGGTAGCTCCAAATCCCGGTGAGCCTTTACTGCTTTACATTTCTGCATCTATCGAAGTTGTCAGCATGGTCCTGGTCGCGGAAAGACCGGAGCCACTTCTAGCTCAGGAGCTTAGAACCTTTGGGGAGGGTCCGGAGCTACCTGAAGGAGAGTCTGGGTCCCAGCCCCCGGACATAGAACACTCAGATGGAACACTAGGAGACCAATCCCATTCACGTGAGGGAACACTCCGTGCTAACCAAGGCAATTCAGACCTTTCCAACAAGGTCCAGATTGAGCGAGAAAAAGTTCTGGACCCCTCCGGGAAGGTCCTTGAAATCTAACAAGAAGGTCTGGACCCCTCCGGGAAGGTCCGAGTCGATGAAGAAGCTCTGGGCCCCTCCGAGAGGGTCCAGATTGTCCAACACCCAGTGTACTTCATCAGCGAAGTACTCCACGACGCCAAGACAAGATACATTGAAGTGCATAAGCTGCTTTATGCAATTCTTATTGCCTCAAGAAAGCTTTGTCACTACTTTCAAGCCCACAAAATCTCAGTGGTAACTTCCTTTCCACTGCGTGCTATTTTGCATAACCCTAACTCTACTGGGAACATAGCAAAATGGGCAGCGGAGCTAGCTGAGTTCGATCTCGAATTCGTGTCATTACAAGCAATCAAGTCAAGCTTTGGATGACTTTGTGGCAGAATGGACTCCCTCTCCATCAAACCTTGGGGGCCCTAGTGAGCAGAAGCCGTAACTCAAGGCTCCGGTCTTCACCGAGCCTCACTGGACTCTTTACTTCGACGGCTCCGTATAGAAGTAGGGGGCCGGAGCTGGAATCCTTCTCCGCTCCGACCGGGGAGAAGGTCAAGTATATGATTCACCTTGATTTCAAGACAACCAACAACATGGCAGAGTATGAAGCTCTCATCTACGGACTCAAGGTGGCACTATCCTTTGGTATCAAACAACTGCTAGTGAAGGGAGATTCACAACTTATCATCAAACAAGTCAAAGGTGAATGCTGCTGCAACAATCTCCAACTAGCTGCTTACCTCCTTGAAGTCCAGAGGCTTCAGAAGGACTTTGAAGTCCTGGATCTCTACCATGTACAACATCTTCACAACTTTGAAGCTGACGAACTCTCGACGAAAGCCTCAACCGGAGATCCGACTCCTAATGGAATCTTCGTCCGGAGGTTGTCAAGACCAACAGCTCAGCCTGCCGAACTGAGCGATGGGGGTGAGACCAGCACCTCAAAGCTGGCAGTCCCGGTGGCCCTGTTACCATGGCGTCCACCAAGGGTCGTAGGTGCTGTCGGAAGCTCCGAGCAACCCATCACGCAAGACTCAAAAGCTCAAGTTAGCTCTGATGCGTAGATCTTGGAGATCCGGGGCTACTTGAAAGGCAACCTCCTTCCTAAAGACGGTGTAACCACTGACCAGATTGTCAGATTGGCTAAAAGATACATGTTGGTAGAAGGGGATCTCTACCGACGCGGTGCCAACGGCATCCTAATGCGGTGCATTGCAAGGGAAGAAGGCCTTGAACTTCTCACGAAAATCCATGGAGGCGAGTGTGGGAACCACACATCTTCCCGCACACTGGTCGGTAAAACCTTCTGGCATGGATTTTACTAGCCTACAACACTCCAAGATACGGTTGAGCTAGTGAAAAAGTGTGAAGCATGCCAGTTCCATGCAAAACAAATTGACACACCGGCTCAATAACTGCAAATGATACCTCCTACATGGCCATTCGCTGTGTGGGGTATGGACATCTTGGGACCATTCCCAAAAGCTGTCAGAGGTTACAGGTTCCTGTATGTTACCATCGACAAGTTCACCAAGTGGCCAGAAGCAACTTCAGTGGTAACAATTAACAAGCAATCAGCAATCAAGTTCTTGAAGTCCATTATATGCAGATTTGGAGTTCCGAACAAAGTCATAACTGACAAGGGAACTCAATTCACAAGTGCTGCATTTCAACAATATTGCAAAGACCTCGACATTCAACTCAACTACGTCTCTGTAGCTCACCTAGCAAGTAATGGCCAAGCCAAGAGAGCAGATGCAGAAATATTAAAGGGACTCAAGACGCGTACATATGAGCGCCTGAAAAAGCACGGAACCAACTGGATTGAAGAGCTTTTGTCCACATTGTGGGTGAACATGACAACACCTAACCGATCAACTGGGGGGACTCCTTTCTTCCTAGTGTACGGACCTGAAGCAATCCTTTCTCCGGTGATCACCTTGGGGTCCCTCCGGGTCCGGACGTTCGACAAATCCATGCAGGACCAACTCCGGCGTGAAGACCTTGACCTCGTCGACGAGGGAAGGTGCCAAGCTGCTGTTCAGAATGCATGTTATCGCCAAGCGCTCTGGTGCTATCATCAAAGGCATGTGCGCAACCGACATCTTGAAGAAGGTGATCTGGTGCTTCAAAAGATACTAACCCATGAATGGATGAACAAACTTTCCCTCAGATGGAAAGGCCCCTTCCGAGTGATCAAAGTATCCCAGCATGGATGCGTTCGCTTGGCAACTGAGGATGGGACTCCGCTTCCCAATCCTTGGAACATCGAGCACCTCCGTAAGTTTTATGCTTAGAATCACGGAGGTGAGTCTGTAATTACATACAATGAATGTTATAGAGTCAATATACAAAGACGGGTAGGTCCCCCGGGAGAACATCCGAACCCCTCCGGCAGGGTCCGGGAAGTTCAAATAAAACTTGAGACAGTTACAACACTAAAAGTGTAACTACCTGCCCTGGGCTAGTACAAGATGTACAGCACACTTAGCATGGTCCAACACCCTAAGTGTGTCCTTGTCTCCCCTGTAATCCAAACCTATAATGAAAGGCATTGTCACGTGAAAACAAACTCCACATGCATTTATTTTTGTACAAGGCTCGATATATCAAATTATTATTACCTCGTTTGTCTATAATACAGTTGTGCAATTCTTTTTGAGCTTTATTTCAAGTAATTTGCATGTATTACAAGTTTTATTGATGGTCACTTCGGATCCTAACATTGCTGCATAGTCTACTTACCCGAACGCCAAGCCAACATAGGTCCGGAGTGTGCTATCGACTTAGCCTGGTCCTGCACCCTAAGTACGCCGCTCTACCTACATCCTGGCAGGCCTCAGTAGGGTGTGTACTAAAAAAGGCATGCAGATTTAGAAAGATTATATCAAAACACTTGTTATCATGTCGAGTTTCTTCGGACCTAAAGCTTAAATAAGAACGATAAGTCACAACCAATTTATAGACAAGAGGATGAATTTTACTGTTTTCTTGTCTTTAATGTGCAAGGAAAACAAATTCGTAGCGATGATGGTAGGATCGACGTTTTATGCGTTGACAATAGGATCGACGTTTTATGCGTTGACAGTAGGACCAACAGAGCTACTATGCTCCAACAACCCCTAGAGGCCTATCGTCGACAACTTGTGCCTTGGCATTGGCTACTACCGGAGCTACAAACCTCCGACAATACTGAGGGGCCAATTGTCGATGTATCAAAGAAAAAGACTTCAAACCTAGAAGTTTAAAGCGTCCAAGTCCTCAACATACAGCATAATCCTTTTGGTACATGTCCACACTACAATTGTGCACATATACCAGGGGGCCAACAAGACAGAGTATAGTATATTGAAGATGATGACAATAAAGTGAAATTCATGGCAAAATGGATTTCAAATTCATGGCAAAATGGATTTCATTAATTTGAAGCACTGGATTACAAAATTGGGAGTACAGTAGAAGACAAAAGAAAAAGTCCTAGCTATTGGAGGGTCTAAGACTTGTGGAATAATGAGGCAACTTTTTGGGCAACTTCTTGGACACTAGCCTTGGTGGCATCTACCTCTTCAGCAACGGGACCTTCAAGCACCGGGTCCAGGGATAATTGGGGGTCTCGTCTCACATAGCACGTCAGCATGTATTCTGCGACGTTTGTAGCCAAAGATTTCCCCTCTGTCTCTAGCTGGTCCACAATGATGTCGCCCATCGCGTCATGTTTGATGCCAGTACCATTGAGGGCCACCAGCGCTCAGTCCAAGTCCAGCTCCAGGTTGTCTAGATGTATGGGACTGAAGCCTAGTGGTGTCAACACGTCGTTGACCTGCCCCAAGAAGTCCCACACTTGAATGGACTCCGTCTCCTTCAAGCTCCACAACTCCTCCAGTGACTTCCGGGCAGCCGCAAGCTCTGAACCTTCACGAGCGAGGCGCTCAACCAATTTGGCATGCTGCTGCATATTTTTAGCAACTTGCTTTTCATGATCGGTCAGCTCCGTCTCCTGGAGGTGGATGCAGTTCTGCCTTTCAACCAGGTCTTTTTCTCTGCCTTTTACTCTCTCTTCCCTAGCGGCAACATCAGCTTCTCTTTTCGAGAGCTCCTACCCCACTTTTCAGTACTTCTTTTTTTCTTCTTTGCTCCATAGATCCAGCTTTTTGTTGCGATCTGCCAAATTCTGTTCACCCAGAGTCAACTTCTGGGTGACCTCCGCCTCTCTCTTCACTACATCCTCCTGCTGCTCCAGGAGTTTTTCTTCCCTCGCCTCAAGGTCCGCTCAATGCTTCGAAATGATTTCATTCAATTCACTAAGTTTTTCGTGACGCTCATCAGCAGCATCACGCCTCTCCTTGGCTTGCTTAAGGATCTCCCTGGAGTTAGCGTCGAGCGCCCTGATGTAACACCCTCAAATTTTTGCATCATGCATTGCATACATATTCATGCATTAAACATTAGTGGAATAAAGGAAAGATAATAAAGGATAAAACATACGTATACAAATATGTGTAGCAAAATAAGAGAGAAAGAAAATAATAGCGCAAAACATGTATTAGGGAATAAATATAATATATATATATATGTTTGTGAAACCAAAAAAAAAGAGGAAAAAATAAAAAAATAAGTTTCAGAAGCTTCTGGAAGTTTCCAGGCAAATAGTGCCTGGCTGCACTGTTGCTGCGCTGGTTTGCCGTAGCCAGCCGGTATTGCCGGGAGCCAGCTCGCCCAACGCCGCATTTCTGTTGTAACCGAGCCGGTCTCTGGACCGCTGCGGCTATAAAAGGAGCGGGCTCCGTGTTTCCTCGATAGAATCGCTGCAGCACCAGAAAAACCCTAGCGCCACCGTAGAAAGAATTAGATGACAGAGGTGCCACCAAGAAGAAAAAGAGAGGAAAAAAGGGAGGAAGAGGAAGAAAAAGAGGAGGGTACCATCGTCCGCCGGAGTTTGTCGCGTCGCCATCGTCGTGCCGCCGGAGGACCGCTGCGCCATCCACTTCGTCTACGCGTCGCCATCGTCTCGCGATCTTTGAAGCCATCACATCTATGGTAGGATTCATTTTTCCGATACAAATTTTAGCGACGCATTAGATCTAATAGACGTAAATTGATTTTAGTTGCATTGTCTTTTTATTTTCAGCAGCATTAATCCTCGCTAAAACCCCCGTAAACTCATATGAACACGTATGAACTAGGTTCATATAATTAATAAACAACCGTAGTTAATTAATTATTGAACTTTGCATACATGCATGTCATCGCATGTTGATTAGTGTGTGTGCATCATGTTGATTTGTATAGGTTTTCTTGTATGTGTGATCACGAGTAGAGGGAAGTGCTCAAGAGGTCGTGTACGAGGATTTTTAGAACCAAGACTTCGAAGCGCTTGAGCAACCCTATCCGTCAGAGCAAGGCAAATGTCCTTGAAGCATATTGATCCTATTTTCAAAAAAATGTTTTGTTTGCAAAACTGCATGCTGTGTCAATTTGATGGGAATCTTATGCGGAAGTTTACTAGATTTGTTTAACCACCCTTGTCACCTGGGATTATGGTAGAGAGTCGGGATGGGCTTTTTACCTTATTGCTTTGCTTAATTAATTGGGATAAGAAAACAACACTACACATTTAATTATGCATTAATGATATTCTGGTTAATGTGAACTGGTCAATATGATATGGTAATGGGTGATCTAAGCAAGCCTGGTATGTGGATGGGTTGGATGTACAGTGGTTTGCTTGCTTTAGATCTAAGGACCGGTTCATGCGAGAATAAGCCAGGACTACAGTGCCACTACGAGGCCAAGTATGGGTGCGGCGTAGCTGATTAATTAGGGCTTTGCTAGTGCTGTTTGGACCATTAAGGATGCTCGGGGAAGGGGTAGTCGGATTGGGTTTGTTGATGATTGGTGGGACTACTCTGGGATCCGAATGGCTCAAGAGGGGGCCCTTGGTTGATGATGTGCTCTGTAGGATACATCGCCACCGGTAAAACCTCAGTGGGGTCTAAATAGGCTAGTAATCCCTTTGTAAAGGCCATTTTGTGATCTCTTGGCCACACACCAATGGAAGTGTGTAATGTGATCGACGGGTCATGGGCATAAGGGAGGTTCTTAGTCACCGAAAGTGGATAAAATCATGAACACGTGGGTAAAGTGATACAAACTCTGCAGAGTCTAATAAAACTATCATGATAGCCGTGCTACTGGTTATGAGCACCTGGACAACTTCCATGATTAGATGGAAATTGGGATTTGGGATGGTTATGGTTTGGTACTGGTATTGGCTGGTTATGGATTAACTATGACATTGAATATGGTTAATGGTACGATGGTGATGGATATGGAATATGGATTGGTGCTATGTTATTAATTATGGTTTATGATGGGATTACTTCACATACATGTAATACATTGCTTTTCCAAATGGTTTTACTGTACTTTTCAGCACTTAACCTTTATTACATTCGTCATTTGAATCAGCCACATGTCATACTTTCCACACTTACTGAGTACGACATGTACTCACTCTTGCAACCCCTCCAATAGTTGCAGGTCAGGATTGTGAGTTTAATGGAGATAATGCGTAGTTCTAGGACGTGTCTACCATCGGCTTTGCCTGTGGTGTTGCATGGAGCTGCGTTATCCCTTTTGCTTAGTTTGCTCAGTTTAGTCTATTTCCACTGCATTAGTTGAAGTTATCATTAATATTCATTAGAACTTGTATTCAAGGATATTATTAATTGTGTAATAAAATTTGGTTAATTAACTTGTGTTGTGGTAACTGTCTGTATATCGTTTGGGTGTCACAGATTGGTATCAGTGCCACAGGTTGACCGTAGGACGCAACCTAGATAGAATAGACACTTTAGAGCACATAGGAGCACTTAGGAATCGATGTGTTTTTGCTTGGAGTAATGTTTGCTATGTATATTGTTTGCTTGTGTGCATAATAGAGGATTTTGGGATGCTCTAGCATTACCATGTCCACCTAGGCTAGAGTAGCTAGTTGGTTAGTTTCATATCCCTTGATGCATATAGTTGGGGACGTTTCTAAATTCTTACCTATTGCTTTTCTTCAGATGGTGAGGACTCGCAACCAGAGGGATGTCAATGATGAGGAGGAGAACCATGGAGTACCTTATAACAACAATGGACAAGGACCTGCTCATGGAGCTATCAATATTGAGCAGCTACTGGCTATGTAGAACCAGCTGATGCAGACCACGATACAAACTATGGGACAACTGCAGGCTGACAATAACAACAATTAGCCCCACATGCCTCCACCGCCACCCCCGCCTCCTCATAACCGATTGG
The DNA here is from genome assembly GCA_036927565.1 of Tuctoria greenei. Classification (NCBI taxonomy): domain Eukaryota; kingdom Viridiplantae; phylum Streptophyta; class Magnoliopsida; order Poales; family Poaceae; genus Tuctoria; species Tuctoria greenei. The sequence goes on along the minus strand of JAYESD010000007.1, from coordinate 127,748,176 downwards.
GAGAGTTTATGAGGACTAGGCCGCCGACCTTTGCTCAAGCTGCTAACCCTATGGATGCCGATGATTGGCTCAAGTACGTGGAGAAGAAACTTGTTATTGTCCAATGCAGTGACTGGGAGAAGGTGCTATTTGCTTCTCATCAACTCGTTGGAGTAGCTGCGGATTGGTGGGATGCTTATTGCAATGCTCATGAGAATCAAGAGAGGATCACTTGGGCGGAATTCAAGGAGAACTTCCGTTCTCATTATGTGCCTGAGGGAGTTATGATCTTGAAGAGGCAATAATTTGAGAACTTGAGGCAAGGAAGATCGAGCGTGGGTGAATATCTCAACAAATTCACTCAACTCTCAAGATATGCACCTGAGGATGTTAGTCGGGACAGCCGGAAGCAATACTTGTTCATGAGAGGCTTGAACAATGAGATCCAAGTGCAATTGCTCAACTATGATTATGCCAATTTTCAAAAGCTTGTGGACAAAGCAATTGTGGTGGAGAATAAGGTTCGTGAGATGGAGCAAGACAATAAGAGGAAGGCTCCTTATCAAGGACAACAACAAGGAAGCAATGTGCGCCCTCGCTTTGCGCCCCTTAATGCGCCATACTACAACTCCTCTGCTCCTGTACAATGCCCTGGATTTGCAACCCGTCCAACTCAGTTTGTGCAGCAGCGCCTTGTTATGCAAACACTTAGGCCTCCAATGCCTTATGCGCCTCGTGCTAATTATCCCAGTGCAAATGCGCAAAATCAAGTCCGTACAAACTCTGATGGAGTCAAGAAGTTCTATACTTGTGGAGAAGCTGGACACTTTGCGCATCAATGTCCTAAGTCAGGCCTTGGTCAAGGAAGCAATGCGTCAAGGCAAAACCCAAGACCTAATGGAGGAGCAACACAAGGGAACCGTGGACAGCAAAATTTTGCTTGTGGCAACGTGAACCATGTCTCTACGGAGGATGCTCAACAAGCGGATGACGTGGTCATTGGTATGTTTCTTGCAAACTCCAACCCCGCGAGTATGTTGTTTGATTCTGGAGCATCGCATTCATTCATTGCATCGAAGTATGTTGTCAAGTATAGTTTGCTTATCTCTCATATGAAGTTTACTCTATTGGTTAAGTCTCCTGGAGGAGAGATGAGGACAAATATAGTATGTTCAAAAGTAAGCCTTAGAATAAGGGGGTAGACTTCTACCCAACCTTATAGTATTGGATTCCCAAGGATTGAACATTATACTTGGTATGGACTGGTTGAGGAAGCACAATGGAGTTATTGAGTGTGCCACGAAAACAGTAAAGTTGACCAATGAGGAGGGGATCATCGTAGAATTTGAAGTGTCTCAAACCGCACCGAAGCAATTAGAGTTGAATCATATGGACGACCGCAATTGAGGAGATTCTGGTGGTGTGTGAATTTTTGGATGTTTTTCCGGATGAGTTGCCAGGTATGTCACCCGATCGAGACATTGAGTTTGTTATTGATTTAATACCTGGAACTGCACCTATAGCTAAGAGGGCGTATAGGATGCCTCCTGTGGAATTATCGGAGCTCAAGAAGCAAATTCAAGAGCAACTAGAGAAGGGTTTCATTCGGCCCAGCTCTTCTCCTTGGGGAGCACTCGTACTATTTGTGGACAAGAAGGATGGATCCCAAAGGATGTGCGTAGATTACCGAGCTCTCAACGAGGTAACAATCAAGAACAAGTACACCTTGCCACGCATAGAAGACTTGTTTGATCATATGAAGGGTGCTTATGTCTTCTCTAAGATTGATTTGAGGTCAGGATTGTGAGTTTAATGGCGATAATGTAGAGTTCTAGGCCGTGTCTACTGTCAGCTTTGCCAGTGGTGTTATTGGAGCTGTTCTATCCCTTATGCTTAGTTTGCTTAGTTGCTTAATTAGTTTATTTCTGCTGCATTAGTTGAACTTGTCATTAATATCCATTAGAGCTTGTATTCGAGGATATAATGAATTATGCAATAAGAGTACTTATTTAATAATTTAAGCTGTGATAATTATCTGTTTTTCATTTGTGAATCACTTGTATATGTGTTTTAAACATCCTGGGCACACATATACTGCACTTGGTTCATTTTCAAAACCGGGTGTCAGACCTGATGGCGGCTTCTTTCTCCTCCAGCAGCTTGTCCCAGTATTCCATCCGGGCCTTCTCCCTCTTGGCCCACTCCTTCTGGGCCAGCCAGTCTTGTCTGTGCTAGCCTGGTCTTGAAGTAGAGCGTGTTGCGCTAGTGCCTCAAAGTGTTGCGCTCCTCCTCCAGGGCTTTGCTCTCATGATTGAAGGCGAGCTGGACTTGTCGAAGGCTTGAGCAGGTGTTGTCTATAGGCAACGCTAGAGGGATAGGCTTCGGACATGCCGGGACCAACTCCGCTGGCTCCAGAGGATTTTCCATCACAAAAATTGGGTCCCAATCTACAAGAGTGGTCCCCTGGGCTCTTGCAGCACTAGGGACGTTCTCCGGAAGCCTTTCAGCAGCAGCAGAGGAAGAACCCACTGAGGGAACTCCCACCTCTAGAGTAGAAGTTGAAGGCGCTGCTCCCAGGTCTTCGATCATCAGCTCTGAGGGTGGAGGACCTGTCGCCACCTGAATGTAGGCCTAGAGGGGGGGGGGTGAATAGGCCTTTTTGAATTTTCTCGGTTCCTGTAACACTCAACAACAAAGTCAATACCAGAGATATCGGACTATTCCGGTAAAGTGCGGACTAGTCCGGTTTTCACGGGCTAAGTTGATCAAGTTCAGTCAATTTGATTGATTGGTTAATGTTTGCAGCGGAAATATAAACTTGAATGACAGTTTAATAGTTGTATGTCAAATTCTATTACAATTAAGGCTCTTGTTCAACAATTTAACTCAAATTGAACAAAGTGAATCAAACCCTAGATTAAGTTGATCAATTAAGATGAAGAAAGAAAAAGGACAAGACAAACGATTTATCCCGTGGTTCGGCTACCACGAAGGCAACCTACGTCCACGTTGAGGAGCCCACAAAAGGACCGGGTCTTCTCTAACCCTTTCCTCGTCGGATCGCCACGAAGGCCAAACCTCTTCCACTAATCACAAAGGGTAAATAACCAAGTTGAAGGGGCATTCTCACACGTTGAGAGCTCCCTTGATTACAACTTACAAAGCCACCAATAACACACTCGAAAATTACAAATTGAAATGCAAGAGTGTGTTAGAGAATCAAACCAAGAGCTCAATGATGTGTGCCAAGTGTCTCTCCAATGATCTAGAAGTGATCTTCAATAGATTGATCGATTTTGCACTTAATTTCGTGGAGAGAGGTGGTTTTTGAGTCTCTTGGGAGGTGTGACGGCGCTAGGGTTCGAGAGAGTGTAAAAGTGGGCCGTGCACCTCTATTTATATGGGGTTTCTAAAAGTGACCGTTAGGGTTCAGAAAGATCGGACTAGTCCGTGGTGGTCACCGGACTAGTCTGGTGTGCTGTGTGTAGCAAACTCTAAGTGTCCAGGAATATCGGACTAGTCCGGTTGAAAACGGACTTGTCCGATTTCGCTACTGGAAATCTTCGGACTAGTCCGATTGCCATTGGACTTGTCCGGACATATGGAACCCTAAGTGTTTAGGATGACAAGTCCGCACTTGGAGGACTTGTCCGATTTAGATCAGTGTGTATATCGGACTAGTCCGTGTAGACACCGGACTTGTCCGAAGTGGATCAGAAAGAATATCGGACTAGTCCGGATCACAACGGACTTGTCCGATTTTGTGTGACTTGTGCATTGTGTTGAGGACTAGTCCGCATTGGGGAGGACTAGTCCTAAGTGGATCAGAAAGATATTGGACTAGTCCGGTGGATACCGGACTTGTCCGATCTAGTGCAGAAAGTGGTATCGGACTAGTCCGGCTGATATCGGACTAGTCCGGTCCTGTATAACTTTGTGCATTGTGTGTGTGTGCTTGAAAGTGATTGAGCTCTTGGGTGTGTTTCCTTAACACACTCCATACATAATAATCTACTATTTTCTTCTCCTTGAGCTCAAATTCACTTTGCTTCTCATTTCCCTTCTTTTTGGCATTTTGCTCATTTTTCATTATTTGCCTGCATTCATCTCAACAAAAGGATTAGGATCCCAATTGCTTGTCATAAATCATCCAAAACCCACAAGGGAGTCCTAGATGCACTTTGAATCTCCCCCTTTTTGGTGATTGATGACAACCAATTGAGATTTCACAAAATAAGGCAAAAAATGAGATTTTCATAAAGTATGCACATATGACTCAAAAATACATCAAGCAACAAGAGAATTATCCATATGTGCATTCTTTATGGTGGGATGCATACTAAGTGCATGAATACATTGAGAATGACAAAATTTACATTAATCAACCGATACCAAGTGCATATGACATTCCAGGAGCAAAAATGCAGTTTTCATCACATACTCGCAAATAAATTGAGCAATTCATCACAAGACCAAACTTAATATGAAAACAGTCTTAAACTATTACAATCACAAATAAAACAGTGTTAAACTATTACAATCACAAATAAAAGTACAGATAAGGCTCTCTCCTCGCATCCTATTACAGCTAAAGCTAAGACTTGACTCCCCCTCAATCTCTCCCCCTTTGGCATCAAGACACCAAAAAGAGAGAGAGGAAGGTCCTAGGTTCTTCACTACTCGCTTTTTGTCCTCTCGTCATCTTCTTCGCTCTCCGCTTGACGAGGAGGAGAGGGAGGAGGAGATTAGGGTTTGGTGGCGGCTAGAGTTATGGACACGAAAAATCGGACAAGTCCGGACATGACCGGACTAGTCCGAAGTCATCCATAGACCTATATCGGACTAGTCCGTGGTCTATCGGACTAATCCGGCCTAACCGGCACTCTGCAGACTAGTCTGCATGGGCGGACTAGTCCGGGTAACCACGGACTAGTCCGTGGTCACCAGGAAAGAATTGCATAGCCCATTCATATATATTTGAAGGTTCAATAATAGAGAATAGAGAGGCAAAACAATTTAAGTAATCTTGATGAATTTGACCAGTAAGCATACAACAATCATACAATGATCAAAATTCATCAAGATCTAATAATTGACATAGTTTTTCGAGAGAAAAATGGAGAGGGATGATTTTCACAATTCAATCAACATTTTTGAAGCAATCATACAGGTATGCAACTTTTCAAGCCACACTCCGAGAATCAAGAATATTTAGCTCATTTCGGAGTTCGCAAAAACGCTTTTCATCAAGTGGCTTGGTGAATATGTCGGTCAATTGTTTTTGGGTGTTGACATGTGAGATGGTTATGTCTCCTTTCATGGAATGGTCTCTCAAGAAATGATGTCTTATGTCTATGTGTTTAGTCCTAGAGTGCTCAACTGGATTGTGGGCTATTTTAATGGCACTCTCATTATCACAAAGGAGAGGAATACGGTTCATATTATAACCGTAATCCCTTAGAGTTTGTCGCATCCAAAGGAGTTGTGCACAACAACTCCCGGCTGCAACATACTCCGCTTCGGCTGTGGATAATGCAATGGAATTTTGTTTCTTAGATGACCAAGAAACCAAAGATCTTCCTAGGAATTGGCATGTGCCAGAGGTGCTTTTTCTATCAACTTTGCACGCGGCATAATCTGCATCGGAGTAACCAATGAGATTGAATTTGGAGCCTTTTGGGTACCAAAGACCAAGGTTGGGTTTATGAACTAAATATCTCAAGATTCTTTTTACAGCTGTCAAGTGACATTCCTTAGGGTTGGCTTGAAATCTTGCACACAAACATACACTCAACATAATATCTGGCCTAGATGCACATAAGTAGAGTAAAGATCCAATCATGGAGCGATATACCTTTTGGTCGACGCTCGGTCCATCTTCATTGAGATCCAAGTGGCCATTCGTAGCCATGGGAGTCTTTATGGGCTTTGCCTTGTCCATGCCAAACTTCTTGAGTATCTCCTGCGTGTACTTGGTTTGGCTTATGAATGTTCCTTCCCTTTGTTGCCGCACTTGGAATCCCAAGAAGTACTTCAATTCTCCCATCATTGACATTTCAAACCTGTCTGTCATAATTCTACTAAATTCTTCACAGAAAGATTGGTTAGTTGACCCAAAAATTATATCATCAACATAGATTTGGCAAATAAAAAGATCATTATCTAGATTCTTTGTGAATAATGTATAATCTACTTTGCCAATTTGAAAACCATTATGAATTAAGAAATCTCTAAGACACTCATACCAAGCTCTAGGAGCTTGTTTGAGGCCATAGAGAGCCTTACGCAGTTTATATACGTGGTCGGGGAACTCTTCGTCTTCAAACCCGGGTGGTTGCTCCACGTACACCTCTTCCTTGATCGGTCCGTTGAGGAAGGCGCTTTTCACGTCCATTTGATACATCTTGAAATCATGGTGAGTAGCATATGCAAGTAATATTCTAATTGATTCAAGCCTAGCTACTGGAGCAAAAGTCTCATCAAAATCCAAACCTTCGACTTGTGAGTAACCTTTGGCCACAAGTCGTGCCTTGTTTCTTGTCACCACTCCGTGTTCGTCTTGCTTGTTGCGGAAGACCCACTTGGTGCCCACTATATTTGCATTGGGTCTTGCCACAAGTTCCCAAACCTCGTTTCTCTTGAAGTTGTTCAACTCTTCTTGCATTGCCACCACCCAGTCCGGATCCTTCAATGCATCCTCAGTCCTGCGTGGTTCCAAAAAGGAGACAAACGAGTAATGCTCACAAAAATTAGCTATACGAGATCTAGTGGTTACTCCCTTTTGGATGTCACCGATGATGTTGTCGATTGGGTGATCCCTTTGAATGCATTGGTGTACTCTTGGGTGTGGCACTTGGAGAGTTGTGTGTTGGTGATCATTTTCTTCTCCCCCTGAGCGGTTGCCCTCGTTGATTTGTTGATCATCTTCATATTCTTGTGATTGATCTTGTATCAAAGCTCCTCCTTGATTGTTGATCTCCTCTTGTGGTTCACTTTCCTCTTGTATTTGTGACGATGACTCTTGTGGTCGAACTTCTCCTAGAGCCATTCTCTTCAATGCTTGATAAGGAGCTTCTTCTTCACCTAATTCACATTGATCAACTTGCTCCTTTTGGGAGCCATTAGTTTCATCGAACACTACGTCACGTGCCACTTCAACAAGTTCGGAGGCCTTGTTGAAAATACGATAGGCGTAAGTGTTCGAATCATAACCAAGCAAGAAACCTTCATCGGACTTCAAAGCGAACTTTGAAGTCCTGGGCTTCTTGTTCAAGATATAACATGGAGAGCCCAAAACTCAAAAATATGAAATGTTTGGTTTGTTACCGGTGAGTAGCTCATAAGGAGTCTTCTTGAGTAGTCGATGAAGGTAGAGTCGATTTGCGGCGTGGCAAGCGGTGTTAGTTGCTTCCGCCCAAAATCGATCTGAAGTCTTGTATTCATCGAGCATTGTTCTTGCCATCTCTATGAGCGTTCTGTTCTTCCTTTCGGCAACTCCGTTTTGTTGTGGAGAGTATGGTGCTGAAAATTCGTGCTTTATTCCCTCCTCATCAAGGTACTCCTCCACTTGTATGTTCTTGAACTCCGTGCCGTTGTCGCTCCGAATACTCTTGATCGATAGTGAGAACTCGTTTTGCGCTCGCTTGAAGAATTTCTTGAGTGTTCCTTGTGTTTCTGACTTGTCATGCAAAAAGAACACCCAAGTGAAGCGGGAAAAATCATAAATAATGACTCAACCGTATTTATTACCACCGATGCTTATGTAAGCAATTGGACCAAACAAGTCCATATGAAGTAGTTCGAGCGGTCTTGTTGTAGTCATGATGTTCTTTGCGGGATGATGTGCTCCAACTTGCTTCCCGGCTTGGCACGCGCTACAAGGCCTGTCTTTCTCAAAAACAACATCTTTCAAACCTCGGATGTGATCACCCTTGAGGAGTTTTTGAAGATTCCTCATACCAACATGTGCTAGCCGTCTATGCCACAACCAACCCATGTTGGTTTTTGCAATCAAGCATGTGTCAAGTTCGGCTTTATCCTTGTTGAAGTCAACAAGGTAAAGCTTTCCCTTCAACATACCCTTGAATGCAACTGAACCATCACTCCTCCTTGAGACGGTCACACCCTCGTTAGTGAACAAGCAATTATAACCTTTGTCACATAATTGAGATATGGACAGCAGGTTATAATCTAAAGATTCAACATGTAAAACATGAGAAAGAGTGTGTTCAGAGGATATTGCTATTTTACCGGTACCGAGCACCCTTCCTTGACTATTATCTCCGAAGTAGATGCCTTCGTTTGGGTCCTTGTTTTCTTCATATTCCACGAACATCCTCCTTTCTCCGGTCATGTGGTTGGTGCATCCACTGTCTAGCACCCATTTGGATCCACCGGAGGAATAGGCCTGCAGAAACAAATTATGCCTTGGTTTTAGGTACCCAAGCTTGCTTGGGTCCTTGGAGGTTAGTTACAATACATTTGGGCACCCACACATGGGATTTTGTGTTCCCATGGCGTGGCCCAGCATAATAAGCATAAACTTTACCAAGATTGTTTTTCATTAATACATAAGAGGCATCAAAGGTTTTGAACAAAAGTTGCTGTTGTTTATGGATCGGACTAGTCTGGGTGACCGGACTTGTCCGGATGACCGGACTTGTCCGGACCACAACTGGACTAGTTCGGTGTTCATGAGATTTCAGGTTCTTAATTTTCGAGTTACCAGGTTGTGAGAGTCCTCCCTTCACAAAGGTAATCCTTCCCTTGTTATTCGTATGACTTCCAGCATTTTGCTTTCCATCATAAGAGTAACCAATGCCATACTTGACATTTGGTGGTCTTTGGACCAAGTATGCACTACGTGCATAGTTGATCCTCTCCTTGTCAAATATTCCACATTGGGTAGGATTTTTATCCTTTGTGGAGGTAGACTTTTCCTTTAAACTGGTGTTGATTTTACCACATTTGCACATATGAACAAGATTAGTTGAAGTGGGTTGAGAAGGTAGACTTGAAGAGGAGGAAGATTCACTTAGCTTGAGTGACTCAACTTGGACTTCAAGGATCTTGTTAACCTGGATCAGGTCATCAAGTTGATCCTTGATTGCAACGTTTGAGTTGGTTAACTCCAAGCAAGTTTTCTTGCTTGAAGCTAGCGCAAGCTCTAGTGAGCTGTTTTTCTCCTTTTCAAGAACTAGAAGATTGTCAAGTTCGACATACTTCTCCTTTTGGGAGATAATCATGTCCTCTTGACAATCAATTAGCCATTACTTCTCAACAAGTTGGTCAAGTAAAAATTTCATTTTAGCAGCAGTTTTTCTATCTAATCCAATTAACATATCTTCATCATCACTATCTAGTTCATCATTACTTGAGTAGGAATGCATGGAAGGAGTTTTGATGTTTACCTTGCGTTTACCTTCCTTTGCCATGAGGCAAGTGCCATTTCCCTTCTTTGTACCGAGCGTGGGGAAGAGTGTGGGTTTCTTGGACGTGCTTTCAATGGCTATGCTAGCCATCTCTTCTTCATCGGATGATGAGGACTCATTGTTTGAGTCCCACTCCTTTCCAATGTGTGCTTGTTCAGCTTGTTTCTTCTTTTTGAAGAATTTCTTCGGCTGAGGCTTGGCTTCTTTATTCTTCTTCTTGTTGTCCTCATACGGGCAATCGACTATAAAGTGGTTATACTCACCACAATTATAGCACGTCCGCCTCATCTTCGGCTTTGTCCTCTCCTTGTACTTGCCTTCACTTGATTTTGTTCCTTGTCTTTTCTTCATTATTCTTTTGAACGTTTTCATGAACAAAATCATATCCTCTTCGTCCAGCTCTCTGCTTTCATCATCGCTGTCCTCCTCAAGCTGTGCTTCTCTTGCTTCTTTGGATAGAGGCTTGAGTGTGGACTTTAAGGCAACTCCCTTCTTCTTGGCCGATGTGAGGTCGGCTATTTCTTTGACGTGCTTGGCTTGTTTCTCCATCATTTCAAAGTTGATGATTTTGCCAATCAATTCATCTGGAGTCATCCTCTTGTACCCGGGACTTTCTCTGATCATAGAGCATAGTGTGACATTGCGAGGCATAAAGGCTCTAAGGATGAGCTTTACAACCTCGTGGTCATTCCACTTTTTGCTACCATCTGATCGAACCTTGTTTACAAGTGTCTTCAATCGGTTGTACATGTCCTGGGGAGACTCGTCTTCCTCAATTGCGAACCTTCCTAGTTCGCCTTCGATCATTTCAATTTTCGCCTCCCGCACATGCTGGTCACCTTCATGGGCTGTTTGTAGTGTGTCCCATATTTCCTTGGCAATCTCCAGTCCGCCCACCTTTGTGAATTCATCTCGACTTAGAGAGGAGGTGATTACGGCTGCGGCTTGAGCGTTTCTGTGATGGCTTGCTCTTGACTTGGGGTGAGCTCTTCGTCGTCATCTGGGATGTCTATTCCTGTGCACACAATATGCCATAAACTTGGGTTAAGGGAAATCAAGTGCATCTTCATATTTTGCCTCCTCATGGAGTAATCACTCCCATCGAAGTGTGGGGCTTTTCCAAGAGGAATAGATAGGTAATGGCTGTTGTTTGAATTTAAACGATCATAGTTAAAAGGATATCGGGAGTAGTCGGTGTGACTACTCCCCTTCTTCTTTTCTTCAACTTTAGCTTTCCCTTTGGAAAGTGCTTTCTTTCTGAGGAGTGCTTTCAGCTCCAGCGTCTCCTCGTCATCATCATCGAAGTCTTGAATTGCTTCGAGATACTTTTCCAGCTTTTGGTTCTTGTCGTTGTTCACTTCTTCCTGGTTGTTGATTTTCTGAACTTCCTTCATGTCCGACATGATCTCTTCAAGTGGTTGCACTCTTTCTTGAAGAACCCGCTCTGATACCAATTGAATGTAGGCCTAGAGGGGGGGGGTGAATAGGCCTTTTTGAATTTTCTCGGTTCCTGTAACACTCAACAACAAAGTCAATACCAGAGATATCGGACTAGTCCGGTAAAGTGCGTACTAGTCCGGTTTTCACGGGCTAAGTTGATCAAGTTCAGTCAATTTGATTCATTCGTTAATGTTTGCAGCGGAAATATAAACTTGAATGACAGTTTAATAGTTGTATGTCAAATTCTATTACAATTAAGGCTCTTGTTCAACAATTTAACTCAAATTGAACAAAGTGAATCAAACCCTAGATTAAGTTGATCAATTAAGATGAAGAACGCAAAAGGACAAGACACACGATTTATCCCGTGGTTCGGCTACCACGAAGGCAACCTAGGTCCACGTTGAGGAGCCCACAAAAGGACCGAGTCTTCTCCAACCCTTCCCTCGTCGGATCGCCACGAAGGCCAATCCTCTTCTACTAATCACAAAGGGTAAATAACCAAGTTGAAGGGGCGTTCTCACACGTTGAGAGCTCCCTTGATTACAACTTACAAAGCCACCAATAACACACTCGAAAATTACAAATTGAAATGCAAGAGTGTGTTAGAGAATCAAACCAAGAGCTCAATGATGTGTGCCAAGTGTCTCTCCAATGATCTAGAAGTGATCTTCAATAGATTGATCGATTTTGCACTTAATTTCGTGGAGAGAGGTGGTTTTTGAGTCTCTTGGGAGGTGTGACGGCGCTAGGGTTCGAGAGTGTATAAAAGTGGGCCGTGCACCTCTATTTATATGGGGTTTCTAAAAGTGACCGTTAGGGTTCAGAAAGATCAGACTAGTCCGTGGTGGTCACCGGACTAGTCTGGTGTGCTGTGTGTAGCAAACCCTAAATGTCCAGGAATATCGGACTAGTCCGGTTGAAAACGGACTTGTCCGATTTCACTACTGGAAATCTTCGGACTAGTACGATTGCCATCGGACTTGTCCGGACATATGAAACCCTAAGTGTTTAGGATGACAAGTCCGCACTTGGAGGACTTGTCCGATTTAGATCAGTGTGTATATCGGACTAGTCCGTGTAGACACCGGACTTGTCCGAAGTGGATCAGAAAGAATATCGGACTAGTCCGGATCACAACGGACTTGTCCGATTTTGTGTGACTTGTGCATTGTGTTGAGGACTAGTCCGCATTGGGGAGGACTAGTCCGAAGTGGATCAGAAAGATATCGGACTAGTCTGGTGGATACCGGACTTGTCCGATCTAGTGCATAAAGTGATATCGGACTAGTCCGGCTGATATCGGACTAGTCCAGTCCTGTATAACTTTGTGTATTGTGTGTGTGTGCTTGAAAGTGATTGAGCTCTTGGGTGTGTTTCCTTAACACACTCCATACATAATAATCTACTATTTTCTTCTCCTTGAGCTCAAATTCACTTTGCTTCTCATTTCCCTTCTTTTTGGCATTTTGCTCATTTTTCATTATTTGCATGCATTCATCTCAACAAAAGGATTAGGATCCCAATTGCTTGTCATAAATCATCCAAAACCCACAAGGGAGTCCTAGATGCACTTTCAATCTCCCCCTTTTTGGTGATTGATGACTACCAATTGAGATTTCACAAAATAAGGCAAAAAAATGAGATTTTCATAAAGTATGCACATATGACTCAAAAATACATCAAGCAACAAGAGAATTATCCATATGTGCATTCTTTATGGTGGGATGCATACTAAGTGCATGAATACATTGAGAATGACAGAATTTACATTAATCAACCGATACCAAGTGCATATGACATTCCAGGAGCAAAAATGCAGTTTTCATCACATACTCGCAAATAAATTGAGCAATTCATCACAAGACCAAACTTAATATGAAAACAGTGTTAAACTATTACAATCACAAATAAAAGTATAGAGAAGGCTCTCTCCTCGCCTCCTATTACAGCTAAAGCTAAGACTTGACTCCCCCTCAATCTCTCCCCCTTTGGCATCAAGACACCAAAAAGAGAGAGAGGAAGGTCCTAGGTTCTTCACTCTTTGCTGTCTGTCCTCTCGTCATCTTCTTCATCTTCTTCGCTCTCCGCTTGATGAGGAGGAGAGGGAGGAGGAGATTAGGGTTTGGTGGCGGCTAGGGTTATGGACACGAAAAATCGGACAAGTCCAGACATGACCGGACTAGTCCGAAGTCATCCAGAGACCTATATCGGACTAGTCCGTGGTCTATCGGACTAATTCGGCCTAACCGACACTCTGCGAACTAGTCTGCATGGGCGGACTAGTCCGGGTAACCACGGACTAGTCCGTGGTCACCAGGAAAGAATTGCATAGCCCATTCATATATATTTGAAGGTTCAATAATAGAGAATAGAGAGGCAAAACAATTCAAGTAATCTTGATGAATTTGACCAGTAAGCATACAACAATCATACAATGATCAAAATTCATCAAGATCTAATAATTGACATAGTTTTTCAAGAGAAAAATGGAGAGGGATGATTTTCACAATTCAATCAACATTTTTGAAGCAATCATACAGGTATGCAACTTTTCAAGCCACACTCCGAGAATCAAGAATATTTAGCTCATTTCGGAGTTCGCAAAAACGCTTTTCATCAAGTGGCTTGGTGAATATGTCGGCCAATTGTTTTTGGGTGTTGACATGTGAGATGGTTATGTCTCCTTTCATGGAATGGTCTCTCAAGAAATGATGTCTTATGTCTATGTGTTTAGTCCTAGAGTGCTCAATTGGATTGTGGGCTATTTTAATGGTACTCTCATTATCACAAAGGAGAGGAATACGGTTCATATTGTAACCGTAATCCCTTAGAGTTTGTCGCATCCAAAGGAGTTGTGCACAACAACTCCCGGCTGCAACATACTCCGCTTCGGCTGTGGATAATGCAATGAAATTTTGTTTCTTAGATGACCAAGAAACCAAAGATCTTCCTAGGAATTGGCATGTGCCAGAGGTGCTTTTTCTATCAACTTTTTACCCGGCATAATCTGCATCAGAGTAACCAATGAGATTGAATTTGGAGCCTTTTGGGTACCAAAGACCAAGGTTGGGTGTATGAACTAAATATCTCAAGATTCTTTTTACGGCTGTCAAGTGACATTCCTTAGGGTTGGCTTGAAATCTTGCACACAAACATACACTCAACATAATATCTGGCCTAGATGCACATAAGTAGAGTAAAGATCCAATCATGGAGCGATATACCTTTTGGTGGTCGCTCGGTCCATCTTCATTGAGATCCAAGTGGCCATTCGTAGCCATGGGAGTCTTTATGGGCTTTGCCTTGTCCATGCCAAACTTCTTGAGTATGTCCCGCGTGTACTTGGTTTGGCTTATGAATGTTCTTTCCCTTTGTTGCCGCACTTGGAATCCCAAGAAGTACTTCAATTCTCCCATCATTGACATTTCAAACCTGTCTGTCATAATTCTACTAAATTCTTCACAGAAAGATTGGTTAGTTGACCCAAAAATTATATCATCAACATAGATTTGGCAAATAAAAAGATCATTATCTAGATTCTTTGTGAATAATGTATAATCTACTTTGCCAATTTGAAAACCATTATCAATTAAGAAATCTCTAAGACACTCATACCAAGCTCTAGGAGCTTGTTTGAGGCCATAGAGAGCCTTACGCAGTTTATATACATGGTCGGGGAACTCTTCGTCTTCAAACCCGGGTGGTTGCTCCACGTACACCTCTTCCTTGATCGGTCCGTTGAGGAAGGCGTTTTTCACGTCCATTTGATACAGCTTGAAATCATGGTGAGTAGCATATGCAAGTAATATTCTAATTGATTCAAGCCTAGCTACTGGAGCAAAAGTCTCATCGAAATCCAAACCTTCGACTTGTGAGTAACCTTTGGCCACAAGTCGTGCCTTGTTTCTTGTCACCACTCCGTGTTCGTCTTGCTTGTTGCAGAAGACCCACTTGGTGCCCACTATATTTGCATTGGTCTTGCCACAAGTTCCCAAACCTCATTTCTCTTGAAGTTGTTCAACTCTTCTTGCATTACCACCACCCAGTCCGGATCCTTCAATGCATCCTCAGTCCTGCGTGGTTCCAAAAAGGAGACAAACGAGTAATGCTCACAAAAATTAGCTATACGAGATCTAGTGGTTACTCCCTTTTGGATGTCACCGATGATGTTGTCGATTGGGTGATCCCTTTGAATGCATTGGTGTACTCTTGGGTGTGGCACTTGGAGAGTTGTGTGTTGGTGATCATTTTCTTCTCCCCCTGAGCGGTTGCCCTCGTTGATTTGTTGATCATCTTCATATTCTTGTGATTGATCTTGTATCGAAGCTCCCCCTTGATTGTTGATCTCCTCTTGTGGTCCACTTTCCTCTTGTATTTGTGACGATGACTCTTGTGGTCGAACTTTGCCTAGAGCCATTCTCTTCAATGCTTGATAAGGAGCTTCTTCTTTACCTAATTCACATTGATCAACTTGCTCCTTTTGGGAGCCATTAGTTTCATCGAACACTACGTCACGTGCCACTTCAACAAGTCCGGAGGCCTTGTTGAAAACACGATAGGTGTAAGTGTTCGAATCATAACCAAGCAAGAAACCTTCATTGGACTTCGAAGCGAACTTTGAAGTCCTGAGCTTCTTGTTCAAGATATAACATGGAGAGCCGAAAACTCGAAAATATGAAATGTTTGGTTTGTTACCAGTGAGTAGCTCATAAGGAGTCTTCTTGAGTAGTCGATGAAGATAGAGTCGATTTGCAGCGTGGCAAGCGGTGTTAATTGCTTCCGCCCAAAATCGATCCGAAGTCTTGTATTCATCGAG
This sequence comes from Tuctoria greenei, assembly GCA_036927565.1. Lineage (NCBI taxonomy): Eukaryota > Viridiplantae > Streptophyta > Magnoliopsida > Poales > Poaceae > Tuctoria > Tuctoria greenei. Next base: position 127,732,507 of record JAYESD010000007.1, on the reverse strand, counting down.
CATTGTTCTTGCCATCTCTATGAGCGTTCGATTCTTCCTTTCGGCAACTCTGTTTTGTTGTGGAGAGTATGGTGCTGAAAATTCGTGCTTGATTCCCTCCTCATCAAGGTACTCCTCCACTTGTATGTTCTTGAACTTCGTGCCGTTGTCGCTCCGAATACTCTTGATCGATAGTGAGAACTCGTTTTGTGCTCGCTTGAAGAATTTCTTGAGTGTCCCTTGTGTTTCTGACTTGTCATGCAAAAAGAACACCCAAGTGAAGCGGGAAAAATCATCAATAATGACTAAACCGTATTTATTACCGCCGATGCTTATGTAAGCAATTGGACCAAACAAGTCCATATGAAGTAGTTCGAGCGGTCTTGTCGTAGTCATGATGTTCTTTGCGGGATGATGTGCTCCAACTTGCTTCCCGGCTTGGCACGCGCTACAAGGCCTGTCTTTCTCAAAAACAACATCTTTCAAACCTCGGATGTGATCGCCCTTGAGGATTTTTTGAAGATTCCTCATACCAACATGTGCTAGCCGTCTATGCCACAACCAACCCATGTTGGTTTTTGCAATCAAGCATGTGTCGAGTTCGGCTTTATCCTTGTTGAAGTCAACAAGGTAAAGCTTTCCCTTCAACATACCCTTGAATGCAATGGAACCATCACTCCTCCTTGAGACGGTCACACCCTCGTTAGTGAACAAGCAATTATAACCTTTGTCACATAATTGAGATATGGACAATAGGTTATAATCTAAAGATTCAACATGTAAAACATGAGAAAGAGTGTGCTCAGAGGATATTGCTATTTTACCGGTACCGAGCACCCTTCCTTGACTATTATCTCCGAAGTAGATGCCTTCGTTTGGGTCCTCGTTTTCTTCATATTCCACGAACATCCTCCTTTCTCTGGTCATGTGGTTGGTGCATCCACTGTCTAGCACCCATTTGGATCCACCGGAGGAATAGGCCTGCAGAAACAAATTATGCCTTGGTTTTAGGTACCCAAGCTTGCTTGGGTCCTTGGAGGTTAGTTACAATACATTTGGGCACCCACACATGGGATTTTGTGTTCCCATGGCGTGGCGCAGCATAATAAGCATAAACTTTACCAAGATTGTTTTTCATTAATACATAAGAGGCATCAAAGGTTTTGAACAAAAGTTGTTGTTGTTTATAGATCAGACTAGTCTGGGTGATCGGACTTGTCCGAATGACCGGACTTGTCCGGACCACAACCGGACTAGTCCGGTGTTCATGAGAGTTCAGGTTCTTAATTTTCGAGTTACCAGGTTGTGAGGGTCCTCCCTTCACAAAGGTAATCCTTCCCTTGTTATTCGTATGACTTCCAACATTTTGCTTTCCATCATAAGAGTGACCAATGCCATACTTGACATTTGGAGGTCTTTGGACCAAGTATGCACTACGTGCATAGTTGATCCTCTCCTTGTCAAATATTCCACATCGGGTAGGATTTTTATCCTTTGTGGAGGTAGACTTTTCCTTCAAACTGGTGTTGATTTTACCACATTTGCACATATGAACAAGATTAGTTGAAGTGGGTTGAGAAGGTAGACTTGAAGAGGAGGAAGATTCACTTAGCTTGAGTGACTCAACTTGCACTTCAAGGATCTTGTTAACCTTGATCAGGTCATCAAGTTGATCCTTGATTGCAACGTTTGAGTTGGTTAACTCCAAGCAAGTTTTCTTGCTTGAAGCTAGCTCAAGCTCTAGTGAGCTGTTTTTCTCCTTTTCAAGAACTAGAAGATTGTCAAGTTCAACATACTTCTCCTTTTGGGAGATAATCATGTCCTCTTGACGATCAATTAGCCATTCCTTCTCAACAAGTTGGTCAAGTAAAAATTTCATTTTAGCAGCAGTTTTTCTATCTAATCCAATTAACATTTCTTCATCATCACTATCTAGTTCATCATTACTTGAGTAGGAATGCATGGAAGGAGTTTTGATGTTTACCTTGCGTTTACCTTCCTTTGCCATGAGGCAAGTGCCATTTCCCTTCTTTGTACCGAGCGTGGGGAAGAGTGTGGGTTTCTTGGACGTGCTTTCAATGGCTATGCTAGCCATCTCTTCTTCATCGGATGACATGTGGGCCCCACACCTGATAGGACCCACATGTTCAGTCTCTTCAGGGGCAGTGTCATCATTGCAATATCAAGATTGTTTTCATTAGGTCCTATGACCCACATGTCAGCCCCTGCTACTGCACCTGCAGTACTGCAGGGGATGCCGTGATATTGCAATGATGACACTGCGTATAGGGGTAACTTCTGGCCTATTCCAGTCCGTGCAATAATAACATCGCGAGTCTCGCGACTGTTTAGATTTTTGCAGGAAAACAACATGACAAAACGTGAAAAGAAAAATATCAAAAAAAACAAGAGAAACACAACATCACGACTGGAGATGTTTTTCAATTCACGCACGAAGTGAGTTAAAGGTTAAAACTTGGCGTCGTTAAAGGAGATTTTTTTTGATAAAAGGAGAATTTTTCGATAATACATCAGACACATTGTTCATGAACATAAAAGACATATTTCATTAACATACTACCAACACATATATTACAAACAAGAGTAAATAAAACATGGATGAAAAACACGTAGAAACAAGAACAAAACTACTCCTAATCCTATTCTACTCGGAGGCCTCGTCCACCTCCGCCGTTGTGCGCACTGCGGCCAACGCATCCTCCAGCGGCTCCGCCCCCGCCTCCGACGGCGGCGGTGACTCCTCTTCCGTCTCCACACCGAGCTTACAGGCGACGCTGTGCAGAATCTTCCAGCGGCCCGGTACCCCAGCAACCTCCGCGATCGTCTCGTGGAGGGCATCGAGACGAGCGGCCACAAAGCTTAACCCGAACAAGTAGTAGCCGGTGGAGTCCATGCTGGGGAGCTGGGGAAGCCTCCCAAGACCCAGACGGCGACAGATGAGAGATGTATTGTTAAATACATCCCGCGACATTCTGTCCAGTGCTCTTGCATGTTCGATGGCGGAGGACACGTCGTCTTCGACATCTTTAATTCGGCGCGTTAATTCGTCGATGCGGGCGGTAAAGAGGCGGACAATCTCCTGTAACCAGTCGGGCTGAGGAGATGCAGGCGCTGCCATCAGTTCCACCGGCATTGCCGGCAGCGATGGAAACGGAGAAGGAGGTTCGGAGGACGTCATTGGCCTAGAGCGCTTCGGCGCGGGGCTACCCATTTGTGTGGCGACGGAGGTGCAGAGAAAGTGCGAGAGGTGGTCGACGATGGCGGGGGGAGAAGTTTGAAGGCTAGGATCTAAGGAGCGGTGCGGCGGAGAAGCAAGAGAACGGTGAGCCTTTATAGTGGGTCTGTAGGATTGAAGAGCACGTGAAAAGCTACCAGAGGGGGGGTGAATGGTAGATTTAAAAATCTTACGCAGCGGAAACTATTAAACCCCAATCCCTTCAGCAGAAAAACGATCTGTTAAAGAAATCGTGTGTGAGACTAATCTCAATATGTTTCACCGTAAAAAAAGTGATAGATATCAGAGAGAATCAAGTCACGAAGACAACACAACAAGAATCACTCAAATCCGTCGAGAAGAACTCAAGTTATGATCGAAAGATCAGACAAAGGTCAATCTGCCCTACCCAAAAAAAAAAACAGTTCTGGAACGCTGCAAAGAAACTCATGTAGATCATAGACCACAAATCCAATGACCGTGAATTTTAACAGATGATAGATAATCAACTTTTGAAGACAACCAAAAAGAATCACGTCAATTGGATCTGTAAAACTAGAGTTATGATAAAACCACAGACGAAAGGTAGTGCTGTCCAGAAACTCGACTAGTAAAATTTGTCTGGAACAAGTCGGACGAACAAGGCACAAAAGTTCCTTCGAACTACGAATTTTACTCAATAGAACACAAGAGGAACAGCCCCAAAATCGTGCACCACGAGCTCTGGGCTCCCTTGCTTATATAACCAGCTCGAAAGCCAACTTAACTCAAATCAGGAACCTAATCCTACTCTGTTCACGAATCGTAACTTTCCATAACTGCTCAAGATTCTTCTATACGCAGATAGAAGCAATCTTAAGACTTCCAAACACCTTGGAAACGTATCCCACATTCCTGAGCAACTCAAATTCGTGACCCACACGAAATTCTATCATAACCAACTCAAATCTTTCCATATTTGAGTCAAACCCAACTCAGTCGTAGCCTAAGTCCATAACCTAGTCGGTTGGACCTTTCCGACCAACTCTTTTACGTCCACATATCTTCATCACGTCTCGGAACCATGTAGCCACATCCATGCACTCCTTGTACACGTGTAAACATCTTCCAGTGACGTCCACGATACCTTCACATGCATTGTTCTTGATTCAATCATGTTGCGCAACCTCCCGATAAGCTCAACCACAATTCCTCCTGAATTTGGTTGTTGGAACCTCATCTCCTCCCTGAGACTAGTCCAATGGATCCCATCACCAGCCATGTCTTGAACTCAAGCAACACCTGCACATGAATAAACAACCAATCCATACGAGCCCAAGTCCTCGACTTGACTCAAGTTAGTTCCAAACACAACACCTTACGTGAGCACCTCACATAAGCATGTTGCAAAGCATAGCAAAACGATATCACCCATGTCAACCAAAAATGCACCAAAAACTTAGCAAATGAATACTAAGCAAACTTTCCAATAATGTAAAGCAAGTTTGAAACATTTCACATTAAAAGCCAGAACATTGCAATCAAGCACCGGACCTTGTCAAAGCTAACCAAAACTAGTCAGATCTTAATAAAAAGGTGTTTTGGTGATATTCAAAACTTTTATCGTCAAAGCAAGTGTATTCACTACAAGCCAATGTATTCAGCACACTTAGGTGTTAAAATCTCCTCCTTGATGAATGCATTGGCAACACCATTTAAAATCCGAACATTGGCTTATTCACATAAAAGTTTTGAAGGCAATTTCTCCCCCTTTGTAAATAAAAAGTAAAATGAGAAGAAAATCCAAAAATTATCCCATATTATCTCTCCTTATGCACATATTCTCTTTCTCTTCATGCTTATCTCTCTCCCTTTGACAATGTATTCAGCAAGTCATGAGCATATAAACAAATTATCTCTCCCCCTTTAGTTGTTATGAGCATATTATAACATATACATATTATCAAAGCTCATCCAAGTCATACTATCAAGTACCTTACTTTATCACATCAATGAAATACATAAAGTAGTGTAAGCCATGCTAGAGATCAAATGTAATTTTCAATTTAAGTAAGTCATGATCTCACAAACTTAACTATTTCAAAACCTGAAATCATGTTACTAGTTGCTGCATTTTATTATTTTCCAAAGCATAAATTTAGATCATATGATATTTGCAAGAGATTATATGCGCATCTGCCTTATTCTAACCAACCAAGCCAAGCCTATGTCATTTGACAATCAGAAGCTTAAGGACATGGTTTTAGTCATACACAACTTCTTCCAAGTTCATATCTAAGGGCAATAATAAGCCATCTCAAAAGAAGAAGTGCGATGCATGCATATTCTCTTGATCTTTTCTCAATTTATATTTGTTCATAAAAACTCAACATGTGAGTTGATTACTTGATTAATTCTTAATGATTAAAAGCACTTGTGAACATGTAACAAGTTCAAAAAAGCAAGAAAGTTCGACCATGACCAGTTTTAGTGTAAGTAATTATGAATAATTACTAGACATGGCAAAAACTACAAAATGTATAACACGAGTAATCTAGTAAGAACTTTCAGCATGTAAAAGGAATCACAAAGTCATATATGTATGAAATACTATGCTCATATTATTTTAATTTCAGATTCACACATAGACTTCCCAAGTTTCAAAACTCCCCCTCAATATAAGCCATGAGGATGCATAACCCCTATTTCACCATGAATGTAACAAAAACGAGTGAAATCCAAAGGTTTTGTAAAAATGTCAGCCAATTGTTGTTCGGTATCTACATGGTGAAGCACAATGTTTCCTTTTTCAACATTATCTCAGAGAAAGTGATACCTAATGTCAATGTGCTTAGTTCTAGAATGTTGCACGGGGTTTTTAGCAATGCAAATGGCACTAGTGTTATCACAGAACAGTGGAACACTATCTAGATCAACCCCATAGTCCTTAAGTATTTGAATAATCCAAAGAATTTGTGAGCAAGCACTAGCAGCAGCTACATATTCAGATTCGGCTGTGGATTGTGCAACTGAATTTTGTTTTCTAGAGGACCAAGCAATAAGAGAATTACCAAGAAAATGACAAGCACCAGAAGTACTTTTCCTATCAATCCTACAACCCCCAAAATCAGCATCCGAAAAAGCTTTCAAAGTAACGCTTGAGGAAGAAGGAAGAAAAATTCCAAATTCTTGAGTTCCATGTAAGTACCTGAGAATCCTTTTGACGGCTTGACGATGTGAAGCACGTGGGGAGGCTTGAAACCATGCACAAAGACATACGCTGAATTGTATGTCTGGTCTTGATGCTGTGAGATACAAAAGTGATCCGATCATGCTTCTATATTCTTTTTGATCCACGGGTTCACCATCTTCATCAAGTACAAGTGTTGTTGCTGTTCCCATTGGTGTCCGAAGAGGCTTTCTTTTGTCCATGTTGAAGCGCCTTAGGAGATCTTTTGTATACTTCGTTTGATGCACAAAGGTACCCTCCTTAGTTTGCTTGATTTGCAGCCCAAAAAGTAAGTAAGTTCACCCAACATACTCATTTCAAATTCGGAACTCATCATTGCTAAAAACTTGGACACAAGATCATGAGAAACACAACAAAAGATAATATCATCCACATACACTTGAACGAATAATGAGTCATTGCCATGCTTAAGCACAAAAAGAGTTTTATCAACCTTGCCCATGGTAAACCCTCTTTCAAGTAAGAATGTTTTTAACCTATCATACCATGCTCTAGGGGCTTGTTTGAGACAGTATAAGGCTTTGGACAGTTTGTAAAAATGATTAGGAAAATCTGGATTTTCAAAACCCGGTGGTTGTTTGACATAAACCTCCTCATCAGTGTAGCCATTAAGAAAAGCACTTTTAACATCCATTTGATATATCTTAAAACCTTTAGATGCTGCAAAAGCTAACAAAATTCTTATGGCTTCTAATCTAGCAACGGGAGCAAAAGTTTCATCAAAATCTAGACCTTCAACTTGAGTGAAACCTTGAGCAACCAACCTAGCCTTATTCCTAACCACAACCCCATCCTCACTTTGTTTATTTTTAAATAACCATTTAGTTCCAATTAAAGTGTGACCTTGAGGTGGAGGTGCAAGTTTCCAAACATTATTTCTTTCAAAATTTTCTAACTCTTCTTGCATGGCAATAATCCAAGATTCATTAGTGAGTGCGTGTGATATATCTTTGGGTTGAAAAGAAGAAACAAAAGCAAAATGAGCATAAGAGTTTGGATCACAAAACCTGGACCGTGTGACTCGTTCGTGCAAGCTTCCAATCATCTGTTGTGGGGGATGATCTTTGTAAAACCGTAGGGGAGCAGATGTCTCACAAGCTTCTTCTTCTTCATGTTCATCACAAATTTATGAGCTTGTGACTTGAGGATGATTTGAATCAGCATTGATGGTTGTCGGTGCTGGTTGAGAATTAACATTCGGAGCTGAACCAAAGTCTTTAGCTGCTGAATTTTCGGGCAGCAGCTCCAATTCTTCCTCATCTTCAACGAAAATGCTCCCCCCTACGGATATGGATCTGGACCTGCAATGTTTGAGCTAGTACCTGGGCTAGCTTCATCAAAAGACACTTCACAAGTCTCCACAATTTTGTTAGTGTCAAGTAAAAGCACACGGTAGCCTCTAGTATGAGATGGATAACCAAGAAACATGCCATCACTGGATCTAGGTTCAAATTTATCAAGATTACCATGTTTTTTAACAAAGCATTTGCAACCAAAGACCCGAAAGTGTGTAACACTAGGCCTATGTCCAAACCGGAGCTCATATGGTGTTTTACCTAGCTTAGTACGCAAGAAAACACGATTTGAGACATAACAAGCGGTTGCTAACGCATCAGCCCAAAATTTCCTAGGAGTTTGATATTCATTAAGCATAGTCCTAGACATCTCAACTAAGGTTCTGTTCTTTCTTCCTAGACACTGTTTTGTTGAGGTACATGTGGTGAATAAAATTGATGATCTATTCTATTTTCAGCACAAAAGTGATCAAAAGATTGATTTTTAAATTCAGTTCCATTATCACTTCTAATTGCTTTTAAATACCTGGGTAATCAATTGATAATCTAAGAAATAAAGTTCTAAAGTGACTAAAAACTTCATTCTTAGACACCATAAAGTAAACCCAAGAGTATCTAGAATAATCATCAACAATAACAAGAACGTACCATTTATCTCCGAAGGATTGAACACGTGAACGTCCTACGATGTCAAGATGCAAAAGTTGACATGGTTCAGTTGTCATGATCATTGTGAGGGGAGTATGTGAACCTGCAACCAACTTAGCATGTCTACAAGAAGAGCACACAATTTCTTTGTCCCCTTTAAGCTTAGGCAGCCCACGTATGCGATCAGGAGCACTAACACACGTTAGATTATTAAAGCCTACGTGACCAAGTCTACGATGCCAAAAATATAAGTCCTTTGAATCATTAGCAACTAGACACCTATGCTTAGAGAAAGACATATCAAAATCAGCTTTAAAAACTCTTCCAAACCGTGACATGTTAAAAATAAGCTCACGATTTGAACTTACAACGTTGCAACAATTTTTATTGAAAATAATTTCCAGATTTTCATCTAGCAATCGTGAAACAGAAAGCAAGTTGTATTTCAAATTTTTGACAAGTGCCACATCCTTCAAAGTGTAGTGATCATTTACTCTAACCGAACCTTTAGCAATTATAGGAGTTGAAGAATTATCGGCAAAAGTAACATTCTCTACACATGACACAAAAGAGAGGGAGAAGAACCAGTCTTTGTTACCGGTCATGTAGCGTGAGCAACCTGAATCCACAATTCAAATGTTCTCCTTCCTCAAACGTGTAACCTACATAGCAGCATAATACGTCGATGACTCAATACTGGGGTTAGTCAAAAGGCATTTAGGAATCCAGTATTGAGTCACACGACATGCAGTAGGAAAAACACGTGAAAGCTGAGACAAAACAGCAGGTTTATGAGTCAAAGTTTGAGATTTTTTATTCTTAACTATTGAGCTATAAGGTGTTACTTGTGTAGCACAAAAATCAGTATCTCCGGAGGCAAAAACAGAAGATCCGGAGGTAAACTTTGAATGTTTTTGACTCAAAACAGCAGGTTGTACATTCAGTTCAATATGTGCAGCAAATTTTGCATGGAAGTTATGAGATCTAGCAACCGTTCTTTCCCTTTTCTGTTGTTTAGCTAGTCTATAACAAAAATCTATGACATGACCATCTCTACCACAGTAGGTATAATGAAATTTAACTTTGTGTTCATGTCTAGATGAGCAAACAACATTTTTATTTGAAACCGAATGAGACAATACTCCTGCAGATTTGAAAACCACTTCTTTTTGTTTAGGAACTGTTTGAATCAAACCACTTCCTAATGACTTTACACTTTTATGTGGATGTGCCTTAGCATGAGCATGAGAATCAGAACCTAAACCAGTTTTATCATTGCAAGACTTGGAAGAATTCAGCAGCAAGTTTATGTTCTTATTCCCATTACAAAACCGATCTAATGTCCTATGCATGTCATCAAGTTTATTGGACAAATCAAGGCAATTTTCACATGAAGTTTTTCCTTTTAGTTTGCAATTGGAACAAAATTTAACTTCATGAGAACGTAAAGCATTGTTCAATATAGAAATTTCATTCATAGCATCCTGTAGTTTCTTATCAAGATCATCACAAGTTGAACAATGCAAATCAATTGTAGAACAGCTAGCATCTTTCAAGTTTTTATCATTAAGTGCAGCAAGCTCTTTGTTCTTTTCAATTTCTAAGTCAAGTTTATCAAGTGTGGAGGTGTGCGCACTTCTTAATGAGGACAATTGTTCATATATTAAATCACATGAGGGACATGCATCATCACTAGGAATCAAAGTTTTTAAACGGTTGATTTCAGATTCTAGTGATTCAATTTTAGCAGCACTAACCCTAAGTTTTTTGTCCTTTTCTTAACAATAATAGTGGCACGATAAATAGCATCACACATTTCTTCGCAAGTAGGACATACCTCTTCATTGTCGCTGTTGTGTTCTGCCTCCTCTATACTTGATCTTGACTTGCGCGCCATAAAACACAAGTTTGCCAAATCATCTTCATCTTCATCACTTCCAATGTCCACTTCGCTTGAGCCAAGTTCCTGGAGTGCTGATATAAAACTGTTCACCAGTTGGCGTCCTGTAAAACCCTTCTTTTTCTTCGTATCTTTTGCAGAGGAGTGCTTTGTTCTTGTTTTCTTTTCATCCAGAGAAGTAGGACCTGAAAGGTTAGGGCAATCTGAACGAAAATGTCCTGTCTTACCACATTCAAAGCATCGTTGAGGTTCGAAGCTTCCTCTCCTTCTAGTTCTCACATTTTTCAATGCTTTTGAGAACCGGGTAGAGATGAGCGCTAGCTCCTCCTCTAGAAACTCCTCAATCTGTTCAAGGGTTAGAGAGGACAGCAAAGCAAGTGTACCACAAGATGATGTTTGACCAGAACTAGGCATGTCACATTGAGAAACAAAAGCAATAGACTTGTTGGGGTTCTTACGTGAGATTATGTCAATTTCATGAGTTTTTAACTTGGAATATAGCACATCTAAAGTAAGTGAACTCATGACAGTAGATTCACGAATAGATGTGACTTTCATCTCCCAAATTGACAAATCTAATGCACTTAGCAATTTCCTAGCATTTTCAGCATCTGAAAAATTAACATTGACACTACGCAAGTTGCTGAGAATCTTATTAAAGCGAGCAAAAAGGTCATCAATAGACTCACCGGGTTGCATCTCGAAGCGCATGTATTCTTTCTTGAACATGTCTTGCCTTACCTCATTGATCGTGTTGGATCCTTCGTGGTAGTCACAAAGTGCTTTCCACACATCGTATGCAGATCGGAGGTGTGCAACACGGTCGAAGTCGCTTTGTGTTAATCCTTGTATGATCAAGTTCCGAGCCCTGTTGTTGTTATCGACATCTCTCAGATTTGTAGCTGTAACTTGATCGTTTGATGGCACTTCGTAAGGCTTGATACCTTCTCCCATATTGCAAAGCCTTGTGCCTGGATGAAAGCCTCCATGCGTGCCTTCCAAACCTGAAAATCAATACCAGCAAACACACAAGGTTTGGCAGAGTACTTCTCCATGATGATTAGTCAAAAACACGTGCAAATCACAAAGATTAGAGCACCGTGACATTGATACCAATTGTAGGATCGAAGAGAACGCGAAAAGCTACCAGAGGGGGGGTGAATGGTAGATTTAAAAATCTTACGCAGTGGAAAAAAATTAAACCCCAATCCCTTTGGCAGAAAAACGATATGTTAAAGAAATCGTGTGTGAGACTAATCTAAACGTGTTTCACCGTGACAAAAGTGATAGATATCAGAGAGAATCAAGTCACGAAGACAACACAACAATAATCACTCAAATCCGTCGAGAAGAACTCAAGTTATGATCGAAAGATCAGACAAAGGTCAATCTGCCCTACCCAAAAAAAAAAACAGTTCTGGCACACTGCAAAGAAACTCGTGTAGATCATAGACCATAAATCCAATGACCGTGAAATTTTGACAGATGATAGATAATCAAGTTGTGAAGATAACCCAAAAAGAATCACGTCAATTGGATCTGTAAAACTCGAGTTATGATAAAACCACGGACGAAAGATAGTGCTGTCCAGAAACTCGACGAGTAAAACTTGTCTGAAACAAGTCGGACGAATAAGGAACAAAAGTTCCTTCAAACTATGAATTTTATTCAATAGAACACAAGAGGAACAGCCCCAAAATCGTGCACCACGAGCTCTGGGCTCCCTTGCTTATATAACCAGCTCGAAAGCCAACTCAACTCAAATCAGGAACCTAATCCTACTCTGTTCACGAATCGTAACTTTCCATAACTGCTCAGGATTCTTCTATACGCAGATAGAAGAAATCTTAAGACCTACAAACACCTTAGTAACGTACCCCACATTCTTAAACAACTCAAATTCGTGACCCACACGAAATCCTATCATAACCAACTCAAATCTTTCCATATTTGAGTCAAACCCAACTCAGCTGTAGCCTAAGTCCATAACCTAGTTGGTTGGACCTTTCCGACCAACTCTTTTACGTACACATCTCTTCATCACGTCTCGGAACCATGTAGCCACGTCCATGCACTCCTTGCACACGTGCAAATATCTTCCAATGACGTCCACGATACCTTCACATGCATTGTTCTTGATTCAATCATGTTGCGCAACCTCCTGATCAGCTCAACCACAATTCCTCCTGAATTTGGTTGTTGGAACCTCATATCCTCCCTGAGACTAGTACAATGGATCCCATCACCAGCCATGTCTTGAACTCAAGCAACATCTGCACATGAATAAACAACCAATCCATACGAGCCCATGTCCTCGACTTGACTCAAGTTAGTTCCAAACACAACACCTTACGTGAGCACCTCACATAAGCATGTTGCAAAGCATAGCAAAACGATATCATCCATGTCAACCAAAAATGCACCAAAAACTTGGCAAATGAATACTAAGCAAACTTTGCAACAATGTAAAGCAAGTTCGAAACATTTCATATTAAAAGCCAGAACATTGCAATCAAGCACTGGACCTTGCCAAAGCTAACCAAAACTAGTAAGATCTTAATAAAAAGGTGTTTTGGTGATATTCAAAAATTTTATCATCAAAGCAAGTGTATTCACTACAAGCCAATGTATTCAGCACACTTAGGTCTTACAGGGTCGTCGTCTAATAGCGGGCGTGTGGAGATGATTGGACACTAGAGGAAACCGCGATTAATTATGAACCGGTCGGTGGCCCTGGTTTCCTCGAAACTGCGGTTTGCATCCTCTCGGTCCCAACGGCTCGACGCGTCCCATTGGCTTCAGTGGCAGTTTTTAGGAGTAATTTCACATGCAAAGGGCCCAGCGTATATAATTCACATCGATATGTACATGATCGAGGGTCGTCTTTCATGACATGTTCACATGCTATATATATGCCCCAAACATGATCATCGAGCCTCAAACAATAATATATATATATATATATATTATTGGATGACTATATATATTTCTCAACAAAAAGAGAAAATTAACTCTTGTTTGCATCCTCTCGGGTATCGCAACTGTGCGCTCGACGAGGGCGATGGGAGTTCTGGTAATGATGACACCGCGTATAGGGGCATAGGGCTAGTGAATAAGTACTTCCGGCTGCTTCCAGCCGTTGCATCACAAAACAAGAAAATAAAACCATTAAAAACAAAAAGAGAAAAACAACATCAGGACTGGATTAATCTGCGTCAATCGATTTCCTGTTTTGTAGTTTGGTTCTCCACGATCGGGTGGACAGAGTCCTCCGGCTTAAAGGAATATGAACTGGTCGGTGGCCCCGAATTAATCCAAACCGCGCTTTGCATCCTCTCAGTCCCAACGGCTCGACGCGTCCCGTCAGCATAAGAGAAAATTAACACGTGTACGCCACACGTCCGACTATCCGAGCATTAATGCTTTGTCATGATCATGTATGATGGTCGGACATGCATGCATGCTTTTGAAAGAGAGCCAGCAAGGTCTCCATCATTCTTCATGCATGATTGATCACTTGTTGATGAGGATTTGTGATGTTGATTTTCTTGTTTCACGATTACATTTCTCTTGTTTTGTAATGTTCTATGTTACTGAACTCAATGTTGTTCGTCTATTCCATATGTTATTTTCTTCTCTGTCTGTTGTCTAATTAACTACGTACTCCGTATTTGTTCTTTGTGTAACATGCATGTGCAAGACCTCGATCCACGATCATGTTAAATTGATGGTGTTATACAAGTATTTTCTCTTTTTGTTGAAAAAACGATCATCATGTTTATTATTTGAATATTATTAATTAATATACATTAGTAAAATAAAGAATAAATATATAAATAAATATTATCATATGAAATATCAACATGGATGGTCCAATCCAACCTACGAAACAAAAACTTTTTGATCGTCCAGTACATCCAATGAAACATCAACTAGCATGGATCGAGATCCAGTATACAAAAATATGGATGATCCTATCGAATCCAACTTTGAAAATAAAAAAACGCACGTACGCAACGGTCGTTCATTAACAGATAATACAAATATATGGAACCGATAGTTCGTTAAATAACAGATAGGAAACAAAATAACAAGATGGAACAGAGGAATAATGACATTGAGTTCATTAACATAAAAACAATACTACAAAACAAGAAAAACAACATCACAAAACAAGAAAACCAACATCACAGACCCGTTCTTCCTCCTCACGCCGAGGGAGCGCGCGCGGCGCCGCCGTGGCGGGGTTCGCCGGAGATCTCGCTGCTGGCATTTCCAGTGCACCAAGCTTTGCCAATCTTGCCGTTTGGGGGTTTTTCACCACGCGGAGCATGTCGGTGTTGCCCCCGGGGCTTGCCAACGGCTGGAAATGGCGGTGCCATGGCGGCGACGGTGGCCACAGCTCCGATAGGGTAGAACTCCCTTATCTCTAGCTCAAATGACTTGGTTTCTCCTCCAAAATATTTCTTGTGCCTTGAGGATCATGAACCAGGACTAGGAAATTAAGGAGAAAAACGGCTGGAAACTAGGAGCTCGACGGTGAATCGCGGCTTTCTCACAGGCGGCGACCAAAACTCGGCTATCTCGATCGGTCATCACTCGTCGATGGTTTTCAAATATTTTCGATCCGGAGTGTTCACAGGGACATAGGTAAACTATCCCCTAACTATGGTCAAGAATTATTAGATGTATAAAATGAATTAAATCCATGACCTAGAGACATAGGTATGAACTATCATTGGGGAAACTGGCAATAAAGACGCTACAAGGCATGGCATGGGTTGAAACTTGGTGAGCATGCTTAAGGCGTGATAACACACCTTTCCCTTATAGAAGTCGGGGCCTGTAGAGGCTTCCTCCGGCTTGTCGAAAAAGGAGTAGGGGCGGGTCTCGGCAGCTTCACCCACGGTCGTCAGGAAACTGTGAAATACTGCCCAACTGGTTGAGGAAACACCGAAACAAAAGGTTGAGAAGGTGCGCAAGCAAGTTGTGAACAACTTTGCTAAAGGACTCCCGATCGATCCTTGCCTAGTTGGCAAGCTATCATTGGAGTTCCAAGGTGAGGTCGGCGGCGCGCGAGCGGGGCAGAAAACGCGAAAGAGAAGAGAGGAACCGAGCTAGCTAGAGTTGTACTAATTCCTCTTTTTGATGTGTACTAATTCCTCTTTTTGAAGTTGGATATCGTCTAGAGTTGTAGGCTCCTTGATCATGCATGTTTGGGGCGTAGCATACATCGGCAAGGCCTCATACTCTGACAATATCCATCATCAAAACGAGAAATTAAACACGTATTAATTGGTTGAACATGTTTGGGATGTATGCAAGTTAGACATAGAAAAGACCTCAGTCACGTTTGACAAAATTAACATGCATACCTCAAACAAGACGATCTTTCAACAAAAAGAGAAAACACACGTATACGCGGGCGTGTGGAGATGATCGGACGCTAGAGGAAACCGCGCTTATGAACTGGTCGGTGGCCCCGGTTTACTCCAAACTGCGGTTTGCATCCTCTCGGTCCCAACGGCTCGACGCATCCCATCGACATAAGAGAAAATTAACACGTGTACGCTACACGTCCGACTATCCGAGCATTAATGCTTTTTTCGTGATCATGTATGATGGCTGGACATGCATGCATGCTTTTGAAAGAGAGCCAGTGAGGTCTCCATCATGTTTCATGCATGATTGATCACTTGTTGATGAGGATTTGTGATGTTGATTTTCTTATTTCATGATGACATTTTTCTTGTTTTGTAATGTTCTATTTTACTGAACTCAATGTTGTTTGTCTATTCCATATGTTATTTTTTTCTATGTTTGTTGTCTAATGAACTACGTACTCTGTATTTGTGTTCTATGTGTAACATGCATGTGCAAGACCTCGATCCATGATCATGTTAAATTGATGGTGTTATACAAGTATTTTCTCTTTTTGTTGAAAAATGATCGTCATGTTTATTATTTGTATATTATTAATATACATTAGTAAAATAAAGAATTAATATATAAATAAATATTATCATATGAAATATCAACATGGATGGTCCAATCCAACCTACGAAACAAAAACTTTTTGATCGTCCAGTACATCCAATGAAACATCAACTAGCATGGATCAAGATCCAGTATACAAAAACATGGATGATCCAATCGAATCCAACTTTGACAACAAAAAAACGCACGTACGCGACGGTCGTTCATTAACAGAGAATACAAATATATAGAAGCGGTAGTTCATTAAATAACAGACAGAAAACAAAATAACAGATGGAACAGAGGAACAATGACATTGAGTTCATTAACATAAAACAATACTACAAAACAAGAAAAACAACATCACTAAACAAGAAAACCAATATCACAGACCCTTTCTTCCTCCTTGCGGCGAGGGCGCGTGCGCGGCGCCGCCGTGGCGGGGCTCGCCGGATATCTCGCCGCTGGCCTTTCCAGTGCGCCAGGCTTTGCCAATCTTGCCGTTGGGGGTTTTTCACCATGCGGAGCACGTCGATGTTGCCCCCGAGGCTTGCCGACGGCTGGAAACGGTGGTGCGATGGCGGCGGCGGTGGCCACAGCTCCGGCAGGTTAGAACTCCCTTATCTCTAGGTCAAACGACTTGGTTTCTCCTCCAAAAGCTTTCTTGTGCCTTGAGGATCATGAACCAGGACTAGGAAAGGAGAAAAACGGTTGGAAACTAGGAGCTCGACAGTGAATCGCGGCTTTCTCATAGGCGGCGACCAAAACTCGGCTATCTCGATCTGTCATCACTCGTCGATGGTTTTCAGATCTTTTCGATCCGGAGTGTTCGCGGGGAGATAGGTAAACTATCCCCTAACTACGATCAAGAATTATTAGATGTATAAAATGAATTAAATCCATGACCTGGAGACATCGGTATGAACTATCATCGGGGAAACTGACAATAAAGACGCTACAAGGCATGGCATGGCTTGAAGCTTGGTGAGCATGCTTAAGGCGCGATAACACACCTTTCCCTTATAGAAGTCGGGGCCTGTAGAGGCTTCCTCCGGCTTGTCGACGGTGGAGTAGGGGCAGGTCTCGGCAGCTTCACCCGCAGTCGTCGAGAAACTACGAAATACCGCCCAACCGGTTGAGGAAACAGCGAAACAAAAGGTTGAGAAGGTGCGCAAGCAATTTGTGAACAACTTTGCTAAAGGACTCCCGATCGATCCTTGCCTAGTTGGCAAGCTATCATTGGAGTTCCAAGGTGAGGTCGGCGGCGCACAAGTGGGGCAGAAAACGCGAAAGAGAAGAGATGAACCGAGCTAGCTAGAGTTGTACTAATTCCTCTTTTTGATGTGCACTAATTCCTCTTTTTGAAGTTGGATATCATTTAGAGTTGTAGGCTCCTTGATCATGCATGTTTGGGGCGTAGCATACATCGGCAAGGCCTCATACTCTGACGATATCCATCATCAAAACGAGAAATTAAACACGTATTAATTGGTTGAACATGTTTGGGGTGCATGCAAGTTAGACATAGAGAAGACCTCAGTCACGTTTGACAAAATTAACAAGCATACCTCAAACAAGACGATCTTTCAACAAAAAGAGAAAGCACACGTATAAGCGGGCGTGTGGAGATGATCGGACGCTAGAGGAAACTGCGCTTATGAACTGGTCGGTGGCCCTGGTTTACTCCAAACCGCGGTTTGCATCCTCTCGGTCCCAATGGCTCGACGCGTCCTATCGGCATAAGAGAAAATTAACACGTGTACGCCACACGTCCAACTATCCGAGCATTAATGCTTTGTCGTGATCATGTATATTGGCCGGACATGCATGCATTCTTTTGAAAGTGAGCCAACAAGGTCTCCATCATGTTTCATGCATGATTGATCACTTGTTGATGAGGATTTGTGATGTTGATTTTCTTGTTTCATGATGACATTTCTCTTGTTTTGTAATGTTCTATGTTACTGAACTCAATGTTGTTTGTCTATTCCATATGTTATTTTCTTCTCTGTCTGTTGTCTAATGAACTACATACTCCGTATTTGTGTTCTATGTGTAACATGCACGTGCAAGATCTCGATCCACGATCATGTTAAATTGATGGTGTTATACAAGTGTTTTCTCTTTTTGTTGAAAAAACGATCATCATGTTTATTATTTGTATATTATTAATTAATATACATTAGTAAAATAAAGAATTAATATATAAATAAATATTATCATATGAAATATCAACATGGATGGTCCAATCCAACCTACGAAACAAAAACTTTTTGATCGTTCAGTACATCCAATGAAACATCAACTAGCATGGATCGAGATCCAGTATACAAAAACATAGATGATCCTATCCAGGGCCGGCCCTGGGGCAGTGCCCAAGGGGTGACCGCCCCGGGCCCTCGAAAATTAAGGGCCCCATTTAGATTGAAGTTATATATATTGCCAAGCTCTAAATTTATACAAATGAATGTGATTTAACTGGCATTCGATCAATGATTAATAAACTAAGAATAACAGTCGGAAGGATAGTGAATTTGACTTTTAGATTTGACCCAACCAACTATTCCAACTTGGAATCAAGAGTGTTCCCGACAATACCTATGGTCATGCGGAGTCAGAGGCCGACCACTCCATGCTACCGGCTCACGTAGTCTCTTGAATTAAGCGTCGATAACTCGAATATGAACTTCTATTCTTATCTGTCGGTTGTTGCGACCGTGATGTAGAGGACTTCCGAAGCCTCCGGGTTTGCATGCCAACACTTAATAGCTTATGTCTTCTAAACGCTTAATTTTACCTGTTATTTTTTATGCATTGATCAATCTATGTATACTCCTAGCTAACTGATTTTCTCATATTTTTTCTTTCATCTAAGGTTGTACTAACTGAACTTTATTAAGTGATAGTTTAACTCTTACACATAATTTCAGTTAGATACTCAAAGTAATTTTATTTTATATCATTAGATAAGTTTCAATCAATTGTATTTTCAGTTCGTATAAGTGTTTTTAAATTTATTTTTGTGACAATATTAGTGAGAATGAACTTTATAAAACACTCACCCCGTTCCAAAATAAGTGACGTCTAGCGGAGCTAATTTAACTTAAAATGAACTTGATTTCTTGTTCTAAATATCATTTTTTTAGAATAGAGAGTAGTTATAATTGATAATTTTTCTTTATATTTATGATCAACTAGAGGGCTTTAATTTTTTATTCGCCCCGGGCCCCCGAAAAGTCAGGACCGGCCCTGATCCTATCGAATCCAACTTTGACAACAAAAAAACGCACGTATGCAATGGTCGTTCATTAACAGATAATACAAATATATAGAACCGATAGTTCATTAAATAACAGACAGAAAACAAAATAACAGATGGAACAGAGGAACAATGACATTGAGTTCATTAACATAAAACAATACTACAAAACAAGAAAAAGAACATCACGAAACAAGAAAACCAACATCACAGACCCTTTATTCCTCCTCGCGCCGACGGCGCGCGCGCGGAGCCGCTGTGGCGGGCTCGCCGGAGATCTCGCCGTTGGCCTTTCCAGTGCGCCAAGTAATTGACACGCTGCACGAGGTCTGCAGAGAAGTTAAGAAGTCGTGCTGCAGGGATGCATGCACGATGTTCCACATGGATACAAGAGAGACGGAAGGATCTCTGAAGATCGTCTTCCACAGTGTTTTAATTGCGCCACACAAGGTCTGCAAAGAGTTCAATGCGCGGGAAACGAACCGCTCCCTCGTCTACTCCGCACAGACCATATATAAGGCGCATCGTCGATTATGTACAAGCACAGAACTTTTGCACTCCTTTATTCTTCTTCCATCGTTCCACCTCCTAGCCTGGCGCCGACGAACCACCACAGCCATGGCCAACCTTCCGCCTCCTAGCCCGCCGAGGCGGCCACCCTGCAAGCGGATATGTTGCAGCTCCCCCGAGAGGGTGAACAACGACCAGCGCCTCATTATGGCACAAAAGGCGTACAATAGTACGTCTCGGGCCTTGGACGCCTTGGGTCTTGGTACCCTTCCCGAGTTTCCGGGAATGGATACAACCGGCCACTACCTCTACGCCCTCACGGGTGTGGCCGATCGCCTGGACATCTTGTCCGGGACGATGGCCCAGGAGCTCGGTGCCAAGGGCCGTAGTGCCCTAGTGGAGGCGATGGAGAGGAACTTCCGTCGCGGCGGGGTTCCACCGCTGGTGCAGCTGGAGCCCCCGGTGCAGCCGGAGCAATCGGCTCAGCCAGAGCAGCCGGCCCACTCTCCTGCTGCATCGTTGCCGAAGGAGGAGGAGGAGGAGGAGGATGACGATGACAACGACGACGACGACGATGATGATGACGACGACGATGACGACGGCGACGACGACGGCGACCACCACCACCACGATGACGAAGACGACGACAATGACGACGAGGAGGAGGAGGACCGCTTGTCGTGGTTTGATAAGTTGGGGGAGAGGGCGGAGGAGGCGGGGCCAGCAGAGTAGTTTTAGGAGTTCTTGTACATATTTCTTTTGTAGTTTTAGGAGTTCTTGTACATGTTTAGCTTCAATTATGTTCTTGTACATATTTCTTGTGTTTTGTAATATATATGTGTTCATTCGTGTCAATGAATACTGGTGTGTTAGAATTTCTGGATTTCAATCAAGTGAATGTGCTCTAAGTTTAGTGATGTGTTAATCTGTCACAAGTGAATCGAGCAAATTGGACAAAAACAAAAGAGCTTAGGGTTTGAAGCTCGTCTCGATTTGTAATTGCAAATCTAAAGGAGACAAACAATGACTTTAAGCGCGTCTCGCATCACTTTGTGATCGATGGACATCCGATCAGTTGCTCATCGTTGTCTCCTATTTGGGTTACGTAGTATAATTGGTTGATCATGTTCGCGGTCCATGCATGTTAGACATAGCTAGAATTAAAACACCTCGGTCATGTTTAACAACACTAACATGCATGCATATATATATATATACCTCAAACAGTACATGACGATCTTTCAACAAAAAGAGAAAACACACGTATAACACCATGAAATATGATCGTTGATCGAGGTCGCACATGCATGTTGAACATAGAACAGAAATAGTATTAGACAATAGACAGAGAAGAAAAGAACATATGGAACAAGTGCGAAGGATTAGTCCCACCATGGAAAGTTTAGGTCGGTGCACCGACGTTATAAGGCATGGCGCACAGTTGCAGTTAAAAATCCAAATGAAAGTAATGCGTGCAGGACTAGGCCCATGTTCGCTACAAGGCATCCGCTGGCACGGATGCGCGGTCACGAAGTTGACTTAGGCATGTACAAACGATTTTTTTTAGATAACAAAAAAATTGTTTTTCCCCACGTGTAATTTTACTCCTAAAAAATTGCCACTGAATCCGATGGGACGCATCGAGCCGTTGGGACCGAGAGGATGCAAACCGCAGTTTCGAGGAAACCGGGGCCACCGACCAGTTCATAATTAAGCGCGGTTTCCTCTAGCATCCGATTATCTCGACACGCCCGCTTAGACGATGACCCCTATAAAGGCTCACCGTCCTCTTGCTTCTCCGCTGCACCACTCCTTAGATCCTAGCCTCTAAACTTCTCCCTCCGCCACCGTCGACCACCTCTCGCTCTTTCTCTGCACCTCTGTCGCCACACAAATGGGTATCCCCGCACCGAAGCGCTCTAGGCCGTCGATGTCCTCTGAACCTCCTTCTCCGTTTCCATCGCCGCCGGCAATGCCGGTGGAACTGATGGCGGCGCCCGCATCTCCGCCCGCGGCGCCTGCACTTCCTCATCCCGGTTGGGTTGAGAAGACTCTCAGACTCCTCACCGACCGCATCGACGAACTTGATCGGCGCCTTAAGGTGGCACCGACGCCAAGTCCACCGCCGCTCATAGCGCACTAGCGCTCAACACAGTGGCGCGAAAGGTCTTTTCGACACAGATCGCTCGTGTCGCCGTCTGGGTCTTGGGACCCTTCCCCTCCACACGAGCATGCACACCGAGGGCCACTACTGCTATGGGTTGATGACTGTGGCCGGTCGTCTCGATGCCCTCCACGAGACGATCGCGGAGGTTGCTGGGGTAGAGGGCCTCCTGAAGATTCC
Organism: Tuctoria greenei; assembly: GCA_036927565.1. Lineage (NCBI taxonomy): Eukaryota > Viridiplantae > Streptophyta > Magnoliopsida > Poales > Poaceae > Tuctoria > Tuctoria greenei. The sequence continues at coordinate 127,710,132 of JAYESD010000007.1, read as the reverse complement.
ACACCGCATCGCAGGGAAGCTTCGATTTGTGACGGAGGTTTAGGAGTATGAGGCGGCTTAGGCAGCGGTGGCAGCAGAGGAGGTGGAGCAGGAGGCGTCTCTTGAGGCAGAGGTGGGCACGGCTATGGAGGTGGCGGCAGCGGTGGAGGAGGAGCAGGAGGAGGCGGTAGCGGCGGCGGAGGCAGAGGCGGCAGCAGTGGCGGCAGCGGCGGCGGAGGAGGAGGAGGAGGCGGCACCAGCGGCGGAGGTGGAGGAGGCGGCAGTGGCGGAGGAGGAGGACGTGGTTTTCTCCCAGTAGAGTAGTATTAGGAGTAGTTTATCTATTTCATGATCTCTGAGTAGAGTAGTATTAGGTGTAGTTTATCTTGTTCTTGCTGTCTGCTACATGTTTTCCTATTACTTGTTTGTTAATGAAATATGTCTTTATGTTCATGAACAATATGTTCTATATATGCAGTATCGAAAAACTTCTTTTATCAAAAACATCTCCTATATGTTTGTAACTTGGGACCGTCTATATTTCTTGTGGCTGAATGAATGAAATCCGGTAAACATTATCCTTACAAGTAATAGAACTAACAACAGACATGATGCATAATTAACTTGATTAGGAAATTACGTCATCTAAATTGCTAACTAGTCCATCACCTGATGCAATAGGTGCGTGAAAAGTACTTTATCCGTTGTAACTAATATCCGATGACATTGTTGATATATATATCGTATGTACCTGTGATACTCGTATCACTGGCGGCTTTGGATCGACGGCCTGAAGATTAGACATCAGAGGGGAAATTTTTTTTTGTAGTAGTAGTATATACTCTGTATATGTTATCATTTCATTGCGACGAATGTTATATATAAAATGTTGATTGTTTACCTTTTACTAGACCATGGATTTGCCGTCCTCCTTTCGTGGACTTGGGTGTTCTGTATTTGCATGTCGTTTGCACTAGTACAATGATACATTTGGCGATTCATATTTTTGTTTGTATTTTTTTTGAAATGTCCCACTACCACATGACTGCTTTTACATCTCTATGAAAACAATGATGAACGGCAGGTAGCGGTCCCACGGCAAGGCAGCAGTCCGAAGAGGTCTACCCCTCTAGCTCTAGGTAGACGTACCGGTGAAGAGTAAAACCATGTGTAGGAATCGTCGCGACATTACATGAATTTAATCACGATTGCATGCGTGCAGAGGGGCACGACGCCAAATTCTGCACGCCCTCGAAATTTTTTTAGTTCTTCTTGGTGCGCACAATTGAGATTTTCACAATTGAAACTTCACTCCATGCGCCCAAGATTCCAGTCCCGCCCGTTTGTAGCTAGCCACGACGAATATAAATGTGCGTCTCCCTCTAATCCCGCAGTGGCTTCCGTTCCTGGCACACATGTTCTCCTCTTAGTGTTGTGTTCCAAACTTGCATTCCTAAGAAATTCCCGTGTGAGTGGTGGTGGTGATTGTGGGTACAATGTCGAGCGACCAAGTTTGACGGGCTCTACCGAACCTCTTCGTCGCCGACCCCGCCCTGTGACATCCCGGACTCCAGTTTTGTGCTACGTAAGTTCTACACAATCTATGTCGTCTTTTTATAGAGCTACTCCCTCCTTATCGCTTTAGTTGTCATCCCAACAACTGCAGCTAGTTCATTCCTAGTTGTCGTCCCAACTCCTTATATGCTCTTATGTTTCATGAATGTCTAGTATAAAATCTGATTAATGGTGCAATCGTGCAATCAACTATCCTCAATCGTTAGATCTGCATCCTACAGTCGATTCATCTTTTTATTTTACCCTAGCATTTGATTGCATTCTAATTGTTTCCATATATAAAATACACTACACCTCTGCCCCGAAATAAATGTCGCTCTGACAGTTTATGGTAGTGTATTTCTAGTACATTTCCATGTCAGGAAAGATAACTATTAAAAACCGCATGTACTATGTAATTTCTTGATTTAGAAGTAAATGATGCCAGGTTTATCTTATCAACCACTCCCAGTGTTGTACTCTCATTCCTGTGTTCCAAACTTGTATTCCTAAGATTTTCAGTTCCCACGGTTTATACACGTTTTTCTTGTTTTTCTTTCTCGGATTGTACGGTTTTTTTCCTACTCCTTCATTTCTAATTCCTCCGTTCAAAACAAACATTTTCAGTTCATAGCAACCACACCGCCCGATCTAAATACACATCCTCATATAATATGATGTTATCACTGTTACTTACTATATATACTCTTTACTTTAGGAACAAGACACCAAACCGTCATGTCGTCTACAAGTAATCGTGATGGGAACAAGTACCTGGTATAACTATAAATGTGTTTACTATCAAAATACACATATTTATAACACGTTAATTCCTTTGCATCGTATGCAGAGAATATTGCAGCACCTGATGCTCAGGAACCCCGAGATTCGTCATCCCATGCTGGTACTACGAGTATAAATATGTATCGGGCTCTACTAAATATTTTAGCATTGCGATTGTAGTTTCCTAGTCCCAGTTAACAGTTAATCAGTATATGTGATGGTGTGATTTATTGATGCCTACACACGCACAATGGGCTCTCTCGCCGCCGGCCACTCCGGCACCGGCGACCACACCCTGCTGCTGCTCGCTTCAGTGTCCTCCCCGACGCGTCTCCCTCCACCATCGCCACGTCCCATCCTTCGCGTGTCATGATGACCCCGTCGTCCGCAAACCCCTGTCGCCGCCGGTCACTCCGGCACCGGCCGGCGCCCACGTCCTGCTGGTGAGTATATGTGATGGCGTGATTTATTGATGCCTACACGCGCACACTGGGCTCTCTCGCCGCCGCCACTCTGGCACCGGCGACCACGCCCTGCCGCTGCTCACTTTAGTGTCCACAGAAACACGTCTCCCTCGACCATCGCCACGTCCCATCCTTCGCGTGTCATGATGACCCCGCCGCCCGCAAACCCAAGTCGCCGCCGGTCACTCCGGCACCGGCCGGCGCCCACGCCCTGCTGGTGGTCACTTCACTATCCTCCCCGACGCGTCTCCCTCCATCTCCACGTCCCATCGTTCGCGTGCCATGATGACCCCACCACTCGCAAACCCCTGGCCATTACGGCGTACCTACATGCTATGCCCCATATGACATGGCATACCCTGGAAAAAATAGTCCAATATCATTAACCCCTGTCCACTAAGAAATGTTAGTATCATATAGTTTAGAGATGCATGTACATGAGGGTTCATTGCTGCTTATATGATCTCAATTCCGTTTTTTACACTGCCAAATGCGTTGCTGATGTCTGGTAATTAATGCGAGATTATATTCATGTATTCGTTCTAGCACTTTAGGGCGAGATGCTAACATGTAGAGCAAAATATCAGTATGCAATCCACCTAAATTTAATTCCTAGATCCGCCACACTGTCCTCCTAGCCTCGAGACTTGCTCCGGGGTGATATCAATGGACGCAGATCACCTGACTTATATGTTTTTACTGCACGCGATGTAGTAAAGATCCAACGGAATCACACCGTTGGATCTTTACTGCATCGCCTGCAGTAAAAACGTAAGTCACATGAGATCACCGGTGTGATTGGACGTCGATCCTTTGACTTAAATGTGGTCATTGGACTGCCAGACCGAACCCTAGCTTTGTTAAACATCGCAAGCTGCCTGCCTCATCTGTCTTGCATCCTCTACGTGCTAATACTGTTGACGTCCATGACTCGCCCTGCCACCAATTCGCCTCCAGACGCGCTCCTGCTGATGTCGGTCAGACCGAACCGGCAGTACTCCAGAGGATGAGCACCCGGCGAACCCTCTCTTTCTCTAGCATCGCCATCTACTATCTTGCCTGCTTCATAGCTGGACTGAAAATCCCCTGCAGTACTACAGGTGTTGTAGCACCACTGACTACTGCCTGATGCCTGATTGTAGGGTATGAACAACAACAAAAAAGTCAACAAGTCGATGCATCGCCCAATATGGAGCAAAATGCTATTGCGATGCGGTGTTCCCACGCTCGTATTTGCCGCACTCATCCTGAAGATGGTAAAACATCAGACTTCTTCTTCTTTCACACTATTTTTAAATGATACTAGGCCTGGTCAGTTGCTAATTTGCTTTAGACGTTTACCGTTTAAATGACACTAACAAAAGGAAAGAAGTTTGGAAGAGGGGTGGCTAAAGGACTTAAGGTTGCTAAATTGCGCTATCTAGCATCTGCAAATAGAACGAATGATCAGAATCGGAAGCTACAAATTGAGTGGTCCGATAGGTTGGGTGCTGCGATTGGTCCTAATCAGCGGCACTTCGTTGATGATGTGGTTATTACAACAAAAAAATGCACCCCTCGCTGGTGTAAGGAAGTGGGCAGAGGTTGGTGATACTTCGAAGAGTGATATAGTGAGAGACATTCTGGTTAGTGTTGTGACACCCCACATAAGTATTTTTTTTCTAGCGACCTCAATCTTGTACGTTTATAAAAGTGTGATATACAATGTACATAATTCCTGGGACTTGGAGGACACAGATGATACCAGAAGAAAAATATTGAAGATTGCTGGTGAGCGCTACAAGGGGTGGCGATCAACATTGCATGCCACCTATAAGAAGTATTTGACCGATGAGGAATGTATACAAAACAAGCCTGTTGACGTAGCAGATTCCGATTGATTGGCACTTATGGACTATTTTGGGTCCAAGCGATTCAAGGTCAGCTAGCTTTCTAATACCTTCATATCCTACAAAAACTATTTGATAACACCCATTCGTGAAATTAATTCTTAAAATTGCAGTCAATAAGCAGAACCAATTCACGAAATCAAAGTACTCAAAAGAAAAAACACTTGCTTGGCTCAAAATCCTACGCCCAACTTAGTTACGAGAAGGTATGAAAACTAAATCATGCTTTCACTTTGCACTGCAATCATTCAATCAAATTTTACTTGTATTTGATGTAGCAAGACCCAGAGACCAGAAAAGAACCCGATGACATAGAACTGTGGGAGGCAAGCCATGTGAAGAACGGTCAGTGGACAAACGAGCAGGCATAAGTTGTACATGTGAGAAAAACTTCAAACAGTCCCCATTTAAATAAATATTTGCAATGTACATGTGACTTTTCTTTTTGTATATAGACCCAGGCACGTTCCCAAATCAACGTCAAGGAAGCTGAGCTGGGAGTCCCAATCCCAGATGAGGAAAGAAACAACATCTTCCAGCTTACTTATATATCTACAACCAGTTCTGGAGGATCACAGTTTCGGGGGTGTGGTTATACGGCTAAACCTAATGTTTCTGAAAGACTGCACATCCAAATGTCTGACCAGCTCGGCCAGCAAGTTTGATCCTTGCAAAATAGAAATGAAGACCTCAGCTCTCAGGTGCAAGTGTTGGAAGGAAGAAATGATCATATGACCTCCCAGATGGATGGCTTCGTCCAGGCAAATGAACAGCTCAACCAAGAAGTCTGGGCTTTACATGATCATATGGTAGCCAATTCTGCATGGCAAGAAAAGGAGCTAGCAGACATGCGCAGAATGATGGAGAACTTGAAAAATCAACAACGGCTAGCAGCAACTCCACAAAAGGCTCCTGCTCGCACCAAGTCGAAGCTGGATGTTCAAGAAACTATTCCTAATACTACAACTCGTCGCGGTGCTAATTTAATGGGTGCAATGTTGCAAACTGAAAAAACTGTAAATAACATCGTCTCGCAACAACGCAAGGGTCCTTGAGCGTTGCATCAATTGCTGGATGTTCTTTGTTAAGTCGATAGACGTATCGTGTGCGAATAAATTGATTTTGTTGCCACTAATTTTCAAACCTGGTGCATTAGGATTCTAGTGCCGCTAATTATAAAACGTGGCATTAACAGATTATTGCGACGAAAATAAACTGTTGCAATAGGAAGCTAGCTATTGCCACAAATTATAAAACGTTGCATTACAAACATTTGGCTACGACCAAAAAAGCGTTGCACTAGACTGCTATTGCCACCACCCAGAGAACATCGCATTACGACCCTGTTGCAACAGATTTGAATATGTTGCATTATGAACCTATTGCCACACATCAGTAATTGTTGCAATACAATACTGTTGCCATGGTTTTGAAATCATTGCAATACCGTACTATTCGCCATGAATGTGAAATCGTTGCAATACCGTATTATTGGCCACGGCTGTGAAATCGTCGCGATACCATATTATTCACCACGAGTGTGAAATTGTCGCGATACCGTACTATTCGCCACGGAAGTGAAATCGTTGCAACACCGTAGTATTCACCACAAATGTGAAAACGTCGCGATATGATATTATTCGCCATGAGTGTGAAATCGTCGCGATATCGTACTATTCGTCGCGGATGTGAAAACGTCGCGATACCATATTATTCGCCACGAGTGTGAAATCGTCGCGATACCGTACTATTCGCCACGGATGTGAAATCGTTGCAACACCATACTATTCGCCATGAATGTAAAAACATTGCCATACCGTACTATTCGCTACAGATGTGAAATCGTTGCAACACCGTACTATTCACCGCGAATGTGAAAACGTCGCGATACCATACCATTCGCCACGAGTATGAAATCGTCACAATACCGTACTTATCGCCACAGATGTGAAATCGTCGCAAATAACGTACTATTCATTGCAATACATTAAATCGTCGCAATACGTTAAACCGTTGCAATACCATACTATTTGCCACGAACGTGGAGTCGTTGCAATACCATACTTTTTGCCACGAATGTGGCATCGTTGCAACACCGTTATTTTCGTTGCAATACGTTAAATCATCGCAATACGTTAAACTGTTGCAATACCATACTATTTGCCACGAACGTGGAGTCGTTGCAATACCATACTTTTTGCCACGAATGTGACATCATTGCAACACTGTTATTTTCGTTGCAATACGTTAAATTGTCGCAATACGTTAAAACGTTGCAATACCATACTATTTGCCATGAACGTGGAGTCGTTGCAATACCTTACTTTTTGCCACGAATGTGGCATCGTTGCAACATCGTTATTTTCGTTGCAATACGTTAAATCGTCACAATAAGTTAAACCATTGCAATACCATACTATTTGCAACGAATGTGGAGTCGTTGTAGTACCATACTTTTCCACGAATGTGACATCGTTGCAACACTGATATTTTTGTCGCAATACATTAAATCGTCGCAATACATTAAACCGTTGCAATACCATACTATTTGCCACCAACGTGGAGTCGTCGCAATACCATACTATTTGCCACGGATGTCAAGTCGTCGCAATAACCTATTGCCACGGCTGTTATCGCCACGAGTCGGAAAAACTATCGCGACGTTCTATTTCGTGGCGACAACAACCTATCACGACGAATTTCGACCTATTGCAACACTTTTTTTCGTCGCAATAAACCGGAATCCTAGCAGTGTATCAATGACCTCTTTGCTCGATTTAATAAATTTCTCAGCAACTTACATAGTGTCAATGTTAACTTTTATGATGTTGAGAATGCTAGACAACTTCTTAGTGCATTAGACATGTCAATTTGGGAGATGAAAGTAACATCTATTCGTGAATCAACTGTTATGAGTTCTCATACATTATATGTGCTTCATTCTAAACTAAAAACTTATGAAATTGACATCTTATCACGTAAGAATCCAAATAAGTCTATTGCATTTGTCTCACAACGTGATATGCCTAGCTCCAGCCAATCATCATCTTGCAATACTCTTGCTTTGTTGTCCTCACTAACCCTGGAGCAGATTGAGGAATTTCCAGAAGGGGAGTTAGCACTCATCTCTACTAGATTCTCAAAAGCATTGCAAAATGTGAGAACTAGAAGGAGAGGAAGATCCGGACCTCAATGCTATTTTGAATGTGGTAAGATAGGACACTTTCATACAGAATGCCCTAACCTTTCAGGTCCTACTACCCATGAAGAAAAACAAAACAAGGTCAAGACCACCTCTAGAAATCTTAACAAGAAAAAGAAGGGTACCATAGGACGCAAGATGATTAACAGTTTCATCACTGCACTTCAAGAACTCAGTTCAAGTGATGTAGACTTTGAAAGTGATGAAGATGATGACGATCTGGCCAACTTATGCTTCATGACGGGCAAAACAAGATCAAGTCAGGAGGATGCAGAACACAACAGTGACTACGATGAGGTATGTTCTATCTATAATGAAATGTGTGATGCAATTTCTTGTGCAACTATTATTGTTAAGAAAAAGGACAAAAATCTTAGGGATAATTCTGCTAAAATTGAATCACTAGAATCTGAAATCAACCGTTTGAAAACCTTGATTCCTAGTGATGATTCTTGTCCCTCATGTGATTTAATCTATGAACGATTGTCCACACTAAGAACTGCACACTCCTCCACTCTAGATAGACTTGAATTTGAAATTGAAAAGAACAAAGAGTTTGCTGCACTTAATGATAAAAACTTGAAAGATGCTAGCTGTTCTACAAATGATTTGCATTATTCTACTTGTGATGATCTTGATAAGAAACTACAAGATGCTATGAATGAAATTTCTATATTGAACAATGCTTTACGTTCTCATGAAGTTAAATTTTGTTCCAATTGCAAATTAAAAGGAAAAACTTCATGTGAAAATTACCTTGATCTGTCCAATAAACTTGATAACATGCATAGGACATTAGATCGGTTTTGTAATGGGAATAAGAACCTAAACTTGCTGTTGAATTCTTCCAAGTCTTGCAATGATAAAACTGGTTTAGATTTTGATTCTCATGCTCATGCTAAGGCTCATCCACCTAAAATTGTAAAGTCAGTAGGAAGTGGCTTGATTCAAACAGTTCCTAAACAAAAAGAAGTGGTTTTCAAATCCGCAGGAGTGTTGTCTCATTCGGTTTCAAATAAAAATATTGCTTGCTCATCTAGACATGAACAGAAAGTTAAATTTCATTGTAGCTACTGTGGTAGAGATGGTCATTTATAGATTTTTGTTATAGACTAGCAAAACAACAGAAAAATGAAAGAATGATTGCTAGATCTCATAACTTTCATGCAATTAGAAAAACACAACCTGCTTTGGTGAGTCAGAGACTTGAAAAGGTAGCTTTTGGACCTTCTGGTAAGAAATCTGCAAAAGTAGCTCCGGTAGTTCTGATAGCTCTGAGAGCTCCTGGACCTTCTATTGTTTCCTTCGGAACTTCAGCTTTTGCTTCCGGAGCTTCAACCTTGTCTTTTGGAACTGATGCTTTTACCTCCAGAGCTACTTGTTTTTGTACTAAATGAGTTAAGAATAGAAAACCTCAAGCTTTGACTCATAAACCTGCTGTTTTATCTCAGCTTTCGCGTGTTTTTCCTACTGCACGTCGTGTGACTCAGTACTGGATACCTAAATGCCTTTTGACTAACCCCAGTATTGAGTCATTGACGTATTGTGCTTCTATGCAGGTTACATGCTTGAGGAAGGAGAACATATGGATTGTGGATTCAGGATGCTCACGCCACATGACCGGTAACAGAGAATGGTTCTCCTTCCTCTCATTTGTGTCACGTGTAGAAAATGTTACTTTTGCCTATAATTCTTCAACTCCTATTATTGCTAAAGGTTCGGTTAGAGTAAATGATCACTACACTTTAAAAGATGTGGCACTTGTTAAAAATTTGAAGTACAACTTGATTTCTGTTTCTCAATTGCTTGATGAGAATTTGGAAATAACCTTCACTAAAAATTGCTGCAAAGTTGTAGATTCAAATAGTGAGCTTATGTTTAACATGTCTCGTTTTGGAATAGTTTTTAAAGCCGATTTTTATATGTCTTCCTCTAAGCATAGGTGGCTAGTTGCTAATGATTCAAAGGACTTATATTTTTGGCATCATAGACTTGGTCACATAGGCTTTGATCACCTAACGCGTGTTAGTGCTCTTGATCGCATACGCGGGCTGCCTAAGCTTAAAGGGGACAAAGAAATTGTTTGCTCTTCTTGTAGATATGATAAGATGGTTGCAGGTTCACATACTCCTCTCACAATGATCATGACAACTGAACCGGGTCAACTTTTGCACCTTGACACCATATGACTTTCACGTGTTCAATCTTTCGGAGGTAAATGGTATGTTCTTGTGATTGTTGATGATTATTCTAGATACTCTTGAGTTTACTTTATGGCGTCTAAGAATGAAGCTTTTAGTCACTTTAGAACTTTATTTCTTATATTATCAATTGATCACCCAGGATCTTTAAAAGCAATTAGAAGTGATAACGGAACTGAATTTAAAAATCAATCTTTTGATCACTTTTGTGCTGAAAATGGAATAGATCATCAATTTCTTCACCATATGTACCTCAACAAAATGGTGTTGTAGAAAGAAAAAACATAACCTTAGTTGAGGTGGCTAGGACTATGCTTGTTGAATATCAAACTCCTAGGAAATTTTGGGCTGATGCGATTGCAACCGCTTGTTATGTCTCAAATCGTGTTTTCTTGCGCGCTAAGCTAGGTAAAACACCATATGAGCTCCAGTTTGGACATAGGCCTAGCGTTACGCACTTTTGGGTCTTTGTTTGCAAATGCTTTGTTAAGAAACATGGTAATCTCGATAAATTTGAATCTAGATCCATTGATAGCATGTTTCTTGGTTACCCATCTCACACTAGAGGATACCGTGTGCTTCTACCTGGAACTAACAAAATTGTGGAGACTTGTGAAGTTTCTTTTGATGAAGCTAGCCCAGGTACTAGCTCCGGTGCTGCAGGACCAGATCCATATCCTAAGGGGGAGGGTATTTTCGAAGAAGAATAGCTGGTGATACTACCTGATAGTTCCGAAGCTAACACGTATCCAACTCTGAACATTGAACAAGCTCTGACGACCACCATTGCTAGTCTAGATCCTCCTCAAGTCACAAGCTCATCAATTTGTGATTAACATGAAGAAGAAGAAGCTTGTGAGACATCTGTTCCCCTACGGTTTTACAAAGATCATCCCTCGCATCAGATTGTTGGAAGCTTGCACAAACGAGTTACACGGTCCAAGTTTTGCGATCCAAACTCTCATACTCATTTTGCTTTTGTTGCTTCTTTTGAACCCAAAGATATATCACACGCACTCACTAATGAATCTTGGATTATTGCCATGCAAGAAGAGTTAAAATTTTTTGAAAGAAATAATGTTTGGAAACTTGTACCTCCACCTCAACGTCACACTTTAATTGGAACTAAATGGGTGTTTAAAAATAAACAAAGTGAGGATGGGGTCGTGGTTAGGAATAAGTCTAGGTTGGTTGCTCAAGGTTTCACACAAGTTGAAGGTCTAGATTTTGATGAAACTTTTGATCCTGTTGCTAGATTAGAAGCCATAAGAATTTTGTTAGCTTTTATTGCATCTAAAGGTTTTAAGCTATATCAAATGGATGTTAAAAGTGATTTTCTTAATGGCTACATAGATGAGGAGGTTTATGTCAAACAACTACCGGGTTTTGAAAATTCAGATTTTCCTAATCATGTTTACAAACTATCCAAAGCCTTGTACGATCTCAAACAAGCCCCTAGAGCATGGTGTGATAGGTTAAAAAAAATTCTTACTTGAGAAGGGGTTTACCATGGGAAAGGTTGATAAAACTCTTTTTGTGTTTAAGCATGGCAATGACTCATTATTCGTTCAAGTGTATGTGGATGATATTATCTTTGGTTGTGCTTCTCATGATCTGTGTCCAAGTTTTCAGCTATGATGAGTTCAGAATATGAGATGAGTATCATGGGAGAACTCACGTACTTTTTGGGGCTGCAAATCAAGCAAACCAAGGAGGGTACCTTTGTTCATCAAACGAAGTATACAAAAGACCTCCTAAGGCGCTTCAACATGGACAAAAGCAAGCCTCTTCGTACACTAATGGGAACAACAACAACATTTGAACTTGATGAAGATGGTGAACCCGTGGATCAAAAAGAATATAGAAGCATGATCGGATCACTTTTGTACCTCACGACATCAAGACCGGACATACAATTCAGCGTATGCCTTTGTGCACGATTTCAAGCCTCCCCACGTGTTTCACATCGTCAAGCCGTCAAAAGGATTCTCAGGTACTTACATGGAACTCAAGAATTTGATATTTTTCTTCCTTCTTCCTCAACCGTTACTTTGAAATCTTTTTCAGATGCTGATTTTAGAGGTTGTAGGATTGATAGGAAAAGTACTTCCGGTGCTTGTCATTTTCTTGGTAATTCACTTGTTGCATGGTCCTCTAGAAAAGAAAACTCAGTTGCATAATCCACAGTCGAATCTGAATATGTAGCTGCTGCTAGTGCTTGTTCACAAATTCTTTGGATTGTTCAAACACTCAAGGACTATGGGGTTGTTCTAGATAGTGTTCCACTGTTTTGTGATAACACTAGTGCCATTTGCATTGCTAAAAATCTTGTGCAACATTCTAGAACTTAGCACATTGATATTAGGTATCACTTTCTCCGTGATAATGTTGAAAAAGGAAACATTGTGCTTCACCATGTAGATACCGAACAACAATTGGCTGACATTTTTACAAAACCTTTGGATTTCACTCGCTTTTGTTACATTCGTAGTGAAATAGGGGTTATGCATCCTCATGGCTTAAATTAAGGGGGAGTTCTCAAACCCTAGAAGTCTATGTGTAAATCTGAAATTAAAATAATATGAGCATAGTATTTCATACATATATGACCTTGTGATTCCTTTTACATGCTGAAAGTTCTTACTACATTACTCGTGTTATACATTTTCTAGTTTTTTTCATGTCTAGTAATTGGAATAATTACTTACACTAAATCTGGTGATGGTCGAACTTTCTTGCTGTTTTGAACTTGTTGCATGCTCACAAGTGCTTTTAATCATAAAGAATTAATCAAGTAATCAACTCACATGTTGAGTTTTTATGAACAAATATAAGTTGAGAAAAGATCAAGAGAATACGCATGCATCACACTTCTTCTTTTGAGATGGCTTATCATTGCACTTAGATATGAACTTGGAAGAAGTTGTGTATGACTAAAACCATGTCCTTAAGCTTCTGATTGTCAAATGACATAGGCTTGGCTTGGTTGGTTAGAATAAGGCAAATGCGCATATAATCTTTTGCAAATATCATATGATATAAATCTGTGCTTTGAAAAATAATAAAATGCAGCAACAAGTGTCATGCTTTCACATATTGAAATAGTTAAGTTTGTGAGATCATGACTTGCTAAAATTGACAATTACATTTGATATCTAGCATGGCTTACACTACTTTATGTATCTCATTGTTGTGATAGTGTAAGTTACTTGATAGTATAACTTGGATGAGCTTTGTTTTATATGTATATGTTATAATATGCTCATAACAATTAAAATTTCTCTTTTGAACCTTGCTGAATACATTGTCAAAGGGGCAGAGATAATATGTGAATTTGACATTGATTACACATTGCACATATTCAAAATTGTTTTTGGCACGATTCTTCTCAGAGGGAGAATTTATTTTTCTCATTTTATTTCTGTTTTACAAAGGGGGAGAAATTGTTTTCAAAACTTTTAATGTGAATAAGCCAATGTTCGGATCTTAAGTGGTGTTGCCAATGCATTCACCAAGGGGGAGATTGTGAGACCTATGTGTGTTGAATACATTGGTTTTGACAATAAAAGTTTTGAATGCTGCCATAACATCTTTTTAGCAAGGTCCGACTCTAGCTCTGAGTTTCTGCAAGGTCCGACAATAGGTCCGACTTTCCTTGTCTAGGTCCGACATGTTTTTGGGTAGCTCTGGTGATCTTTAGCTCTGGCATGTCTTTGTTAGCTCCGACATGTTTTTGATAGCTCTGGCATGTCTTTGTTAAGCTCCGATATGTTTTGCTAGGTCCGACTTATGTTGGTTAGATCCAACATATTTTTCTAGCTCCGACTTTTGGGATGACTAGTTCCGACTAGTTTTGGATAGCTTCGGCACTAGGTCCAACTAGCTTTGGTAAGCTCCGGTGCTAGGTTGTACTAGCTTTTGTAAGCTCCGGCGCTAGATCCAACTAGCTTTGGTAAGCTCCGGCTCAAGCTCCGGTTAGCTTCGGCAAGGTTCGGAGCTTGATCGTAATGTTCCAAATTTTCATGTGAAATGTTTCGAACTTGCTTTACACTTATGGAAAAGTTGCTTAGTATTCTTTTACTAATTAAGTTTTTGGTGCGTTTTGGTTGATATGGCTGATATCGTTTTATTGTGTTTTTGCAACATGCTTATGTGAGGTGCTCATGTAAGGTGTTGTGTTCGGAACTGACTTGTGTCAAGTCGCGGACTTGGGCTCGTACGGATTGGTTGTTTGTTCATGTGCATGTGTTGCTTGAGTTCAAGTCATGGCTAGTGACAGGATCCTTTGGACTAGTCTCAGGGAGGAGATGAGGTTCCAACAACCAAATTCAGGAGGAATTATGGTTGAGTTGGTCAGGAGGTCGCGCAGGATGATTGAATCAAGGGTAGTGCATATGAAGGTTACTGGACGTCGAAGGAAGGTGTTCGCACGTATGCATGCGGTGATATGTATTGTTCAACTATGACAAAATTGAACCATACTTGAAGTAAGATGCTCAAGCTTTTTTATAGATTGGACTGCATTATGCATATGTATATTTGTCGGTCTTTTAATTTTTATAAAACATTTTCATCAAGCATATTGAGTACCTTCGATCAATTGGCAATCGCAATCAACGAAAAATCAACAATATTCATCATGAAATGTTTTCTGAGTGGTTTAGAAAGCATGTAAGTCCTTACATGACCAACCATTTGTGTTTCCAATTTTTTTGTTAGGTCTGATTGGAATTTAAGTTGATTAGAATGTTCTGTACCACAGGTGGAAGGATTAGTTGAAAATGGTATTGAAGTATCGGAAGAGATGCAAATTTTGGCCAATGAGCCATTCATGATTGCAACAATGTATAATAGCTATACTATAAATGGGTTCAATTTCCATACATTCTCTAGTGATGAAGGTAGGCCATATCAAAATAGTGGAGTAGCTCTAGTTGCCCAAACCTCTTGCTTTAAAAATGGAAACGCAGACCCAATAGTGCGCAATAAGGCATATTATGGTAGGATCAAAGAAATCATTAGCTAAATTATCGCAATAAGGGAAATATAGTGCTCTTCAAATATGATTGGGTTGACAACCGCATTCAAGATGCATGGGTGAAAACTGATCAATTTGGGATCACAGTTGTTAATTTCAATCTCTTATACAATAGAGGAGAAAGATTATTAGACTAACTTTTTATTTTAGCATCGCAAGCCACACAGGTTTACTATGTTCAAGATCCCATTGATAGAGAATGGAGTGCTGTTGTTCGGTCAAAACCACAAGAAATTTATGACATGGCTGCAACTGATAGTGAACAAGCAGATCATCAAAATGAATTTCATAGTCCAATTCCTGATCTGCATACAAAAGTGTATGACTTAAATATGTTTCTTCAAGATATGAACTATGTCTGGACAGATATTGATGGGACCATTGTTGCTGAAAAGAAAAGGAAGTAAGTAACAATTGTGTGTTGTAAAAATTCCATGGTGCAACAATTCATAATTTTGCATATTCTACTTTTCTTTTTTCTATACTTGCACTTGTAGACCGATGACAGGAAGTTTCCTCATCAGCTATGATAAAGAAAAAGAGAAAGGTGGATGTTGTGAACCATCAGCAAAAGCGAATGGTAACTAATGCTACAATTCAGCACAACTTGCGAACAAGCTCAAGATTGAGTGCTGCGCGGGCCGATGTACATCCAGTGAATGGGAGTATTCCAAGTGGTGATTTACAGCCAGGGAATGGGAGTATTCCAAGTGGTGATTTACAGCCAGGGAATGGGAGTAGTGCAGCAAGCGCTCATCTACAATCAAGGAATGTCCCAAGTGATGATCTACAGCTAGGGAATGGGAGTAGTGCAGCAAGTGCTCATCTACAACTAAGGAATGACAATACTTCAAGGAATGAAGGTATGTTTCTTAGATGATCTATATCTGGTTAAATGAATAGTTGTCTTTTTGTGTTGGTCTTATGATGCATTGTTTTAATGTAGAGTTGTGTGTATAAGAAAAGAAAAAAGTTAGAGGACCAACTACAAAGGCTGACATATTTGCAAGACAAAATAAGCCAAAACTCAAAGTAGAGATAAATGAACATGGCCAACCTTGTGGACCTTCAAGCACTGAATTTGCTAACTTCATTGGTGTACTTGTGAGAACAAAGGGTTTTCCTATTGCACATGATGATTGGAGGAAGGTTTGCCCACAAAGAAAATATAAGTTATGGAGATGCTCAGGTAGTGAAATTGGTTGAAATGATTTGTGAACTAATTTAGCTTTGTGATTTGTTCATGCCTTATATACTTACTAACTTATAATTAGTTATGTGCAGATCTATTGGGATATAGACAACAGTTGCTTCAACTGGTTTATGAGAACAGCAGCTGCAAAATGGAGGGACTTCAAATCAGACTTGAAGAAAGTATTTCATGATGATATGGAATATGAAGAATTGATTGAATTGCGGGACGAAAGAGTACATGAGGAGGATTGGAAGTGGCTAATTGATCATTGGATGTCTCCAGATGGAGCTGTAAGCTACAATTCCCTATTTTTTGAGTTATTATATATGAATCATGAGTACTATAAATAACACTTGATGATAGGTCCGTTCAATGAGAGGGAAAGCAAATCGGTCAAAGATGACCCAAAACCATACATCTGGAAGCAAGAGCCATGCACGTGTTGGTTATGAAATGGTATGCACCTTTCTTTTCATTTTGTATCCATTATTCAGATTTTGTAACTGCAATATGATTCTTAAAATATAGTGCGAAGAGCTAGGACGTCCAGCATGCAGAGATGAATTGTTTATTAAAACGCACACACACAAGAATGGAGTACCTCACAAGGGAGCTGAAACAACAATTGTAAGTTATGGAGATATCTAAGTGCATTTCACTTGGAGCTAAAATAGCAATTGTATACTATAATATATTTATTTTCTGTAGAATGCCCTTAAAGATGCAGTCATAGATCATCCTGAACTAATAGAGAAGAGTATAGGGGAAGGTGATACTTATTTTCATGTTTGTGGGCCAGAGAAGAATGGATATGTTCGTGTTGTTGGCTTAGGACCAACACCTGGAGAGTTTGACATGCTTGGGGCAAAAAGATGCACATCAACAAGGCTTCAAATGGAAATCGAAGCTCGTCGAC
This sequence comes from Tuctoria greenei, assembly GCA_036927565.1. Taxonomy (NCBI): domain Eukaryota; kingdom Viridiplantae; phylum Streptophyta; class Magnoliopsida; order Poales; family Poaceae; genus Tuctoria; species Tuctoria greenei. Next base: position 127,692,911 of record JAYESD010000007.1, on the reverse strand, counting down.
AAGCTGATAAGAAAGTGGAAGCTTTAGAAAGCCGTTTGGACAATATGCAACAACTACTGGAAAATTTACTTCAGCGGCAACAAAATCCTTCCGGCACTCCAAATGAATCTAACAATCCCCCTCACGATGATGTGAGGTCACATGCTGAGGATGAAATAGATAATACAAACTTAAGTGATGATGAAAACATTCTCATGACTAGGCACACTGTCATTTTTCCAGAGGAACCACATGATGAAGAGGTATTTCTCAATCCATAATCTATTGTTTAACTTATGCCCATCACATACCTGCTACACTGTGCTATTATTTTTATGCTTTAGGTTGGAAGAGATGTGATATTATATAATGTTGTGAGGCCCTATAATCTCCCTGTGGCTAAGAGAACTGTTCAAACAACAAACCCATCATCTATTGTGGGGGACACTCCTCTTGGCATTCAATATTGTGAGGTAGTTGTCAATCATGTTTTCATGAGGGATGCCATACTACCTCGCCCTTATGGAACCTTAAAGTCTGTTGGAGATGCTCGTGGGAGATGCATTGCTTGGCCACATGACATAGTAATATTTTGCCTTGCAATTATAATTCTAAGAATGTTTTGGTGAACTAGTTCAATAACTTAACTTGTTACAGATCAAGGATGAAAAGAAGTCTTCAAGGCAGTCAAAAGGTCATGGTTCTGGTATGATTGCAAGATTTACATCTCCACTTGTGTTTTATATTATTTACCTTTCTTAAATTTAAATTCATTTATTTAACAGTTTCTTAAGTACGAAATGATGATCTAAGTCTCGTGGATTTAAATATTTTGTGCAGAAGTGCCCATGCAAGCACAGGTAATACATTTGTGCATTGGTATTAGCTAGATTTAAAATTACCTAACATGTGATAGATTAGTTTAGTTCTTTGTTGTTGAATGGCGATTTCATTTTCTTTCATTTAACTTCTGTATCTAGTTCATGTGGTTCATCTCTAGCCTGAACACATCCATCTGTATTTTTCTGGGCATGCACTAGAATTACTTTTGTGTTATTTTTAGCCTGAACAACAAACTAAATATAGACCAGCGGTTGGCTAATTAATTCAGTTAAGAATGCATCAGGGACAAAATAAAAGAGGCCTAACATAGAGACATCTCAAATTTGCCTGTCTGTCTCAAAATGAGATGTGCTAGACCAGCAAACTTTTAAACTACAGAAACATGTCCATAAACCAAAGCATGAAAAGTGATTTCTGACCCTACTACTAAAAAGGCAACCTGATGCATTTCAAAAGTCTGGGGCTAACACATTTCAAAAATTTCGGGTCTAACACATTTCAAAGGCAACCTGATGCAACTGAGGCAACCTTATTTTCGGTCTAACACATTTCAAAAGTTTTGTCTATTTGTCTCAAATTTGTACACATGTGTGCTTTAAGATTCTGCAATGGTAAGTGTTAGTTGTTGTGTAGATGGTCTGTTTATACAGGCTTTTGACGATGTATCAAGATACTAATGGATGATAATTTTTCTTAGTCATTTTGACTGGTTACTGAAGTTAGTTTAGATAGATTTGAGCTAGTCGATGGTGACACACTTTCTATGTTTTTCCACGATGCATCCACTGACTGATTGAATTTCTAGATGAGCACGATCAGAAAAATTCCATTGGTTCATCAGAATTCAGAATGTCTCAAACTGTGAATGAATTACAATTATTGTCTTCATTATAGTGTTCCGGCAACCTTGTTTGTAGTGTTCATTATAATGTTCCAGCAACCTTCCAACATATGAATTATAGTGTTCAATATATTTTCCTGATTATTTCCTTGCTTGTATTGTGTGCTGATTATTCTTTTTTACTGTGATAGGTGCACTAGCAACTAATTAATTGGAGTAGTAACTTTTTGGCATCAAGGCATGTTACAAGCTTCAACTAATTGGAGTAGTAACCTTTTGGCAGCAAGGCATGTTACAAGCTTTTAGAGTGACCTTTTGTGCAACAAGAAAATGTTGTGTATGACTGTATAGTTAGAACTATTTGTGAGTAGAGAGAAGCATGTATATTCTCTCAATGGGTCATATGTATGGCACTGTATAATAGGCTGAAACTTAACTTATGACCTGATTTGATAATTATTGGACATGTATGCTGCTACTTTATTTGGAAGATCCTAATTTTATCTATATGGAACCATGCATATTAATGGATATGTTTGTGCTGTGCAAATTGCACACAGTTTGCATGTTACGAATCTAATTGAGTTGTGATTGTGTATATACCATTGAAATTATGAGTTGAGTGATGGAAGATGTGGTGGTTATATATATATATATATATATATATATATATATATATATATATATATATATATATATATATATGATGTATGTGCCCTTGAGGCAGAAAATTTTGTTAGCCCACATATCTATTGTCGGTAAAAGTGTTACTGTGGGGAAAAACTAACTGCCAGGAAAAATACGAACTGTCGGTGTAGGCTCTGCGTTTTCCCACACACCAACTGTCGGCAAAAGTTTTAACTGTCGCCAAAGCCTAAGCCGACAGCTTCTACCACGACTGTTTACAATCTGTCGGTAAAACTTTTGCCCACAGTTTTAGTGTCTCTACAAGTACTTTATGCCGACATTTCTATGTGTTGGCGAAAGTGTACCATGGTGTAGTGTAAGTTTTTGGTGCGTTTTGGTTGATATGGCTGATATCATTTTACTGTGTTTTTGCAACATGCTTATGTGAGGTGCTCATGTAATGTGTTGTGTTCGGAACTGACTTGAGTCAAGTCGCGGACTTGGGCTCGTACAGATTGGTTGTTTGTTCATGTGCATGTGTTGCTTGAGTTCAAGTCATGGCTGGTGACAAGATCCTTTGGACTAGTCTCAGGGAGGAGATGAGGTTCCAACAACCAAATTCAGGAGGAATTGTGGTTGAGTGGGTCAGGAGGTCGCGCAGGATGATTGAATCAATGGTAGTGCATATGAAGGTTACTGGACATCGAAGGAAGGTGTTCACATGTATGCATGCGGTGCATGACGTGGCAACATGGTTCCGAAGATGTTTTAAGGATGGGAAGATCTGGTTGGAAGGATCGGATCGTATCGGTTGATGGCTTTGGCTGCGGCAGAGTCAGTTATGGCTCGTTATTGAAAGTATCAAGTTGGTTATGATAGGATTTCGTGTGGGTCACGGATTTGAGTTGTTTTAGGAATGTGGGATACGTTCCTATGGTGTTTGGAAGTCTTAAGATTGCTTCTATCTGCGTATAGAAGAGTCCTAAGCAGTTATGGAAAGTTTCGATTCGTGATCTGAGTAGGATTGAAGTCCTAGTTGAGATTGGGTTGGCCTAAGGGTTGGTCATATAAGCAAGGGAGGCCAAAGATCATGGTGCACGACTTTGGGGCTGTTCCTCTTGTGTTCTATTGAATAAAATTCATATTTTGAAGGAACTTTTGCGCCTTGTTCGTCCGACTTGTTCCAGACAAGTTTTACTCGTCGAGTTTCTGGATAGCACTACCTTTCGTCGGTGGCTTTATCATAACTCGAGTTTTACAGATACAATTGATGTGATTCTTTTTGGGTTGTATTCAAAACTTGATTATCTATCATCCGACAAAATTTCACGGTCATTGGATTTGTGGTTTCTGATCTACATGAGTTTCTTTGCAGCGTTCCAGAACTGTTTTTCTCGGGTAGGACAGATTGACCTTTGTTCGATCTTTCGATCATAACTTTAGTTTCTCTCAATGGATTTGAGTGATTCTTTTTGTGTTTTCTTCGTGACTTGATTATCTGTTATATATATCACTGTTGTCATGGTGAAACACGTTTAGATCAGTTTCATACACGATTTCTCTAACAGATCGTGTTTCTGCCAAAGGGGTTGAGATTTAACTATTTCCGCTGCGTAAGATTTTTAAATCTACCATTCACCCCCCCTATGGTAGCATTTCACATACTATTCGATCCTACAAAGTAGAGAGTCCAGTGAGGATCAGTGAAGACCAGGACCTTGTGTTCCGGCTTCTGCTCACTATGGCCCCCTGGATTTGACAAAGAAGGGGTCCACTCCGCTATGAAGTCAGTCAATGCTTGACTCTTGGTAGCATATCGAGGCAAGAATTAGAGATCGAATTCTTCCGGCTCCGTTGCCCACTTTGCACTATTTCCTGTAGAGTTTGGGTTATGCAATATAGCACGTAGTGGATAAGAACACTGATATTTTGTGTGCTTGGAAGTAGCGACGAAGCTTCCTTGAGGCAATAAGAACTGCATAGAGCAGTTTATGCACCTCAATGTACCAAGTCTTGGTTCATGTAGTACTCTGCTGATGAAGTACACTAGCCGCTGGACAGTTCGGACCTTCCCAAAAGAGTCTGAAGCTTCTTCTTCACCAATTCGGACTCTCTCAGAGGGGTCCAGACCTTCTTCTTGAGCTTCCCGAACCCTCCCGGAGGGGTATGGATCTTCTTCTTGATTTACCCGAACCCTCCCGAAGGGGTCCCGATCTTCTTCTTGATCAGCCATGAGAACTCCCTCGTATGAGAGAGTTTGATCCTCGGGCAGCTTGCCTTTAGGATTCGCGCTTGGGGGATGGGACCCAGACTCACCTTCAGGTAGCTCCGGACCCTCCCGGAAGGGTCTGGACGCTTGAACTGAAGATGGCTCCGGTCTCTCCGTGACCAGGACTATGCTGACAACCTCCATAGTTGCTGAAATGTAAAGCAAAAGAGGCTAACCAGGATCCGAAACTACCTAGATTGGTAGTGCGGTGAGGAGCTGCTTGAGCTCTTGGAAAGCCTTTTCCACTTCTTTAGACCAATGGAATGGCCTGGACTTCCTCAATAGCTTGAAGAAGGGAAGCGCCTGTTCTGCCAGTCTTGAGATGAACCGGCTAAGCGCAGCTAGACATCCAGTTAGCTTTTGGACATCCTTGATGCGGGCTAGGGCCCGCATCTCTTCAATTGCCTTGATCTTTGATAGATTTGCCTCAATTCCTTGGTGAGTCACCAAGAATCCAAGGAGCTTCCCGGAGCTAACCCCAAAGACACATTTGTCCAGGTTTAGCTTGGTGCGAGTTATGCGCAGCTTGTCAAAGACGTCTTGCAGGTTGTCAAGGATTGATTCCTTGTTCTTCACCTTCACGACGATGTCATAAACGTAGACTTCCTCCAAGTCCCTAATGAGCTCTCCAAATGTTTTGTGCATGGCTCCACAAAAGTTGAAGCAACATTTTTGAGACTAAAAGGCATAGCAGTAGAGCAATACAACCCATCTATTGTTATGAAGGTAGTATGCTCCTCATCTTCCCTGGACATTTGAATTTGATGATATCCAGAATATGCATCTAGGAAACACAATAGCTCACACCTGGAGGTGGAATCCACTATCTGATCTATCCTAGGTAGTGGAAATGGGTCTTTTGGACATGCCTTATTCAAGGTGGTGTAGTCGATGCACATCCGAAGTTTCCCACTAACCTTTGGTACAATGACTGGGTTTGCCAGCCATCGGGGATGATGAACCTCCCAGATGAAACCAGCTTCGAGCAGCTTCTTGATTTCTTGTTTGATGAAGTTCTGTCGCTCGACTAATTGCTTTTGGGGCTTCTGATGTACTGGCCGTGCGTCGGGATATATCTTCAGGCTGTGCTCAATCAACTCCTTAGGGATCCCATGCATCTTTGACGGTTGCCATGCAAACACGTTAACATTCGCTCGGAGGAAAGTGATGAGCACGAGTTCCTATTTATTGTCCATACCTCCCGATATACGAGTGGTCTGGGCAGGATTAGAACCGATTTGGACGACTTTGACGGGAATGTCGGTGTCATTGCTTGGTTTCACGCGTAATGCAGAGGTTGAGCCTCGCTGGTGAGAGCTTGGAGGTTGAGCAGCTTGCTCCTTGCCGGATCTTTCCTCCCGCGCTGTTGCAAGTGCGTGGAGTTCTTCCAGCACGGTGGCTCCCGCAGTGCGATCTTCGCGAATCTGAAGAACGCCTGAAGGAGTTGGCATCTTCAACACCAAGTATCCATAATGAGCTACGGCCATAAACCTATACAGGGCTGATCTACCTAGGATGGCGTTGAAGGGAAGGTTGATGTGCGCTATTTTGAAGACCAACTTTTTAGTCCTATAATTGTCACGAGTCCTAAAGGTAATCAGTAGTGTAATTGATCCGATAGGAGTGATAGCTCCTGGACCTACTCCGGATAAGGGACGTAAGAAGCGAAGGTCCGAGTGGCTGAGCTGGATCTTCATGAATACTTCATAGCTGAGGAGGTTGAGCGTCGCACCTCCATCCACTAAGACATGATAGAGCTGGCCATTATTGATGGTAGGAGAAACTATCAATGGCAGTTGACCAGCTCTGATCATGTTTCTCAGACAATCTGAAGTATCGAACGTGATGGCTGTGTCCATCCACTTCCGGTGGGGTTCTGCCTTGGTGGTGGGAGCTGCGGCATCCATCTCCCGACGCATGGTCTTGAGGATGCGCCAGAGGTAATATCTCAGGACCCTACATATATCGTATGGAGAGTCTTCCGATGCTCATTGTCGAAGATGTCGGAATCATCATCGATGATGTTGTAGACGGCCTTTAGGACCTTCTTGGGGTCCTGGAAGCCTAGCTCCTGAGAAGCCGTAGCTTTGTCGTCCTTCTGCTTTCCTTCTCGCTAACATAAAGGAGCTTCTTCTTGGCGCTTGTTGTTGCGCTCAATAAGATGCTTGACCTCACGACAGTCTTCGAGATTGTGGGTGTCCGTTTTGTGGATCGGACACCATATCTTCTCGCTACCGCCATCCTCAGACAATGGCCATGGATGTTTTTTAGGCCGTGGGCCCCGTCCACCCGGAGCTGCAGTCGCGGCAGCAGTAGGCATGCTGGCCGATGACTTCTTCTTGCCGTTGAACTTTTTCTTTTTTTTTTTCCACTGCTGGAGGTAGTGGCTTCAGCCTTGGAGGAGTTTTTACCAGCCCCCGAAGCTGGTTTAGAGTGCATCTCTTGTCCCTCTGCAGCCCTAGCGCATTTGTCGGCTAGGCTGAAGAGCTCCGTGATGCTGCTGACTTCTTTTGTTGCCAGCTTTTCTAGCATCTTCTTATCTCTAACTCTCTGCCGAAATGCGATAATGACAGAAGCGTTGGAGATTGAAGGAATAGTAATCTCTACCTAAGAAAATTGTTGGATGAACGATTGCAGCGATTCTCCCGTATTCTGTTGTACGACAAACAAGTCCAGCTTTGTGCCAGGTCGGGTGTAGGAGCTCCTGAAGTTGGCGGTGAACTGGCGGTAAAGCTCTGCCAAACTGTTGATGGAGTCAGGCAGAAGACTCATGAACCAGGACCTGACTATCCCAGTTAGAGCCAATGGGAAGTAGTTGGCTATAACAACCCCATTGCCTCCAGCTGCGAGGATAGCGGTGGAGTATATCTGGAGGAACTCGATGGGGTTGACAGTCCTGTTGTAATTCTCTGGCAAATGAGGTCGGAACTTCGAAGGCCATTCGACCATGTGAAGATGCATGGCCAGGGCTAAACAGCCACCCTCTACTCCCAAAGGAGAAGGGTTTTCCTGAGCCTCTCGCCTCTCGCGAGTGCACTCGATATGGACGCGACCGTCCTGCCGCCTATATTGACGGTCGAGCTCCGATCGTAGATCATGCATCGAAAGTCTCTATGCAGTATGGGTACAACATGCCTTGGAGGGCAGCGATGTCACTTGCTAGGAGGGCACACATCTCCTGTGCTATGACGCCTGAGGACCAAGTCTACCTGACAAGGTCCTGTTCCTTGAAGGTGCCTGCCTAGCAGGGGGCGGACCTTGGTTATTGATGGCATCGGCTGGCGACTGCAACCAAATGCTCCACATCAGCGCGCCACTGTTCCATTGCACATTGAGGTGTTCCGAGTGCTGGTGGATGCTAAAGAAGAGTTCACGTGCATTGAGCGTGTTCTCAGGATTGTTCATCGATGCAGTGACCAACACAAAGACACCATCCTGTTGTCCAGCGTTGGCTGCCAGAGCAGGTGGTGGTGGTGGTGGAATGACACCCGTCGAGACAACAACACCAGCTGGCTGTTGCGCATTGGAGGGATTTCCTCCATCAGGCTGTCCAACATGGCCGTTGGGCGATATTGCGGCGGAGTTCACCATCTCAAAATCTAGAACGCTCCTACCTGGCGCGCCAAATGTTGAAGAGTTGCTGCGACATTTCCCCCGGTACTACTAAACCGTAGTTCGCGGAGGTTCATATTTGGTTGGGGCATGCGTAAGATTATGGACGAGACGGTGACACAGAGGATTTTTTACGTGGTTCGAGCCGCCTGAGCATAATACCCTACTCCACGGTGTGGTTGTTGATGAATTTGCGTGGTATGAATGTGAGCTTAAGTAGGCTTGGTCCCAGTTGGTCTTCTACTGTGCGGCGCAACCCTTTTATATGCTAAGGGCTGGCCATTACAAGGATTGTCTGGCCCGACAAGTGGCCTCGGCTGTAATTAATCACCTATACATGATCTACAAGTATCAACTGTGATTAATATTGTGATAACGCGCCTTAATAGTGGCGTTACTGGTCTGCATAGTCCTCTGATCGTGTGTTATTAATGCTGAATTAATGACAAGTTAATCAGGTCTTGTAACGGCTGTTTTAATAGCCTCTTGAATGTTCGTGGTGTTGGAGATCCTGTAGTCGTTGTTGTCTTAGGTCTGGAGGTACAAAACGCGGCAGCTCCAGAGCTTCCCTCTACGGGGAGGTAGGTTTGGAGCCACTTGACACGTGGTGGCACCGAATCTTCCCTCTACTGGGGGTTAGGTCCGAGGTTGCTAGACACGTGGCGGGACCATAGCTTCCCTGTGAAGGGAGGTAGGTTTGGTCCCGCTGGACACGTGGTAGTACCGGAGCTACTCAAACAAGGGATGCAAGCCCAGTGCTATCAGACGTGTGTTGCCTTTGGAAGTCTTCAACTCGGACGTGGGAACTCTTTGGCTTTTCTTGCAGTATCGTGGGGTACCCGGTACGCAGGGTACCGACAGCTACATATGTTGCCCTATGTGACACGTGCCAACGAGTGAAAGCTGAACACTAAAGGCCAGCTGGACTATTGCAACCATTGAAGATACCAGAACGGAAGTGGGAAGAAATTAGTATGAACTTCATAGTTGGATTACTGCGTACCCAGTCCGACCATGACTCAATATGGGTTATTGTGGATTGGTTGACAAAATCAGCTCATTTCATTCTTGTCAGGACCACATAAACCACATCGAAACTCGCATAACTGTATATGGAGCCTATTGTATGCCGACATAGAGTTCCGAAGAAAATAGTCTCAGACTGAGATTGTCAATTCACCTCTAGGTTCGAGGAGAATATGCATGAAGCTATGGGTACTAAGTTGAATTTTATCTCAGCGTATCACCCACAAACTGATGGACAAACCGAGAGGACAAATCAGATATTGGAGGATATGTTGAGAGCTTGTGCTTTGAAACATGGATGCAACTGGGATAAGAGTTTGCCATATGCTAAATTCTCATATAACAATAGCTACCAAGCCAGTTTGAAGATGTCACCTTTTGAAGCATTGTATGGTAGAAGGTGTAGAACTCTTCTTTTTTGGAATGAGACCGGAGAGAACCATGTGTTTGGGCTTGATGTGTTACAAGAAGCTAAAAGGAAAGTTCAGTTAATCCGCGAAAACCTAAGGGCTGCTCAATCAAGACAAAAGAGCTATGCGGATAATAGGCGAAGAAACTTAGCTTTGGAAGTGGGAGACTTCGTATACCTCAAGGTGTCGCCAATGCGAGGTCATAAGCAGTTTAACATTAAAGGCAAGTTGGCACCTTGCTATATTGGGTCATTCAATATTTTGGACTAACGTGGAGAAGTGGAAAATAAGTTGGAGATGCCAACACATCTTTCTGATGTTCATGATGTGTTCCATTTTAGTCAGCTCCAAAAGTGTTTAAGAGTACCAGAGGAACAAGTACCAATAGAAGAATTAAAATTAGAGGCAGAATTGACCTATGCTGAGCAACCTGTCAAAATTTAGAAACCAAGGAGAGAGTCACAAGGAACAAGGTAACTCGATAGTGCAAAGTACAAAGGAAGCATCATCGAGAATCGGGAGCAACTTAGGAGCAAGAAGATGATCTTAAGAAAGAATTTCCCTATCTTTTTCCTTCTACGTCGAATCTCGAGGACGAGATTCATTTAAAGGGGGGGGGGGGGTAGGTTTTTAACACCCTCATTTTCATCCATCATGCATTGAATACATTCCTATACATGTTTAACATTAAGAAACATAAAAAAGAAACGAGTTTAAATGAATTAGGACTAAACCAGCATACAAAAACCTAGCTCAGTATGGACTTGTCCGGATTGGACCCTGGACTAGTCCATTGAACTCTTTGTTGTTTTCCAGACTTTTCCGTTAATTTCTATGAACTAGTCCAAAAATGGTTCTGATGTTTTTCTGGACATGCCCCAGACTTGTCTGGCCAAGCACCGGACTTGTCCGATCAACTTTCTATAACTCCGTCGTAACTCCAAACGGACTTGTCTGGCTTGACACCAGACTTCTTAGTTCAACTTTCTAGAACTTCCAACGGACTTGTCCGGCCTCCTACGGACTATTCCAGTCTTGAGGGTTTCGACTCGGGTTCTATTTTCCCTTTACGACAAGTTATTGGGTAATTTACCTTTTTTGGCCCAAGGACGTCGTGCCCAACCTCTAAGGAGCCCAAGAGGGACTCTACCATGGCCTCTACTGGATTCCACCGCATTATATTTGGATTCTACCCTAACCCTATCACCTCTTCTCCTATATAAACACCCCACCATCCACCCTTTCCCCCTTTGCCACATTAGACGAATCTCAACGCCTGATCTCTTCATAGACACTGCTCTTGAAGGGAGAAAAAAGGAAGAGGAAGAGGAGGAGAAGGAAGGAGGAGGATTAATCAAGATTGTCATCGCTGCTGCGATCTTTTTCATCGATTCTTCGATGTCAGCTTTCTCTTCATAAATTTTTCATCTTCGTCGATCTAGACGTCAAGTTCTTGAGTGACCCTTGAACCCTAGGACTCACGGTAAATACCTTAGATCCATCTTTTCTGCGTAAATTGTGGTTCCATATCAACTCAAACTATACTCTAGTTGAAAATCGCCAAAACCCTAGCCATAGCGGACTTGTCTGATCCAGTGCGAACTAGTTGGTTCAACTTTCTGGTCCAGAGCGGACATGTCCGGCCCATGGTGCGGACTAGTCCGGTCTCCCAAATCTGGAAAATTCTGGAACTACTTTAATATTCTCCAAAATGACTTAAAACTTGTTCTAACATGTAAGACTTAATTGTAACTTGTTAGTAAGCAACAATGACAACCTAATAACATGTATTACATCATAATTGCATCAATCATGCATGTCATGACATATTGAGTAATATATAAGCATTTATTGATTATGATGTTTGTTTTGTATGTTTGCGCACGAAATAGAAGGTAACACTCTAGAAGGTGCTTTCGAAGACTTTGAGCACCAGAACTTTGAAGCTTTTGATCCAAACCAACCTCAAGAGCAAGGCAATTGTCCTTGATCATTTTGATCCCGTTTTTAAATGTTTTTGTTTGCAAAATTGCATGCTTGTGTCAAATTCATGGGAAACCCATGATAGGTGTTTACTAGTCTTGTTTGACCATCCTTGTTGCTTGGAATATATTCTAGAGAGTCGGGAGGGGTGTTTTTACCTTTTTGCTTTGCTCTAATTAATTGGGTTGGGACCAACCGAATGGCTTAATTATGAATTAATGAACTTATGGATGATGAGACTTTATGAACATAGTTAATTGGTAACATAGGACTTGGGAGATCTAAGTGAACATGGTTTGTGTATTGGGTTGGAAGATATGGTCGTTTTGCTTCCTGTGGATCTAAGGACTGGTTTATGCGAGAATAAGCCAGGACTACAGTGCCACCACAAGGCCAAGTATGGGTGCAACTTAGCTGACTAATTAGTGTATTGTCAGTATCGTTCGGATCATTAGGAAGGCTTGGGGAATGGGAGTCAGATTAGGTTTGCAATAGTGGCAAGACTATCCTGGGATCCGAATGACACAAGAGGGGGCCCTTGGTTGGATGTGCTCAATTGGAGGCATCACCACCGGTGAAATCTCAGTGGGTTCGAGCATGCTGGTAATCACTTTGTAAAGGCTATTTTGTGATCTCTTGACCATACACCTAAGATAGTGTATTTGGCATAAAGGAGGTTTCTTTTAGTCATCGACAGATGATGAAATCACGAACTTACGGGTAAAGTGGTACAATCTCTGCAGAGTGTAAAACTATCGTAATAGCTGTGCTCCCGGTTATGAGCACCTGGATGACCTACATGATTAGAGGGAAGTTGGGATTTTGGATGGTATGGTTATGGTTTGTGTTGTGATAAATGGACATAGTTGACAATGACGGTAAGAATCTGGTATATGGATGGATAAACATTGATGGATGTGATATGATGGTAAATGATGGTGTTGGACTCATAATTGGTAATTATTTGGAATATGATGATATTAATTCACATAAACATTGTAAGATGCTTTTTTACATGTTTTAAATGTACTTTTCAGCAAATAGCCATTATTTATTATCATCCTTGTTTAAGCTACATGTCATTATTTTCCCACACTTGCTGAGTATGACATGTGCTCACCCTTGCAATCCCCCCACCAATAGCTTCAAGTGATGTTTGGGAGTACCACGAGAATAATGCTGAGTTCTAGGTTGTGTGCTGCCATCGATTGTCGGTGGATGCTTGGAGTCGCGCTATCCCATTTGCTTAATTTGCTTAGTTTAGATTATTTTCGCTGCAATAGTAGTACTAGTGATAATGATCATTCGAGTTTGTAATTCGAGAACTATTTGAGTATTGTAATAAAAGTACCTATTTTCTAGTTTGTGCCGTGGTAATTTTCTGTATATCATTTGTGATGCACTCGTGTATGTGTGTTGAACATCCTAGACACACATATGCGTCGCATTTGGTTTGTTTTCAAGAACCAGGTGTCACAACCAGGCGGCACAGGCTTTTCCTTTTCCAGTTTTTAGGTTTATTTTATTATGAGCTTTTGGGCTGAAAAGCCTAATGGGTTGTGCGCAAAAAATTCAATTTTTTTCTGTATTTTTAGAGGAGGCAGTGGGCCTTTACAGTGGAGAGCTGGGCCACCAAGCCAGTCTTTCCTTTTTCTTTTCGGAAATATTTCATAATTGGTTAGTGGGTCTTCGGGCCAACTAAGTTTATGGGCCGATCACCTCCTTTCCTTTTTGTCGATTTTCACAGAATATTTTAGTGAGGGCCTTTTGGGCTAATTTCTCAGTGGGCCGCTTCATACACTAGGCCACACCCGATTTCCTTAGTTTTTTTTATAGTTTTGGGCTTGGCTACCTTGGGCCTTTGGGCAAAAACCAATTAGTGGCCTACAGGCTGATTTTGCAACATGGGCTAGTTTCATTTTATGGACCACCCGAATGAGTTTTAGTTTTTTAGTTTTATTTCCTGTTGGGCTGGGCGTACCTCAGTGATTTTAGACCAAATAATTTGTGAATCGTTTTCTGTTTTCCAGAAAATAAAATAAGGCGCTTTTGTGCTATTTTTAGCAGAGAATTATAATTAAGTATTTTATTATTTTAGAAATAAATGAGTATTTTAGTTAGTTTTAATTTTCGCAGATTTTCAGTCATGAACTAAAATCAATTAAACTAAAATCATTTAATATAGAACAATGAGCATTTTGTTTTTAAGTGATTTTAGTATGTGCGAAAATCAATTTAGACCTAAGTTTAAATAGATTGAGAATAATTAAGTATTATTCAATAATTTATTATTTTGATGGATTAAGTGTAATCTCAATTTATAAATTCAATTGTTCTAAGTATTCCCATAATTAAGCTTCCACCGTGTTATTTAGTTTTGCATGGCGATGTTTTGTTAAGTAGCCAATGTGAACAATAAATTTAAGCTATGCTCTCAGTTTATAAGTTTGATAGTAGTTTTGTTAAGTAGTCAATGTGAACGATAAAATTACTATATTCTAAGTCACTAAGTTGCATAGAAAATTTTACTTGAGTAACTAACGCGAAAAATAAAATTGTGCCATGCCCTAAGTCATGAATGTTGTATTTTGTTCGAGTAGCCAAAGCGAAAAACGAAGATAACATTCTTACTAAGTACATAGAAAATTTTGTTCGAGTAGCCAATGTGAAAGACAAAGTTTTCTATATTTCATAAGTTAATTAGTTAATGTCGTATTTTGTTGAAAGACAAGATGATGATTCTTCTTGCCTAAGTTGTTTAAAATTAGTTTATAGAAAATTTGTTCAAGTAGCCAACTTGAAAGACAAAATTTGCTATATTTTTATTTTATTACTAAGTTTCATTATGTTTATGCATTCACTTATGTTACTCAGTTTTTCATTTCGATGATTCCTCCATCATCAGTTCAACACTCAGTTACCTCTCTACTATTGAGCCACTTAACGAAGTTAATTATGACTCATGAGGAGAGAAGTTCGAGATTGCCTTAGCGGTCTCCAAATTAGATGTGGCACTGATTAGTCCTGGTCATACTAAGCTTGAGGTTCCTATGCCTATGATTGAAAAGACTGATGAGTCTTTAAGTTAAAGAAAGAACAATACCTTAGTCTCATGCACAAGTATGAGAATGAGATACTAAAATGGAATCACTCAAATAAGTTAGTTTTAGTGATCATTAAGAGTTCCATCACTAAGTCTATTCGACAAGCAATTCCCAAATACAACACCGCTAGTGAGTACCTCCATAAGATTGAGAGACAGTTTACTGGCTCCACTAAGTCCCTTAGTGCTATTGACTTTGTCAACCACACTAGTGGAAATTATAAGGGCAGAAATAAAGTTCCACGCCAGCATTCTTCTCAAAAGAATGTGAATGTGAACAAAAATAAGTGTCACTTTTTCAAGAAAGAAAGACACTACCAAAAGGATAGCATAGGCTTCCTCAAATGGTGTCATAAGAAGGGTAAAACTTAGTTTAATAATTCCTTATTTTTAGTATACTTTCAATTTATTTGTTAGATTGACTTAGTTTCAATTGTGTAAAATTTGTGCAAAGATTAAGTATGAGGAGGATCCGAAGAAGAGGGAGGGTCGTTAAAGTCGCTAATGACCGTGAAGCTGAAGTAGAAGCCAATTGAGAACTCTCATTAGTACTTAGATATATCTTTGTACTTTTGTTTCATTATGATGCTTAATGTACCCTCATCTAGAGAGATTTGTATTAGTTTCATGCTTGGACAATTTAGACTTGTATGCCTTTTGGCAAACATAGTTAATAATAAGTTGTGAGTCTTGCCATTCGACAAGACATTTTTTTTTGTTCTCGCATGATGATTGAAGTTACATGAAATTTTTATCATAAGACTAAGCATTTAGTAAAGCGCATAAAAATCGATCACAAAACAATTTTAAAATAGTGGCACCATGTTAGACCATATTTCAAGGGGGAGAATTGATTGGTGCGTTTCTTAATTGATTCCTCTCTACTAAGATTAATAAGAGCTTAGAAAATGCATAAACAAAATTCAGCATATGTTCACTAAGATTAAGATCAGATCATGGGGAGGAGTACTACGATCAACATACCCCGCATTAAATAAGAAATAAATGATGTCCTTCAACTTAATCGTTAGCTCATGAATCGAGGCTTAAAACCTCTACTCAATTGCTAAATCAAATTTTAATCTGTTCATGCCTCAAAGCACCATATTAAATAAGGACAAGACATAAACTCTCATTAAAATTTATATGAGATTGTCACTTAGTTGATTAACCCAAACATTAGTAAGTAGCCATCTCATTGGCAAATTCAGAAAGATAACATGTTTCCATCATCTTAACAAGTTAATGGAAGCAACGCACGATAGAATTAGGGGGGGCAAGGTAATATGAGATGATGATTTTGAGGAGAAGCGGGTGCATGCATCTACTTTTATGATTCAAGAACCGTTCATCGCGATACCGGGTGTTGTTAAGACAACATCATTGCCTCAACACCCTTTATAAGTTCTTCATTGGCATGTTTAGTAAGACTTCTGTCTCACATAAGCAATTTTAATTTTTTATTATTAGTTGTCCCTAATGATGAAGGGCAACAATCGCGCTCAATTAGTGAATAATGTGTTAATAAGTGAGTCTAGTTATGAAATCCATATTCAAATGAAGGGTGATCCCGCCTCATTCGAATTAAGTCAATAAAGTCTATAACTTAGTCGAGATTCCTAAAAGAGCCAAAACAGTAGACCATATGAGTCCACATGATTAAGCATGACTCCGGAGGGAAAAGTCGTTTCATTAAGGAGATATTGATTACACTAAGTTGTTCTCATATGTCTCAACTATCGACTTATTCAGAATCGTTTAAATATTGTAACACATTATGACTTAGTATTACATCGACAAATGTACTTATGACGTTTCTTAAATGTTATTTATAGAAGAACATTTGTGTGACACAACCAAAAGGTTTGTCGTTAAGCATAAGGAACATAGAGGTACAAGTTAGAAAGTTCTTTGTATTCATGGACTAAATAAGACTTCGCTTACAATTAGTATCTCAAGTTCTATAAGTCAATTAGTAAGTTTTGAGTTATCATAATAAGGAGGACAATTTAGCCTTTCACTAAGTTTTGTATTTTGTAAATGACATATTACTCACGAGTAATAATGTTGATTTACTATTTAGGTTTCTTCATTCCAGTTTAAAATTAAGGGGTATTAAGATCATAAAGCATACTTGGGTTGTACTTGAAAAGTACAATATGTATGCAAATAAATAGTCCGCTCAGATAAGTCAAGGTTAATTAGTATTAGAACCAATCAGAGAATGTTCGAACAAAACTGGTTGCAAGAACTTCTACTGTCAGAAGTTTTTAAGTTGCTCAAATAGTCACCTTGACGTAGACTAAGTTACTAGGTTAATTTGGCACAAGTTAGTCCAATCCAAGTCATTGGAATGGAGATAAGAGTTAACTTACAGTTTTGCAAGTAACTAAGGCCTCAACAACAACAACAACAACAACAACAAAAACAACAACAGCAACCAAGCCTTTGTCCCAAACAAGTTGGGGTGGGCTAGAAATGAAACCCAACAATTTTTGGAAAAAATAATAGAAAATAAGATGAGAGTAAAAAAATACAAACAAAATAAGATTCTATATTTTTATTTATTTTAGAAATGGATTAATAAGAAAGAAGATGAGAGTAACAAAATACGAATAAACCAAGATTCTGGCACATGAATTGCTAATTTCTATGCAGTCCTATCATGAGCCAAATCTCTAGGTATTTCCCACTCCTTTAAGTCTCGTTTCACCGCCTCTTGCCATGTCAACCTTGGTCGACCTCTACCCTCCTAAAGTTTTCTCTACTCTTTATAATCCCACTGTTGATCGGTGCTTTTGAAGGTCTCTGTTGGATATGCCCAAACCACCGTAGGTGATATTGGACTAGCTTCTCCTCAATTGGTGCCACCTCTACCCTATCACGTATCACTTCGTTCCTAATTTTGTCTCTTCTTGTGTGACCGCACATCTACCGTAGCATGCGCATCTCATCAAGACTCATTTTTTGGACATGTTGTCTTTTAGTTGGCCAACATTCTGCTCCATACAGCATCGCAGGTCTGATCACCGTCCTATAGAACTTTCCTTTCAATTTTTGTGGCACTTTCTTGTCACATAAGATTCCAGATGCTTGCCGCCACTTCATCACCCGATCTTAATCCTGTGGAAAACATCTTCATCAATATCACCATTACTTTGTAATATTAATCCTAAATATCGAAATGTGTCTCTCCTAGATACTACTTGTCCTTGTACTAAGGCCTCATGATAAATTAAGTATTAAACCATGAATATCTAAGATTAAGTTTCCGCGAGATGTGTAGTAAAATCCTCATTAGTAAAAGAACACTCGTAGTAGGAGCTTTATTGAGGAACAAACTCCAAATCCAAAGTTACTGCATCATGAATGATATATACTAAATTAGTTATTAGGCCACTGAGCAGATATCATATGAAAACCTGGGCTAAGTGTGGTTGACAGCAATAGGATCACCTAAGGTTATGTACTTTTGAGGCAACAAGTTAAATGTGCTGCTAAACACATTAACGTCAATTATGTGTTGCAAAAGAAGTAAATCAAGGATCATACTAAGCATTAATAATCGAGCAATTAGATTCATGCGAATCCTCGCTGTACCGCATACAAAAGGACTTCCGTCCAATGTGTTCCGTGAACACATAATGCGCATGAGTTTAACGAAGAACATATGATCTCCTAGATACTTTGGGGGCCGAACTCAGAATTAGGATATTTCAAAGTGTAAGATATAATGTCATTGCCGAGTTAAGCCATACGTAACTGACTATCTTTGATGTGTCGTTCTCTTTATGGCATGCATGAGAAAATAATATCATAAGACTATGTGCTAAGAAAAATCAGTTTTATATGACCCGTGGTTAAGAGGAAGAATGTTAGAAAAAGTGACAAACGGGAGTATTAGGAGTCGGTTACAAAAGTATCCAATTCAAACTCTATTTCCCAAGAGGTGTTGTGATTGGGGACACCTCCCCAACTGATTCGATTAGGAGGCCCCTTCATGCATCTTTTGTCACCATATAAGAAGAAGGTACGAGCATTAGAAGATTAACAGAGTTAATTACGCCTATACACTCTTAGCCAGCTAAGTATACCGATCTATAGACAGAGAGAGAAAAACACGGAAAGATCCTCCCGACGCCAGCACTGCTCGACGACCTTCACCGCCATGGCTGCTGCATCCTATCACCACAAGGAGGAGGTTGCCATGGCTCGTCACGGCACTACGTCGTCAACCATCTTCTCCAAGATGATGCCAACCACTACTTCCACTCCAACCGACGGATTGCACTAATCCTAAATCCCTAAGCTTGATCAATTGAGGATTGTGCTTGTTGCACCTGTTCATCATCAAACCGAGCCTAACAACCAATTAGCCCTAAGCGTATTTCCATCATCGGCAACTGCACGTGTAGAGGACTGAAGAAGCAACCATGGAAGTTCTGCATCAGAAAAAGAACCGTAAGGGGGACGGTAAGATGGCACGGGAAAGAGAGGATGGCAGGATGCAGGTTGCTCATTTTTGAGTTTCGACTCTGAGATGTTCTCATACTCATACAGTCAGCAGAACAGAGAATGGCATTGAAGCTACAACAGGCATCCAAATAACCAATAAAATGGCCAGGTCAGGCCTCTCAGATTCTGTGACAACTTTGAGAGCAAGGTTAATGATGATGAGCCAAAAAAAGAGCCATGCCAGTTTGGAGTGTCTGAAACAATATAATTTGTGGTATTCCCAACTCCCCTAGTCAAGAAGAGATGTGGTATTCTCAAAGATAATAAAAATAATGACACTTTATTAACCCCTGGGTTTTCTCGTCGTATATCAGAAAAAGATATAAAACTACTGCTGTAACTTTGAGCGTATACAGTCGCATATGCAGATACCAATCGTGGTCGAGCTGCGTGCGTCGGCAAAGAGAAACTAACTACCTGAATGTAACTGTAGAGGCACGCACGCAGCTGGGGCTTGGACAGCCGCACGTGTACACGGCGACTGAAGAAGCAATGCATCTTTTCTTTTCCATCATGGGAAAGATTCGTAACCAGGACGGCACGGTAACCGATGCAAGATATCGGCGCCAATCATGATGATGCAACGTAGCCCCACGTGCACTGAACATTAACCAACTTGCTACAATCACTATCAGCGTGTGTGACAGTTTGTTTGTTACCCATGGCTACTATACTGTAACTATTATCTACAAGGCGGAAAGGAGCACTCTCAGTTTATGAGTTAACGTTACTACAAGAATCTCAAGTTCTGGAAGAAACAGAAATCTGGAGTTCTTGCCCATGCATTCCCCATCATTTTCAAGAACAATGATCACAAACAATGCTAGTGCCGTAAGGAATAGGATGCGCTATATAATAGCAAAAAGATTCTTTCAACATCACGACGCGACATTTAACTCTGAAAGATCGAAGAACGGAACTACTTACTGCAAAATAGGAGATCGATGGCTGTTGCCAACGGTACAAGCGGTTCAGATCCATCAGCAGTTCACGTCTTCCTGCACCCAACGCCGGTCCGGCAAGAGATTGAAGAGCTGTTGGGGGGAATGAAGCCTGGTCCGAGACCGTCCATGGCGCCTGTTCGGTCTCGCGCCAGACAACATCCCCCTCAACAAGAGGATAAAGGAGAAGAGAAGTATCAGGACGAGCTGGGTTTATACACGAGCTGCGTGCAGCACGTGATGCCAGGCAACTGTGTCAAGCCCACAACCAAAGCTACACTTTCTTCCTTGCTGCTTTCACACTGCATCCGTCTTGCATGGACGAACAACGTCAGGCTGATCTAGTCCAAAGGATGGAGACATTTATTAGTCATGGTCATGTATTTTAACATGGTAATCATGAGTAATATATGCTTAATGATGATGATTATGCAACAGCCAGCAACTACGCAACAAGATTCTGCAAATGGTCAACGGAATTTATAAAATCACGGAAAATTCAATTAATTAACTACTACTGGGGAAAACTTGAGCCATCATTACACATATTCTTGAATGATTAAGCATAATATGGAGATGTTGCTGGATCACGATTAGCAAAATAACATACTACAGTCTGTTCTTTCAGAATTGCTGGACTCTGACATCAGTTCATGATTTTATTCCCAAGCAAAGGGGGTTCTTTCTTCTACTACTTGTTTTGCTTTTTATTGCGTTGCCTCTGGTTGTTTTGATTCCAAGCTTAGCACTTAAGAAACTGGCCACGGGGTACCCTGCGACAACAAATGAGTCTTTTCTAGAGGCTGTGGATTAGTGAGAGGGAAAGGGCAATTCGAGACAGCTAATCTTGTTTCCCTCTTTTCTGTCCCATTTTGGCATTATGCTTACTTTCTTTTCTTAAATGATGGGTAAAGATTTATTTTCTCTTGATGGTCTTGTATGTTTATGGTTTATGTTGTTTTCTTTCTGGCGCATGCATGAGCGGTTGTACGCAGTGTGAGGATCGGGCCGGATCCTCTAATTTACGACCGTTTACCGCACGCTTGCAGCCACCTTTCATTCTAACCGACGTTGTCCTACGATTTGCACACGAACACTGTATGTGCGAGAAAATAAAATTAACTGGAAGTTTAATACAATGATCCGTTCCTATTTTTCTTTCGGTGTGTCTATATTTCAGATGGCTGGAATTTGAAAAAATTTCAGTCAATAGGTAATTAGCAGCTAATTATTGTTATTAATCACTAATCCTTGTAATTATCCATTATCTCTAAATTCTATAGGTTAATCGATTATTTTTTATTTAATTATTTAATAATTGACATAACTCTGCAATTGATTAACAATTAACAATATTAAAAAAACTTATCTACACAGATGTCGCGCCCACAAATAGCTGTCGCGCGTCGCCTGAAAGTTAGGTGAATAGAGGCATGCAACGTCGGATATAGAACGTATGGTGAATAGAGGCGTTGCAGTAAACCACTGTAAGTCGAGCTCTTGGGACTCGGGTGGCATTTGATTGACATGATGGAGATGCAGTTATGAGATCTATGTGTGTTAAATAAAAGCGAGAGTTCACACGCAAAGTTTTGAATATTGCTGAAAAGCTCACTTCAGATTGTCCGAACTTGCAGGAATCTGTTTTGCACTATCCGAACTTCACCGCACGTGAGTTGCACGTGTTTTCTTGCTTCGAATTGTCTGAACTTTTCTCACATGACTTGCACATGTTTGACACTTAAGATTGTCCAAACTTTCACATATGTGAGATGCACGTGAGTCGACAACGGTCAAACTTTTGAATGTGTTTTTAGGAGTAATGTTACCCTCAAAGGTTTAAAACTATCTGAACTTTCTCAATACATATCGGGAGTAACAGTTACTGCGCAGAGTTTTTTATATTGACTTCGGTTGCTCTGTTTTGATCTGTTTTAACTGGCAATGTTTAGAACTTGCTTTTGGCTTATGGTAAGATTTGCTTAGTATTCATTTATTAAGTTTTTAGTGTGTTTTGGTGGTTAGGCTGGTATTATCTTGCAATAGTTTGCAACATGCTTATGTGAGGTGCTCACGTAAGGGGTTGTGGTTTTCGGTCTAACGTGAGTCAAGTCGCGGACTTGTTGTGACATCCGATTCCGAAAATGAACAAAGTGAACGTATATGTGTGCCCAGAACGTTCAACACACATACACGAGTACATTCACAAAAGAGTATACATAAAATTATCATAGAACAAGATTAATTAACCAAATTTTATTACACAATTCATATTATCCTCGAATACAAACTCTAATGATTATTAATGATAAGTTCAACTAATACAGTATAAATAAACTAATTAAGCAACTAAGCAAACTAAGCATAAGGGATAGCGCAGCTCCATGCAACACCACAGGCAAGTCGACGGCAGGACACAACCTAGAACTCCGCATTATCCTCAAGACACTCCCAACCATCACCTGAAACTGTTGGTGGGAGAATTGCAAGAGTGAGTACATGTCGTACTCAGCAAGTGTGGGAAAGTATGACATGTAGCTGATTCAAATGATGACAATAATAAAGGATAAGTGCTGAAAAGTACAGTAAAACATTTGAAAAGCAATATATTATATGTATATGTGAAGTAAACCCATCATAAACCATGTAGATATCATAATACAAGTCCATATTTCATTACCATCAACCATATTCTAGATTTCTCCTTACCATTAACCATATTCATCGCCATAAACCATAATAACATCCCATAACCAATACCAAACCATCTCATAACCAAAACCCTTATAATCATGTAGGTCATCCAGACGCTCATAACCGGGAGCACGGCTATCATGATAGTTTTAATACTCTGCAGAGTTTGTACCACTTTATCCGCGTGTTTGTGATTTCATCACCCGTCGGCGACTAAAGAACCTCCCTTTCGCCAATTACACTTCCTTCGGTGTATAGCCAAGAGATCACAAAATTGCCTTTACAAAGGGATTACTAGCCTATTTAGACCCCACTAAGGTTTCACCAGTGGCGATGCCTCCAACTGAGCACATCTTCAACCAAGGGCCTCCTCTTGAGCCATTCGGATCTCAGGGTAGTCCCACCAATAATCAACAAACCCAATCCGACTACCCCTTCCCCGAGCATCCTTAATTGTCCAAATAGAACTGGCAAAGCCCTAATTAATCAGCTATGGCGCACCCATACTTGGCCTCGTGGTGGCACTGTAAATCCTGGATGGTCGCTCCACGAATCGGTCCTTAGATCTAAAGCAAGTAAAACCACAATACATCCAACCCATCCACATACCAGGCTTGCTTAGATCACCCATTACCATATCATATTTAACCAATTCATGTCAACCATAATCTCATTAATGCATAATTAAATTAAGTAGTGTATTTGTTCTTCCATCCCAATTAATTAAGCGAAGCAAAAAGGTAAAAATTCCATCCCGACTCTCTACCATATATCCCAGGTGACAACGGTGGTTAAACAAAGCTAGTAAACCTCCTATCATAGGATTCCCATCAAATTGACACAAACATGCAGTTTTGCAAACAAAACATTTATTTCAAAACAGAATCAATATGCTTCAAGGCACTTGTCTTGCTCCAACGGATAGGTTTGATCAAGCGCTTCGAAGTCTTGATTCATAAAATCCTCGTATACGACCTCTTGAGCACTTCCCTCTACTCGTGATCACACATACAAGAAAATATATACAAATCAACATGATGCACACATACTAATCAACATGCGATGACATGCATGCATGCAAAGTTCAATATTAATTAACTATGGTTGCTTATTGATTAGATGCAACTAGTTGATACGTGTTTATGCGAGTTTACGGGGGTTTTAGCGAGAATTAATGCTGCTAAAAATAAAAAGATAGTGCAACTACGATTAAATTACGTCTACTAGATTTAATACGTCGCTAAAATTTGCATCGGATAAACGAATCCTACTGTAGACGCGACGGCTTCGATGATCGCGGGACGAAGGCAATGTGTAGACGAAGTAGATAGCGCAACGGTCCTCCGGCGGCACAATGACGACGGCGCGATGGTCTCCGGCGGACAACGATATCTTCCTCCTTTTCTTCTTCTTCCCTCCTTTTTTTCCTCTCTTTTTCTTCCCGACGGCACCTCTGTTCTTCTCTCTTTTTCTCTCTACCGGCGGCTAGGGTTTCTCTGGTGTCGATGGAACATACGAAGCCCCTACGATCGTATTTATAAGCGGGGCAAAAACGCGTTGGACCAGCGGAGTCCCGATCAGCTACTGCGTTAGGCCGTCAGTGCGTTCGACTCGGCAGAGGCGAGCGCGCGAGCGAAGGGGCGGGAGGCGCGGGCTGGCGCGTGGGGTCGCGCGGGTGGGGTCGCTCGGGGGCAGGCGCGGTGCGGGGCGCGGGAGGCGCGTGCGGGAGGCGCGGGGCCAGGACGCGGGGCTGGCGGGGTCGCGCGGCGCGTGGCGCGCGGGCTCACGCGGGTGGGCGCGCTGGCGGGCCGTCGCGGGTGGGGTCACACTGGTGGGGCGCGTGGATGGCGCACGCTAGGTGGGCGGGCCGCTCAGGCTGGCCGGCGGTTGCCTTTTTTTCTTTTTATTATTATTTATATTTACTTATATTTTCTTTTTTTGTTTTTTCTTGCATTATATATTTTTTCTATCTGTTTATTATTTATATTTTTTATACTTATTTTAATATCGGTTATTTCCATATTATTTGATATATATATATATATATGTTTCATTATTGTTATATATATCTCTATCATTAATTATTATTCATTTTTATTTTATAATAAATTTTCTTTCCTATTTACTTTTCTATTGTATAAAATTTCTAATTTGATTTTAATGTATCTAGTAACTTAGTATATGCCTAAATGTGAATGCATGTGCATAGACGATTTAGTTTATTTTATTATTCTTGTTAACTATTGTTTCTTCATCTATTATCTTCTCCGTTTTCTTTTATTTCTTTTCTTCCATATTCGTTATGCTAATTTAATTTCTTTTAATGTACTTACTCTAGTAAATAAATTTCTTTTAGCTTACTTATTTTGGTAATAAATTTTTAATACATGAGGATGAATGCAAAATGCAAAATGCAATATGAGATGCATATATTTTATATTTTTATTTATAGAAACAATTCACTCCCATTATTAACTCTAAATTCCCATTCAAATTTATTAATTTGCCGAAACTCAAAAATCAGGGTGTTACAATTCTACCCCCCTTAAAATGAATCTCGCCCTCGAGATTCGGATAGGTTGAAGAAGAGATTTGGAAATAAAAATTAGCCAAGTTTGAAAATTTTTGGGATGTTACACTTGTGCTCAAAAGATTTGGTTGTTTGTTCATGTGCAGGTGTTGCTTGAGACCAAGACATGGCTGGTGACAGGATCCATTGAACTAGTCTTAGGGAGAAGATGAGGTTCAACAAAAAAGTTCGGGAGGAATTGTGGTTGAGTTGATCGGGAGGTCACACAACATGTTTGGGTCAAGAATAATGCATATGAAGGTATCATTAACATTGTTGGAAGGTGTTTGCATGTGTGCAAAGAGTGCATGGACGTGGCAACATAGTTCCAAGGTGTGGTGAAGAGATATGGTTGTGAAGATGTTGCCGGAAAGGTCCAACCGGGTGGATTATGGACTCAAGCCGCGACTGAGTCGGTTATGGCTCAAATATGGATAGATTTGAGTTGGTTTTGATTAGATTACATGTTGGACATGAAGTAGAGTTGTTTTAGGAATGTGAGATACGTTCCTAAGGTGTTTGGAAGTCTTAAGATTGCTTCTATCTGCATATAGAAGAGTCTTGAGCAGTTATAGAAAGTTTCGATTGAAACTGAGTAGGATTAGAGTCCTAGTTAGGATTGAGTTGGCCTAAGGGTTGGCTATATAAGCAAGGAAGGCTAGAGCTCATGGTGCATGACTTTGGGCTGTTCCTCTTATGTTCTATTGAATAAAGATCATCGTTTTAGAGAAGCTTTTGTGCCTTGTTCATTCAACTTGTTTTCGTCAAGTCTTTCTCGTTGAATTTCTGCGCTGCCCGACCTTTCTTCATTGTTTTGATTGTAACTTGAGTTTTACAAATCCAATTGACGTGATTATTTTTGTGTTGTCTTCACAACTCAATACTCTATCATCTGTGAAAATGTCAAGGTCATTGGTTTAGTGATTTTTGAGTTACACGAGTTTCTTTGTAGTATGGCAGATCTATTTGCTTTCTGTTAGAACAAATCGACTTTTGCTTAGGGTTATAACTTGAGTTTTACTCAACGGTTTCTCGTGATTCCTGTTATGGTGTCTTAGTGACTTGATTATCTATAATATATACTAGTTTCTTCACGGTTGAACTCACCTAGATCAGCCACACACACAATTTCCTTATCAGATTTGTTTTCCGCCGAGGGATTTTTATAGCTTCTGCTCAAAAGTTTTTAAATCTACCATTCATCCCCTTTGGTAGCTTTTCATGTTCTCTTCGATCCTACAATTGGTAACAGAGCCACAATGCTCTAATATTTGTGATTTTCACGTGTTTTGACTAATTGACATGGAACAATACTCCGCAAAACCTTGTGTGTTCAATGACATTGATTTCCAGGTTTGGAATGCACGTATAGAGGCTTACATACATGCGCAAGGCTTAGACATATGAGAAAAGGTCTACAAGACTTTCGATGTGCCACCAAAAGATCAAGTTACGGCTGCGAACATGAGAAATGTCAACAACAATATCAAGGCTTGCAACTTGCTTACACAAGGATTGACTCAAAGCGACTTCGATCGTGTTGCACACCTCTGATCAGCGTACGATGTGTGAAAGGCACTTTGTGGCTACCACAAATAATCCAACACGATCAAGGAGGTAAGGCAAGATATGTTCAAGAAAGAATATATGTGCTTTGAGATGCAACCAGGTGAGTCCATCGACGATTTATTTTCTCGCTATAATAAAATTCTTAGCAACTTGCGTAGTGTGAATCTTATTTTTCAGATGTTGAAAATGCTAGGCAATTATTAAGTACATTAGACATCTTGATTTGAGAGATGAAAGTTACATCTATTCGTGAATCTTGGATTATTGCCATGAAAGAAGAGTTAGAAATTTTTGAAAGAAATATAGTTTGGAAACTTATACCTCCACCTCAAGGTCACACTTAAATTGGAACTAAATGGGTGTTTAAAAATAAACAAAGCGAGGATGAGATTGTGGTTACGAATAAGGTTAGGTTGGTCACTCAAGATTTCACACAAAGTTGAAGGTCTAGATATTGATGAAATTTTTGCTCCTGTTGCTAGATTAGAAGCCATAAGAATTATGTTAGTTTTTGCTGCATCTAAAGGATTCAAGTTATATCAAATTGATGTTAAAAAGTGCTTTTCTTAATGGCTACATAGATGAGAAGGTTTATGTCAAGCAACCACCATTTTGAAAATCCAGATTTTCCTAATCATGTTTACAAACTGTCCAGAGCCTTGTACGGTCTCAAACAAGCCCCTAGAGCATGGTATGATAGGTTAAAAACATTCTTACTGGAAAAGGGGTTTACCATGGGCAATGAATCACTATTCGTTCAAGTGCATGTGGATTATATTATCTCTGGTTGTGCTTCTCTTGATCTTGTGTCTAAGTTTTCAGCTATGGTGAGTTTAGAATTTTCGATGAGTATGATGAGAGAACTCACATACATTTTGGGGCTGTAAATCAAGCAAACCAAGGAAGGAACTTTTGTGCATCAAACGAAGTATAAAAGAGACCATCTTAAGCGCTTCAACATTGACAAAAGAAAGCCTCTTCGAACACCAATGGGAACAACAACGACACTTGAACTTCATGAAGATGGTGAACCCGTGGATCAAAAAGAATATAGAAGCATGATTAGGTCACTTTTGTACCTCACCGCATCAAGACCAGACATACAATTTTGTGTATGTCTTTGTGTATGATTTCAAGTTTCCCCACGTACTTCACATCGTCAAGCCATCAATGAATTCTCAGGTACTTACATGGACCTCAAGAATTTGGCATTTTTCTTCCGTCTTCCTCAATCATTACTTTGAACGCTTTTTCAGATGCTGATTTTGAGGATTTTAGGATTGGTAGGAAAAGTACTTCGGGTGCTTGTCATTTTCTTGGTAATTTACTTGTTGCTTGATATTTACGGCTCCTAAGATATACTAACAAATCATCCCCGGCAACGGTGCCAGAAATGCTTGTTGGTAATTCTTATGCACCATTAACTAAACATCTCCAACTGATGTGTCAGAAATTCTTGTTAATGGATCTATTGGATCACAGAGTGAATTCCGCAAGCGGACAAAGGTATCATTGTAGCATTTCCCCTTAAGAGTATTTTCAAGGGTGTCATTTATTTGATCCCAAAGGAAGGTAGGGTAGAGATATAACAATCATTGAGTGGAAAGGGTAGAAAGGTCTAGGTAAGAATCTAGTAAGGATGGATAAAATAATAGTGGAGATAGTGTGAAACATGCAAAAGCTTTCAAGTCTAAAGGGGATAAGAGGATCCTAGAGGTTAGTTAAGGTTGAGAGTTATAGAGGTACTCCTACTATGCTCTATTGTACATATACATAGCCTAAACTAATTATCCATAAGCTAGATCAATAGTGAGTACTTATGGTATGTGGTTCAACACTTCGGGCAGGGGCTTACCCCTAGCAATACTAGGGCGACTCTCGCCAAGAGCCTGTGGCATAGCCGAACATGGAGGATTACAAAGGACAGATAGGACTGTCACCACCTACTGCCTACCTCTTCAATCCGTGGGTCTATGAGATATCCAATGCTACTTAGCTATCCTAGCACCATGCTAGCATATTAAGTAATTACCTTAAGAGCCTAGGCACAATCCATCCTAAGGCAATTAATTGAATCATCATTGAACCAATGTTGATACACAACATAATTATCCATACTAACCTAGTTCTGTTATAATTAACTAGACTATAGTGGGGGTCTATAGGTTCTATGATAATGAGATATGTTCATGATGAAACAGTCATAGAAGCTATACCTTCCACATACATGGACTCCACAATCAAACAAGAAATGCTTTGCCTAAGTATATGTATAATTAGAGACTAAAGATACTATCTTTATTATGCATAAAGTCACAAATACAAGAAAGAATACATGAGCCATACCTTTCCCAATCTAGGATTGGGAAGAGAGAGACTCCTTACTCATTCCCCAATTTTGACTTGGAACTAGAGACTCTCCTCTCTACAACCTAACTCCTCTAAGACTATGGATGATAGTGTATACAATAGAGATGAAGCTCAAGTGGTGTGTGTTGAAGTGAGGGGTAGGGGGTCCTTTTTATACTAGTGTTGAGGTCGTTTCCCGCCACCAAAAGCGCGCGAATCAGTCACTATTGACTCCAGGGAGCCGGGAGGAGCCAACACGTGGAGGCTGACCGAGTTTGGTGCACAGACCAGGTCGGCCAACCCCCTGGTTCGGCCGATCTGGTCATTGCACCGTTTCTCGTGTGCTTTCTCCAGGTGGCTGCCAGGTGGGTCCCATTGATGTATATGGGTGATACACCATTGGATCTCCTCAGATACTTCTGTTTGTGGGCCATTTGATCCATGGGATGCCACGTGTCGTCGCCTGATTGGCTGGGATGATATTTTATAGGATTGGTCCCTCTACATTTCCTCATTTCCTGCATAAAATGCTGCATACACATATTTCTCCAAGTCCAAGTGGAATTGTGTTAGGTAGAAAGGTGATGTATGCAAGAAATGACAAATCCTTCACATAATTGAGTTAAATTGACGGATGAAATTGGTATATAACAGCCGTCAACAAACTCCCCCAAACTTATCCTTTGCTCGTCCCGAGCAAAGTTAAGACTTTAGGTTGATGATCAAGTGTTGCTACAATGTCTTATTTTCAAAAGTATCTAATGCAAAACAAGATACTATACCTTGTATTGCATAAATTGGCTATGATACTCTACCTTTCTTAAGTTATTATGGAGCTTATGCTTTTTCATATTCATGAGTAGTTGAAAGGTAGAATAGCAAATGGAGCAAACATAGCCCAGAAATCAAGTTCCACTTAAATCTCAGAGAATTCAATTTAGATATTAAGTACCTCAATTTGATTCTCTCAATCACTCCTTTGTGGATAGTGGAAATATCTCCTCACCAAAGCATTGTGCCTCTACTATTCCTACTCATTGAATATGGCTTGTATGTGGAGCTTGGTAAGGAAAGTAAGTAGGCATATTTGCATCACATATATTGCTAAGTCAAAAGAGTAAGCCTTAGGAGAATTCAAATCATAACTTTTTGATTCAAGACTAGTGCATGTGTGATGGAGTGGAAGTGGACGTGGATACTTGAGATAACTCCTTTTTTGTTATAATCTCTCTTTCTTTTGCAGGGATGAAACATGGCTACTTTTCTTTTCTCTTTTTTTTTTCTCATGCTTATGATGTAAGCTTGCCCTTTTTTTCATTTTCTTTTTGTAGCCATGTCTTCTACTCCCTTTTTTTGCAATGAATTTTGAAGAGAGTGCTAAACATGAATAACATGGAGTTTCTCTTTTTGTTGTGGTATGGTGGATATGATGGACGTTTTGCTTACTTCTAGTGTAGAAGTATAGCATGTGCAAGTGAAGTCTTGAATTCAAGAAGAGTTGAATGATTTCTCACATAGGTCTATACTAGTTTGACTAGGCTCAATATGAAAGAAAATAGCATATGCATAAGGTTTTGTCTATGTATGAACATCATATGGATTTGGTAGGTATTTCTAATCAATTGAGGGAAACTTAAATCTTTTTAAAATTTCTCCGAAAATCTAAGTTTTACTTTCAAACTAGGACTAGGAGCCCTATTACCAATTCTGATCTCGCAACAACCTAGAATTAGATTAAGCTTTTGCTACCCACAATTTCCAAATTAAGTTAAAAGTATTTCAAATCAATGAAAGCAATATTCGGAGAGTAGCAAGTTGTAAACTAGAGACAATAAAACAGAGCAACTGTTCATCATTTCATCTATGTGAATTCTAAATCATTCTTACTGCACATCTTTATTTGATGAAAGCAAATCTAATCTATTTTTTTAATGCAAGGTGGATGATGGATGGATGGAAAATAAATATGCAAAGAATGTGATACATGTTACCTCAAGTGGGGGTCCTCCCCCAAGCTTGTTCTCCAACTACCTCCATGATAAGCAGGGATGAAAACGGTCGGAAATGGACAGAAAAATAGTGAAATCATTTTCATTTTCATATAAAATTTTCAGAAACAGAATCGAAAATGATATCATTGAAAACGGTTACGGTATCGGAAATTTCGGAAATATCGAAAACGGGTACATCGGATCGAAAGTATGTCGATATCGGAACGGTTTCATATTTATTTGGAGTCAACACAAAAATATTATTCATCTTTAACATCAACAACTTAAGTACAAAATATGAGACAACAACTTTTCATTTAATAAAAAAAATTCAATATGAAACGAAATCACTTTAGAAACACATTTTAAAGTAAATAAATATTTGTATGTAATTATAGTTAACTTCTTATACAAACCAGTGTCTGAATAAAAAAATAAGAAATTGATCTTATTACATGTTAGTCCATTAAACCCAACCTACTATTCGGAAATTATTCGGTTATTGTTCGGAAATTTTCCATTAAAATACGGTATTCCGACAATTCAGTCGGAAATCAGCCCAAATCGTTTTCGTTCCGTTTACCAGATTTCAAAGTTCGATAAAAACGGTAATCGGATCGAAAATTTCAGAAATTGTCGAAAATGATACGGCATCGGAAATTTCAGAAATTGTCGAAAATTTCGGAAATTTTCGAAAACGGCATCGGACGGTACGGGAATTTACCGTAGCGTTTTCATCCCTAATGATAAGGGTTGAACCCTTGATGACGGAAGTACGCTGCAAGATCGGCTTGTTTGTTGTTGTAGCGCCGTGTTGAAGTTGGTGAATTGAGCATCCATGTGTTGTTGCCAATCTTGGGTACCTTGAACATGCTCCTGGAGTGTGCTCTAGATGTCACCCAATCTCACTTCAAGTTCTCCCATACGTTTAGTGAGGTCCGTCATTCCTTGACTATAGTCATGATGACTTCTAGCCGAAAAGGAACGACGTACTCTCATGGACGTTGGGGACAAGCTGCTAGAGCTTGATGTGGTAAGGGTGGATCCCTTTTCCATTCTTGCCAAGATGATCCCCCAGTCATATACATCGGAGGTTGAGTCCATCCGGGCGCATAACCCGTTGGGTTCTCTTCCTCTTAATATTCATGGACCGGAGAGATTATCGGTGGCATGCCTGTGGCTGCAGCCCTTGCATGATTCCTTGTTACCTTGCCAGAGACATTACTTCTTCTTGCTTCGTCAAGGGGAAGAAGATTAATGGTTAGCCTCCGGCATTTGTACAAATAAGAATCCGGGTTAGGTAACCGAATTTCATTGACAAAGCCGGGATAGAAAAATGTCAAGGAGCCATCAAGATCATGCTTAAGGGTATGTCCTTGCACTATGAAGAGTATTTAAGTGCTCCTACCCTATCAACAATATGATTAATCAATGAAGTGCATTCAATTGGTCCTGATTTTGAAATGTAATCTAACCATTGTTTAATCATGGCTTTGATTGGAGCAACTTTTATCTTTTTAGTCATGGTAAAAAAAATTTCAATTCATCATCTCGCACAACCCTAACATCTCCCCTAGGGAACATAGTCATAGCCACCCATCTATGCATGAAGCGTAAGGTAGGGTTTTGGATGTGGCTATTCCTAGGAGCCCTACATGTGACCTCACTAGTTAGCTCATGCCAAAAACTTTGTTTGTTAAACTTAGGCAAATTGTCTAAATCTAGCAAACACCGTTTATGGAAGCCTAGGATGCTACCTAATTCTTTCCAAAGGAGGTTGTATTCTTTTTGAAATAATCTAAAAGTAATACCATCAAATCCTATTCTTAGCGTGCAAAGGAATTGGATAGCGAGAAGGTGTGAACCTTTCTCCTCTATGTGAGAAAGTCATCAAATTCATTTGCATGCCAAATGGGAATAAATTCGGAGTCCATACCTATTTTGGAGATCGAATGTGGATCGTAAGCCTTGGTGTGGCGGAACTCACGATCTTGGAGAAGCCTGCGTGCTTGGTCTTCAACTTCGCTTCGTATGTTGAGGTCATTGTCATGAAGAAGTTGGTGTGGGTTGCTTCTCTCTTCCATGGAAGTGTCCTCACACACACTTCTCCTCCTTGGGCTTGTACCCATGGAAGAGAGGCGTGCACTAGAACCTTCATCATGGCTTGAGCTTGCAGCCTCCTTCCTCTTTCCAAACAACCTCTTCATGTCTTCTTGAGTTCAATAAGCAAGAACAAAACAAGGCGAGAAAAATCCGAAAAGAAGCGATGTTTGGAAGACAAAACTCTCAACGAATTTTCTCCTCTTGAAAGCTTGAGTGTAAAATGCAAACAAAAGAAAATCTTTTTGGGGATGGATTTGAGCAAGAGTGTTGCAATGAAGAGCAAGTAAAACAAGGTGAGCTAGAGAGTGACTTGGGGAGGTGTAAAATAACGTGGTGTGTGAAGAGAGGTGCGCCTCACGACCACAATTCATAAGGTGCACCCTCCAACAGTCACTTGGGGTTCAAAAAGTAGCCGTTAGAGGAAGGGGAGCCAATTTGGCTCCACTCCCTGTTCGGCCAACCAGGGGGTTTGGCCGACCTGACAGGTGGCCCCCCTGGTTCCCCTTTTGGCAAGTGGCTCCCCAACGGCTATAAAGTTAGCACGTTGGTGAAAAGCCACATGTGCAGCTCAGAAAAAATTGTTTTTCAAATAAAAACCCTTTTCAAATCCAATAAAAAAAAATTTCTTTTGAAAAGAAAGAAAGAAAAATGATAGTTGAGAATATAAGATTCTCAACTTGCTAGGAAAAATCAAATATGCAATGGGAAAAATCCAAATGTGGTGGAAAAAGAAAGAAAGAAAAATAAAGTGGGATAACTACCAATTTAACCTATTGACGTAGGTCTGACCACCGTCCGATGAGATGGACATTCCTCCGTCTTGATTTCACATCCGGGCCCGGAGGGATGGGCTTGGACGGCTTGTCTTGCTTCTTCTACCATTCCTTCTTTGGCGGCTTGGTGGACTTGGGCCTTCGGGAAGGTCCAGATGATTCTGTCACCTTTGGATATCGGCGTGGTCGAAACGACGGATTCTCCTCGTAGATTAATCTTCTCATGAATGCAATGAGCGAGTCCACCTTTGGAGGTGTGACTTCGACCTCTCTGATGTGTTTATCATTCGGCCCATATTTGATTCGAATCATGGAGCATTGCTCTAATCTTGGCCGAAAGTTAAATTTTTCCTCCTTGCCATTGATATGGAAGTGGATTTCTCCAGCTCCCACATGTATGTGAGCTTTTGTAGTGCTTAGGAATGGACGCCCAAGAATGAGTAGTGTATCTTTCTCAGTGTCCATCTGTAGCACCACAAAATCCACGGGTATGAAGCAGTTCCAGATCATCACCGGGACGTCTTCAGTAATACCCGCTGGATAACGGACTGAAGAGTCAGCCAGTTGTAGTTGCATTGGTGTTGGAGTCAGTTCTATGAAGTCCAGCTGGTCAAACACAACCTTGGACATCACACAAACACTTGCTCCCAGATCACAAAGTGCCTTGTCAAAGTGGTGAGCCCCAATTGAGCATGAAATGGTAGGACACCCAGGGTCCTTCTGCCAGTTGCTCTCTCGTACGGAAATCATGTTGACATTTTCCGTCGGGGGTTCTGGCTGCCCTGGCATCTTGCCATTCTCCATCGAAGGAATAGCAGCTGCTAGTTGAGCCAACTGAGTCTTGAGCATCTTGTTGAAGCTCAGTTGATTCTTGAAGGCTAAGGATAGTCCTTCCATCTTTGCATTGATATTCTCTAGGGTCTTGTCATTAGCTGACAACTTCTTGGATAGGGCATCATTGATCTTGAGCTGGCTAATGGCAAGTTCTCTCAAGTTGGGCTGATTGTTATTGTACCCTCCTTGAAAGAATGGGCGTTGTTGACCCCACCCTTGACCTCCTGGACGATAGCCATTGTTGTTGTTGAAATTTCCATTGTTGGCGAGGTATAGGGCATCCTCATGAGTTTCTGGCAATCATTACCCATATGACCCGTGTTGCGACAGACTTCACACATGATGTGAGAGTCTAGGGCATAGGCATTGCCACACACTTCACCATTGGCTTGTCCATCAATTTTCTTCATTAGGAGGTCCAATTTTGCAGCGATCATGTCCACCTCCTTCAAGGTGTGCATGCCTCGCTGTCAGGTATGGAGACACTCATCGTTCCATCCCATGTTGGACACCATCTTCTCAATAAGATCTTTAGCTTTTGGCACCGTCAATGAGAATAAGGATCCTCCAGCAGCAGCATCCAAATGGTCATGAGCTGATGGGATCAGCCCGTTATAGAAATTTTGAATAAGGAGCTAGTCATCCATACCATGGTGGGGGCAGGCTAGGATGTACTCCTGAAGCCCTTCCCATGCATCTGGAATAGATTCCTTATGCTCTGGCTGAAAGATGGAAATCCTTCCACATAGGGCATTGGTTTTGCCCAATGGGAAGAATTTGGCGAGGAATGTCGTAGAACACTTCTCCCAAGTGTCTACAGCACTTCGGTTCGCGTAGAACCACTGTTTCGCTCTCTCAAGGAGAGAGAACGGGAACAGTCTCAGACGGACCGCATCCAGAAGATACGTCCTTGATCTTAAAAGTGCTGCAGATCTCAAGGAATTATTGCAGGTGAGCACGTGCATCCTCGTTAGCCTTCCCATAGAATGGGTTGGCTTGCACCATAGTGATAAGGCTAGTTTTGATCTCGAAGTTCACATCTCCCGTGTTAACAGTGGGCCCAATAGGCACATTGTTAGCAGAGGGAGCTAAGAACTCACGAAGGGTCTCCTGCGCCATTGGAATTTGGATTATTGGTGCAGAAATGCTGGCTTGATTTGCCGCTCGAATCTTCTGAGGAGTAACGACATGTGGTCAGTCTCTTAGAAGAAATTCAAGATCTTCAACAAAGTTTTCCGGCAGGCGGAAACCAGACATACACTACCCTGTTTTCACATTTAAAATGCGAAAACAAAGAATGGTTATCCTACTAAAATCCTACCCATAGTTCTATCCTATTCACTCAGTCATGTTATATATCTATTTGCCTTCCCCGACAACGGCGCCAGAAATGCTTTTTGACGGCTCCTAAGATATACTAACAAATCATCCCTGGCAATGGTGCCAGAAATGCTTGTTGGTAATTCTTATGCACCATTAACTAAACATCTCTAACTGATGTGTCAGAAATGCTTGTTAATGGTTCTATTGGATCACAGAGCCGCAAGCGCACGGAAGTATCATTGTAGCATTTCCCCTTAAGAGTATTCCCAAGGGTGTCATTTATTTGATCCCAAAGGAAGGCGGGGTAGAGATATAACAATCATCGAGTGGAAAGGGTAGAATGGTCTAGGTAAGAATCTCGTAAGGATGGATAAAATAATAGTGGAGGTAGTGTGACACACACAAAAGCTTTCAAGTCTAAGGGGGATAAGAGGATCCTAGAGGTTAGTTAAGGTTGAGAGTTATAAAGGTACTCCTACTATGCTCTATTGTACATATACATAGCCTAAACTAATTATCCATAAGCTAGATCAATAGTGAATACTTATGCTATGTGGTTCAACACATCGGGCACGGGCTTACCCCTAGCAATACTAGGGCAACTCCCGCCAAGAGCCTGTGGCATAGCCGAACGTGGAGGATTACAAAGGACAGATAGGACTGTCACCACCTACTGCCTACCTCTTCAATCCGTGGGTCTACGAGACATCCAATGCTACTTAGCTATCCTAGCACCATGCTAACATATTAAGTAACTACCTTAAGAGCCTAGGCACAATCCGGCAATGAATTGAATCATCATTGAACCAATGTTGATACACAACATAATTATCCATACTAACCTAGTTATGTTATAATTAACTAGACTATAGTGGGGGTCTATAGGTTCTATGATAATGAGGTATGTTCATGATGAAACAGTCATAGAAGCTATACCTTCCTAATACATGGACTCCACAATCAAACAAGAAACGCTTTGCCCAAGTAGATGTATAAGTAGAGACTAAAGATACTATCTTTATTATGCATAAAGTCACAAATACAAGAAAGAATACATGATCCATACCTTTCCCAATGTAGGATTGGGAGGAGAGAGACTCCTTACTCCTTTTCCAATTTGGACTTGGGACTAGAGAATCTCCTCTCTACAACCTAACTCCTATAAGACTATGGATGATAGAGTATACAATAGAGATGAAGCTCAAGTGTTGTGTGTTGAAGTGAGGGGTAGGGGTCCTATTTATACTAGTGTTGACGTCGGTTCCCTCCACCAAAAGCGCGCGAATCAGTCACCATTGACTCCAGGGAGCCGGGAGTAGCCAACACGTGGAGGCTGACCGAGTTTGGTGCAAAGGCCAGGTCGGCCAACCCCCTTGTTCGGCCGACCTGGTCATTGCATCGTTTCTCGTTTGCTTTCTCCAGGTGGCTGCCAGGTGGGTCCCATTGATGTATATGGGTGATACACTGTTGGATCTCCTCGGATACTTCTGTTTGTGGGCCATTTGATCCATGGGATGCCACGTGTCGTCGCCTGATTGGCTGTGATGATATTTTATAGGATTGGTCCCTCTACATTTCCTCATTTCCTACATAAAATGCTGCATACACATATTTCTCCAAGTCCAAGTGGAATTGGGTTAGGTAGAAAGGTGATGTGTGCAAGAAATGATAAATCCTTCACATAATTGAGTTAAATGGAAGGATGAAATTGGTATATAACAACCATCAACACTTGGCCCTCTAAAAAACAAAGTTTAGTTGCACAATTCACGGTTGAATCTGAATACGTAGCTGCTACTAGCGCTCGCTCACAAATTATTTAGATTGTTCAAACACTCATGGACTATGGGGTTGATCTAGATAGTGTTCCACTGTTTTCTGATAACACTAGTACCATTTGCATTGCTAAAAACCTCATGCAACATTCTAGAACAAAGCACCATGACATTAGGTATCACTTTCTTCGTGATAATGTTGAAGAAGGAAACATTGTACTTCGCCATGTAGATACTACACAACAATTGGTTGAAATTTTTACAAAACCTTTGGATTTCACTCGTTTTTGTTTCATTCATAGTGAAATAGGGGTTATGCATCCTCATATCTTAAATGGAGGGGGAGTTTTGAAACTTGGGAAGTCTATGTGTGAATATGAATTTAAAAAATAATATGAGCATAGTATTTCATACATATATGACTTTGCGATTCCTTTTACATGCTTAAAGTTCTTACCACATTACTCGTGTTATACATTTTGTAGTTTTTGCCATGACTAGTAATTGGAATAATTACTTACACTAAATTTGGTCATGATCGAACTTTCTTGCTGTTTTAAACTTGTTGCATGCTCACAAGTGCTTTTAATAATGAAAAGTTAATCAATTAGCTATGCACATGTCGAGCTTTTATGATCAAATTGAAAAATTAGAAAAGATCAAGAGAATATGCATGCATCGCACTTCTTCTTTTGAGATGGCTTATCACTGCACTTAGATATGAACTTGGAAGAAGTTGTGCGTTGACGGTCCTTAAGTGCCATATTTGGACCGTCAATTCACCTCATAATATGAACAAAAGAGAAACACAACATAGTGGTAGGGTTAAAAACTAACCTATTCCACAAGTGTTGGTGTTTATTTGTATGCAAGTGAATTATACCCAAAAATACCAAGACAAGTAGGGAGTAATCCATTAATTTCGATTTCGACGAATCAGGTGACATCATGTGTCATCACATGGATAAAATAGCCCACAAACAGTAGTATCCGAGGCCATCCAACGGTGTAGAACCCATATTAATGTATGGGACCCACCTGTCAGTGACCTGGAAAAGCAGTCGTGAAATGTTTCAAAGACCAGGTCGGTCGACCCCCCTAGTCGGCCGACTTGGTTCTGGCGCGAAACTCGGTCAATCGCCACGTGTTCGCTCCTCCCGTCTTCCTGAAGACGATGATGACTGATTCGCGCGCATTTGGTTGCAGGGACCGACCCTACTCCACTTATAAATAGCACCCCATACCTCACTTCACACACACACACACCAAAAGTTGAGAATAGATTACCCCTCTTATGGTTTAGAGTAGTCCTAGAGGCCGCTGAGTAGAAGGAGAGTGTGGTGAAAAGTCTAGGAGAAGGAGGATTGGGCTTGTCAAGTATCTCTTCCACACTTGTACCCCTACAAAGGTTCAATTCAAAATCAAGTAAGCCTTTGTGAATTAATTTCAAGATTGATTTCCAATTCATGGTAGTTTGCACAAATAGTTACTTGTGGGTTCATTACTATAATTTATTAGTGGATCTAGTTGTAGCTTTGTTTTTGAAATTTTAGGATCAAAGAGCACGTGAGAAGCTACCAGAGGAGGGGTGGTGAATGGTAGATTAAAACTTTTTCATTGGAAGCATTGAAAACCCCTCAGCAGAAAATCAATCTATTAACAAACCATGTGTGCAATTGATCTAAACGTCAACCGTGAAAAAAGTTGTTGATATTATTGAGAATAAAATCATGAAGAAACGACGAAAAGAGTCACGAAAAACTATAAAAAAAAACTCAAGTTATGATCAAAAGATCGAACAAAGGTAAATGTATTCTACCTTAGTAAAAACCAGATCTGCAACACTACAAAGAAACTCATGTAGATCAGAAACCACACATCTAATGATCGTTAAATTTTTACAGATGATAGGTAATAAAGTTTTGAAGACAACCCAAAATGAATCACGTCAATTGGATTTGTAAATCTCAAGTTATGATAAAACACCAATGTAACGTAGTGCTGTGCAGAAACTCGATGAAAAAAAACTTATCCGAAACAAGTCGGATGAACAAGGCACATAAGCTCCTCTAAAACTATGATTTTATTCAATAGATCACAAGAGGAACATCCCAAAGTTGTCTGCACATGAGCTCTGACCCCCCTGCTTATATAACCATCTCTAACGCAATTTCAATCCAACTAGGACTCTCTAATCCTACACAGGTTCAACAGAAACTTTCCATAACCGCTCAAGACTCTTCTACACGCATATAGAAGCAATTTTAAGACTTCCAAACACCTTAAAAACATCCTAAACATTTCTAGAACAACTCAAATTTGTGACCCACACAAAATCTAACCAAAATAAACTCTAAACTTTCCATAAATGAACCATAACCACCTCCGCCGCAGCCTGAGGCATAATCTAGCCTGTTGGACCTTTCTGACCAATTCTTTATGTCTACTTCATTTCATCACACCTTGGAACCATGTTTACACGTCCATTCACTCCTTGCACATGTGCAAACACCTTATAATGACGTCCATGATACCTTCATATGCATTGTTCTTGACCCAAACATGCTGCGCGACCTCCCGATCAACTCAACCACAATTCCTCCTGAACTTGGTTGTTGAACCTCATCTTCTCCCTAAGACTAGTTCAATGGATCCCGTCACCAGCCATGTTTTGACCTCAAGCAACACCTGCACATAAATAAACAACTAGTCTTTACAAGCTCAAGTCCTCGACTTGACTCTTGTTAGTACGAAAAACACAACACCTTACGTGAGCTCTTCACATAAGTATGTTGCAAACCATATCAAAATGATATCAGCCATAACTACCAAAACACACCAAAAACTTTGTAAGATAATACTAAGCATACTTTCTATAAGCCAAAAAACAAGTTCAAATCATTGTGAGTTAAAACAGAGCAATCAAACTCAATATGAAAACTCTGAGTGTGTATTAGAGTGTATCGTGGTGTATCAGTATAAGCTTCAAAACAGTGAATATAAATCTTTACTTTTATTCTAAGCCAATTTATTCAACACACATAGGTCTCACAAATTCCCCCTTGATGAATGCATTGGCAACACCACTTAGAATCCGAACATTGATTTATTCACATGAAAAGTTTTAAAAGCAAATTTCTCCCCCTTTTTGAAAATAAAATATCAAATGAGATAAAAATTCTCCCTCCTGAGAAGAACGTGTAAAACTCATGAATGAGCAATGTGTGACATATTCCCCCCCCCCTATACATATTTCTCCCCATTTGACAATGTATTCAGCAAGGGTCAAATGAGAAATTTCAATTTTTATGAGTATATTATAACATAAACATATAAAATAAAGTTCAAGTCATACTATCAAGTAACTTATACTATCACATCAATGAGATACATAAAGTAGTGTAAGCCATGCTAGAGATCAAGTGTAATTTTCAATTTAAGCAAGTCATGATCTCACAAACTTAACTATTTCAAGTCCCGAAAGAATGACACTTGTTACTGTATTTTTCATTTTTCAGTATCATTTAAAGCACATATTTTGATCATATAACATTTGCAAGAGACTATATGCCACATCTGCTTTATTCTAACCAACCAAGCCACGCCTATGTCATTTGACAATCGGAAGCTTAAGGACATGGTTTTAGTCATACACAACTTCTTCCAAGTTCATATCTAAGTGCAATGATAGGCCATCTCAAATAAGAAGTGCGATGCATGTATATTCTCTTGATCTTTTCTCATTTTCATTTGATCATAAAACCGCAACATGTGGATAGTTGATTGATTAATTTTTCATTATTAAAAGCACTTGTGAGCATGCAACAAGTTTAAAACAGTAAGAAAGTTTGATCATGACCAGATTTAGTGTAAGTAATTATTCCAATTACTACTGACGGCAAAAACTACAAAATGTATAAGACGAGTAATATAGTAAGAACTTTAGCATGTAAAAGGAATCACAAAGTCATACATGTATGAAATACTATGCTCATATTATTTTAAATACAGATTCACACATAGACTTCCCAATTTTCAAAACTCCCCCTTAATTTAATCCATGAGGATGCATAACCCCTATTTCAGTACGAATGAAACAAAAATGATTGAAATGCAAAGGGTTTGTAAAAGTGTCAGCCAATTGTTGTTTGATATCTACATCGTGAAGCACAATGTTTCCTTTTTCAACATTATCACGGGGAAAATGATACCTAATTTCATGGTGCTTTGCTCTAGAATGTTGCACGGGGTTTTTAGCAATGCATATGGCGCTACTATCAACCCCATAGTCCTTATGTGTTTGAACAATCCAAATAATTTTTGAGCAAACGCTAGCAGTGGCAACATATTCAGATTCTGCTGTGGATTGTGCAATTGAATTTTGTTTTCTAGAGGACCAAGCAACAAGTAAATTACCAAGAAAATGACAAGCACCTGAAGTACTTTTCCTATCAATCCTACAACCTCCAAAATCAGCATCCAAAAAAGCTTTCAAAGTAACAGTTGAGGAAGAAGGAAAAAATGCCAAATTCTTGAGTTCCAGGTAAGTACTGAGAATTGTTTTGACGGCTTGACGATGTGAAGCACGCAGTGAAGCTTGAAATCGTACACAAGGACATACGCTGAATTGTATGTCCAATCTTGATGCCGTGAGGTACAAAAGTGACCCGATCATGCTTCAATATTCTTTTTTATCCACGGGTTCACCATCTTCATCAAGTTCAATTGTTGTTGCTGTTCCTATTGGTCTCCAAAGAGGCTTGATTTTCTCCATGTTGAAGCGCTTTAGGAGGTCTTTTGTATACTTCATTTGATGCACAAAAGGTTCTCTCCTTGGTTTGCTTGATTTGCAGCCCCAAAAAGTATGTGAGTTCTCCCATCATACTCGTCTCAAATTTTGAACTCATCATAGCTGAAAACTTGGACACGAGATCATGAGAGGCACAACCAAAGATAATATCATCTACATACACTTGAACGAATAATGAGTCATTGCCATGCTTAAGCACAAAAAGAGTTTTATCAACCTTGCCCATGGTAAACCTCTTTTCAAGTAAAACCTGGTGGTTGCTTGACATAAACCTCCTCATCTATGTAGCCATTAAGAAAAGCAGTTTAAACATCCGTTTGATATAACTGGAATTCTTTAGATGCAACAAATTCTAACAAAATTCTTATGACTTCTAATCTAGCAACAGGAGCAATGGTTTTATAAAAATCTAGACCTTCAACTTGTGTGAAACCTTTAGAAACCAACCTAGCTTTATTCCTAACCACAACCCCATGCTCACTTTGTTTATTTTTCAACACCCTTTTAGTTCCAATTAAAGTATGACCTCGAGGTGGAGGTACAAGTTTCCAAACATTATTTCTTTCAAAATTTTCTAACTCTTCTTGCATGACAATAGTCCAAGATTCATTAGTGAGTGCGTGTGATATATCTTTGGGTTCAAAAGAAGCAACAAAAACAGAATGAGCATGAGAGTTTGGATCGCAAAACCTGAACCGTGTGACTCGTTCGTTCAAGCTTCTAATGATTTGTTGTGGAGGATGACTTTTGAGGATGCGGAGGGGAGTGGACACTTCACAAGCTCCTTCTTCATGTTCATCAAAGATCAAAGAACTTGTGGCTTGAGGACCATCTGTACCAGCTGCAACAGTTGTTGGTGCTTGTTGTGGTGCAAAATCAGCAGCATGATCAATGTTATCTGCTTCTGAATTTTTTGCAGCAGCACCACTTCTTCGTCTTTGAAAGTATCCTAGAGGGGGGGGTCGGGTGAATAGGCAATAATTTAAAAACTAGACTCAACTAAAACCTGTCCTGTAAACGGAAGTCAAACTTGTTTGACTTAGAATCAGACTAGTCTGACTGAAGTCGGACAAGTCTGATCCTGGTCGGATAAGTCTGACAGACTTCACAAGATAGTGAAAAAATGGGGGGGTTTTGCAACCTAGTGAATGGAAATGCTTCCTAGCAGTTCTAGTAGATAATGGAAATAAGATTAAGTGCTAGGAACGAAGTAAACCTAGATGATCACTAGAAAGTAAGGACTTTGTGGAAATGTAAATAGAGATAATGAACACAAGGATTTTTCCGAGGTTTGGTTCCATGAAGAAACCTATGTCCCCG
The DNA here is from genome assembly GCA_036927565.1 of Tuctoria greenei. NCBI lineage: Eukaryota > Viridiplantae > Streptophyta > Magnoliopsida > Poales > Poaceae > Tuctoria > Tuctoria greenei. The sequence goes on along the minus strand of JAYESD010000007.1, from coordinate 127,648,652 downwards.
TTGAGGAACCCACAAAGGGCCAGGCCTAACAGCCGTATCCTCGCCAAGACGACTCAAAGGTCAAGTATTGGATCTTCTACTATCACAAAGATTACAAACTTTCCCGGATCAAGAAATCTTTGGGGCAACGCCTAACCGTTGAGGGGAGAACCCTAAGAGTAACAAACACGCGATCACGAACAAACTAAGCGAATCAAATGTTGCTCAAACCCCTATGGACTTCTCTTGCCAATTCTCACAATCTCTCCTTCACTCTTCCCAAAAAATCTTCAGATTTGGGCTCAAGAGGGTAAAGAACAAGAGAAAAGGGTTTCTTGACGGCTTGAGGCGGCTCTCAGAGTTTCTGTAGGGTTAGGATTAGATTGGGGACGAAATCCCTAGCAATTTATACTCAAAAAGTGTTTTTAGCCGTTAGTTGACAGCCCACGTCGGACAAGTCCAACCCAACTTCGGACAAGTCCAACAGACTGGCAACGAAATCTGTACGGCTAATCACTCAAATTTGAATCTGCGCGCAAAAGCTGCGTCGAGCAAGTCCGACACACAAGTAGACATTTTTTAACTCAGACATATCTGAGGCACTGAGCCAAAGAAGTTCGCCTCGGACATGTTCGACCCACTTCGAACATGTCTGAAATCGAACAGAGACTTCTAGGACTTGTCTGAACCACATCTCAGACAACTTCGAGTTTCAGACACTTAGAAGATTTTTCTAAGTCAAGTACCTCAGACATGTCTGACCTACTTCAGACGTGTCTGAAAAAAACCAGAGAAGTTCTGGACATGTCTGAAATACAATTCGGACATGTCTGAATTCCACCAGAGGAATTTCAGACTTTTTCGACCAAAGTGTCGGACAAGTCTGACTCTAGACAAAAGGTTTTCGGACATGTGTGACTCAAGGTATTTGACAAGTCCGACTCAGATAAATGGGGTTTTCCTAAAACCTACCCAAGAGGTTGAGCTCCCACTTGACCCACTATGTTTCAACGCGTCGTGTCCCTCTTAATAGTACAAATTTTCCTATGACTCAAGGAGAAATAGAAAACCTATTTCTACTCACTTTTCATGCCTTTTCTCCTTTTTCGAGAACTTCACTCCGTACAACATTTTGTGCAAGAACACAACAAAACTCATTAGATCTTCAATTGTTTGTCATTAATCAACCAAAACCCACAAGGGACCTAGATGCACTTTCAATCTCCCCCTTTTTGGTGATTGATGAAAACTAATTAAAGCTTCCAACAATTTGATAAAAATTTGATTTTGAGTATTAAGGGTCTATGAGCTTTCGATTAAAATAGGATTAAATGATCTCATATACTATTAATACTCGTGGGGTGCCTACGTGCATTTGGTGTGAAGAGGATTGTTATGCATTGCAAGTGAATAAACATTGATGTCTTGAAATAAACTAAGAATTCAAATCATGAGTGAAACATAAGCATCACAAGCATTAAGCATTACTAGGTAAAGAGTTTACACACATAAAGCACAAAATGAGTACAAGTCCATGTCCATAACTAAAATACTTCTCCCCATTTGGCATCAAGGCACCAAAAAGGAGAAAAGCTAAATGGGGCCCTAGTATATAGTCGTCAGCACTCTCATTAGAACTTCCACTCTCTCGCTCCTCTTCATACTCGCTTTCTTCATCATCATCAACAGCACCAGTTGCCGCGGGGGAACTATAGGAACCACTAATCCCCAAGAAGAATGCATGCTCAGACTCTGACAGCTCGAGAAACTCTGGAGGTACTTCATCTTCGCTGTCATTTGACACAGGGGCAGGGGGAAGCTGGAGGTGCTCTCTAATGGCTGCCATGTCTCTCTTTTGCCTCTATTTTAACTTTTGATATGAAATTTGAGTGGAGCAGCACATATAGAACATCGCCTTGAGAACCTTCAAGAGTCTTGAAGAATAGGACGGCTGCTGTGGCACAGGGGGAGGAGGCTGAGCTGAGCGCCTCCTAGGTGAGCTAGGCTGAGACGGTGCCAAAGGAGCTCTCAAGACGATGAAGCTTCGAAGGCTTCTGAGGCACTAGAGGCCTATGCACCACTTCCTTCATAAATTTCTTGCCAGGGAATATCTCAGTAAGCTTCATGATGTATGGAGCAGAACAACAAGACCTGGAAAGAGTCTCCGAAGCAATGTAGATCTTCTCATAAATGTAGTCAAATGCATTAAACTTCTGTTGGCTGGCAAGAAGCTTGATGACATTGCGGTTGTTGTTGTTGATTCGGTTGGCATCGCCATCTTTAGGGGCTATTGTCTTCTGAATGAGACGATTAAGAATAGCATGGAAAGGACGTAGCCTGTGGATGTGAGGAGGCTGAGAGGTGTATCCCTCTGAGTAGAAATCCAACATCTCCTAAGTGGTCACAAGAGGATCCTCTTGGATATTTAATGGATGCCTAAAACAGTGTCCCATGCCCAAGATGTTGGCAAAATATTCATAGCTCACATAGTACTTCTCACCATTGGTCATCAAAGTGAAAACATGCTTATCTGTCCAATACAATATGGTGGCATAGAACTGAAGAATCACTTCAACATTCCATGGGTATTGCAGTCCCATGATGTCCTTTACACCATGAAATTCACAGGCGTCCTTGACTTTAGTAAATAGCACAACTTTCTTCTTTTGGACCGTCTCCCAGTCAACCCACTGCATGTTAGTCACTGGATTTTGTTTAGTCGTAAGCACTGATCGATAGTAGTCCATGTGGAAATAGCTCCAAAACCGAGGGTCTCTCCCAACCTTAGGCAGCTCGTAGCACGTGACATCCCTCTGAGTCTGTGTCTCTGGGAGGTTCCTTCTATAATTGTCCCGGTCTGCCGGATGATGATGGTCACCTTCTAGTGCGTGGACTACCAAGGGTCCAATCTCAGCATCATCTAGAGCATCTTGAGGACCACCACTAGATCCTCCTGAGACAACAATGGCTTCCTGAGCGGAGATGGTGCGACAGACAGTTTGCTTGACCCTTTTCGGTGCTTGAGTGGAAGCTTCACTGCTTGTGGGTTGCTTTCCTCTCTTTGCACCTTGGTTGTCACGAGCCATGGCTAGAGATAGACATAAAGGACAGGTAAGAGACAAAGCAAGATGGATATAATCATTAATTGATAGTTGGTATAGAAGTTAAGAGGTTAATGCTGTACAAGATCGCACTTGTCTGACACAAAAGTCAGACATATCCGACAAATTGAGTCGGACTTGTCTGAGGCAGATGTTGGACATGTCCGACTTGTACAGTTTTAACCCTAACTTCTATCTAAACTATACAAATCAATTTTTCTACCAACAATATTCTACCACAAGTTGTTAATCATGCTAGTGAACAAGTTCATAAACAAGAAAGCAACAACTTGCTGCAAGATCCTAAAGAAATGAGAAAAGAATGGAGTAGATACCTTGAGATTGGGAAATAAGGGAGAAGGTCAAAAAAGTTGAAGACCTTCAAGCCTTAGATGGATCGACCTCACACACTCGTTGTAAGAGGCTCAAAATAGAAGGGAATCTTGAGAGAAATGGGGAGGAACTCGATTTGGAATGGATGAAGTGAAGAGAGAGAGGGAGAAGAGTCGTCGACCTCTTTTGGATGGCCTCGAACAACCCGCGTTGGACTTGTCCATCGCATAAGTCGGACTTGTCCAACAGTCTCCCGAGAACCCTAACTAACCCACGTCGGACTTGTCCAACTCACCTGTCGGACATGTTTGACTTAGTTAGACATGTCTAACTTGAGTGTCGGACTTGTCCGACTCCCCCTGAATAGTTGCAGTGTGCAACTAGATTTTTGAGGAGGGGTCAGATAATTTGGACATTATGGATACGTTTTCACAAAATATTTTTGCAAACATGGTTAGTAAGCAATGAACACCCAAACTATGACCATAATTCAAAAAAATTCAATAACTTCAAATAGTTTTGCAGAAAATCGAGGGGGAAGTGTTTTTCGCAAGCATGCATGTATTTTTCTAGCAAATACAAGTAACATCAGATGTGCAAGAGTCAAGCCACATTTCGAGAATCTAAGATATTAAGCTCACTTCTAAGTTCACAAAATCTTTTCTCATGTAAGGGCTTGGTGAAGATATCGGCCAATTGCTTTTCGGTTCTCACATGGGATATCACTATGTCTCCTTTGATGGAGTGATCTCTCAAGAAGTTATGGCGAATATCAATATGCTTGGTCCTTGAATGCTTAACTGGATTGTGGGTTATTTTTATTGAACTCTCTTTGTCACATAGGAGAGGGATATGGCACAAGCTTATACCATAGTCCCTAAGAGTTTGCCGCATCAAAGGAAGTTGTGCACAACAACTTCCGACTGCGACATACTCCGCTTCGGCTGTGGATAGAGCAATGGAATTTTGTTTCTTTGAGGACCAAGACACTAGGGACCTACCCAATAATTGGCAAGTCCCAGAGGTACTCTTCCTATCGACTTTGCACCCCGCATAATTCGCATCGGGAATATCCAATGAGATTAAACTTAGAGCCCTTGGGGTACCAAAGTCCTAGGCTTGGTGTGTGAACTAAATATTTAAGAATTCTCATTATGGCGGTCAAATGACACACCTTGGGAGCAGCTTGGAATCGAGCACACATACAACCACTTAACATTATATTGGTCCTAGATGCACATAAGTAAAGCAATGAACCTATCATGGAGCGATATACCTTTTGGTCCACAATTGGACCATCTTCATTAAGGTCGAGGTGACCATTGGTACCCACTGGAGTCTTGATGGGCTTGGCTTTATCCATGTCAAATTTCTTGTGAAGATCTTGTGGGTACTTTGTTTGACTAATGAATGTGCCTTCCTTGAGTTGCTTCACTTGAAATCCTAGGAAGAACTTCAACTCCCCCATCATCGACATCTCAAACCTTTCGGTCATAATCTTAGAGAACTCATCACGAAAAGTTTTGTTAGTAGAACCAAATATAATGTCATCGACATATATTTGGCAAACAAACAAATCATTATTGAAATGCTTAGTGAATAAAGTGTAGTCGACCCTCCCAATTTTGATGCCATTTTAAGTTGTGAAGTCTTTAAGGCACTCATACCAAGCCCTAGGGGCTTGTTTGAGGCTACAGAGAGCCTTACGCAATTTGCAGACATGGTCGGGGAAGTCTTGATCTTCAAAGCCCGGAGGTTGCTCCAGATACACCTCTTCTTTGAATGGACTATTGAGAAATGCACTCTTGACGTCCATTTGGTATAGGTTAAAATCATGGTGAGTAGCAAAGGCAAGTAATATACGAATTGATTCAAGCCTAGCTACGGGAGAAAAGGTTTCATCAAAATCCAAACCTTTGACTTCTGAGTACCCCTTGGCCACAAGTCCTGCTTTGTTCCTTGTCACCACCCCGTGCTCATCTTGTTTGTTGCGGAACACCCACTTGGTGCCAACAATGTTTGCATTTGGTCTCTTCATGAGCTCCCACACTTGATTTCTTTCAAAGTTGTTGAGCTCCTCTTGCATGACCACCACCCAATCCGGATCTTGTAGTGCTTCTTCAACCTTGTGAGGTTCCAAGAAAGAAACGAAAGAGTAATGTTCACAAAAATTTGCAACACGAGATCGAGTAGTTGCCCCCTTGTAGATATCTCCAAGGATGTTGTCGACGGGATGGTCCCGTTGAACGCTTAATGTACTCTTGGCTGTGGTACTTGAGGTCTTGTATCCTCATTTTCATCTTCCTCATTTTCTTCGTCTCCCCCTTGATCGATGGCTCCATTTTCATCTTCTTGACGTGCATCTTGAGGGTCTTGAACTTGATCATTTGAGGAAGAGTTTGCTTGATGTGTGGAATGGCCACTTGAGTTTTGAGGTTCTTCTTGTGGTCGAATATATCCAAGTGCCATCCTTCCTATCACCACTTGTGGAGCTTCTTCTTGATCTAGCACATGACGATCAACTTGTTCCACTTGGGAGCCATTAGTCTCATCAAACACTACGTCACGTGCTACTTCAATAGTTCTGGAGGATTTGTTGAAAACACGATAGGCGTAAGTGTTTGAGTCATAACCAAGCGAGAAACCCTCATCGGACTTTGAAGCAAACTTCGAAGTCCTATGCTTATTGTTGAGAATATAGCATTTGCTCCCAAAAACACGAAAATAGGAAATGTTGGGTTTGTTACCGGTTACTAGCTCGTAGGATGTCTTCTTCAATATGCGATGAAGGTACAACCGGTTTATGGCATGGAAAGCTGTGTTGACCACTTCTGCTCAAAACTGGTCCGACGTCTTGTACTCATCAAGTATGGTTCTTGACATCTCAATGAGGGTCCTATTTCCCCCCTCAGCCATCCCATTTTGTTGAGGGAAGTAGGGGGCCGAGAACTCATGCTTGATGCCTTCTTCATCCAAAAACTATTCAACTTGAGTGTTCTTGAATTCGGTGCCATTGTCACTCCTTATGGTCTTGATCTTGAAGGAGAACTCATTTTGAGCTCTCCTCAAGTATTTCTCGAGGACACCTTGAGTCTTGCTCTTGTCATGCAAAAAGAACACCCAAGTGAAACGTGAAAAATCATCGACAATGACAAGACCATATTTGTTACCGCCAATGCTTATGTAGGCAGATGGGCCGAATTGGTCCATGTGTAGAAGCTCCAATGGTCTTGTTGTTGTCATGATATTCTTGGATGGATGTTGAGCTCCAACTTACTTTCCGGCTTGGCAAGCGCTGCATGGCCTATCCTTTTGAAACACAACATTCTTCAAACCACGAATGTGCTCGCCGTTAAGAAGTTTTTGCAAGTTTCTCATCCCAACATGGGCTAGTCTCTATGCCAAAGCCATCCCATTTTGGTTTTTGCCATTAAGCATGTGTCAAGTTCGGATTTATTCGCGGAAAAATCCACAAGATAAAGCTTTCCCTTGAGCACACCCTTAAAGGCAATTGAGTCATTGCTCCTTCTTGTGATGGTCACACCCTCGTTAGTGAAAAGACAATTATAACCTTTGTCACATAATTGTGATGTGGAAAAGAGATTATAGTCGAGTGAATCAACATGCAAAACATTTGAAAGAGTATGATTATGGGATATATCAATTTTACTGGTGCCAAAGATTTTCCCTTTGCTATTGTTTCCAAAGTAGATTCCTTCACTTGGATCTTTGTTTTCCTCAGACTCTACAAACATCTTCCTCTCTCCGGTAATATGGTTTGTGCATCCACTATCAAGAACCCACTTGGTTCCATCGGAGGAGTATGCATACAAAATAGAGTTAAGCCTTGGCTTTAGGTATCCAAGCAGTGTTGGGTCCTTTGATGTTAGCCAAGAAGCATTTGGGCACCCACACGCAAGATTTTGGACTCTTTCAGTGTGACCCAACATAACTAAGATAAGGCTTTACAAACTTGTTCCTTAACAAGACATATGAAGCATCAAAATCATGAAATAAAGGATGAGGTTCATTTTTAGGCATATCATGTGAGGTAGAAATGTTATTTCCCTTGTTGTTGTGGTAGAAAACTTCCTTGACAAAAACAATCAAGTCTTTGCCATTCTTGGGAGTCTTAGCATTTTGCTTCCTTTCCCTAGAATAGCAAGACCATCTTTTACAAGAGGATGCCTTGTGTTGGTGTATGCACTATGTGCATATGCCATCTTATCCTTGTCAAAGATGCCACCTTTTGGAGCTTGCTTGTTTTTTGCCACCTTAAGCTTATATTTTAGTTTTAGGATCAAGTTAGAGCACTTGCAAGCTTGAGATGTTTCAGATTTGATATTTGTGGATGGTGCGCTTTTAAAGGAAGAAGGTGCATGACCTTGAGAGACTCCACTTGTGTTTCAAGGATCTTGTTAACTTTTGTCAAGCTAACAAGTTCATCCTTTAGCACAATTGTAGTGTTCTCAAGGTTTGAGCAAGTTTCCTTGCTCAAAGCGAGTTCATGCTCAAGTGCATTGCTTCTTTCTATTTCAAGATCCAAGAGCTCCTCAAACTCTTGACATATCTCCTTTTGTTGGATGGGCATGTTATCTTGACGGTTGAGGAGCTCTTCCTTCTCAAATATCTCATTCGACAATATCTCCAATCTTTTTAAGGTACTCTTACTCATATATTTAAGCATATATTCATTTTCACTACTACTATCAAAATCATCATGTGAAGAAATTGACAAAGATTATTTTGATTTAACCTTCTTTCTTCCCTCCTTGGCCGTGAGGCAAGTTGGCCTTGAGTTCTCCAAGTTTGGGAAGAGCTTGTTCATCGTGGTTGACTTCTTCATAGCAATAGTTGCTATCTTCTCTTCTTCATCAGAGGAGGATTCTTCATTTGAATCCAACTCCTTCCCAAGATGAGCATGTTCTAATTGGTTCTTCTTCTTGATGTGTTTTTTCTTGAGACTTGTCCTCTTTCTTCTTCTTGTTCTCTTCACGTGGGCAATCCACAATGAAGTGACCGTATTCCCCAAAATTGTAGCAAGCCTTCTTTGATCTTGTCTTGGGCTTGTCTTTGCTCTTGCCTTCAAGATGGTAGCTCCCCCTCCTCCTTCTCAACATCCTCTTCAAATTGTTGATGAAGAGTGCCTCTTCCTCATCGGTGTTGGGGCTCTCTTCATCACTCTCTTCTTTTTCTTGGGATCTTGAGGACGTTGCTTTGAATGCAACATCTCTCTTCTTGGAGGAGGATAGTTTTTGAAGGTTGTTGTAGAACATAGACTCTTGCTCCATCATCTCATGGTTCATGATTCTCCCTAGCACTTCTTCGGGAGTCATCTTGTGGAATCCTGAACTTCCATGAATTAGTGAGCAAAGAGTAACATTTCGAGGCATGAATGCCCGAATCATTCTCTTCACCACTTCATGGTCCGTCCATCGGGTGCTTCCATAAGATCGACTCTTGTTGATGAGGATTTTGAGGCGATTGTACATGTCTTGGGGGGTCTCACCATCCATGATAGTGAACCTCCCAAGTTCTCCATCAATCATTTCGATCTTGGCCTCCCTAATGACATGGTTGCCCTCATGTGCCGTCTTGAACATGTCCCATATTTCTTTGGCTACCTCCAACCCTTTGATTCGGTTGAACTCTTCTCGAGTCAAGGAGGAGGTGATCACTTTGACTGCTTGAGCATTGCGGTGGAGTAGGACGACTGGCTCCGGGGTCATGTCCTCCTCATTCTTGGGAAGATGAACACCTATCAAAAAAATTTGCCACAAGCTAGGGTTTAATGAAATGAGATGCATCTTCATGTTATGCTTCCACATATAGTAATCATTTCCTTCGAATATGGAAGGTTTACCAATAGAAATAGACAAATAGTGATTGCTAGCAGTTAATCGCTCATAGTTGTAAGGATATCGGGAGTAGTCTTGTGAACTACTCCCATTGTCGTTGTTGATTGAACCGATCGCCTTGGTCTCCTTCTTGGGAAGATCTACTTTCTCGCAAAGTCGCGCCTTGAGTAGACGCACTTCCTCGTCGTCATTTGGATTTAAAGTGCATCTAGGCACACCCTTGTGGGTTTTGGATGATTGATGACAAACAAGTGATATCCTAATAAAGTTTGTTGAGATGAGAGCAGGTTTGTGAGAATTGAACTAAAGATACAAAAAGAAGAAAAATGAGTTTCAAGAAAGGGAAGAGCACAAGTGAACAAAAGGTGCAAAAAGGTGAAAATATGAGAATCAAGAAAGAGAAAAAACAAGTGAAGAAAAAGATGCAAAAGTAGTCCTAAATGTGTAGGGTATGTGTGAGAGACACACCCCCAAGAGCTCAAGTCGTTGCGGAAAGAATTAGGGCTATAACACAATTCAAGTTGTAGAAATAAAGGACTAGTCCGGTCTCATCACAGAATCTCAATAGGACTAGTTCGGTTTCACAGAGGACTAGTTCGGTTCATAACAGACTAGTCTGGTACACTCACAAAAGTTAGGGTTTCTTGGTGTGTTGCACTTCTCCACACATGAATCACTCAGCACAACTGACTATTCCGATCCATAACGGACTAGTCCGATAGTCGGGATCCAGACGGTAACTTTTTGGAATGTCTATAAATAGGTGATTCACGACCCCATAACCACAAATCCAAGAACCCTAGTGCCGCCACTTCATCCAAGGGAAAGTTTCAAAAGCCTATTCACCCCCCTCTAGGCCTATTCAATCATCTTGAAGCACATTGACATTCATCTTCTTGTCATCGTCGACAATCACTGGGACCTCATTGTCACCCCTTCCGTCCATCTCCTCTTAGAGTTGTTAGACTCTTGGTGGAGAAACTGACTTTGATACCAATTGAAAGTAGCCTAGAGGGGGGGGGGGGGTGAATAGGCAATAACAAAAAACTAGACTCAGTTAAATATTGTCCTGTCAACGCAAGTCGGACATGTCTGATGTAGAATCGGACTTTTCTAACTAAAGTCGGATAAGTGTGATAGACGTCACATGACAGTGATAAAAATGGGGTTTTTATGCAACCTAGTGAATGGAAATGCTTCCTAGCAGTTCTAGTAGATAATGGAAATAATATTAAGTGCTAGGAACGAAGTAAAACTAGATGATCACTAGAAAGTAAGGACTTTGCGGCAATGTAAATAGAGACAATGAACACAAGGATTTTCTCCTGAGGTTCGGTTCCACGAAGAAACCTACGTCCCCATCGAGGAACCAACAAAGGGTCGGGCCTAACAGCCCTACCCTCCTCAAAGGTCAAGTCTTGGATCTTCCACTATCACAAAGATTACAAACTTCCCCGGATCAAGAAATCATGCAAGAAATCTTTGAGGCGATGCCTAACCATCAAGGGGAGAACCCCAAGAGTAATAAACACGAGATCATGAAGAAACTCAGTGAATCAAATGTAGCTCAACCCCCTACGGACTTCTCTTGCCAATTCTCACAATTTCACCTCCACTCTTCCAAAAAATCTTTGGATTTGGGCTCAAGGGGGTGAAGAACAAGAGAAGAGGGTTTCTTGAGGGCTTGAGGCGGCTCTGAGAGTTTCTGTAGGGTTAGGCTTATATTAGGGACGAAATCCCAATAATTTATACTCAAAAAGTGTTTTTAGCCATTAGTTGACAGCTGATGAGGGCATCACAACAGCGGAGACGCACATTGAACTGCAAAGGCCAATCAGAACAGTGCGAGCACAATTAATAAATCAACAGGTTAACTCGCTCCTAACTTTTGTTGCATGTGGGTTTCAGAATATATTGCTATGTGATGATTTAATTGTTATTAGGAACAATGGAGAAGATCAACAAGTGAAGGGAGGAGGCCTTGGGAACGTGGAGAACCAGCTGGGACGTCCACAAGTTGATGGAATCAATTTACAACTCGGACTTGAGTTCAACTCAGAGTCCAAGAACAGTCCACCTTAAAACGAATGCCCAAGATGCTTAAGGACTCTGTTTTTGACGTTCTACAAATGCACGGAAAGTGGAGAAGATAAACTTTCCAATGGCTCTTGTCCCACCTAAAAATTCCTTCGGAGTCATAGGGAATCGCCGAAACAAGTCGAGTCTAGATTTCTGTCCGGTGCTGCACCATCGAATCGGGCCTTTAGGCCTTGTATCTCGTATGAGTCTATAAGGGACGCGTCTAAGAGTGTTTTGGCTGAACCATGGCCTTTAAATACTGCAGCCGCCGGTCATATTCTGTGGGTTTTGCTTAGATTAATAATATCACCATTCTACGGTTTGTGAGACCCTAACTTCGTGATTTCAGATCGTGTCTTATACGTTCTTGCTTGTGTTCTCGGTTGTACTTGCATTAATTAGCCTTCTTGGCGAGGTCAAGCATCTACAGCACGGTTGATAACCAACGAAGTGGTGGTGTAGTTATTGCAGGGGTATTCGAGTTGCTTGAGTGTCGCGGATCATCAACGTCGAGTTCTGCACCTCAATCGACTTATCTATTACCTTTTGGAAGATCGGGCCTAAACTACTCATCAATCGGTATCAGATTTTCAGGTTGCCCGTGAGGTATCTTCGTTTTCCTTCCATTAGATAAGTTTTGTTTCGTACCTAGAGTCCACAGAAAAGACACGAAAAAATCGTTTTACCGCTTCCTAGACTATAGTGTCTGTAGTTTCGTTTTTTAGTTTACATTGTTGAGTTTGCATTCGTGTGGTCAAGTCTCGTTTCTGATTTAGCTTTGGGTTTTAGGTCCTAGTTATCGTGTTTCGTACTTGTTTTCTTGATGTTTGACACCTATTCCATAATCCCTAAATAACAAACTGTTCCACCACGTTCATCGTTCTGCCCTAGCTAACCGCCTTGCGTGAACTCCTGCATCGCCAGCCCTAGATTAGGTGACAAACCTTTTATGCCAGTCATCCTTGAATCATCACACACCATCCCATCGGTCACTGCACAAAGTTTCGATTGTTTTTATATCCGATTGCGAGTTCTGTTCTCAAACCGAGTTGGAATCAACATCCAAAAAGATTAACTCGGACAACCTACCTTAAAACGGCCATAACTTTCACATACGAACTCGAAATCGGGCCTTTTTTTCAAATTTGTCTACATGAAATTTCGCATCTGATTTCTTGAGGCTTTTCCGCATTCGGCGAAATTGGATTGCTCATTTTTTGAAATTGATCTACACGAAATTTTGCATCCGATTTCTCACGGCTTTTCCGCATTCGGCGAAAATAGATTGCCCAAATTCCTCTCGAAAGATAGACTATCCGGCCTCCGAAGTTTCAGCACAAAATTTAAAAATTCTTCTTGATTTTCTATAGGCCGCATGTTACATCCAATTGAGTTGAAAATTTGTGTGCTTCCTATTTTTGTGCTCCTGAGTAAACAAAAAATATCAAAAAAAATATCAAAGAAGAGAAAAAAATTTGTGAAGAGCACGCATATTAAAGCAATTGGCCTATACCACTTGTGCTGTGATTGTTAGTTATATCATTCTATCTTTCTTTTTTGCCTTGCTACCTCATTGTGTTGTGCTTGGCCCTAGAACACTTGGTTGACCAGCAGCATATTCCTATATTGAATACTTATTCAACTTTGTTTACCTGTTAATGATTTTTGCATATTAGCCACCATATTATGCCATCCAAGCTCCACCTTTCTCTTGAGCATAACAGGTACCTTTGCAATCACCCCATGTTTCATTGGTTTGGCTCACCGTCAACACCATCTGTTGTGTCGGTAAGAACACTTGTAAGAGCATCGTAAGATGCTTGAGCAAGAGAGATTGTTTTCTTCCACCTTTCACATTGTCACTATAGTTAATAGGAATAATACCTTTTTGTTGTCTTTTGTTTCCTACTAACAATGGTACGAGAAAATAATGACGACAAATGTGTTCAACATGCTGAGTTACGTGATATGATGAAGGTGATGACATATATGTTTACCAAAAGCAACGCATCAACAGAGGAGTCATTGGCGAACTTGACTCGCCAACTTGATGACCTTGCTCTTCGGATGAATACTCTTGAGGCTCGGTTGCCTCTCACTAAAAGACATGAAGACAATGCTTATGATGATATGGAAGATCGCATTAATCAGCCAAGACTTCCACTTTATCATCGAGGTATGAGAGGTAATAATCATCATAGCAGTTATAATCGTCCTCCTGATGATCCTTTTGCTAAAGTGAAATTTACTATACCCTCTTTTTTTGTGCTTATGATGCTGAGGCTTATCTTGATTGGGAGATGACAGTAGAGCGAAAGTTTAATGCCAATCTTGTTCCTGAACGACATAGAGTTCGTCAAGCCACTAGTGAGTTTAAGGACTTTGCTATCATATGGTGGAATGAACTTGTTAAAACTAGAACTAATCCTCCACTTTGGGATCGATTAAAAGAAGCTATGCATGATCGATTTGTTCCTCCTTCTTTTCAGCGGGACCTTCACAAAAAATTGCAGCGTTTAGACCAAGATAACATATCTGTAGAGGAGTATTATCAAGATTTACAAAAGGGTATGTTGCATTGTGGGGTAGTAGAGGACATGGATGATAAAATAGCTCGTTTTTATGGGGGGTTGAGGTGTGAAATTCAGGACATTGTTAATTACAAGGAATATGATACTGTTAACAGATTGTTTCAGCTTGCTATGTTGGTAGAAAAAGAATTGCAGGGACAACAACAACATCAACAACGCACGAGGAGCAACTTCACGCCGCGTTCGACGTTGACACTATCTAAAACAGCACCATCTTTGACTTTTCGTGCAGCAACTACACCATCCAGTGGCGGCCAACGAACTACACCTGCTGCTCCAACTTCTCGTGTGCTGGAGGGCAGAAAGACGACATCATTCAAGCCTTCGTCATCCACTCCTTCTACGAGTCATACTTCTGACATTCAGTGTCACCGCTGCCAAGGACTTGGTCACATGATGAGAGATTGCCCGAGCAAAGGAGCATACATAGCACGCGACGATGGCATGTGTTGGTGGTTTTGATCCGACAAATCTCCTGACACTACTAAAGTGTTAGAGGAGTTTGAGGTTCGGTGTGGGCGGGCGGAGATTCAAGAAGGTGAAGTGTAAATGACACAGTAGACACGAAGATTTACGTGGTTCGGTCCGCCTAAGCATAATACCCTACTCCACGGGATGTGTTGGTGTTGTATTGGTTGTATGAGCTCAACGTCAGTTGAGAGTGTAAAGTCAGCCTGTCTCCGGAGAGTGTGTGGAGAGTGTTCTATGTATCGTCGGCCTGTCCTTTTATAGTACAAGGACAGGCCGTTACAAGTTAGCCTGGCCCGACATGTGGCCCTGGCGGTTACTGATATTGATACACATTCAACACGTTTAATTGCCCTTAATGACCGAGTTATGGGCTTTGACAGCACCGTTACTGGTAATTAAGGTCGTCCGATTGTGTGTCATTAATATGGTATTAATGACACTTAATCGGGTCTTCAAGTCCTTGATTCCCCTTTGAAGATCCGGACCGTTGTGGAGTCTTCCGGAGGTTGGAGGCTGAAGATCTGACGGTTGGACATGTGGCAGCTCCGGAGCATACTATGGGAAACAGATAGGTCCGGAGCTACCTAACATGTGCTAGTTCCGGAGCTTCCCTCGGTCTGGGGTTAGGTCCGGGGGTGCTATTTCGGTACATAGCCCGGAGCTTCCCCCTTGTGGGCGGTAGCTTCGGTTTGGTAGTACATGTGGCGACCCTGAGACTAACCATGTTGGAGAAGCGGGTCCGGGCCCTCATGGGATGGTCCTCGGACTTCTTCAACCACCTGGTCCGCGCCGGGGGAGAGCTCCCGTTTGAGAAGGAGCACGCCGGAAAAATGGTGTACTTCTCTTCGTACGCCATGGTGGGGTTGATCCCACCTTTTTCCTCCTTTTTCTTGATGCTGCTAGACTTTTATGGTCTGCAGTTGTACCACCTTGGCCCCCACTCCATTCTTCTTGTGTCTGTCTTCGTCCACTTATGTGAGATGTGGGTGGGCATCCCTCCCTGCATTGAACTCTTCTGGACCTTCTTCACTGTCCATACCACCGGTAGGAGCAATGAGTACCTTGGCTTCTACTACTTCGTGAAGCGCAAGAAGTTCCCATTCAAGTACCTCCGGTCGTTTCCCTCTGGGAAGTGGGATGATTGGAAGAAGGACTGGATAGTCATCCGGGTGGAGGAGCACGAGAAGCTGGAGCTGCCCGAAGGCCTCTCCAACATTGACACTAGAGTCTGGAGTGAAGCTCCGGTGCTGGTGGACGCCTTCAACCCTGCTCTGACCAGGATCCGCCAGTGCGTGGAGGGAGGATTAACCCCTCAGGCGGTGTTTTGCAACTTCCTGGTCAACAGGTGGGCACCGTTGAAGAGGAGAGAAAAACTCGCTTGGGCCCTCAACAGTGTGATGGACGACGACCGGGTCGAGACCGGGCTGAAGTCCAACATGGCGGGGGCAACCTTGGAGTTTCATCTCAAGAAGTTCCAGCACGACATCGACGTTGCGGGTGACGACTTGACTCCGCCATCAGCTTTTCTCCCTCTGAACGTGGAAGTAGAGTTCAGCAGGGAGCTCCGGCGGAAGATGCCTGTGCTTGACGACCTTGGTGTCGTCGAGAGAAGATCGACCTCCAGGGTGGTGATCCCTGGGGCTTCCGATGGTGGCTCCGACCCTGCCCCAAAGCCAAGATCGAAATCGTCGGCAAGGGTAAGGAGCCGGCGGACGAACCTTTGAGCCGGAAGAGGAAACTGCAGCATGCCGACAAAAGGTCCGTCAGGCCTGCAACCTCTGCATCAGCTCCTTCTCCCAGAAGGGGGAGGTCTTATACAACCGCGATGACTGTACCCGCAGCGGCGTCCTCCCGGGGTGCTAGCTCCGGGCATGCGACTCCAGCACCGGGGCCGGTTGAGGCCTCTAGGTCCGGAGGTTCTTCCCGATCGAGGGGGGCCTCGACTAGGGAAATGCCTATGGCTGCAACGAGTTCCGGGGAGCATTCCGGAGCTTCCACACCGGCGGCGGCTATGGTCAGCCCAGAATGCACGGGAAAGAGGTTCTGCGCAAGCTGGTGCGAAAGCCTCTCAAGGTAATTTTTAATCTTTACCTCATACAGTTTTTTTTGTAGTAACTGTTTTTTAAGTTTCTTCGTCCATCATTTGTAGCGTTCCCAAGAAGAAGAAGAGTGAGGCTCCACCCTCAGCCATAGCAGCTGAAGCTGTGAGGGCGGAAGCTTCTGCCCCTGTTCTGGTGCCGCCTCGAGTGGTGGCTGAAGCTGCGACAGCTCCGGCGCCAGCTGTCGTGGTCATGGACCTCTACTCATCCCCAGAGACTCCCGTGGTAGCGCCGGACCGCGGGAGAGAAGATGCGCCAGCGGCACCTGCCCCGGAGGTTGAAGCTCCGAGTCCTGGGGCAGAGATGATGGAAGCTCCAGCCATTGAGCCGGAGTAAGCAGTAATTCCGGCCCCAAAGCCGGAAATTGTCAAAGCTTCGGCGGTTGAGCTGGATGTAATTGAAGTCCCGGCGTGCGCGCCGGATGTTGAGGAAGTCCCGGCGGTTGGGCCGGCTACCTCTGAAGCACCAGCCGTAGAGCCGGTTGTTGTTGGAGCTCCGGCTGTAGGGCCGATTGATGTTGAAGATCTTCCGGCTCCCGAGCCGGTTGTTGCAGAGGCGTCGACGCTCGAACCCCCAGTAGAGGAGGTGCCTAGGCCGGAGCCAGAAGCAGCCCCTACTCCGGGAATGAAGACGCTAGAGGTTCCCGCGGCTGAGCCGGAGTGCCCAGAAGAGGTTGCTGGCCCCCTGCCTGAGGGGGCAAATGAAGACCTGGAGGCGGGGCCTTTGGAACCACTTCCGGAGGTCAGAACTTCATCAGCGGGACCATCCTCGATGGCGACTGAGTCCATCCCAGAGGACAGCCCTAGTGCCATAGAGGCTCAGGGGACCACTCTTGTGGAGTGGGACCCAATTTTTGTAACTGAAAACCCGCTGGAACCAGCGGAGGAGACCCCAGCAGGTCCGGAACCTATCCCGTTGTCATTGTCTATTGACAACACTTGCTCCAGTCTGCGTCAAGTTCAGCTGGCATTCTTCCACGACAGAAAGGCTCTTGAAGAGGAGCGCCAAACCCTTAGGCGGTGGCGTAACCGGCTCTACTTCGAGACCAAGCTGGCGCAGTCGAGGCTAGTATATGACAAAGAGTGGATTAAGCAGGAGAAGGTCTGCCTGGAATACTGGGGCAAATTATTGGATGACAGGGAGAGCATGACTCACGCCCTCGACGCTCAATCCCGGGCCATTTATGAGCAGGCCAAAGCAACTAATAGTGCGGCTGATGAACACCAAGAAAGGCTGGAAGCCATTAACACTACTCTCATCAAGCGCCGGGAGGCACTTGAGGAGAGGGAGAAAAGGCTCGAAGATGAAGAGCAGAAACTCCTAGAGCTGCGGGATGACGTCTTGAGGAGGGAGGAGGAGCTCACCGAAAAGGTGGCTCTGGCTGACAAGGGCCTCGAGGAGCGCGCCAAGAAATTGGAAGAGCGCTGCACTGAGGAGGAGGAGAAGGCCTGGGTGCGGGGACAGGAACTCTACGAGCAAGAGTGTGCCATCGCTGCTAGGGAGAAGAAAGTGAGGGGCAGGGAGAAGGACCTGGTTGACCGCCGGAACAAGATTTATCTCCGGGAGGAGGAGCTCGGAAAACTCGAGAAGCAGGTTGCTGAAAAGATTCAGCAAAATGCCAAAGAGGTCGAGCACCTTGCTCGAGAGAATTATGAACTGGCGGCGGCCAGAAGATCCTTGGAAGAATTGAAGGGCTTGAGGACTGCGGACTCCCTACAGGTTTGGGAGTTCCTGGGCAAGGCCAACGACGCGCTGACACCGATGGGCTTCAGTACCGTGCGTCCGGATGATCCGGAGCCGGACCTGGCGTTGCAAGCGCTGAGCTCGGCAGGTAGCAAACTCTCCAAGGTGGGTGACGTCATCGCGGACCAAATTGAGGTTGAGGGGCAATCCCTGGCGAAGAACGTCACAGAGTATGTGCTGACGTGCTACACCAGCAGGAATCCCCAATTCCCTCTGGACCCGGTGCTTGAAGGTCACGTCGAAGGAGAAGGTGAAGCCGCCCGAGCCAACGTGTCGGAGGTTGCTCAGAAGGTCGCCCAGTTCTTCCATAGGGTCTAGGACCATCTCTATAGCTCCCACTTGTATTCTCTCTTTTTCTTCCTCAATTTTGTAATCCTTGTCTCCAGATGAATGAAATCCCCAAATTTTTGTGAATTTCACTTTTTGTCTTCAACACTTTTGTCTTCACTTGGCCCCCTGGTAGATGTACACAATTTGATTGTGAACATGTACCAAGAGGATATTGTGTTTTGTTGAAGACTCATTTGCTTCGAACTTGTAGAGTGTAGGTCCGAAGTCTTCGATAGTGAAGGCCCCCTGAGGTTGCCGGAGCTTAGAAATCCCGGCATTGTCTATCGTCGGAGCTTAGTAGCTCCGGTAATAGTCCCTATCAACGCGTGGAGCATCGATAGTTAGTCCTCCAGGGTGTCGGAGCTTAGTAGTTCCGGCAGTGACCTTTACCAACGTGTAGTTTGTTGGTAGCATACTCAGTTTGCGGGGTCTTCTCACCATCATTTATTTTGCGTCGTCGGCTGGCCCCCATAGCTTTGTCGGAGCTTGGTTGCTCCGGTAATGCTCATTGTCAATGCTTAACATCGATTACAAGCCATCTAGGGGAGTCGGAGCTTTGTTAGCTCCGACTTTTCTCCATCAACGTGGATTCTTTATTTTTCCTGCACACTGAAGCCAAGAAAAATAGTAAAATTCGCTCCTTGCCTATAACTTCGTCGCGGCTTATGATTCCCAAGAAAGTTTTAGGTCAAACACAATTCTGAATACAACCGAATGTGTTGCCTTCTTTCTTCTAGATCCAATTGTACTTGGACCCGCCTTACTTCGACCTGCCGGGGTGTAGGTAGAGTGGCGTACTTAGGGTGCTTGACCAGGCTAAGTCGATAGCACACTCCGGCCCTAGATTGGCTTGGCGACATTCAGGCGAGTGGGCCATGAACAATGTTTGAATCCAAAAGAATTGACAATACAGCTCGAATTATACATGAACTGGTTGAACTAAAATTTCTTAAGAATTGCACAACTTTGTTATAGACAAGAAAGAGAAAAATAAAAAATGTTGAGCCTGTACAAAATAAATGCACGTGGAGTCTGTTTCACATGAAGATGTCTTTCATTATAGGTCCGGGGTACAGGGGAAATGAGTACACTCTTAGGGTACGGAACCAGGCTAAGGGTGTTTAATTTCTCGTTTGACCCAGGGTAGCTAGCCACACTTTTAGTCTTGAGACTGCGACAAGTGTTGCATGAACTTTGCGGACCTTCCAGGAAAGGTCCAGCTGTTCTCCCGGAGGAACTACTCGACTCTGTACAATGACTCTATAACATACACCTCAACTTAATACAGACTCACCTCCGTGATATTAAGTGTAGAACTTACGGAGGTGCTCAATGTTCCAAGGATTTGGGAGAGGTGTCCCATCCTCGGTAGCCAAGCGAACGCTTCCGGGACGGGATACTTTAATCACTCGGAAGGGTCCCTCCCAGCTGGGGGAGAGTTTGTTTAACCCTTCTCTGGATTGTATTCTCCGTAGCACCAGACCGCCTTCCTTGAGCTAACGGTTGTGTACATGCCGCTGATGATAGCGCCGAAGGGCTTGGCGGTATCGGGCATTCCGAACAGCTGCTTGGCACCTTCCCTCCTCAAGGAGGTCTAGGTCTTCACGCCGGAGCTGGTCCTGCGTGGCTTTGTCGAAGGTCCGGACCCGGAGTGACCCCAAGGTGATTTCCGGAGGAAGGATTGCTTCAGCTCCATACACCAGGAAGAAGGGTGTCTCTCCAGTTGACCGGTTTGAAGTTGTCCTGTTGGCCCATAAAGTGGGCGGAAGCTCTTCAAACTAGTTGGCTCCATGTTTTTTCAAGTGCTCATAGGTGCGCGTTTTAAGTCCTTTAAGGATTTCAGCATTTGCTCTCTCGGCTTGGCCATTGTTTGCCGGGTGAGCTACGGAGGCGTAGCAAACTTGAATGTCGAGGTCTTTGCAATATCCTTGAAATGCAGAGCTTGTGAATTGGGTCCCATTATCAGTGATGATTTTGTTTGGGACTCCATATCTGCACAATGGACTGCAAAAAGTTGATAGCAGATTGCTTGTTGATTGTCACAACTGGAGTTGCTTCCGGCCACTTGGTGAACTTGTCAATGGCAACGTACAGGAACTTGTAACCTCCGACGGCTCTTGGGAAAGGTCCCAAGATGTCCATCCCCCACACAGCGAAGGGCCATGTAGGAGGTATCATTTGTAGGGGCTGAGCCGGTGTGTGAATTTTCTTTGCATGAAATTGACATGCTTCGCATTTCTTCACCAGCACAGTTGCATCCTGGAGTGCTGTAGGCCAGTAGAAGCCATGCCGAAAGGCTTTACCAACCAGCGTGCGGGAAGACGCGTGGTTCCCACACTCGCCTCCATGGATTTTTGCGAGGAGCTCGCAGCCTTCTTCCCTTGTGATGCACCGCATTAGGATGCCATTGGCACCGCGCCGGTAGAGATCCCCTTCTACCAACGTGTATCTTTTAGCCAATCTGACTACCCGGTCAGCAGATTCATCATCGTCAGAAAGGATGTGGTCTTTCAAGTAGTTCCGGATCTCTGAGATCCATACATCGGAACTAACTTGAGCATTTGAGTCTTGCGTGCTGGGTCACTCGGAGCTTCCGGCAGCACCTACGACCCTTGATGGCTGCCATGGTAATAGGGCCATCGGGACCATCAGCTTCGGGATGCTGATCTCGCCCCCTTGGCTCAGTTTGGCAGGCTGAGCTGTGGGTTTTGACAACCTCCGGACAAAAGTTCCGTCAGGAGCCGGAGCTCCGGTTGACGCTTTCGTCGAGAGTTCGTCGGCTTCAGCGTTGTGGGCACGCTGGACATGGTGGAGATCTAGGACTTCGAAGTCCTTCTGAAGCCTCTAGATTTCAAGGAGGTAAGCAGCTAGCTGGAGATTGTTGCAGGGGCATTCACCCTTCACTTGCTTAATGATGAGCTGTGAATCTCCCTTGACCAGCAGTTGCTTGACACCGTATGACAGTGCCACCCTTAGTCCGTAAATGAGTGCTTCATATTCCACCATGTTGTTGGTCGCCTTGAAGTCAAGGTGTACCATGTATATTACCTTCTCTCCGGTTGGTGCGAGGAGAAGGATTCCAGCTCCGGCCCCCTGCTTTTGCATGGAGCCGTCGAAGTAGAGGGTCCAGTGAGGCTCGGTGAAGACCGGAGCCTTGTGTTCTGGCTTCTGCTCACTGGGCCCCCCAGGGTTTGATGGAGAGGGAGTCCATTACGCCATGAAGTCTGCCAATGCTTGACTCTTGATTGCTTGCCTTGAAATGAATTCGCGATCGAATTCGGCCAATTCTGCTGCCCACTTTGCAATATTCCCAGTTGAGTTGGGATTATGCAAGATTGCTCGAAGTGGGTAAGAAGTCACCACTGAGATTTTGTGAGCTTGGAAGTAATGGCGAAGCTTCCTGGAGGCAATAATAACAGCATAGAGCAGCTTATGCACCTCTAGGTATCGAGTCTTGGCATCATGCAATACTTCACTGATGAAATACACTGGGCGTTGAATGGTCCGGACCCTCCCGGAGGGGCCCGAAGCTTCCTCTTCATTGATCCGGATCCTCCCGGAGGGATCCAGATTTTCTTCGAGGACTTCCGGGTCCTTGCTGGAGGAACCCGAAGCTTCTTCAGAAGCGACCTGGACCCTCCCGGAGGGGTCTGGGTCTTCTGAAGTAACTTCTTGTGGATTCAAGTCTGGGAGCTGGGACCCAGACTCGCTTTCAGGAACCTCCAGACCCTCCCGAAGGGGTCTGGACTCCTGAGTATGGGATGGTTCTAGTCTCTCTGCAACCAGGACCATACTGACAACTTCATCAGTGGCTGAAAATTAAAGCAGCAAAGGCTCACCAGGGTTCGGAGCTACCAGAATTGGTAGGGTGGTGAGGAGCTGTTTTAGCTCTTGGAACGCCTTTTCTGCTTCCTCAGACCATTGGAATGGTCCGGACTTCCTCAATAACTTGAAGAAGGGGAGTGCCCGTTCCGCCAGTCTTGAAATGAACTAGCTGAGGGCTGCTAGACATCCAGTTAGCTTTTGGACATCTTTGATGCGGGCTGGTGGCCGCATGTATTCAATGGCCTTGATCTTCGCCGGATTAGCTTCTATGCCCCAGTGACTTACCAGGAAACCAAGAAGTTTTCCAGAGCTAACCCCGAAGACACACTTGTCTGAGTTTAGCTTTGTGCGGGTGACCCGCAGCTTATCGAAGACAGCCTGCAAGGTGTCAAGGAGTGACTCCTTGTTCTTGACCTTGACCACGATGTCATCGACATACACTTCCACTATGTCTCTAATGAGTTCTTCAAAGGTTTTGTACATAGCTCGTACAAAGGTTGAAGCTGCATTCTTGAGACCAAATGGCATGGCTGTATAACAGTACAATCCATCTACTATGATGAAAGAGGTATGCTCTTCATCTTCCCTAGACATTCTGATTTGATGATACCCAGAATATGCGTCTAGGAAACACAGTAATTCACACCCGGAGGTGGAATCCACTATCTGATCTATTCTAGGTAATGGGAATGGATCTTTTGGAAATGCCTTATTTAGTGTTGTGTAGTCGATACACATCCGAAGCTTCCCGTTGGCCTTGGGCATAACGACTGGGTTTGCCAGCCATTTTGGATGGAAGACTTCTCGGATGAATCCAGCTTCGAGCAACTTCTTCACTTCTTGTCGAATGAAGTTTTGTCGCTCTATGGATTGCTTCCAAGGCTTCTGATGCACAGGCCGGGCATCGGGGTAGATCTTCAGATTGTGCTCAATCACTTCCCTGGGGATCCCAGGCATTTGTGACGGTTGCCAGGCAAACACGTCGACATTAGCCCGGAGGAAAGCGATGAGCGCGAGTTCCTATTTGTCGTTCAATCCCCCCGATATACGGGTGGTGTGAGTGGCATCTGAACCGATTTGGACGACTTTGACGGGAATGTCGGTGTCACCGCTTGGCTACACACGAGGTGCAGAAGTCGAGCCTCGCTGATGAATGCTCGGGGGTTTTGGAGTTTGCTCCTGCCTGGAGTCCTCCTCTTGCGCCGTAGTAAGCGCATGGAGTTCTTCCAGAGCAGTTACTCTGGCAGTACGATCTCCGCGGATCCGAAGAACGCCTACTGGTGTTGGCATCTTTAACACCAGGTAACCATAATTGAGCAGCTGCCATGAATTTGTACAAGGCATGCCTACCCAAGATGGCATTAAAGGGTAAGTTGATCTGAGCAACGTCAAAGACCAACTTCTCAGTGCGATACTTCTCCCGGGTCTTGAAGGTAACGGGGAGGGTAATAGCTCCGAGTGGGGTAATGGCTCCCGGACCTACTCCGGAGAAAGGTCGGGAGGGGTGGAGATCCGAAGGTCGGAGCTGAAGCTTGGTAAAAGCTTCGAAGCTTATGAGGTTGAGCCCCGAACCTCCGTCTACCATGACATGGTGGAGCTGGATGTTATTGATGGTAGGAGATACCATCAAAGGTAGCTGACCTGCTCCAACCATGCTTCGAGGGCAGTCCGAAGCATCAAAAGTGATGGCTGTGTCCATCCACTTCCGATGAGGCTCCACCCTGGCTGTAGGAGCTACAGCAGCCATGTCCCGACGCATAGTCTTGATGATGCGGCGGGAGGTGATGTCCCATGATCCACCAAAAATGGTGTTCATGGTCTTCCGACGCTCGTTGTCAGAGACGTCGGAATCGTCGTCGACGGAGGTGTAGACAGCCTTCAGGACCTTTTTGGGATCCTGGAAACCTAACTCCTCTTCAGCTGAAGCTTCATCAACTTTTTGTTTTCCTTCCCTCTGTCGGAAAGGAGCTTCTTCCCGGCGCTTGTTGTAGCGCTCGGCAAGGTTTTGGACCTCCTGGCAGTCTTCCAAACTGTAGCTGTCCGTTTTGTGAATTGGACACCACACCTTGGGTTTGCTACCGTCTTCAGAAGACGGTCGAGGTTGCTTCTCGGGGCGTGGCCCCCGGCCACCCGGAGCTGCAGCAGCTGCAGCATTGGATGCACCGGCCGACGGCTTCTTCTTGCCGTTGGTCTTTTTCTTCTTCTTTCCACCCCCGGAGGTAGCGGCTTCTCCTTTGGAGGATTTCTTGTGATCCTCCGGAGTTGGTTTGGAGTGCATTTCACGGCCCTCCGCAGCTCTGGCACATTTGTCAGCCAAGCTGAAGAGTTCCGTGACACTGGTAATCTCCTTGATCGCCAGTTTCTCCAGCATCTTCTTATCCCGCACTCCCTGTCTAAATGCCACGATGACAGAGGCGCTAGAGATAGAAGGGATAGTGTTTCGTACCTGAGAGAATCTCTGGATGAATGATCGCAGGGATTCTCCTCCTTTTTGCACAACTGCAAAAAGGTCCAGTTCGGTGCCTGGTCGGGTGTAAGAACTCCCGAAGTTGGCGGTGAACTGCCGGCACAACTCCTCCCAACTGCTGATGGAGTTGGGTGGAAGGCTCATAAACCAGGACCTGGCGGTCCCAGTTAAAGCCACTGGGAAATAATTGGTCATTACGGCCTCATTTCCTCTGGCTGCCAAGATAGTAGTGGAGTAAATCTGAAGAAATTCGATAGGATTAACGGTCCCGTCAAACTTCTCCGGCAGGTGAGGCCGGAACTTCTGTGGCCACCTGACCATACGCACATGCATGGCCAGGGCTGAACAGCCTCCTCCTACTCCTTCAGGAGCAGGAATGTCTTGAGCTTCTCGTCTTTCACGAGCACGCTCAATATGGACTCGGCCGTCTTGTTGGCGATATCGGCGATCAAGCTCCACCCGGAGGTCATGAGTTGAAAGCCTTGATACCGTGTGAGTGCGTCGTGCCCCGGAGGGCAACGACGTCACCTGCTGTGATGAAGCACGTCTCCTGTTGTTGGAAACGTGCGGACCAAGTCTGCCAGACAAGGTCCGTCGCTGCGACGGGGCCCGTCCTGAAGGAGGAGGACCCTGGTTGCTGATGCGGTCAGCTGCTGCTGCAACCAAATGTTCCACATCGGCCCTCCACTGCTCCAGTGCATCCCAAGATGCATTCGGAGGTGTTGGGCGTTGGAGAAGAGCACGTGCTGCATGAAGCGCGTGTTCCGGGTTGTCAAGATTCGCCGACGCAGTGATTGACGCCGGTGCACCATCGCGTTGTCCAGCTTGATTTGCTGGTGGAGGCGGTGGTGGTGGAAGTGTGACTCGTGCTGGAACCGTGGTTCCTGCTAGTGGCTGCATATTGGAGGGGTTACCCCCAACAGCTTGAACAGCGGGATGACCATTGGATGATCCAGCGGCTGAGTTAACCATTCTTGAAATCTCGGGCGCCCCCTACCTAGCGCGCCAACTATCGGTGGTTTTGATCCGGCAGATCTCCCAACACTACTAATGTGTTAGAGGAGTTTGAGGTTCGGTGTGGGCGCGCGGAGATTGATATGCCCACACCGACCATACCATCAAGTATACCGATTACATCAAGCAAGATGGAACAATCATCAAGTCAAGCTGCACCAGCTCATGTTGTCGATGGACCAATTACTCGTAGCCGAGCTAAACAGCTACAACAAGAGGTGCACGCGCTACTTTGTGAAATTCCATTTATTAATGAGAATTATATACTTCCTAAATCGTACATGTTTCTATTACTCAGGTTCACCAAGGAGGATGACAAGGACACGCCAAGACTGAACCAGAGAGGAGAACTACGTCGAACCAGTTCGGCCTGGCAGAACTGTCATGAAGAAACAGTCATATCTCTTGATTCATAGAAGCTGTGAAGGTCCATGAGTACCTGTTGGAAAGGTGTTGAATTCAACTTTCAAATGCCACTAAGTGCCGAGTGCTTTAGAGGTTCCAGCTTGGCAGCCGAGTGCTTTTGGTGCAGACTGTTCAGAAGATCAACAGTCAGCCTGATATCCAAGTTTCCGTGAGAAACTGTATCACTCTACAATATTTCGTGAAGCATGCTACACATTGTGTGAAAGGTTATCAAATTATCTTTCCAACGCATCTGGTCCCATGTCTTTTGGATGTCTCTAGGTGGAGTTATGATTAAAACACTGAAGACCACCCAGAAGGCCAGAAGACATGCGGGAAATTGATGACCACTGCATGAATGATCAAGCCAGTTGGCCTTCCACCTTCCCACGTGGATTTTTCAGTTCACACCTATTCTTAGACTAGTTGTTGGTATAAATATCCCTCTTTTGTAAGCCAAGGGCAACTCTTTGATGAATTAAGATTATTCCAGTGAAATTTGCAGCCGAGCTGCTTGAGTGTCTTACTCAACCCTTGTTCTTCCTTGTTCTTCTTGAACTTGTGGGGAGATCTCTCTGAGATCCACTAATTCGTGCTCTGCGGGTTCCAGTACGGCTGCCCCGTCTTGTGTGGATTAGCTCCGGTTGTGGTTCTGCGGTCGTTCGGAGATCGAGTCGAAGTCTTCGCGGTTTCGGTGTCTCTCTCCCCGTCGCTTGGTCGCATCCAACCTTGGTCAGGTATAAAGCTAGTTATCCGCGCTGTTTCTACAGCAAGTTATCTTTTTCTTGAACCTCCTGTCGTGAAGATCGGGCCACCCTTCACCGAACCAAATTCGGTGTATATCATGTGGTAATCAGAGCTATCGTTGTCACGGTAGGTTCATTTTTTTTATCACCCACCCTCCCACCCTTTTTCAATCCGTTACAGTTTTCACCATCCACATATTCATTCCAGTGTTTATCTTTTACATATATTTGTTTGTCCTATAGTCCAAAGCCTAAAAAAAATATACCTATAGCCCTTTGACGGTACTGTTATCTTGTGTTTGTTTTCTTCCAGTTGCTCGTCACCACCGGTTACCTATATCTTTTGTAATCAGCACCCCTGTTAGTGTTATAAAAAAAAAGAATACAGTAAAAAAAAAAGAGAGCACAAGTGAAAAGATTGTGAAGAATTTTGTGTTACGGTTGGGTGTTGAAATTTTCAGTTTTCAAATCCAAGTTGGTGGTAATCTTGATAGCAGCAAAAAAAAAATTATCTTTGAGCACATCATTTTTTCACTTGATTGGCAGTACCGTAGCCTGCCTTGTTCAGCCACCTATAGCTCCACTAAAAACATAAACCGGGACTTTCGATTTGTACTCCTTACGGCCTCTTTACCACCTCCGTTGAAGCTGTCACACCAGCACCATCACAGTTCTTGAGATCAGGCAAGAACTTGGGTAAGTAAGAGGTGAGATCGAGTGTGTCCACATATATATTTTTTCTTGCTGCTCCTAACATGGCAGGCTCAGATTCAAGTGTTCATGGTGGACACCATGGTGATAGGGAACCCCCTGTCTCACGGGATGAGATGCGTCGCATGGCTGATTCACTAATGGGGGCCATGGGCAGGCTCCTCGATGAGCGTCTTCCCGCGGCTGGAGGACGTCGAGCATGTCGTGATCAAGAGGACCGTCATCGAGAGGAGTCCGGCGATGAGAATTCTGGTTTCAGCCATGAATTCAATCGCTTCGGACATGGCCCTGACGGATCTGGTGGTGGTCGCCATGCTGATTTTAATAATTACCATGGAGGGCGTCGCGCACATAGGCGCAATGCTGATGGTCGCCGCGTGCATTTTGAAGACGATGAGTTTGAAGATCAAGATCATGAAGAAGGATCTCATGATGATGAAAATCCTTTCGGTCGACGTGGCAGGTTTGTTCGGCGTCATCATCGCCGGCCTGCTGATTTTGATGAAAGGGAATACCATCGTGGTCGACGTCCTCATGACAACCCAGATAACATCGCTCGTGTCAAATTGAGTATTCCAAAGTTTACTGGAAAGGAGAATCCTGATGAATTTCTTGAATGGGTTGAGCAGTGTGATCAAATATTCCGAGTACATAATCTTTCGGCTCAGCGCCGTGTGAATCTTGCTTCGGTGGAATTCTCTGGATACGCTCTCACTTGGTGGAACCAAGTGCAGGAGAATCAACGTGATTTGGGACGTGGATATATCAATACATGGGAGGAGATGAAGCAAGTGATGAGAAGGCGATTCGTGCCATCTAGCTATCAGCGTGATCTCAGGAACCGGTTGCAAATGTTAAAGCAAGGGAAGAGATCAGTTGATGAGTATTTCAAGGAGATGGAGCTGCTGTTGGTGCGGGCAGGAATAAGAGAAGATGCAGAGTCAACAATGGCAAGATTTCTAGGAGGTCTTAATGAAGAAATTTCTGGTTTGGTGGAGATGTTTCCATATCGTACATTGCAGGATCTTGTTGATCAAGCTATGCAAACAGAGAAAAAGATTCAGCAAGAGTCACGTGGAAAATCTTATGGAAGTTATTCTATTTCTGCCCCATGGCCCAAACAGCAGTCAAGTACTTCCTATGGTGGTGGACGATCTCAAGGGGCTGCAGCCAGGTCTTCTCAATCATTTGTTCCATCGAAGATGGCAGCCTCCACCGCGTCATCACCAACAACTCAGCAGCGACCCGCTGCAAGTTCAGCAGCCCACAGCAATGCCTCGGGAGCTACATCTTCTTCTCGAAGCAGAGAAATTGTATGCCATAAATGCCACGGCCGTGGGCACATTGCTGCCCAATGCCCAAGCAAGAGGACCATGTTGTTGAATGAGAAAGGTGAATGGGAATCCGAGAGTGATCCGGAGGATGCTGGACAGATATGTGATGAAGAAATTGAGGAGGAAGGGAATGAGATCCAGCCTGAAGAAGGAGAACATAATTGCTTTATTTCTCTACGAGTGCTTAGTGTAACAGCAGAAAAGGAAGACAACGGGCAGCGACATAATTTGTTCCATACCCGTGGAATAATCAAAGATAAGGTGTGTCGCATCATCGTTGATAATGGTAGCTGCAACAATATTGCTAGCCAAGAATTGGTGGACAGATTGGGACTGAAACCACGGCGTCATCCTAGTCCATACAAGATGCAGTGGCTTAATGATTGTGGTGCGCTACGTGTCAGTCATACTGTGACTGTACCATTCTCTGTTGGTAAATATAATGATCATGTGGAGTGCGACGTGGTGCCTATGCAAGCCTGCCAGCTTCTGCTCGGTCGACCATGGCTATATGATCGTGATGTCCAGATTTTTGGAAGGACCAACAAGCTGTCTTTTGTGTACAAAGGAGAGCGAATTTCCTTGCTTCCTTTGACACCGGAAGAAATTTTGAAGGATGATATCAGGAAGAAACAGCGCGAGAGCGAGCACCACTTGCGAGTGAGCCACAAAAATAGTAAGGAAGAGTGTCCACAGCCAAATCAAACCCCACAGCTGCAAGGAACCCAGAAACTGGGAAAAGAGGGTTTAGTAATGATGGCTAGGAAGGGGGATATCAAAGCATTGAGTGAACCCAATGCCATGTTCTTTGTACTTATGTACAAGGACACTTTTCTTTCTACTAATGCCTTACCCTCTACCCTGCCGAGTACTCTTTTGAATGTTTTGCAGGAATATGAAGATGTCTTTCCGGACGAAGTACCACCAGGACTGCCACCTAAGAGAGGGATCGAGCATCAAATTGACTTGGTTCCTGGTGCGTCACTTCCGAACAGGGCTGCATACCGCACCAACCCAGAGGAGACAAAAGAAATTCAGCGACAAGTGGAGGAATTGATGAAAAAAGGGTATGTACAGGAAAGTCTTTCCCCTTGTGCTGTCCCTGTTCTTTTAGTGCCTAAGAAAGATGGGTCTTGGAGACTATGTGTGGATTGTCGTGCAATTAACAACATCACAGTAAGATATAGGCATCCCATTCCTCGCTTAGATGACATGCTTGATGAACTTAGTGGTGCTAAATTTTTCACTAAAATTGACTTAAGAAGTGGCTATCATCAGATTCGTATGAAAGAAGGAGATGAGTGGAAAACAGCCTTCAAAACAAAATTTGGATTGTATGAATGGTTAGTGATGCCCTTCGGTTTAACCAATGCACCTAGTACATTTATGCGATTAATGAATCATGTGCTTAGAACTTTCATTGGTAAATTTGTTGTGGTTTATTTTGATGACATCCTAATCTACAGCAAGACACTTGAAGAACATGTTGCACATATCCAGAGCGTACTTGTTGTCCTGCGTAAACAAAAATTGTACGCTAACCTTGAGAAGTGCACCTTCTGCACCGACAAGGTAGTTTTCCTTGGTTTTGTTGTTTCAGGACAAGGCGTGGAGGTGGATGTTGAGAAAGTCAAGGCTATACACGAATGGAGGCCCCCACAGAACGTGAGCCAAGTGAGAAGCTTCCTTGGACTTGTTGGTTTCTACCGGCGCTTCGTGAAAGATTTCAGCACGATCGCTGCTCCAATCAATGAGCTGTCCAAGAAAGACATACCATTCAAATGGGGAGAAGCACAACAAAATGCTTTTGAAGAATTAAAGAGGAAGCTCACAACATCCCCAGTCCTTGCACTTCCTGATTTCAACAAGACATTTGAAATTGAATGTGATGCAAGTGGAGTTGGGATTGGAGGCGTGCTGATGCAAGAAAAGAGACCAATTGCATTCTTCAGTGAAAAGCTAAGTGGCCCGACTTTGAATTATTCAGTTTATGATAAAGAATTATATGCTCTCGTTCGGAGTTTGGAAACTTGGCAACACTACCTTTATTCTAAAGAATTTATAATACATTCAGACCATGAATCATTGAAACATATTAAGGGACAATTAAAACTGAATAAACGACATGCTAAGTGGAGTGAATTTATTGAGTCCTTCCCTTATATTGTCAAATATAAGAAAGGTCAAGACAATATTGTAGCTGATGCTTTATCTCGACGTCATGCTTTGCTCACACAACTTGATGCTAAAATTCTTGGATTGGAAAGTATAAAGGAATTATATGCCACTGATTCGTACTTTGCTGAACCATATGCCAAGTGCCGTATTGGAAAAGGATGGGAAAAGTATCATGTGCATGATGGATTTTTATTTCGCACTAACAAACTTTGTATTCCAGATTGCTCTGTTCGACTTTTACTCGTGCAGGAAGCTCATGCAGGTGGACTTATGGGCCATTTTGGAGCCAAGAAGACGGAGCAAGTGCTGGCCGACCATTTCTTTTGGCCAAAAATGCGACGAGATGTAGAGAGACATGTTCTTCGCTGCGAAAACTGTCACAAAGCTAAGTCTCGTCTGAACCCTCATGGTTTATATACTCCCCTTCCTATTCCTAATGCACCTTGGGAGGATATTTCAATGGATTTTGTTCTTGGGTTACCACGAACCAAAGGGGGAAGGGATTCAATTTTTGTTGTGGTTGATCGTTTCAGCAAAATGGCACATTTTATTCCTTGCCACAAGAGCGACGATGCTTCCCGTATTGCTGAATTATTTTTCAGGGAAATCGTGCGACTACATGGAATGCCACGTACCATTGTGTCGGATCGTGACACCAAGTTCTTGAGCTACTTTTGGAAGACATTGTGGGGCAAACTTGGGACAAAACTGTTGTTCTCCACAACATGTCATCCGCAAACGGACGGCCAAACTGAAGTTGTGAATCGAACACTATCAATGTTGCTCCGAGCTGTCCTTAAGAAGAATCTGAAACTATGGGAAGAAAGCTTGCCACACGTTGAGTTTGCATACAATAGGGCAGTACACTCAACCACTAAATTTTGTCCATTTGAAATTGTATATGGATTCACACCCACTGCTCCCATAGATCTTTTGTCTCTACCCATGCAGGAACGTGTGAACTTTGATGCAAGCAAGCGAGCTGAATTTGTCAAGAACATTCATGATAGGGCTCGGGCCAATATTGAAAAGATGACCAAGAAGTATGAGAAGCACGCTAACAAGGGTCGCAGGAAGGTGTTGTTCGAACCAGGGGACTTGGTTTGGGTGCACCTTCGAAAGGATCGTTTTCCAGAGCTGCGCAAGAAAAAGTTGCAACCCCGGGCTGACGGACCATTCAAAGTTCTGCGCAAGATCAATGACAACGCTTATGAAATTGATCTGCCAAGTACTTATGGTGTAAGTACCAGTTTCAATGTGTCCGACCTCTCTCCATTCTTTGGATTGGAAGAGTCGAGGACGACTCTTTTTCAAGGGGGGGAGGATGATATGCCCACACCGACCATACCATCAAGTATACCGATTACATCAAGCAAGATGGAACAATCATCAAGTCAAGCTGCACCAGCTCATGTTGTCGATGGACCAATTACTCGTAGCCGAGCTAAACAGCTACAACAAGAGGTGCACGCGCTACTTTGTGAAATTCCATTTATTAATGAGAATTATATACTTCCTAAATCGTACATGTTTCTATTACTCAGGTTCACCAAGGAGGATGACAAGGACACGCCAAGACTGAACCAGAGAGGAGAACTACGTCGAACCAGTTCGGCCTGGCAGAACTGTCATGAAGAAACAGTCATATCTCTTGATTCATAGAAGCTGTGAAGGTCCATGAGTACCTGTTGGAAAGGTGTTGAATTCAACTTTCAAATGCCACTAAGTGCCGAGTGCTTTAGAGGTTCCAGCTTGGCAGCCGAGTGCTTTTGGTGCAGACTGTTCAGAAGATCAACAGTCAGCCTGATATCCAAGTTTCCGTGAGAAACTGTATCACTCTACAATATTTCGTGAAGCATGCTACACATTGTGTGAAAGGTTATCAAATTATCTTTCCAACGCATCTGGTCCCATGTCTTTTGGATGTCTCTAGGTGGAGTTATGATTAAAACACTGAAGACCACCCAGAAGGCCAGAAGACATGCGGGAAATTGATGACCACTGCATGAATAATCAAGCCAGTTGGCCTTCCACCTTCCCACGTGGATTTTTCAGTTCACACCTATTCTTAGACTAGTTGTTGGTATAAATATCCCTCTTTTGTAAGCCAAGGGCAACTCTTTGATGAATTAAGATTATTCCAGTGAAATTTGCAGCCGAGCTGCTTGAGTGTCTTACTCAACCCTTGTTCTTCCTTGTTCTTCTTGAACTTGTGGGGAGATCTCTCTGAGATCCACTAATTCGTGCTCTGCGGGTTCCAGTACGGCTGCCCCGTCTTGTGTGGATTAGCTCCGGTTGTGGTTCTGCGGTCGTTCGGAGATCGAGTCGAAGTCTTCGCGGTTTCGGTGTCTCTCTCCCCGTCGCTTGGTCGCATCCAACCTTGGTCAGGTATAAAGCTAGTTATCCGCGCTGTTTCTACAGCAAGTTATCTTTTTCTTGAACCTCCTGTCGTGAAGATCGGGCCACCCTTCACCGAACCAAATTCGGTGTATATCAGAGATTCAAGAAGGTGAAGTGTAAATGACACAGTAGACACAAAGATTTACGTGGTTCGGGCCGCCTGAGCGTAATACCCTACTCCACGGGATGTGTTGGTGTTGTATTGGTTGTATGAGCTCAACGTCAGCTGAGAGTGTAAAGTCAGCCTGTCTCCGGAGAGTGTGTGGAGAGTGTTCTATGTATCGTCAGCCTGTCCTTTTATAGTACAAGGGCAGGCCGTTACAAGTTAGCCTGGCCCGACATGTGGCCCTGGCGGTTACTGATATTGATACACATTCAACACGTTTAATTGCCCTTAATGACCGAGTTATGGGCTTTGACAGCACCGTTACTTGTAATTAAGGTCGTCCGATCGTGTGTCATTAATATGGTATTAATGACACTTAATCGGGTCTTGAAGTCCTTGATTCCCATTTGAAGATCCGGACCGTTGTGGAGTCTTCCGGAGGTTGGAGGCTGAAGATTTGACGGTTGGACACGTGGCAGCTCCGGAGCATACTGTGGGAAACAGATAGGTCCGGAGCTACCTGACACGTGTCATTTCTGGAGCTTCCCTCGGTCTGGGGTTAGGTCCGGGGGTGCTATTTCGGTACATAGCCCGGAGCTTCCCCCTTGTGGGCGGTAGCTCCGGTTTCATAGTACACGTCGCGACCATGGACTAACCATGTTGGAGAAGCGGGTCCGGTTATGTCTGACATGTGGGCCTCCGAAGGTCTTCAAATCAAGTAGATGACTTTCCCTTGAGATCTTTGCAATCCCAAGGAGTATATGGTATCCAGGGTACTGACAGCGGGTATGATAGTACTTCAGATGTTGAAGATGAATATTCTCTTGCTACTAACGTTGCAGATCCAAATGACGAACACATCGATGAAGAGGTACTTGGTACAGCGGCGACGGAGAACTATAGAAGCATCATTGTGCATTGTGCCTTGAGCTACAAAGTGGAGGCCGACGACAAGATATAATGACATAACCTCTTCCACATGTTTCTTGTTGTGAAGGACTGCTGTATACACAATATAATTGATGGAGGTAGCTGCAATAATTTGGTGAACATGGATGTCGTCAAGAAACTTGGTTTGACAACTAGAGCACACCCTCATCCATACCAATGGTTCAACAACAGCGGTAAGGTTCAGGTAACACAAACAGCGAGAATATATTTTTCAATTTGTTCTTACAATGATTTTGCTGATTTTGATGTCGTGCCTATAGATGCTTGTTCTCTTTTATTTGGTCGTCCTTGGGAATTTGATACAGATGCTATTCATCATGGTAGAACTAATAAATATACTCTCATGCATAAAGGAAAGAAAATCACTTTGCTCCCCATGACTCCTGCTGAAATTGTGCATTTTGAGAAGAGAAATTCGTGATGGCAAAGCAACAAAACTAGAATCTAAAAAATAGCAAGTCATTAAGTTAGAATCACCTTCATTGCTCACAACTAAATCTGACATTGCTGATTTATTCGATGCTAAGGGCATGTGCTATGATTTAGTATGCAAAGAAGCTATGTTTTTCACTTCATGAATTGCCTATTGCATTGGCCCCTGCGGTTGCTAACCTTTTGCAGAAGTTTGAGGATGCGTTTCCTCCGAGATACCCCCTGGTTTACCACCCATGAGAGGCATTGAACCCAAGATCGATTTGATTCGAGGAGCAAGTTTGCCAAAATCGTGCGGCGTACAGGGCAAATCCACAAGAAACTCAGGAAATTCAGCGACAAGTCCAAGATCTTTTGGACCGCGGGTACATTCGTGAAAGCCTTAGCCCATGCCCTGTTCCCGTTCTTTTGGTTCCTAAGAAAGATGGTAGTTGGCGCATGTGCGTTGATTGTTGAGCGATTAATAACATCACCATTTAATATTGGTATCCTATTCCTCGCTTAGATGACATGCTTGATGAATTGAGTGGTTCTATCATCTTCACAAAAATTGACTTGCGTAGTGGTTACCACCAAATTATAATGGCACTAGGAGATGAATGGAAAACTGCATTTAAAACCAAGTTTGGACTTTATGAGTGGTTAGTCATGCCTTTTGGTTTAACTAATGCACCTAACACCTTTATGCAATTAATGAACGAGGTTTTACGTGCTTTCATTGGAAAATTTGTGGTGGTTTACTTCGATGATATCCTCGTTTACAACAAGTCATATGACGAACATCTTGATCATTTACGTGCTGTTTTTACTGTTTTGAGAGATGCACACTTGTTTGGTAACCTCGAAAAGTGTGTCTTTTGCACCAATCGAGTCTTGTTTCTTGTCTATGCCATTTCCTCGCAGGAAATTGAGATAGATGAGGCAAAAATTGAAGCAATCACTAGCTGGCAAGCCCCAACAACCGTCACACAGATTTGTAGTTTTCTTGGTCTTGCAGGTTTTTATCGCCGCTTTGTGTGGGATTTCAGCACCATTGCAGCACCTCTACATGATCTAACGAAGAAGGGAATGCCATTTCGATGGGGCAAACAGCAGCAAAAAGCTTTTGATGCTCTCAAATCAAAGCTTACACAAGCACCATTGCTACAACTTCCTGATTTTGACAAGACCTTTGAGGTAGAATGCAATGCAAGCATCATTGGTATTCGAGGCGTTCTCATACAAGGAGGTAAACCCATTGATTTTTTAATATAAAATTCCATGGTCTTTCTCTGAATTATTTTACTTATGATAAGGAATTTTATGCCTTAGTGTGAGTATTACATACTTGGCAACATTATCTTTGGTCTAAGGAGTTTTTCATACATTCCGATCATGAATCGTTGAAGTATCTTAATTATCAAACAAATCTGAATAAACGACATGCTAAATAGATTGAGTTCATAGAGTTGTTTCCATACATCATTAAGCATAAGAAAGGGAAGGAAAATGTCATTGCCGATGCATTATCTAGATGTTATACTATGCTGCCCCAAGTTGATCATAAAATCTTTGGTTTGGAAATAATAAAAGCATTATATCCTATTGATTTGGACTCCAAATATGCTTTTGAAAATTGTAGAGAAGGAAGAACTTAGAATAAATATATGCTGCGAGAGGGTCTCCTCTATCGTGCTAACAAGCTATGCATTTCAGCTAGCTCCGTTCGTCTACTAATTTTGCAGGAAGCACATGGAGGAGGTTTGATGGGAAATTTTGGAGTGAATAAAAATGAGGATGTGTTTTCCACACACTTCTTTTGGACGAATATGAGGCATGATGTCGAGCGCTACATGTCACGATGCACTTCTTGCAATAAAGCTAAGTCTCGCTTTAACCCATATGTTCTTTATATGCCTGTTCCTGTTCCTAGTGTACCTTGGAAGGATATTTCTACGGACTTTGTTTTGGGATTACCTAGGACTAAGAGGGAGAGGGATAGTATTTTTGTAGTTGTTGATTGTTTCTCCAAAATGCACACTTTATACCTAGTCATAAGAATGATAATGCCTCACACATTACTAATTTGTTTATGACGGAAATTGTTCGTTTACATGGTGTGCCAAATACCATTGTTTCTGATCGTGATGCAAAAATTTTAAGGAATTTTTGGAGAACTTTATGGTATAAATTGGGAACCAAGTTGTTGTTTTCAACCACATGTCACTCACAAATGGATGGAAAAACCGAGGTAGTTAATCGTACTTTATCCACTATGTTGCAGGTTGTCTTGAAAACAAATATAAAGTTGTGGGAGGAGTATTTACCACATATATAATTTGCTTACAACAGATCCGTTCACTTCACAACGAAGGTAAGTCCATTCCAGGTAGTGTATGGTTTCAATCCCCGTGCTCCTATGATTTACTACCTTTGCCTCCTTCTGAAACTATAAATTTGGATGCTACACAACGATCTGAATTCATTCTTAAGATACATGAAACTATAAAGAAAAATATTGAAAAGATGAATGAGAAGTATAGGATTGCAGGTAGTAAAGGTAGAAAAGAAGTAAAACTTGAATCGGGTAATTTGGTGTGGTTATATTTGAGAAAAGAGCGATTCCCCGACTTGAGAAAATCTAAACTTATGCCACGAGCTGCTGGTTTTTTTAAGATAGTTGAAAAGATTAATGATAATGTATATAAGTTTAAGTTGCCTCCCGATTTTGGGGTTAGTCCCACATTTAACATTTTAGATTTGCGATCGTACTTGGGAAAAGAAGATGATCTTTAGTCGAGGACGATTCCAATTTAAGAAGGGCGATAATGAAGACATCACAACAGCGGAGAAGCACATTGAACTGCAAGGGCCAATCACAAAAGCACGAGCACGGTTAATACATCAGCAGGTGAACTCGCGCCTAAGTTCCGTTGCATGTGAGTCTGAGAATAGATTGCTATGTGATGATTTAATTGTTATTAGGAACAATGGAGAAGATCAAAAAGTGAAGGGAAGGGGCCTTGGGAACGTGGAGAACTAGCTGGGACGTCCACAAGTTGACGGAATCAGTTTACAACTCGGACTCGAGTTCAACTCGAAGTTTAGGAGCAGTACACCTCAAAACGGACGCCCAAGTAGCATACGAACTATGTTTTCAATGTTCTACATATGCACAGAAAGAGGAGAACATAAACTTTCCAATGGCTCTGATCCAATCCCCAAACTCTTTCGGAGTCATAGGTAATAGTCAAAACAAGTCGAATCTTGATTCCTGTCTGGTGCTGCGCCACCGAATCGGGCCTTTGGGCCTTTTACCCCGTATGAGCTCATTACGGACGCGTATAAGAGTATTTTGGCAGAACCCTAGCCTTTAAATACTGCAGACGTCGGTCATATTCGGTGGGTCTAGCTTAGATTAATAATATTGCCATTCTACGGTTTGTGAGACCCCAACTTCGTGATTTCAGATCCTGTCTTCTACATTCTTGCTTGTGTTCTCGGTTGCACTTGCAGGGATTAACCTTCTTGGCGAGGTCAAGCGTGTGCAGCATGGTTGATAACCAAAGGAGTGGTGGTATAGTGATTGCAGGGGTATTCAAGTTGCTCGAGTGTCGTGGATCATCGACGTCGAGTTCTGCACCTCAATTGACTTATCTATTACCTTTCAGAAGATCGGGCCTAAACTACTCATCAATAGCCCACGTCGGACAAGTTTGACCCATGTTTGGACAACTCCGACAGACTGTCAACGGAATCTGTATGGCTATACAACATAGGGATTGGTATCAGTCACACATTTAGGAAAGAAAGTAGAAAGGTTCAGTGATTTGAACCTTCCTGACCTTTTGGATTGCTATTGAATAGGCAACATGAATGGGTTGAGTATTTTCATAGATATACCCTTTTTCATAGGCAGAGAAAAGCATATCAGACTTATCACTAGATCACGCTGGAATACTTACTCCAATGCAAAATTATGCTTCGCGCCTCTATACTCATAATCAAATTTGTATTTTGCATGTAAATTTAATTAGTCTTTGGATACTAATCGCGAGAATGTATATTCTTCCTCAATATGCTATTGAAAACTCTTAGCCGGCAATTAACTGACGTTTTCTCCTTTCTTTTCAGCTAGCTAGTTGAGCTTTCCTTTCATAGGCGGGAACACTTATTTATTTCTCTTAGTTATTCCCTAGATGATGAGTGAGCACCTTAACTACTACTACTTGATTTTCTATTCTTGGAATACTGTATTAAGTAGAAGTTAGTGGGTTCAGTTCCTAGATGAGATGCCAAACTTCTTACTTCAATTAAATTACTTCATTTTTTAGTTTTTTCTTCGATGTTCGCCCACCTCGATTCGTTAGAACATCTTCCATTGAGTCTCTGCACCTATCCTTTTCCTTTGGGTTCTAGTTTGAGAACCACTTGTTTTTCAAAAACGAGATTTGGCTCAGGATTGCCCATTTTTCATTCCATTGTTTCTCTGAATTTGGAAGTTACCACTTAGCAGGTTTCCATACCAAGGCTCAATACAATTAAGTCCGTAGCGTCTACCCCCTTCTGATGGGTCAGTGGAATCTTTATGCCCAAAACCCTGATTCGAGTAATCATTCCATTTTTGTTGGGAAAGAACAGTGAAGTCCATCCGAACCCTCTAATGAAGAAATAATAGGAGAGCAAAGCAGTTCTCCCGGTCAATTTTCCAGGACCCAAACAACTGACTTTTCGCCCATGAACTGTTTGTGTCAATGGATTGGTTTGGTCAAAAACATGAGATAAGGGGTCCGCACTTTGACACCTGAAATTCCGTTACGAGTAGATACTTCCACAAAAGCATAATAAATTTTATAATTAAATACATTACAAGATGTTTTTCCATACTTTCCGCATTCAGTTCTAGATATTTCCGCACCCCCCCTAATCGAACAAAACAACAAATACGTATCCCCTCCACCCCTTTTGGATTTGCACCAAAGGAAACCATAAATCTTATATACCGTAGAAATCCAGGAGAGAGAAGCTCTACCCTATTCATTGGTACCGATCATGGATATTTTAAAAATTGTCTTATTTGGTTGAACTAATGATCTGAATGAGTCTCACATACACCCTAGCACGCATATTGTGTCATTGCTCTTTGTCCTGCTTCTATCTGTCTCGATGTAACCCAAGCAAGTTCAAGTACTTGAAGAGCATATCTACCTAAACAAATACGATCGCCCCGGCAGGATTTTACATTTCTTCATTTGGAATCTGGGCTCTTCTATCTTTGACTTATTTTTTTGGCTTTATTCTTTATTTATTTCATTTCAATTTTCCCTCTTCCTATATACCTATTCTCTAGGTACAACCCTTTTTGATTGAGAATTGTATCTGTGGCTACCACCAATTCTTAATCCAAAGTTCCAGACATTTGCTAAAAGAGAAAGAGACTCCCCAGGGCAAAAGTACGATAATACAAGATATAGGCCATGTCGGACAAGTCCGACCCACAAGGAGAGATTTTTCAACTCAGACTTCTCCAAGGCACTAAGCCAAAGAAGTCCACCTCGGACATGTAGGACACACTTTGGACATGTCTGAAATCAAAAAGAGACTTCTCGGACTTGTCTAAAGCACATCTCGGACAACTCTAAGTTTCAGACACCTAGAAGATTTTTCTAAGTCAAGTACCTCGGACATGTCCGACCCACTTCAGACATGTCTAAAAAAAACTAGAGAAGCTCCAAACATGTCCGAAATACAGTTCAAACATGTTTGAATTCCACTAGAGGAATTTTGGACTTATCCGACCAAGGTGTCGAACAAGTTTGACTCTAGACATAAGGTTTTCGGACATGTCTGACCCAAGGTATCGGACAAGTCCGACTCAGAAAGGGGTTTTCCTGAAACCTACCCAATATGTTGAGCTCCCATTTGACCCACTAAGTTTCAACGCGTCGTGTCCGTCTTAATAGTACGAATTTTCCTATGACTTAAGGAGAAATAGAAAACCTATTTCTACTCAACTTTTCAGACTTTTCCCCTTTTTTCGTGAATTTCACTCCATACTACATTTTCTGCAAGAACTCAACCAAACTCATTAGCTCTTTAATTGTTTGTCATTAATCAACCAAAACCCACAAGGGACCTAGATGCACTTCCAGTTTTCTTTAATGAAAATACTCTCCCTCTGCGGATATGGATCTGGATCTGCAATATTTGAGCTAGTACCTCAGCTAGCTTAATTAAAAGAAACATCACAAGTCTTTACAATTTTGTTAGTGTCAAGTAAAAGCACACGGTAACCTCTAGTATGAGATGGATAACCAAAAAACGTGCCATCAACAGATCTAGGTTAAAATTTATTAAGATTACCATGTTTCTTAACAAAGCATTTACAACCAAAGACCCCAAAGTGTGTGACACTAG
Organism: Tuctoria greenei; assembly: GCA_036927565.1. NCBI lineage: Eukaryota > Viridiplantae > Streptophyta > Magnoliopsida > Poales > Poaceae > Tuctoria > Tuctoria greenei. The sequence continues at coordinate 127,607,103 of JAYESD010000007.1, read as the reverse complement.
GCCTATGTACAAACCGAGTTCATATGGTATTTTTCCTAGCATAGCACACAAGAAAACACGATTTGAGACATAACAAGCGGTTGCAATTGCATCAGCCCAAATTTTTTATATTCATCAAGCATAGTCCTAGCCATCTCAACTAAGTTTCTGTTTTTTCTCTCTATGACACCATTTTGTTGAGGTACAAAGTGTGAAGAAAATTGATGATCTATTCCATTTTCAGCACAAAAGTGATAAACGATTGGTTTTTAAATTTGGGTTAGTTATCACTTCTAATTGCTCTTAAAGATCTTGGGTGATCAATTGATAATCTAAGAAATAAAGTTCTAAAGTGACTAAAAGCTTAATTCTTAGATGCCATAAAGTAAACCCAAGAGTATCTAGAATAATCATCAACAATCACAAGAACATACCATTTACCTCCAAACCATTGAACACTTGAAGGACCTATGGTGTCTGTAGGATCTAAGAGCACGTGAAAATCTACCAGAGGGGGGTGAATGGTAGATTTAAACTTTTTTGACGGAAGCAACAAAAACCCTTCGGCAGAAAAACGATCTGTTAAAAAAATCGTGTGTGTGACTAATATAAATGTGTTTCATAGTGACAAAAGTCATAGATATCAGAGAGAATCAAGTCACGAAGACGAAACAACAAGAATCACTCAAATCCTTTGAGAGAAACTCAAGTTACGATCGAAAGATCGAACAAAGGTCAATCTGTTCTACCGGAGAAAAACCGTTCTGAAACACTACAAAGAAACTCGTGTATATCAGATACCGCAAATCCAATGACCGTGAAATTTTTATAGATGATAGAAAATTAAGTTTTGAAGACAACTCAAAAAGAATCACGTAAATCGGATCTGTAAAACTTGAGTTATGATAAAACTACCGAAGAAAGGTAGTGCTGTTCAGAAACTCGACGAGAAAAACTTGTCTGGAACAAGTCGGACGAACAAGGCACAAAAGTTTCATTCAACTATGAATTTTATTAAATAGAACACAAGAGGAACAGCCCTAAAGTCGTCACGCAGGCTCTGGCCTCCCTTGCTTATATAACCAGCCCGGAGGCCAACTCAACTCAAACTAGGACTCTAATCCTACTGAAATCATGAATCGAAACTTTCCATAACTTCTGATGACTCTTTTATACGCAGATAGAAGCAATCTTAAGACTTCTAAACACCTTAGGAACGTATCCCACATTCATAAAATAACTTAATCCGTGACCCACATGAAATCCTAACATAACCAACTCAAATCTTTCCATATTTGAGTCAAACCCGACTCAGTCGCAACCTGAGTACATAACGTGGTCAGTTTGACCTTTCCGACCAATTCTTTATGTCCACATCTCTTCATCACGCCTCGTAACCATGTAGCCACATCCATGCACTCCTTTCACATGTGCAAACATCTTCCAACAACGTCCACGATACCTTCATATGCATTGTTCTTGATTCATACATGTTGCGTGACCTCCCGATCAACTCAACCACAATTCCTCCCGAACTTGGTTGTTGAACCTCATCTTCTCCCTAAGACTAGTTCAATGAATCCCATCACCATACATGTCTTGAACTCAAGCAACACCTGCACATGAATAAACAACCAATACATCTGAGCACAAGTCCTCGACTTGACTCTCGTAGTCCCAAAACTACAACATCTTACGTGAGCATCTCACATAAGCATGTTGCAAACCATAGTAAAATGATATCAACCATAACCACCAAAACACACCAAAAACTTAGTAAAAGAATACTAAGCTAACTTTTCAACAATGTAAAGCAAGTTCGAAACATTTCACAGTAAAAGCAGGAAAATTGCAAACTAGCTCCGGACCTTGCCAAAGCTAACCGGAGCTTGAGCCGGAGCTTACCAAAGCTAGTAGAACCTAGCGCTGGAGCTTACCAAAGCTAGTAGAACCTAGAGCTGGAGCTTACCAAAGCTAGTACAACCTAGCGCCGGAGCTTACCAAAGCTAGTACAACCTAGCGCTGGAGCTTACCAAAGCTAGTCGAACCTAGAGCCAGAACTAACCAAAGCTAGTTGGACCTAGAAAAAGAAGTTGGATCTTAGCCAAAGCAAGTCGGACCTTACGTCGGACCTTGCCGAAGCTCGGAACTAGAGTCGAACCTTGCGAAAAAGGTGTTTTAGCAATATTTCAAAACTTTTATCATTAAAGTCAATGTATTCAACACACATATGTCTCACCATCTCCCCCTTGATGAATGCATTGGCAACCCCACATAAAATCCGAACATTGGCTTATTCACATGAAAAGTTATGAAAACAATTTCTCCCCATTTTTTTTTGAAAATCAAATGAGATAGAAATAAATTTTCTCCCCCTTGCATACTTCTAAGAATCGTGCTAAAAACACTTGTGAATATGTGCAAGGTGTGATCAATTTCTTCCCCTTTGACAATGTATTCAGCAAGGTACAAAAGAGAAATTTTAATTGTTATGAGCATATTATAACATATACATATAAAACAAAGTTCATCCAAGTCATAATATCAAGTAAATTACACTATCACATCAATGAAATACATAAAGTAGTGTAAGCCATGTTAGAGATCAAGTGTAATTTTCAATTTTAGCAAGTCATGATCTCACAAACTTAACTATTTCAAAACCTGAAGGCATGACACTTGTTGCTGAAATTTTATATTCCTTTAAGCACAATTTTTTGATCATAAGACATTTGCAAGAGATTATATATGCATCTGCCTTATTCTAACCAACCAAGCCAAGCCTATGTCATTTGACAATCAGAAGCTTAAGGACATGGTTTTAGTCATACACGACTTCTTCCAAGTTCATATCTAAGTGCAATGATAAGCCATCTCAAAAGAAGAAGTGCGATGCATGCATATTCTCTTGATCTTTTCTCAATTTATATTTGTTCATAAAACTCAACATGTGAGTTGATTACTTGATTAATTCATTATGATTAAAAGCACTTGTGAGCATGCAACAAATTCAAAACAACAAGAAAGTTCGATCATGACCAGATTTAGTGTAAGTAATTATTCCAATTACTAGACATGACAAAAACTACAAAATGTAAAACCCGAGTAATGTAGTAAGAACTTTCAGCATGTAAAAGGAATCACAAAGTCATATATGTATGAAATACTATGCTCATATTACTTCTAAATTCAGATTCACACATAGACTTCCAAAGTTTCAACCCCCCCCCCCCCCCCCCCCCCGTCAATTTAAACCATGAGGATGAATAACCCCTATTTCACTATGAATGTAACAAAAACGAGTGAAATCCAAAGGTTTTGTGAAAATATTAGCCAATTGTTGTTTGGTATCTACATGGTGAAGCACAATGTTTCCTTTTCAATATTATCACGGAGAAAGTGATACCTAATGTCAATGTGCTTAGTTCTAGAATGTTGCACGGGGTTTTTAGCAATGCAAATAGCACTAGTGTTATCACAAAACAATGGAACGCTCTCTAGATCAACCCTATAGTCCTTAAGTGTTTGAACAATACAAAGAATTTTTGATCAAACACTAGCAGCAGCTACATATTCAGATTCAGCTATGGATTGTGCAACTGAGTGTTGTTTTCTAGAGGACCGAACAACAAGTGAATTACCAAGAAAATGACAAGCAACTGAAGTACTTTTCCTATCAATCCTACAACCCCCAAAATCAACATCGGAAAAAGCTTTCAAGTAACGGTTGAGGAAGAAGCAAGAAAAATGCCAAATTCTTGAGTTCCATGTAAGTACCTGAGAATCCTTTTGATGGCTTGACGATGTGAAGCACGTGGGGAGGCTTGAAAACGTGCACAAAGACATACGCTGAATTGTATGTCCGGTCTTGATGTCGTGAGGTACAAAAGTGATCCGATCATGCTTCTATATTCTTTTTGATCCACGGGTTCACCATTTTCATCAAGTTCAAGTGTTGTTGCTGTTCCCATTGGTGTCTGAAGAGGCTTTCTTTTGTCCATGTTGAAGCGCCTTAGGAAGTCTTTTGTATACTTCGTTTGATGCACAAAGGTACCCTCCTTGGTTTGATTGATTTGTAGCCCCAAAAAGTAAGTGAGTTCACCCATCATACTCATTTCAAATTCGGAACTCATCATTGCTGAAAACATGGACACAAGATCATGAGAATCACAACCAAAGATAATATCATCCACATACACTTGAAAAAATAATGAGTCATTGCCATGCTTAAGCACAAAAAGAGTTTTATCAACCTTGCTCATGGTAAACCCCTTTTCAAGTAAGAATGTTTTTAACCTATCATACCATGCTCCAGGGGCTTGTTTGAGACCGTACAAGGCTTTGCACAGTTTGTAAACATGATTAGGAAAATCTGGATTTTCAAACCCGGTGGTTGTTTGACATAAACCTCCTCATCTATGGAGCCATTAAGAAAAGCACTTTTAACATACATTTGATATAGCTTAAAACCTTTAGATGCAGGAAAAGCTAACAAAATTCTTATGGCTTCTAATCAAGCAACATGAGCAAAAGTTTCATCAAAATCTAGACCTTCAACTTGAGTGAAACCTTGAGCAACCAACCTAGCCTTATTCCTAACCACAACCCCATCCTCACTTTGTTTATTTTTAAATACCCATTTTGTTCCAATTAAAGTGTGACCTTGAGGTGGAGTTACAAGTTTCCAAACATTATTTCTTTCAAAATTTTCTAACTCTTCTTGCATGGCAATAATCCAAGATTCATTAGTGAGTGCGTGTGATATATCTTTGGGTTCAAATGAAGCAACAAAAGCAGAATGAGCATGAGAGTTTGGATCGCAAAACCTAGACCGTGTGACTCATTCGTGCAAGCTTCCAATAATTTGTTGCAGAGGATGACTTTTAAGAACCCAGAGGGGAGTGGACACTTCACAAGCTTCTTCTTCTTCATGTTCATCACAAATCGATGAGCTTGTGACTTGAGGAGGATCTGGACCATCAATGGTGGTCGTCGGTGCTGGTTGTGAATCAAAATCAGGAGCTGGAACAATGTCATTAGCTACTGAATTTTTGGGCAGCAGCTCCACTTCTTCCTCATCTTCAACGAAAATGCTCTCCCCCTAGGTATATGGATCCGGACCTGCAATGTTTGAGCTAGTACCTGGGCAAGCTTTGTCGAAAGACACCTCACAAGTCTCCACAGTTTTGTTAGTGTCAAGTAAAAGCACACGGTAGCCTCTAGTATGAGATGGATAACCAAGAAACATGCCATCAATAGATCTAGGTTCAAATTTATCAAGATTACCATGTTTCTTAAAAAAACATTTGCAACCAAAGACCCGAAAGTGTGTGACACTAGGCCTATGTCCAAACCGGAGATCATATGGTGTTTTACCTAGCTTAGCACGCAAGAAAACACTATTTGAGACATAACAAGCGATTGCAATCGCATCAGCCCAAAATTTCCTAGGAGTTTGATATTCATCAAGCATAGTCCTAGCCATCTTAACTAAGGTTCTGTTCTTTATATCTACAACACCATTTTGTTGAGGTACATATGGTGAATAAAATTGATGATCTGTTCCATTTTCAACACAAAAGTGATCAAAAGATTGATATTTAATTTCAGTTCTGTTATCACTTCTAATTGCTTTTAAAGATCTTGGTGATCAATTGATAATCTAAGAAATAAAGTTCTAAAGTGACTAAAAGCTTCATTCTTAGATGCCATAAAGTAAACCCAAGAGTATCTAGAACAATCACAACAATCACAAGAAAATACCATTTACCTCCGAAGGATTGAACACGTGAAGGTCCTACGGTGTCAAGATGCAAAAGTTGACACGGTTCAATTGTCATGATCATTGTGAGAGGAGTATTTGAACCTGCAACCATCTTAGAATATTTACAAGAAGAGCACACAATTTCTTTGCCCCCTTTAAGCTTAGGCAGCCCACGTATGTGATCAAGAGCACTAACACACGTTAGATGTTCAAAGCCTACGTGACCAAGTCTACGATGCCAAAAATATAAGTCCTTTGAATCATTAGCAACTAGACACCTATGCTTAGAGGAATACATATCAAAATCAGATTTCAAAACTCTTCCAAACCGAGACATGTTAAAAATAAGCTCATTATTTGAGCCTACAACTTTGCAGCATTTTTTATTGAAAATAATTTCCAGATTTTCATCTAGCAATTGTGAAACATAAAGCAAGTTGTATTTCAAATTTTTGACAAGTGCCACATCCTTCAAAGTGTAGTGATCATTTACTCTAACCGAACCCTTAGCAATTATATGAGTTGAAGAATTATCGGCAAAAGTAACATTCTCCACACGTGACACAAAAGAGAGGGTGGAGAACCAATCTTTGTTACCGGTCATGTGGCATGAGCAACCTGAATCCACAATCCAAATGTTCTCCTTCCTAAAGCGTGTAACCTACATAGAAGCATAATATGTCGATGACTCAATACTGGGGTTAGTCAAAAGGCATTTAGCAATCCAGTACTGAGTCACACAACATGCAGCAGGAAAAACACGTGAAAGCTGAGATAAAACAACAGGTTTATGAGTCAAGGTTTGAGATTTTTTGTTCTTAGCTACTGACCTATAAGGTGTTACTTGTGTAGCACAAAAATCAGTAGCTACGGAGGCAAAAACAGAAGGTCCGGAGGTATACTTTGAATGTTTTTGTCTCATAACAACAGGTTGCATGTTCCTAACATTCGGTTTAATACGTGCAACAAATTTTCCATGAAAGTTATGAGATCTAGCAATCATTCTTTCCTTTTTCTGTTGTTTAGCTAGTCTATAACAAAAATCTATGACATGACCATCTCTATCACAATAGGTACAATGAAATTTAACTCCGTGTTCATGTCTAGATGAGCAAGCAATATTTTTATTTGAAACCAAATGAGACAACACTCTTGCAGATTTGAAAACCACTTCTTTGTGTTTAGGAACTGTTTGAATCAAATCACTTCCTAATGACTTTACAATTTTATGTGGATGTGCCTTAGCATGAGTATGAGAATCAAAACCTAAACCACTTTTATCATTGCAAGACTTGGAAGAATTCAACAGTAAGTTTAGGTTCTTATTCCCATTACAGAACCGATCTAATGTCCTATGCATGTTATCAAGTTTATTGGACATATCAAGGCAATTTTCACATGAAAGTTTTTCCTTTTAATTTGCAATTGGAACAATATTTAACTTCATGAGAACGTAAAGCATTATTCAATATTGAAATTTCATTCATAGCATCTTTTAGTTTATTTTCATGATCATCACAACTAGAACAATGCAAATCAATTGTAGAACAAGAAGCATCTTTTAAGTTTCCAATATCAAGTGCAACAATCTTTTTGTTCTTTTCAATTTCAAGTTCAAGTCTATCTAGAGTGGAGGAGTGTGCAGTTCTTAGTGTGGACAATTGTTCATTGATTAAATCACATGAGGGACAAGAATCATCACTATGAATCAATGTTTTCAAACGGTTGATTTCAGTTTCTAGTGATTCAATTTTAGCAGCATTATCCCTAAGCTTTTTATCCTTTTTCTTAACAATAATAATTGCACGAGAAATTGCATCACATATTTCATTACAGGGAGAACATACCTCATCGTTGTCACTGTTGTGTTATGCATCCTCCTGACTTGATCTTGATCTTGTTTTGCCCGCCATGAAGCATAAGTTGGCCAAATCGTCATCATCTTCATCACTTTCAAAGTCTACATCGCTTGAACCAAGCTCTCGAAGTGCAGTGATGAAGATGTTAACCATCTTGCATCCTATGGTACCCATCTTTTTCTTGTTGGGGTTTCCAGAGGTGGTCTTGGCCTTGTTCTGTTTTTCTTCATGGGTAGTAGGACCTGAAAGGTTAGAGCATTCTGTACAAAAGTGTCCTGTCTTACCACATTCAAAACAACGTTGAGGTCTGGAGCTTCCTCTCCTTCTAGTTCTCAAATTTTGCAATGCTTTTGAGAACCTAGTAGAGATTAGTGCTAACTCCTCTTCTGGAAATTCCTCGATCTGCTCCAGGGTTAGTGAGGACAACAAAGCAAGAGTATTGCAAGATGATGATTGGTCGAATCTAGGCATATCACGTCGTGAGACAAATGCAATAGACTTATTTGGGTTCTTACGTGATAAGATGTCAATTCATGAGTCTTGAGTTTAGAGTAAAGCACATCTAAAGTAAATGTACTCATGACAGTAGATTCACGAATAGATGTAACTTTTATCTCCCAAATTGACATGCCTAATGCACTTAGTAATTGCCTAGAATTTTCAGCATCTGAAAAATTAACATTGACACTACACAAATTGTTGAGAATTTTATTAAATCGAGCAAAGAGATCATCAATGGACTCACCGGGTTGCATCTTGAAGCGCATATATTCTTTATTGAACATATCTTGCCTTACCTCCTTGATCGTGTTGGATCCTTCGTGGTAGTGACAAAGTGCTTTCCACACATCGTATGCAGATCGGAGGTGTGCAACATGGTCAAAGTCGCTTTGTGTTAATCCTTGTATGATCAAGTTTTGAGCCTTGTTGTTGTTGTCGACTTCTATCAGATTTGTAGCTGTAACTTGATTGTTTGACGACACTTCATAAGGCTTGTACACCGTCTCCCATGTTGCAAAGCCTTGCGCCTGGATAAAAGGCTCCATGGGTGCCTTCCAAACCAGAAAATCAATACCAGCCAACACACAAGGTTTGGCAGAGTATTTCTCCATGATGATTTGTCAGAGACACGTGTAAATAACAATGATTAGAGCACTGTGGCTCTGACACCAATTGTAGATCTAAGAGCACGTGAAAAGCTACCAGAGGGGGGTGAATGGTAGATTTAAACTTTTTCGGCGGAAGCAACAAAAACCCCTCAGCAGAAAAACAATCTGTTAAAGAAATCATGTGTGAGACTAATCTAAATTTGTTTCATAGTGACAAAAGTGATAGATATCAGGGAGAATCAAGTCACAAAGACGACAACAAGAATCACTCAAATCCGTCAAGAGAAACTCAAGTTACGATCGAAAGATCGAACAAAGGTCAATTTGTTCTACCCGAGAAAAATAGTTCTGGAACACTACAAAGAAACTCGTGGAGATCAGAAACCACAAATCCAATGACCGTGAAATTTTGATAGATGATAGAAATTTAAGTTGTGAAGACAACCCCAAAAATAATCACGTAAATCGGATCTGTAAAACTCGAGTTATGATAAAACCACCGAAGAAAGGTAGTGATGTTCAGAAACTCGACGAGAAAAACTTGTCTGGAACAAGTCGGACGAACAAGGCACAAAAGTTCCTTTCAACTAGAATTTTATTCAATAGAACACAAGAGGAACAACCCTAAAATCGTCTTACACGATCTCTGGCCTCCCTTGCTTATATAACCAACCTGGAGGCCAACTCAACTCAAACTAGGACTCTAATCCTACTCAAATCATGAATCGAAACTTTCCATAACTGCTTAGGACTCTTCTATACGCAGATAGAAGCAATCTTAAGACTTCCAAACACCTTAGGAACGTATCCCACATTCCTAAAATAACTCAATTTGTGACCCACACGAAATCCTAACATAACCAACTCAAATCTTTCCATATTTGAGACAAACCCGACTCAGCCGCAGCCTGAGTTCATAACCTAGTCGATTGGACCTTTCCGACCAATTCTTTACATCCACATCTCTTCATCACGCCTCGGAACCATGTAGCCACGTCCATGCACTCCTTGCACTCATGCAAGCATCTTCCAACGACGTCCACGATACCTTCATATGCATTGTTCTTGATTCATACATGCTGCACGACCTCCCGATCAACTCAACCACAATTCCTCCCAACCTTAGTTGTTGAACCCCATCTTCTCCCTAAGACTAGTTCAATGGATGCCATCACCAGCCATGTCTTGAACTCAAGAAACACCTGCACATGAATAAACAACCAATACTTTCGATCACAAGTCCTCGACTTGACTCTCGTTAGTCCCAAAACTACAACATCTTACGTGAGCACCTCACATAAGAATGTTGCAAACCATAGCAAAATGATATCAACCATAACCACCAAAACACACCAAAAACTTAGTAAAAGAATACTAAGCAAACTTTTCAACAATATAAAGCAAGTTCGAAACATTTCACAGCAAAAGCAGGAAAATTGCAAACTAGCTTCAGACCTTGCCAAAGCTAACCGGAGCTTGAGCCGGAGCTTATCAAAGCTAGTAGAACCTAGCGCTGGAGCTTACCAAAGCTAGTAGAAGTTATTGCCGGAGCTTACCAAGGATAGTACAACCTAGCGCTGGAGCTTACCAAAGCTAGTAAAACCTAGCGCTGGAGCTTACCAAAGCTAGTACAACCTAGCGCCGGAGCTTACCAAAGCTAGTCGGACCTAGAGCCAGAACTAACCAAAGCTAGTCGGACCTAGACAAAGAAGTCGGATCTTAGCCAAAGCAAGTCAGACCTTACGTCAAACTTTGCCGAAGCTCGGAGCTAGAGTCAGACCTTGCTAAAAAGGTGTTTTAGCAGTATTTGATAACTTTTATCATCAAAGCCAATGTATTCAGCACACATAGGTCTCACAGTGTCAAGGTGCAAAAGTTGTCCTGGTTCAGTTGTCATGGTCACTGTGAGAGGAGCATGTGAACCTGCAAGCATCTTAGCATATCTACAAGAAGAGCACACAATTTCTTTGTCACCTTTAAGCTTAGGCAGCCCACATCTGCGATCAAGTGCACTAAAACGCATGAGATGATCAAAGCCTACATGACCAAGTCTACGATGCCAAAAATATAAGTCTTTCGAATCATTAACAACTAGACACCTATACTTAGAGGATGACATATGAAAATCAGCTTTAAATACTCTTCCAAAATATGACATGTTAAAAATAAGCTCACTATTTGAATCTACAACCTTACAACAGTTTTTAGTGAAGTTAACTTCTAGATTTTCATCTATAATTGTGAAACTGAAAGCAAGTTGTATTTAAATTTTTTGACTAGTGACACATCTTTCAAAGTGTTGTGATTATTTACTCTAATCGAACTCTTAGCAATTATACAAGTTGAAGAATTATCGACAAAAATAACATTCTCTACGTGTGACACAAAAGAGAGGGAGAAGAACCATTCTTTGTTACTGGTCATGTGGCGTGAGCAGCCTGAATCCACAATCCAAATGTTCTCCTTCCTCAAGAATGTAACCTACATAGAAGCACAATACGTCAATGACTCAATACTGGGGTTAGTCAAAAGGCATTTAGGAATCCAGTACTGAGTCACACGACGTCTAGCAGGAATAACACACGAAAGCTGAGATAGAACAGCAAGTTCATGAGCCAAAGTTTGAGGATTTTTGTACCCAACTGCTGACCTACGAGGTATTACATGTATAGCACGAAAAACAGTAGGTTTGGGAGCAAAATTTGTATGTTTTCGACTCATTACAGTAGGTTGCATGTTCCTAACATTCATTTTAGCACGTGCAGCAAATTTTGCATGAGAGTTATGAGATCTAGCTTGCATTCTTTCCTTTTTTTGTTGTTTAGCTAGTCTATAACAAAAGTCTATGACATGACCATCTCTACCACAGTAGGTACAATGAAATTTAACTTTGTGTTCATGCTAGATGAGCAAGCAACATAATTATTAGAAACCAAATAAGACAACACTCCTGCATATTTGAAAACCACTTCTTTTTGTTTAGGAATTGTTTGAATCAAAACACTTCCTATTGACTTTACAATTTTAGGTGGATGTGCCTTAGCATGAGCATGGGAATCAAAACCTAAACCAGTCTTATCATTGCAAGATTTAGAGGAATTCAACAGCAAGTTCAATTTTTTATTCCCATTACAAAACCGCTCTAGTGTCCTATTTATGTCACTAAGTTTCTTAAACAAGTCTAGGCAGTTTTCACATGAAGTTTTTCCTTTTAGTTTGCAACGAGAACAATATTACTTCATGAGAACGTAAAGCATTGTTCAATATAGAAATCTCATTCAAGGCATCGTGTAGTTTCTTATCAAGATCATCACAAGTAGAACAATGCGAATCAATTGTAGAACAACAAGCATCTTTCATGTTTTTATCATTAAGTGCAGTAAGCTTTCTGTTCATTTCAATTCAAGTTCAAGATTATAAAGAGTGGAGGTGTGCGCACTTATTAATGAGGACAATTGTTCAAATATTAATTCACATGAGGAACAAGAATCATCACTAGGAATCAAGGATTTTAGACAAATAATTTCAGATTCTAGTGATTCAATTTTAACAGCATTGTCTCTATGTTTTTGTCCCTTTTCTTAAGTATAACAATGACACGAGAATAGCATCACACATTTCTTCGCAAGTGGGACATACCTATTCATCATCGCTGTTGTGTTCTGCCTCCTCCATGCTTGATCTTTAGTTGTCCGCCATGAAGCACATATTTGCCAAATTTTCTTCATCTTCTTTACTTCCAATGTCCACATCCCTCGAGCCAAGTTCCTAACGTGTGGAGACAAAACTATTTACTAGTTGGTGACCTGTAAAACCCTTCTTCTTCTTATAGTTTGCAGAGCAGTGCTTCGTCCTTGTTTGCTTTTCATCAGGGGAAGTAGGACTTGAAAGATTAGGACAATTTGTACGAAAATGTCTTGTCTTACCACATTCGAAGCATCGTTGATAACCGGCACTTCTTCTCCTTTTAGTTCTCACATTTTGCAATGCTTTTGAGAAACGAGTAGAGAAAAGTGCTAGCTCCTCCTCTGGAAACTCTTCAATCTATTCAAGGGTTAGAGAGGACAACAAAGCAAGTGTACTACATGATGAATATTGGCTAGAGCTAGGCATGTCATGTTGATAAACAAATGCAAGAGACTTGTTGGATTTCTTTCGTGAGATTATGCCAATTTCATGAGTTTTCAACTTAGAATATAGCACATCCAAAGTAAGTGTACTCATGACAGTAGATTCACAAATAGATGTAACTTTCATCTCCAAAATTGACATGTTTAATGCACTTATTAATTGCCTAGCATTCTCACCATCTGACAAATTAATGCTGACACTATGCAAGTTGCTGAGAATTTTGTTAAAGCGAGCAAAAAAGTCATCAATTTACTCACCGAGTTGCATCTTGAAGCGCATGTATTCTTTCTTGAACATGTCTTGTCTTACCTCCTTGATAGTGTTGGATCCTTCATGATAATCACATAGAGCATTCCAAACATCCTACGCAGATCAGAGGTGTGCAACACGGGCGAAGTCACTTTGAGTCAATCCTTGTATGATCAAATCCACACCTTGTTGTCGTTATCGACATCTCTCATGTTTATAGCCATGATTGATCATTTGGCAGCACGCCATAAGTCTTGAACACATTTTCTCATATTGTGAAGCCATGCGTCTGGATGAAAGTCCCCATACGTGCCTTCCAAACCTAAAAATCAATGCCATTGAACACACAAGGTTTTGCGGAGTATTTTTTCCATGTTGATTAGTCAAAAACACATGCAAATCATAGACATTAGAGCACCGTGGCTCTGATACCAATTGTAGGATAGAAGAGCAAGTGAAAATCTATGAGGGGGGGGGGGGGGGTGAATGGTAGATTAAAACTTTTTCAGTGGAAGCAACAAAAACCCATCGGCAGAAAATCAATCTGTTAAGAAACCATGTGTGCAATTGATCTAAACGTGTTCAACCGTGACAAAAGTGGTAGATATTATATAGAATCAAGTCACGAAGACACGCTACCTGAGTAAAAATCAGATCTGCAACACTGCAAAGAAACTCATGTAGATCAGAAAACACAAATCCAATTATCGCGAAATTTTCACATATGATAGATAATAAAGTTTTGAAGACAATCCAAAAAGAATCACGTCAATTGGATTTTTAAAACTCGAGTTATGATAAAAACACCGAAGCAACATAGTGCCCTGCAGAAACTCGACGAGAAAAACTTGTCTGAAACAAGTCGGATGAACAAGGCACAAACACTCCTCTAAAACTATGATTTTTATTCAATAGACCACAACAGGGACAGCCCAAAGTCATCTCCACACGATCTTTAGCCTCCCTTGCTTATATAACCAGCCCTAAGGCAATTCCAATCCAACTAGGACTCTCGAATCCTACACAGTTTCAACAGAAACTTTCCATAACTGCTCAAGACTCTTCCATACTCAAATAGAAGCAATATTAAGACTTCCAAACACCTTAGAGATGTTCTAAACATTCCTAAAACAACTCAACTTTGTGACCCACGTGAAAACAAAACAAAACAAACTCTAAACTTTCCATAAACAAACCATAACCACCTCAGCCTCTGGCTGAGGCATAATCTAGCTAGTTGTACCTTTCTGACCAATTCGTTATGTCCAATTCTCTTCATCACACCTTGGAACCATGTTGCTACGTCCATGCACTCCTTGCACATGTGCAAAAAACTTCCAACAACGTCCATGATACCTCCATATGCATTGTTCTTGACCCAAACATGTTGCGCGACCTCCCGATCAACTCAACCACAATTGCTCCCGAACTTGGGTGTTGAACCTCATCTTCTCCCTAAGACTAGTTCAATAGATCCTGTCACCTACCATGTCTTGATATCAAGCAACACCTGCACATGAATAAACAACCAATCTTTGTGAGCCCAAGTCTCTAACTTGACTCTCGTTAGTTCGAAAAACAGAACACCTTACGTGAGCACCTCACATTAGCATGTTGTAAACCATAGCAAAATGATATCAGCCATAACCACCAAGCACATAAAAAACATAGTAAGAGAATACAAAGCAGACTTTTTATAAGCCAAAAAGCAAGTTCGAATCATTGCAAGATAAAATAGAGCAAAACAAAACAATCAAACTCAATATGAAAACTCTAAGTGTGTATTAGGGTGTATCGTGGTGTATCGGTGTAAGCTTCAAAACTTTGAATGTAAATCCTCACTTTTATTCTAATTGCCAATGTATTCAGCACATAGGTCTCATAGAAACAACAAGAGTAGTGATTTAGAACATAAGCATGGTGCTTAGATTAGAAATAACTAGTGAATATTTCGTAGACCCACGGATTGAAGAGATAGACAGTAGGTGGTGACAGCCTTATCCGTCCTTAGTAATCCTCCACGTTCGGCTATGCCATAGGCTCTTGGCAGGAGTCATCCTAGTGTTGCTAGGGGTAAACTCGTGCCCGAAGCAAGCAGCTACCGCAAATTCCTTTGAATTAGAATCAATACTTTGAATTCCCCTCTCTTGCTTGCCTACTAAGAAACTTTGTGTCCTTGAGTGAATTAATTCATAAGATTAACACAAACGTTCTTTGGATTTGATACCCTTGGGAATACTCCTTAAGGAGGAGTGTACACGACAATTTCCGTGCACTTGCAAATTTTTATCTGTGATGTAAGAAATGTCAACAAGAATTTCTGGCGCCATTGTCGGGGAACGGTTCTGTTAATCTTTGAACCTTGTTCACTCTCATATCTATCTTATTACCTTACCTTACATTTTATTACCATCACCACATATATGGAGCATCCCACCATTCTTTCTTATTCTGCCCCAAAGGACAAGTTCTGTGAGCCACAACCTTTGGCGGAACCCATTTGTTCTACTAGCTATGAATTTTGCCCTGGCTTTATAGCCATGGTTCGGAACAATCCTTCTTAAGAATGGATTGTAAAAACCCTTACCACCATCTACGTGATTTTGAATAACTATGTTCATGCCTTCTAATCAAGGGTATGACACAGGAAATTCTCAAATGGATATTGTTTCCTTTT
Source organism: Tuctoria greenei (assembly GCA_036927565.1). NCBI lineage: Eukaryota > Viridiplantae > Streptophyta > Magnoliopsida > Poales > Poaceae > Tuctoria > Tuctoria greenei. The sequence continues at coordinate 127,591,335 of JAYESD010000007.1, read as the reverse complement.
TCCCTCATGGAAAAAGCCAAACAATGGTACAACCACAAGGTTGGGAAGACAAACAAAAATTGGAATGAATTACGAGACATATTTTGTCTTTCTTTCTTTCCAATTGCTCGTATTGTTTCCTTACAAAAGGAAGTACTATGCTTCCAGCAGATGGAGAAGGACTCTATAGGTGCAACTTGGGATAGATTTTCTCTTTTGTGAAATTCCGACCAGGATTTGTCCATCTCTGATCTGTTGCTTTTGCAACACTTCCCTATGGGATTGAACAAAGAGTCTGCCCTACATCTTTACATTACGGCTAGAGGATATTCCCTCCATAAGAAGCTAGAAAAAGGTAAGGATCTTCTAGATTGAATTCTAGAAAATTCTTCCTTCATTATGGGTCTTAATGAGCATCCTCAAGAGGAAGTCGTTTCAAGAACCGAGGATAAAACCGTGGATAAGGATGAACCCATTTCTTGCTTATCCCAAACCTTGCCGGAGGAATCCTCTCCCGAACTAGAAACTATGAAGGAAGAAGAATTCAACCTTCAAAATTTCCCTTTTACTTCGAGGAAGAAATATTTGAAGATTTTTGAAATACCTCGAAGTACCGTTGCCATAGGAAACCATAATTGCCACTAACTCTACCTGACCCACCTCATGGAGTGTTCGTTCAACAGACGGTCAAAGAGTTAACCTCTATTCTAAGCAGGGAATGGACTGTGGAATTTGACCAATCACTCAAAATCCTTCGGATGACCTCACCCTTGGCAACCATCTATGTTTTATTAGAGGGCCACCAATGAGGGTCCTATACAACCCCACTATTGGAGAAAATCTCATTTCTGATTCTTGTGCTCTCGTCATTCTGGGCAATGTGTCGTTGGCACCAACATGTAAATCCTTTTGAGATTCTTTTGAAAACATCCTTAAAGGATGCGGGGTTTGCATGAGAGTTATAAGATCTAGCTTGCATTCTTTCTTTTTTATGTTGTTTAGCTAGTCTATAACAAAAATCTATGACATGACCATCTCTACCACAATAGGTACTATGAATTTTAACTTTGTGTTCATGTCTAGATGAGCATGTAGTATGTTTATTTGAACCTGAATGTGACAACACTCCTGGAGATTTAAAAACCACCTCTTTTGGTTTAGGAACTATTTTAATCAAACCACTCCCTAATGACTTTACAATTTTAGGTGGATGTGCTGTAGCATCAGCATGGGAATAAAAATCTAAACCAGTTTTATCATTGCAAGGTTTAGAAGAATTTAACAGCAAGTTCAGATTCTTATTACCATTATAAAACTTCTCTAGTGTCCTAGTTTTGTTATCAAGTTCTTTAGACAAGTCTAGGCAGTTTTGACATGAAGTTTTTTCTTTAAGTTTGTAGTTAGAACAATTTTTAACTTCATGAGAATGTAAAACATGTTTCAGTCTTGAAATTTCATTCATAGCATCTTTTAGTTTCTTTTAAAGATCATTACAAGTAGAACAATCCAAATTGATTGTACAACAAGAAGCATCTTTTAAGTTTCTGTCAATATGTGCAGCAAGCTTTTTATTCTTTCCAATCTCTAACTCAATTTTATCAAGAGTGGAGGAGTGTGCATTTATTAAGGAGGACAATTGTTCATATATTAAATCGCATGAGGAACAAGAATCATCACTAGGAATCAAGGTTTTCAAACGATTAATTTCAGATTTTAGTGACTCAATTTTAACAGCTTTGTCCCTCAGCTTTGTGTCCTTTTTCTTAATAATAACAGTTGCATGAGAAATAGCATCACACATTTCATCACATGTAGGACATACCTCTTTGTTGTCACTGTTGTGTTCTACATCCTCCATCCTTGATCTTGATTTGCCCGCCATGAAGCACAAGTTTGTCAGATCATCTTCATCTTCATCACTTCCAATGTCTACATCACTCGATCCAAGTCCTTGAAGTGCGGTGATGAAACTATTTATCACTTTGCATCCTGTAAAACCCTTCTTTTTCTTGTTGGTGTTGCCAGAAGAGGACTTGACTTTATTTAGCCTTTCATCACGGGTAGAAGGACCTGAAAGATTAGGGCAATCTGTACGAAAGTGTCCTGTCTTACCACATTCAAAGCATCATTGAGGTCTGGAGCTTCCTCTTCTTCTAGTTCTCACATTTTGCAATGCTTTTGAGAACCGAGTGGAGATGAGTGCTAGCTCCTCTTCTGGAAATTCTTCAATCTGTTCCAAGGTTAGTGAAGATAGCAAAGCAAGTGTATTGCTAGACGATGATTGGCCGGAGCTAGGCTTATCACGTTGAGAAACAAATGCAAGAGACTTATTGGGGTTCTTACATGATATGATGTCAATTTCATGAGTTTTTAATTTGGAATAAAGCACATCTCCTGTAAGTGTACTCATGATAGTGGATTCACGAATAGATGTTACTTTCATCTCCTACATTGACATGTCTAATGCACTTAATAATTGCCTAGCATTCTACACATCTGAAAAGTTGACATTAACACTACGCAAGTTGCTGAGAATTTTGTTAAAGTGAGCAAATAATTCGTCAATTGACTTACCTGGTTGCATCTCAAAGCGGATATATTCTTTCTTGAACATATCCTGCCTTACCTCCTTGATCGTGTGGATCCTTCGTGGTAGTCACAAAGTGCTCTCCACACATCGTAAGCCGATCGGAGGTGTGCAACACGGTCAAAGTCGCTCTAAGTTAGTCCTTGGATTATCAAGTTTCGGGCTTTGTTTTTGTTGTTGACATCTCTTAAGTTTGTAGCTGTGACTTGATCGTTCGGCGGCACGTCGTAAGGCTTGTACACCTTTTCCCATATCGCGAAGCCTTGCGCCTGGATAAAAGCTTCCATGCATGCCTTCCAAACCTGAAAATCAATGCCAACAAACACACAAGGTTTTGCGGAGTATTTCTCCATGATGATTAGTCAAAACACATGCAAATCACGAAGATTAGAGCATCGTGGCTCTGATACCAATTGTAGGATCGAAGAGCACATGAAAATCTACCAGAGGGGGTGAATGGTAGATTAAAAGTTTTCAGCGGAAGCAACAAAAACTCTCGGTAGAAAATCAATCTTTTAAGAAATCATGTGTGGGATTAATCTAAACATGATCAATTATGACAAAACCAGTATGAATTGTGGAGAACCATGTTACGAATATGTCACAACAAGAATCACAACAAAACGTAGAGAAAAACTCAAGTTACGATGGAAATATCGAGCGAAGGTCAATCTGTTCTACCCGAGAAAAATCACATCAGCAACACTGCAAAGAAACTCATGTATATCAGAAACCACAAATATAATGACCATGACATTTTTACAGATGATAGATAATCAAGTTGTGAAGACAACCCAAAAATAATCACATCAATAGGATCTGTAAAACTCCAGTTATGATAAAACCACCAAAGTAAGGTAGTGCTGTGCAGAAACTCGACGAGAAAGACTTGAGGGAAATAAGTCGAACGAACAAGGCACAAAGGATACTTTAGACTCCGAATTTTATTGATCAAACACAAAAGGAACGGACCCAAAGTCGTCTACCACGAGCTCTGGCCTCCCTTGCTTATATAACCAGCCCAAATGCCAACTCAACTCAAACTAGGACTCTAATCCTACTCAGTTCACGAATCGAAACTTTCCATAATTGCTCAAGACTCTTCTATACGCAGATAGAAGCAATCTTAAGACATCAAAACACCTTAAGAATGTATCCTACATTCCTAAAACAACTCAACTTCATGACCCACATGAAATCCTATCATAACCAACTCAAATCTTTCTATATTTGAGTCAAACCCGACTCGGTCGCAGCCTGAGTCAATAACCTAGTCGGTTGGACCTTCCTGACCAATTTTTTACGTCCACATCTCTTCATCATGCCTCGGAACCATGTATCCACGTCTATGCACTCGTTTCACACGTGCAAACATCTTCCAACAACGTCTACGATACCTTCATATGCAGCGTCCATTCTGCCAGCCTTGAGATAAACCGGCTAAGCGCATCTAGACATCAAGTTAACTTCTGGACATATTTAATGCGTGTTGGGGGCTGCATATCTTCTATGGCACTGATCTTCATCGGATTTTCTTCAATTCCTCGGTGAGTCACCAAGAACCCCAAAAGCTTCCCGGAGCTAACCCCAAAGACACACTTGTCCGGTTCAACTTGGTGCGCGTGGCGCGCAGCTTGTCGAAGACGGCTTGTAAGTTGTCAAGGAGTGACTCCTTGTTCTTGATCTTCACAACGATATCCTTGACATACACCTCCACCAAGTCTCTAATTAGCTCTCCAAATGTTTTGTACATAGCTCGTACAAATGTTGAAGCAACATTTTTAAGACTAAATGGCAGGGCAGTATAACAGTACAATCCATCTACTGTTATGAAGGTAGTATGCTCTTCATCTTACTTAGACATTTGGATTTGATGATATCCAGAATATGCATCTAAGAAACACAATAACTCACACTCGGAGGTGGAGTCAACTATCTAATCTATTCTAGGTAGTCGAAATGGATCCTTTGGACATGCCTTATTTAAGGTGGTGTAGTCGATGCACATCCAAAGCTTCCCACTGGCCTTGGGTACAACAACTGGGTTTGCCAGCCATTTTGGATGGAAGACTTCCCGAATGAATCCAGCTTCGAGCAACTTCTTGATTTCCTGTCGGATGAAGTTTTGTCGCTCGATTGATTGCTTTTGGGGCTTCTGGTGTACAAGCCGTGTGTCTGGGAAAATCTTCAAACTATGCTCAATCACCTCCCTAGGGATCCCAGGCATTTGTCATGGTTGCCAGGCAAACATGTCAACATTAGCCCAGAGGAAAGTGATGAGTGTGAGTTCCTATTTGTTGTTTAGACCCCCGATATACGGGTAGTCTGAGCAGCATTGAAACCAATTTGGACGACCTTGACGGGAACGTCGGTGTCGCTGCTTGGTTGCACACGAGGTGCGGAGGTAGAGCCTTTATGATGAATGCTCGGAGGATTCGAAGCCGTCTCCTTACCGAAGCTTCCTCTTGCGCTGTAGTAAGCGCATAGAGTTCTTCCAATGCAGTGACTCCAGCAGTGCGATCCCCACGGATCCTGAGAACGCCTGCAGGTGTTGGCATCTTCTACAATAAATAACCATAATGGGCGGCGACCATGAACCTATACAAGGCAGGCCTACCCAAAATGGCGTTGAACGGCAGACTGATCTGCGCGACGTCGAAGACCAACTTCTCAGTTCTGTAGTTCTCCCTAGTGCCAAAGTTCACAGAGAGTGTGATGGAACCGAGTGGGGTAATGGCTCTCGGACCTACTCTAGAGAAAGGTCGAGAGGGGCGAAGGTCCGAAGGTCGGAGCTGAAGTTTGACGAAGGCTTCGAAGCTTATGAGGTTTAGCCCCGCACCTCTGTCCACCATCACATGGTGAAGTTGGATGTCATTAATGGTGGGAGACACCATCAACGGAAGATGGCCAGCTCCGATCAAGTTGCGAGGGCAATCTGAAGCATCAAAAATGATGGGGGTGTCCATCCATTTCTGATGAGACTCTGCCCTAGTGGTGGGAGCTGCAGCGTCCATGTCCTGCCGCATTGTCTTGAGGATGCGGCGAGAGGTGATGTACTAAGAACCACCATAGATGGTGTTCAGGGTCTTCCAACGCTCGTTGTCAGAGACGTCGGAATCGTCATTGACAGTGTTAAAGACGGCTTTCAAGACCTTTATGGGGTCTTGGAAACCTAGCTCCTCTTCGGTCGGAGCTTCGTCGACTTATTGTTTTCCTTCCCTTCGACGGAACGGAGCTTCTTCTTGGCGCTTGTTATAGCGCTCGGCAGGGTTTTGGACCTCCCAGCATTCTTCCAAACTGTGTCGGTCCGTCTTGTGGATCGGACACCACACTTTGGAACTGCCTCCATCTTCTAACGATGGTCGAAGCCGTTTCTCTGGGCATGGTCCCCGGCCACCCAGAGCTGCGGCAGCGCAGCAGTAGGTGCACCGACTGATGGCTTTTTCTTGCCATTGGATTTCTTCTTCTTGTTGCCATTGCCGGAGGTAGTGGCTTCAACTTTGGAGGGTTTTTTGTCAACCTATGGAGCTATTTTGGAGTGCATTTCACGGCCCTCCGCAGCTTTAGCACATTTGTCTGCCAAGCTGAAGAGTTTGGTGACACTAGTGACTTCTTTGGTTGCCAGTTTCTCCAGCATCTTCTTATCTCGAACTCCCTTTCTGAATGCAACAATAATAGAAGGGATCAAGATTGAAGGGATGATATTTTGTAGCTGAGAGAACCGCTGGATGAAGGATCGTAGCGATTCCCCCAATGTCTGCTTTATGGCAAACAAGTACAATTCAGTGTCGGGCCGGGTGTAGGAGCTCCCGAAGTTGGCAGTGGATTGTCGGCATAGCTCTGCCCAACTATTAATGGAGTCGGGCGGAAGACTCATGAACCAGGACCTTGCAGTCCCAGTTAAAGACACCAAGAAGTAATTGGCCATTACAGCCTCATCACCCCCCGCTGCCAGTATGGCAGTGGAGTAAATTTGAAGGAATTTGGCGGGGTTGACAGTCCCGTCGAATTTTTCTGGCAAGTGAGGCCGGAACTTTTGTAGCCATCTGACCATGCACAAATGCATGGCTAGGGCAGAACAACCTCCTCCTACTCCTTGAGGAGAAGGGTTGTCCTGAGCCTCTCGCCTCTCACGAGCACACTCGATATGGACACAGTCGTCCTGCTGCTGGTAACGGCGATCCAGTTCTGACCAAAGGTCATGAGTCGGAATCCTAGTAATGGTATGGGTATGTCGTGCCCTAGGGGCAACGAAGTCACCTGCTGGGATGCAGCACGTCTCCTTTGTTGCGAGACTTGTGGACCAGGTCGGCCAGACAAAGTCTATCGTTGCGACGGTGCTCGCCCTAAAGGGGGAGGACCTTGATTGTTGATGCCTGTAGCCGCAGCTGCGACCAGATGGTCAACATCATCCCTCCGCTGCTCCATAGCACCCTGGGGTGCACCTGGAGGCGGTGGGTGTTGCAGGAGAGCTCGTGCAGCAATGAGCACATGCTCAGGGTTGTTGTTTGTCGATGCAATGATCGACGCAGATGCACCATCTTGATGCCCAGCATTGTTGACTAGAGCAGATGGTGGTTGTGGAGCCATATTGTTCATCAGAACAATGGCATCGACTAGCTGTTGTGCGTTGGAGGGATTACCTCCGGCATGTTGCCTAGTGTGGTTGCCATTGGATGATCCTGCGGCATAGTTTACCATCTTGAGATCTCGTGAGCCCCTTCCTGACGTGCCAAATGTCGAAGTGTTGCTACGACACTTCCCCCGGTACTACCAAATGTAGCCCGCGGAGGTTCTTGTTTAGGTTGGGGCATGCAGAGATAAAGAACAAAATGGTGACACGGGAGATTTACGTGGTTCGGGCCGCCTGAGTGTAACACCCTACTCCACAAGGTTTGTGTTGTTGTATTGTGAGCTGGTCTACCGGGATCAGATCGAATGTCCCTTGAGTTCGTGCAGTACATGCCTTTTATAGTTCTAAGGACTGACCGTTACAAAGCTTGCCTGGCCTGACATGTGGCCCTGGCGTATTTAATGTCCTAATACATCGTCTAAAGAGTATTAAGCATGATTAATAGTGTGATAATGTGTCTTAATGGCTGTGTTACCCCTATTAATAGTGCTCTGATCGCGTGTCGTTAATACAGCATTAACAACACATAATTAAATCTTGTAAATGCTGCTCTAACCGTCCTTGATTGTCCGTGCTGAATGAGATCTACAGTTGTATGAAGGTTCGGAAGCTCCACACGTGGAAGCTCCGGAGCTTTCCCTTACGGGAGGTTAGGTCCGTGGCTGCCGTATACGTGTCAGCACTAGAGCTCCTCTCTGATGAGGGTTAGGTCCAGGGCCGTTGTACGCGTATGGTCACTGGAGCTTTCCTTTGTTGGGAGCTTAGTTCCGATTTTCCTTTACACGTGTTGACTCTGGAGCTACCCATATGAGGGGAGCGGGTCCGGTGCAATATGACAGGTGGGGCCTGAGGAGTTCCTTCATCTCTAACAGGTAAAACTCCCTTGTACTCTTTGCGGTATTAAGGGGTACCCAGTACGCAGGGTACCAACAATTACCAAGTTAGAAGAACCACTGTTTTGCCCTATGCTCTGTTTATGTTCATTTAATTATGCATTAATTTTATGATCATCAAATCATGCTCATTCTCGCATATTCTCTGCCATATGCTCAGCCACTCTCTCCCTATCTCGTGCCTAGTGGGGTTATGCAATCCTACTGCAGGTGGGTGTGCTTGAGGTACCTGCAATGTGTATGGGGTCTCTCGTCTGCCCCCTTGTTTGGGGTCCTGTGTCGCCAGATGGTCTCCCCACGAAAGGCCTACGCCAAGCCTGAGGTCTAGGGTGTGTAGCTCGCTTATCCTGGTTCTGTACCCTAAGCGTGCACACCCTGCCTCCCAGCACTGTAGCTAAGTACTAGGGGCTAGACGGCTCACAACCCAAAAAAGGCAGGAACCGGGCCCCGGATGCTAACACACTAAATTATCCAAGTCTCGCTCCTCAGCTTAGGATTGTAAGGCATAACAAAACTAAAGAGTATGAAGGGAGTGACCAACGAGCAAAATTATTAACATTATACTTTAATTTTTTGCTTACTTTCGCATATTGTCAGCCATATGCCCGGTTACATTTCTTTTGTCTCGTCCTAGTTGGAGTTGTGCTATCCTGGGAAAGGAGGATCCGCATGAGGTACCTGCAATGTGTTTAGGTTCAATGGACATTTTCTTGCTCAAGGTCCATGGTGTCGAATGGTTCTCACTCCTGAAAGGCTAATGCCGAGCTGGAGGTCCAGGGTGTGTGCCTGCTTAGCCTGGTTCCATACCCTAAGCATGTGCACCTTGCCAACCAGTGCTAACAGCTGAGTACAGGGGGCCGGACAGCTCATGCCTGAGAAAGGCAGTGACCATACCATGAATGTCATCGCACCAAATTACCTATGCCCCGTATCTTAGCTAAGGATGGTAATCCATAACAAAACTAAAGAGTATGATAGGATGACTAGTGAGCGAAATTACTTTTTGTCTACCGTGTGTGCAGGACATACAGAGAGCTCACCGACGACGTTCTACACATCCATGGTAGGCTCCATCGACGCTTCTCTGAGCTTCAGCGCATCCAAAGGGGCCACCGACATCACTTCTCCAAGCTCTAGCGCACCCCAAGGGGGCTGCCGATGTCACTTCTTTGAGCCTTTGTTCCCCCGAGGGGGCCGCCGGTGTCACTTCTCTGAGCTCCAGCGCCTCTCAAGGGGGCCACCAGTGTCACTTCTTTGAGCTCCAGCACCCTCATGGGGGCCGCCGACGTAACTTCTCCAAGCTCTGGCGCCCCTAAGGGGGCTGCTAGCGTCACTTTTTTGAGCTCTGGCGCCCCTAAGGGGCCACCAACATCACTTCTCCAAGCCCCAGTGCCCCCAATGGGCCCACTAGCGTCACTTTTACAAAACAAGATGAAGGCCCCACATACAGGATTGTCACCTCTCCTGAGGTGGGCCCGATGGCCACTATCGGTACCCTCAAGATCGGGTACCCCCGCAAACAAGAAGAAGCTCTGGACTCGGCCTCCCCCTCTGAGGTGGACTCTAAGGCTGCCTCGCGTCCTCAAGCTCCGGGCTCTTGCTCCACCGAGGGGGGCTCCGGAGCTGCCACACGTCCTCCAGTTCTGAGCCCTTGCTCCACCGAGGAGGGCTCCGAAGCTGCCACGCATCCTCTGGCTTTGGGCCCTTGCTCCCACCTAGGAGGGCTCCAGAGCTGCCACGCGTCCTCTGGCTCTGGGCCCTTGCTCCCATCAAGGAAGGCTCCAGAGCTGCCACGCGCCCTCTGGCATCGGGCCCTTGCTCCCACCGAGGAGGGCTCCGGAGTTGGAGTATGCCCCACGACCTGCAATGGGTCGTGGGTCTCGAAGAGTAAAGGGTGACGTGTCCTGTCCAGTCGCGCATTGAAGGCACGCACCTTCCCCGGGTGCACAACTACGGCACAAGCCTCGTGTCAGGTACCGTTGCGTCCAATTGCTTCACAGTGAAGGCGCTGCAGGCCTACTCTACTCGCCATGTGGTCATCTTACGACGACAATACAGATGGACAGGACATCCCCTGCCACCATCAGCGACTACGCTTGGGCCACTGGTGTCTGAGGCGGCAAGACGACGAGTCTTCAGGCCGCGGTCAAGGGCTGTGTAGTCGGAAAGCTTTAGGTCTTTAGGATAAGATCGTCGAAGCCACCTGTCGGGCCCCGGACCTAACTTGTACGGTGTCCGACCTTGTCCATAAAAGGATTGGACCGCTTCCATTACAAAGACATCTTCTCTGGTCCGCTCGGACTAGGATCCCCAATCTATGCACACACACACACACACACACTCACACACCTGCTATACAACCTCACCGTGGAGTAGAATGTTACGCTCTTGCGGCCCGAACCACGTAAAAGCCACAGTCTCACACTCTTGTATGCGCGATCACTCGATAGAGGACTAAGCCCTGCAGATCAAAGAACCTCTGCAGGCTGTTTCTTAGCAAATCCGACTGAAGTCACATTTAACAATTCGACATATGTAAACATGGTTGTGAATTGTGATGTATTTTATATGTTGTCTAGATTGGAAATATGATGTGTTATTGACTTATATATGATAATATATTTCAGTTTTTGTATGTGTTGGAAATGAAATATTAAGCTGTTTTTTTACACTGTAAATGTCAGGTATTTTCGTGAGCCAATGTATGACTCACGAAAATATGACCAAATTATTTCCATGAACCAGCATCTTACCCACGAAATTACATGCTTTATTTTCATGAGCTGCAGATACACTCAACAAAAAGTCCGATGTTTTCGTGAGCCACAATAATGCTCACCAAAATAAGTTCATTGTTTCATCAGCTTCCACTTGACCCACGGAAACATGGCCACTTATTTTTCTGAGCTATTACCGAACACACGAAGATGGGTTACCTTACTGTCATGAGTCACGTCGAGGCTCACTAAAATACTTTTAAATATTTTCGTGGGCCACAATGTAGCCCACAAAATTACTATAATTTATTTTCGTGAGCCCTATAGGAGTCCACAAGACTATCCCCGCTCATTGTCGTGGGTTTCTTTGCAGCCGATAAAAATATAATTATTTTCGTCATAAACTACAATTATTTTTGTAGGTGGCCAACGGAAATAGGCTTATTTTTTACGTTTTGTGCACATCTTCCTGAGGGCCCCGAAAATAGCACCCGGGCCAACAAGGATATTTATTTTCAAGGATTCTTCATATTTCTGTAGTGTATAAAAAAATTCTCGAGTACACAGAGTTGTGTATCTTTGTATTAAGAAGGATAGAAAAAAGTCCCTTACAAACACCATCTCCTCTCGCTGGACGGTGCTATGAGAGACTGTAATAAAACACAAAAACACAACACAAAACATTATAGACTTTTACAATGCAAAAACCGAGGTAAGACGATAAAAAAAGTGTAACCGATTATGTTTGATGTACTGTCTGACCCCATCAAGGGCACGAATGCTCCGGGCTCCCGCAAGGTACCATAACTTATGTTCGTCATTAAAATTTCCCAAGATGGAGCTGATGCTTGGGCAAGCTTCCCTGAAACACATGAGACTAGGTGACTGTTTGAATGCACTGAGCAAAAGTTTCAAGTTTCTAGCCTCTTATGAATTATGATCTATCAACAAGATTGTATCATCTACATATTGGAAGGTACACGTACCATAATAAACTAAATGCGTTAGGACACCTTTTCTTTGTTCATTTGAGTTTGCATGATCGATTAGGATGGATAGGACATCTGCGGCCAGGTTGAACAGGACAAGGAAAACGCAGATCACCCTGTCTAACTTTTCTTTTCTGTTTTGAATGTAATTAATGACCAATGTCATCATTGGTTTGTAAATCACATCAGATCATAAGGTACCTAGTTAATTACGATAGACCATTTGAAGATACAAAAGAGGCTTGCAAAAAGCCACAAATTGTCAGGGGTATATGAAAACATCGTTAACATGGATACAGCTCACAACGAAAATGAATTAGTTTTTTTCTTGAATGAACGAAGATGAAATGTAGGGGTAACACCGGTAAAAGGATCTTAACCTAGTGGTTAAGTACTTTAAATAGCAGTACTCAGGTCCTGAATTTGATTCCCAGTGAGAACGAATTTCAAGCTGGATTCCATAATACTAAATGCAAATACTTTACAGAGGAAGTCATAAGTGTTGGACCTAGGGTGCACCTACGAAAAATGTGAGAGGACAAACATGTTGTAATGTTGGACTATAAAGTCTGGTCCACAGTCGTGTGCTTAGCTATCCAGTTATTGCCTCATTGTTCTAGACAGTAAGCTATGAGTGCTCGTACTTGTATTCACTTGTAATAAATTGACAATAACCTCATTGGAGGAGAAGGTCGTGACTTTAGCCATTATCGAAAATAAGGAGTAACACCATAAGGATCCAAGTCATGGGGTGAATACCTCGAGCTTTGCTTTCATGACTCATAATATCCTGTTTTTTAGTAAAAAAGATTATTATATTTTCAATAGTGAGTTGTTGCGTGGGATCCAACTAACTGTTGTAGGATAGAAGAGCACGTGAAAAGCTAACAGAGCTGGGTGAATGGTAGATTTAAAATTTTCTGAGCGGAAGCTATGAAAACTCCTTAGCGGAAAACTAATCTTATAAGGAAACTGTGTGTGCAACTGATCTATATGAGTTTAGCTATGATAAAACTAGTATAGATTGTATATAATCAAGTCATGGAGACACCACAACAAGAATCACGTGAAATCATCGAGTAAAACTCAAGTTATGACCAAAACCCTGAGCAAAAGTCAATCTATTCTAATGGAAGGAAACAGATTTGCTATGCTGCAAAGAAACTCATGTAACTCAAAAACTACCAAACCAATGACAGTCAAATTTTCGCAGATGATAGGGAATTGAGTTTTGAAGACAACACAGAAAGAATCACATAAATTTGATTTGTAAAACTCGAGTTACGATCAAAATAATGTAGAAAGGTCAGGAGCATAGAAACTCGATGAGAAAGACTTACCGAAAATAAGTCGAATGAACAAGGCATAAAAGCTCCTCTAAACTACGATCTTTATTCAATAGAACACAAGAGGAACAGCCCAAAGTCATGCACCACGAGTTATGGCCTTCTTTGCTTAGGTAACCAGCCCTTAGGCCAACTCAATCCTAACTAGGAGTCTAATCCTACTCAGTTTCAAGCAAAACTTTCTATAACTGCTCTAGACTCTTCTATACGCGGATAGAAGCAATCTTAAGACTTCCAAAAAACTTCGGAATGTATCCCACATTCCTAAAACAACTATACTTTGTGTCTAACACGAAATCTAACCAAAAATAACTCAAATCTTTCCATATTTGAGCCATAACTGACTCAGTCGCAGCCTTAGTTCATAATCCAGCCGGTTGGACCTTTCTGGCCACATCTTCACGTCCATATCTCTTCACCACGCCTTGGAACCTTGTTGCCACGTCCTTGCATTCCTTGTACAAGTGCAAAGACCTTCGAACAACGTTCATGTAGTATCGAAGAGCACGTGAAAAGCTACCAGAGGGGGGATGAATGGTAGATTAAAACTTTTTCAGCGGAAGCAATGAAAACCCCTCAGCAGAAAAACAATCTATTAAAGAAATCATCTGTGAGACTAATCTAAACGTGTTTCACCATGACAAAAGTGATATATATCAGAGAGTCTCAATTCTTGAAGACGAGACAATAATAAACACTCAAATCCGTCAAGATAAACTCAAGTTATGATCAAAAGATCGAACAAAGGTCAATCTGTTCTACCAAGTAAAAAACAGATCTGAATACTGCAAAGAAACTCGTGTAGATCAAAAACCAAAAATACAATGATCGTGAAATTTTGACAGATGATATATAATCAAGTTGTGAAGACAAATAAAAAAGAATCACGCCAGTCGGATCTGTAAAACTTGATTTATGATAAAACCACCAAAGAAAGGTATTGTTGTGCCGAAACTCAACGAGAAAAACTTGTCTGAAACAAGTCGGACGAACAAGGCACAAAAGTTCCTTTAAAGTACGATCTTTATTCAATATAATACAAGAGGAACAGCCCCGAAGTCGTCTTACACGAGCTCTGGCCTCCCTTGCTTATATAACCAGTCCGGAGGCCAACTCAACTCAAACGAGGCCTCTAATCCTACACAAATCATGAATCGTATCTTTCCATAACTGCTTAGGACTCTTCTATACGCAGATAGAAGCAATCTTAAGACTTCCAAACACCTTAGGAACGTATCCCACATTCCTAGAACAACCCAAGTTTGTGACCCACATGAAATCCTATCATAACTGTCGGAGTCTGATTCCGGCAATTCTCCCGGCACTACTGTTAGTAGACCGCGGAGTTTCTTAGTTCGGTTGGGGCGTGCGGAAATTTAGGACAAGATGGTGATTTGACACAAGGATTTATGTGGTTCTGGCCACCTGAGCGTAATACCCTACTCCACGGGTGTGTGTTGTTGTTTGTTGTATTGAGCGTCTGAGCACTTGTATGTGAGAGACCAGAGTGTCTCTAGCGCCTAAGTCAGTGTCTAGAGCCCCTAGCCGGTCTAGAAGAATCTCCAGCACATGTCCAGTTTGGAAGAGTCTCCAACACGTGTCCGGTCTGGAAGCATCTCCTGTGTATCGCTCGGCCAGTCCTTTTATAGTACAAGGGCTGGCTGTTACATCATCAGCCTAGCCTGACATGTGGCCCTGGCGGTTACTGATGCTTAATACACAGTTAATGTGCTTAATTATGCTTAATAGCATGGTATTGCCCCTTAATGGTGGCGTTACTGGTATTAAGAGTCCTCTGATCGTGTGTCATTAAGATAGCATTAATGACACATAATCAGGTCTTGAAATCTTTAATGTTCCTTGAAGGTCCGAGTCGTTGAAGGTTCACCAATCTGTCTATTGAGGCTGAAGGTCTGGCGGTTGGACGCATGGCAGCTTCGGAGCTTACTGTCTTGGACGAGTAGGTCCGGTGTTGTTGTACATGTGTCGGTACCAAAGCTTCCCTCTGTCGGGGGTTAGGTCCGGGGGTGCCACACAGGTGTCTAGTCTGGAGCTTTCCCATGTATGGAATGTAGCTCCAGCCTTATGATACACATGGCGGCATTGGGACTTACCATAGGAGGGAGGCACGGTTCCGAGTGACACGTGGGGCCTTCGGAGGTCTTCCACTCAGAAAGGTGGAGTTCCTTTGCACTCTTCGCAGTTCCAAAGGGTACTCGGTACGCAGGGTACCGACAGTGGCCCCCTGGGCCCACCTCTGGGAGAGACCTTTTGGATTATCTGCCACAGGTGGGTCCATCTTTCGATTTCTGCGCCGTGTCTTCAAGGGTTTTTAGATGTGACATTGAGGTGGTGGTTCGCAGTTAAACCATGATCGTGTGGCATCTTCAGGATGCGGCAGGTGAGATTTGCGCGTGCGGATCTCATGCAATTGAAGGTCGCTAATTCCCAATACGAAAACCGTATCGGTTCCGCGCGCCCTGTCAGGCCGTCGCCGTTGGGTTTCCCACCTCTCATCATGACAACTGTTCGCCTGGGGTAAGGACCTCGACTTGATCGTTTTGGTGGCCCCGGACCCCCATGTCATTGGCACAGTGAAATGTTTGAACTGTATCCTTGGCCTTTCTGTGGTTTCCATCCAAGAGTTGCGGGGGCTTACTTAAGAAGGAAAGCGCCCACGGTTTGGGGATTCTTTATGCCTTCATTTGAACTTGCGCTCGAATCCTCCAAACGTTCGCTTGCTTTTTCTCTCTCGCCACGCCGTGCTGCGATGGAGTTGGGTCACCGCAAGAGCCGTCTCATGACCGACGACGATTTGAAGAAGGTCCGGACCTACATGGGGTGGTCCAGCGACTCCTTCAACCACCTAGTCCATGCCGGCGAGCTCCCATTCAAGAAGAAGCGCGGCGGTGATATGGTGTACTTCTCTGCGTTCGCCATAGTGGGACTGATCCCACCTTTCTCAACCTTCCTCTTGATGATGTTAGACTTCTATGGTCTGCAGTTGTACCACCTTGGCCCCCACTCCATTCTTCTTGTGTCAACATTCGTCCACTTTTGCGAGATGTGGGTGGATATTCCCCCCTGTGTCGAGCTTTTCCGTACCTTCTTCACCATCCACACCACCTGCAAAAGTAACGAGTATCTTGGCTTCTACTATTTTGTGAAGCGCAAGAAATGACCCTACAAGTACTTGAGGTCGTTCCCTTCTAGCAAGTGGGATGACTGGAAGAAGGATTGGATTGTCATCACGGCAGAGGAGCACGAGAAGCTGGAGCTGCCTGAAGGTCTTCCCAATGTTGACACTGATGCCTGGAGTGAAGTTCCAGTGTTGTCAGAGGCCTTCAACCCTGCCTTGACCATGATATGCCAATGTGTGGAAGCAAGGGTGACCCCCCAGACGGTCTTTTGCAACTTACTGGTCAACAGGTGGGCTCCGCTGAAGAAGAGGGAGAAGCTCGCTTGGGCCCTCAACAGTGTGATGGACGATGACCGGATTGAAACCAGTTTGAAGTCCAATTTGGAAGTCTCTACTTTGCAGCTTCATCTCAAGAAGTTCCAGCATGGCATCGACGTCGAGGGCGATGACTTAACTCCGCCGACGACTTTCCTCCCTCTGAACATGGAGGCGGAGTTCAGCGGGGAGCTCCGGAGGATGATGCCGGTGCTTCACGACCTCGGTGAAGTAGAGAGGCGTTCGACCACCAGATTGGTGATCCCCAGAGATTTCAAGGGTGGTCCCACTTCCACCCCGGGACCAAGAGCTGAAATCATAGGCAAGGGAAAAGAGTTGGTGGAGCCCTCTAGTCGAAAAAGGAAGTTGAAGCATTCTGACGGGAGGCCCGTCAGACCTGCTCCTTCCACAACAGCTCCTTCTCCCCGGGGGGGGGGGGGGGGGGGGGGGGGAGGTCTTCGATGGCGACGACAACTCCAGCATCGGCGTCGCCCCGGAATGTCAGCTCCGCCCAGGTGACTCCGGCGCTGGGGCCAGCTAAGGGCTCTAGGTCCGATGGTCCTTCCCAGTCTAAGAAGGCCCCAACCAAGACGTCGCTGACGACGGCAGTAAGCTCCGAAGAGCCTTCCGGAGCTGCTACCCCAGTTGCGACTTGGTCGGGCTCTGGGCGCTGGCGAAGAGGTTCCGTGCCAGCTGGAGCGGAAGCCTTCCAAGGTAAATTTGCTTATTTACCTTAGTTTGTCATTTTTGTTGTAATCATATTTCGAGTTTCTTTGCCCTTCATCCACAGGGTATCCAAAAAAGGGGCTGAAGCTCTGGTTCCTACGACAGCAGCTGATGTTGTTCAGGCGGAGGCTCCAGCTCCAACTCCAGCGCCGCCCCGGGTGGTGGCTGAGGTCTCGGCAGCTCCGCCGCCAGCCGTCGAGGTTCTGAACCTCGACTCATCTCCCGAAGCTCCCATGGTAGCACCAGACCACGGGAATGAAGACGTACCAGCGACACCAGCTTTGGAGGCTGAAGCTTCGGCTTTGGATGCTGTGATGATGGACGCTCCAGCCTCAGATCTGGAGGTAGCTGCAGTTCTGGCCTTAGAGTCGGGTATTACTAAAGCCCCGGCAGCGAAGCCGGTGGTTGATGAAGTTCCAGCGCCTGAGCCAGTTGTCGTGGAGGTGCGAGCACCCGAACCGGTGGATGTCGAAGCACAGGCGCCTGAACCGGCGGTGGAGGAGGCACCAGCGTCTGAGCCGGAAGTGGCCTCAACTCTGGCCAAATCTTCAATGCCTGCCCCGGAGGTTGTAGTTCCGGAGGTACCCGCTCCGGAGCCAGGGTGTCAAGACGAAGCAACTAGTCCTCTGCTTGAGGGAGCAGTTGCGGATGACCTGGCGGCGGGACCTTCGGAGCTGACTCCAGAGGTAGAGGCTCCTGTTGCCAGACCTTCCTCGGCAATGACTGAGGCACTCCCGGTGGGCGGCCCTAGTGCCGCGGAAGCTCAGGGTACCACTCTTGTAGAGTGGGACCCAATTTTTGTTATGGAGAACCCGGTGGACTCAGCGGAGAGGACCCCGACAGGTCTGGAGCCGATCCCCCTGTCGTTATCCATCAATAACGCCTGCTCTAGCCTTCATCAGGTGCAGCTTGCCTTTTATCACGACAGCAAGGCCCTCGAGGAGGAGCCCCAAACCCTTAGGAGGAGGCACAACCGGCTCCAATTCGAGACCAAGCTGGCGCAAACAAGGCTGGTTGACGACAAGGAGTGGGTCAAGGGGGAGAAGGCCCGGATGGAGTACTGGGGCCAACTATTGGACGAGAGGGAAAGCATGGTGCGATCCCTCGACAACAAGTCTCGGGCTATACACGAACAAGTCGTGGCTGCTAATGAAGCAGCGAATGATCGCCAGGAGAAGCTCAGTACCATCCACAAAAGCCTCGTCAAGCGCCAGGAGGCTCTTGAGGAGCGGGAGAAAAAGCTCGAAGATGAAGAGCAAAAACTACTGGAGCTGAGGGATTACCTCGTGAAGAGGGAGGAGGAGCTCGCCCAAAGGCTGGCTCTGGGTGACAAGAGCCCTGCAGAGTGCACCAAGAATCTGGAGGAGCTCTGCAAGAGCGAGGAGAAGAAGGCTTGGCAGCGGGGACAAGACCTCACCAAAAGGGAGGACAAAGTTGCTGTTAGGGAGAAGAAAGTGTTGGGCCAGGAGAAAGACCTAGTTGACCGCCGGAACAATATCCACGTCCGGGAGAAGGAGCTTGCCAACCTTGAAAAGCAAGTTGCTGAAAGGATTCAACAGCACGCCAAAGAGGTTGAGCGCCTTGCCCGGGAGGGTTCAGAGCTTGCGGCGACCTACAGGTCCTTGGAAGAGATGCGAGGCTCAAGGGCTGCAGAATCCCAACAAGTATGGGACTTCTTGGGCAAAGCCAATGACGCGCTGACCCCGCTGGGCTTTAGTCCTGTGCATCCGGACGATCCGGAACCAGAGCTGGACCATGCGTTGAAGGCGTTGAGCTCGGCTGGCAACAAACTCAACAAGATGGGCGATGTCATCGCGGAGCAGTTGGAAACTGAAGGGAAATACCTTGCACAGAATGTTGCAGAATACGTGCTGACATGCTACACAAGCCAGGATCCTCATTTCCCACAAGACCCGGTGCTTGAAGGTCCCATCGACGGAGAGGGAGATGCCGCCAAGACCAGCGTGTCAGAGGTTGCTCAGAAGGTCACCTCGTTCTTTCGTAGGATTTAGGGCTTTCTCCTTGTAGCTCCCACTTGTATCTTCTCTTCTTTTCTCCATTTTTGTAATCTCTTATCTTCATATGAATGAAATCCAAAAAACTTATGAATTTATGAATTTCATTTTTTGTCTTCAACCTTTGTCTCACTTGGCCTCCTGGTAGATGTACATAATTTGATTGCAAACATGTACCAAAAGGATGTAGCATTTTGTTGAAGACTTGAGTGCTTCGAACTTGTAGAATATAGGTCCGAAGTTGTCAACAGCAGGGGCCCCCTGAGGTTGTTGGAGCTTAGTAGCTCCGGCAGCGACCATTGTCAACACGTAGAGCGTCGACAGTTGGTTGGCCCTTTGGTGTTGTCGAAGCTTAGTAGCTCCGGCAACGACCACTGTCAACACGTAGAGCATCGTTAGCAGACCCCATTGGGGTGCCTTCTACCATCTTTTCTTCACGTTGACGGTTGGCCCCCTGGATTTGTCGGAACTTGATAGCTCGGGCGACGCCTACTATCAATGTTTAAAACATCGACAACGGGCCACCTTAGGGGATGTCGAAGCATTGATAGCTCCGGCATCATCCACCATCATCATGATATTTTTATTTTTCCTGCACATTGAAGTCAAGAAAAACCGTAAAATCCATTTCTTATATATAACTCGTTTGCGGCTTACTATTATCGAAAGAAATTTTTAGGTCAACCGCAGTTCTATATTCAATCAAGTGCATTTTCTTATTTTCTCCAGGTCCAATCGTTTTCTGGACTCACCTTACTCAGGCCTGCCGAGGTGTAGGTAGAGTGGCATACTTAAGGTGCAGGACCAGGCTAAGTCGATAGCACACTCTAGACCTAGATTGGGTTGGAGTTCAGGCGAGTAGGCCATTCAACAATGTTAAGACCCTAATGAAATAATAATGCAACTTGAATTATATATGAATTGTTCGAGCTAAATTTTCTTGAGAATTGCACAACTTTGTTATAGACAAGAAAGAGAAAAATAAAAAAAGAATGAGTCTGTACAAAATAAATGCACGTGGAGTCTGTTTTCACACAATGATGTCTTTCATTATAGGTCCGGGGTACAGGGGAAACAAGTGCACTCTCGGGGTACGGAACCAAGCTAAGTGTGTTGCATTTCTTGTTTGACCTAAGGTAACTAGCTACACTTTTAGTTCTGAGACTGTGACAAGTGTTGCTTGAACTTTGCGGACCTTCCAGGAAAGGTCCGGCTGTCCTCCCGAAGGAGTTACCCAACTCTGTACAATGACGCTATAACATACATCATATGTAATTACAGACTCACCTCCGTGATATTAAGAGTAGAACTTATGGAGGTGCTCAATGTTCCAAGGATTAGGGAGCGGTGTCCCATCCTCGGTTGCCAAGCGAGCGCATCCGGGATGGGATACTTTGATCACTCGGAAGGGTCCCTCCCAGCTGGGGGAAAGTTTGTTTAACCCTTCTTGAGTTTGTATTCTCCGTAGCACCAGATCGCCTTCCTCGAGTTGTCGGTTATGCACATTCCTTTGGTGATAGCGCCGGAGCGCTTGGCGGTATAGTGCATTTCGAACAGCTGCTCGACACCTTCCCTCTTCGACGAGGTCAAGGCCTTCACGCCGGAGCTGGTCCTGCGTGGCTTCGTCGAAGGTCTAACCCGGAGCGACCCCAAGGTGATTTCAAGAGGAAGGACTGCTTCAGCTCCGTACAAAAGGGAGAAGGGTGTCTCTCAGGTTGACCAGTTTGGAGTTGTCCTGTTTGCCCACAAGGTGGGCGGAAGCTCTTCAATCTAGTTGGCTCCATGTTTTTTCAGGCGCTCATATGTGCGTGTCTTGAGTCCTTTTAGGATTTTTGCATTTGCTCTCTCAGCTTGGCCATTGCTTGCCGGGTGAGATATGGAAGCGTAGCTGACTTGAATGTTGAGGTCTTCGCAATATCCTTGGAATGCAGAGCTTGTGAATTGGGTCCCGTTGTCAGTTATGATCTTGTTTGGGACTCCAAATCTGCATACTATGGACTGCAAGAAATTGATAGCTGATTGCTTGTTTATTGTCACAACTGGAGTTGCTTCCGGCCACTTGGTGAACTTGTCGATGGCGACATACAGGAACTTGTAACCTCCGACGGCTTTTGGGAAAGGTCCCAAAATATCCATAACCCACACAAAGAATGGACATGTCAGAGGTATCATTTGTAAGGGTTGAGCTAGTGTGTGAATTTTCTTTGCATGGAACCGGCATGCTTTACATTTCTTCACTAGCTCGGTTGCATCCTGGAGTGCTGTAGGCCAGTAAAAACCATGCCTGAAGGCTTTACCGACCAACGTGCAGGAAGACGCATGGTTCCCACACTCGCCTCCATGGATTTCTACGAGGAGCTCACAACCTTCTTCCCTTGTAATGCACCACATTAGGACACCGTTGGCACCACGCCAATAGAGATCCCCTTCTATCAGTGTGTATCTTTTAGACAATCTGACTATCCGGTCAGCAGATACATTGTCTTCAGGAAGGATGTTGTCTTTCAAGTACCTCCGTATCTCTGATATCCATGCATCGGAGCTAACTTGAGCTTCTGAGTCTTGCGTGCTAGGTTGCTCGGAGCTTCCTGCGGCACCTACGACCCTTGATGGATGCCATGGTAACACGGCTATCGGGACCGCCAGCTTCAGGGTGCTGGTCTTGCCCACTTCACTCAGTTCGGCAGGCTAAGATGTTGGTCTTGACAATCTCTGGACGAAGGTTCTATCGAGAACCAGAGCTCCGGTTGAAGCTTTCGTCGAGAGTTCGTCAGCTTCAGCGTTGTTGAGACGCTGGACATGGAAAAATCCAGGACATCGAAATCCTTCTGAAGCTTCTGGACTTCAAGAAGATATGCAGCTAGTTGGGGGTTGTTGCAGCAGCATTCACCTTTAACTTGTTTTATAACTAGCTGCGAATCACCCTTTACCGATAGCTGTTTGACACCACATGATAGTGCTACCTTGAGTCCATATATTAATGCTTCATACTCTGCTATGTTATTGGTTGCCTTGAAGCCAAGGTGAACCATGTATATGACCTTCTCCCCGGTCGGAGCGAGGAGAAGGATTCCAGCTCCGGCATCCTTCTTCTGCACAGAGCCGTCGAAGTAGAGAGTCCAGTGAGGCTCAGTGAAGACCGGACCCTTAGGTTCCGACTTCTGCTCACTGGGGCCCCCAGGATTGGATGGAGAGGGGGTCCATTCCGCCACAAAGTCTGCCAATGCTTGACTCTTGATCGCTTGTCTTGGGACGAATTCAAGATCGAACTCGGCCAGTTCCCGCTGCCCACTTTGCAATGTTCCCAGTAGATTTGGGATTATGCAAGATTGCATGCAGTGGATAAGAGGTTACCACTAAAATCTTGTGAGCTTGGAAGTAATGATGAAGCTTCCTAGAGGCAATAAGAACTGCGTAGAGCAGCTTATGCACCTCTAAGTACCGAGTCATGGAGTCATGGAGAACTTCACTGATGAAGTATACTGGGCGTTGGACTGCCCGGACCCCCCCCCCCCCCCCCGGAGGGGCCTGGAACTTCCTCCTCATCATCCCGGACCCTCCCAGAGGGGTCCGGACCTTCTTCGGGGACCTCCAGGTTCTTGCTAGAGGAACCCAGAACTTCTTCTGGAGTGACCCGAACCTTCTCAGAAGGATCTGGATCTTCTTGTTCAGCAACAGTAACTCCTTCATTTGAAGGAGGTTGATCCTCTGGCATCTCACCTTGAGGATCTGGGTCTGGGGGCTGGGACCTAGACTCGCCTTCAGGTAGCTCCGGACCTTCCCAGAGGGGTCTGGATTCCTGAAGTGGAGATGATTCTGGTCTTTCCGCAACCAGGACCATGCTGAAAACTTCGCCAGTTGCTGAAATGTAAAGAAGAAGTGGCTCACTAGGATTTGGAGCTATCAAGGTTGGTAGAGTGGTGAGGAGCTGCTTCAGCTCTTGGAACGCCTTTTCTGCTTCTTCAGACCATTGGAATGGTCTGGACTTCCTCAATAATTTGAAGAAGGGTAGCGCCCGTTACACCAGTCTTGAGATGAACCGACTGAGGGCTGCTAGACATCCAGTCAGCTTCTGGACATCCTTGATGCGAGCTCGTGGCCGCATGTCTTCAATAGCTTTAATCTCCGCCGGATTCGCCTCTATTCCTCGGTGGTTCACGAAGAATCCAAGAATCTTTCCGGAGCTAACCCCATAGCCACACTTGTCTGGGTTCAGCTTTGTGCGTGCGATTCGCAACTTGTCGAAGACAGCTTGCAAGGTGTCAAGAAATGACTCCTTGTTCATGATCTTGACGACGATGTCATCGACGTACACTTCCACTACATCTCTGATGAGCTCTCCAAAAGTTTTGGACATAGCTCGCACAAATGTTGAAGCAGCGTTTTCTAGACCAAATGGCATGGCTGTGTAACAGTATAATCCATCTACTGTGATGAAGGCAATATGCTCTTCATCTTCTCTAGACATTCTTATTTGATGATACCTAGAATATACATCTAGGAAACACAGTAGTTCACACCTGGAGGTGGAATCCACTATCTGATTTATTCTAGGTAGTGGAAATGGATCCTTTGAACATGCCTTATTCAGTGTTGTGTGGTCGATACACATCCGAAGCTTCCTGCCGGCCTTAGGTACAATGACTGGGTTTGCCAGCCATTTTGGATGGAAAACTTCCTGGATGAATCCAGTTTCTAGCAACTTCTTCAGTTCTAGACGAATGAAGTTTTGTCGCTCTACTGATTGCTTCTGAGGCTTCTGATGTAGAGGCCAAGCATTGGGATAAATCTTCAGATTGTGCTCAATCAGTTCCCTAGGGATCCCATGCATTTGTCACAGTTGCCAGGAAAACACATCAACATTAGCCCGGAGGAAAGTGATGAGCGCGAGTTCCTATTTGTCGTTCAGACCTCCCAATATATGAGTGGTCTGAGCAGCGTCGTAACCAATTTGGACGACTTTGACGGGAATGTCTGTGTCGCCGCTTGGTTGCACACGAGGTGCGGAGGTTGAGCCTCGATGACAAATGCTCGGGGGCTTCGGAGCTTGCTCCTTTCTGGATTCTTCCTCCCGCGCTGTATCAAGCGCGTGGAGTTCTTCCAGAGCAGTAACTACAGCAGTGCGATCTCCGTGGATCCGGAGAACGCCTGAGGGTGTTGGCATCTTCAACACCAAGTAGCCATAATGAGCAGTAGCTATGAATTTGTACAAATTTGGCCTTCCCAAAATGGCATTGAATGGCAAGTTGATATGTGCCACGTCGAAGACCAACTTCTCAGTCCTATAATTCTCCCGAGTTCCGAAGGTCACCGGGAGAGTAATGGCACCGAGTGGAGTTATGGCCCCCGGACCTACTCCTGAGAAAGGTCGGGAGGGGCGAAGATCCAAAGGTCGGAGCTGAATCTTGACGAAGGCTTCGAAGCTTATGGGGTTCAGCTCCGAACCTCCGTCCACCATTACATGGTGGAGCTGGATGTTATTGATGGTTGGAGATACCATCAGCGGAAGTTGACCAACTCCGATCATGTTCCGAGGGCAGCCCGAAGCATCGAAGGTGATGGCAGTATCCATCCACTTCCGATGAGGCTCCTCCCTGGCAGTGGGAGCTACAGAGGCCATGTCCCGCCGCATTTTCTTGAGGACACGGCGGGAAGTGATCTCCCACGAACCACCAAAGATGGTGTTCATGGTCTTCCGATGCTCGTTATTGGAGACGTCGGAGTCGTCATCAACGGAGGTGTAAACAACCTTCAAGACCTTTTTGGGGTCCTAAAAGCCTAACTCCTCTTTAGCCGGAGCTTCGTCGACTTTTTGTTTTCCTTCCCATTGACGGAAAGGAGCTTCTTCCCAGCGCTTGTTGTAGCCCTCGGCAAGGTTCTGGACCTCTTGGAGTTTTCCAGGTTGTGGCTGTCCGTCTTGTGTATGGGACACCACATCTTGGAGTTGCCACCGTCTTTAGATGACGGTCGATGTCATTTCTCGGGGTGTGGCCCCCGGCCACTCGGAGCTGCGGCAACTGCAGCAGTAGGTGTGCCGACCGATGGCTTCTTCTTGCCGTTGGACTTTTTCTTTTTCTTTCCACTCCCAGAGGCAGTGGATTCACCCTTGGAGGACATTTTTTTGACCTCCGGAGGTGGTTGGGAGTGCATTTCACGTCCCTTCGCAGCCTTGACACACTTGTCTGCCAAGCTAAAGAGTTCTGTGACATTGGTGACTTCCTTAGTCACGAACTTCTACAGCATTTTCTTGTCTCGAACGCCCTGCCAGAATGCTACAATAACAGAAGAGCTTGAGATAGAAGGGATGGTATTTCGTACTTGGGAGAACCTCTGGATGAAAGATCACAAGGACTCTCCCCCTTTTTGCTTGACAGCAAAAAGATCCAGTTATGTGCCTGGTCGGGTGTATGAGCTCCCGAAATTGGCGGTGAATTGTTGGCATAACTCTGCCCAACTGTTGATGGAGTCAGGCAGAAGGCTCATGAACCAAGACCTAGCGGTCCCAGTAAAAGCCACAGGAAAATAATTGGCCATCACGGCCTCATTTCCCCCAGTCGCCAGGATAGCGGTGGAGTAGATTTGAAGAAATTCAGCGGGATTAACAGTCCTGTCAAATTTCTCCGGCAGGTGACGCCGGAACTTCTGTGGCCACCTGACCATGCGTAGGTGCATGGCCAAGGCAGAACAGCCTCCTCCTACTCCCTCAGGAGCAGGGCTGTCCCAAGCCTCTCGCCTCTCGCGAGCACGCTCGATGTGGACGCGGCTGTCCTGTTGTCGGTAACGATGATCGAGCTCCGCCTGGAGGTCATGAGTCGAAAGCCTTGTTATTGTATGAGTACGTCGCACCCCGGAAGGTAGCGACATCGCCTGTTGAGATGCAGCACGCCTCCCGTGCTGCAAAGCTTGCGGACCAAGTCTACCCAACATGGTCCGACGCTGCGATGGGCCCCGCCCCGAGGGGGGGGGGAACCTTGATTGCTGATGCGATCGGTTGCTGCTGCAACTAGATGATCCACATCAGCTCTCCACTGCACCATCGCACCCTGGGGTGCTCTTGGAGGCGGTGGACGTTGGAGAAGAGCAAGTGCAGCATTAAGCGCGTGTTCGGGGTTGTTGTTCTCCGATGCAGTGATTGACGCGGACACCCCATCTCGCTGTCCAGCTTGATTCACCAGAGCGGATGGTGGCGATGGTGGCATGACTCCTGCTGGAGCCACAGCACCTGCTGGCTGCTACATGTTAGAGGGATTGCCTCCAGCAGGTTGCATAGCATGGTTACCGTTGGATGATCCAGCAGCAGAATTCACCATCTTCGAATCTCAGGTGCCCCTACCTGGCACGCCAACTGTCGGAGTCTGATTCCGGCAATTCTCCCGGCACTACTATTAGTAGACCGCGGAGTTTCTTAGTTCGGTTGGGGCACGCGGAAATTCAGGACAAGATGGCGATTTGACACGAGGATTTACGTGGTTCGGGCCGCCTGAGCGTAATACCCTACTCAACGGGTGTGTGTTGTTGTTTGTTGTATTGAGTGTCTAAGTGCTTGTATGTGAGAGACCAGAGTGTCTCTAGCGCCTGAGTCAGCGTCTAGAGCCCCTAGCCGGTCTGGAAGAATCTCCAGCACGTGTCCGGTCTGGAAGAGTCTCCAGCACGTGTCCGGTTAGGAAGAGTCTCTTGTGTATCGCTCGGCTAGACCTTTTATAGTACGAGGGCTAGCCGTTACATCATCAGCCTGGCCCGACATGTGGCCCTGGCAGTTATTGATGCTTAATACACTATTAATGTGCTTAATTCCCCTTAATAGCGTGGTAATGCCCCTTAATGGTGGTGTTACTGGTATTAAGAGTCTTCTGATCATGTGTCATTAAGATAGCATTAATGACACATAATCAGGTCTTGAAATCTTTAATGTTCCTTGAAGGTCCGAGCCGTTGAAGATTCACCAATCTGTCTGTTAAGGTTGAAGGTCTGGCAGTTGGACACGTGGCAACTTTGGAGCTTACCGTCTTGGACGAGTAGGTCCGGTGTTGTTGTACACGTGTTGGTACTGGAGCTTCCCTCTGTCGGGGGTTAGGTCCGGGGGTGACACACAGGTATCTAGTCTGGAGCTTTCCCATGTATGGAATGTAGCTCCAATCTTATGATACACGTGGCGGCACTAGGACTTACCATAGGAGGGAGGCAGGTCTAGTTCCGAGTGACACGTGGGGCCTTCGGAGGTCTTCAACTCAGATAGGTGGAGTTCCTTTGCACTCTTCGCAATTCCAAAGGGTATCCAGTACGCAGGGTACTGACAATAACCAACTCAAATCTTTACATATTTGAGTCAAACCCGACTCAGCCGCAGCCTGAGTGCATAACCTAGTCGGTTGGACCTTTCTGACCAATTCTTTACGACCACTCTCTTCATCACGCCTTGGAACCATGCAGCCACATCCATGCACTCCTTGCACAAATGCAAACATCTTCCAAGGACGTCCACAATACCTTCATATGCATTGTTCTTGATTCATACATGCTACGCGACCTCCCGATCAACTCAACCACAATTCCTCCCGAACTTGGTTGTTGAACCTCATCTTCTCCCTAGGACTAGTTCAATAGATCCCATCACCAGTCATGTCTTGAACTCAAGAAACACCTGCACATGAACAAACAACCAATCTGTACGAGCCCAAGTCTGTGACTTGACTCAAGTTAGTTCTGAACACAACACCTTACTTGAGCACCTCACATAAGCATGTTGCAAAACATAGCAAAACGATATCAGACATATCAACCAAAACGCACCAAAAACATAGTAAAAGAATACTAAGCAAACTTTCCATAGATGTAAAGCAAGTTCGAATCAATTCAAAGCAAAGACAGAACCATCGCAAACTAGCTCCGGACCTTGCCAAAACTAACCGGACCTTGTGTTGGAGCTTACCAAAGCTAGCAGGACCTAGCACCGGAGCTTACCAAATCTAGTCATACCTAGCGTCAGAGCTCACCAAAACTAGTAAGAACTAGTCAACCCAAAAGTCGGAGCTAGAAAAAACATGTCGGAGCTAACCAACACAAGTTGGACCTAGCAAAACATATCAGAGCTTAACAAAGACATGCCGGAGCTATCAAAGACATGTCGGAGCTAAAGACAAAGCTCACCGGAGCTACCCAAAAACATGTTGAACCTTGACAAAGCAAGTCGGACCTATTGTCGGACCTCGCAGAAGCTCGGAGCTAGAGTCGGACTTTGCTAAAAAGGTGTCTTAGCAGAATTTCATAACTTTTATTAGCAAAGCCAATGTATTCAGTACAAGCCAATGTATTCAGCACACATAGGCCTCACTGTTCATGATACCTTCATATGCATTTTTCTTGACCCAAACATGTTGCGTGACCTCCCGATCAACTTAACCACAATTCCTCTTGAACTTGGTTGTTGAACCTCATCTTCTCCCTAAGACTAGTACAATGGATCCCATCACCAGCCACGTCTTGACCTCAAGCAACACCTGCACATGAGCAAATAACTAAATCTTCCGAGCACAAGTTCGTGGCTTGACTCATGTTAGACCAAAAACCACAACACCTTACATGAGCACCTCACATAAGCATGTTGCAAACCATTGCAAGATAATACCAGCCTTAACCACCAAAACACACCAAAAACATAGCAAATGAATACTAAGCAAACCTTACCATAAGCCAAAAGCATGTTGAAAACATTGTGAGTTAAAACAGAGCAACCGAACTGAATATGAAAACTCTGCGCAGTAACTGTTACAACTGATATGCATTGAGAAAGTTCGGACATTCTTAAACCACTGAGGGTAACATTACTCCTAAAACACATTCAAAAGTTCGACCCTTGTCGAATCACGTGCATCTCACGTGTGTGAAAGTTCGGACAATCCTAAGTGCCAAACATGTGCAAATCACGTGAGAAAAGTTTGAACAATCCAAAGCAAGAAAACACGTGCAACCCACGTGTGATGAAGTTCGGACAGTGCAAAACGGATTCCCGCAAGTTCAGACAAACCGAAGTGGACTTTTTAGCAATACTCGAAACTTTGCATGTGAAACCTTGCTTTTATTTAAATTGCCAATGTATTCAGCACACATAGGTCTCACAATCTCCTCCTTGATGAATGAATTGGCAACACCACTTAAAAGCCAAACATTGGCTCATTCACAAGAAATGTTTGGAAAACAAATTTCTCCCCTTTTTTGAAAATCAAAAATCAAATGAGAAAGAAATCTCAAAACAAAAATTTCTCCCCTAAATCACGTGTAAAAACTTGTGAATGTGCAACAATGTGTGACATATTTCTCCCCCTTCGACAATGTGTTCAGCTAGGTTAAAAAAGAGAAATTTCAATTGTTATGAGCATAGTATAACATATACATATAAAACAAAGCTCATCCAAGTCATACTATCAAATCGTTTACACTATGACATCAATGAGATACATAAAGTAGTTTAAACCATCCTAGAGATTAAGTGTACTTTTTCAATTTAAGCAAGTCATGATCTCACAACCTTAACTATTTCAAAACCAGAAAGTATGATACTTGTTATTGCATTTTTCATTGTCATTTAAAGAATATATTTTGATCATATGACATTTGCAAGAGATTATAGGCTGCATCAGCCTTATTCTAACCAACCAGACTAAGCCTATGTCATTTGACAATCAAAAGCTTAAGGACATGGTTTTAGTCATACACAATGTTGACATTTCTTACATCACAGATAAAAATCTGCAAGCGCATGGAAGCTGTCATATAGCACTTCTCCTTAAGAAATATTCCTAAGGGTATCGAATTCAAAGAACGTGTGTGCTAATCTTACGAACAAATTCACCCAAGGACACAAAGTTGTATAGTAGGCAAGGAAAATAGAGGAATTCAAAGTATTGATTCTAATTCAAAGAAATTTGCGGTAGCTGCCTGCTTCGGGCACAATTTTACCCCTAGCAACACTAGAACGACTCCTGCCAAGAGCCTATGGCATAGCCAAACGTGGAGGATTAGTAAGGACAGATAGGGTTGTCACCACCTACTGCCTACCTCAATTCATGGGTCTACGAGATATTCACTGGTGATTTCTAACCTAAGACCCACGCTTACATTCTAAATCACTACTCTAGTTGTTTCGAACACAAAGCTATAACTAGAGCCTCTAATGAATTGAAGCAATGAACCCACAAGTAACTACTTGTGCAAACTACCTTGAAAATGAAATCAAACTTGAAATGAATTCACAAAGGATTACTTGATTTTGAATCAAACCTTTGTAGGGGTACAAGTGTAGAAGAGAGACTTCACAAGCCCAAGCCTCCTTCTCCTAGACATTCACCACACTCTCCTTCTACTTGGCAGCCTCTAGGAATACTCTAAACCTTAGGAGTGGTATTTTATTCTCAACTTTTGGTGTGAGTGTGTGTGTGAAGTGAGGTGTGGGGTGCTATTTATAGGTAGAGTAGGGTCGGTTCCCGCCACCAAATGCATGTGAATCAGTCATCTCGTCTTCAGGAAGCCGGGAGGAGCCAACACGTGGCGATTGACCGAGTTTGGCGCCAGTATAAAGTCAACCAAATTAATGGATTACTCCCTACATGTATTGGTATTTTTGGGTATAATTCACCTGCATACAAATAAACACCAACACTTGTGGAATTGGTTAGTTTTTAACCCTACCACTATATTGTGGTTCTCTTTTGTGCACATTATGAGATGAATTAACGGTCTAAACATGGCACTTGAGGACCGTCAACAAACTCCCCCACACTTAGTCCTTTGCTCGTCCTTGAGTGAATGCAAGAATAGGAACTAAGGTGTTGTCATAAATTTGTTGTAAGTTAGAAAATGAGAATACTAGATATTTCAACTCATACCTTAATTCATGAATTCCCTCTTTGGAATGTGGCTACCACATCAATCTTGGGTGTTTGAAGAGTGAAATGGTTGGAATGTAGTTCCCTTGGATCTTCCCCTGCCGAAATGATCTGACGATTTGCTATATTTGGGAAGTCAAAGAAACAATTGTCTTTATCTCTCAATTGGAATCTCTCTAAGTGTTTTGATCCTCACCATGGCATGTTTTGCCAATTTTGTCACTATACTAAATATGGCTATATCAGGAGCTTGGTAGGGATAAATGTGGCACACATTGCAATTCATATATTACTATGTCAAAAAATTGATCCTATGAGACTTATGCAACAAACAATTTGACAAAGAAAATCCTTATGCACATGAGTGAAGTGGATAATTGTGGACTCCATGGTTTTCTCTATTTAAGGATGAAACATGGCTACTTTTTCTCTTTTTTTTGGCATACTTCTTGTTTTGATGAGTACATACTCTTTTTTGTAGCCATGTCTTCTACTCCTTTTTATTTTTTAGAGAGATTTTGATAATCATAATGTATGGAGTTTATTTATTGGATGGATGAATGGTGGATGCAAATTATCAATGTGAGATATTTTGCATGAATAGGGTGCACAAGAATTTCTAAGTCAAAAGTTCATCCATGTCACTCAATTGGGTCACGAGTTTGACAAAGTTCAATGAAAAACAAAGTGACATATGCATGTGGTTTTCAATAAGTGTATCATATGGCCTTGGTGGGTATTTAAATTTCCAATGTGAGAATTAGGCAAAGTTCAAGACTCCAAATTTTTGCAAACATCAAAATCAATTTAAAGCAAAGAGATATCTCCTCAAATAACACATTTACCATATCACAATAGACAAATACATAGATGACATGTTTCTCGTACTTTAATTGTGGGAATCACAAACAAGGCAATAAATTGAAATATAAAGTATTGAAATTTTCAGTTCAAGCAAATCTTGACTACCAAGTTTTAATCTCGAATGTCGAGTTGATTCATTTTCAATATACAGTTTTAAATAGGAAATCAACTTAAACCGCAGGGTAGCACACATATTCGGAGATAAGAGATCCAAACTGAACTTGTGGAGCGAAACGGGGCCATGTGGGGCCCACACCAGGTCGGCCGACTAGGGTGTTCGGCCGACCCCCTTCTGGTCTCTCTGTTACTCTGTTTCGATGTGTCAAATTGTATGTTTGGTTGCGTAGAGTTTCGGGGTGCAACGTTATTTTTGCACGTCGGGGTTACTCGATTTGGGGTGCCTCCCCCACACTTGTTCCTTGGACTCTTTATTCAACAAATATAAACTAAAGGGGGAACTTTACCGGGTTAGATGAACTGATAGGTTCAATTTATTGAATTCAAAATATTGGGGATGCTTACATTATTAAATCTACACTTAAGGAATAAAAATTTGGAATAAAACTAAACTTAAACTAGTAGGCATCGTATGCGGTCGGGACATCTAATCTATGGTGCGTTGTAGATGTCGGGCTTCCCAATTGCATTGCATATGCAGCACAGCTAGATGCTCATGCCACGGCGAACACCATCAATCTACTGCTTGATGGAGATGAGCTCATCCTTCAGTTCCGCCCTCGCTATGCGCCCTTCAGCCACTAAGTCCAATAGCTTCTTGTTCTCCAAACGGAGATAAGTGAAATCCTTAGAAAGTTGCTAAATCCTTAGAAAGTTGTGACACTTTAGGGCACGAGGAGATTTCCCATTGGTGTCCTCAAATTGGCCAGGTGGCCCTCTAATGGCAGGTGGCAAGAGGTGACGCCTAATTTTGGAGGGTGACGAGCCTGTCGACTCCTCCATCACCAACTTATCCACTTGCTTGAAAAAGCCTTTTGTATAGCCTCCTCCAGGCTTGCGTACCCCATTGATAATGAGGTGATCTCCCACACGCTCAAGCGAGATACGCGTAGGTGACTTGTAGTGGTGGCTCACTATGTCACCGTCCTTTGTCTTTGAAGTGTACATAAACTCCTCGTCAGGCTGCAGCTTTGGGAGAGACTCGTCTTTTCAGGAAAAAGATGGGTCTTTACTAGATTAAGGCCAGCCGTAGTCGGACGACGTGTAGGTCGTCTACTTCATGGGCGTCCTCCGAGGGGAGATCGACCGTGCAGCACCATGAGGTGTGGTGCTGCCCACGCGGAGTCTTCGTCGGTGGCAGGATCATGGCGAGAGGTATATCATCTAATGCCATGATAGACTCCAATGCGAGGGTGGAGTTGTCACTGGCCGGCGCGATGTCTCAGCTCAGGTTGAAGGTTGAGCTAGAGGAGGCATGAGGCATAATTTTTTTGTTGGCCATGACTTGGATGGGAGGAACAGGAGATGGATTTTCTGGATGGTGCAAGGTTCCCCTCTCTATTCCCATATATAAATAAGCAGAGAAAATATGATAGCACCAAGAGTCTTGTTTGGATACATCGGGAGAATCCGCACAAGAAAACATAACGTCGACAGCGCGAAGGAGGAGCCGGCTGACCCTAGTGTTCAACCGAACCCCTGTTTGCTCCGCTCGGGCTAGATTTTTGTGTGTTGGCTTAATGGGCCCCATAGATGATTAATTGGATGGGACCATTTATTGGATGTGCAGAATTTAGACAGAATTTAAAGAAATGGGATGAAAATCAATAATATTTATCACGTCAATTTCTTTTTTGCCTCCTTCTGGGATTCAAGAAATAATTTGAGTTGGTATCCATTAACTTTAAGTAGTTGATCATCATCACCTAGGAGTGTGATTGCTCCATGAAGTGAGGTTTCTACTACAGTGAAGGATCCTTCCCATTTACTTCTAAGTTACCCATGTCTAAAGAGTTTAACCCTAGAGTAGAAAAGTAAAACATTATCTCCAGGTTTGAACTCTTTAGGTGTAATCCTCTTATCGTGCCATCTTTTGAATCTTTCCTTGTAGATTTTGGCACTATGGTACGCCTTATCTCCCCACTCTTCCAACTCGGAAATTTGCTTCAATCAATGTTTTCCAGCTTCATGAAAGTCCATGTTCCACCGCTTGATGGCCCAATAGGCTCTATGTTCCAATTCTACAGGAAGATTTACAAGTCTTTCCATATGCAAGTTGGAATGGATACATGCATATAGGGGTTTTGTAGGCAGTACGGTATGCTCACAATGCGTCGGGTAGCTTATGCTCCATCCCGTTCCCATTTCCAATACAGTCTTTTGCATAATATTCTTAATTTGCTTATTAGATGTTTCTACTCGACCACATGTTTGTGGGTGGCATGGAGTAGCAAATGCTGGACACCAAGCTCTCTCAAAAAGTTCTGGTACGTCTTATCTATGAAATGAGACCCTCCATCACTTATGACCATATGGGGAGTACCAAAGCGTGGGAAAATGATCTCATAGAACATTTTCCTAGCTTGCTTGGAATCAGCATTTTTGCATGGCAAGGCTTCTACCCATTTTAACACATAATCTACGGCCACCAGGATATACTCACAATCATAGGACCTAGGGAAAGGTCACATGAAATCAATACCCCACACATCAAATGATTCCACCTGGAGATTATATGTTAGGGGCATCGCATTGCGAGCAAATATTCCTCCAGGCTCCTGGCATTTTCAACATCTGCCAATGAATTCTTTTGTATTGTCATACATAGAAGGCCAATACGCCAGATCTTTGTCTGGGTACGGTAAACACTATATTTTGCCACCATAGGGGCTAGAATGGCATTTCTCAATAATCTTGGTGCCTTTGATTGATGGGATGCACCTTCTAAGAAGGCCAACGGCACAAACTCGATAGAGGTATAGGTCATCCCAAAGGTGTCTACGACTCTCATAGATGAGTTTCTTTTTGTTTTCACTTGGTGGTACATATCCCTTGACCATGAAGTTCACCATATCCGCATACCAAGGGTGAGAGTCAGCCACCTTGAGAAGCATATCATCTCGTATGAAGTCATTGATAGGAATGTCCATGGTTTGCGTGACTTCCATACACGAGAGATGATCTGCCACATAATTATCTACTCCTTTCTTATCCTTGATTTCAAAGTCAAACTCTTGGAGTAGAAGAATCCATCGGATTAGCCTTGGTTTAGCATCATTTCTGGTGAGCAAATACTTCAAGGTAGCAAGGTCTATATAGACTATGACCATGGCTCCAACCAAATAGCATCTAAACTTATCGATAGAAAAAACTATAGCTAAGATCTCTTTTTGGTTGTGGCATAATTGAGTCGAGCTCTTGTTAGAGTTTTGTTAGCGTAGGCTATTGCATGATGCTTTTTATCTTTGGTTTGGCCTAGGACTGCACCAACAGCAAAATCACTAGCATCACACATGATTTCGAATGGCAGCGTCCAATCAGAAGGTTGGATAATTAGAGCTGAGATGAGTGACTTTTTTAGTATGCAAAATGATTTAAGGCATTCATCATCGAAATCAAAGGGAGCTTCCTTAGCTAATAGGTTAGTGAGGGGTCTAGCGATTTTAGAGAAATATTTGATGAATCGCCGATAGAACCCCACAAGACCTAAAAAGTTGCGGATTCCCTTAATGTTGATACGAGGTGGAAGTTGTTCAGTTACTTTGATCTTTGCTTTGTCCACCTCTATCCTTCTCTCAGACACTAAGTTTCCAAGAATGATGCCTTCACAGACTATGAAATTGTACTTTTCCCAATTAAGTACTAGGTCCTTCTCTTGGCATCTTTGTAAGACCTTGTCTAACTTTTCCAGACAATGATCAAAAGTTTTTCCATATACAGAGAAATCATCTATAAAAACTTCCATGATCTCCTCAATCATGTCAGAAAAGATAGAAATCATGCATCTTTGAAAAGAGGTAGGGGCATTACACAGTCCAAAGGACATACGCCGCTAGGCATAAGTCCCGTAAGGACATGTGAATGTGGTATTACTTTGATCGTAGAGATGGATTGGGATTTGATGATAACCCAAATACCCATCAAGGAAACAAAAATAGGAGTGTTTTGCCAACCGCTCTAACATCTCATGGATGAAGGGTAGTGGAAACTGATCCTTCCTTGTAGCCTTGTTATGTTTTCGGTAATCAATGCACATCCTCCAACCTATGATGGTTCATTCAGGAATTAATTCATTCTTCTCATTTTGAACGACCGTCATACCTCCTTTCTTAGGCACTACTTGAACTTGGCTGACCCATTCACTATGAGGAACAGGGTAAATAATCCCGGCGTGTAGAAGTTTCAAGACTTCCTTCTTGACAACTTCCCGCATTGCATTATTCAATCGCCTTTGAGGTTCCCTTGAGGGGACACTCTCGGGGTCAATAGGAATGCGATGGGTGCACAACGATAGACTAATTCCCTTGAGATCCTCCAGTGAATAGCCAAAAACAGCTCTATGCTTTTCTAGCATGGCTATGAGTTTGAGTGTCACATCATCGGAAAGCTTATCACTTATGACGACAGAGGCTTAAAATTACTAAATAAGAAAATGATCTATTTGATATTCCCCATTTAGAAAGGCACAACGTCGGCCTAGAGGTAGAATTTTTAACTCAACGTGAAATTTTGGGAAGAACTCTTTA
Organism: Tuctoria greenei; assembly: GCA_036927565.1. Classification (NCBI taxonomy): domain Eukaryota; kingdom Viridiplantae; phylum Streptophyta; class Magnoliopsida; order Poales; family Poaceae; genus Tuctoria; species Tuctoria greenei. Next base: position 127,554,547 of record JAYESD010000007.1, on the reverse strand, counting down.
TTTGGCAATTCAATTGCCTCCTGAAATTCATCCTCCTCATGGATGAAATCTTCTTCTCTTCAATTCCAAGGGGTGCTAAGAATTGAAGGGTTCTAACCTCCTCTATTGGTTCATCTTGGATGGGAGATTCTGCGGATGTGTTCTTGGAATGCAGAATAGGAATAGAGAAATTTCTCCCTCCAAGTTTGACATTGAGGTTTCCTTCCAAAGGAATTTCCATGAGAAATTTCTCAATGAGAGCAGCATCCATGAAATTGTACAAGACTGGCTTGCCCAGGATGGCGTTGAATGGTAAGTTGATCTGCGCCACATCAAAGACCAACTTCTCGGTCCTGTAATTCTTCCGAGTCCCGAAGGTCACCAGGAGAGTAATAGCACCGAGTGGAGTGATGGCCCCCGGACCTACTCCAGAGAAAGGTCGGGAGGGGCGAAGATCCGAAGGTCGGAGTTGAAGCTTGACGAAAGCTTCGAAGCTTATGAGGTTCAGCCTCGAACCTCCGTCCACCATCATGTGGTGGAGCTAAATGTTGTTGATGGTTGGAGATACCATCAATGGGAGTTGGCAAACTCCGATCATGTTTCGAGGGCAGTCCGAAGCATCGAAGGTGATGGCAATGTCCATCCACTTTTGGTGCGGCTCCGCCCTAGCAGTGGGAGCTACAGAGGCCATGTCCCGCTGCATTGTCTTGAGGCACAGCGGGAGGTGATGTCCCACGAACCACCAAAGATGGTGTTCATGGTATTCCGACGCACGTTGTCAGATACATCGGAGTTGTCATCAATGGAGGTGTAAACAGCCTTCAGGACCTTTTTGGGGTCCTGAAAGCCTAACTCCTCTTCAGTTGGAGCTTCATCGACTTTTTGTTTTTCTTCCCTTTGACGGAAAGGAACTTCTTCCCGGCACTTGTTGTAGTGCTCGGCAAGGTTCTGGACCTCTCGGCAGCCTTCCAAGTTGTGTTTGTTCGTCTTGTGTATGGTACACCACATCTTGGAGCTGCCACTATCTTCAGACAATAGTCGAGGTCGTTTCACGGGGTGTGGCCCCCGACCACCCGGAGCTGCAGCAGCAGTGGCTGTAGGTGTGCCGACCGATGGCTTTTTCTTGTTGTTGGACTTTTTCTTCTTCTTACCACTCCAGGAGGTAGTGGCTTCACCCTTGGAGGACTTTTTGTTGTCCCCCGGAGGTGGTTGAGAGTGCATTTCACGGCCCTCCACAGCTTTGGCACACTTGTCTGCCAAGCTGAAGAGTTTCGTGACGCTGGTGACTTCCTTGGTTGCCAGCTTCTCCAACATCTTCTTGTCTCGTACGCCCTGTCTAAATGCCACAATAACAGAGGCACTTGAGATAGAAGGAATAGTGTTTCATACCTGGGAGAACCTCTGGATGAAGGATCGCAGGGATTCTACCCCTTCTGCTTGAAAGCAAAAAGGTCCAGTTCAGTGCCTGGTCAGGTGTATGAACTCCCGAAGTTGGCAGTGAACTGTTGGCACAGTTCCGCCCAACTGTTGATGGAGTCGAGCGGGAGGCTCATGAACCAGGACCTCGCGGTCCCAGTTAAAGCCACAAGGAAATAGTTGGCCATTACGGCCTCGTTGCCTCCAGCCACAAGGATTGCGGTGGAGTAGGTTTGGAGAAACTCAGCGGGATTGACAGTCCCGTCAAATTTCTCTAGCAGGTGAGGCTGGAACTTCTGCGGGCATCTGACCATGTGTAGGTGCATGACCAGGGCAGAACAGCCTCCTCCTACTCCCTCGGGAGCAGGACTGTCCCGAGCCTCTCGCCTCTCGCGAGCTCGCTCGATATGGACGCGGCCGTCCTGTTGACGGTAATGGCGATCAAGCTCCACCCGGAGGTCGTGAGTTGAAAACCTTGTTATCGTGTGGGTACGTCGCGCTCCGGAAGGCAGCAACGTCACCTGCTAAGATGCAGCACGCCTCCTGTGTTGTGAAGCGTGCGGACCAAGTCTACCCGACACGGTCCGATGCTGCGATGGGGCCCGCCCCGAGGGGGGGGGCCTTGGTTCCTGATGCGATCGTCTGTTGCTGCAACCAAATGTTCCACATCGGCTCTCCACTGTTCCATTGCACCCTGGGATGCTCCTGGAGGCACTAGACGTTGGAGAAGAGAACGCGCAACATGGAGCGCGTGTTTAGGGTTGTTGTTCGCCGATGCAGTGACTGACGCGGACGCCCCATCTCGCTGTCCAACTTGATTTGCTAGTGCAGACGGTGGCGGTGGTGGCATGACTCCTGCTGGAGCCACAACGCCTATTGGCTGCTGCATGTTGGAGGGATTGCCTCCAGCAGGTTGCGCAGCAGGGTTGCCGTTGGATGATCCAGCAGTAGAGTTCACCATCCTTGAATCTCGGGCACCCCTACCTGGCGCGCCAACTGTCGAAGTTTGGTTCTGACAATTCTCCCGGTACTACTGTTGGTAGCCCGCGGAGTTTGTAGTTCGGTAGTGGGCACACAGAGATTCAGAACAGGATGGCAAGTTGACATGAGGATTTACATGGTTCGGGCTGCCTAAGCGTAATACCCTACTCCACGGGGTGTGTAGTTGTTATATTGAGCGTCTGAGAGCTCGTGGGCTTGTGTCAGAGCAGAGTCTGGAAGAGTCTGGAAGAGTCTCCCTATGTATCGCTCGACCAGTCCTTTTATAGTACAAGGACTGGTCGTTACATCATTAGCTTGGCCTGACATGTGGCCCTGGCGGTTACTGATGCTTAATACACAATTAATGAGCTTAATTGCCCTTAATAGTAATGTCACGCGCCTTGACAGTGGCATTACTGGCATTAAGGGCCCTCCGATCGTGTGTCATTAAGATGGTATTAATGACACTTAATCGGGTCTTGAAGTCTTTAATTTCTCCTTGAAGGTCCAAGCCGTTGGGGGTCCACCAGTATGCTTGTTGAAGTTGAAGGTCCGGGGGTTGGATGCGTGGCAGCTCCAGAGCTTACCATCTGGGACGGGTAGGTACGGTGCTGTTGTACACGTGTCGGTACCGGAGCTTCCCTCTGTCAGGGGTTAGGTCCGGGGGTGCTGCGCAGGTATTTAGCCCGGAGCTTTCCCATGTGTGGGATGTTGCTCCGGTTGCAGGATACACGTGGCAGCACTGGGGCTAACCATAGAAGGGAGGCAGGTCCGGTTCCGTATGACATGTGGGACCTTCGGAGGTCTTCAACACAGACAGGTGAAGTTCCTTTGCTCTTTTTGCAGTCCCAAGGGGTATTCGGTATGCAGGGTACCGACAAATGTAGTTCCACAAAAGGTGATAGCACGTGAAGATTTAGACTATCTGAAAACATACATCGTCGAGACTATGTGCAAGCTTGAGATGTGTTTCCCACCATCCTTTTTTGATATGCAAGTACACCTAATCATACATCTTGTTGATCAGATAAAAGCATTGGGGCCACAATATTTACATCATATGTTTTTGTGGGAGAGATATTTAGGAGTACTAAAAGGTTATGTGCAAAACCGTTCTCACCCAGAGGGTTCAATTATGGAAGGATACACCACTGAAGAAGTGATTGAGGGTTGTGCTGATTACATCAAAGATGGAAAATCGATAGGTGTGCCTATACCAGTGCATGAGGGTAGACTACGTGGGAGAGGCAAAGTGGGTAAGAAAACTTTTATCGTTCAAGATTACAAGAATGTACACCGTGCACATTTTGGTGTACTACAACAGCTCGCAATAGCTAAGTCGTACATCGAGGAACACCAAATTGAGCTTCGTGAAAAAACTAAGACCGCACAGAGAACTGGATCATGAAAGAGCACATAAGATGTTTCACTGAATGGTTAATGGACAAAAATATACCATACGGAAACATTATAGAAGAGGCAACAATGAAGAAGTTAGCTTCTGGCCCATCTGCTTTGGTGACATCATGGCAAGCATATGACATCAATGGTTACACATTTTACACTAAAGAAAAAGACGGTAAGAGTGTTGCACAAAATAGTGGTGTTCGTATTGAGGCTTATGATTCACAAGGGCAAAAGACCACATACTTCAGGTTCATATAGGAAATATGGGAACTCGATTATGGTGAAAGAATGGTAATTCCTGTATTTAAGTGCCAATGGGTCAAACATCCTGATGGTGTGAAAGTGGACAATTACGGGCTGACACTGGTAGACTTGAATAAAGGGTTATAAAGATGACATGTGGGTTATCGTCGATAGTGTTGCACAAGTTTTTTATGTTCAAGATCCAGAAACTGAGAAGATGCACGTAGTCATTTCTAGAAAGAAAAATATCGTTGGGGTTGAGAATGTGGGAGATAATGAAGAGGAATATAATCAGTATGAAGAGATGTACCTTTTCACCGAACCAGAAAACATCAAGCGCGTAGAGAGAACACTAAAAAGTGATGCCAAGGTTAAGCTTGCCCCCAACAAGTGTTATACCTTCACAACATGCCTTGGTTGATGCAAGCATAACCTTGGCATCACTTTTCATGTTGTTGAAGGTTGCCATCATAGCTTCACGCTGTTTAACCTAGACATTGACACTCATATGTAGGATCTCTTTATCTTCAGTCCGATTCAGATTTCATTAGCTTTGACACATCCTTCACTTATAACTGCCATTAACATGTGTGATAAGGAAGCTTCACTTATTTGATAAATTTATGCTTGAAAGATTAAGGTTAAATCCCTACGAAAGTGTAAAAACAAGATTTGTGATTGAAGTTGTTCGTTATCTCGCTTGTGTGAAGCACTAAGAAAGTATGTACTGATTTTTAGTCAATATATTTAAGCATTAAAACTGAGAAAGGAGCATCTTCCTAAGTTTTCAAATGGACAGGAGGGAAAGAAATCCTTCAAATGGATGGGAAAATCCTTCCAAGGATCGTCAGGCTTCAAATTGATGCTTTTAACAATCCAAATGATGAGCCACGGTGTTACTTGCATCTACAAGAGCTTGTTGTTTAGGGCTTAGCTTGACAGAAGCTTATCAGCATCACAGGTGGTTCTTAAACAATGATCGCACGTGGAAATCATGTATTTTCTCAGGCGTTGGTTAATTAAGAACCGCCTGTGATGTTAGTTACATCACAGGCGGTTCTGAATTAATAACCGTCTTAGAAAATAATGTATTTACCCAGGCGGTTGTTTATTAAAATCCACATGTGATGTTCTGTCATCACAGGCAGTTATTGTATCATTCGTCATCATAGTCGCATTTTTGTACGGACCGCCTGTGTTTGAAAAATCGAGGTGCCTGTGAAAATGCTTTTTGTAGTAGTGACGATCAAGGAGGTAAGGCAAGACACGTTCAAGAAAGAATACATGCGCTTTGAGATGCAACCAGGTGAGTCCATCGAAGATTTATTTGCTCGCTTTAATAACATTCTCAACAACTTGCGTAGTGTCAATGTTACTTTTTCAGATGTTGAAAATGCTAGGCAATTACTAAGTGCATTAGACATGTCAATTTGGGAGATGAAAGTTACATCTATTCATAAATCTACTGTCATGAGTACACTTACTTTAGATGTACTATATTCTAAATTAAAAACTCATGAAATTGACATAATCTCACGTAAGAACCCCAACAAGTCTCTTGCATTTGTTTCTCAACGTGATATGCCTAGCTCCAGCCAATCTTCATCTTGTGGTACACTTGCTTTGTTGTCCTCTCTAACTCTTGAACAGATTATGGAGTTTCCAGAAGAGGAGCTAGTACTTCTCTCTACTAGGTTCTCAAAAGAATTGCAAAATATGGGAAATAGAAGGCGAGGAAGCTTCGGACCTCAACGATGCTTCGAATGTGATAAGGCAGGACTTTTTTGTTCAGATTTCCCTAACCTTTCAGGTCCTACTTCTCGGGAAGAAAAAAAATCAAGGACGAAGCACTCCTCAACAAATGATAAGAAGAAGAAGAAGAAAGGTTTTACAGGACATCAATTAGTGAGCAGTTTTATTTCAGCACTTCAAGAACTTGGCTCAAGCGATGTGGACATTGGAAGTGAAGAAAATGAAGATAATTTGGCAAACCTATGCTTCATGGCAAGCAAGTCAAAATCAAGTATGGAGGAGGCTGAACACAACAACGATAATGAAGAGTACTGGATTCTTAAATGCCTTTTGACTAACCCCAGTATTGAGTCATCGGCGTATTGTGCTTCTATGTAGGTTACACGCTTGAGGAAGGAGAACATTTGGATTGTGGATTCAAGTTGCTCACGCCACATGATCAGTAACAAAGATTGGTTCTCCCCCCTCTCTTTTGTGTCACGTGTAGAGAATGTTACTTTTGTCGATAATTCTTCAACTCCTATAATTGCTAATGGTTCGGTTAGAGTAAATGATCACTACACTTTGAAAGATGTGGCACTTGTCAAAAATTTGAAATACAACTTGCTTTTTGTTTCACAATTGCTAGATGAAAATCTGGAAATTATTTTCAATAAAAACTATTGCAAAGTTGTAGGTTCAAATAGTGAGCTTATTTTTAACATGACTCGGTTTGGAAGAGTTTTTAAAGCTGATTTTGATATGTCTTCCTCCAAGCATAGGTGTCTAGTTTCTAATGATTCAAAGGACTTATATTTTGGCATCGTAGACTTGGTCACGTAGGCTTTGATCATCTAACGCGTGTTAGTGCTCTGGATCGCATACGTAGGCTGCCTAAGCTTAAAGGGGACAAAGAAATTGTGTGCTCTTCTTGTAGACATGCTAAGATGGTTGCAGTTTCACATACTCCTCTCACAATGATCATGACAACTGAACTGTGTCAATTTTTGCACCTTGACACCGTAGGACCTTCACGTGTTCGATCCTTCGGAGGTAAATGGTATGTTCTTGTGATTGTTGATGATTATTCTAGATACTCTTGGGTTTACTTTATGGAATCTAAGAATGAAGCTTTTAGTCACTTTAGAACTTTATTTCTTAGATTATCAATTGATCACCCAGGGTCTTTAAAAGCAGTCAGAAGTGATAACAGAACTGAATTTAAAAATAAATCTTCTGATCAGTTTTGTGCTGAAAATGGAATAGATCATCAATTTTCTTCACCATATGTACCTCAACAAAATGGTGTTGTACAAATAAAAAACAAAACCTTAGTTGAGATGGCTAGGACTATGCTTGATGAATATCAAACTCCTAGGAAATTTTGGCTGATGCGATTGCAACCGCTTGTTATGTCTCAAATCGTGTTTTCTTGCGCGCTAAGCTAGGTAAAACACCATATGAGCTCCGGTTTGAACATAGGCCTAGTGTTACACACTTTCAGGTCTTTGGATGCAAATGTTCTGTTAAGAAACATGGTAATCTTGATAAATTTGAACCTAGATTCATTGATGGCATGTTTCTTAGTTATCCATCTCATACTAGAGGCTACCGTGTGCTTTTACTTGACACTAATAAAACTGTGGAGACTTGTGAGGTGTCTTTTGATGAAGCTAGCCCAGGTACTAGCTCAAACATTGCAGGTCCGGATCCATATCCGCAGGGGGGAGTATTTTCGTTGAAGAAGAGGAAGAAGTGGTGCTGCTGCCCGAAAATTCAGCAGCTAATGACATTGTTCCAGCTCCTGATTTTGATTCACAGCCAGCACCGACGACCACCATTGCTGGTCCAGATCCTCCTCAAGTCACCAGCTCATTGATTTGTGATGAACATGAAGAAGAAGAAGCTTGTGAAGTGTGCACTCCCCTCTGGGTTCTCAAGAGTCATCCTCCACAACAAATTATTGGAAGCTTGCACGAACGAGTCACACGGTCCAGGTTTTGTGATCCAAACTCTCATGCTCATTATGCTTTTGTTGCTTCTTTTGAACCCAAAGATATATCACACGCACTCACTAATGAATCTTGGATTATTGCCATGCAAGAATAGTTAGAAAACATTGAAAGAAATAATGTTTGGAAACTTGTACCTCCACCTCAAGGTCACACTTTAATTGGAACTAAATGGGTATTTAAAAAATAAACAAAGTGAGGGTGGGGTTGTGGTTAGGAATAAGGCTAGGTTGGTTGCTCAAGGTTTCACTCAAGTTGAAGGTCTAGATTTTGATAAAACTTTTTCTCCCGTTGCTAGATTAGAAGCCATAAGAATTTTGTTAGCTTTTGCTGCATCTAAAGGTTTTAAGCTGTATCAAATGGATGTTAAAAGTGCTTTTCTTAATGGCTACATAGATGAGGAGGTTTATGTCAAACAACCACCGGGTTTTGAAAATCCAGATTTTCCTAATCATGTTTACAAATTGTCCAAAGCCTTGTACGGTCTCAAACAAGCCCCTAGAGGATGGTATGATAGGTTGAAAACATTCTTACTTGAAAAGGGGTTTACCATGGACAAGGTTGATAAAACTCTTTTTGTGCTTAAGCATGGTAATGACTCATTATTCGTTCAAGTGTATGTGGATGATATTATCTTTGGTTGTGCTTCTCATGATCTTGTGTCCAAGTTTTCAGCTATGATGAGTTCAGAATTTGAGATGAGTATGACGGAAGAACTCACGTACTTTTTGGGGCTGCAAATCAAGCAAACCAAGGAGGGTACCTTTGTGCATCAAACGAAGTATACAAAAGACCTCCTAAGGCACTACGACATGGACAAAATCAAGTCTCTTCAGACACCAATGGGAACAACAACAACAACACTTGAACTTGATGAAGATGGTGATCCCGTGGATCAAAAAGAATATAGAAGCATGATCTGATCACTTTTGTATCTCACGACATCAAGATCGGACATACAATTCAGCGTATGTCTTTGTGCACGGTTTCAAGCTTCCCCACGTGCTTCACATCGTCAAGCCGTCAAAAGGATTCTCAGGTACTTACATGGAACTCAAGAATTTGGCATTTTTCTTCCTTCTTCCTCAATCGTTACTTTGAAAGCTTTTTCGGATGCTAATTTTGGGGTTGAGGATTGATAGGAAAAATACTTCTGGTTCTTGTCATTTTCTTGGTAATTCACTTGTTGCTTTGTCCTCTAAAAAACAAAGCTCAATTGCACAATCCACAGCCGAATCTGAATATGTAGCTGCTGCTAGCGCTTGTTCACAAATTCTTTGGATTGTTCAAACACTTAAGGACTATGGGGTTGATCTAGATAGTGTTCCACTATTTTGTTACAACACTAGTGCTATTTGCATTGCTGAAAACCTCGTGCAACATTCAAGAACAAAGCACATTGACATTAGGTATCACTTTCTCCGTGATAATGTTGAAAAACAGAACATTGTGCTTCACCATGTAGATACTGAACAACAATTGGCTGACATTTTTACAAAACCTTTGGATTTCACTCTTTTTTGTTACATCCGTAGTGAAATAGGGGTTATGCATCCTCATGTCTTAAATTGAGGGGGAGTTTTGAAACTTGGAAAGTTTATATGTGAATATGAAATTAAAATAATATGAGCATAGTATTTAATACATATATGACTTTGTGATTCCTTTTACATGCTGAAAGTTCTTACTACATTACTCGTGTTATACATTTTGTAGTCTTTGCCATGACTAGTAATTGGAATAATTACTTACACTAAATCTGGTCATGATCGAACTTTCTTGCTATTTTGAACTTGTTGCATGTTCACAAGTGCTTTTAATCATAAAGAATTAATCAAGTAATCAACTCACATGTTGAGTTTTTATGATCAAATAAAAAAATTGAGAAAAGATCAAGAGAATATGCATGCATCGCACTTCTTCTTTTGAGATGGCTTATCATTGCACTTAGGTATGAACTTGGAAGAAGTTGTGTATGACTAAAACCATGTCCTTAAGCTTCTGATTGTCAAATGACATAAGCTTAGCTTGGTTGGTTAGAATAAGGTAGATGCGAATATAATCTTTTACAAATATCATATGATCTAAATTTGTGCTTTGAAAAATAATAAAATGCAGCAACAAGTGTCGTGCTTTCAGGTTTTGAAATAGTTAAGTTTGTGAGATCATGACTTGTTAAAATTGAAAATTACACATGATCTTTAGCATGGCTTACACTATTTTATGTATTTCATTGATGTGACAGTGTAAGTTACTTGATAGTATGACTTGGATGAGCTTTGTTTTATATGTATATGTTATAATATGCTCATAGCAATTAAAATTTCTCTTTTGTACCTTGCTGAATACATTGTCAAAGGGGGAGAAATTGATCACACCTTGCACATATTCACAAGTATTTTGGCACGATTCTTCTCAAGGTGAGAAATATGTATAGGCGGAGAAATTTATTTCTATCTTATTTGATTTTCAAAAAGGGGGAGATATTGTTTTTAAAACTTTTCATGTGAATAAGACAATGTTCGGATTTTAAGTGGTGTTGCAAATGCATTCATCAAGGGGGGGATTGTGATAGCTATGAGTGTTGAATACATTGGTTTGTGCTCAATACATTGGCTTTGATGATAAAAATTCTGAATATTGCCAAAACACCTTTTTAGCAAGGTCCGACTCTAGGTCCGAGTTTTTGCTAGGTTTGACTTATGTTGGTAAGCTCCGACATGTTTTTGGGTAGCTCCGGTGAACTTTGTATTTAGCTCCGTCATGTCCTTGATAGCTACGACATGTTTTTCTAGCTCCAGCTTTTGGGTTGACTAGTTCTGACTAGTTTTGGTAAGCCCTGGTGCTAGGTCTGACTAGCTTTGGTTATCTTCGGCAACTAGGTTGTACTTACATTGGTAAGCTCCAGCTCAAGCTCCGGATAGCTTTTTGCAACGTCCGGAGCTTGATCGTAATGTTCCCAATTTTCATGTGAAATGTTTCGAACTTGCTTTATATTCTTGGAAAGATTCATTAGTATTCATTTGCTAAGTTTTTGGTGCGTTTTGGTTCGATGTGGTTGATATCATTTTGCTACAGTTTACAACATGCTTATGTGAAGTGCTCACGTAAGATGTTGTAGTTTCGGAACTAACGAGAGTCAAGTCGAGGACTTGTGCTCGGAAGTATTGGTTGTTTATTCATGTGCAGGTGTTGCTTGAGTTCAAGACATGGCTGGTGATGGGATCCATTAAACTAGTCTTAGGGAGAAGATGAGGTTCAACAACCAAGTTCGGGAGGAATTGTGGTTGAGTTGATCGGGAGGTCGTGCAGCATGTATGAATCAAGAACAGTGCATATGAAGGTATCCTGGACGTCGTTGGAAGATATTTGCACATGTGCAAGGAGTGCATGGACGTGGCTGCATGGTTCCAAGGTGTGATGAAGAGATGTGGACGTAAAGAATTGGTCAGAAAGGTCCAACCGACTAGGTTATGGACTCAGGCTGCGGCTGAGTCTAGTTTGACTCAAATATGGAAAGTTTTGAGTTGGTTATGATAGGATTTCGTGTAGCTCACAAATTTCAGTTGTTTTAGGAATGTGAGATACATTACTAAGGTGTTTGGAAGTCTTAAGATTGTTTCTATCTGCGTATAGAAGAATCTTGAGCAGTTATGGAAAGTTTCAATTCGTGAATTGAGTAGGATTAGAGTCCTAGTTTGAGTTGAGTTAGCCTCCAGGCTGGTTATATAAGCAAGGGAGGTCAGAGCTCATGTGGAATGACTTTTGGGCTGTTCCTCTTGTGTTCTATTAAATAAAATTCGTAGTTTAAAGGAACTTTTGTGCCTTGTTCGTCCGACTTGTTCCAGACAAGTTTTTCTCGTCGAGTTTCTGCACAGCACTACCTTTCTTCGGAGGTTTTATTATAACTCAAGTTTTATAGATCTAATTGGCGTGATTATTTTTGGGTTGTCTTCATAACTTGATTATCTACGATCTGTCAAAATTTCACAGTCATTGGATTTGTGGTTTTTGATCTACACGAGTTTCTTTACAGTATTGCAGATCTGTTTTTTACTTGGTAGAACAGATTGACCTTTGTTCGATCTTTCGATCGTAACTTGAGTTTCTCTTGACGGATTTGAGTGATTCTTGTTGTGTCGACTTTGTGACTTGATTATCTCTGATATCTATCACTTTTTCATGGTGAAACACGTTTATATTAGTCTCACACATGATTTCTTTAATAGATCATTTTTCTGCCGGGGGGTTTTCATTGCTTCTGCTGAAAAAGTTTTAAACTACCATTCACCCCCCCCCCCCTTTCACGTTCTCTTCGATCCTACGGAGGTCAAACTCTTCCCAGCAGTGATTCAGGATCTTCAACATAGTTTGCCGGCAAACAGAAACCAATCATACACTATCCTGTTTCACACCAAAGAATGTGAAAACAAAGCAAGGTTATCCTACTAAAAACCTACTTGAGTCCTATCTACCACATGATCATGCAAAACTTTTGTGTCTTCCCTAGCAACATTGCAAGAAATTCTTATTGGTATTTCTTAACATCTACAGTCCATCCTAGCAGCAAGTGCTATCCAAGCAGTTGGCACTAGGGCAACCTATGCCAAAGCAAGATGAGTTCCGTAAATGCACGGAAAGTACCGCTGTAGCATTTCACCCAAGAGTATTCCCTAGGGTAACATATATATTTTATCCCAAAGGAAGGCATATGAAGAGTAGCAAGATCATAGGAAGAGTAGGGTTTTCTAGTGAGGATTCTGGTAAGGAACATGGATAACTAGTGTATACAATGAGAGAATGTTTGAGTGGTTTCTGTGTGAAGTGAGACCTCTCCCCCTATTTATACTCGGAGTAGAGGCGGTTTCCGCCATCTTTTGCACGCGAATCAATCTCCACCGGCTTTAGTGCACCATAGGGAGTCAACACGTGGCGGCTGACCGAGTTTTGCACCAGGAAGGAATCGGCCGAACCCCTGGTTTGGCTGACCTAGTCCTTGCGCCTCTTGGGGTGTGCTTCCTCCAGGTCACTGATTGGTGGGCCCTAACCTCATCCACGAGTGAATCGATGTTGGATACCCTCAAATACATATCGGAATGGGTCCGTGAATTCATGTGATGCCACATGTGTAGGATCAAAAAGCACGTGAAAAGCAACCAGAAGGGGTGAATGGTAGATTAAAACTTTTTCAGCGGAAGCAACAAAAAACCCTTGGTAAAAAATCAATCTGAGAAGAAACTGTGTGTGCAACAATTCTGAATGTCATTAACCATGAAAAAACCAGTATATATTATAGAGAATCAAGTCATGAAGACACGACAAAAAGAATCATGAGAAAACATAAAGTAAAACTCAAGTTATCTCCAAAAGATTGAGCAAAGGTCAATCTTCTCTACCTGAGTTGAAAATAGATCTGCAATGCTGCAAAGAAACTCATGTACCTCAAAAACCACAAATCCAATGACTGTAAAATTTTCAAAGATGATCAATAATCAAGTTTTTAAGACAACGCAAAAGTATCATGTCAATTGGATATGTAAATTCGAGTTATGATGAAAACACAAAAGTAACATTTGGTTGTCCAGAAACTTGATGACATAGACTTGACGAAAACAAGTCGGACAAACCAGGCACAAAAGCTCCTCTAAACTATGAATTTTATTGATCAAAACATAAGAGGAACAACCCAAAGTCGTCTCCCACAACCTCTATCTTCTCTTGCTTATATAACCAGCGCTAAGTCCAACCCAATCCAACTAGGACTCCTACACCTAGTCAATTTCAACCGGTTGGACCTTTCTGACCATATCTTCACGTTCATATATCTTCACCATGTATTGAAACAATATTTCCACTTCTATGCACCCCTTGCACACGTGCAAATACTTTCCAAAAATGTACATAATACCTTCATATGCATTGTTCTTGACCCAAACGTGTTGTGTGACCTCCCGATCAACTCAACCACAATTCCTCCTGAATTTGGTTGTTGAACATCATCTTTTTCCTAAGACTAGTTCAATGGATCCCATCACCAGCCATGTATTGACTTCAAGCAACACCTGCACATGAATAATAAACCAATTCTTCCGAGCACAAGTCCTCGACTTGACTCACATTAGTCTGATAATCACAACACCTTATGTGAGCACCTCACATAAGCATGTCGCAAACGTAGCAAGATAATGTCCACCATGATCAGAAAAAACACATAAAAACTTAGTAAAACAATACTAAGCAAACTTCGCACAATCCAAAAATCAAGTTTGAAACATTGCAAGTTAGAAACATAGCAGCCGCACGAATATTTCAACACACATAGAAACAAGTGCTATGCATTATACAAAGAAAAGTTCGGTCCAAAGTGAAAAAGACGTGCAGCTCACGTGTGGGTATGTTCGGACAGTGCAAAATGAGTTCCCGCAAGTTCGTATAATCTGAAGTGAGTGACTCACGTGTACTCAAAACTTTGCATGTGACCCATACTTTTAGCCTAATTGTCAATGTATTCAGCACCTAGGTCTCACAATCTCCCCTTTGATGAATGCATTGGCAACAACTACGAAACCAAACATTGGCTCATTTGCGTTTCATGAAAAGTTTTGATAATAAGAAAATTTCTCCCACATTTTGAAAATCAAAAATCAAATGAGAAGAAAACAAAAAATTATCCCCCTAAGGATGTACACTCGCCCTGAGAAGAACGTGTAAATCAAAACACTTGTGAATTTGCAATGTGTGACCAATTTTTCCCACTTTTACAATGTATTCAACAAGGTACAAAATAGAAATTTTAATTTGTTATGAGCATAATATGACATATACATATAAAACAAAACTCATCCAAGCCATACTATCAAGTAACTTACACTATCACATCAATGAGATACAAAAAATAGTGTAAGCCATGCTAGAGATCAAGTGTAATTTTTCAATTTAAGCAAGTCATGATCTCACAAACTTAACTATTTCAAAAACCTAAAAGCATGACACATGCTGTTGAATTTTTAATTTTTCATTATCATTTAAAGCACAAATTTTGATCATACGATATTTCCAAGAGATTATATGCCGTATCAGCCTTATTCTAACCAACCAAGCCAAGCTTATGTCATTTGACAATTAAAAGCTTAAGAACATGATTTTTGTCATACACAACTCCTTCTAAGTTCATATCAAAGTGCAATGATAAGCAATCTCAAAAGAAGAAGTCCGATGCATGCATATTCTCTTGATCTTTTCAGATTTTTCATTTGATCATAAAAGCTCAACATGTAGGCTATTGATTGATTAATTTTTCATGATTAAAAGCATTTGTGAGCATGCAACAAGTTCAAAACAGCAAGAAAGTCCAATCATGACTAGATTTAGTGTATGTAATTATTGTAATTACTAGTCATAGCAAAAACTACAAAATGTATAGCACGAGTAATGTAGTAAGCACTTTCAGCATGTAAAATGAATCACAAAGTCTATATGTATTAAACAATTATGCTCATATTATCTTTTAATTTAAGATTCACACATAAACTTCCCAAGGTGCAAAAATCCCTCTCAATTTAGGCCATGAGGATTCATAACCCCTATTTTACTACGAATGAATGAAAAATGAGAGAAATCCAAAGGTTTTTGAAAATATCAGCCAATTGTTGTTTGGTGTCTACATGGTGAAGCACAATGTTTCCTTTGTCAACATTGTCACGGAGAAAGTGATACCTAATGTCAATATGATTTGTTCTAGAGTGCTGAACGGGGTTTTTAGCAATGCAAATAGCACAAGTATTATCACAAAATAGCGGAGCACTATCTAAATCAAACCCATAGTCCTTAAGTGTTTGAACAATCTATAAAATTTGTGAGCAAGCGCTAGCAGCAGCTAAATATTCAGATTCGGCCGTGGATTGTGCAACTGAATTTTTTTCTAGAGGACCAAGCAACAAGTGAATTACCAAGAAAATGACAAGCACCCGAAGTACTTTTCCTATCAATCCTACAACCCCTAAAATCAGCATCCAAAAAAGCTTTCAAAGTAACAGTTGAGGAAGACGGAAGAAAAATGCCAAATTCTTGAGTACCATGTAAATACTTGAGAATCATTTTTACGGCTTGACGATGCGAATCACATGGGGAAGATTGAAGTCGTGCACAAAGACATACGTTGAATTGTATATCCGGTCTTGATGACATGAGGTACCGAAGAGATCCGATCATGCTTTGATATTCTTTTTGATTAATGGTTTCACTATCTTCATCAAGTTCAAGTGTTGTCGTTGTTCCCATTGGTGTCCGAAGAGGCTTGCTATTTTACATGTTGAATCGCCTAAGGAGATTATTCGTATACCTCGCTTGATGCACAAAGGTTCCCTCCTTAGTTTGCTTGATTTGCAACCTTAAAAAGTACATGAGTTCTCCCATCATACCCTCTCAAATTCTGAACTCATCATAGCTGGAAACTTGGACACAAGATCATGAGAAGCACAACCAAAGATAATATCATCCACATACACTTGAACGAATAGTGAGTCATTGTCATGCTTAAGCACAAAAAGAGTTTTATCTACTTTGCCCATGGTAAACCCATTTTCAAGTAAGAATGTGTTTAATCTATCATACCATGCTCTAGGGGCTTGTTTGAGACCATACAAAGCTTTGGACAGTTTGTAAACATGATTAGGAAAATATGGATATTCAAAACCGGGCGATTGCTTAACGTAAACTTCCTCACCTATGTAGCCATTAAGAAAATCACTTTTGACATCTATTTGATATAACTTGAAACATTTAGATGCAGCAAATGCAAATAAAATTCTTATGGCTTCTAATCTAGCAACAGGAGCAAAAGTTTCATCAAAATTTAGACTTTCTACTTGCGTGAAACCTTAAGCAACCGACCAAGCTTTATTCCTAACCACAACCCCATCCTCACTTTGTTTATTTTTAAACACCCATTTAGTTCTAATTAAAGTGTGACCTTGAGATGGAGGTACAAATTTCCAAACATTATTTCTTTCAAAAAAAATTAATTCTTCTTGCATGGCGATAATCCAAGATTCATTAGTGAGTGTGTGTGATATATATTTGGGTTCAAAAGAAGCAACAAAAGTAGAATGAGCATTAGAGTTTGGATCGAAAAACCTGGACTGTGTGACTCATTCGTGTAAACTTTCAATAATTTGTTGTGGAGGTTGACTTTTCAGGATCCGGGGGGGGGGGGGGGGGGGGGGGGGGGGTGGGGGGGTAGACAATTCACAAGCTTATTCTTCTTCACATTAATTAAAAATCGAAGAGCTTGTGGCTTGAGGATGATCTGGAACAGCAGTAGAAGTCGTTGGTGCTGGTTGTGAATCAAAATCAGGAGCTGGAATGATGTTATTAGTTGCTGAATTTTCGGGCAGCAGCATCACTTCTTCCTCATCTTCAATTAATGTACTCTCCCCCTTGGATATGCATCTTGACCTGCAATACTAGATGTAGTATCTGGACTAGTTTCATCAAAAGAAACCTAAAAGCATACGGTTGTCTCTAGTATGAGATGGATAACCAAAAAACATGCCATCAACAGATCTAGCTTCAAATTTATCAAGATTACCATGTTTCTTAACAAAGAATTTGCAACCAAAGACCCTAAAGTGTGTAACACTAGGCCTATGTCCAAAACGAAGCTCATATGGGGTTTTTCCTAGCTTAGCGCGCAAGAAAACTTGATTTGTGACAACAAGCTATTGCCATTGCATCCACCCAAATTTTTCTAGGAGTTTGATGTTCATCAAGCATAGTCCTAGCCATATAAACTAAGGTTGTGTTCTTTCTCTCTACAACACCATTTTGTTGCGGTACATATAGTGAAAAGAATTGATGATATATTCCTTTTTCAGCACAAAAGTGATCAAATGATTTGTTTTTAAATTTGGTTCCATTATCACTTCTAATTGCTTTTAAAAATCTTGGATGGTCAAGTGAAAGTCTAAGAACTAAACTTCAAAAGTGACTAAATCTTCATTCTTAGATGCCATAAAGTAAACCTAAGAGAATCTAGAATAGTCATCAACAACTACAAGGACATTCCATTTACCTCCAAAAGATTGAACACGTGAAGGTCCTACAGTGTCAAGGTGTAAAAGTTGTATCGGTGCTGTTGTCATGGCCATTATGAGTGGAGCATGTGAACCTACAACCATCTTATATGTCTACAAGAAGAGCAAACAATTTCTCTGTCCCCTTTAAGCTTAGGTAACTCATGTATGCGATCAAGACCACTAACACGTGTGAGGTGATCAAAGCCTACGTCACCAAGTTTATGATGCCAAAAATATAAATCTTTTGAATCATTAGCAACTAGACACCTATGCTTAGAGGATGACATGTAAAAATCAGCTTTAAAAACTATTTCAAACTGAGACATCTTAAGCATAAGCTCACCATTAGAATCTACAAACTTGTAGTAATTTTTAAAGCAAGTTGTATTTCAATTTTTTGACAATGTCACATCCTTCAAGGTGTAGTGATTATTAACTCTAATCAAACCCTTAGCAATTATAGGAGTTGAAGAATTATTGACAAAAGTAAACTTCTCTACACGCACAAAACAGAGGGAGGAGAAACATTCTTTGTTACCAGTCATGTTGCGTGAGCAACCTGAATCCACAAGCCAAAAGTTCTCCTTCCCCAAGTTTGTAACTTACATAGAAGCACAATATGTTGATGACTCAATATTGGGGTTAGTTAAAAGGCATTTAGCAATCCAGTACTAAGTCACATGACGTCCAGCGGGAATAACACGCGAAAGCTGAGATAAAATAGCATGTTTATGAGCCAAAGTTTGCGGATTTTTGTACCCAACTACTGACCTATGAAGTGTTACATGTGTAAAACAAAAAATAGTAAATTTGGGAGCAAACTTTGCAAGTTTTGTCTCATTACAGCAGGTTGCAAGCTCCTAACATTCGGTTCAGCACGTGCAGCAAGTTTTGCTTGGTTGTTACGTGATCTAGCAAGCATTCTTTGCCTCTTTTCTTGTTTAGCTAGTCTATAACAAAAATATATGACATGACCATCTCTGCCACAGTGGGTACTGATGAGGACATCACAACAGCAGACGGGCGCATTGAACTACAAGGACCAATCACAAGAGCACGAGCGCGGTTACTAAATTAGCAGGTGAACTCATTCCTAACTTCCTACCCATGTGAATTTGAGAATGGATTGCTATGTAATAATTTAATTGTTATTAGGAACCATGGACAAGATCAACAAGTGGGAACATGGAGGACCAGCTGGGGCATCCACAAGTTTAAGGGAATGATCTACAACTCGGATTCGAGTTCCACTCGGAGTCCAGAAGCAGTCCACCTTAAAACAGATGCTCAGGATGCATACGGACTCTATTTTCAAATTTCTACATATGCGCGGAAACAGGAGAAGGAAAAATTTCCAGTGACTCTAGTCACACCTCGAAATACCTCACGAGTCATTGGGAGTCATCGAAACAATTAGAGTCCAGATTTCTGTCCGGTGTTGCGCCACCGTATCGGACCTTTGGGCCTTGTATCCCATATGAGTCCATTAGGGACACACCTAAGAGTCTTTTGGCTGAACCCTAGTCTTTAAATATTGCAGACACCGGCCGTATTCGGTGGGTTTTTCTTAGATTAATAATTCGCCCTTCTACGGTTTGCGAGACCCCAACTTCGTGATTTAAAATTGCATCTTCCACGTTCTTGCTTGTGTTCTCGGTTGCACTTGCACAGATTAGACTCCATGGTGAGGTCGAGCGTGTGCAGCATGGTTGATAACTAACGGAGCAGTGGTTTAGTGAGTGCAGAGGTATTCAAGCTGCTCGGGTGCTGCAGATCATCAACGTCGAGTTCTCCACCTCAATCGACTTACCTTTTGGAAGATCGGGCCTAAGCTACTCATAAATTGGTATCAGATTTCCAGGTTGCTCGTGAGGTATCTTTGTTTTCTATTAGATTAGTTTGTTTTTCATACCTAAAGTCAAAAAAAGGCACAAAAAATATCTCATTTTTACCTCTTCCTAGCCTATAGTGCCTGTAGTTTTGTTTTTTAGTTTGCATTGTTGAGGTTGCATTCGTATGGTCGAGTCTTGTTGTTGGTTTAGCTTTGTGTTATGGGTCCTAGTTATCATTTTTCGTCCTTGTGTTTCTTGATGTTCGACACCTATTCCACAATCCCTAAACAGCAAATCAATCAATCACGTTCATCGGTTTGCCCTAGCTAGCCTTCTTGCGTAAACTCCCACATCGCCAGCCCTAGATTAGGTGACAAACCTTTGTGTTAGTCATCCTTGAATCATCACACACCATCCCATCAGTCGTCGTGCTAATTCCCGATCGTTTTCATATTCGATTGCGAGAGTTGTTCTCAAATTGAGTTGGAATCAATGACCAAAAACGGTAAATCGGACAGCATACCTTAAAATGGCTATAACTTTCGCATACAAACTTGAAATCAAGCAATTTTTTTTCAAATTGATCTACTAGAAATTTTGCATCCGACTTTTTGCTGCATAGGCATGTTCGGCGAAATTAGATTGCCCAAATTCCCCTCGGAAGTTAGGCTATCCGGCCTTCGAAGTTTCAACATGAATTTTAAAGAATCTTCTTGATTTTCTATAGGCCGCATATTACATCCAATTGAGCTTCAAATTTTTTTGCTTCCTATTTTTGTGCTCTTGAGTAAAGAAAAAATATCAAAAGAAATATTACAAAAAGAAAAAAAATAGTGAAGAGCATGCATATTAAAACAATTGGCATTTACCACTTGTGTTGTGATAGTTGGTTATATCATTTTGTCTTTCTTTTGCCTTGCTACTTCTTTGTGTTTTGCTAGGTCCTAGAGCACTTGGTTAACCAGCAATAGTTTCCTACATTGAATACTTATTCAACTTTGTTTAGCTGTTAACATTTTCTGCTCATTAGCCACCAGATTATGACATCCAAGCTCCATCTTTCTCTTGAGCAGAACAGGTACCTTTGCAATCACTCCATGCTTCATTGGTTCATCTCACCGTCCACACCACTTGTTGTGATGGTAAGAATACTTGTAGGAGCGTGGTAAGATGCTTGATCAAGAGAGATTGTTTCCTTCCACCTTTCATATTGCCACTGTTCCTTATAGTTGATAGGGATAACATCTTCTTGTTGTCTTTCCTGTACTACTAGGTAATGTTAATGAAGTTGTTGAGTTGCATAACATGTTGAGCGATATGGTGAAAGTGTTCACCAAAAACAACGCATCAACAGCGGATTCATTGGTGCACTTCACTCGTCAACCTGATGATCTTGCTCTTCATATGGGTAATGTTGAGGCTCTGCTGCCTCTCGCTGGACATCAAGGCAATGCTTATGATGATATGGAAGATCATAACAATCAGCCATGACTTTCACTTTATCATCGAGGTATGGGAGGTAATATTGATCATAACAATTTTAATCGTCCTCCTGATGATCCTTTTGCTAAAATGACATTTACAATACTATCCTTTTCTGGTGCTTATGATGTTGAGGCTTATCTTGATTGGGAGATGATAGTAGAGCAAAATTTTAATGCCCATCTTGTTCCTGAACAACATGGAGTTCGTCAAGCCACTAGTGAGCTTAAGGATTTTGCAATCATATGGTGGAATGAAGTTGTTAAAATGATCCTCCAATATGGGATAGATTAAAGGAAGCTATGCATGTTAACTTTGTTCCTCCTTTCCGGCGGGACCTTCGTAAAAAATTATAGCGCTTAGACCAAGGTAACATCTCCGTAGAGGAGTACTATCAATTGTTACAAAAGGGTATGTTGTGGTGTGGGGTTGCAGAGGACATGGATGATAAAATAGCTCATTTTTATGGGGGGTGGTTGAGGCGTGAAATTCAGGACATTGTTGATTACATGGAATATGATATTGTTAACAGATTGTTTCAGCTTGCTATGTTGGTAGAAAAAAAATTACAGGGCTGCCAACAGAAGGAACAACGCACGAGGAGCACCTTCACGCCGCGTTCGACGTCTACACTACCCAAAACAGCACCATCTTCGAGTTCTTGTGCAGAAACTACACCATCCAATGGTGGCCAACGAACTACATCTGCTGCTCCACCTTCTCGCGTGCCGGAGGGCAGCAAGATGACATCATTCAAGCCTTCGTCATCCACTCCTTCTACGAGTTGTACTACCAACATTAAGTGTCACCGCTGCCAGGGACTTGGTCACATGATGAGAGATTGCCCAAGCAAATGAGCATACATAGCACGCGATGATGGCGGGTATGATAGTACTTCAGATGTTACAGATGAATATTCCCTTGCAACTAGCATTGCAGGTCCAAATGACGAGCACTCTGATGAAGAGGTATTTGGTACAGCAGCAACGGAGAACTACAGGAGCATAATTGTGCAGCGTGCTTTGAGCTCCAAAAGGGACGCCGACAATATGATACAACGACACAACCTCTTCCACATGTTTCTCGTCGTCAAGAAATGTCGTGTACACACTCTAATTGATGGAGACAGCTGCAATAACTTGGTGAACGCGGATATTGTTCAGAAACTTAGTTTGACAACAAGAGCACACCCTCATCCATACTACATTCAATGGTTCAACAATAGCAGTATGGTTCAGGTAACACAAACAGCAAGAATACATTTTTCAATTGGTTCTTACAATGATTTTGCTGATTTTGATGTCGTGGCTATGGATTCTTGTTCTCTTTTGTTGGGTCATCCTTGAGAATTTGATATGATGCTATTCATCATGGTAGAACTAATAAATATACTCTCATGCATAAAGGAAAGAAAATAACTTTGCTTCCTATGAATCCTGCTGAAATTGTGCATTTTGAGAAGAGTAAAATTCATGATGATAAAGCCTCAAAACTAGAATCTGAAAAACAACAAGTCATTAAGTTAAAATCACTTTCGCTGCTCACAACTAAATCTGACCTTGCTGATTTAATTGATGCTAAGGGGATGTGCTATGCTTTAGTATGCAAATAAGCCATGTTTTCACTTCATGAATTGTCTATTGATTTGCCCCTGCTATTGCTAACCTTTTACAGTAGTTTGCGGATGTGTTTCCCTCTGAGATACCCCTGGTTTACCATCCATGAGGGGCATTGAACACAAGATTGACTTGATTCCAGGAGCAAGTTTGCCAAATCGTGCAGCGTACATGGCCAATCCAGAGGAGACTAAGGAAATTCGGCGTCAAGTCCGAGATCTTTTAAACCACAGGTACATTCATAAAGCCTTACTCCTTGTTTCATTCCTGTTCTTTTGGTTTCTAAGAAAGATGGTAGTTGGCACATGTGTGTTGATTGTCGAGCTATTAATAACTTCACCATTCGATATCGTTATCCTATTCCTCATTTAGATGACATGCTTGATGAATTGAGTGGTGCTATCATTTTCACACAAATTGACTTGTGTAGTGGTTACCACCAAATTAGAATGGCACTAGGAGATGAATGGAAAAACGTCATTTAAAATCAAGTTTGGACTTTATGAGTGGTTAGTCATGCCTTTTGATTTAACTAATGCACCTAGCACCTTTATGCGATTAATGAACGAGGTTTTACGTGATTTCATTGAAAAAATTGTGGTGGCTTACTTCGATGATATCCTCATTTACAGCAAATCATATGATGAACATCTTGATCATTTACATGTTATTTTTGCTGTTTTGAGAGATGCACGCTTGTTTGGTAACCTCGAAAAGTGCATTCTTTGCACCTATCAAGTCTCGTTTCTTGGATATGTCGTTTCCTCGCAGGGAATTGAGATGGATGAAGCAAAAATTATTGCAATCACTAGCTGGCCAACTCCAACAACCGTCACACAGGTGTGTAGTTTTCTTGTCTTGTAGGTTTTTATCACCGCTTTGTGCAGGATTTCAGCACCATTGCAGCACCTCTACTCGAGCTAACGAAGAAGGGAGTGTCGTTTTGATGGAGCGAACAGCAGCAACAATCTTTTGATGCTCTCAAATCAAAGCTTACACAAGCACCATTGCTGCAACTTCCTGATTTTGACAAGACCTTTAAGCTACAATGTGATGCAAGCGGCATTGATATTGGAGGCATTCTCATACAAGGAGGTAAACTTGTTGCTTTCTTCAGTGAAAAACTCCATGGTTCTTCTCTGAATTATTCTACCTATGATAAGGAATTGTATGCCTTAGTGCGAGTATTATAAACTTGGCAACATTATCCTTAGTCTAAGGAGTTTGTCATACATTCCGATCATGAATCATTGAAGTATCTGAAGTGTCAAACCAATCTGAATAAATGACATGCTAAATGTATTGAGTTCATAGAGCCATTTACATACATCATTAATCATAAGAAAGTGAAGGAAAATATCATTGTCGATGCATTATCTAGACGTTATACTGTGTTGTCCCAACTTGATCATAAAATATTTGGTTTAGAAACAATAAAAGCATTATATCCTACTGATTTGGACTTCAAATATGCTTTTGAAAATTGTAGAGAAGAAAGAACTTGGAATAAATATGTGCTGTGAGAGGGTCTCCTCTATTGTGCTAACAAGTTATGCGTTTCAGTTAGCTTCGTTCGTCTATTACTTTTGCAGGAAGCACATGGAGGAGGTTTGATGGAACTTTTTGGAGTAAAGAAAAGTTAGGATGTGTTGTCCACACACTTCTTTTGGCCGAAGATGAGGCGTGATATTGAGCGCTACGTGTCATGATGCACTACTTGCAATAAAGCTAAGTTTTGCCTTAACCCACATGATCTTTATATGCCTCTTCCTTTTCCTAGTGTACCTTGGAAGGATATTTCTATAGACTTTGTTTTGGGATTGCCTAGTACTAAGAGGGGGAGGGATAGTACTTTTGTGGTTGTTGATCGTTTCTCCAAAATGGCACACTTTATACCTTGTCATAAGAATGATAATGCCTCACACATTGCTGATTTGTTTATGACGGAAATTGTTCGCTTACATGGTGTGCCAAATACCATTGTTTCTGATCATGATGCAAAAATTTTAAGTCATTTTTGGAGAAGTTTGTGGTAGAAATTGGGAACCAAGTTGTTGTTTTCAACTAAATGTCACCCACAAATGAAAGGACAAACCGAGATAGTTAATCGTACTTTATCAACAATGTTGTGGGTTGTCTTGAAAACAAATTTAAAGTTGTGGGAGGAATGTTTACCACATATAGAATTTGCTTACAACAGATCCGTTCACTCCACGTTGAAGGTAAGTCCAATAGGTAGTGTATGGTTTCAATCCCCATGCTCCTGTTGATTTACTACATTTGCCTCCTTCTGAAACTATAAATTTGGATGCTACACAACGATCTGAAATCATTCTTAAGATGCATGAAACTGCAAAGAAAAATATTGAAAGGATGAATGAGGAGTATAAGATTGCAGGTAGTAAAGGTAGAAAAGAAGTAAAACTTGAACCGGGAGATTTAGTGTGGTTGCATTTGAGAAAAGAGCGATTCCCTGACTTGAGAAAATTTAAACTTATGCCACGAGTTGTTGGTCCTTTTAAGATTATTGAAAAGATTAATGATAATGCGTATAAGCTTGAGTTGCCTCCCGGTTTTGGGGTTAGTCTCACATTTAACATTTCATATTTGTGATCGTACTTGGGAGAAGGAGATGAACTTGAGTCGAGTACGACTCCAATTCAAGAGGAGGAGGAGGAGGAGGATATCACAACATCAGACACGTGCATTGAAATACAAGGACCAATCACAAGAGCACAAGTGCGATTACTAAATCAGCAAGTGAACTCATTCCTAACTTCCTACCCATGTGAATTTGAGAATGAATTGCTATGTAATGATTTAATTATTATTAGTAACCATGGAAAAGATCAACAAGTGAAGGTAGGAGGCCTTGGGAATATGGAGGACCAGCGGAGGGTCCACAAGTTGATGGAAACAATCTACAACTCGGACTCGAATTCAACTCAGAGTCCAACAACAGTCCACCTTAAAACGGACGCCCAAGATGCATACAGACTCCCTTTTTATGTTCTAGGTATGCACGGAAAGAGGAGACGATAAACTTTCCAATGGCTATGGTCCCACCTCAAAATACCTTCAGAGTCATTGAGAATCGTCGAAACAAGTAGAGTCCAGATTTCTGTTCGATGTTGCACCACCGTATCAGGCCTTTGGGCCTTATATCCCGTATGAGTCCATTAGGGATGCGTATAAGAGTCTTTTGGATGAACCCTGGCCTTTAAATACTGCAATCACCTGCCATATTATGTGGGTTTTGCTTAGATTAATAATTTTGCTATTCTACAGTTTGCGAGACACAACTTTGTGATTTTAGATCATGTGTTATACATTCTTGCTTGTGTTATCGCTTGCACTTGCAGGGATTAGCCTTCTTGGTGATGTCGAGTGTGTGCAGCACGGTTGATAACCAATGGAGTAGTTGTGTAGTGATTGCAGGAATATTCAAGTTGCTCGAGTGTCGTGAATCATCAATATCGAGTTCTCCATCTCAATCGACTTACCTTTCAGAAGATCTGGCCTAAGCTACTCATCAGGTACAATGAAATTTACTTTGTCTTCATGTCTAGATAGGCAAGCCACATGTTTATTAGCAACTGAATGAGACAACATTCCTACAAACTTAGAAACCATCTCTTTTTGTTTAAGAACTTTTTTAATCAAACAACTTCCTAGTAAATTTACAACCTTAGGTGGATGTGCCTTAGTATGAGCATGAGAATCAAAACCTAAACCAGTTTTATCATTGCGAGACTTAGAAGAATTCAGCAGCAAGTTTAGATTTTTATTCCCACTACAAAACCGCTCTAGTATCGTATGCATGTCATCAAGTTTCTTAGACATGTCTAGACATTTTTCACATGAAGTTTTTCCTTTTAATTTGCAATTAGAACAACAATTAACTTCATGAGAACGTAAGCATTGTTCAAAACAGAAATTTCATTTATAGCATCATGTAGTTTCTTATTAAGATCATCAGAGTAAGAATAATGTAAATCAATTGTTGAACAGCTAGCATCTTTTAAGTTTTTATCATTAAGTGCAGCAAGTTTTTTGTTCTTTTCTATTTCAAACTCAAGTTTATAAAGTGTGGAGGTCTGCGCACTTCTTAAAGAGAACAATTGTTCATATATGAGTTCACATGAAGAACAAGAATCATCACTAGGAATCAAAGATTTTAACCGATTAATTTCATATTCTAGTGATTCAATTTTAACAGCATTGTCCCTAAGTTTTTTTTCCTTTTTCTTAAGTATGACAGTGGCTCGAGAAATAGCATCACACATTTCTTTGCAATGGTACATACCTCTTCATCGTCGCTGTTGTGTTCTGCTTCTTCCATAGTTGATATTGAGTTTTCCACCATGAAACACATAGTTGCCATATTGTCTTTGTCTTCATCACTTTTGGAGTCCACATCACGCGAGTTGTTTTCTAGGAGAGCAGAGAGGATATGGTCCACCACTTGACATTTTGTAGAAGTCTTCTTTTTCTTGTTGTTGTTGCTGGAAGAGGACTTGAACTTATTTTGCTTTTCGTCACGGGTGGTAGGACCCGAAAAGTTAGGGCAATCTATACGAAAATGTCTTTTCTTACCACACTCAAAGCATTGTTGAGAACCACAACTTCCTCTTCTTTGAGTTCTCACATTTTGCAACACTTTTGAGAATCAAGTAGAGAGAAGTACTAGCTCCTCCTCTGGAAACTCTTCAATCTGTTCAGGGGTTAGAGAAGACAGCAAAGCAAGTGTACCACATGACAATGATTGGCTGGAACTAGGCATGTCACATTGTGAAACAAATGCGAGAGACTTGTTGGGATTTTTACATGAGATTATGTCAAGTTCATGCGTTTTTAACTTGGAATATAACACATCTAGTGTAAGTATAATCATGACAGTGGATTCACAAATAGATGTGACATTCATCTACCAAATTGGCATGTCTAATGCACCTAACAACTTAGCATTTTCAGCATCTGAAAAATTAATATTGACACTACGCAAGTTGCTGAGAATTTTATTAAAGCGAGCAAAAAGGTCATCGATTGACTTATCGGGTTGCATCTCAAAGTGCATGTATTCTTTCTTGAACATATTTTTTCTTACCTCCTTGATCGTATTGGGGCCTTCGTGGTAGTCGCATAGTGCTTTCCACACGTCTACGCAGATCGGTGGTGTGCAACGCGGTCGAAGTCGCTTTGAGTCAATCCTTGAATAATCAAGTTGTGTGCCTTGTTATTGTTATCAACGTCTCTCATGTTGGCAGCCGTAACTTCATTGTTTGAAGGCATGACAAAGAACTTGAAGACCTTTTCCCATATTGTGAAAATCAACGCCTGTATGTAAGCCTTCATACGAGTCTTCCAAACCTGAAAATCAACACCATAAAAAACACAGGGTTTTGTGGAGTATTTCTCCATATTAATTAGTAAAAATGCGTGCCAATCACAAATATTAGAGCATCGTGTCTCTGATACCAATTTTAGGATTGAAGAGCATGTGAAAAGCTACCAAAGGATGGATGAATGCTAGATTAAAACTTTTTCTGCGGGGGCAACAAAAAACCCTCGGTAGAAAATAAATCTGATAGAAACTGTGTGTGCAACTATTCTAAACGTGATCAACCGTGACAAAACAATTATATATTATAGATAATCAAGTCACGAAGACATTACAACAAAAAGTATGAGAAAACATTGAGTAACACGCAAGTTATGACTAAATGATTGAGCAAAGGTCAATCTGTTCTACACGAGTTGAAAACAGATCTGCAACGCTGCAAAGAAACTCATGTAACTAAAAACCACAAATCCAATGACCGTGAAATTTTCAAAGATGATATATAATTAATTTGTGAAGACAAAATAAAAATAATCACATTAATTGGATCTGTAAAACTCAAGTTATGATGAAAACACCAAAGTAATGTTTGGCTGTTCAGAAACTCGACGAGGAAGACTTGACGAAAACAAGTTAGATGAACAAGGCACAAAAGCTCCTCTAAACTACGAATTTCATTGATCAAAACACAAGAGGAACAGATCAAAGTCGTCTCCCCATGAGCTCTGGCCTCCCTTGCTTATATAACCAGCCCTAAGGTCAACTCAATACAACTAGGACTCCTACACCTACTCAGTTTTAACTAAAACTTTAGCTGCTCAAGACTCTTCCATACGCAGATAGAAGCAATCTTAAGACTTTCAAACATCTTAGGAGCATCCAAAACATTCCTAAAACAACTCAACTTCGTGACCAACATGAAACCTAACCAAAACTAACTCGAAACCTTCCATAAACGAACTATATCCAGCTCAGTCGCAGACTGAGCGCATAATCCAGTCGGTTGGACCTTTTCGACCATATCTTCACGTCCATATATTTTCACCACGTCTTGGAACAATGTTTCCACGTACATGCACCCCTTGCACATGTGCAAACACTTTCCAACAACGTCCATGATACCTTCATATGCATTGTTCTTGACCCAAACGTGTTGTGTGACCTCCCGATCAACTCAGCCATAATTCCTCCCGAACTTGGTTGTTGAAACCTCATCCTCTCCCTAAGACTAGTTCAATGGATCCCGTCACCAGCCATGTCTTGACCTCAAGCAACACCTGCACATGAACGATCAACCAATTCTTCTGAGCACAAGTCCTTAACTTGACTCACATTAGTCTGATAACCACAACACCTTATGTAAGCACCTCACATAAGCATTTTGCAAACATAGCAAGATAATGTCCACCATGATCAGTCAAAACACATGAATAACTTAGTAAAAGAATACTAAGAAAACTTCCCACAAGCATGTCCTGGCAAACATGTCCGTTTTTACCCGAAACAGAATGTTCTTTATGAGCTCGGACTAGGTTGCTGAGGGGAATACTAGTTCATAGTGAGAAGAGAGTAGCTTCCGGGACTAAGTCCCAGAAGGCCGGACTAGTCCGTCTGTCTAGACTAGTTCGAGTTAGACAAGAACACCATGTTGTGTGTGACTGAATGTGGCATAGAGGGGGGGGTGAATAGGTCTTTTTGTAATTTGTCAGAACCTGCAACACTTAATCACCAGATCAAAACTTGAGATATTGGACTAGTCCGGTAAAGTGCGGACTAGTCCGGTGTGTACGGACTAAGTTGATCAAGTTTGATTCTAGGGTGTAGCAGCGGAAATATACTTGTAATTTATGTGTTGCAAGATTATGTACTGGGATATATCACAAGTCAATCTTAAATTTGATATTTCAACGTAAAGTATGCAATAATGATTGAAACCCTAGATTGTTATGATGAATAAGAACGATGAACACCAAGAAAGACACAAGGATTTATCCCGTGGTTCAGCTCTCACAGAGGCAACCTACGTCCATGTTGAGGAGTCCACAAAAGGACCGGGTCTTCTCCAACCCTACCCTCGTCGGATCACCACGAAGGCCAATCCTCTTGCACTTATCACAAAGGGGTGAATAACCGAATTCAAAGGGGCCTTCTCACACGTGGAGGGCTCCCTTGGATTACAACACGAAATACCACCAAGAACACACTCAAAAGATTACAATGAAATCACAGGAGTGTGTTAGAGAATCAAACCAAGAGCTCAATGAGTGTTGAACGTGTCTCTCCAATGATCTAGAGTTAATCCTCAAAGGATTGATCTTTGTTGCACTTAATTTCGTGGAGAGATGTGGTTTTTGAGGCTCTTGGGAGGTGTGACGGCGCTAGGGTTCGAGAGAGATTTAAGTTGGGCCGTTCACCTCTATTTATATGGGGTTTCTAAAAGTGACCGTTAGGGTTCAGAAAGATCGGACTAGTCCGTGGTGGTCACCGGACTAGTCCGGTGTGCTGTGTGTAGCAAACCTTAAGTGTCCCGAAATATCAGACTAGTTCGGCTAGGAGCAGACTTGTCCAATTTCGCTTATGGAAATCTTCAGACTAGTCCGATAGTCATCGGACTTGTCCGGACATGTAAAATCCTAAGTGAATTGGGTGACAAGTCGACACTTGGAGGACTTGTCCGATTTAGGTCAGAGGGTTTTTCGGACTAGTCCGTGCAAATATTGAACTTGTCCGATTTAGATCAGAATGAATATCGTACTAGTCCGATGGTGATCGGACTTGTCCGATTTTGAGTGACTTGTGAAGTGTTTTGAGGACTAGTCCGCACTGGGGAGGACTATTCCGATTCTAGTCAGAGAGATATCAGACTAGTCCGATGGATATCAGACTTGTCCGATCTTGTGCAGAAAGGATATTGGACTAGTCCAGTCCTGTATAACTTTGTGCAATGTTTGTGTTTGATTGTGATTGAGCTCTCGGGGTGTGTTTCCTTAACACACTCCATACACAATGATCTACTATTCTTCTTCCTTGAGCTCATTTCCACTTTGCTCCTCATTCTACCTTCTTTTTGGCACTTTGCTTA
Source organism: Tuctoria greenei (assembly GCA_036927565.1). NCBI lineage: Eukaryota > Viridiplantae > Streptophyta > Magnoliopsida > Poales > Poaceae > Tuctoria > Tuctoria greenei. The sequence continues at coordinate 127,523,349 of JAYESD010000007.1, read as the reverse complement.
TTTTGGTATTAAAACTTGTGCTCATCTCAACAATGAGGTTAGGATCTCATTTGCTTGTCATAAATCATCCAAAACCCACAAGGGATTCTTAGATGCACTTTCAATCTCCCCCTTTTCGGTGATTGATGACAACCAATTGAGATTTCATAAAATATGATGAAAATTGAGATTTTCGTAAAGTATGCACATATGAGTCTAAAATACATCAAGCAATGAAAACATAATCCTTATGTGCATTATTTATGGTGGGATGCATAACTAAGTACATTGAGACAATGAGAATGACATAATTGACATTAATCAACCAAAGACAAGCATATATGTCATTCTAGGAGCAAAATCGCATAACTCAACAATTACTTCTCAAAAGATCATAACATTGCATCACAGAACCATAATTAACTTGAGAACATAGTTAAAGCTTTACAACCCGCAAAATAGTCAAAAAACCATAAAGGATAGCTCTCTCCTCGCAACCTATAGCTAAAGCTAAGACTCCCCCTCAATCTCTCCCCCTTTGGCATCAAGACACCAAAAAGAAGGAGAGGAGGGTCCTAAGGTCTTCACTCCTCGCTGTCGGTCCTCATCGTCTTCATCGTCGTCTTCGGGCTCATGAGGAGGAGGAGGAGGTGCGGAGCCACTCAAGTCCCCAATGCCAAAGTAGGCAAGCTCGGAGGGGGTCAAGGGCCCGAGCTTGGTGAAGTCTGAGTTTGAATCTTCAGATATTACTGGAGACCCTATGGGTTCGATCTCCAGTTTCTGGCAAATTTGCTTCACATTTGCCTTCACATACTTCATATATTCCTTTCTTCTCTTGTTGAGCTTATGGGCCTTCACTTTGGCCTTTTTGCAGGAAGCGAAGATGGCAGCCAAGTATTTGAAGATCCCACTGGCTGATCCCCTTTGAGGGGCTGCCCTACTGACAGGAGCAGCTTTTGCATCTTCAGTCCTTCTTGTCGGTGCCTCAAGACTGGAGGTCAGCGAGGGAGCAGCCTGGACACTTGGCTTCTGAGGCATCTGAGGCTTCAAGGGTAGGTGCTCCACATCCTTGACGAATTCAATCCCGGTGACCTTTTCGATCACAAACATCGGATATGGGGCATACCAACAAGACCTGTTGGGTGTGTAGGATATGTTGACCATGTCATTCCAAATGTAGTCTGCCACATCAAACTGACGGTCCTTGCTTATCACTCTCATCAATGTCCGGAGATAACCCTGCACACTCCCGGCATCTCCATCCTTGGGATCGATGGTCTTCCTAAAGACTCTATTGAGCACCACAAAGAACGGCTTCATGTTCTTTGTGGATGGAGGGCTGAACTTGGAGTTTGGTTCATATAGGAACTTCATCATATCCTTCTCAATGACACCTATGTTGTGGATGATTAAGCGGTCAGATCTTGAGGTGTCAAGGTGAAGCAGGCTTGCAAAATCTTCTTGAGTGATACTGTACTTGGATCCATGAGTCATCCAAGTAACACTTTCTTCGTCTTCAGTTGAGAAATGGCATGTTGCAAAGAATTGTTCTATGACCTCATCATTCCAGTTGTTCCTGAAGGCAAATAGATCCTTCAGGCCATGCCTCTTAACAGCTTCCGTCACTTCAGTGAACGGGGAGCATCCCTTCTTCTCAAAGTGTGCCCAATCAATCCATTGACTGCGCACAACCAGTGTCTTCATTGGGAGATACACAGATTTGTATAAATCTGCATGGAAGTTGCACCAAAATCTTCCATCGGCGGCTTGCTTCGGTCGGCCATACCAATCAATGCTTCTGAACTTTGCCACTGAATCACTGCCCTTCACGTTGAACTTCTCTTCAGTGGGGTCCCGGACCCCTTCCCTCGGAGCATGGAGCTTCAACGGGCCAACTGGACCCGTCGCTATCCCTTTGCCCTTGCCTTTGGCTAGGCGGGCACTTGCCGAGCTAGGGCCACCACCGGTGGTAGCCCTAGAAGCTGGCACCTTGGAGGCCGGCTTCTTCGCTAGCACTTTCCTCCGAGCCCATGGAGGAGATGGAGCTGGCTCGGAAGGTCTCTCTTGGTGCTTCTTGCCAAGACCCGTCGAGGTCCGAGGTGCCACCTCGTGGTCCATCTCGGCCTCAAAGTCAGAAACTTCATTGTTTGAGCTCGACATGACCTGAGAATGAGTGGCATGAATGAGAATGAATGGTACAAGGTATAGGTGTGAAAGGATAGCAAGGAATGAGGGATTGAAAATTTAGGTTTTGAGTTCAGAAAAAACGGACGTGTCCGGTGTACAGGCACGGACTAGTACGGGGGACCGGACTTGTCTGTGCATGGACCGGACTAGTCCGGTATTCATCCTCAAAAACCTAAGCGACTGGACACATGTTGATTCCTAATGCACAACAAGCGTAGCATAAACGTAATACATCAAGGAGGCATGTATGCAGTGAAATATGCTAGGCTATTTGATCAACAATGAAGAAATTTGGGATTTCTAAGGTTAGGGTGATAATTACCGAAGAAATCAATTGATTCTTGAAAAGGGAGGTGTTGAAGTCCGGACATGTCCGAGAACTTCAATCTTCGAGCAAGGATGCTTGATCTCCACCCAAATGCGGAGCTTTTTGGTGGAGGGGATGCAAAATCACCTTGGGAGCTCGAGTGGAAGAGAGAGAACGCGTGAGGCAAGAGTGGAGGTGAAGAAATTAGGGTTTGGCAGCGGCTAGGGTTATGGACACGAAAAATCCGACAAGTCCGGAGATGACCGGACTAGTCCGAACTTTTCCAGAGGCTATATCGGACTAGTTCGTTATCTACCGGACTAGTCCGGCCTAACCGGCACTCCGCGGACTAGTCTGCATGGGCGGACTAGTCCAGGTAACCACGAACTAGTCCGTGGTCACCAGGCAATAATTTCTTAGCCCATTCATATATATCTGAAGGTACATATTTAGAAAATAGGGAGGAAAATCAAATCAAATAATCTTGATGAATATGATCAGTAAGCATACAACAATCAAGCAATGATCATAACTCACCAAGATCTAATAATTAACATAGTTTTTGGAAGAAAATTGAGAGAGATGATTTTCACAATCCAATCAACATATTTTGAAGAATTCATACAGGTATGCAACATTTCAAGCCACAATCCGAGCATCAAGGATATTTAGTTCATTTCGGAGTTCACAAAAGCGCTTTTCATCAAGTGGCTTGGTGAATATGTCGGCCAATTGCTTTTGGGTGTTAACATGGGAAATGGCTATGTCTCCTTTCATGGCATGATCTCTCAAAAAGTGATGTCTTATATCTATGTGTTTAGTTCTAGAGTGCTCAACTGGGTTGTGGGCAATTTTGATGGCACTCTCATTATCACAAAGGAGTGGAATACGGTTCATATTGTAACCGTAATCCCCTAGAGTTTGTCGCATCCAAAGGAGTTGTGGACAACAACTCCCGGCTACAACATACTCCGCTTCGGCTGTGGATAAGGCAATTGAATTTTGTTCCTTGGAGGGCCAAGAAACTAAGGATCTCCCTAGGAATTGGCATGTACCGGAGGTACTTTTTCAATCTACTTTGCATCCGGCATAATCTGCATCGGAGTAACCAATGAGATTGAATTTTGAGCCTTTTGGGTACCAAAGACCAAGGTTGGGTGTATGAACTAAATATCTCAAGATCCTTTTTACGGCTGTCAAGTGACACTCCTTAGGATTGGCTTGAAATCTTGCACACAAACATACACTCAACATAATCTGGCCTAGATGCACATAAATAGAGTAGAGATCCAATCATGGAGCGATATACCTTTTGGTCGACGCTAGGTCCGTCTTCATTGAGATCCAAGTGGCCATTTGTTGCCATGGTAGTCTTTATAGGCTTCGCCTTGTCCATACCAAACTTCTTGAGTATGTCTTGCGTGTACTTGGTTTGACTTATGAACGTCCCTTCCTTCTATTGCCGCACTTGGAATCCCAAGAAGTACTTTAGTTCTCCCATCATTGACATTTCAAACCTATCTGTCATGATTTTACTAAATTCCTCACAAAAAGATTGATTAGTTGATCCAAAGATTATATCATCAACGTAAATTTGACAAATAAAAATATCATTGTCAAAATTCTTTGTAAATAGTGTATAATCTACTTTGCCAATCTTAAAGCCATTTTCAATTAAGAAATCTCTAAGACACTCATACCAAGCTCTAGGAGCTTGTTTGAGGCCGTAGAGAGCCTTATGCAATTTAAATACATGGTCGGGGAACTCTTCATCTTCAAACCCGGGGGGTTTCTCCACATACACCTCCTCCTTGATTGGTCTGTTGAGGAAGGCGCTTTTCACATCCATTTGATAGATCTTGAAATCATGGTGAGTAGCATATGCAAGTAATATTCTAATAGATTCAAGTCTAGCTACGGGAGCAAAGGTCTCATCGAAATCCAAACATTCGACTTGTGAATACCCTTTGGCCACAAGTTGTGCCTTGTTCCTTGTCACCACCCCTTGTTCATATTGTTTGTTGTGGAAGACCCACTTGGTGCCGACAATGTTCGCATTGGGTCTTGCCACGAGTTCCCACACCTCGTTCCGCTTGAAATTGTTCAATTCTTCTTGCATTGCCACCACCCAGTCCGGATCTTTCAATGCATCCTCAACCCTGCGTGGTTCCAAAAAGGATACAAATGAATAGTGCCCACAAAAGTTAGCTATGCGAGATCTAGTGGTTACTCCCTTTTGGATGTCACCGATGATATTGTCGATTGGGTGATCCCTTTGGACGCATTGGTGTACTCTTGGGTGTGGCGCTTGAGGCGTTGTATCTTCATGATCATCTTCTTCTCCCCCTAAATGGCTTCCTTCGTTGACTTGTTGATTATCTTCGTATTCTTGTGGTTGATCTTGTGTGGAAGCTCCCCCTTGATCGTTGACCTCCTCTTGTGGTTCATCTTCCTCATGCACGTGTAGAGGTGACTCTTGTGGTCGAACTTCACCTAAGGCCATTCTTTTCAATGCTTGACAAGGAGCTTCTTCTTTATCTAGAACACATGGATCAACTTGCTCCTTTTGGGAGCCGTTAGTTTCATCGAACACTACGTCACGTGCTACTTCAACAAGTCCGGAGGTCTTGTTGAAAACACGATAGGCGTAAGTGTTCGAATCATAACCAAGCAAGAAACCTTCATCGGACTTCAAAGTGAACTTTAAAGTCTTGGGCTTCTTGTTTAAAATATAACATGGAGAACCGAAAACTCAAAAATATGAAATATCTGGCTTGTTACCGGTGAGTAGCTTATAGGATGTCTTCTTGAGTAGTCGATGAAGATAAAGTCGATTTACGGCGTGGCAAGCGGTGTTAATCGCTTTCGCCCAAAATCGATCTGAGGTCTTGTACTCATCGAGCATTGTTCTTGCCATCTATATGAGTGTTCGGTTCTTTCTTTCGGCCACTCCGTTTTGTTGTGGGGAGTACGAGGATGAAAACTCGTGCTTGATGCCTTCTTCATCAAGGTACTCCTCCACTTGTGTGTTCTTGAACTCCGTGCTATTGTCGCTTTGAATGTTCTTGATTGTCAATGAGAATTCGTTTTGAGCTTGCTTGAAGAACTTCTTGAGTATTCCTTGTGTTTCTGACTTATCATGCAAAAAGAAAATCCAAGTGAAGCGAGAAAAGTTATCAACAACTACTAAACCATATTTGTTACTGTCGATGCTTATGTAGGCAATTGGACCAAACAAGTCCATGTGAAGTAGCTCGAGTGGTCTTGTTGTAGTCATGACGTTCTTGGCGGGGTGAGGTGCTCCAACCTGCTTCCCGGCTTGGCACGCGCTACAAGGTCTGTCTTTCTCAAACACAACATCCTTTAAACCTCGGATGTGATCGCCCTTGAGGAGTTTTTGAAGGTTCCTCATACCAACATGCTCTAGTCGTCTATGCCACAGCCAACTCATGTTGGTCTTTGCAATCAAGCATGTGTCAAGTTCGGCTTTATCCTTGTTGAAGTCAACAAGATAAAGCTTTCCCTTTGACATACCCTTGAATGCAATAGAACCATCACTCCTCCTAGAAACGATCACACTCTCGTTAGTGAACAAGCAATTATAACCCTTGTCACATAATTGAGATATGGACAGCAAGTTATGATCTAAGGATTCAACATGTAATACATGAGAAAGTGTGTGCTTAGATGATATGGCAATTTTACCTGTACTGAGCACCTTTCCTTGGATCTTATCTCCAAAATACATGCCCTCGTTTGGATCCTCATTTTCTTCGTATTCCACGAACATTCTTCTTTCTCCGGTCATATGGTTGGTGCAGCCACTGTCTAGCACCCATTTAGATCCACTGGAGGAATAGGCCTGCAAAAACAATTTATGCCTTGGTTTTAGGTACCCAAGCTTGCTTGGGTCCTTAGAGGTTAGTTACAAGACATTTGGGCACCCACACATGAGACTTGGTGTTCCCATGGCTTGGCCCAACATAATGAGCATAAACCTTTCCATAATTATTTCTCATTAAGACATATGAGGCATCGAAAGTTCTAAACAATAACTATTGTTGCTTATATACAGGACTAGTCTGGGAGGCCAGACTTGTCTGGAACCCGACTAGACTAGTCCAAATTTTTTAATTTGAGAGGGTCTTCCCTTTACAAAGGCAATCCTCTCCTTGTTATTCTTATGGCTTTTAGCATGTTGCTTTTCACCATAAGAATAACCAATGCCATATTTGACATTTGGAGGTCTTTGGACCAAGTATGCACTGCGTGCATATTTGATCTTCTCCTTGTCAAATATGCCACTTTGGGTAGGATGCTTATCCTTTGTAGAGGTTGGCTTGTCTTTCAAACTGATGTCAATTTTATTGCATGTACAAGTAGAAGAAACCTCAATTTTAGTGAGTTGAGAAGGTGAACTTGAAGAGGATGAAGGTTCACCTTGCTTGAGTGACTCAACTTGCACTTCAAGGATCTTGTTAACCTTGATCAGGTCAGCAAGTTTGTCCTTGATTATAGCATTTGAGTCGGTTAACTCCAAGCAAGTTTCCTTGCTTGAAGCTAACTCAAGCTCTAGTGATTTGCTTCGTTCCTTTTCAAGTTCTAGAAGCTTGTCAAGTTCGACATATTCCTCCTTTTGTGAGATGATCATGTCCTCTTGACAATGTATTAACCTCTCCTTCTCAACAAGTTGATCAAGCAAAAATTTCATTTTTGTGGTTGTTTTCCTATCTAGTCCAATAAGCATATCCTCATTATCACTATTGATTTCATCATTACTAGAATAGGAATGCACGGAAGGGGTTTTAATGGTTACCTTGTGTTTACCTTCCTTTGCCATAAGGCAAGTGCCATCTCCCTTCCATGCGTTGAGTTTAGGGAAGAGAGTAGACTTCTTGGATGTCTTCTCGATGGCTATGCTAGCCATCTCTTCTTCTTTGGATGATGAGAACTCATCATTTGAGTCCCACTCTTTCCCAATCTGCGCTTGTTCGGCTTGTTTCTTCTTCTTGAAGAATTTCATGGGTTGAGGCTTGGCTTCTTTGGTCTTCTTCTTGTTCTCTTCATATGGGCAATCAACTATAATGTGGCTATGCTCACCACAATTATAGCATGCTCGTCTCAACTTTGGCTTTGTTCTTTCCTTTTACTTTCCTTCGCTTGACTTTGTACCTTGTCTCTTTTTCATTATTCTCTTGAATTTCTTCATGAACAATATCATGTCTTCTTCGTCTAATTCACTGCTCTCGTCGTCACTGTCTTCTTCCAGTTGTGCTTCTCTAGCTTCTTTAGATAGGGGCTTGAGGGTGGACTTCAAAGCAACCCCTTTCTTCTTTGTCGAGGTGAGGTCGGCAATCTCCTTGACATGCTTTGCTTGTTTTTCCATCATCTCAAAATTAATGATTTTTCCAAGAAATTCATTCCAGAGTCATCCTTTTGTATCCGGTGCTTTCTCTGATCATGGAGCATAGGGTGACGTTGCGAGGCATGAAAGCTCTAAGGATGAGCTTTACCACCTCGTCATCATTCCACTTCTTACTTCCGTATGATCTGACCTTGTTGACGAGTGTCTTTAATCGGTTGTACATATCTTGGGGTGACTCGTCTTCTTCAATTGCGAATCTTCCTAATTCGCCTTCAATCATTTTGATCTTTGCTTCACGCACATGTCGGCCACCTTCATGTGCAGTTTGTAGTGTGTCCCATGTCTCCTTAGCAATTTCGAGTCCATCCACCTTGGTGAACTCATCCTGACTGAGCGAGGAGGTAATTACAGCTGCGGCTTGAGCATTTCGGTGAATTGTCTGCTCTTGGCTTGGTGTGAGTTCTTCGTCGTCGTTCGGGATATCTATTTCTGTGCACACAATATGCCATAAACTTGGATTGAGAGAAATTAGATGCATTTTCATATTTTGCCTCCACATTGAGTAATCACTTCCATCGAAGTGTGGGGCTTTTCCAAGTGGGATAGACAAGTAATGATTATTGTTGGAATTTAGACGATCCTAGTTAAAAGGATATCGGGAGTAGTCGGTTTGACTACTCCCCTTCTTCTTTTCTTCAATCTTCACTTTCCCTTTGGAGAGTGTCTTCTTTCTTAGGAGCACCTTTAGTTCTAGCGTCTCCTTATCGTCATCCTCGAAGTCTTGAATGGCTTTGAGAAGCTTCTCCACCTTTAGGTTCTTGTCATCATCAAACTTTTCTGGGTTGTTGCTTTTGTGGATGTCCTTCATGTCCGACATGATCTTCTTCGAGTGATTAGTCTCTTTCTTGAAGAACCTCGCTCTGATACCAATTGAATGTGGCCTAGAGGGGGGGTGAATATGCCTTTTTGTAATTTGTCGGAACCTGCAACACTTAATCACCAGATCAAAACTTGAGATATCGGACTAGTCCGGTAAAGTGCAGACTAGTCCGGTGTGTACGGACTAAGTTGATCAAGTTTGATTTATTAAGTTTGATTTTAGGGTGTAGCAGCGGAAATATACTTGTAATTTATGTGTTGCAAGATTATGTACTAGGGTATATCACAAGTCAATCTTAAATTTGATATTTCAACGTAAAGTATGCAATAATGATTGAAACCCTAGATTGTTATGATGAATAAGAACGATAAACACCAAGCAAGACACAAGGATTTATCCCGTGGTTCGGCTCCCACAGAGGCAACCTACGTCCACATTGAGGAGTCCACAAAAGGATCGGATCTTCTCCAACCCTACCCTCGTCGGATCGCCACGAAGGCCAATCCTCTTCCACTTATCACAAAGGGGTGAATAAGTGAATTCAAAGGGGCCTTCTCACACGTTGAGGGCTCCCTTGGATTACAACACAAAATACCACCAAGAACACACTCAAAAGATTACAATGAAATCACAGGAGTTTGTTAGAGAATCAAACCAAGAGCTCAATGAGTGTTGAACGTGTCTCTCCAATGATCTAGAGTGAATCCTCAAATGATCGATCTTTGTTGCACTTAATTTCGTGGAGAGATGTGGTTTTTGAGGCTCTTGGGAGGTGTGACAGCGCTAGAGTTCGAGAGAGATTTAAGTTGGGTCGTGCACCTCTATTTATATGGGGTTTCTTAAAGTGACCGTTAGGGTTCAAAAAGATCGGACTAGTCCGTGGTGGTCACCGGACTAGTCCGGTGTGCTGTGTGTAGCAAACCCTAAGTGTCCCGAAATATCGGACTAGTCCGGCTAGGAGCGGACTTGTCCGATTTCGCTTCTGGAAATCTTCGGACTAGTACGATAGTCATCGGACTTGTCCAGACATGTAAAACCCTAAGTGAATTCGGTGACAAGTCTGCACTTGGAGGACTTGTCTGATTTAGGTTAGAGGGTTTTTTGGACTCCGTGCAAATATCGGACTTGTCCGATTTAGATCAGAATGAATATCGGACTAGTCCGGTGGTGATCGGACTTGTCCGATTTTGAGTGACTTGTGAAGTGTTTTGTGTACTAGTCCGCACTGGGGAGGACTAGTCTGATTCTAGTCAGAGAGATATCAGACTAGTCTGATGGATATCGGACTTGTCCGATCTTGTGCAGAAAGAATATCGGACTAGTCCGGTGACATTCGGACTAGTCCGGTCCTGTATAACTTTGTGCAATGTTTGTATTTGATTATGATTGAGCTCTCGGGGTGTGTTTCCTTAACACACTCCATACACAATGGTCTACTATTCTTCTTCCTTGAGCTCATTTCCACTTTGCTCCTCATTCTCACTTCTTTTTGGCACTTTGCTTATTTTGCTATTAAAACTTGTGCTCATCTCAACAATGAGTTTAGGATCTCATTTTCTTGTCATAAATCATCCAAAACCCACAAGGGATTCTTAGATGTTGTCGGTACCCTAAAAACCGTACACCCCTTGAGGTTACAAAGATCTCAAAGGAAAGTCATCTACTTGGTTTGAAGACCCTCGGAGTCTCACCTGTCAGACATAACCGGACCCGCTTCTCCAACATGGTTAATCCCTGGGTCGCCACGTGTACGACTAACCCGGAGCTACCGCCCACAAGGGGGAAGCTCCGGGCCACGTACCGAAACGACACCTCCGGACTTAACCCCATACCGAGAGAAGCTTCGGACCTGACACGTGTCTGGTAGCCCCGGAGCTACCTACTTCCCACAGCAAGCTCCGGAGCAGCCACGTGTCAAATTGTCGGACCTTTCAGCTTCTAACCTCCGGAAGACCTTGTAACGGCTCCGGATCTTCAAAGGAGAGCCAAGGACTTCAAGACCCGATTAAGTGTCATTAATGTCATATTAATGACACTTAAACGAACGATCTTAACACCAGTAATGGTGCTGTCAAAGCCCGTTACAGGGTTATTAAGAGCAATTAAGCGTGTATCAATACTAGTAACCGTCGGGGCCACATGTCGGGCCAGGTTGAATTGTAACGACCTGCCCTTGTACTATAAAAGGACAGGTCGACGATACACTCGGGGACGTTCACGGGCGATCATACGCACCCCATACACTCGTGATAAGCTCTTACTGCTAATACAACACCAACACACCCGTGGAGTAGGGTATTACGCTCAAGCGGCCCGAACCACGTAAATCCTCGTGTCTCCTACATTACTTTGATTTTCACCTTCTTGAATCTCCGCGCGCCCACACCGAACAACAAACTCCTTCAACACTTTAGCAGTGTCGGGAGATCTGCCGGATCAAAACCACCGACAGTTGGCGCTCCAGGTAGGGGCGCCTGAGATTTCAAGAATGGTGAACTCCGCTGCTGGATCATCCAATGGTCAACCCGCTGTTCAGGCTGTTGGAGGCAATCCCTCCAATATGCCCCCACCAGCAAGAGCCTCAGTGCCAGCAGGAGTCACACAGCCACCACCGCCGCCTCCTCCAGCAAACCAAGCTGGACAACGCAATGGTGTACCGGCGTCCATCACGGCGTTGGCGAATCATGACAATCCGGAACATGCGCTACATGCAGCGCGTGCTCTTCTTCAACGTCCACCACCTCCTGATGCATCCCAGGATGCATTGGAGCAGTGGAGAGCTGATGTGGAACATTTGGTTGCAGCCACAGCCGACCGCATCAGCAACCAGGGTCCTCCTCCTTCAGGACGGGCCCCGTCGCAACGGCGGACTTTGTCTGGTAGACTTGGTCCGCACGTCTCCAACAACATGAGACGAGCTGCGTCACAACAAGTGACGTCATTGCCCTCTGGGGCACGACGCACCCATACGGTATCCAGGCTTTCAACTCATGACCTCCGGTCGGAGCTTGATCACCGATATCGTCAGCAAGAGGGCCGAGTCCATATTGAGCGTGCTCGTGAGAGACGAGAGGCTCAAAGCACTCCTGCTCCCGAGGGAGTAGGAGGAGGCTGTTCAGCTCTGGCCATGCATCTGCGCATGGTCAATTGGCCACAGAAGTTCCAGCCTCATCCGCTGGAGAAATTCGACGGGACTGTCAACCCTGCTGAATTTCTTCAGATTTACTCCAGTGCTATTTTGGCAGCTAGAAGAAATGAGGCTATAATGGCCAATTATTTCCCTGTGGCTTTAACCGGAACCGCGAGGTCCTGGTTTATGAGCCTTCCACCCAACTCTATCAACAGTTGGGAGGAGTTGTGCCGACAGTTCACCGCCAACTTCGGGAGCTCATACACCCGACCAGGCACCGAACTGGATCTTTTTGCCGTCGTGCAAAAAGAGAGAGAATCCTTGCGATCCTTCATACAGAGGTTCTCTCAGGTACGCAACACTATTCCTTCTATCTCTAGCGCCTCTGTCATTGTGGCATTTAGACAGGGAGTACGGGATAAGAAGATGTTGGAGAAACTGGCAATCAAAGAGATTACCAGTGTCACGGAGCTCTTCAGCTTGGCTGACAAGTGCGCCAGAGCTGCGGAGGGCCGTGCAATGCACTCCAAATCAACTCCGGAGGGTAACAAGAAATCCTCCAAAGAAGAAGTCGCTACCTCCGAGAACGGCAAGAAGAAGAAAAAGACCAACGGCAAAAAGAAGCCGTCGGCCAGTACATCCAATGCCGCAGCTGCTGCAGCTCCGGGTGGCCGGGGGCCATGCCCTGAAAAGCGACCTCGACCGTCTTCAGAAGACGGAGGCAAATCCAAGGTGTGGTGTCCAATTCACAAAACGGGCAGCCACAGTTTGGAAGATTGCCGGGAGGTCCAAAACCTCGCCGAGCGCTACAACAAGCGCCGGGAAGAGTCTCCTTTCCGTCAAAGGGAAGGAAAACAGAAAGTCGACGAAGCTCCGGCTGAAGAGGAGTTAGGGTTTCAGGATCCCAAAAAGGTCCTGAAAGCCGTCTACACCTCCGTCGATGATGATTCCGACGTCTCCGACAACGAGCGTCGGAAAACCATGAACACTATTTTTGGTGGATCATGGGAAATCACCTCCCGCCGCGTCATCAAGACTATGCGTCGGGATATGGCCGTTGTAGCTCCTACATCTAGACCGGAGCCACATCGAAAGTGGATGGACACAGCCATCACTTTTGATGCTTCGGACTGTCCTCGAAGCATGGTCGGAGGTTCGGGGCTGAACCTCATAAGCTTTGAAGCTTTTACCAAGCTTCAGCTCCGACCTTCGGATCTCCATCCCTCCCGACCTTTCTCCGGAGTAGGTCCGGGGGCCATTACCCCACTCGGAGCTATTACTCTTCCTGTTACCTTCGGGACACGGGAGAAGTATCGCACCGAGAAGTTGGTCTTTGACGTTGCTCAGATCAACTTACCATTCAACGCCATCTTGGGTAGGCCTGCCCTGTACAAATTCATGGCAGCCGCTCATTATGGTTATCTGGTGTTGAAAATGCCAACACCAGTAGGCGTTCTCTGGATCCGCGGAGATCGTACTGCAGGAGTAACTGCTTTGGAGGAACTTCATGCGCTCACTACGGCGCAAGAGGAAGACTCCAGGCAGGAGCAAGCTCCAAGACCTCCGAGCATTCGTCAGCGAGGCTCGACGTCAGCACCTCGTGTGCAGCCAAGCGGCGACACCGACATTCCCGTCAAAGTCGTCCAAATTGGTTCCGATGCCGCTCAAACCACCCGTATATCGGGAGGGTTGAACGACAAATAGGAACTCGCGCTCATCACTTTCCTCCGGGCTAACGTTGACGTGTTTGCTTGGCAACCGTCACAAATGCCTGGGATCCCCAGGGAAGTGATTGAGCACAATCTGAAGATCTACCCCGATGCCCGGCCTGTGCATCAGAAGCCTCGGAAGCAATCCGTAGAGCGACAGAACTTCATCCGACAAGAAGTGAAGAAGTTGCTCGAAGCCGGATTCATCTGAGAAGTCTTCCATCCAAAATGGCTGGCAAACCCAGTCGTTGTGCCCAAGGCCGGCGGGAAGCTTCGGATGTGCATCGACTACACCACACTAAATAAGGCATGTCCAAAAGATCCATTCCCACTGCCTAGAATAGATCAGATAGTGGATTCCACCTCCGGGTGTGAATTATTGTGTTTTCTAGACGCATATTCTGGGTATCATCAAATCAGGATGTCTAGGGAGGATGAAGAGCATACTTCATTCATCACAGTAGATGGATTGTACTGTTACACAGCCATGCCATTTGTTCTCAAGAATGCAGCTTCAACTTTTGTACGAGCTATGTACAAAACTTTTGGAGAACTCATCAGAGACATAGTGGAAGTGTACGTCGATGACATCGTGGTCAAGGTCAAGAACAAGAAGTCACTCCTAGACACCTTGCAGGCTGTCTTCGACAAACTGCAGGCCACCCGCACAAAGCTAAATCCGGACAAGTGCGTGTTTGGGGTTAGCTCCGGAAAACTTCTTGGTTTCCTGGTAAGTCACCGGGCATAGAAGCTAATCTGGCGAAGATAAAAGCCATTGAAGACATGCGGCCACCAACCCGCATCAAAGACGTCCAAAAGTTAACTGGGTGTCTAGCAGCCCTCAGCCGGTTCATATCAAGACTGGCGGAACGGGCACTTCCCTTCTTCAAGTTATTGAGGAAGTCCGGACCATTCCAATGGTCCGAAGAAGCAGAGAAGGCGTTCCAGGAGCTGAAACAGTTCCTCACCACCCTACCAACTCTGGTAGCTCCGAACCCTGGTGAGCCTTTACTGCTTTACATTTCAGCTACTGACGAAGTCGTCAGTATGGTTCTGGTTGCGGAGAGACCGGAACTACCCCACACTCAGGAATCCAGACCCCTTCGGGAGGGTCCGGAGGTTCCTGAAAGCGAGTCTGGGTCCCAGCTCCCAGATTCGAACCCACAAGAAGTCGCTTCAGGGGACCTAGACCCTTCCGGGAGGGTCCAGGTCATTTCTGAAGAAGCTCCGGGTTCCTCCAGCCAGAACCCGGAGGTCCCCGAAGAGAATCTGGACCCCTTCGAGAGGGTCCGTATCAATGAAGAGGAAGCTACGGACCCCTCCGGGAGGGTCCGGACCATTCAACGCCCGGTATACTTCATCAGTGAAGTATTACATGATGCCAAGACTCGATACCTAGAGGTGCATAGGCTGCTCTATGCAGTTCTTATTGCCTCCAGGAAGCTTCGACATTACTTCCAAGCTCATAAAGTCTCGGTGGTGACCTCCTATCCACTTCGAGCAATCCTGCATAATCCCAATTCAACTGGGAATATTGCAAAGTGGGCAGCGGAATTGGCTGAATTTGATCTTGAATTTATTTCAAGACAAGCAGTCAAGAGTCAAGCTTTGGCAGATTTCGTGGCGGAATGGACTCCATCTCTATCAAACCTTGGGGGCTCCAGTGAGCAGAAGTCGGAACACAAGACTCCGGTCTTCATCGAGCCTCACTGGACCCTCTACTTTGACGGCTCCATGAAAAAGTAGGGGGCCGGAGCTGGAGTCCTTCTCCTTCCATCACAAGGGAAGAAGGCTGCGAACTCCTCGCAGAAATCCATGGAGGCAAGTGTGGGAACCACGCATCTTCCCACACGCTGGTCGGAAAAGCCTTTCAGCATGGCTTCTACTGGCCTACAGCGCTCCAGGATGCCACTGAGCTGGTGAAGAAATGCGAAGCATGCCAATTTCATGCAAAGCAAATTCATACACCAGCTCAGCCCTTACAAATGATACCTCCTACATGGCCCTTCGCTGTGTGGGGGATGGATATCTTGGGACCCTTCCCAAGAGCCGTCGGAGGTTACAAGTTCCTGTACGTCGCCATTGACAAGTTCACCAAGTGGCCGGAAGCAACTCCAGTTGTGACGATCAACAAGCAATCTGCTATCAACTTTCTGCAATTCATTGTAAGCAGACTTGGAGTCCCAAACAAAATCATCACTGATAATGGGACTCAATTCACAAGCTCCGCATTCCAAGGATATTGCGAAGACCTCGGCATACAAGTTTGCTACGCCTCCGTAGCTCATCCAGCCAGCAATGGCCAAGCCGAGAGAGCAAATGCGGAAATCTTTAAAGGACTCAAAACGCACACCTATGAGCGCTTGAAAAAACATGGAGCCAACTGGATCGAAGAGCTTCCGCCCACTCTATGGGCCAACAGGACTTCTCCAAACCGGTCAACCAGAGAAACACCCTTCTTTCTGGTGTACGGAGCTGAAGCAATCCTTCCTCCGGAAATCACCTTGGGTTCGCTCCGGGTCCGGACCTTCGACGAAGCCGCGCAGGACCAGCTCCAGCGTGAAGACCTAGACCTCCTTGAGGAGGGAAGGTGCCAAGCAGCTGTTCGGAATGCCTGATATCGCCAAGCTCTACGGCGTTATCACCAGCGGCATGTACACAACCGACAGCTCGAGGAAGGCGATCTGGTGCTACGGAGAATACTATCCAGAGAAGGGTTAAACAAACTCTCCCCCGGCTGGGAGGGGCCCTTCCGAGTGATCAAAGTATCCCGTCCCGGAAGCGTTCGCTTGGCTACCGAGGATGGGACACCTCTCCCAAATCCTTGGAACATCGAGCACCTCCGTAAGTTCTACACTTAATACCACGGAGGTGAGTCTTGAGTAACTTGGGGTGTATGTTATAGAGTCATTGTACAGAGTCGGGTAGTTCCTCCGGGAGAGCAGCCGGACCTTTCCCGAAAGGTCCGCAAAGCTCATGCAGCACTTGTCACAGTCTCCGGACTAAAAGTGTGGCTAACTACCCTGGGTCAAACGAGAAACCAAACACACTTAGCCTGGTTCCGTACCCTAAGAGTGTACTTGTTTCCCCTGTACCCCGGACCTGTAATGAAAGACATCTTCATGTGAAATAGACTCCACGTGCATTTATTTTGTACAGGCTCAACATTTTTATTTTTCTCTTTCTTGTCTATAACAAAGACGTGCAATTCTTAAGAAACTTTAGTTCGACCGGTTTATATACGATTCGAGTTGTATTGTCAGTTCTTTTGGATTCAAATATCGTTCATGGACAACTCACCTGAAAGCCGCCAAGCCAATCTAGGGCCGGAGTGTGCTATCGACTTAGCCTGGTCAAGCACCCTAAGTACGCCACTCTACCTACACCCCGGCAGGCCGAAGTAAGGCGGGTCCATGAACAGTTGAACCTAGAAGAAAAGACAATGCATCTGGTTGTATTTAAAATCGCGTTCAACTTAAAATCTTCTTGAGAATCGTAAGCCGCGACGAAATTATAGACAAGGAACGAATTTTACTATTTTTCTTGGCTTAAGTGTGCAGGAAAAATAAAGCCTATGTTGATGGAGAAAAGCCGGAGCTAACTAAGCTCCGACTCCCCAAAGGGGGGCAACCGTCGACGCTGAATATAAGATGGTGAGAAGACCCCGTAAATGGAGTCTGCTGCCAACAAACCAAGTGTTGGCAAAGGTCACTGCCGGAGCTACCCAGCTCCGACACCCCAGAGGACTAACTATCGACGCTCTAGGTGTTGATAGAGGCTATTGCCGGAGCTACCAAGCTCCAGCGATAGACAATGCCGGAGCTTCTAAGCTCCGACAACCTCAGGCGACCTTCACTATCGAAGACTTCGGACCTAAATGCTACAAGTCCAGAGCAAATGAGTCTTCAACAAAACTCAATATTCTTTTGGTACATGTTCACAATCAAATTGTGTACATCTACCAGGGGGCCAAGTGAAGATAAAGATGTTGAAGACAAAAAGTGAAATTCGCAAAAATTTGGGGATTTCATTCATCTGGAGACAGGAGATTACATCTGGAGACAAGGGATTACAAAATTGAGGAAGAAGAAGAGAAAATACAAGTGAGAGCTAAAGAGATGGTCCTAGACCCTATGGAAGAACTCGGCGACTTTCTGGGCGACCTCCGATACGCTGGCTCGGGTAGCTTCGCCTTCTCCTTCGACGGGGCCTTCAAGCACCGGGTCCAGAGGAAATTGGGGGTTCCGGCTGGTGTAGCACGTCAGCACATACTCTGCAATGTTCTTCGCCAGGGATTGCCCCTCAACCTCCAGTTGGTCCGCGATGACATCGCCCACCTTGGAGAGCTTGCTACCTGTTGCGCTCAACGCCTGCAGCGCAAGGTCCGGCTCCGGTTCCGGATCATCCGGGCGCACGGGGCTGAAACCCATCAGCGTCAGCGCATCATTGGACTTGCCCAGGAACTCCCAAATCTGTAGGGAGTCCGCCGTCCTCAAGCTCTTCATCTCTTCCAGGGATCTCTTGGCTGCCGTCAGTTCGGAATTCTCACGGGAGAGGCGCTCAACTTCTTTGGCATTTTGCTGAATCTTTGTAGCAACCCGCCTCTCAAGTCTTCCGAGCTCCTCCTCCCGGAGGTGGATCTTGTTCCGACGATCGACCAGGTCCTTCTCCCTAGCCTCCACTTTTTTCTCCCGGGCAACAAGGGCACACTCGTATTCGTAGAGTTCCTACCCCCGCACCCAGGTCTTCTCTTCTTCCTCTTGGCAGCGCTCTTCCAACTTCTTGGTGCGCTCCTCGAGGCCCTTGTCAGCCAGAGCTACTTTCTCGGCGAGCTCCTCTTCCCTCCTCAGGACGTCATCCCGCAGCTCCAGGAGTTTCTGCTCTTCATCCTCGAGCCGTCTCTCCCTCTCTTCAAGTGCCTCTCGGCGCTTGATGAGTGCGGTGTTGATGGCCTCAAGCTGTTCGTGCCGAGCATTGGCCGCGTCGTTGGCAGCTTTGGCCTGATCGTGGATATCCCAGGATTGAGCATCGAGGGCATGAGTCATGCTCTCCCTGTCATCCAGCAGCTTGCCCCAGTACTCCAGGCGGATCTTCTCCCGCTTGATCCACTCCTTGTCATCCGCTAGCCTCGACTGCGCCAGCTTGGTCTCAAAGTGGAGTCGGTTACACCACCGCCTAAGGGTTTGGCGCTCCTCTTCAAGAGCCTTGCTGTCGTGGAAGAAGGCCAATTGGACTTGACGCAGACTGGAGCAGGCGTTGTCGATAGACATCGACAGCGGGATGGGCTCCGGACCTACTGGGGTCTCCTCCGCTGGTTCCAGCGGGTCTTCACATACAAAAATTGGGTCCCACTCTACGAGAGCGGAACCCTGAGCTTCCAAGGCACTAGGGTCGTCCTCCGGGATGGCCTCAGTCGCCATCGAAGAAGGCCCCGCCGCCAAGTCTTCATTCACCTCCTCGGGCAGGGGGCCAGCGACTTCGTTTGGGCACTCCGGCTCGGCCGCAGGTACCTCCGACGTCGTCGCCTTCGGAGCAGGAGCTGCTACTGGCTCCGACCGGGACACCTCTTCCGAGGGAGGCTCGAGCTCCATCGCCTCTTCAACCACCGGCTCTATGACCGGCGCTCCAACAATAACCGGCTCAGCGGCCGGTGCTACGGAGGTAACCGACTCAACTGCCGGAACTACCTCGACTTCCGGCTCGCATGTCGGGGCTTCAGTCACCTCCGGCTCAACCGTCGGAGCTTCGACAAGTTCCGGCTCCGAGGCCGGGACTACTACTTCCTCCTGCTCAACAGTCGGAGCTTCCACCACTGCAGCACCAGGACCCGGAGCTTCAACCTCCGAGACAAGTGCCGCTGGCGTGTCTTCACTCCCGTGGTCCGGTGCTACCACGGGAACTTCTGGGGACGAGTCTAGGTTCATGACCCCGACAGCCGGCGCCGGAGCTATCGCAGCCCCAGCCACCACCTGGGGCGGCACCGGGACAGGAGCAGAAGCTCCCACAGCCTCAGACATCGTGGCCGAGGATGGAGCTTCACTCCCCTTCTTGGGGACGCTGCAGATGATGGACGAAGAAAATCAACAGACAATCGCTACAATTAAAAAGTTAACCAAGGTAAAGATTAAAAATTACCTTGGAAGGCTTCCGCACCAGCTTGCACGAAACCTTTTTCCTGGACGTTCTGGGCTGGCCACGGTCGGCGTAGAAGCTCCAGAAGGCCCCCCGGAACTTGTCGCAGCTACGGGCGTTTCCCGGGTCGAGGCTCTCCTCGATCGGGAGGAACCCCTGGATTTGGAGGCTCCCACCGTCCCAGGTGCCGGAGTCGTGCACCTGGAGCTAGCACCCCAGGAGGGTTCCACCACGGGGACAGACGTGCTCCGGGAGGATCCCACTGCAGGAACGGTATCGTCCCGGAAGGACCCCACTACGGGGACAGTCGCCACGGTGGCAGAAGATCTTTCCCCCTGGGGAGAAGGGACTGAGGCGGGAGTAGCGGGCCTGACGGACCTTCCGTCGGCATGTCACAGCTTCCTCTTCCGGCCTTCCGGCTCATCCGCCAGCTCCTTGCCCTTGCCGATGACCTCGACCCTCGGCTGTGGGGCAGGGGCGGAGCCGTCTTCGGGCATCCCGGGGATCGCCACCCGGGTGGTTGATCTTCTCTCGACAACACCAAGGTCGTCAAGTAAGGGCATCATCCGCCGGAGCTCCCTGCTGAACTCCACTTCCACGTTCAGAGGGAGAAAGGCCGACGGCGGTGTCAAGTCATCACCGTCGACGTCGATGCCGTGCTGGAATTTCTTGAGGTGGAACTCCAAGGTCTTCCCCACCATGTTGGACTTCAACCCGGTCTCAACCCGGTCCTCGTCCATCATGCTGTTGAGGGCCCAAGCGAGCTTCTCCCTCCTCTTCAGCGGCGCCCACCTGTTGGCCAGGAAATTACAGAATACTGCCTGGGGAGTCAATCCTCCCTCCACGCATTGGCGGTCAAGGCGGGGTCGAAAGCTTCCGCCAGCACCGGAACCTCACTCTAGATCGTCGTGTCGATGCCGGGCAGACCGTCGGGCAGCTCCAACCGCTCATGCTCCTCCACCCTGACGACTATCCAATCTTTCTTCCAGTCATCCCACTTCCCGGAAGGGAACGACCGGAGGTACTTGAATGGGCACTTCTTGCGCTTCACAAAGTAGTAGAAGCCAAGGTACTCATTGCTCCGGCCGGTGGTGTGGACGGTGAAGAAGGTCCGGAAGAGTTCGATGCAGGGGGGGATGCCCACCCACATCTCACAGAAGTGGACAAAGATGGACACGAGGAGAATGGAGTGAGGGCCAAGGTGGTATAGCTGCAAACCATAGAAGTCTAGCAGCATCAAGAAGAAGGAAGAAAAAGGTGGGATCAACCCCACCATGGCGTACGAAGAAAAGTACACCATTTCGCCGGCGCGCTCCTTCTCGAAGGGGAGCTTTCCGCCGGCACGGACCAAACGGTTAAAGAAGTCCGAGGACCACCCCATGAGGGCCCGAACCTTCTTCAAATCGTCGTCGGTCTTCAAGCGACTCTCGCGCAGACCCAACTCCATCGCAGCACAGCTAGGCAAGAGAAGAAGAGCTAAGCACGAGTTGGGAGTTTGAGCGCAAGATCAGATGAGAGGCGTAAAGAACTCCCGACGGTGCGTGCTTTCCTTCTTAAGTAAGCCCTCGCAACGCTTGGATGGAAATCGTAGGGAAGTCGAAGATACCACTCAAGGATTCAACCCAGCCGATGACAAGAGGGCCCGAGACCACCCCGACGATCGAGTCGAGGCTATTACCCAAGCGAACGGTTGTCATCACGAGGCGGGAAACCCAAAGGCGGCGGCCTGACAGGGCGCGCGGAACCGATACGGTTTTCGTATCGAGAACCGGCGACCTTCAATTGCGTGAGATCCGCACGTCAAAGATCTCATATGCCGCCTGAGGTGTGCCACGCGGCGGGATCTAACTGTAAACCCCTGCCAACGGCACCTTCGAAGACCCTTGAAGACTCGGTTCAAGAGTCGCAAGGATGGACCCACCTCCGACGGAACGACTTCACCCCAGTGATCTTCCGCGGAGGTAGGTCCAGGGGGCCACTGTCGGTACCTAAAAACCGTACACCCCGTGAGGTTACAAAGATCTCAAAGGAAAGTCATCTACTTGGTTTGAAGACCCTCGGAGGCCCACCGGTCAGACATAACCGGACCCGCTTCTCCAACATGGTTAATCCCTGGGTCGCCACATGTACGACTAACCCGGAGCTACCGCCCACAAGGGGGAAGCTCCGGGCCACGTACCGAAACGACACCTCCGGACTTAACCCCAGACCGAGAGAAGCTCCGTACCTGACACGTGTCTGGTAGCCCTGGAGCTACCTGCTTCCCACAGCAAGCTCCGGAGCAGCCACGTGTCAAATCGTCGGACCTTTCAGCTTCTAACCTCCGGAAGACCTTGTAACGGCTCCGGATCTTCAAAGGAGAGCCAAGGACTTCAAGACCCGATTAAGTGTCATTAATGTCATATTAATGACACTTAAACGGACGATCTTAACACCAGTAATGGTGTTGTCAAAGCCCGTTACAGGGTTATTAAGAGCAATTAAGCGTGTATCAATACTAGTAACCGTCGGGGCCACATGTCGGGCCAGGTTGAATTGTAACGGCCTGCCCTTGTACTATAAAAGGACAGGCCGACGATACACTCGGGGACGTTCACGGGCGATCATACGCACCCCATACACTCGTGATAAGCTCTTACTGCTAATACAACACCAACACACCCGTGGAGTAGGGTATTACGCTCAGGCGGCCCGAACCACGTAAATCCTCGTGTCTCCTACATTACTTTGATTTTCACCTTCTTGAATCTCCGCGCGCCCACACCGAACCACAAACTCCTTCAACACTTTAGCAGTGTCGGGAGATCTGCCGGATCAAAACCACCGACAGATGCACTTTCAGTGACTTCGGACTAGTCCGGGTGTGGACATACTAGTCCGTTTTGTGAAGAAGAAGAGTTGCAGGGACTAAGTCCTGGTAGGATAGACTAGTTTGCCTTGGGGTCAGACTAGTCCACTTGAACCAGACTTGTCCATTCTCATCCGGAAATGTTATGAGTGAGATCGTACTAGTCCGTTTTGGGGCGGACTAGTCCGTAGTGTTGTTACTGTCTGAATTCAAAAGGTGATGGGGACTTTAGTTAGTGAGCTTTGTGACGTAAGTGGTACCCTCAGTCTGAACTAGTCCGGGGTGGTAATTGTTGGTATTTCTTAACACCACAGATCATCTTTGGCGAGAGATAAGATCCGCAAGCACAGGGAAGATAATGTTGTAGCATTTCACCCAAGAGTATTCCCAAGGGTATCAGATTTATCACAAAGGAAGGCAGTGAAGTAAAGGAAACACTATTTTTATGATCAAGGTATAGGGTACTAGGTAATTATCAGAACAGGGGTAAGATGATAATAGGGGTAATGTGACACACACCTAAGCAATCTACTCTAAGGGTAAGGTTGTCCTAGTGAGGGTTAAGGTACAAGATGGAGCTACTCCTATTGTGCTCTAATTACTCATATACATAGCCTAATAAAGTACACATGAATATGCTAACGATGAATACTAGGGCTTAGTGGTCCAACATATGAGACACAGGTTTGCCCCTCACAACGTCAGGATGATTCTCGCCTCGAGCCTGTGGCATAGCCGAATGTGGGGGATCATCTTGAAGAACATTGACGTTCTTCGTCTTGGTGTCATCAACGACTAGCGGAACCTCGTTGTCACCCCTTCTAGCCATTTACTCTCTGAGTTGTTAGACTCTTGGTGGAGAGGCCTGCTCTGATACCAATTCAAAGTCGCCTAGAGGGGGGTTAATAGGAAATAAGACCTGAAATGGCTTAATCAAATGAGATTAAATCGCTGAGACCGGACTTGTCTGGAGAGGGACGGACTAGTCCGCTTAGCACGGGGGAAAAACCTAAAAACTTGATTTTTACAAGTTATTTGCGGAATTTAAGTTCACTAAAGATTTATGCAATGTATAGTAACCTAGTACAACTTAGATTGACAAGTTAAAGCAATTAGGTTACAAGATTTCAATAAAGATCAATATGAAGAACAATATGAACCCTAATAGCAATTCTAGTGATTTGCAAATATAAAGCGACAAGTGAGACAATATTTATCCCATCGTTAAGCTCCACAAAGAAGCCTACATCCACGTTGAGAAGTCCACACAAGGATTGGGTCTCACTTGACCCTCTTCTCACCAAGCCACCACAATGGTCGGCTTGGTTTCCACTATATCAAAGGGTAATCACCAAGTTTGTTTAGGGCTGCTCACAAGTTTAGGATCCCATGAATCAATAAAGCAAGGAGCACTTGAATCTCAATTCACACAAGCCACAAAACATAACACAATGTGCAAGATATCAAACCGAGAGCCAAAGCGCGATGATCTTCCTTCACTCTCGTTCACAAACCTTAATATCTTCAAGATTTGGTCTTAGAGGTCTAGTAGGATGAGTAGAAGGCTTTGGAAGGCTCTAGGAATGTTGTGGCGGCACTAGGGTTCGAGAGATGTCAAATAGCAGTTGGGGTCCCCTTTTTATAGGGGTCCCGGCAACTAATTGTTACCATCAGGGAAACCCCGGACTAGTCCGGACCTATGACACGGACTAGTCCGGCCTATTGGGACCTCCGACCATTTCATGTCATCAATCGACAAAACAGATGGCGTGCGCGCCAACGTTTGAATTTCAAACGTCCACTGACAACACAGACTAGTCCGGCCAACAACGGACTAGTCCAAAGTCGGACATAATGGTTTAGTCCATCCAAAAATGGACTAAACTTGGTAGGCCCGGACTAGTCCGACCACTAGGGCGGACAAGTCCAACTATCAAGGGTTTGGCTTGGTTTCTCACACTAAGTCCGAAAAAGACAAGTCTGTATCACAACAAACAAGTACGAACTCATCCAAAATGCTTTGGTCTGTCCCAAAACAGACTTCTCTGGAGGGTCCGGACTAGTCTGGCCTCTGTGGCGACAAGTCTGATCTTCCAGGACTTGGCTTGACATCTGCTCACCAAGGGAATAACGGACTAGTTCGTACCCCTCTAGACAAGTCCGAACTCATCCATCGACGTTTATTCCGACCCATAACAGACTACTCTTGTTGGCCGGACTAGTCCGGCCCTGAGGCCTAGACTAGTCTGGCCTCCTAGTGTTTTCTCTCATTTTTGGCTTCTCACTTAGGTTTTTCTCTCAACCACCACTTTGAGCCCTCTAGAATGATCTCAATGCACATGATACAACCACCCTCACACATGATACGTCTCGTCTAAAATCAACACTATAGAAACCCTAATTTCTACACTTGAGCCTTTAACGCCCGTTTCAACCTTTTCCTTTTTGAGGGATTTTGTCTCCTTTCAATTATCACACCTGTGCTTAAGATCAACTTAGCTCATTAGTCTCTTAATTATCGTCATCAATCATATAAAACCCACGGGGATGCCTAGATGCACTTTCAATCTCCCCCTTTTTGATGATTGATGACAACACATTAAGATTCGACAAAAGGGATAATACTGATGTATTCATAAATTGTGATAAAGCAACATGTATGCGAGATAAACATGTAATTCAAGCATAACATCATAATTTAGACATAATACTTGATAAACATAGATTAAGTCTTACATCAATTGAAATGAGAGTTTTAAAACATAGTCCATAGTGGATCAAAAGAGACAACGACGTAAAACTCTCTAAGTACCCCCTTCCTATCTCCCCCTTTGGCATCAAGACACCAAAAAGGAAAAGATAGAAGGAGAGCCCTAAGATTTATTATTCATCATTGTCATCATCGTCATCATCTCCGTGGTGCCGCTCACTATCGCTTTCTGTCGCCTCCGGATCATTGGTATCATTATAATCTCCTTCTTCCTCAGATGGAGGTGTCATAGAGGTGTCAACATCACCAAATTGAGCTAGTTCTTCGGCGGTAAACTCTGGGAATGGAGTCATCTCTTCATCACTCTCTGTGGTAGGAGACATGGGGACTTCCAGCTTGTCGCACATCACCTTGAGATACTTCTCTTGGTGACGCTCCATGCGATATTGCCGAACTTCCACCTTCCGGCAAGAGGCAAAAATGGCCTTGAAGCACTTGAAGAAGCCGCTTCCGGACTGTGATGGAGGAGGAGGTGGAGGTGGCACAAAATGGGAAGATTAAGCAAGAGGATCTGCATTCTTCCTTCAAGAAGCAGCTGGGTCTGGAGTTGGGATTTGAGGATGAAGTCTTCTGTGAATGATTTCCTTCTTAAAGGTGAGCCCGGACACCTTCTCGATCATAAACATGATATAAGGAGCATAGCCACATGATCGATTAGGAGTGTGCGAAGATGTCATCAAAGATGTAGTCCACCATGTTGAATCGGACATCTCCATCAATAAGCATCATTAAGTACCTCAAACATCCATGAATAATGCCCGCATCTCCATCCTTGGGGGCAATGGTCTTCCGGAGCATACGGTTGAGGACACTATAAAAGGGCTTGATGTTACGAATGTGCCTGGCCTCATATTGGGCTCCTTGACTTGGATACATGTAATCTAAGGTGTCTCGATCAACTGGCTTTAAGTTGGACATCATGATTTCATTATCCAGTTGATCTTCCAAGTCAAGGAATTGAGCAACCTCTCAATAAGTGGTGGAGTATTGCTCTCCATGGGTCATCCACGTGATCCGTCGATCTCCATCGGTGTGGAAGTAGATGTTGGAGTAGAACTCGGCAATAACCTCCACATTCCAGTCATACTGAAATGCCATAAGCTTTTTCAACCCATGGCGCTCTATGACCTCAATCACAGCATTGAAGGCCAGGTGATCCTTTGGGGCCATGTAGTCCCAATCGATCCATTAAGCATCTGTCACTGGCGTCTGCTTGGACACGTAGACTGTTCTATAGTAGTCACAGTGGAAATCACACCAGAAAAGAGGATCTGCGATGCTTATTTCGGGTTGATACACATTGATCTTCCTTAACTTCCTCGCCTTTTCAGCCCCTTTGCCTTTGAAAATATTGGCATGAAAAGCAGTTGAACGGTTGGGGTTCCTTGCGGGTGAGGACATCCTTAAGGGCCCTATAGGTTGTGAGGGTCCCTTCTTGGCTTTGCTTGCCGGTTTGTTAGCTCCAACAGCCTTCTTCTTGGGTGCCTCCTCAATCGGTGATTTGCCCTTGTCCTTGGATCCGCGAGCCTCCTGAGTCCTTGTCTTCTCTCCCATGGTCACAAGCCTCTTCTTTTTAGGGGCACTCTTGGTTGCGACTGAGTTGTGTGCTTCCTTTTGCTTCTTATTGGCATTCTTGGCTTCAGACCTTGATTCAAGGAGAGCTATAGCAAGCTCTCGCTCCTCTTGAACTTGACGATGGTATGCTTGCCGTCCCGCCTCGGCGTCGGAATCGGAAAGAGGAACGTAGTCGGAATCCGACATTGTCACTGATAAGAGATGCAAAGAGAGAGTATATGAGTCCAAGGAAATGGAACATTGTGTTAGAACTCACAAAATCGATCAAGGTTAGGGTTTTCACCGTGTAACCCAGACTTGTCCGCCCAAGGGCCGGAGTAGCCTGCATTAGCCGGACTTGTCTGCCCCGTGGCCGGACTAGTCCGGTGCACACAGTAAGAACCCTAATCTTGAGAAATTTTGCAAAGTCTACAGATCTGACCATGAAATTTGAGGGATATGATCACAATGACGTAGGGAACAACTTATGTGAATAAGTTTCTATCAAAAGACCTAAAAGAATTGAATTTCGAAGGTTTTAGGGCTAGGTCAAGAATACCTCTTAAAATCTTCGAATCGAAGCAATGTGGATGAGGAATCGCCTTAGGATGTTTGGGGAAGAGTTCCCACGCACCTTGGGGCTTCAATCCACGGATTGGAATCAAGATTTGGTGGAGGGAATCAAAAATCGCCTATTTGGGGGCGGTTTTTGTGCGTTTGAGGAGGTCGAGAGTTTGAAAGTGGGGAGGTCGAGAGCTCCCTGGGGAGGTTAAGTCCCCAGGGGCAGAACTAGTCCAGTCGGAGACCCAAACTTGTCTGGCCTACGGACTGGGTCTGAACTTCTCTGAACAGCCGAACTAGTCCGATCAAGGGGCGGACTAGTCCGGTTCAAGGGCTGAAAACTCATATATATTGGGTTTTTAATGGAGATTTGATCCTTTTGGACTATATTTTCACAAAAGATCTTTGCAAACATGGTCAGTAAGTAATCAACAATCAGACTATGACCACAATTCACAAATATTCAGTAATCTCAAAAATAGTTTTCTAGAAAATTGAGGGGGGGGGGGGGGGGGGGAGTTTTCGCAATCATGTGTGAATTTTGAAGTAACAATCAGATGTGCAAGACTCAAGCCATATTTCGAAAATCTAAGATATTGCTCACTCCTAAGTTCACAAAATCTTCTCTCATCTAGGGGCTTGGTAAAAATATCAACCAATTGTTTTTGGTTCTCACATGGGAAATTGCAATGTCTCCTTTGATGGAGTGATCTCTCAAGAAGTGGTGGCGGATATCGATGTGTTTGGTCCTTGAATGTTCAACTGGATTGTGGGGTACTTTGATGGAACTCTCATTGTCACATAAGAGGGGAAAATGTTCAAGTTTATGTCATAGTCCCTAAGAGTTTGTCGCATCCAAAGAAGTTGTGCACAACAACTTCCAACGGCAACATACTCTACTTTGACTGTGGAAAGAGCAATAGAGTTTTATTTCTTTGAGGACCAAGACACTAGAGATCTACCAAGGAATTGGCACGTTCCGAATGTACTCTTCCTATCAAATTTGCACCCCGCATAGTCCGCATCGGAATATCCAATGAGGTTAAACTTAGAGCCCTTGGGGTACCAAAGTCCTAGGCTTGGTGCGTGAACCAAATATCTAAGAATTCTATTAACGGCGGTCAAATGACACACCTTAGGAGCAGCTTGAAATCTAGCGCACATACAAACACTAAGCATGATATCGGGCCTAGATGCACATAAGTAAAGTAATGAGACTATCATGGAACAATATACCTTTTGGTCCACACTTGGATCATCTTCATTAAGATCAAGGTCTCCATTGGTTCCCATTGAAGTCTTGATGGGTTTGGCTTTTTCCATGTCAAACTTCTTGAGTATATCTTGTGTGTACTTCGTTTGACTAATGAATGTGCCTTCCTTGAGTTGCTTCACTTGAAAATCTAGGATGAACTTTAACTTCCCCATCATGGACATCTCAAATATTTTGGTCATTATCTTTGAAAACTTATCACAAAAAACTTTGTTAGTTGAACCAAATATAATGTCATCGACATATATTTGGCAGACAAACAAATCATGATTAAAATGCTTAGTGAACAAGGTATAATCGGCCTTCCCAATTTTGAAATTGTTTTGAGTTAAGAAATCTCTAAGACACTCATACCAAGCCCTAGGAGCTTGTTTGAGGCCATAGAGAGCCTTACGCAATTTGTAGACATGGTTTGGGAAGTCTTCATCTTCAAAACCAGGGGGTTTCTCCACATACACCTCTTCTTTGATTGGACCATTGAGGAATGCACTCTTGACGTCCATTTGATATAGCTTAAAATCATGGTGAGTAGCAAAAGCAAGTAATATATGAATTGATTCAAGCCTAGCTACGAAAGCAAAGGTTTCATCGAAATCCAAACCTTCAACTTGTGAATAACCCATGGCCACAAGTCTTGCTTTGTTCATTATAACCACCCCGTGTTCATCTTGCTTTTTGTGAAACACCCACTTGGTGCCCACAACATTTGCATTAGGCCTATTCACTAGCTCCCACACTTGATTTCTTTTAAAGTTGTTGAGCTCTTCTTGCATGGCCATCACCCATTCCGGATCTCGTAGTGCTTCTTCAACCTTGTGAGGCTCTAAAGAAGAAACAAAAGAGTAATGTTCACAAAAATTTGCAACACGAGATCGAGTGGTTACCCCCTTGGAGATGTCCCCTAGGATGTTGTCAACGGGGTGATCTCGTTCAACGCTTTTATGTACTCTTGGATGTGGTGCTTGAGGTCTTGAATCTTTATCTCCGTCTTCCTCATTTTAATTGTATCCCCCTTGATTGATGCCTCCATTTTCATCTTTGGAGCGCATCTTGGGGTACATGAGCTTGATCATTTTAGGAAGAGCTTGCTTGATGTGTAGGATGGTCACTTGAGTCTTGAGGTTATTCTTGTGGTCGTATGTCTCCAAGTGTCATCCTTCCTATCACCACTTGTGGACCTTATTCTTGATCTAGCACATGATTATCAACTTACTCCACTTGGGAGATATTAGTTTCATCAAACACTACATCACGTGCTACTTCAACAATTCCGCGGGATTTGTTGAAGACACGATAGGCGTAAGTGTTTGAGTCATAACCAAGCAACAAACCCTCATCGGACTTAGAAGCAAACTTTGAAGTCCTAGGCTTCTTGTTGAAAATATAGCATTTGCTCCCAAAAACACGAAAATAAGAAATATTGGGCTTGTTACCGGTTAGGAGCTCATAAGACGTCTTCTTAAGAATGCGGTGAAGATACAACCGGTTTATGTCGTGGCAAGCAGTGTTAACCGCTTCCGCCCAAAACCGGTCCGACGTCTTGTATTCATCAAGCATGGTTCTTGCCATCTCTATGAGGGTCCTATTCTTCCTTTTGGCCACCCCATTTTGTTGAGAGGAGTAGGGGGCCGAGAACTCATGCTTGATGCCTTCTTCATCCAAGAATTTTTTAACTTGAGTGTTCTTAAACGCGGTGCCATTGTCACTCCTTATGGTCTTGATACTTAAGGAGAACTCATTTTGAGCTCTCCTCAAGTATTTCTTGAGGACACCTTGAGTATCACTCTTGTCATGTAAAAAGAACACCCAAGTGAAACGTGAAAAATCATCAACAACTACAAGACCATATTTGTTACCGCCAATACTAATGTAGGCGATTGGACCGAAGACGTCCATGTGTAGTAGCTCCAATGGTCTTGTTGTTGTCATAATGTTATTGGATGGATGTTGGGCTCCAACATGCTTTCCGGCTTGGCATGCGCTACATGGCCTATCCTTTTCAAATACAACATTCTTCAAACCTCGTATGTGATCGCCCTTAAGGAGTGTTTGCAAATTCCTCATCCCAACATGGGCTAGCCTTCTATGCCAAAGTCATCCCATGTTAGTTTTTTCTATTAAGCATGTATCAAGGTGGGCTTTATCCGCGGAGAAATCCACAAGATAGAGTTTTTCCTTGAGTACACCCTTAAAAGCAATTGAGTTATTGCTTCTCCTTGTGACGGTCACACCCTCATTAGTGAATAAACAATTATAACCTTTGTCACATAGTTGTGATACAGACAAGAGGTTATAATCAAGGGAATCAACATGTAAAACATTTGAAATAGTATGATTAGGGGATATAGCTATTTTACCAGTGCCAAGGATTTTTCCTTGGCTATTGTCCTCAAAATAGATTCCTTCACTTGGATCTTCATTTTCCTCATACTCTACAAACATCTTCCTCTCTCCGGTCATATGATTTGTGCATCCGCTATCAAGAACCCACTTGGTTCCACTGGAGGAGTATGCCTACAAGAAAGATTTAAGCATTGGCTTTAGGTACCCAAGCGGTGTTGGGTCCTTTGATGTTAGTCAAGAGGCACTTGGGCACCCACACACAAGGTTTAGGACTCTTGCGGTGTGGTCCAACATGCCTAGCATAAGCTTTATCAGACTTGTTCCTTAATAATACATATGAAGCATCAAAATCATGGAACAAGGGATGAGATTCCTTTTAGGCATTTTAGGAGATGTAGCAATGTTCTTTCTTTTATTGTCGTTATATGAACCTCCTTTGACAAAAACAATCAAGTCTTTGCCATTCTTGGGAGTTTTGGAATTTTGCCTCCTCTCTCTAGAATAGCCAAGACCATCCTTGACAAGGAGATGTCTTGTGTTGGTGTATGCACTATGTGCATATGCCATATTCTCCTTGTCAAAGATGCCACCCTTTGGTGCTTGGTTGGTTTGTGCCAACTTAAGCTCATCTTTAAGTTTTATAATCAAGTTAGGGCATTTGCAAGGTTGAGTTGTTTCGGTCTTGATATTTTTGGAAGATGAGTTTGTAGAGGAAGAAGGTGCATTGACCTTTAGAGACCCCACTTGTGTTTCAAAGATACTTTTAACTTTTATCAAACTAACAAGTTCATCATTTAGCACAATTGTAGTGTTCTCAAGGTTTGAGCAAGTTTCCTTGCTCAAAGCGAGTTCACGCTCAAGTTCCTTGCTGCTTTCCCTTTC
Organism: Tuctoria greenei; assembly: GCA_036927565.1. Classification (NCBI taxonomy): domain Eukaryota; kingdom Viridiplantae; phylum Streptophyta; class Magnoliopsida; order Poales; family Poaceae; genus Tuctoria; species Tuctoria greenei. The sequence goes on along the minus strand of JAYESD010000007.1, from coordinate 127,491,429 downwards.
AAGCTCCAAGAGCTCCTCAAACTCTTGACATCTCCCCTTTTGTTGGATGAGCATGTCCTCTTGACGGTTAATCAGCCCTTCCTTTTCAAATATCTCATCCGTCAACAATCCCAATCTTTTCAAAGTACTCTTACTCATATCCTTAAGCATATGTTCATTCTCGCTACTAATATCAAAATCATCATGCGTAGAAATTGAAGAAGATGATTTAGATTTGACCTTCTTTCTTCCCTCCTTGGCGATGAGGCAAGTTGGCCTTGAATTCTCCAAGTTGGTGAAGAGCTTGTTCTCCGTGGTTGACTTCTTCATAGCAATGGTTGTTATATTCTCTTCTTCATCGGACGATGATTCTTCATTTGAATCCCACTCCTTTCCAAGGTGAGCATGTCCCGATTGCTTCTTCTTCTTGAAGTGTTTCTTCTCTTGATACGTGTCCTCCTTCTTCTTCTTGTTCTCTTCATGTGGACAATCCACAATGAATTGGCCATACTCGCCACAATTGTAGCAAGCCCCCTTTGATCTTTTCTTGGGCATGTCCTTGCTCTTGCCTTCACGATGATAGCTGCCACTCTTTCTTCTCCACATCCTCTTGAAGGTGTTGATGAAGAGTGTCTCTTCCTCATTGGTGTCGGGGCTCTCTTCATCACTTTCTCCCTTTTCTTGAGATATTGAAGATGTTGCCTTGAATGCAACATCTCTTTTCTTAGAGGAGGAGAGCTTTTGTAGATCGTTGTAGAACATAGTTTCTTGCTTTATCATCGCATGATTGATGATCCTTTATAGTACTTTTTCAGGAGTCATCTTTTGGAAACCTGGACTCTCATGAATTAGTGAGCAAAGAGTGACGTTTAGAGGCATGAATGCTCGAATCATACTCTTTACCACTTCATGGTCGGTCCACCGGGTGCTTCCATAAGATTGACTCTTGTTGATGAGAGTCTTGAGGCGGTTGTACATGTATTGGGGAGATTCACCATCCATGATGGTGAATCTACCAAGTTCTCCTTCAATCATCTCGATCTTTGCCTCCCTTTTGACACAGTTGCCTTCATGTGCCTTCTTGAGAATGTCCCATATTTCCTTGGCAACCTCCAACCCTTCAATCCGGTTGAACTCCTCTCGTGTCAATGAGGAGGTGATTACTCTGATGGCTTGAGCATTGCGATGGAGGAGGATGGCTTGCTCCGGAGTAATGTCTTCCTCATTCTTGGGAAGATGCACACATATCATGACAATTTGCCACAAACTAGGGTTTAAGGAAATGAGATGCATCTTCATATTATGCTTCCACATAGAGTAGTCATTTCCATCAAATTGAGGATTTTTGACAATAGGGGTAGATAAGTAATGATTGCTTGTGGTTAATTGCTCATAATTGTAAGGATATCGAGAGTAGTCTTGTGAACTACTCCCATTGTCAATGTTGGTTGGACCGATTGGCTTGATCTCCTTCTTTGGCACATTGAGCTTCTCACGAAGTCGTGCCTTGAGTAGACGAACTTCCTCGTCGTCATTTGGATCATCTTGAAGAAAATCGACGTTCTTCGTCTTGGTGTCATCAACAACCACTGGAACCTCATTGTCACCCATTCTGCCCATTTCCTCTCTGAGTTGTTAGACTCTTGGTGGAGAGGCCTGCTCTAATACCAATTGAAAGTCGCCTAGAGGGGGGTTAATAGGCAATAAGACATGAAATGGCTTAATCAAACGAGATTAAATCGCTAAGGTCGGACTTGTCTGGCCAGGGCCAGACTAGTCCGCTCAGCACAGGGGAAAAACCTAAAAACTTGATTTCTACAAGTTATTTGCGGAATTTAAGTTCACTAAAGATGTATGCAATGTATAGTAACCTAGTACAACTTATATTTACAAGTTAAAGCAATTAGGTTACAAGATTTCAACAAAGATCAATATGAAGAACAATATGAACCCTAATAGCAATTCTAGTGATTTCAAAATGTAAAGCGACAAGTGAGACAATATTTATCCCGTGGTTCAGCTCCACAAAGAAGCCTACATCCACGTTGAGAAGTCCACGCAAGGACCGGGTCTCACTTGACCCTCTTCACACCAAGCCACCACAATGGTCGGCTTGGTTTCCACTATATCAAAGGGTAATCACCAAGTTTGATTGGGGCTCCTCACAAGTTGAGGCTCCCACGAATCAATAAATCAAGGAGCACTTGAAGCTCAACTCACACAAGCCACAAAACACAACACAATGTGCAAGAGATCAAACCAAGAGCCAAACCGAGATGATCTTTCTTCACTCTCCTTCCCAAACCCTAATCTCTTCAATATTTAGTCTTAGAGAGATAGTAGGACGAGTAGAAAGCTTTGGAAGGCTCTAGAATGTTGTGGCGGCGCTAGGGTTCGAGAGTTGTCGAATAGGGGTTGTGGGTCCCCTTTTTATAAGGGTCCCGGCAACTAATCGTTGCCGTAAGGGCAACCCCGGACTAGTCCAGCCCTATGCCACGGACTGGCCTTCTGGGACCACTGACAATTTCACATTATCGATCGACAAAACAGATGACGTGTGCGCCAATGTTTGAATTTCAAACGGCCACTGACAACATGGACTAGTTCGGCCAACAACGGACTAGTCCAAAGTCGGACAGAATGGTTTAGTCCGTCCAAAAATGGACTAAACTTGGTAGGCCCGAACTAGTCCGACCACTAGGGCAGACAAATCCGGCCTTCAAGGGTTTGGCTTGGTTCCTCACACTAAGTCTCAAACGGACTAGTCCGTATCACAACTGACAAGTCCGAACTCACCCAGAATGCTTTGGTTCGTCTCAAAATGGACTTCTCTGGAGGGTCCAGACTAGTCCGGCCTTTATGGTGGACAAGTCCGGCCTTCTAGGACTTGTCTTGACATCTTCTCACCATGGGAATAACGGACTAGTTCGTACCCATACGGACAAGTCCGAACTCAGCTAGTGACGTTTAGTCTGAACCATAACAGACTACTCTTGCTGGCTGGACTAGTCCGACCTCCTAGTGGTTTCTCTCATTTTTGACTTATCACTTAGGTTTTTCTCTCAACCACCACTTTGAGCCCTCTAGAATGATCTCAATGCACATGATACAACCACCCTCACACATGATACATCTCGTCTAAACTCAACACCATAGAAACCCTAATTTCTACGCTTGAGCCTTTGACGCCCGTTTCAACCTTTTCCTTTTTGAGGGATTTTGTCTCCTTTCAGTTATCACACTTGTGCTTAAGATCAACTTAGCTCATTAGTCTCTTAATTGTTGTCATCCATCATCAAAAACCCACGGGGATGCCTAGATGCACTTTCACCATGACTTGGATGATCCAAACACTTCTCCATTATCTTGACCTTCTTGATCTTTAAATAGGAGGTCCAGTTCTATGGCTAGCACGTCTACCTTGTCAATGGTGTTTATGCTATGCCAATAGAACTTAAGCATTCACTGATCCACCCCTTGAATGATGACCTTTTTCTTAACTAAATATTTATCCTTCTCATGATCAATGAGAATAGGTCACCTCCAACTTCAGCAGGAATGTGATCACGGGCCGATGAAGTCAACCCGTTGTAGGAGTGCTGGACAATGAACCAAATATCCACCCCCATGGTTAAGGCAAACCAAGATATTCTTGGAGCTTCCCCTAAGCTTTGGGGATAGATGCATGTGGATCCTACTAGAAGCTGGAGAAATCCTCCCGTTGTGGGCAACGGTGTTGCCCAATGGGAAGAATATGTTGAGGAACGCCTTGAAGTACTAATAGAGTTAAGATCTTGCGTCCTCTTTTGGCTTTCCCAAAGAATGGTCTAGCCAACACTACCCTGTTTTCACACAACGGAGAAAATAAAGCAAGGGTAATCCTGTCTAATAACTACGAGTACCTATAACTTAATCATAAGTGATAGCTATCCTTCACTTATGTGCCTTCCCCAACAACAGGGCCAGAAATGCTTGTTGGTATTTCTTAACACCACATATCATCTCCGATGTGAGATGATATCCGCAAGTGCACGGAAGATATTGTTGTAGCATTTCACCCAAGAGTATTCCCAAGGGTATCGTATTTATTCCAAAGGAAGGCGGTGAAGTAAAGGAAACACTATTCTCATGATCAAGGTATAGGTTACTTGGTAACTATCAGAACAGGGGTAAGATGATAACAGGGGTAGTGTGACACACACCTAAGCAATCTACTCTACGGGTAAGGTTGTCCTAGTGAGGGTTAAGATACGAGACGGAGATACTCCTATTGTGCTCTAATTACTCATATACATAGCCTAATAGAGTACACATGAATATGCTAACAATGAATACTAGGGCTTAGTGGTTCAACATATGGGGCACAGGTTTACCCTTGACAACGTCAAAACGATTCTCGCCTCGAGCTTGTGGTATAGCCGAACGTGGGGGGTTACAAAGTACGCACAGGGCTATCACCACTTACCGCCTAACCCTACAACCCATGGGTTGACGAGACATCGAATGCAACTTAACTATCTAAGCATCATGCTTACATGTAAAGTAAATAACCTAAGAGTTTGGATACAAATATCATCCTAAGGCAATGACTAATCGAAACATCATTGAACCAATGTGGGGACCAAACACTAACATATTCATATTAATACCTAATTAGACTATAGTGGTGGTGTATGATGTTTATGATAACAAGATATGAAAATTATAACTAGATCATAATAACATCTACACCTAGCACATACATGGCCTCCACAATCAAACAAGAAACGCTTTTCCCAGGTATATGAATAAAGAGAGACTCATAATATTATTACTATAAAGCATAAAGTCACAAATAAAAGAAAATATACATGAGCCATTCCTTTTCCAATTTGGACTTGAGACTAGAGGCCCCTCTCTACAACCTAACCTCCACTAAGGACTAAGAGAGCACTAGTGTAATACAAGAGAGAATGCTTGAGTGGTGTGTGTTGTGAAATGAAGCCTATCCCCCCTATTTATACACGGAGTAGAGGCGGTTCCCGCCACCAAAAGCGCGTGAATCAGTCTCCATCGCTATCAGCTCACCGCAGGGAGTCAACACGTGGACGTTTACCACATTTGGTGCTAGGAAGAGGTCGTCTGACCTCCCTAGTCGGTCGACTTGGTCCTAGCAGCAATCGCGGTGTACTTCCTCTAGGTGGCTGAAAGGTGGGTCCTCTGACCATTTCAAGGCGCTATGATGTTCGATGCCCTCGGATACTCCTGTAGATGGGCCATTTGATCCACGTGCTACCACATGTTACCGTCTAATTGGCTGGGAAGGTATTCTTTAGGATTCCTCCCTTGAATTCACTTCAATCTGTATAAAATTCTTGCATGCACCATTTTCTCCAAGTACAAGTGGAACTAGGTTATTTCTAACTATGATGTGTGTAATAAATATTTATTCCTTCACATAATTGAGTTATATTTACGGTCGAAATTTGTATATAATGACCGTCAACAGTAGTGTGGACTAGTCCGGACTTTAGTTGGTGGCAACAGTCAAGTCTCGGGACCCCTATAAAAAGGGATCACACGAGTCCGTTTGGACCTCTCCGGAACCCTAGCACTGCCATAGACTTCCTAGAGCCATTCTAATCCTTCCTCTTCACATTCTTGAGCCCTAAGAGCGATTCTCAAGGTTTTATGAGATTTGTGAGAAGAGGGGAGGGAGTTTGGTTGGTTTCGAGCTCTTGGTTGATTCTCTCGCATTTGAGTTGTTGATCTGAGTTCATTGCTGTTTTTTTTCAATCCCTAGACTTGCTAGGTTGTTGTGGGATCCTCAGACTATGAGTAGCCCCAAGAGTGGTGTATTTACCCCTTGTGATTAGTGGAGAAACTAAGGCGGCCTTTGTGGTGGCTTGGTGAGGGTAGGGTTGAAAGAGACCCGGTCCTTCATGGACTTCTCAACGGAGACGTAGATTTCTCTGTGGAATCGAACCACAGGATAAAATCTTGCGTCTCTTGTCCATTTACTTTCAGTTCTTTGCTAGATCACTCGTTAGGGTTCATATGTTTCATCACTTGCAACTTGTGTTCAACACTTCTATTTTGCGATCTAACTTGTTCCTAGTATTTGCACTTACTTGCTTAGGTTGCTAGATAGTATACTTACATTCCGCATAAACTTACTTGAAGAAAAACCTATAAAATCCAACCTTTCACGTATCTCAACATCCCGATCGGACTAGTCTGCCCCTAACCGGACTAGTCTTCCCTTAAATGTTAATTTCATTTAATTAAGTGTTTTTAGGTTTTATTAGCCTATTCGACCAGCTATGAACTCCGTCCTGGCTTTATAGTCATGGTTCGGGAACAATCTTTCTCATGACAGATTGTGGAAACCCTTGCCACCATCTACGAGAGTTTGAACAATTATTTTAGTGTCTTTTTATTAAAGGCATGACACAAGAAACTCTCGACTAGAAGTTGTTCCCTTTTTTCCTCAAATAAAAAGTGAAACAATAGTATACCCAAAATGTTGGGAAAACAAATGGTGATTGGAGAGATTTACGATCGTTCAGAATGAGAAGAATGAATTAATTTCTCAACAAACCATCACGGGGTAGAGTATGTGCATAGACTACCAAAAACTTCACAAGACAACTAGGAAGGATCATTTTCAACTGTCCTTCATCGATAAGATGCTAGAGCTGTTGGCAAAACATTCCTTCTTTTGTGTCCTTGATGGGTATTTAGGCTATCATCAAATTCTCATCCATCTCGATGATCAAAGTAATACCACATTCACATGTCCTTATGAAACATACGCCTACCAACGAATGTCTTTTGGACTATGTAATGCACTTGTCTCTTTTCAATGGTGCATGATGTCTATTTTTTCCGACATGGTCGAGGGAAATCTTGAAAGTTTTTATGGATGATTTCTTCGTATATGGAAAAAACTTCAATCATTCTCTGGAAAATTTAGATAAGTTCTTACAGAGATGCCAAGATAAGGACATGGTGCTCAATTGGGAGAAGTGTCATTTTATGGTACATGAAGTCATCATTCTCGGACACTTGGTGTCCGAGAGGGGGGTAGAGGTGGATAAGGCAAAGATTGGCTCTATTCAACAACTTCCACCTCCTGTCAACATAAGGGGAATCCACAGCTTTCTAGGTCATGCGGGGTTCTATCAACGATTTATCAAAGATTTTTCCAAAATTGCTAGACCCCTCACCAACCTACTAGCTAAGGATGCTCCCTTTGATTTCGATGAGGAGGGCCATAAATCTTTTAATACTGTCAAAAAGGCACTTATCTCACCTCCAATTATCCAACCCCCTGACTGAACGCTTCTATTCGAAATCATGTGTGATACCACAATTTTGCTCTTGGTGCGCTCTTAAGCCAAAACAAAGATAAGAAGCATCACGCCATATCCTACGCTAGCAAAACTCCAACAGGAGCACATCTCAATTATGCCACTATAGAAAAAGAGCTTCTAGCAGTAGTCTTTGCTATCGATAAGTTTAGATCCTATTTGGTTGGAGCCAAGGTCATAATAGACATGGACCATGCAGCCTTGAAATTTTTTCTTAGCAAAAAGGATGCTAAACCAAGGTCAATCCAATGAATTCTTCTACTCCAAGAGTTTAATTTAGAAATTAAGGAAAAGAAGGGAGTGGAGAATTTTGTCGCTGATCATATCTCACATATGGAAGTCAGACAAACCATGGATTTACTCATAAATGACTTCCTATGCGACTCATGATCACGAGGTACTTACCACCAGAGGAAAACAAAGAGAAACTCATTTACGAGAGTCGTAGATACCTATGGGACAACCTATATCTCTATCGAGTATGTGCATATGGCCTTCTTAGAAGGTGTGTCCCCACAATCGAAGGCACCAAAATCATTGCAAAATGTCATGTTGGCCCCTATGCAAGCCATTACTTTGTCTACCGTACTCAAGCAAAGACCTGTCAAAGTGGATTCTATTGACCTTCTATGTATGATGATACCAAGGAATTTATTCGCCGATGTTGGAAATGTAAAAAACATGGAGGAATCATTGCTCGCAATGTCATGCCCCTCACATACAATCTTCAAGTCGAATTATTCGATGTGTGGGGTATTGACTTCATGGGACCTTTTCCAAAGTCCTATGATTGTGAGTATATTTTTGTTGTCGTCGATTATGTGTCAAAATAGGTAGAGACAATACCTTGCAAAAATGTGGATTCCAAGCAAGCTAGGAAAATATTCCATGAGATCATTTTTCCCACATTTTTGCACTTCCTGTATGGTTATAAGTCATGGAGAGTCTTATTTCATTGATAAGACCTTTTGGGACTTTCTAAGGGAGATTGGGGTCCAGCATAACATTGTCACTCCACACCACCCACAAACCAGCGGTCAAGCAGAAACATCCAATAAGCAAATCAAGAATATTCTGCAAGGAATGAGAACGGGTTGGAAGAACAAACTACCTGATGCATTGTGGGCATACCTTACTGCCTACAAGACACTCATTGACATGTCTTCTTTCCAACTTGTTTACAGAAGACTTGCCATCTTCCTGTAGAGTTGGAGCATAGATCATATTGGGCCATAAAAAGATGGAACATGAATCTCATTGAGGCTGGAAAGCACTTGTTTGAGACAAATTTCTGAACTTGAGCAATGAAGGGATAAGGCGTATCATAGTTCCAAGATTTATAAGGAAATAACCAAGAGGTTGCACGATGAAGGATAATGCCAAAAGAGTTTAAGCTTGAAGATAAAGTTCTTCTCCTTAACTCTATGCTAAAACTCTTCACACATGGGAAGTTACGAAGTAAATGGGAATGACCATTATGTGATAGAAACCTCATCTCATGGAGATATCACACTCCAAGATGGTGAATGCCATCTATCTAAGGTAAATGGACACCATCTTAAAATATTCTTAGATTCCCATGAGAATTTGGAAAAGGGAGTCGATGTAATAAATTTAATCAATTTTCATGCCGTTCTTGTCAATTCCACTTGAAGCCTCGAAGTCCAGTAAGTGGGTCCATTAGAATACTCATCCATATGGCCCGCGGAGTTGTCCCATGAAACAACAGCCCAAATGGAGCCATTTCCTAGTCGGTCGAACCCTAGGTTCGTCTGTCTGTGGCGCCATCTCGGTTCTGTTTTGCGAGTGATTCCCTCTGAGTTATCCCAACAAACCTATCAGTGCTACTGAATCAATCTCCAATTGGTGATAATAAAAAGCTACAAACAGAGGGTAGAACTTGCTCTTTCTCAGAGAACAACACCCTATTTTTCCTTCCACCAAGTCCCATATACAATGGTCGGCAAAGACATTGTGCCTCATGTTTTCTCCAGCTCCACTTTCAACCTAAGTGGAGAACCTATGCTAGCCAACAATGGAGCTTCATTGGCTATTGATTCCATCATGGCATTGGATGTGGCACCTCTCGTCGCGATTCTGCCACTAGGGATGTCGCGTGGGCGTAGCCCCGCTCGTCGCAGCATTGCTTACTCGCTCTCTCCTCAGATAGTGCCAATGAAGTCGCAAACGCCAACGCAACGTCCATCGATGGTGGCACTCAAGCCAATCGCAACTCATATTTTCCATGAAAGTATGAAGTTCATCTTGCGCTACAACCCGGCGAGGGGTACACAAGCACTTTGAAGACGAAGAAAGGAGGTGTAATGAGCCACCACTGTAAGTCGCCTACATGTACTTGCGTAAACCATCAAACAACTGTTTCATCATCTGTGGCATGAGAACACCCACGAGTTATGCAAAAGGGTCGTTCAGGCGTATGGATAAGGCATCCTTGGTGGAATCAACGGGATCGTCTCCCTCCAGGGTGCGATGACACCTCTCACCACCTGCTATCAAGAGGCTTTTGGGCCAATTCCAAAGTAGTGACTAGAAATCTCCCAAGATCGATGCGGCGCAGCTAGCCAAATAACTAGCTAATCTCCGTTTGGAGAACAAGAAGCTAGCGCATGTTGGTATTTCTTAACACCACAGAGTTGTCCTCAAGCGCACGGAAATACCGTTGTAGCACTTCCCCTTAAGGAGTATTCCCAAGGGTATCGAATCCAAAGAACGTGTGTGCTAATCTTTCGAACTAGCTCACCCAAGGACACAAAGTTGTTTGGTAGGCAAGGAACAGAGAGGAATTCAAAGTATTGATCCGAATTCAAGGTAGTTTGCAGTAGATGCTTGCTTCGGGCACGGGCTTACTCCTAGCAATATTATGACGACTCCCACCAAGAACCTATGTCATAGCCGAACGTGGAGGATTACGAAGGACAGATAGGGTTGTTACCACCTACTGCCTACCTCTTCAATCCGTGGGTCTACGAGATATCCACTGATGATTTATAACCTAAGCACCATGCTTACGTTCTAAATCACTACTCTAGTTGTTTCGAACACAAAGCTACAACTAGAGCCTCTAATGAATTAAAGCAGTGAACCGACAAATAACTACTTGTGCAAACTACTAATAATAAAATATCAAACTTGTATTGAATTCACAAAGGATTACTTGCTTGAGTAAAATCTTTGTAGGGGTACAAGTGTAGAAGAGGGACTTGACAAGCCCAAGCCTCCTTCCCTAGACTCTTCACCACACTCTCCTTCTACTTTGGTAGCCTCTAGGACTACTCTAAACCTTAGGAGTGTAGCACTATTCTCAACTTTTGTTTGTGTGAGAAGTGAGGTGAGGGGGTCTATTTATAGATGGAGAAGGGTTGGTTCCTTTCACAATTAACGCGCGAATCAGTCACCATTGACTCCAGGGAGTCGGGAGGAGCCAACACGTGTCATTTGACCGAGTTTGGCGCCAGGAAGAGGTCGGTCGAACCCCTGGTTCGTCCGACCTGGTCAAGGCTCCCCTCGGGGAGTGCTTCCTCCAAGTGGCTTCCAGGTGGGCCCCCTTGATATATATGGGTGCAACACCGTTGGATCTCCTCGTATTCTTCTGTTTGTGGGCCATTTGATCCATGTGTTGCCACGTGTCATCGCCTGATTCGTTGAAATCCATTTTCATGGATTCATCCCTGCATGTTTTGGTATTTTGGGTAATAATTCACCTGCATACAAATAGACACCAACACTTGTGGAATTGGGTTAGTGTATATCCCTACCACTATGTTTTGTGTTTCTTTTATGCACATTATGAGGTGAATTGACGGTCAAAATGTGGTACTTAAGGACCGTCAACAAACTCCCCCACACTTAGTCATTTGCTCGTCCTCGAGTGGAGGCAAGAAGAACTAGAGTGTTGTCATGAATTTGCTATAAGGTAGAAAATAAAGATACTAGATATTTCAACCTATACCTGAATTCATGGATCCCCTTTTTGTATGTGGCTACCACATCAATATTGGGTGTTTGAAAAGTGGAACGGTTAGAATGAAGTTCCCTTGGATCATTCTCTGCTGAAATGATTTGGCAATTTGCTATATTTGAAAGTCATAGGAACTTTTGCCCTTGCCTTCTCGATTGGAATCTCTCAAAGTGTTTGAGTCCTCACCATGGCATGTTTTGCCAATTCTTGTCCCTATACTAAAAGTGGCTATATCTGGAGCTTGGTAGGGATGAATGTGGCACACATTTTCAATTCATATGTTACTAAGTCAAAAACTTGATCCTATGAGAGACTTATGCAATGAACAAAGTGAAGGGAAAATTCTTGTGCACGTGAATGGAATGGAGGGGCGAGGAGATAACTCCTATGAATTTGCTCTGTCTTAAGGATGAAACATGGCTACTTTTTTTTTGAACACTCTTACTCTTTTTCAAGAGTGAATGCTTTTTCTTTTTCTTGTAGCCATGTCTTCTACTCCTTTTTATTTTTTTAGAGAGGCTTTCATTTGTATTGTATGGAGTTTCTTTTTGGCGGATGGGTAATCGATGGATGCAAACTCTCAATGTGAGAAATTTTGCATGAATGGAGTGCACAAGAGTTTTCAATTCAAAAAGTTCATGCATGTCACTCAATTGGGTCACGGGTTTGACAAAGTTTAATGAAAAGCAAAGTGGCATATGCTTGTGGTTTTCGATGAATATATCATATGGCCTTGGTGGGTATATAAATTTCCAATGAGAGATTTAGGCAAAGTTCAAGACTTCAAATCATTACAAATGTCAAAATCAATTTCAAGCAAAAGGATGATTTCCAATGAACTCATTTACCATATCACACTAGTCAAATACCTAGATGATGTGTTTTTCCTATTGAATTATGGGAATCATAAACAAGGTAATGAATTGAAATATAAAGTATTCAAATTTTTAGCTTAAGCAAATTCTTGACTACCAAATTTTATTTCAATCTGTGGAGTTGATTCATTTTAGATATGCAATGAAAAATATGAAATCAACTCAAACAGCAGGGTAGCGCATAAAAGTGGGGATAGGAAATTCAAACCGATTTTCTAGACCGAAACGGAGTCGTGCGGTGCAGAAAACAGGTCGGCGGACCAGGGGGTTCGGCCGACCTCCTATTGGATTTTCTATGGCTCTGTTTCGTCGGGTCATTTTTCTCATTCGGTCGCGACGTGTTTTGATATGCAATGTTAACTTTTCACGTCGGGATTTCGTGAATTGGGGACATGCTTCCCCCACACTTGTTTCCTGAATTCTTTTAAACTAAAGGGGGAACTTTACCAGTGTTAGATGAACCGGTAAGTTCACTTTATTGAAATCAAAATATGGGGATGCTTACATTATTTAACCTAGCTTTAGAAAACAAATGTTTTTTTAAAAAATCCTAAGTAGTAAGCATCCTATGCTGTCGGACGAGGGAAGTTTTATCATTGGCCGGCGTAATGTCCCCGCTCACGTTGAAGGTTGAGCCGGAGGAGGCATGAGGCACAATCTTCTTGTCGGCCATGACGAGGACGGGATGAAGATGATGATTCAATGAGGTGTATAACTTTCCTCTCTGTTTCCGTCCTTTAAGTAGGCGGGGAATGACGCGTTTCACCGAGGATTTTGTGGAGGATATCGAGGAGGATCAACACGAGAAAATAGAATGCGAACGGCGCGAAGGGAGAGTCGGCCGACCCTAGGGTTCGGCTGACCCCCTTCTGGCTCCGTTCGGGCCACATTTTCTTGGGTCGATTAAATGGGCCTTCCAGAAGAAGAATTGGATGGGCCCATTAGTTGGATGTGGAGAATTTAAACAAAATTGAAAGAAATGGCATGGAAATCGATTAGATTTACCACGTCAAATTCTTTTCCTGTATCCATTTGGGAATCAAGGAATAATTTGAGTCAGTGCCCATTCACTTTGAATAGTTGACCGTCATCACCTTGGAGTGTGATTTCTCCATGGGATGAAGTCTCTACTACAGTGAAGGGTCCTTCCCATTTACTTCTAAGCTTCCCATGTCCAAAGAGTTTAACCCTAGAGTTAAAGAGTAAAACTTTATCTCCAGGTTTGAACTCTTTCGGCGTAATCCTCTTATCATGCCGTCTTTTGGTTCTCTCTTAATAAATTCTGGCATTTTGGTATGCCTTATCTCTCCATTCCTCCAACTCAGAGATTTGCTTCAATTGGTGATTTCTAGCTTCGTTAAGATTCATGTTCCACCGCTTGATGGCCCAATATGCTCTATGTTCCAATTCTACGGGAAGATGGCAAGTCTTCCCATAGACAAGTTGGAAAGGAGACATGTCGATAGGTGTCTTGTAGGTAGTACGATATGCCCACAATGCGTCGGGTAGCTTTTGCTTCCATCCTGTTCCCATTTCCAAGACAGTTTTTTGCATAATATTCTTAATTTGTTTATTAGATGTTTCTGATTGACAACTTGTCTGTGGGTGGTATGGGGTAGCAATGTTATGTTGGACTCCAAGTTCCCTTAAAAAGTTCTGCAAGGTCTTATCTATGAAATGAGACCATCCATCACTTATGACCATACTGAGAGTTCCAAAGCGTGAGAAAATGATCTCATGGAACATTTTCCTTGCTTGCTTGGAATTAGCATTTTTGCCTGGTAATGCTTCTACCCATTTTGACACATAATCGACGGCAACCAGAACATACTCGCAATCATAAGACCTAGGAAAAGGTCCCTTGAAATCAATACCCTATACATCAAATAATTCCACTTGGAGATTGTACGTTAGGGGCATCGCATTGCGAGCAGAGATTCCTCCATGTTTCTGGCATTTCCAACATCTGCGAATGAATTCCTTGGAATCTTCATACATTGAAGGCCAATAGAATCCACTCCTCCAGATCTTTGCCTGAGTACGGTAAACACCGTAATGACCACCATATGGGCCAGCATGGCATTTCTCTATAATTTTGGTGCCTTCGATTGATGGGATGCACCTTCTAAGAAGGCCATCGGCACATACTCGATAGAGGTAAGGGTCATCCCAAAGGTGTCTACAACTCTCATAAATGAGTTTCTTTTTGTTCTCCCCTGGTGGTACGTATCTTGTGACCATAAAGTTCATGATATCCGCATACCAAGGGTGAGAGTCTGTCACCTTGAGGAGCATATCATCTCGTAGGAAGTCATTGATAGGTATGTCCATGGTTTGTGTAACTTCCATACGTGAAAGATGATCTGCTACTGAATTCTCTACTCCTTTCTTATCTCTTATTTCCAGATCAAATTCTTGGAGTAGAAGAATCCATCAAATTAGCCTGGGTTTAGCATCCTTTTTGGTAAGCAGATATTTCAAAGCAGCATGGTCTGTGTAGACTATGACCTTTGCTTCAACCAAATAGGATTTAAACTTGTCGATAGCAAAAACTACTGCTAGGAGCTCTTTCTCAATTGTGGCATAATTGAGTTGGGCTCCTGTCAGAGTTTTTCTAGCGTAGGCTATTGCGTAATTCTTTTTATCTTTGGTTTGGCCTAAGACCGCACCAACAGCAAAGTCACTGGCATCACACATGATTTCGAATGGCAGCGTCCAATCAGGAGGTTGGATAACTGGAGCTGAGATGAGTGCCTTTTTGAGTATATCAAATGATTTAAGGCATTCATCATCGAAACCAAAGGAAGCTTCTTTAGCTAATAGGTTGGTGAGGGGTCTAGCAATTTTGGAGAAATCCTTGATAAATCATCTGTAGAACCCCGCATGACCTAAAAAGTTGCGGATTTCCTTAACATTGATAGGAGGTGGAAGTTTTTCAATAACTTCAATTTTAGCTTTGTCCACCTCTATCTATCTCTCGGACACCAAGTGTCCAAGAACGATGCCTTTCCGGACCATGAAATGACACTTTTCCCAATTAAGCACAAGGTCCTTCTCCTGGCATCTTTGTAAGACCCTGTCTAAATTTTCTAGACAATGATCAAAAGTTTTTCCATAGACGGAGAAATCGTCCATGAAAACTTCCATGATATCCTCAATCATGTCTGAAAATATAGACATCATGCATCTCTGGAAAGAGGCAGGAGTGTTACACAGTCCAAAGGACATACGCCGATAGGCATAGGTCCCGTAAGGACATGTGAATGTGGTCTTACTTTGATCATCAGGATGGATAGGAATTTGATGATATCCTGAATACCCATCAAGGAAACAGAAGTAGGAGTGATTTTCCAATCGCTCTAACATATCATCGATGAAGGGCAATGGAAAATGGTCTTTCCTTGTTGCCTTGTTAAGTTTTCGGTAGTCAATGCACATCCTCCATCCCGTGACGATCCGTTGAGGAATTAATTCATTCCTCTCGTTTTGAACGACCGTCATACCTCCCTTCTTAGGAACTACTTGAACTGGACTTACCCATTCACTATGAGGAAAAGGGTAAATAATCCCGGCATGTAGAATTTTCAAGACTTCTTTCTTGACAACTTCCTGCATCGCATTATTCAATCTCCTTTGAGGTTCCCTTGAGGGGATACTCTTAGGGTCAATAGGAATACGATGGGTGCATAACGCTGAACTAATTCCCTTGAGATCCTGAAGTGAATATCCAAAAATAGCTTTATGCCTTTCTAACATGGCTATGAGTTTAAGCGTTTCATCATCTAAAAGCTTGTCACTTATGATGACAAGGGCTTCCAAATCGCCATTTAGAAAGGCATAACGTAGGCTTGGAGGTAGAATCTTGAGCTCAACAGAAGGTTTTGGGGAGGGCTCTTCTTTTGGCAATTCAATTTCCTCCTGAAATTCATCCTCCTCTTGGACGAAGTCTTCTTCTCCTTCAATTTCAGGGGGTTCTAAAAATTGAAGAGTCCTAACCTCCTCCATTGGCTCATCTTGGATGGGAGATTCTGCAGATGTGTTCTTTGAACGA
Organism: Tuctoria greenei; assembly: GCA_036927565.1. Classification (NCBI taxonomy): domain Eukaryota; kingdom Viridiplantae; phylum Streptophyta; class Magnoliopsida; order Poales; family Poaceae; genus Tuctoria; species Tuctoria greenei. The sequence goes on along the minus strand of JAYESD010000007.1, from coordinate 127,475,193 downwards.
AGAATAGGTATGGAGAAATTTCTCCCTCCAAGATTAATATTGAGGCTTCCTTCCAAATGAACTTCCATGAGAATTTTCTCTATGGGAATCCCTATCATGATGTCAAAATCTTGGATTTCGAACACGTGAAAATCTAGGAGATCCTCAACATATTTGTGTTTAACAGACACTTGTTGCAGAACCCCACATCCTTCAAGAATGGTTCCAAATGAATCTCGGAAGGATTTGCATGTTGGTGCCAATGGCACAAGCCAAGGATGGCGAGAGCACAAGAATCAGAAATGAGATTTGCTCCAACAGTACGGTTGTATAGGATTCTCATTGGTGTCCCTCTAATAGAACATAAAATGGTAGCCAAAGGTGAGGTCATCCGAAGAATTTTGGGTGAATTCTCGACTTCAGCTGTCCACTCTCTGCTTAGGATAGAGGTCAACTCCTTGATCGTCTGACGGACGAACACCCCGTCAGGTGGTTCAGGTGGAGTTAGTGGCAATGAAGGTTTCCTATAGCAACAATACTTCGAGGTATTTCCATAATCTTCAAAAAGTTCTTCCTCGAAGTAAAATGGAAACTGCGAGGGTTGAATTTCTTCTACCTTCGTAGTCTCAGGTTCGGGAGAGGATTCCTCTGGCAAGGCTTGGGGTAAACAAGAAATGGGTTTATCCTTGTCCAAGAGTGTATCCTCCGTTCTTGATACGACTTCCTCTTGGGAGGGGGGCTCATTAAGACCCATAATGAAAGAAGAATTTTCTAGAATTCTGTCCAGAAGATCCTTGCCTTCTTCTGGAGTCTTATGGAGGAAAGATCCTCCAGCCGTAATGTCAAGATATAGGGCAGACTCTTTGTTCAATCCCATGAAGAAATGTTGCAAAAGCATTGGATCAGGGATTAACAAATCTGGGCCAGAATTTTTCAAAAGAGAAAATATGTCCCAAGCTGCACCTATGGATTCCTTCTCCATCTGGTGGAAGCATTGTACTTCCTTTCGTAAGGAAACAATTCGGGCAATGGGAAAGGAAACAAGACAAAATTTGTCTCGTAATTCACTCCAATCACCGTTTGTCTTCCCAACGTAGTGGTTGTACCATTGTTTGGCTTTTTCCTTGAGGGAAAAAGGGAACAACTTCCATTTGAGAGTTTCCTGTGTCATACCTTTGATTAGAAGGCATGAACACAGTTGTTCGAACTCTCGTAGATGGTGGTAAGAGTTTTCACAATCCGTTCCTGAGAAGGATTGTTCCCGAACCATGGCTATAAAGCCAGAGCGAAGTTCATAACTGGTTGAACAAATAGGTTCCGCCGAAGGCGGTGGCTCACAGAACTTGCCCTCCGGAGCAGAATAAGAAATAATGGTGGGTTGCTCCATTTATATGGTGGTGGTAAGGTAAGATGATAGATAAGGGGGATATGATACAAGGGTGATCTTGGTTCAAAGATTAACAGCAACCGTTCCGCGACAACGGTGCCAGAAATGCTTGTTGGTATTTCTTAACACCACAGAGTTATCCGCAAGCGCACGGAAATACCGTTGTATCACTTCCCCTTAAGGAGTATTCCCAAGGGTATCAAATCCTAAGAACGTGTGTGCTAATCTTTCGAACTAGCTCACCCGAGGACACAAAGTTGTTTGGTAGGCAAGGAACAGAGAGGAATTCAAAGTATTGATCTAAATTCAAGGTAGTTTGCAGTAGATGCTTGCTTCGGGCACGGGCTTACTCCTAGCAATACTAGGATGACTCCCGCCAAGAGCCTATGGCATAGCCGAACGTGGATGATTACGAAGGATAGATAGGGTTGTCACCACCTACTGCCTACCTCTTCAATCTGTGGGTCTACGAGATATCCACTGATGATTTATAACCTAAGCACCATGCTTACGTTCTAAATCACTACTCTAGTTGTTTCGAACACAAAGCTACAACTAGAGCCTCTAATGAATTAAAGTAGTGAACCCACAAGTAACTACTTGTGCAAACTACTAAGAATAAAATATCAAACTTGTATTGAATTCACAAAGGCTTACTTGATTGAGTAAAATCTTTGTAGGGGTATAAGTGTAGAAGAGGGACTTGACAAGCCCAAGCCTCCTTCTCCTATACTCTTCACCACACTCTCCTTCTACTTTGGTAGCCTCTAGGACTACTCTAAACCTTTGGAGTGTAGCACTATTCTCAACTTTTGGTGTGTGTGAGAAGTGAGGTGAGGGGGTCTATTTATAGGTGGAGAAGGGTCGGTTCCCACCACAATTAACGTGTGAATCGGTCACCATTGACTCCAGGGAGTCTGGAGGAGCCAACACGTGTCATTTGACTGAGTTTGGCGCCAGGAAGAGGTCGGTCGAACCCCTGGTTTGGCCGACCTGGTCAAGGCTCCCCTCGGAGAGTGCTTCCTCCAGGTGGCTTCCAGGTGGGCCCCCTTGATATATATGGGTGAAACACCGTTGGATCTCCTCGTATTCTTCTATTTGTGGGCCATTTGATCCATGTGTTGCCATGTGTCATCGCCTTATTCGTGGAAATCCATTTTCATGGATTCATCCATGCATGTTTTGGTATTTTGGGTAATAATTCACCTGCATACAAATACACACCAACACTTGTTGAATTGGGTTAGTGTATAGCCCTACCACTATGTTTTGTGTTTCTTTTATGCACATTATGAGGCGAATTGACGGTCAAAATGTGGTACTTAAGGACCGTCAACAGCGCATTGTGACTGAAGGATGCATCGAGAGGGTGGAGCTTAAGGATGATATTAATCTCTTAGAGAGGAGATTTTTGGTCTCCGTCGTGGCATAAGCGCCAAACTTATGCATTTATGTGAGGTCGTAGGGACGTCGGACATCTACAATGCACCATGAGTAGACGCCCCGCATAGCCCTTGGGTGCTTACAATTTGCTTTTTCATTATTTCTTTCCAAACTTTGTAATTGAATAATGTAAGCATCCCCATATATTTTATTTTTCAATAAAATGAACTTATCAGTTCGTCTAACATTGATAAAGTTCTCCTTTTATCATGCATTTTTGTGTCCAAGGAAAAGTTCAGAAAACAAATGTGTGTGTGTGTGTGGGGGGGGGGGGGGGGTCCCCTCACAAATTTCGACGTACAAACTCCACGTTGCACACAGAAACATGTCACAACCGAGCACTCAAGATGGCATGATGAAACAGAAGGCCAGAGTAGCCAGACCAGGCTCGATCGAGCCTCTGATTCGGTTGACCTGGTGGTCTCCCCTCTCGACCCCGTTTCGCTACAAAATGTTGGTTTGAATCTCCTATCTCCTATTTCATATGAATCCCTAAATTGAAAATTTTGATGAATTCATTTAAAATTTTTGTAAAATAAACTCAAATTTAAAATGAACAAACACATTTTGCTTTAGTTGGAATTAGTATACTTTGTATTTAAATATCATCACCATATTTTTGTACCCACATAACAAAATTAGGAAAATATGTCATCTAAATATTTGATTGGTGTGATATGGTGAATAAATAAAACCATAGATAATTCTATCCTTGCTTGAAATTAGTTTAGATTTTTGTAAAATTTTGAAGTTATGAGATTTTCCCTAACCCTCTCATTGGAATTTGAATACCCACCAAGGCCATCAACTAATGAAAATCATATGCATATTCCACATTTCATTTTCACTGAACTTTGTCAAAAAAAATTATCCTATTGAGTGACTTGCATGAAATCTTTGATTAGGAACTTCTTGTGCACTCTATTGTAGCTATATTTTCATAGCTTCCATTTACTCACCACTAAAAATATACTCCCTGCAATTTTTTGCAAAAATCCTCTCTTCAAAAAGATGCATAAAAGGGAGTAGAATACATGGCAACTATAGGATCGGAGAGCATGTGAAAAACTACCAGAGGTGGGTGAATGGTAGATTAAAACTTTTTCATTGGAAACTACAAAAACCCCTTGGCAGAAGTCAACCTGTTGGAGAAATTAGAGTGTGCAACTAACCTGAATATGTTCAACTGTGATAAAAGTAGTATATATTATAGATAATCAAGTCACAAAGACACCATAATAAGAATCACAAAAAACCGTCGAGTTAAACTCAAGTTATGACCAAAAGACTGAGCAAAGGTCAATCTATTCTACCCGAGTTAAAAATAGATCTGCTAGGCTGCAAAGAAACTTGTGTAGATAAAAAACCACAAATAAAATGATCATAAAATTATCACATATGATAAATAATTGAGTTGTGAAGACAACAAAAATAATCACAGCAATTGGATCAGTAAAACTCGAGTTATGATCAAAATACCACAGAAACATCGAGCGCAGAAACTCAACGAGAAAGACTTGACAAAAACAATTCGAACAAAAAAAGACACAAAAGCTCCTCTAAACTACGAAATTTATTCACCAAAAACACAAGTGGAACAGCCTCAAGTTGTGCCCCCATGAGCTCTAGCCTCCTTTCCTTATATAACCAACCCTTAGACCAACTCAATCAACAATAGGACTCCTACTCCTACTCAGTTTCAACCGAAACTTTCCATAACTGCTCAAGACTCTTCCATACACAGATAGATGCAATCTTAAGACTTACAAACACCATAGGAACATCCCACACATTCCTAAAACAACTCAACTTTGTGACCAATGCGAAATCTAACCATAACAAACTCGATACTTTCCATAACGCACTATAACCACCTCAGCCGTAGCCTGAGGTATAATCCAGTTGGTTGGACATTTCCAGCCATATATCCATGTCCAAAACTCTTCATCATGCCTTGGAACCATGTTTTTATGTCTATGCACCCCTTGCACGCATGCAAACGCCTTCCAACTATGTTCATAATATCTTCATATGCATTGTTCTTGACCCAAACATGTTTTGTGACCTCCCAATCAACTCAACCACAATTTCTCGCAAACTTGGTTGTTGAACATCATCTTCTACTAGTTCAATGGATCCCGTCACCAGTCATGTCTTGATCTCAAGCAACACTTGCACATGAACAAACAACCAATTTTTTCAAGCACAAGTTCTCGACTTGAATCACATTAGTCCGAAAGCCACAACATCTCATGTGAGCACTTCACATAAGCATGTTACAAACATAGCAAAATAATTTCCACCGTAATCAGCCAAAACTCATCAAAAACATAGTCCAAAAGTACTGAGCAAACTTCTCATAAGTGTAAAGCAAGTTTAAAACATTGCGAGTTAAAAACATAGCAGCCGCACGAATATTTCAGCAAAAGAAAGGTCAGGCAGTCCATAACAGCCACTATGCATTATGCAAAGGAAAAGTTTGAACACTCTGAAGTAAAAACACGGGCACCTCATGTGCGTGACAAGTTCGAATATTCTGAAACGAGTTCCCGCAAGTTCGAACACTTCGAAGTGACCTTCTCAGGTATACTCAAAACTTTACATGTAAACACTCAATTTTAACTTAATTGTCAATGTATTCAGCGCATAGGTCTCATAGCAACAAGGAGCTCTAAAAAGGAATTTACAAAAAAGACAGTAAGTAGTCATGCTTCATCCTTGCACAAAAAAGAGAGTGAACAATTGGGAGTCATCTTTATCCGTGATCTGTCATATGTGCACAAGAAAATTCCTTAGTCATTGGTTTTATTGCAAATCCCCTCATAAGGATCTAGTTCTTGACTTAGTAAAATATAAATTGCAAGTGAGCCTCTTTTTATCCCTACCAAGCTAAAAAAAGTCATACTTAGTAGTAGGGATAAAAGTGGCAAATCATGTCAAGGTGATGATTCAAATACTTTGAGAGAATCAAGAGAATCCATTTGAGAGGAAAGGCAATATCATTCTGACTTTCGAAATACAGCAATCTTAAATATTATTTCAGCAGGAGGAAATCCAGGTGAAATACATTCAAGCCGTTCCACCTCTGAAACACCCAAGATGATGTGGTAGCCACACCAAAAAGGGTTCATTAACAAAGGTATGAGTTGAAATACTTTGTACACTTATTTCATACTTATAGTAAAATTTTATCTAACATTTAGTTCTTCTTTCCTTTACTTGAGGACGAGCAAAGGACTAAGTGTGTGGAGGTTCGTTGATGGTCCTTAAATGCTAAATTTGACCATAAATTCACCTCATAAAAAATATAAAAATGAGAAGAAAAAACATAGTGGTAGTGGTTAGTACTAACTATTTCCACAAGTGTTAGTGTATATTTGCATGCACGTGAATTAAGTCCCAAAATACCAAGAAATGTAGGGATTAATTCTAAATGTTATGCTTTGACAAATCAGGCAATGACACATGGTGGCACATGGATCCATATACCCATTTTCAGGCGTATCCAAGTGAATCCAATGTCAATTCACGCGGGAATGGAATAGGGATCACAAGTCAGCCATCCAGAGGAAACACAACGCGAGGGGGTCAGGACCAGGTCAGTCGATCCGGTGGCTCAGCCGACTTGGTCTGGACGCCATCCTCGATCAATCGTCATGTTTTGATTCCCCATGGCTCCCTGAAAGTGATGATTACTGATTTGTGCGCTAACTCTGGTGCCAAACCGATTGAACTCATGTATAAATAGCCCTCCTCACTCCCTCACTTCATACACCACAAGTTTGAGAATAGTAGTCCACTCTAAAGTTTAGTGTTGCCCAAGGGGCTAGCCAAGTAAAAGGAGAGTGAGGAGGAACTAGGAGGAGGAGGCTTGAGCTTGTCAAGTCTCTCTTCCACATTTGTACCTTTACAGAAGTTTTGCTGAATTCGAGTAAGACTTTGGTGGATTCAATACAAGTTTGATTCTTAATTCACGGTAGTTTATTTCAGTAGTTGCTTGTGGGTTCACTGCTTTAATTCATTAGAGGCTCTAGTCTTTGCTTTGAATTTGAAAAGATTAGAGTTGTGATTTAGAACTTAAACATGGTACTTAGGTTAGAAGTCATCAGTGAATATCTCGTAGACCCACGAATTGAAGAGGTAGGCAGTAGATGATAATAGCTCTATATGTCCTTGTAATTCTCCATGTTCGGCTATGCTATAGGCACTTAGCGGGAATCGTCCTGATATTGTCGGGAGTAAACCGTGTCTGAAGCAAAGACTTATGTGGCTTAGGATTAAATCTTTGAATTCCTCTCAAATCATTGCCTACAAAACAAAATGTGTGTTTTTGAGAGAACAAGTTAGAAGATTAGCACACACGTTTGTTAGATTTGATACCTTTAGAAATACTCTTTAAGTAAAAGTGCTACAACGATATTATTGTGCGCTTGCAGATTATTTTATCTTTGTAAGAAATACCAACAGCCCGCACTAGCGGGATGGGTTGCAACAGTTAGCAAGCTCAGTCCCTCTCTCCTCACTCCAGAGAAATTTGCAATTATATTATCCCAATGTTGGGTTTTGCCAGAATACTACTTCCAACATACAACTCACTAGAATATCATTGTAATACAATCTAAATCTCCCCTTTACCACCAACACGTTATAAAAACAGTTGATGGCCTTTTTTAACAGCAAATAACACAGGAAAAGATGGAAATACTCTTAGATATCTTTATTGCTTGGAAAGTAGGATATAAAACAATAGGAAAAATATAGGAAAAATAGGAAATGAATCAACCGCACCCACATGTTGTCCATCAAAACTCTCATTTTCATAGAAAATAGGGAAAATAGAAAATTTTGTGGAAAATTGGAAAATAAAAAGGAAAATAGACATCCACATATACAACAGCCATGTGCATGCTGTCTTGTGATTCTGTATGTGCGGATGTTTATTTTTCCTTCTTTCCTATTTTCCCTACTTTTCAATTTCTTCCTATTTTTTCACAATGTGCCCTATTAATTTTCTATTTCCCAAGAAAATGGGAGTAACCATGGACATCATGTGATTGCGGTGGATTTTTTCCCTACTTTTCCAATATTTTTCTTATTTCTTACCTATTTTCCAAGCAATTGAGAAATCTAAGGTTTCTATCTTTTCTTGTTTTATGCTGTCAAAAAGGCCATCAACTATGTTATAATGTCCTGATGGTAAACGAGCGATGTGGATTCCATTAAAATGGTATTACGCCGAGTTGCATGTCGGGAGTAGTATTTTAATGAAGCCTAACGTTGGAGATGTAAAATTGCAAATGTCTCCTCTAGCTCAACCATATGGAACAAGTCAGATGTCATCTTTGATCACAAATGAAGAAGATAATACAGTAAAGTGCACCAATGATCCTGAATTTGTTTCTGGATGTAATCTGTATCGCTAAACTCAGAAAATGCATATTCGGATCAACCTGCAAAATTGTGTCATCTAGTTCTAAAGTTCCAAAAAAATACCTCTTGTACTGCTAACGGGGTCTGCTCTTTTTTTTGGAAGACGTTCTGTCAATCGGGAAAGGTTTTTGGTGACAAGACCTGGAGATATCAGAAGTGAGAATGCTGACATGAGTAACGAGAAATCCAGGAGTTTTCAATTCTGGATCAACAAGGCCAAGTAGCCATGGCCCATCTTAAGAGATTAAGTACTTCATTTCGCTTAAAACCTACATTCTCCCTAAATTAATTGAAGATAATTTATATGGTATGTACTAAGTACTAGTTGGCCTTTAAATTGAAAAAAAAAATTGCTTTTGAATCTGCTAAATCATTCTTTATTTGGTACAAATGAAGGCGCTCATTATTATCTTGAAAAAACGACAAGGCTTAGTCTCTCCGGCAATTGCAATGTCTTCTTTATTTATTTATGTGCAGAAAAATAAGATTGTCTAGAAGGGACGGGGCCAAATTTGTGATATGATAGAGGCAAGAAATAATGATTACAAAAAATCCTTCCTTTTTTCATTTCAACCACAAGTCATCCCCGTATTTTGCCACATGCGTGGGTTTGGTCCTCCAAGGCCTGTTAGAGCTCTCTTCAACCTGCTTCCTTGATTCTTTCTTTTCGTGCATGACCTTTCTGGAACTTTCGAAAAATGAATGATAGAATTGACTTTTCGTCTTCTAATTATGAGCTTAACATATCTTTATCTATAGCATTGCTATGATGCGGTCAAATGTCATCCTCAAGTATGAGTTTCGATAACAACGCTTGGAAAAGAGAAATAATATGATAAATCAAGGTCAACTACCTTGGACCTAAATGACATAATTTGGCAAGTTTGACGATCTAATAATGTATTTTGGGGGTTTGTAACTTAGATGGCACATCGAGATAAGTTTGAGAATGGATGATGCACTTTACTCAAGATAATAATTCGCAACTACAGTTCATGCCACTTTCACCCGTCCTCAGGTTAATAATCTCTATTACGACTGCGATTAGCTACAAACTAAAGCATCGTCGCAGTGCAACCGTAATGAAAAGGCGTCCCGTACAGCTCACCCGCCAACCGCACCTTCCAGCTCGCCACGAACGCGGCACGGGTCCTTTATATATACACGCAGCCGCGCGCCGATGCAGCAGCAAGCTCACGAACACAGCCAGAGTTCTCGAGCTCTCGCACCGCACGGCGCGCGGGGAGCTAGCGAGCTCGATAATGGAGGCGACCGGGGTGGATATGTTCCCGTCGGTGGACAAGTGCGACGCGACGGGGCGCGGGTCCCACGCCGTGGCGGCGGACCTGGACGGCACGTTGCTGCGCTCCGCAGCGCGTTCCCGTACTACGCGCTGGTGGCGTTCGAGACCGGCGGCGTGCCGCGCCTGCTGCTGCTCCTCGCGCCGCTGGCCGCCGCGCTGCGCGCCCTTGCGTCGTCGAAGTCGGCGGCGACACGCGTGCTGGTGTTCGCGGCGACCGCGGGCGCCCGGGTGTCGGACGTCGAGTCCGCGGCCGCCCCGTGCTGCCCCGGTTCTACGCCGGGGACGTGCACCAGGGCGCGTGGTGCGTGTTCTCGGCGTGCGCGCGGTGGCGCGTAGTGCTCACGGCCACGCCGCGCGTCATGGCAGAGCCGTTCCTCAGGGAGTTCCTTGGCGCCGACGCCGTCGCGGGGACGGAGCTGTCCACGTGGCGCGGGCGAGCCACGGGCTTGGTGGACGTGCGCCGGGGGGGTGCTCGTCGGACGGCGAAAGACTGAGGCGCTGCGGGAGATGTTCGCAGACGACGACGCGCCCGACGTCGGCCTCGGCGACAGCAGGTCCGACTACCCGTTCATGACCATCTGCAAGGTGAGTACTACTGTAGTTACCGGAATTAAACTCCGAGTTATCCGTATTGCACGTCAGCAATTTGATACTTCGTATGCATGCAAGCACTATGGGTTTATCATAACAAGAATTTATAATATTGGTAGGAGTTTGTTCATCTTGTGAAAAAAAAGTCATATTTTCAAACTAGCCGTAGGTGTGTTGAGTTCCGGTGTTAAGAATTTGGTAAAAGGGTTGCAATCCAGTTATCTGGCATCGAAGTAAACGTTGTAGTCCAGTTTGCTTGAATGGCCAGCGCATCAAAAACAAGGCACTGAATGGATGTGGTGGCGTGGTGCTAGTGTAGTGTGATACGGAACCGATCCGTCCATCGAGCTGCACTGCATGTGTTGGCAGGCAGGGGCTGTTTTTGCATGTGCCATAAATTCGAGATCACACCTGTGGTGGTACACTGGATGTCATAATTTAAAACAAAGGATATGTAGTTGAAATTCATATCGAAAATATAAGGGGCATTTGCCTAGGGGGTGTAAAGTAGAGGACCTTAGGGTCACCTCTCCGACCCTCTTTAGTTCAACCAAATAAATTGTTCCCTAGGCAAGAAAACGCAGGAATTTTTGCATGAATTTGTCAAAACAGATGTACACCAACAATCATTTGAAAAGTTTTTGCATGATTATATTGAAGACTTATTTGCATATTAGTCACTCCCAATTTAGTTCATGAGACATACTAAATGTGGCGTTATGCTAGCTAATTGGTGTTGTGCTAGCTGTGCTTCATCAGCTCTTGAATGAATACGCCGGTACTTTCAGTAGAGAATAGCTTTCAATACTTAACTGGCCACCATTAAGACCATCCGCAGTGGTACGCTGTAAAGCATACTAGATACACTGTTTCGCAGTGTAATTTAGAGTACGTACTGTAAAAACTGAAGAAAAATAGTGTATAATGTTTTAGAATATGCTGGTGCGAATGGTCTAACACTCGTGGGCAATGGCAGGAGGCCTATATCGTGCCCCAGACGCCGGTGGAGCCCGTGGGCCTGGACCAGCTGCCGCGGCCGGTCATCTTCCACGACGGGCGCCTCGTGCGCCGCCCGACGCCGCTGGCCGCGCTGATCGTGGTGCTCTGGTTCCCCGCCGGCTTCGCGCTCGCCTGCCTCCGCATCGCGGCCGGCGCGCTGCTGCCGATGCCGTTCGTGTACTACGTTACGCCTTCTGGGCGTGCGCGTCCACGTCCGCGGGGCGCCGCCGCCGCCGCGCGCCGAGAGGGCGGCGGGCCGGTCGGGGGTGCTCTTCGCCTGCTCGCACCGGACGCTGCTGGACCCTACCTTCCTCTCCGCCGCGCTCGGCCGGCCGGTGGCGGCCGTCACCTACTCGCTATCGCGGCTGTCCGAGCTCCTCTCCCTCATCAGGACGGTGCGGCTCACGCGGGACCGCGCCATGGACGCCGCCATGATCAGGGAGCTTCTGGCCAAGGGCGACCTGGCCATCTGCCCCGAGGGGACCAGGTGCCGGGAGCCCTTCCTGCTGCGCTTCTCGGCGCTCTTCGCGGAGCTCACGGACGAGGTGGTTTCGGTGGCCATGGAGAACCGGATGAGCATGTTCCACGGAACCACGGCGAGGGGGTTGGAAGGGGATGGACCCCTTCTACTTCTTCATGAACCCGAACCCGGCATACGTCGTCACCTTCCACAGCAAGCTCCCGGCGGAGCTGACCTGCGCCGGCGGCAAGACCAGCCACGAGGTGGCCAACTACATCCAGAGACTCCTCGCTGTATGAGCATGATGTAGCATGCATTGGGAGTTGAATGCAAGTTTACACGAGTCTCCAGGGACATTCTCATGCGTGTCAGCAACATAAGAGCAAAGTTACACGTACCGATAGGCGCCATAGGCCATAAAAATACTTAATCTCAGTAGGGAATTGAACACAATCGATACACTACCAAGCACACCCTCGGCCCCAACCTTCCCGTCTTGCTTCACCAGAAAAAGAAGATGGTTTTCCTTCCGATAAGACGAGTTATCACACCAAACGAAGAACGTGAGATTGCTTGATCCGCTGGCATTGGTTATATTGCTTAACTAAATTAGGTAATTGATTAACGCCAAGAAAAAAATAGGTAATCGGATGACTCCTATCTGTATTTGCCGGGTGTGTATAGCTCTTACCATTCCTTCTTTCAGGTTACAAAACGACAACTTTTTAGAAATGGAGTACATGTTATGCTCAGTCCTATATACACCCTGCTGTCAACTCTCAGACGCTGGATTTATAGCTTACTGTGCGCATACTTTGCAACTCTTTCGGCAGAAACCAGGCGCTCCCTTGGTCCCCACCATGTAGTTAGGGTTCTTGGCGCACTCCCCCACCGCCGCCCACTGGGGACAAAGGGCGTTCTCGTCTTCACATTTGTCAGATGAACCCATCTGCATAACAGGGCGCTCAAACGACCTCACATGGATCCATTTAGTCGCGGACCACTTCTGGCCTTTGACGACGGGGCAGCTCCCGTGCAAACTGTCAGAGTCTATTGTTGCATCAGGATGGAGGCTGAAGAACAGCAGAGCGTCACCCTTCTCGGGTTTAACTGCAGAGGGCAGACAACAGTTAAACATCCAATCGAGCAGTTATATTGGCAGGTGTATTATATTTGTAAAGTTAAAAACCAACTGATGAACTTGACTCTGTCCATACGTGTTTGCTGGGTTTCATATTTGTAAAGTTAAAAAGCCTGCCTAACGTGCTTGGGACAAAGGTCATGTTATTGTTGTTGATGAATCTGATTCTAGTGAGATATAACAGTAGATGACAATGGATAATACTACACTGCTAATATAAGAACAAGTTAGGATAACAACTGCGGCGAACGAGCCTTCGGCCCGGTGGCTACAGGAACCGGTTTGCTCCCAGCCGGCGGGGTTCAATTCCCTGCCTCGCACCTTTCTCTTTGGTGCTGGTACCGATCTGGCTTCCGGAGGAAGGGCCCAGCGCCCAGCTTAGAAAAAAGGATAATAACTGGGGTTTCATACCTGCATATCCAGTTCTTGCGCAGTCAGACCATGTTTCATCCTTGTGTTGGGCTAGCTTCCCCTGTAGAATATCTTAGTTGTGGCAACGGATGTCCTTCAAGATCGTAAGACAATAACGGACAAGAAAATGACCTCTGCATTGGGGAAGATGGTTTCTCCACCCTTCTCGACATTAGACAGGTACATGAGCACAGTTGCGATGCGTTGGCCCCCAAGGGCTTGATTTTTCTTGTCAAGGAAGTAGTCATAGTGTGGCTCATACTTCTCACCATTCCGGTAGTTTAATATTTGAATGGGCTCACCATTCTCTGCAGAACCAGAACAATAGCATATTAAACAACACTAATATAGCCAAATGGAAGATAGAAAGTCCAAGTCCAAAATGGTTGAGTGATTAATCTAAGCACTTAAGTTACCTGGTGGAAGAAATGTCCAAGCAGATATCCTCTCATCTATTCTCGTCACTACTTCATCCTACCAAATGAATAGTTTTGTTAATATCCGTAGTCCATGGAGGGGTACAGAGCTTGCTGCCAATCAGCATATAATGGTGTTAAGTTATGAATGTGCTATGCCTATGCAGCTATGGCAGTATGGCACCACAAATGTGGACTGTGCTGACAAGAAACGTAAATAACAAGCTGATCTGAATGCATGGATGTACGGATGTAAATTGGAGAACCTTAGGGTACCCTCTGACCCTCAATTAAATGAACTAACTTTTTGGTATCTATACACTTAGCAAGAAACTAGTTCATTCATTGAACTGAAGAGGGTTATAGGGTAACCTTTAGGGTCACCCATTTGCACCCTAAAGGACGTGAAAGTAAAAATGTTATAGAGAGCTTAATTGAGAATAGAAGGTTGTGTCTGTGCATGCAGGTGTCTCTAAAGTATTTAATCTAGAGCAATGTCTCAGTTTTAAACTGGAAAATCCTGAACGATCACATTAATAGGTTTAAGGTTGGACAGACTCTACAAAGTGAGGTCCATCTGGGGTTTATGCACTAACTAAAAAATTCATTCATCTGGTCACAATTCGCATAGATGAGATACTCACTGGTCATCATTAGTTTGAAACATGATAAAGCATGTGCAGCATTGTTGCATGTTTGTCCATCTGGTGTCAGTGAAATGGAGCAATTTTCAAATAAGAGAGCCCATCACTCATCAGGTGGACGTGAAACTTCAAAGAAGAATTCATGAAGGTATTGCTTATAGCAAAACCAGTGTTATCCTAAACGGTGAACTAAACAGTCGGTGACACACCATTTAGCATTAAAACGGCCTACACGCGTTTAGATGGTGTTTAGACATGCTAAACAGTTTGGTATTGACGTATTGTAGCATACTAGTGGAGGAAAATAGGGGTCAATAGGAGGAAAGAAAAAAGGAAAAATGAAGAAAAGAACAAAGAAAGAGGGAGGGAAGGCATCCAACCCAGCCTAGTAGCTAGTCTACAAGAGCTTCCCTAGGTCATATGACCGTGTGTCTGTGTCCTATGATCCCAACAATCAACGGAGTGCCACCACCACCACTGTGTAGTGCTTCTTCAATCTCTCACCTCCCTTTCTTTCCTCACTTCACACTGCTGCCAACCCACCTCTCATCCCTCTCACTTCCTTGTTCCTCTTTGTACTCCCAACAAATCAATTGTCCTAGTGCTCTCTTAGCTCACTAGCAACCGGCCACGAGCGTCGGATCTGATGAGGACAAAGGAAGTGTCCTTATTGGTAGGATTTCTCCCATCTTTCTCTTGTATCCCTCCTTGTCCGGCATCTAGACCGACACCACAGCTTTTGTACTGCATCGAGGACGTTGCCACTTTAACGGCCGTGCGTGGGTGGAATGGGGCTCATGGACGGCGGCGCCTTGAGAGGCGCACGTGGGCGGTGGCGGCACTCGTGAAGAGGTGAGGGCGATAGGATAAGAGGCGACTGTCAAACCTAATGTTCTCCTATATACTCTCGATCTCTTTCTATCCCGTCCTGTAAACAGTTCGGTAGAAGATCGAAATGAAATTTAAAACCATCCCGAAACCATTTCATTTAGCCCATTTTGGGCGTTTAGGCAGCCTGTTGAGTCATTTAGAGGATTGTTTTGGCCCAAAACAATGTAGTAGCCTCACGTTTACCGTTTAAACAGGTATTTAATACTGTCTAGGATAACACTGAGCAAAACCAAACCTAAAAGAGGAGCTTGATTCTTGGTCGAGTAGCACGTAAATTTGTAATCAATTAGGGTCTTCTTTGGACCTACACCTACGGCCTTGTAACATGTACATAACCTTTCTCTCGGTTCATTCAAAAAAAAAAAAGGAACGTGCAACATACATGCAAGGAGTGGTGTTTTTAAAAAAAGTGCGGGTGCCTGGAAACCGAGGCGACTGGGCGACCGGCCATGGTGCCCAGCAGGTTAGCGACTCAGGCCTGTGAGGCAGTTGCGGGCTGCCTGGAGGCAGCAGTGGCATGTGAGGTGGTGGGCGGTGGCGGCTTGGTCAATATGAGAAGGCAGCGACGTCCTAGGCATCGTCAGGCGAGTCGACCAGCCATGGCATTCAGGTCGGAGTACCTGAACGCCTAGGCGTCGCCTAGTAGACACCATTTAGGCTACAAAGAGTGTCTTCGGAATTGCATTCGAGCATTTCATCTGAAAACCACCATTACTAATTAAGGAACCATGAAAGCAAAGCGATACCTGTCAACTTTTAATTTTTTTTATAAAGATATATGGTTTTTGGCAGGGCCGGTCCTGGGGCAATGCCCAAGGGGCGACCGCTCCGGGCCCCCGAAAATTAGGAGCCCCAAAATGATTGTACATATAATATATAAATACTCTAAAATTAGACTATTAATTATTCTAGAATTAAGTCCAAATAGGTATAGATAGGAAAACAAATCAAGCAAGTTTGAACATCAAATCGAAACTCACATCTAATCAGGTCGTTCTCTTACAGTTCACAATTCGCATTACTTCATCTAGCAACTCCACACATAGGTCTCTTCACACGGTCTAGTTGCTCCTACCATGAAACTTGTTATTTGTTCTCTAGTAGGTTTGCAGCCTCCACACGGTCTAACTCAAGCGGAAAATCAAAACAACATCAAGTATAGATGACACTACGACAATCTCCAATCACGAAGGTTGCTTAGCTCCGCTACTCAAGGTGACAATCGAAGTATAAAATGCTCTTATGCATACTCCGGTGCTCCAAATCCCCTTACTCCTATACTAATAGCTCTCCTACCTCATTGCATGATAGATGGATTAAATGTTTTGATTAATTTATTTATTTTAGCAACATTATATTGACTAGAAAGTAAGTGTCAGACAATGAAAAGAGGAGAAAAAACAAGAGGATAAATTATTAAAATAACAAAAAAGATCATGGCTAAATGATTAGGTCACTTTATACATTATAAAAAAATTATTAGACGAGGTTAACATTGATAGCATCATTGATAACTTCAAACAAAAAATGTATAAGGAACTTTTAAATTAATATGTGCAAATAAATCTATATAAATGTTTTAGTTAAATATATTATTTTTACTAGTAATATATATAGATAATTAAATTTTATTTTTTATATAGGGCCCGACTTTTAGACTCGCCCCGAGCCCTCGAAATTCCAGGACCGGCCCTGGTTTTTGGTACCCAATAACAATCTACGTAATGTCACATTAGGTATCAAGACCACCATGGAAGAATACACAAACATAACCTTGACACCCAACAAGCAATCAATAGGAAAATCCTTTCCATCTCTAAACAAAGTCAATGCCCAAAGTGACCACCAACAACGAGTGAAATCAGTCGTGTGATGCAGCTCACCTGCTTCTTCTGCAGAAACATGCCAGAGCTGGTGCGCACCTCGCTCTGGATACTATTCCCGGACTCGTTGTCCGCCACCATCGACTTCTCCAGCTTATCCTTGGCCTTCAAAAACCAAACACCAAATCAATCAGTGCATCAACTCAAACCATAATAAGACAATCTACCGATTGCAAATCATATCAAACGCTCTCTGACTCACCAGCTCGATCAGGTGATCGCACTCAGCGTCAGACAGGAACCCCTTGTGCAGGAACGCCCTAACGACCAACGGAGCCAAACACCGTCAGAACAACGCGGATATTAGGGATTGAGGAAAGAGACAGGGAGGGGAAAGAGAGACAGATCAGATTGTCACCTGGGGCGCCACGAGAGCTGGACCACGCGGGAGGGGTCGAAGGCGCCAGCGCTGGCCGCAGCGGCTGGGACCCCATCGGCTACGAGGAGGAACGCTAGGGTGGCAGCGAGGAGGAGATGGAGGTAGCGGAGAGCCATGGCGTGGCGCGGCGCGGCGCGGCGCGAGATCGACCTATGGGAGGCGGAGGCGGACCGGAGCAATGAGGATTTTCTTTTTTAACAGAGGACCAGGGGTTTGAGGGGAGCGCTTGCTGGCGAAGAACAGCTGTCGCGTCGCAGGAGTCCCACTGGTCAGTGGCTCCGGGATACAATGTGGGGCCGAAGCGTCGCTGAGAGAAGAGAACAGGGGGGACGAACCTTATGTTTCCTTCTGGAACATTCCAAGCCCGCGCTTCTGGCGTGTTGCTCGCTGGAAAGCGGGGAAGCAAAGGCCAAACATACTCCAGCTGAAAGTTTCAGAATAACGCCCTATCATTTCAGTTTCAGTTTTTTTTTTACTAATAGCTGAAAGTTTCAGGCTTATTCGTCGCAGAATAAAAGAATGTTCCAGGCTTATAAAATTTCCAATTTTTATTTAACCAGATCACGCTTGTAGACATAATAATTTGAAATTCAGGAATAGTTCTCATCAAAGATGGTCTTTTAACATGATCGAGTTGTACTCCCTCCATCTTCAAATAAATAATGTTTTTTTAACTAATTCTAGTTAAAAAAACATCATTTATTTGAGAATTGAGTATATTGGACTCTAGCCCCGTGTAAAATCTGTGCAGAAATTTCAGAAAAATCATATCATAAAAAATGACCAAAAGTATATTGGAATGATTCTCCATGTGGATTGAGATTATACAGTTCACTCTCATCTCAAATCTGCAATGCATTGATGTACGCGGAACAAAATCGCCTGCAGCTGACAAGTAGAGTCAAGAGGCGTGGAGCCTACCTGTCAAGTGAAGTGCAGTTATTGCAAAGGATGAGTCCGATGTACGCTAGTCGTAGCCTAGGCGACATGACATATGGTCCTAGTTACTTGCCAACAAGACAAGTCGCCATATGACACCTTGCTTGAAACTCACCATTCGTAAATATACTACCTTTGTCTCAATCAAACTCTATTTTTGGAATTGGTCAAAATCAAACTAGCTAGAATTGATCAAAGTCAAACTAGCTGAACTTTGATCAAGTTTATATAAAAAAATTTAACTTGTACCACATAAAATAAGTATGATATGAAAATATAATTCATAGCGAATCTAATGGTACTAACATAGTGTTATGAAAATCAATACATTTTTCTATAAACTTGATCAAAAGTATATTTGCTTGACTTTGATCGAATCTAAAAATAGAGATAAAATGGAACGGAGAGAGTAATTAATAACTATGAACGAAGCAGGCGCAAACTTTAATCAAATGGAAATGGATTAACTTTGTACTTTTGTAGAAGTCTGCTCAGTAGACATATAACTAAAAATATATGTATTGTACTTCATAGCATATAGTGCAAGTCATAATTAACAAGAAGTGGCATATGGGGAATTTGAAACAGTTGAAAACATAAACAAAGGGGCCGTAGGATGGAAGGAACATACTTTGGAATCATAACATACACAGTGAGATTCAACATAAATGGTAAATCCATGAAATTCAATTTCAGGATAACTAGTATCCAGATGTTCACAAGTATTACGCCCTTCTTAATCTATAGGCCTATTTGTTTCCCTCCAGATTGTGTAGAAGCTTTCCACTATGAAGAATCTGCCAGTACCATTGTACAGCTACATTCTAAATTGATAGATGTACACCAATGAAGTAGTCAACATGATTCATACTAACTCCCGAAGAATGACATCCATGCTGATCACTGTTGGCATATTCTAATTAAAGGGCAATCCACCTATTAGTGAAGCTATAAATGCAGGCACATCAGAGCCGGGGGTGCTCATGAAAGCACGGATAAGTTCGTACCAAAATCTAAATGAGGTAAGCAAACATTGAATCTGATCATGTTCACATAAGAGGAAGTTTAGTTACATACATGTCTCATGCGTTTTGTTAAAGAAGTCACTGGAATTTCTGGAAAGGAGATAAGTATTCCCTCCAGACAGTTATATTTGACGATCAGAGAGCCAACTGAACTACATGCAGTTCAATTAGGCTGCCTGAAAGACAAATATATGAAAGTGGCTTCAGGAAGTAGCTAAATTTAAGTTGATAGACGTCATGAGTGGTCAACTACCAATGCAATGCCAATGCATTCTATCATGGTACTGCAAATACTAACTGAATGACACAGCAAAAATGCAGCTCTAGAAACTAAATGCCACATTTAAAACAAAGACACAATACACTACCAAATCATCACTTATGCATTCAATGGTTTGCTATGAAATTAAAGTACAACGTGAGAAGACATAGAAATTGAATCAGCCAAAATGCATAGCCATGAGCCCATGACAATTCATCAAAACATGATCACAATGAGCAGTTTACAGTGATGATTTGGGGAGAAGTCGAACATCACGTGGTTCATGTGTTTCTCAAACATAAGAGCTTGTGAATAATTGAGAAGCATATGGATCACGAGAATACATATCATCCAGCCATAGAAAAAACAGAGCTTCCATTCATCACACTGTACCAGGCAGCACAACAATTGCTTATTAGTTATTACAACATCACATGTGCCTCCCTACCAAGGAACAAAGTGCAGCAGGAGAGCATCAAAAGACTCGAGGTTTGTCACAAGATTCCACATGGTAAAATTCCAGTACAACAACTTGACAAATAGTGCATTTGGTTTGAACGTTTGCAGAGATAAAATCACCAAATATCCTCACAAAATTTTATTTTCTTCTATGCTACAGATAATCAGATACAAAGAACCCTGATACCCTGATGCGAAGCACCAAGAATCATTTCCTATCGCTTATTCAAGTTACAACAAGAACCAAGAAAAATAAAATAGCAGTTCGAACCTGAATTCCTCCCTCCCCCCCCCCCCCCCCCCCCCCCGCCCTTCTAATTTGGTCCTTGCACGCAGGGTACAAACATTTCTAGAACGGGAATGCTAATTTGTAGCCATCTGAAATTAACATCTTTCTACCTACGCCCTGAGTCACCGAATCTATTTTTGAATTTATGCGTTTTTTTAGTTGTTTTTATGAGATCATGTATTGAATGTAGAAAAAAAATGTTGATGTATGGACTATAAAAAGAATTGTTGATGTATTGACCATAGAAAAAAATGGTGCATTGACTACAGAAAAAAAATGTAAATTATATCCGTTTGATCTAGATCCGACGACTCAATGTGTAGGTTGAAAAGATATAATAATTTCAGATGCCCAAGAATTAGTGATTCCCTTTCTATAATTATGGCATGATCTACTGCCAAAACTACAAAGACAATCTAGCAGCATTATTGAACTCAAAGGCAAAAAGAGAGACACCACCTTCACCCGGACTCAGTCAAGAAAGCCGGTCTGCTGCAGCACGGCGTCACGCACGCGCCTGAGATCACGGCCCTTCAGGGTGCGGCCGGCTCCCTCCAGCATGGAGGATGGCTTCCCTGGTACGCCATAGCTGCTGCCCGCGGACGCGCGCGCAACCATCTCATGTGGAGGCAGCATGGCTACGTCCGCCGGGAAAAGCTCCCCGTCATCATCATTGCCGCATGTACCCCCGGCGAGTTCGCCCCACCCGCGCCCCCGCCTCCGAGGCGGAGGGACGGGGACCTGGACTGGGGCCGAATGGTGGAACGGTGCCGCGGGCGACAGCTCGAGATCCCTAGGCTTCGGTGCCGTCGGGATGGCGCGTGCGGCAGACTGAGGCGACCGTGAAGGCGTCGCAGAGGATGCCGCGGCGGCG
This sequence comes from Tuctoria greenei, assembly GCA_036927565.1. Lineage (NCBI taxonomy): Eukaryota > Viridiplantae > Streptophyta > Magnoliopsida > Poales > Poaceae > Tuctoria > Tuctoria greenei. The sequence continues at coordinate 127,453,988 of JAYESD010000007.1, read as the reverse complement.
GCTGCAGCGATGGTCGCCTTACGGCGGAGAAGCGTCCCGGCGGTACCGGCCGCGGCCGTGGAAGCGGCTACGGAAACCGCTCCACCGCGACCAGGTAGCTTCCTGTTGCCCTCGTGAAGCGCGGCGAGAAGGCCGAGGTGGCCGCGCTGGACGCGGACCGGGTCCTTGGAGGAGTCGGGCGGCGGGTCCGAGGTGGAGGACGGGGCGGAGAAGAGGAGATCGCCCTCGAGGAGTTCGTCGACGGCCGAGGGGGAGGAAGCCGGGAGGGAGGGAGACGGGGAAGGGGATGAGAAGAGGCCGAGGAAGCGGTCGGCTGGCGGCGAGCGGCGGGGCCTGCCGGCATCCATTGGGGAACACGTCGAGTGCCGGCCGAGGTCAGGAAGTGGGGGCAGTGGATTTACACTTCACTCTCTGCGACCATGAAGGCCTTCGGGACACTTATTGCCGGCCCATCGAGAGACCTAACCGTGGGCCCGCTTAGCTATATTGTAAGCACGACTGTGGGCCCGTTTAACAATATTGTAAGGGCGTTTTAAAAAAAAATGTCATGACGTGCCTGGTGACCCTTGTGCTCTATCTCAGAGCAGATAAGAGTGGTGAGGATGGTGGTCGAGCAGGAAGCGTATCCTCTGCAGTAATTGTGTGCAGTTACTGTAACTGATATATGGACTTTAGAGTCGTTGAGCTCACGTGTCATTTCACAGCAATTACTGCAGAGGATTTCAACTGGATTGAGGATGGCTAGTCGGGAATAGACGGTGTTGCGCGGAGCGCAGTGACAAGAGCGACGGAGAAGAGTAGAGGTTTTAGATTGTCATAGTACGGAGTTCTTTTCGATGGGCATAATAGAGGTTCGAGGGTAAGTTACTAACCGAACAATGGAGGGCGACGATACGGGGAGGCGATAATAATGGTAGGTGTCGATGACACGGCACCACCAGCGGCTTAGAGTGGAGGATGACGATAGGTGGAGTGGTGTGCCGAATCACGATGGTATGGCGATGTGGAAGTTGTAAAGAAATGACATGAGAAAGAGAATGTGTGGTAAGGAGTTCTACTTACGTTTGAAAGAAGATATGAGAGTGAATTTAACACATGAAGGGTTTGTGTCAGTACCCTGCGTACCGGATACTATTTGGAACTGCAAAGAGTGCAAAAGAACTCCACCTATCTGAGTTGAAGACCCCTGAAGGCCCCACGTATCACTCGAAATCGGACATGTCTCTCTCGTATGGTTAGTTCCAATGTCGCTACGTGTATCATAAAACCGGAGCTACATTCCACACATGAGAAAACTCCGGACTAGATACATGTGTGGCACCCCCGGACCTAACCCCCGATAGAGGGAAGCTCCGTTACCGACACGTGTACGACAACACCGGACCTATTCATCCAAGATAGTAAGCTCCGGAGCTGCCACGCGTCCAACCGTCGGACCTTCAACTTTAACAGGCAGATTGGTGGACCGCCAACGGCTCGGACCTTCAAGGGACATTAAAGACTTCAAGACCTGATTATGTGTCATTAATGTTATCTTAATGACACACGATCGGAGGACTCTTAATACCAGTAATGCCACTATTAAGGGGCCTTACCACGCTATTAAAAGGAACTAAGCATATTTAATTGTGTATTAGGCATCAGTAACCGCCAAGGCCACATGTCGGGTTAGGCTAATGATGTAACAGCCAGCTCTTATACTATAAAAGGACTGGCCGAGCGATATACAGGGGGACTTTTTTTGGCCTCTCCCTGACACTAGCGCTCATACGCTCAGTACAACAACAACACACACCCGTGGAGTAGGGTATTACGCTCAGGCGGCCCGAACCACGTAAATCATCGTGTCAAATCGTCATCTTGCTCTGAATCTCCGCGCGTCCCAACTGAACTAAGAAACTCCGCGGTCTACAGATAGTAGTGCCGGGAGATTTGCCGGAACTAGACTCCGGCAGTTGGCGCGCCAGGTAGGGGCGCCTGAGATTCCAAGATGGTGAATTCTGCTGCTGGATCACCCAACGGTAACCATGATGTGCAACCTGCTGGAGGCAATCCCTCCAACTTGCAGCAGCCAGCGGGTGCTATAGCTCCAGCAGGAATCATGCTACCGCCGCCACCGTCCGTTCCGGCGAATCAAGCTGGACGTCGAGAAGGGGCGTCCGCATCGATCACTGCATCGGCGAACAACAACCCCGAACACGCACTTAATGTTGTGCGTGCTCTTCTCCAACGTTCACCACCTCCAGGAGCACCCCAGGGTGCAATGGAGCAGTGGAGAGTTGATGTGGATCATCTGGTTGCAGCAGCAGCCGATGGCATCAGCAATCAAGGTCCTCCCCCTCGGGGCGGGCCCCATCTGTGAGACCTATATGTGCTGAACACATTGGCTTGTATTGAATACATTGGTTTTGACAATAAAAGTTTTGAATGCTGCCATAACATCTTTTTAGCAAGGTCCAACTCTAGCTCCAAACTTCTGCAAGGTCCGATGTAAGGTCCGACTTGCTTTGTCTAGGTGTGACATGTTTTTGGGTAGCTCCGGTGAGATTTGTCTTTAGCTCCGGCATGTCTTTGATAGCTCCGGCATGTCTTTGTTAAGCTTCGATATGTTTTGCTAGGTTAGAGTTATGTTTATTAGCTCCGACATGTTTTTCTAGCTCCGACTTTTGGGATGACTAGTTCCGACTAGTTTTGGTTAGCTCCGGCGCTAGGTCCGACTAGCTTTGGTAAGCTCTGGCGCTAGATTGTACTAGCTTTGGTAAGCTTCGGCTCAAGCTCCGGTTAGCTTTGGCAAGGTTTGGAGCTTGATCGTAATGTTCCAAATTTTCATGTGAAATATTTCGAACTTGCTTTATATTCTTAGAAAGATTACTTAGTATTCATTTGCTAAGTTTTTGGTATATTTCGGTTGATATGGATGATATCATTTTGATATGCTTTGAAACATGCTTATGTGAGGTGCTCATGTAAGGTGTTGTGTTCGAAACTGACTTGAGTCAAGTCGCAGACTTGGCCTCGTACGGATTTGTTGTTTATTCATATGCAGGTGTTGCTTGAGTTTAAGACATGGCTGGTGACAGGATCCATTGAACTAGTCTTAGGGAGAAGATGAGGTTCAACAACCAAGTTCGGAGGAATTGTGGTTGAGTTGATCGGGAGGTTGCGCAACATGTTTGAATTAAGAACAATGCATATGAAGGTATCGTGGACGTCATTGGAAGATGTTTGCATGTGTGCAAGGAGTGTATGGACGTGGATACATGGTTCTGAGGCGTGATGAAGAGATGTGGATGTAAAGAATTGGTCAGAAAGGTCCAACCGACTAGGTTATGGACTCAGGTTGCGGCTAAGTCAGATTTGACTCAAATATGGAAAGATTTGAGTTGGTTATGATAGGATTTGTGTGGGTCACAAATTTGAGTTGTTTTAGGAATGTGGGATACGTCCCTAAGGTGTTTGGAAGTCTTAAGATTGCTTCTATCTGCGTATAGAAGAGTCCTAAGCAGTTATGGAAAGTTTCGATTCATGATTTGAGTAGGATTAGAGTCCTAGTTGAGATTGGGTTGGCCTAAGGGCTGGTTATATAAGCAAGTGAGGCCAGAGCTCGTGGTGCATGACTTTGGGGCTGTTCCTCTTGTGTTCTATTGAATAAAATTCATAGTTTTAAGGAACTTTTGTGCCTTGTTCGTTCGACTTGTTCCAGACAAGTTTTACTCGTCGAGTTTCTGGACAACACTACCTTTTGTTGGTGGTTTTATCATAACTCGAGTTTTACAGATCCAATTGACGTGAATTATTTTTGGGTTGTCTTCACAACTTGATTATCTATCATCTGTCAAAATTTCACGGTCATTGGATTTGTGGTTTTTGATCTGCACGAGTTTCTTTGCAGCGTTCCAAAATTGTTTTTCTCGGGTAGGACAGATTGACCTTTGTTCGATCTTTCGATCATAACTTGAGTTTCTCTCGACGGAATTGAGTGATTCTTATTGTGTTTTCTTTGTGACTTGATTCTCTCTGATATATATCACTTTTTGTCTCGGTGAAACACGTTTAGATTAGTTTCACACGATTTCTTTAACAGATCATTTTTCTGCCAAAGAGGTTGGGATTCAATTGTTTCCGCTGCGTAAGATTTTTTAAATCTACCATTCACCCCCCTATGGTAGCTTTTCACGTGCTCTTCGATCCTACAATTGGTATAAGAGCCACGGTGCACCAATAATTTTGATTTTCACGTGTTTTTTTGACTAATCATCATGGAGAAATACTCCGCCAAACCTTGTGTGTTTGCTGGTATTGATTTTCAGGTTTGAAAGGCAAGCATGGAGTCTTTCATCTAGGCGCAAGGTTTCACAATATGGGAGAAGGTGTACAAGCCTTACGAAGTACCACCTAACGATCAAGTTACGGCTACAAACCTACGGGACGTCGACAACAACAACAAAGCTCAAAACTTGATCATCCAAGGACTCACTCAGAGCGACTTCGACCGTGTTGTACATCTCCGATCGGCATACAATGTATGGAGAGCACTTTGTGACTATCACGAAGGATCCAACACGATCAAGGAGGTAAGGCAAGACATGTTCAAGAAAGAATACATGCGCTTCGAGATGCAACCCGGTGAGTCCATCGATGATCTCTTTGCTCGCTTTAACAAAATTCTCAGTAACTTGCGTAGTGTCAACGTTAATTTTTCTGATGCTGAAAATCCTAGGAAACTTCTTAGTGCATTAGACATGTCAACATAGCAGATTAAAGTTGCATCTATTCGTGAATCTATTGTCATGAGTACACTTACTTTAGATGTGCTTTACTCTAAACTCAAAACTCATGAAATTTATATCTTATCACGTAAGAACCCAAATACGTCTATTGCATTTGTCTCACAACGTGATATGCCTAGCTCCGGCCAATAATCATCTTGCAATACTCTTGCTTTGTTGTCCTCACTAACCCTAGAGCAGATCGAGGAATTTCTAGAGGAGGAGCTAGCACTTCTCTCTACTAGGTTATCAAAAGCATTGCAAAATGTGAGAACTAGAAGGAGAGAAAGATCCAGACCTCAACGATGCTTCGAATGTGGTAAGACAGGACACTTTCGTACAGAATGCCCTAAGCTTTCATGTTCTACTTCCCGAGAAGAAAAAAATCAAGGACGAAGCACATATGATAATAATAAAGAAGAAGAAGAAGGGCTTTACAGGTCGCCAACTGGTGAACAGTTTTATCTCCGCACTCCAGGAACTTGGCTCAAGCGACGTGGACATTGGAAGTGACGAAGATGAAGATAATTTGGCCAACCTATGCTTCATGGCGGGCAAAACAAGATCAAGATCAAATCAGGAGGATGTAGAACACAACAGTGACGACGATGAGGTATGCTCTACCTGTAATGAAATGTGTGATGCAATTTCTCGTGCAACTATTATTGTTAAGAAAAAGGACAAAAAGCTTAGGAATAATGCTGCTAAAATTGAATCACTAGAATCTGAAATCAACCATTTGAAAATCTTGATTCCTAGTGATGATTCTTGTCCCTCGTGTGATTTAATCTATGAAAAATTGTCCACATTAAGAACTGCACATTCCTCTACTCTAGATAGACTTGAACTTGAATTTAAAATAACAAAAAGCATGCTGCACTGGACATTGGAAACTTAAAAGATGCTTCTTGTTCTACAATTGATTTGCATTGTTCTATTTGTGATGATCTTGAAAAGAAACTAAAAGATGCTATGAATGAAATTTCAATATTGAATAATGCTTTACGTTCTCATGAAGTTAAATATTGTTCCAATTGCAAATTAACAGGAAAAACTTCATGTGAAAATTGTATTGATCTGTCCAATAAACTTGATGACATGCATAGGAGATCAGTTTTGTAATGGGAATAAGAACCTAAACTTACTGCTGAATTCTTCCAAGTCTTGCAATGATAAAAATGGTTTAGGTTTTGATTCTCATGCTCATTCTAAGGCACATCCACCTAAAATTGTAAAGTCATTAGGAAGTGGTTTGATTCAAACAGTTCCTAAACAAAAAGAAGTGGTTTTCAAATCTGCAGGAGTGTTGTCTCATTCGGTTTCAAATAAAAATATTGCTTGCTCATCTAGACATGAACACGAAGTTAAATTTCATTGTACATACTATGGTAGAGATGGTCATGTAATAGATTTTTGTTATAGACTAGCTAAACAACAGAAAAGTGAAATAATGATTGCTAGATCTCATTACTTTCATGCAAAATTTGCTGCACATATTAAACCGAATGCCAGGAACATGCAACCTGCTGTTATGAGTCAAAAACATTCAAAGCTTACCTTTGGACCTTCTGTTTTTGCCTCCGAAGCTACTGATTTTTGTGTTACACAAGTAACACCTTATAGGTCAGTAGTTAAGAATAAAAAACCTCAAACTTTGACTCATAAACCCGCTGTTTTATCTCAGCTTTCGCGTGTTTTTCCTGTTGCACGTCGTGTGACTCAGCACTAGATACCTAAATGCCTTTTGAGTAACCCCAGTATTGAGTCATCGACGTATTGTCCTTCTATGTAGGTTACATGCTTGAGGAAGGAGAACATTTGGATTGTGGATTCTGGTTGCTCACGCCACATGACCGGTAACAAAGAATGGTTCTCCTCCCTCTCTTTTGTGTCACGTGTAGAGAATGTTACTTTTGCCAATAATTCTTCAACTCCTATAATTGCTAAGGGTTCAGTTAGAGTAAATGATCACTACACTTTGAAGGATGTGGCACTTGTCAAAAATTTGAAATACAACTTGCTTTCTGTTTCACAATTGCTAGATGAAAATCTGGAAATTATTTTCAATAAAAACCACTGCAAAGTTGTAGGTTCAAATAGTGAGCTTATTTTTAACATGTCTCGGTTTTGAAGAGTTTTTAAAGCTGATTTTGATATGTCTTCCTCTAAGCATAGATGTCTAGTTGCTAATGATTCAATTGACTTATATTTTTTGGCATTGTAGACTTGGTCACGTAGGCTTTGATCACCTAACGCGTTTTAGTGCTCTTGATCACATACGTGGGCTGCCTAAGCTTAAAGGGGACAAAGAAATTGGGTGCTCTTCTTGTAGACATGCTAAGATGGTTGCAGGTTCACATACTCCTCTCACAATGATCATGACAACTGAACTGGGTCAACTTTTGCACCTTGACACCGTAGGACCTTCACGTGTTCAATCCTTCGGAGGTAAATGGTATGTTCTTGTTATTGTTGATGATTATTCTAGATACTCTTGGGTTTACTTTATGGCATCTAAGAATGAAGCTTTTAGTCACTTTAGAACTTTATTTCTTAGATTATCAATTGATCACCTAAGATCTTTAAAAGCAATTAGAAGTGATAACAGAACTGAATTTAAAAATCAATCTTTTGATCACTTTTGTGTTGAAAATGGAATAGATCATCAATTTTCTTCACCATATGTACCTCAAAAAAATGATGTTGTAGAAAGAAAGAACAGAACCTTAGTTGAGATGGCTAGGACTATGCTTGATGAATATCAATCTCCTAGGAAATTTTGGGCTGATGCGATTGCAACCGCTTGTTATGTCTCAAATCGTGTTTTCTTGCGCGCTAAGCTAGGTAAAACACCATATGAGCTCCAGTTTGGACATAGGCATAGTGTTACGCACTTTCGGGTCTTTGGTTGCAAATGCTTTGTTAACAAACATGGTAATCTTGATTAATTTGAATCTAGATCCATTGATGGCATGCTTCTTGGTTACCCATCTCACACTAGAGGATACCGTGTGCTTTTACTTGGAACTAACAAAATCGTGGAGACTTGTAAAGTTTTTTTTGAGGAAGCTAGCCCAGGTACTAGCTCCGGTGCTGCAGGACCAGATCCATATCCTCAGGGGGAGGGTATTTTTGAAGAAGAAGAAGAGCTGGTGATACTTTCTGATAGTTTCGAAGCTGACACGTGTCCAGCTCCGAACATTGAACAAGCTCCGACTATCACCTATGCTAGTCCTGATCGTCCACAAGCCACAAGCTCATCAATCTGCGATGAACTTAACGAAGAAGCTTGTGATACATTTTTTCCCTCGTGGATTAACAAAGATCATCCCCCACAACAGATAATTGGAAGCTTGCACGAACGAGTCACACAGTCCAAGTTTTGCGATCCAAACTCTCATGCTCAATCTGCTTTTGTTGCTTCTTTTGAATCCAAAGATATATCACACGCACTCACTAATGAATCTTGAATTATTGCCATGCAAGAAGAGTTAGAAAATTTTGAAAGAAATAATGTTTGGAAACTTGTACCTCCTCCTCAAGGTCACACTTTAATTAGAACTAAATGGGTGTTTAAAAATAAACAAAGTGAGGATGGGGTTGTGGTTAGGAATAAGGCTAGGTTGGTTGCTCAAGGTTTCACTCAAGTTGAAGGTCTAGATTTTGATGAAACTTTTGCTCCTGTTGCTAGATTAGAAGCCATAAGAATTTTGTTAGCTTTTGCTGCATCTAAAGGTTTTAAGCTATATCAAATGGATGTTAAAAGTGCTTTTCTTAATGGCTACATAGATGAGGAGGTTTATGTCAAACAACCACCGGATTTTGAAAATTTAGATTTTCCTAATCATGTTTTCAAACTGTACAAAGCCTTGTATGGTCTCAAACAAGCCCCTAGAGCATGGTATGATAGGTTAAAAACATTCTTACTTGAAAAGGGGTTTACCATGGGCAAGGTTGATAAAACTCTTTTTGTGCTTAAGCATGGCAATGACTCATTATTCGTTCAAGTGTATGTGGATGATATTATCTTTGGTTGTGCTTCTCATGATCTTGTGTCCAAGTTTTCAGCTATGATGAGTTCAGAATTTGAGATGAGTATGATGGCAGAACTCACGTACTTTTTGGGGTTGAAAATCAAGCAAACCAAGGAGGGTACCTTTGTGCATCAAATGAAGTATACAAAAGACCTCCTAAGGCGCTTCAACATGGACAAAAGAAAGCCTCTTCGGACACCAATGGGAACACCAACAACACTTGAACTTGATGAATATGGTGAACCCGTGGATCAAAAAGAATATAGAAGCATGATCAGATCACTTTTGTACCTCACGGCATCAAGACCGGACATACAATTAAGCGTATGTCTTTGTGCACGGTTTCAAGCTTCCTCACGTGTTTCACATCGTCAAGCTGTCAAAAGGATTCTCAGGTACTTACATGGAACTCAAGAATTTGGTATTTTTCTTCCTTCTTTCTCAACCGTTACATTGAAAGCTTTTTCCGATGCTGATTTTGGAGGTTGTAGGATTGATAGGAAAAGTACTTCCGGTGCTTGTCATTTTCTTAGTAATTCACTTGTTGCTTGGTCCTCTAGAAAACAAAACTCAGTTGCACAATCCACAGTTGAATCTGAATATGTAGCCGCTGCTAGTGCTTGCTCACAAATTTTTTGGATTGTTCAAACACTTAAGGATTATGGGGTTGATCTACATAGTGTTCCACTGTTTTGTGATAACACTAGTGCCATTTGCATTGCTAAAAACCATGTGCAACATTCTAGAACTAAGCACATTGATATTAGGTATCACTTTCTCCGTGATAATGTTGAAAAAGGAAACATTGTGCTTCATCATATAGATACCGAACAACAATTGGCTGACATTTTACAAAACCTTTGGATTTCACTCGTTTTTGTTTCATTCGTAGTGAAATAGGGTTATGCATCCTCATGGATTACATTGAGGGGGGGTTTTCAAACTTGAGAAGTCTATGTGTGAATCTGAAATTAAAATAATATGAGCATAGTATTTCATACATATATGACTTTGTGATTCCTTTTACATGCTGAAAGTTCTTACTACATTACTCATGTTATACATTGTGTAGCTTTTGCCATGTCTAGTAATTGGAATAATTACTTACACTAAATCTGGTCATGGTTGAACTTTCTTACTATTTTGAACTTGTTGCATGCTCACAAGTGTTTTTAATCATAAAGAATTAATCAAGTAATCAACTCACATGTTGAGTTTTTGTGAACAAATATAAGTTGAGAAAAGATCAAGAGAATATGCATGCACCGCACTTCTTCTTTTGAGATGGCTTATCATTGCACTTAGATATGAACTTGGAAGAAGTTGTGTATGACTAAAACCATGTCCTTAAGCTTCTGATTTTCAAATGACATAGGTTTGGTTTGTTTGGTTAGAATAAGACAGATGCGCATATAATCTCTTGCAAATATCATATGATCAAAATTTGCGCTTTGAAAAATAATAAAATGCAGCAACAGGTGTCATGTTTTCAGATATTGAAATAGTTAAGTTTGTGAGATCATGACTTGCTTAAATTGAAAATTACATTTGATCTCTAGCATGGCTTACACTACTTTATGTATCTCATTGTTGTGATAGTGTAAGTTACTTGATAGTATGACTTGGATGAGCTTTGTTTTATATGTATATGTTATAATATGCTCATAACAATTAAAAATTTTCTTTTGAACCTTGTTGAATACATTGTCAAAGGGGTAGAGATAATATGGTGAATTATGCAAGGGGGAGAAATATGTATAGGGGGGGAAATTTATTTCTATCTCATTTGATTTTTAAGGGGGAAAATTGTTCTCAAAACTTTTCATGCCAATGTTCGGATTTTAAATGGTGTTGGCGTGTTGCCAATGCATTCATCAAGGGGGAGATTGTGAGACATATGTGTGCTGAATACATTGGCTTGTATTGAATATATTAGTTTTGACAATAAAAGTTTTGAATGCTGCCATAACATCTTTTAGCAAGGTCCGACTCTAGCTCCGAACTTCTGCAAGGTCTGACTTGCTTTGTCTAGGTCCGACATGTTTTTGGGTAGCTCCGGTGAGATTTGTCTTTAGCTCCGGCATGTCTTTAATAGCTCTGACATGTCTTTGTTAAGCTGCGATATGTTTTGCTAGGTACGAGTTATGTTGATTAGCTCCGACATGTTTTCCTAGCTCTGACTTTTGGGATGACTAGTTCCGACTAGTTTTGGTTAGCTCCAGCACTAGGTCTGACTAGCTTTGGTAAGCTCCGGCGCTAGGTTATACTAGCTTTGGTAAGCCCCGACTCAAGCTCCGGTTAGCTTTGGCAAGGTTCGGAGCTTGATCGTAATGTTCTAAATTTTCATGTGAAATGTTTCTAACTTGCTTTATATTCTTAGAAAAAATCCTTAGTATTCATTTGCTATGTTTTTGGTGCATTTTGGTTGATATGGCTGATATCGTTTTGATATGCTTTGCAACATGCTTATGTGAGGTGCTCACGTAAGGTGTTGTGTGCGGAACTGACTTGAGTCAAGTCGCGGACTTAGGCTCGTACGGATTGGTTGTTTATTCATGTGCAGGTGTTGCTTGAGTTCAAGACATGGCTGGTGATGGGATCCATTGAACTAGTCTTAGGGAGAAGATGAGGTTCAACAACCAAGTTCGAGAGGAATTGTGGTTAAGTTGATCGAGAGGTTGTGCAACATGTTTGAATCAAGTACAATGCATATGATGGTATCATGGACGTCATTGGAAGATGTTTGCACGTGTGCAAGGAATGCATGGACGTGGCTACATGGTTTCGAGGCGTGATGAAGAGATGTGGACCATGAACACCATCTTTGGTGGTTCGTGGGATATCACTTCCAACCGTGTCCTCAAGACAATGCAGCGGGACATGGCCTCTGTTGCTCCCACCACCAGGGCGGAGCCTCATCGGAAGTGGATGGATACTGCCATCACCTTCGATGCTTCGGACTGCCCTCGGAACATGATCGGAGCTGGCCAACTCCCGCTGATGGTATCTCCAACCATCAATAACATCTAGCTTCACCACGTAATGGTGGATGGAGGTTCGGGGCTGAACCTCATAAGCTTTGAAGCCTTCGTCAAGCTTCAGCTCCGACCTTCGGATCTTCGCCCCTCTCGACCTTTCTCCGGAGTAGGTCCAGCAACCATAACTCCACTCGGTGCCATTACTCTCCCGGTGACCTTCAGAACTCGGGAGAATTACATGACCGAGAAGTTGGTCTTCGATGTGGCGCAGATCAACTTGACATTCAATGCCATCTTGGGCAGGCCAGCTTTATACAAATTCATGGCTGCTGCTCATTATGGCTACTTGGTGTTGAAGATGCCAACACCCTTAGGCGTTCTCCGGATCCGCGGAGACCGCACCGCCGGAGTTACTGCTCTGGAAGAACTCCACGCGCTTGCTACAGCGCAGGAGGAAGAATCCAGAAAGGAGCAAGCTCTGAAGCCCCTGAGCATTCGTCATCGAGGCTTAACTTCTGCACCTCATGTGCAACCAAGCGGCGACACCGACATTCCCGTTAAAGTCGTACAAATTGGTTCCGACACCGCTCAGACCACTCGTATATCGGGAGGTCTGAACGACAAATAGAAACTCGCACTCATCACTTTCCTCTGGGCTAATGTCGATGTGTTTGCCTGGCAACCGTCACAAATGTCTGGGATCCCTAGGGAGGTGATTGAGCACAATCTGAAGATTTATCCTGACGCTCGGCCTCTATATCAGAAGCCTCGGAAGCAATTAGTAGAGTGACAAAACTTCATACGTCAAGAAGTGAAGAAGTTGCTCGAAGCTGGATTCATCCGGGGAGTCTTCCATCCAAAATGGCTGGCAAACCGAGTCGTTGTACCCAAGGCCGGCGGGAAGCTTCAGATGTGTATTGACTACACAACACTGAATAAGGCATGCCCAAAAGATCCATTCCCACTACCTAGAATAGATCAAATAGTGGATTCCATCTCCGGGTGTGAACCACTGTGTTTCCTAGACGCATATTCTGGTTATCATCAAATCAGAATGTCTAGGGAAGATGAAGCGCATACTGCCTTCATCACAATAGATGGATTGTACTGTTATACTACCATGCTATTCGGTCTCAAAAACGCTGCTTCAACGTTTGTGCGAGCTATGTACAAACCTTTTGGAGAGCTCATTAGAGATGTAGTGGAAGTGTACGTCGATGACATCGTCGTCAAGATCAAGAACAAGGAGTCATTTCTTGACACTGTCTTCGACAAGTTGCGAATCACACGCACAAAGCTGAACCCAGACAAGTGTGTCTTTGGGGTTAGCTCCGGTAAGCTTCTTGGATTCCTGGTGAACCACCGAGGAATAGAGGCGAATCCAGCGAAGATTAAAGCTATTGAAGACATGCGGCCACCAGTTCGCATCAAGGATGTCCAGAAGCTGACTGGGTGTCTAGCTGCCCTCAGCCGCTTCATCTCAAGACTGGCGGAACGGGCGCTACGCTTCTTCAAATTATTGAGGAAGTCCAGATCATTCCAATGGTCTGAAGAAGCAGAAAAGGCATTCCAAGAGCTGAAGCAACTCCTCACCACTCTACCAACTTTGGTAGCTCCTAACCCTGGTGAGCCACTTGTACTTTACATTTCAGCAACTGACGAAGTTGTTAGCATGGTCCTGGTTGCGAAAAGAGCAGAACCATCCCCATTTCAAGAATCCAGACCCCTCCGGGAATGTCCGGAGCTACCTAAAGGCAAGTCTGGGTCCCAGCCCCAAGACCCGGATCCTCGAGGTGAGATGCCAGAGGATCAACCTCCTTCAAATGAAGGAGTTATTGTTGCTGAACAAGAAGATCCGTACCCTTCTGGGAAGGTCCGAGTCACTTCAGAAGAAGCTCCGGGTTCCTCTAGCAAGAACCTGGAGGTCCCCGAAGAAGGTCCGGAGCCCTCCAGGAGGGTCCGGGTTGATGAGGAGGAAGCTTCGGGCCCCTCCGGGAGGGTTCGGACAGTCCAACACCCAGTGTACTTCATCAGCGAGGTACTTCATGACGCCAAGACTCGGTACCTAGAGGTGCATAAGCTGCTCTACGCGGTTCTTATCGCCTCTAGGAAGCTTCGTCACTACTTCCAAGCTCACAAGATTTCAGTGGTAACCTCTTATCCACTGCGTGCAATCTTGCATAACCCCAACTCTACTGGGAACATTGCAAAGTGGGCAGCGGAATTGGCCGAGTTCGATCTTGAATTCGCCCCAAGACAAGCAATCAAGAGTCAAGCATTTGCAGACTTTGTGGCGGAATGGACCCCCTCTCCATCAAATCATGGGGTGCCTAGTGAGCAGAAGCCAGAACCTAAGGCTCCGGTCTTCACTGAGCCTCACTGAACTCTCTACTTTGACGACTCCGTGCAGAAGCAAGGGGCTGAAGCTGGAATCCTTCTCCTCGCTCCGACCGGGGAGAAGGTCAAATACATGGTTCACCTTGACTTCAAGGCGACCAACAACATGGCGGAGTATGAAGCATTAATCTACGGACTCAAGGTGGTACTATCATATGGTGTCAAGCAGCTGTTGGTAAAGGGTGATTCACAGCTCATTATAAAACAAGTCAAAGGTGAATGCTGCTGCAATAACCCTCAACTAGCTGCATATTTACTTGAAGTCCAGAAGCATCAGAAGGATTTCGAAGTCATGGATCTTTGCCATGTCCAGCGTCTCAACAACGCTGAAGCTGACGAACACTCGACGAAAGCTTCAACCGGAGCTCCGGTTCCCGACGGAACCTTCGTCCAGAGATTGTCAAAACCAACAGCTCAGCCTGCCGAACTGAGCAAAGGGGGCGAGACTAGCACCTCGAAGCTGGCGGTCCCGATGAACCTGTTACCATGGCATCCATCAAGGGTCGTAGGTGCTGCAGGAAGCTCCGAGCAACCCAGCACGCAAGACTCATAAGCTCAAGTTAGCTCCGATGCATGGATCTCGGAGATCCGGAGCTACTTGAAAGATAGCATCCTTCCTGAAGACAATGTATCTGCTGACCAGATAGTCAGATTGGCTAAAATATACACACTGGTAGAAGGAGATCTCTACCGGCGTGGTGCCAACGGCGTCCTAATGCAGTGCTTTCCAAGGGAAGAAGGTTGCGAGCTCCTCGCGGAAATCCACAGAGGCGAGTGTAGGAACCACACGTCTTCCAGCACATTGGTCGGTAAAGCCTTCCAGCATGGTTTTTACTGGCCTACAACACTCCAGGATGCAACCAAGCTAGTGAAGAAATGTGAAGCATGCCAGTTCCATGCGAAGCAAATTCACACACCAGCTCAACCACTACAAATGATACCTCCGACATGGCCATTTGTTGTGTGGGGTATGGATATTTTGGTACCTTTCCCAAAAGTCGTCGGAGGTTACAAGTACCTATATGTCGCCATCGACAAGTTCACCAAGTGGTCGGAAGCAACTCCAGTTATGACAGTAAACAAGCAATTAGCTATCAATTTCTTGCAGTCCATAGTATGCAGATTTGGAGTCCCAAACAAGATCATAACTGACAACGGGGCCCAATTCACAAGCTCTGCATTCCAAGGATATTGCGAAGACCTCGACATTCAAGTCGGCTACGCTTCCGTAGCTCACCCGGCAAGCAATGGCCAAGCTGAGAGAGCAAATGCAGAAATCCTAAAAAGACTCAAGACGCGCACATATGAGCGCCTGAAAAAACATGGAGCCAACTGGATTGAAGAGCTTCCGCCCACCTTGTGGGCAAACAGGACATCTCCAAACTGGTCAACTGCAGAGACACCCTTCTTCCTGGTGTACGGAGCTAAAGCAGTCCTTCCTCCGGAAATCACCTTGGGGTCGCTCCGGGTCCGGACCTTCGATGAAGCCACGCAGGACCAGCTCCGGCGTGAAGACCTTGACCTCGTTGAAGAGGGAAGGTGTCAAGCAGCTGTTCGAAATGCACGATACCGCCAAGCGCTCCGGTGCTATCACCAAAGGCATGTGCATAACCGACAGCTGGAGGAAGGCGATCTGGTGCTACGGAGAATACAAACTCGAGAAGGGTTAAACAAACTTTCCCCCAGCTGGGAAGGACCCTTTAGAGTGATCAAAGTATCTCCCAGATGTGTTCGCTTGGCAACCGAGGATGGAACACCGCTCCCTAATCCTTGGAACATTGAGCACCTCCGTAAGTTCTACGCATAATATCACGTAGGTGAGTCTGTAATTACATATGATGTGTGTTATAACGTCATTGTACAGAGTCAGGTAGCTCCTCCGGGAGGACAGCCGGACCTTTCCCGGAAGGTCCGCAAAGTTCAAGCAACACTTGACACAGTCTGAGAACTAAAAGTGTAGCTAGTTACCCTGGGTCAAACAAGAAATTCAACACACTTAGCCTGGTTCTGTACCCTAAGAGTGTACTTGTCTCCCCTGTACCCCAGACCTATAATGAAAGACATCATTATGTGAAAACAGACTCCACGTGCATTTATTTTGTACAGGCTCATTCTTTTTTTTTTATTTTTCTCTTTCTTGTCTATAACAAAGTTGTGCAATTCTCAAGAAACTTTAGGTCGAACAATTCATATATAATTCAAGTTGCATTGTTAATTCTTTCGGGTCTTAACATTGTTGAATGGCCTACTCACCTGAACGCCAAGCCAATCTAGGTCCGAAGTGTGCTATCGACTTAGCCTGTCTTGCACCCTAAGTAAGCCACTCTACCTACACCCCGACAAGCCTGAGTAAGGTGAGTACAAAAAACAATCAGACCTGGAGAAAATAAACAAATGCACTTGATTGTATATAGAATTGTTGTCGACCTAAAAATTTCTTTCAGGAATAGTAAGCCGGAAATAAGTTATAGATAAGAAATAGATTTTACTATTTTCCTTGAGTTCAGTGTGCAGGAAAAATAAAAATCTCATGATGATGGTGGATGATGTCGGAGCTATCAAAGCTTCGACATCCCCTAAGGTGGGTCGCTGTCGATGTTTTAAACACTGATAGTAGGCGTCACCAGAGCTACCAAGTTCTGACAAATCCAGGGAGCCAACCGTCAACGTGAAGAAAATATGGTAGAAGGACACCCCAATGGGGTCTGTTGTCGATGCTGTACGTGTTGACAGTGGTCGCTACCAGAGCTACTAAGCTCCGACAACCTTAGGGGGCCCCTGCTGTCGATGACTTTGGACCTATACTCTACAAGTTCGAAGCACTCAAGTCTTCAACAAAATGCTACATCCTTTTGGTACATGTTCGCAATCAAATTGTGTACATCTACCAGGGGGCCAAGTGAGACAAAGGTTGAGGACAAAAAATGAAATTCATAAATTTCTTAGATTTCATTCATCTGAAGATAAGAGATTACAAAATTGGAGAAAAGAAGAGAAGATAAAAGTGGGAGCTACAAGGAGAAAGTCCTAAATTCTACGGAAGCACGAGACGACCTTCTGGGCAACCCCCGACACGCTGGACTTGGCGGCGTCTTCCTCTCCGTCGATGGGACTGAAAGTTGCCTGGGGGGGGGTGGTGGTTGAATAGGCTAAAAACAAGATCAGTACTCAGGGGGCGGACTAGTCCGGTCCACCTGCAGGGAAAACTAAAAAAGTGTTTCTAACAAGTTTTAGTTGGATTTTCGTGATGATAAAAGTGTTAGAATGATTAAGTGAACCTTAACAAGTTATATGACAAGTATGGAGCTAAGGATCACAATGAGACACGAGTGATGAACAAAAACGGTAAAGCTAACCCTAGAAGCAATGTGCGATAAAAGAAAGTGAAGTACACAAGGACACAAGGATTTTATCCCGAGGTTCGATCCCACACAGGAATCTACGTCCCCGTTGAGGAGTCCACGAAGGACCGGGTTCAAATACCCTTCCCTCACCAAGTTTACCACAAGGGCCTAACTTGGTTCTCCACTATCACAAGGGTGAATACAAGATTCGTTGGGGCTTCTCACAATCTGAGGATCCCACCACAAATATGATCACAAATAACAAAGAACAACTCAAGCCACAGATCACAAAGATTCAACAAGTGCAAGAGATCAAACCGAGAGCCTAGAGCGGTGTTCTTCCTCTTCTTCACCTCACCAAACCCTAATCCACACAAGAATTAGTTTTAGAGGGAAGGTAGGCAAGAAGGAGGATTTTGAAGGCTCAAAGTTTGCTGTGGCGGCGCTAGGGTTTCAAAGTTATCAAGAGTTGGTTCAAATGAACCCAGGGGTCCTCTATTTATAGAGGAACCAGGCCCATTCTGCTCACTTCAGCAGATGGGTGGACTATTCCGGCCTACGGCCCGGAATAGTCCGACCTTTGGGACCACTGACATCCCTGACAACTGTCACACTACGCGACAATCGTCACGCTACTCGCCAAACTTCAAATTCAAATGGTCACTTTAAAACGGACTAGTCCGGTCCAAACCGGACTAGTTCGATCTCACACAGAACCTTTTGTTCCGTGTGAAAACGGACTAGTCTGGAGACCACGGACTAGTACGGCCCCCCAGGGAGGACTAGTCCAGCCTCCCAGACATAGTCGCTGAAGCACCTAACTCTCACAAGTCCGGACTAGTCCGTCCCCCAGGGCGGACTAGTCCGATCTCAGTCAGGACCTCTTGGTCCGGACTAAAACGGACAAGTCCGTGGTTTTGGGACTTAGTCCCGAAAACCCACTCAATGACTACCACGGACTAGTCCGTACCACTACGGACTAGTCCGAAGTGAGTCAGACTCTTCTGGTCTGCCCGAAAACGGACTAGTCTGTCCAGGAGCGGACTAGTCTGGCCACCAGCACGGACTAGTCCGGCCACTCCTGCCAGACTACTCTACCACTCTTCTCTCAATAGGTTTTGATCTCTAAACCGCTTTGAGCTCCCAACTTGGTCTCAATGCACTTTACGCACACACCCTCACACATATACGACTAGTCTAAACTCGACACACTAGAAACCCTATTTTCTTCTTTTCGAGTCGACAAAGCCATTTTCATCCTTTTCCTTTTTGAGGGTGTGTGTTTCCACTTGAGTCCACACCTGTGCTTAAGATCACTGAGCTCATTAGTTACTTAATTTTCGTCATCAATCATCCAAAACCCACGGGGATCCTAGATGCACTTTCAATCTCCCCCTTTTTGGTGATTGATGACAACACATTAAGTCTTCAACATATAAGAGTATAAAATTTTGGTTTTCATAACGTGCGGGTGTATGAGTGACTCCCCATCAATGCATGCATCATGAAAAGAAGATTGAGGAAGTCCTTCATACACACACACGTTATGGTGGGGCGCCTACGTGTTGTGCTCAACATTTGTGACAAGACATATTAAGTATGAATATGATCAAAAGATAGACATTCAAAGCATCATATTTATATTAAACATTCAAAACATAGTCTTGCACAAATTTAACCATTCAAATGACATGAATATTACATTAATAAGTGCAACATGTCCAAGGATCCAAAAGGCTAGACAAAGAACTACTACCCCCTCTAATTCGATCTAACTCTCCTCCTTTGGCATCAAGACACCAAAAAGGAAAAAGAAGAGGGGAACTACGATGCCCAAAGTCTAGTCATCATCCTCATCGCTATCGGCTGCCTCATCACCGGTGTCGCTCTCCGTGGCCTCCGGGGCCTTGAAGTCCTCATCGTCGTCGTCGTCGGAGACCCTTGCCGAGGGAGCCGAGGGAGTCGCCCGGGAAGAGCTCCCGTCCTCATGAAACTGGGAAAGCTCATCGGCGGTGAAGTCGGGGAACGGAGTGATCTCTCCATCGCTCTCCTCCGGAGAAGACATAGGGACCTCAAGTTTGTCACACACCACCTTGAGGTACTTCTCCTGACGCTTGTGCACCCGCTGATTGCGGACTTCTTACTTCCGGCTGGAGGTAAAAATGGCCTTGAAGCATTTGAAGAAAGCGCTCATTGACTGAGGTGGAGGTGGAGATGGAGGTGCCACGGGGCAAGGTGTTGGAATCCCTGAGTGAGAGGGAGGCTCCACATTCTTCCGACGTGGAGGAGGCGGCACAGAAGGTGGCGTATGTGGATGAAGCGGGCGATGAGTCACATACTTGACAAAGGTCAAGCCCGACACCTTCTCGATGAGACACATGATGTAGGGTGCATACCCACATGCACGGTTGGGGGTGTGCGAGATGTTGAAGATGTCGTCGAAGATGCAGTCGGCGAGATTGAACTTCTCATCACCATCAATAAGAAGGAGCAGGTGCCTTAGGCTTCCTTGGATCACCCCTGCATCACCATCCTTGGGTGCTATGGTCCTCCTCAGAATCCTGTTCAGGATGCTATAGAAGGGCTTGATGTTGCAAGCAAGCCCGACATCATAGGGAACATGACTGGGATACATGTAGGCCAACTAATCTCTGTCTATGGCCTTGAGGTTAGAGATAATGATCTCATGATACAAATGGGCCTCAAGTCCGAGAATCTTGGCAAACTCCGCAAAAGTGACTGAGTACTGCTCCCTATGAGTCATCCAAATGATCCGTCTATCACCTTGAGTGGTGAAGTAGATGGTAGAGTAGAACTGCAGGATGACCTCAACATTCCAGTTATACTTGAATCCCATTATGCCCTTGAGTTCATGACGCTCAGCTGCCTCAATGACCGCATCAAAAGCAGAGTGCTGCTTCTAGGCCATATAGTCCCAGTCAACCCATTGAGCTTCAATTACTGGCTTCTTCATCGTCTGGTAGACCAGACGGTAGCAGTCACAATGGAAGTCGCACCAGAACCTTGGGTCGGCGGTGCTCCTTTCATACTTGTAGACTCTTTTAGTTTGCAATTTCCTTGCCTTGTCCGCTCCTTTCCCATGGAAGACATTCACAGCCAACTCACGCTGCCGATTAGGGTTCCTTTCAGGAGTGTGTACTTCCAAGGGGCCAATGGGTTTGGCCTGCCCCTTCTCCTTTATGACCACGACCTTGGCCTTCTTAGCCGAAACCTTCACAGAGGGCTTCTTTTTCTTGAGCTCTACAGGAGCCGGAGTCTTGCCCTTCTTTGGATCTCTCTCGATCCGGCGTTCAACAACTTCTTCCCGGGCTGGCTCCTTAGCCCTTTCCTTCTCTCCCATTGTCACTAGCCTCTTCTGCTTGGAGACTTGTGTTGCGGCAGCCTGAGAGTTATGAGCCTCTCGCTCCTCTTGCTTCTTCTTTCGGAGCTCCTTGCGGGACTCCTCAATGGCACGAGCCAATGCTTCATCTTCATTATAGGTCGTGGCTGCGACCTTAGATGTTGCGAGAGCTTGCAGTTGCTTGGCTGTTTTTCCTCTCTCTCGCTGCTCGAGGTGCTTCTTAGCAGCCTCAACTTCTGCCCTTGCCCGTTCCTCACCAAGGCAAAGTTGCTCAGCCTCCCACTCGAGGTCAGTGGGGGGAGAAGCGGATCGGCGAGGAGCTGCCATTGCTGCTGAAACAGGAAGAAGGCATAAGATAGAAGGTCTAGAAAGTGGAATAGTGCGAAAGAAATCACGAGAAACAGTCCAAGTTGGAATTTGTCCTGTGTAAACTGGACTAGTTCGCCGGGCGAACTAGTCCGGGTTGCATAGGATAAACCCTAACCCTAATGGTTTTCTGAGAATTCATTGAATCAAGTCACAATACTCCTAGGCTATGATCACAAGTATACTAGGAACAACTTTAATGAAGAGGCACCTATCAATAACTCTATGAATCAAGAATGAGGAAAGTTTTTAAAAAGAGAGGAATACCTCTTCAAATCTTGAGAAATCAACGATATCGGGGATGGATTGCGTCGGGAATGATTGGGAAAGGTCTCCCTCGCCTCCAAAGGGTCCAATGCACGGATTGGAATCGATTTTTGGCGGAGGAAGTTGAAAATCGCCGAGAAGGGGAGATTTTCGAGCGTGAGGAAGTGAGAGAGGCAAGTGGGGGAGAGGAGGGGTCGGGCCGCCTCCTGGGGGTTTAATTCCCCAGGGGCCGAACTAGTCCGGTATGGGGGCGGACTAGTACCGTCTGCGGACCAGACTCGTATCAGTTTGGATCCAGACTTGTCTGGCCATAGGAGGGACTAGTACGGTCCTAAAAGGTTGAAAACATATATATTTGAGTTTTAGCCACTATTATTGATCCTTTTGGACATATTGCCACAACAAAACTTTATGAATATGGTCAGTAAGCAATCAACAATCAAACTATGACCATAACTCACAAAATCAATAGTTTTTCAAATATTTTTGGAGAAAATCGAGATAGAGATGAATTTTTTCAAACACATGTGTTCTTTTGAATAAGGTGCAAAGTAAACATTCATATGTGCATGTTTAAAGCCACATTTCGAGAATCTAAGATATTGAGCTCACTCCTAAGCTCACAAAAGCGCTTCTCATCTAGGGGTTTGGTGAATATATCGGCTAGTTGGTTCTCGGTTCTTACATGGGAAATCACTATATCCCCCTTCAAGGAATGATCTCTCAAGAAGTGGTGTCTAATATCGATGTGCTTTGTCCTCGAATGCTAAATTGGATTATGGGCTATTTTGATGGCACTCTCATTATCACATAGGAGTGGAATACGGCGCAAGTTTATTCCATAATCCCTTAGAGTTTGTCGCATCCAAAGAAGTTGTGCACAACAGCTTCCGGCAGCGACATACTCCACTTTGGCTGTGGAAAGAGCAATGGAGTTTTGTTTCTCTGAGGACCAAGACACTAAGGATCTACCCAATAATTGACATGTCCCGGATGTGCTCTTTATATCAACTTTGCACCCCGCATAATCCACATCGGAGTAGCCAATAAGGTTAAACTTGGATCCTTTGGGGTACCAAAGTCCTAGGCTAGGTGTGTGAACTAAATATCTAAGAATTCTCTTGACGGCGGTCAAATGATGCACCTTAGGTGCAGCTTGAAAACGTGCACACATACACACACTAAGCATAATATCGAGTCTAGATGCACAAAGATATAACAAAGAACCAATCATAGAATGATATACCTTTTGGTCCACACTTGGACCATCTTCATTGAGGTCTTGATGTCCATTAGTCGCCATTGGAGTCTTGATGGGTTTGGCTTTGTCTATGTCAAACTTCTTTAATATGTCTTCAGTGTACTTTGTTTGACTTATGAACGTGCCTTCTTTGAGTTGCTTGACTTGGAAACCTAAAAAGAACTTCAACTCCCCCATCATAGACATCTCAAACCTCTCTGTCATTATCTTAGAAAACTCATCACAAAACACTTTATTAGTAGAACCAAATATGATGTCATCGACATATATTTGGCACACAAAGATATCATCATTAAAGTGCTTTGTAAAGAGAGTATAATCAAATTTTCCTATCTTAAAACCATTTTGAATTAAAAAGTCTCTAAGGCATTCATACCAAGCTCTAGGAGCTTGTTTGAGGCCATAGAGAGCCTTACGTAATTTGAAGACATGGTTAGGGAAGTCTTGGTCTTCAAAACCCGGGGGTTGCTCCACATAGACTTCCTCCTTGATTGGACCATTTAAGAATGCACTCTTGACGTCCATTTGGTAGAGCTTGAAATCATGGTGAGTAGCAAAGGCAAGTAATATACGAATTGACTCTAGCCTACTTACGAGAGCAAAGGTTTCATCAAAATCCAAACCTTCGACTTGTGAGTACCCCTTGTCCACAAGTCGTGCCTTGTTCCTTGTCACCACGCCATGCTCATCTTGCTTGTTGCGGAACACCCACTTGGTGCCCACAACATTTGCTTGTGGATGCTTGACAAGCTCCCAAACTTTGTTCCTCTCAAATTTGTTGAGCTCCTCTTGCATGGCCACCACCCAATCCGGGTCTCTCAATGTGTCTTCAACCTTATGAGGCTCCAAAGAAGAGATAAAGGAGTAATGTTCACAAAAGTTAGCAACACGAGAACGAGTGGTTACCCCTTTTGTGATGTCTCCTAGAATTTTGTCAACAGGGTGATCCCGTTGAACACTTTGATGCACACGAGGATGTGGATGTTGAGCTCTTGAGTCATCATCACCCTCTTCTTCTTCTTGGTCTCCCCCTTGATTTATGCTTCCCTCTTGACTTTCGTCTTCTTGATCATGTTGAGGTGCCACTTGTCCATCTCCATCTTGGTCATGTGGGGGATGACTTGCATCATCTTGAGGTTGATCACTTGAGTTTTGAGGTTGTTCTTATGGACAAATATCTCCAAGTGCCATCCTTCTAAGAGATTCTTTTGGAGAGTCTTCTTGATCTAACACACTTTGATCAACTTGCTCCACTTGGGAGCCATTAGTTTCACCAAACACCACGTCGTGTGCTATTTCAACAATCTCGAAGTATTTGTTGAAGACACGGTAGGCATGAGTGTTTGAATCATAACCAAGCAAGAAACCTTCATCGGACTTTGAAGCGAACTTCGAAGTCATAGGCTTCTTGTTGAGAATATAGCATTTGCTCCCAAAGACACAAAAGTAAGAGACATTGGGTTTCTTACCAACTAGAAGCTCGTAGGGGGTCTTCTTGAGGAGGCGGTGGAGGTACAATCGGTTGATGGTGTGGCAAGTGGTGTTAACTGCCTCTTCCCAAAACTGGTCCGATGTCTTGTACTCATCAAGCATCGTCCTTGACATCTCAATGAGTGTCCTATTCTTCCGTTCTGCCACCCCATTTTGTTGAGGGGAGTAGGGGGCTGAAAATTCATGCTTAATGCCCTCCTCAATCAAGAACTCTTCCACTTGAGTGTTCTTGAACTCGGTGCCGTTGTCGCTTCTTATAGCCTTGATTCTTGAGGTGAACTCATTTTGAGCTCTCCTCAAAAACCTCTTGAGGACACCGTGAGTCTCACCCTTATCATGCAAGAAAAATACCCAAGTGAAACGAGAAAAATCATCAACAATAACAAGACTATATTTGTTACCACCAATGCTAATGTAGGTTATTGGCCCGAAAAGATCCATGTGTAGTAGTTCCAAAGGTCTTGTCGTCGTCATGATGTTCTTGGAGGGGTGTTGAGCTCCCACTTGCTTCCCCGCTTGGAAAGCGCTACATGGCTGTTGGTGTTTGGATCCGGCAGATCTCCCAACACTACTTTTGGTAGATCAAGGAGTTGTAGTTCGGTAATGGGCGCGCAAAGATTCAAGAAGGTGAAAGACAAGTGTACACAGAGATTTACGTGGTTCGGGTCGCTTGAGCATAATACCCTACTCCACGGGGTGTGTTGGTGTTGTATTAAGCGTGTGAGTCTAGAAGAAGCTATAGAAGAAGAAGCTCGTCTAGCTCAGGGAGTTCAGTAGTGGTCTGGAACCGTCCCTTGTGTATCGTCGAACAGTCCTTTTATAGTACATGGACTGGTCGTTACACCGTTAGCCTGGCCCGACAGGTGGCCCCGGCGGTTACACATGCTTGATACATAATTAATGAGGTTAATTACCCTTAATAGCCTGGTAACGGGCCTTAACAGTGCCGTTACAAGTATTAAGGGTCATCCGATCGTGTGTCATTAATATGGTATTAATGGCACTTAATCGGGTCTTGAAGTCTTTGATTTCTCCTTGAAGGTCCGGAGCCGTTGGGGGGTCCACCAGCCTGATTGTTGAAGTTGAAGGTCCGGCGGTCGCCACGTGGCAGCACCAGAGCTTACCGTCGTGGACGAGTAGGTCCGGTGCTACTGGACACGTGTCAGTACTGGAGCTTCCCTTTGTCTGGGGTTAGGTCCGGGGGTGCCATACTGGTATTCTGACCGGAGCTTCCCATGTGTGGGTGATAGCTCCGGTCTTATGATACACATGGCGGCCCTGGGACTAACCATGTCGGGGAAGCAGGTCCGTTTATGACTGACATGTGGGGCCTTCGGAGGTCTTCAAATCTGGTAGATGGAGTTTTCTTATGATCTTTGCAATCCCAAGGGGTATCCGGTACGGAGGGTACCGATAGTGGCCCCTGGGCTCACCTCCAGGAGAGACCTTTTGGATGAAGTCATTTCGCCGGAGGTGGGTCCATTCTTTGGTTTCTGAGCCGTGTCTTCAAGGGTCTTTGGTCGTGCCATTGGCGATAGTTCGCAGTAAAAAAACACACGATGTGGTGTATCTAGGAGGTGGCAGGTGAGATCTCAGCGTGCGGATCTCACGCAATTGAAGGTCGCCGATTCCCGATACGAAAATCGTAACGGTTCCGCGCGCCCCGTTAGGCCACCGCCTTTGGGTTTCCCGCCTTTCATGATGACAACTGTTCGCCTAGGGTAAGAACCTCGACTTGATCATCGGGGTGGCCCTGGGCCCCCTTGTCATTGGCGGGGTGAAATTTTTGACTGGTATCGTCGGCTCCTCTGTAGTTTCCATCCAGGCGTTGCGGGGGCTTACTTAAGAAGGAAAGCATGCATCATTTGGGGATTCCTTACGCCTTTCATTCGATCTTGAGCTCAAACCTTCCAAACTTTCGCTTGCCTTTCCTCTCTTGCCTCGCTGTGCCACGATGGAGTTGGGTCTCAACCAGAGCCGTCTGAAGATCGATGACGATTTGGAGAAGGTTCGGGCCCTCATGGGATGGTCCCCTGACTTCTTCAACCACTTGGTCCGCGCCGGCAAGCTTCCGTTCGAGAAGGAACACGCCGGTGACATGGTGTACTTCTCCGCGTACGCCATGGTGGGACTGATCCCACCTTTCTCCTCTTTCTTCTTGATGTTGCTAGACTTCTATGGTCTGCAGTTGTACCACCTTGGCCCCCACTCCATTCTACTGGTGTCAATCTTTGTCCACTTCTGTGAGATGTGGGTGGGCATTCCCCCCTGCATTTAGCTCTTCCGCACCTTCTTCACTGTCCAAACTACGGGCAGGAGTAACGAGTACCTTGACTTCTACTATTTTGTGAAGCGCAAGAAGTGCCCGTACAAGTACTTGCGGTCGTTCCCTTCTGGGAAGTGGGACGACTGGAAGAAGGATTGGATTGTCATCAGAGTGGAGGAGCATGAGAAGCTGGAGCTGCCAGAAGGCCTCCCCAACATTGACACTGCAGTTTGGAGTGAAGCTCTGGTGTTATCGGACGCCTTCAACCCTGCTCTGACCAGGATCCGCCTGTGCGTGGAAGGAGGGGTGACTCCTCAGGCGGTGTTTTGCAACTTCCTGACCAAAAGGTGGGCTCCGCTGAAGAGAAGGGAGAAGCTTGCTTGGGCCCTCAACAGTATGTTGGACAACGACCGGATCGAGACTGTTTTGAAGTCTAACATGAAGGGTGCAACTTTGGAGTTCCACCTCAAGAAGTTCCAGCACGGCATCGATGTCGAGGGTGACGACTTAGCTCCGCCGGCAGATTTCCTCCTCTAAACATGGAGGCAAAGTTCAGCAGGGAGCTCCGACAGACAATGCCGGTGCTTGACGACCTCGGTATCATTGAGAGGCATTCGATCACCGGATTGGTGATCTCTGAAGCTCCTGAAGGCGGCTCCGTCCCTGCTCTGAAGGCAAGAACCGAAGTCACAGGCAAAGGCAAGGAGTTGGCCAAGCCCTCGAGCCGTAAGAGGAAGCATGCTGACAGAAGGTCCGTCAGGCCTGCTTCTTCTGTGGCGGCTCCTTCTCCTAAGAGGGGGAGGTCTACAACAGCAGCATCTACTCTAATAGCGGCATCTTCCCGGGGTGCTAGCTCCGGCCAGGTGACTCCGGTACCAGGTCCAGCTGAGGGCTCCGGGTCTGGAGGTACTTTCCGATCGAGGGGGGCCTCGACCAGAGCAACGCCGATAGCAGCAGCAAGCTCCAGTGGACCCTCCGGGACTACCACGCCAGTGGCGGCTAGGGCCAGTCCAGAGTGTCCGGAGAAGAGGTTCTATGGTAACTGGTGCGGAAGCCTTCCGAGGTAATTTTTGATTTTTTACCTTAGTCAGTTGTTTTGTTGTTAACTGTATTTTGAGTTTCTCCATCCTTCATCCATAGTGTGCCTAAGAAAAGGGCTGAAGCTCTGGTCCCTGTAGCAGCAGTTGAGGCTGTGCAGGCTGAAGTTCCGGCTCCGATTCCAGCGCCGCCCCAAGAGGTGGCTGAGGCTGCGGCAGCCCCGGCGCTGGCTGTCATGGTTTTGGACCTCGACTCATCCCCAGAAGATCCCGTGGTAGCGCCGGACCACGGGAATGAAGATGTACCAGCAGCGCCAGCCCCGGAGGTTGAAGCTCCGGGCTTGGATGCTGAGATGTTGGATGCTCCGGCCGTAGAGCCGGAGGTAGCTACGATTCTGGCCCTAGAGATGGATGTTGTTGAAGCCCCGACAGTTGAGCCGGTGGTTGATGAGGTCCCGGCGGTAGAGCCGGGTGTTGATGAAGGTCTGACACTTGAGCCGGTTGTCGAGGAAGCTCTGGCAGTAGAGCTGGTTGCTGCAGAAGTTCCGGCTGTGGAGCCGGCCGTTGAATAGGTTCCAGCGTCCGAGGCAGTTGCTGTGGAGGTGTCGGCGCCTGAGTGTAAGTGCATCTAGGATATCCCTTGTGGGTTATGGCTAATTGATGACAGACATATGAGATCCTAATAAAACCACTGAGATGATTGCAGGACAAACAAGTGAAATATTTCGGTGCACACAAAAAGGTGAAAAATGAAGTGGTGTTCAAAGAGAAATACTTTGATGAAGCTTGGAATACCGAAATAGATTTTGAATGTATAGGGAGTGTATGAAAGACACACTCCAAGAGCTCACAACTTTGTGCGAGGGTAAGGGATTAAAATTAACCTAACTTTCACAAAACACCGGACTAGTCCGATCATGGACCGGACTAGTCCGTTCACCTTTCTGGAATCCCACTCACAAGGAGACCAGACTAGTCCGTGCATCCACCGGACTAGTCTGTTGATGTTTCTGGAGTCTCTCATACTGAGGGACCGGACTAGTCCGATCATAGACCGGACTAGTCCGTTGAACTTTCTGTAATCTCCCATTCGTGGAGATCGGACTAGTCCGCGAACTAGTCCGATGAACTTTCTGGAGTCACAGCACCAGACTAGTCCGAGGTTGGACCGGATTAGTCCGGCAAACTTTTTGGACCTCAAAACACATTGGGACCGGACAAGTCCGGACTTGCACCGGACTAGTCCGGTGTTAGGGTTTTTCAACGGCTAGCTTTTGGAAACCCTATAAATAGAGAGTCCACAACTTTCCTATCAACACACACGTCGAATATTGATCAAAGAGCAAAACCTAGCGCCGCCACTTCATCCCAAGAGCCCAAAACACATACCCCACACATCTAAAGTTCAAAAAGAGTGAAATCAATTGAACACTTGGATTCGGGATTGGGAGATCGTCATTCTTTCATTGCGAGCTCTTGGGGTTTGATCTTTCTGCACTCATACTCTGCATTGTAATACTTTTGAGTGTATTTGATCACTTTTTCATTGTAATTCTCGTGGGAGCCCTCAACGTGTGAGGTTGACCCACAAACTTGGTGATTACCCGTGATAGTGGAATCAAGTTGGCCTTCGTGGTGACTTGAGGAGGGAAAGGGTTGGAGACCCGGCTCTGTGTGAGCTTCCTCAACGAGGACGTAGATCTCGTGGTGAGATCGAACCTCGAGAAAAATTTGTGTGTCTTGTGTCTCATTTACTTTAATTTTGTTCATTAGATCATTTGAGTGCTAAACTTCAACATAAGGCAATTAGAAGTTACACCTGCATTCTTATATTAATCTCAAGTACAAATATCAGTTGTTCTCAATTCCGCTGCTAAAGAAATTTATTTTCCCAATTAACACCTGATCAACACACATAATTTTTGCACACCGGACTAGTCCGCCCACTCAACCGGACTAGTCCGGCCAACCAAGTTTTGACGATTCTATTAAGTGTGCAGGAAATTCAAAAGGCCTATTCACTCCCCCTCTAGGCCACATTCAATTGGTACCAGAGCAAGGTTCTCCACCAACGAGACTCACATCTCGGAGAGATCAATGGCCTCGGAGAAGAACAACGATATCTCGAAGATGAACATTAATGAGGAGGAACAAGAAACTAAAGCTTTTGATGTGCTGAAAGAGAGCCCACACGATGATGAAGAAGTGCGACAATTGAAGGCACTTCTGAGAAAAAAACTGCTAGGACAAAAAGGAAAGGAAGAAGAGAAGACGACGGGGAGTGGTTGTAACACCCTCAATTTTCGCATCGTGCATTGCATACATAATCGTGCATTAAACATTAGTAGGATAAAAGAAAAATAATAAAACAGAAAAGATGGAGCATATATACAAATGTATGTAGCAAAAGAAGAAAAATAAAATAATAGCGTAAAACTTGTAATAGGGAATAAGTATAAAATAATAATAATAAAATATATGCAAATATATATAAATATATATATATATAAATATATATATATATAAATAATATATATAATAATTGTATATAAAATAATAATAATAATAAATAATTAAAAAATAAATAAATAAAAAAGAAAAAAAGGAACCTCCCCCCCCCCCCCCCCCCCCGCTGGCCAGGCCGAGCGGCCCAGCCAGCCGCGCGCGCCACCCTCCCGATGCGCGCCGACCGCGCCTGCGTCCCGGGCCCCACCCCGCTGGCCCCGCCCCGGCCGACGCGCCTCACGCGCGCACAGCGAGCCGCCACGCCGCCCCCTAGACCCCGCCTGATTCCCACCGAATCCCACGCGCGCCACCTCCCGCCTCCCGCTCCCGCGCCCCGAGCCCCGCTCACGCGCGGGATTCCCGCGCGCGAGGCGCGAACCGCGCCCGCTCCCGTCGCCGGGCCCCACATTGCCTCGTCCGTATCGACGCGACCCCGACCGGCCTCGTCCCGCCCCGATCCGCCTACGCCGAGTCGCGCTCAGCCCCGAACGCCCGGCCCCACGCCCCGCGTAGCGCGCCGTAGCGCCGTACCGGCCAGCCCCACGATTCTAGGCTCCCGCGCGTGATCGCCGGTCCCACCCCGCACGACCGTGAGTCTCCCGGCCGCAACCGACTCGTCCCTGGATGCCGCACGCGTACGTCCCGCCGCCTATAAAAGCAACCGTAGCTCCGTAGGTTTTTTTCCCCTATCCAGAACAGCCGCCGCCGCCTTCCAGAGAAGAAAAGCCGCCGATACAGAGAACCAAAAGGCTGCACCCAGGGAAGAAAAAGGAGAAAAAGGAGGGAAGAAGAGGAAGAAAAAGAGGAGGGCGCCGCCGTCCGCCGGAGATCATCGCCATCGCGTCGCCGTCGTCGTGCCGCCGGAGGACCTTGCGCATCTACTTCGTCTACGCATTGTTCCCCATCCCGCGATCATCGAAGCCATCGCACTTACGGTAGGCCATGTTCCCGATGCAAATTTTAGCGACTATATTGAATCTAATAGACGTAAATTGATTTTAGTTGCACCATAATTTTATTTTCAGCAGCATTAATCCCCGCTAAAACCCCCGTAAACTCATATGAACACGTATGAACTAGTTGCATCTAATTAATAAACAACCGTAGTAAATTAATAATTGATCTTTGCATGCATGCTTGTCATCGCATGTTGATTAATGTGTGTGCATCATGTTGATTGTATATGTTCTCTTGTATGTATGATCACGCGTAGAGGAACGTGCTCAAGAGGCCGCATATGAGGATTTCCAGAACCAAGACTTCGAAGCGCTTGAGCAACCTGATCCGCCGGAGCAAGGCAAGTGTCCTTGAAGCATATTGATCCTGTTTCTAAATAAATGTTTTGTTTGCAAACTGCATACTTGTGTCAAATTGATGGGAATCCTATGGTAGGAAGTTTACTAGTTTCGTTTAACCACCCTTGTCACCTGGAATTTATGGTAGAGAGTCGGGAAGGGTTTTTACCTTTTTGCTCCGCTTAATTAATTGGGATGGCAAAAACACTACATATTTAATTATGCATCAATGATATTATGGTTAATGTGAACTGGTCAATACGATGGGTGATCTAAGCAAGCCTGGTATGTGGATGGGTTGGATGTTATGGTGGTTTGCTTGCTTTAGATCTAAGGACCGGTTCATGCGAGAATATGCCAGGTCAACAGTGCCACCACAAGGCCAAGTATGGGTGCGGCGTAGCTGAATAATTAGGAGCGCTGCTAGTATTGTATGGACCATTGGATGGCGCGGGGAATGGGAGTCGAGGAGGACTGCCCTGGATCCGCATGGCACACGAGGGGGCCCGTGGGTGGGAGAATGGAGATTCAAGCCTGCCGGTGAAACCTTAGTGGGCCCGTACATACTAGTAGTTCCTTTGAAAGGCTATTTGTGATCTCTTGGCCACACACCTACGGAAGTGTGAGATGGCATAATGGAGGTTTCTTAGTCACCAAAAGGTGATGAAATCACGAACATGTGGGTAAAGTGGTACAACCTCTGCAGAGTGTTAAAAACTATCATGATAGCCGTGCTCCGGTTATGAGCGCCTGGATGACCTACATGATTAGAGTTGGAAATTGGGATTTGGGATGGTTATGGTTTGGTAATGGATATGGTTGGTTTATGGTTATGGATATGAATTTGAGTTATGGTAACTGGACATGGATAATGATGATGTTGGCAATAATTGGATATGGTTTATGTTTTGTTAATATGATGGTTATGATGGGATTGTTTCACATAGACATAGTATAATGCTTTTCAAACGTTTTACTGTACTTTTCAACACTTAGCCATTATTACATTCGTCATTTGAATCAGCCACATGTCATACTTTCCACACTTGCTGAGTACGACATGTACTCACTCTTGCAACCCCCCCCCCCCCCAACAGTTGTAGGTCAGGATTGTGACTTTAATGGTGATAATGCGGAGATTTAGGCCGTGTCTACCGTCAAATTTGCCTGTGGTGTTATTGGAGCTGCGCTATTCCCTTATGCTTAGTTTGCTTAGTTGCTTAATTAGTTTATTTCCGCTGCATTAGTTGAACTTGTCATTAATATTCATTAGAGCTTGTATTCGAGGATAATATGGTTTGTGTAATAAAATTTGATAATTAATCTTGTTCTGTGGTAATTTTCTGTATACTCTTTTGTGATTGCACTCGTGTATGTGTGTTGAACATCCTGGGCACACATATGCGTTAGCTTGGTTCATTTTCCGGAACCGGGCGTCACAAATTGGTATCAGAGCCACAGGTTGACCGTAGGACGCAAGCCTAGATAGAATGGACACTTTAGAGCACATAGGAGCACTCAGGAATCGATGTGTTTTTGCTTGGTGTGCTGTTTGCTATATATATTGTTTGCTTGTGTGCTTAATAGAGGATTTTGGGATGCTTTAGCATTGCCATGTCCACCTAGGCTAGTATAGCTAGTTGGTTAGCTTCATATCCCTTGATGCATATAGTTGGAGACGTTTTCTAATTCTTACCTATTGCATTCCTTCAGATGGTGAGGACTCGCAATCAGAGGGATGTCAATGGTGAGGAGGAGAACCATGGAGTACCACAGAACAATACTGGACAAGGACATGCTCATGGAGCTATCAATATTGAACAACTGTTAGCTATGCAGAACAAGCTCATGCAGACCATGATACAGACAATGGGACAACTGCAAGCTGGTAACAACAATCAGCCTCATATACCGCCACCGCCACCACCCCAGCCCCACCACAACCGTTTGGGAGAGTTCATGAGGACCAGACCGCCTACCTTTGCACAAGCCACAGACCCAATGGAAGCTGATGATTGGCTGAAGTCCGTTGAGAAGAAACTTGCTATTGTCCAGTGCACTGATAGGGAGAAGGTTCTCTTTGCATCACATCAACTAGTTGGAGCAGCCGCTGACTGGTGGGAAGCTCTTTGCAACACTCATGATAATCAGGAGGCAATCACTTAGGCTGAGTTTAAGCAGAGTTTCCGTTCCCACTATGTACCTGAAGGAGTTATGATACTGAGAAGACAAGATTTTGAAGATCTCAGGCAAGGAAGGATGAGCGTGAGTGAGTATCTCAACAAATTCACTCAATTATCAAGATATGCTCCAGAAGACATCAAAATTGATAGTAGGAAGCAGTATCTGTTTATGAGGGGTCTCAACAATGAAATTCAAGTCCAGTTGCTCAATACTGATTATCCAAACTTCCAAAAGCTGGTTGACAAGGCTATTGTGGTTGAGAACAAGATTCGTGAGATGGAGCAGGACAACAAGAGGAAGATGCCACATCATGGACCGCAACAAGGAAGCAATGTTCGCCCCCGCTATGCACCACCTACTGCACCACACTACAACCCATCTGCTCCTTGCATACCGTGCTGCTTATCCATCCCGCCCAAATCAGCCACCGCAGCAACGCCCCGCCATGCAAGCGCCTCGCTATCATGTGCCACCTGCACCGCGTCCTAACATGGTGGCAAATGCTCAAAACCAGCTGCGCCCAAACTTCCCTAATGCTATGGGCGGTAAGACATGCTATGTGTGTGGAGAACCTGGGCACTTTGCAAGTCAATGCCTCAGGAGAAACTATGGACCTATGAACAATGCACCAAGGCCAAATCACCCGCGACCAAATGGAGGAGCACCACAAGGCAACCGTGGACAGCAGAATTTTGCTCGTGGCAATATGAATCATGTCTCTACTGAGGAAGCCCAGCAAGCTGATGACGTCGTGATTGGTATGTTTCTCGCCAACTCCAAACCCGCGACTGTTTTATTTGATTTAGGAGCATCTCATTCATTCATCTCGTCAAAGTATGTTGCCAAGTACAATTTGCCTATATCCCATATGAAGCAAACTATGCTAGTAAGTTCTCCTGGCGGAGAGATGAGGACAAATATAGTATGTCCGAAAGTAAGCATTAAAATAAGGGGGGTAGACTTTCTCACAAACCTCATAGTCTTGGACTCCCAAGGAATAGACATAATACTTGGAATGGATTGGCTGAGCAAGTATAATGGAGTTATTCAATGTGCCGAGAGGATTGTGCAGTTGTTAAGTGAACATGGTACACGCATCAAAGTTGAGGCAGCCCAACCTGCAAGAGAGAAAGCGATGCTGAATCACATGGAAGAAGTGACATTGGAAAGCATTCCGATCGTTCGCGAGTACCCGAATGTGTTTTTAGATGAGTTGCCAGGTATGCCACCTGATCGTGACATAGAATTCGCCATTGAGTTGATACCCAGAACTGCACCTATAGCTAAGAGGCCGTATAGGATGCCTCCTAAGGAATTAGTAGAGCTCAAGAAGCAAATTCAGGAGCAGCTAGAGAAGGGTTTTATACGCCCAAGCTCATCCCCGTGTGGAGCCCCAGTGCTCTTCGTAGATAAGAAGGATGGAACCCAGAGGATGTGTGTGGACTATAGGTCTCTCAACAAAGTGACAATTAAGAACAAGTACTCACTGCCCCGTATAGAGGATTTGTTCGACCAAAATGAAGGGTTGACTGTATCTTCTCCAAGGTCGACTTGCGGTCATGATACTTCCAAATGAAGATTAGACCATCGGATATACCCAAGACATCATTTCGGACACGATATGGATCTTATGAGTACACCGTCATGTCATTTGGATTGACGAACGCGCCTGCATACTTTATGTATCTCATGAATAAGGTCTTCATGGAATATCTGGATAAGTTCGTTGTAGTGTTCATCGATGATATTATGATCTACTCGAAGGATGAGAAGGAACACGAGGAACACTTGAGGCTTACGCTGCAGAAATTGAGGGAGCACCAATTGTATGCCAAGTTCAGTAAATGTGAATTCTGGTTACGGGAAGTTTCTTTCTTAGGCCATATTAATTCCGGAGGAGGAGTATCAGCTGACCCAGGGAAGGTGAGAGATGTGCTTAAGTGGGAACCGCCACAGAATGTTAAGGAAATTCGGAGTTTCCTTGGAATGGTTGGATATTACCGTCGGTTTATCAAGGACTTTTCCAAGATAGTCAAGCCCATGACGGAGTTGCTAATGAAGGGAAAGGCGTTCCAATGGACTGAAGCTTGTCAGAATAGTTTTGAGGAGTTGAA
This sequence comes from Tuctoria greenei, assembly GCA_036927565.1. Classification (NCBI taxonomy): domain Eukaryota; kingdom Viridiplantae; phylum Streptophyta; class Magnoliopsida; order Poales; family Poaceae; genus Tuctoria; species Tuctoria greenei. The sequence continues at coordinate 127,418,319 of JAYESD010000007.1, read as the reverse complement.
GAAGAGGTTGACAACAGCCCCAGTTTTGGTATTGCCGGATGTAAGCAAGAGTTTCGACATCTATTGTGATGCATCAAGACAAGGACTTGGGTGTGTATTGATGCAAGAAGGCCAAGCGGTAGCTTATGCATCGAGGCAACTAAAGAAACATGAGTTGAATTATCCTACACACGACCTTGAACTCGCAGCCGTGGTACACGCCTTGAAGATATGGAGACACTATGTTTTTGGTCACCGATGTGAGATTTATACGGATCACAAGAGTCTCAAGTACATATTTACGCAAGCGGATCTGAATCTGAGGCAACGCCGATGGTTGGAGATCATCAAGGATTATGACGTGGGAATCAACTATCACTCAGGGAAGGCCAATGTAGTGGCCGATGCTTTGAGCCGAAAAGGAGTAAGTCATCAACTCACAGTTTGAGAGCTGCCATCCGATTTATGCAAGGAGTTCGAACGGTTAAACCTTGGATTCATAAATGAGATGGGAACGATGGAAGTCAACCCAACATTAGAGCAGGAAATACAGGAAGGACAAACAAAGGACAAGGAAATACAGGAAATCAAGGAAAGGACCCAAGAAGGAAAGGAATTCAGATTTGATGAGGATGAACAGGGTACCTTATGGCTTGGAAAGAGGATTGTGGTACCTAATGTAAGGCATATTCGGGAAACAATATTGAAGGAGGCACATGACTCGCCTTACTCAATTCATCCTGGCTGTACGAAAATGTACAAGGACTTAAAGACATGTTATTGGTGGGCCAGCATGAAAAAGGACATAGCCGAATATGTTGCACTTTGTGATGTGTGCCGATGAGTTAAAGCTGAACATCAAAGGCCAGCCGGATTGTTACAACCATTGAAGATCCTGGAGTGGAAGTGGGAAGAGATTGGTATGGACTTTATAGTTGGATTACCGCAAACTCAGTCTGGCTATGATTCAATATGGGTTATTGTGGATCGGTTGACAAAATCAGCTCACTTCATCCCTGTCAAGACCACATACACCACCGCGAAGCTAGCAGAATTGTATATGGAGCATATTGTGTGTCGACACGGAGTACTGAAGAAGATAGTCTCGGATAGAGGTTCTCAGTTTACCTCCAGATTTTGGCAGAAATTGCATGAAGCAATGGGAACAAGGCTGAACTTCAGTTCGGCATATCATCCTCAAATGGATGGACAAACCGAGAGGACCAACCAAATTTTGGAAGACATGTTAAGAGCTTGTGCATTAAAGCATGGGAAAAGTTGGGATAAAAGTTTGCCGTACGCTGAATTCTCGTACAACAATAGCTATCAAGCAAGTTTGAAAATGTCACCCTACGAAGCATTGTACGGAAGGAAGTGTAGGACTCCCTTGTTTTGGAATGAAACCAGAGAGAATCAAGTGTTTGGTCCCGACGTGTTACAAGATGCTGAAAGGCAAGTCCAAATAATACGGGAAAACTTAAAGGCTGCCCAGTCTCAACAGAAAGATTATGCTGATAATCGGCGAAGGAGTTTGACTTTTGAAGTTGGAGATTTTGTATACCTCAAAGTGTCACCTATCAGAGGTCAGCGACGGTTTAACGTCAAAGGAAAACTAGCACCACGTTACATCGGACCATTTAAGATTCTGGACAAGCGAGGAGAGGTAGCTTATCGACTTGAGCTGCCGACGTATCTCTCCGATGTACACGATGTGTTTCACGTCTCTCAACTCAAGAAGTGTCTCAGGGTACCAGAAGAACAAGTGCCGATGGACGAGTTAGAGCTTCAGGAGGATTTGTCCTATGTCGAGCAACCTATGAAGATTTTGGACATGAAGGAAAGGGTCACGACAAATAAGAGGATTCGTTGGTGTAAAGTGCAATGGAAACACCATACAGAATCCGAAGCTACGTGGGAACGTGAAGAAGACCTGAAGGCAGAATTCCCGCACCTTTTCTCCACGCTATCGAATCTCGAGGGCGAGATTCACTTTAAGGGGGGTAGGTTTGTAACACCCTCAATTTTCGCATCATGCATTGCATACATAATCGTGCATTAAACATTAGTAGGATAAAAGAAAAATAATAAAACAGAAAAGATGGAGCATATATACAAATGTATGTAGCAAAAGAAGAAAAATAAAATAATAGCGTAAAACTTGTAATAGGGAATAAGTATAAAATAATAATAATAAAATATATGCAAATATATATATATATATAAATCATATATATAATAAATGTATAAAAAAATAATAAATAAATAATATAAAAAAATAAATAAAAAAAGAAAAAAAAGAAGGAACCCCCCCCCCCCCCCCCCCCCCGCTGGCCAGGCCGAGCGGCCCAGCCAGCCGCGCGCACCGCCCTCCCGATGCGCGACGACCGCGCCTGCGTCCCGGGCCCCACCCCGCTGGCCCCGCCCCGGCTGACGCGCCTCACGCACGCGCAGCGCGCCGCCACGCCGCCCCCTGGACCCCGCCCGATTCCCGCCGAATCCCACGCACCGCACGCCACCTCCCGCCTCCCGCTCCCGCGCCCCGAGCCCCGCTCCCGCGTGGGATTCCCGCGCGCGCGGCGCGAACCGCGCCCGCTCCCGCCGCCGGGCCCCACCCTGCTTCGTCCGTACCGACGCGACCCCGACCGGCCTCGTCCCGCCCCGATCCGCCCGCGCCGAGTCGCGCTCACCCCGAACGCCCGGCCCCATGCCCTGCGCAGCGCGCCGCAGTGCCGTACCGGCCAGCCCCGCGGTTCCCGGCTCCCGCGCGCGATCGCCGGTCCCACCCCGCACGACCGCGAGTCTCCCGGCCGCAACCGACTCGTCCCTGGATGCCGCACGCGTACGTCCCGCCACCTATAAAAGCAACTGTAGCTCCATAGGTTTTTTTCCCCGATCCCAGAACAGCCGCCGCCGCCTTCTAGAAGAAAAGACGCCGGTACAGAGAACCAGAAGGCTGTGCCCAGGGAAGAAAAAGGAGAAAAAGGAGGGGAAGAAGAGGAAGAAAAAGAGGAGGGCGCCGCCGTCCGCCGGAGATCGTCGCCATCGCGTCGCCGTCGTCGTGCCGCCGGAGGACCTTGCGCATCTACTTCGTCTACGCATTGTCCCCATCCCGCGATCATCGAAGCCATCGCATCTACGGTAGGCCATGTTCTCGATGCGAATTTTAGCGACCATATTGAATCTAATAGACGTAAATTGATTTTAGTTGCACCATAATTTTATTTTCAGCAGCATTAATCTCCGCTAAAACCCCCGTAAACTCATATGAACACGTATGAACTAGTTGCATCTAATTAATAAACAACCATAGTAAATTAATAATTGATCTTTGCATGCATGCATGTCATCGCATGTTGATTAATGTGTGTGCATCATGTTGATTGTATATGTTCTCTTGTATGTATGATCACACGTAGAGGAACGTGCTCAAGAGGCCGCATACGAGGATTTCCAGAACCAAGACTTCGAAGCGCTTGAGCAACCCAATCCGCCGGAGCAAGGCAAGTGTCCTTGAAGCATATTGATCCTGTTTCTAAAATAAATGTTTTATTTGCAAACTGCATGCTTGTGTCAAATTGATGGGAATCCTATGGTAGGAAGTTTACTAGTTTTGTTTAACCACCCTTGTCACTTGGAATTTATGGTAGAGAGTCGGGAAGGGTTTTTACCTTTTTGCTCCGCTTAATTAATTGGGATGGCAAAAACACTACACATTTAATTATGCATCAATGATATTATGGGTAATGTGAACTGGTCAATACGATGGGTGATCTAAGCAAGCCTGGTATGTGGATGGGTTGGATGTTATGGTGGTTTGCTTGCTTTAGATCTAAGGACCGGTTCATGCGAGAATATGCCAGGTCAACAGTGCCACCACAAGGCCAAGTATGGGTGCAGCATAGCTGAATAATTAGGAGCGCTGCTAGTATTGTATGGACCATTGGATGGCGCGGGGAATGGGAGTCGAGGAGGACTGCCCTGGGATCCGCATGGCACACGAGGGGGCCCGTGGGTGGGAGAATGGAGATTCAAGCCTGCCGGTGAAACCTTAGTGGGCCCGTACATACTAGTAGTTCCTTTTGAAAGGCTATTTTGTGATCTCTTGGCCACACACCTACGGAAGTGTGAGATGGCATAATGGAGGTTTCTTAGTCACCAGAAGGTGATGAAATCACGAACATGTGGGTAAAGTGGTACAACCTCTGCAGAGTGTTAAAAACTATCATGATAGCCGTGCTCCCGGTTATGAGCGCCTGGATGACCTACATGATTAGAGTTGGAAATTGGGATTTGGGATGGTTATGGTTTGGTAATGGATATGGTTGGTTTATGGTTATGGATTATGGTTATGGATATGAATTTGAGTTATGGTAACTGGACATGGATAATGATGATGTTGGCAATAATTGGATATGGTTTATGTTTTGTTAATATGATGGTTATGATGGGATTGTTTCACATAGACATAGTATAATGCTTTTCAAACGTTTTACTGTACTTTTCAGCACTTAGCCATTATTACATTCGTCATTTGAATCAGCCACATGTCATACTTTCCACACTTGCTGAGTACGACATGTACTCACTCTTGCAACCCCCCCCCCCCAACAGTTGTAGGTCAGGATTGTGACTTTAATGGCGATAATGCGGAGATTTAGGCCGTGTCTACCGTCAACTTTGCCTGTGGTGTTATTGGAGCTGCGCTATTCCCTTATGCTTAGTTTGCTTAGTTGCTTAATTAGTTTATTTCCGCTGCATTAGTTGAACTTGTCATTAATATTCATTAGAGCTTGTATTCGAGGATAATATGGTTTGTGTAATAAAATTTGATAATTAATCTTGTTCTGTGGTAATTTTCTGTATACTCTTTTGTGATTGCACTCGTGTATGTGTGTTGAACATCCTGGGCACACATATGCGTTAGCTTGGTTCATTTTCCGGAACCGGGCGTCACAGTGGTCATCACGACTACTCCCGACAGCCTTACAACTACAACCGTCTCAACTCCAACAACCATTATCTTTCCATTCCTATGGGAAAACCTCCACAGTTTGACGGAAGCGACTATACAATGTGGAAGTACAACATGAAGATGCATCTAATATCCCTAAATCCTAGTCTATGGCACATCGTTTGCACTGGTATAGATATCCTGGACACGGATGAAGAACTCACCCCAGAAGAAGAACAAGAGATTCAAAGAAATGCACAAGCCGTCGCCGTGATCACATCATCATTAAGCAGAGAGGAATTCACCAAGATTGATGGCTTAGAAAGTGCAAAGGAAATTTGGGATACACTTAAGACGGCTCACGAAGGAAATAGATCGGTTCGTGAAGCAAAAATCGAAATGCTTGAAGGAGAGTTGGGGAGATTCGCTATTGAAGAAGGCGAATCACCTCAAGACATGTACAACCGGATGAAGGCAATCATCAACAAGTTACGTGCCTATGGAAGTAAGAAATGGACGGATCACGAGGTAGTCAAGAGAATAATTAGAGCCATCATGCCAAGAAATGTCACACTTTGCTCAATGATTAGAGAAAGCCCCGGTTTTCACAAATTGACCCCCGATGAGTTGTTGGGGAAGATCATAAATCATGAGATGATGGAGAAAGAGGCAAAATACGTCAAAGACTTGGCCGAACTCACTTACTCCAAAAGGAAAGAGGTCGCTCTCAAAGCTACATGCCGACCCAAACTCAAAGAAGCTCGTGAAGATCAAGATGATGGGCACACAAGTGACGAGAGCACCGATCTTGATGATGAGGAAATGGTACTCTTTATCAAGAAATTCAAGCGAATGATGAAAAGAAGACACGGCAACAACTCAAATGAAGGCAAAAGCAAGGACAAAGGAAAATCCAAGGCTCGACGCACTTGCTACAACTGTGGAGAGTATGTTCACTTCATGATGGACTGCCCCTATGAAGAAAACAAAAAGAAGAAGGAAACAAGATCTCAAGAAAAGAAAAATTTCAGAAAAATAAGACAAAACCATCAAGCTCACATTGGCATGGAGTGGGACTCAAACGACGAGTCCTCCTCCGATGAAGAAGAAGAGATGGCCACTATTGCAATCAAGAAACCTACTATGAAGGCCACACTCTTTCCAAACATGGGAGGACAGGACATGAACAACCACACTTGCCTTATGGCTAAGGAAGGCAAGAAAAAGGTACGACTCACTCCTCCTACGCTAAATTCCTCTATTGATGACTTTGACAGCTCTAGCGATAACGAAGAAATGTTTAGAGGACTAAGTAAAATTGCTCTAAAGAAAATGGAAATGTTGTCGAATGAAATTTTTGAGAAGGAATAACTTCTTGATCGACAAGAAGATATGCTCATCCGTGAAAGGAAGAGATATCAAGAAGTTGAAAAGCTTCTCGAGCTTGAAAGAGAGAAGAACAAGTCGCTTGAAGTTGAGCTAGTCTTGAGTAAGGAAACTTACTCAAAGCTAAAAGACTCGCATATTGCAATCAAGGAAGAACTTGCTAACTTGTCAAAAGTTAACAAGATCCTTGAGGTGCAAGTTGAGTCGCTCAAGCAAAGTGACTCTTCTTCCTCCAAGAGCTCTTCCTCCAAAGATATGAGTTCGACAACAATCGGAACTTGCACTTGCTCTAGTAAGAAGAATATTATTTCTAATACATCAACTTCTCGTAATATGCATGCCCCTCCAAGTGGCATATTTGATAAGGAGAAGATCAAATATGCACGCAGTGCATATATGGTCACTAGACCTCCTAATGTCAAAGATGGCCTTGGTTTTGATAAGAACAAACACATGCCTACTTTTAATAATGCTAAGAATAGAATTGTCTTTGTCAAGGAAAAATCTCATGAACCTGAACCACAAACATTGTTTCATACATTTAATGCTTCTTATGTTCTTATGAAAGCCAAAAATGGAAGAGTCATTGCCAAATATACAGGGCCACGCCACAAGAACTTGAAAACTTGTGTGTGGGTGCCCAAGACTCTTGTGACTAACCTGAGAGGACCCAAGCAAGCTTGGGTACCTAAAACCAAGGAATAATTCTTTTTTGCAGGCTTACTCCTCCGGCGGAACAAAATGGGTACTTGATAGCGGATGCACAAATCACATGACCGGAGAGAGAGGTATGTTTGTGGAGTACGAGTACAACAAGGATCCAGGTGAAGGCATATACTTCGGAGACAACAGCCAAGGAAATGTCCTTGGTAGCGGTAATATTGAAATATCCTCTCAACATACCTTATCAAATGTTTTACACGTAGATTCTCTAGATTATAACCTTTTGTCAATATCCCCAACTATGCGACAAAGGTTACAACTGCTTATTCACTAATGAGGGTGTGACTGTTTTTAGAAGAAGCGATGGCTCGATTGCATTCAAGGGAATGTTGAAGGGCAAGCTTTATATAGTTGACTTCAACAAAGATAAAGCCGAACTCAACACTTGCTTGGTTGCTAAGACCAACATGGGATGGCTGTGGCATAGACGGCTAGCCCATGTTGGGATGAGAAATCTGCAGAAACTTCTAAAAGGTGGTCACATCCGTGGTCTTAAGGATGTGGTTTTTGAAAAGGACAGGCCGTGCAGTGCTTGTCAAGCAGGAAAACAAGTCGGAGCACCACACCCCGCCAAGAATGTGATGACTACCGCAAGACCGCTGGAACTTCTCCACATGGATCTTTTTGGTCCAGTCTCGTACATCAGCATCGGCGGTAACAAATACGGTTCAGTAATTGTTGATGATTTTTCAAGATTTACCTGGGTATTTTTCTTGTATGATAAATCAGAAACTCAGGAGATCCTCAAGAAGTTCTTAAAAAGAGCTCAGAACGAATTCTCATCAACCATAAAGAACATCAGAAGTGACAACGGGACAGAATTCAAGAATCTCCAAGTTGAAGAGTTTCTCGATGAAGAAGGGATAAAGCATGAATTCTCAGCACCCTACTCCCCTCAACAAAATGGAGTGGCCGAAAGGAAGAACAGAACATTAATCGAAATGGCGAGAACTATGTTGGATGAATACAAGACATCAGATCGGTTTTGGGCAGAAGCGGTGAACACCGCTTGCCATGCCACTAATCGACTGTACCTCCATCGACTACTGAAGAAAACTCCATATGAGCTCCTTACCGGTAAAAAGCCAAATGTTTCTTATTTTAAAGTTTTTGGTTGCAAATGTTTTATTCTGAACAAGAAACAGAGGGCCTCGAAGTTCGCTTCAAAGTCCGATGAAGGATTCTTGCTCGGTTATGAATCGAATGCCTACGCCTATTGTGTCTTCAACAAGGTGTCCGGCCTTGTTTAAGTAGCACGTGACGTAGTGTTCGATGAATATGACGGCTCACAAGTGGAGCAAGTTGATAAGTGTGTGCTAGATGAAGAGGAAGCTCCATATGAAGCACTGAAGAAAATGGGACTTGGCGATATCTTACCACAAGAGCAAACATTCGAATCAAATGCACAAGTTGAACCTCAACGCGGAGGCAATGATCAAGGGGGAGCCCTTGCACAAGATCAAGAGGAGGAAGATCAAGAAGATCAGAACCATCATGGAAGCAATGATCTAGGGGGAGACAATGCACATGAAGATAATGAAGAACAAGCAACTACACAAGCTCCACACCCAAGAGTACACCAGAGCGTGCAAAGAGACCACCCTGTCAACAACATCATTAGAGATATTGCTAAGGGAGTAACTACTAGATCTCGAGTTGCAAATTTCTATGAATCCTATTCTTTTGTGTCTTTTCTGGAACCATACAGGGTGGAAGAAGCCTTAGGGGATCCAGACTGGGTGATTGCAATGCAAGAGGAGCTGAACAACTTCAAGAGAAATGAAGTATGGGAGCTAGTGGAGAGACCAAAGGCGAACATAGTTGGAACTAAATGGGTCTTTCGGAACAAGCAAGATGAACATGGAGTAGTAACAAGAAATAAGGCAAGACTGGTGGCCAAAGGTTATTCTTAGGTCGAAGGTTTGGACTTCAATGAAACTTTCGCTCCTGTAGCTAGACTTGAGTCCATTCGTATTTTATTAGCATATGCTACTCACCATAATTTTAAGCTGTATCAAATGGACGTCAAAAGCGCTTTCCTAAACGGCCCAATCAAGGAGGAAGTTTATGTGGAGCAGCCACCAGGATTCGAAGACCCGAAGTATCCCAACCATGTCTACAAACTGCGTAAGGCTCTCTATGGCCTCAAACAAGCTCCTCGAGCTTGGTATGAGTGTCTTAGAGATTTTCTAATTCAGAATGGATTCAAAATTGGTAAAGCTGACTATACACTTTTCACTAAACATTGTGATGATCATTTATTTGTATGTCAAATTTACGTTGATGACATTATCTTTGGATCAACTAACAAATCCTTTTGTGAAGAGTTTAGCAAAATTATGACAGATAGGTTCGAGATGTCAATGATGGGCGAATTAAAGTTCTTCTTGGGATTCCAAGTGAAGCAACTAAGAGAAGGTACATTTATAAGACAAACCAAATATACACAAGACATTCTCAAGAAATTCAATATGGACAAAGCCAAGCCCATCAAGACACCCATGGCCACTAATGGACATCTCGACCTCAATGAAGACGGTCCAAATGTGGATCAAAAGGTATATCGGTCCGTGATTGGCTCTTTACTTTATTTATGTGCATCTAGGCCAGATATTATGCTCAGTGTTTGCTTGTGTGCAAGGTTTCAAGCTGCACCTAATGAGTGTCATTTAGTTGCTGTAAAAAGAATCCTAAGGTACCTTGTGCACACACCCAACTTGGGCCTTTGGTATCCCAAAGGATCCAAATTTAACTTGATAGGATATTCTGATGTCGACTCTGCAGGATGCAAAGTCGATAGAAAGAGCACGTCAGGGACTTGTCAGTTTCTTGGTAGGTCCCTGGTATCTTGGTCATCTAAAAAGCAAAACTCCATTGCCCTTTCCACAGCAGAAGCAGAATATATTGCAGCCGGTAGCTGTTGCGCCCAATTACTTTGGACGCGGCAAACCCTTAGGGACTACGGCTACAATATTAATCATATCCCACTTCTATGTGACAATGAAAGTGCTATAAAAATTGCACGCAACCCAGTAGAGCACTCAAGAACTAAGCACATAGATATCCGTCATCATTATCTTAGAGATCATTCATTAAAAGGTGACATTGCTATTTCACATGTTAGAACTGAAAAACAACTTGCAGATATTTTTACCAAACCATTGGATGAGAAAAGGTTTTGTGAACTTAGGAATGAACTTAATATTCTTGACTCTCGAAATGTGGCTTGAAACATTGCACATCTGGTTGATACTTCAAATGTTACATTTTATTGCTAAAACTGCCCCTCACCTCATTTTTCTCCTAAGAAAACTATTTTTAATGAAGAAATCTTGGAATTTATGACCATGTTTTTGTGTTGATTGTTTTCTGGTCATAATCACCAAGATTATTTGCAAAACTTGTCCTTGGATCACTATTAGTTATCTCCAAATACTTAGTTTGTCCAGTAACACCAGACTAGTCAGGTTTGCCACCGAACTAGTCCGGATAATCCCTCTTCCTAGGGTTTCCAGGGACACTGGACTAGTCCGGTCGGCTGCCTATATAAGCAGTTGGCCCGTTTCAAATCTCCCCCGAGTACACTCTACCTTCAGCTCCTGATGCACCTCCCTCCTCTGAAGTTGAGAGGAGGACTAAACAGGCTCGGGATGTGAATGCAACAAGATCCTCAGCTGCTCCTCCTAGCTCTGCACCTGCTCATGAACCCTCCGGTGGTGTGCTCAAAATGCTCACCTCTATCTTTGCCTGTTGCCGCAAGATTGAAGTCAGGCAGAAGAAGCATCAACAATATGTCAATGCCAACATCAAAGCAATCTGCGACAAGGTGGAGATTGAGCCGGTGGGATCCCCGCCCACCTTCGAGGACTCCGAGGAAGAGTCCGCTCCGGCGAATGATGATGATGGTGGTGAAGATGAGGACCGAACCGAGACAGAGGAAGAGAGTGGCGATGAGTGATTCCCCTCAATTTTTCCCTTTTTGGTGCCTTGATGCCAAAGGGGGAGAGATTGAGACTAGGAGAGATTAAGACTAATAGTTTGAGAGTAGTTGGTGTCTTTATGTTTTTGTGATCAAGGACATGTGTACTTAAATTTAAAACCTTGTAATGCACTATTTCTTCTCTTATGTGTGATGCTTATTGTTGCTTGGATGATTATCTTTATACTCATTGTTGATTATCTTTACTTCATCACACCTTGTTGATCACACACTTGTTAGGCACCCCACCATAAGGTGTGTGCATATAAGCTTTTTGTGGACTTATCATTATTCTCATATGTGCACACCTTATGAAAATCAAGATTTTATTCTCAATTGTGATATCTCAAATGGTTGTCATCAATCACCAAAAAGGGGGAGATTGTAAGTGCATCTAGGATATCCCTTGTGGGTTTTGGCTAATTGATGACAAACATATGAGATCCTAATGAAACTACTGAGATGATTGCAGGACAAACAAGTGAAACATTTCAGTGCACACAAAAAGGTGAAAAATGAAGTGGTGTTCAAAGAGAAATACTTTGATGAAGCTTGGAAGACCAAAATAGATTTTGAATGTATAGGGAGTGTATGAAAGACACACTCCAAGAGCTCACAACTTTTCGCGAGGGTAAGGGATTAAAATTAACCTAACTTTCACAAAGCACCGGACTAGTCCGATCATGGACCGGACTAGTCCGTTCACCTTTCTGGAATCCCACTCACAAGGATACCGGACTAGTCCGTGCATCCACCGGACTAGTCCATTGATGTTTTTGGAGTCTCTCATACTGAGGGACCGGACTAGTCCGATCATGGACCGGACTAGTCCGTTGAACTTTCTGTAATCTCCCATTCGTGGAGATCAGACTAGTCCGCGGACTAGTCCGATGAACTTTCTGGAGTCACAGCACCGGACTAGTCCGAGGTTGGACCGGATTAGTCTGGCAAACTTTCTGGACCTCAAAAACATTGGGACCGGACAAGTTCGGACTTGCACCGGACTAGTCTGGTGTTAGGGTTTTTCAACGGCTAGCTTTTGGAAACCCTATAAATAGAGAGTCCACGACTTTCCTATCAACACACACATCGAATATTGATCAAAGAGCAAAACCTAGCGCCGCCACTTCGTCCCAAGAGCCCAAAACACATCTCCCCACACATCTAAAGTTCAAAAAGAGTGACCTCAATTGAACACTTAGATTCGGGATTGGGAGATCGTCATTCTTTCATTGCGAGCTCTTGGGGTTTGATCTTTCTACACTCATACTCTGCATTGTAATACTTTTGAGTGTATTTGATCCCTTTTTTATTGTAATTCTCGTGGGAGCCCTCAACGTGTGAGGTTGCCCCACAAACTTGGTGATTACCCGTGATAGTGGAATCAAGTCGTCCTTCGTGGTGACTTGAGGAGGGAAAGGGTTGGAGACCCGGCTCTGTGTGAGCTTCCTCAACGAGGACGTAGATCTCGTGGTGAGATCGAACCTCGGGAAAAATTCATTTGTCTTGTGTCTCATTTACTTTAAATTTTGTTCATTAGATCATTTGAGTGCTAAACTTCAACATAAGGCAATTAGAAGTTACACCTGCATTCTTATATTAATCTCAAGTACAAATATCAGCTGTTCTCAATTCCGCTGCTAAAGAAATTTATTTTCCCAATTAACATCTGATCAACACACATAATTTTTGCACACCGGACTAGTCCGCCCACTCAACCGGACTAGTCCGGCCAACCAAGTTTTGACGATTCTATTAAGTGTGTAGGAAATTCAAAAGGCCTATTCACCCCCCCTCTAGGCCACATTCACTGATCCTTTGGAGGTCGAACCGCCAGCGCCCGAGCCCATGATGGTCGAAGCGCCAGCACCTGAGCTAGAGGTGGAGGAGGCGCCTGCGCCAAAGCCAGAAGTAGCTTCTGCTCCAACCGAACCTTCAACACCCGCTCCAGAAGCGGTGATCCCGGAGGTGCCCGCTGCTGAGCCAGAGTGCCATGATGAAGCTGCTGGCCCCCCACCGGAGGGGCCAACTGTTGATGACCTGGCGGTTGGGCCTTCGGAGCCAATTCCGGAGGTTGGAACTTCGGCTGCAAGTACTTCCTTGGCGGCGGGCGAGGCTATCCCGGAGGACGGCCCTAGTACAGTGGAAGCTCAGGGGACCGCTCTCATAGAGTGGGACCCAATTTTTGTTGCCGAAGATCTGTTGGAGCCAGTGGAGAGGACCCCAGTAGGTCCGGACCCGATCCCCCTATCGTTGTCTATCGACAACGCCTGCTCCGGTCTTCGCCAAGTCCAGCTGGCCTTCTACCACAACAGCAAGGCCCTCGAGAAGGAGTGCCAAACCCTTAGGAGGTGGCGCAACCGACTCCATTTCGAGACCAAGCTGGCACAGTCGAGGCTGGCTGACGACAAGGAGTGGGTGCAAAGAGAGAAAGTCCGCCTTGAGTACTGGGGTAAGTTGTTGGATGAGAGGGAAAGCATGACGCGGACCCTCGACAACCAATCTCGCGCCATCTATGAGCAGGCCAAGGCTACAGATAGCGCAGCGGATGATCGCCAAGAAAGGCGCACCGCCATCCACGATAGTCTCGTCAAGCACTGGGAGGCTCTTGAAGCGCGGGAAAGACTGCTCGAAGATGAAGAGCAGAAATTCCTGGAGCTGCGGGACGACCTCGTGAAGAGGGAGGAAGAGCTTGTCCAAAAGACAACTCTGGTTGACAAGAGCCTCGAAGAACACACCAAGAAATTGGAGGAGCGTTGCAAGGAGGAGGAGGAGAAGGCCTGGGAGCGAGGGCAAGATCTCTACAAGCAGGAGAATGCCATCGCCGTCAGGGAGAAGAAAGTATGGGGCTGAGAGAAGGGTCTGGTCAACCGTCGGAATGAGATACACCTCCGGGAGGAGCTCAACAAACTCGAAAGGCAGGTTGCTAAAACGATTCAGCAGAATGCCAAAGAGGTGGAGCGTCTTGCTTGGGAGAGCTCAGAGCTTGCGGCGGCCAAAATATCCTTGGCAGAGATGCGTGGTGCAAGGGTTGCGGAGTCCCAACAAGTTTGGGACTTCCTGGGCAAGGCCAACAACGCGCTGACGCCAATGGGCTTCAGTCCCGTGCGTCTGGATGATCTAGAGCTATAGCTGGATCAAACGTTGGAGGCGCTAAGTTCAACAGGCAACAATCTCTCCAAGATGGGCGATGTCATCGCAGATCAGCTAAAAACTGAGGGACAGTCCCTGGCGAAGAACCTCGCAGAGTTTGTGCTGACGTGCTACACCAGCCGGGACCCTCAATTCCCTCTGGACCCGGTGCTTGAAGGTCCCATCGAAGGAGAGGGTGAAGCCGCCCGAGCCAGCATGTCAGAGGTGGCCCAGAAGGTCTAGGACCATCTTTCTGTAGCTCCCGCTTGTATTCTCTCTTCTTATTCTCCAATTTTGTAATCTCTTGTCTCCAGATGAATGAAATTCAAATTTTTGTGAATTTGAATTTCATTTTTTGTCTTCAACACCTTTGTCTCACTTGGCCCCCTGGTAGATGTACTCAATTTGATTGTGAACATGTACCAAGAGGATGTAATAGTTGTTGAAGACTTGCGTGCTTTGAACTTGTAAAATGTAGGTTCGAAGTTGTCGGTACCCTGCAGACCGGGTACCCCCGCACACAGGGAGAAACCCGCTAAGGACTCCGCCTCTGCCTAAGAGGCCGAATCCGAGGCTGCCACGTCGTGGAGGGAAGGACCAGATCCTACCTCTCCGTCGGGGGAGGCTCCCAAGATGCCACGTGGACGGCAGAACTGGACCCTCGCCTCCCCGCTGAGGCGGGCTCCAGAGCCGCCACATGGCCAATCGGGACCTCAGGGCCAGACCCGCATCCTCGCAGGGAAAGGAACTGGAACTACCACGTGGCCTGCAGCGCTGAGCCTCCACCCCTCCATAGAGGTGGGCTCCGGGTGCACCACGTGGCCTGTTCCGTCAAGTGCCCGACTTCCCACAGAGGCAGGCTCCGGCGCAACCACGTGGCGGACGACCAACTCAGTGCGGTAGGAAGCCGCAGTAAAGGAATGCGTGCGCTGCTCAGACAGGCATTAAGTACGCGCGCCTTCCCCAGGCAAGCTGAGTTGCGCATGCGTAAGTCAAGACTCCAGTGTCCTGTCTTGTCCAAGTAGCAGGTACAGACCAACGCCACAAGACGTATGAATGAGCCGCGAGGACAAGACGGACGGGACGTGCACGACCATCATCACCAACTATGTGTAGCCCTGGCGCACGACGCGGCGGGACGGCGCATTGACACCCCTGACAAGGGGAAGTAGATAGCAATTAATCCTAGATCTTGTATAGGATTTGGCTCTCCCCGGGACCACCTGTCGGGTCTTGGGGCTCACCTTGTGACTGCAGAGTCCTTGAACTATAAAAGGACTCGGCATACGACCTTCGCAAAGGACCGAGAAAAATTAGACCAAGGATCATACACGCTCAAGCAAGGTAATACACAAACACTCCCGTGGACGTAGGGTATTACGCTCCGGCGGCCCAAACCACGTAAATCCTCTGTGTTCATCATCCTGCTGCGTTCGATCTCCTGGGACTAGCCCTCGTGAATCCAAAGAACCTCCGCGGGCTGCTCTCTAAGCAGGTCCGAGGGAAGTGTCGTTTACGACCTTCGACATTTGGTGCGCCAGGTAGGGGGCTTTTTCCCCGTCAAGATCTCCACCAGCAGCAATGGTGAACGACCAATCCAACGCCGGTTCATCCAGGGCACATTCGCGGCGGTAGACTGTGGTGGCTCTAGGGCAGGAAGGTCAGGACCTTCACGTCGCCCTGTAGTCACTTCGCCGGCTGCAGGCTGACATGCCACTCCGCGGCGTACTCCGGCCGTGATAGCAATCACGGCGCCACTAGCTGCAAGCCCAGAGAGTGCGCTCGCAGCAGCGCGCGCGCTACTCCACAACCCTCCTGGTGGGGATGCTCCTCAGGGAGCAGCTCAGCAGTGGATCAACGACGTCGACCACCTCGTCACCGCCGCACTCAACGCGCCTCCACCGAGGGAGACACATGCCCAGCTGATGCATGTGTCATTGTCGCGAACGCCGACAATCGACCGGTGGATGGCAGACTCGCGCTCGACCAGGATCTCGACAACAGATCTGAGAACCGGACTGCAGCGCCGCAGGGCCAGAGAGGACTGCCGAGTCACCATTGAGCGCCAGAGGGAGCGTCGGCGCAACCTCGAGGCAGATTACAGCGTGTCGGGCCCTATGCCCCAGGCCCATGTTGTGCCTCCACCACACCAGACGTACGTCGCGCCTCCACCGCACCAGGCGTACATTGCGCCTCCTCCACAGGCGTATGCAACACCGCCCCAGCATCAGGTGTACGTAGGCCCGCCTGCTCACTCGGGGTATGCGATGCCGCCGCCGGCACCAGTCAGCCCCAGCCAAGGGTGTGCAGCGCTAGCGCCTCACCTCCGTTTTGTGGTCTGGCCAGAAAAGTTCCGACCGCATATGCCGGAGAAGTACGACTGGAGCGTCAACCCGAGCGAGTTCCTGCAGATCTACACCACTGCGATATTAGCTGCAGGAGGCGACGAGGCCATTATGGCTAACTACTTCCCCGTCGTCCTGACCGGCCCAGCTCGGTCATGGCTCATGAACCTGCCCCAGGGGTCCATAACCTCCTGGGATGAGTTGTGCCGACAGTTCGTGGCTAACTTCGACAGTTCCTACAAGCGCCCTGGCACCGAGCTTGACCTCCACGCCGTTAGACAGCGCACTAGAGAGTCGCTGTGATCGTTCATCCGGCGGTTCTCCTAGGTACGGAATACCATCCCTCATGTTGCTAGCGCATCGGTTATTGTTGCGTTCAGACAAGGTGTGAGGGACAAGAAGATGCTCGAGAAGCTAGCCACGCACGAGGTGCGTGATGTCTCCGAGCTGTTCTCCCTGGCAGACAGATGTGCTAGGGCAGCTGAGGGGCGCAACTGGCACTCCCAGCCATCCTCAGAAGCAAGGGAAGCCACCCCGACTGAGGAAGGAGCCTCTGTGAGGAGCAGCGACAAGAAGAAGAAGAAGAAGAAGAAGGGCAGTGGCAAGAACAGGCCAAAGCCCGGAGCCCAGGCAATGGTGGCTGCGGCACCCGGCAGAGCCCGAGTGCCGCGCAGAGACAAGCGCCCTAGGCAGTCGTCTGAGCCCGAGGAGCCTGACTTCAAGTGCCCGGTGCACCGTACAAATAGCCATAGTGCTAGCGAGTGCCGGGAAGTGAAGAGGTTCGCGGAACGTTTCTGCGAACAGAAACAGAGGCAGCAGCGCCTTGAGGGCGCACCCCCTCGCCAGAGGGAGGGCAAGCAGAAGGCTGATCCCGAGAAGGAGGATGACAGCGAGATGGGGTTCCAGGAACCCCAGCGGGCGGTTAAGGTCGTCTTCGAGGGTGGCGACTCTGACTCTAGCAGTGATAAGGAGCGCCGCAAGACCCTCCATGTCATCTAGGGGGAGCCACAGACCCCACGTCCCGAAACGCGGTGAAAACTCTGCGACAGGCAGTGGCTGCGGTGGCCCCCGCCCCAAGTCCGACTCCCCACCACAAGTGGATGAGCACGGCGATCAGCTTCGACGCTTCTGACTGCCCGAAGAACATGGCAGGGGCAGGAGTGCTCCCGTTGCTGGTGTCGCCGACCATCGCCAACATGAAGGTCTTTCACATGTTGATAGATGGAGGGGCGGGCCTCAACCTCATCTCCACGGCGGCTTTCTGAAAGCTGCAGCTGCCGGTGTCCCAGCTCACACCCTCGAGCCCGTTCTCGGGTGTTGGACCTGGGAAAATCCTCCCGTACGGTAACATACACCTCCCGGTGACCTTCGGGACCCCAGAGAACTACTGTACGGAGAGCGTTTTATTCGACGTGGCAGACATTGACCTCCCGTTCAACGCAATCATCGGGAGGCCAGCCCTCTACAGGTTCATGGCTGTAGCCCACTACGGCTACCTCGTCCTGAAGATGCCGACGCCTTCCGATGTCCTCAGGATCAGAGGGGACCGCTCAGCTGCAGTGTCAGCCTTGGAGCAGCTCCAAGCACTTGTAGCGGGGAGGGCTCCGGCCCCAGGAGTCTCGAAGGAGAGTCGGCCAGAGCAAGGCCCGGCGCAACGAGCCTCCACTACTGCACCCCGCGTGCAACCTACCAACGATGACGACATCCCTGTGAAGGTCATCAGGATTGGCTCCGAGGCTGCCCAGACAACCCGTATCGCGGGGAACTTGGATAACAAATAGGAATGCACACTCATCACCTTCCTCCGGGACAACGTCGATGTGTTTGCATGGCAACCATCACAAATGCCCGGGATCCCCAAGGAGGTGATTGAGCACCATCTGAAGATCTACCCTGACGCCCGACCGGTACAACAGAAGCCTAGGAAATAGTCCATCGAGCGGCAGAACTTCATCCATGAAGAAATCAAGAAGCTGCTCGATGCTGGTTTCATCCGGGAGGTTCACCACCCACGGTGGTTGGCCAACCCTGTTGTCGTTCCCAAGGCTAGCGGGAAGCTCCGGATGTGCATCGACTACACCAACCTCAATAAGGCATGTCCAAAGGATCAATTCCCTCTTCCTAGGATAGATCAAATAGTAGACTCAACATCAGGCTGTGATCTTCTGTGTTTCCTAGATGCGTATTCTGGTTTTCACCAAATACCTATGTCTAGGGAAGATGAGGAACACACTGCTTTCATAACAGTAGACGGCCTGTATTGTTATGTCTCCATGCCCTATGGTCTCAAGAATGCTCTCCCCACCTTTGTACATGCAATGCATAAGACATTTGGGGACCTCATTAGAGATCTGGTAGAGGTGTATGTCGACGACATCATGGTGAAAATTAGGGACCGCACATCCCTATTAGACAACCTAGCCCGAGCCTTCAGCAAGCTGCGCATGACACGCACGATGCTGAACCCCGACAAGTGTGTCTTTGGGGTCTCTGCAGGGAAGCTCCTTGGTTTCTTGGTATCGCACCGAGGGATCGAAGCTAACCCAGAGAAGATCAAGGTGATAGAGCTGATGTGGACGCCGGCCCGCATCAAGGACGTGCAGAAGCTTGCAGGGTGTTTGGCAGCCCTCAGCCGATTCATCTCAAGACTGGCTGAGCGAGCCCTACCCTTCTTCAAGATTCTGTGGAAGTCAGGTCCCTTTGAGTGGACTGAGGAAGCTGAAGCGGCCTTCCAGGAGCTCAAGAAACACCTGATACGCTACCCATTATGGTGGCGCCAGAACCCGGCGAACCGCTCCTGTTGTACATCACCGCAACAATGGAAGTGGTCAGCATGGTCTTGGTTGCAGAGCGGCCGGAGCTACTACTGCAACAAGCACCAGAAGGAGCCCCAGAGGGGGAGGCCGATCCTCAAGGCTCGAACCCAGAAGAGACTCCCCCCCCCCCCCCCCGCTATGAGTTCCAGTGACCAAGTGCCTTACGGGTCCCAGCCCCCGGAGGCCCAGCTAGACCCTGGGAGCCACATTCCCCAGGATGCAGACGCATTGCAAGGAGCCGCGGACCCCCCAGGGAGGGTTCAGACCTCCCAACGGCCAGTCTACTACATCAGTGAGGTCCTCCATGAAGCAAAAACAAGATACTTGGAGGTACACAAACTACTGTATGCAGTGCTCATAGCGTCGGGGAAGCTCCAGCATTACTTCCAGGCTCACCGGGTTTCAGTGGTCACCTCCTTCCCACTGAAGACCGTACTCCACAGCTCCAAATCGACTGGCAACATTGCCAAGTGGGCAGCGGAGCTGGCTTAGTTCGAGCTGGAGTTCTTACCCCAACATGCAGTCAAAAGCCAAGCACTGGCGGACTTCTTGGCCGAATGGACCCCATCGCCGAGCAACCCGGAGGGCCCAAACAACAGCGAAACGGTGCCCAAGGCTCCTGTTTTCATCGAGACCCCCTGGACGCTCTACTTCGACGGCTCCTCGCGGAAGCAGGGGGCCGGGGCCGGGGTCCTGCTCCTCACCCCGACTGGGGAGCAGTTCAAGTACATGGTGCGCCTCGACTTTAAGGCGACAAACAATATGGAAGATTGTGAAGCCCTAATCTTTGGGCTAAAGACTGCCCTGACTCTCAATGTCCGACAGCTTCTGGCTAAAGGTGATTCCCAACTGATCATCAAGCAAGCCAAAGGAGAGTGCAGCTGCAACGACCCTCAGTTAGCAGCATACCTGCTGCACGTCCGGAAGCGGGAAAAGGACTTTGAAGTCTCGGACTTGTGCCAGGTACCCCGAGCCGACAACTCAGTTGCAGACGACCTGTCAACGAAGGCCTCCACAGGGGCCCCAGTGCCTCAAGGAGTCTTTGCAAGTACGTTACCACGACCAACCGCCCGGGCAGCCGAACCGGGCGAAGGGGGTGAGCCCAACACCTCGAAGCTGGCAGTCCCGGCGACCCTGCTACCATGGAGTCCGCCAAGGATCGTATGCGCCATCGGGGGCTTCGAGCCACCGGGCGCCAAGATCCAAAGGCTCAAGCAAGTCCCGATGCATGGATCTCGGAGGTCCGGGACTACTTGAAAGACAATATCCTTCCCTAAGAACATGCCCTGGCAGAAAGGATTGTTCGCATGGCTAAAAGGTACACGCTGGTGGAAGGGGATCTCTACCGGCGTGGCACCAATGACATCCTACTACGATGCATTACCCGGGAGGAGGGCTGCGACTTGCTCGCAGAGATCCATGGAGGCGAGTGTGGGAATCACGCGTCCCCCCGCACGCTGGTCGGTAAAGCCTTTCGGCATGGCTTTTACTGGCCGACAGCACTCCAGGATGCCGCCGAGATGGTAAAGAGATGCAAGGCGTGCCAGTTCCATGCCAAGCAGATCCACACACCAGCTCAGGCGCTGCAAATGATCCCTCCCTCATGGCCATTCGCTGTATGGGGGTTGGACATCCTGGGACCCTTTCCCAGAGCCGTCGGAGGATTCCGACATCTCTACGTCACCGTAGATAAGTTCACCAAGTGGCCGGAAGCTGCCCCAGTTGTCACCATCAACAAGCAGTCAACAGTAAAGTTCATCAAGTCGATCATCTGCCGGTTTGGGGTCCCGAACAGAATCATCACTGATAACGGGACCCAGTTCACAAGTGCAGCGTTCCAGGAATACTGCGAGGACCTGGGGATCCAAGTCTGATATGCATCCGTTGCTCATCCAGAGAGCAATGGGCAGGTCGAGAGGGCCAATGCAGAGATCCTCAAGGGCCTCAATACTCGCACATTCTCACACCTTGAGAAGCATGGTGAAAATTGGGTGGATGAGCTTCCGTGCGCGCTGTGGGCTAGCCGGACATCAACCAGCCGGGCCACGGGGGTGTAGGATTGAAGAGCACGTGAAAAGCTACCAGAGGCGGGTGAATGGTAGATTTAAAAATCTTACGCAGAGGAAACAATAAAACCCCAAACCCTTCCGGCAGAAAAATGATCTGTTAAAGAAATTGTGTATGAGACTAATCTAAACGTGTTTCATCGTGACAAAAGTGATAGATATCAGAGAGAATCAAGTCACAAAGACAACACAAAAAGAATTACTCAAATCCTTCGAGAAAAACTCAAGTTATGATCGAAAGATCAAACACTGGTCAATCTGACCTACCCGAGAAAAACAGTTTCTAGAATGCTGCAAAGAAACTCGTGTAGCTCAGAAACCACCAATCCAATAAACGTGAAATTTTTACAGATGATAGACAATCAAGTTGTGAAGACAACCCAAAAAGAATCACGTCAATTGGATCAGTAAAACTCGAGTTATGATAAAACCACCGACGAAAGGTAGTGCTGTCCAGAAATTCGACGAGTAAAACTTGTCTGGAACAAGTCGGACGAACAAGGCACAAAAGTTCCTTCAAACTATGAATTTTATTCAATAGAACACAAGGGGAACAGCCCCAAAGTCATCTCTCACGAGCTTTGGGCTTCCTTGCTTATATAACCAGCCCTTAGGCCATCCCAATCTCAACTAGGACTCTAATCCTAATCTGATCACAATCGGAACTTTCCATAACTGCTTAGGACTCTTCTATACGCAGATAGAAGCAATCTTAAGACTTCCAAACACCTTAGGAACGTATCCCACATTCCTAAACAACTCAAATTCGTGACCCATACGAAATCCTAACATAACCAACTCGATACTTTCCATACCGAGCCTTAACCGACTCAGCTAGCAGCCTAAGTCTTCAACCGATACGATCCGATCCTTCCGATCAGATCTTCCTTCCATAATCCGTGTCTAGAAGCATATTGCCACGTCATGCACCGCATGCATACGTGCGAACACCTTCCTTCGACCTTCATATGCACTGCCCTTGATTCAATCATCCTGCGCGACCTCCTGACCCGCTCAACCACAGTTCCTCCCGAACTTGGTTGTTGGAACCTCATCTCCTCCTGAGACTAGTCCAATGGATCCTGTCACCAGCCATGACTTGAACTCAAGCAACACCTGCACATGAACAAACAAACAATCCATACGAGCCCAAGTCCTCGACTTGACTCAAGTTAGTTCCGAACACAACACCTTACGTGAGAACCTCACATAAGCATGTTGCAAAACCATAGTAACACGATATCAACCGTATTCAACCAAAATGCACCAAAAACTTAGCAGACGAATACTAAGCAATCTTTCCAACAATGTAAAGCAAGTACGAAACATTGCAAATGAAAAGCAGAAGCACTTCGGTCAAGTTCCGGACCTTGCCAGAGCAACCCGGAGCTTGAGCCGGAGCTAACAAAAGCTAGTAGAACCTAGCGCCGGAGCTTTCCAAAAACTAGTCAAACCTAGTCAACCCAAAAACCGGAGCTAGACAAAGTATGTCGGAGCTTAGCAAAAGCATGCCGGAGCTATCAAGTATATGCCGGAGCTATCAAAGACATGCCGGAGCTAACAAAGACATGCCGGAGCTAAAGATAAAGCTCACCGGAGCTAACCAAAGCTAGTCAGACCTTACCAAGAAGCCGGACCTAGCATCTAACGTAGCCGGAGCTACCCAAAACAAGCCGGACCTATCGTCAGACCTTGCTGTAGCTCGGAGCTAGAGTCGGGCCTTGATAAAAAGGTGTTTTAGTGATATTTAAAACTTTTATCATCAAAGCCAAGTGTATTCACTACAAGCCAATGTATTCAGCACACATAGGTCTTACAGGGGGAAACGCCTTTCTTCTTGGTGTACGGGGGAGAGGTCGTCCTCCCCCCAGAAATTACCATGGGCTCCCCCCGTGCCCGGAGGTACGACGAAGCCGCGCGGGACTAGCTCCAGCGTGAAGACCTGGACCTCGTCGACGAGGGACGAGTGCGAGCGGCTCTCCGAAATGCACGGTACAGGCAGGCGCTCTGGTGCTACCACCAGAGGACCGTGCGGAGTAGGGAGCTAAAGGTAGACGACCTGGTGTTGCGCCCCATACTCTCCCGGGAAGGGTCTAACAAACTCTCCCCCAGCTGGGAGGGTCCCTTCTGGGTAACAGAGGTTTGCCGCCCAGGATGCGTCCGCCTGGCTACGGAGGATGGACAGCGATTACCCAACCCATGGAACATCGAGCACCTTCGTAAGTTCTTCCCCTAGACCAGGGTTGGGGCAATGCTATTTCATTGTAAAAATTACATATTGTCTCAGGACAGCACTTAGGATAGGGGGATGGGGCTCCGAGTGCACATTCCGCTTAGCCTGGTCCAGAACCCTAAGTAGGTGCACTCGACTTCATCTGACACCCAAGCCGGATTATTCCCCTTGTAAAGTTTGCTCCATCTTATGAGAAACTACAATGAAAGAATGTTGTCCTCCCTGGTATAGGGTTTGTCAATTCAAAAATTATCTTTAATTTTTATGATGTTGCTGTAAGCCCGCCATAGCTTGTGATCTATCATGAGCGCTGTCATTTTTCCCCTGCTTTAGCAATAGTGGGAGCCTTGCTGTCTGGATTGCAGGTGGGGTTGCTTGAGGTACTTGCAATGTGCCTGGGGCCTCGGATGTTCCAATACTCGGGGGCCTGTGTCTCCAGATGGTCTCCCCCGGAAAAGTCTTACGCTGAGCGGGAGGTCCAGGGGCACAACTTGCTTTGCTTGGTCCTGTACCCTAAGCCTGTGCACTCTGCCTCCCCAGCGCTATAGCCGAGTACTGGGGGCCAGATGGACCACCCTTGGGTAGTATGGACGACGAGTCCTAGGTGCAGATGCACTGAATTACCCAAGCCCCACGAGTCAGCCCAGGATCGTAAGTCAAGCGACACTACAAAAAGAGTAGGGGTAAAGTGACCAGCGGACAGAATTACTTCTCTTTTTTTATCTATGTACAGGTCTTTGAGGAAGTTATTCCGGCAACCACCATCAGAGTACCCGCGAAGACAGTGGGCACCACTGGACTGGAGCTCCGACGGCACCCCCAGGGGGCTCGCTATTGACCTCTCACTGAAGATGGCGGGCACCGCCGGACTGGAGCTCCGGCGGCACCCCTAGGGGGCCGCTGTCGACCTCTCGCTGAAGATGGCGGGCACCACCGGGCTGGAGCTCCGGCGGCACCCCCAGGGGCCCGCTGTGGACCTCTCAATAAAGATGGTGGCCACCGCCGGACTGAAGCTCCGGCGGCACCCCCACGGGGCCCGCTGTCGACATACCTGCATACTCAGCTACGGCAATGGTACCTACGCATCCTAGGCTCTCCCTGCACCAGTCCACCCTAAGCCCTAAGTGTATGACAGGTGTGCCCATAACAACTGGCCACTCCTGTCAGGGGGCCATACTTTGGGGACGGCAGGTCCTAGAAGCTAAGGAACAACAAGCAGCTAGAAGACATTGCTGGAAATAAAAGTAGGCTGAGTATAAAAGGCACCACAGACAGAATTTTTATCACACAAATAAAGAGTTTGTCACCACAGCCAACCACAAGACAAAAACAGAAAGACAAAAACTTAAACAACGCCTGGGGAGCCCTCAGCCGCTCCGCTGGAACCTCGAGGTGATGAGTGCCACCACATCCGAAACTTCAAACTTGACGGCCTCTTCCCTCTCGGCGATGGGCCCCTCGAGGACCGACTGCAGGGAGACGTCGGGGTACCAACTCTGGTAGCAGGACAGGATGTGCGTCGCCACCTCCTTCACCAGCATCCGTCCCTCTGCCTCCAGCTGGTTGTCAAGGATGGCCCCCAGCGAGCGCATCCTCGAGCTGGTGGAGTCAAGCACTGGGAACACTTGACTCACCTCCTACGCCGGCTCCCCCACACGCGTCGGGCTGAAGCCGAGCGACACCAGAGCCGAGTCGGCACCGCCAAGGAACTCCCAAACCTTCCGGGCCTCGGCAGGGCGTGCCGCCCGGAGCTCCTCCACCTCCTGCTGGGCCGCCGCCAATGCTCGGGGGCCGCCCTCCAGGAACCGCTTCTCCTTGGCTGCCAGGGCCCTCTCGCGCTCGCCGACCCCCACCTCGCGGCGGTCCAAGTCACCCTCCTTGAGGGTGACGTTGAACTCGCGGTCCAGGAGGGTCTGACGCTCAACGGACTGGGCCTACTACGCCTTAGCCACGGCGGCTTCCCGGCGGTCCAACTCGGCGGCACGGACTCTCGCCCCTTCCTACTAGAGGATGAGCCCGCGGCAGGTCGCCTCCACTTCGGCCTGCTTCGCCGCCAGCTCCTGCTCCCGTTCGGCTAGAGCAGCCTCTCGGAGGGACAGCAGGTGCTGAAGGTCCTCGCAGGCCTGGAGGCGGGAGCTGGCCTCAGCGTGGATGGCCTCGGCATCTGCCTTCAGCTTTTGGGTGATGGCGTGCAGCTGGGCGATGAGGTCGCACTCCCGCTCGAGGATCTTCGTCTCCTCCCGAACAACCGCCTCCCGCTGGGCCGCTCGGCTCTTCGCCAGCCGGGTCCGGGCCTCCAGGGTCCTCGCCCATTCCTGGAGCTGGTTGTCCTCATCCTCGAGACGCCCTTTCTCCCAGGCGAGGGCCGCCTGGGCCTGCCGGAAGCCGGAGTAGGCCACGGCCATAGCCTCGAACAGGGGGAGAGGCTCCATCGTAGCAGCGGGCCCCTGCCTTCCCACTTCTTCAATGTCATCCTCCATTTGGAGGACCACTGGGAAGGCGGGGACCAGGGCCCCCTCCCTGATGGCAGCACCCGGGGCGGTGGCGCCAACCGACATAGCAGTGTCGGAAGGCGTGGCAGCATCGGCCAACACGGAGTAGCCGGTGGATGCGGAGTCATTGGCGGGCGCGACAGCAGTCGTCGGCGCGTGCGACTGGGCTTCGGCAGCCGCAGCGGGGGTCTCGGGCACGGAGGCCCGAGGTACCTCGGTGGCAGCAGCCTGGTGCATCGGAGCAGGGCCCGAGGATGCAGAAGATCCCCGCGAGCCGGCTGGAGCGGCAAACCCCCCAGCAGAGGTGCCCGCGGGTGGTGGAGTAGTTGTGGTGGCGCTGAAATCAAGCAAACTCAGATCATAAGAAAATGACGGGGTAGGCACACAGCAAAGAACACCCAAGGTAAAATCTGTGCAAGCTTACCGGGGGACACTGAAGTTCCACCGCTTCCCGAAAGGGTTGGGGGGGGGGGGGGGGTTCGGACCCCCCGAACCTGTGGCGGGGGCCCCTGAGTGTGCTGGGGGCCCCTGTGGTGGTGGCGTCGGCGACACCCCCGAGGTTTGGCGCCCCTCCGAAAAGAGAGGGAACGCTGGGGTCCCGTCGGCATTGAGGAGCCTCCCCCTCTTGCGCGTGGAGGACTCGGGCGGCAAAGTGGTGCCATCAGTGCCCCCTGGCGACGAGCGCGGCAGGGCTCCGGAGTCCTGACGAGGGGCAGAAGGGGCCGGCGGCAGCGACCGAGCGCGCTTCTTGGGGGACGGGTCCGGCACCGGAACCGGCACCTTCCCCTTCCCCTTGTCAGCGGGGGCAACTACGCCACCCCATGGATGGTGTTGGGGCCCGCTCGAGGAGTCGTCGCTTGAAGAACCGTCTTCGCTTAAGGGAGCCTCGCCTCCCTCAGCGTCGTCGGCGATGTTGACCCCCCGGAACGGGTCCCCGATCTGGCGTCGCGCTAGCCCGGACTCGTCGAGGGTCGGCATCGTCTTCAGCAACTGCCTCCTCAACTCGGAGTCCGAGCACAAGGGGCGGCAGGCCGACGGAAGAGCCAGTGCCTCAGGGGAGATGTTGTCGGGGCAGACCCGAGTCAGCATGTCGAGCAGCTGCTACTCGCCCAGGTTGGAGTCGGGGCCAGTCTCAAGACGGGTGCAGTCCGACAGGCCGATGAACATCGATGCCGGACGGGCGCGGTGCTGGAGCAGAGCTATGCGGCGGGACATGAAGTCCCTCAGCACCATGGCAGACGACAGCCCGTGGTCCGCCAGCATCTGGATCCTCTCCAGCACTAGGTTGAACGCCTCCTCCAGCTCTGGGCGCTCCTCCCAGATTGACCGCTCGAAGTAGGGGATTCCAGTGGGGAGGCACATCCAGTCGTGGGCCTCGACCTTGGCGATCATCCAATCTTCACGCCACAGCTCCCACCGTGCAAAGTTGAAGGAAGCAATGTACCTCGTGGGGACCTTTGTCCGGTGCTGGAAGTAGTAGGCGCCGAGGTGCTCCTTCGAACTCCTGCTGGTGGCCCTCAGTACAAAAAAGTACCAGAAGAGCTTCACCGATGGCATCACCCCCACGAACATCTCGCAGAGGTGAGCGAAGACCACCAGCATGGCGATCGAGTTCGGCGCGAGGTGATGGAGTTGGAGGCTGACGGTCTCCAGGAGCATGACCAGGAAGGCGGATGCTGGCGGGACGAAGTCGGCCATCATGTACGACGATAAGAGGACCATCTCCCCGGCGGAGAGGCTCTGTGGGAGCCTCCCGAGACGGAGCCACGACTCCCGCTCAGGAGTATGCCAGCCGAGAAGCCGGCGCATGGGGGCCAGGTCAGCGGACCTGGACAACCTGGACTTGGGCAAGATGCTCGCCATGAGGGTTGAAGGAGGAGGCTCTGGACGGGGAGACTGGGAGCTAAAGTGCAAGAACTGGGCTTGAGGCAAAAGCACGAGCGCAGGGATGCAGAGGCGGGAGAAAGGACCCTTAGGGGGAAAGTTCTCTTTTTATGCACCCCTGCAGGCCAACAGGCACAAAAGTGTGAATCGTCACAACCTCAGTAGAAGAGGAATGGTCCCGAGTAGGCAATGACATGAGGGCCCGGGTCACTCGACAAAGAAGGCGAGCCGGGCGGCTAGCTATGCGGGAGGTAACTCGGCGGTTTACGAAAGGGCAAAAGCAGCGGAAGTGCAGGAGCCACCTTGGGAACCACCGCAGTTAAAGCACGATTGAAGGCAGGAGTCACGTCGCGCGGCGCCTATTCAGCACCTTCACTTACCAGAAGGGGACACGTCGCCTCAACGGCAGGGGCGTGTTGCCTGGGGAACTGCCTCAAAGTGGAATCAGAAGAGTTGCGCGGGAAGAAAAGGAAGAAGACCCCACCTGTGGTATCGACGACTCTCCTGAGGTGGGCTCGGGGGCCACTATCGTGGAGGGAAGGACCAGATCCTACCCTGCAGACCGGGTACCCCCGTGCACAGGGAGAAAACCGCTAAGGACTCCGCCTCTGCCTAAGAGGCCGAATCCGAGGATGCCACATCGTGGAGGGAAGGACCAGATCCTACCTCTCCGTCGGGGGAGGCTCCCAAGCTGCCACGTGGCCAGCAGAACTGGACCCTCGCCTCCCCGTTGAGGCAAGCTCTGGAGCCGCCACATGGCCAATCGGGACCTCAGGGCCAGGCCCACGTCCTCTCAGGGAAAGGCACTGGAACTACCACGTGGCCTACAGCACTGAGCCTCCACCCCTCCATAGGGGTGGGCTCCGGGTGCACCACGTGGCCTGTTCCGTCAAGTGTCCGACTTCCCACAGAGGCAAGCTCCGGCGCAACCACGTGGCGGACGGCCAACTCAGTGCAGTAGGAAGCTGCAGTAAAGGAACACGTGCGCTGCTCAGACAGGCATTAAGTACGCGCGCCTTCCCCAGGCAAGCTGAGTTGCGCATGCGTAAGTCAAGACTCCAGTGTCCTGTCTTGTCCAAGTAGCCGGTACAGACCAACACCGCAAGACAGACGAATGAGCCGCGAGGACAAGACGGACGGGACATGCACGGCCATCATCACCAACTATGTGTAGCCCTGGCGCACGACGTGGCGGGACGGCGCATTGACACCCCTGACAAGGGGAAGTAGATAGCAATTAATCCTAGATCTTGTATAGGATTTGGCTCTCCCCGGGACCACCTGTCGGGTCCTGGGGCTCACCTTGTGACTGCAGAGTCCTTGAAATATAAAAGGACTCGGCAGACGACCTTCGCAAAGGACCGAGAAAAATTAGACCAAGGCTCATACACGCTCAAGCAAGGCAATACACAAACACTCCCGTGGACGTAGGGTATTACGCTCCGGCGGCCCAAACCACGTAAATCCTCTGTGTTCATCATCCTGCTGCGTTCAATCTCCTGGGACTAGCCCTCATGAATCCAAAGAACCTCCACGGCCTGCTCTCTAAGCAGGTCCGGGGGAAGTGTCGTTTACGAGCTTCGACAGAAGTCTTCGATAGTGTAGGCCCCCTGAGGTTGTCAGAGATTAGTAGCTCCGGCATTGACCATCGTCGGAGCTTAGTAGCTCTGGCAGTAGTCTCCGTCAACGCGTAAAGCATCGACAGTTAGCCCTCTGGGGCGTCGGAGATTGGTAGCTCCGGCAGTGACCTCCGTCAACACATGTTGTGTCAACAGTAAGCTCCTATTTAGAGTCTTTCGACCATCTTCACGTTGACAGCATGCCCCCTAGCTTTACCGAAGATGAGTAGCTCCAGCGATGCTCGATGTCAATGTTTGAACATCAACCACGAGCCGCCTGGGGGATGTTGGAGCTTTTGTAGCTCCGGCTTCATTCACCATCATACTGAAATATTTATTTTTCCTGCACACTGAAGTCAAGAAAAACAGTAAAATATGTTTCCTGTCTATAACTTCATTGCAGCTTACTATTACCGAGAAAGCTTTAGATAGAACACAATTCCAAATACAATCAAGAGCGCCGTCTTGTTCCCTTTGGGTCCGATCATTTCTGGACTCGCCTTACTTCGGCCTGTCGGGGTGTAGGTAGAGTGGCGTACTTAGGGTGCATGACCAGGCTAAGTCGATAGCACACTCCAGCCCTAGATTGGCTTGGCGGCATTCAGACGAGTAGACCATCAACAATGTTTTAACCCGGAAAGATAGACAATGCAACTCGAATTGTACATGAACTTCTCGAGCTAAAGTTTCTTAAGAACTACACAACTTTGTTATAGACAAGAAAGAGAAAAATAAAAAATATTGAGCTTGTACAAAGTAAATGCACGTGGAGTCTGTTTTCACACAATGATGTCTTTCATTATAGGTCCGGGGTACAGGGGAAACAAGTACACTCTTAGGTTACGGAACCAGGCTAAGTGTGTTTCATTTCTCGTTTGACCCAAGGTAGCTAGCTACACCTTTAGTTCTGAGACTATGACAAGTGTTGCATGGACGTTGCGGACCTAACTGGGTAGGTTCGGCTGCCCTCCTGGAGGAGCTACCCGACTCTGTACAATGACTCTATAACATACATCATATGTAATTAAAGACTCACCTCTGTGATATTAAGCGTAGAACTTACAGAGGTGCTCAATGTTCCAAGGATTTGGGAGAGGTGTCCCATAGTCGGTTGCCAAGCGAACGCATCCGGGACGGGATACTTTGACCACTCGGAAGGGTCCCTCCTAGCTGGGGGAGAGTTTGTTTAACCCTTCTCTGGATTGTA
The DNA here is from genome assembly GCA_036927565.1 of Tuctoria greenei. Lineage (NCBI taxonomy): Eukaryota > Viridiplantae > Streptophyta > Magnoliopsida > Poales > Poaceae > Tuctoria > Tuctoria greenei. The sequence continues at coordinate 127,387,507 of JAYESD010000007.1, read as the reverse complement.
TTCTCCGTAGCACTAGATCGCCTTCCTCGAGCTGTCGGCTGTGAACATGCCGTTGGTGATAGCGCCGAAGAGCTTGGAGGTATCGGGCATTCCGAACAGCTGCTCGGCACCTTCCCTCTTCAAGGAGGTCAAGGTCTTCATGCCGGAGCTAGTCCTGCGTGGCTTCGTCGGAGGTCCGGACCCAGAGCGACCCCAAGGTGATTTCCGGAGGAAGGACTGCTTCAGCTCCGTACACTAGGAAGAAGGGTGTCTCTCTAGTTGACCAGTTTGGAGTTGTCCTGTTGGCCCATAGAGTGGGCGGAAGCTCTTCAATTCAGTTGGCTCCATGTTTTTTCAGGTGCTCATATGTGCGCGTCTTGAGTCCTTTTAGAATTTCTGCATTTGCTCTCTCGGCTTGGCCATTACTTGTCGGGTGAGCTACGGAGGTGTAGCTGACTTGGATGCCAAGGTCTTCGCAGTATCCCTGGGAAGCAGAGCTTGTGAATTGGGTTCCATTATCTGTTATGATTTTGTTCGGGACTCCAAATCTGCATACGATGGACTGCAAGAAGTTGATAGTTGATTGCTTGTTTATTATCACAACTGGAGTTGCTTCTGGCCTTTTGGTGAACTTGCCAATGGCAACATACAGGAACTTGTAACCTCCGACGGCTCTTGGGAAAGGTCCCAAGATGTCCATCCCCCACACAGCGAAAGGCCATGTAGGAGGTATCATTTGTAGGGGCTGAGCCAGTGTGTGAATTTGTTTCGCATGGAACTGGCATGCTTCGCATTTCTTCACCAGCTTAGTTGCATCCTGGAGCGCTGTAGGCCAATAGAAGCCATGCCGGAAGGCTTTACCGACCAGCGTGTGGGAAGACGCGTGGCTCCCACACTCGCCTCCATGGATTTTTGCGAGGATCTTGCAGCCTTCTTCCCTTGTGATGCACCATATTAGGACGTTGTTGGCACCGCGCCGGGAAAGATCCCCTTCTACCAACGTGTATCTTTTAGCCAATCTGACTATCCGTTCAGCGGATACATCATCGTCAGGAAGGATATTGTCTTTCAAGTAGCTTCGGATCTTCGAGATCCATGCATTGGAGCTTGCTTGAGCATTTGAGTCTTGCATGCTGGGTTGCTCGGAGCTTCCGGCAGCACCTACAACCCTTGATGGCTGCCATGGTGATAGGGCCATCGGGACCGCCAGCTTCGGGATGCTGGTCTCGCCCCCTTCGCTCAGTATGGCAGGCTGAGCTGTGGGTTTGGACAACCTCCGGGCGAAGGTTCCGTCAGGATCCGGAGCTCCAGTTTACGCTTTCGTCGAGAGTTCGTCAGCTTCAGCATTATGGACACGCTGGACATGGTGGAGATCCAGGACTTCGGAGTCCTTTTGAAGCCTCTGGACTTCAAGGAGATAAGCAGCTAGTTGAGGATTATTACAGGAGCATTCACCATTCACCTGTTTAATGATGAGCTGCGAATCTCCCTTGACCAACAACTGCTTGACATCGTATGATAGTGCCACCTTTAGTCCATAAATGAGCGCTTCATACTCCGCCATGTTGTTGGTCACCTTGAAGTCAAGGTGGACCATGTATTTTACCTTCTCCCCGGTTGGAGCGAGGAGAAGGACTCCAGCCCCGGCCCCCTACTTTTGCATGGACCCGTTGAATTAGAGGGTCCAGTGAGGTTTGGTGAAGGCCGGAGCCTTGAGTTCTGGCTTCTGCTCACTAGGGCCCCCAGGGTTTGATGGAGAGGGGGTCCATTCCACCACGAAGTCTGCCAATGCTTGACTCTTGATCGCTTGTCTTGGGACGAATTCAAGATCAAATTCGGCCAATTCTGCTGCCCACTTTGCAATGTTCCCAGTAGATTTGGGATTATGCAAGATCGCACATAGTGGGTAAGAGGTCACCACCGATATCTTGTGAGCTTGGAAGTAATGGCGAAGCTTCTTGGAGGCGATGAGAACTGCGTAAAGCAGCTTGTGCACCTCTAGGTATCGAGTCTTAGCATTATGTAGTACTTTGCTGATGAAGTACACTGGGCGTTGGACTATCCAGACCCTCCCGGAGGGGCCCAAAGCTTCCTCCACATCGACTCGGACCCTCCCGGAGGGGTCCGGACCTGCTTCGAGGACCTCCGGGTCTTTGCTAGAGGAACCCGTAGCTTCTATTGAAGCGACCCAGACCATCCTGGAAGGGTCCAGATCTTCTGTAATAACTCCTTGTAGATCCAAGTCTGGGAACTGGGACCCAGACTCACCTTCAGGAACCTCTGGGCCTTCCTGGAGGGGTTTGGATTCCTGAGCTTGGGATGGTTTTGGTCTCTCCGCAACCAGGACCATGCTAACAACCTCGTCGGTTGCTAAAACGTAAAGCAGTAAGGGCTCACCAGGGTTCGGAGCTACCAAGGTTGGTAGAGTGGTGAGGAGCTGCTTTAGCTCTTGGAACGCCTTTTCTGCTTCTTGAGACCATTGAAATGATCCGGACTTCCTCAATAGCTTGAAGAAGGGTAGCGCCCGTTCCGCCAGTCTTGAGATGAACCGGCTGAGGTCGTCTAGACATCCAGTCAGTTTCTGGACGTCCTTGATGCGGGCTGGTGGCCGCATCTCCTCAATGGCTTTAATCTTCGCAGGGTTTGCCTCTATGCCCCGATGATTTACCAGGAAACCAAGAAGCTTTCCGGATCTAACCCCGAAGACGCACTTGTCTGGGTTCAGCTTTGTGCGGGTGACCCGCATCTTGTCAAAGACAGCTTGCAAGGTGTCAAGGAGTGACTCCTTGTCCTTGATCTTGACGACGATGTCATAAACATACACTTCCACTACATCTCTAATGAGCTCTCCAAAGGTTTTGTACATAGCTCGTACAAATATCGGAGCTGCATTCCTGAGACCAAATGGCATGGCAGTATAGCAGTACAATCTATCTACTGTGATAAAAGAAGTATGTTCTTCATCTTCCCTAGACATTCTGATTTGATTGTACCCAGAATATGCGTCTAGGAAACATAGTAATTCACACCCGGAGGTGGAATCCACTATCCGATCTATTCTAGGTAGTGGGAATGGATCTTTTGGGCATGCCTTATTCAGTGTTGTGTAGTCGATACACATCCGAAGCTTCCCGCTGGCCTTGGGTACCACGAATGGGTTTGCTAGCCATTTTGGATGGAAGACTTCTCGGATGAATCCAGCTTCGAGCAACTTCTTCACTTCTTGTCGTATGAAGTTCTATCGCTCTACAGATTGCTTCCGAGGCTTCTAATGTACGGGCCGAGCGTCAGGATAGATCTTCAGATTATGCTCGATCACTTCACTAGGGATCCCAGGCATTTGTGACGATTGCCAGGCAAACACGTTGACATTAGCCCGGAGGAAAGTGATGAGCGCAAGTTCCTATTTGTCATTCAGACCTCTCGATATACGGGTGGTTTGAGCAGCATCGGAACCGATTTGGATGACTTTGACGGGGATGTCGGTGTCGCCGCTTGGTTGCACGCGAGGTGCGGAGGTTGAGCCTCGTTGACAAATGCTCGGGGGTTTCAGAGCTTGTTCCTGCCTGGATTCTTCCTCCTGCGCTGTAGCAAGCGCATGAATTTCTTCCAAAGCAGTCACTCCAGCAGTACGGTCTCCGCGGATCCAGAGAACGCCAGCTGGTGTTGGCATCTTCAACACCAGGTAGCCGTAATGAGCAGCAGCCATGAATTTGTACAAGGCGGGCCTGCCCAGAATGGCGTTGAAAGGCAAGTTGATCTGAGCGACGTCAAATATCAACTTCTCAGTGCGATAATTCTCCCAGAGTCCTGAAGGTCACGGGGAGAGTAATGGCACCGAGTGGTTTTATGGCCCCCGACCTACTCCGAAGAAAGGTCGGGAGGGGTGAAGGTCCAAAGGTCGGAGCTGAAGCTTGACAAAAGCTTCAAAGCTTATGAGTTTCAGCCCCGAACCTCCGTCCGCCATTACATGGTGGAGTTGAATGTTATTGATGGTCGGAGATACCATCAATGGTAGTTGACTAGCTCCGATCATGTTCTGAGGGCAGTCTGAAGCATAAAAAGCGATGGTGGTGTACATCCACTTTCGATGAGGCTCCGCCCTGGCTGTAGGAGCTACTGAGGCCATGTCCCGGCACATGGTCTTGAGGACACGGCGGGAGGTGATGTCCCATGAACCACTAAAGATGGTGTTCATGGTCTTTCGACGCTCATTGTCCGAGACGTCGGAGTCGTCGTCGACGGAGGTGTAAACAACCTTCAGGACCTTTTTAGGGTCCTGGAAGCCTAACTCCTCTTCGGTTGGAGCTTCATCGACTTTCTGTTTTCCTTCCCTCTGACGGAAAGGAACTTCTTCCCGGTGCTTGTGGTAGCGCTCGGCAAGGTTTTGGACCTCCCGGTAGTCCTCCAAGTTGTGGCTATTTGACTTGTGGATGGGACACCACACTTTGGATTTGCCACTGTCTTCAGAGGACGACCGAGTTCGTTTCTCGGGGCGTGGCCCCCAGCCACCCGGAGCTACTGCAGCTGCAGCGGTAGATGTGCCGGGCGACGGCTTCTTCTTGCCGTTGGACTTTTTCTTCTTTTTGCCACTCTCGGAGTAGTGGCTTCGCCTTTGGAGGATTTTTGCCATCCTCCGGAGGTGGTTTGGAGTGTATTTCACGACCCTCTGCAGCTTTGGCACACTTGTCTACCAAGTTGAAGAGCTTCGTGACGCTGGTGATCTCCTTGACCGCCAGCTTCTCCAGCATCTTCTTATCTCGTACGCCATGTCTAAATGCCACGATAACAGAAGCGCTAGAGATAGAAGGAATGGTGTTTCGTACCTGGGAGAACCTCTGAATGAATGAACGCAGGGATTCTCCCCCTTCTGCACAACTGCAAAAAGGTCCAGTTCGGTGCCCGGTCAGGTGTATGAATTCCCGAAATTGGTGGTGAACTGTTGGCACAATTCCTCCCAACTATTGATAGAGTTGTGAGGAAGGCTCATGAACCAGGACCTGGCGGTCCCAGTCAAGGCCACTGGGAAGTAGTTGGCCATTACGGCCTCGTTACCTCTGGCCGCTAGGATTGCGGTGGTGTAAATTTGGAGAAACTTGGCAGGATTAACAGTCCCGTCAAATTTCTCCGGCAGGTGAGGCCGGAACTTTTGTGGCCATCTGACCATATGTAGGTGCATGGCTAGTGCAGAACAGCCTCCTCCTACTCCCTTGGGAGCAGGACTGTCTCGAGCCTCTCGCCTTTTGCGAGTACGCTCGATATGGACACGGCCATCCTGTTGATGGTAACAGCGATCAAGCTCTGCCCGGAGGTCGTGAGTTGAAAGTCTGGTTACCGTATGAGTACATCGCGCCCCAGAATGTAGCAACGTAACTTGTTGTGATGCATCACGCCTCCTATTCTGGGAAGCATGCGGACCAAGTCTGCCAGACACGGTCCGGCATTGTGATGGGGCCCGCCCCGAAGGAGGAGGACCTTGGTTGCTGATACGATCGGCTGCTGCTGCAACCAGATGTTCCACATCAGCCCTCCACTGCTCCATCGCACCCTGGGATGCATCTGGAGGTGGTGGACGTTGGAGGAGAGCACGCGCTACATGAAGCGCATGTTCAGGGTTGTTGTTTGTAGGATTGAAGAGCACGTGAAAAGCTACCAGAGGGGGGTGAATGGTAGATTTAAAAATCTTACGCAGCGGAAACAATAAAACCCCAAACCCTTCCGGCAGAAAAATGATCTGTTAAAGAAATCATGTGTGAGACTAATCTAAACGTGTTTCACCGTGACAAAAGTGATAGATATCAGAGAGAATCAAGTCACGAAGACAACACAAAAAGAATTACTCAAATCCGTTGAGAAAAACTCAGGTTATGATCAAAAGATCAAACGTTGGTCAATCTGACCTACCCGAGAAAAACAGTTCTGGAATGCTGCAAAGAAACTCGTGTAGATCAAAAACCACAAATCCAATGATCGTGAAATTTTGACAGATGATAGATAATCAAGTTTTGAAGACAACCCAAAAAGAATCACGTCAATTGGATCTGTAAAACTCGAGTTATGATAAAACCACCGATAAAAGGTAGTGCTGTCCAGAAACTCGACGAGTAAAACTTGTCTGGAACAAGTCGGACAAACAAGGCACAAAAGTTCCTTCAAACTACGAATTTTATTCAATAGAACACAACAGGAACAGCCCCCAAAGTCGTCTACCACGAGCTTTGGCCTTCCCTTGCTTATATAACCAGCCCTTAGGCCATCCCAATCTTAACTAGGACTCCAATCCTAATCCGATCACAATCGGAACTTTCCATAACTGCTTAGGACTCTTCTATACGCAGATAGAAGCGATCTTAAGACTTCCAAACACCTTAGGAACGTATCCCACATTCCTAAACAACTCAAATTCGTGACCCACATGAAATCCTAACATAATCAACTCGATATTTCCATACCGAGCCTTAACCGACTCAGCTAGCAGTCTAAGTCTTCAACCGATACGATCCGATCCTTCCGATCAGATATTCCTTCCATAAACCGTCTCTAAAGCATATTGCCACGTCATGCACCGCATGCATACGTGCGAACACCTTCCTTCGACCTTCATATGCACTGCCCTTGATTCAATCATCCTGCGCGACCTCCTGACCCGCTCAACCACAGTTCCTCCCAAACTTGGTTGTTGGAACCTCATCTCCTCCTGAGACTAGTCCAATGGATCCTGTCACCAGCCATGACTTGAACTCAAGCAACACCTGCACATGAACAAACAACCAATCCATACGAGCCCAAGTCCTCGACTTGACTCAAGTTAGTTCCGAACACAACACCTTACGTGAGAACCTCACATAAGCATGTTGCAAAAACCACAGTAGAAACGATATCAACCATATCATCCAAAACGCACCAAAAACTTAGCAAAGGAATACTAAGAAATCTTTCCAACAATGTAAAGCAAGTACGAAACATTGCAAATGAAAATCAGAAGCACTTAGGTTAAGTTCCGGACCTTGCCAGAGCAACCCAGAGCTTGAGCCGGAGCTAACAAAAGCTAGTAGAACCTAGCGCTGGAGCTTACCAAAACTAGTAGATCCTAGCACCGGAGCTTACCAAAAACTAGTCAAAACTAGTCAACCCAAAACCGGAGCTAGACAAAGTACGTCGGAGCTTAGCAAAAGCATGATGGAGCTATCAAGTATATGCCGGAGCTATCAAAGACATGGCGGAGGTAAAGATAAAGCTCACCGGAGCTAACTAAAGCTAGTCGGACCTTACCAAGAAGCCAGACCTAGCATCTAACATAGCCGGAGCTACCCAAAACAAGTCGAACCTATGGTCGGACCTTGCTATAGCTCAGAGCTAGAGTCGGATCTTGACAAAAAGGTGTTTTGGTGATATTTAAAACTTTTATCATCAAAGCCAAGTGTATTCACTACAAGCCAATGTATTCAGCACACATAGGTCTTATAATCTCCCCCTTGATGAATGCATTGGCAACACCATTTAAAATCCGAACATTGGCTTATTCACATAAAAATTTTGAAAGCAATTTCTCTCCCTTTGTAAATCAAAAGTAAAATGAGAAATGAGAAAATTCCCATATTATCTCTCCCCCTTTATTATCTCTCCTTATGCACATATTTTCTTTCTCTTCATGCTTATCTCTCCCCCTTTGACAATGTATTCAGCAAGTCATGAGCATATAAACAAATTATCTCTCCCCCTTTAGTTTTTATGAGCATATTATAACATATACATATAAACAAAGCTCATCCAAGTCATACTATCAAGTACCTTACATTATCACATCAAGGAAATACATAAGGTAGTTTGAGCCATGCTAGAGATCATATGTAATTTTCAATTTAAGCAAGTCATGATCTCACAAGCTTAACTATTTAAAAACCTGAAAGCATGACACTAGTTGCTGCATTTTATTATTTTTCAAAGAATAAATTTAGATCATATGATATTTGCAAGAGATTATATGCGCATCTGCCTTATTCTAACCAACCAAGCCAAGCCTATGTCATTTGACAATCAGAAGCTTAAGGACATGGTTTTAGTCATACACAACTTCTTCCAAGTACATATCTAAGTGCAATGGCAAGCTATCTCAAAAGAAGAAGTGCGATGCATGCATATTCTCTTGATCTTTTCTTAATTTATATTTGTTCATAAAAACTCAACATGTGAGTTGATTACTTGATGTATTCTTAATAATTAAAAGCATTTGTGAGCATGCAACAAGTTCAAAATAGCAAGAAAGTTCGACCATGACCAGATTTAGTGTAAGTAATTATTCCAATTACTAGACATGGCAAAAACTACAAAATGTATAACACGAGTAATGTAGTAAGAACTTTTAGCATGTAAAAGGAATCACAGAGTCATATATGTATGAAATACTATGCTTATATTATTTTAATTTCAGATTCACACATAGACTTCCCAAGTTTCAAAAAAAACCCCTCAATTTAAGCCATGAGGATGCATAACCCCTATTTCACTACGAATGTAACAAAAACGAGTGAAATCCAAAGGTTTTGTAAAAATGTCAGCCAATTGTTGTTCGGTATCTACATGGTGAAGCACAATGTTTCCTTTTTCAACATTATCTCGAAGAAAGTGATATCTAATATCAATGTTCTTAGTTCTAGAATGTTGCACGGGGTTTTTGGCAATGCAAATAGCACTAGTGTTATCACAAAACAGTGGAACACTATCTAGATCAACCCCATAGTCCTTAAGTGTTTGAACAATCCAAAGAGTTTGTGAGCAAGCACTAGCAGCAGCTACATATTCAGATTCGACTGTGGATTGTGCAACTGAATTTTGTTTTCTAGAGGACCAAGCAACAAGAGAATTACCAAGAAAATGACAAGCACCGGAAGTACTTTTCCTATCAATCCTACAACCCCCAAAATCAGCATCCGAAAAAGATTTCAAAGTAACGGTTGAGGAAGAAGGAAGAAAAATGCCAAATTCTTGAGTTCCATGTAAGTACCTGAGAATCCTTTTGACGGCTTGACGATCTGAAACACGTGGGGAAGCTTGAAACCGTGCACAAAGACATACGCTGAATTGTATGTCCGGTCTTGATGCCGTGAGGTACAAAAGTGATCCGATCATGCTTCTATATTCTTTTTGATCCACGGATTCACCATCTTCATCAAGTTCAAGTGTTGTTGCTGTTCCCATTGGTGTCCGAAGAGGCTTGCTTTTGTCCATGTTGAAGCGCCTTAGAAGGTCTTTGGTATACTTCGTTTGATGCACAAAAGTACCCTCCTTAGTTTGCTTGATTTGCAGCCCCAAAAAGTAAGTGAGTTCACCCATCAGACTCTTTTCAAATTCGGAACTCATCATTGCTGAAAACTTGGACACAAGATCATGAGAAGCACAACCAAAGATAATATCATCCACATACACTTGAACGAATAATGAGTCATTGCCATGTTTAAGCACAAAAAGAGTTTTATCAACCTTGCCCATTGTAAACCCCTTTTCAAGTAAGAATGTTTTTAACCTATCATACCATGCTCTAGGGGCTTGTTTGAGACCATATAAGGCTTTGGACAGTTTGTAAACATGATTAGGAAAATCTGGATTTTCAAAACCTGGTGGTTGTTTGACATAAACCTCCTCATCTATGTAGCCATTAAGAAAAGCACTTTTAACATCCATTTGATATAGTTTAAAACCTTTAGATGCTGCAAAATCTAACAAAATTCTTATGGCTTCTAATCTAGCGACAGGAGCAAAAGTTTCATCAAAATCTAGACCTTCAACTTGAGTGAAACCTTGAGCAACCAACCTAGCCTTATTCCTAACCACAACCCCATCCTCACTTTATTTATTTTTAAATACCCATTTAGTTCCAATTAAAGTGTGACCTTGAGGTGGAGGTACAAGTTTCCAAACATTATTTCTTTCAAAATTTTCTAACTCTTCTTGCATGGCAATAATCCAAGATTCATTAGTGAGTGCATGTGATATATATTTAGGTTCAAAAGAAGCAACAAAAGCAGAATGAGCATAAGAGTTTGGATCGCAAAGCCTGGACCGTGTGACTCATTCGTGCAAGCTTCCAATCATCTGTTGTGGGGGATGATCTTTGTAAAAATGTCGGGGAACAGATGTCTCACAAGCTTCTTCTTCATTAGGTTCATCGTAGATTGTTGAGCTTGTTACTTGTGGACGATCAGGACCAGCAGAGGTGATAGCCGGAGCTTGTTCAATGTCCGGAGCTGGACACGTGTCAGCTTCGGAACTACCAGGCAGTATCACCGGCTCTTCTTCATCTTCGAAAATACCCTCCCCGTGAGGATACGGATCTGGTCCTGCAACACCGGAGCTAGTACCTGGGCTAGCTTCATCAAAAGACACTTCACACGTCTCCACATTTTTGTTAGTGTCAAGTAAAAACACACGGTAGCCTCTAGTATGAGATGGATAACCAAGAAACATGCCATCAATGGATCTAAGTTCAAACTTATCAAGATTACCATGTTTCTTAACAAAGCATTTGCAACCAAAGACCCGAAAGTGTGTAACACTAGGCCTATGTCCAAACCGGAGCTCATATGGTGTTTTACCTAGCTTAGCACGCAAGAAAACACGATTTGAGACATAACAAGCGGTTGCTAACGCATCAGCCCAAAATTTCCTAGGAGTTTGATATTCATCAAGCATAGTCCTAGCCATCTCAACTAAGGTTCTGTTCTTTCTTTCTACAACACCGTTTTGTTGAGGTACATATGGTGAAGAGAATTGATGATCTATTCTATTTTCAGCACAAAAGTGATCAAAAGATTGATTTTTAAATTCAATTCCATTATCACTTCTAATTGTTTTTAATGATCCTGGGTGATCAATTGATAATATAAGAAATAAAGTTCTAAAGTGACTAAAAACTTCATTCTTAGACGTCATAAAGTAAACCCAAGAGTATCTAGAATAATCATCAACGATAACAAGTGCATACCATTTACCTCCGAAGGATTGAACACGTGAAGGTCCTACGGTGTCAAGATGCAAAAGTTGACATGGTTCAGTTGTCATGATCATTGTGAGAGGAGTATGTGAACTTGCAACCATCTTAGCATGTCTACAAGAAGAGCACACAATTTCTTTGTCCCCTTTAAGCTTAGGCAGCCCACGTATGCGATCAAGAGCACTAACACATGTTAGGTGATCAAAGCCTACGTGACCAAGTCTACGATGCCAAAAATATAAGTCTTTTGAATCATTAGCAACTAGACACCTATGTTTAGAGGAAGACATATCAAAATCAGCTTTAAAAACTCTTCCAAACCACTGTTTGAACCTACAACTTTGCAGCAGTTTTTATTGAAAATAATTTCTAGATTTTCATCTAGCAATTGTGAAACGGAAAGCAAGTTGTATTTCAAATTTTTGACAAGTGCCACATTTTTCAAAGTGTAGTGATCATTTACTTTAACCGAACCCTTAGCAATTATAGGAGTTGAAGAATTATCGGCAAAAGTAACATTCTCTACACGTGACACAAAAGAAAGGGAGAAGAACCAATCTTTGTTACCAGTCATGTGGCGTGAGCAACCTGAATCCACGATCCAAATGTTCTCCTTCCTCAAACGTGTAACCTACATAGAAGCACAATACGTCGATGACTCAATACTGGGGTTAGTCAAAAGGCATTTAGGTATCCAGTACTGAGTCACACAATGTGCAGTAGGAAAAACACGCAAAAGCTGAGATAAAACAGCAGGTTTATGAGTCGAAGTTTGAGGTTTACTATTCTTAACTCTTTTAGCACAAGAACCAGTAGCTTCGGAGGTAAAAGCAGCAGTTCCAAAAGACAAAGCTGAAGCTCCAGAAATAAAAGTTGAAGTTCTGAAGGAAACAACAGAAGGTCCGGGAGCTCTCGGAGCTATCGGAACTATCGGAGCTGCTTTTGCGGATTTCTTACCAGAAGGTCCGGAAGCTACCTTTTCAAATTTCTGACTCACTAAAGCAGGTTGTGTTTTTCTAATTGCATGAAAGTTATGAGATCTAGCAACCATTCTTTCCCTTTTTTGTTGTTTAGCTAGTCTATAACAAAAATCTATGACATGACCATCTCTACCACAGAAGGTACAATGAAATTTAACTTTGTGTTCATGTCTAGATGAGCAAGCAATATTTTTATTTGAAACCGAATGAGGCAACACTCCTGCAGATTTGAAAACCACTGCTTTTTGTTTAGGAACTGTTTGAATCAAACCACTTCCTAATGACTTTACAATTTTAGGTGGATGTGCCTTAGCATGAGCATGAGAATCAAAACCCAAACCAGTTTTATCATTGCATGAATTGGAAGAATTCAGCAGCAAGTTTAGGTTATTATTCCCATTACAAAACCGATCTAATGTCCTATGCATGTTGTCAAGTTTATTGGACATATCAAGGCAATTTTCACATGAAGTTTTTCCTTTTAATTTGCAATTGGAACAGAATTTAACTTCATGAGAACGTAAAGCATTGTTCAATATAGAAATTTCATTCATAGCATCCTGTAGTTTCTTATCAAGATCATCACAAGTAGAACAATGCAAGTCAATTGTAGAATAGCTAGCATCTTTCAAGTTTTTATCATTAAGTGCAGCAAGCTCTTTGTTCTTTTCAATTTCTTCATCAAGTCTAACTAGAATGGAGGAGTGTGCACTTCTTAATGTGGACAATTGTTCATAGATTAAGTCACATGAGGGACATGCATCATCACTAGGAATCAAAGTTTTTAAACGGTTAATTTCAGATTCTAGTGATTCAATTTTAGCAGCATTATCCCTAAGCTTTTTGTCCTTTTTATTGACAATAATAGTTGCACGAGAAATAGCATCACACATTTCATTGCAGGTAGAACATACCTCATCGTCTTCACTGCTGTGTTCTGCATCCTCCTGACTTGATCTTGATTTTGTTTTGCCCGCCATGAAGCATAAGTTGGCCAGATCGTCATCATCTTCATCACTTTCAAAGTCTACATCACTTGAACTAAGTTCCTGAAGCGTGGTGATGAAACTGTTGATCATCTTGCGTCCTATGGTACCTTTCTTCTTCTTGTTGGAATTTCCAGAGGAGGTCCGGACCTTACTTTGTTTTTCTTCCCAGGTGGTCGGACCTGAAAGGTTAGGGCATTCTGTACGAAAGTGTCCTATTTTACCACATTCAAAACAGCGTTGAGGTCCGGAGCTTCCTCTCCTTCTAGTTCTCACATTTTGCAATGCTTTTGAGAATCTAGTAGAGATGAGTGCCAACTCCTCTTCTGGAAATTCTTCGATCTGTTCCAGGGTTAGCAAGGACAATAAAGCAAGAGTATTGCAAGATGATGATTGGCCGGAGCTAGACATATCACGTTGTGAGACAAATGCAATAGACTTGTTTGGGTTCTTACGTGCTAGGATGTCAATTTCATGAGTTTTTAGTTTAGAATAGAGTACATCTAATGTAAGAGAACTCATGACAGTTGATTCACGTATAGACATTACTTTCATCTTCCAAATTGACATGTCTAATGCACTAAGGAGTTGTCTAGCATTTTCAGCATCTGAAAAATTAACATTCACGTTGCGCAAGTTGCTGAGAATTTTATTGAAACGAGCAAAGAGGTCATCGATAGACTCACCGGTTTGCATCTCAAAACGCATATATTCCTTTTTGAACATATATTGTTTTACCTCTTTGATTGTGTTGGAACCTTCATGATAATCACAGAGAGCTCTCCAAACATCGTATGCTGACCGGAGGTGCGCGACACGATCAAAGTCGCTTTGAGTGAGTCCTTGGATGATCAAGTTTCGTGCTTTGTTGTTGTTGTCGATGTCCCGGAGGTTCATAGCCATAACTTGATCGTTAGGCGGGACTTCATAAGGTTTGTACACCTTTTCCCATATTGCGAAGCCTTGTGGCTGGATGAAAGCCTCCATGCTTGCCTTCCAAACCTGAAAATCAATACCAGCAAACACACAAGGTTTGGCGGAGTACTTCTCCATGATGATTAGTCAAAAACACGTGCAAATCACAAATATTAGAGCACCGTGACTCTGATACCAATTGTAGGATCGAAGAGCACGTGAAAAGCTACCAGAGGGGGGGTGAATGGTAGATTTAAAAATCTTACGCAGCGGAAACAATAAAACCCCAAACCCTTCCGGCAGAAAAACGATCCGTTAAAGAAATCGTATGTGAGACTAATCTAAACATGTTTCACTGTGACAAAAGTGATAGATATCAGAGAGAATCAAGTCACGAAGACAACAGAAAATGAATTACTCAAATCCGTTGAGAAAAACTCAGGTTATGATCAAAAGATCAAACGCTGGTCAATCTGACCTACCCGAGAAAAACAGTTCTGGAATGCTGCAAAGAAACTCGTGTAGATCAAAAACCACAAATCCAATGATCGTGAACTTTTGACAGATGATAGATAATCAAGTTGTGAAGACAACCCAAAAAGAATCACGTCAATTGGATCTGTAAAACTCTAGTTATGATAAAACCACCGATGAAAGGTAGTGCTGTCCAGAAACTCGACGAGTAAAACTTGTCTGGAACAAGTTGGACGAACAAGGCACAAAATTACCTTCAAACTACGAATTCTATTCAATAGAACACAAGAGGAACAGCCCCCAAAGTCGTCTACCATGAGCTTTGGCCTTCCCTTGCTTATATAACCAGCCCTTAGGCCATCCCAATCTTAACTAGGACTCCAATCCTAATCCGATCACAATCGGAACTTTCCATAACTGCTTAGGACTCTTCTATACGCAGATAGAAGCAATCTTAAGACTTCCAAACACCTTAGGAACGTATCCCACATTCCTAAACAACTCAAATTCGTGACCCACACGAAATCCTAACATAACCAACTCGATATTTCCATACCGAGCCATAACCGACTCAGCTAGCAGCCTAAGTCATCAACCGATACGATCCGATCCTTCCGATCAGATATTCCTTCCATAAACCGTCTCTAGAAGCATATTGCCATGTCATGCACCGCATGCATACGTGCGAACACCTTCCTTCGACCTTCATATGCACTGCCCTTGATTCAATCATCCTGCGCGACCTCCTGACCCGCTCAACCACAGTTCCTCCCAAACTTGGTTGTTGGAACCTCATCTCCTCCTGAGACTAGTCCAATGGATCCTGTCACCAGCCATGACTTGAACTCAAGCAACACCTGCACATGAACAAACAACCAATCCATACGAGCCCAAGTCCTCGACTTGACTCAAGTTAGTTCCAAACACAACACCTTACGTGAGAACCTCACATAAGCATGTTGCAAAAACCACAGTAGAAACGATATCAACCATATCATCCAAAACGCACCAAAAACTTAGCAAATGAATACTAAGCAATCTTTCCAACAATGTAAAGCAAGTACGAAACATTGCAAATGAAAAGCAGAAGCACTTAGGTTAAGTTCCGGACCTTGCCAGAGCAACCCGGAGCTTGAGCCGGAGCTAACAAAAGCTAGTAGAACCTAGCGCTGGAGCTTACCAAAACTAGTAGATCCTAGCACCGGAGCTTACCAAAAACTAGTCAAAACTAGTCAACCCAAAACCGGAGCTAGACAAAGTACGTCGGAGCTTAGCAAAAGCATGCCGGAGCTATCAAGTATATGCCGGAGCTATCAAAGACATGCCGGAGCTAAAGATAAAGCTCACTGGAGCTAACCAAAGCTAGTCGGACCTTACCAAGAAGCCGGACCTAGCATCTAACGTAGCCGGAGCTACCCAAAACAAGTCGGACCTATGGTCGGACCTTGCTATAGCTCAGAGCTAGAGTCGGACCTTGACAAAAAGGTGTTTCGGTGATATTTAAAACTTTTATCATCAAAGCCAAGTGTGTTCACTACAAGCCAATGTATTCAGCACACATAGGTCTTACATTGTTACTCGCCGATGCAGTGACCGACGCCGATGCACCGTCACGCTGCTCAGCTTGACGTGCTGGTGCAGGCGGTGGTGGTGGAGGCATGACTTCTGTTGGAGCCACGGCACCTGCTGGTTGCTGCATGTTGGAGGGATTGCCTCTAGCAGGTTGAACAACAGGGTTGCCGTTGGATGATCCAGTAGCTGAGTTCAACATACTCGAAATCTCGGGGTCCCCTACCTGGCGCGCCAACTGTCGGTGTTTGGATCCGACAGATCTCTTGACACTACTTTTGGTAGATCAAGGAGTTGTAGTTCGGTAATGGACGCGCAGAGATTCAAGAAGGTGAAAGACAAGTGTACACGGAGATTTACGTGGTTCGGGCCGCCTGAGCGTAATACCCTACTCCATGGGGTGTGTTGGTGTTTTATTAAGCGTGTGAGTCTAGAAGAAGCTCCAGAAGAAGAAGCTCGTCTAGCTCAGGGAGTTCAGTAGTGGTCTGGAACCGTCCCTTGTGTATCATTGACCAGTCCTTTTATAGTACAAGAACTGGTCATTACACCGTTAGCCTGGCCCGACAGGTGGCCCCGGCAGTTACACATGCTTGATACACAATTATTGAGGTTAATTGCCCTTAATAGACTGGTAACAGGCCTTAACAGTGTCGTTACCAGTACTAAGGGCCATTCGATCGTGTGTGATTTCTCCTTGAAGGTTCGGAGCCATTGGGGTGTCCACCAGCCTGATTGTTGAAGTTGAAGGTCCGTCGGTCGCCACGTGGTAGCACCGGAGCTTACTATCGTGGAAGAGTAGGTCCGGTGCTACTGGGCACATTTCAGTACCAGAGCTTCCCTCTTTCTGGGGTTGGGTCTGGGGGTGCCATACTGGTATTCTGACCGGAGCTTCCCATGTGTGGGTGATAGCTCCGGTCTTATGATACACGTGGCGGCCCTGGGACTAACCATGTCGGGGAAGCAGGTCCGGTTACGCCTGACATGTGGGGCCTTCGGAGGTCTTCAAATCTGTTAGATGGAGTTTCCTTGTGATCTTTGCAATCCCAAGGGGTATCCGGTATGGAGGGTACCGACAATGGCCTATCTTTTTCAAACACAACTCCTTCAAGCCATAGATGTGCTCGCCCTTAAGAAGCTTTTGTAGGTTCCTCATCCCAACATGGGCTAGTATTCTATGCAAAAGCCATCCCATGTTGGTTTTTGCCATTAAGCATGTGTCAAGTTGAGCTTTATCCGCGGTAAAATCCACAAGATAAAGCTTTCCTTTGAGCACACCCTTAAAACGATTGAGTTATCACTTCTTCTAAGGACGCTCACACCTTCATTAGTAAAAACACAGTTATAACCTTTGTGACATAGTTGTGATATGGACAAAAGATTATAGTCTAAAGAATCAACATGCAAAACGTGAGAAAGAGTGTGTTGGGGAGAAAAAGCAATTTTACCGGAGTCAAGGGTTTTCCCTTGGCTATTGTCTCCGAAGAAGATCCCTTCACTTGGATCATCATTTTCTTCATACTCCACGAACATTTTCCTCTCTCCGATCATGTGGTTGGTGCATCCACTATCAAGCACCCATTTCGATCCACCAGAGGAGTATGCCTACAAAACAAGATTATGCCTTCCTTTTAGGTACCCAAGCGGAGTTGTGTCCTTTGATGTTAGTGGTGAGGCATTTGGGCACCCACACGCAAGGCTTAGGGCTCTTGCGGAGTGGCCCAACATATTTAGCAAAGACTTTGCCATACTTGTTCCTCATTAGAACATAAGATGCATCAAAATCATGAAAGAGAGGATGTGGTTCAGTTTTAGGTATATCATTGCTTGTTGAAATGTTCTTCCCAATTTTAGTTGGGGATGTGCTTCCCTTGACAAAGACAATCAAGTATTTGCCATACTTGAAGGTTTTAGCATTTAGCTTTCCACCTCTAGTATAACCAAGACCATCTTTGACATGGGGAGATCTTGTGTTGGTGTATGCACTTCGTGCATACACCACCTTCTCTTTGTCAAAGATGCCACCCTTAAGTGCTTGTTTGTCTTGAGTCAACTTAAGCTCATCCTTTAATTTAAGAATCAAGTTAGAACATTTGCAAGTGGAGATTGTTTCGGATGCAACTTTTGAGGAGGATGAGCTTTCGGAGGAAGAGGCTACATTAGTCTTGAGGGACTCAACTTGAGTTTCAAGGATCTTGTTAACTTTTGCCAAGTTGCCAAGTTCGTTATTGAGCCCAATGGTTGTTTCCTCAAGACTTGAGCATGTTTTCTTGCTCAGAGCAAGTTCATGCTCTAATGCCTTGATCTTCTCTCTTTCAAGCTCAAGGAGCTCAATGAGCTCTTGAAATCTCTCCTTTTCATGGATAAGCATGTCCTCTTGCCTATGTATGAGCTCTTCCTTCTCAAAAATTTCATTCGAGAGCAATTTCATTCTACGCAAAGTGCTCTTACTTATATCCCTAAACATGTGTTCATTTCACTAGCACTATCAAATTCATCATGAGAGGATATGGAGGAGGATGAGTGAGAAGTAACCTTTCTCCTTCCTTCTTTCGCCATGAGACAAGTTGACTTGTGATCGTTGAGGTTGGGGAAAAGCTTGCTTCCGTTGGAGCTCCTCCTGATGGCTATGGTTGCCACCTTCTCCTCGTCTTCGGAGGAGGACTCATTGTTAGAGTCTCATTCCTTGCCCAAGTGAGCATGACTGGAGGGCCTCTTCTTCTTGAAGTATTTCTTTTCTTGAGGCTTGCCCTCCTTCTTTTTCTTGCCCTCTTCATGTGGGCAATCCACAATGAAGTGTCTGTACTCGCCACAATTGTAGCAAGCTCTCTTTGTTTTGGGCTTCACTTTTTCCTTGCCCTTGCTCTCGTGGTTGTATCCTCCTTTCCTTCTCCTCACCATCCTCTTGAACTTGTTGATGAAGAGGGCCTCTTCCTTATCGGTGTCGAGACTCTCCTCATCATCTTCTTTTTGCTCTTTTGAGGAGGATGTCGCTTTGAGTGCAACATCCTTCATCCTCGAGGTGGTGAACCTTTGAAGGTCATTGTAGAAGAGCGCCTCCTTCTCCATGATCTCGTGGTTGATGATCCTTCCTAGGACCTCCTCCAGGGTCATTTGAGCAAACCCCGTGCTTTCTCGTATCATGGAGCAAAGAGAGACGTTTCTAGGCATGAATGCTCGAATCATCCTCTTCACCACCTCGTGGTCCATCCACTTGGTGCAGCCATAAGATCTACTCTTCTTGATGAACAGCTTTAGGCGGTTGTACATCTCCTAGGGTGATTCACCATCCATAATGGCAAATCTCCCGAGCTCTCCTTCAATGAGATCAATCTTTGCCTCCTTCACAACTCGGTTGCCTTCATGAGCCGTCTTGAGGGTGTCCCAAATGTCCTTGGCCACCTCAAGTCCATCTACCCGATTGAACTCATCTCTTGAGAGAGACGAGATGATCACTCCAGCCGCTTGGGCATTGCGGTGAAGGAGCACGGCTTGCTCCGGAGTGATGTCTTCCTCATTCTTTGGGGTGTGCACCCCGGTCAACACAATTTGCCACAAAGAAGGTTTGAGTGACACGAGATGGATCTTCATGTTGTGCTTCCACATCCCATAGTCGGTTCCATCAAATTGGGGAGGCTTCCCCAATGGGATGGAAAGGTAGTGATTGTTGGAGACAAGGCATTCACAGTTTTAGCCTTGTTGGTTGTAGTGGGTCGTGCCACCCGTTGTAGAGGTCGAAGTGTCAACCTTTGGAATCTTCAACTTTTCTCGAATTTTCACCTTGAGCTTGTGAGTTTCTTCGTCATCCGTCGATTTGTCTTGGTAGACAATCATCTCCTCTTGGGTTGCTTGGATCTCATTGGTCGAGACTTCGTCATACCCCACTCCGGCCATCTTCTCTCCGAGTTGTTAGACTCTCTGGGATAGTCCTTGCTCTGATACCAATTGAAAGTTGCCTAGAGGGGGGGGTGAATAGGCTAATCGACCTAAAACTACTTAATAAAACGAGATCAGTACTCAGGGGGCGGACTAGTCCGGTCAAGGGGTGGACTAGTCCGGTCCACATGCAGGGAAAACTTAAAAAGTGTTTCTAACAAGTTTTAGTTGGATTTTCGTGATGCTAAAAGTGTTAGAATGATTAAGTGAACCTTAACAGTTATATGACAAGTATGCAGCTAGGGATCACAATGAGACACGAGTGATGAACAAAAATGGTAAAGCTAACCCTAGAAGCAATGTGCGATAAAATAAAGTGAAGTACACAAGGGACACAAGGATTATATCCCGAGGTTTGATCACACACAGGAATCTACATCCCCGTTGAGGAGTCCACGAAGGACCGGGTTCAACAACCCTTCCCTCACCAAGTTTACCACAAGGGCCTAACTTGGTTCTCCACTGTCACAAGGGTGAATACAAGATTCATTGGGGCTTCTCACAATTTGAGGCTACCACCACAAATATGATCACAAATTACAAAGAACAACTCAAGCCACAAATCACAAAGATTCAACAAGTGCAAGAGATCAAACCGAGAGCCTAGAACGGTGTTCTTCCTCTTCTTCACCTCACCAAACCCTAATCCGCACAAGAATTAGTTTTAGAGGGAAGGTAGGCAAGAAGGAGGCTTTTGAAGGCCCAAATTTTGATGTGGCGGGCTAGGGTTTCAAAGTTATCAAGAGTTGGTTCAAATGAACCCAGGGGTCCTCTATTTATAGAGGAACTAGGCCCATTCTGCTGACTTCAGCAGATGAGCAGACTAGTCCGGCCTACGACCCAGACTAGTCCGGCCTTTGGGACCACTGACGTCCCTGACAACTGTCACACTGCACGGCAATCGTCACGCTACCCGCCAAACTTCCAATTCAAACGATCACTTCAAAACGGACTAGTCCGATCCAAATCGGACTAGTCCGATCTCACACAGAACCTTTTGTTCCGAGTGAAAACGGGTTAGTCTGGAGACCACGGACTAGACCGGCCCCCCAGGGCAGACTAGTCTGGCCTCCCAGACATAGTCGCTGAAGCACCTAACTCTCACAAGTCCGGACTAGTCCATGCCCCAGGGCGGACTAGTCTGATCTCAATCAGGACCTCTTGGTCCGGACTAAAACAGACAAGTCCGTGGTTTTGGGACTTAGTCCCGAAAACCCACTCCATGACTACCCTGGACTAGTCCGTCCCACTACGGACTAGTTCGAAGTGAGTCAGACCCTTCTGGTCCACCCGAAAATGGACTAGTCTGGCCAGGAGCGGACTAATCCGACCACCAGCATGGACTAGTCCGGCCACTCCTGCCAGACTACTCTAACACTCTTCTCTTAATTGGTTTTGATCTCTAAACCGCTTTGAGCTCCCAACTTGATCTCAATGCACTTTATGCACACACCCTCACACATATACAACTAGTCTAAACTCGACACACTAGAAACCCTAGTTTCTTCTTTTCGAGTCGACACGACCGTTTTCATCCTTTTCCTTTTTGAGGGTTTGTGTTTCCACTTGAGTCCACACCTGTGCTTAAGATCACTGAGCTCATTAGTTACTTAATTGTCAGCATCAATCATCCAAAACCCACGGGGATCCTAGATGCACTTTTAGAGACCTTCAAGCATCGGGTTTAGTGGGAAATGAGGATCCCGGCTTGTGTAGCACATCAGCATGTATTTTGCGACGTTCTGCGCAAGGGATTTTCCTTCAGTTTCCAACTGATCCACGATTACATCGCCCATCTTGTTGAGTTTGTTGCCAGCCGAGCTCAGCGCCTTCAACGCATGGTCCAGCTCCGGCTTTGGATTGTCCGGACGCACGGGACTAAAGCCCAGAGGCGTCAGTGCGTCATTGGCTTTGCCCAAGAAGTCCTACTTGTTGGTACTCCGCAGCCCTTGAGCCTCGAATCTCTTCCAAGGACCTCTTGGCCGCCGCAAGTTCTGAATCCTCCCGAGCAAGGCACTCGACCTCCTTGGCGTGCTGCTGAATCCTCTCAGCAACTTGCTTTTCAAGGTCACCAAGCTTCTTCTCCTGGACGTGGATCCGGTTCCAGCGGTCAACCAGGTCTTTCTCCCGGCCTCGCACCTTCTTCTCCCTGGCACATACTTCGACCTCACTTTTGGTAAGGTTCTGTCCCCGCTGCCAGGTCTTCTCCTCCTCACTCTTGCAGCGCTCCTCCAACTTTTGGGTGTGCTCCGCAAGGCTCTTGTCACCTAGAGCCAGACTTTGGATGAGATCCTCATCCCCCTTTACGAGGTCATCCCTCAGCTCCAGGAATGTCTGCTCTTCATCTTCGAGCTTTTTCTCTCGCTCGTCAAGACCCTCCCGACGCTTGATGGGGCTTTCGTGGATGGTATTGAGCTTCTCCTGGCGATCATTCGCTACTTCATTAGCAGCCAGAGCTTGTTCGTATATTGCCCAGGACTGATTGTCGAGGGATCGCACCATGTTTTCCCTCTCATCCTGCAGCTGGCCCTAGTACCTCATCTAGGCCTTCTCCCTATTGACCCACTCCTTGTTGTCGGCCAGCCTTGTTTGCGCTAGCTTGGTCTCGAATTGGAGCCGGTTGCACCACCTCCTAAGGGTTTGGCGCTCATCCTCGAGGGCCTTGCTATCGTGATAGAAGGCAAGCTGGACGTGATGAAGGCTGGAGCAGGCGTTGTCGATGGATAACGACAGAGGGATTGGCTCCGGACCTGCTGAAGTCCTCTCCGCTGGCTCCAGCGGGTTCTCCATAACAAAAATTGGGTCCCACTCTACAAGAGTAGTGCCCTGAGCTTCCGCGGCACTAGGGCCACCCTCTGGGAGTGCCTCAGTCGTCGTCGAGGAAGGTCCGGCGATGGGAGCTTCTACCTCCGGAGTCGGCTCTGAAGGTCCCGCCGCCAGGTCATCAGCAACTGGTCCCTCAGGCAGAGGACCGGTCGCTTCGTCTTGACACCCTGGCTTAGGCCCGGGTACCTCCGGAACTACTATCTTCGGGGCAGGCATTGAAGACTTGGCTGGAGCTGAGGCCACTTCCGGCTCCGACGCTGGTACCTCCTCCACTGCCGGTTCAGGCGCCAGTGCTTCGACCTCCACCGATTCGGGTGGCGGCACCTCCACGACAACTGGCTCAGGCACCGGAATTTCATGAAACACTGGCTCTGCTGTCAGGGCTTCAATAACATCTGGCCATAAGGTCGGAACTGCAGCTACCTCCGGCTCTGAAGCCGGAGCATCCATCATTGCAGCATCCAAAACCGGAGCTTCAGCCTCCGGAGCTGGTGCCACTGGTATGTCTTCATTCCCATGGTCAGGCGCTACCATGGGAGCTTCGGGAGATGAGTCGAGGTCCAGAACCACGACAGCTGGCGCCGGAGCTGCCGCGACCTCAGCCACCACCTGGGGCGGGACTGGAATTGGAGTCTGTCGGAGTCTGGTTCTGGCAATTCTCCCGGTACTACCGTTGGCAGCCCACGGAGTTTGTAGTTCGGTAGTGGGCGCGCAGAGATTCAGAACACGATGGCAAATTGACACGAGGATTTATGCAATTCGGGCCGCCTAAGCATAATACCCTACTCCACGGGGTGTGTAGTTGTTGTATTCAGCTTCTGAGCACTTGCGAGCGTGTGTCAGAGCCAAGAATGGAAGAGTCTGAGCGAGTCAGGGATCATCCTCCCCTGTGTATCACTCGACCAATCCTTTTATAGTACAAGGACTGGTCGTTATATCGTTAGCCTGGCCCGACATGTGGCCCTGGCGGTTACTGATGCTTAATACACAATTAATGAGTTTAATTACCCTTAATAGCGTGGTAACGAGCCTTGATAGTGCCGTTACTAGTATTATGGGCCCTCCGATCGTGTGTCATTAAGATGGTATTAATGACACTTAATTGGGCCTTGAAGTCCTTGATTGTCCCTTGAAGGTCCGAGCCGTTGGGGGTCCTCCAGTCTGCTTGTTAAAGTTGAAGGTCTAGTGGTTGGACACGTGGCAGCTCTGGAGCTTACCGTTTGGTACGGGTAGGTCCGGTGATGTTATACACGTGTTAGGACCGGAGCTTCCCTCTGTCGGGGGTTAGGTCCAGAGAGGTGCCGCATAGGTACTTAGCTCGGAGCTTTTCCCATATGTGGGATGTAGCTCCGGTTGTAGGATACACGTGGCAGCACAGGGACTAACCATGAAAGGGAGGCAGGTCCAGGCCCGTATGACACGTGGGGCCTTCGGAGGTCTTCAACTCAGACAGGTGAAGTTCTTTTAGTCTTTTTGCAGTCCCAAGGGGTATACGGTACGCAGGGTACAGACAGAGCTGGAGCCGTTGAGGGACACGAGTGGCTGGAGCTGCCTGATGGCCTTCCTCGCATTGACACCGACACTTGGAGTGATGTGTCGGAGCTGTCGAGGGAGTACAGGCCCATCCTGGACAGAATCCAGGAATGTGTCAAAGGTGGGGTGACCCCGCAGATGGTCTTCGGTAACTTCTTGACAAACAGGTGGGCTCCGCTGAGGGCTAGGAGTCGGTCTGCCTGGGCCTTCAATAGTGAGATGGATACCAACCGCATTGAAGTCGGCTTGGACACCAACTTGGCCGGTGAAGCCTTGAAGACCCATCTCAAGAAGTTCCAGCCTGGGAACATCGGCCTTGGCGACGTGTCTCCACCGGCGGCCTTCCTGCCTCTGAATATGATACCAGAGGAGTGCAGAGAGCTCCGGAGGAAGATGTCGCTGTTGGACGACTTGGGCTTGATGGAGAGGCGATCAACCTCCGGGGTGGCGATCCCCGGAGCTTTGGAGGATGGCTCCATTCCCGCCCCAAAGCCAAGAACTGAAGTCGTAGGCAAGGGCAAGGAGTTGGCTGATCCCTCGAGCCGCAAGAGGAAGTTGAAGCATGCTGACGGGAGGTCCATCAGACCTGCTCCTTCCACGACACCTCCTTCTCCTCGGAGGGGGAGGTCTTCAACAGCGGCAACCACTCTAGCATCAGCATCTCCCCGGGGTGCTAGCTCCGGCCATGTGGCTCCAGTAGAGGAGGTCTGAGGGTCCTTCTCAGTCGAGGAGGGCCTCTACCAAGATTACGCCGACGGTGGCAGCAAGCTCCGGGGAGCCTTCCGGAGCTACTACACCAGTGGAGACAGGGTCCGGTCCTGAGCGTCCGGTGAAGAGGTTCCGCACTAGATGGAGCGGAAGACTTGCAAGGTAAGTTTGATTTTTTATCTCAGTTGATTGTTTTTGTTATAATCATGTTTTGAGTTTATTTCTCCTTCATCCACAGGGTACCCAAGAAAGGGGCTGAAGCTTTGGCTCCTGCAGCAGCAGCTGGGGCTGTGCAGGCGGGGGCTCCTACTCCAATCCCAGCGCCGCCCCAAGAGGTGGCTGAGGTCACGACAGCTCCGGCGCCAACTGTCGTGGTCCTTGACCTCGAGTCATCCCTTGAAGCTTTCGTGGTAGCGCCGGGCCACGGGAATGAAGATGTACCAGTGGCACTAGCTCCAGAGGTTGAAGCTCCAGGTTTGGATGCTGAGATGATGGACACTCTGACCTTAGAGACGGAGGTAGCTGCAGTCCCGGCCCTAGAGCCGAATTTTGTTGAAGCCCCGACAGCGGAGCTGGTGGTTGATGAAGCCCCAGCAGTGGAGCCGGGTGTTGATGAAGCCCCGGCGGTAGAGCCGGTGGTTGATGAAGTTCCGACGGCAGAGGCTCATTTTGATGAAGTTCCGGCGCCTGAGCCGATTGTCGAAGAAGTGTCGGCGCCTGAGCTAATGGCAGTTGAGGCACCAGCGCCTGAACCAGCGGTGGAGGATGCGCCGGCGTCAGAGCCGGAAGTGGCTTCAGCTCCGACCGAACCTTCAACGCCTGCCCCGGAGGTAGTGGTTCTGCAGGTGCCCGCGCCTGAGCCAGGGTGCCAAGAGGAGGTTGTAGGTCCCCCGCCTGAGGGACCAGTTGCTGATGACCAGACGGCAGGACCTCTGGAGCCGACTCCGAAGGTAGGAACTTCTGCTGCAGGACCTTCCTCGACGCGGACGAGGCTATCCCGGAGGATGACCCTAGTGCCGTGGAAGCTCACGGGACCGCTCTTGTAGAGTGGGACCCGATTTTTGTTACGGAGAACCCGCTGGAGCCAGCGGAGAAGACCCCAACAGGCCCGGAGCCAATCCCTTTGTCGCTGTCTATTGACAACGCCTGCTCCAGTCTTCGTCAAGTGCAGCTGACCTTTTACCACGACAGCAAGGCCCTCGAGGAGGAGTGCCAAACCCTTAGGAGGTGGCGCAACCGGCTCCAATTCGAGACCAAGCTGGCGCAGTCGAGGCTGGCCGACAATAAGGAGTGGGTAAAAACGAGAAAGCTCGGTTGGAGTACTGGGGTCAGCTGCTGGACGAGAGGGAAAGCATGGTGCGATCCCTCGACAACCAGTCCCAGGCCATCCACGGACAGGCCGTAGCTGCTAATAATGCAGCGAATGATCGCGAAGAGAAGCTCAGCGCCATCTACGACAGCCTCGTCAAGCGTCGGAAGGCTCTTGAGAAGCAGGAGAAAAAGCTCGAAGATAAGGAGCAAAAACTCCTGGAGCTGCAGGATGACCTCGTGAAGAGGGAGTAGGAGCTTACTCAGAGGCTAACTCTGGGTGACAAGAGTCTCATGGAGCGCGCCAAGAAGTTGGAGGAGCGCTGCGAGAAAGAGGAGAAGAAGGCCTGGCAGCGAGGACAGGACCACCACGGGAGGGAGAATGAAATTGCTGCTAGAGAGAAGAAAGTGCGGAGCCGGGAGAAGGACCTGGTCAACCGCCGGAACAAGATCCACCTCCGGGAGGAGGAGCTCGGTAAACTCGAAAGACAGGTTGCTGAAAAGATTCAGCAGAATGCCAAAGAGGTAGAGCGCCTTGCTCAGGAGAATTCGGAGCTTGCTGTGACCAAGAGATCCTTGGAAGAGGTGCGAGGCTCAAGGGTTGTGGGGTCCCAACAAGTTTGGGACTTTTTGGTCCCGTGCGTCCGGATGATCCGGAGCCGGAGTTGGACCAGGCCTTGCAGGCGTTGAGCTCGGCGGGCAACAAGCTCACCAAGATGGGCGATGTCATCGCGGACCAACTGGAAAACAAAGGGCAATCCCTGGTGAAGAACGTCGCAGAGTACATGCTAACGTGCTACACAAGTCGGGGCCCTCACTTCCCATTGGACCCGGTGCTTGAAGGCCCCATCGACGGAGAGGGAGAGGCCGCCAAAGCCAGCGTGTCGAAGGTTGCCCAAAAGGTCGCCTCGTTCTTCCATGGGGTCTAGGACTCTCTCTTTGTAGCTCCCGCTTGTATCCTCTCTTCTTTTTCTTCAATTTTGTAATCTCTTGTCTCCATATTAATGAAATCCAAGTTTTTTATGAATTTCATTTTTGTCTTCAACACCTTTGTCTCACTTGGCCCCCTGGTAGATGTACACAATTTGATTGTGAACATGTACCAAGAGGATGTAACAGTTGTTGAAGACTTGCATGCTTCGAACTTGTACAACATAGGTCTGCAGTCGCTAATAGTAGGGGTCCCCTGAGGTTGTCGGAGCTTAGTAGCTCTGGCAGTGGCCCTTGTCAACACATAGAGCATCGACAATTAGTCCTCTAGGGTTGTCGGAGCTTGGTAGCTCCGGCAGCGACCACTATCAACGTGTGGTGCATCGACAGCAGACCCCACCGGGGAGTCTTCCCACCATCTTTTCTTCACGTTGACGGCTAACCCCCTGGATTTGCCAGTACTTTGTAGCTCCGGCGATGTCTACTATCAATGTTTGAAACATCGACAGTAGACCACCTTAAGGGGCGTCGGGGCTTTGATAGCTCCGGCTTCATTCACCATCACCATGAGATCTTTATTTTTCCTGCACACTGAAGTCAAGAAAAATAGTAAAATCCATTTCATGTCTATAACTCAATTGCGTCTTACTATTCCCGAAAGATATTTTAGCTCGACAGCAATTCTAAATACAACCAAGCACATTTATTTGTTTTCTTCAGGTCCGATCATTTCTGGACTCGCCTTACTTCGGCCTGCCGAGGTGTAGGTAGAGTGGCGTACTTAGGGTGCAGGACCAGGCTAAGTCGATAGCACACTCCGGACCTAGATTGGCTTGGCGGTACTCAGGCGAGTGGACCATTCAACAATGCTAAGACCCGAAAGAATTAACACTGCAACTTGAATCATACATGAATTATTCTAGCTAATGTTTCTTGAGAATTGCACAACTTTGTTATAGACAAGAAAGAGAAAAATAAAAAATATTGAGCTTGTACAAAATAAATGCACGTGGAGTCTGTTTTCACATAATGATGTCTTTCATTATAGGTCTGGGGTACAGGGGAAAAAAGTACACTCTTAGGGTACGGAATCAGGCTAAGTGTGTTGTATTTCTCGTTTGACCCAGGGTAGCTAGCTACACTTTTAGTTCTGGAACTGTGACAAGTGTTGCCTGAACTTTGCGGACCTTCCAAGGAAGGTTCGGTTGTTCTCCCGGAGGAGCTACCCGACTCTGTACAATGACTCTATAACATACACCACATGTAACTACAGACTCACCTCCGTGATATTAAGCGTAGAACTTACGGAGGTGCTCAATGTTCCAAGATTTAGGGAGAGGTGTCCCATCCTCGGTTGCCGAACGAACGCATCCAGGACGGGATACTTTGATAACTCGGAAGGGTCCTTCCCAGCTAGGGGAGAGTTGGTTTAACCCTTCTCGAGTTTGTATTCTTCATAGCACCAGATCGCCTTCCTCGAGCTGTCGGCTGTGAACATGCCTTTGGTGATAGCGCTGAAGAGCTTGGCCGTATCAGGCATTTCGAACAGCTGCTCGGCACCTTCCCTCATCAAGGAGGTCAAGGTCTTCACGCCGGAGCTGGTCCTGCGTGGCATCGTCGAAGTTCCAGACCCAGAGCAACCCCAAGGTGATTTCCGGAGGAAGAACTGCTTCAGCTCCGTACACCAGGAAGAATGGTGTCTCTCCAGTTGACCGATTTGGAGTTGCCCTGTTTGCTCACAAGGTGGGTGGAAGCTCTTCGATCCAGTTGGCTCCATGTTTTTTCAGGCACTCATATGTGCGCGTCTTGAGTCCTTTTAGGATTTCTGCATTTGCTCTCTCAGCTTGGCCATTGCTTGCTGGGTGAGCTATAGAAGCGTAGTTGACCTGAATGCCGAGGTCTTCGCAATATCCTTGGAACACAGAGCTTGTGAATTGGGTCCCGTTATCACTTATGATCTTGTTTGGAACTCCAAATCTGCATACGATGGACTGCAAGAAGTTGATAGCTGATTGCTTGTTTATTGTCACAACTGGAGTTGCTTCCGGCCATTTGGTGAACTTGTCAATGGCAACGTACAGGAACTTGTAACCTCCGATGGCTCTTGGGAAAGGTCCCAAGATATCCATCCCCCGCACAACGAAAGGCCATGTAGGAGGTATCATTTGTAGAGGCTGAGCTGGTGTGTGGATTTGCTTCGCATCGAACTGGCATGCTTCGCATTTCTTCACTAGCTCAGTTGCATCCTGGAGTGCTGTAGGCCAGTAAAAACCATGCCGAAAGGCTTTACCCACCAGCGTGCGGGAAGACGCGTGGTTTCCACACTCGCCTCCAAGGATTTTTGCGAGGAGCTCGCAGCCTTCTTCCCTTGTAATGCACCGCATTAGGACGCCATTGGCACCACGCCGGTAGAGATCCCCTTCTACCAGTGTGTATCTTTTAGTCAATCTGACTATCTGATTAGCAGATACATTATCTTCAGGAAGGAAATTGTCTTTCAAGTAGCTCCGGATCTCCGAGATCCATGCATCGGAGCTATCTTGAGGATTTGAGTCTTGCGTGGCTGGTTGCTCGGAGCTTCCTGCAGCACCTATGACTATTGATGGGCGCCATGGTAACAGGGCCATCGGGACCGCCAGCTTCGAGGTGCTGGTATCGCCCCCTTCGCTCAGTTCGGCAGGTTGAGCTATAGGTTTAGACAACCTCCGGATGAAGGTTCCGTCGGGAGCTAGAGCTCCGGCTGAAGCTTTCGTCGAGAGTTCGTCAACTTCAGCATTGTTGAGACGCTGGACATGGCAGAGATCCAGGACTTCGAAGTCCTTCTGAAGTTTTTGGACTTCAAGTAGGTATGCAGCTAGTTGAGGGTTATTGTAGCAGCATTCACCTTTGACTTGTTTTACAACAAGCTGTGAATCACCCTTTACCAACAGCTGCTTGACACCATACGATAGTGCCACCTAGAGCCCATAGATTAGTGCTTCATACTCCGCCATGTTGTTGGTCGCCTTGAAGTCAAGGTGAACCATGTATTTGACCTTCTCCCCGGTCGGAGCGAGGAGAAGGACTCCAGCTCCAGCCCCATGCTTCTGCACGGAGCCGTTGAAGTAGAGAGTCCAGTGAGGCTCAATGAAGACCGAAACCTTGGGTTCCAACTTCTGCTCATTGGGGCCCCCTGGATTTGATGGAGAGGGGGTCCATTCCGCCACGAAGTCCGCCAATGATTGACTCTTAATCGCTTGTCTTGGGACGAATTCAAGGTTGAACTCGGCCAATTCCGCTGCCCACTTTGCAATGTTCCCAGTAAAATTAGGGTTATGCAAGATTGCACGCAGTGGATAAGAAGTTACCACTGAAATCTTGTCAGCTTGGAAGTAGTGTTGGATCTTCCTAGAAGCAATAAGGGCTGCATAAAGCAGCTTATGCACCTCCAGGTACCGAGTCTTGGTGTCATGGAGTACTTCGCTGATGAAGTATACTGGACGTTGGACTGTTTGGACCCTCCCGAAGGGGCCCGGAGCTTCCTCCTCATCAACCCACACCCTCTCGGAGGGGTCCGGACCTTGTTTGGGGACCTCTGAGTTCCGGCTGGAGGAACCCTAAGCTTCTTCTGAAGTGATCCGGACCTTCTCGGAGGGATCCGAATCTTCTTGTTCAGCAGTAGTGACTCCTTCATTGGAAGGAGATGGATCCTCCGGCGTCTCGCCTTGAGGATCAGGGTCTGGGAGCTGGGACCCAGACTCGCATTCAAGTAGCTCCAAACCCTCCCCGAGGGGTCTGGGCTCCTGAAGTGGAGGTGGTTCCGGTCTTTCCGCAACCAGGACCATGCTGACAACTTCGTCAGTTGCTGAAATGTAAAGCAGAAGTGGCTCACTAGGATTCGGAGCTACCAAGGTTGGTAGAGTGGTGAGGAGCTGCTTCAGCTCCTGGAATGCCTTTTCTGCTTCTTCAGACCATTGGAATGGTCCGGACTTCCTCAATAACTTGAAGAATGGTAGCACCCATTCCGCCAGTCTTGAGATGAACCGGCTGAGGGAAGCTAGACATCCAGTCAGCTTCTGGACATCCTTGATGAGGGCTGGTGGCCGCATATCTTCAATAGCTTTAATCTTCGCCGGATTTGCTTCTATTTCTCGGTGGTTCACCAAGAAGCCAAGAAGCTTTCCGGAGCTAACCCCAAAGACACACTTGTCTGGGTTTAGCTTTGTGCGTGTGACTCGCAACTTGTCGAAGACAGCTTGCAAGGTGTCAAGGAATGACTCCTTGTTCTTGATCTTGACGACGATGTCATCGACGTACACTTCCACTACGTCTCTAATGAGCTCTCCAAAGGTTTTGTACATAGCTCGTACAAACGTTGAAGCAGCATTTTTGAGATTGTATGGCATGGCAGTGTAACAATATAATCCATCTACTGTGATGAAGAAAGTATGCTCTTCATCTTCCCTAGACATTCTGATTTGATGATGCCTAGAATATGAGTCTGGGAAACACAGTAATTCACACCCAGAGGTGGAATCCACTATATGATCTATTCTAGGTAGTGGGAATGGATCCTTTGGACATGCCTTATTTAGTGTAGTGTAGTCGATACACATCTGAAGCTTCCCGCTGGCCTTGCGTACGACGACTGGGTTTGCCAGCCATTTTGGGTGGAAGACTTCTCGCATGAATCCAGCTTCAAGCAACTTCTTCACTTCTTGACGTATGAAGTTTTGTCGCTCTACTGATTGCTTCCGAGGCTTCTGATGTACAGGCCGAGCGTCGGGATAGATCTTCAGATTGTGCTCAATCACTTCCCTAGGGATCCCAGGCATTTGTGACGGTTGCCAGGCAAACACGTCGACATTAGCCCGGAGGAAAGTGATGAGCGCGAGTTCCTATTTGTCATTCAGACCTCCCAATATACGGGTGGTCTAAGCGGCATCGAAACCGATTTGGACAACTTTGACGGGAATGTCGGTGTCGCCGCTTGGTTGCACGCGTGGTGTGGAGGTTAAGCCTCGATGACAAATGCTCGAGGGTTTCAGAGCTTGCTCCTTTTCAGATTCTTCCTCCTGCACTGTAAAAAGTGTGTGGAGTTCTTCTAGAGCATTCACTCTGGCGGTGCGATCTCCGCGGATCCGGAGAACACCTGCTGGTGTTAGCATCTTCAACACCAAGTAGCCATAATGAGCAGCAGCCATGAATTTGTACAATGTTGGCCTGCCCAAAATGGAGTTGAACGCTAAGTTGATCTGCGCCACGTCGAAGACCAACTTATCAGTGCAGTAATTCTCGCGGGTCCCGAAGGTCACCGGGAGACTAATAGCACCGAGTGGAGTTATGGCCCCCGGACCTACTCCGGAGAAAGGTCGGGAGGGGCGAAGATTCGAAGGTCGGAGTTGAAGCTTGACGAAATCTTCAAAGCTTATGAGGTTCAGCCCTGAACCTCCGTCCACCATCACATGGTGGAGTTGGGTGTTGTTGATGGTCGGAGATACCATCAATGGGAGTTGGCCAGCTCCAATCATGTTCCGAGGGCAGTCTGAAGCGTTGAAAGTGATGGCAGTGTCCATCCACTTCTGTTACGGCTCTGCCCTGGCGGTGGGAGCTACTGAGGCCATGTCCTGTCGCATGGTCCTGAGGACCCGACGAGAGGTGATGTCCGACGAACCACCAAAGATGGTGTTCATGGTCTTCCGACGCTCATTGTCAGAGACGTCGAAGTCATCATCGATGGAGGTGTAAACAGCCTTCAAGACTTTTTTAGGGTCCTGAAAGCCTAACTCCTCTTCAACCGGAGCTTCGTCGACTTTTTGTTTTCCTTCCCTTTGATGGAAAGGAACTTCTTCCCGGCGCTTGTTGTAGCGCTCGGCAAGGTTCTAGACCTCTCGGCAGCCTTCCAGGTTGTGGTTGTTCGACTTGTGTATGGGACACCACATCTTGGAGGTGCGACCATCTTCAGATGAGGGCCGAGGTCATTTCTCAGGGTGTGGCCCCCGACCACAGCAGTAGTGTGTGTCGGCGGATGGCTTTTTCTTGCCGTTGGACTTTTTCTTCTTTTTGCCACTCCCGGAGGTAGTGGCTTATCCCTTCGAGGATTTCTTGTTGCCCTCCGGGGGTGGTTGGGAGTGCATTTCATGACCCTCCACAGCTTTGGCGCACTTGTCTGCCAAGCTGAAGAGTTCCATGACGCTGGTGATTTCCTTGGTCGCCAGCTTCTCCAGCATCTTCTTGTCTCGTACGCCCTGTCTAAATGCCACAATGACACAAGCGCTTGAGATAGAAGGTATAGTGTTTTGTACCTGGGAGAACCTCTAGATGAAGGATCGCAGGGACTCTCCCCCCTTCTGCTTGACAGCAAAAATGTCCAGTTCGGTGCCTGGTTGGGTGTACAAACTCCCGAAGTTGGCAGTGAACTGTTGGCACAGTTCCGCCCAACTGTTGATGGAGTCGAGCGGGAGGCTCATGAACCAGGACCTGGTGGTCCCAGTCAAAGCCACGAGGAAATAATTGGCCATTACGACCTCATTGCCTCCAGCCGCGAGGATAGCGGTGGAGTAGATTTGGAGAAATTCGGCGGGGTTGACAGTCCCATCAAATTTCTCCGGCAGGTGAGGCCGAAACTTCTACGGCCATCTGACCATGCGTAGGTGCATGGCTAGGGCAGAACAACCTCCTCCTACTCCCTCGGGAACAGGACTGTCTCGAGCCTCTCGCCTCTCGCGAACACGCTCGATATGGACGCGACTGTCCTGTTGACGGTAACGGCGATCAAGCTCTGCCCGGAGGTCGTGAGTCGAAAGCCTGGTTACCGTATGGGTGCATCACGCCCCGGAAGGCAGCGGCGTCACCCGCTGAGATGCAGCACACCTGCTGTGTTGTGAAGCATGCAGACCAAGTCTACCCGACACGGTCTGATGCTGTGATGGGGCCCGCCCCGGGGGGGGAGACTTTGGTTGCTGATGCGATCGGCTGCTGCTGCAACCAAGTATTCCACATTAGCTCTCCACTGCTCCATTGCACCCTAAGATGCTCCTGGAGGCAGTGGATGTTGAAGAAGAGCACGCGCAGCATGACGTGTGTGTTCAGGGTTGTTGTCCGCCGATGTCATGACTGACGTTGACGCCCCATCTCGCTGTCCATCATGATTCGTCGGTGCTCACCCCTCCTTCCACACATTCTGGATCCTGGTCAAGGCAGGGTTGAAGGCCTTTGATAGCACCGGAACCACACTCCATGTGTCAGTGTCAACATTGGGAAGACCTTCAGGCAGCTCCAGCTTCTCGTGCTCCTCTGCCGTGACGATAACCCAATCCTTCTTCCAGTCATCCCACTTGCCGGAAGTGAAAGCGGCCTAGGGGGGTGAATAGGCGATAATTGATAATTTAAACTTAATTCAGAGTTATGAAAACAGAGAAGTCGGACTTGTCTGACTTCTAGTCGGACTTGTCTGACCTAAGTCGGACAAGTCTGACCTGGGTCGGATAAGTCCGAGATTACCTGCATGATTAGACCTAAAATCCAATTTTTAAGCGATCTAGTGAGAGATATCGATCCCTAGCAGTTCTACACGAAGTATGGAGTAGAAAGAAAGCTGAGGGAGAGATAGCACGCGGAAAAACACTAGAATCAAAACTTGCAAGAACTGAAGAACAACAAGAGACAAACGATTTTATCCCGAGGTTCGGAACCACAAAGGATCCTACGTCCGCGTTGAGGAGTCCACAAGGGACCAGGCCTTCTCTAGCCTTTCCCTCACGAGTTGCCACAAGGGCCAACTCCCAAATCTTCCACTATCACAAAGATTGTTACAAACTCCCCGATTATAAGAGATCACAAAGAAATCGCGAGGCGACGACTAACCGTCTAGGGGAGAACCCCAAGAGCAACAAACACGCAATCACGAAGAAACTTAGTGAATCACACGTTGCTCAACCCCTCAACAAACCGTTTCTCCCGATTCTCACAAAGCACTCTTCACTCTCCCAAAAAAACTCGAATTTGGGCTCTAGAGGTGAAGAACAAGTGGAGAGAGGTTCTTGAGTTCAAATGGGCATTCAGAACTGTTCAGGGGTGTTAGGCATAGTTGGTGGGTCGAAACCACCCACTATTTATAATCCAAAAGGTCATTAGAGTCGTTTGACACAGCCCACGTCGGACATGTCTGACACAAAGTCGGACATGTCTGACCTCAAAGGTCAGGCCTTTCACTTCAGACTTGTCTGACCAAAGCCACTTCAGACATGTCTGACACACAATCTCGGACATGTCTGAAGTCCTGCAGAGAGAACTCGGACAAGTCTGACTCTCTGGGACTTAGAAAATTTTTCTTAGTCCCTGGGAACAGATCCATCTCGGACATGTCCGACCCCCAGGTTTGGACAAGTCCGAAACTTCACTGGTACTCTCACTGGAACCCTTCCAGTACCAATTCGGATAAGTCTGACACACAATCTCGGACATGTCCGACTTCCAACAGGGGGAATTCGGACATGTCTGACACCACGAGTCAGACAAGTCCGCCCAAGCCACAAAGGCCCTACTAAAATCTTCTACTAAGGGGTTGAGCACCCGAATGACTCACTAAGTGTCTACGCGTCGTGTCCCTCTTAATAGTACGGTTTTTCCTACGACTCAAGGAGAAAATAGAAAACCCTATTTCTATTCTTCTTCGCCACAACTTTTATCCTTTTGCCGTCTTTCTTCAAAGCTCCATTCCGTACTTCAGATCTGCGCTCATGCTCAACCAAGTTCATCAGCGCTTTAATGGTTCATCATCAATCCACCAAAACCCACAAGGGACCTAGATGCACTTACAATCTCCCCCTTTTTGGTGATTGATGACAACCAACTAAAGTCTTCGACAAAAATAAGATTTGATAGAAGTTTTGAGTCTCAAGTGTATATGAGCTTTTGGAATAACAATAAAAACAACTCATATACACTCAATCGTCGTGGGGTGCCTATATGCTCGTGTGTGTGCAATAACGTGATACAAATGAAGAAATGCACACGAGATCAATGAAGCATCATAATGATCATCATAAGGCATCAATAAACATCATTAAGCATTAACAATCATAAACGAGTAACAAATAAGTACAA
Organism: Tuctoria greenei; assembly: GCA_036927565.1. Lineage (NCBI taxonomy): Eukaryota > Viridiplantae > Streptophyta > Magnoliopsida > Poales > Poaceae > Tuctoria > Tuctoria greenei. Next base: position 127,351,289 of record JAYESD010000007.1, on the reverse strand, counting down.
GACACACCACGATAGAAAATATGACTAGATACATGTCCATGTCCAAGAATAAGCACTAGAGGCTAATACTTCTCCCCCTTTGGCATCAGGCACCAAAAAGGAGAAAAGTGGACACTAAGACCTAGTCTACTCGTTGTCGTCCTCGTCGTCGTCGCCGTCATCGTCGTCGTTGCTCTCCTACTCATAGTCGCTCTCCTCGCTGGAGTCGCCGTGAGCTGCAGGAGGTGCTGAGGAAAAGGCGCTGGTGCCGGTGAAGAACGCCATCTCCGCCTCGGTGAGCTCCGGAAACTCCGGTGGCTCCTCGTCCAAGCTGACGTTGTCGACTGAAGGAAGCTAGAGGTGCTCCCTGATGGCTGCAAGGTTCCTCTGGTTCCTCTTTGCCAAGTGCTGAGTCGACCGGCAGACGGTGAAGATCGACTTCAAGATCTTGAGCAGTCCTGAGGAGCAAGACGGCTGCTGCTGGGGCACGGAGGCTGAACTGGGAGGCTGAGTTGACTTCCTCCTTGAGGAACTGGGTCCTCCCTCTGCTGGTGCCGGTGCCGGTGCAGCTGCTCGAATCGGGCGGTGAAGTTTGGAAGGCTTCTGAGGCACAAGGCGCCTATGAGGCACATCCTTCACAAACTTCTGCCCGGACACCATCTCAATTAGCTTCATCAGGTACGGGGCGTAGCAGCAAGACCTAGCCGGTGTCTCCGAGGCGATGCAAATCTCCTCGTAGATATAGTCAAAAGTGTTGAATTGCTACTCCCCTGCCAAGAGCTGGATCAGATTTCTGCTGTTGTGATTGATCCTGTTGGCATCCCCATCCTTGGGCGAGAGGGTCTTCCTTATCAGACGGTTCACCACGGCATGGAATGGCTTGAGGCCATGGATATGAGGAGGGTTGGCTGGATACCCATCCTCATAGAAACTCTCCATCTCCAGGAGGTTCACTAGATCCATCTCATGGATCTTTAGAGAGTGTTGCAGGCTGTCCTCCATCCCGAGAATGCGGGCAAACTCCTCATAGCTGACTTCGTACTTCACCCCATTGGTCATCCAGGTGAAGCCGAGCTTGTCAACCCAATAGAACACAGTTGCATAAAATTGGAGGATGACTACCTTGTTCCATGGGTATTGGAGACCCATGATCTCGCTGACTCTGTGGTGCTTGCTAGCTTCGAGCACCCCCTTGAAGAGAAGGTAGCAGTCCTTCTTCTTCAATGCAACCTTCCAATCAACCCATTGCATCTCCGTGACTGGGTTCTTCTTGGTCGTGAGGACTGACCGGTAGTAATCCATGTGGAAGAAGCACCAGAAACGGGGATCCTTGCTCTCCCTTGGCTTGTCATAACACCGCACATCTCTCATGTGCATGGTGTCGTGGATGTTCCTCTGGTAGTTTACCCTGTCGACCGTGCGTCGAGTGTCACCAACTGGAGAGTGCACGACCAACGGTCCATCTCCTGCTGCCCTTGGGAGCTCGAGCTGCCCCCCTGACCACTGACATTTGCAAGCTGACCACTAGCAGGTCGCTTGACAATCACTTTCTTTGGTCGCTTCGACGGTTGAGCCGAAGTGTCGGGATCTGCGGGCTCCTTGCCTCTCTTGTCATGACCCATAGCTAGAAAAAGATACAAGGATAGGTAAGAGTCAAAGCACGAGAGATAGAGCAATTAACTTGATAGTTTCGATAGAAATTAGGTCTCAGAGTTACACAGGATCGGACATGTCTGACTGGAAAGTCAGACTTGTCTGACTCAGGAATTTCGGACATGTCCGAATTTCAGAGTCAGACTTGTCCGACCTGTACAGAACTGACCCTAATTGCTAAGGAAACTAAGCAAATCAATTTTTCTACTGACCAAATTTTGCACCAAGGTTGCAAACATTCCTAGGAACAGTTCCAAGGGCATAAATTTGCAAACTTGCAGCTAGATTTAGAATTGAGAGGAAAGATGCGGAAAATACCTTCGGAGGAAGAAAAGTTGAGAGAATCCGAAGGGGATGCGAATCCTCCACCCTTGAGGGAGATATGCCCTCAATAACACCTCACAAAAGCCTCAAAAGCAACGTGGATCGCCTTGGGAGGTTTGAGAGAGAGAGAGGTTAGGGTTTGAAGTGAGGAGAGAGAGAAGGAAAGGAAACCGTCGGCCTCTTTGAAGGGGTTCGGATTTCCCACGTCGGACATGTCCGAATTTTACTTCGGACAAGTCCGAGTTCTCTCTGCAGACTTAAAACCCACTTCGGACATGTCTGACTTTTGTCAGACTTGTCCGACTCCCCCTGAGTGTAGCAATGTGCAAACACTTGGGGATCTAAATATAGGTATATATGGACATTTTGGACAAGTTTTTGCAAATATCTTTGACAAAAATGATCAGTAAGCAACCAACAATCAAACTATGATCATTTTCACCAAAGAGAAGTTTAGAACATAGTTTTCAAGAAAAATAGATGAGATTTTCGAAAACACACAACATTTTGAAGTTGAAAACTAATAGCAATCATATGTGCACGACTCAAGCAATGTTTCGAGAATCCAAGATATTTAGCTCACTCCTTAGGTCACAAAAGTGTATCTCATCAAGGGGTTTGGTGAAGATATCTGTCAATTGCTTCTCACTTCTAACATGAGAGATAACGATATCTCCCTTGATAGAGTGATCTCGCAGGAAATGGTGACGAATATCTATGTGTTTGGTTCTAGAATGCTCGACGGGGTTGTGAGCAATCTTGATGGCACTCTCATTATCACATAGGAGAGGAATATGGCTCAGATTGTAACCCTAATCCCTAAGAGTTTGTCGCATCCAAAGAAGCTGCACACAGCAACTTCCGGCTGCAACGTACTCCACTTCGGCTGTGGAAAGGGCAATGGAGTTTTGTTTCTTGGAAGACCACGCAACCAAGGACCTACCAAGGAATTGGCATGTCCCGGATGTGCTCTTCCTATCTACCCTACAGCCCGCATAATCCGCATCGGAATAACCGACGAGATCAAACTTGGATCCTTTAGGGTACCAAAGACCTAGATTAGGAGTGTGAACTAAATACCTAAGGATCCTCTTAACCGCTGTCAAGTGACACTCTTGTGGAGTGGCTTGGAATCGAGCACACATGCACACACTAAGCATAATGTCGGGTCTAGAAGCACAAAGATAAAGCAAAGAGCCAATCATAGAACGGTATACCTTTTGGTCCACGCTCGCTCCTTCTTCGTTTAGTACTAGATGCCCGTTTGTTCCCATAGGTGTCTTGATGGGCTTCGCCTTCTCCATGCCAAACTTCTTGAGAATGTCATGAGTGTACTTGGTTTGGCATATGAAGGTCCCTTCCTTGAGTTGCTTTACTTGGAAACCTAGAAAAAACTTCAACTCCCCCATCATAGACATCTCAAATCTCTCCGTCATGATTTTGGAAAACTCATCACAAAAAGTCTTGTTAGTAGAACCAAATAAGATATCATCAACATAAATTTGGCATACGAACAAGTCATTATCAAAATGCTTAGTGAAGAGAGTATAATCAGCTTTCCCAATCTTAAAACCATTTTGAGTGAGAAAATCCCTAAGGCACTCATACCAAGCTCTAGGTGCTTGTTTGAGGCCATAGGGAGCCTTACACAACTTGTAGACGTGATCGGGATGCTCTTCATCTTCAAATCCGAGCGGTTGCTCCACATACACTTCCTCCTTGATTGGACCGTTGAGGAATGCACTTTTCACATCCATTTGATATAACTTGAAATCATGGTGAGTAGCAAAGGCCAATAATATGCGAATAGATTCAAGCCTAGCTACGGGAGCAAATGTTTCATCGAAATCCAAACCTTCGACTTGAGCGTATCCTTTCGCTACAAGTCTTGCCTTGTTTCTTGTTACTACCCCGTGTTCATCTTGTTTGTTGCGGAACACCCACTTGGTTCCAACAACATTTGCATTTGGTCTTCTCACGAGTTCCCACACCTTGTTCCTCTTGAAGTTGTTGAGCTCTTCTTGCATCGCCATTACCCAATCCAGGTCTTGTAGAGCTTCTTCTACTTTCCGTGGCTCTAAAGAGGAAACAAAAGAGTAATGTTCACAAAAGTTAGCCATACGTGAGCGAGTAGTTACCCCTTTGGAGATGTCTCCAAGTATGTTGTCAACGGGATGGTCCCGTTGAACGCTTTGATGAACTCTTGGGTGTGTTGGTTGAGCTTCTCGATCATTGTCTTCATCTTGATCATTTTCTTGATCTCCCCCTTGATCCAAGCCTCCTCCTTGATTTTGATCTTGTTGAGATTCATCTTGAGGATCTTGATCTTGTTCATGTGAGGGATTTGCATCTTCTTCGCTTGCTTGAAGATCATTTGGATCATGTGGTCGCACATCTCCAAGTGCCATTCTCCTAAGTGCTTCTTGTGGAGTCTCCTCTTGATCTAGCACACACTTATCAACTTGCTCCACTCGAGAGCCATTAGTCTCATCAAACACTACGTCATGTGCTACTTCCACAATCCCGGAGGACTTGTTGAAGACACGATAGGCGTAGGTGTTTGAGTCATAGCCAAGCAAGAAACCTTCATCGGATTTTGAAGCGAACTTCAAATTCCTAGGCTTCTTGTTGATAATATAGCACTTGCTCCCAAAAACACGAAAGTATGAGATGTTGGGTTTGTTACCGGTTAGGAGTTCATACGAGGTCTTCTTCAAGAGTCGATGAAGATACAACCGGTTTATGGCATGGCAAGCGGTGTTAACCGCTTCCGCCCAAAACCAGTCGGATGTCATGTACTCATCAAGCATCATCCTTGACATCTCGATAAGAGTCCTATTCTTCCTCTCCGCTACTCCATTTTGCTGAGGGGAGTAGGGAGCGGAGAACTCATGCTTGATTCCTTCTTCATCCAAGAAGTCTTCAACTTGAGTGTTCTTGAACTCCGTCCCATTGTCGCTCCTAATCTTCTTGATTCTTAAGGAGAACTCGTTTTGAGCTCTCCTCAAGAACTTCTTGAGAACTCCTTGGGTTTCACCTTTGTCATGCAAGAAAAATACCCACGTGGAGCGAGAAAAATCATCAACAATAACTAGACCATACTTATTACCGCCAATGCTAATGTAGGCGATCGGTCCGAATAGGTCCATGTGTAGTAGCTCCAATGGTCTTGAGGTTGTCATGATGTTCTTGGACGGATGTTGAGCTCCTACTTGCTTTCCGGCTTGACATGCGCTACATGGTCTATCTTTCTCAAAGACAACATCTTTTAGTCCACGGATATGATCCCCCTTAAGAAGTTTTTGCAAGTTTCTCATCCCAACATGGGGTAGCCTTCGGTGCCATATCCATCCCATGTTAGTTTTCGCCATTAAGCATGTATCAAGTTGGGCTTTATCCGTGGAGAAATCCACAAGGTAAAGCTTTCCCTTGAGTACGCCCTTAAAGGCAATTGAGTTGTTGCATCTTCTTGAGACGGTCACACCGTTGTTAGTGAAAAGACAATCATAACCATTATCACATAATTGAGAAATAGACTAGAGGTTGTAATCAAGTGAATCAACATGAAGCACATTAGAAAGAGTGTGTTTTGAGGAGATAGCAATTTTACCGGTGCCAAGGATTTTCCCTTGGCTATTATCCCCAAAGAAGATTCCTTCACTAGGATCTTCATTCTCCATGTACTCTACAAACATCTTCCTCTCTCCGGTCATATCATTAGTGCATCCACTATCAAGCACCCATTTTGATCCACCGGAGGAGTATGCCTGCAAAAAAAGTTATGCCTTTCTTTTAGGTACCCAAGCGGAGTTGGGTCCTTTGATGTTAGTCACAAGACATTTGGGCACCCACACGCAAGGCTTTGGGCTCTTGCGGAGTGGCCCAACATATCTAGCATAAGTCTTGCCAAGTTTGTTCCTCAATAAAACATAAGAAGCATCAAAGTCATGGAAGAAAGGATGAGGTTCATTTTTAGGCATATAAGATGTTGAGACAATGTTCTTTCCTTTATCTTGGGTGGATGAACCTTCCTTGACAAAAACAATCAAGTCTTTGTTATTCTTGGGGGCTTTGGCATTTTGCCTCCGCTCCCGAGAATAACCAAGACCATCCTTGACATGGGGAGGTCTCACATTGGTGTATGCACTACGTGCATAGGCCACCTTCTCCTTGTCAAAGATGCCACCTTTCGGTGCATGTTTGTTTTGTGCCAAGTTAAGTTCATCCTTAAGTTTTAGGATCAAGCTTGAGCACATGCAAGTGTGAACTTCCTCGGATGAAATCTTTTGAGAAGATGAGCTCTTTGAGGAAGAAGGTGCATTGATCTTAAGTGACTCAACCTTTGTCTCTAGAATCTTGTTAACCTTTGTCAAGTTAACAAGTTCATCTTTGAGCTCAACGGTCTTGTCTTTAAGATTTGAGCATGCTTCCTTGCTCATGGCAAGGTCATGCTCCAATGCATTGCTTCTTTCTCTCTCGCGCTCGAGGAGCTCCTCAAGCTCTTGACATCTCTCCAATTTTTGGATGAGCATGTCCTCTTGACGCTCAAGGAGATCCTCCTTCTCGGAGATTTCATCCATAAGAAAGTTCATCTTTCTCATGGCACTCTTACTTAAGCTTTTAAGCATGGATTCAAGTTCACTACCACTATCAAGTTCATCACAAGAAGTTATAGAGGGAGTGGGTTTATATTTGACCTTTCTCCTTCCCTCCTTTGCCATGAAGCATGTGGACTTGAAATCATCAAGGTTTGGGAAGAGCTTGCTTGCACTTGAGCTCTTTCCGATGGCAATGGTTGCCACCTTCTCTTCATCGTCGGAAGATGAGTCTTCATTTGAGTCCCATTCTCTTCCAAGGTGGGCATGTCCCGATGGCTTCTTCTTCTTGAAGAGCTTCTTATCTTGGGTCTTGCCCTCCTTCTTCTTGCTTTCATTGTATGGGCAATCTGCAATGAAGTGCCCATGTTCACCACACTTGTAGCAAGTCTTCTTCTTTAGCTTCTCCTTGCTCTTGCCTTCTTGGTGATAGCCTCCCTTCTTCCTTCTCATCATCCTTCTAAACTTGTTGATGAAGAAAGCTTCTTCCTCATCGGAGTCCATGCTCTCATCATCACTTGCATCTTCATTGTAGGATGTGGAAGTTGCTTTGAGGGCTATGTCTTTCTTCTTTGATGAGGCAAGCTTTTGGAGATCGTTGTAGAACATAGCTTCCTTCTCCATCATCTCATTGTTGATTATCCTCCCAAGCACTTCTTCTGGAGTCATCTTGGTGTAGTCGGGGCTTTCACGGATCAAGGAGCAAAGAGCGATGTTTCGAGGCATGAATGCCCGAAGCATCCTCTTCACCACTTCATGGTCCGTCCATCGAGTGCTTCCATAGGCACGAATCTTGATCACGAGCACCTTGAGGTGGTTGTACATGTCTTGGGGCGACTCACCATCCATGATGGTAAATCTCCCAAGCTCTCCTTCGATCATCTCAATCTTCGCCTCCCGGATGACTCGGTTGCCCTCGTGCGCCGTCTTGAGTGTATCCCAAATATCTTTGGCCACTTCCAAACCTTCGACTCGGTTGAATTCATCCCGAGTCAAAGATGAGGTTATGACTCCCACGGCTTGAGCATTGCGATGAAGTAGGATAGCTTGTTGTGGAGTGACGTGTTCCTCATTCCTTGGCATATGAACTCCGGTTTGCACAATCTGCCACAAACTAGGATTCAAAGAGATTAAATGCATCTTCATATTGTGTTTCCACATTGAATAGTCATTTCCGTCGAATTGAGGAGGTTTGCCAAGTGGAATAGACAAATAGTGATTGTTAGCATGAAGACGATCATAATCAAAGTGAGTTTGAGTATAGTCATCGTTACTCTTCTCCTTCTCTTCGTTGATCTTGTCTTGTTTCCCTAGCTTCTCCCGAAGCTTCGCCTTGAGTTGGCGAGTCTCTACATCGTCCTTCGGATCATCAAGAAGAACGTCATAGTTCTTGTCATTTGAGCCTTCACCCTCGACATATGAGGTATCATCCTTGTTCCTTTCTTCCGCCATCGATTCTCCGAGATGTTAGTCTCTTCCGGAGAAACCTGCTCTGATACCAAGTGAAAGCGGCCTAGAGGGGGGGTGAATAGGCGATAATCGATAATTTAAACTTAATTTAGAGTTATGAAAACAGAGAAGTCGGACTTGTCTGACTTCTAGTCGGACTTGTCTGACCTAAGTCGGACAAGTCTGACCTGGGTCGGATAAGTCCGAGATTACCTGCACGATCAGACCAAAAATCCAATTTTTAAGCGATCTAGTGAGAGATATCGATCCATAGCAGCTCTACACGAAGTATGGAGTAGAAAGAAAGCTGAGGGAGAGATAGCACGCGGAAAAACACTAGAATCAAAACTTGCGAGAACGGAAGAACAACAAGAGACAAACGATTTTATCCTGAGGTTCGGAACCACAAAGGATCCTACATCCCCGTTGAGGAGTCCACAAGGGACCAGGCCTTCTCTAGCCTTTCCCTCACGAGTTGCCACAAGGGCCAACTCCCAAATCTTCCACTATCACAAAGATTATTACAAACTCCCCGATTACAAGAGATCACAAAGAAATCGCGGGGTGACGCCTAACCGTCTAGGGGAGAACCCCAAGAGCAACAAACACGCAATCACGAAGAAACTTAGCGAATAACACGTTGCTCAACCCCTCAACAAACCGTTTCTCCCGATTCTCACAAAGCACTCTTCACTCTCCCAAAAAAAACTTGAATTTGGGCTCTAGAGGTGAAGAACAAGTGGAGAGAGGTTCTTGAGTTCAAATGGGCGTTCAGAACTGTTCAGGGGTGTTAGGCATAGTTGGAGGGTCGAAACCACCCACTATTTATACTCCAAAAGGTCATTAGAGCCGTTTGACACAGCCCACGTCGGACATGTCTGACACAAAGTCGGACATGTCTGACCTCAAAGGTCAGGCCTTTCACTTCAGACTTGTCTGACCAAAGCCACTTCAGACATGTCTGACACACAATCTCGGACATGTTTGAAGTTCTGCAGAGAGAACTCGGACAAGTCTGACTCTCTGGGACTTAGAAAATTTTTCTTAGTCCTTGGGAACAGATCCATCTCGGACATGTCCAACCCCCAGGTTCGAACAAGTCCGAAACTTCACTGGTACTCTCACTGGAACCCTTCCAGTACCAATTCGGATAAGTCTGACACACAGTCTCGGACATGTCCGACTTCCAACAGAGGGAATTCGGACATATCTGACACCACGAGTCAGACAAGTCCGTCCAAGCCACAAAGGCCCTACTAAAATCTTCTACTAAGGGGTTGAGCACCCGAATGACTCACTAAATGTCTACGCGTCGTGTCCCTCTTAATAGTACGGTTTTTCCTACGACTCAAGGAGAAAATAGAAAACCCTATTTCTATTCTTCTTCGCCACAACTTTTCTCCTTTTGCCGTCTTTCTTCAAAGCTACATTCTGTACTTCGGATCTGCGCTCATGATCAACCAAGTTCATCAGCACTTTAATGGTTCATCATCAATCCACCAAAACCCACAAGGGACCTAGATGCACTTACAGGAAGGAAATGACCTCAAGTACTTGTGGGGGCATTTCTTGCACTACATAAAATAGTAGAAACCAAGATAGTCGGAACTCTTGCCGGTGGTGTGGTTGGTGAAGAAGGTACGGAAAAGCTCGACGCAGGGGGGAATACCCACCCACATCTCACAGAAGTGGACAAATGTTGACACAAGAAGAATAGAGTGGGGGCCAAGGTGGTACAACTGCAGACCATAGAAGTCTAACAGCATCAAGAGGAAGGTTGAGAAAGGTGGGATCAGCCCCACCATTGCGTACGCAGAGAAGTACACCATGTCGCCGGCGTGCTTCTTCTTGAACGGAAGCTTGCCGGCGTGGACCAGATGGTTGAAGGAGTCGCTGGACCACCCCATGTAGGTCTGGACCTTCTTTAGATCATCATCACTCGTGAGACGGCTCTGGCGGAGACCCAACTCCATCGCGGCAAAGTGGAGCAAAGGATGGAAAGTTAGGTGGAGGTTGAGAGGCTCTGAGCACAAAGATGATCAAATGTGTAAAGAGTCTTCAACCCTTGCGCACTTTCCTTCTTAAGTAAGCCTCCGCAACGCTTGGATGGAAACTGCAAAAGGGCCAAGGATGCATTTCAAAAATTTCACCCTGCCAATGACAAAGGGGCCTGGGGCCACCCAGATAATCAAGTAGAGGTCCTTACTCCAGGCGAACAGTTGTCATGATGAGAGGCGGGAAACCCAAGGGCAGCGGCCTGACAGGGCACGCGAAACCGATACGATCTTCGTATTGGGAACCGACGACCTTAAATTGCGTGAGATCCGCACGCGCAGATCTCACCTGCCACATCCTGAAGATGTCACGCGGCGATGGTTTAACTATGAAGCACCACCTCAACGGAACATCCAAAAACCCTTGAAGACACGACGTAGAAATCGAAAGATGGACCCACCTCCGGCAGAATGACTTAACCCAAAGGGTCTCTCCCAGAGATGGGCCCATGGGGCCACTGTCGGTACCCTGCGTATCGGATACCCCTTGGAACTGCAAAGAGTGCAAAGGAACTCCACCTATCTGAGTTGAAGACACCCAAAGGCCCCACGTGTCACTCGGAACCAGACCTGCCTCCCTCGTATGGTTAGTTCCAATGCCGCCACGTGTATCATAAAACTGGAGCTACATTCCATACATGGGAAAACTCCGGACTAGATACCTGTGTGGCACGCCCGGACCTAACACCTGATAGAGGGAAACTCCGGTACCGACACGTGTAAAATAGCACCGGACCTATTCGTCCAAGACTGTAAGCTTCGGAGCTGCCACGCGTCCAACCGCCGGACCTTCAACCTTAACAGGCAGATTGGTGGACCTCCAACGACTCGGACCTTCAAGGAAAATTAAGGACTTCAAGACCTGATTATGTGTCATTAATGCTATCTTAATAACACACGATCGGAAGACTCCTAATACCAGTAACTCCACTGTCGAAGGTCGTAAACGACACTTCCCCAAGACCTGCTTAGGGAGCACCCCGCGGAGGTTCTTTGGATTCACGAAGGCTAGTCCCAGGAGATCAAACGCAGCAGGATGATGAACACAGAGGATTTATGTGGTTCGGGCCGCCGGAGCGTAATACCCTACGTCCATGGGAGTGTTTGTGTATTGCCTTGCTTGAGCGTGTATGAGTCTTAGTCTGATTTTTCGATCCCTCACGAAGGTCGTCTGCCGAGTCCTTTTATAGTTCAAGGACTCTGCAGTCACAAGGTGAGCCCCAGGACCCTACAGGTGGTCTCGAGGAGAGCCAAATCCTATACAAGATCTAGGATTAATTTCTATCTACTTCCCTTTGTCAGGGGTGTCAATGCGCCATCCCGCCGCGTCGTGCGCCAGGGCTACACATAGTTGGTGATGATGGTCGTGCACGTCTCGTCCGTCTTGTCCTCGCGGATCATTCGTCCTTCTTGCGGCATGGGTCTGTACCGGCTACTCGGACAAGACAGGACACTGGAGCCTTGACCTTCGCATGCGCGACTCAGCTTGCCTGGGGAAGGTGCGCGTACTTAATGCCTGTCTGAGCAGCGCACGCGTTCCTTTGCTGCGGCTTCCTACCGCACTAAGTTGGCCGTTCGCCACGTGGTTGCTCCGGAGCCTGCCTCTGTGGGAAGTCGGGCACTTGACGGAACAGGCCACATGGCGCATCCGGAGCCCACCCCTATGGAGGGGTGGAGGCTCAGCGCTGCAGGCCACGTGGTAGTTCTGGTGCCTTTCCCTGCGAAGACGCGGGCCTGGCCCTGAGGTCCCGATTGGCCACGTGGTGGCTCTGGAGCCCGCCTCAGCGGGGAGGCGAGGGTCCAGTTCTGCTGGCCACGTGGCAGCTTGGGATCCTCCTCCGACGGAGAGGTAGGATCTGGTCCTTCCCTCCACGATGTGGCAGTCTCAGATTCGGCCTCTTAAGCAGAGGCGGAGTCCTTAGTGGTTTTCTCCCTGTGCGCGGGGGTACCCGGTCTGTGGGGTACTGACATTGGCTCCCGAGCCTACCTTGGGAGAGTCGTCGATACCGCAGGTGGGGTCTTCTTCCTCTTCTTCCCGCGCAACTCTTCCAATTCCACTTCGGGGCAGTTCCCCAGGCGACACGCCCCTGCCGTTGAGGCAACGTGTCCCCTTCTGGTAAGTGAAGGTGCTGAACAGGCGTCGTGCGACGTGACTTCTGCCTTCAGTCGTGCTTTAACTATGGTGGTTCCCAAGGTGGCTCCTGCACTTCTGCTGCTTTTGCCCTTTCGAAAACCGCCGATTTACCTCCCGCATAGCTAGCCGCTCGGCTCGCCTTCTTTGTCGAGCGACCCGAGACCTCATGTCATTGCCTACGCGGGACCATTGCTCTTTTATTGAGGCTGCGGTGATTCACACTTTTGCGCCTGTTGGACTGTAGAGGTGCATAAAAAGAGAATTTTCCCCCTGAGGGTCCTTTCTCCCGTCTCTGCACCCCTGCGCTCGTGCTTTTTGCCTCAATCCCAGTTCTTGCGCTCTAACTCCCGATCCCCCCGTCCAGAGCCTCCTCCTTCAACCCTCATGGCGAGCATCTTGCCCAAGTCCCGGCTGTCCAGGTCTGCTGACCTGGCCCCCATGTGCCGGCTTCTCGGCTGGCATACTCCTGAGCGGAAGACGTGGCTCCGTCCTGGGAGGCTCCCGCTGAGCCTCTCCGCCAGGGAGATGGTCCTCTTCTCGTTGTACGTGCTGGCCGGCTTCGTCCCGCCAGCATCCGCCTTCCTGGTCATGCTCCTGGAGACCTTCGGCCTCCAACTCCACCACCTCGCGCCGAACTCGATTGCCATGTTGGCGGTCTTCGCTCACCTCTCCGAGATGTTCGTGGGGGTGATGCCGTCGGTGAAGCTCTTCCGATACTTTTTTGTACTGAGGGCCACCGTTAGGAGCTCGAAGGAGCACCTCGGCGCCTACTACTTCCAGCGCCGGACAAATATCCCCACGAGGTACATTGCTTCCTTCAACTCTGCACGGTGGGAGCTGTGGCGTGAAGATTGGATGATCGCCAAGGCTGAGGCCCACGACCGGATGTGCCTCCCCACCGGGATCCCCTACTCCGAGCGGTCATTCTGGGAGGAGCGCCCAGAGCTGGAGGAGGCGTTCAACCCGGTGCTAGAGAGGATCCAGATGCTGGCGGACCACGGGCTGTTGTCTGCCATGGTGCTGAGGAACTTCATGTCCCATCGCATAGCTCCGCTCCAGCATCACGCCCGTCCGACATCGATGTTCACCGGCCTGTCGGACTGCACCCGGCTCGAGACCGGCCCCGACTCCAACCTGGGCGAGCAGCAGCTGCTTGACATGCTGACCTAGGTCTACCCCGATGGCATCTCCCCTGAGGCACTGGCTCTTCCGTCGGCCTACCGCCCCTTGTGTTCGGACTCTGAGTTGAGGAGGCAGCTGCTGAAGACGATGCCGACCCTCGACGAGTCAGGGCTGGCGCAACGCCAGATCGGGGACCCGTTCCGGGGGGTCAGCATCGCCAACGACGCTGAGGGAGGCGAGGCTCCCTTAAGCAACGACGGTTCTTAAAGCAACAACTCCTCGAGCGGGCCCCAGCACCATCCATGGGGTGGCGTCGTCGCCTCTGCCGACAAGGGGAAGGGGAAGGTGTCGGTTCCGGTGTCGAACCCGACCCCCAAGAAGCGCGCTCGGTCGTCGCCGCCGGCCCCTTCTGCCCCTCGTCAGGACTCCGGAGCCCCGCCGTGCTCGTCGCCAGGGGGCGCCGATGGCGCCACTTTGCCGCCCGAGTCCTCCACGCGCAAGAGGGGGAGGCTCCTCAACGCCGACGGGACCCTAGCGTTCCCTCTCCGTTCAAAGGGGCGCCAGACCTCGGGGGTGCCGCCAACGCCACTACCACAGGGGCCCCCGCCATGGGTTCGGGGGGTCCAAACCCCCCCAACCCTTTCGGGAAGCGGTGGAACTTCAGTGTCCCTCGGTAAGCTTGCTCAGATTTTACCTTGGGTGTTCTTTGTTGTGCGCCTACCCTGTCATTTTGTTATGATCTGAGTTTGCTTGATTTCAGCGCCACCAAAGCTACTCCACCACCCGCGGGCACTTGTGCTGGGGGGTTTGCCACCCCAGCCGGCTCGCGGGGATCTTCTGCAGCCTCGGGCCCTGCTCCGGTGCACCGGGCCACTGCCGCCGGGGTGCCCTGGGCCTCCGTGTCCGAGACCCCCGCGACGACTACCGAAGCCCAGCCGCACGCGCCGATGATCGCTGTCGTGCCCGCCAACGACTCCGCATCCACCGGCTACTCCGTGCCGGCCAATGCCATCGTGCCCTCCGACACTGCTACGTCGGTTGGCGCCACCGCCCTGGGTGCTGCCATCGGGGAGGGGGCCCTGGTCCCCGTCTCCCCAGTGGTCCTCCAAATGGAGGACGACATTGAAGAAGTGGGGAGGCAGGAGCCCGCTGCTACGGTGGAGCCTCTCCCCCTGTCTGAGGCTATGGCCGTGGCCTACTCCAGCTTCCGGCAGGCCCAGGCGGCCCTCGCCCGGGAGAAAGGGCGGCTCGAGGACGAGGACGACCGGCTCCGAGAATGGGCGAGGACCCTGGAGACCCGGACCCGGCTGGCGAAGAGCCGAGCGGCCCAGCGGGAGGCGGTCGTTTGGGAGGAGATGAAGATCCTTGAGCAGGAGCGCGACCTCATCGCCCAGCTGGACGCTGTCACCCAGAAGCTGAAGGCAGACGCCGAGGCCATCCACGCTGAGGTCAGCTCCCACCTCCAGGCCTGCGAGGACCTTCAGCACCTACTGTCCCTCCGAGAGGCTGCTCTGGCCGAACGGGAGCAGGAGCTGGCAGCGAAGCAGGCCGAGGTGGAGGCGACCTGCCACGGGCTCATCCTCCAGTAGGAAGGGGCGAGAGTCCGCGCCGCCGAGCTAGACCGTCGGGAAGCCGCCGTGGCTGAGGCACAGCAGGCCCAGTCTGTTGAGCGCCAAGCCCTCTTGGACTGTGAGTTCAACATTGCCCTCAAGGAGGGTGACTTGGACCGCTGCGAGAAGGGAGTCGGCGAGCACGAGAGGGCCCTGGCGGCCAAGGAGAAGCGGTTCCTAGGCGGCGGCCCAGTAGGAGGTGGAGGAGCTCCGGGCGGCGCGCTCCGCTGAGGCCCAGAAGGTCTGGGAGTTCCTTGGCGGTGCTGACTCGGCTCTTGTGCCGCTCGGCTTCAGCCCGGCGCACGTGGGGGAGCGGGCGCAGGAGGTGAGCCAAGTGTTCCCAGCGCTTGACTCCACCAGCTCGAGGATGCGTTCGCTGGGGGCCATCCTCGACAACCAGCTGGAGGCAGAGGGACGGATGCTGGTGAAGGAGGTGGTGACGCACATCCTGTCCTGCTACCGGAGCTGGTACCCCGACGTCTCCCTGCAGCCGGTCCTCGAGGGGCCCATCGCCGAGAGGGAAGAGGCCGCCAAGTCTGAAGTTTCGGATGTGGTGGCACTCATCGCCTCAAGGTTCCAGCGGAGCGGCTGAGGGCTCCCCGGGCGCCTGTTTAAGTTTTTGTCTTTCTGCTTTTGTCTTGTGGTTGGTTGTGGTGACAAACTTTTTATTTGTGTAATAAAAAATATGTCTGTGGTGCCTTTTATACTCAGCCTGCTTTTATTTCCAGTAATGTCTTCTAGCTGCTTGTTGTTCCTTAGCTTCCAGGACCTGCCGTCCCCCAAAGTATGGCCCCCTGACAGGCGTGGCCAGTTGTTATGGGCACACCTGTCATACACTTAGGGCTTAGGGTGGACCGGTGCAGGGGGAGCCTAGGATGCGTAGGTAGCATTGCCGTAGCTGAGTATGCAGGTATGTCGACAGCGGGCCCCCTGGGGGTGCCGCCGGAGCTTCAGTCCGGCGGTGGCCACCATCTTTATTGAGAGGTCGACAGCGGGCCCCCTGGGGGTGCCGCTGGAGCTTTAGTCCGGCGGTGCCCGCCATCTTCAGTGAGAGGTCGACAGCGGGCCCCCTGGGGGTGCCGCCGGAGCTCCAGTCCGGCGGTGCCCGCCATCTTCAGTGAGAGGTTGACAGCGGGCCCCCTGGGGGTGCCGCCAGAGCTCCAGCCCGGCGCTGCCTGCCATCTCCAGTGAGAGGTCGACAGTGGGCCCCCTGGGGGTGCCGCCGGAGCTCCAGTCCAGCGGTGCCCACTGTCTTCGCGGGTACTCTGACGGTGGTTGCCGGAATAACTTCCTCAAAGACCTGTACATAGATCAAAAAAGAGAAGTAATTCTGTCCGCTGGTCACTTTACCCCTGCTCTTTTTTGTAGTGTCGCTTGACTTACAATCCTGGGTTGACTCGTGGGGCTTGGGTAATTCAGTGCATCTGCACCTAGGACTCGTCGTCCATACTACCCAAGGGTGGTCCATTTGGCCCCCAGTACTCGGTTGTAGCGCTGGGGAGGCAGAGCGCACATGCTTAGGGTACGGGACCAGGCTAAGCAGGATGTGCCCCTGGACCCCCCACTCGGCGTAAGCCTTTTCCGGGGGAGACCATCTGGAGACACATGCCCCCGAGTATTGGAACATCCGAGGCCCCAGGCACATTGCAGGTACCACAAGCAACCCCACCTGCAATCCAGACAGCAAGGCTCCCACTATTGCTAAAGCAGGGGAAAAATGACAGCGCTCATGATAGATCACGAGCTATGGCGGGCTTGCAGCAACATCATAAAAAATAAAGATAATTTTTGAATTGACAAACCCTATACCAGGCAGGACAACATTCTTTCATTGTAGTTTCTCATAAAACGGAGCAGACTTTACAACGGGAATAACCCAGCCTGGGTGTCGGATGAAGTCGAGTGCACCTACTTAGGGTTCTGGACCAGGCTAAGCGGAATGTGCACTCGGAGCCCCATCCCCCTAGCCTAAGTGTTGTCCTGAGATAATATATAACTTTTACAATGAAATAACATTGTCCCAACCCTGGTCTAGGGGTATAACTTACGGAGGTGCTCGATGTTCCATGGGTTGGGTAATCGCTGTCCATCCTCCATAGCCAGGCGGACGCATCCTGGGCGGCAAACCTCTGGTACCCGGAAGGGGCCCTCCCAGCTGGGGGAGAGTTTGTTAGACCCTTCCCGAGAGAGTATGCGGCGCAACACCAGGTCGTCTACCTTTATCTACCTACTCCGCACGGTCCTCTGGTGGTAGAGCCAGAGCGCCTGCCTGTACCGTGCATTTCGGAGAGCTGCTCGCACTCGTCCCTCGTCGACGAGGTCCAGGTCTTCACGCCGGAGCTGGTCCTGTGCGGCTTCGCCGTACCTCTGGGCATGGGGGGAGCCCATGGTAATTTCTCTGAGGAGGACGGCCTCTGCCCCGTACACCAAGAAGAAAGGCGTTTCCCCCGTGGCCCGGCTGGTTGATGTCCGGCTAGCCCACAGCGCAC
Source organism: Tuctoria greenei (assembly GCA_036927565.1). Lineage (NCBI taxonomy): Eukaryota > Viridiplantae > Streptophyta > Magnoliopsida > Poales > Poaceae > Tuctoria > Tuctoria greenei. The sequence goes on along the minus strand of JAYESD010000007.1, from coordinate 127,333,880 downwards.
ATGGAAGCTCATCCACCCAATTTGCACCATGCTTCTCAAGGTGTGAGAATGTGCGAGTCTTGAGGCCCTTGAGGATCTCTGCATTAGCCCTCTCGACCTACCCATTGCTCTCTAGATGAGCAACGGATGCATAGCAGACTTGATCCCCAGGTCCTCGCAGTATTCCTAGAACGCTGCACTTGTGAACTGGGTCCCTTATCAGTGATGATTCTGTTTGAGACCCCGAACCGGCAGACGATCGACTTGATGAACTTTACTGTTGACTGCTTGTTGATGGTGACAACTGGGGTAGCTTCCGGCCACTTGGTGAACTTATCTACGGCGACGTAGAGATGCTAGAATCCTCCGACGGCTCTGGGAAAGGGTCCCAGGATGTCCAACCCCCATACAGCGAATGGCCATGAGGGAGGGATCATTTGCAGCGCCTGAGCTGGTGTGTGGATCTGCTTGGCATGGAACTGGCACGCCTTGCATCTCTTTACCATCTCGGCGGCATCCTGGAGTGCTATCGGCCAGTAAAAGCAATGCCGAAAGGCTTTACCGACCAGCGTGCAGGAGGACGCATGGTTCCAACACTCGCCTCCATGGATCTCTGCGAGCAAGTTGCAGCCCTCCTCCCGAGTAATGCATCGTAGTAGGATGTCGTTGACGCCACACCGGTAGAGATCCCCTTCCACCAGCGTGTACCTTTTAGCCATGCGAACAATCCTTTCTGCAAGGGCATGTTCTTCGGGAAGGATATTGTCTTTCAAGTAGTCCCAGACCTCCGAGATCCATGCATCAGGACTTGCTTGAGCCTCTGGATCTTGGGCGCCCGGTAGCTCGGAGCCCCCGGTGGCGCATACGATCCTTGGCGGACTCCATGGTAGCAGGGTCGCCGGGACTGCCAGCTTTGAGGTGCTGGGCTCGCCCCCTTCGCCCGGTTCGGCTGCCCGGGCGGTTGGTCGCGGTAACGTCCTTGCAAAGACTCCTTGATGCACTGGGGCCCCTGTGGAGGCCTTTGTTGACAGGTCGTCTGCGACTGAGTTGTCGGCTCGGGGTACATGGCACAAGTCCGAGATTTCAAAGTCCTTTTCCAGCTTCCGGACGTGCAGCAGGTATGCTGCTAATTGAGGGTTGTTGCAGCTGCACTCTCCTTTGGCTTGCTTGATGATCAGTTGGGAATCACCTTTAGCCAGAAGCTGTCGGACACTGAGAGTTAGGGCAGTCTTTAGCCCAAAGATTAGGGCTTCATACTCTGCCATGTTGTCTGTCGCCTTGAAGTCGAGGCGCACCATGTACTTGAACTGCTCCCCAGTCGGGGTGAGGAGCAGGACCCTGGCCCCGGCCCCCTGCTTCCGCGAGGAGCCGTCGAAGTAGAGCGTCCAGGGGGTCTCGGTGAAAACTGGAGCCTTGGGCACCGTTTTGCCGTTGTCTGGGCCCCCCAGGTTGCTTGGCGATGGGGTCCATTCGGCTAAGAAGTCCGCCAGTGCTTGGCTTTTGACTGCATGTCGAGGTAAGAACTCCAGCTCGAACTCAGCCAGCTCCGCTGCCCACTTGGAAATGTTGCCAATCAAGTTGGGGTTGTGGAGTACGGTCTTCAGTGGGAAGGAGGTGACCACTGAAACCCGGTGAGCCTGGAAGTAATGACGGAGCTTCCTCGACGCTATGAGCACTGCATACAGTAGTTTGTGTACCTCCAAGTATCTTGTTTTTTCTTCATGGAGGACCTCACTGACATAGTAGACAGGCCGTTGGGAGGTCCGAACCCTCCCTGGGGGGTCCGGGGCTCCTTGCAATGCGTCTGCATCCTGGGGAATGTGGCTCCCAGGGTCTAGCTGGGCCTCCGGGGGCTTGGACCCGTAAGGCACTTGGTCACTGGAACTCACAGCGGGGGGGTCTCTTCTGGGTTCGGGCCTTGAGGATCGGCCTCCCCCTCTGGGGCTCCTCCTGGTGCTTGTTGCGGCAGTAGCTCCGGCCGCTCTGCAACCAAGACCATGCTGACCACCTCGTTATTGCGGTGATGTACAACAGAAGCGGTTTGTCGGGTTCTGGTGCCACCATAATGGGTAGTGTCGTTAGGTATTTCTTGAGCTCCTGGAAAGCCGCTTCAGCTTCCTAGGTCCACTCAAAGGGGCCTGACTTCCACAAAATCTTGAAGAAGGGCAGGGCTCCCTCAGCCAGTCTTGAGATGAACCGGCTAAGGGCTGCCAAACACCCTGCAAACTTTTGCACGTCCTTGATGCGGGCGGGCGACCGCATCAGCTCTACCGCCTTGATCTTCTCCGGGTTAGCTTCGATCCCTCGGTGCGATACCAAGAAACCAAGGAGATTCCCTGCTGAAACCCCAAAGACACACTTGTCGGGGTTCAGCATCGTGCGTGTCATGCGCAGCTTGCTGAAGACTTGGGCTAGGTTGTCTAATAGGGATGTGCGGTCCCTAATTTTCACCACGATGTCATCGACATACACCTCTACCAGATCTCTAATGAGGTCCTTAAATGTCTTATGCATTGGACATACAAAGGTGGGGAGAGCATTCTTGAGTCCATAAGGCATGGAGACATAACAATACAGGTCGTCTACTGTTATGAAAGCAGTGTGTTCCTCATCTTCCCTAGACATAGGTATTTGGTGAAAACCAGAATATGCATCTAGGAAACACAGGAGATCACAGCCTGATGTTGAGTCTACTATTTGATCTATCCTAGGAAGAGGGGATGGATCCTTTGGGCATGCCTTATTGAGGTTGGTGTAGTCGATGCACATCCGGAGCTTCCCGCCAGCCTTGGGAACGACAACAGGGTTGGCCAACCACCGTGGGTGGTGAACCTCCCGGATGAAACCAGCATCGAGCAGCTTCTTGATTTCTTCACGAATGAAGTTTTGCCGCTCGATAGACTGTTTGCTGGGCTTCTGCTGTACCGGTCGGGCGTCGGGGAAGATCTTCAGATGGTGCTCAATCACCTCCCTGGGGATCCCGGGCATTTGTGATGGTTGCCATGCAAACATGTCGACGTTGTCCCGGAGGAAGGTGATGAGCGCGCTTTCCTATTTGTTGTCCAAGTTCCCCGCGATACGGGTTGTCTGGGCAGCCTCGGAGCCAATCCTGACGACTTTCACGGGGACATCGTCGTCGCTGGCTGGTTGCACACGGGGTGCAGTAGTGGAGGCTCGCTGCGTCGGGCCTTGCTCTGGCCGACTCTCCTTCGAGCCTCCTGGGGCCGGAGCCCTCCCCGCTGCAAGTGCTTGGAGCTGCTCCAAGGCTGACACTGCAGCTGAGCGGTCCCCTCTGATCCTGAGGACACCAGAAGGTGTCGACATCTTTAGGACGAGGTAGCCGTAGTGGGCTATAGCCATGAACCTGTAGAGGGCTGGCCTCCTTATGATTGCATTGAAGGGAAGGTCGACGTCTGCCACGTTGAACAAAACGCTCTCCGTACGGTAGTTCTCCGGGGTCCCGAAGGTCACCGGGAGGTGTATGTTACCGTAAGGGAGGATTTGCCCGGGTCCGACACCTGAGAATGGGCTCGAGGGTGTGAGCCGGGACATTGGCAGCTGCAGCTTTCGGAAGGTCGCTGTGGAGATGAGGTTGAGGCCCGCCCCTCCATCTACCAACACGTGAAAAACATTCACGTTGGCGATGGTCGGGGACACCAGCAACGAGAGCACTCCCGCCCCTGCCATGTTCTTCGGACAGTCAGAAGCATCGAAGCTGATCGTCGTGCTCATCCACTTGTGGTGGGGAGCCGGTCTTGGGGCAGGGGCCACCACAGCCATTGCCCGTCGCAGAGTTTTCACTGCGTTTTGGGATGTGGGGTCTGTGTCTCCCCCGTAGATGACATGGAGGATCTTGCGGCGCTCCTTATCACTGCTGGAGTCAGAGTCGCCACCCTTGAAGACGGCCTTAACCGCCCGCTGGGGATCCTGGAACCCCATCTCGCTGTCATCCTCCTTCTCGGGATCAGCCTTCTGCTTGCCCTCCCTCTGGCGAGGGGGTGCGCCCTCCTGGTGCTGCTACCTCTGTTTCTGTTTGCGGAAACGTTCCGCGAACCTCTTCACTTCCCGGCACTCGCTAGCACTATGACTATTTGTACGGTGCACCGGGCACTTGAAGTCAGGCTTCTCGGGTTCAGGCGACTGCCTAGGGCGCTTATCTCGGCGCGACGCTCGGGCTCCGCCGGGTGCCGCAGCCGCCATTGCCTGGGCTCCGGGCTTTGGCCTGTTCTTGCCACTGCCCTTCTTCTTCTTCTTGCCGCTGCTCCTCACAGAGGCTCCTTCCTCAGTCGGGGTGGCCTCCCTTGCTTCTGAGGATGACTCAGAGTGCCAGTTGCGCCCCTTAGCTGCCCTAGCACATCTGTCTGCCAGGGAGAATAGCTCGGAGACATCACGCACCTCGTGCGTGGCTAGCTTCTAGAGCATCTTCTTGTCCCTCACACCTTGTCTCAATGCAACAATAACCGATGCGCTAGCAACATGAGGGGTGGTGTTCCGTACCTGGGAGAACCGCTGGATGAACGATCGCAACGACTCTATAGCGCGCTGTTTAACGGCGTGGAGGTCAAGCTCGGTGCTAGAGCGCTTGTAGGAACTGCCGAAGTTAGCCACAAACTGTCGGCACAACTCACCCCAGGAGGTTATGGACCCCTGGGGCAGGTTCATGAGCCATGACTGAGCTGGGCCGGTCAGGACGACGGGGAAGTAGTTAGCCATAATGGCCTCGTCGCCTCCTGCAGCTAGTATCGCAGTGGTGTAGATCTGCAAGAACTCGCTCGGGTTGACGCTCCCGTCATACTTCTCCGGCATGTGAGGCCGGAACTTTCGTGGTCAGACCACGAAACGGAGGTGAGGCGCTAGCGCTGCACACCCTTGGCTGGGGCTGACTGGTGCCAGCGGCGGCATCACATACCCCGGGTGAGCAGGCGGGCCTGCGTACACCTGATGCTGGGGCGGTGTTGCATACGCCTGTGGAGGAGGCACGACGTACGCCTGGTGCGCTGGAGGCGCGACGTACGTCTGGTGTGGTGGAGGCACAACATGGGCCTGGGGCACAGGGCCCGGCACGCTGTTATCTGCCTCGAGGTTGCGCCGACGCTCCCTCTGGCGCTCGATGGTGACTCGACAGTCCTCTCCGGCCCTGCGGCGCTGCAGCCCAGTTCTCAGATCTATTGTCGAGATCCTGGTCGAGCGCGAGTCTGTCGTCCACCGGTCGATAGTCGGCGTTCGCGACAATGACACATGCATCAGCTGGGCATGTGTCTCCCTCGGTGGAGGCGCGTTGAGCGCGACGGTGACGAGGTGGTCGATGTCGTTAATCCACTGCTGGGCTGCTCCCTGAGTAGCGTCCCCAGCATGAGGGTTGTGGAGTAGCGCGCGGTGCTGCAAGCGCACTCTCCAGGCTTGCAGCCGGCGGCGCCGTGATTGCTGTCACGGCCGGAGTACGCCGCGAAGTGGCATGTCGGCCTGCAGCCGGCAAAGTGACTACAGGGCGATGTGAAGGTCCTGACCTTCCTGCCCTAGAGCGGGATGACGCTTGATCCTCTGCCACTGTCTGCCGCCGCGATTGCGCCCTGGATGAACTGGCGTTGGATTGGTCGTTCACCATTGCTGCTGGTGGAGATCTTGATGGGGAAAAAGCCCCTACCTGGCGCGCCAAATGTCGAAGGTCGTAAACGACACTTCCCCCGGACCTGCTTAGAGAGCAGCCCGTGGAGGTTCTTTGGATTCACGAGGGCTAGTCCTAGGAGATCAACTGCAGCAAGATGATGAACTCAGAGGATTTACGTGGTTCAGGCCGCCGGAGCGTAATACCCTACGTCCACGGGATTGTTTGTGTATTGCCTTGCTTGAGCGTGTATGAGTCTTAGTCTGATTTTTCGATCCCTCGCGAAGGTCGTCTGCCGAGTCCTTTTATAGTTCAAGGACTCTGCAGTCACAAGGTGAGCCCCAGGACCCGACAGGTGGTCCCGGGGAGAGCCAAATCCTATACAACATCTAGGATTAATTGCTATCTACTTCCCTTTGTCAGGAGTGTCAATGCGTCGTCCAACCGCGTCGTGCGCCAGGGCTACACATAGTTGGTGATGATGGTCGTGCACGTCCCGTCCGTCTTGTCCCCGCGGCTCATTCATCCGTCTTGCGGCGTGGGTCTGTACCGGCTACTCGGACAAGACAGGAGACTGGAGCCTTGACCTTCGCATGCGCGACTCAGCTTGCCTGGGGAAGGCGCGCGTACTTAATGCCTGTCTGAGCAGCGCACGCGTTCCTTTACTTCGGCTTCCTACCGCACTGAGTTGGCCGTCCGCCACGTGGTTGCGCCGGAGCCTTCCTCTGTGGGAAGTCGGGCACTTGACGGAACAGGCCACGTGGCGCATCCGGAGCCCACCCCTATGGAGGGGTGGAGGCTCAGCGTTGCAGGCCATGTGGTAGTTCTGGTGCCTTTCCCTGCGAGGACGCGGGCCTGGCCCTGACGTCCCGGGCCACGTGGTGGCTCCGGAGCCCGCCTCAGCGGGGAGGCGAGGGTCCAGTTTTGTCGGCCACGTGGCAGCTTGGGAGCCTCCTCCGACGAAGAGGTAGGATCTGGTCCTTCCCTCCACGATGTGGCAGTCTCGGATTTGGCCTCTTAAGCAGAGGTGGAGTCCTTAGCGGTTTTCTCCCTGTGCGCGGGGGTACCCGGTCTGCGGGGTACCGACAGCCACTATTAAGGGGCATTACCACACTATTAAGGGGAATTAAGCACATTTAACTGTGTATTAGGCATCAGTAACCGTCAGGGCCACATGTCAGGTCAGGCTAATGATGTAACGGTCAGCCCTTGCACTATAAAAGGACTGGCCGAGCGATACACAGGGGGACTTTTTTGGCCTCTCCCTGACACTAGCACTCATACGCTCAATACAACAACAACACACACCCGTGGAGTAGAGTATTACACTAGACGGCCCGAACCACGTAAATCCTCGTGTCAAATTGTCATCTTGCTCTGAATCTCCGCACGCTCCAACCAAACTAAAAAACTCTGCGGTCTACAAATAGTAGTACCGGAAGAATTGCCGGAGCCAGACTCCGACAGTTGGTGTATGAGTTGTGTTTATAACAATATTAAATTTTTATGACTATTGTGTCTCTTAGATCAATCGAATGTAACTATTTTTAATGTAAGGTACTGTCGGTGGTTAGGATCTGGCAGATCTCCCGACACTACTAAAGTGATAGAGGAGTTTGAGGTTCAGTGTGGGCGCGCGGAGATTCAAGAAGGTGAATTATGAATAGCACAGGAGACACAGAGGTTTACGTGGTTCGGGCCGCCTGAGCGTAATACCCTACTCCACGGGAGTGTTGGTGTTGTATTGGCTATATGAACTTGTGTCGAGCGTCTATGGCACGTGTGTAGTGTTACTCCACATGTAGAGTCCGTCGTCGGCCTGTCCTTTTATAGTACAAGGGCAGGCCTTTACAAGTTAGCCTGGCCCGACATGTGGCCCCGACGGTTACTAGTATTGACACTTATTCCACACATTTAATTTTCCTTAATGACCGGGTAATGGGCTTTGACAGCACCGTTACTTGTAATTAAGGTCATACGATCGTGTGTCATTAATATGGTATTAATGACACTTAATCGGGTCTTGAAGTCCTTGATTCCCCTTTGAAGATCTGGAGCCGTTATGGAGTCTTCCGGAGGTCAGAGGCTGAAGCTCCGACGGTTGGACATGTGGCAGCTCTGGAGCATACTGTGGGAAACAGGCAGCTCCGGAGCTACCTGACACGTGTCAGGTCCGGAGCTTCTCTCGGTCTGGGGTTAAGTCCGGAGGTGCCATTTCGGTACATGGACCGGAGCTTCCCCCTTGTGGGCGGTAGCTCCGGTTTGATAGTACACGTGGCGACCCTGGGATTAACCATGTTGAAAAAGCGGGTCCGGATATATCTGACATGTGGGCCTCCGAAGGTCTTCAAATCAAGTAGTTGACTTTCTTTTGATATCTTTGTAACCTCAAGGGGTGTACGGTTTCCAGTGTACTGACAGTGGCCCCCTGGACCTACCTCTGGGGAAGACCACTGGGGTGAAGTCATTCCGCCGGAGGTGGGTCCATCCTCGTGACTTTTAAACTGAGTCTTCAAAGGTCTTTGGAGGTACCATTGGCGAGGGCTTGGAGTTAAATCCTCGCCGCGTGGCTTATCCCGCATGCGGCAGATGAGATCTTTGGCGTGCGGATCTCACGCAATTGAAGGGCGCCGGTTCTCGATACGAAAACGTATCTGTTCCGCGCGCCTTGTCAGGCCGCCGCCTTCGGGTTTCCCACCTCATGATGACAACCGTTCGCCTGGGTAAGAACCTCGACTTGATCGTCGGGGTGGTCCCGGGCCCCCTTGTCATCGGCTGGGTGGAATTTTTGAATGGTATCTTCGACTTCTTTGCGGTTTCCATCCAAGCGTTGCGAGGGCTTACTTAAGAAGGAAAGCACGCACCTTCGGGAGTTCTTTACGCCTCTCATATGTTCTTGCGCTCAAACTCTCAACTTGTGCTTCACTTTTCCTCTCTTGCCTTGCTGTGCCGCGATGGAGTTGGGTCTCCGCGAAAGCCGTTTGAAGACCGACGGCGATCTAAAGAAGGTCCGGACCCTCATGGGATGATCCTCAGACTTCTACAACCGCTCGGTCCACGCCGGGGGAGGGCTCCCGTTTGAGAAGGAGCACTCCGGCGAAATGGTGTACTTCTCCTCGTATGCCATGGTGGGGTTGATCCCACCTTTTTCTTCCTTTGTCCTGATGCTGCTGGACTTTTATGGTCTGCAGCTATACCACCATGGCCCTCACTCCATTCTCCTCGTGTCTATCTTCGTCCACTTCTGTGAGATGTGGGTGGGCATCCCCCCCTGCATCGAACTCTTCCGGACTTTCTTCACCGTCCATACCACCGGTAGGAGCAATGAGTACCTTGGCTTCTACTACTTCATGAAGCGCAAGAAGTGCCCATTCAAGTACCTCAGGTCGTTTCCCTCTGGGAAGTGGGATGAATGGAAGAAGGACTGGATAGTTATCCGGGTGGAGGAGCACGAGAGGCTGGAGCTCCGCGAAGGCCTCCCCAACATTGACACGACAATCTGGAGTGAAGCTCCGGTGCTGGCGGACGCCTTCAACCCTGTTCTAACCAGGATCTGCCAGTGCGTGGAGGGGGGATTAACCCCTCAAGCGGTGTTTTGTAACTTCCTGGTCAACAGGTGGGCACCGCTGAAGAAGAGAGAGAAACTCGCTTGGGCCCTCAACAGCGTGATGGACGAAGACCGGGTCGAGACCGAGCTGAAGTCCAACATGGTGGGGACAACCTTGGAGTTCCACCTCAAGAAGTTTTAGCATGGCATCGATGTCGAAGGTGACGACTTGACTCCGCCATTGGCTTTTCTTCCTCTGAACGTGGAAGTTGAGTTCAGTAGGGAGCTCCGGCAGAAGATGCTCGTGCTTGACGACCTTGGCATCGTCGAGAGAAGACCAACCACCAGGGTGGCGATCCCTGAAGTGCCCGAAGGTGGCCCTGCCCCGAAACCGAGGGTCGAAGTCATCAACAAGGGCAAGGAGCCGGCGGACGAACCCTTGAGCCGGAAGAGGAAGTTGCATCATGCCGACGGAAGGTCCATCAGGGCTGCCACCTCTGCATCGGCTCCTTCTCCCCGGAGGGGGAGGACTTCTTCGACCGCGGCGACTGTACCCGCAGTGGGATCCTCCCGGGGAGCTAGCTCCGGGCATGCGACTCCAGCACCGGGGCCGGTTGTGGCTTCCAGGTTCGGGCATGCGACTCCAGCACCGGGGCCGGTTGAGGCCTCCAGGTCTGGGAGTTCTTCCCGGTCGAGGGGAGCCTTGACCAGGGAAACGCCCGTGGCTTCTACGAGTTCCGGGGGGCCTTCCGGAGCTTCCACGCTGGCTATGACCAGCCCAGAACGCCTGGGGAAGAGGTTCCGCGCAAGCTGGTGCGGAAGCCTCCCAAGGTAATTTTTTTAATCTTTACCTTGGACAGTTGTTTTGTTGTAGTGATTGCATTTTTAAGTTTCTTCGTCCATCATCTGCAGCGTTCCCAAGAAGAGGAGTGAGGCTCCACCCTCAACCACAGCAACTGAAGCTGTGAGGGCGGAAGCTTCTACTCCTGTCCTGGTGCCGCCCCAAGTGGTGGCTGAAGCTGTGACAGCTCCGGCGCCAGCTGTCGTGGTCATGGACCTCGACTCATCCCCACAGACTCCCGTGGTAGCTTCGGACCGCGGGAGAGAAGATGCGCCAGCGGCACCTGTCCCGAAGGCTGAAGCTCTGGGTCCTGGTGCTGAGATGATGGAAGCTCCGGCTGTTGAGCCGGAGGAAGCAGTAATTCCGGCCTCAGAGCCAGAAATTGTCAAAGCCCCGGCGCTTAAGCCGGAGGTGATTGAAGCCCCGACGTGCGTGCCGGAAGCTGAGGAAGTTCCGGCAGTTGGGTCGGCTACCTCTAAAGCACCAGCCACAGAGCCGGTCATTGTTGGAGCTCCGGCCGTAGGGCCGGTCGATGTTGAAGATCTTCCGGCTCCCGAGCCGGTTGTTGACGAGGTGTCAGAGCCCGAGCCCCCATCGGAGGAGATGCCCAGACCGGTGCCAGTAGCGGCCCCTGCTCCGAAAGTGACGACGTCAGAGGTACCCGCGGCTGAGCCGGAGTGCCCAAGCGAAGTCGCCGGCCCCCTGCCTGAGGGGGTGAACGAAGACCTGGCGGCGGGGCCTTCCTCGATGGCGACTGAGGCTATCCCAGAGGACGGCCCTAATGCCATGGAGACTCAGGGGACCACTCTTGTGGGGTGGGACCCAATTTTTGTATCTGAAAACCCGCCGGAACCAGCGGAGAAGACCCCAGCAGGTCCGGAACCTATCCCGTTGTCACTGTCTATTGACAACGCATGTTCCAGTCTGCGTCAAGTCCAACTGTCCTTCTTTCACGACAGCAAGGCTCTTGAAGAGGAGCGCCAAACCCTTAGGCGGTGGCGTAACCGGCTCTACTTCGAGACCAAGCTGGCGCAGTCGAGGCTAGCGGATGACAAAGAGTGGATCAAGCGGGAGAAGATCCGCCTAGAGTACTGGGGCAAGTTGCTAGATGACAGGGAGAGTATGACTCGTGCCCTCGACGCCCAATCTCGGGAGATCTACGAGCAGACCAAAGCAGCTAACAGTGCGGCTGATGAACGCCAAGAAAGGCTTGAGGCTATTAACACTACACTCATCAAGCGCCGGGAGGCACTTGAGGAGAGGGAGAAACGGCTCGAGGATGAAGAGCAGAAACTCCTAGAGCTGCTGGATGACGTCCTGAGGAGGGAGGAGGAGCTCACCAAGAAGGTGGCTCTGGCTGACAAGGGCCTCGAGGAGCGCGCCAAGAAATTGGAAGAGCGCTGCCATGAGGAAGAGGAGAAGGCCTGGGTGCGAGGGCAGGAACTCTACGAGCAAGAGTGTGCCCTTACTGCCAGGGAGAAGAAAGTGAGGGGCAGAGAGAAAGGCCTGGTCGACCGCCGGAACAAGATCCACCTCCGTGAGGAGGAGCTCGGAAAACTCGAAAAGCGGGCTGCTGAGAAGATTCAGCAAAACGCCAAAGAAGTTGAGCGCCTCACCCGCGAGAATTCTGAACTGGTGGCGGCCAGAAGATCCCTGGAAGAAATGAAGGGCTTGAGGACTGTGGACTCCTACAGATTTGGGAGTTCCTGGGCAAGGCCAACGACGCGCTGACACCAATGGGCTTCAGCCCCGTGCGCCCGGATGATCCGGAGCCGGAGCTGGACCTGGCGTTGCAGGCGTTGAGCTCGGCAGGCAGCAAACTCTCCAAGGTGGGCGATGTCATCGCGGACCAATTGGAGGTTGAGGGGCAATCCCTGGCGAAGAACGTCGCAGAATATGTGCTGACGTGCTACACCAGCCGGAACTCCCAATTTCCTCTGGACCCGGTGCTTGAAGGTCCAGTTGAAGGAGAAGGCGAAGCTGCCCGAGCCAACGTATCGGAGGTTGCCCAGAAGGTCGCCCAATTCATCCATAGGGTCTAGGACCATCTTTGTAGTTCTCACTTGTACTTTCTCTTCTTCTTCCTCAATTTTGTAATCCCTTGTCTCCAAATGTAATCCCTTATCTCCAGATAAATGAAATCCCCAAATTTTTCTGAATTTCACTTTTTGTCTTCAACACTTTTGTCTTCACTTGGCCCCCTCGTAGATGTACACAATTTGATTGTGAACATGTACCAAGAGGATATTGCGTTTTGTTGAAGACTTATTTGCTCCGAACTTGCAGAATTTAGGTCCGAAGTCTTTGATAGTGAAGGCCCCCTGAGGTTGTCGAAGCTTAGAAGCTCCGGCATTGTCTATCATCGGAGCTTAGTAGCTCCGGCAATAGTCTCTATCAACACGTAGAGCATCGATAGTTAGTCCTCCGGGGTGTCGGAGCTTGGTAGCTCCGGCAGTGACCTTTGCCAACACTTAGTTTGTTGGTAGCAGACTCCGTTTGCGGGGTCTTCTCACCATCTTTTATTCAGCGTCGATGACTGGCCCCCCCTAGTTTTACCGGAGCTTGATTACTCTGGTGATGCTCGTTTTCAATGCGTAACACCGATTACAAGCCACCTAGGGGAGTCGTAGCTTTGTTAGCTCCGGCTTTTCTCCATCAACGTAAATTTTATTTTTCCTGCACACTTAAGCCAAGAAAAATAGTAAAATTCGTTTCTTGTCTATAACTTCGTCGCGGCTTACAATTCTCAAGAAGATTTTGAGTCAAACGCGATTCTAAATACAACCGAATGCGTTGTCTTTTCTTCCAGATCCAACTGTACATGGACTCGCCTTACTTCGGCCTGCCGGGGTGTAGGTAGAGTGGCGTACTTAGGGTGCTTGACCAGGTTAAGTCGATAGCACACTCTAGCCCTAGATTGGCTTGGCGGCTTTCAGGCGAGTTGGCCATGAACAATATTTGAATCCAAAATAATTGACAATACAACTCGTATCATATATAAAGCGGTCGAACTAAAATTTCTTAAGAATTGCACGTCTTTGTTATAGACAAGAAAGAGAAAAATAAAAGATGTTGAGCCTATACAAAATAAATGCACGTGGAGTCTGTTTCTCATGAAGATGTCTTTCATTATAGGTTCGGGGTACATGAGAAACAAGTACACTCTTAGGGTACGGAACCAGGCTAAGTGTGTTTTATTTCTCGTTTGACCCAGGGTAGCTAGCCACACTTTTAGTCCTGAGACTGTGGCAAGTGTTGCATGAACTTTGCGGACCTTCCGGGAAAGGTCCGGCTGTTCTCCCGGAGGAACTACCCGACTCTGTACAATGACTCTATAACATACACCTCAAGTTACTACAGACTCACCTCCTTGATATTAAGTGTAGAACTTACGAAGGTGCTCAATGTTCCAAGGATTTGGGAGAGGTGTCCCATCCTCGGTAGCCAAGCGAACGCTCCCGGGACGGGATACTTTAATCACTCGGAAGGGTCCCTCCCAGCTGGGGGAGAGTTTGTTTAACCCTTCTCTGGATTGTATTCTCCGTAGCACCAGGTCGCCTTCCTCGAGCTGTCGGTTGTGTACATGTCGCTGATGATAGCGCCGAAGGGCTTGGCGGTATCGGGCATTCCGAACAGCTGCTTGGCACCTTCCCTCCTCAAGGAGGTCTAGGTCTTCACGCCGGAGCTGGTCCTGTGTGGCTTCGTCGAAGGTCCGGACCCGGAATGACCCCAAGGTGATTTCTGGAGGAAGGATTGCTTCAGCTCCATACACCAGGAAGAAGGGTGTCTCTCCAGTTGACCGGTTTGGAGATGTCCTGTTGGCCCAGAGAGTGGGCGGAATCTCTTCAATCCAGTTGGCACCATATTTTTTCAAGCGCTCATAGGTGCGCGTTTTGAGTCCTTTAAGGATTTCAGCATTTGCTCTCTCGGTTTGGCCATTGCTTGCTGGGTGAGCTACGGAGGCGTAGCAAACTTGAATGCTGAGGTCTTCGCAGTATCCTTGAAATGCAGAGCTTGTGAATTGGGTCCCATTATCAGTGATGATTTTGTTTGGGACTCCGAATCTGCATACAATGGACTGCAAAAAGTTGATAGCAGATTGCTTGTTGATTGTCACAACTGGAGTTGCTTCCGGCCACTTAGTGAACTTGTCAATGGCGACATACAGGAACTTATAACCTCCGACGGCTCTTGGGAAAGGTCCCAAGATGTCCATCCCCCACACAGCAAAGGGCCATGTAGGAGGTATCATTTGTAGGGGCTGAGCCGGTGTGTGAATTTGCTTTGCATAAAATTGACATGCTTCACATTTTTTCACCAGCTCAGTTGCATCTTGGAGTGTTGTAGGCCAGTAGAAGCCATGCCGAAAGGCTTTACCAACCAGCGTGCGGGAAGACACGTGGTTCCCACACTCGCCTCCATGGATTTCTGCGAGGAGCTCGCAACCTTCTTCCCTTGTGATGCACTGCATTAGGATGCCGTTGGCACCACGCCGGTAGAGATCCCCTTCTACCAACGTGTATCTTTTAGCCAATCTGACTACCCGGTCAGCGGACACATCATCGTCAGGAAGGATGTTGTCTTTCAAGTAGTTCCGGATCTCCGAGATCCATGCATCGGAACTAACTTGAGCATTTGAGTCTTGCGTGCTGGGTTGCTCGGAGCTTCCGGCAGCACCTACGACCCTTGATGGCTGCCATGGTAACAGGGCCATCGGGACCGTTAGCTTCGGGATGCTGATCTCGCCCCCTTCGCTCAGTTCGGCAGGCTGAGTTGTGGGTTTTGATAACCTCCAGACAAAAGTTCCATCAGGAGCCGGAGCTCCGGTTGACGCTTTCGTCGAGAGTTCGTCGGCTTTAGCGTTGTGGGCACACTGGACATGGTGGAGATCTAGGACTTCAAAGTCCTTCTGAAGCCTCTAGACTTCAAGGAGGTAAGCAGCTAGCTGGAGATTGTTGCAGGAGCATTCACCCTTCACTTGCTTAATGATGATCTGTGAATCTCCCTTGACCAGCAGTTGCTTGACACCGTATGACAGCGCCACCTTTAGTCCGTAGATGAGTGATTCGTACTCTGCCATGTTGTTGGTCGCCTTGAAGTCAAGGTGTACCATGTATTTCACCTTCTCTCCGGTTGGTGCGAGGAGAAGGACTCCAGCTCCGGCCCCCTGCTTTTGCATGGAGCCGTCAAAGTAGAGGGTCCAATGAGGCCAGTGAAGACCGGAGCTTCATGTTCCGGCTTCTGCTCACTGGGGCCCCCAGGGTTTGATGGAGAGGGAGTCCATTCCGCCACGAAGTCTGCAACGCTTGACTCTTGACTGCTTGCCTTGAAATGAATTCAAGATCGAATTCAGCCAATTCCGCTGCCCACTTTGCAATATTCCCAGTTGAATTGGGATTATGCAAAATTGCTCGAAGTGGGTAAGAGGTCACCACTGAGATTTTGTGAGCTTGCAAATAATGGCGAAGCTTCCTGGAGGCAATAAGAACTGCATAGAGCAGCTTATGAACCTCTAGGTATCGAGTCTTGGCATCATGTAGTACTTCACTAATAAAGTATAATGGGCGCTGAATGCTCCGGACCCTCCCAGAGGGGCCCGGAGCTTCCTCTTCACTGACCCGGATCCTCTCGGAGGTATCTGGAGTTTCTTCGAGGACCTCCGGGTTCTGGATGGAGGAACCCGGAGCTTCTTTAGAAGTGACCTGGGCTCTCCCGAAGGGGTCTGGGTCTTCTGAAGTGGTTTCTTGTGGATTCGAATCTGGGAGTTGGGACCCAGACTCGCTTTCTGGAACCTCCGGACCCTCCCGAAGGGGTCTGGATTCCTGAGTATGGGGTAGTTCTGGTCTCTCCACAACCAGAACCATACTGACGACTTCGTCAGTAGCTGAAATATAAAGCAACAAAGGCTCACCAGGGTTCGGAGCTACCAGAGTTGGTAGGGTGGTGAGGAACTGTTTTAGCTCCTGGAACGCATTTTCTGCTTCTTCAGACCATTGGAATGGTCCGAACTTCCTCAATAACTTGAAGAAGGGGAGTGCCCGTTCTGCCAATCTTGAAATGAACCGGCTGAGGACTGCTAGACATTCAGTTAGCTTTTGGACATCTTTGATGCGGGTTGGTGGCCGCATGTCTTCAATGGCCTTGATCTTCACCGGATTAGCTTCTATGCCCCAGTGACTAACCAGGAAGCCAAGAAGTTTTCCGGAGCTAACCCTGAAGACACACTTGTCTGGGTTTAGCTTTGTACGGGTAACCCGCAACTTATCGAAGACAACCTTCAAGGTGTCGAGAAGTGACTCCTTGTTCTTGACCTTGACCACGGTGTCATCAACGTACACTTCCACTATGTCTCTAATGAGATCTTCAAAGGTTTTGTACATAGCTCGTACAAAGGTTGAAGCTGCATTCTTGAGACCAAAAGGCATGGCTGTATAATAATACAATCCATCTACTGTGATGAAAGAAGTATGCTCTTCATCTTCCTTAGACATTCTGATTTTATGATACCCAGAATATGCGTCTAGGAAACACAGTAATTCACACCCGGAGGTGGAATCCACTATCTGATCTATTCTAGATAGTGGGAATGGATCTTTTGGACATGCCTTATTTAGTATGGTGTAGTCGATACACATCCGAAGCTTCCCGCTGGCCTTGGGTACAACGACTGGGTTTGCCAGCCATTTTGGATGGAAGACTTCTCGGATGAATCCAGCTTCGAGCAACTTCTTCACTTCTTGTCGAATGAAGTTCTGTCGCTCCACAGATTGCTTCCGAGGCTTCTGATGCATAGGCTGGGCATCAGGGTAGATCTTCAGATTGTGCTCAATCACTTCCCTGGGGATCCCAGGCATTTGTGACGGTTGCCAGGCAAACACTTCGACATTAGCCCGGAGGAAAGTGATGAGCGCGAGTTCCTATTTGTCATTCAATCCCCCTCATATACGGGTGGTTTGAGCGACATCAGAACCGATTTGGACGACTTTGAAGGGAATGTCGGTGTCGCCGCTTGGCTGCACATGAGGTGCAGATGTCGAGCCTCGTTGACGAATGCTCGGGGGTTTTGGAGCTTGCTCCTGCCTGGAGTCCTCCTCTTGCGCCATGGTAAGTGCATGGAGTTCTTCCAGTGCAGTTACTCCAGCAGTACGATCTCCGCAGATCCGGAGAACGCCTACTGGTGTTGGCATCTTTAGCACCAGATAGCCATAATGAGCAGCTGTCATGAATTTGTACAGGGCAGGCCTACCCAATATGGCGTTGAAGGGTAAGTTGATCTGAGCAACGTCGAAGACCAACTTTTCGGTGCGATACTTCTCTCGTGTCCTGAAGGTAACGGGGAGAGTAATAGCTCCGAGTGGGGTAATGGCTCCCGGACCTACTCCGGAGAAAGGTCGGGAGGGGTGAAGATCCGAAGGTCGGAGCTGAAGCTTGGTGAAAGCTTTGAAGCTTATGAGATTAAGCCCCGAACCTCCGTCTACCATGACATGGTGGAGTTGGATGTTATTGATGGTAGGAGATACCATCAAAGGCAGCTGACCTGCTCCAACCATGCTTCGAGGACAGTCCGAAGCATCAAAAGTGATGGCTGAGTCCATCCACTTCCGATGAGGCTCCGGTCTGGCTGTAGGAGCTACAGCAGCCATGTCCCGATGCATAGTCTTGATGACGCGATGGGAGGTGATGTCCCATGATCCACCAAAGATGGTGTTCATGGTCTTTCGACGCCCGTTGTCAGAGACGTCGGAATCGTCATCGACGGAGGTGTAGACGGCTTTCAGGACCTTTTTGGGATCCTGAAAACCTAATTCCTCCTTAGCCGGAGCTTCGTCGACTTTTTGTTTTCCTTCCCTCTGTCGGAAAGGAGTTTCTTCCCGGCGCTTGTTGTAGCGCTCGACAAGGTTTTGGACCTCCCGACAGTCTTCCAAACTGTGGCTGCCCGTTTTGTGAATGGGACACCACACTTTGGGTTTGCCACCGTCTTCAGAAGACGGTCGAGGTCGCTTCTCGGGGCGTTGCCCCCGGCCACCCGGAGCTGCAGCAGCTGCAACATTGGATGTACCGGTCGACAACTTCTTCTTGCCGTTGGTCTTCTTCTTCTTTTTGCCACTCCCGGAGGTAGTGGCTTCTCCTTTGGAGGATTTCTTGTGATCCTCCAGAGTTGGTTTGGAGTGCATCTCACAGACCTCCGCAGCTCTGGCACATTTATCGGCCAAACTAAAGAGTTCCGTGACACTGGTGATCTCCTTGATTGCCAGTTTCTCCAGCATCTTCTTATCCTGTACACCCTGTCTGAATGCCATAATGACAGAGGCGCTAGAGATAGAAGGGATTGTCTTTCATACCTGAGAGAACCTTTGGATGAATGATCGCAGGGATTCTCCCCCTTTTTGCACGACTGCAAAAAGGTCCAGTTCAGTGCCTGGTCGGGCGTATGAACTCCCGAAGTTGGCGTTGAACTGCTGGCACAGCTCCTCCCAACTGTTGATGGAGTTGGGTGGAAGGCTCATAAACCAGGACCTGGTGGTCCCAGTCAAAGCCACTGGGAAATAGTTGGCCATCACGGCCTCATTTCTTCCAGCTGCCAAGATAACAGTGGAGTAGATCTGAAGAAATTCAACAGGATTGACGGTCCCATCGAACTTCTCCGGCAGGTGAGGCCGGAACTTCTGTGGCCACCTGACCATACGCAGATGCATGGCCAGGGCTGAACAGACTCCTCCCACTCCTTCAGGAGCAAGAACGTCCTGAGCTTCTCGTCTTTCACGAGCACGCTCAATATGGACTCGACCGTCCTGTTGGCGGTATCGGCGATCAAGCTCCGTCCGGAGGTCATGAGTCGAAAGCCTAGATACCGTGTGGGTGCGTCGTGCCCTGGAGGGCAAAGACGTCACCTGCTGTGATGCAGCTCGTCTCCTGTTGTTGGAGACGTGCGGACCAAGTCTACCAGACAAGGTCCGTCGCTGCGACGGGGCCCGTCCTGAAGGAGGAGGACCCTGGTTACTGATGCGGTCGGCTGCTGCTGCAACCAAATGTTCCACATCCGCCCTCCACTGCTCTAGTGCATCCCGGGATGCATCCGGAGGTGGTGGGCGTTGGAGAAGAGCACGCGCTGCATGGAGCGCGTGTTTCGGGTTGTCATGATTTCCCGACGCAGTGACTGACGCCGGTGCACCATCGCGTTGTCCAGCTTGATTTGCTGGTGGAGGCAGCGGTGGTGGCAGTGTGACTCCTGCTGGTGCTGAAGCCCCTGCTGGTGGCTGCATATTGGAGGGATTGCCTCCAGCAGCCTGAGCAGTAGGGTGACTGTTGGAAGATCCAGCAGCTGAGTTCACCATTCTCGAAATCTCAGGCGCCCCTACCTGGCGCGCCAACTGTCGGTGGTTAGGATCCGGCAGATCTCCGACACTACTAAAGTGATAGAGGAGTTTGATGTTCGGTGTGGGCGCGCGGAGATTCAAGAAGGTGAATTATGAATAGCACAGGAGACACAGAGGTTTGCGTGGTTCGGGCCGCCTGAGCGTAATACCCTACTCCACGGGTGTGTTGGTGTTGTATTGGCTATATGAACTTGTGTCGAGCGTCTATGGCACGTGTGTAGTGTTACTCCACCTGTAGAGTCCGTCATCGGTCTGTCCTTTTATAGTACAAGGGCAGGCCGTTACAAGTTAGCCTGACCCGACATGTGGCCCCGGCGGTTACTAGTACTGACACTTATTCCACACATTTAATTGTCCTTAACGACGGGGTAATGGGCTTTGACAGCACCGTTACTGGTAATTAAGGTCATCCGATCGTGTGTCATTAATATGGTATTAATGACACTTAATCGGGTCTTGAAGTCCTTGATTCCCCTTTGAAGATCCGGAGCCGTTATGGAGTCTTCCGGAGGTCAGAGGCTGAAGCTCCGACAGTTGGACATGTGGTAGCTCCGGAGCATACTGTGGGAAACAGGCAGCTCCGGAGCTACCTGACACGTGTCAGGTCCGGAGCTTCTCTCGGTCTGGGGTTAAGTCCGGAGGTGCCATTTCGATACATGCCCCGGAGATTCCCCCTTGTGAGCGGTAGCTCCGGTTTGATAGTACACGTGGCGACCCTGGGATTAACCATGTTGAAGAAGCGGGTCCAGATATATCTGACATGTGGGCCTCCGAAGGTCTTCAAATCAAGTAGTTGACTTTCTTTTGAGATATTTGTAACCTCAAGGGGTGTACGGTTTCCAGGGTAACGATAGGTACAATAATGATAATGATTTTCTGAATGTGAAACATGGATTAGTGTCAACTTTGTACAAAACTTGAGTTGATTTTAGGTAGATGTTGATCTAGTCCCTCTATTTCTTATTATTTGGTATTTTGTGTTTAATTTTTTTAAAATAATTGGTGTTCTCGGTATCCGAAGCTATTTTCAATCGCATACTTTCATGTGTGATCCTAATTAATACAACCTCATGTACCAGTCTCTCCACCACAAAATCACCATCATATATTTGCCATTCCCTATTTTTCCTCCTGCATATACTCCCTGTCCTACCCGTGGATTTGTCAGCGCCGCCACCGCTTTCTCCCTCCCACCTTCTTCCCTCCCAATCTCGATATGGATGGCTCTTCCTCTGCTTGGTTTGGTGTCTTTGTTCCTCCCCATCCGATGTGAGGTGATCGTGAAACGATGGAACACCTTGAGCCTTGCTACCATCAACATCATGAACATTGATGTAGTAGATTTATAAATCCAGATCGACACGCACCATTCCTCCATGAAAGTGAGTAGGTGTCATCGCTTTACACGTGGGACCTCGTCCACATCAAAGTGTTCTAGGTCAAGTACAAGGCTTCCGCTAGTGACCCACTTTTCTTCTTATCCTAGATCTTCGCCACTCGTCTTCTTTCTTGTTGCTTATTGTTTGACAGTGAGAACTCCTTTTCGGTGAGA
Organism: Tuctoria greenei; assembly: GCA_036927565.1. Lineage (NCBI taxonomy): Eukaryota > Viridiplantae > Streptophyta > Magnoliopsida > Poales > Poaceae > Tuctoria > Tuctoria greenei. The sequence continues at coordinate 127,312,979 of JAYESD010000007.1, read as the reverse complement.
GGTTTGATGATAGTTGAGCTTTCATACTCTACATAGAAGGTAGAAGTAGTGGTCATAGCTGACGAGTCCGTGTACAAATGTCTAGGTGACGTCACCAACCAAGATGAGGCCATCACAATTGGTCCGGATGCAAAAGGAGAGATCCGAGAGTGATACAAACAATGTAGATAAGGACGAGGACACCACTCCAACACAAGACCATCTTGGATGCTCAGATTTGGTGAGGTAGCATAGTAACTTACCATAACCTCTTGGTTGATTTGAGCACCGGCTAAAATGATAACTAGAGCGAAATCGATGGAGTACATATCCTTTTGATTTTTGTTCAATCAAAAATGCAACCATGGAAACACAACTATGAAAACTCATATCAGTTCTAGTAGTATTTGATATCAATCTAGATATCTAAACAATGTGAGTTTTTGCGTAACGCTCCATAAAAAAAAACTAGTTAAAACCACAACCTATTTTTATAGAAAATTGGCATCTTATGTATCATAATCAATAATTGCAAACAGGCACAACTTATGTTTCTATTATTTTTGGCTCATTCCGTGTTCCGTTGTTAAGTTCTAACATTACCTTTGTCAGGACATTTAAAACCATAGCATTTGTAACAAAAATCCTCAGAATGGTGGTTGCTACCTTTAGTAGCAATGAATGTAGTAGTGAGCCTGTAACTATTCTATATTTTGGAACAGAGTTTAGAAATCTTGAATATAAAATAGATTAGTTGGTTGACACTTAGAGATAAGTAGTCTTTGCAGATAACTAGCCATGTTTCATTTGGTATTATTCTTAGCCTATGTTGTATATTACACTTAAATTTACTTGTTATGTTGAAAGCAACAAGCTAAAACACAATCTATCCTCTAAACTATACTCTATACTTCCAGTATGTGCACTTTGTAAAATTTTCTTGTAGCATTTACAACGTATTGATGCGATGATTTTAACTATTGCATAGATGTTCACCATCTCAACTTCTTTCTTTCAAAAGAAGCTACTCCGTGTTCTTGAATATAACATTTTAAGGACTAATTTTAGTTTTCAAAACATCATAAAGAGATTACATTGCTTATCGATGTTGGATTCAACACATCCCACACTAACATTATGCACTATACTGAAATAGTAGGCCCTGTTCCTTCCGATTCTGGATTCCGTGTACCATTTCTGATGTTCTACAAATATGCAGGGGCACGACCACACGTAGCCTCCTGCCTTCCAACAGAGGATGCGGCTTCCCTCCTTCCGTTCAATGCTCCTATATGTTCTCCCGCTGATGTGTTAAAATTTTATTAATCTCACTTTTAATATTTAAATTAACTATCATACTTTTACAATAAATAAGATGATAACACGTAAGCGGAAGGATGCATGAAATTACAAACTGCAGTGAAGCCGTGTCCCCTAACAGAGCGCCGAAAATTCCAACGGGGACCCGGAAACCGAGAACTCCAATTTCCCAAACCCGACGCGAGCCGGAGCAGGTCCGAGAGCGGGTGGACAAAGTGAGCGGAGAAGAAAGAGGAGTGGGAGGAAGCGCAAAACCCAAACCCTAACAAGTAAACAGCCATTTCCAGCCGCCGTGCCGCGTCTTCGGAACATTCCAGAACCTTCGGGCGATCCGGCTGAACCTTTTTCAGGTAAACCTCCGCGTCCCGGCCAGATCTCCTCCCATTTCCTCCGGCGCGAGCAGGATCCTGACGAGGTTCCGTGATGCCGGAGCAGGCGTTAGCGCGGGCGTTTGGATCGGAGGACGCAACGCTGGCGGCGCGCGGCGGCGGCTGCAGGTGATGGCGGATCCGCCTGGCGGTGGGGGATCTAGGGCTTGCGTCGAGGTCGAGGCGGCGGCGAGGCTAGGGCTGGCGAGACGAGAACAGGGGAGTTGGAGGAGGGAGGGAGGATGCTGAGCGTTGTCCGGGTGCACCTGCCGTCGGAGATCCCGATCGTGGGCTGCGAGATCACGCCCTACGTGCTGCTGCGGCGGCCTGACGGCTCCATCTCCAACGATGACGTGTCCGAGACCGCACCCGCTGATGGACAGTTCATGCGGTACAGATGGTGAGTAGCTTCTGACTACAATCAGCAACTTTTTGTTGGTTAGGATGCAATGTTACGCCATTGCATCGTGCCTTGTTCTTGTTTATGTGCCTCTAGTAGTGAATTTTGATCAATTGTAGGGCTTTCTGGCAGAAATATATAGATTCGTGAGAGGTTGCTAAACTCATGAGGATGCACATTTCTTGAATCCATTTGTGCAGACATGAATTACAGCTGCACAATCAGAGTTTTCAATTATATAAAAGCAACTATAAAGTATGTAAAATGTCGGTGTTTGTCACGTGGGCACATTAGGGTTGGAAACATAGTTTGGTACAAAATTCATTTTTTTAATAATTTTATTAGACATGTTTTGTATGAAACTATCATCACCCATAAAGTTACTCAGATGTCAAAGGGGATGGAGATAGATAAACAGTTCATAATTTAATGAATAATTCAGCAAGCCCTCTGATATCCAACCTATTTGCATTTCAGAAGTTCATGGTTATAACTGTTTATAGTTACATAGGAGTCACCATGGCAGTTCAATGCTTGGCTATTTTTCCTTTTAACAGATTCACATGCTGCAATGAGGTAGTCACTAAATATTGTGGAACTGAATTTAGGTTATCCAACTCGCAACTGTGATCTTATGGGTCACATGGCTTTAGGGTTGGCATATTTATTGAACTATAAAGCAACTTTAACTTGACTACGTTATTTGTAGGGAGCAATGCTGAAATTTTAGTATTCCTTTCTCTGAATTCTGAAGCTCCAACAGAAAGAGTATTTCTTTGTTATTGTAAAATCAAGTAGGTACCATATTAAGTTTCTTCGAGGTTCAATCATCTTATTTTACTTATTTGAAGGTACAGTGTATAGAATGAACCTTCAATACTTCTTGTTTTATTAACCACCTGTGTTTTGCACGTGCTGCCTTTTAACATTTGCAAACCCCACAAAAGTTGGAAGTTCTGTGAGCTACCTTGTTGTACCCATTATTTTTGTAGTGCAAAACTGTTTATATGCTGTGGCATTCTGAACACCAATTACTGTAGATAACGTTTAAGAGCCCGTCTACTATTGTAGGATCAATATTGTCTGTGCATGAACGTTTTATACTTTTCTTCGCTTCATTACTTTGAATTTGCACAAGTTAAACACATAGCTTTAGACTTTAGGACCTGGGCCTGTAAGCATGGAGCTCAGACCATAATAGGAGTCTTTATAGTTTCATTGATTTTGTTCCTGTAGCCATTTTTTTTCTTATGATCATCCTGAGGCCTTTTATTCAACTGCTTAGTAAAACCTCATTCATGACAATTTTCTTTTGTTCATACAAACTGATAATTGAACCGGATATCATGTTTCAATGAGCTGATACAATGCAAAACATCAGCTGTTCAGATGCTGTTCTTTATTTCACTGGTTTCAAGCATATTTTTCCGAGCTCTTTTTCTGTCCAATAGGTGTTGACTATTTTGATGTGATTCTTGAAGGTATCGCATACAAAGTGATCGGAAAGTCCCTATCTGCAGTGTACATCCAATGGAACAAGCTACAATTCAGTGCCTAGGGTGTCTCAAGTCAAAAATACCTGTTGCTAAGAGTTACCACTGTTCAGCTAAATGCTTCTGTGATGCATGGCAGCACCACAAGGTTTTGCATGAACGAGCTAGTAGTGCTCTGAATGAAAATGGTGCTGAAGAAGAGGAGTTGTTTGGCAGATTTAGCAGTGGTGGTTCTGGGGTTTTAAGTACTACTGGGTCTGGTTCAAATTTTGGACAGAGCCCTGGAGTTAGTAATGGACCTGTGCCTTTGTATCCCTCTGGCACTGATAAAAACTCTGGTGAAACTTGGTTTGAAGTGGGACGCTCACGAACTTATACACCAACTGCTGATGATATTGGGCATGCACTAAAGTTTGAGTGTGTAGCTGTGGACACAGAAAAAAAGGCTCCACTGGGGCCTCCATCTTCAATTATGACATCACGTGTAATCCCAGCACCAACTCCTACTCCACGTCGCCTAATTCAAATAGATGGAGATGTTTTAGGTAACCTGGATTTGGACAGCCAGACTTCATCCTTGGGAACATTCACTGTGCTGTCCTACAATATTCTTGCTGATGCATACGCTACAAGTGATGCATACAGCTACTGCCCAACATGGGCACTTTCATGGACATATAGAAGACAAAATTTGTTGCGTGAAATTATTGGTTATCACGCCGATATCATATGTCTCCAGGAGGTAACATAACCCACCGCTCCTTTTTATATCCTGGTTTTCTACATTTCCTGTTTTGCGTGTTATTTAATAAGGTAAGTACATCTATCATGGCATGTTTTTGTGATTTAACAGATGTAAGATTGGTAACTAGTAGTCTACAACATGTTATTTTTTTTCTGCAAAGTTGTGTTAGCTATCTTCAGCCGTTCACCTGTCATGCTTGTTTTATACCAGATTGTGCTTTTTTACCAACTATTTCCCACTAAAATCATATCTTGCTTGTATTCATAAAGTTTTCTGCAGTTATATTCTTTGCATGATTCTTGCACCAGTTGTACTGAACTGATATATAGTAAAAATAAATCTAGTGTAATGATTTGTGCAGATTCTTTTAATAAGCAAAACCAATATGTTTCTACGCTGATCAAATTCAAACTCTTCTTCTTTTAGGTACAGTTAAACCACTTTGAAGACTTTTTTGCACCTGAACTTGACAAACATGGGTATCAGGCGCTTTACAAGAGAAGGACAACAGAGGTACCTTTGAGTTGATCTTATTTTGTTAACTTGGTTCAATAACTTTTGCTTCCAATGTGATTCTTCTCTTTGGCTCTCACAGGTGTATTCTGGAAATCCTCTGACCATCGACGGCTGTGCAACTTTTTTCCGTAGAGACAAATTTTCACACGTCAAGAAATATGAGGTAAGACCACTTCCACACTAATAGTTATCCGCTGATTTGCATGTATTTAATCTTGTACTTGCATGTGCAGGTTGAGTTCAATAAGGCTGCACAGTCTTTAACAGATGTGATTATTCCTGCTGCTCAGAAGAGAATGGCTCTAAGTCGATTGATCAAGGTAAGGAAAAAAAGGAAATAGATATTATATGCCACATCACAAACTCAGCTTCTTATTTTTTTACATCCACCTTTCTTGCAGGATAACATTGCATTGATAGCGGTTTTAGAAGCCAAATTCAGTAACCATGGAGCAGAAAATCCTGGTAAAAGACAGCTCCTTTGTGTGGTACGTGAACACTCTTCTTTTCTATTGCTGTGTAAATGGCAATTGTGCACCTTGTTTCCTTTCAGTCTGTTTGATAACCAACTTTTGGAATAACTATATCTGTGAAAGATGGTATAATTAAGATGGCTAGAAACTTCGATATTTGGATGACTGTTTTGCCATTTTGCTCTAGATGTCGAGAGCAACTTTACTACAAACTATCTATCATATGTTGCTCTGTTTTTTTTTTTTATTGTATCTTCTCTTGACTCTTGATTGAACTTGTATAATCTTGATTCCATCAAAACTCAGTGAACATTGTTCATGGGGGCTGGTCTCATTCTTGTCACAATTGTTTCATTTTGCAGGCAAATACACATATAAATGTTCACCAAGATCTTAAAGATGTGAAATCATGGGAGGTCTGTATCACAACGTTATATATGCTTGCAGTTCATCTCCTATGGTCAGATTGAATATAATTACGTTTTTACAGGTTCATACCCTCCTAAAAGGATTGGAAAAGATAGCTGTTAGTGCAGACATTCCAATGTTGGTGTGTGGAGATTTTAATTCAATCCCTGGGAGGTACGTGTCAATATTCAATCGGAGCAATATTTGCATGCAAATGCTCTATAAATGATTGGTTCAATTATGAATTTCTAAGCACTTAATTGCACATTTCAGCACTCCACATGGACTTCTTGCAGTGGGCAAAGTTGATCAGATGCATCCTGATCTGGCCATAGACCCCCTTGGAATTTTACGCCCATTGAGCAAGTTGAATCATCAACTTCCACTGGTACAGCTAATTTGACATAGTATTGCTTACCCTATTTGACCTGGTCAACCTCTGACCAAAGTGCTGCTTGTTCATAGGTCAGTGCCTATTCTTCATTTGCGAGAATGGCAGGTGTCGGCTATGATTTTGATCACCAGCGGAGAAGGATGGACCCATCAACGAATGAACCGCTTTTCACAAACTGTACAAGAGATTTTATTGGCACTGTCGATTACATATTTTACACAGGTTGGTGCATACCGTTTCTTGCTCAGCTGTAGGTTTGTTACATATTTGAATATTTGATTATGTTTATGTTTGGTCGCTTATTTCAGCGGATTCGTTGACAGTGGAGTCATTATTAGAACTTCTGGACGAGGAAAGCTTAAGAAAAGACACAGCTCTCCCGTCACCTGAATGGTCGTCAGATCACATAGCACTCCTAGCCGAGTTCCGGTGCAAGCCTAGAATCAGGCGGTGATACATTAGGTATGTTATGAGGAGATGTGTTGTCAGCGTATATTTGAGAACTACATGACGTTGTTCACATGAACTGCAATGAGCTTAGGAGGCAAACCTTCTGACCTGCAGTTTATTTTATTTTAATTTTCTGTTGCTCTCATTGTGGGTTTTAAGTAGTCAAAGGGTATAAATAGTTTTATATTTCGTTCCTTTTACAATCTTATTTATTGCATCCTTGCAATAATGTTAGAGGGAACCATTATATATTTTAATGTAGATATAAAGGGACGACTAAGATGCAACTATGTCTTTGGTGCCATCTTGCATCCTTGCAATAATGTTAGAGGGAACCATTATATATTTTAATGTAGATATAAAGGGACGACTAAGATGCAACTATGTCTTTGGTGCAATCATGTAAACAGTTTTCCTAGGTACACGATCCCCATCCTAGTCACTTCTTTTTTTCTGATGAAGTCCTTCCACCTCTCAACGGTGTGCCCATGCTTCATTTTTCAATTTGCGTTGCTAGGTGGAGTGACAAGTTAAAAATATACATTAATTGTAGGATGAAGATTGTGTGGTCTAGGAGAGTTGTTTGCATGATTGTACCAAATAGTTGTTTGCATTGCAATCGCCCCTAGATATAAGACCTAATGTACTTTATAGGTTCTTAATTTCTGTGGATCTTTTTTTCCCAAGAAAGAAAAATGATTTGTGAACCACGTCAAATTTCTGTTTTGGGCTCAGCGAAATACTTCACCTACAATTTGTTTTAAGCCACTTTATTCACATACTTGGCATCAGCATTTATTCATGTCCTGAATCTCCAGGTCTTGTACAAATGGTTAGCATCAGCATACTTTGCGGTGGAACACTGGAACAGTCTTCCTCGATGGAACTAGAGGCGCAGCAGGGCACGGGCCTCCGGGGAAGCAGATTAAATTTACGAAGAGCAGCAGCAGCAGCAGCCTCAGGAAGGGGGAGGCTTGTAACGTTGATTTACTCTCTTACTACATTTCATCCTCACGCTATTTAAGCGGCTCCTGTGTACTACCACTTTCTATAGAAGAAAAAAAATTCTCGAGAGAGAAATATTTAACAGCATCTAAGCATTTTTTTTCTTCTCCCGCCTCCTGCTTCATTCCGTACTTCTACTTATTTTTTCTTCTTGCTGTGGCTTCGGGAGTCGGGACTTTAAACCCGTGCCGTGCATCATGGAACCTATTAATGTTCTTAAGGCTTCAGCTAGCCCGAACATACCAGTACACTGCTGCCTCCTGCCAATGGCTCGTGGTTGGTGGTGGCCATGGTGGGTCGGCATGTACCTTTTGTTGTACGTGGATGGATGCTAGCCTTCGTGTTAGTTGAGTTGTGGCCCGTGCCACCTTGTCTCAGGAGTTGGTTAGAATATGTCTGCATGAGTCCCTGTGCGTGAGCGCACGTACGTACAGCTCATTTTCTGGGTTTCTTCGTCCTAATAATAACCTCTGCACCCGAACATGTTGGCGATTAAAACAAGGATCGCTTGTGCTGGTAATTTGGATTTTTTAATCTTTAAATAGTGGTATTTAATTTGTAGGACTGTGATCCACTCTGTTATGTTATATTGAGCGGAATGTTGGTTTATTAAAAGGGGATATATTCAACAGATAAGCATAGTAGAGATGTGTATGTTACAATGAATTTGTGATCACATAATATATTTTGTTTAGAATGTTGACATGTAAGAGATGAATTTGACCCCCAGTTTCTTTTTTTTTTTCACTCCTTTCGGTTTGTTTGTTGTCTAAATCTTTTTTTCTCTATATTTTGCCTTCTCGTTTTTTTTTGTCTTTTTTTCGATTTTAGATCTTGTAGGTTTGATCTCCATTCTACCGTAGCTTACGTGATACTGAAGACTTTGTTTTTTTTTTGTCGTGACAGTTTGGTTGATGTTTGACGCGGTACTTTCGTTACGGCCAACATTAAGGTTGGCGTATCCGATGGATTGAATGGGAACATGCCATGTTGCCATTCAATCCTGAAGTGGTACCCGAAGAAGCTTCCGTTGTACGTACACGTTAGAAGTCAAGCCCGCCACACGTAAGAAAGCTTACCCTGGTTTGACCACGTAATCTCAACAACCCGTATGCGCGTCCTCTAGTTCCAGTGTTCCACTGACACCATTGGCCACGGCTTGCGTTTGATCTTTTGATGGCACGCCGCGTACCTGCAGCTTTAGGAACATTCCGCCGGTCGCGGCAGCCACAAGAACGCGGGATCGACCGGCATATCGAATCCGCAAAAGCATCACCACCCCTAATGTACACCGGAGAAAGAAACACATGAAGAGTGAAAAGGGAGTAAAGAAGAGGGGAATCACAGCTCAAGTTTCAAAACGCCGAACCAAAGTCTACACGAAATTGGAGGAAAGCCCAGGGGTGCATTTCGCAAAAAACCACCGCCACTTCCGTCACCTCCTCCTCTCCCTCTCCCTCTCCCTCCCCCTCCTCGCTCCGCCTCCTCTCCCCGGAGAAGGAAAGGAACCCGGAGCCACGCGACGGAAAAAAGCAGCACGAGCCCACGCACCGGCAACGCGTGATCCCAACCTACCTGCTTCCCGCCGCGCAATCCGGCCGGATTTGGCCGCGCAGATCCCTGCCGATCTCGCGCCCGATCCGGCCCGCCGCCAGATCTCCGCGCCATTCGTCGGTTTCCGCAGCAGCCGGCGGAGGTGAGGCGCGATGAAGGCGCGGATGAAGGACATGATGCGCGTCGCCACGGCGCGGCTCGGCGGGGAGCAGCAGGCGGGGGCCGCCTCCTCCTCGGGCTTCGGGCGCCGGGACTCGACGGCGGTCAGGACGGCGCGGCTCGGCGGCGACAGTCTCCGGAGGCAGCCGCAGCCGCAGGCACCCACCGTGCGCACCGTCTACTGCAATGACCGCGAGGCCAACGCGCCCGTGGCCTACAAGGTACGCCGCGCGTGCTCCTCGTAGGCTGCCATTCGATCGATCCGCGGCTTGTATTGGATCTCGTCAGTATAAAGGCGTTCCGAGCTCTCCGGGTGTGGCTGGGATGAAGCTGGATCATCTGCTGCGGCGAAGTTGTTTGGTCGTCCTGCCTGTTCCTCCGACAATGATAGTTCGCTATCGCAGAGCCTCTCTCCTTCTGCATGTGCCTTCGGTGGATTAGAGCCTCCCTGCAGCTTTGGTGTCAGATTACAAACTCCGTGCAGCTTAGGAGTTAGGAGACAGTTGTGCTGCTCATTTTGTCAGTTCCGGGAATGGGAGATGATGCATAGTATATTTTGCCATTTGCAAGCACCAACATCACAACAACTTTTTCATGTCCACCCGGTTATGTCTGGGGAGATGAGGTTTGGTATCTGAGCTATTCTGTACATCCTACCAGTTGCTATGGGGCCTGGGGGCGTGCAAGCTACCCCGGGAGAACCCCTCTATAGCACTAAGAAAAGGCTATTTGCATGGAACTGTGGCACTGCGGGTCCGTTTTACATTTTCAGCTTTTCCATTTACGTTTGAGTGGATCCTGGTGGTATTATTTTCCATTTCCTTCTTTTTAATTAATTGTTGCAGCTGTACATTCATGAGCCTGGTGCATAACACGGATTAAACTTTTGCTCTGATTTCATTTGTCAGTGTAACTTATTGAATACCTGGTTATTCAAATCCGGTTAGCCATATGGCAATGTGCTTATAGTCCGTTTGATCATGATGATGGCCCATTTGTTTATTTAGTTTTACAATCCATACATATAAGCTGTCAATTCCGTGACTTAAAATGCTAGGATTTTTACTTTGTTCTACTATTGTCGCCTAGTGTTATTTCGCTGTTTAGCATTCTCTTTGACGCTTTAATTTGTAATTCCAGGGAAATTCTGTGTCAACGACAAAGTACAGTATCCTTACGTTTCTACCTAAAGGATTGTTTGAACAGGTACTAATACATTATTTTGTTCTTTACATAGTTACCCATAAAACAAGCCCTGTAGATTTAGCATCTTTAGGAGCATATTTCCCCCCTTCAGTTACTTTTAGTGGGAATGTATTATTAGTTTAATCAGAATGTGCAATTAAATGAATTTACTTCCCACCATGTCTCCGTTTCCCAGTACCAGATCGTTTCAATAAGAAATATGAACCTATTTCTAAATGAAACTCATATCTTGTCATTCTTGACTGTGCAAACCGATCTTTCCTAAAACACGTCCCTGTCATGGGCTTTGGATCTTTGAGTTGGCACTATATTTGCTTTGCATATTATGCATAGTGTTAATTTCTGCTATCTTGGTTTATGCCTGTGTAAGCCACATGTTCACTGTCTTTCACCGAGTTATTAGACATGTATAAGATATGTGTACCAATGAACTTCATGTATAGCAAGGTTCATAAGTCGCCAAGTCGAACCTAGTCGCCTAAGGACTGACTAGGTCGACTAGGATGATAAGTCGTCGACTAGGGCGATTAGTCGACCCCTAGTCGACCTCCTAGTCGTCCAAGGTTTTTTGGATGACATTTCTAGTCGACACTATATATGTATCAATATATATATATATATATATATATATATATATATATATATATATATATTATATGGAAAAAGTCTACATACCCCCCTCAACTATAACCTAGAGACTACTTAACCCCCTCAACTACAAAACCATATATTTAACACCCTAAACTATCTAAAACCATCTAATTGACTCTCTAAAGTGGTTTTACGGAGTTGTTTTGCCACCTCACCTGCTGACATGGCATGACTGTATAATAGGCCCACATGTCAGTTTTAAAAGAGGGCGTTGGTGGTGATGGCCTTGGCAGCCCAGCTGAACCAGATCGAGAGGGCTGCTTCCCAGCCAAGTGAAGTCTCTGTCCAACAACAGGCTGCTCGACTCTCTGCTTCTCGGTGGCTTCACCATTCTACTGCCAACACCGGAATCCCTAGCTTGCAATTGCAATCGCGCAAAAGATGATCAGTAATCTGATCTTTCATCGACAGGTGAAAGTCTTGTTCGTTTGTTATTGCAACGGAGTAGCAAAGCACGGTTGATGATGCTAGATCGATGTGAGAGTGAGCGTCTTCCGATCCAGCACTGGCATTTCAGTTCCTGGAACAGAGGAATTTCGTTGACTTGCCAGCTTCAGCACCCAGAATTATGTTTGCTGGTTCGTTGCGCGTCATGTCATCTCGCGGTTCCTCGTCTTAATAAGCCTGCAAGCATCAACGTAAAGGCGCTTGCTTTGCTTTCGGATGCGCCATTGATAGCAGGACACGACAGCGACCTCGTATCCAGTGCTGTGATTGTTCATCTTTTTAAAACTGAGGCTTACTATACAGTCATGTTATGTCAGCAGGTGAGGTGGCAAAACCACTGTGTAAAACCACCTTAAGGAGTAAAGTAGATGGTTTTAAATAGATTGGGGTGTTAAATATCTGGTTTTGTAGTTGAGGGGGTTAAGTAGTCTCTACACTATAGTTGAGGGGGGTATGCAGACTTTTTCCATATATATATATATATATATATATATATATATATATATATATATATATATATATATATATATAGTTAGTTAGTTAGTTAGTTTTCTGGCATTGAGCTGGTTTCAGAATATAGCATCAGTCAATCAGAATTAAAAAAAAAAACAGCAGCAAGCCAGCAAGAGGTAAACATGGTTCTAAACTTGTACAAGCCTAACCCTAAACCAGAGTAAAAGCCTAAAACAGTGGACAGTGCTACAAGCCAACATGAATGGGTTGAATAACTCGTAATACAACAAGGAGGAAAGGGAGAGTGATCTTACTATCTGACCCTGACAAAGAGCTCATCTCCAAGACTCCAACACTTCAGTGCAGCACGCACTGCACAAGGTGGGGGCGCGGGGCAGATGGCGCACCAACAAAGAGGGGGAGAGGATGCCTGCGGCCCGGCGCACAAGGCAGGGGGAGAGTCGGCACTACCCTAGAGGCAGCAGCAGCGGGGGAGAATGGCGAAGCTGGCGGGCGAGCTCCCGATTCAGAAGTGTCCGGGAAACAGGGAATCGGGACAGAGGCGGCCGACTGCTGTGAAACGGGGAGTCGGGGACTAAGGAGCCGGGCTGGAACAACGGGAAACCTAATGGGCCGACAGGGGGCGGCCCAAAAAAACTCCCCTGCTGATTGTCCGACCAGGGAAGGCATCTAATCGTGCGATTCATCGTCCAGAACGTCCGATTAATCGGACGACCAGACTTCTGGTCGAGCAGATCGGATCGCCAGCCCTAGTTGACTGTCCGTCCGACTTATGAACAATGATGGATAGTAATCATTGAGTCAGACAACTATATTTATTGTGCGCACTTCCCATGCCTAACAAATCAGCTTTTCAAATGATTGCTGCAACAGAAATTTGAATATATATTTTTTTGCGATGAACCATGCAACTGTATTGTCCACAAAAGTCCTTTGTAATTCATTATATTTTGCTTTGACAGTTCAGGCGGGTGGCAAATCTTTACTTTCTTATGATTTCAATCTTGTCGACGACACCAATTAGGTCTCTCCCTCCCTCTCTCTCCCATGTTCATTTTCCTAGTAACGGGTCAACTCGATGATCCTTAGCTTTCTTTCTGCATGAATTCTAACTTTGCAATTTTACTTTTCAGTCCAGTTCATCCTGTCACCAATGTTGTTCCACTAAGTCTTGTGCTTCTAGTGTCTCTTATCAAGGAAGCATTTGAGGATTGGGTTAGTCCTTCTTGGATGCTTCACTTTTTTTTTCTCTGCCTTGTTTAAACTAAGAGAACTGACACACCCTCCTTTTCTTTGTTACTCTTTTTACAGAAACGTTTCCAGAATGACATGTCAATTAATAATGCACATGTAGATATATTGCAAGGTCAACACTGGGAAAGTACTCCATGGAAAAGACTGCAGGTCGGAGATATTGTTAGGGTAATGCCAACTGTCCCTTACTCCCTGGGTATATTAGTAGTCCATCTATCTATTCCTTTCTGAAAGTAATTGATCTGATTCTCTCTTTTGTAATATTGAGCTCTAAATGCAAAAAAACTAATAGTGAGGGCATTTCTTAGAGCAGATCAAGCAAGATGGTTATTTCCCTGCTGATTTGCTCTTCCTTTCAAGCACAAACCCTGATGGTGTTTGCTACATAGAGGTAATAAATTCTTTTATACTTTTGTTCCTTTTATTTGCTTGATTCCGCACTGTGAATTGTATCAAATTAGCTTGACAAAAAATTCCATCGACTTCATTTTCTTACATACATTAATTTATTGCAGACAGCAAATCTTGACGGAGAAACAAACCTAAAGATAAGGAAGGCTTTGGAGAAAACTTGGGACTATACAGAGCCTGAAAAGGCATCTGAGTTCAAAGGTAAGTTGATTGATTTGTACATACGGAGCCTAAATGTATAATGCGGGCAATTGTGGTTTGTCGTTGAATTGCTTCATAGTGAACTTAAAATAAACTGTTCACAGGTGAAGTCCAGTGTGAGCAGCCAAATAATTCGCTTTACACATTTACTGGCAATCTTATTGTGGACAAGCAGACTATACCCCTCTCACCAAATCAGTTACTACTACGTGTAAGTTTTGTCTTTTCAATTTGTTCAAAAGATTATCCCCTTACCATGTTTGCTTGTTCATAGATATATGACCGGCTACTTCATAGTCCGCTGTTCAAATCCTTTGTTTTGTTAAGCTACTATGCTGACCGGTTGCACTCAAGGTTAAGCTGATGGGGAAGGGTAAACAATTCACTTATACTCTCCAACACTCCCCTTCACGTGAGGCTCCTTCGGGCCTCAAACATGGAAATAGGAGTGAGCTTGCGCCCGCCGGGATTCGAACTTAAGACCTCTGACCTTAATACCATGTTAAGCTACTATATGCTGAACGGTTGCACCCAAAAGCTTAAGCTGATGGGGAAGGGTAGGCAATTCACTTATTACACTCCAACATTGTTTTACCAAACCACTTTGGAGACACCTAGATTCAACATTACAAGGACTTCTCTAGATTCATTTTTGCATTGTTTCTATGTAATATTCATGTTTTGTTTTTGGAAAAATTAGGATAGTTATTCTCTTATTTTAAATTTACTGTTGTAGGAACAATTTGTCAAAGTGACATCTCTGATATGCTAAAGTGATTACATCAGTTAATACTTATAACCATAGGGATTTGGAAGCATCTTCAAAGCTCCATGTTAGAGGGTAGTTAAGTGAGTTTATTTGTCATGAATGATGGAGATGAATTTTAGATGATATTCAATGCTTGTATAAGAGGACATTCCTTTCGTGGTCCTGTGAATTTTCGAGGGCACATAAGAACCAAGTAGAAGCTACCATTTGCATGACTCAGCTCTTGAATGGATACAAGGCTAGGAGTAACTCCCCTTTCTTTTGCATTTCTTAAGAAACTCTTGCATTACTTCTTTAGAGATGCTCTATATTCATCTAGTCTTTCTGATGTCCATTTTCATTAATTAATTTATGCCTTTTGTCACAATAAAGCGTGTACTCTTACAATGTACGGGAATGCATTAAATGTTTAGTGAATTATAGACATTAACTTATGGTTGCCTTCTTGCTACAGGGATGCAGCCTTCGTAATACTGAATACATTGTTGCCGTTGTCATCTTCACTGGGCATGAGACAAAAGTATGACATTATTTGTTCCCTATCTGATTGATTTGGCAGTTTGAACTTGTGAAAGATTTCTTCAAAATTTGTTATTTACTGCTGTTGAAAATTGATACAGGTCATGATGAACTCCATGAATGTTCCCTCTAAACGAAGCACATTGGAAAAAAAATTGGACAAGCTTATTCTTGCTCTATTTGCAACCCTCTTCACAATGTGCGTCATTGGTGCTATTGGAAGGTCAGTTCCCTTGTGGCCCACTTCTTTGTTTTGCATAACTTGACATCTTTTTTTATTTCAAAACCACATCCATCTACTTCATTTATGAATGGTGCTGCCCTATGATATGTGCTGTCAAACTATTGTGAATTGAGAAACATCAGATGCGAGTATTTTGCAGATAATTGTCTTACATATTTTGCTTTTGATGACGGAAGATGAAATTGTTCTTATGGACCTTATATTGGCTTCTGTTAACAGTGGTGTGTTCATTAACGAGAAGTACTTCTATCTTGGATTGCATGGGAATGTGGAGGACCAGTTCAACCCGAGAAACAGATTTGTGGTATATATTGTTTCAAGTAGCTTTCATTGTAATTTTTTTCCTACAAATAGATCCAATGCACTATTTCTTCTGCAGGTGGCCATTTTAACCATGTTTACTCTAATAACTCTGTACTCAACGATCATTCCCATTTCTCTTTACGTGTCCATTGAGGTATTTTTGTGGAACTCGTCATTATGGGACTTCCTTTCACTACGTTTTGGCTGTTGAGCTAATATTACTTTGTGGTTGCCAGATGATCAAGTTCATTCAGTGCGCACAATTTATTAACAATGATCTTAACATGTACCATGCTGAGAGCAACACCCCAGCATTAGCACGGACTTCTAATCTTAATGAGGAGCTAGGGCAGGTAATCTCTCCCTTCTGTCCCTTAGCTCCTTAATCAGTTACTGGAATAGGTCTATGTGACCATCTGAGCCACACTACATGGTCATGTTAGTTATCAACGTTGGTGTCCTCAGTCTAGTACTGAACTTATTGCACAAGTTAGATGAATTGACCGCACCTGTGGAGTGATGGTTCTCTAGTCTAATATTAACATTTAGTATGCATTAATCACTCGTGTTGTATTCCTCAGATCATATACATAATTACATATTTCATGAAACTGAATTAGTATTCAGTGGGATACTGTTGATGTATTGTAAAAAATACCAAAAACAAACAATATTGATATGTTTTATTGTACTTTGGACCTTATACAACTAAAATAATGATTCAGGTTGAATATATCTTTTCTGACAAAACTGGGACACTTACAAGAAACCTGATGGAGTTCTTTAAATGCTCGATTGCTGGAGAAATTTATGGAACTGGCATTACAGAGATTGAAAAAGGAGGAGCTGAGCGAGCTGGAATCAAGATTGATGATGAGGAGGTTCAATATTTTTCATCTTGAAGTTTTTAAGTGTGTTATGATGTCACAAAAAATAATTATGTTTATATTGCTTTATTTACTTTCAAAGGGTAAAAGAACAGCTGCTGCAGTTCATGAGAAAGGCTTCAACTTTGATGATGCTAGACTCATGCGTGGTGCTTGGAGAAACGAACCCAATCCTGAGGCTTGCAAGGTAGATAGTTCGAGCACTATTTGTGAAATAAGTTCAACTTTTCTCTTCTACAAGTATTTTTTGGCACCTTTGATTTTGACAGATGTGCTTCACTGCTTCTACATAAAAAACATCTTTTTGTTTTTACTGCTTCAGATACTATGATTTGCATTTAGACTGGTGCTGAAAAGCCATTATTTCGTATGCTCTTTTTGTTTCTCATAGGAATTCTTTAGATGTCTTGCAATCTGTCATACAGTCCTCCCTGAGGGTGAGGAGACACCAGAAAAGATCAGTTACCAAGCTGCCTCTCCTGATGAGGCTGCACTTGTGGCTGCTGCTAAGAATTTTGGTTTCTTCTTTTATAGGTAATCCTTACCTCAGAAATATTTTTGATTCCCTACATTTTTGTTCTTTTATGTCATGCATTTGAGTAGCCATAATTTCCAAAAATACCTGTCACTGCCATGAATGAAATGTGCCTGAAAAAGATTGTCGATTTGTCATACACTCATGTTTTGCTGATTTGGGTTATGATTTGTAAGCTCTGTTTTGCTAAATGGAATACAACGTGTTTGCCTAAATGGCCATGTTATCCGGCTAAATGTCATGTACCTGTGCTGTTCAAGTGGGGACACTGGACAGAGGTGCACTGGTCTAGGCTGAATCCTTTGGAAGGAGTATGCTGTAGGAGAAACCGAGCTACAGTTGGGGTAGGCTAGTATCATGTGCAGTGGGTTATTGAAGTTGGCTACCAAACTTGAGATGCCCTAAGCCTTTGCTGAAGCTACTGTAAGGGATTCATGATAAGATAATGAAACACCTGCCCTTTATCTGACAAGAAGGCAAAAAAATTTGGGTCCTTGTGCAGCTCTTAACCCAATCCTGATTCTCTGATGCCCCCTACTTACAATTCTAGTTCTCTTCGCATCCTTGATTCCAGGTATCGTAATAGTAACCCCAGATAGGACACCCATATGTAGCGTTGTTTTGCCCTTGAAGATTCCAGTTGTCCCAATTGTAGCCCTAGATAGAATACCCATATCTAGTGTTGGATTTGAGAATACGCCTCGCGATGCTGGTTCTATCGGAGTTGCTCCTTCTCCATTACCGTGGATGCAAAATGAGCACCCAAATTCAGAGACTACATATGCAATTGATAATTTTTGGATGTGACATTTTGTGCATGCTTTGTAGGCGTACACCAACAACAGTCATGGTTCGTGAATCACATATCGAAAGGATGGGAAGCATACAAGATGTTCCTTATGAAATTCTGAATGTTCTGGAATTCAACAGGTTTGTTTTATTTGTTTTTACTTTTGAATGTATGGGATGAAGTCATTGCTATGTGGCTTAAACTTCATGTACTAACAGCACAAGAAAGCGTCAATCTGTGGTTTGTCGCTTCCCAAATGGAAGACTTGTTCTCTATTGCAAGGTGATACAAGAAAATAGTTCTAATTTGGCTTCTGTTTCTTTTATTTTTGCACTGACATGAAAACATTCTGTGTAAACAGGGTGCTGATAATGTCGTTTATGAACGATTAGCTGATGGAAATCATGATATGAAAAAGATTAGCAGGGAGCATCTAGAGCAATTTGGTTCTGCTGGTTTGCGTACTCTCTGTCTTGCATATCGAGATCTTAATCGGGAGCAATATGAAAGCTGGAACGAGAAGTTTGTTCAAGCAAAATCATCTTTACGAGATCGTGATAAGAAGCTTGATGAGGTTTGCCACATTGCTGTTTACTACTAATATGACAATTAACATGATAATATGTAATGAATAATATTTATGGGGAAGTATGCCATTTTGCTACTGCATCTATAGTGAGTTAAATACCTGTTCATTGCTTGTGCGGTTTGATGGTTTCTTATTTTAACGGGTGTACCTCTTGCATTATTTTGTGGAAGCTTGCGGTAACATAGAGCATTTTTAGTGCGTTAAAAAGAACATAGAGCATTTTGAGCTGTCGACATTTTTCATTTTCCCTGAGGTCATCATGGCACTCATCAGAGCTTTAATATTGGTAATGACTTAGAATGTTTTTTTGCCATCTTTTCTTTTGTGAATATCTTCAGGCCTTTGTACTTTTACACAGCTAGATGAGCTGTGTGATTTGCAATTCATGCAGTTTTATCTGGCTTGTTATTATGTGTTATAATCATGAGACAAGTGGTGTGAACATCATGTAATCGTTGCCCAATGAGATATCACTGACTACTTCATTACATGAGATGTGCGGCCTATGGAATTAGTTCAAACTTCCTTGTACATTTGTGTTGTTAGGAATGAGGATCGTGTGATTTTCTGCCACTTCTATTAAAAATAGCAATATCTGAGCATTTCTTCATATTTAAATTGAAAGCCTTTTGTTATAGGTCATATATCTGTGTTATATCTACCTACGTTCTGATGCAATTTTCTCTTCTTCCCCCCCCCCCCCCCCCCCCCCCCCCCTGCTGTAGGTGGCTGAATTGATTGAGAAAGACCTTATATTGACAGGATGCACCGCTATTGAGGACAAACTTCAAGAAGGAGTGCCGGCATGCATTGAAACCCTTTCTGCCGCTGGCATAAAAATTTGGGTGTTAACTGGAGATAAAATGGAAACAGCAATCAACATAGCATATGGTAAAGCTTCTATCTCGATTTGCTTGCATCACTTGATTCTTCTGCATCAAGGGAATACTATTCTTTTGGTTAATTTGGATTCTGAATGTTCTTTTCTTGATCCTTCTTTCATCTGACGTGCAGCATGCAGTTTGGTAAGCAACAATACAAAACAGTTCACCATTAGTTCAGAGACAAATGCTATTAGGGAGGCTGAAGACAGGGTAAGACGACCAAGTTAGCTAGATTTGTAGATATAGTAGTTTCTGGTTATTTTGTTTGCTTCGCCTTTTAGCTATTAATGATAAAATGTGGAGACTATTAAAGTTGTTAGCTATGAAGATTTTACTTTATAATAATAGGATTGCTTAACTACAAATTTACTGCAAAGTAAGAGCTTATAAGCTGTCAAGTTCACTTAATTACTTGGGTTACCACTGCAGTATTCTTTTACTGGACTGTTTTTTTTTGGGGGGGGGGGGGATTTAATCTTGATTATGGACTTTCATTTGTGAATATTTTTTGTTAAATACATATCTGAAGTAGTACTTTAGTTCTAGTGATGTGGGTTTTGATAATTACATTGATATCTATCATATGCATTATCCTATGGTATTTAATTTTCTTGCTCCATCAGTTGCATGATTGCATCCAATTAGTATAAACCAACTTGTATTGGTGATGCACACCGGGGGAGATTATTGTACTTGCACCAGTATCTGGGGAATTGATAACCTCTATTATGATCTAGAGATCTAGATTGCTTTAGTGCTGTAGCATTACCATTTCTTTAATTGTTACCTTTTCACTTGCCTACCCATTCCAATTTTTTACTTCTTTTTTTCAGGGTGACCCTGTGGAAATAGCACGTGTTATTAAGGATACTGTAAAACAGAACCTGAAAAGCTTTCATGAGGAGGCCCAGCATTCTATAAGTAGCATGCCGGAAAGAAAATTGGCACTCATTATTGATGGTAGATGCCTAATGTATGCACTAGACCCAACTCTTCGTGTGGATCTTCTTGGTTTGAGTCTAATTTGCCATTCAGTTGTATGTTGCCGAGTTTCTCCACTGCAGAAAGCACAGGTAAATATTATATCATGCTGTTCCACAGAGAAGAACTAACAACTTGGCATCTTGTTTTAAGAAAGTAAAAAACTCAATTGCATGTACCCGAAAGGATTTAAATGTGTTTTCCATGGTGTATTTATGGGTCAAGCTTTAGCTAAAGTTTTTGTTCCTTAGACCCTGTTTGGCACAGTTTCTGCTGCAGCTTCTTTGTAAAAATAAGCTGATGATGTGCTAAACAGGAAGCTTCTGTAATAGCTTATTAGTTCAGCTGCTTCTCAGAATGAACTAAAAGCAAGATATAAGCAAAAGTTGTTTTCCACCAGCTTTTCAAACATGCTGCTTTGTAACAAGTTCTAGTTGTACCAAACAGGACCTTAGCAATGCCATGTATGCTCATTTCATATATCATAGGTCACGGTCATACGGGTGATTTTTTGTTCAGCTACCACATTTTATTTTTCCGCTGCAATTACTTAAACTTTTTTATACCGGTTGTTTAGCTTGAGGAAAGAACTCTAGTATGGGATCTTCCCACGATTATGGTGTTATACTACTATTCCTCATATTTATACGATACATATACATTTCATAAAAAAATGGACAGACCCAGTGCTGTAAGCTTCCACACAAGTTGGGGTTTGAAGAAAGATTATACAAGGTCAATCTTACCCCTGCAATGTGCAATGCAGAGAGACAGTATCGAACCCAGGACCTATTGACACCAGTGGGATGTCTTCACACTCCGTCAGGCTTGTCCTTTTATAAATTTATAAAATAAATTCAAATCCAGGCTTTATTAAGTTCTATCACATGAGAATAACATATACAAGTATCAAATTTAGAAATGGTAAAATGATTATTAAAAAAAACTGTTGAATTGCTGATGACCGGTGCTGAGGCAGTGAGGCTTGGGTTCGTTTCCTCTACTCAAGCAGTGGTGGACGGCAAGATGTCCTCTGTCGTGTGGGCGTTGTTAGGAGGGTGTTGGGCTGGCATCATCGGGAGCAGGACATCGTCGTGCGAGCGTTCTCAGTCCTTCATCCATCTCAAGTAGTGGTGTCAAGCGGGTGTCCTCAGGCGGTGGCAGCGGGTGGGTGTCTCAGTTGGGCGTCATGTAGGGTGTCTTCATAGGGCACCAATGTGTCCAACCTTCATGGATGCTGATTTGGCATTGCTGTATCAGTTCTTTGCTCGTGGATTGGTGGCAACGTGCATCATCGAATGGAAGCAAAGAGACAAAGCAATGGTTAAACTAGGGGCCCCTAGGTCATGCGGTTGTGTAAACTAAATGGGCCAACTAGGCTGATCAAACCGAGTGGGTTGTATAAAATGTCAGCCCAGGACGTCTCAATCGTATATCCATTTTTTCGTTTTTTTTTTCTTATTTTTTAGATACTTCACGGGTATGTATCTGTGGCATATCTGTGTCCGTCAACGTTTTGGACATGGATACACTTATTTCTGTTGAAAATAATCTTTTATTCTAGAAGGTGAAATTGTCCAGATTCAGGCGCACCTAAGGGTGTTAGAGATTGAGTCCGGACTAAAGGAGAAGAGTCTAAATAGAAGAGAAGATAGAGTCAAAATAGTTAGAGAGAACTATTATCTGTAATAGGGTCTATATAAGGTCGGGTTTACTCGAGGAATAAACGACAAATTAACCCCCCGGAATCCCAACAATTGGCATCAGAGCAGTTGAGATTTGAGGGTGAAGAAATCGAGACGAGATCGTACCTGAGAGGACGGATCCTGTCGGCTCGACGTGGTTGCCAGGCAGGGGCGACGACGTCTTGACGGGAGAAGGCTCGAATCAGCGCTAGTGACGATGAATCCTGACGAGCTCAGGTCGGATCCGACGTGTATCCCGGCGACGCGACGCGGCGAAAACCGGCAGGCGGCACGACGCGCGTCGCGACAGAAACTGGTGAACGACGCGAGCAGACGCGCACCGGCTGCGACGCCGGCGGCGCTCGTGAGGAAGGAGGCGGCACAAGCACTCCCGCTTCGTGTTCGGCTAGGGTTGCAACAAGGACCAAGCGGGCCGAGGGACTATTGTGCTGGGGTATTGAATTGCCAGTGTTGGACCAAATCGGAATCCACAGGTGCTGGGCCAATTTTCACAGGTACTTGGGCTGCAATATTGAGGAAGGACTAGGCCTGGCCACTGGAAGGTCTACTGGGTGTTGAGATTTTCTCTATGGAGAATAAAATGGCGCTGCATTATCCCTTACTAACGAAGACAAATTATACTGCTTGGGCCATCAAGATGAAGGTATTTTTTGAAGGCACCAGGGGTATGGGAAGTCGTGGAAGGAATAAAAAAATTTGATCCAAAGCAAGATCAGTTGGCTCTTGCGGCCATCTACCATGCTATTGACGAAGACACTCATGCGAATTTCCGAGCAAGAGACGGTGAAAGACGCTTGGGAGATGATCAAGATCAAGTTCTTGGATGAAGAACATGTGATGGAAGCAAGAATTCAAACTCTTCAGAATGAGCTGGATGTGATGCGTATGAACAGAGGAGATTTCATTGACAACTTTGCCACAAGGATGATCATCATCGTTACAAAAATTTGTGGTCTTGGTGGTGAAGTTAAAGAAAGCTACATTGTGAAGAAGTTGCTATGAGTTCCGCCTTCGAAATTTCTCCATATTGCATCTACTATTGATCAATTTGTTGACATGAAGACGATGACTATGGAGGAACTCGTTGACATACTCAAGGCACATGAAGAACGAGTACATGGCTTCAATAACCAAGACCATGAAGAGAAACTCTATTTAACAAGGGAGGAGTGGAAAGCAAAACAAGCGAAAGGGGGCGATCAAAAGAAGAAGAAGAAATTTGACAAGTCGAAGATTTGGTGCTTCAGTTGTTAGAAGTTTGGACACTTCGTCAGTGAGTGTACCAAGAAAGAGAAAGAGGAAGAGGAGAGGGTGCTTTTTGCGTCTGAAGGAAATTTGTTCTGATTCTCCATCAGGGGGTGCTCGGGGTGTAGATGTGCCCATCCCGAGGTCGTGTGCAGGATGAAGGTGAGTCCATCACGAGGTTGAAGATGCGTCCAACCTGAATTTGTGTGGGGGTAAAGATGAGTCCATCTCAGGGATGAAGATGTGTCCATCCCAAAATTGTGCAGGGTGAAGATGTGACCATCCTGGGGGTGTAGTTGTGTCCACTCCAAATTTGATGTGTTTGGGATGTAGTTGTCTTCATCCCAAGGGTGTAGTTGTGTCCACCTGCAAAGTGTGTATGATGGATAGGTGTGTCTCCGTCCTAAGTGTGTCTTAGTAAACAAGATTTGGGGGTGTGTTGAAAATAATCTTGTATTCTAGAAGGTAAAACGCGTCCAGATTCGGGCGCACCTAAGGGTGTTAGAGATTGAGTCCGGACTAAAGGAGAAGAGTCCAAATAGAAGAGAAGATGGAGTCCAAAATAGTTAAAGAAAACTCTTATCTGTAATAGGATCTATATAAGGTTGGGTTTACTCGAGAAATAAACAAGAAATTAACCCCCCGGAATCCCAACAGTTCCTTGAGGAATTGGTGTTAGGTAGGATGGGCCAACCGATTCAATTGTTCAAATTAAAACAAGTAATTTAGGTTCAGATTGAGGATCAGGTGGTCCACCACCATAATTTTCAAACCAAACACGCCAATGTTCTTTGATTGGGCCTACTAGGCTGATCAAACTGAGCATGCCATATCAAATGTCAGATCAGGACATCCCAGTGCTGTATCTGAATTTTAGTCTTCTTATATTTTGGATACTTCATGATACGTATCCGCAGTGTATCTGCGGTGTATCCATATAAATTGGTGTTTCGGACACAGATACACTGGTTCCTTGACATGCTGTTACGTAGGATGGGCCAACCGATTCCATTACTCAAAACAAAACAAGTTGTTCGGGTTCAGATCGCGGATCAGATGGTCCATCACTACCCAATTTTTCAAACTAAACACACCAATGTTCTTTGATTGTGTTGTTTCATTTCATAACCTTTTTATCTGGATTATACTAAGATATCTAACGTAGAGACATCACATGCTTTGTAGGTTACTAGCTTAGTTAAGAAGGGCGCTCGGAAAATAACCCTCAGCATTGGTGATGGTGCAAATGATGTGAGTATGATTCAAGCTGCTCATGTTGGCATTGGAATCAGTGGACAAGAAGGAATGCAAGCTGTTATGGCTAGCGATTTTGCCATTGCACAGTTCCGATTTCTTACTGATTTGCTTCTTGTACATGGGCGCTGGTCATACTATAGATTGTGCAAGGTAAATCTATGGTTGCTCACATTAGATGTATATATAATAATTAAAAGTTAGTAAATACTGATGTGTTCTGTTGCAGGTTATCACATATTTCTTCTACAAGAATCTGACATTTACACTAACTCAATTCTGGTTCACTTTTCAAACTGGTTTCTCCGGTCAGCGATTTTATGATGACTGGTTCCAGTCATTATATAATGTCATATTCACGGCACTACCTGTAATTATTGTTGGATTGTTTGACAAGGTAGGATAACCATTTTTTGTTGTTTTCATGGAGTGATGCTACTTTCTGCATTTCACTAAACCACCCCTTTTCAGGATGTGACTGCATCACTATCTAAAAAGTACCCACAGCTTTACAAGGAAGGAATCAGGAATTCATACTTTAAGTGGAGAGTGATTGCAGTGTGGGGTTTCTTTGCCTTTTATCAGTCAATAGTGTTTTATTACTTCACTGCAGCTGCGAGTAGGTATGGTCACGGTTCATCTGGCAAGATTCTGGGTCTATGGGATGTCAGCACTATGGCCTTTTCTTGTGTTGTGGTGACTGTGAATCTCCGCCTTCTCATGGCAAGCAACTCTATAACGAGGTGGCATTATATCAGTGTGGCAGGCAGTATAGTGGCCTGGTTTGTTTTTATTTTCATATACTCTGCGATAATGACTTCATTTGACAGACAGGTGGGTAACTTATTCATGGTTATATGTATACTCGAGTGGTGTATCATCTAATGTTGGTGCTTTTGCAGGAAAATGTGTATTTTGTGATTTATGTTCTGATGAGCACCTTTTTCTTCTACCTCACAATATTGCTTGTCCCAGTCATTGCTCTCTTTGGTGACTTCCTATATCTATCGTAAGATGTCTGATTCCTTTTTATGACCAATATCTTAAATTGATTCTTTGAGCCATCACTGATCTTGCATTGTTTCCTCAGGATTCAAAGATGGCTATTCCCCTATGACTACCAAGTGATCCAGGAGATGCACAAGGATGATCCCCACGAGTACAGCAGGGTGCAATTGCCGGAGACCAGCCACTTAAGCCCAGAGGAAGCAAGGAGCTACGCTATCTCGATGCTCCCTCGAGAGAACTCCAAACACACCGGCTTTGCCTTTGACTCCCCAGGCTACGAGTCATTCTTCGCGTCGCAGCAAGGTGTGGGCGTGCCTCAGAAGCCATGGGATGTGGCCCGGAGAGCCAGTATGAAGCAGCGGCAGCAGCCGCAACGAACAGCACGGTCCTGACTCCTGACCCACGCGATGACCTGGCGCCCATTTTGTATAAAGTTTTGTACATCGTGTCTTGTTTTTCTGGCAGGCCACAGGAGTGTGTATAAGTAGGCTTCTAGCCCTTTTTCGTGTTTGTCAATAGTCACCCATGTGTTGTGTTGGGATGATAGTAGGCATTGATCCATTTGACCAGAGAAGCATGTAGGCACGCTTGTCAATTTATAAAACAAAAGTGGAGTTTAGAACGAGGCTATTCCTGACGAGCACGGCAACTTGGGTGCTCGAGAATCCAAGTTCCTTTGCGTTACCTCTTATTGTGTACTACTTCGGATCTTTTTATTTGTCGATGGAGTATCTCGCAATGTCTCCAGTCAGTAGAACTGCTTACGGTCGTAGTGCGGGAGTGTTGCGGTATAATGCACAAATTACAGGAGCAGTCAGACCCTTTGAGACCAAAACAACCTTGAGAGCGATAGCAGAGCCCAAAGTTAAGTTCTTTGGATGGACTCTTATGCACTAAAAAGTGCTAACGGCAGACAACATGGAGAGAAGGGACATGTAATCTGTCAACTTTACTTTCAGGAGCCAGAAACAGCTAAGCACCTTTTCCAAGAATGCCATTTCTCCAAGGAGGTATCCAGTATCGTCACAACATGGTGCATGAACACGGGAGGCTCACCACCACTGTGAAGGAGAACTCCTTGGGATCGCTGACCACTTGCAAAAAATGACGCGAAAAATGTCCAAAGCAAAGAAAAGAAGGAGGGCGGCAATTATAATGTACATCTGGTAGAATATATGAAAAGGAATGGAAAGAACTGGACTTAGTTGCATTGGTGAACCACATAATCAGACAATGAAGCCACTATTCATTAGGAGCCTTTCATGCTTCATATACGTATGTTTTCTCTAATGTAATTCTGACCCCCCCCCCTCTCGTTTGAGCACAGACAGTTAGTTTGATCACGTTGATGAATAGGAGTTGGTTACAGATGTTACTAACTCAACTATCTCCCTCACGTTTCTGATCGGGACACTCCAACCGATTCGGTTGGAGGCCCCCTCTCATGCCCACTACTCTATATGAGGAGACGTTTAGGTGCCTAACGAGGATGTTGAATCTAACGACGCCCTAACCATCTCAAACCCTAAGGATACCGATCAATCAAGGTGAGAAGTGAGAGAGAAAGGTCCTCCGGCTTCTCCACCAACTCCAACACCGACACCATGATGACTATCTACTCTTCATCTTGAGGTATTAGCAAAGGTGCACAATCAAGTTGTAAATTAGCCTCTGTGTTCATGTTATTCCCAAATTAATTAGTGACTAGGTTAAGATACAAGCACCTTTGTTTCTATCAATGGCATCAAGAGCTAGCCTAGACCACTAGTACTTTCGGGTATAAAGTTGATTAAGATTTGATTGAGCACTAAGAAGGAGGAGATGCAAACTCATATTAGGGTTTCGAGTTCAATTTGAGATCAAATCAGTATAAGCCTAAGAAATTGGACTCGAAATCAAATTGGGAATCCGAATTAGGGTTTCAAATTGCACTCTGATTCAACATCAGACCACAGGATTTCAAAACTGAAACACTAAGTTCAGAAAAGGGGAAAACAAAGGTGGATCACAAACCTAAGTATCGCGCCGCCATCATCCTTCGGGATCCCGCCGTTAGAGCTTCGTGCTTGAAGGCAATGCGGCGGCGCACCACATCGGATCCTCTTCACCGAGGCAAGACGGGTAGGGCAGTCGTCGGGTCTGTTGGATCTGCGAACTAAGGGTGCTGCCCATCGACTTGCTCGGCAGTGACATGTTCACCTGAGGATACACGCGCTCGCCGGCGAGAAATACGGCGACGGCGCTGACCACTCAGCGCCCCGGGCAAAGGTTTGCCGGAACCCTACGATTCACGACCAATCCTAACCCTAGGTGGGGTTCACCACGATGCACGGCCGACGAGCCTACCATCACGATGAGCCGCCCTCTGGCGAGCTCAAGCGGTTGGCAAGGAGATCGCGAGAGTGGCGTGAACACCCGCCGACGGCGGTTCTCTCTCTCCCTCACTAGCTCGAGCTGTTGCGGCTCGAAGAAGGAGAAGGGAATGGGAACCGGAAGAAATGATTAGGATTTGGTCCCAACTCGTTTTCCTCATTTTGTACTTTGGACTGAACATTCTCAGACGTTGGATCGCACTTGGACAAACCAGATTATGTGGCGTTGTAGTAGTAGTGTGTTTCAAGTCGCCGGATCAAAGATCCAATGGCTCACACACGCCGTCGCACGCCGAACAGGCTAGTGGGCTGGCGGCGCGTTACGAGGGCCGCCGGATTAGCTCCCCTCCAGGTCGTGGCTTTTGGGCTGCTGGGCCATGCAGGCACCTTAGTGGGCTGGCTTGGGACCCCCTTTTACATTTTCCCGCGAACTTTTCCCTCTGGCCTCCGGGCCATTCCAGTACCCAGACCTTGTGCCGAATTCTTAGTAGATCGGGTCAGTTTTAACCTTAGCATTTTCGGGGATTTTCTCTAAAATATTTAGTGGGCCTACCAGGCCATTCTCCTCTCAGGCTAAGTTTTCGGCCTTCAGGCGGAGTTACCAAATGGGCCAAGCTACGAGTAGGCCGATCCCAAAATAAGTTTGTGCGTGGTGGAGCTCGGGCTGTGGGCCGAGTTGTTCACATGCCGCACAAGTTAGTTTTCTTCCTTTATGTGAATAAAGTATTAGGGCTTCTGGGCAGCCTAAGTTCATCAGTCCATTTTAGTTTAGTCAGCAAACCAAATCTATGGCATGGGCTGAGCCATTTTCTTGGGTTGTGCCATAATTCCTTTTCTGTTTTTATGAGAAAATTCTCTCAGGGCCTTCAGCCAACTCTCTTTTTGGCCCATGCACCATCAGTTTTCCCTTTTCCAAGAATTATAAGAACCTTTTTTGTGACATCCTAACTCAAGGCTTAATAGGATTGATAGAATACTCATACCACCAAGGTATACCTTCTTTTTCGGAAGCTCGCCTGCAAAGAACTCTGAGGTTAAGCGTGCTTGGCCCGGAGCGATTTGTGGATGGGTGACCGACCGGGAAGTCTTCCCGGTGCGCACAAGTGAGGACAAAATGTGAAGAAAAGACTAGTGTTGGTCTGTAGGGCTAGTCTGTGATCCTAGAGAGCTGCCAGAAGTAACGACCGTCAAGCCCATAGTGGCTGGGGTGTTACAAAATGGTATCAGAGCCGACCCTCGCGGTTTCAAGGGCGCGTACGGGTCAGGGACGTGGATACGTAGGCATGACGCGTGGGTCCTCTAGGAGGGACACAATATGGTACGTATGCCAGTACTGAATGTATGGACGTGGCCAAGAGGGGACGTTCCTGGCTTGGGAGTTGACCGACGAGGAAGTTGGTCTTCTAAGGGGGGTGGATTGTGACATCCTAACTCAAGGCTTAATAGGATTGATAGAATACTCATACCACCAAGGTATACCTTCTTTTCCGGAAGCTTGCCTGCAAAGAACTCTAAGGTTAAGCGTGTTTGGTCCGGAGCGATTTGTGGATGGGTGACCGACTGAGAAGTCTTCCCGGGTGCGCACGAGTGAGGACAAAATGCACAGAAAAGACTAGTGTTGGTTTGTGAGGCTAGTCTATGATCCTAGAGAGCTGCCAGAAGTAACAACCATCAGGCTCATTGTGGTTGGGGTGTTACATTTTTCTTTTGGGCCAAATGAGCATAATGCCCCTTTTCTTTAGATTTCAGTATTAGTTTAGGGACACAGTATGGTACGTATGCCAGTACTAAATGTATGGACGTGGCCAAGAGGGGACGTTCCTGGCTTGGGAGTTGACCGACGAGGACGTTGGTCTTCTAAGGGGGGTGGATTGTGACATCCTAACCCAAGGCTTAATAGGATTGATAGAATACTCATACCACCAAGGTATACCTTCTTTTCCGGATGCTTACCTGCAAAGAACTCTGAGGTTAAGCGTGTTTGGTCCGGAGCGATTTGTGGATGGGTGACTGACCGGGAAGTCTTCCCGGGTGCGCACGAGTGAGGACAAAATGCACAGAAAAGACTAGTGTTGGTTTGTGGGGCTAGTCTATGATCCTAGAGAGCTGCCAGAAGTAACAACCACCAGACTCATAGTGGTTGGGGTGTTACATTTTTCTTTTGGGCCAAATGAGCATAATGCCCCTTTTCTTTAGATTTCAGTATTAGTTTAGAGATTTTCAGTATGGGCTGAAAATTAAACAAAGTGGGCCTATGAAATTAAATTAAAAGTACTAAGAATTGAGTATTTGATGATATTTTAGCGTATATCAATCTATGTTTTAATGTATGTTTATTGCATTACATATTTAGTAATGTAGCATTATGATACGAAAATTAAGTATTTTCTTAGTCCATTAATTTAATTCATTAATTTTGTTGTTGATCTATTAAGTATGCTCATTATTAAGCTTCCATTGTGTACTCAGTCTACATCGTAATATTTGTTTAACAACAAATTTATTCAATGCTCTCAGTTTACTATGTTTTCATAACAATTTTGTTAAGTAGCCAACGTGAACGGTAAAATTACTATGATCTTAGATTACTAAGTTTAATGCATAGTAATTTGATAATTACTATATTATCAGATATTAAGTTGCATGGAAAATTTGTTGAGTAGCCAACCTGAAAGATAAAATTGTCTTGTTCTCAGTTATGAATGGTGTATTTTGTTCGAGTAGTCAACGTGAAAGATAAAGGACAACATTTTTATTTGAATCACTTATTTAGTTCTGTCAGAGTTTGGTTCCGGCAATTCTCCCGGTACTACCTTTGGTAGCCCGAGGAGTTTGTAGTTCGGTCGAGGGCGCGCAGAGATTCGGAAGAAGGTGGAAAAGTTGACACGGGGATTTACGTGGTTCGGGCTGCCTGAGCGTAATACCCTACTCCACGGGTGTGTGTTCTTGTATTGAGTTTCTGAGCACTAGAGTGTCACAGTGTGTGGGTGTCTTCGAGTTCGGAATCAGACTCGCCCCTGTGTATCGTTCGGTCAGTCCTTTTATAGTAAAAGGACTGGCCGTTACACCGTTAGCCTGGCCCGACATGTGGCCTTGGCAGTTA
Organism: Tuctoria greenei; assembly: GCA_036927565.1. NCBI lineage: Eukaryota > Viridiplantae > Streptophyta > Magnoliopsida > Poales > Poaceae > Tuctoria > Tuctoria greenei. The sequence goes on along the minus strand of JAYESD010000007.1, from coordinate 127,281,882 downwards.
CTGATGCTAAATACACAATTAATGAGCTTAATTACCCTTAACAGCGTAGTAACGCGTCTTGATAGTTGTATTACTGGTGTTAAGGGTCCTCCGTGTGTCATTAAAACAGCATTAATGACACTTAATCGTGTCTTGAATCTTTATTGTCCCTTGAAGGTCCAAGCCGTTGGAGGTCCGCCAATCAGCCTGTTGAAGTTGAAGGTCCGACGGTTGGACGCGTGGCAGCTTCAGAGCTTACTGTCTTGGACCAGTAGGTCCGGTGTTGTTGTACACGTGTCGGTACCAGAGCTTCCCTCTGTCGGGGGTTAGGTTCAGGGGTGCCGTACAGGTATCTAGCCCGGAGCTTTCCCATGTAAGGAATGTAGCTCCGGTTTAATGATACACGTGGCGACACCGGGACTAACCATAGAAGGGAGGCAGGTCCGATTCCATATGACATGTGGTGCCTTCGGAGGTCTCCAACACTGATAGGTGGAGTTCCTTTGCACTCTTTGTAGTCCAAAGGGGTATCCGGTACGCTGGGTACCGACAAGTTCATAGAGAGTTTTGTTCGATTAGCCAACGTGAAAGACGAAATTTGCTATATTTCCTAAGTTATTTCGAACGTCATATTTTGTTGCAACGACGAAAGATGACATGTATCCCAAGCTAAGTTATTTCAATTAGTACATATAAAATTTGCTAGAGTAGCCAACATGAAAGACAAAATTTACTATATTTCTAAGATATTTCGAGTGTCGCATTTTGTGTAACAACACAAGATTACATTTCTTCTCATATGAGATATTCAAATTAGTCCATAGGAAATTTTGCTCGAATAGACAACATGAAACACAAAATTTACTATGTTATCAGTTATGTTATGTTTTATCAAGTAGCCAATGTGAAAATCAAAACATAATATTTCAGTTTGTTTATTTCTGAGGTTTTATTTCAGTTTATGCATTATCCTAAGTATTTCCCTAATATGACTCCATGAAAGTCGCCTATAGGGGGTGAATAGGCAATAAGACCTGAAATGGCTTATTCAAACGAGATTAAATCATTGAGGCCGGACTAGTCCGCTCAGCACAGGGGAAACACCTAAAAACTTGGTTGCTACAACTTATTTGTGGAATTTAAGTTCACTCAAGTTGTATACAATGTATAGTAACCTAGTACAACTCAGATTGACAAGATAAAGCAATTAGGTTACTAGATTTCAACAAAGATTAATATGAGGAACAATATGAACAATAAGAACCCTAATAGTAATGCTAGTGATTACGAAATGTAAAATGACAAGCCACACAAGATTTATTCCGTGGTTCAGCTCCACGAAGAAGCCTACATCCACGTTGAGAAATCCACACAAGGATCAGGTTGGATTCCACTATATCAAAGGGTAATCACCAAGTTTGATTGGAGCTGCTCACAAGTTGAGGCTCCACAAATCAATACAACGAGGAGCACACGAAGCTCAACTCACACAAGCCACAAAATACAACACAATGTGCAAGAGATCAAACCGAGAGCCAAAGCGCAATGATCTTCCTTCACTCTCCTCTCCAAGCCCTATCTCTTCAAGATTTGGTCTTAGAGGGCTAGTAGGACGAGTAGAAGACTTTGGAAGGCTCTAGGTTACTTTTGGCGGTGCTAGGGTTTAAGAGTTATCAAATAGGGGTCGATGTCCCCTTTTTATAGGGGTCCCGACAACTAACCGTTGCCACCAGGACCAACCCGGACTAGTCTGGCCTTGTGCCACGGACTAGTCCGGCCTTCTAGGACCACTGACATTTTCACGTCATCGATCGACAAAACAGATAACATGTGCGCCAACGTTTGAATTTCAAATGGCCACTGACAACACAGATTAGTCTGGGTCACTACGGACTAGTCCGAAGTAGGACAGAAAGGTTTGGTCCGTCCCAAAACCGACACAACTGGGTAGGTTCGTACTAGTCCGGCCACAGAGATGGACTAGTCCGACCCTCTAGGGTTTTCTCTCGGTTTATCTAACTAAGTATCAAACGGTCTAGTCCGTACCACCACAGACAAGTCTGAAGTTTTCCAGAGAGCTTTGCTCCGTTCCAAAACGGACAAGTCCGGTCTTCAGGGACTTAGCTCCAACTCCACTAAGGGATAAACGGACTAGTCCGTACCCATACAGACAAGTCCGAACTCATCTGGAGACGTTTAGTCCGGCTCACATCAGACTACTCTGTCTGGCCGGACTAGTTCGGCCCTGAGGCCCGGATTAGTCCGACCTCTTTGGGTTACTTCTCATTTGGCTTCTCACTTAGGTTTTTCTCTCAACCACCACTTGAGCCCTCTAGAATGATCTCAATGCACATGATACATCCACCCGCTCACATGACACGGCTCATATAAGCTCAACACCATAGCAACTGTCAGTACCCTGCGTACCGTATACCCCTTGGGACTACAAAAAGACCAAAGGAACTTCACCTGTCTGAGTTGAGGACCTGCAAAGGCCCCACGTGTCATACGGGACCGGACCTGCCTCCCATCTATGGTTAGTCCCAGTGCTGCCACGTGTACATCTACACCGGACCTATATCCTGCACATGGGATAGTTCCAGGATAAACACCTGTGCGGCACCCCCGGACCTAACCTCCGACAGAGGGATGATCCAGTACTGACACATGTACATCTACACCGGACCTACCCGTCCCACGCGGAAAGCTCCAAAGTTGCCACGTGCCCAACCGCCGGACCTTCAACCTCAACAATCAGACTGGTGGACCCCCAACGGCTAGGACCTTCAAGGGGCAATCAAAGACGTCAAGACCCGATTAAGTGTCATTAATACCATATTAATGACACACGATGGGAAGGCCCTTAATACCAGTAACGATACTGTCAAGGCCCGTTACCACGCTATTAAGGGTAATTAACCTCATTTATTGTGTATTAAGTATCAATAAATGCCAGGTCCACATGTCAGGCCAGGCTAACGGTGTAACGACCAGTCTTTGTACTATAAAAGGACAGGTCGATGATACACAAAGCTCTCTCTCCTCTGGGACTCTCTAAGGCCTGAAGCTAGAAGCTCTGGACTCTTAGACCCTCAATACAGCAACTACACAGCGCGTGGAGTAGGGTATTACGCTCAGGCGGTCCGAACCACGTAAATCCTTGTGTCTATTTGCCATCATCTTCTGAATCTCTACGCACCCAATACCGAACTACAAAATACGCTGGCCACCAATAGTAGTACCAGGAGAATTGCCGGAACAAAACACCGACAGTTGGCGCGCCAGGTAGGGGGAGCCCGAGATTCAAAGATGGTGAACTCTGCTGCTGGATCATCCAACGGTAACCCTGCAGCGCAACCTGCTAGAGGCAATCCCTCCAATGTGCAGCAGCTATCACGTGCTGCGGCTCCAGCAGGAGTCATACCTCTGCCGCCACCATCCGCACCGGCAAATCAAGATGGACAGTAGGATGGGGCATCTGTGTCGGTCATGGCATCGGCTAACAACAACCCTGAACACGCGCTCCATGCCGTGCGTGCTCTTCTCCAACGCCCACCACCTCCAGGTGCATCCCAGGGAGCAATGGAGCAGTGGAGGGCTGATGTGGAACATTTGGTTGCAGCAGCAGCCGATCGCATCAGCAACCAAGGTCCTCCCCCCTCGGGGCGGGCCCCATCGCAACATCGGACCGTGTTGGACAGACTTGGTTCGCACGCTTCCCAACATAGGAGGTGTGTTGCATCTCAACAAGTGACGTCGCTGCCTTCCGGGGCGCAGCGCTCCCATACGGTAACCAGGCTTTCAACTCATGACCTCCGGGCGGAGCTTGATCGCCGTTACCATCAACAAGATGGCCGCGTCCATATTGAGTGCGCTCGCGAAAGGCGAGAGGCTCGGGATAGTTGCTCTGGCCATGCACCTACGCATGGTCAGATGGCCACAAAAGTTCCGACCTCACCTCCCGGAGAAATTTGACGGGACTGTCAATCCCGCTGAGTTTCTCCAAATCTACTCCACCGCAATCCTTGCGGCCGGAGGCAACAAGGACCTAATGGCCAACTACTTCCTCGTGGCTTTGACTGGGACCGCCAGGTCCTGGTTCATGAGCCTTCCACCTGACTCCATCAACAGTTGGGCGGAACTGTGCCAATAGTTCACCGCCAATTTTGGGAGTTCATACACTCGACCAGGCACCGAACTGGACCTTTTTGCTGTCAAGCAGAAGGGGGGAGAGTCCCTGCGATCCTTCATCCAGAGGTTCTCCCAGGTATGAAACACTATTCCTTCTATCTCTCGCGCCTCTGTTATTGTGACATTTAGACAGGGCGTAAGAGACAAGAAGGTGCTGGAGAAGCTGGCAACCAAAGAGATCACCAGCGTCACGAAACTCTTTAGCTTGGCAAACAAATGCGCCAAAGCTGCAGAGGGCCGTGGAATGCACTCCCAACCACCTCCGGAGGATAATAAAAAATCCTCCAAGGGTGAATCCACTACCTCCGCGGGTGGCAAAAAGAAGAAAAAGTCCAACGGCAAGAAAAAGCCGTCGGCCGGCACACCTACTGCTGTAGCTGTCGTAGCTCTGGGTAGCCGGAGGCCACGCCCTGAGAAACGACCTCCGTCTGAAGACAGTGGCGGCTCCAAGATGTGGTGTCCTATAGATAAGACGAACAACCACAACCTGGAAGACTGTCGGGAGGTCCAGAACCTTGTCGAGCGCTACAACAAGCGCCGAGAAGAAGTTCCTTTCTGTCAAAGGGAAGGAAAACAGAAAGTCGACGAAGCTCTGGATGAAGAGGAGTTAGGCTTTCAGGACCCTAAAAAGGTCTTGAAGGCCATTTACACCTCCGTCGATGACGACTCCGACGTCTCCGACAATGAACGTCGGAAAACCATGAACACCATATTTGGTGGTTCGTGGGACATCACCTCCCACCGTGTCCTCAAAACCATGCGGCGGGACATGGCCTCAGTAGCTCCCACCGCCAGGGCGGAGCCACACCGGAAGTGGATGGACACTGCCATCACTTTCGATGCATCAGACTGCCCTCGGAATATGATCGGAGCTGGCCAACTCACATTGCTAGTATCTCCGACCATCAACAACATTCAACTCCACCATGTAATGGTGGACGGAGGTTCGGGGCTGAATCTCATAAGCTTCGAAGCTTTTGTCAAGCTTCAGCTCTGACCTTCGGACCTTCACCCCTCCCGACCTTTCTCCGGAGTAGGTCCGGGGGCCATAACCCCACTTGGTGCAATTACTCTCTCGGTGACCTTCGGGTCCCGGGAGAATTACCGCACTGAGAAGTTGGTCTTCGACGTGGCGCAGATCAACTTACCCTTCAACGCCATTTTAGGCAGGCCAGCCTTATACAAGTTCATGGTTGCTGCTCATTATGGCTACTTGGTGTTGAAGATGCCAACACCAACTGGTGTTCTCCGGATCCGTGGAGATCGCACCGCCGGAGTGACAGCTCTGGAAGAACTTCACGTGCTTGCTACAACGCAGGAGGAAGAATCCGGAAAGGAGCAAGCTCTAAAACCCCCGAGCACTCGTCATCGAGGCTCAACCTCTGCACCCCGCGTGAAACCAAGCGGCGACATCGACATTCCTGTCAAAGTCGTCCAAATCAGTTCCGATGCCGCTCAAACCACCCATATATCGGGAGGTCTAAATGACAAATAGGAACTCGCGCTCATCATTTTCCTACGGGTTAACATCAACGTGTTTGCCTGGCAACCATCACAAATGTCTGGGATCCCTAGGGAAGTGATCGAGCATAATCTGAAGATCTATCGCGAAGCTCGGCCTGTACATCAGAAGCCTCGGAACCAATCAGTAGAGTGACAGAACTTCATAAGTCAAGAAGTGAAGAAGTTGCTCGAAGCTGGATTCATCCGAGAAGTCTTCCACCCAAAATGGCTGGCAAACCCAGTCGTTGTACCTAAAGCCGACGGGAAGCTTCGGATGTGTATCGACTACACTACATTGAATAAGGCATGTCCAAAAGATCCATTTACACTACCTAGAATAGATTAGATAGTGGATTCTACCTCCGGGTGTGAACTATTGTGTTTTCTAGACGCATATTCTAGGTACCATCAAATCAGAATGTCTAGGGAAGATGAAGAGCATACCTCCTTCATCACAGTAGATGGATTATATTGTTATACTGCCATGCCATTCGGTCTCAAAAATGTTGCTTCAACATTTGTACGAGCTATGTACAAAAATTTTGGAGAGCTCATAAAAGACGTAGTGGAAGTGTATGTCGATGAAATCGTTGTCAAGATCGAGAACAAGGAGTCATTACTTGACACCTTGCAAGCTGTATTCGACAAGTTGCGAGTCACTCGCGCGAAGCTAAACCCGGACAAGTGTGTCTTCGGGGTTAGCTCCGGAAAACTTCTAGGTTTCTTGGTGAACCACCGAGGAATAGAAGCAAATCCGGCAAAGATAAAAGCTATTGAAGACATGCAGCCACCAGCCTGCATCAAGGACGTCCAGAAGATGACTGGATGTCTAGCTGCCCTTAGCCGGTTCATCTCAAGACTGGCGGAACGGGCGCTATCCTTCTTCAAGCTACTGAGGAAGTCCGGACCATTCCAATGGTCTGAAGAAGCAAAAAAGGCGTTCCAGGAGCTGAAGCAGCTCCTCACCACCCGACCAACCTTGGTAGCTCCGAACCTTGGTGAGCCACTACTGCTTTACATTTCGGCAACTGACGAAGTTGTCAGCATGGTCTTAGTTGCGGAAAGACCAGAATCATCTACAGTTCAGGAATCCAGACCCCTTCGGGAGGGTCCGGAGTTACCTGAAGTCGAGTATGGGTCCCAACTCCCAGGCCATGATCCTCAAGGTTAGATGCCGAAGAATCCATATCCTTCAAATGAAGGAGTCATTGCTATTGAACAACAAGATTCGGACCCCTCCGGGAAGGTCCGGGTCACTTCATAAGAAGCTCCGGGTTCCTCCAACCAGAACCCGGAGGTCCTCGAACAAGGTCCAAACCCCTCCGGGATGGTCTGGGTAGATGAGGAGGAAGCTCTGGGCCCCTTCGGGAGGGTCCGGACGGTCCAACGCCCAATGTACTTCATCAGCGAAGTACTCTATGGTGCCAAGACTCGGTACCTGGAGGTGCATAAGCTGCTCTACGCAGTTCTTATTGCCTCTAGGAAGCTCCGACACTACTTCCAAGCTCACAATATTTCAGTGGTAACCTCTTATCCACTATGTGCAATCTTGCATAACCTCAATTCCACTAGGAACATTGCAAAGTGGGCAGCGGAATTAGCCGGGTTCGACCTTGAATTCGTCCCAAGACAAGTAATCAAGAGTCAAGCATTGGCGGACTTCGTGGCGGAATGGACCCCCTCTCCATCAAATCCTGGGGGCCCCAGTGAGCAGAAGTCAGAACCCAAGGTTCCAGTCTTCACTGAGCCTCACTAGACTCTCTACTTCGACGGCTCCGTGCAGAAGCAAGGGGCTGGAGCTAGAGTCTTTCTCCTCGCTCCGACCGGGGAGAAGGTTAAATACATGGTGCACCTTGACTTCAAGATGACCAACAACATGGCGGAGTATGAAGCACTAATTTATGGACTCAAGGTGGCACTATCGTATGGTGTCAAGCAGCTGTTGGTAAAGGGTGATTCACAACTTGTTGTAAAACAAGTCAAAAGTGAATGTTGCTACAACAACCCTCAACTAGTTGCATACCAACTTGAAGTCCAGAAGCTTCAGAATGACTTCGATGTCCTATATCTTTGCCATGTCCAGCGTCTCAACAACGCTGAAGCTGACGAACTCTCGACGAAAGCTTCAACCGGAGCTCCGCCTCCCGACAGAACCTTCGTTCGGAGGTTGTCTAAACCTACAGTTCAGCCTATCGAACTGAGCGAAGGGGGCGAGACCAGCACCTCGAAGCTGGCGGTCCCGATGGCCCTGTTACCATGGCGTCCATCAACGGCCGTAGGTGCTGCAGGAAGCTCCGAGCAACCCAGCACGCAAGACTAAAATCCTCAAACTAGCTCCGATGCATGGATCTCGGAGATCCGGAGCTACTTGAAAGACAATTTCCCTTCCTGAAGATAGCGTATCCGCTGATCAGATAGTCAGATTGGCTAAAAGATACACACTGGTATAAGGGAATCTCTACCGGCGTGGTGCCAACGGCGTCCTAATGCGGTGCATTACAAGGGAAGAAGGTTGCGAGCTCCTCGTAGAAATCCATGGAGGCGAGTGTGGGAACCACACGTCTTCCCACACATTTGTCGGTAAAGCCTTCCGGCATGGCTTCTACTAGCCTACAGCGCTCCAGGATGCAACTAAGCTGGTGAAGAAATGTGAAGCATGTCAGTTCCATGCGAAACAAATTCACACACCGGCTCAGCCTCTACAAATGATACCTCCTACATGGTCTTTTGTTGTGTGGGGGATGGATATCTTGGGACCTTTCCCAAGAGCCGTCAGAGGTTATAAGTTCCTGTACGTTGCCATTGACAAATTCACCAAATGGCCGGAAGCAACTCCAGTTGTGACAATAAACAAGCAATCAGCTATCAACTTCTTGCAGTCTATCGTACGCAGATTTAGAGTCCCAAACAAGATCATAACTGATAATGGGACCCAGTTCATAAGCTTTGCATTCCAAGGATATTGCAAAGACCTCGGCATCCAAGTTAGCTACACTTCTGTAGCTCACCCAGCAAGCAATGGCCAAGCCGAGAGAGCAAATGCAGAAATCCTAAAAGGACTCAAGACGCACACATATAAGCGCCTGAAAAAACATGGAGCCAACTGGATCGAAGAGCTTCCGCCCACCCACTCTATGGGCTAACAAGACAACTCCAAACCGGTCAACTGGAGAGACACCCTTCTTCCTGGTGTACGGAGCTGAAGCAGTCCTTCCTCCGGAAATAACCTTGGGGTCGCTCCGGGTACGGACCTTCAACGATGCCGCACAGGACCAGCTCCGACGCGAAGACCTAGACCTCCTTGAAGAGGGAAGGTGCTGAGCAGCTGTTTGGAATGCCCGATACCGCCAAGCTCTTCGGCGCTATCACCAAAGGCATGTTCACAGCCGACAGCTCGAGGAAGGCGATCTGGTGCTACGGAGAATACAATCCAGAGAAGGGTTAAACAAACTTTCCCCCAGTTGGGAAGGACCCTTCCGAGTGATCAAAGTATCCCATCCCGGATGTGTTCGCTTGGCAACCGAGGATGGGACACCTCTCCCTAACCCTTGGAACATTGAGCACCTCCGTGAGTTCTATGCTTAATATCACGGAGGTGAGTCTGTAGTTACATGTGATGTATGTTATAGAGTCATTGTACAGAGTCGGGTAGCTCCTCTGGGAGAACAGCCGGACCTTCTCCGGAAGGTCCACAAAGTTCAGGCAACACTTGTCACAGTCTCAGAACTAAAAGTGTAGCTAGCTACCTTGGGTCAAACGAGAAACGAAACACACTTAGCCTGGTTCCGTACCCTAAGAGTGTACTTGTTTCCTCTGTACCCCGGACCTATAATGAAAGACATCATTGTGTGAAAACAGACTCCACATGCATTTATTTTGTACAGGCTCAATATTTTTTATTTTTCTCTTTCTTGTCTATAACAATGTTGTGCAATTATTAAAAAACTTTAGCTCGACCAATTCAAGTATAATTCAAGTTGCATTGTCAATTCTTCCGGGTCTAAATATTGTTAATAGTCTACTCGTCTGAATGCCGCCAAGCCAATCTAGGTCTGGAGTGTGCTATCCACTTATCCTGGTCATGCACCCTAAGTATGCCACTCTACCTACACCCCGGCAGGCCGAAGTAAGGCGAGTCCAGAAACGATCGGACCCGGAGAAAACAAGCTAGTGCACTTGATTGTATTTACAATTGCGTTCGATCTACAAATTTCTTGAGAATTGTAAGTCGCAAGTGAGTTATAGATAGGGAATGGATTTTACTCTTTTTCTTGACTTCAGTGTGCAGGGAAAATAAAGATTTCATGATGATGGTGAATGAGGCCGGAGCTACCAGAGCTCCGACATCCCCTAGGTGGCTTGTAGTCGATATTCAAACATTGATAGCGAGCGTCGCTGGAGCTACTAAGTTTCGGTAAAGCCATGGGGCCAGCCGTCAACGTGAAGATAAGACGGTGAGAAGACTCTACAGTGGGGTCTGCCGTTGACACACCGTGTGTTGACAGAGGTCACTGCCGGAGCTACCAAGCCCCGACACCCCAGAGGACTAACCTTCGATGCTCTACGCGTTGATGGAAACTGCTGCTAGGGCTACTAAGCTCCGACGATGGTCAATGCCGGAGCCACTAAGCTCCGACAACCTCAGGGGGCCTCTACTATCGAAGACTTCGGACCTACACTCTACAAGTTCGAAGCACGCAAGTCTTCAACAAAGTGCTACATTTTCTTGGTACATGTTCACAATTAAATGGTGTACATCTACCCAGGGGCCAAGTGGGACAAAGGTGTTGAAGACAAAAAATAAAATTCATAAAAAACTTGGATTTCATTCATCTGGAGACAAGAGATTACAAAATTGGAGAAAAAGAAGAGAGGATACAAGTGGGAGCTACAAAGAGAAAGAGTCCTAGACCCTATGGAAGAACGAGGCGACCTTCTGGGCAACCTCTGACACGTTGGCTTCGGCAACTTCTCCCTCTCCGTCGATGGGGCCTTCAAGCACTGGGTCCAGGGGGAATTGAGGGTTCCGGCTTGTGTAGCACGTCAGCATGAATTCTGTGACGTTGTTTGCCAGGGATTGTCCCTCAGTTTCCAGCTGGTCCGCGATGACATCGCCCATCTTGGCGAACTTGTCGCCTGCCGAACTCAACGCCTGCAACGCTTGGTCCAACTCTGGCTCCAGGTCATCCGGACGCACGGGACTAAAACCCATTGGCGTCAGCGCGTCGTTGGATTTGCCTAGGAAGTTCCAAACTTGTTGGGACTCCACAGCCCTGGAGCCTCGCATCTCCTCCAAGGATCTTCTGGTCGCCGCAAGCTCCGAATTCTCCCGGGCAAGACGCTCAACTTATTTGGCGTTCTGCTGAATCTTTTCGACAACCTGCCTTTCGAGTTTGCCGAGCTCTTCATCCCGGAGGTGGATCTTGTTCCGGCGGTCGACTAGGTCCTTCTCCCGGCCCTGCACCTTCTTCTCCCTGGCAGCAACGTCATTCTCCCTCCTGTGGAGGTCCTGTCCTCGCTGTCAGGCCTTCTTCTCCTCTTTCTCGCAGCACTCCTCCAATTTCTTGGTGCGCTCCTCGAGACTCTTGTCACCTAGAGTTAGCCTCTAAGTAAGCTCTTCCTCCCTCTTCACGAGGTCATCCCACAGCTCCAGGAGTTTTTGCTCTTCATCTTCGAGCTTTCTCTCCTGCTCCTCAAGAGCCTCTCGGCGCTTGACGAGACTGTCTTGGATGGCGTCGAGCCTCTCTTGGCGATCACTTGCTGCATTATTAGCAGCTACAGCCTGTTCGTAGATGGCCCTAGACTGGTTGTCAAGGGATCGCGTCATACTTTCCCTCTCGTCCAGCAGCTGGCACCAGTACTCCAACCGGACCTTCTCCTTCTTCACCCACTCCTTGTCGTCAGCCAGCCTCGACTGCGCCAGCTTGGTCTCGAACTGGAGTCGGTTGCGCCACCTCCTAAGGGTTTGGCGCTCCTCCTCGAGAGCCTTGCTGTCATGGAAGAAGGCCAGCTGCACTTGATGAAGGTTGGAGCAGGCGTTGTCGATAGAAAATGACAGAGGGATCAATTCCGAACCTGTCGGGGTCATCTCCGCTGGTTCCAGCGGGTTCTCCATGACAAAAATCGGGTCCCACTCTACAAGAGCGGTCCTCTGAGCTTCCAAGGAACTAGGGCCACCCTCCAGGATAGCCTCGGTCGCCGCCGAGGAAGGTCCTGCTAAAGAAGTTTCGACCTCCGGAGTTGGCTCCGAAGGTCCCGCCGCCAAGTCATCAACAACTGGTTCCTCAAGCGGGGAGCCAGCAACTTCATCTTGGCACCCTGGCTCAGGTGCGAGCACCTCCAGGACCACCACCTCCGGGGCAGGCATTGAAGATTCGGTTGGAGCTGAAGCCACTTCCGCTCCAACACTGGCGCCTCCTCCATCACCGAATGAGGCGTTGGCGCTTCGACCATCATGGGCTCGGGCACCGTCACTTCTGCAGCAACCGACTCAGGCGCCAGAACTTCTTCGACAACCGGCTGAGGCATCGGAGCTTCATCAACCACCGACTCTATCGTTGGGGCTTCATCAACACTCGGCTCTATCGCTGGGGCCTCATCGACCACCGGCTCCGCCGCCAGGGTTTCAGTAACAACCGGCTCTAGGGTCGGAATCGCAGCTACCTCCGGCTCTGAGGCTGGAGCGTCCACCATTTCAGCATCCGAACCCAGAGCTTCAACCTCCGGGGTAGGTTCCGCTCGTACATCTTCATTCCCGTGGTCTGGCGCTACCACAGGAGCTTATGAGGATGATTCGAGGTACAGGACCACGACAGCCGGCGCCGGAGCTGTCGCAGCCTCAAGCACCTCTTGAGGTGGCGCTGGGATTGGAGTCGTAGCCTCCACCTACACAGCCTCAACTGCAGCTGCAGGAACCGGAGCTTCAGCCCCTTTCTTGGGTACCCTGTGGATGAAGGACGAAGACACTCAAAACGCAGTTACAACACATAACAACCAACTGAGGTAAAAAATAAAATTTACCTTGGAAGGCTTCCGCTCCAGCTAGCGCGGAATCTCTTCCCCGGACGCTCAGGGCCGGACCCTGTCGCCACTAGCGTGTCAGCTCCGGAAGGTTCCCCGGAGCTTGCTGCTGCCGTTGGCGTCACTTTGGTCGAGGCCCCCCTCGACCGGGAAGGACCTCTAGACCCAGAGACTTCAGCTAGCCCCGGTACTGAAGCCACATGGCCGGAGCTAGCACCCCAAGGAGATGCCGATGCTGGAGTTTTTGCCGCCATTGAAGACCTTCCCCTCAGGGGAGAAGGAGCCGCTGCGGAAGGAGCGGGTCTAACGGACCTCCCGTCAGAGTGCTTCAGCTTCCTTTTACAGCTCGAGGAATCGACCAACTCTTTGCCCTTGCCCACAACTTCAACTCTCTATTCCGGGGCGAAAGGGAGACCACCCTCGGAAGCTCCGGAGATCACCAACCCAGTGGTCAAATGCCTCTCAACTTCACCGAGGTCGTCAAGCACCGGCATCTTCCGCTGGAGCTCCCTGCTGAACTCCGCCTCCATGTTCAGAGGGAGGAAAGCCGCCGGCGGACTCAAGTCGTCACCCTCGACGTCGATGTCGTGCTGGAACTTCTTGAGGTGAAACTCCAAAGCTGCGCCTTTCAGGTTGGACTTCAAACCGGTCTCGATCCGGTCGTCGTCCATCACGCTCTTGAGGGCCCAAGCGAGCTTCTCCCTCTTCTTCAGCAGAGCCCACCTGTTGACCAGGAAGTTGCAAAATATCACCTGGGGAGTCACCCCTCCTTCCACACATTGGCGTATCCTCGTCAGAGGAGGGTTGAAGGCGTCCGATAACACTGGAACTTCACTCCAAGCTTCAGTGTCGACGTTGGGGAGGCCTCCGGGCAGCTCCAGCCTCTCATGCTCCTCTCTCCTGATGACAATCCAATCCTTCTTCCAGTCGTCCCACTTGCCAGAAGGGAACGCCTGCAAGTACTTGTGCGGGCACTTCTTGCGCTTCACAAAATAATAGAAGCCAAGGTACTCGTCACTTTGCCAGTGGTGTGGATGGTGAAGAAGGTGCACAAGAGCTCAAGGCAGGGAGGAATAACCACCCACATCTCGCAGAAGTGGATAAAGATCGACACCAAAAGAAGGGAGTGGGGGCCAAGGTGGTACAACTGCAGACCATAGAAGTCTAGCAACATCAAGAGAAAAGAAGAGAAGGGTGGGATGAGTCCCACCATAGCGTATGCGGAGAAGTACACCATTTTGTCGGCATGCTCTTTCTCGAACGGAAGCTTGCCGGCGCGGACCTGGTGGTTGAAGAAGTCACTAGACCACCCCATGAGGGTCCAGACCTTATTCAAATCACCGTCGGTCTTAAGTCGGCTCTTGCGGAGACCCAACTCCATCGCAGCACAACGGGATGAGAGATAAAAAGCTGGCTAAAGTTTGGAGGATTCGAGCGCAAGTTCAAATGAAGGCGTAAAGAATCCCCAAACGATGCACGCTTTCCTTCTTAAGTAAGCCCCCACAACGCTTGCATGAAAACCGCAGAGGAGCCGACGATACAATTCAAAAACTTGACCCTGCCAATGACAAGGAGGCTCGGGGCCACCTCGATGATCACGTCGAGGTCCTTACCCTAGGCGAGCGGTTGTCATCATGAAAGGCAGGAAGCCCGAAGGCGGCGGCCTGACAGGGCGCGTGGAACTGATACAGTTTTCGTATTGGGAACCGGCGACCTTCAATTGCGTGAGATCTACACGCTTAGATCTCACCTGCCGCATCCTGGATATGCCACACGGTGTTGGTTTAACCGCGAACTACTGCCGACGGCACATCCGAAGACCCTTGAAGACACGCTTAAAAACCAAAGGATGGACCCACCTCCGGCAGAACGACTTCATCCAAAAGGTCTCTCCCAGAGGTGGGCCCAGAGGGCCACTGTCGGTACCCTGCGTACTCTATACCCCTTGGGACTATAAAAAGACCAAAGGAACTTCACCTGTCCGAGTTGAGGACCTTCAAAGGCCCCACGTGTCATACGGGACCAGACCTGCCTCCTATCTATGGTTAGTCTCGGTGCTGCCACGTGTACATCTACACCAGACCTACATCCCGCACATGGGATAGTTCCGGGCCAAACACCTGTGCGGCACCCCTGGACCTAACCCTCAACAGAGGGAAGCTCCGGTACCGACATGTGTACATCTACACCGGACCTACCCGTCCCAGGAGGAAAGCTCCGAAGCTGCCACATGTCCAACCGCCGGACCTTCAACCTCAACAATTAGACTGGTGGACCCCCAATGGCTAGGACCTTCAAGGGGCAATCAAAGACTTCAAGAACCGATTAAGTGTCATTAATACCATATTAATGACACACGGTTAGAAGGCCCTTAATACCAGTAACAGTACTGTCAAGGCCCGTTACCACGCTATTAAGGGTAATTAACCTCATTTATTGTGTATTAAGCATCAATAACCGCCAGGGCCACATGTCGGTCCAGGCTAACAGTGTAAAGACCAGTCTTTGTACTATAAAAGGACTAGTCGACGATACACAAATCTCTCTCTCCTCTGGGACTCTCTAAGGCCTGAAGCTAGAAGCTCTGGACTCTTAGACGCTCAATACAACAATTACACACCCCGTGGAGTAGGGTATTACGCTCAGGCGGCCCGAACCACATAAATCCTTGTGTCTATTTGCCATCATCTTTTGAATCTGTGCGCGCCCAATACCGAACTACAAACTTCGCGGGCTACTAATAGTAGTACCAGGGGAATTGTCGGAACAAAACACCGACAGCAACCCTAATTTCTACGCTTGAGCCTTTGATGCCCGTTTTATCCTTTTCCTTTTTGAGGGATTTCATCTCATTTCATCCATCACACCTATGCTTAAGATCAACTCAGCTCATTAGTCTCTTAAGTCATCATCAATCATCCAAAACCCACAGGGATGCCTAGATGCACTTTCACTCCATACTCAGTTTAGCACTGTATTCAGCCTTAGTTTTCCGTCTTTCGAGATGGAGAAACCCAATATGTTTTGTTCATAACGATGAAAACATTTAGTTTAAGTACAATTTTGTTTGATTAAGCGGAATTATTAAACATGTTATCTTTGATGATCCAATGACTAAGCACATTCGGGGAGCAATTGCCGAAATGTGACACTGGTTCTTAGTACCTCTATTAGAACAAGAGGTGAGTTTACTGACTACACTAAGTTAATGGCAAGTATTCTTACAAAGAAACTTATAACTAAGAAACAAAATGGAGGTGTTATGCGTGTGCACATACTTAGAATGTTGAATAATTATGAATAATGTGTTTTGTCAAGTCAGTAGGCTGTCAAGGGTCTACACCAACACGTGACTACAAAGAAAAAAAATCGGAAGAGTAAGAACGGACTTGTGGCTAATAATTTTATTAAGAAAATGTTGATTATGTTAATTCGTTCTCAACTAACTCAACTAAAGATCCGTTCAGAAATGATAAAATATTAACAGTGCATTATAACTTAGTATTTGCATCAAATTGATGTAATAATGATATTTCTCAAATGGAATCTACATGAGAACATCTATGTGATAACCGAAGGATTTTCATTAAGCAAAAGGAACATATGAGATACAAGATATCTCAAGTTCTATAAGTAATTAGTAAGTTTGAGTTATACTAAGTATTATGAGGACGATTTCAGTTTTCACTAAGTTTAGAAATGAGAAATTAACTTTTCTCACACTATGTAGATGACATTTTGCTGGAGAGTATAATGTTAATATACTATTAGATAATAATAAAAGTTGTTCTCTAATTTCAACATTAAGGAGTATTCAGTTTATTAGTCATACATGAGAACATACTTCAGGAGTACAGTATATATGCGAATAAATTTGTCTGCTTAGATAAGTCAAGGTTAGTTAGCATGAGAACTACGAACAGATCGATCGAAGACAATCAGTTCCAAAGCTTTGTGCTGTAAAAAGCTCCCAGTTTGCTTATTAACCAACCTTGACATAATTTATCGGGTTAACTTTAGCATTAGTTCAATCCAGATCACTAGACTGAAGATCAGTATAAACTTGCAATCTTGCAAGAAACTCGGGCCTCATGATAAGTTTATCATTTTAATAAGAACTGTGGATCACTAAGACTAAGTTCCTGCGAGATGTGTTGTAAAATCCACATTGGTTAATAACACTCGCAGATGAAGCTTTATTGTAGAAAAAACTCCAATCCAAAGGTAATTGCATCATGATCAATGCACACCAAATTAGAGATGAGGCCACTGAACGGACAGAATAAGAAAACCTGGACTAAGAAGTGGTAGGCAGCATAAACCACATAAGCTATTCGTACTTCTAAGGCAACAAGTCAAGTATGAAGCCAAACACATTGACATCAGCTGTATATGCAAAAGTAGTAAATCCAGGAACATACAAAGCATTGATAATCGAGCAATTAGATTCATGCGAATCCTCGTGGTACCACATAAAAAAAGAGACTTCTACCCAATGTGTTATGTGAACACATAATGTGCATTGGTTTAAAGAAGAACCTATGATTTTTTAGATACTTAGGGGCTGAAGCGTCCAGACTCATAAGATTGGAACTAAACATGTAATATTAATACTAAATACAAGGTTCATTACATAATATTACAACAAGTGGAACCACAACCATATAGAGGTTTATTTCAATGGCATAGCCTTATGGATAAAAGCTACAAGTAGTGACAAGGCAAATATAATAAACATCAACACGTAGTTTAGTAGCTCGTCATCGCCCATGGTTCCACTACACACACAACTTGTGTGTGGATACGATCCTACTCAAAGTCCTCCGGTACGAAGTCGGGATCCTCTGAGAAACAATCAATCAACAATGATTGAGCGCAAAAGTACTCAGCAAGCTCCACCTCGCTCTTTGGGAGGGGAATAATACATATATAAATGCAATGCACAAGATAAATAATAGATGCAACCTAATGCAACTAATGCAAGTGAATATCTCCCACTAACACATCTCTCATCTCAATCTCACATAGGTAGCTTTCTAGTTGTTAGCACCATACCGTAACCCATCCTATACTAAGGACACGGCCGCTCGAACGGATTTTACACTCTGTAGAGGTTGTACGTTGTACCCATATGCACAGACCATCAAGGACAGCCCGACATAACCGACACTCAGTCGAAACATCACCCAGACCAATCACTCCAAACCCAGTATCAATATCATCAATGATCTCAATAATCTCTCAACATAACTCTCTCATCACCGTGGACGACTGTCGGGCTAGCCATCAAGATTAGGCTAAGCCCCGCCCATACAGGGACATGTGGTCGTGCTGAAAGGAAGTTAGGTGATATGTCAAGACAACTCGGTCCTTAAACCTCACCAGAGCAGCCTCCATACACACATCACGAGCCTACCCTCATGATAGGACTCGCCGCAAGTTCACCACCACGATAGCACATACACCAACACTAACCCATCTACCCCGGTCACAACTTATGCATGCTCTTACCAACCATATAACATACCAGTCGCAACAACATCATGCATAATATCATCATATCAACATGCAACAATAGGAACTAACATGACTATACTCCATCACTCGGCGCTCAATAAATGCATTGACATAATCTATTGGCCACAATGGATAAACCTCACATAGGTGTGATATGATCAAAGAGGGATAGAAGAAACTTGTCTTCGCGACTGTCAGCTGCATCGTTCTCCGGGTTACCTGGTTCCTCCGGTTTCTCTTCCGGTACTTGGTTTGCTCCGTAGCGCACACACAAACAATCATACAGGCAAGGCAAGCATACATCAATACATCATATAAATTTAAGTGTACTGAATAGATTATGATTTTAGATAAATTTTAGAAGAAGAACCGGATTAAACGGAGGTCATACGGGTGAGATATTGATTTTATGAGGTAAAGGCTGGGTTAATTACGGGAATTAATATTTAATTAGAGAGTGACTCAAGAGGTTTGGTCCAGAGCTTCACACGCTGGCTGGGTTCTGTGGTCTAGGGACCCACAGCCTGGTGCTGTGGCATGTAATAAGTGCTTTGGTCAAGGCTTGTTTGGCTAATGGAACGGTTCTTCTCATGATGATCAAGTCAACTGCCGGTTTTGGGCCTGCGCCATTGTAAGTGGTGGGCCAAGATTTTAATAATTTAACATTTGACTAGCTAATCCACTAGCCCAAGCAGAGGCATACAAGTCTTCTTCCACCTCCCGATGGTTGGTCCTCTCTCTCCAGTCACTATAGATGACTTAAGGGAGCTCAAATCAGACAGGAAAATAGTAGAAAGAGTGGTCGGGGAAGGGAGAAATAGCATGCTGGTGCCATGGCTCGCACAAACGAGACATCAATTTGGGGGAGAGGCCACGGGGAACAGGGCAATTTCAGAGAAGGGCGGCTATAGCAGACGGTGGTCGCCGCCAGCTCGGAGGAGGAGCAGATTCGACTCTGGGATGAGGTTGGAAGGTGGGATGGACGTCGGAGGTGCTCACTTTGATCACGGTCGAGCAGGGAGGGTCTCCTAGTTGGAGATCGACGCGCAGATCGAGTTCGTCGCCCTGCGAAAGGAAGATACAGTGTTGGTGCTCAACTAGTTCGCGTGGGAGAAGTGTGGGTGAAGCTGAAACTGACGAGGTTAATTTATAGGTGCAGGTAAGGCAGTGGGCAACATACACCAACAGAATCGATGGAGGGAGTAACTTCGCTGTACCTCCGGTGGACTATTCGCCGAATTCGCTCAAAAGGTGGTGTGTCCGCTAGCGAGTGGTCTTTATTGTGTTGTGTGAAGCATCGCATCGATCAGCCGTCAGCTAGCGCTGGAAGTTTGCTCGGCTGCCGAGGCGGGCGTCCTCGCCGTCGCGATGTGAGCGAAGAGGGTACGTGCGGGCCACTTCTGCCGGCGAGCGCATGGGCAAGGTTAATGAGGCGTACGACGTTGGGAGTGGAGGAGGAGAGGGAACAGGCGAGCTTCCTTCTACCAGAGCGTGCTAAAGGTGATGATGTTGCTATGTTGGTTACAGAGAAGAGCGTGTTGTTTTGGACTAGAGGAAGAAGAAAGGATGGTGAGGCCGGTTGGTCAGTGAAGGGCAAAAATGTGCTGTTGGGAGGTGGCCATACATGTTGGTTACAAAGCGCACTTAATGCACAGTGCTTTTGCAGTTAGGGGAAAATGATGAGGGGTGGATGGGAAAAATAGGGTCAGCTGGTCTCGTACAGAGAGAAATCGTGTCTGTTGCTGTGAGGAAGGTGTGGGAGTGCTTTCTGTAATCTGGGAGAAGGGGAGGGGGTAGATAGAAAATGTACCAGACTGGTCTCATGCTCAGAGAAAGTGGTGTGGGTTGCTGTTTCCCAGTCAATCTTTACTTTACTTTCCTTTAGTATATTTATTATTTATTTCACTTATTATTATTTTATTTGTTTTAAATCCAATGTTATTATTTCCTTTTAGTTATTGTTTGCACATATATTGGTGATTATTTTGTAAATCAGATTTGATAGCATGTGGAAATTCAAGATGTTACAGGGGCCAAACTCAGAATTAAGTTATATTTCTAAGTGTGAGGTATAATGTGGTTGCGGGTCAAGCAGTATGTAACTGATTGTTTTTGATTCGCCGTGTCCTTTATATCAAGGATAATAAAATATATGTAAGTTCAGTTTTGAGTTACTAAGTTACTTAGTTTCGTGATAAGGGGGAGAATGTTAGTTTGATCACGTTGATGAATAGGAGTTGGTTACGGGTGTAACCAACTCAACCCTCCCCGCACGTTTTTGATTGGGACACCCCAACCGATTCGATTGGAGGCCCCTCTTTCGCCCACCACTCTATATAAGGAGACATTTAGGTGTCTAATGAGGATGATGAACCTAATGATGCCTTAACAAACTCTAAGGATAACAATCAATCAATGTGGAAAGTGAGGGGAAGGTCCTCCGACTTCAACACCTACACCATGATGACTCTCTACTCTTCATCTTGAGGTATTAGCAAAGATGCACAATCAAGTTGCAAATTAGCCCCTGTGTTCATGTTAATCTCGAATTAATTAGTGACTAGGTTAAGATCCAAACACCTCTATTTCTATCACAGACTGCCATAGTGTAATTTTTGGATTTTTTTTATCTTGGATTTTTCTCCTTCTTAAAAGAAAAGACGGTGCACATGCTAATTGCTTAAAAAATGTTGTGGTGTAAATCATTTCTCGGCTGCTGTTACATCGTACAACGGCAAATGTTCTCAAGAATAAGGGTGGCACATGTTATGAGTGCTACACCTCTTAATGTGTCTTTTAGAAAGGGCTTTGGTTGACACAAATTTGATTTTGTGGTATGATGTAGTGTCTAAAATTTTGCCGGTTAATTTGACAAACAGTAAGGACACCTTTGTTTGGAATCTACATAAAAGTGACACCTTCACAACTCGCTCTATGTACATGCTTATAATACAACAGGGAGAGGTATCTAACAAAACTCCAATTTGGAGTATAAAAGTACCTTTTCTTTGACTGCCACTCTAAGGTTCATTTGGAATGTTGTGCATATCACTTTTGGAATTCAACTACTCTCTAATACTTCAACTATGTTTGACTCTTGACTTAAGAGCATTCAGCCAAAACTTAAAAAACAGATCTTGTTAGGGGCAGCGGCCATATGTTGGGCTATTTGGTTGAATAGAACTGAAATGATGTTCAATGAATTTAAATCTAATACGTCTTTGCAGGTTATTTTCAAAGCAACTTATTGGATTCGATAGTGGCCATCGTTATATAAAGAGTACTACAAATTGAGTATTGAAAATAGTTGATGATTACTAAAGACTGTCGTCGTGGAGTTTTTTGTGAAACTTGGATGAGAATTTGGAATAGAATTGAAGCATAGCCTTGGTTTTTTCTCTACTATTTAGTTTATTATGATAGTGCTAGTTAATTAACTGCTTGAACTTACTTGCTCATTGTATTGAACAGCTATGTACATGTCTTTGGATATGTAGAAGTTGGAACTTTTGTTCCTTTATCTTAAAGAAAAAAATAAGTCAAGGTGAAGAAGCTCTGGTCTGATCTTCAGAGTTCAGAGTCAGATTTTCTAAAAAGGAAAGGCTTTATTTTCCAGGTCGGCCAGCCTAACACTATCCACACTCGTTTACTATAAAATATACTTTATACATTATTATCTTTGTATTTTTTCAGTATCTTCTTCTAAATCCTTTAAATTTATACATATAGCGGACGGCCTAACATTTGAGCAGGCCTAAACTACTCCGGCACAGGGGAAACGCCTCTCTGAAGCGACCGTTGTTGGATCACCGGGCGTGACGGGACCGGAGAAGCTCGGCTCCTCTGGACGCGGCGCAGCGTGGGATGGAGGCGGAGGTGGCGGCGCTGTCGCAGCTGCAACTGCAGCTCCTCGCCCTCGTCTCCGAGCTCCGCATCCTCCGCGTGAGCCAGCCGCACCCCTACTCGAACCTTCTAGGCTCGTTTTATCTCCCAAACCCCTAATAATCACAACTGCGACTTGTTCCCCCTTCGCAGGAGCGGGAGCGCGCCACACGCGAGGAGCTCCGTGACGCCGCTCAGGTGCGTGTCCCTATAAGGTGCTTACCGGGGTGATGGTCGCAGGGTTGGTTCCGTTCGTTTATGGGGTTTCGGCGCAGAGACGGGACGAGGCGGAGGAGGAGCGCCGCAGGGAGGGTAGGGAGCTGCGCGCGGCGGTGGAGGCCCGAGACGACGCGCTCCGGAGGCTCGAGGCCAGGGTTAGTGAGTGCTCCCCTGGACCATCATCTGCACCACTCGCTCCCCTTTTCCGTCTCCTCGCTTTGGGTGTCCCAGTTCGCGCACCCCTGTCATTTCAGTTTATCCGCTCAAGGAGTGCATCCTCCTTAGATTGTGCTGCTGCTAGACTTTAGGGAAGAAGCAAATTGCCATGGAACGTGCCCTCACACCTTGTCACTTTGCGGCTTGCTGGTTCTTGTTTCATGTGAAGTTACTGTTGCCTCTTTTGTGCTATGTTGTTGTGGGTTACTCGGTTCCTTTGCCTGCATCTAGCTACACTGTTTATAAACTACCGAGTTCATTTGGTCTTATGCATGCTTTCCTTTGATCTTTGACAAGTCATTGCCAATCCTCACCAATACTTCATGCTCCATTTTGATCTATCCTGCTGATATACTGTAATTCCACCACACATGTTTCTGTACAGATAAAATGCCTCGAAAATGAGAACGAGGTATTGCAGAAAAATGAGAAGAATTTGAAAGAAAGCATGGAGGTGCTACTTCAATCAAGAGAGGCTTTCATAAAATGTTATGAGGCAGGTATCTATCTTATATGTTTTGCTTTGTCCCTGTGCATG
Source organism: Tuctoria greenei (assembly GCA_036927565.1). Classification (NCBI taxonomy): domain Eukaryota; kingdom Viridiplantae; phylum Streptophyta; class Magnoliopsida; order Poales; family Poaceae; genus Tuctoria; species Tuctoria greenei. The sequence goes on along the minus strand of JAYESD010000007.1, from coordinate 127,258,817 downwards.
CCTTGGTCTTTGTAGTAACCAGTTATTCAGGCATTTATGCGTAGCTCTTTCAGTTGATTCACCGAAGATTTTCTTATGATCATTATCTGTTTAGGCCTTCTAAGACGAGCATAGTGCAAGAGATGTACTGCTGTATTTCTCTCTTTAGTCTTTAGTTTTTTTTTTTTGAACCAATCTTTAATCTTTAGTTAACAGCTGCAATCTGCTTTTATGTACATTGCCTATCACTGGTTATCAGCAATGTTCTAGATGCACTCATGCATACGAATTGTAATAACACCATTTCAGTTTCACTGATGCAACATTTTTTTATCTAGTTTGATTGGATATTTGGCTTGTGTTGTGAACTAACCCATGTATAGAAGCAAACTTACATTTGCCTCATGATACCATGTTCGTAGGCAGGACTCTACTTGTTCTATGCAATGGACCATCCAGATGAAGGATAAACAGATCGCTGTAATTTCGGAGAAGTTGAATTTCCATCTGGTTTTATTTAGCTCGGTGGAGAAGGAAGTTGCTGCAGTGAAACGAGTGTTAGATGACGTGCAATGTCTAGTTAGTGAGAAGGAAAATGTTGGTATGAATAGGTCTCAAATGAAACGTACTTATTCCGATGTTATCTTAACAGTCCATTTCATTGTGATTCTTACTTTTCCTCGTTTCTTTTGAACTGTTATTGACTTATTTCAGTGGCTGACTTAAAAGACAAGGTCCAAAGAATTTCTATGCTTGAGAAAGATTTTGTTGGTACGGCTGCTTAGCATGATATTCCTTTATTGCATTGTGATTTCCATGTGATTATAGTGGCTTCGACGTACATTGAGGTTCTTTTTAAGATCCTCCATTCTGCATTGACTCTCATATTTCATTTTTGCAGAGAAAATTAACTTCTTGGAAAGCCAAATCAGTAGTTACCAGCTTGAGCTCCGGAGTAGGGCGAGGATCATATATGAGTTAAAGGATCGCCTTGAGGCTGAGAAGCTTAACAACAAATTTCAGCCTCAATTAGAAGAAATATCCATTTAATAAGTCAAATGCATTTGCATATATTCAATCTTCATTTGTATCAGTATCATCAAGACATCAACTTGGCTGTTCTCTTTAATGATAGTCACCTTAAGAAAGCTTTACTGGCAAAGGATGAAATTATTGATAGATTAACATCAGAGAAACAGGTTATCTATTAATGATACTGCAACTTTACATTTGCCTCTGATGCTTCAATTGAGCGCCATTTCTTCTTTGTGCAGACAATGCATATGGAGCTTCATAACATGGAAACTGCTTTACGGAAGTTTCAAGATATATTCAGCAGTATTGGGCATGAGGTAAGATACAAATAATTGAGTCAAAGCTTAAATGCCTGCTTTCACGACCTTTATCGGCCGGGCTCCGGTTTTGAGCTCTTTTAGTGAAATACCATGGGGGTCGTCTTTCCCCCACCAATTGGGTTTTTTACTGTTTTTATAGTCAATCTTGCATTATAAGAGTATTCACTCTTAACTTAATTTTTAATCATGCAAATAAATTTGTTTAATCGAGCCATTTTTGTTTGATCTTCTAATTGTATAGGGAATGAAAAGCTTTTCACGGGTTTGTGAAAGTCAAAATGTACAAGATGTGAATGAAGAGCAGCTTGAAAGGTGAGCATTTCCTTTGAGAATTTAGTGTTTGGATAAAGAAGCTGACCTTTTGTAGCATTTAACATGCTTTCAATGCCACATGAAAAAATCGACAGCATTCCAGGTACACAATGCTGTCCAGCCAATGGGCATACCTTGATAACTGCAGCTGATGAAGCAGGTAACTCCTCTTTCAACGAGCTTGATATCTAGTTCATATAAGTTTCAGGGGCAGAACTGTCATTGAATTTAGCTCAAAGATGGAAGTCCATGTGTTATGAAACTGGGTAATTCATCTATTATTCTAGCTTGTCCTCTAGAGTACACCCTTACCCTCATCATATAGAGGGGACTCACCTAAACCCTAACCTTAGTGGACTTCTAATACCACAGCCCATGAGACTCACTACTATCCATAACATTTCATCCCTCCTTTTTGAGCAGCGCGTCCTCGAGCTGCGGTCAAGATGGATTGTTGGATTACATGACTCGACTACATGACTAACATAAAAAATGACTCAAAATCATTCCTTTTACATCTTGATCTGAGAATTTAATCGTACTCGTACCCTATCTAATAGGATTATTCAGGAACGGTGCAGGCTTCTGTTTTACTGTGCCCGGCATATCCTCTGTCAGCTGTCACCATGAGTTTTCTAGAATGCTTTGCCAGCGGTCAAAACACCTTGAGGACCTCAGCACCTGTTGGCCTATGAAGAACAGGAACATAACTATAATATGGTACTGGAACACATGCAGGATTGTAGTACGGAGGAACCATCATGGGATAAACATAGGGGGGCATGGCTTCAGACATCACCGTTGGTGCTTCTCCAGAGTTAGAACTTGAGACAACCGAGTCTTGTTCCATCAGCTGAGGTAATGCTAATGGTACCGAAACTGGAACTATCGGTGTGACAGAAGCGACCATTTCCACGGGCAGAGATCGGCAATGCGGATTCAGGACAAGTTGGCGTCAAGTGGGCGGAGGCTGTTGCAGTGCGTGACAAGTCTGACCGGCGCAGGCTCGGGGGCGAAGCTCCTTGTCGCAGGTGCGCTCAGCACGAACGGCTACAATAGAGGAAGCAAGAGGCGGTCGAGGCATTGTCGAAGCAAGCTAAATCCGACGCGATTTGGCTGCAATTTGCGTGGTTCTCGAATGAGGGATGTGGCCCAGCTTCTCCGTGACGACGTCGGCATTGGCGAGGTGGGAGTTGAGGCATGGGGCACGCTGCTGGGCGGGCGGGCGGGCGGCGGTTCGTGGTCCACTGGACGCCGAGGCCGATTAGGACGCGATCACAGTGGCCGATGTGCTCGACCTGCTCCAAATCGCTCTTCAGTTCAACCGTTGAGTACCCTTCCGCCTAGAGGTTTGTTGGTCTCGTGCTGATTCACCGACGTCGCACCAGCTATGAGCGAGTCGCATCACCCCTTGTGCCATTGTGGAGCAGGGAAGGCACCATCAGAGGATGCGCGCGCGGGGTGGATTGAAGTGCCTTCAGTCAAGATCAACAGATTTGGTAGTGAATCGGGTGAATCTCGATGGAGAACACCGAATCCGGCAAAAATCGCTCAAACGGAAGACGAACCTTGGAGCGAGGCACGCCTGGAGTAGTTCGGCAACCGGATGCGGAGCTCGCGCGGAGGCGGATTGTGGTGGGGAGATCGGCGTCGTGAGTAACTGATCTAGGACGAGTGCAGCGGCAAATCTAGATTCCTACTCAAGATAACGTTGCTCTTTATTGTCAAGTAGCGCTAAGATGCGATCCAGCTTGGCATGAATAGTGATGCTGAGGACCACATGATCTTGTACAGCGGCGGCCATGGAGCTATCCGTTGTGAGGTATCCGATACCAAATTGTTATGAAAACTGGTATTTCATCTATTATTCTTGCTTGTCCTTAGAAGGGACTCACCTAAACCCTAATACTAGTAGGCTTCTAATACCTACGGCCAGTGTGGCCCACTACTATCCGTAACACCATGTCATAATTCATATTCCTTTCATGCAACTCAACTTCTGAGTAACCTTTCTGCACTGTTCGAAGATCCACCTAGAGTCCATCCATGTTGTTGCTCAACCACAATTCCTGGTGGACCTTGACTGCTTGACATATTATCCTTGGACACATCACCCACAAAACAGATTATTAAGTGAGATGCAGACTACCACTGCCCGATATAGATATTTTGCTTTATCCTCACTATTCATTGCACGTTGTGTTGTCTATCTGCGTGTGTGGCAGCCTCCACTCCAAATGTAGAGCGACAGATGGAAATTGTTCCAGGCTACACACGAGTACAAAGTCCACTTAAGGTGAGTATCCTTAATTGTTAAACGCCCAGTTTCATAGTCATTTGATCATTACAAACTGATTTATGTACCTGCTTGTAGTCCTCTGCCTTGCCATCACCAGAGCCATCAGCTACAAATGCAGACTGCGCCTCTTGAGTCCAAAGGGGATACTGAAATGGTATAAGCTCAACTTACTGTACCCTTGTGTTCTAAATAGCTGCTTATGATGGGCCACTTGATGTTTGTAGTGTAATTTATCATCGGCGCAGCCAACACATCCCGTAAACCCATATCCAAACTCGGAAAATCAATCCTGATCTGCAACCACGGAGGACACCGTTGACACCACAAGCTGGGATCTGTAAACAGCTGATTATCATAGCGAATAGTTGCTAATCATTTTTTTTCTTAGAAATGGTAATATGTAGACTCCTGCTTATTGCTGACCCCCTGTTTGCAACACCCAATAGCCAGTTTGGTAGGTTGTTTGTTTCTTGCTTAGCGTGTTAACTTGCAGCCCCCTGCCCTCATTTCAGAGAACATCAACGGTATTGTTGTGTTAACACTGCAGCAGCTCGTTTCATTGTCGATCTTTCCAAATTCCAACGTTATGTACTTTTTATATTCCGGCAGGTTATTTGGGAAGATCAAAATTCTTGAAGATATAGAATAAAGAAGAATAAAAACAACTTTTGCGAGACCGATTTTTGTTTTGTTTTGCTTTGTTGTTGTTGTTGTGGTACGTTGGAGCTCGATTCCTATTGACCTTTCAGATCCGATGATATGACCTTGAGAATCATAGCATAAATGTTTACCATTGATTTTGCGGTCGATTTTTCTCAAGTACAACTTACTTTTTCTATCTCAAATTACTTGTCTCTCTAGTTCAAAAATGAACTAGAGAGTGACGAGTAATTTAGAATGGAGGGAGTACTTTTGAGGTCATATGTAAATCTTCATTTTCTTAAGATGTTCAGTTCGTAGTCACTCTCTAATTCATCTCTAGTTCAAAAATGAACTAGAGAGTGACAAATAATTTGAGATGGAGGGAGTACTTTTGAGGTCATATGTAAATTTTCATTTTCTTAAGATGTTCAATTCGTAGTATTTTTTTCCTTCAAAACAGAAAAACATACAGAGGGAAGTAGGCACAAAAAATAGTTTAATGTCCCATGAGGGCCATCTCTTCCAAATGATCCATTTCAGCTAGGTATGAAAATGATCTACACGGACTCCTCTATGGCTCTATCTCTCAATTCGGTTGGATCACGCCAAGGTACATGGTTCATCAAGGATTATTTTTTTAAAAAAATAGTATCATTTTAATTTAAACTTACAAAATAGGCTACGTGAATCAAATAATTGCAAAACTAGGTACATCTCACTCCTCATGGGGTGCGATTTGGCTGGCGGCCGCGTACGAGTTTCCAAAAAAAATGCCCCATGGAATCTTTGCAGACGACCATCTTGGCCAAATCTAGCCCGGGTGAGATTTTGGTCAAAGGCTATTTAAGAGGTCACTCATGGCCAAACTCATTATATTCACATGAAAATCATAAAAGAAACAGTAGGAGGGGAAGGAAAATTAAAGTGAAGCGTTACTAGTATGTTGTCCGATGCATGTTTGAGCTTTTGTTGAGCTCGGCGAGTGTCGTAGATCACACCACATGCGACTTGAAACAAAAGATAGACAATATTGTTCTGTTCAATTAGCCGTCGAACACTCCTAGAGAGTTAACTGTTGCATTGCTAACTTCAAGAGTTTTTTGAGGACGTCGAGCATCTTGTCTTTCACTGCGAAGAGGTTGCATCACCATCACCTTGTACTAACGATGAATCATACACTCTGTACTCTCAGAAAACGTCGAGCATCTTGTCTTTCACTGCGAAGAGGTTGCATCACCATCACCTTGTACTAACGATGAATCATACACTCTGTACTCTCAGAAGGTGGACCCAGTATGTAACATACTCCGACTTGGATTCCGATCCTAGTCATTTTTGTCCTTCTTATTCTACTTAGTTTCGTTATCTTTATTTGTTGTTGTTTATGAACTACGTTGTCCTGTATATTTTATGTTTTCATGTACGAGGAATATGTTTGTCTTATTGTACGATTTATGTTTATACATTTATGTGTTGTCGAAGCACAAATAAGCTAAGCCCGACTAGCATAATTGTTAACACATAAAAATAAACTACATAGACTAACAAATGACGTGTGTACGATGTACTTCATGACCAACCTAACCGTGCATCAAAGTACTCCTAACACGTCTTAGGGAAATTAAATTTTGAGCAAAACATGATACATCTGATACCTACACCGAGTGTTGTGGGGATATTTCCCCATCCTAAAAGCATATGGCCCGACTTCCCTTGTGTGGTGAGCTCTCTCGCGCAGGTGCCCCCGCTTAGTCTTTCACACCTCGTAGGGCGATGTATTTCTCATCCATCCATCGGCTATGTTCTTCTTCCTCCCTTTGCGCATGCTCTTTCTTAGCCTTGCGGAGATGGTCCTCTTCCTAGCCCACCCCCTCGTGATCTCCTGGATCCTCATCTCAAAATCCAAATCATAAAAAGAAGTGCTAGCTATCATGTCGGACCAATGTTTTGGACGTACTCGATGGTTCAACATATGTTGTTACATGCGTATGTAATGTAAATATGAATACGAAACTGATAGAGTCATGAAGTTTGTATATCCCTGTCATCTACTATCGGGAAAATATGGCATCGTCCTATGAGGGAGATCGTTCTCAAAGTGTACATGTCCTTGAAAATAAAACACCTCACAAAACGGCAAGGAATGCCATACAAACACATATGATGCTCTATTCCCTTAGGGATATCCACTCTTCCCTTTTTATTTGTTGGTGATGTAGGCCACTCCATAAGAACTAGAATGTGAGAGGAATGAAGAAGAAATGTGTCAGGATTGGGGAAGGAATGTGAGAGGTTTAGTTTTTTTTTTTGTATTGGAGAGAAGGAGTGGGAATCTTTAAATAGGTAAAAGGGTAGGGTAAATCTCGCCACGAGTGATTCATTTCAATCGGATGAGATTCGTTTCAGAGGCTTATATGAAAAAGTGTCATTAAACTCCCAATGAAGAACGACATGCACCCCCTCCCCGAAACGAATCTCTCTCAATGGAGAACGATATGTACCTAGTTTTAGTTGTTTGATTCGATACTTCGCTTTGTAAATTTAAATTAAAATAATATTATTTTTGAGAAAAAACTCGGTCATTAGACCCAAACCGGATCAGGCTAGAATAGAGTCCATTAAACGAAAACAAAGGCTGAATTGGAGTTCGGATCAGACCTCAGTTCATTATCAGGCCTAAATTTCAGCCCCAAGTCATTCGGCCCCAAGTCATTCGGCCCCCTAGTCAGCGAGAGCGAGTCTTATATAATCACCAAAAGAGAGCTAGGGTTTTGCCTCGTCGCCTGGTCTCTCTCTCCACTTCTCCCTCCTCGCGCCGTCGCCGTCTCCAGCAGCGAAAGAAAGGTTCGGCTCCGATTCGCCCCTTCTGCACGAGTCACGTAGCATCAGATGTTTCTCTCCTAGCGGATCCGAAAGTTGTTTATTGCAGTTCGTGTTGGTGTCGTCCTTTTGGCCATTGAGATAACTACCTTCGATCTCCCACAGTAGAGCTGCCAACTCTATGAAAGATGATTAGTTGTCCTGGTTATATCATTAGCTAGGCAGTTGCAGGTTTGTAGAGGTGGCTTCATGGTAGACTGATGCTTGTAGGAAATTTATCTACAGATTTGAAGTAACAGTGCGAGTGTTGTTCTTATGGTCAGGATTTGGAAATTTAAGTGTTGATGAATGGAAAGTTAACATGATAAGGTAGTGAACTTTTTTTCCGAATATTAGCACGGTTTGCTGCTCCGATTTCCTCATTCTTAGTAATCTCTACAGTAGATTCCACAAAAGAAAAATATGGTTCCCTGTGGAAACGATCTTCATGGTGTAGGTTTTGCTCTTGCTGACACATAACTTGTTCTGTTACAGCTATAACATCATTTAGCCACATAAATTGTATTAACCACTCTTCATTTGTGTTGCTGTTCATATACGCTGAAGCTTTCAAACTGCAGTTGAAACCTAGCTGTGATCACAAGCTTTATCCACAACCCAGTGAAGTTGAAGTATTTGCAATATCCATATGACCACTTTTGCTTTGCCTAATGAAACTCATTCTGTTGATGCAGCATGGATACCCAGGTTAAGCTTGCCGTCGTGGTCAAGGTGATGGGCCGCACCGGCTCGAGGGGTCAAGTGACCCAGGTCAGAGTGAAGTTCCTGGATGATCAGAACCGTCTCATCATGAGGAACGTCAAGGGCCCTGTCCGGGAGGGTGACATCCTCACTCTGCTTGAGTCTGAGAGAGAGGCCAGGAGGCTGCGTTGAAGCAGCTGTCAATGTCTGTTGCTCTCAGTTCCAATCTTGAAATGTTCCCATGATGGATTGTTGCTCCCTTGCTTAGTGTACTGCTTTTGGTACCATGCCATTGGACCCTGTTGCTTTGTCTCTGAATAGTCTATGTAGTATGAGTCTCATCTGGTTGCAGTTTTGGTCTGTTACTACCTGAGTTAAACTACTAGTGTTGTTATGCAACATGTTTATGCTCTTATCTCCTTGTGTAACATGAATCATATGGCGTATTATGCTATTTCAGTGTTGCAATAAGTCAGAATTGTTTATTCGGTTTTTACCTGTTTGTCTGCGAAGTTGCTTATTTGGTTGTTATTAGTGACTTCTACCGTGATATATGTAATGTCGTGCTGATTAATGCTGCTGGGGGGGGGGGGGGGGTATCCTGCTAATTTATTGTGCTCAGGTTGCAATTTTGGCTGTGTATCTCTGGTTTGTGGAATGTGGAGCATATATGATGTTCCATATAGAACTAAAAATCTGCTATTGCTATGTATGTACTGAAAATGTCCATTAACACGCTCGTTGAATTATTAGTACCATTGATCCTCCATGGTGATGACATATCAATGTAAGCCACATGTTAACTCTGAACTAAAGTGATGTGCTACTCTCCATAACTAATCATACGCTCTCACCATTCCCTCTCATTATGACAGTTTGCATTTCAAAAACAGGCAAAACTTCAGAAGGCAGCCCAAGTAACACTCCTCTGCCTAGGTTTGAGTGATATATTCATGTTGTGAGCTTGCGTTGTGGGGATGCTGTTTGGTGTCAATGCACTTGGCCTCGGTGATGTGAACCTCATCGCCCTACTGCCCTGTGGTGACAGGCTGACGTCTTCCAATGCCAGGAACTGGAGCTCTGAAGGGTAGTCGCGGACACATCCGATCCGTGGCCCTGCTCCGGTGCTCCATTGGAACGGCAGTTGCTTCCCCAGCTGGTACGATCTCATTGACCTCTTGGAGTTGATGCGGTTCAGGATCAATTCCTCCGGCACCTCGACCAGATCCTCCTCCTCGTAGCCGTCCTCAGCAAATAGATTTCTCTTGCAGAAGTCTAGACACTCGCCGAACATGGCGGAGTCTGGCACTATGTCTTTTGCACCCGGTGATGACCTGGTGTTGCTGTAAGCAGTGGGTGGTGTTGGGATTCTGTTGTTGGAGTTGATCTGCAGACTGGGTGGTCGCTTCCCATGAAGCCTGTTGGCTGTGGGGATCTTCCTGATCATTGTCGGTGTGCCTGTCTCGGTCTCGGTAGATGACACTCTAGCTGCTACATTTGTAGTCTCGGTTTCATCTTCGCCATGGTCTTGCGCAGCTTGTTCATTCTCTGGTTCACAGTGGTCAGTTAGCTCCAGTTGAGGTTGACCACCTTTGAGGCTGAAGTCGGCATCTTCTTCACCTTCTGAAGGGCTCAACTGTAGCCAAACCGAAAAAAACCAACAGAATACAAGTATCAGATAACATAGAACAGTATATTGGCCGTTACGAGTGCTAGACATGACTCTCTTCTTGATTCTCACCTGCACGTTGGTAAGGTCGACGCTCCTCTCCTTCAGGAAGTTCATGAACTCCTGAAAGTTCTGCTCCGTGGGTCGATAATGCCCGCTGTGAGGCCACACAGCCTGAAACAGACGAATTCAGAGTCGAGCAAGAGCAAACTCTGTGTCGCTGCTATGCAATCTACAGATTGCTTCGGTACCTTCAGAGTTCCATCCTCTACAACTAGTCTCCCTGCAGCAGATGTGGCTCCGCCTGCAAGGAAGCTTGAGTGCTGGAATACCCCCTTTTGTTTCTGCAACCAAATTTCAGCATCTCATCAATAACCACAATAGTGTAAAAGTTCACCAGAAATGCGTGTGAACTTTTTAAAGAAGGTAAATTTACCTGCCCGATATAGAGATTCTTGCATGTGCTCAGAACGAAGATCCATTTTATCCCCTTGTCGCTTCCTGTCGTGTCGACTCTCTGACGGCTCAGCCTATACATCAGCCTTGCATCCTCGATTATCACTTCATAGGCTTCCCTTTCTTTCTGCATAGTGCCGTGGCAACATATCTTGTTAGTAGCATGTAACCTCTGCAACGACCGGGAAAGATTCTTTCTGAATGGTTGTTGAGTTCTCTGAACAGAAAAGAGATGGAACTTACAGGGCCAAGGTACTTGATGCATTGCTTGTGCAGCTTCCATCTAGGGCAATGCCCATCCAAGCTGACATCTTTCCCTTCACCTACATCCAGCCTATTAGAAGAATTACAGAGTCATTATTAACTGTAATTAGTTTTTTTAGAAAGATCCGGTCGGACAGGCATATATTAAGCAAAAGAGCACAAATGAGTACAGATTACAGATGAATGTTACAGCGCACTAGATGTGCACAACACTCACTATCTGGTACTAACTACAGAGAGAGACGGGAGCAAGGTAATTCTTTGGCCCCTGCCATCGTCCAGAGACTAATTTCGTCCGAGATTGCATTGAGTATCTGAGGCAGTGTCTTCTCTTTTTGGTCAAATACTCTCCGATTCTGCTCGCATCATAGAATCTAACAGACGAGGAGGGTCACAGAACAGGCACCCCGCGCTTGTTGTCCTGGACTAACAAGGTGCTGGAACCAGGACCCGATGTCAGACGTCGGCGTCCAAGAGGCCGGATTAAGGGTCTACAGGGCATTGCACGAGCCATTGAGCTCCAGACTAGACGTGACACCGGACACTCCATAAACAAGTGTATGGTTGTTTCAACGTTCCGAAGGCATAAGGTGCAGAGATAATGGTTTGGCCATCCCCTTCTCTGTAGCCGAGCTGCAGTCCACAACCTATCTTGCACCATGAGCCAAATAAAAAAACTTGCATTTTGGTGGTGCCCAAACATCCCATATCCGTGACGGGTACCAAGAGAGGCAAGAGCCCTCGAACTGAAGTCTATAAGCGGAACGTACCGAGAATTCCCCGTTCGTTGTAAAGGTCCAAGTGATCAAGTCCGGTTGTTGCGGGTTGTCTACGAGGTCGACATCTTGTAACACTTCTAATAGCTGCATTACTGTTGACCACAAACTCAATGCGGGGAGAGGCATCATGTCACGGAGCCAAGTCTGATCACGCATTGCAGCTGCAACGGTTTGCCTTCTCCGCCAGCTTGCAGCAAACAGTGATGGGAAAGTAGACGCTAGAGGACAACCATGTAGCCAATTATCAATCCAAAATTTTGCTTGATGACCATTCCACACCGTGATACTCGTAGCTGCGGCGAACAAGTCCTCGTCACTGGAAGCCACTGGCAGTTTCACACCAACCCATGGTTTGGATGGAGAGTGCCACTGATGCCAAGGCCAACGAAGTCTCAGTGCTCTGCCAAATCTGTTTAAGTCGAGAAGCCCTAGACCTCCTCTATCCACTGAACGGCAAACCTTAGTCCAATTGACCTTTGACCTAGCACCATTATGTAGTTGAGTTCCAGACCACAAAAAATGGCGCCTCAATTTATCTAGAGCGGCAATGAAAGGTTTGGGCAATTTAAGCACCGTCATCGCATAGATCGGTAGAGTGCTCAACACCGACCTGACCAGCTCCCGGCGCCCAGCCATGGACGGTAAAGGTCCCTGCTAACCTGCAAGACGTGCATAGGCTCTATCCAATGTTGGTTGCAGCTGCACCATTGACAGTCGGAAGGTGGTTAACGGTAGTCCCAAATAGCTGTCTGGAAGATCCACTACTCGCCCTTGAAAGCTTTGAAGTATGGCTGGCACGTCAAGCTCTGAACACTGTATAGGTACAACCGAACTCTTGCTCATGTTGACGTGGAGATCGGACGACAGGTCGAAATTGTCCATGATTTGCATCACTCTCTCTACCTCTACTGGGTCCGGATTGACGAAGACAATAACATCGTCGGCATAAAGGGAGACTCTGGTCCTCGCAGCAGTATCAACCAAAGGTGTGAGCATACCCTCTCTAGTTGCCGCCCCGAATACTCGCTGCAGAATGTCGATGCCGAGGATGAAGAGAGATGGTGATATGGGATCGCCCTGGCGTAGTCCCCTCCGATGCTGTATCCACTCACCGATGTTACCATTTAGTTTGACAGCTGATGAGGCTGAGTACCAGAGCAAACATAGCCAATTAATCCAACGCCTAGGAAATCTTTTGTGCTCTAGCATCTCGATCATAAACTCCCATGAGATAGAATCAAAAGCTTTGGATATATCAAATTTAAACATCAGGATCGGCTTCCTCTTCTGATGATAGATCTATGCCAAGTTTCTAACATATATAAAATTGTCATGGATATAATGATGGCACCATTAAGCATCTTATGGTATCCACCTCGCAGTCGGAATAAGTCCTGGAAGGCAGCTAGCAGATCAGACTTGATAATCTCCCAACAATTCTGATAGAAATCGTTAGTAAAACCATCAGGCTTTGGTGCCTCTTCATTCGGCAAATCCTGAATGGCCTATTTTATCTCCTCCGCAGAAAACTCCTTGTCTAGCTCATGGTCACATAGAGCAGGAATTTGTAGTTGATTCCACTGGAAGGTTGATTGGCGCTGCACACGGGACCCCAATGTATTATGTAAGTGCTAATGCAATATGTTGGTCATCTCATCGTGCACAGAGGTAAATCCTTGTACAGGGTGCTTCAGGCGAGGTATAAATAACTTTCGGGAATGTGCATTCCCTTTCATGTGAAAAAACTTGGTACACGCATCACTAGCTTTGATCCATGTGATCCTTGAGGCTTGCTTACGTCTGGCTCGTTCAACAGCCGCTAACCCAGCAATCTGGCCTTAATGTCCCGTCACAGTACCATCTCATCCTTTGTTAGATCACGAAGTTCCTGAGCAACATCAAGTTGAAGAACTAACTCATTTATCATAGCCAGCTGCTCTCTGCATTTACCAAACACTGACCGACTCCACTTTTAGAGAGTTGAAGTTGTGGCTTTGAGTTTGTTCTGGAAGGTGATGATTGGAGAGCGTTGGACAAAAGTGGATTCCCATGCATTATTGACAGTTTCTTGGAACCCAAGCACTTTAGTCCAAAAGGACTCAAATCGGAATATCGCTTGGCGCCTAGGTCTTAACAGATGACTTAGTAGGATCGGACAATGATCTGATAAGGAGGATGACAATGGTCGGAGGTGCATATTAGGGAAAGTAATGTCCCATTCCTTGTTGTAGAACATCCAATCCAATCGAATCATCGTGGGATTGACACGCTCATTACTCCAGGTGAATCGCCGGTTCTGTAAAGCATATTCAGTAAGCTCACATGTGTCTATGGAATGCCGAAAGGATCCCATTAGCCGGCGATTAATGTTGGCGTCGTTCTTGTCACAAGCTTGATAGATGAGGTTGAAGTCACCAACACACAACCAGACCACATTATCTGTCGGCTTCAGATTGACCAGCTCGACCAAGAATTCAGTTTTGTCATTGTCATCACAAGGGCCATAGACCGATGTCAATTTAAATGATTCTTCAAATCCTGCCAGGCGGACCATAACAGATAAGTTGTATTTGCCGATATTGGCATCGTGCACCTGGGCATAAGTGGGATCCCATGCTATCAAGATGCCACCCCGTGTGCCATCAGCAAGTAACACTTCGACACCAGAAAGATTGACACCCAAGATCTCGCGTTGCAGTTGGATTGACATAGAGGACATTTTGGTTTCTTGCAAACAGACAAACATCAGAGCCTCTGTTTGTAGAAATTATTGGACAACCATTCTTCTAGCTGGGTGGTTGAGGCCGCGAACATTCCAGGAGAGAGTACTAAAATGCTTCTGAGCCATTGGAAACACTGATAAACAACTAAACAGCAACTGAATCAAACCAAGACATAGGGCAATAGCAGCAGCCAAAGCACATTACCAAAGCAGCTATACACGCACTGAAACGAAACAACCACAAGTGACCGACAGGTGCTGCACATGCTGCTTGAACAGAAAGCAAGAACCAACAGACTTCCCAAAACACTGGAAGAGTCAACCACACTACGCTTAGCAGAACACTGACTCGGTTACCCATAACAGAAGATAGGACGACACACTGCAATCCAGGACTGATGGTAGTCATCAGCCTAGAGGCCTGCAACCACCTCATCCGCCGCGAGAGCATTGGCAACATCAACATGTGGCTTGCTATCGAGCTGAAGGACTCCACAAATCACTCCAATCGTTTGACTTGATAGGGGTTTCTGGAAGGTGGCCTTATATTTGGTGAGGTCGACAATAGGTGAGTCTGACGTGTTGTTAAAGATACGCATGAGGTGGAGTTGAGCCCGCTGTGCAACAGGGATCGCTGAGGGGTAGGCCGCCTGCCTAGCACTCTGACGTGTGGGCTCCAGAGAGGAAGTCTCCTTCTGATGGCGACGTCTGGTCTTCAATGGCGTGGTAGGCGGCGCGTCCAATAAAGCAGATGCCACAGGCTAAAATAGTTTGTGGATGGACTTCTGGCCGTCCAATCCAGGAAGCAGCCCATCACGCTGCATGGCCTCACACCCTTCTGGCACGGTTTGACTGGCCACCATCCCATGCGAAACCGCAACGGTATCGCACTGCCACGCAGGTCCATGAACCTGCCGAGCTGCAAATGTCTGAGTCTTCATAGCGGACCAACCCAAAAGCTCCTCGAGCATCGGGTCCACACTGTCCTGAACGGGAAGGGAGGTCAAATCCTTTCCTAAGTTGCAGAGCAACCAGGAAGGATCAGTGTCACCTCGGTGTCCCATCCAGCAGGCTGCCTGTAGGCCTGGAGCAGCTATTAGAGAGTTGCACAACACAGTCTCTACTATAACCGTAGCTTGGTCGAGTCCCTCCACCAATGGGGTGATGGCACGTCCCGATTTGGGTACCCATGTCTTGGCTGGACGTGCATGCACAATGTCGTGCCCACGCCCTGCTTCAGTAGTAGCAGGACCACTAGATCTGCACGGAGCAGACTGCTGGCTCCGACCCTGAGAAGGTGGGACCCCTGGTTGGGCACTTGTCTGGGCCCCACCTTGTCGGGGACGCCGGTAGCCTTCAAAGCTAGGAGGCGGGCGGTGGTTGTCATCGTCGCCAGCAGGCCGGGATCATGAGTCGCCGGAGGACGACAACCCGTGGGACGCCGAGGCGGTGGAGCACCTCCTTGAGCCTCATTTGGAATGCCTGGGAGCCAAAAACAACGATAGTATCTTGGGGCACCGTCGTCATCGCCGGAGTTGGAAGATAGCGACGAAAACCGACCGTTACCATCTGAAGAGGATGAATCTGGACGCATCAGGGTGAAATCATAAAGGTGATCAATTTGAATAAGAACCTCCACCTCGTTCCCTTCTGGTGGTACAACCGACGGAGGCCCATTCGGCGGAACATCAGAGACGTTGGACCTTCCCGCGTCTGATGGGAAGAAGGTCACCTTCTTGATGCATGGTAGGAGGTTAGGATCGGACATCCATCCATAAAAGCCGAATTCGATCGGATCCGCCTGCATTGCCGTAGCGCGGTCCATGTGGTCGAAGATGCAGACATATCCGAGGATTTGTCGGACCGCTTCCGCGCATCTGGCGAACCAGGGGAGGCCCTCGATAACGATCTTGACGCAGTATAGCCATGTTGTGCCTACCGTCGTAGCTCCCAGTGTCCACGGTGATACCCGATACTCGGCGTTGCCAGCGTAGATGCTGCCCTGCTGAAGCACAGCATCACACTGATCAGGGTGAGTAAGTCGCGCAATGAAAGCACTGACACCCTGAGGAGTCACCGAGATATCCCAGATCGGAAGACGGGCTTGTTGCTGTATAGCATGGCGGATATCTGCATGGACGGTACCGCAAAAGAGAGAAGAACATGGCGGTGATGCAGACGCGCCAGCTCTGCCGCCATCGTTCCACTAAGGAGGACAGCAGCCTGACCATGATGGGGTCGTCGATCCAAAGTCCTCGCTGCAGCTGCCATCTCCTCACCCGGGCCACAAAGCACGTCCCGGAAGGTGGTGCCTGGTCGACGGCGGCTATAGTCTCGGCCCGTCGGCGATAGTGATGGAAATGCTAGCCGACTCTTAAAATTAGGAGCCGAGTCGAGCAGCCGAGGATGAATGCTCCGGTTGGCGCCGGAGGAGGAAGGCTGAGAAGAACGACGAGCAGTGTGGCCGTTGTGGAGGCAGCAAACACACCTCGGCGGTTCACGACACTGAGCAACAAAGTGGTTCCTGGCAAGGCATCGGAAGCAACGGCTCGCTAGCACCTTCTTAAGCACCTCGGCAGGGAACAGTGCCTCCTTCTTCAAAGCATGGTCAGATGCCAGTTTGGGACGATCTTCATGGTGGCGGGCGAGGGGACTGCGAGCTAGCTAGCGGATGCGGCTACTGTTCTGAAATTATTTACCAGTAGAAGAAGGGTTGCTTGCTCTGACAGTGGAGCCAACGGTGGTAGTAGAAGTGCAGGTTGTGGCCATACCGATGTCGAGGGTCAATCTGACAAAGAAATAGGTGGATGTCAGTTTTATTTGAACAATGCTGTCACTAGGACAGTGTCGAGACATGATACTATCACTGCGTACCGCTTCTAGCCAATGCTGCAGGGCAAGTTTCTGGGCCTTTTCATCCTTGGATAGACCTTTGCCGACCTAAAAGTTATAGCAAACACTACGACTGTGTCAATGCAGTAATACTCCAATACCACTGTAGTTACGAAGGTGGCAATGCTATCTATGATGCTATATCTGAATAAAAGAACATTATTACTACCTTGGCAGCCCTCATTCTTGCCCGGGACCATTTCGAGACAGCAGTCTCGGGCTTCTCTATGTCAAAGAATGACACTGAATTTCGCTTGAGCAGTGCAAAATCAAGCAACTTCCACCTGCATTTTAGGACCATAAAAATTTCAGAAACTACCACCTCCTTGTGACACAAATTAGCCACACCCTATTCTATGAACTGAAACTCAAAACAACTGCAGAGTACATATCAGTCATACCATCTCTGTTCCACAAGAACGGCACAATCCGCAAGCTGCCGCCTTATTCTGAAGCTCTTGTACACCTTCTGCAGCCTGAGAGCGGCGGCTTGGTGCCTTGGGCTGTCCATTCCGATCACCGGAGAGTCCGGCGGACAGTCGCTTGTTGGCTTGAATCTTGATGGAGCAGCAGCACTAGTATTGATGTTGCAACCTTCTCTTTCAGATGTAGGACTCCTAATGGACAGCGTGGTCTCCGTCTGAACGTTTTCAGCCTCTCTCCTCTTGAAGCTCAACGAGCCTTCAATGATCAGCTTGCTTGAGCCGATAGCGGGGAGCAATGCTGAAGGGGAGTCGACTTCATCCTCCATGTCGTCGAAGCTGAGGGATCGGATGAACAGCCGGCCCATGTTGTCCTCCACTGCTGGCAGGTAGTCATCTGGTGGGTATGAGATTGACAGCCCCATTTTTCTCTGATTTGATTAGGCCCCTGTGGTTTGTGTAAACCTGTGGCAGGAAAAAGCTAGTTATTGGATATCAAGTTCTCTACCAACGGGTAAGATCTGTTTCGAAAGAACACATTTCAAGCTTTTTCCTCTTGCATTCTTCTACTTTCTACTGATTTACTTTTTCCTGAAACAGAATGCATTTCAGGAGACATGAACAAAGATACGAGAAAGGAAGGAAAATCTGGAAAGCCAAAGCGAGCATGCATCTCAACATGAACAAATAGATTTCATTTATCTCCTTCAATCTTGTAGAACATAAATTAATGACCATGATCCAGAAAACAAATGATACACAAATGGAACAGGCACTGAAACAAGAATCAAGGAACACACCTTGTTGATTGCCTCGGAATGCTCGTGCCAGGATCGAACAACCTCACAGAGGAATGCTTATCGTTGAGATGCTTTGCCAATGGAGAGGAGATTTAGGAGGAACAGAGTCTAAATGGGGTGGGGGCCGTACAAGGAAGGTTAGGTAGCAGCAGCGAAAAGGATGCTGCCCCTATAAATAACCAAGCGAAACTTGTTTGTTCAAAAACCAAGCGAAACTTGGTCCTATCCCGGTCCTGGTGTCCTGAATAAAAGAAAGACCACTGACATGTTTGGTGCGTTAAAAAAAAATACATAACAGCAATTTACTGACACTTAACATGCATACAACATGTTATCTAATACATATAGCTAAGAGTGTGTTTAGTTTGAGGGATATGGTGGGACGGGACGGGACAATCCTATTTTTCTGTTGCTTGGTTTAGAGACACTTGGAATAGAGTCATACCTCAAAAGAGAATATTCCACTCAGATGCGGGATGGAACCATTCCATCAAAAACATGGAGACGGATCCGTCCCACCTCCGTGGAGACAGGCGCGCAACCATCCGGAGGTACTTATACTCACATGTCTCTGTCCCATCCTTTCATTCAAACAGGAGACAAGACCATTCCGTCACACACCATCTCACAAAACAAACAAAAAACTGGATGGTCCCATCCTTCTAGACAAACAGAAAACAGGATCATCCCATCTCTGAAAACTGGGATGGATCCATCCCATCCCACTTTGACTCCAAACCAAACACACCATAAGAGACATGCGAGCGTGGATCAAGGAGCTCCCACTCTAGCAGGGGTGTGAATCACCGCCTAAACACCTAGACGGGTGCATGAATGTTCAGGCGGTGGCCTAGACGTCAGGCCAGGCGAGCAGCAGCGGCGGAGGGGTGGTGAGCAGAGAAGGCGGCGACGGAGGAACGTAACGAAGAGAGATAGGACGGGCAGAAGCAGCGAATCGGGACTAGAGGCAGATGTGGCCGAGTTGGGCCGACGCAGTGATTAATAAGGACCATCGGATTTCATCTGAAGATCCTCCTTTCAAATCGTGAAGATATAAAAGAACACCTCCTAACCCTAATCTTCACTTCTCTCCTCTTCTCTACACCCATATCTTCCATCCCACCCGACGACGGCCACAACAGATGGTCGGCGGCGATGATTTTGTAGCTCACAACGGTGCGGCGGGCAGCTGCAAGACGGACGGTAGCACGACAGGCGGCTGTGCGGTGGACGGCGGCGAGGCAAGAGAGCAACAGTGGAAGACATCAATACACTAGACATGCGCTGTATTCTCCCAAAAGTACAGTTTCTTCTCCTCTTCCGTAGGTTTGTCCTGTCTATTCGACATTATTGAACATGTCTCTTGTATGTGAAATCACAATAGAAAGCTATCACGAGTGGAACTACAATGAGATGGTGATATCCCCGTCACACATCAGATCTGATGATTTTGATGATCTCTTCATAGGCACAATTTTAAAACTACTTGTAGCCGTAGGGTTGATCATATACTCGTTTGTGTTAGTGTGTTGTGATATGAATGAGTTTGTATATTAACAGATATTGCAACTATATCTTATTTGAAAGATTTTAAAAAAAGTACAGTACAGTACAGAGGTCTCCGTTGTTCAGTACCACACGATCCAAATCAGCGGCCGTGATCACCTCAGCATCTTCCTCTACCACAGATCATGTTCCTCCGCCGCCGCCTCCTATCCACCGCGATGACGGCGGCCGTCCGCGGCCCGCCGCCGATCCGCGTGGCCGTCACGGAGTCTTCCGGCCGCGGCGTATTCGCCACACGCCCTGTGGCCTGTGGAGAGCACCTCCACTCCGCGGAGCCCCTCCTCGCCCACCCCGCCCCCTCCCTGCTCCACGAGGTGATCGCTCC
The DNA here is from genome assembly GCA_036927565.1 of Tuctoria greenei. Classification (NCBI taxonomy): domain Eukaryota; kingdom Viridiplantae; phylum Streptophyta; class Magnoliopsida; order Poales; family Poaceae; genus Tuctoria; species Tuctoria greenei. The sequence continues at coordinate 127,238,774 of JAYESD010000007.1, read as the reverse complement.
TCTGCGCGCTTCCATTTTCCAGCAACGTCCCTGAAAACGCGGTTCACCGACCTACGAGCTGAGCTGGACCGTCGCTTAGGTGTGCTACAGCTGCCTCAGGAGGAAGGCCTCCGGGGAGGGGCGCGGCTCCAGCGGCGGGGGCTGCTACTTCTGCAGCGATGCGTGCAAGGAGCACGCCAAGGTGACGCCTTGGGTCCCGAATCTTAGTTTGTTTCGTCCACATTAACTACTTGTTATGTGTAGTATGGCCCTGTGCCAGTGTTAAAATGGAACCAAGTGTGGAATACTACCAAAGAACCGAGATTCAGTACGTCTTATGCTCATGCACTTAGTGCAACAGATTATTTTTGGCTAGGTTGTGTGCTTGTAGAAGTGCAATGTGGTTTTTAACTTATTCCCTTGGGATCATAGAATGAAGGCTGGTGTTCCTTGACACGTCCCATAGACTAAAAGATTGAATAGCTTTGCTGTTTTTTTGCATTCATTCAAGAAAAGTGCTTCATTTTTAAGTGATTATCAGCTTGATTTAGCTAACAGGATGTGTGCTTTTTATCATTTTAGGGGTTCCATGATGTTGGACAGAGCGTGGATTGGTCTCTGTTTGATGCCCACTGCAGGTATGTTGGTACTCCCCAGTCTACTTGTCATGTATCTGTAAATGTGCACCTCGTAGCGCCCTCACTTGCTGTGCTTTTCTTTGCTCCAAAGTTCACGGGGTCTGAAGTACCCATACATGGCCAAGCGGCTCGCTTGCATGGTTATATCAGGAGCTGCTAGTGCAGATTATCTTGACATACTTCAGCCAGCTCATCTACATCAGAAGACACTAATTGAGGTACCGATTGCTTTCCTTCTAATAATCCCAACCTTCCTTCAGTTGTCATTTCAAGACATAATCGTATAATATTCGTGCTCTACGATGTCATTGGTTGCATCTCATTGGTTGCATTGCATGTTAATTGGGCAATGGAAAATTACAGATGCAGGAGGAGTTTGAGTTGTTAGAGTCTGCTTTTAGAAAGGCAGGAATTCAGGAAGAAGTCAGAACATGTATCCTCGATATTTAATTTTACTTCCATCTTGATTTAGCCTACTTTCTTGACCTAGCAACAGTTGGACAATTATCGAACATTGACATACTAGTAAGAACTAGATTTTTGTTTCAATCCTTTGCACCTTTCCCCAGTTATTTTCTTTGACAAAATCAGTTTTGACCAAAGAGTGGTATATTAATGTACTGGCGAGAATACGTATAAATACGTTCCGTGTTGAATTGCCTGCAAGCTCATATGAGGATCTTCTGTCCTCAGCAGCAGCTTCAGTATCTTGTGACGCTTCAGTTGGCAATGCGCTCTATATGCTTCCTTCTTTCTACAACCATGACTGTGGTATGGATCTCTATATACTCATATGGAGAACAAGCAATACTATCATCCTCTTGAGATTTTTATTCTATTGAGTCTCTAGCTTCTGGGTTCTCATCCTGTTCTAGCACTCTAGAATCCACCTGTAGATAACCTTGCTAAAATTATCCTCACTGGCTTGGCACATTTTTACTATAAGGGATGACAAAATGTATATTATTTCATTGTGCAATAGCAAATTCTAATTGATGATAATGTATTGTTCCTTTTGATTACAAATTCAAATATCCACATTTTCCTGTTTTTTAGATCCAAATACTCACATAGTTTGGCTTGAAAATGCAAAAGTGAAATTGAAGGCCCTCCGTGATATTGAAGAAGGTACGGAAAAGTGCAGTCTGAGTTCACCTGTTACTGTGGCAGTCCTTGGACACAGCTAAAAAGAAACAAGGTTCACCGAATTGCTAATATAGAGTTATTGCTTCTATTATAGGTGAAGAGCTGCATATCTGCTACATTGATACGAGCATGGATGTCCATGCTCGGCAGAAGATTCTTGCTGATGGATTTGGCTTTGAGTGCCGCTGCCCTCGGTGCTTGTGTGGAGATTAGAAATCATGTTTCACCTTGGAGTTTCCTCAACGTGGCATTGTGCTCTTCTGGCACAGCTCATTGAAGCCACCTTTTATGTTGGTCATTGTTCACCTGGAGTACGCTCCTGCAGAGTTTCAGTGATCCGATGAAACATCTTGAAAATCGTGTGCTTGGTTGCCTGATCCTATGTTGGAATACTTGCAGTAATGTATCGTATTGTTGATGATTAAAGCACTGATACCCCCTTTTATATACTGATGCTACTAAGCATTGCTACAAGCACGGAAATGCAGGTCTACCTAAAGATCTGAACGTTGTGTTTGTACAGCGGGGGTTGTTCTTTTTAATTTCCAATCCAGTAGCCTTTGCTTTGTGATTTAAACAATTGCTGACCGGAGTGAGTACCTGTCTTGCAGTTATCAACATGCAGACGTGTTGTCTTAATAAATTATAATACTCTGTTATTTTTTTTATTTGTCACCGGCTAGTTCATTTTTGAACTTATCGGTGACAAATAAAAAGAAACGGAAGCAGTATCAAACATTTTGCCATCCGAACTTTAGAAAACCTTGTAATCATAGTTTAGAGACTCATCCAGTACAATTTCTAACAGTTATTGTGATAACACCACTGAAATGCATTTCTGAACTCGTGAAGGAGGAAAAAAACTATAAACACCATTTTATTATTAAGATGAGGTTGAAAGAATAGATGGCAACAACTGCACTACAAAAACTGTAATCTCGGATATTAAACAGACAATCATTAGCTGGACATTATCTAAAAAATCATTAAATGGGTACTTCTCATCTGCTAGCAAATGATATGCTGGTATCATTTCAGTTTTTTGGTGCCCACTAACCCCAACGCAGTACTATATGCAATACCCCTGTTAATTCTGAAACTCGAACTCTGATAGGTTGGTTTCTGCCTTAAAGAATCTAAATTTGATTTATTTTTCTAGATTCTTTAAGGCGGAACATCATCATTCACCCTCTTTCGAGAGGAAACAATAGGGAAAGCCCCTGACTCATCATTCACCCTTATGGTGTAAAGATTCCAATTGATGTTAATGTAGTACTTATAATATCCATATATCTCGTGGTAAGTTTTCCAGCGATCCATTTTTGGAATGGGCATTCCTTCCATCTTTGTTACAGTTTCCAAATTAGTTTTTGTAATGATTATTTCCTCTTTACGAGTCAACATGATCTTCATAAAGATTCGGGCAGCAAAGGGAAACTTGTGCAGTTAGGCAGCTGGTACGCTATCAGGCATCAGCTGCTAGGAAAGGACACCATTTCGAGTGCTTTTAAATATTTTACCATATTATCTAAAAGTATATCTTACGATGCGAAGCTCGACAGCCCGGTTTTGCAGACGCTTAGATCCAGAAAACCTCATCTCTTTTGAACCTAGCGTTGAGTTACTTCCATTCAGCTAACTCATTAAAGTTCTTTCACATCTCTGAAACAATCTGCAACAGAAGCTTTTCCATCTTCACAGCATCTAGCAATCTGGGTGTATTAAAAATTCAGAAGGAGAGCACCCTAACCAAACATCATTCCAAAAACTCATTGATTTCCAATTATGCAGCCACTTGACTTTAGGGACTAGCTCCTAGTGGAAGACATTCATTGTATCCGTGAAATCCTCGTTAATGCGACCCCTGAAACTTTTTAAGAACTGTACCCCAAAACCAATTGGACCTTGAGCAAATTTTTATTTCATCACAGATGCGGATTTGACCTCTGCATCAGAAGATTTGATCAGTTATTAAGTTGACGATCATCCAGCAGTAAGCTAATTGTCCAAAATTATCAGCCAAATGTGCCCCCGTTTAATCATTGGATACAAATAATTATCTGTAATAGTTACCATTAAGCATAATCTCTTGTTGATTATAAATAGGTCTTTGATATGTCTACAAAAGCATAGATCGGATTTCAAGTCTCACATCAAAATACACGCTTTTTACGTCCCTCTTCCATTCAGTGCCAGTCTGAAGATTAAAAACCAAGGCAAACCATAGTTTGGCTTTAATTCATCATTGTTTGGCTTCTACACAAACATGTTAGGTGCTCAGCTAGAAGCTCAGATATGCTGGCTTTACTTAAGAGCGCTGAAAGTTGCAAGAGCTTTATGTGCCCAGCCATTTAACATTGGGTACCATAGTGATCCAGAGTCAACGTTATTCAGCACTACAGTGCCTATGAACAACTATATTCTCTTGAACTTCAGAAGACCCTGATCCGGACTTGCCGTGCTCTTAAGGTTCCACCAAATATACAACGTATTCTATCATTCAGTGTCATTGGTATAAAAAAGGTTACAGAGTCATTTGGTCAGAGAAAGGTCATGCAGAAAGGAGTACAGGAAGTATTATAACGTTACAAAAATGAGAAGGGGGGATGATGAGATGCTTATATTATACTTCCTTCGTTTCAATTCATTTGTCGTTAGGACAACCTTCATTAGTTCATTATTAGTTTATTTTTAATTCTTTTGATTGTCTAAAACGACAATTATTTTGAAACAGAAGTAGTATTATTTAGTGTCATTGGTAAAGTGCAGGTTCATGTAGTTGGCAACAGATTATTCAGAAAACAATACAGGATAATTCAAGTACATTGTTTGCTCATGTTAGCATTACAAAATGCGAAAGTGCGGCAGGGAGGGAGGCACTGATTAACAATGTAATTTTAAAGAACATGTTTGGTTATGTTCACCGTTGGTTTGGGAGATAGTCTGATACCTCTTGCTGACAATCAGGTTTCTCCCCCCGGTATGGTTGGTAGGCTGAGCACTTTGGTAAAGTGTGTCATTAAGGCTTCGACACTTTCTTAAAATTGCTGGTCGGTTTGATTCTAATGGGGATCCAACAAAAACGTTACTAACCAGCATCTACCACTAAAATCTTGCTGAAATTAAAAAATGATCCCAAGCCATAATTCAGAGGAAATAATCAGGTGTTCTCCGTGTCACGTCAGGTTCACCTCTCCTGGGAGCTGGCTCAAACTGCAAGAACCCCAGTTGAATTTTGATGGGGGCAATGTCAAAAATTAAACAACAATAGTAACACAACAAAAATAAAAGGTCAAATCATGGCTATTCTAGTTCTCATCACTTCGATATAAGCATAGCAGTATTATGCGCAAGAAACAGATAGCAGGTTTACATCTAACACTAACCAAAAAAAGACCAAAAATTGGTAACAAGAAAAGAGTAACAACTACCTGAATAAATGTGTGATTCCTACAGTCATCAACCTCCAGGATGGATGCCATGTTCCCACATCGGTAACAATAATTAGGTGCACTGAATATGGTCACAACCTTTTCTTCCTGCAATTGTGTGGAAGTTTTGAGTCTTCAAAAGACTGGCCAGATGGCCTCTAGAGGCTCTCTGATTTTAAAAGAACCATAAGATCATGTAAACGAAACAAATGATGCAACTAACTTGTGCTGAAGGACTTACATGAGCCCAGTTATATCCCTCCATAACCAGTTGATGAGCCCGGGCTACAAGTTTGAGATTGTTGGTGTGATTAAACTGTTCTGATATGTCCTGGAAAATTGAAGCTACAAAGTTGAGAGCAGAACTGGTTGCAGTCTATCAATAAGCAAAAGATATATATTGTAACTAGTACTTGGCCAAAAGTGTATCCGGCACCACGTGGAGATATGCCCCAGCCACATCTATCATCTGGATCAGACCAAAGAAGGTCACACATAGGTCCCTCATGAGGGACCTCTTGAACACGATCTAAGCTACGGACACCATCAAGATTTTCGATGGATGGAGATAAACCACCATGGAGGCAGAAAATTTCTGATTCCACCTTCAAGAAGATAAATGCAACATCAATAAGATTCCCAAATAAAAGGCTAAATTGGAATTTTGAACTTCTGTGTGAAACAAAAGAAACAAATATTGATTAATTAGCATACTAATGGAGCTGCTAAAGTAGATAGCAAGAAAAGTGTTAATGATACAAACATCAAACAGGAAATTACACTTATCCATCATATATAAACTATTAAAAGGCAGATTGTTTCTAATATTCTACAGGTCCTATCCATCATTCCATCCATAGTTTCGTGTATGGGCATGAAAACACAAGAAAAACGAATGTGGCAGATGGGTGCATTAGCGCATCACTTCCCTTGCAGTTTTTTTTTCTCTATATTTTCATGAATAATGAAGAATTTAGTTGACAAAATAGCACGTGTCAATGATGAAAAAAGCTTAGATTTGAATTATGTCAGCATTTTGTTGATATCAATGGCTAGTGTCATAATTGGAAGACTAGCGAAAAAATGTACAGGGGGGGGGGGGGGGGGGGCTCAAGCTGTGCGCACACCAATGCAAAAACTTAGTTGACAAAGTAGCACGTGTGAATGATGAAAAATAGCTTAAATCTGCAGTACTTTAGTGTTTCATTGATATCAATTGATAGTGTCATGAATCGAAGACGATAGCAAAATTAATGTACAGCAAAAGAAGTTGGAGGGAGAAGGCCTCAAGCAGAGAACACACCAGTGCCGTCAGTGGAAAATAATCAAAAAGATCAGTAAAAATTTTCCAGACATTTGCACTGCCGTACCTGTATAAAAGAGTCAAAAAATCACAACAGGGTCAAACAAAAAACATAACACTTTGTAGTAAACAGATATAACTAGAAAAAACAGACTAATTAAGTACAGACTATATCGAAGTGTGAATGAAATTATTTCATGCAAATATTTATGAGTCAGAACTCCGCCTATGTTGTAACAACATAGCCGGTCCCAAGCCCAATAAAGGAGGGGTTGTGATACGCTTGGCAAGCCAACAACTACACTTAGTCATTCTCATGAAAATGAAACCGAATAAGCCTACCCCAACGTGTTTGGGACAAAAGCTTGATTGTTGTTGTAAATATTTATGAGCCAGAGTTCTTGGTTACGGAAAGCCTTTCTCAACAAAATGATTAAGTTAACCACCCAACCTGTGCCAGCAGATTCATTCATCTGATTACAGATTGCAGCAATTTAACGATAATTGAAGTTGGACTTCCTAGATTAGGGTTGCATTGCATAGTTGCATACAACAAAAATATTCTTGGCTACCAATAGTTCCTTTAAAACTTCCAACAGCAAAAAAACCTCTGTGGAGAATGCAGCATAATTATTACAGTTACTTGAGCATTTGGCTACATTCAAATCTCTAAATTGTAAGAGTTTTCAGACTAACTTTTAGCAACTTATGTTTTGTTCCGGTACACAAAGGAACATGATATGCATGGCATGGAATAAAAGCAAGACCACTTTCAAGCACATAAATGGACTCACTTTCGTAGGCATTCATCATAGAAGCCATAGACCTGTGTGATCTGCAACAATTGAAGAGTTCTCGTATAAAATACGAGAACAAAATGAGTTCACAATGAAGAGCAGAAATTAACCATATGTTCACAAAGCATACGATCGTTTAAGAAAGAAAAGTGAAACTTAAAAAACAATGAGGCTTGTACTTTAAATAATGAAAGAGAGAACCATGCCATCTGATGGTCATCGTGGGGGTTAAATTACCTGCCGACTCTCATGGTTTCCACGAAGGATTGTAATGCGTTGTGGGTAGCGTACCTTAAGTGCCACCAAAAGCTGCACAATAGAACTATATCATGTCAACGCATAAAGCATGAAGGTGAGAAACGTTCAATACCATGAATCTAAACATTAGATCACCAATATATACAAGCAAATCCAGCAAATGAAACTAAATTTGGTAATGATGTTAGAATGGCTACACTTCTAGTCTAGGTAGACTAATAGGATCACAAGTGAAAACAGAAGAATGTATGAATGTGACCAAAGACAAGTATTTATATTCGAAGACTAGTATTTGCAAGATGCGTATTTCAGGTAGTATAACCAACAATATTTGACTGTACATCCAATAATATTGACCTATCTCGAAGAACCAATAAATTAAGCTCCTATTGAATACCTACTTGTATCTCTGTCAGTTATTTCCAAAGTTAAGCTAGACAACAGGGTCGGGTGGACTGAATCAGCAAATGAAAACTAAACATGGCAACATTGACATGTTACAATTCATAGAGAAAAAAAGAGAGCAATGATAAGGTAAGATCTTACAGTTACAGTCTCAACAGAGTAATATCCACGATCTACATAATCTCCCATAAACAAATAATTTGTATCTGGACACTAGCAAACAAGAAAGAAAATTGTGTCAGCTTTTATAGAATGATGAAGCAAATAATGTTAAATAATACAGAGACAAAACAAGCATAAATATAGGACAGTGTATTGAGTACCTTTTCGCCAATCCGGAAAAGTTCTACAAGATCATGGAATTGCCCATGAATATCACCACAAATCGTCACTGGGATGTTAACTGGCTGTACACGAAGTATAAAATGATTTTCAGTTGGAAATTACAATATGTATGCTAATAATATGTGCATAGTTACACGTGTGAATAATGAAATTTGCATGATTTGCCCATGGCCAAACACAGCTAAGATTTTGTGAACCCAAACAGAAGCTAATAGTTAACCTGATGGAAACAGAGTGTACTAGATAACCTTTTGACTAATACATATGCTAATATTAAATCACCTTCTGGCTGTACCTATAGAGGCAATAATAGTCAAGGCTGAAAGGAAAATTTTGAAATATATGTACTATCGTGTTAGGTTCCAATGCATAAACAAGATTTTAGCTTTGCATAATTTGCCTAAATATTTATACTTCGCACACCTGGCAGTGTTTTAAAAGGGCGCCTGGACACCAAGGCGACCGGCCATGGCGTCCAGGGAGGAGCGCCTGGACACCTAGGCAGCGACTAGGCGTTGCCTTAAACAGTGACACCTGGTAAGTCAACACCAACATGGTAATTCTTACAAGGCTACAACAGGAAAACAACACCCATAGGACTATATGGTTCCTGTCCAGCCAAGTTTGACACCAGTATTGGTGGAAAAAAACTTGCTTTTTCGAAGAAAGAGAAAATGTAAATACTAAATAGCGCATTGTGATGAACCCTTCTCTTAGGCGTGCGCAGGGGTGAGCAGAGCAGTAGATGCGATTGGGAGTTTGAGCGTAATGGGTATCTGGAAGAACAGATGGAACTGTTGCCTGGGCTGGGAGCTGATCCAGCTAGGGCGACCAGGAAAAAGACTCAGATAGGGTTTACTTTATTTTCCTGATACCTATTACAATGCTACCCGGCAGCCTTTATAGAACAGGTGCCAAATTATTGACCCAAACCGATTCTGTTATACAGAATCCTTCTAAAACAGAACACAATAACTAAAACATATTTTATTCTATCTTAACAGATATTATTCCATCTAATAGATTTATTTCCATCCCTTCTGGCGCCTGAGATATTATTCCATCTAGCAGATTTATTTCCATCTATCCCTTCTGGCGCCTGAGATATTGGCGCCCGTAGAAGGAATCTATGACATTTCCCCGCTCCCCAACAAACAGCTTGTCCTCAAGCTGAAAAGTTGGGTATTTCTCCTTGAAGTCGCTGAGTAGCTCCCATGTAGTTTCTGAAGCTGCTCTGCCTGCCCATTGAACCAACAGCTCCCACTCTCCTCTGTTCAGCCTTGCCTTCACTGTTTTCTTAGGAGTTAGAATGACTTTTCCATGTAGAAAGTCTGGCAATGTCGCTGTTTCATTTGGAGGCAACCCCACAAACTTCTTTAATAATGCTACATGGAACACATCATGAATTCCAGACTTGGGAGGTGATTGTAGGCGATAAGACACCTGACCTATACGCTCCACAACTTGAAATGGCCCATAAAATTTTGGGCTAAGTTTAGAAGCTTTATCTACTGTAATGCCATGCCAACTGCAGTTCTGTGATGCAACTTCACCCATACCCAATCACCTATAGCAAATTCAGCCCATCGCCTGTTCTGATCATCAGTGTTGTCCAGGCGTCGCCTAGTTGCCGCCTAGGCGTCCCGGCGCTCCAGCTCGGACGCCTGGACCGGTCGCCTCGCCTGGAACATGACCAGGAAGAGGGGCGGGGACGGGGGGAGGCGTCGGCAGCCTGAAGCAGAGGCGGGGGGAGGAGGAGCACACGCAGCGCAAGAGCAGCGGCGAATAGGCGCCGACGAGGGAGCAGCGGCGAACGGGAGCCGGTGGCGCAGGGAGCAGAGGCTGAGGCGGAGGCGTGGTCGCGTGGAGGAGTCAGTAGCGATGGAGGAGCGTTGGCCCTTGGATGCAAGTCGAGAGGCTAGGGTTATGAAACGGTATTGGGCTGTGATGGGCCTTAAAAACGCGTTCGCCTCGGTTCCTCCCGCTGTGCGCCGTCGGCTTCCGTCTGCATCCGCTCCAGGACTTCGCCGCCGCCTCCCTTTCTCCTCCCCTGCTCTCCGCTAGCTGCTGCTCTCTCCTGCTCCAGGCCGCTCCCTGCTCTCCACTTCTGCGATCTCCAGCTGCAGACCGCCTCCCTACTCGCCCTCCCAGCTCCGGACGGCCGCCACCTCGAGCGCCTAGGCGCCTAGGCGGGAGCCTGGGCGTCCAGGCGCTCGGCAGGCGCCTAGGCGTCCAGGCGCCCTTTTACAACCCTGCTGATCATGATAGAATTTTATTGTTCCTTGAGCCTGCAGTAGTATCTCCTTTATTGCCTTCAAGAATTCATCCATGTCTAGTAATTGTATCTCCACTGCTGCTACTTTGGCCTTCCCTGGTTCATAAGTCATAGTAGGGATGTCTCTACCATACACCACATTGAAAGGGTTTGGAGAGAAGTCTGATATGAAGAATTGTAGCAATATTCTGCCCAAGGAAGCCATTTCGACCAAGTTTTAGGCCTGTCTCCAGCCAAACACCTTAGATACATTGTGATGACCTTATTGACTACTTCTGATTGGCCATCAGTCTGTGGGTGAAAAGTTGAACTCATCTTCAATTTGACCCCATCTTGCTGAAAAAGTGTAGTCCAAAAATTGCTAGTAAAATTCGTGCCCCGATGACTTACTATTGAGCAGGGAAATCCATGTAGTTTGACAATATTATCAAAGAATGCTTGAGCCACTGATGCAGCCGAATAGGGATGACACAAGGGAATAAAATGTGCAAACTTAGGGAGTCTATCCACCACAGTTAATATGACTGATTTACCCACCACTTTAGGAAATCCCTCAATAAAATCCATTGCAATGTCACTCCAAATATTAGAAGGTACAGGAAGTGGCTGCAATAAACCAGCTGGATGAAGGTGATCAGTCTTGTTCTTCTGACAAACAAAACACCCTTTTACATATTCTTTTACTCTTCGACGGGCAGCAGGGCTGTAAAACTGCGCCCTGAACCTGTGAAGAGTCTTTTGTACCCCTTCATGTCCTGTATGTGAGAGTTCCAATATTTTCTGCCAAAGTCCAGAATTTTCAGGAAGAAACACTTTGCCTTTAAACAGAATGAGTCCTTCAGCTAGTTTCCAACCCTCAGATGCTGATTCAGACTGGAATTTAGATTTTAGAGCAGCTGCAGACTGATCTATCACTAATTCTTGCCTCAAATCCTCAAAAACTGAAAACACTGATCCTGACAAGGCATACAACCCCCTTCATCAGTATCACGCCTGGATAGCGCATCAGCTGCACCATTTTGCTTGCCTGGTCTGTATTCTACAGTGAGGTCAAATCCAAATAATTTGCTCACCCAGGTGTATTGAGGTATAGTAGTCAGCCTCTGATCTAACAGGAACTTAGACTATAATGATCCGTTCTCACTGTAAACTCCCTACCCCATAGATATGGTCTCCAGAACCTCACAGCCTTGACCAAACCTATCAATTCCCTCTCATAGGCAGGCAGTTTAGCATGTTGTAGTGCCACTGGTCGGCTGAAAATGCCACTGCACCCTCACCTTGATGTAACACAACACCAAACCCCGAACCAGGAGCATCACAATCAACAAAAAAGCGCTTCTGAAAATCTGGAAGTTGCAATATTGGAGCTGTAATCAGAGCTGATTTCAGTCTGATAAATGCGTCAGTTGCTTCCGGTGTCCAAGCAAATGCATCTTTCTTCAACAGAGCTGTCAGAGGCTTAGCAATTTCTCCATAACATGCAATAAATTTTCGATAGTATCCAGCTAGGCCCAGAAATCCCTTGAGAGCCCGTAAAATCTTCGGCTTTGGCCAGTCTTCTACTGCTGCTATTTTAGGTGGATCCATAGCAACCCCTTCCTTGGAAATAACATGACCCAGGTATGATACAGACTCTTGGCCAAAAAAACTAAGACTTTTTCAGAACAAGCTGGTTATCCTTTAAAGTCTGAAACACCGCCTTAACATGTTGCGAACGTTCATCCCATGATGCACTGAAAATAAGAATATCATCAAAAAATACCAACACCGATTATCTGAGGAATGGTTTCAGCACCCAATTCATCAAGGCTTGAAATGTAGAAGGAGCATTAGTCAATCCAAACGGCATTACCAAGAACTCAAAATGACCATGGTGAGTTTGGAATGCTGTTTTTTCCACATCTGATCTATGCATTCTTACTTGATGATATCCACTCAAGATCCAGTTTAGTGAAAATTTGACCCCCTTAAGTTCATCCAGCAATTTATCAACTACAGGAATTGGAAATCTGTCTTTGATTGTTTGTTCATTGAGAGCCCGAAAATCCAAACAAAACCTCCAGGTCCCATCTGCCTTCTTGACCAACAAAACCGGTGAGGAAAATGCAGAAGTACTTGGCTGAATTATACCTTGCCGCAACATCTCTTCGCATTGTCGTTCTATTTCATCCTTCAGAAGTTGAGGATATCTGTAAGGACGAATAGCAATTGGTTTGGCCCCTGGCACCAAATGAATTTGATGGTCCTGTTGCTGTGGGGGTGGTAACCCTTGTGGTTCTTCAAACAATTTTGCATATTCCTGAAGAAGCACCTCCAATAATTCTTGTCCTGTAACTACTTGTACTGCTGTACACTTGGACCCCCTATCACCTGTCCATTGAATAGTTTTTCCAGCTCTCCAAAATGTCATGGTGAGTGCTTCAAAATTCTAGAGAATCGGCCCCAAAGTCTTCAACCACTTGACTCCTAGTACAATGTCGAAGCTTTGTAATGGCAGGATGAAACAGTCGATAATAAAGGTCTCCTCTCCAATTTAAAGTCTGTTTGGGCACATACTCCCTTGCTAGTCATCTGATCACCATTTGCCACTGTCACTGCCAGCCCTAACCTTGTAGTAATCGTCAACCCCAATTTCTTGGCCAATTCCTCACTAATAAAGGTATGAGTAGAACCTGAGTCAACTAATGCCTTCACTGTATGCTTTCCCGACTTGACTGCTAATTGCATAGTATTTGGGACTCCAATTCCCGTGAGCATGTAGAGATATCCCCAAGTCATCAGTGACAACATCCAGATCCTCACCTACTTCTAATTCCAGCACAAAAATTGATTTGTTACCGCATTTATGATCTGGTGAGTACTTTTCAGTACAGCTGTAACATTCACCATTAGCTCTCTTCATAGCCAACTCCTGTGATAATTTTCTGAATGTGGGTCTTGAAGATGCTGATGAGCCTTGGAAAGAATGAGTATTACTTGCTGGTACCTGTTGGCTGGTCTGTTTTTGACTGCTGCGAGTATAGCCCTTGGACCACCTTGATCTGTCTTCAGAAACAGACCCCAACCATCGTTCATACTCCCTCGCAAGACTCATAGCAGTTTGTAGGTTAGCAGGAGCTTGTAATTCAACATCAATGCTCAACGGCTGTCCTAACCCGGCGGTGAAGAGATTAATTTGATGTGCCACTGACAAGTCCTCACAACGACACAAGGCCAAAAACTGACGCTGGTAGTCTTCCACTGATCCAATCCTGTCTAAATCCTTCAATTCAGCCAGCCAGCGCATTGGTCCTAATTGGGGGACCAAAATGCAAATTAACAAAATCTGCGAATCTGTGCCATGACAGAATTCCATGATCATGCTCTAGGGTGTAATACCATTGAGCAGCCACCCCATCAAGATGAAGACATGCCAGCCAAACTTTATCTTCCACCATAGTTCTCATCCCCCGAAAATATGACTCACACTTGGTGAGCCATGTCAGGAGGTCTGACTCCCCGTCATAGCTTGGGAAGTTCACCTTGGGAAAACGGTGCTGCTGCTGACGATCATCGCCAAAGCCTGTCCTACTGGAGCGGTCATCCTCTGGGCGCCTCTGAACCCCCTGAACAGGGCCCTCAATATTGCTCTGGTCTTCAGTACGAGCAATCCGGCGATCATGTGCATCTAGTCTTGTATTCACCGTGGCCATCTGTGCGAGGAGGCGGTCCAACTTCTGGGAATCTGTCAACACAGCGATCTCAGGATCGGTTTCAATACCGGCCATGGTGGCAGAGTGTTGAACAGTCCCTGATACCAAATTGTGATGAACCCTTCTCTTAGGCGTGCGCAGGGATGAGCAGAGCAGTAGATGCGATTGGGAGTTTGAGTGTAATGGGTATCTGGAAGAACAGATGGAACTGTCGCCTGGGCTGGGAGCTGATCCAGCCAGGGCGACTAGGAAAAAGACCCAGATAGGGTTTACTTTATTTTCCTGAGACCTATTACAATGCTACCCGGCAACCTTTATGAACAGGTGCCGGTTTATTGACCCAAATCGATTCTGTTATACAAAATCCTTCTAAAACAGAACACAATAACTAAAACAGATTTTATTCTATCTTAACAGATATTATTCCATCTAATAGATTTATTTACACCCCTTCTGGCGCCTGAGATATTATTCCATCTAACAGATTTATTTCCATCTATCCCTTCTGGCGCCTGAGATATTGGCGTCCATAGAAGGAATCTATGACACACATACACAATTTTTCACTCATAAATATGCTCACTAATTTGATATTACCAAACCAATAAAGTGCCAACCATATTCTCTCTCTCCTCTATCACTCGCTTTTCCTGTCCACCTGCTACATAGTGTGACTGCTGACAGTAACAGCAAATGCCACAGTACCAATACCCTTCAGAAATTAGACTCCAAAAGGTCAACTTCTTGCATAGGACACTACAAATATATATATATATATATATATATATATATATATATATATATATATATATATATATATATATATATATATATATATGCAGCAAAGCTTCAATTCGTCCTGTCCATGTCAAGTTGACTCCTTTTCCATATAAAGCTGAAAAGAGCATGGCGGGCACAAATAGAATGGACTGAGGATGATGTTACTCAAACTGAGTAGAGCATGCGTTGATCATTTTCTCCAACCAACCCGTAGGATCCAAAGACATGTATATCATTATCATACAAATGCAATATTCTAGCAGCTCTAATAAAAAAATGATTAGTAATTGTGTGCAAGATCTACCGTACCTGAACATTGCTTTCGTCCAGTAATATCTCCTTGGCCTTCTCACACAATGCTTTAACCTGTGACAAGTGCTCCAATGAGTAATAAAATAGAAACCTCTAGTGGTAATGTTGCAATATTCAACAGACCAAATTCCACCACACACTATCTGAAAAAAAAAACGAGATGCAAATTCTGTGTCACCCATGTAACAGGAATAGGAACATGAAATACCAAGTAGTGAGCATGTCGATTCAATGACAGGTGCAGCCATCATAAATCGAGGTGGAGTAACACCACAGAGCAGACATAGATTCGGCATCCAAACGCATATTCCGATCCAGCAATCAACGGTGGGGCTCATAAAGCTGCGCCATTTATCACACTCCATGACAAATGGATTCCCCATTTCCGCGTGAGATCTACTTCCGCAGGCTGAACGCCACGAAAGAAACAAACTTTGCCCCTCCGAAATCGATCTAACCCTAGAACCTCTCCGGCCAGACGTCCAAGCCCAAGCCTCTCCGTATCCCGCCGGAAGACGAACCCGTCACGACCATATCGAAAGGAAGGGCA
Source organism: Tuctoria greenei (assembly GCA_036927565.1). Classification (NCBI taxonomy): domain Eukaryota; kingdom Viridiplantae; phylum Streptophyta; class Magnoliopsida; order Poales; family Poaceae; genus Tuctoria; species Tuctoria greenei. Next base: position 127,222,860 of record JAYESD010000007.1, on the reverse strand, counting down.
TGGCACCTCTCACCTTTGGCTCCGGGAGCGGGCGGCACTCCATGAGCTGCTCGATCTGCGCGTCCAGGCCGCCGCATCCCCCGCTGCCTCGCAAGCCTGTGGATTCCTCCATGCGTCCTCCCTGCCGCCAGCCGAAGCCCTGAAATATTCAACCCTACGTGCAGCTCGTCGCCGGCGAGAGGGCTAGACGGAGGAAGAGGTGGGAGCAGGAGGGCGAGGTGTGCAATGGAGAGGAGACGGGCGTGAGAGCGCGGGACCCGCTTGCCAGTGGATCCTGGTGCGAGACCCCGGCGGAATATGTGTATAGGTGGCCAACACGGCTCGAGACCGGCGGGCTCGTGGCTGAAATCTATGTGCCCGGCACGGTCCGGGCCGGGAAACAGTCGCCAAGCCCGGTCCGGATCTTCTTTTTGCGTGCCGTGCCGTGCCGTACGTCAGTGCGTGCCGTGCCGGCCCGAATCAGTTAACAAAACTTCGTTCTGACATTCCAGACGCGCGCAAACAGATCGGGCGCTCGGGACCGCGCCTGTGGAGGCTGCCGCGGCCAAAACTTTGGGTATCTTTGTTTCGAGGGATGCATATGGGATGGGACGATTACATTTTTCTATTGTTTGGTTCGGAGATAGATAGAATAGAAGAATATTCTTCTAGATACAGGACATACTTATCCTTTTAAAAATATAGGGACGAGTCCATCCCACCTCCGCTACATGTGTGTTGATCACCGCTCTATTCCACATCATCCTCACAAGCATCTGTCATATCCCACAATACAAACAAAAGCCGGGATCATTATATCACACGTCATCCTCCAAAGCAAATAAAAAACAAGGATCGTCCCATCACTTCAAACAAAAAAATAGGATCACCCCATTTTTGAAAAGTGGGATGGGTCCGACCCATCTCACTTTGTCTTCGAACCAAACACATCCAAAGGTCGAAGGAGGATCATCCCTTGGAGTAGCGCAATCCGAGAGCCGAAGGTCGAAGGAGGTCGGGGTTCAGCCACTAGCGGGCGGGGATCAGAGCCGAAGCTCAGCGCTCGGAGTCGGAGACCGAGAGGCCGAAGGTCGAAGGAGGACGAGGTTCGACCACTCAGAGGCACGGATCAGAGTCAGCGCTCGGAGTCGGCCGGAGACAGGCGCGAAGGGCGGAGACAGCCGCGGGGGGTCGACGAATCGGGATATGAGGCACAACTTGGGTTGCAATCGGTAGTGTGGGGTGGGGGAGAACTAGGGTTTCACCTTTCTTTTATATGCTGGTGGGCTTGGCTGTTTTTACGAGCCGTTCGGGCTATACCCGAGCCGTGCCCGTGCTTTCGGGCCATCCGGGTCAAGGTGCTGGGCCTGACGGACCGCCCCTAAATAGGCTGTGTCGAGCGAGCCCGACAGCCCTGAGGTTGAGCCCGAGCACGACCCGCCCCTGGTTTCAAGCCAGTCCGAGCCCATTTTTCGAGTCGTGCTGGGTTCGTGCCGTGTTTTTTTGGCCGGCTTTCGGGCTGGCCCGTATGGTCCGACCCATCTGGCCACCTATAAGTATGTGGAACCAAGGTATCAATCGCCAAACTAGTTCACCACGTGTGTTAGACCATCACTGGTATCCTTTAAAATTTACTAACTGTAAATATAGAATAGAATACAATATATATGCGTAGAGTGGACATACCACTGAACTATAAAGGAAGTATAGAGGTTAGAGTATTGTTTAGAGGAAACAAGTGCGGATAGCCTCAACCACGAACACTTGAACTGTGTGGGTTGGCATTTGTCAAATTGTGCAAAAGACACTTCTTCGGGACCTGCTTTGAGAGCAGCCCGCGAAGATTCTTTTTTAGGCAGGGGCTTAGTCTCTGGTGAGGTCGCGCGTATGAGGTATGGTGAGACGATGGTTTAATGTGGTTCAGGCCGCTGGAGCACAACACTCTACTCCACGGTGAGAGTTGTATTGCTTTGTAAGTGCTTGAGTGACTTGTGTGAATCTAAGATTGGATCTGTGAGGGTTTGAATGAAAGTGTCTAGAGTCGATGGCTGTCTGGTCCTTTTATAGTAAGACCGGCCAATTCACAAGTGGGTTTCGTAGCCCGACAGGTGAGTCTAGGGTGATCTTATCTTGTACAAGATCTAAGTATTCTTGCATGTGCTGCCTCTGATCGTGGCTTAAAGACCCGTTGTCTTGTCGCGTCGGTGGCTAGTGGCTAGACGTAGTTATTAATGATGGCAGGGAATGTCTTGTATGTCTTGTCGTCGCAAGCTACCCAGTCAGCAGTGTGGGGTAGCCTTGCGCCGCCTTCATTGTGATGTGATTGGGCACAACATTACCTGACAGGTGTGTAAGTTGCATTGTGCAAATGGGAAAGGCCCGCGCCATCAATGCACAACTGGACAGGATGCATCACCCTTTACTCTTCGAGGCCCATGACCCATTGGAGGTCTCAGAACACATGCCAGCTCTAGAGCCCTCCTTGGTGGGAGCAAGGGTCCAGAGCCAGAGGACGCGTGGCAGCTCCGTAGCTCTCCTCGTTGGGAGCAAGAGTCCAGAGACGAAGGACGCGCAAAGGTCTGGAGCCGAAGGACGCGTGACAGCTCCAGAGCCCTCCTTGGTGGGAGCAAGGGTTCAGAGCCGGAGGACGAGTGACAGCTCCAGAGCCCTCCTTGGTGGGAGCAAGGTTACGGAGCCGGAGGACGCGTGACAGCTCTGGAGCCCTCCTTGGTGGGAGCAAGGGTTCAGAGCCGGAGGACGCGTGGCAGCTCCAAAGCCCTCCTCGGTGGGAGCAAGGGTCCGAAGTCGGAGCTCACAAGGTAGCCCCGGAGTTCGCCTCAGCGGGAAGGCCGGCTCTAGAACTTTTTCTTGTTTGTACGCGAGGGTACCCGATCTGCGGGGCACCGACATTGGCCCTAGGCCTCACCTCGAGAGAGGTGACAATCTCGCAGGTGGGGCAACCATCATGCCTTCCCACGTGGCTATTCCGAACTTGTATTTGTTGTGGCCTGCATAGGCATGATAGACAAGAAAGTAATTGCACTCATCGGTCACATTCCCCCCGTTTTTAGTTTCTTTATGTCTTATGGTCCCGAGTTGGTCTTACGGGACATGGGTAATTCAGTGTGTTAGCATCCGGGGCCCTGTTGCCGCCTTACTTGGGGTGTGAGCCGTCTGACCCCCAGTACTTAGCCGTATCGCAGGGATGCAGGGTGCACACACTTAGAGTATGGAACCAGGCTAAGCAGACTACACACCCTGGACCTTCAGTCCGGCATAGGCCTTTTGTGGGGGAGACTGTCTGGCGCCATAGGACCCCAAACAAGAGGGCGACCGAAAGACCCTAAACACATTGAAGTTACCTCAAGCAGGCCTGCCTGCAGCAGGATCGCATAACTATGGACGAGACAGGGGAAATGTAACCGGGCATATGGCGGACGATATGCGAGAGTAAGCTTAAAATTAAAGCATAATGTAATAAACATGGTAATACAGTGCGAAAATATCCAGGTTATGGTTATTTCCTTACTCAGGAGTATGGGTCGTCCGACCCCCAAGTACTCAGCCGCAGCGCTGAGGATGCAGAGTGTACACGCTTAGGATGCAGGACCAGGCTAAGAAGGTTGCACACTCTGGACCCCTCGCTGGCCTTAGCAGGAGTACGAGCCGACCGACCTCCTAGTACTCAACCACTGCGCTGGAGAGGCAAAGTGTACATGCTTAGGGTGCAGAACCAGACTAAGCAGGTTGTACACTCTGGACCTCTCGCCGGCATTAGCCTTTTAGGGGAGGGACCGTTCAACACCACGAGGCCCCGAGCAAAAAAATAACCAAAAGACACCGGATTTCCCAGCTCCTGCCATGTTCAGGTTGTGTGTCGTATGGCCCCCATTACTCAGCTGTAGCGCTGGGGAAGCAAAGTGCGCACGCTTAGGATATAGAATCAGACTAAGCAGGCTACACACTCTGTACCTCCCGCTTGGTGTTGGCCTTTCATGGGGGAGACCATACGACAACATAGGACCCCAAATAAGAGGACAGTTGAAAACCCCGGATACGCTGCAGGTACCTTAAGCAGACTCGTGCGCTGCTCACGCTCACATCAGATGACGTTGTTGTCGTTGTGGCGGTAGGGAGCCGTCGTGTGGTGGCAGTAGTAGCTGCCACAGAAGTGGCAGCTGCGTGGCTGCTTGCTTGGCTGGATCAGCTCGCTCTAAAGCGGGGAGTGGCCCCCCTCCTCCCCTTCCTGGCCACGGCGGGAGGGATGAGAGGAGGCGACATTGAGCTGGATGTTCACCATCGTGCATGAAGGTGTTGAACCTTCAGGGAAACCTCACCTACCTGGTGTGCCAAATGTCAAAGTGTGCGAATGACACTTCCCTCAGACCTGCTTTGAGAGCAGCCCGCATAGGTTCCTTTTTAGGCGGGGGCTTAGTCTCCGGTGAGGTCGCACGTATGAGGTATGATGAGACGATGGTTTAACATGGTTCGCCCCGCCAGAGCATAAAACCCTACTCCATGGTGAGAGCTGTATTGTGTGTGAGTGCTTGAGTGGCTTGTGTAAATCTAATATTGGATCTGTGAGGGTTCGAATGAATGTGTTTAGAGTCGGCGGCTATCCGGTCCTTTTACAGTAAGGTCGGACACCTCACAAGTGGGGTCTGGGGCCCGACAGGTGGCCCCGGGGTGATCTTATCCTATACAAGATCTAAGACTTCTTGTGTATGCTGCCTCGGATCGTGGCTTGAAGACCCGCCGTCTTGTCGCGTCGATCGCTAATGGCTAGGCATAGTTGTTGATGATAGCAAGGAATGTCTTGTCTATCTTGTCGCCACAAGCTACCCATTCAGCAGTATAGGATAGCCTTGCGGCACCTTCATTGTAATGTGATTGGGCACAACGGAACCTAACAGGGGTACAAGTTAAGTAGTGCGCATGGGGAAGGTGCGTGCCTTCAATGCACGACTGGACAAGACGCACCACCCTTTACTCTTCGGGGCCCATGGGCTATTGGAGTTCGCTGGGCACATGCCAACTCTGGAGCCCTCCTTTGTGGCAACAAGGGTCCAGAGCCGGAGGACGCGTGGCAGCTCCGGAGACGTCTGCGATGGGAGCAAGTGTCTAGAGCCGAAGGACGCGTGGCAGCTCTGAGGCCCTCCTTGGTGGGAGCAAGGGTCCGGGGCCGGAGGACGCGTGACAGCTCTGGAGCCCTCCTCGGTGGGAGCAAGGGTCCGGAGCCGGAGGACGCGTGATAGCTCCGGATCCCTCCTTGGTGGGAGCAAGGGTCCGGAGCTGGAGAACGTGTGGCAGCTCTAGAGCCCTCCTCGATGGGAGCAAGGGTCCGGAGCCGGAGGACACGAGGCAGCTCTAGAGTCTGCCTCGGCAAGGAGGCTAGCTCTAGAGCTTCTTCTTGCTTGTACGCCGGGGTACCGACAACCTTCATTCATCAAATTTTATTTCAAAAATAATATTATTTTATTCTCAATTTACGAAATGGGTATTAGGTACAAACTGTTGCAGCCCGTCCTGAATGGTAAGACCACATCTCGCTCGTGGATCGGAGAGATCTTTTCCTATCTCATTTCAGGACGATGTTAGAGCTACCCGAAGGTCTAGATTGATGGAATTTTTTGCGGGTTGAAATGTAAATTTTTACAAGGTCTCGTCCCGTGCTGAGAGATCTCCAGGAGGAAGATCTCACCCACCACCGGGAGAGATATGCGCCTGCAGCACACAAACATGTTCTAGTCTTCTTTTCTCTTCAATTACATACACAAAATTTGACTATCAACATATAAGACACAAAACATTTCAAAATCAATGTTATAACATGTTACAAATCATACACAACACATAATATTCAATGTTACATTACACATCATGCATTGTCGCCATTTTGTATACTGATTAGTAAATTTGTATTGTAACACGTTCGTCTCCGTATGACTAGCTGCAAAGACAAGAAATTTATCCTGGTTTGAGCAAAAATGGCCCTACGTCAAGAGAGAGTCTACCTGTGATCGTTGTTAACTCAAAAGGCGTAGAAAATAGATTACAAGTGAGTGTTGCTCGAGTACATGACTCAAGGAAAAGTAATGCGTAAGTAAAACGCGTATGTAAGTGCATAAATAAAACACATATGTAAATGCGTAAGTAAAGCGAGTACAACCTGATTCGACCCCATCGGAGGAGGCCTTTGGGCTCCTTTTATAGGGGATTGAGGCGGTCCTATCTAACCGACATTCCTCATAGCTGGGTTGCATTGTACAATGTTCGTTCTAGTCGCTCGGGCTGCTTGGAGTGTAGAAGCTTCACCATCTTGACTTATTCTTCATCGCCAAGGCTGCATCGCATGTGCGGAGTTCTCATTCCTCTACGTCAGATTGGAAGGATGATTGGTTTATCCTGCAACAGATCACATCACGTGTTATCCCATCTGCAGAAGTTACAGTGCCCACCATCCGCCATAAATGCCCCCAACTGCAGGGGCAATATCCCGGGCTCGAGCTCGGGAGGAATCATTCGTCCAATCTCTTAGGTCGATACTTAGGCAGGCTAGGTATCCTAACCTCGGCAGGCCGAGGCATTGGTAGTGGGTCCCTCCTCCTGACGGAGGATAAATACAGTTTGCAACCGCATAATGGTCGCGTACCATCATCGGGTCCCGTGTCTTTGGTACCCTCAGTACAAAACTTCATCAGTAGCTCCTGAGCCTTCGACCAAGTCTCCGTGAAGTTGGTCGTAGGATGAACTTGCGCTCGCGTCAGGGATCCTGAAAAACAAGAGTTCAATAAGACATGTTAGTATCATTTCAATGTACACGCCTAACCACTAACGGCCTGAACTACTTCTGGTAGAGCGTAGACACTCGATTGTTGTTAGCTCAGATCATGTGGCGAACATGTCTCACTATCGGGGCTTGAGACGCTCGTCACTTCAACCCATGTTGGACACCATCTTTTCAATCAATTCTTTTGCTTTGGACACTCCAAGTGAAAATAAGGCACCTCCAGCAGCAACATCCACGTGATCACAGGCTGATAGAGTCAACTCATTGTAGAAGTTTTGGATGATGAGCCAATCATCTATCACATGGTGAGGACTGGCTAGGATGTACACCTAAAGCCTCTCTGAAGCCTCAAGAATGGATTACTTTGGCTCTTGCTAGAAGTTTGAGATTCTTCCACGTAGGGCATTGGTCTTGCCCAACAGAAAGAATTTAGCAAGGAATACTGTCAGTACCCTGCATACCGGGTACCCCCGCGCACAGATTGGAAACGGATAAAGACCTTGCCTCCCTATTGAGGCAGGATCAGGTGCTGCCACGTGTCCAACGGACTCGGACCCCGCTTCTCCTCAGGGGTAGGCTCCGGACCCGCCATGTGTCCTACAGCTCCGGGTCCCCCCCGGTAGATGCAGGCTCCAATGTTGCCATGTGTTCAACGGGCATGGACCTTGCCTCTCCTAAGAGATGGGCTCCGGACCCTCCATGTGTACTGCAGCTCCGGGCCTAGCCTCCCGCGCGGAGGCAGGCTCCAGTGCTGCCACATGTCCAACAGGCTCGGACCCCGCCTCTCCTCAGAAGAGGGTGTTGACAACTGTTATACACCAATTTCACCTGTCAATATAAATCAATTATGTGAAGGAATTATCATTTCTTGCACACATCGCCTTTCTATTTAACCTATTTCCACTTGTCCTTGGAGAAAGTAGTGCATATAGGGATTCTATGCAGAAATGAAGTAAAACAAGGGGATGGATCCTATAAAATATCATTCCAACTAGTCAAGTGATGACACATGACACCACATGGATCAAATGGCCCACAAACATAAGTATCCGAGGCCATCCAATGGTGCAACACCCATATAAAAGAATGGGACCCACCTGGGAGAGACCTGGAGGAAGAACAACCCTAACGGGGCCAAGACCAGGTCGGCCGACCCCCCTAGTCGGTCGACTTGTTCTTGCCCCCAAATGTGGTCAAACACCACGTGTTGGCTCCTCCCGGCTTGAAGAGGTCATGTGTGATTGATTCGTGCACTTTTGGTGGCGGGAACCTACCCTTCTCCAAGCTATAAATAAGACCCCTCACCCCTCACTTCAACACACACCACTTGAGTATTCATCCATTGTATCCACTACTCTCCATAGGTTTAGAGGAGTATAGGCTATAGAGAGGGGAGTCTCTAGTCCATAGTCCAAGTAGGAGAGGAGTAGAAGGAGTCACTTCCCAATTGGGAAAGATATGTCTCCCATATTCCTATTTGTATTTGTGACTTTATTCATAGTAAATATGATATGTTTAGTCTACTATTGTTCATATACTTGGATGAAGCGTTTCTTGTTTGATTGTGGATTCCATGTATGTGGTAGGAGTCGTATTTATGATTGTGCTATATCATGCTCATTACATTATCATAAGCACTACAAACCTCACTATAGTCTAATTAGCTATGATATGACTATGTTAATGTGAATCACTTATGCTATGAATTAACATTGGTTCAATGATGATTTAGTTCATTGCCTTAGGATGGCTTGTGCCTAGGCTCTTAAGGTAATTACTTAATATGCTAGCATGGTGCTAGGATAAAGAGTAGCGTTGAATGTCTCATAGACCCACAAATTGAAGAGGTAGGCACTAGGTGGTGACAAGTCCTTCGTAATCCTCCACGTTCGGCTATGCCACAGACTCTTGGCGGGAGTCGCCTAGTGTTGCTAGGGGTAAACTCGTGCCCGATGTGTTAATCCACTTAGCATGAGAATTCATAATTAACATAATCATTAGTAACTAACTTAACCTATGTATATGTACATTAGAAGCATAGCAGGAGTCTCTACCTAGCTCTTAGCCTAGTCCCTCTTTACTCCATTTATCCCCTTAGGATCGAATGCTCTTGTGTGTGTCATACTACCTCAACTTATCATTAAACTCATCCTTGCTAGAACCCTACCTAGGCCAACCTAACTTTTCCACTTGATGATTGTCTTACTTCCACCTATCCTTCCTTTGGGAAAATATAAATGACACCCTTTGGAATACTCTTTAAAGGGAAAATGCTACATCAATAGTTTCCGTGTGCTTGCAGACGTTCACTTGAGAATTAAAGCCTACCAACAAGCATTTCTAGCATCCCAACTAGATATGAATTGTTAGTAGTGCGTCGGAAATATCAACAGAGGGATCCGAACCCACCACGTGTCTTGCGGCTTTGGGCCAGGCCTCCCCGTAAAGGTAGACTCTGGTGCTGCCACATGTCCAGCGGGCTCGAACCCCACCTCTCCTCAGAGGCGGGATAAGGACCCGCCTCGTGTCCTGCAACTCTGGACCTGGCCTTCCCATAGGGGAATCTCCAGTGCTGCCATGTGTCCTATGGCCCAACCTGAGCGGTGGGTCACTCGAGTGAAGAGAGATGTGCCCCTTCTAGTCGTGGATTCAAGACTCACGCCTTCCCAGGTGCACTGGAGCGACGTGCACCGGCGCACACCTCTATCAGGTGGTACTGTTCCCAATCACATCAAAGTGAAGACGTAGCAGAGCTTCACCACGCTGCTGTCGAAATAGGTTGCAGCAACATGACAGATGGGACATTTCCTGCCATCATCAACATCTATGCTTAGGCTTTGGCGTTCGGCGTGGCAGGACGACGAGTCTTCAGGCCACGGTCAGAGCGAGCAGCAAGTAGATATAATGACCTAGATTTTGTATAGGGTTAAGATCTCCTCATTGCAACCTGTCGAGCCCCGGGTCTCACTTGTAACTGCTCGACCTTGGACTATAAAAGGACCAAGCAACCATCAACTTAGATCATCTCATCTTCTTTCGAGCTTTCATAAGCGCACAACATAGACACAAGCAAGAACAATACAACACAATCCCTCAATGTAGGGTATTACACTCCAACAACTCGAACCACGTAAAAACCCCTGTGTTCACCATCTTCACTATCGCCTTTTCGTCCGACTCCTTCATAAGTCACTAGCCCCTCTGATGAAAGAACCTCTGTGGGCTGCTCCTTGGAAGGTCCGGGGAAGTGTCATTCCACACTTCAACATTTGGCGTGAGGCAGGGGTACTACACTTTTAAAGTCAGTCGTTCGCATTCCTTGAAAAGGCGAACATCATCGCAATAGTGAACCACTCCATCGTTGGCTCCACTCGGCCCCGACGCCTCGCAACAGGAGAAGATGGAGCCACTTCCTGCTCCAAAGGCCAATCTGGTCCTGCAGGCGGTCGTGCATCCTCTGCTCCTGTAGTCGCCCAGGCTGGTGTTTCGCGGTGGACTCCCGCCGCCTCAGTAACGATGACACCACCAGCTGCAAGCCCGGAGAGCGCATTGCCTGCAGCTTGTGCTCTCCTCCACAACCTACCGGATGTGGATGCGACTCAACACAACCTGCGCCCCACCAGGCGTATGCTATGCAACCAGCGCCCCTTGCGTATGGTGCACCAAACCCTGCCCTGACAGGGGTAGGCGGGGGGCGCGCAACCCTAGCGCCGCACCTCCGCTTCGTGGTGTGGTCACGCAAGTTTTGGCCTCACTTGCCGGAGAAGTACTATATGACCATTAACACTGCCGAGTTCCAGCAGATCTACTCCACCTCCATCCTTGTCGCAGGATAGGACGAGGACATCATGGTCAACTACTTCCCCGTCACCTTGACCGACTCTGCCTGATCATGGCTCATGAACCTCCCCCGGGTCCATAACCTTCTGGGTGGAGTTGTGCTGACAGTTCAAGGTGAACTTGGGCAGCTCCTACACACGTCCTGACTCCAAGATCGACCTCCACGCCATGCAGCAACACCCTGGGGAGTCTCTGCGATCCTTCATCCGACAATTCTCTCAAGTACGAAACACTATTCCCCACATGTCGAACACCTCTGTTGTAGATGCATTCAAACAGAGTGTGAGAGACATGAAGATGCTCGAAAAGTTAGCCACACACAAGGTGCAAGACGTCTCCGAGCTATTCAGCCTGACAAACTGGTGTGCCAGGGTCGCTATGACACCTGATTCTGAGAATGAACCAAGTGTGGCGCATATGTGTGCCCAGGGTGTTCAACACACATACATGAGTGCATCAAAAACGATATGCATATAATAACCATGTTTCGAATAATAAATAGTACCTTATTACAATATACAAATAGTCTCAAATACAAATTCTAACAATACTATAGCAGAAAAACTAGGCACTATCAGACTCCATCTCCACAGGCATTTGACGGTAACACGCACGCCAGTGCTCCTCATAATCCTCCGAATGTCACCTGTTGCTGAGTTAATGTGGAAATATCAAGGGTGAGCATATGTCTTACTCAGCAACCGCGGGAAAGTATGACATGTAGCTTAAACAAGGATGGAATACATGGTTCATTGCAGAAAAGTACATTTCATTTATAAAAACAAGAAATTGCGACATATGATTACTATGTGAGGTTAAATCCCATAATAACCCAAATACCATCAGTACCATATCCAATACCATCAATTTGACATAATTAACTACAATCATCCATAATTATCCACAACCATCCATATCCAACTCATCATAACCAAATCCATCTTCCAATCCCAATTTCAATTCCAATTCCAACCATTATTCTATACTCAAGTCATACTCTAATCATGTGAGGGTCCATGTCGCTCGTAACCGGGAGCACGACTATCATGATAGTTTTACACTCTGCAGAGGTTGCACCACTTTACACACAAGCTCGTGATTTCATCACCTTTCGGTGACTAAAGAATCTCATTTATGTCGTCTCACAATTCCGTCGGTGTGTGGCCAAGAGATCACAAAATAGCCTTTATAGAGTAACTACCAACATCTGCTGACCCACTAAGGTTTCACCGGAGGTGATGTCTCCCACTGAGCACATCCATCCTAGGGCCCCCTCTTGTGCTACTCGGATCTTAGGGCAATCCTCCACTATTGCAAACCCAACCGACTTTATTACCTGATCCTCCAAAATGATCTGAACGATGCTGGCAATACACTAATTAATTGGCTAAGTTGCACCCATACTTGGCCCTATGGTGGCACTGTAATCTTGGATGGTCGCTCCATGAACCGGTCCTTAGATCTAAAGCAAGCAACCACCAAATCATCCAACCCATTCCATATAACCAGCTTGCTTAGATCCCTAGGTTCCATGTTGCTAAGGGTCATTACCATCATCTTGCATAGTTCATATAGTTAGAGGTTCATAATCGAACAATTTAGTTGTACCCAATCCAAATTAAGCAAAGCGGAGCAAAAGTGTCATTTACCCTTCCTGACTCTCTATACTACATCTCGAGCGACAAGGGTGGACATTCAAGACTAGTAAACATCTATCATGGGTTTTCCCATCAAATTGATACAAGCATACAAGTTTGAAATAAAACATTTCAAAAATAGGATCAAAATGTTCAATGTCACTTGCCTTGCTTCGGTGGCTAGTTTGGATCAAGAGCTTCAAAGTTCTGGTGTTGAAGGTCCTCGTAAGCACCCCCTATAGCGCTTCCTTCTATACCGCGCGAAAACATGCGAATTATAATCAATAAATGCTCAAATATTACTCAATATGCCATTATATGCATGAATGATACAAATATGAGGTAGTACATGTTATTAGGTTACTACTATTGCTTACTAATCGGTTACAATTAAGTTTTAACCAAGTTTCGAGTCATTTTCGGGAAAATTGAGAAAGTTTCAGAATATTCAGGAATTCAGAAACCGGAATAGTCCACACTGGAGCCGGACATGTCCGCTCTAGACCAGACAAGTATGCTATGGTCTAGGGTTTCACAAACTTCCCAACTAGGGCACAAAGATCTCGACGCTGATGATCCAAGGCTAGATAAGAAAACAAACATCCCCTGCAATCACTACAACACCGCTCCGCTGGTTATCAATCGTGCTTCACACGCTTGACCTCAGTAAGAAGGCTAATCGCTGCAAGTTCAACCGAGAACACAAGCAAGAACAAGGTATATGCAATCTGAAATTGCTAAATTGGGGTTCCACAAACTGATAAACGGTGAAACTGTTTATAAAAGATTAATCTAAGCAAAACCCCATTGTTTGTAGTGCCTACTATGGAGTACATATAGATGGGAGGACGTCCAAGGGGGTGTTTGGGTCGTGAACTAACCCTAAGACACAAAAATAAGTGATGAAGACTTGATACAAGACCCGATGGCCCAATACTGTGGCGCAACACCCTGACAAATTCTGAACTAAATTTTGTTTCGATTATTCCCGTTGAGTCCAAAGGTAGTTTGACATGGGACCAGCGGCATTGGAAAGTTTATCCTCTTCCCTTTCCATGCATATGTAGAACATCCAAAATGGAGTTCGTATGCATCATGGGCATTTGTTTTAGTGCGTAGTACTCCTGGACTCCGAGTTGGACTCGATTTTGAGTTGGGCTCGACTTCCATCTTATTTGGACGTATTCTCTGGTTCTCCACGCCTCTAAGACTTCTTCCAAGTACTCCTTGAACCTCTCCATAGATATTAATCACAATTAAGTCCTTAGGTAGCAATCTGTTCTCATAAACATATAATGAAACATATAAGAATGAGCTCACCCCTGAAATTAATAGATGTGTGTGAACTCTAATGATTGCATCTTGTATGTTCAACGATGTGTTGCTTGTATCCATGGGAGTGATGTCCTCATCAAAAGGTGAGCTTTTTCTTTAACATGTCTAGGTTTGGAAAAGTTTTTAAATCTGATTTTGATATATCAACCTCTAAGCATAGATGTCTAGTTGCTAATGATTTAAAGGACTTATATTTTTTGGCATTGTAGACTTGGTCACGTAGGCTTGATCACCTCACACGTGTTAGTGGTCTTGATCGCATACTTGGACTACCTAAAATAGGACAACAATATTGTGTGCTCTTCTTGTAGACATGCTAAGATGGTTGCAGGTTCACATGCTCCTCTCACAATGACCATGACAATTAAATCGAGACAACTTTTACACCTTGACACCGTAGATCCTTCACGTGTTTAATCTTTCGGAGGAAAATGGTATGTGGTTGTGATTGTTGATGATTATTATAGATACTCTTGGGTTTTCTTTATGGCATCTAAGAATGAAGCTTTTAGTCACTTTAGATATTTGTTTCTTAGATTATCAATTGATCACTTAGGATCCTTAAAAGCAATTAGAAGTGATAAAGGAACTAAATTTAAAAATAAACTATTTGATCACTTTTGTGCTGAAAAGGGAGTAGATCATCAATATTCTTCACCGTATGTGCCTCAAAAAAATTGTGTTGTAGAGAGAAAGAACAAAACTTTAGTTTAGATGGCTAGGATTATGCTTGATGAATATCAACTCCTAGAAAATTTTGGGCAGATGCAATTGCAACAACTTGTTATGTTTCAAACTGTGTTTTCTTGAGAGCTAAGTTAGGAAAAACACATATGAGCTTCGGTTTGGACATAGGCCTAGTGTTACACATTTTAGGGTCTTTGGTTGCAAATGCTTTGTTAAAAAACATGGTAATCTTGATAATTTAAAAGCTAGGTCTCTTGATGGCATGTTTCTTGGGTATCTATGTCATACTAGAGGCTACCGTGTGTTTCTACTTGACACTAACAAAATTGTGGAGATATGTGAAGTTTATTTTGATGAAGCTAGTCCATGTACTAGCTCTAATACTGCAGGTCAAGATGCATTTCCGCGGGGGAAGAGCATTTTCATTAAATATGAAGAAGGAGTAGAGCTGCTGTCCAAAATTTTAGAAATAAACAATCATGTTTCGACTCTTGATGTCGTTCCACAACCAGCACCAACAACCACTACTGCTGGCCCATATCTTCCCCAAACCACAAGCTCTTCAATTTGTGATGAAAATGAAGAACAAGGAGCGTGTGAAGTGTCTACCCCCCTTCGCATCCTCAAAAGTCATCCCCCACAACAAATAATTAGAAGCTTGTATGAATGAGTCACACAGTCTAGGTTTTGCGGTCCAAACTCTCATGCTCATTCTGCTTTTGTTGCTTCTTTTGAACCCAAAGATATATCACATGCACTCACTAATGAATCTTGGATTATTGCCATGCAAGAAGAGTTAGATAATTTCAAATGAAATAATATTTGGAAACTTGTACCTCCACCTCAATGTCACACATTAATTGGAACTAAATGAGTGTTTAAAAATAAACAAAGTAAGGATGGGGTTGTGGTTAGGAATAAAGCTAGGTTGGTTGCTCAAGGTTTCACACAAGTTGAAGGTCTAGATTTTGATGAAACTTTTGCTCCTGTTGCTAGATTAGAAGTCATAAGAATTTTGTTAGCATTTACTACATCTAAAGGTTTCAAGTTATATCAAATGTATGTTAAAAGTGCTTTTCATAATGGCCACATAGATGAGGAGGTTTATGTTAAGCAACCACCAGCTTTTGAAAATCCAGATTTTCCTAATCATGTTTACAAACTGTCTAACCCCTAGAGCATGGTATGATAGATTAAAAACATTCTTACTTGAAAAGAGGTTTACCATGGACAAGGTTGATAAAACTCTTTTTCTACTTAAGCATGTCAATGACTCACTATTCGTTCAAGTGTATATGGATGATATTATCTTTGGTTGTGCTTTTCATGATCTTATGTCCAAGTTTTCAGCTATGATGAGTTTAGAATTTGAGATGAGTATGATGGAAGAACTCACATACCTTTTGGGGCTGCAAATCAAGCAAACTAAGGAGGGAACCATTGTGCATCAAACGAAGTACACGAAAGATCACCTTAGGTGTTTTAACATGGAAAACAACAAGCCTCTTCGGACACCAAAGGGAACAACGACAACACTTGAACTTGATGAAGAAGGTGACCCGGTTGATCTAAAAGAATATCGAAGCATGATTGGATCACTTTTGTACCTCATAACATCAAGACGTGACATATAATTCAGCATATGTCTTTGTGCAAGATTTCAAGCTTCTCCACGCGCTTCACATCGTCAAGCCATCAAAAGGATTCTTAGGTATTTACATGGTACTCAAGAATTCAGAATTTTTCTTCCATCTTCCTCAACCATTTCTTTGAAAGCTTTTTCGATGTTGATTTTGAGGCTTGTAGGATCGATAGGAAAAGTACTTCGGGTGCTTGTCATTTTCTTGGTAATTCACTTGTTGCTTGGTCTTCTAGAAAACAAAGTTCAGTTACACAATCCACAGCCGAATATGAATATATAGCTACTGCTAGCGCTTGCTCACAAATTCTTTGGATTGTTCAAACACTTAAGAACTATGGGGTTGATTTAGATAGTATTATGCTATTTTGTGACAACACTAATGCCATTTGCATTGCTAAAAACCCCGTGCAAAATTCTAGAACAAAGCACATTGGCATTAGGTATCACTTTCTTTTTTTGATAATGTTGAAAAAAACATTGTGCTTCACCATGTAGACACCAAACATCAATTTGCTGACATTTTTACAAAACCTTTGGATTTCGCTCGTTTTTCATTAATTCGTAGTGAAATAGGGGTTATGCACCCTCATGGCTTAAATTGAGTGAGAGTTTTGCAACTTGGGAAGTCTAAGTGTGAATCTGAAATTAAAAGATAATATGAGCATAAGTATTTCATTTACATATGACTTTGTGATTCCTTTTACGTGCTGAAAGTTTTGCCATGACTAGTAATTGGAATAATTACTTACACTAAATCTAGTTCATGATCGAACTTTCTTGCTATTTTTACCTTGCTGCATGCTCATAAGTGCTTTAATCATGAAAATTTTATTATTCAATAGCATACATGTTGAGATTTTATGTTCAAAAGAAAAACAAAGAAAATATCAAAAGAATATGCATACATCACACTTCTTCTTTTGAGATTGCTTATCATTGCACTTAGACAAGAATTTGGAAGGAGTTGTGTATGACTAAAACCATGTCCTTAAGCTTTTGATTGCCAAATGACATAGGTTTGGCTTGGTTGGTTAGAATAAGGCAGATGCGGTATATAATCTCTTGTAAATGTCATATGATCAAAATTTGTGCTTTAAATGATAATGAAAAATTAAAATTGCAGCAATATGTGTCATGCTTTCAGGTTTTCGAAATAGTTAAATTTGTGAGATCATGACTTGCTTAAATCTAAAAATTACACTTGATCTATAACATGGCTTACACTACTTTATGTATCTCATTGATGTGATATTGTAAGTTACATGATAGTATGGCTTGGATGAGCTTTATTTTATATGTATATATCATATTATGCCCGTAACAAATTAAAATTTCTCTTTTGAACCTTGCTGAATACATTGTCAAAGAGGGAGATATTGGTCACACATTGCACATTCACAAGTGTTTTGGCACGATTCTTCTCAAGGGGAGTATACATCCTTAGGGGGGGAATTATTTGTTTTCTTCTCATTTGATTTTTTATTTCAAAGAGGGGGATTTTTGTTTGTCAAAACTTTTCATGAATCATGAATGGGCCAATGTTCGGTTTCATTTGTGGTGTTGCCAGTGCATTCATCAAGGGGGAGATTGTGAGACCCATGTGCCGAATACATTGGCATTATGTTAAAAGTGAGTGTTTACATGCAAGTTCGGACAATCATGAATGGGCCAATATTCGGTTTCTTTTTAGCATAGCAGATCTGTTTGCTCTTCGTTTGGACAGATTGACCTTTGCTCAGTCTTTCGGTCATAACTTGAGTTTTACTCGATGTTTTCTTGTGATTCTTATTATCGTGTCTTCGTGACTTGATTATCTATAATCTACTATTTTTCATCATGGTTGAACACATTTAGAATAGTCGAACACACTGGTTTTTCAACAGATTGATTTCTGTCAAGGTGTTTTGTTGCTTCTGCTAAAAAGTTTTAAAATCTACCATTCACCCCCCTCTGGTAGCTTTTCACGTGTTCTTCAATTCTACAGGTTCTGTCCCAGAGCAGCACTCTATGCCACCTCCTGCACATAGTCCATGGCGCCATCGGAGGCAAGTGTGCCCTCACCCACGGGACACTCGAGAAGAGGTGCAAAGTCAAGTTCCGTCGCCGGGGCTTCACTTGGTGTAGACTCTGCTGCAGAACTCTGCATGCCATCGGAGGGGGATGCATAGCCACCAGGGGATGCTGCCTCCACTGCTGCACTGGCCTCGGGTGTCGGAGGGTTAGCCCCCTGGGCCAGTTCGGGGGATGGTGCAGTTGCGGTCCTTCGGCACCTCCGGAGGGGGGGGGGGACTCTCCTTGATCGCCTGTTGCGGAGGGGGCATCACATCCGCTGGCGACACCGTAAGGAGTGGGACCCAAACATAATTAGACAGAAGAAGCAAAGGAAACCATAATACAAGACTCAACAAGAACACCTTATCGGTGACCCTGGAAGCTCCAACGGGCTTGGAGTCTCGACTTGCGTGGGGGGGGGGGGGGGGGTTGGAGCCGTCTGACCCCGCCGCTATGGATGGCACCTCCACCACTGGCTTCTGGACCAGAGGAGTGGCATCACCGCCGTGGCGCTCGTCGCCGCAGATCCAACGACACCTCCACTAGAGGTGCTGTCGGCACTCTTCGTCGCCTCCGCGGCTGGGGTGCTCCCTGCCCGAGGCTTCTTAGCCTGGGGATGCGCAACAGTGGCCACATCTGCTGACACAGTCTTGACTCCCGCGTCGATGGAACCGCCTTTGGAGCCTCTCGCCAAAGCCTCACCAGGGTTAGTTGCCGCCCAAGGCTCCTCAACACTAGACTATGTGGTGGCACCAGTGACTATCAACACTGTCCCAGCAGTGGCGCCGCCGCGCCATCACCAGTGTTGACGATAGTTATGTACCAATTTCGACCATCAATATAACTTGTTATTTGAATAAATAAATATTCCTTACAAGCATCATAGTTATAAATAACATAGTTACAGTTGTACTTGGAGAAAACGGTGCATGCAGGAATTTTATACAAAACTTAAGTGAATTCAAGGGAGGAATCCTAAAGAATAACTTCCCAGGCAATCATACGCCAACATGTAGCAGCACATGGATCAAATGGCCCACCTACAAGAGTATCTGATGGCATCCAACGACATAGTGCCACAAAATGGTCAGAGGACCCGCGTGTCAGCCACCTGGAGGAAGCACACTGCGATTGGTGCCAGAACCAGGTCGGCTAACTAGGGGGGTCGACCGACCTGTTCTTCTTCCCAATCTCGGTCAACTTCAATGTGGCACACTCCTATGGCTTGGTTATAAGAATAGTGACTGATTCGTGACAAAAGATGGCGGGAACTAACCTCAACACTAGTATAAATAGGACCCCTCACCCCTCACTTTACACACACCACTCAAGCATTCTCTCTTGTATGCACTAGTTCTCCTAATTCCTTAGTGGATGTTAGGCTGTAGAGAGGAGCCTCTAATTCCAAGTACAAATTGGGAAAGGTATGGCTCATTTACCTTTTCTTGTATTTGTGACATTATGCTTTATATTAATATTATTAGTCTTTACTTATTCATATACTTGGATGAAGCATTCCTTCTTTGGTTGCGGAGTCCATGTATGTCTTAGGTGTAGATGTTTTTATGGTCTAGTTATAATGCCTTATCATGTTATCATAAACATCATACACCACTACTATAGTCTAATTAGGTATTAATATGATTATGTTAATATGAGTAATTTAGTGTGTGGTTCCAACATTGGTTTCAATGATGTTTAGGTTAGTCATTGTCTTAGGATGGTGCTTGTACCTAGGATCTTAAGGTATCTACTTAACATGTAAGCATGGTGCTTAGATAGTTAAGTAGTGTTAGGTGTCTTGTAGACTCACAGTTTGTAGGGGTAGGCGACAGGTGGTGACATCCCTGTCCGTCCTTCGTAATCTCCCACGTTCAGCTATGCCGCAGGCTCGTGGCAGGAATCGTCTTGATATTCTCAGGGGTAAACCTGTGCCCAATGTGTTGGACCACCAAACCCTAATACTCATCGTATGCACTCATATGTACACTAGTTGACTATGTATATGAATACCTAAAGCACGGTAGGAGTAGCTCCTTTCTTAACTTATCCTCCACTAGGACATTATTACCCCTTAGAGTAGTTTGCTTAGGCGTGTGGCACACTACCTCTATTATCATCTTATCCCTGTTTTGGTAAACACTTATTACCCTATACCTTGATCATAAGAATAGTGTTTACCTCACTTCGCTGCCTTCCTTTGGGATAAATACGATACCCATGGGAATACTCTTGGGTGAAATGCTACAACGATATCTTTCGTGCACTTGCGGATTCCATCTCCTACCGGAGATGATCCTTGGTGTTAAGAAATACCAACAAGCACTTAGCTCCGTTGCCGAGGAAGGCATAGAAGTGAAGGATAGCTATCACTTATGATTAAGATATAAGTACTAGTAGTTATTAGACTAGAATACCCTTGCTTTGTTTTCTCCGTTGTGTAAAAACATAGTAGTGTTTGGCTAGCCCATTCTTTGGAAAAGCCAAAAGAGGATGCAAGAGCTTAATCCCATTAGTATTTCAAGGTGTTCCTCAATAAATTATTCTCGTTGGGCAACATCGTTGCCCACTATGAGAGGATTCTCTAGCTTTCAGTAGGAGCCAAAGGCATCTATCCCAAAAGCTTGGGGGAGGCTCCAAGATTATATCTTTGTTTGCCTTCACCATGTGGGTGGATATTTGGTTCATCGTTCAACACTTACAACGGGTTGACTTTATCGACCCGTGATCAAATTCATGCTGAAGTTGGAGGAGACCTCTTCTCATTCATCAAGAGAAGGTTTGATTGAGAAGATTGTCACCATTTAAGGAGTGGATCCATAAATGCTTCAGTTCTGTTGGCATGGCATGCACACCATTGACAAGGTGGATATGCTAGACACATAACTGGACCTCCTATTGAAATCGAAGAAGGTCAAGCCAATGAGGAAGTGTTTGGATGATCCAAGTCATGTATATTCACATGATTTGTCAAAATCCATGTCAACATGGGACACTTAGGGGATTTATTGCCCCAATACTCATGGGGATCCTTCATTTCCAAACAACAACTCCAAAGGCCACCACCAACAAGGAGATCAAAAGTGGAATCAATACAATCAAGGAGGCTATGTGAATTTGAATTCGAATGGATTCAACTTCAAATAGCATACCTTGATCTATCTTGTCCATGGCCATGGAGAAATCAATGACATTCTCATGAAGCATTTGGCCAAGGACAAACCACTTTGAAAAGAATTCAAGATCCAAGGGTTCCACAATCACTTGTTGAACCCTATACTTTGACCAAACTCGCGCAACTTTGGAAAAAACAACTGTGGATGAAGCGTTTCTTGTTTGATTGTGGAGTCCACATGTCGTTATGCCCAAGGAAGCCTCTTGATCCTAGATCAAGCATGGCTTGAATCAAAAGAATATCTTGAAGGTCGAAGCGACACTCCCCATAAGTGGACATCTTCATTTGCTTTTATGAGGAATGAGGAGACTCCATCATGTCATCCACAATGACATTCTAAGAAGACATAGAAGCCAAGGCCATCCAAATGGCCCTGGTCCACTAAGCCGCCAAAAAGAGAATGGAGGAAAAAGGACAAGCCTCTCCAAATTCATGAAAGAATATATTCAAAAAGGAAAAATTATCGCAACATCAACAAGTCTTCATCAAAGTGACAACGAAGCCGGGGCCACCACGAGCCCCACTTGTCCAAGATGGTAGCCACAGGACGTTTGGCTTGCCAACAAGGGAAGTCATCCATGCCTTCATCTCCGGGCATGGACGACACATCATCAGGCTAAACAGGACGGAGGTAAGTTCTGCTCATCGACTTCAAAAAAAAATCGGTGAGTCATTGCCAATAGGTTAATTGGTAGTTATGTCATATTTTCAATTTTATATTTAAATTCATCATCAACCCTTGCATTTGCATTTGGCATGTTTGAATTTTCACTTACATGTCATAAAGTAAAATCTCCAACCAACATAAAATTAAAATTTTGAATTAGGAAACATATTTATTTGGATATGAACTTTGGGCATAACCACTTTAATTAATCTTCTTAATTCAAACAAAAAAATATTTCCTTTGTTCCTCATTGCATTTGCAAGTTGTTTCAAGTTGGACAAGACAATTTGACAAAGGGTTCAATTTGCTTTTGGCTAACATAACTCATCTTTGAGTTGTTCTGTTCATTCTTGATTAGTGCAACCAGGACAAAATTTGTAAAGAGGTTGGAAGGCCTCATCAAGCCCAATGTACTATTGGAAGAATTCAAACACATATCCTTCCACCAATATTATTTTGAGTTCATGGTGGAGGAATGCTCAAGATAATGGCCCGATGGAGGAGCAAGATGAAGCTCATTCAGCCCAAACCTCAACTTGGCAAAAGGTTTGAAACATGAAGGCTACACCAAAATCCATGTTCTTGAGTTTCTCACACAACGACCTTCAACCCGAACTGCGCTTCAATTGAGGTACGTGTCGGTGGTTTTGATCCGGCAGATCTCCCGACACTACTAAAGTGTTAGAGGAGTTTG
Organism: Tuctoria greenei; assembly: GCA_036927565.1. Taxonomy (NCBI): domain Eukaryota; kingdom Viridiplantae; phylum Streptophyta; class Magnoliopsida; order Poales; family Poaceae; genus Tuctoria; species Tuctoria greenei. The sequence continues at coordinate 127,200,362 of JAYESD010000007.1, read as the reverse complement.
AGGTTCGGTATGGGCGCGCGGAGATTCTAGAAGGTGAGATGTTGAGTGACACAAGGGACACGAATATTTACGTGGTTCGGGCCGCTTGAGCGTAATACCCTACTCCACGGGGTGTGTTGGTGTTGTATTGGATGTATGAGCTCAACGTCAGTTGAGAGTGTAAAGTCAGCGGGTTTTCGGAGAGTGTGTCCTATGTATCATCGGTCTGTCCTTTTATAGTACAAGGGCAGGCCGTTACAAGTTAGCCTGGGCCGACATGTGGCCCTGGCGGTTACTGATACTGATACACATTCAACACGTTTAATTGCCCTTAATGACCGAGTTATGGGCTTTGACAGCACCGTTACTGGTAATTAAGGTCGTCTGATCGTGTGTCATTAATATAGTATTAATGACACTTGATCGGGTCTTGAAGTCCTTGATTCCCCTTTGAAGATCCGGAGCCGTTGTGGAGTCTTCCGGAGGTTAGAGGCTGAAGATCCGACGGTTGGACACGTGGCAGTGCCGGAGCACACTGTGGGGAACAGATAGGTCCGGTGTTACCCGACACGTGTCAGTTCCGGAGCTTCCCTCGGTCTGGGGTTAGGTCCGGGGGTGCCATTTCGGTACATGGCCCGGAGCTTCCCCCTTGTGGGCGGTAGCTCCGGTTTGATAGTACATGTGGCGACCCTGGGACTAACCATGTTGGAGAAGCGGGTCCGGTTATGTCTGACATGTGGGCCTTCGAAGGTCTTCAAATCAAGTAGATGACTTTCCCTTGAGATCTTTGCAATCCCAAGGAGTATATGGTACCTAGGGTACCGACAGTGGCCCCCTAGGCCCACCTCTAGGGAAGACCCATTGGGTGAAGTCATTCCGCCGGAGGTGGGTCCATCCTTCGACTTTTGAACTGAGTCTTCAAAGGTCTTTGGATGTGCCGTTGGCGATAGTTTGGAGTTAAATCCTCACCGCGTGGCATATCCCGTGTGCGGCACATGAGATCTTTGGCGTGCAGATCTCACGCAATTGAAGGTCGCCGGTTCCCGATACGAAAATTGTATCGGTTCCACGCGCCTTGTCAGGCCGCCGCCTTCGGGCTTCCCGCCTCATGATGACAACCATTCGCCTGGGTAAGAATCTCGACTTGATCGTCGGGGTAGTCCCGGGCCCTCTTGTCATCGGCTGGGTGGAATTTTTGAGTAGTATCTTCGACTTCCTTGCGGTTTCCATCCAAGCGTTGCGAGGGCTTACTTAAGGAGGAAAGCGCGCACCGTCTGGAGTTCTTTATGCCTCTCATCTGATCTTGAGCTCAAACTCCCAACTTGTGCTCGCTTTTCCTCTCTTGCCTTGTTGTGCTGCGATGGAGTTGGGTCTCTGCGAGAGTCATTTGAAGACTGAAGGTGACTTGAAGAAGGTCCGGGCCCTCATGGGATGGTCCCCGGACTTCTTCAACCGTCTGGTCCGCGCCGGAAGTGAGCTCCCGTTCGAGAAGGAGCACGCCGGCGAGATGGTGTACTTCTCTTCGTACGCCATGGTGGGGTTGATCCCACCTTTTTCCTCCTTTTTCTTGATGCTGCTAGACTTTTATGGTCTGCAGCTATACCACCTTGGCCCCCACTCCATTCTTCTTGTGTCTATCTTTGTCCACTTCTGTGAAATGTGGGTGGGCACCCCCCTGCATTGAACTTTTCCGGACCTTCTTCACCGTCCATACCACCAGTAGGAGTAATGAGTACCTTGGCTTCTATTACTTCGTGAAGCGCAAGAAGTGCCCATTCAAGTACCTCCGGTCGTTTCCCTCTGGAAAGTGGGATGATTGGAAGAAGGACTGGATAGTCATCCGGGTAGAGGAGCACGATAAGCTGGAGCTGCCCGAAGGCCTCCCCAACATCGACACTACAGTTTGGAGTGAAGCTCCGGTGCTGTCGAATGCCTTCAACCCTGCTCTAACCAGGATCTGCCAGTGCGTGGAGGGAGGATTAACTCCTCAGGCGGTATTTTGCAACTTCTTGGTCAACAGGTGGGCACCGCTGAAGAGGAGAGAAAAACTCGCTTGGGCCCTCAACAGCGTGATGGACGACGACCGGGTCGAGACCGGACTGAAGTCCAACATGGCGGGGGCAACCTTGGAGTTACATCTCAAAAATTTCCAGCACGGCATTGATGTTGCGGGAGATGACTTGACCCTGCCATCAGCCTTTCCCCCTCTGAATGTGGATGTAGAGTTCAGCAGGGAGCTCCGACGGACGATGCCGGCGCTTGACGACCTTGGTGTCGTCGAGAGAAGATCGACCTCCAGGGTGGTGATCCCTAGGGCTTCCGAAGGTGGTTCCGACCCTGCCCCAAAGCCGAGGATCGAAGTCGTCGGCAAGGGCAAGGAACCGGCAGACGAACCCTTGAGCCGGAAGAGGAAACTACAGCATGCCGACGGAAGGTCCGTCAGGCCTGCAACCTCTGCATCAGCTCCTTCTCCCCTGAGGGGGAGGTCTTCTACAACTGCGGCGACTGTACCCGCAGCGGCGCCTTCCCGAGGTGCTAGCTCCGGGCATGCGACTCCATCACCAGGGCCAGTTGAGGCCTTTAGGTCCGGAGGTCCTTCCCGATCGAGGAGGGCCTCGACTAAGGAAGTGCCCGTGACTGCAACGAGTTCCGGGGGGCCTTCCAGAGCTTCCACGCTGCTGGCGGCTATGGTCAGCCTAGAACGCTCGGGAAAGAGGTTCCACGCAAGCTGGTGCGGAAGCCTCCCGAGGTAATTTTTAATATTTACCTCAGACAGTTGTTTTTTTGTAGTAACTGTTTTTTAAATTTCTTCATCCTTCATCTGCAGCGTTCCCAAGAAGAGGAGTGAGGCTCCACCCTCAGCCACAACAGCTGAAGTTGTGAGGGCGGAAGCCTCTGCTCCTGTCCCGGTGCCGCCCCAAGTGGTGGCTGAAGCTGCGGCAGCTTCGGCGCCAGCTGTCGTGGTCATGGATCTCGACTCATCCCCCGAGACTCCCGTGGTAGCGCCAGACCACGGGAGAGAAGATGCGCCAGTGGCACCTGCCCCGGAGGTTGAAGCTCCGGGTTTGGGTGCTGAGATGATGGAAGGTTCGGCCGTTGAGCCGGAGGAAGCAATAATTCCAGCCCCAAAGACAGAAATTGTCGAAGCCCCGACGGTTGAGCCGAAGGTAATTGAAGTCCCGGCGTGCGCGCCGGATGTTGAGGAAGTCCCGGCGGTTGGGCCGGGTACGTCTGAAGCACCGGCCGCAGAGCCGGTCGTTGCTGGAGCTCCGGCCGCAGGGCCGGTTGATGTTGAAGACCTTCAGGCTCCCAAGCCAGTTGCCGTTGAAGCTCTGGCCGTAGGGCCGGCTGTTTTTGAAGATCTTCCGGCGCCTGAGCCGGTCGTTGCGAAGGCGTCAGCGCTTGAGCCCCCAGTAGAAGAGGTGCCCAGGCCGGAGCCAGAAGCAGTTCCTGCTCCGGGAGTGACGACGCCGAAGGTACCCGCGGCTGAGCCGGAGTGCTCTGATGAAGTCGCTGGCCCCCTGCCCGAGGGGACGAACGAAGATCTGGCGGTGGTCCTTCAGAACGACTTCCGGAGGTTGGAACTTCATCAGCGAGACCCTCCATGATGGCGACTGAGGCCATCCTGGAGGACGGCCCTGGTGCCGTGGAGGCTCAGGGGACCACTCTTGTGGAGTGAGACCCAATTTTTGTAACTGAAAACCCGCTGGAACCAGCGGAGGAGACCCCAGCAGGTCTGGATCCTATCCCGTTGTCATTGTCTATTGACAACGCCTGCTCCAGTCTGCGTCAAGTTCAACTGGCATTCTTCCATGACAGCAAGGCTCTTGAAGAGGAGCGCCAAACCCTTAGGAGGTGGCGTAATCGGCTCTACTTCGAGACCAAGCTGGCGCAGTCAAGGCTGGCAGATGACAAAGAATGGATCAAGCAGGAGAAGGTCCGCCTGGAGTACTGGGGCAAGTTATTGGATGACAGGGAGAGCTTGACTCGCGCCCTCGATGCTCAATCCCGGGCCATTTATGAGCAGACCAAAGCAGCTAATAGTGCGGCTGATGAACGCCAAAAAAGGCTTGAGGCCATTAACACTAATCTCATCAAGCGTCGGGAGGCACTTGAGGAGAGGGAGAAAAGGCTCGAAGATGAAGAGCAGAAACTCCTAGAGCTGCGAGATGACGTCTTGAGGAGGGAGGAGGAGCTCACCGAAAATGTGGCTCTGGCTGACAAGGGCCTCGAAGAGCGCGCCAAGAAATTGGAAGAGCGCTGCGCTGAGGAGGAGGAGAAGGCCTGAGTGCGAGGGTAGGAACTCTATGAGCAATAGTGTGCCATCACTGCCAGGGAGAAGAAAGTAAGGGGCAGGGAGAAGGACCTGGTTGACTGCCGGAACAAGATCTACCTCCAGGAGGAGGAGCTCAGAAAACTCGAGAAGCGAGTTGCTAAAAAGATTCAGCAAAATGCCAAAGAAGTTGAGCGCCTCGCTCGCGAGAATTCTGAACTGGTGGCGGCCAAAAGATCCTTGGAAGAACTGAAGGGCTTGAGGGCTGCAGACTCCCTACAGGTTTGGGAGTTCCTGGGCAAGGCCAACGACGCACTGACACCGATGGGCTTCAGTCCCGTGCGTCCGGATGATCGGAGCCGGAGCCAGACCTGGCGTTGCAAGTGCTGAGCTTGGCGGGTAGCAAACTCTCCAAGGTGGGCGACATCATCGCATACCAGTTGGAGGTTGAGGGGCAATCCCTGGCGAAGAACGTTGCAGAGTATGTGCTGACGTGCTACACCAGCCGGAATCCCCAATTCCCTCTGGACCCGGTGCTTGAAGGTCCCGTCGAAGGAGAAGGTGAAGCCGCCCGAGCCAATGTGTCAGAGGTTGCTCAGAAGGTTGCCCAGTTCTTCCATAGGGTCTAGGACCATCTCCGTAGCTCCCACTTGTATTCTCTCTTTTTCTTCCTCAATTTTGTAATCCCTTGTCTCCAGATGAATGAAATCCCCAAATTTTTGTGAATTTCACTTTTTGTCTTCAACACTTTTGTCTTCACTTGGCCCCCAGGTAGATGTACACAATTTGATTGTGAACATGTACCAAGAGGATATTGTGTTTTGTTGAAGACTCATTTGCTTCGAACTTGTAGAGTGTAGGTCCAAAGTATTCGATAGTGAAGGCCCCCTGAGGTTGTCGGTGCTTAGAAGCTCCGACATTGTCTATCATCGGAGCTTAGTAGCTCTGGCAGTGACCTTTACCAACGTGTAGTTTGTTGGTAGCAGACTCCGCTTGCGGGGTCTTCTCACCATCATTTATTTTGCGTCGACGACTGGCCCCCCTAGCTTTACCGGAGCTTGGTTGCTCCGGTTATGCTTGTTTTCAATGTTTAACATCGATTACAAGCCACCTAGGGGGAGTCGGAGCTTAGTTAGCTTCGGCTTTTCTCCATTAACGTGGATTTTTTTTTATTTTTCTCGCACACTGAAGCCAAGAAAAATAGTAAAATTCGTTCCTTGCCTATAACTTCGTCGCGACTTACGATTCCCAAGAGATTTTTAGGTCAAACGCGATTTTGAATACAACCGAATGTGTTGTCTTTTCTTCCAGATCCAATTGTACTTGGACCCGCCTTACTTCTGCTTGCCGGGGTGTAGGTAGAGTGGCGTACTTAGGGTGCTTGACCAGGCTAAGTCGATAGCACACTCCGACCCTAGGTTGGCTTGGCAGCATTCAGGCGAGTGGGCCATAAACAGTATTTGAATCTAGAAGAATCGACAATATAGCTCGAATTGTATATGAACTAGTCGAACTAAAATTTCTTAAGAATTGCACGTCTTTGTTATAGACAAGAAAGAGAAAAATAAAAAATGTTGAGCCTGTACAAAATAAATGCATGTGGAGTCTGTTTCACATGAAGATGTCTTTCATTATAGGTCCGGGGTACATGGGAAACAAGTACACTCTTAGGGTACGGAACCAGGCTAAGCGTGTTTAATTTCTTGTTTGACCCAGGGTAGCTAGCCACACTTTTAGTCCTGAGACTGCGACAAGTGTTGCATGAACTTTGCGGACCTTCCGGGAAAGGTCTCGCTCTTCTCCCGGAGGAACTACTCGACTCTCTACAATGATTCTATGACATACACCTCAAGTTACTACAGACTCACCTCCGTGATAATAAGTGTAGAACTTACGGAGGTGCTCAATGTTCCAAGGATTTGGGAGAGGTGTCCCATCCTCGGTAGCCAAGCGAACGCTTCCGGGACGGGATACTTTAATCACTCGGAAGGGTCCCTCCCAGCTGGGGGAGAGTTTGTTTAACCCTTCTCTGGATTGTATTCTCCGTAGCACCAGATCGCCTTCCTCAAGTTGTCGGTTGTGTACATGCCGCTGATGATAGCGTCGAAGGGCCTGGCGGTATCGGGCATTCCGAACAGCTGCTTGGCACCTTCCCTCCTCAAGGAGGTCTAGGTCTTCACGCTGGAGCTAGTCCTGCGTGGCTTCATCGAAGGTCCAGACCCGGAGTGACCCCAAGGTGATTTCCGGAGGAAGGATTGCTTCAGCTCCATACACCAGGAAGAAGGGTGTCTCTCCAGTTGACCGGTTTGGAGTTGTCCTATTGGCCCATAAAGTGGGCCGAAGCTCTTCAATCCAGTTGGCTCCATGTTTTTTCAAGCGCTCATAGGTGCGCGTTTTGAGTCCTTTAAGGATTTCAGCATTTGCTCTCTCGGCTTGGCCATTGCTTGCTGAGTGAGCTACGGAGGCGTAGCAAACTTGAATGTCGAGGCCTTCGTAATATCCTTGAAATGCAGAGCTTGTGAATTGGGTCCCATTATCAGTGATGATTTTGTTTGGGACTCCAAATCTGCATACAATGGACTGCAAAAAGTTGATAGCAGATTGCTTGTTGATTGTCACAACTGGAGTTGCTTCCGACCACTTGGTGAACTTGTCAATGGCAACGTACAGGAACTTGTAACCTCCGATAGCTCTTAGGAAAGGTCCCAAGATGTCCATCCCCCATACAGCGAAGGGCCATGTAGGAGGTATCATTTGTAGGGGCTGAGCCGGTGTGTGAATTTGCTTTGCATGAAATTGACATGCTTCACATTTCTTCACCAGCTCAGTTGCATCCTGGAGTGCTGTAGGCCAGTAGAAGCCATGCCGAAAGGCTTTACCAACCAGCATGCGAGAAGACGCGTGGTTCCCACACTCGCCACCATGGATTTCTGCGAGGAGCTCGTAGCCTTCTTCCCTTGTGATGCACTGCATTAGGATGCCATTAGCATCGCGCCTGTAGAGATCCCCTTCTACCAACGTGTATCTTTTAGCCAATCTGACTACCCGGTCAGCGGATACATCATCGTCAGGAAGGATGTTGTCTTTCAAGTAGTTCCGGATCTCCGAGATCCATGCATCGGAACTAACTTGAGCATTTGAGTCTTGCATGCTGGGTTGCTCGGAGCTTCCGGCAGCACCTACGACCCTTGATGGCTGCCATGGTAATAGGGCCATCGGGACCGTCAGCTTTGGGATGCTGATCTCGCCCCCTTCGGTCAGTTCGGCAGGCTGAGCTATGGGTTTTGACAACCTCCGTACAAAAGTTCCGTCAGGAGCCAGAGCTCCGGTTGACGCTTTCGTCGAGAGTTTGTCGGCTTCAGTGTTGTGGGCACGCTGGACATGGTGGAGATCTAGGACTTCAAAGTCCTTCTAAAGCCTCTGGACTTCAAGGAGGTAAGCAGCTAGCTGGAGATTGTTGCAGGAGCATTCACCCTTCACTTGCTTAATGATGAGCTGTGAATCTCCCTTGACCAGCAGTTGCTTGACACCGTATGACAGTGCCACCCTTAGTCCGTAAATGAGTTCTTCATATTCCGCCATGTTGTTGGTCACCTTGAAGTCAAGGTGTATCATGTATTTTACCTTCTCTTCGGTTGGTGCGAGGAGAAGGATTCCAGCTCTGGCCCCCTGCTTTTGCATGGAGCCGTCAAAGTAGAGGGTCCAGTGAGGCTCGATGAAGACCGGAGCCTTGTTTTCTGGCTTCTGCTCGCCGGAGCCCCCAGGGTTTGATGGAGAGGGAGTCCATTCCGCCATGAAGTCTGCCAATGCTTGACTCTTGATTGCTTGCCTTAAAATGAATTCGAGATTGAATTCAGCCAATTCCGCTGCCCACTTTGCAATATTCCCAGTTGAGTTGGGATTATGCAAGATTGCTCGAAGTGGGTAAGAAGTCACCACTGAGATCTTGTGAGCTTGGAAATAATGGCGAAGCTTCCTGGAGGCAATAAGAACTGCATAGAGCAGCTTATGCACCTCTAGGTATCGAGTCTTGGCATCATGAAGTACTTCACTAATGAAGTACACTGGGCGCTGGATGGTCCGGACCCTCCCGGAGGGGCCCGGAGCTTCCTCCTAATTGATCCGGATCCTCCCGGAGGGGTCCAGATTTTCTTCGGGGACTTCCGGGTCCTTGCTGGAGGAACCTGGAGCTTCTTCAGAAGCGACCTGGACCCTCCCGGAGGGGTCTGGGTCTTCTGAAGTAACTTCTTGTGGATTCAAGTCTGGGAGCTGGGAACCAGACTCTCTTTCAGGAACCTCCAGACCCTCTTGAAGGGGTCTGGACTCCTGAGTATGGGATGGTTCTGGTCTCTCCGCAACCAGGACCATACTGACGACTTCGTCAGTGGCTGAAATGTAAAGCAGCAAAGGCTCACCAGGGTTCGGAGCTACCAAAATTGGTAGGGTGGTGAGGAGCTGTTTTAGCTCCTGGAACGCCTTTTCTACTTCTTCATACCATTGGAATGGTCCGGACTTCCTTAATAACTTGAAGAAGGGGAGTGCCCATTCCGCTAGTCTTGAAATGAACCGGCTAAGGACTGCTAGACATCTAGTTAGCTTTTGGACATCTTTGATGCGGGCTGGTGGCCGCATGTCTTCAATGGCTTTGATCTTCGCCATATTAGCTTCTATGCCCCGATGACTTACCAGGAAACCAAGAAGTTTTCCGGAGCTAACCCCGAAGACACACTTGTCTGGATTTAGCTTTGTGCGGGTGACCCGCAGCTTGTCGAAGACAGCCTGCAAGGTGTCAAGGAGTGACTCCTTGTTCTTGACCTTGACCACGATGTCGTCGACGTACACTTCCACTATGTCTCTAATGAGTTCTTCAAAGGTTTTGTACATAGCTCGTACAAAAGTTGAAGCTGCATTCTTGAGACCAAATGGCATGGCTGTACAACAATACAATCCATCTACTGTGATGAAAGAGGTATGCTCTCCATCTTCCCTAGACATTCTGATTTGATGATACCCAGAATATGCGTCTAGGAAACACAGTAATTCACACCCAGAGGTGGAATCCACTATCTGATCTATTTTAGGTAATGGGAATGGATCTTTTGGACATGCCTTATTTAGTGTTGTGTATTCGACACACATTCGAAGCTTCCTGCCGGCCTTGGGCACAACGACTGGGTTTGCCAGCCATTTTGGATGGAAGACTTCTTGGATGAATCCAGCTTCGAGCAACTTCTTCACTTCTTGTCGAATGAAGTTCTGTCGCTCTACGGATTGCTTCCGAGGCTTCTGATGCACAGGCCGAGCATCGGGGTAGATCTTCAGATTGTGCTCAATCACTTCCCTGGGGATCCCAGGCATTTGTGACGGTTGCCAGGCAAACAGGTCGACATTAGCCCGGAGGAAAGCGATGAGCGTGAGTTCCTATTTGTCATTCAATCCCCCCGATATACGGGTGGTTTGAGCGGCATCGGAACCGATTTGGACGACTTTGACGGGAATGTCAGTGTCGTCGCTTGGCTGCACATGAGGTGCAGAAGTCGAGCCTCGCTGACGAATGCTCGGGGGTTTTGGAGCTTGCTCCTGCCTGGAGTCCTCCTCTTGTGTCGTAGTAAGCGCATGGAGTTCTTCCAGAGCAGTTACTCCGGCAGTACGATCTCCGTGGATCCGGAGAACACCTACTGGTGTTGGCATCTTTAACACCAGGTAACCATAATGAGCAGCTGCCATGAATTTGTACAAGGCAGGCCTACCCAAGATGGCATTGAAGGGTAAGTTGATCTGAGCAATGTCAAAGACCAACTTCTCGGTGCGATACTTCTCCCGGGCCCCGAAGGTAACGGGGAGGATAATAGCTCCGAGTGGGGTAATGGCTCCTGGACCTACTCCGGAGAAAGGTCGGGAGGGGTGGAGATCCGAAGGTCGGAGCTGAAGCTTGGTAAAAGCTTCGAAGCTTATGAGGTTGACCCCCGAACCTCCGTCTACCATGACATGGTGGAGCTGGATGTTATTGATGGTAGGAGATACCATCAAAGGTAGCTGACCTGCTCCAACCATGCTTCAAGGGCAGTCCGAAGCATCAAAAGTGATGGCTGTGTCCATCCACTTCCGATGAGGCTCCATCCTGGCTGTAGGAGCTACAGCAGCCATGTCCCGACGCATAGTCTTGATGACGCGGCGGGAGGTGATGTCCCATGATCCACCAAAAATGGTGTTCATGGTCTTCCAACGCTCGTTGTCAGAGACGTCGGAATCGTCGTCGACGGAGGTGTAGACGGCCTTCAGGACCTTTTTGGGATCCTGAAAACCTAACTCCTCTTCAACCGGAGCTTCGTCAACTTTTTGTTTTCCTTCCGTCTGTCGGAAAGGAGCTTCTTCCCGACGCTTGTTGTAGCGCTCGACAAGGTTTTGGACCTCCCGGCAGTCTTCCAAGCTGTGGCGGTCCGTTTTGTGAATTGGACACCACACCTTGGGTTTGCTACCGTATTCAGAAGACGGTCGAGGTTGCTTCTCGGCGCATGGCCCCCGGCCACCCGGAGCTGCAGCAGCTGCAGCATTGGATGCACCGGCCGACGGCTTCTTCTTGCCGTTGGTCTTTTTCTTCTTCTTGCCACTCCCGGAGGTAGCGGCTTCTCCTTTGGAGGATTTCTTGTGATCCTCCGGAGTTGGTTTGGAGTGCATTTAACGGCCCTCCGCATCTCTGGCACATTTGTCAGCCAAGCTGAAGAGTTCCATGACACTGGTAATCTCCTTGATCGCCAGTTTCTCCAGCATCTTCTTATCCCACACTCCGTGTCTAAATGCCACGATGACAGAGGCGCTAGAGATAGAAGGGATAGTGTTTCGTACCTGAGAGAATCTCTGGATGAATGATCGCAGGGATTCTCCTCCTTTTTGCACAACTGCAAAAAGGTCTAGTTTGGTGCCTGGTCGGGTGTAAGAACTCCCGAATTTAGTGGTGAACTGCCGACACAAATCCTCCCAACTGCTGATGGAGTTGGGTGGAAGGCTCATAAACCAGGACCTGGCGATCCCAGTTAAAGCCACTGGGAAATAATTGGCCATTATGGCCTCATTTCCTCCAGCTGCCAAGATAGTAGTGGAGTAAATATGAAGAAATTCGACAGGATTAACGGTCTCGTCGAACTTCTCCGGCAGGTGAGGCCGGAACTTCTATGGCCACCTGACCATACGCAGATGCATGGCCAGGGATGAACAGCCTCCTCCTACTCCTTCAGGAGCAGGAATGTCTTGAGCTTCTCGTCTTTCACGAGCACGCTCAATATGGACTCGGCCGTCTTGTTGGCGATATCGGCGATCAAGCTCCACCCGGAGGTCATGAGTTGAAAGCCTTGATACCGTGTGAGTGCGTCGTGCCTTGGAGGGCAACAACGTCACCTTCTGTGATGCAGCACGTCTCCTGTTGTTGGAAACGTGCGGACCAAGTCTGCCAAACAAGGTTCGTCGCTGCGATGGGGCCCGTCCTGAAGGAGGAGGACCCTGGTTGCTGATGCGGTCGGCTGCTGCTGCAACCAAGTGTTCCACATCGGCCCTCCACTGCTCCATTGCATCCCGGGATGCGTACGGAGGTGGTGGGCGCTGAAGAAGAGCACGTGTTGCTTGAAGCGCGTGTTCCGGGTTGTCAAGATTCGCCGACGCAGTGATTGACGCCGGTGCACCATCGCATTGTCCAACTTGATTTGCTGGTGGAGGCGGCGGTGGTGGAAGTGTGACTCCTGCTGGAACCATGGTTCCTGCTGGTGGCTGCATATTGGAGGGATTACCCCCAACAGCTTGAACAACGGGATGACCATTGGATGATCCAGCGGCTGAGTTCACCATTCTTGAAATCTCTGCCCCCCCCCCTACCTGGCGCACCAACTGTCGGTGGTTTTGATCCGGCAGATCTCCCGATACTACTAAAGTGTTAGAGGAGTTTGAGGTTCGGTATGGGCGCGCGGAGATTCTAGAAGGTGAGATGTCGAGTGACACAAGGGACACGAAGATTTACGTGGTTCGGGCCGCCTGAGCGTAATACCCTACTCCACGGGGTGTGTTGGTGTTGTATTGGATGTATGAGCTCAACGTTAGTTGAGAGTGTAAAGTCAGCGTGTCTCTGGAGAGTGTGTCCTATGTATCGTCAGCCTGTCCTTTTATAGTACAAGGGCAGACCGTTACAAGTTAGCCTGGCCCGACATGTGGCCCCAGCGATTACTGATATTGATACACATTCAACACGTTTAATTGCCCTTAATGACCGAGTTATGGGATTTGACAGCACCGTTACTAGTAATTAAGGTCGTCCGATCGTGTGTCATTAATATAGTATTAATGACAATTGATCGAGTCTTGAAGTCCTTGATTCCCCTTTGAAGATCCGAAGCCGTTGTGAAGTCTTCCGGAGGTTAGAGGCTGAAGATCCGACGGTTGGACATGTGGCAGCGCCGGAGCACACTGTGGGGAACAGATAGGTCCGGTGTTACTCGACACGTGTTAGTTCCGGAGCTTCCCTCGGTCTGGGGTTAGGTCTGGGGGTTCCATTTTGGTACATAGCCCGGAGCTTCCCCCTTGTGGGCGGTAGCTCCGGTTTGATAGTACACGTGGCGACCCTGGGACTAACCATGTTGGAGAAGCGGGTCCGGTTATGTCTGACATGTGGGCCTCCGAAGGTCTTCAAATCAAGTAGATGACTTTCCCTTGAGATCTTTGCAATCCCAAGGAGTATATGGTACCCAGGGTACCGACAGTATGAGTTTAAAATTTTCCGTCGTTTGAATTGCATTAGGATTGAATGATTTTTTTCTTACACTGGAGAGAAAGGTTTACACCTCCTCATCATTCAATTCTTTTGCATCCTCACAAGAGTAAGTGTTGACATTACTCTTTTTGATTCTTTGAGAAGGAATGTCACCTTATTTGGGAATAAATTTAAACAAGTACCTAGAATTTCACAAGCATCGTTTAAATTGACTTAGACATTTTCTGCCTAGGTTTAATGAATAATACTTCTGAAATGACTCAATGGACGAATTGGCATGTAGCAACCTAAGAATAGTTATGTCCATAATTTCGATTTGAACTCATTCATACATGGATCACTAAATTTCAAATTCCTATGTAAGAAATAAAAAATGTTCAGGAGGATAAAAATTGAAATTCCTGTTTGCCATAATCCACATGATAAATATTTGCTCTTGTAAAAAGTAAAGATGGTTAGAAAATTTAAAAGATGAAGGAATCAATAGAGCATACATCTATCACTTGCATTTCTATGAGTAGGAGCTTTAGAAAGTGTGTAAATTTATTGATTTATAAAGCTCTACTCCTATATCAATGAACACCACAATGTTTATGGATGCACTCGATTAACCTGATATATCTTTGTTGCTTTCCTTCCCCAAATGTAGAAATGAAATTCGGTCATCAGACTCAAAGTTTCAGTTGTACAAGTGTTGGGAGCTAATCATTCCTCTATCAAGAGGGGAAGCATGTAAGAGTAGTATTTCTTTGTGGGCATACAAGTAGTCAATTGTTGAGCGAAAAATTTAGAGGTACCATTTCAACATCTCTTGGCCAATAAGTAACCGAGCATGATTGAAACCTATCAGGATTTAATCTCGAAGGCCAATCATAGCTTTACAAGGCCAGAGGTTTGGCATGGAAACCTTCAATGAACAACTAATGGGCTGCTATGAATAAGTGGGATCTCTACGTTCCCAACTATTGTAAGTACCCATTCAAGCTCAAGGGTATTGCCACCATCGTTGGGTGCACATTGTTCCTCTGTGGCTAAAGGTTATTTTAACCTTAGCTAAGGAACAATAGATCACACCCAACACATGTTGGGTGCATGTTGTTCCTTTGTGGCCAAAGGTTATTTTGACCTTAGTCAAGGAATGGCGGATCACATCCAACACATGATGGCTACACCTTATTCCTTTGTGGTTATAGGTTATCATGATCCTAGCCAAGGAATGAAGGATGACACCTAACATATGGGAGACCTTGATGTGCGGATGAGCAGCACCAACAACACTCTCCTCGACCACTCTCATGGCACCCATGGGAGGGAACACAACATCGATACTCAAACCCTCCAATGTCAAAGCCACGCTGCATCAAGGTTAGGCCAACCTCATGGCCTACCTCCCCCGTTAGGGGGTTTCTACCCCTATCGAGGATTTTGACCAAGAACAAGCTTGGGGCAGGACCCCCACTTGAGGTCACTTGTATCACACCTCATCTGCGTTCCTTTATTTTTTTCCACCACCTTTGCATCTAAAAAAATATAGTAGTATAAGATAGGATTTAATAAAATAAAAAAATGTGCGGTAAGAATAGTTTTACTTTGCATAAGTTGAAATGATGAATAGTTGCTCTGTTTTATTTTCTCTAGTCCCTTGCATAAAACTTAGTATTCTCCAAGTATTGTGTTTATTGGCTTAGAATATCCTTGCCTTAAACTTGGAATTTGTGGGTAGCAAAGGCTAAGTCTAATTCTAGATTGTTGTGGGGTATGATATAGTGATAAGAGGTGCTATACCCTAGTTGAAAGTGAAATTTGATTTCTCGGAGAAATTTAAAATGGGAGTTCCTCATTTGATAGAAATTCCTACCAAAGACATATAACAATTAGAATTTGATAAACCCTATGCATATGCTATTTGCCTTCACACTGAGCCTAGTCAAACTAGTATAGACCTATGTGAGAATCTTTTCATGCTTTTAAGATCAAGATTGCACGGGCACATGCTAAACTTCTATCTAGAAGTTAGCAAAATTCCATCATACCATTCCACCATCAAAAGATGATCCATGAATTTCATGCATATTACTTTCTCCAAATATTTGAAAAGAAAATAGGAGTAGAAGACATGGCTACAAGAAAAAGAAAATGCATGCTTATGTACAAGAGCATGAAAAAAAGAGAGAATAAGGAGCCATGTTTCATCCTCACAAAAAGAGAGTGCATACAAAAGAGTCATCTTCATATTTCCACTCCACAAATGCTCCATCACATTTGCACAAATCATTATCAAAAGTATGATTTATTTTCTCCTAAGGCTTACTCTTTTGACTTAGCAATATATGTGTTGCAAATATGCCTACCCTTGATCCCTACCAAGCTCCACATATAAGCCTGATTTAGATGTAGGACAAGAAAGTCATTGCCTTCATGAGGATACAAATATCACTTCCCACATAGGAGTGATTGAGTGCATTATTTGAGGAACTTAAATCTAAACACCATTTGAAATTCTTTGGAAATTTGTGTGGAACTCATACATTGGATGATGCATGCTCACTTTGCTGTTATGTCCTTCAACCACCCAATAAAAAGACGAGGCATAAGCCCCATAATGACTAGAAAAAAAGGTGAGGTACCATAGCCAATTTATTCAATGCAAGGTAGAATATTTTGTTGTGCACTTGGTACTTTTGCAAAATAGGCCATTGTAGCAACTCCTGATCAACAACCTAAGTCTTTATCTTTGCTTCGGGACGAGCAAAGGGTAAGCTTGGGGGAGCTTGTTGACGGTCGTTATATACCGATTTAGACCGTCAATATAACTCAATTATGTGAAGGAATAAATATTTCTTACACACATCATAGTTAGAAATAACCTAGTTCCACTTCTACTTGGAGAAAATGGTGCATGCAGGAATTTTATATAAAATTGATGTGAATTCAAGGGAGGAATCCTAAACAATACCTTCCTAGCCAATCAGACGCTGACATGTGGCAGCACTTAGATCAAACGGCCCACCTACAGAAGTATCATAGGGCATCCAACGGCGTAGCACATCAAAATGGTCAGATGACCCACCTGTCAACCACCTAGAGGAAGCACACCGCAATTGGTGCCAGGACCAGGTCGGCCGACTGGGGGGGGGACCTGTTCTTCCCACCAATCTCGGTCAACTTTAACGTGGCAGACTCCTGTGGCTTGGTGATAAGAATGGTGACTGATTCGTGCGCAAAAGATGGCGAGAACCGACCTCAACACTAGTATAAATAGGACCCCTCACCCCTCACTTTACACACACCACTCAAGCATTCTCTCTTGTATACACTAGTTCTCCTAGTTCCTTAGTGGATGTTAGGCTGTGGAGAGCAGCCTCTAGTACCAAGTTCAAATTGGGAAAGGTATGACTCATGTATCTTTTCTTGTATTTGTGAAATTATGCTTTATATTAATATTATTAGTCTTCACTTATTCATATACTTGGATGAAGCATTCCTTGTTTGGTTGTGGAGTCCATTTATGTGTTAGGTATAGATGTTTTTATGGTCTAACTATAATTCCTTTATCATGTTATCATAAACATCATACACCAACACTATAGTCTAATTAGGTATTAATATGATTATGTCAATATGAGTAATGTAGTGCTTGGTTCCAACATTGGTTTCAATGATGTTCAGGTTAGTCATTGTCTTAGGATGGTGCTTGTACCTAGGATCTTAAGATATCTTCGTAACACGTAAGCGTGGTGCTTAGATAGTTAGTAGTGTTGGATGTCCATAGACTCACAGTTTGTAGGGGTAGGTGGCAGGTGGCGTCAGCCCCGTCCGTCCTTCGTAATCCCCCATGTTTGGCTACACCGCAGGCTCGTGGTGGGAATCATCTTGATATTCTCATAGGTAAACCCGTGTCCGATGTGTTGAACCACTAAGTCCTAATACTGATCATTAGCATACCCAAATGTACACTAGTTGACTATGTATATGAATACCTAAAGCACAGTAGGAGTAGCTCCTTTCCTAACTTATCCTCCACTAGGACATTCTTACCCTTTAGAGTAGTTTGCTTAGGTGTGTGTCACACTATCCCTATTATCATCTTACCCCTATTATGATAAACACTTAGTAGTTATACCTTAATCATAGGAATAGTGTTTACCTCACTTCACCTCCTTCCTTTGGGATAAATACGATACCCTTGGGAATACTCTTGGGTGAAATGCTACAAATGTATCTTGCACACACTTGCAAATTTCATCTTCTACCGGAGATGATCTATGGTGTTAAGAATTACCAACAACTGGTACTTGGCACCAAGTCATTCACGGGGCTGTCCATGACTTGCAGTTCCTCTACTTGGCGCTGCAAAACCTGGGTGCCGTCCGCATACTCCATCCTCCATTTCTTCTAGATAGGGGGAACGAGATCCTTGCTCGAAGCACCACTACACCTCAGTGGAGAGCGTGGGCGCACCTCAGGACGTTGGCTTGGAGCGTTGGAACCCCTCGACAGCGTACGTGAGCGCTTCATTGGCGTGGGGTGAGGGACTGACACCTTCCCCTTCCCATTCCCCTTATCGGAGGCCGACTCCTTGTCCTTCCTTGCATCAGAGCGAGGGGCGGGCGTGGACCCTTGCTGGCCCCCAACATTGTTCGGGCTGGGGACGACTATCCTCCCGAAGGCAACTCCAGTTTGTCATGGGGCGAGCCTGAGGTTGTCCAGGGTTAGAAACTCCCTCAACAGCTTCGCTCTCAGCAAAGGGTCCATGAAGAGCGGAAGGCAGGACGCTAGCAGAGTGATGAAATCGTCGTTCACTAGGTCACAACTCACCCTCGCCTTTTTGTTCGACTGGTTCTAATGCCTTTAGCCATTCCGATAAAAAACCTCCATGGGCTGCTTCGTAGCACGTCCAGAGGAAGTGTCGTCTCCACACTTTAACATTTGGCACCCAAGATAAGCCCTAGCGCCCCTAGGGGCCCGCTGACGCCAATACTGAAGCTTCAGCGCCCCCCAGGGGGCCCGTCTGCATCAATCAACAAGCTCTGGTGCTCCCAAGGGGGCCACTGGAGTCGTTCATCACACTGCCATGCCTCACTGGGGGATCGCCATCGACGTCCTATCACTACATGGTAGGAGTTCCCAAACTATTGGCCACACCTACCAGGGGGCTACTACAGGGGTCTACATGTAGGGCATTGGAGCAGTCAACTATGTCACGCTGCAAGCTTGTTGCTGAGGTGTCTTCTCGAGCCCTTGCGCTGCTAATGTAACACCCTCAATTTTCGCATCATTCATTGCATACATGATCATGCATTAAACATTAGTAGGAAAAAAAAATAATAAAAGGATAAAACATACATATATGGTGTAGCAAAAAGAAGAAAAATAAAATAATAATTATAGCCTAAAACATGTATTAGGGAATAAATATAAAATAATAATAATAGATAAAAAGAAATATATATAAATAAATTATATAATAATAAATATATATATAAAAAATAATAAATAAAATGAATAAGAAAAAATAAATAAATAAATAATATAAAATAAATAAATAAATAGTAATATGTTTCTAAAAAAAGAAAAAAAAAGAAAAAAAAGCAAAAAACTCCCGCCGGCCAGGCCGTACTAGCCTAGCCAGCCGCACCGCAGCCACCCCGACGCCCCGACGCGCCACGCCGCTCGGGCCCCACCTGCCGCTCGCCTCAATCGCCCCCACCCCCCGATGCGCCTCCCGTGACGACCGGGCGCCCCGGCCCCGCCGCCTGCCCCGCCTGGGCCCCGCCCACCATCGAAACCTGATTTTCCCGCTCCCGCTGGCTCCCACGCCCCGCCGCCCGATTTTCCCGCCGCTCCCGCCAAACGCGCTGCGCCCTCCCACCGTGAATCCCGCCCCCCGCCGCCTGGGCCCCACCCCGCCTAACGCGTCCCGCCGCACGCCCACGCCGACGCGCCCAGCGCCCCTCCCGCGCGCGATTCCCGGCCGCAACCGACTCGGTTCCCTGGATCGGGAGACTCCCGTACCGTGCCTATAAAAAGGAGACCCGCCCGTAGGTTTTTCCCTCGATCCCAGAACCGCCGCCAGCCACGGGAAAAGCCGCCGGTACAGAAGGCAAAAGAAACCAGGGAACAGAGGGCTGCGCCGCCAGGGAAGAAAAGAGGAGGAAGAGGAAGAAAAAGAGGAGGGTGCCGTCGTCCGCCGGAGATCGTCGTCGCCATCGCGTCGCCGTCGTCGTGCCGCCGGAGGACCTTGCGCATCTACTTCGTCTACGCGTCGCATTCGTTCCGCGATCGTCAAGCCGTCAGATCTACAGTAGGATTCGTTCCCGATGCAAATTTTAGCGACGCATTAGATCTAATAGACATAAATTGATTTTAGTTGCACTATAATTTTATTTTCAGCAGCATTAACTCTCGCTAAAACCCCCATAAACTCATATGAACACATATGAACTAGTTGCATCTAATTAATAAACAACCGTAGTTAATTAATTATTGTACTTTGCATGCATGCATATCATCGCATGTTGATTAATGTGTGTGCATCATGTTTATTTGTATGTATTTTCTTGTATGTGTGATCACGAGTAGAGGGAAGTGCTCCAGAGATCGTGTACGAGGATTTCCAGAATCAAGATTTTGAAGCGCTCGTGCAACCCTATCCGCCGGAGCAAGGCAAGTGTCCTTGAATCATATTGATCCTATTTTAAAATAAATGTTTTGTTTGCAAACTTGCATGCTGTGTCAATTTGATGGGAATCCTATGGTAGGAAGTTTATTAGACTTGCTAGACCACCCTTGTCACCTGGAATTTATGGTAGAGAGTCGGGAAGGGTTTTTACCTTTTTGCTTCGCTTAATTAATTGGGATGGAAAAACCAACACTACACATTTAATTATGCATCAATGATATTATGGTTAATGTGAACTGGTCAATACGATGGGTGATCTAAGCAAGAATGGTTTTGTGGATGGGTTGGATGTTATGGTGGTTTGCTTGCTTTAGATCTAAGGACCGGTTCATGCGAGAATAAGCCAGGACTACAGTGCCACCACGAGGCCAAGTATGGGTGCGGCGTAGCTGATTAATTAGGGCTTTGCTAGTGCTGTTTGGACCATTGTGGATGCTCGGGGAAGGGGTAGTCGGATTGGGTTTGTTGATGATTGGTGAGACTACCCTGGGATCCGAATGACTCAAGAGGGGGCCCTTGGTTGAAGATGTGCTCAGTTGGAGGCATCGCCACTGGTGAAACCTCAGTAGGGTCTAAATAGGCTAGTAATCCCTTTGTAAAGGCTATTTTGTGATCTCTTGGCCACACACCAACGGAAGTGTGTAATATGACTGACGGGTCATGGGCATAAGGGAGATTCTTAGTCGCCGAAAGGTGATGAAATCACGAACACATGGGTAAAGAGGTACAAACTCTGCAGAGTTAATTAAAACTATCATGATAGCCGTGCTCCCGGTTATGAGCACCTGGACAACTTCCATGATTAGATGGAAATTGGGATTTGGGATGGTTATGGTTTGATAATGGTTATGGTTTGGTAATGGTTATGGTTGACATTATGATTATGACTATGGTTATGGATGGAATTATGGTTTATGACATTGATTATGGTTATTGATAATGGTGATTTATGGACTGGTATTATTATGGTTACATGGTTTATGATGGGTTTACTTCACATAAATATGATATATTGCTTTTCCAAATGTTTTACTGTACTTTTCAGCATCTAGCCTTTATTTCATTCGTCATTTGAATCAGCCACATGTCATACTTTCCATACTTGCTGAGTACGACATGTACTCACTCTTGCAATCCCCCCAACAGTTGTAGGTCAGAATTGTGAGTTTAATGGCGATAATGCGGAGTTCTAGGCCGTGTCTACCGTCAGCTTTGCCTGTGGTGTTATTGGAGCTGCGCTATCCCTTTTGCTTAGTTTGCTTAGTTGCTTAATTAGTTTATTTCCGCTACATTAGTTGAACCTGTCATTAATATTCATTAGAGTTTGTATTCGAGGATGAATGAATTATGTAATAAGAGTACTTATTTAATAATTTGAGCTATGGTAATTATCTGTTTATCATTTGTGAGTCACTCGTGTATGTGTGTTGAACTTCCTGGGCACACATATGCGTTACGCTTGGTTCATATTCGGAACCGGGTGTCACAGCTAAGGGCTCGGCGGGAGCATCTATATCTGGCTAATCAATGGTGAAGTTCCTTCTCGGGTCCTTGTGGTGCTAAGGACCCGAGGGCAGCGTCTACTCCTACCTATCAAGTCCAACGATGTATTTTTTTGGGTCCTTACACTGCTAAAGACTCAGGATAACCAAGCTATGAAGCAAAAGGAACTTCAAATCCATCAAGATTATCAACATATTCAAATTAGTTAAATTTATTTACAAAGAAAAGATACAAGAAGACACAAGATCTCCAAGGAGATGCAGAGGCTAAACAAGGCGCCTACAGGTCTTCAGCCTGACACTGGAACCGCACGACGACGAGTGTGGCGATGTCCTTGACTGCGGACCTGGCTGCCTCCACCCTATATGCGACTGAGCCTTGGACTACAGTCTCGAGGGAGGTGTTGGGGTCCTAGCTTCGGAGGCACATTAGAGACGCACCAAAGCCGAAGCTGGACTATCAAGATCTCACACCCCGGCTAGGGTAAGCAAAGTCAGAGGGACTGGATTGTCAGCACCAATACGCATCTCCACCTACGGGCGAAGCGGCAACTCTAACTCCCGCCGAACCTCCAGGGCATGATGCGGAGCTCAAGAATTAGTCGCAGAGCCCCAGTTAACGTTTTCGCGTGTAACACCCTCATTTTTCATCATCATGCATTGCCTTCATCCCCATACATGGTAAACATAAAGAAATACAAAAAAACAAGAATAAAAGGAATTAGATGCAAAATAAACGGTAAAACTAATCTTGGTTACAGACTTGTCCGGTCCAACCCGAACTAGTTCGGAGTACCCGTCTGCACAAATGTAATTCAGTATTTTCAGAGCAACAAACTTGTCTATTTCTATGCGGACTAGTCCAATAATGCTACTGTTTTAGTTCATACTTGTTCGAATATTTGCAATCTAGTCCGTAATCCCTTTTTTGCTGTAGTATAGCAGACTTGTCCGCTCTTCAAACGGATGAGTCCGTTGTGGGTACATAAAGGAAATCAGACTTGTCCGGTGTAAAACGGACTAGTCCGATATTTAGGGTTTCGGCTCGGATTCAAATTTTCCTCCAAGACGGTTTATTTGGTATTTTAGATATTTAGACCCTAGAACATCATGCCCCACCCCCAAGGATCCTGAGTGGGACCCCACCGAGGCCCCCACTCGTCCCCATGAAGTCCTACTAGGATTCCACCCTCACCCCACCACCCCTCCCCTATATAAGAAACCAAAACCCTCCTCTCAACCCTGCCCACGTGAGGAAACTCCACCGCCGTGCCGTCGCACCATGAGCCACCCTGCATAAGAGTAAGCTCTAGCTACGGGGAAGGGAGGATAAGGAAGAGAAGGGGGAGGAAGGAGAAGAAGAAGGAAGAAGGAAGAAGAAGGAGGAACTAGCAAGATCGTCATTATTGCTGCATTCTTCTTCATCAACTCTTCGTCA
Organism: Tuctoria greenei; assembly: GCA_036927565.1. NCBI lineage: Eukaryota > Viridiplantae > Streptophyta > Magnoliopsida > Poales > Poaceae > Tuctoria > Tuctoria greenei. The sequence continues at coordinate 127,177,733 of JAYESD010000007.1, read as the reverse complement.
TTAATGTTCTTCTTCTACGTGTCTCCGCTGATTCATCGTCAACGGATCTATATGTCAAATTTCACGTGCTATGCCATATCCACGACCTTTGAACCATTGCACCCACGGTAAATACCCTAGAATCAACTTTCCACGTCAATTTTGACCCCCTACTGTTGACGGCTCCTAAGATATACTAACAAATCATCCCCGGCGACAGCGCCAGAAATGCTTGTTGACGGCTCCTAAGGTATACTAACAAATCATCCCCAGCAATAGTGCCAGAAATGCTTGTTGGTATTACTTACGCACCATTAACTAAACATGTCCAACTGATGTGTCAGAAATGCTTGTTAATGGTTCTATTGGATCACAGAGTGAATTCCGCAAGCGCACGGAGGTATCATTGTAGCATTTCCCCTTAAGAGTATTCCCAAGGGTGTCATTTATTTGATCCCAAAAGAAGGCAGGGAAGATATATAACAATCATCGAGTGGAAAGGGTAGAAAGGTCTACGTAAGAATCTAGTAAGGATGGATAAAATAATAGTGGAAGTAGTGTGACACACACAAAATCTTTCAAGTCTAAGGGGGGGGGGGTAAGAGGATCCTGGAAGTTAGTTAAGGTTCAGAGTTATGGAGGTACTCCTACTATGCTCTATTGTACATATATATAGTCTAAAATAATTATTTATAAGCTAGATCAATAGTGAATATTTATGCTATGTGGTTCAACACATCAGGCACGGGCTTACCCCTAGCAATACTAGGGTGAATCCTGCCAAGAGCATGTGGCATAGCCGAACGTGGAGAATTACAAATGGCAGATAGGGTTGTCACCACCTACTCCCTACCTCTTCAATCCGTGGGTCTAAGAGACATCCAATGCTACTTAGCTATCCTAGCACCATGCTAGCATATTAAGTAATTACCTTAAGAGCCTAGGCACAATCCATCCTAAGGCAATGAATTGAATTATCATTGAACCAATGTTGATACACACCATAGTTATCCATACTAACCTAGTTATATTATAATTAACTAGACTATAGTGTGGGTCTATAGGTTCTATGATAATGAGATATGTTCATGATGAAACAGTCATAGAATCTATACCTTCCACATACATGGACTCCACGATCAAAAAAGAAACGCTTTGCCCAAGTATATTTATAAGTAGAGACTAAAGATACTATTTTTGTTATGCATAAAGTCACAATTACAAGAAAGAATACATGAGCCATACCTTTCCTAATGTAGGATTGGGAAGAGAGAGACTCCTTACTCCTTTCCCAATTTGGACTTGGGACTAGAGACTCTCCTCTCTACAACCTAAATCCTCTAAGACTATGGATGATAGTGTATACAATAGAGATGAAGCTCAAGTGGTGTGTGTTGAAGTGAGGGGTAGGGGGTCCTATTTATACTAGTGTTGAGGTCGGTTTCCGCCACCAAAAGCGCGCAAATCAGTCACCATTGACTCCAGGAAGCCGGGAGGAGCCAACACGTGGAGGCTGACCGAGTTTGGTGCAGAGACCAGGTCGACCGACCCCCTGGTTCGGCCGACCTGGTCATTGCACCAATTCTCGTGTGCTTTCTCCAGGTGGCTGCGAGGTGGGTCCCATTGATGTATATGGGTGATACACCGTTGAATCTCCTCGGATACTTCTGTTTGTGGGCCATTTGATCCATGGGATGCCACATGTCATCGCCTGATTGGCTGGGATGATATTTTATAGGATTGACCCCTCTACATTTCCTCATTTCTTGCATAAAATGTTGCATACACATATTTTCCAAGTCCAAGTGGAATTGGGTTAGATAGAAAGGTGATGTGTGCAAAAAATGATAAATCCTTCACATAATTGAGTTAAATTGACGGATGAAATTGGTATATAACACCCGTCAACAAACTCCCCCAAGCTTATCCTTTGCTCGTCCTGAGCAAAGTCAATACTTTAGGTTGATTATGAGGAGTTTCTACAATGTCTTATTTTCAAAAGTATCTAATGCACAACAAGATACTCTACCTAGTATTGCAGAAATTGGCTATGATACTCTACCTTTCTTAAGTTATCATGGGGCTTATGCTTTCTCATATTCATGAGTAGTTGAAAGGTAGAATAGCAAATGGAGCAAACATAGCCTAGAAATCAAGTTCCACTTAAATCCCGGAGAATTCAATTTATATATTAAGTACCTCAATTTGATTCTCTCAATCACTCCTTTGTGGATAGTGGAAATATTTCCTCACCAAAGTATTGTGCCTCTACTATTCCTACTCATTGGATATGGCTTGTATGTGGAGCTTGGTAAGGAAAGTAAGTAGGCATATTTGCATCACATATATTGCTAATTCAAAAGAGTAAGTCTTAGGAGAATTCAAATCAAAACTTTTTGATTCAAGACTAGTGCATGTGTGATGGAGTGGAAGTGGACGTGGATACTTGAGATAACTCCTTTTTGGTATGATCTCTCTTTCTTTTGCAGGGATGAAACATGGCCACTTTTCTTTTCTCTTTTTTTTTTTTTTCATGCTTATGATGTAAGCATTTTTTTCATTTTGTAGCCATGTCTTCTACTCCCTTTCTTTGCAATGAATTTTGAAGAGAGTGCTAAACATGAATAACATGGAGTTTCTCTTTTTATTGTGGTATGGTGGATATGATGGACGTTTTGCTTACTTCTAGTGGAGAAGTATAGCATGTGCAAGTGAAGTCTTGAATTCAAAAAGAGTTGAATGATTTCTCACATAGGTCTATACTAGTTTGACTAGGCTCAATGTGAAAGCAAATAGCATATGCATAAGGTTTTGTCTATGTATGAATATCATATGGCTTTGGTAGGTATTTCCAATCAAATGAGGGAAACTTAAATCTTTTTAGAATTTCTCTATAAATCTAAGTTTTACTTTCAAACTAGGACTAGCAGCCCTATTACCAATTCTAGTCTTGCAACAACCTAAAATTAGATTAAGCTTTTGCTACCCACGACTTCCAAACTAAGGTAAAAGTATTTCAAACCAATGAAAGCTATATTCGAAGAGTAGCAAGTTGTAAACTAGAGACTTAGAAAAATAAAGCAGAGCAACTGTTCATCATTTCATCTATGTAAATTCTAAATCATTCTTACCGCACATCTTTATTTGATGAAAGCAAATCTAACCTATTTTATTTTTTTTTTTATTTTTTATTTTTTTAAATGCAAGGTGGATGATGGATGGATGGAAAATAAATATGCAAGGAATGTGATACATGTTACCTCAAGTGGGGGTCCTCCCCCAAGATTGTTCTTCAACTACCTCCATGTTAAGGGTTGAACCCTTGATGACGGAAGTACGCTGCAAGATCGGCTTGTTGTTGTTGTAGCGCCGTGTTGAAGTTAGTGAATTGAGCATCCATGTGTTGTTGCCAATCCTAGGTACCTTGAACATGCTCCTGGAGTGTGCTGTAGATGTCACCCGTTCTCACTTCAAGTTCTCCCATACGTCTAGTGAGGTCCGTCATTCCTTGGCTATAGTCATGATGACTTCTGGGCGAAAAGGAACGACATCCTCTCATGGACGTTGGGGGTAAGCTGCTAGAGCTTGAAGAGGATAAGGGTTGATCTCTTTGCCATTCTTGCCAAGATGATCCCCCAGTCTCAAACGCCGGAGGTTGAGTCCATCCGGGCGCATAACCCGTTGTGTTCTCTTCCTCTTGGTATTCATGGACCGGAGAGATTATCGGTGGCATGCCTGTGGCTGTAGACCTCGCACGATTGCTTGTTACCCTGCCAGAGACATTACTTCTTCTTGCTTCCTCAAGGGGAACAATATTAATGGTTAGCTTCTGACATTTGTACAAATGAAAATCTGGGTTAGGTAACCGAATTTCATTGACAAATCCGGGATAGAAAAATATCAAGGAGCCATCTTGATCATGCTTAAGGGTATGTCCTTGCACTAAATAGTCTTCATCAATTAATTCTCTTCCAGTTTCAATATATTCAAATGATGAGTATTTAAGTTCTCCTACCCTTTCAGCAATATGAGCAATGAATGAAGTGCATTCAATTGGTCCTGATTTTGAAATGTAATCTAGCCATTGTGTCATCATGGCTTTGACTGGAGCAACTTTTATCTTTTTAGTCATGGCAAACAAAATTTTCAATTCATCATCTCGCACAACCCTAACATCTCCCCTAGGGAACATAGTCATAGCCGCCCATCTATGCATGAAGCGTAAGGTAGGGTTTTGGATGTGGCTATTCCTAGGAGCCCTACATGTGACCTCACTAGTTAGCTCATGTCAAAAACCTTGTTTGTTAAACTTAGGCAAATTGTCTAAATCTAGCAAACACCATTTATGGAAGCCTAGGATGCTACCTAATTCTTTCCATAGGATGTTGTATTCTTTTTGAAATAATCTAACAGAAATACCATCAAATCCTATTCTTAGCGTGCAAAGGAGTTGGATAGTGAGAAGGCGTGAACCTTTCTCCTCTATGTGAGCAAAGTCATCAAATCCAATTGCATGCCAAATAGAAAGAAATTTGGAGTCCATACCTATTTTGGAGATCAAAAGTGGATCGTAAGCCTTGGTGTGGCAGAACTCACGATCTTAGAGAAGCCTGCGTGCTTGATCTTCAACTTCTCTTCATATGTCGAGGTCGTTGTCATGAAGAAGTTGGTGCGGGTTGCCTCTCTCTTCTATGGGAGTATCCTCACACACACTTCTCCTCCTTGGGCTTGTACCCGTGGAAGAGAGGCGTGCACTAGAACCTTCACCATGGCTTGAGCTTGCAGCCCCCTTCCTCTTTCCGAACAACCTCTTCATGTCTTTTTGAGTTCAACAAGCAAGAACAAAACAAGGCGAGAGAAATTAAAAAAGAAGCGATGTTTGGAAAACAAAACTCTCAACGAATTTTCTCCTATTGAAAGCTTGAGTGTAAAATGCAAATGCAAACAAAAGAAAATCTTTTTGGGGATGGATTTGAGCAAGAGTGTTGCAATGACGAGCAAGAAAAACAAGGTGAGCTAGAGAGTGACTTGGGGAGGTGTAAGATGATGTGGTGTGTGAAGATAAGTGCTCCTCACGGCCACAATTTATAGGGTGCACCTTCCAACATTCACTTGGGGTTCAAAATGTAGCCGTTGGAGGAAGGGGAGCCAATTTGGTTCCACTCCCTGTTCGGCCGACTAGGGGGTTCGGCCGACCTGACAGGTGGCCCCCCTGGTTCCCCTTTTGGCAAGTGGCTCCCCAACGGCTATAAAGTTAGCACGTTGGTGAAATGCCACATGTGCAACTCAGAAAAAATTGTTTGCAAATAAAAACATTTTTTCAAATCCAATAAAAATTTTCTTTTGAAAAGAAAGAAAGGAAAATGATCGTTGAGAATATAAGATTCTCAACTTGCTAGGGAAAATCAAATATGAAATGGGAAAAATACAAATGGGGTGGAAAAAGAAAGAAAGAAAAATAAAGTGGGATAACTACCAATTTGACCTATTGGCGTAGGTCTCACCACCGTCCGATGAGATGAACATTCCTCCGTCTTCATTTCACATCTGGGCCCGGAGGGATGGGCTTGGACGGCTTGTCTTGCTTCTTCCGCCATTCCTTCTTTGGCGTATTGGTGGACTTGGGCTTTCAGGAAGGTCCAGATGATTCCGTCGTCTTTGGATATCGGCGTGGTCGGAACGATGGATTCTCCTCGTAGATTAATCTTCTCATGCTGTAAGACCTATGTGTGCTGAATACATTGGCTTGTAGTGAATACACTTGGATTTGATGATAAAAGTTTTTAATATCACCAAAACACCTTTTTTATCAAGGTCCGACTCTAGCTTTGAGCTACAGCAAGGTCCGACGATAGGTCCGGCTTGTTTTGGGTAGCTCTGGCTACGTTAGATGCTAGGTCCAACTTCTTGGTAAGGTCCAACCAGCTTTGGTAAGCCCCGGTGAGCTTTATCTTTAGCTCCGGTATGTCTTTGATAGCTCCGACATATCTTTGATAGCTCCAACATGATTTTGATAGCTCCGGCATGTTTTTGTTAGCTCCGGCATATATTTGATAGCCCCGGCATGCTTTTGCTAAGCTCCGACGTACTTTGTCTAGCTCCGGTTTTGGGTTGACTAGTTTTGACTAGTTTTTGGTAAGCTCCGGTGCTAGGATCTACTAGTTTTGGTAAGCTCCGGCAGGTGCTTCATTGTACTAGTAAGCTCCGGGTCAAGCACCGGCTTGCTGTGGGATGGTCCAGAACTTGACCGCAATACTTCTGCTTTTCATTTGCAATGTTTCGCACTTGCTTTACATTGTTGGAAAGATTGCTTAGTATTCATTTGCTAAGTTTTTGGAGCGTTTTGGTTGATATGGATGATATCGTGTTACTGTGGTTTTGCAACATGCTTATGTGAGGTTCTCACGTAAGGTGTTGTGTTCGGAACTAACTTGAGTCAAGTCGAGGACTTGGGCTCGTATGGATTGTTTGTTTGTTCATGTGCAGGTGTTGCTTGAGTTCAAGTCATGGCTGGTGACATGATCCATTGGACTAGTCTCAGGAGGAGATGAGGTTCCAACAACCAAGTTTGGGAGGAACTGTGGTTGAGCGGGTCAGGAGGTCGCGCAGGATGATTGAATCAAGGACAGTGCATATGAAGGTCAAAGGAAGGTGTTCGCACGTATGCATGAGGTGCATGACGTGGCAATATGCTTCTAGAGACGGATTATGGAAGGAAGATCTGATCGGAAGGATCGGATTGTATTGGTTGAAGACTTAGGCTGCTAGCTGAGTCAGTTATGGCTCGGTATGGAAAATATCGAGTTGGTTATGATAGGATTTCGTGTGTGTCACGAGTTTGAGTTGTTTAGGAATGTGGGATACGTTCCTAAGGTGTTTGGAAGTCTTAAGATTGCTTCTATCTGCGTATAGAAGAATCTTGAGCAGTTATGGAAAGTTAGGATTCGTGATCTGAGTAGGATTGGAGTCCTAGTTGATATTGGGTTGGCCTAAGGGCTGGTTATATAAGCAAGGGAGCCCAGAACTCGTGGTGCACGACTTTGGGGCTGTTCCTCTTGTGTTCTATTGAATAAAATTCGTAGTTTGAAGGAACTTTTGTGCCTTGTTCGTCCTACTTGTTCCAGACATGTTTTACTCGTCGAGTTTCTGGACAGCACTACCTTTTGTCGGTGGTTTTATCATAACTCGAGTTTTACAAATCCAATTGACGTGATTCTTTTTGGATTGTATTCACAACTTGATTGTCTATCATATGTCATAATTTCACGGTCATTGGATTTGTGGTATATGATCTACACGAGTTTCTTTGCAGCGTTCCAGAACTGTTTTTTCTCAGGTAGGGCAGATTGACCATTGTTTGATCTTTCGATCATAACTTGAGTTTTTCTCGACGGATGTGAGTGATTCTTTTTGTGTTGTCTTCGTGACTTGATTATCTCTGATATCTATGACTTTTGTCACGGTGAAACACGTTTAGATTAATCTCACACACGATTTCTTTAATAGATCGTTTTTCTATCGAAAGGGTTTGGGGTTTAATTGTTTCCGCTGCGTAAGATTTTTAAATCTACCATTCACCCCCCTCTGGTAGCTTTTCACGTGCTCTTTGATCCTACAATTGGTATCAGAGCAACGGTGCTCTAATCTTTGTGATTTGCACGTGTTTTTGACTAATCATCATGGAGAAGTACTCCGCCAAACCTTGTGTATTTGCTGGTATTAATTTCCAGGTTTGGAAGGCACACATGGAGGCTTTCATCCAGGAACAAGGCTTTGCAATATGGGAGAAGGTGTATAATCCTTATGAAGTGCCATCCAATGATCAAGTCACGGCCACAAACCTACGGGACGTTGACAACAACAACAAAGCCCGAAACTTGATCATCCAAGGACTCACTCAAAGCGACTTTGATCGTGTCGCGCACCTCCGATCAGCATACGATGTTTGGAGAGCTCTCTGTGATTACCATGAAGGCTCCAACACAATATGGAGGTAAAACAAGATATGTTCAAAAAAGAATATATGCGTTTTGAGATGCAACCAGGTGAGTCTATCGATGACCTTTTTGCTCGTTTCAATAAAATTCTCAGCAACTTACGTAGTGTCAATGTAAATTTTTCTGATGCTGAGGATGCTAGGCAACTTCTTAATGCATTAGACATGTCAATTTGGGAGATGAAAGTCACATCTATTCGTGAATCTACTGTCATGAGTTCTCTTACATTAGATGTACTCTATTCTAAACTAAAAACTCATGAAATTGACATCCTAGCACGTAAGAACCCAAATAAGTCTATTGCATTTGTTTCACAACGTGATATGTCTAGCTCCGGCCAATCTTCATCTTGTAGTACACTTGCTTTGTTGTCCTCTCTAACCCTTGAATAGATTGAGGAGTTTCCAGAGGAGGAGCTAGCACTTCTCTCTACGAGGTTCTCAAAAGCATTGCAAAATGTGAGAACTAGAAGGAGAGGAAGCTCCGAACCTCAATGATGCTTTGAATGTGGTAAGACAGGACATTTTCGTTCAGATTGCCCTAACCTTTCAGGTCCTACTACCCGGGATAAAAAGAAAACAAGAACGAAGCACTCCTCTGCAAAAGATACGAAGAAAAAGAAGGGTACCATAGGACGCAAGATGATTAACAGCTTCATCACCGCACTTCAAGAACTTAGTTCAAGTGATGTAGACTTTAAAAGTGATGAAGATGATGACGATCTGGCCAACTTATGCTTCATGGTGGGCAAAACAAGATCAAGATCAAGTCAGGAGGATGCAGAACACAACAGTGAAGACGATGAGGTATGTTCTACCTGCAATGAAATGTGTGATGCTATTTCTCGTGCAACTACTATTGTCAAGAAAAAGGACAAAAAGCTTAGGGATAATGCTACTAAAATTGAATCACTAGAATCTGAAATTAACCGTTTAAAAACTTTGATTCCTAGTGATGATGCATGTCCCTCATGTGACTTAATCTATGAACAATTGTCCACATTAGGAAGTGCACACTCCTCCACTCTAGATAGACTTGATGAAGAAATTGAAAAGAACAAAGAGCTTGCTGCACTTAATGATAAAAACTTGAAAGATGCTAGCTGTTCTACAATTGATTTGCATTGTTCTACTTGTGATGATCTTGATAAGAAACTACAGGATGCTATGAGTGAAATTTCTATATTGAACAATGCTTTACGTTCTCATGAAGTTAAATTTTGTTCAAATTGCAAACTAAAAGGTAAAACTTCATGTGAAAATTGCCTTGATCTGTCCAATAAACTTGATGACATGCATAAGACATTAGATCGGTTTTGTAATGGGAATAAGAAGCTAAACTTACTGCTAAATTCTTCCAAGTCTTGCAATAATAAAACTGGTTTATGTTTTGATTCTCATGCTCATGCTAAGGCACATCCACCTAAAATTGTAAATTTATTAGGAAGTGGTTTGATTCAAACAATTCCTAAACAAAAAGGAGTGGTTTTCAAATCTGCAGGAGTGCTGCCTCATTCGGTTTCAAATAAAAATATTGCTTGCTCATCTAGACATTAACACAAAGTTAAATTTCATTGTACCTTCTGTGGTAGCGATGGTCATGTCATAGATTTTTGTTATAGAATATCTAAACAACAGAAAAGGGAAAGAATGGTTGCTAGATCTCATAACTTTCATGCAAAATTTGCTGCACACATTGAACCGAATGTACAACCTGCTGTTTTGAGTCAAAAACATTCAAAGTTTACCTCCGGACCTTCTGTTTCTGCCTCCGGAGCTACTGATTTTTGTGCTACACAAGTAACACCTTATGGGTCAGTAGTTAAGAATAAAAAAATCTCAAACTTTGACTCATAAACCTGCTGTTTTGTCTCAGCTTTCGCGTGTTTTTCCTGCTGCACGTCGCGTGACTCAGTACTGGATTCCTAAATGCCTTTTGACTAACCCCAGTATTGAGTCATCGACGTATTGTGCTTTTATGTAGGTTACACGTTTGAGGAAGGAGAACATTTGGATTGTGGATTCAGGTTGCTCACGCCACATGACCGGTAACAAAGATTGGTTCTCCTCCCTCTCTTTTGTGTCACGTGTATAGAATGTTACTTTTGCCGATAATTCTTCAACTCCTATAATTGCTAAGGGTTCAGTTAGAGTAAATGATCACTACACTTTGAAGGATGTGGCACTTGTCAAAAATTTGAAATACAACTTGCTTTCTGTTGCACAATTGCTAGATGAAAATATAGAAATTATTTTCAATAAAAACTGCTGCAAAGTTGTAGGTTCAAATAGTGAGCTTATTTTTAACATGTCTTGTTTTGGAAGAGTTTTTAAAGCTGATTTTGATATGTCTTCCTCTAAGCATAGGTGTCTAGTTGCTAATGATTCGAAGGACTTATATTTTTGGCATCGTAGACTTGGTCACATAGGCTTTGATCACCTAACGCGTGTTAGTGCTCTTGATCGCATACGTGGGCTGCCTAAGCTTAAAGGGGACAAAGAAATTGCTTGCTCTTCTTGTAGACATGCTAAGATGGTTGCAGGTTCACATACTCCTCTCACAATGATCACAACAACTAACCATGTCAACTTTTGCATCTTGACACCGTAGGACCTTCACGTGTTCAATCCTAAGGAGGTAAATGGTATGTTCTTGTGATTGTTGATGATTATTCTAGATACTCTTAGGTTTACTTTATGGCGTCTAAGAATGAAGTTTTTAGTCACTTTAGAACTTTATTTCTTAGATTATCAATTGATCACCCAGGATCATTAAAAGCAATTAGAAGTGATAATGGAACTGAATTTAAAAATCAATTTTTTGATCACTTTTGTGCTGAAAATAGAATAGATCATCAATTCTCTTCACCATATGTACCTCAACAAAATGGTGTTGTAGAAAGAAAGAACAAAACCTTAGTTGAGATGGCTAGGACTATGCTTGATGAATATCAAACTCCTAGGAAATTCTGGGCTGATGCGTTAGCAATCGCTTGTTATGTCTCAAATCGAGTTTTCTTGCGTGCTAAGCTAGGTAAAACACCATATGAGCTCCGGTTTGGACATAGGCCTAGTGTTACACACTTTCGGGTCTTTGGTTGTAAATGCTTCGTTAAGAAACATGGTAATCTTGATAAATTTGAACCTAGATCCATTGATGGCATGTTTCTTGGTTATCCATCTCATACTAGAGGCTACCGTGTGCTTTTACTTGACACTAACAAAATTGTGGAGACTTGTGAAGTGTCTTTTGATGAAGCTAGCCCAGGTACTAGCTCCGGTGTTGCAGGACCAGATCCGTATCCTCAGGGGGAGGGTATTTTCGAAGATGAAGAAGAGCCGGTGATACTGCCTAGTAGTTCCGAAGTTGACACGTGTCCAGCTCCGGACATTGAACAAGCTCCGGCTATCACCTATGCTGGTCCTGATCGTCCACAAGTCACAAGCTCATCAATCTACGATGAACCTAATGAAGAAGAAGCTTGTGAGACATCTGTTCCCTTACGTTTTTACAAAGATCATCCCCCACAACAGATGATTGGAAGCTTGCATGAACGAGTCACACGGTCCAGGTTTTGCGATCCAAACTCTCATGCTCATTCTGCTTTTGTTGCTTCTTTTGAACCCAAAGATATATCACACGCACTCACTAATGAATCTTGGATTATTGCCATGCAAGAAGAGTTAGAAATTTTGAAAGAAATAATGTTTGGAAACTTGTACCTCCACCTCTAGGTCACACTTTAATTGGAACTAAATGGGTATATAAAAATAAACAAAGTGAGGATGGGGTTGTGGTTAGGAATAAGGCTAGGTTGGTTTCTCAAGGTTTCACTCAAGTTGAAGGTCTAGATTTTGATGAAACTTTTGCTCTTGTCGCAAGATTAGAAGCCATAAGAATTTTGTTAGCTTTTGCAGCATCTAAATGTTTTAAGCTATATCAAATGGATGTTAAAAGTGCTTTTCTTAATAGCTACATAGATGAGGAGGTTTATGTCAAACAACCACTGGGTTTTGAAAATCCAGATTTTCCTAATCATGTTTACAAACTGTCCAAAGCCTTATACGGTCTCAAACAAGCCCCTAGATCATGGTATGATAGGCTAAAAACATTCTTACTTGAAAAGGGGTTTACCATGGGCAAGGTTGATAAAACTCTTTTTGTGCTTAAACATGGCAATGACTCATTATTCGTTCAAGTGTATGTGGATGATATTATCTTTGGTTGTGCTTCTCATGATCTTGTGTCCAAGTTTTTAGCAATGATGAGTTCCAAATTTGAAATGAGTATGATGGGTGAACTCACTTACTTTTTGGGGCTGCAAATCAAGCAAACCAAGGAGGGTACCTTTGTGCATCAAACGAAGTATACCAAATACCTCCTAAGGCGCTTCAACATGGACAAAAGCAAGCCTCTTCGGACACCAATGGGAACAGAAACAACACTTGAACTTGATGAAGATGGTGAATCTGTGAATCAAAAAGAATATAGAAGCATGATCGGATCACTTTTGTACCTCACGGCATTAAGACCGGACATACAATTCAGCGTATGTTTTTGTGCACGATTTCAAGCCTCCCCACGTGTTTCACATTGTCAAGCCGTCAAAAGGATTCTCAGGTACTTACATGGAACCCAAGAATTTGGCATTTTTCTTCCTTCTTCCTCAACCGTTACTTTGAAAGCTTTTTCGGATGCTGATTTTGGGGGTTGTAGGATTGATAGGAAAAGTACTTCCGGTGCTTGTCATTTTCTTGGTAATTCTCTTGTTGCTTGGTCCTCTAGAAAACAAAATTCATTTGCACAATCCACAACCGAATCTTAATATGTAGCTGCTGCTAGTGCTTGCTCACAAATTCTTTGGATTGTTCAAACACTTAAGGACTATGGGGTTGATCTAAATTGTGTTCCACTGTTCTGTGATAACACTAGTGCCATTTGCATTGCTAAAAACCCCGTGCAACATTCTAGAACTAAGCACATTGACATTAGGTATCACTTTCTCAGAGATAATGTTGAAAAAGGAAACATTGTGCTTCACCATGTAGATACCGAACAACAATTGGCTGACATTTTTACAAAACCTTTGGATTTCACTCGTTTTTGTTACATTCGTAGTGAAATAGGGGTTATGCATCCTCATGGCTTAAATTGAGGGGGGGGGGGTTGATACTTGGGAAGTCTATGTGTGAATCTGAAATTAAAATAATATGAGCATAATATTTCATACATATATGACTTTGTGATTCCTTTTACATTCTGAAAGTTCTTACTACATTACTTGTGTTATACATTTTGTAGTTTTTGCCATGTCTAGTAATTGGAATAATTACTTACACTAACTATGGTCATGGTCAAACTTTCTTGCTGTTTTGAACTTGTTGCATGCTCAAAAATGCTTTTAATCATAAAGAATTAATCAAGTAATCAACTCACATGTTGAGTTTTTATGAACAAATATAAATTGAGAAAAGATCAAGAGAATATGCATGCATCACACTTCTTCTTTTGAGATAGCTTATCATTGCACTTAGATATGAACTTGGAAGAAGTTGTGTATGACTAAAACCATGTCCTTAAGCTTCTGATCGTCAAATGACATAGGCTTGGCTTGGTTGGTTAGAATAAGGCAGATGCACATATAATCTCTTGCAAATATCATATGATATAAATTTATATTTTGAAAAATAATAAAATGCAGCAACTAGTGTCATGCTTTTAGGTTTTGAAATAGTTAAGTTTGTGAGATCATGACTTGCATAAATTGAAAATTACATTTGATCTCTAGCATGGCTTACACTACTTTATGTATCTCATTGATGTGATAATGTAAGGTACTTGATAGTATGACTTGGATGAGCTTTGTTTATATGTATATGTTATAATATGCTCATAACAACCTAAGGGGGAGATATAATCTGTTTATATTCTCATGACTTGCTGAATACATTGTCAAAGGGGGAGAGATAAGCATGAAGAGAAAGAAAATATGTGCATAAGGAGAGATGATAAAGGGGGAGAGATATGTGAATTTTATTTTTGCTTTTCTTCTCATTTTATTTCTGATTTACAAAAGGGGAGAAATTGTTTTCAAAACTTTTATTGAAAATAAGCCAATGTTCGGATTTTAAATGGTGTTGCCAATGCATTCATCAAGGGGGAGATTGTAAGACCTATGTGTGCTGAATACATTGGCTTGTAGTGAATACACTTGGCTTTGATGATAAAAGTTTTTAATATCACCAAAACACCTTTTTATCAAGGTCTGACTCTAGCTTTGAGCTACAGCAAGGTCCGACGGTAGGTCCGGCTTGTTTTGGGTAGCTCCGGCTACGTTAGATGCTAGGTCCGACTTCTTGGTAAGGTCCGACCAGCTTTGGTAAGCTCCGGTGAGCTTTATCTTTAGCTCCGGTATGTCTTTGATAGCTCCAACATGTCTTTGATAGCTCCGACATGATTTTGATAGCTCCGGCATGTTTTTGTTAGCTCTGGCATATATTTGATAGCTCCGGCATGCTTTTGCTAAGCTCCGACATACTTTGTCTAGCTCCAGTTTTGGGTTGACTAGTTTTGACTAGTTTTTGGTAAGCTCCAGTGCTAGGATCTACTAGTTTTGGTAAGCTCCGACAGGTGCTTCATTGTACTAGTAAGCTCCAGGTCAAGCTTCGGCTTGCTGTGGGATGGTCCGGAACTTGACCGCAATACTTCTGCTTTTCATTTGCAATGTTTCGCACTTGATTTACATTGTTGGAAAGATTGCTTAGTATTCATTTGCTAAGTTTTTGGTGCATTTTGGTTGATATGGATGATATCGTGTTAGTGTGGTTTTGCAACATGCTTATGTGAGGTTCTCACGTAAGGTGTTGTGTTCGGAACTAACTTGAGTCAAGTCGAGGACTTGGGCTCGTATGGATTGTTTGTTTGTTCATGTGCAGGTGTTGCTTGAGTTCAAGTCATGGCTGGTGACAGGATCCATTGGACTAGTCTCAGGAGGAGATGAGGTTCCAACAACCAAGTTTGGGAGGAACTGTGGTTGAGCGGGTCAAGAGGTCGCGCATGATGATTGAATCAAGGGCAGTGCATATGAAGGTCAAAGGAAGGTGTTCGCACGTATGCATGAGGTGCATGACGTGGCAATATGCTTCTAGAGACGGATTATGGAAGGAAGATCTGATCGGAAGGATCAGATTGTATCGGTTGAAGACTTAGGCTGCTAGCTGAGTCGGTTATGGCTCGTTATGGAAAGTATCGAGTTGGTTATGATATGATTTCGTGTGTGTCACGAATATGAGTTGTTTAGGAATGTGAGATACGTTCCTAAGGTGTTTGGAAGTCTTAAGATTGCTTCTATCTGCGTATAGAAGAATCTTGAGCAGTTATGGAAAGTTAGGATTCGTGATCTGAGTAGGATTGGAGTCCTAGTTGATATTGGGTTGGCCTAAGGGCTGGTTATATAAGCAAGGGAGCCCATAGCTCGTGGTGCACGACTTTGGGGCTGTTCCTCTTGTGTTCTATTGAATAAAATTCGTAGTTTGAAGGAACTTTTGTGCCTTGTTCGTCCTACTTGTTCCAGACAAGTTTTACTCGTCGAGTTTCTGGACAGCACTACCTTTTGTCGGTGGTTTTATCATAACTCGAGTTTTACAGATCCAATTGACGTGATTCTTTTTGGGTTGTCTTCAAAACTTGATTGTCTATCATATGTCAAAATTTCACGGTCATTGGATTTGTGGTATATGATCTACACGAGTTTCTTTGCAGCGTTCTAGAACTGTTTTTTCTCGGGTAGGGCAGATTGACCATTGTTTGATCTTTCGATCATAACTTGAGTTTTTCTCGATGGATTTGAGTGATTCTTTTTGTGTTGTCTTCGTGACTTGATTCTCTCTGATATATATCACTTTTGTCACGGTGAAACACGTTTATATTAGTCTCACACACGATTTCTTTAACAGATCGTTTTTCTGCCGAAAGGGTTTGGGGTTTAATTGTTTCCGCTGCGTAAGATTTTTAAATCTACCATTCACCCCCTCTGGTAGCTTTTCACGTGCTCTTCGATCCTACACATGAATGCAATGAGTGTGTCCACCTTTTGTGGTGTGACTTCGACCTCTCTGATGTGTTTATCATTCGGCCCATACTTGATTCGAATCATGGAGCATTGTTCTACTTTTGGCTGAAAGTTAAACCTTTCCTCCTTGCCTTTGATATGGAAGTGAATTTCTCCAGCTCCTACATCTATGCGAGCTTTTGCAGTGCTTAGGAATGGGCGCCCAAGCATGAGTGGTGTATCCTTCTCAGTGTCCATGTCTAGCACCACAAAATCCACGGGTATGAAGCAGTTCCGCATCTTCACCAGGACGTCTTCAGCAATACCCGCTGGATAACGGACTAAAGAGTCAGCCAGTTGTAGCTGCATTGGTGTTGGAGTCAGTTTTGTGAAGTTCAGCTGGTCGAACACAACCTTGGGCATCACACTAACACTTGCTCCCAAGTCACAAAGTGCCTTGTCAAAGTAGTGAGCCCCGATTGAGCATGAAATGGTAGGACATCCGGGGTCCTTCTTCTTTTCAGGAAGCCTATTGAGGATGGCTGCACCACAATCTTCCGTAAGCTTGACGACCTCAGTGGTGGGCAATGGCCGTTTGTTGTTCAATATGTCCTTGAGATAGCGAGCATAAGTGGGGACTCGCATCGCATCAATCAAGGGCACATTGATGTGGATCTTTTGGATGATCTTAACAAAACGGTTGAATTGCTCATCCACTGTTGGCTTCCTTTGTCTATGAGGGAATGGCAATAAGTTGGTGTCTCCAAAGTGTTTGGCCATTCTCTCACCAAGTAATTCACTTGGGACATCCTCCTTCTCAGGCTCAGTTGTCCTCTTTTCTTGTGTGGGATATGGTGGGTCACGAGTGGTCTTTCCTCCTCTCGTAACCACTGCATTGACGTTCTCCACCGGGGCTTGTGGCCGCCTCGGAATTTTGTTGTTTTCTAATGGAGGGACAACTGCAGAAAATTGTGCCAACTGAGTCTCCAACATCTTGTTGAAGATTAGTTGATTCTTGAATGCTGAGGATAGTCCTTCAATCTTTGCATTGATATTTTCCAGGGTCTTGTCATTAGCTGACAGCTTCTTGGATAGGACATCGTTGATCTTGAGCCGGCTAATGGCAATTTCTCTCAAGTTGGGCTGATTTCCAGGGTTGCCATTGTTGTTGTACCCTCCTTGAAAGAATGGGCGTTGTTGACCCCACCCTTGACCTCCTGGAAGATAGCCATTGTTGTTGTTAAAATTTTCGTTGTTGGTGAGGTATAGGGCATCCTCACGAGTTTCTGGGCAATCATTGCCCATATGACCTGTGTTGACACAGACTTCACACGTGATGTGCGAGTCTAAGGCATAGTCATTGCCAGACACCTTACCACTGGCTTGTCCATCAATTTTCTTCATTAGGAGGTCCAATTTTGCAGCGATCATGTCCACCTCCTTCAAGGTGTGCATGCCTCGCTATTGGGTATGGAGACGCTCATCGTTCCATCCCATGTTGGACACCATCTTATCAATAAGATCTTTAGCTTTTGGCACCGTCAATGAGAAGAAGGCTCCTCCAGCAGCAACATCCAAATGGTCACGAGCTGATGGGATCAGCCCGTTATAAAAGTTTTGAATAAGAAGCCAGTCATCCATCCCATAGTGGGGACAGGCTAGGATGTACTCCTGAAGCCTTTCCCATGCCTCGGGAATAGATTCCTTGGGCTCTTGCCGAAAGCTGGAAATCCTTCCACGTAGGGCATTGGTTTTGCCCAACGGGAAGAATTTGGCGAGGAATGTCGTAGAAAACTTCTCCCAAGTGTCTACATCACTTTGGTTCACGTAGAACCACTGTTTTGCTCTCCCAAGGAGAGAGAATGGGAACAGTCTCAGATGGAACGCATCTGGAGACACGTCCTTGATCTTAAAAGTGCTACAAATCTCGAGGAGTTGTTGCAGGTGAGCACTTGCATCCTCTTTAGCCTTCCCACAGAGTGGGTTGGCTTGCACCATAGTGATAAGGCCAGTTTTGATCTCGAAGTTCACATCTCCTGTGTTAACAGTGGTCCCAATAGGCACATTGTTAGCAGAGGGAGCTGAGAACTCACGAAGGGTCTTCTGAGCCATTGGCGTTTGTATTGTTGGTGCAAAAATGTTGGCTTGCCTTGCCGCTCGAATCTTCTGAGGAGTAACAACACGGGGTCGGTCTCTCAGAAGAGATTCGAGATCTTCAACAAAGTTTTCCGGCAAGCGGAAACTAGACATACACTATCCTGTTTTCACATTTAAAATGCAAAAACAAAGAATGGTTATCCTACTAAAATCCTACACAGGGGTTCTATCCTATTCACTCTGTCATGTTATATATCTATTTGCCCACCCCGGCAACAGTGCCAGAAATGCTTGTTGACGGCTCCTAAGATATACTAACAAATCATCCCTGACAACGACGCCAAAAATGCTTGTTGAAGGCTCCTAAGGTATACTAACAAATTATCCCCAACAATAGTGCCAGAAATGCTTGTTGGTATTACTTACGCACCATTAACTAAACATGTCCAACTGATGTGTCAGAAATGTTTGTCAATGGTTCTATTGGATCACAGAGTGAATTCCGCAAGCGCACGGAGGTATCATTGTAGCATTTCCCCTTAAGAGTATTCCCAAGGGTGTCATTTATTTGATCCCAAAGGAAGGCAGGGAAGAGATATAACAATCATCGAGTGGAAAAGGTAGAAAGGTCTAGGTAAGAATCTAGTAAGGATGGATAAAATAATAGTGGAGGTAGTGTGACACACACAAAAGCTTTCAAGTCTAAGGGGGGTAAGAGGATCCTAGAGGTTAGTTAAGGTTGAGAGTTATGGAGGTACTCCTACTATGATCTATTGTACATATACATAGCCTAAACTAATTATTCATAAGCTAGATCAATAGTGAATATTTATGCTATGTGGTTCAACACATCGGGCACGAGCTTACCCCTAGCAATACTAGGGCGACTCCTGCCAAGTGCCTGTGGCATAGCCAAACATGGAGGATTACAAAGGGCAGATAGGGCTGTCACCACCTACTGCCTAACTCTTCAATCCGTGGGTCTACGAGACATCCAATGCTACTTAGCTATCCTAGCACCATGCTAGCATATTAAGTAATTACCTTAAGAGCCTAGGCACAATCCATCCTAAGGCAATGAATTGAATCACCATTGAACCAATGTTGATACACAACATAATTATCCATACTAACCTAGTTATGTTATAATTAACTAGACTATAGTGGGGGTCTATAGGTTCTATGATAATGAGATATGTTCATGATGAAACAGTCATAGAAGCTATACCTTCCACATACATGGACTCCACAATCAAACAAGAAACACTTTGCCCAAGTATATGTATAAGTAGAGACTAAAGATACTATCTTTATTATGCATAAAGTCACAATTACAAGAAATAATACATGAGCCATACCTTTCTCAATGTAGGATTGGGAAGAGAGAGACTCCTTACTCCTTTCCCAATTTGGACTTGGGACTAGAGACTCTCCTTTCTACAACCTAACTCCTCTAAGACTATGGATGATAGTGTATACAATAGAGATGAAGCTCAAGTGGTGTGTGTTGAAGTGAGGGGTAGGGGGTCCTATTTATACTAGTGTTGAGGTCGGTTCCCGCCACCAAAAGCGCGTGAATCAGTCACCATTGACTCCAGGAAGCCTGGAGGAGCCAATACATGGAGGCTGACCAAGTTTGGTGCAGAGACCAGGTCGGCCGACCTGGTCATTGCACCAATTCTCGTGTGCTTTCTCCAGGTGGATGCCAGGTGGGTCCCATTGATGTATATGGGTGATACACTATTGGATCTCCTCAGATAATTCTGTTTGTGGGCCATTTGATCCATGGGATGCCACATGTCGTCGCCTGATTGGCTGGGATGATATTTTATAGGATTGGTCCCTCTACATTTCCTCATTTCCTGCATAAAATGCAGCATACACATATTTCTCCAAGTCCAAGTGGAATTGGGTTAGATAGAAAGGTGATGTGCAAGAAATGATAAATCCTTCACATAATTGAGTTAAATTGACGGATGAAATTGGTATATAACAGCCGTCAACACCTACTCAAATCAATCCATGCCCTAGCTCGAATGTTCACAAAAACCTGGACCACTGTGGACTAGTTCAGTCCAACCGCGGACTTGTTCGGCCAGTGGGGACTTGTCCGGCCCTAGTGCAGACTAGTCCGGTGTCTGAATTCCAGAAAATCCTGAAACTTCCACCAATTTTCCGGAAATGACCCGAAACTTGCTCAAACATGTAAAACTTAATTATACCCAGTTAGGATGCAATAGTAGTAACTTAATAACATGTATTACACCATAATTGCCTCATTCATGCATATCATGTCATATTGTTTAATATATGATCATTTATTGATTGCAATGTTTGTTTCGCATGTTTGTCGCGTGAAATAGAAGGAAACACTCAAGAGGGTAGTTACGAGGACCTTCAACACCAGAACTTTGAAGCTCTCGACCCAAACCAGCCACCGGAGCAAGGCAAGTGTCTTTGAACATTTTTATCCTATTTTTGAATGTTTTATTTGAAACTTGCATGCTTGTGTCAATTTTACGGGAAACCACATGAGTAGGAGTTTACTAGACATGGATGCCCTACCTTGTCGCGCGGGATGTAATGAAGAGAGTCGGGAAGGATATATTACATTTTTGCCTCGCATTTCTTAATTGGGATCGGGAAGAACCAAATAACTTGATTACGAACTTTTAATCATGTGAACTATGCAAGATGATGATAATAACCCTTAGAAACATGGAACCTAGGGATCTAAGCAAGCCGGTTATGTGGAATGGGTTGGACGATATGGTGGTTTCGCTTGCTTTAGATCTAAGGACTGTTTCATAGAGCGACTACTTGTTGACATTTCTTACATCACAGATAAAAATCTGCAAGCGCACGAAAACTATCGTGTAGCACTTCCTCTTAAGAGAGTATTGCAAGGGTATCGAATACAAGGAATGTGTGTGTAATCTTATGAACTAATTCACCCAAGGACACAAAGTTGTTTTGTAGGCAAGGAAGAGAGATAAATTCAAAGTATTGATTCAAATTCAAAGGAATTTACAGTAGCTGCTTGCTCTGGGCACGGGTTTACCCCTAGCAACACTAAGCGACTCCCGCCAAGAGCCTATGGCATAGCTGAACGTGGAGGATTACAATGGACAGATAGGGCTGTCACCACCTACTGCCTACGTCTTCAATCCGTGGGTCTACGAGATATTCACTGGTGATTTCTAACTTAAGCACCACACTTACGTTCCAAATCATGACTCTAGTTGTTTCGAACACAAAGCTACAACTAGAGCCTCTAATAAATTAAAGCAATGAACCCACAAATAACTACTTGTGCAAACTACTATGAATTGAGAATCAAACATGAATTGAATTCACAAATGGCTTACTTGATTTGAATAACACCTTTGTAGGGGTACAAGTGTAGCAGAGGGACTTGACAAGCCCAAGCCTCCTTCTCCCAAACTCTTCACCACACTCTCCTTCTACTTGGCAACCTCTAAGACTACTATAAACCTTTGGAGTGATAGTCTATTCTCAACTTTTGGTGTGTGTGTGAAGTGAGGTGTGGGGTTCTATTTATAGGGGGGAGAAGGGTTGGTTCCCGCCACCAATTGCGCGCGAATCAATCACCCATGACTTCTTCAAGCCGGGAGGAGCCAACACATGGCGTTTGAGCGCAATTGGCGCCATGACCTAGTCGGCCGACTAGGGGGGTCGACCGACATGTTCTGAGCCCCGTTGGGGTTGTGCTTCCTCCAGGTCCCTGCCAGGTGGGTCCCATCCTCTTATATGGGTGCTACACCATTGGATGGCCTCGAATACTTCTGTTTGTGGGTCATTTGATCCATGTGATGGCACGTGGCATCACCTAATTCATTGAAACCCAATTTATGGATTACTCCATGCATGTCTTGGTATTTTGGGTCTAAATTCACCTACATACAAATAAACACCAACACTTGTGGAATTGGTTAGTTTTTAACCCTACCACTACGTTGTGTTTCTCTTTTGTGCACATTATGAGGTGAATTGATGGTCTAATTACGGTACTTAAGGACCGTCAACACCACCCAGGATTACAGTGCCACCACAAGATCAAATATGGGTGCGGCTTAGCCAATTAATTAGGGTATTGCCATCATCATTCGGATCATTTTGGAGGATCGGAGAATGAGAGTCGGTTGGGTTTGCAATAGTGACGGGACTGTCCTGGGATCCGAATGGCACAAGAAGGGGCCCTTTTATATATGTGCTCAGTTATGAGACATCACCTTCGGTGAAACCTTAGTGGGTCTGTACATGTTGGTAGTCCCTTTGTAAAGGCTATTTTGTGATCTCTTGGCCATACACAAACGGAAGTGTGAGACAGCATAATGGAGGTTCCTTAGTCACCAAAAGGTGATGAAATCATGAACTTGTGAGTAAAGTGGTGCAACCTCTGCAGATTGTAAAACTATCATGATAACCGTGCTCCCGATCATGAGCAACCTGGACCCTCACATGATTAGAGTTATGGACCTAATTATTGGATAATGGTTGGAGTTGGGTATGGATTATGCTTTTGGTCATGGTTAGTTGGATATGGATGGTTATGGTTAAATGCACCGGTTATGGTTATTTATGTTGGTTGATTATTGATGGTTGAGATTGGTAAATGATGAGTTGGACTTGGTTTATGTTGATTATTGGGTTATGTTGGGATGGACCACAACTAGTAATTGCAAGTTGCATTTTAACTTTCTTGAATGAAATATGCTTTTCTGCAATGAACCATTTGTATCATCCTTGTTTAAGCTACATGTCATACTGTCCCACACTTACTGAGTACGACATATGCTCACCCTTGCTATTCTCACATTAATTACATGTGATAATTTGGAGTATCCTGAGGATCACGAGGAGTACTAGGCGTGTAGATTTACAAGAATCATCCCCCGCAGCAGATAATTGGAAGCTTGCATGAACGAGTTACAAGATCCAGGTTTTTGACCCCAATTCTCATGCTCATTCTGCTTTTGTTGCTTCTTTTGAACCCAAAGATATATCACACACACTCACTAATGAATCTTGGATTATTGCCATGCAAGAAGAGTTAGACATTTTGAAAGAAATAATGTTTGGAAACTTGTACCTCCACCTCAAGATCACACTTTAATTGGAACTAAATGGGTGTTTAAAAATAAACAAAGATATGATGGGGTTGTGATTAGGAATAAGGCTAGATTGGTTGCTCAAGGTTTCACACAAATTGAAGGTCTAGATTTTGATAAAACTTTTGCTCCTGTTGCTAGATTAGAAGCTATAAGAATTTTGTTAGCTTTTGCTGCATCTAAAGGTTTCAAGTTATATCAAATGGATGTAAAAAGTGGTTTTCTTAATGGCTACATAGATGAGGAGGTTTATGTTAAGCAACCACTTGGTTTTGAAAATCCAGATTTTCCTAATCATGTTTTCAAACTGACTAAAGCCCTGTATGATCTAAAACAAGCTCCTAGAGCATGGTATGATAGGTTAAAATCATTCTTACTTGAAAAGGGGTTTACCATGGGCAAGATTGATAAAACTCTTTTTGTACTTAAGCATGGCAAATGACTTATTATTTGTCCAAGTGTATGTGGATGATATTATCTTTGGTTGTCCTTCTCATGATCTTGTGTCCAAGTTTTCAGCTATGATGAGTTCAGAATTTGAGATGAGTATGATGGGAGAACTCACGTACTTTCTGGGGCTGCAAATCAAGCAAACCAAGGAAGGTACCTTTGTGCATCAAATGAAGTATACAAGGGACCTTCTCAAGCGCTTGAATATGGACAAAAGCAAGCCTCTTCGGACACCAATGGTAACAACATCAACACTTGAACTTGATGAAGATGGTGAACCTGTGGATCAAAAAGAATATAAAAGCATGATCGGATCACTTTTGTACCTCACGGCATCAAGACCGGACATACAATTCAGCGTATGTCTTTGTGCACGGTTTCAAGCTTCCTCACGTGCTTCACATTGTCAAGCCGTCAAAAGGATTCTCAGGTACTTACATGGAACTCAAGAATTTGACATTTTTCTTCCTTCTTCCTCAATTGTTAATTTGAAAGCTTTTTCGGATGCTGATTTTGGGGGTTTTAGGATTGATAGGAAAAGTACTTCCGATTCTTGTCATTTTCTTGGAAATTCACTTGTTGTTTGGTCCTCTAAAAAACAAAACTCATTTGCATAATCCACAACTGAATCCAAATATGTAGCTGCTGCTAGTGCTTGCTCACAAATTCTTTGGATTGTTCAAACACTTAAGGAATATGGGATTGATCTAGATAGTGTTCCATTATTTTGTGATAACACTAGTGTCATTTGCATTGCTAAAAACCCCATGCAAAAATCTAGAACTAAGCACATTGATATTGGGTATCACTTTCTCTGTGATAGTATTAAAAAAGGAAACATTGTGCTGCACCATGTAGATACCGAACAACAATTGGTTGACATTTCCACAAAACCTTGGATTCCACTCTTTTTTAGTACATTCGTAGTGAAATAGGGATTATGCATCCTCATGGCTTAAATTGAGGGGGAGTTTTGAAACTTGGGAAGTCTATGTGTGAATTTGAACTTAAAATAATATGAGCATAGTATTTCATACATATATGACTTTGTGATTCCTTTTACATGCTGAAAGTTCTTACTACATTACTCATGTTATACATTTTGTAGTTTTTGCCATGACTAGTAATTGGAATAATTACTTACACTAAATCTGATCATGATCAAACTTTCTTGCAATTTTGAACTTTTTTCATGATCACAAGTGCATTTAATCATAATGAATTAATCAAGTAATCAACTCCCATGTTGAGTTTTATGAACAAATATAAATTGAGAAAAGATCAAGAGAACATGCATGCATCGCACTTCTTCTTTTGAGATGGCTTATCATTGCACTTAGATATGAACTTGGAAGAAGTTTTGTATGACTAAAACCATGTCCTTAAGCTTCTGATTGTCAAATGACATAGGCTTGCCTTGGTTGGTTAGAATAAGACTGATGCACACATAATCTCTTGCAAATATAATATGATCTAAATTTGTGCTATGAAAAATAATAAAATGCAGCAACAAGTGTCATGCTTTCAGGTTTTGAAATAGTTAAGTTTGTGAGATCATGACATGCTAAAATTAAAAATTACATTTGATCTCTAGCATGGCTTACACTACTTTATGTATCTCATTGCTATGATAGTGTAAGATACTTGATAGTATGACTTGGATGAGCTTTGTTTTATATGTATATATTATAATGTGCTCATAACAAATTAAATTTTCTCTTTTGTACCTTGTTGAATACATTGCCAAAGGGGGAGAAGTATGCAAGGGGGAGAAATGTGTATAGGGGGAGAAATTTATTTCTATCTCATTTGATTTTCAAAAAGGGGGAGAAATTGTTTTCAAAACTTTTCATGTGAATAAGCCAATCTTCGAATTTTAATTGGTGTTGCCAATGCATTCATCAAGGGGGAGATTATGAGACCTATGTGTGCTGAATACATTGGCTTTGACGATAAAAGTTTTGAATACTACCAAAACTCCTTTTTAACAAGGTCCGACTTTAGGTCAGAGCTCCTGCAAGGTTCGACGCTAGGTCCGACTAGCTTTGGTTAGCTCCGATGCTAGGTCCGACTAGCTTTGGTTAGCTCCAGCACTAGGTCCGACTAGCTTTGGTTAGCTCTAGCGCTAGGTCCGATTAGCTTTGGTAAGCTCCGGCGCTTGGTTCGACTAGTTTTGGTAAGTTCCGACGCTAGGTCTTGCTAGCTTTGGTAAGCTCCGGTTCAAGGTCCGGTTAGCTTTGGCAAAGTTCGGAGCTTGATCGCAGTGGT
The DNA here is from genome assembly GCA_036927565.1 of Tuctoria greenei. Lineage (NCBI taxonomy): Eukaryota > Viridiplantae > Streptophyta > Magnoliopsida > Poales > Poaceae > Tuctoria > Tuctoria greenei. Next base: position 127,151,760 of record JAYESD010000007.1, on the reverse strand, counting down.
TCTGCTTTTAACTTGCAATGATTCATATTTGCTTTACCTTGATGGAATGTTTTTTTAGTAATATTTTACTAAGTTTTTGGTGTGTTTTGGTGGTTATGGCTGACATCGTTTTTGCTATGGTTTGCAACATGCTTATGTGAGGTGCTCACGTAAGGTGTTGCAGTTTTGGAACTAATGAGAGTCAAGTCGAGGACTTGTGCTCAAAAGTATTGGTTATTTATTCATGTGCAGGTGTTGCTTGAGTTCAATACATCGCTGGTGACGGGATCCATTGAACTAGTCTTAGGGAGAAGATGAGGTCCAACAACCAAGTTTGGGAGGAATTGTGGTTGAGTTGATCGGGAGGTTGCGCAACATGTTTGAATCAAGAACAATGCATATGAAGGTATCATGGACGTCGTTGGAAGATGTTTGCACATGTGAAAGGAGTGCATGGACGTGGCTACATTGTTCTGGGGCGTGATGAAGAGATGTGGACGTAAAGAATTGGTCATAAAAGTCCAACCGACTAGGTTATGGACTCAGGATGCGGCTGAGTCGGGTTTGACTCAAATATGGAAAGATTTGAGTTGGTTATGATAGGATTCCTGTGGGTCACAAATTTGAATTGTTTTAGGAATGTGGGATATGTTACTAAGGTGTTTGGAAGTCTTAAGATTGCTTCTATCTACATATAGAAGAGTCTTCAGCAGTTATGGAAAGTTTCGATTCGTGAATTGAGTAGGATTAGAGTCCTAGTTAGGTTTGGGTTGGCCTAAGGGCTGGTTATATAAGCAAGGGAGGCCAGAGCTCGTGGGCACGGATTTTAGGCTGTTCCTCTTGTGTTATATTGAATAAAATTCATAGTTGAAAGGAACTTTCCTGCCTTGTTCGTCCGACTTGTTTTAGACAAGCTTTTCTCGTCGAGTTTCTACACAACACTACCTTGCTTCGGTGATTTTATCATAAGTCGAGTTTTACAGATCTGATTGACATGATTCTTTTTGGGTTGTTTTCAAAAGTTAACTTTATATCATATGTGAAAATTTCACGGTCATTGGATTTGTGGTTTCTGATCTACACGAGTTTCTTTGCAGTATTCCAGAACTATTTTTCTCGGGTAGGACATATTGACCTTTGTTTGATCTTTCAATCATAACTTGAGTTTATCTTGATGGATTTTCGTGATTCTTGTTGTGATGTCTTCGTTACTTGATTCTCTACAATCCATACTAGTTTTGTCACAGTTGAACACATTTAGATTAGCCGCACACATAGTTTCTTTAATAGATCAGTTTTTTGCCGAGGGGTATTTTTGTTGCTTCCGCTGAAAAGTTTTAATCTACCATTCACCCCCTCTAGTAGATTTACACATGCTCTTCGATCCTACATATCCAACAGCAAGGAGGAGGAGGATAACATGAAGGAGGATTGATCAAGCATGATCTTCATCGACTTTTCGTTCTTCACCACCAATTCACCCTCAACTCTTCATCATCAACCCTAGATCGTCAAGATTCAAGTTTCATCTTCAATTCTCGACCCTTGAAGTTCTACACACGTGGTGCACCTTCTAGTTTCTCTTATTCCACGTGAATTCAGTACCAATTCTCCCAAATCTTGTAGATCAAGGGAACCCTAGAAAACCCTAATTCGCTGGTTGTATGCAGGGCGAACTAGTTCGGCCCTGGTACCGGACTTGTCCGGCCTCTGAATATGAATTGTGCTAAATTAATTTCAAATTGACTCAAATCAATCCAAAACCTGTTCAAACTTGTTAGAAACCTTTATAAATAGCTGGTAAACATTAATAGCAACTCATTAACAAGTTTTACCACATAATTGCATTAATCATGCTTGTCATGACATATTGAGTACTATATGAGCATTATTTGATTGAATTTTGTGTTTTTGCATATTTGTCGCTCGGAATAAAAGGTGCTGTGCTAGAGGGTGCTGTCGAGGACCTCCAGTACCAGAACTTTGAAGCTTTTGACCCTAACCAAGCTCAAGAGCAAGGCAAGTGTCCTTGATCATATTGATCCAGTTTTTAAATGTTTTGTTTGCGAAACTGCATGTTGTGTCAAGTTGATGGGAAATCCATGATAGGTGTTTACTAGTCTTGTTTGACCATCCTTGTCGCTTGGGATATGTTGTAGAGAGTCGGGAAGGGTACTTTTCGTTTTTTCTTCGCTCTAATTAATTGGGATGGGAAACAACCAAGATGCCTAATCATGATTTAATGAACACATGGATGATGAGAATTGATGAACATGGATAATTGGTAACATGGGACTTGGGTGATCTAAGCAAGCATGGTCTGTGGATTGGGTTGGATGTTATGGTGGTTTGCTTGCCTTGGATCTAAGGATCGGTTCATGTGAGAATAAGCCAGGACAACAGTGCCACCACAAGGCCAAGTATGGGTGCGGCTTAGCCGATTAATTAGGAGTATTACTAGAATCGATTCGGATCATTTGGTGGAGTGAGGAATGGGAGTCGGTTGGGTTTGCAATAGTGGCGGGACTGCCCTGGGATCCGAAAGGCACAAGAGGGGGCCCTTGGTTTAGGACGTGCTCAGTTGGAGGCATTGCCACCGATGAAACCTCAGTGGGTCTGAATATTTTGGTAGTCCCTTGGTAAAGGCTATTTTGTGATCTCCTGTCCATACACCTAAGAAAGTGTAATTGTCATAAGGGAGGTTTCTTTAGTCGCCAACATGTGACGAAATCACAAACTTATAGATAAAGTGGTACAACCTCTGCAAAGTGATAAAAACTATCATGATAGCTGTGCTCCCGGTTATGAGCACCTGACAACTTACATGATTAGATGAAACTTAGGATTTGGTTGTGGTTATGGTTGGTTATGGTTATGAATTGAGTTATGATAAATGAACATGGACGATGATGATGGTAATAATATGGTATATGGATGGATAATTGTTTCGTATTATGTTAATAATGTGGAATATGATAATAATTACTTCACATAGACATAGTATAATGCTTTTTACACATTTTAAATGTATTTTTCAGCAATTAGATATTGTTTATTATCACACCTTGTTTAAGCTACATGTCATACTTTCCACACTTTCAGAGTATGGCATGTACTCACCCTTGCAATTCCCCCACCAACAGTTGCACGTCAGGATTGGGAGTATCATTATGTTAATGAGGAGTTCTAGGCTGTGTGTTGCTGTCAGCTTTGCCTGTGGTGTTGCTTGTAGCCGCACTACTCTTTTTGCTATTTTCTTAAGTTTGCTTAATTAGAGTATTTCCGCTGCAGTAGTAATGTCATTAATTTTCATTAGAGTTGTAATATGAGGATTACTTGAATATTATAATAAAAGTGCTTATTTGAAAATTTGAGCTGTGGTAATTATCTATTTATCAGTTGTAAATACTTGTGTATGTGTGTTAAACATCCTGGGCACACATATACTACACTTGGTTTGTTTTCCGGAACTGGGTGTCACATCGACATGGCGACCAACGATGCCTCCGATGAGGAGGCGGTCGAGGCTATCTTCGATGAGCCAAAACCAAAGCCAAAGAACACTGAAGGAAAAAGGACATGAGGCCCCATCATGATGAGATGAAGACCAGTTACAACAAACGTCACCCCCAGATGTACGACCGGGGGATGGTCACTTCCATCAATGGCTAAGAGGACAAGAGACAAACCAAGCTGCCAACTGACTATTTTGAGAAAATACTGGAGAAACCGTACACCCATCACACAACCCTTGTCCAACACTCCCTCAATGACTACATCCTCCTCAAGCGCTTCCTCGAAAGGAAATTCGGCGGACTGAGCAACAAAAGAACAAAGGTCACGCCCTGAGTCCCAAGTTGGAAGAGCCCGTCTTTCACGAGCCCATCAGCCTCCTCTTAGACCAATCAAAGGAACAGTAGTGGAGGGCTTCGGAACGGTGGCGAAGAAATCATGAACGGTGGCGGAGGACCCGAGATAGTGTTGGAGGGCTCAGGGGATGCGCCAACAAAGGGCACGGTCAGGAGTCTTCAGACAGGTTTTGGAGTTCGAGTGATGGCTGACCCGAACTGCGCTACCGCACTACTGCAAGCCACAACCCAAGTTTGTAAAATCACCACGAGCCAGCGCGACGTCCCTCTTAGTGGGATAGGAGAACCAAAGCAGTTACTAGTCCCTCATCCACCTATTTTTTTTATTGCAAGATGAATGCATTTTTAAGACTAGAACACGAGGGTCGGGCCAAGAGCGAGCAGGTCGAGGATGCTGTCGTATTCTCTGTAATATAGGCACAAGGTTTGAAGCGGCACGCAGATTGCACCGCCCATCCCGTGTCACTTTGGGGCTTTGTAGTGTACCCCCTCCCCTGCACCTCGTGGTCCGAGCCGTAACGCATCAACTCATTCCCTCACAATAATCTGAAAACGGGCACTAGAGTGAAGAAAGTAGAATCCAAAAAATAACATTCTCATACATTAAGTCGGCGCCTAGATAAAAAACCTTTACAAAATGCCCTGAGGGGCCTACGCACCGCCTCCCACACTAGCGGGATTTACATCCAACCTTTGCCGAGCTTTGTTCTGGATAGCCTCATGAGTGACAAGCTCGGATAACGAAGCAATGGCAGGCTAGACCTCTCGGATGACCTTCGTGAGCTCCTCTTCTGACCGCCCGACTACATAGCCCTCTCCTATGGCATGGGGTCGACACAATCGTAGTGGGACACTACAATGGGAAGAGCAGTACGAACCCCCAGAAGATCTCTACAACTTCGAAGCCCTACGTATTGGGATGCCAACTGGTCTGGAACATCTCGAAGCTGGGCCACCAAAGAGCCCCCACTTGGGATCCTGGGCTCCGATGGCCTAAACACCGACTCACAGACCGTCGCCATAGCAGAGCGAACCTCTGCGACCTCCTATTGAAGCGTGGCGAACAAAGCAGGGATACCCCCTAGACTAGTCTTCAGACGACTCTGCACTCCTGACAGTCCAAGTATTGTGGTGGAAACTTGGGTCGCGACCGCTTGGAGGGCATCAATGTCTTTCTGCCAGACTTGGGCCATACACATTGACGCTTGAAGGGACACCTGCAGAATTGGAGAAAATGGTGCATGCATATATTTTATACAGAATTGGAGTGAATTCAAGGGAGGAATCCTAAAGAATACCTTCCGAGCCAATCATACGCCAACAAGTGGAAGCACATGGATCAAATGGCCCACTTACGGAAGTATCTGAGGAGATCCAATGGTGTATCACCCACATTAGTAATTAGAACCCACCTGGAAGTCACCCCGAGGAAGCACAACGCAAACGAAGCCAGGACCAGGTCGCCCGACTAGGGGGTCGGTGGACCTGTTCTCCCCTCCTTTCTTGGTAACCTTCAACATGGCACACTCCTATGGCTTCGTGATAAGAATGGTGACTGATTTGCGCGCAAAAGATGAAGCGAACCGACCTCAACACTATTATAAATAGGACCCCTCACCTCATTTCAGCACACACCACTCAATCATTCTCTCTTGTATACACTAGTTCTCCTAGTTCCTTAGTGGAGGTTAGGTTGTAGAGAGGAGCCTCTAGTCCCAAGTCCAAATTGGGAAATGTATGGCTAATGTATTTTTTCTCTTATTTGTCACATTATGCTTTATATTAATATCATTAGTCTTTAGTTATTCATTGTTGACGTTTATTATGTCACAAAACATCTCTTGAAAGAGATGAGATCCGCAAGCGCACGGAAACTGTCGTGTAGCATTTCACCCAAGAGTATTCCCAAGGGTATCATATTTATACCAAAGGAAGGCAATAGAGTAAAGTAAACACTACTTTTATGATCAAGCTAAGGGATACTAATCAATTATCAAGACAGAGATAAGTTGATAATATATGGGTAGTGTGACACACACCTAAGCAATCTATTCTAAAGGGTACAAGTACCTATCTAAGGCAATGACTAACCTAAACATCATTGAACCAATGTTGAGACATAGCACAAGTTATTCATATTAACATGATCATATCATAACTAGTTAGACTATAGTGGGGGTTTGTAGTGTTTATGATAATAGATAAGGAGTGATATAGCATAATCATAAAGACTATTCCTACCACATAGATGGAATCCACAATCAAACAAGAAATGCTTCATCCAAGTATATGAAAAAAATCAGACTAAAGATAATATATTTATTATGCATAAAGTCACAAATATAAGAAAAGATACATGAACCATACATTTCCCAACTTGGAGTTGGGACTAGAGGCTCTCGTCTCTATAGCCTAACTCCACTAAGGACTAAGAGAACTAGTGTATACAATAGAATGATGCTCAAGTGGTGTGTGTTGAAATGCGGGGTGAAGGGTCCTATTTATAGCTTGGAGAAGGATCGGTTCCCACCACCAAAAGTGCGCGAATGAGTCACCACTAACTTCTTCAAGTCGGGAGGAGCCAACACTTGGAAGCTGACTGAGTTTGGCGCCAGGACCAGGTCGGCCGACTAGGGCGGTCGGCCGACCTGGTCTTTGCACCGTTTCACATGTGCTTTCTCCAGGTCACTGCCAGGTGAGTCCCATCCCTTTATATGGGTGCTACAACGTTGGATGGACTCGGATACTTCTGTTTGTGGGTCATTTGATCCATGTGGTGCCACATGTCGGCGCTTGATTGGCTGAGATGATATTTTGTAGGATCCATCCCCTTGTTTCACTCTAATTTTGTATAAAATACCTGCATGCACCAATTTCTCCAAGTACAAGTGGAAATAGGTTAAATAGAAAGGTGATGTGTGCAAGAAATGATATTTCTTTCACATAATTGAGTTATATTGACGGTTGAAATTGGTATATAACAGGCATCAACAAACTCCCTAAAGCTTATCCTTTGCTCGTCCGGAGCAAAGTCAAGACTTTAGGTTGTTGATCAGGAGTTGATACTATGTTCTACTTTTCAAAAGTACCATGTGCACAACAGAATACTCTATCTAGTATTGCAAAAATGGGCATGGTACTTCACCCATCTCAAGTCATTATGGGGCTTATGCCTTCTCCTATTCATGGGTGGTTGAAAGATAGAACAACAAATGGAGCACACATACCCTAGGAATCAAGTTCCACTCAAATTTCGGAGAGTTCAATTTAGATTTTAAGTATCTCAATTTGATTCTCTCGGTCTCTCCTTTGTGTGTAGTGGAAATATGTCCTCACTAAGGCATTTGCCTAAATTCATCCTACCTCTAAATAAGGCTTGTATGTGGAGCTTGGTAGGGAATATAGTAGGTATATTTGCAACACATAATATTGCTAAGTCAAAAAAGCAAGCCTTATGAGAAATCAATTCAAAACATTTTGATTCAAGACTTGTGCATGTGTGATGGAATGTAGGTGGATGTGGATAATGAGATGACTCCTTTTTGAGTGGACTATCTTATTTTGTAGGGATGAAACATGGCTACTTTTATTTCCTTTTTTTCTCATGCTTTTGATGTAAGCATGCATCTTTTTTGTAGCAATGTCTTCTACTCCCTTTTTATGCAAGAAATAATGGAGAGAGTACTAAGCATGAATGGTATGAAGTTTCTCTTTTTTATAGTGGAATGGTGGTATGATGGAATTTTGCTTACTTCTAGTGTAGAAGTATAGCACGTGCAAGTGAAGTCTTGAATTCAAAAAGAAATGAATGAAAGCTCACATAGGTCTATACTAGTTTGACAAAGCTCAATGTGAAGACAAATAGCATATGCATAAGGTCTATCAATGTAATGTATCATATGGCTTTGGTAGGTATTTCCAATCAAATGAGAGTAACTTAAATCTTTTTAGAATTTTCTCCAAAAATCTAAGTTTCACTTTCAAACTAGGAATAGCAGCCCTATCACTATATCTTATCTCACAACAACTTAGAATTGGATTAAGCTTTTGCTACCCACAATTTATAAATCAAGGTAAAAGTAATTCTAGCCAATGGAAGCAATATTTTGGAGAGTAGTAAGTTGTAAACTAGGGACTTAGGAAAATTAAAATAGAGCAACTATTTATCATTTCATCTGCGTGAATTCCAAATCATTCTTACTGCACATCTTTTATTTTATTTTATTTTATTTTGAAAGCAAATCTATCTACTTATTTTTAAGTTTTTTTAAATATGCAAGGTGGATGATGGGTGAATGGAAAATATATATGCAAGGGGGTGTGATACAAGTTACCTCAAGTGGGGGTCCTCCCCCAAGCTTGTTATTGTTCAAGGTTCACGATAGGGGCTGAAACCCTAATGACGGATGTAGGCCATGAGGTTGGCCTAACCTTGTTGCAGCATGACTTTGACAATGGAGGGTTGAGTGTCGATGTTGGGTTGCCTTCCATGGGTTCCATGAGTGTGGTCGAGGAGGGTGCTATCGATGTCACTCATCCACACTTCAAGGTTTCCATAGGTTGGATGTACCTAGATCCTTGGCTAAGGTAGTGATAACCCTTAGCTCAAAGGCATGACGTGCACTCAACGTGCATTGAGTGTGTTCCGTCATTATTTGGCTAAGGTGTATCATACCTTCTTGCCATATAGGAATAACTTGTACCCCTCATGCATTGGGTGCGATCCGTCATTTCTTGGCTAAGGTAATGATAATATTTAGCCACAAAGGAGTGACATGTACCCAACATGTGTTGAGTACGATCCGTTATTTCCTGCTAAGGTACAACATACCTATAACCACAAAGGGATGACGTGCACTCAACATGGGTTGAGTGTGATATGCTGTTCCTTGGCTAAGGTATACCTTCTAGCCACATAGGAACAACTTGCACCCAATATACATTGTATGTAATCTTTGTTATTCCTTGATTAAAGTACATCATACCTTTTATCCACAAAGAAATAACTTACACCTAATGATGGTGGCAATTCCCTTGAGCTTGAATGAATGCTTAGAATAGTTGAGATCATAATGCTCTCACATATTCATAGCAACCTATTGGTTGCTCATGGAGGGTTTCCATGTCAAACCTCCGACTTTGTATAGTTATGGTTGACCTTCGGGCTTAATTTCCGATAGGTAGCAACCATCTACTCCTTGGACAAGAGATGTTGAAATGAAATCCTCTTAGGGTTCTAACAATCGGATCTGTGAATGCCTACATAGTAATATTACTCCTGCAAACTTCCCCTCTATGATAGAGAGGGATGGTTAGCTCCCGATACTTGTACAAATGAATTTTTGGGTTAGGTAACCGAATCTTCATTTGTACATACAGAAAAGAACAAAATCAAAGATGCAGTGGGTCCAATTTCAAGTGTATTCATGAGCAATGTATGAATCATTGATAGGAGTGGGGATTTATGGATAAATCAATTTGCACATTTTCTAAAGCTCCTACTCATAGCAATGCAAGTGATATAAATACACTATATGGATCCCTTCATCTTGTAATTTTCTAACCATCATAGCTTTTTACACAAGAGCAAATGTTTATCATTTAGGTCATGGCAAACAAGATTCTCAATTTTATCCTTCTCAACATTTTTAATTTTCTTGCCTAGGAATTTGAAATTTAGTGATCCATGCATGAATGAATTTCAAATCAAAATTATGGATATCACTATTCCTAGGTTGCTACATACCAATTCAACCATTAAGTTATTCCATAAGAATTACTTAGGCAGAAAATGTCTAAGTCAATTTTAGCAATGCTCATGAAATTTTAGGTTCTTGTTTATATTTATTCCTAAGTAAGGTGACATTTCCTTTTGAAGAATAAAAAAAGAGTAATGCCAGCACTTACTCTCGTGAGGATGCCTAAGAATTGAATGATGAGAAGGTGTAAACCTTCCTTACCAATGTAAGCAAGAATCATTCAATCCTAATGCAATTCAAATGACGGAAAATTTGAACTTGTACCTCAATTGAAGAACAATCCAGGTTGAAGGTTTGAGTGAGAAACTCACAACCATGAATTTTGGTATAGCCCTCATGTTCAATGTCTTTTGGCAAGTTGAGGTTGGAGTTGAATGAGCTTCATCTTGTTCCTCCATTTGACCACTATCTTGAGCATTCCTCCACCATGAACTTAAAAATGATATCGATGGAGGGATATGCGATTGATGGGGCATTCCAACCTCTTCATAAATTTTGTCCTGGCTGCACTAATAATCAAGAACAAACAAAACAACTCGAAATGGGTTACATTAGCTAAAAAGCATGTTGTACCCTTTGTCAAATTATTTTGCTCAACTTGCAACTTGCAAATGCATTGAATTATTAAGGGAAATATTTTTTTGGTTTGAATTAGGAAGATGAATTCAAGTGGTTACGCCCAAGGTTCATCTCCAAATAAATTTATTTCCTAATTCAAAATTTTATTTCTATGACGGTTGGAAATTTTACTTTCCAACATGCAAGTGTGAAAATTTAAATATGCTAAATGCAAGTGCAAAGATTTGATGAGAAATCCAAATATGCAATTGGGAAATTAAATATGAGATCACTACCAATTAACCTATTGGTAAGGACTCACCGATTTTTTAAAGTTCGATGAGTGGGATTTACCTCCGTCCTGTTTAGTGCGATGATTTGTTGTCCAATCTCAAAGTTGAAGATGTGGACAACTTCTCTTGATTGACATGCCAAATATCCTTTGGCATGTCAGTTGGACATGTGGACCACATGGTGGTCCTAGCCTCTCATCATCTTGACGAAGACTTGTTGATGTAGCGACAGTTTCTCCTCTTGAAGATATTCTCTTGTGAGCATGGTGAGGCCTGTCCTTCTTTTAGGGATGTCACTTCGACCTTCTTGATATTCCTTTGAGTTTAACCCATACTTTGATCTTGGATCAAAAGCTTCCTTGGGCATGATGACATGTGGACTCCACAATTAAACAAGAAACGCTTCATCCACAATGTCACTTGCCCTAGGTTGCATGGGCTTGGTCGAAGGGTAGGAATCCCAACAAATGATTGTGGGATATCTTGGATCTTGAATGCTCTTTAAGTTTCTTGTCCTTTGCCAAGTGCTTCATGTGGATGTTTTCTTGATTTCTTGCTTGGCCATGGACAAGATACTTCAAGGTAGGCTAGTTGAACTTGAATTCCTTGAAATCCGCATAGCCTCCTTGATTGCAAGGGTGATGTTGATTACACCCTTGATCTCCTTGTTGGTGATAGCCATTGGAGTTGTGTTTGAAAGGAAGAATCCACATGGGTCTTAGGGAAATGATTCCCCAAGTGGCCCATGTTTGACATGGATTTTCACAAATCATGTGAATATCCATGACTTGGATAATTCCAAACACTTCTCCATTAACTTGATCTATGATGACACTTCAATTGGATGTGTAGTTCCATAGCTAGCATGTCCACCTTGCTAAGTGGTGTGCATGCCAAGCTAAGGGAACTAGAGTATTCTTCAATCCACCCTTTCAGTAGACACCATATTCTCATCCATAATGAATGGGAATAGGACCCCTTCAGCTCCAGCACAAATGTGATCATGGATTGGTGGACCAACCCATGACATGAATGTTGGATGAGGAGCCAACTATCCACCTTATGGTGGAGGCAAACCAAGAAGAACTCTTGGAGCCTCCCCCAAACTTGGGGACGGATGCCTTTGGCTCCTACTGGAAGCTAAAATTCTTCCGTGAAAGGCAATGGTGTTGCCTAGCAGAAATTTGTTGAGGTATGCCATGAATCATCTTGCAGTTGAGTACTGGCGTCCTCATTGGCCATCCCATGAAATGGGTTAGCCAACACTACCCAGTTTTCACCACAAAAGGAGAAAACAAACAAGGGTAATCCTATCTAATAACTATTAGTACCTATAACTTAATCACAAGTGATAGTTATCCTTCACATCCTTTGCCTTCCCCGACAATGGTGCCAAAAATGCTTGTTGATGTTTCTTACATCACAAATCATCTCTCGAAAGAGATGAGGTTTGCAAGCGCACGAAAACTGTCGTGTAACATTTCACCCAAGAGTATTCCCAAGGGTATCATATTTATCCCAAAGGAAGGCAATGGAGTAAAGTAAACACTACTCTTATGATCAAGCTATGGGATACTAATCAATTATCGAGACATGGGTAAGTTGATAATATATGGGTAGTGTGACACACACCTAACAAATCTATTCTAAAGGGTAGATGGGTCCTAATGGAGATTAGACTAAGAGTTGGGGAGTTGCTCCTACAATGCTTCTAGTATACATATACATAGCCTAGGTTAGGTACTAATGAGCAGGTTAATGGTGAATCCTTATGCTAAGTTGTTCAACATATCGAGCACGGATTTACCCCTAGCAATTTTAGGACGACTCCCACCAAGAGCCTGTGATATAACTGAACTTGAAGCATTAAAAAGGATAGATATGGCTGTCACCACCTACTGCCTACCTATTCAATCCGTGGGTCTACGAGACATCGAATGCTACTAACTATCCTAGCACCATGCTAGCATACTAAGTAAATACCTTACAGGCTCGAGTACAAGTACCTATCTAAGGCAATTACTAACCTAAACATCATTGAACCAATGTTGAGACATAGCACAAGTTATTCATATTAACATGATCATATCATAACTAATTATACTATAGTGGGGGTTTGTAGTGTTTATGATAATAGATTATGAGTGATATTGCATAATCATAAAGACTACTCCTACCACATACATGGAATTCAAAATAAAACAAGAAATGCTTCCTCCAAGTATATGAATAAAAGAAGACTAAAGATAATATCTTTATTATGCATAAAGTCACAAATATAAGAAAAGATACATGAGCCATACCTTTTCCAACTTGGACTTGGGACTAGAGTCTCTTCCCTCAATAGCCCAACAACACTAAGGACTAAGAGAACTAGTGTATACAATAGAATAATGCTCAAGTGGTGTGTGTTGAAGTGAGGGGTCCTATTTATAGCTTGGAGAAGGGTCAGTTCCTGCCACCAAAAGCGCGCGAATCAGTCACCACTGACTTCTTCAAGCCGGGAGGAGCCAACGCGTGGAAGCTAACCGAGTTTGGGGCCAAGACCAGGTCGGCCGACTAGGGGGGTCAAACGACCTGATCTTTGCACCGTTTCGCGTGTTCTTTCTCCAGGTCACTGCCAGGTGGGTCCCATCCCTTGATATGGGTGTTACACCGTTGGATGGCCTCTAATACTTCTGTTTGTGGGCCATTTGATCCATGTGGTGCCACATGTTAGTGCTTGATTGGCTGGGATGATATTTTATAGGTTCTATCCCCTTGTTTCACTCCAATTCTGTACAAAATACCTGCATGCAACAATTTATCCAAGTACATGTTCAAATAGGTTAAATAGAAAGGTGATGTGTGCAAGAAATGATATTTCCTTCACATAATTGAGTTATATTGATAGGTGAAATTTGTATATAACAACCATCAACATTCATATGCTTGGATGAAGCGTTCCTTGTTTGGTTGTGGAGTCCATGTAGGGGCCAGGTGTAGATGTTATTATGGTCTAGTCATAATGCTCATACCTTGTTATCATAAACATCATACACCACCACTATAGTCTAATTAGATTTTAATATGATTATGTTTTTTTGAGCAAAATTAATATGATTATGTTAATATGAGTAATTTAGTGCTTGGTCCCAACATTGGTTTAAACAATGTTTAGGTTAGTCATTGCCTTAGGGTGGTAATTGTACCCGGGCCCTTAAGGTATTTACTTAATATGTGAGTGTGGTGCTTAGATCGTTAAGTAGCGTTGGATGTCTTGTAGACCCACGATTTGTAGGGGTAGGTGGCAGGTATTGACAACCCTATCCGTCCTTTGCAACCCCCCACATTCGGCTACGCCGTAGGCTCGTGGATGGAATCATCCTGATGTTATTAGGGGTAAACCTGTGCCCGATATGTTGGATCACTAAGCTCTAGTATTCATGGTTACCATATTCATGTGTACTCTATTAGGCTATGTATTTGAGTAAGTAGAGCACAGTAGGAGTAGCCCCTTCTTGTAGCTTAACCCTCACTAGGACAACCTTACCCTTAGAGTAGATTGCTTAGGTGTGTGTCACACTGCCCCTATTATCATCTTACCCCTATTCTGATAAATACTTGGTACCCTATACCTTGATCATGAGAATAGTGTCCCCTTTAGTTCACCGCCTCCCTTTGGGATAAATATGTTACCCTTGCGAATACTCTTGGGTGAAATGCTACAACAGTAGCTTCCGTGTGCTAGCGGATCTCATCTCTCACTGGATATGATCTGTGTTGTTAAGAAATACCAATAAACATTTCTGGAGCCATTGCTAGGGAAGGCACATAAGTGAAGGATAACTATCACTTATGATTAAGATATAGGCACTAGTAGTTATTAGACAGGATTACCCTTGCTTTGTTTTCTCCGCTGTGTGAAAATAGGGTAATGCTTGGCTAGCCCATTCTTTGGGAAAGCCACAAGAGGACGCAAAAGCTGAACTCCATTAGTACTTGTCGGTACCCTGGATACTAGGTACCCCCTGATATCACACTTAAACCCAAGGAGTTCCTATGTCTGAGTTGAAGACTTCTGAAGGCAACACTCATCAGACAGCATTGGGCCCGCATCCCTCATTTGGGTAGCTCTAGTACTGCCACGTGTCCCGCGGGACCAAAACTACCTCCCTCCACGTGTCTGGCAACCCCGGACCAAACCCCCCAGTAGAGGGAAGCTCCGGTGCCTCCACGTGTCGAGTAACTTCGGACCTACCTCCCCACAGAAGAAAGCTCCAGAGTTGCCACGTGTTGTACCTCTGGACCTAAGCTTGCAATGACTACAGGATCTACAACGGCACCAACATTCAAAAGGCTATTAAAATAGCTGTTACAAGACCTGATTACCGTTTCATTAATTTAGCATTAATGACGCACGATCAAAGGACCATCAAGACTGATAACGCCTTCATTAATACACATTATTAGACTGTTAATCACGATTATGCATGTAAATCATGTATAGGTGGATCATTATAGCCAGGGCCACCTCTCGGGCCAGGCAAATAATGTAATGGCCATCTCTTAGCATATAAAAGGGCTACGTCACACGGTAGAAGTCCATCCAAGTTCACACGCATACAAAGCATACACTCCCATACAATCAACAATCACCCCGTGGAGTAGGGTATTACGCTCAGGCGGCCCAAACCATGTAAAAATCCTCTGTGTCACCGTATCATTCTTAATCTTATGCGTGCACCAACTGAATACGAATATCCGCGGACTACATTTTAGTAGTACCACGAGAAGTGTCTTAGTCTACACTTTGACATTTGGCGCGCCAGGCAGGGGCGCTCTAGATTTCGAGATGGTGAATTCCATCGCAGCATCGTCCAATGGCCATACTGAGCATCCTGCTAGAGGAAATCCCTCCAACGTGCAGCAGGTGGCCAACACTGTTGTCCGGGCGGGTGTTGTTCCACCACCACCTCCACCATCGCAACAATATGGCATGTTCGCGTTGGTCACTACATTTGCAAAAACCCTGAGAATGCGCAGAACGCAGCGCAAACTATTCTCTAGCATCCTCCATCACTCAGAGATCCTCAGGGCGTGATGGAGCAATGGCGCACTGATGTGGATCATTTGGTTGCAGCCACAGCCAATGCCATCAGTAACCAAGGTCCGCCTCCTGCTGGGCAGGCACCTTCAAGGAATAAAACCTTGTCTAGTAGACTTGGTCCTCAGGCTTCATAACACAGGAGGCGTTCGCCCTCCCAACAAGTGACATCACCACCCTCCGGGGCACGCCGCACTCATACGACATCGAGGCTCTCGACGCATGATCTCCAATCGGAGCTCGATCGCCGGTACATGAGGCAAGATGGCCGCATCCGCATGGAGCGCGCCTGCGAGAGGCGGGAAGCTCGGGAAAACTCTTATCCTTTGGGAGTGGGGGGTGGCTGTTCAGCCCTTGCCATGCATCTTCGCATGGCCAACTGGCCACCCAAGTTCTGGCCTCATCTACTAGAGAAATACGACGGGACGGTCAACCCCGTTGAATGTCTTCAAATTTACTCCACCGCCATCCTTGGGGTGGAGGCAATGAGGCTGTGATGGCTAACTACTTCCCAGTGGTTCTAACCGGGACAACAAGGTCCTGGTTCACGAGTCTTCCTTCCCAACTCCATCTACAGTTGGGGGGAACTATGCCGCAAGTTCACTGCCAACTTTTGGAGCTCCTACACCCAACCTGGCACAGAGCTGGACTTATTTGCTGTACAATAGAAGGCGGGAGAATCGTTGTGATCATTCATCTAGCGATTTTCTCAGGTACAGGATACTATTCCTTCAATATCCAATGCCTCTGTCGTTGTCGCGTTTCGACAGGGAGTTAGAGACAAGAAGATGTTGGAGAAGCTGGCAACCAAAGATGTCAGCAACGTCATGGAGCTCTTTAGCCTAGCCGAAAAATGTGCTAGGGCTGTAGAGGGCCGGGAGATGCACTCCAAACCAGTTGCGAAGGCTGGAAAATCTACCTCCAAGGCTGAAGCTGCTACCTTAGACAGTGGAAAGAAGAAGAAGAAGAAGAAGTCCAACGGCAAGAAAAAGCTGTCAGCCGGCACACCTACTGCTGCTACTGCAGTTGCAGCTCCTGGTGGCCAGGGGCCACGCCCCGAAAAATGACCCCGACCGTCGCTTGAGGAAGGTGATAGAGAGAATATCTAGTGTCCGATCCACAAGGTGAACACACATAACCTTGAAGACTGTCATGAGGTACATCCGCTCATTGAACACAACAATGAGCGTCAAGAAAAAGCCCCTTTCCACCAACGGGAAGGGAAACATAAGGTTGGAGAAGATCCGCCAGAACAGGAGCTTGGCTTCCAGGATGCCAAGAAGTTCCTAAAGGCCGTCTACAACACTGTGGATGACGACTCCGTCATTTCTGACAAAGAACGTCAGAAGAATCTCCATATGATATATGGAGGGTCCTGGGATATTACCTCCCTGCGTATCCTCAAGAAGATGCATCGGGAGATGGCTACCCTAGCTCCCTCTGCCAAGGTAGAACCTCACCGGAAGTGGATGGACACCGCCATCACCTTTGATGCTTCGGAGTGGTTGAAGAACATGACCAGAGCTGGTCAGTTAACCTTGATGGTTTCTCCTACCATCAATAACATCTAGCTCTACCATGTCCTGTTGGATGGAGGAGAGGCGCTTAACCTCCTCAGCTATGTGGCATTCGTGAAGCTCCAGCTCAGCCTCTCGGACCTTCATCCCTCGCATCCTTTCTCTGGGTTAGGTCCGGGAGCTATCACTCCTCTTGGATCAATTACACTCCCGGTGACTTTTGGGACCAGTGACAATTATAGGTCCGAGAAGTTGGTCTTCGACGTAGCGCACATAAGCCTTCCCTTCAACACCATACTAGGCAGGCCATCCCTGTATTGGTTCATAGCCGTAGCTCATTACGACTATTTGGTGTTGAAGATACCGACTCCTTCTGGCATACTCCGAATCCGTGGGGATCAAACTGCTGGAGTCATAGCGCTGGAAGAACTCCATGCGCTTGTAACAGCGCAGGAGGAAGGATCCGGCAAGGAGCAAGCCACTCAACCTCCAAGCTCTCTTCAACGAGGCTCAACCTCTGCACCACGCGTGCAAATAAGCAGCGACACCGACATTCCCGTCAAAGTCATCCAAATTGGTTCCGATGCTGCTTAGACCACCCGTATATTAGGAGGTCTGGACAACAAATAGGAACTCGCGCTCATCACTTTCCTCCGGCCGAATGTCAAAGTGTTTGCATGGCAACTATCATAGATGTCTGGGATCCCTAGGGAGGTAATTGAGCACAGCCTAAAGATATGTCATGATGCACGTTCCATACATCAGAAGCCCTGGATGCAACCAGTTGAGCGGCAAAACTTCATCAGACAAGAAATCAAGAAGCTGCTCGAAGATGGTTTCATCCGGGAGGTTCATCATCCTCAGTGACTGACAAACCCAGTCGTCGTACCAAAGGTCAGCGAGAAGCTTCCGATGTGCATCGACTACACCACCTTGAATTAGGCATGCCCAAAAGACCCATTTCCACTACCTAGAATAGACCAGATAATAGATTCCACCTCCAGGTGCAAACTATTGTGTTTACTAGATGCATATTCTGGATATCATCAGATTCAAATGTTTAGGGAAGATGAAGAGCATATTGCCTTCATAACAGTAGATGGGTTGTATTGTTATACTACTATGCCTTTCGGTCTAAAAAACGCTGCTTCAACTTTTGTGTGTACCATGCACAAAACATTTGGAGAGCTCATTAGGGAACTGGTGGAAGTCTACGTCGATGACATCATTGTGAAGGTGAAGAACAAGGATCACTCCTCGACAACCTACAAGCTGTCTTTGACAAGCTGCGCATAACGCACTCCAAGCTAAACCCGGAGAAATGTGTCTTTGGGGTTAGCTCCAGGAAGCACCTTGGATTCTTGGTGACTCACCGAGGAATTGAGGCAAACCCAACAAAGATCAAGGCTATTGAAGATATGCGGCCCCCAGCTCACATCAAGGATGTCCAGAAGCTAACTGGATGTCTAGCTGCGCTTAGTCGGTTCATTTCAAGACTGGCAGAGCAGCCGCTTCCCTTCTTCAAGCTATTAAGGAAGTCCAGGCCATTCCATTGGTCTAAAGAAGCGGAAAAGACATTTCAGGAGCAGGAGGTCAAGAAGCTCCTCACCACACTACCAATCTTGGTAGCTCTTAATCTCGGTGAGCCTCTTTTGCTTTACATTTTGGCAACTATGGAGGTTGTCATCACGGTCCTGGTCACGGAGAGACCAGAATCATTGTTAGTTCAGGAGTCTATATCCCTCCGAAAGGGTCCAGAGCTACCTGAAGGTGGGTCCCAGCCCCCAGGCGCGGATCCTAAAGGCAAGCTGCTCGAGGATGAACCTCACTCAGCCGAGGGAGTTATCACAGCTGATCTAGAAGAAGATCTGGACCCCTCCGGGACAGTCTGGGAAGCTCAAGAAGAAGGTCCGGACCCCTTCGAGAGGGTTCGGGTTGATGAAGAAGAAGCTCTGGGCCCTTCCGAGAAGGTCCAGACCGTCCAACGGCTAGTGTACTTCATTAGAGAAGTACTACATGATGCTAAGACTCGGTACATTGAGGTGCATAAACTTCTCTATGTCGTTCTTATTGCCTCAAGGAAACTTCATCACTACTTCCAAGCCCACAAAATATTAGTGGTAACTTCTTATCCACTACGTGCTATATTGCATAACCCCAACTCTACAGGAAATCTTGCAAAGTGGGTAGTGGAGCTGGAAGAATTCGATCTCGAATTCTTGTCTTGACATGCTATCAAGAGTCAGGCATTGGCTGACTTCATGGCGGAATGGACCCCTTCTTCATCAAATCTAGGGGGCCACAGTGAGCAAAAGTCAGAACCCAAGGTTCCGATCTTCTTCGAGCCTCACTAGACTCTCTACTTCGATGGCTCTGTGCAGAAGCAGGGGGCCGGAGCTAGAATCCTTCTCCTCGCTCCGATCGGGGAGAAAGTCAAGTACATGGTACACCTTGACTTCAAGGCAACTAACAACATGGCGGAGTATGAAGCTCTCATTTACGGAACCAAGGTGGTGCCATCATATGGCGTCAAGCAGTTGCTGGTGAAGGATGACTCGCAACTCATCATTAAGCAAGTAAGGTGAATGCAATTTCAACAACCCTCAACTTGCTGCTTACCTCCTTGAAGTCCAGAAGCTGCAGAAGGACTTCCATGTCCTAGACCTCTACCATGTCCAGCGTCTCAACAATGTTGAAGCTGATGAGCTCTCGATGAAAGCTTCAATCGAAGCTCAAGCTCCCGATGAAGTTTTTGTCAATAGATTGTCAGGACCTGCCGCTTAGCCTGCTGAACTGAGTGATGGGGGCGAGACCAGCACCCAGAAGCTGGCGGTCTCGGTGGCCCTGTTACCATGGCATCCACCAAGGATCGTAGGCGCTGCAGGAAGCTCCGAGCAATCCTGCGCGCAAGATTCGAAAGCTCAAGTTAGCTCCAATGCATGGATCTCAAAGATCCAGAGTTACTTGAAAGACAACATCATTCCTGAAGACAATGCTTCCACTGACCGAATCGTCAGATCGGCTAAAACATACATGCTGGTAGAAGGGGATCTTTACCGATGTGGTGCCAACGGCGTTGTAATGTGGTGCATTGCCCGAGAAGAAGTCCATGAGCTCCTCGCGGAAATCTTTGAGGCGATTGCGGGAACCACGCTTCTTCTCGCACGTTGGTTGGTAAAGCCATCCGACATGGCTTTTACTGGCCTACAACACTCCAAGATGCAGTTGAGCTGGTAAAGAAGTGTGAAGCGTGCCAGTTCCACGCGAAACAAATTCACACACCGACCCAGTCGTTGTAAATGATACCTCCTACATGGCCATTCGCTGTGTGGGGGATAGACATTTTGGGACCTTTCCCAAAAGCCGTCAGAGGTGACAGGTTTGTGTATGTTGCCATCGACAAGTTCACTAAGTGGCCAGAAGCTACTCCAATTGTGACGATTAACAAGCAATCTGTTATCAAGTTCTTGAAGTCCATAGTCTGCAGATTTGGACTTTTGAACAAAGTCATAACTGACAACAGAAACCAATTCACATGCGCAACATTCCAATAGTATTGCAAAGATCTCTGCATACAAGTCAGTTACGCATTAGTAGCTCACCCAGCAAGTAATGGCTAAGCTAAGAGAGCAAATGCAAAGATACTAAAAGGACTCAAGACATGCACATATGAGCACCTGAAGAAACACGAAGCCAACTTGATAGAGGAGCTTCCGTCTTCATTGTGGGCGAGCAAGACAACACCTAACCGGTCAACTGGAGAGACACCCTTCTTCTTGGTGTACGGAGCTGAAGTGGTCCTTCCTCCGGAGATCATCATGGGGTCGCTCCGGGTCTGGACCTTAGATGAAGCCGCGTAGGACAAGCTTTGGCATGAATACCTAGACCTCGTCGATGAGGGAATGTGCCAAGAAGCTGAGAATGCATGATACCGCCAGGTGCTCTGGTGCTATCATCAATGGTTCGTGCGCGACCGGTAGCTTGAAGAAGGCGATTTGGAGCTACGGAGAATACTGACTCGAGAAGGGATGAATAAACACTCCCCAGGATGGGAAGGTCCCTTCCGAGTTATCAAAGTTTCCCGCCCCGAATGTATTCGCTTGGCAACAGAGGATGGGATCCCGCTTCCCAATCCATGGAATATCGAGCACCTCTATAAGCTTTATGCTTAGTTTCATGGAGGTGAGTCTATATTTACACATAATGTAAATTATAGTCTATGGACAGAGTCGGGTAGGTCCTAGACAAAAAGCACACTTAACTTGGTCATTGTACTTTAAGTGTAGCTTACCTACCCTTGGTTAGAACAAGATGAATAGCACACTTAGCTTGGTTCCATACTCTAAGTGTGTCCTTGTCTCCCCTGTAATTCGGACCTATAATTAAAAACATTTTTCTGTGAAAGCAGACTTCACATGCATAATTTTGTACAAACTCCTTACTTTTATATTTTTTCCTTCTTGTCTATAACGAAGTTGTGAATTTCTTTTTGAAATTTAGTCTAGGTGATTCATGTGGTATATAAGTTATAGTGTTGATCTTCATTCGGATCTTAGCATTGCTAGATGGTCTACTCGCCTTAAAACCAAAGCCAATGATGGGTCCGGAGTGTGCTATCGACTTAGACTGGTCAGGCACCCTAAGTACACCACTCTACCTACATCATCGCAGGTCCCAATAGGGCAGGTTCAGAAGGCATTTGGATCCAAAGAGATTGCATCAATATACTTGTTATCATGTTGAATTCCTTTGGATCTAAAATTCAAAAAAGAACAAAAGCCGCAGACAAATTATAGACAAGAGGATGAATTTTATTGCTTTTCTTGTCTTTAATGCGTAGGAAAAATGAAAAACTCATGGTGATGGTGGACGACGCCGGAGCTGCTAAGCTTTGACAATCCCCAGGGGGCCCGTTGTTGACGTTTTATATGTTGACAGTGGGCACCGTCGAAGCTAGGAAACTCCGACAGCCCCTAGGGGGCCCAACATCGACGTTCTATACGTTGACAGTGGGTGCCGTCAAAGATAGGAAGCTCCAACAACTCCCAAGGGCCCCGATGTCGACGTTTTATACATTGATAGTGGGTTCCGTCGAAGCTAGGAAGCTCCGACAACCCCTAGGGGGCCCGCCGTTGATGTTCTATCATTGACAGTGGGCGCCATCGAAGCTAGGAAGCTCTGACAACTCCCAGGGGGCCCGCCGTTGATGTTCTATACGTTGACAGTGGGTGCTGTTGAAGCTTGGAAGCTTTGAAAACCCCTAGGGGGCCCGCTGTCGACGTTCTACGCGTTGACAGTGGGCGCTGTCGAAGCTAGGAAGCTTTGACAACTCCCAGGAGCCTGTCGTCGAGGTTCTATACCTTGACATTGGGCACCTTTGAAGCTAGGAAGCTCTGACAACCCCCAGGGGGCCGACCGTTGACATTTTAGACATTGACAGTGGGCGCCGTTGAAGCTAGGAAGCTCCGACAACCCCCAGGGGTCCTGTAGTCAACGTTCTATATGTTGACAGTGGGCGCAGTTGAAGCTAGGAAGCTCCAACAACTCCAAGGGGGCCCGCTGTCGACGTTCTATACGTTGATAGTGAGCGCTGTCGAAGCTACAAAGCTCCGACAACCACTAGGGGGCCCACTATCATCATTCTACGCGTTGAGAGTGGCCGCTATCAAAGCTAGGAAGCTCCGACAACTCCCAAGGGATCCGTCATCGATGTCACAAAGGGCTTTCAGAAGTATCGGAAGTAAACTTCAGACCTAAGAGCTAACGTTCTAACTACAAGTTCGGAGTGATCAAGTCGTCAAGTCATTATCAAATCCTTTTTGGTACATGTCCCAATCAAATTGTGCACATCTATCAGAGGGCTAACAATATAAATGACAATGCATTGAAGACATATACAAAATGGGAAATTGGTATCCATTCATTCAAAAGATTGGATTTCATTGATTCAAAATTGGAGAATTACAAGTGAATGCAGAAGAAAAAAGCACTAGCTACTGGAGGTCCTATGGAAGAACGAGGAAACTTTTTGGGCAGCTTCTTGAACGTTGGCCCTGGTAGCATCTTCCTCTTCAACAACGAGTCCTTCAACTACTGGATCTAGAGACAGATGGGGGTCTTGGCTTTTAAAACATGTCAGCACATATTCAGCGACGTTCTTGGCCAAGGACTTCCCATCCGTCTCTAGTTGGTCGATGATGACATCACCCATTGCATCGAGTTTGTTGCCGGTAGATCTTAACGCCACCAGCGCCTTGTCGAGCTCCAGCTTCGGGTCAACCGGATGTACTGGACTGAAGTCAAGTGGCACCAGAGCTTTGTTAGCTCACCCCAGGAAGTCCCAGACTCGCTGGGACTTAGTTGCTCTCAAGCTCATTAATTCCTCCAGTGACCTTCTGGCAGCCGCAAGTTCTGAACCTTCCCGAGTGAAGCGCTCGACCTCCTTAACATGCTGCTGGATACTTTTGGCCAGCTGCTTTTCACGGTCAGCAAGCTTTGACTCCCAGAGGTGGATGCGATTCTGATGGTCTGCCAGGTCCTTCTACCTGCCGTTCATTCTTTCCTATCTGGTAGAGATGTCAGTCTCTCTCTTGGAGACGTCTTTTCCCACCTGCCAAATCCTCTCTTTCTCTTGAACACACCACTGCTCAAACTGTTTGGTGCGATCAACCAAACTCTGTTATCCTAGCAACAGCCTTTAGGCGAGCTCCTCCTCCTTCTTTATGAGGTCTTCCTCTTTCTCCAGGAGCTTATCCTCCCTTTGATCGAGGGATTCCCAACGCTTGATGAGTACCTCATTTAACTCGTTGAGCCTGTCCAAGCGGTTATCAACTGCCTCATTGGTCTCCATAGCATGCTCGAAAATCTCTCGAGTCTTATCACTGAGAGCCTTGATGGCAGACTCATTCTCATTCAACAAGAGGTCCCACCGCATTAGCCAGACCTTCTCCTTGGCAATCCACTCCCGCTGATCCGCAAGCCTTGATTGCGTCAACTTGGTCTCGAAGTAAAGTCTGTTGCACCAATGCCTCAGGGTGTGGCACTCTTCTTCGAGGACCTTGCTATCATGTTCGAAGGCAAGCTGGACTTGACGGAGACTGGAACAGGCAATGTCTATAGACAACGCCAAAGGAATTGGCTCCGGACCAGCCTAGATCTCTTCTGCCGTCTCTAGCGGGTCTTCCAAGACGACTGAGGGGCCCCAAGGCGCAACCTACCTCTCCAGCAACTCCACGTCGGCTAGACCAATCGTTGGAAGCTCCTCCACTTCCATAACACTTGGAGCCGATGAGGAAGGTCCTCCTGTCAGATCTTTGATTGTTGGCTCGGTGGGTGGAGGACCCGCGGCAGCCTCCTCTGGTGCTTCGGCTTGAACATGGACACCTCCAGAGTAATCACCTCTAGGGCTAGCATTGTAGCTTCATCCGGGGCCCCCACCACATCCAGCTTAGACGCCAAAACTTCAACTGCCTCCAGCTCGGATGCCGGAGCTTCAACTACTTCTGGTTCAGACACCGGAGCTTCAACTACTTCTGGCTTAGCCGCCGGAGCTTATGCAATCTCCGACTTCGATCCCGAAGCCTCAGCCACCAGCCCTGAGACCGCTGGCGCTTCTTCACGAGTCTCTTCCCCGTGGTCCGACACTACCAGGGGTACTTCTGGCCTTGTTGCTGGACTTGTTTCCACAACAGCTGGCGCCGGAGTTGTCATGTCCTCAGCCACCACTGGGGGAGGCGCAGGGGTTGAAGCAGGAACCTCTGCCTGCACAGCCTCTGTTGCTGCAGCAAGGGGCCAGAGCTTCAGTTTTATTTTTTGACACCCTGGAAACAACGGATCAAAAAGTTCAAAACATGGTAAAGATGAAAATAGCAACTCAAGGTGAGAAGACAATGCTTACATTTGGAGGCTTCTGCTCCAGCTGCCATGGAACTTCTTCCTCTGTGGCCCGAAGTCAGAGCTCACCAGATCTTGTGAGGCAGAGACTTCGGACCTATGCCAGGAGCTTGCCACAGGAGTTGGAGTCGCCTCAACCGAGACTTCCCTTGGTTGGGAAGGACCACCGAACCTGGTGCCCGTAGCCGGCACTGGGGTTGGGATCGATTTGCCAGAGCTAGCGCCCCTCATGGACGTCGACTCCGAAGAAGGTTTGGCCACCGAAGTTCGGCTTGATCGGGCAGAAGATGCAGCTAGAGATGGATTCGATTAATGGAGCTCCTATCATCATGTCTCAGCTTCCTCTTCCGGCTGGAAGATTCGGCACGCTCCTTGCCTTTGCCCTTGTTGACGTCATTGACTCTGTGGCTTGGAGTAGTGGGAGCTCTTCTTTCTGAAGCTCCAAGAATTGAAATTCCAGAGGTCCCGCGTTTCTCCGCCAAGTTGAGGTCGTCCAGCTCCGACATCCCCTTTTGGAGCTCCCTCCTGAACTCGAGAACCATGTTCAGAGGGAGGAAGCCTGCGAAGTCAGGGCGTCCCGGGTGATGGCTCCATGATGAAGGTTCTAGAGATGGAGCTTCGAAGCACTATCATCCAAATTAGTCTGAAGAACAATCTCAATCCGGTTGTGATCCATCTCGCTGTTGAAAGCCCAAGAGGGCCACTCCGTCTTCTTCAGCGGAGCCCACCTGTTGACCAGGAAATTACAGAAGACCATCTGAGGGTTCGCTCCACCCTCGACGCACTCCCGAATCCTTGTCAGAATTGGGTTGTACTCTTCTGACAATGTCAGAGCCACTTACTAGATGTTAGTGTCGATGTTGGGAAGACTCTCCGATAGCTCAAGCATGTCGTGGTGGTCCACCATGATCACCACCCAATCCTTCTTCCATCTGTCCCACTTCCTGGACGGGAATGTCTTCAGGTACTTGAGCGGTGAGTTCTTGCTCTTCCCAAAGTAGTAGAAGCCCAGGTACTCGTTGCTCTTCCCAGTTGCATGGACCGTGAAGAAGGTCCGGAAGAGCTCGATGCAGGGCGGCATTACGACCCACATCTCGCAAAAGTGGACGAAGGTCGCCACTAGCAAGGAGTGGGGGCCAAGGTTATGAAGCTATAGACCGTAGAAGTCTAGCAACATGAGAAGGAAGCTTGAAAATTGTGGGATGAGCACCACCATGGCATACCATAGGAAGTAAATGATCTCGCCGTGGTTGTCCTTGTCGAAGGGGAACTTGCTGGTGCGGATCCTGTTGTTGAAGGAGTCGCTCGACCACCCCATGTAGGTGCGGACTCTCGAAAAGTCATCATCCTTCTTGATCCGGCTCCAAGGAAGTGCCAACTCCATCACCGGAAAGTGGAGCAGAGGAGGAAGAAGGATTGCAAGGGCAGAGAGCTCTAAGCGCAATGTCAGATGAAGGCATAAAGAGTTCTCTCCCTCTGCAGACTTCCCCCTTTTGTAAGCCTCCGCAATGCTTGGATGGAAACTACCTTCGGACTCGAATCGTAGATGACCTCGTCAATGACAAGGGGGTCCAAGTCAACTTTGCTTAAAAAGTTACACCAGGAAAACCGTTGTCATATGAGAACTTGGAAGCCCGAGGGCGGCCGCCTGACAGGGCTACAAAGATTACGCTGGGAACCGATACAAATTTCGTATTGGGAACCGACGACCTTCAATTTTGTGAGATTCGCAAGCCAGGATCCCACACGCCGTGTCAAAAAGGGCCACATGGCAATGGCATAACTCTTTGCCGTCGTATCAACTGCCCATAAAGAGACTTTGAAGCTGAAGCGCGGGAATCGATGATGGCCCCACCGCTGGTAATATAACTTCATCCAAGAGGTTTCTCCCGGAGGTGGGCCCGGGGGCCACTGTCGGTACCCTAGATACCAGGTACCCCCTGATACCGCACTTAAACCCAAGGAGTTCCTATGTCCGAGTTGAAAACTTCCGGGAGTTGGGTTGGGGTTGCTCGAGTCACCTTACTCCAGGAGGGGTCGTCCTCAAGTGAAGGAAGGCACTTGTTTAGATTGATCGCGGGTTCAGTCTGTGATAATGATCAGCCTGTCTATTGGCAACACTCGTCTGACAGCATTGGACCCGAATCCCTCGTTTGGGTAGCTCCGGTACCGTCACATGTCCTGCGGGACCAGACCTACCTCCCTCCACAGGGAATTTTGATCCTGCCACGCGTCTTGCAATCCTGGACCTAACCCCCAGTAGAGGGAAGCTCTGGTGCCGCCACGCATCGAATAGCTCCAGACCTACCTTCCCATAGAGGAAAGCTCTGGAGTTTCCACGTGTTGTACCTACGGACCTAAGACTACAACGACTACATGATCTCCAACAACATTGACATTCATGAGGCTATTAAAACAACCATTACAAGACCTTATTACCGCGTCATTAATTTAGCATTAATTACGCACGATCAGAGGACCATCAAGACTGATAATGTCATCATTAATACGTGTTATTAGACTGTTAATCACGATTATGCATGTAGATTGTGTATAGGTGGATGATTATAGCTGAGGCCACCTGTCGGGCCGGGCAAATAATGTAACATCCAGCTCTTAGCATATAAAAGGGTTGCATCGCACGGTAGAAGTCCATCCAAGCTCACACGCATACAACGCATACACTCCTATACAATCAACAATCACCTCGTGGAGTAGGGTATTACGCTAAGGCGGCCTGAACCACGTAAAAATCCTCAATGTCACCGTCTCGTTCTTAATCTTACGCACGTCCCAACCGATTACGAACCTCCGTGGACTACATTTTAGTAGTACCGGGGGAAGTGTCCTAGTCCACACTTCAACAGTACTTCATGGTGTTCCTCAATAAATTCTTCCTGTTGGGCAACATCGTTGCCCACTACGGGGGATTCTCTAGCTTTCAATAGGAGCCAAAGGCATCTATCCTCAAAGCTTGGGGGAGGCTCCAAGATTATATCTTGGTTTGTCTTCACCATGGGGGTGGATATTTGCTTCATCGTCTAACACTCCTACAACGGGTTGACTTTGTTGACCCGTTATCAAATTAATGCTATAGGTGGAGGAGACCTCTTCTCATTCATCATGAGAAGGTTTGATTGAGAAGATGGTCACAATTCAATCGGTGGATCCATGAATACTTCAGTTCCATTGGCAAGGCATGCACACCATTGACAAGAAGGACGTGCTAGCCACAGAACTGGACCTCCTATTAAAATTCAAGAAGGTCAAGCCTATGGGGAAGTGTTTGGATGATCCAAGTCATGGATATTCACATGATTTGTGAAAATCCATGTCAACATGGGACCCTTGGGGATTTAATTCCCTAAGACCCACGAGGATCCTTCATTTCCAAACAACAACTCCAAAGGCCACCACCAACAAGAAGGTCAAAAGTGGAATCAATATGATCAAGGAGGCTATGTGAATTTGAATTCAAACGGATTCAACATCAAATAGCTTACCTTGATGTATCTTGTACATGGCCAAGGAGAAATCAATGACATGCTCATGAATCATTTGGCCAAGGACAAACCACTTTGAAAAGCATTCAAGATCCAAGGGTTCCACAATCACTTGTTGAACCCTACACTTCAACCAAACCTGTGCAACTTTGGGAAAAACACATTGTGGATGAAGCGTTTATTGTTTGAATGTGGAATCCACATGTCGTTATGACCAAGGTAGCCTCTTGATCCTATTGAATTAAAAGAATATCTCAAAGGTCGAAGCGACACCCCCATAAGTGGACATCCTCATTTTCCTTTATGAGGAATGAGGAGACTCCGTCATGTCATCCACAATGACATTCTAAGAAGACGGAGAATCCAGGGCTATCCAAATGGCCCAAGTCTACTAAGCCTCCACAAAGGGATGGTGGAAGAAGGACAAGCCTCACCAGGTTCACGAGAGAATATCTTCAAGAAGGAAAGATCGTCACAACATCAAAAAGTTTCCATCAAGGCGACGATGAGGTCGGAGCCACCACGGGCCCCACTTGTCCAAGATGGTAGCCAAAAGAAGTTTGCTTGCCAATAAGGGAAGTCATCCATGACTTCATCTCCAGGCATGGATGACACATTATCAAACTAAACAGGACGGAGGTAAGTCAAAATCAGTGAGTCCTTGCCAATAGGTAAATTAGTAGTTATCTCATATTTGATTTCCCAATTGTATATTTAAATTTTTATCAAACCCTGCATTTGCATTTAGCATGTTTGAAATTTCACTTGCATGCTGGAAAGTAAAATCTCCAACCAACATAAAATAAAAATTTTGAATTAAGAAATAAAATTATTTGGATATGAACTTTGGGAATAATTACTTGAATTCATCTTTCTAATTCAAACAAAAAAGATTTCCTTTGTTCCGCATTGCATTTGCAAGTTGTTTCAAGTTTGCAAGACAATTTGACAAATGGTCCAATTTCCTTTTGGCTAATGTAACCCGTTTTCGAGTTGTTTTGTTCGTTCTTAATATTGGTGCAGCCAGGACAAGACTTTGTAAAGAGGTTGGAGGGCCTAATCAAGCCCAACGCACTATCGGGACAATTCAAGCGCATATCCCTCCACCGATCTCATTTTGAGTTCATGGTGAAGAAATGCTCAAGATGATGGACCAATGGAGGGGCAAGATGAAGCTCATTCAACTCCAA
This sequence comes from Tuctoria greenei, assembly GCA_036927565.1. Lineage (NCBI taxonomy): Eukaryota > Viridiplantae > Streptophyta > Magnoliopsida > Poales > Poaceae > Tuctoria > Tuctoria greenei. The sequence continues at coordinate 127,122,113 of JAYESD010000007.1, read as the reverse complement.
CCTCAACTTGGCAAAAGGCATCAAACATGAAGGCTACACCAAAATCCATGGTCGTGAGTTTCTCATACAATGACCTTCAACCCAAACTGCTCTTCAGTTAAGGTATGAGTTTAAAATTTTCCGTCATTTGAATTGCAATAGGATACAATGATTATTTGCTTACATTAGCGAGGAAGGTTTACACCTCCTCATCATTCAATTCGTATGCATCCTCATGAGAGTAAGTGTTGGCATTGCTCTTTTTTGATTTTTAAAAATGGAATGTCACCTTACTTGGGAATAAAATTAAACAAGTACCTAAAATTTCACAAGAATTGTTTAAATTTACTTAGACATTCTCTGCCTAGGTTTAATAAATAATACTTATGAAATGACTCAATGGTTGAATTGGTATGTAGCAACCTAGGAATAGTGATGTCCATAATTTTGATTTGAATTCGTTCATACATGGATCACTAAATTTCAAATTCCTAGGCAAGGAATAAAAAATGTTCAGGAGGATAAAAAATTGAAAATCTTGTTTGCCATAATCCACATGATAAATATTTGCTCTTGTAAAAGTAAAGATGGTTAGAAAATTTAAAAGATGAAAGAATCAATGAAGTGTACATCTATCACTTGCATTGCTATGAGTAGGAGCTTTAGAAAATGTGTGAATTAATTAATTTATAAAGCTCCACTCCTATATCAAGGAACAACACAATGTTTATGGATGCACTCAAATTTGAACCCGATATATCTTTGTTGTCTTTCTTCCTCAGATGTACAAATGAAATTTGGTCATTTGACTCAAAGTTTCAGTTGTACAAGTGTCAGGAGCTAACCATCCATCTCTATCAAGAGGGGAAGCTTGCAAGAGTAGTATTTCTATGTAGGCATGCAATAGGTCAATCTGGAGGTACCATTTCAACATCTCTTGGCCAATGAGTAACCAAGCATGGTTGAAACCTATCGAGATTTAATCCCGAGGGCCAATCATAGCTTTGCGAGGCCAAAGGTTTGACATGGAAACCTTCCATGAACAACCAATAGGTTGCCATGAATAAGTGGAATCTCTATGCTCCCACTATTCTAAGCACCCATTCAAGTTTAAGGGAGTTTCCATCATTGTTGGGTACATATTGTTCCTCTGTGGCTAAAGATTATTTTAACCTTAGCCAAGGAACGATAGATCACACTCAACACATGTTGGGTGCATGCTGTTCTTTTGTGGCTCAAGGTTATTTTGACCTTAGCCAAGGAATAACGGATCATACCCAACACATGATGGGTACACCTTATTCCTTTGTGGCTAAAGGTTATTATGACCTTAGCTAAAGAGTAAAGGATGATACCTGACATATGGGAGACCATGAGGTGTGGATGAACGACATCGACAACACTCTCCTCAACCACACTCATGGAACCCATGGGAGGCAACACAACTTCGACACTCAACCATCCAATGCCAAAGCCATGCTGCAACAAGGTTACGCCAACCTCACGTCCTACCTCCACTGTTAGGGATTCAATCCCCATCGCGGACCTTGACCAAGAACAAGCTTGGGGGAGGACCACCACTTGAGGTAACTTGTATCATGCCCCATTCACATTCTTTTATTTTATTTATTTCTTTCCACCACATTTGCATCTAAAAAATATAATAATGTAGTATAAGTTAGGTTAATAAAATAAAAGATGTTCAATAAGAATATTTTTATTTTGCATAAGTTGAAATGATGAATAGTTGCCCCGTTTTATTTTCTCTAGACCCTTGCATACAACTTTGTATTCTCCAAGTATTGAGTGTATTGGCTTAGAATATCCTTGCCTTAAACTTGAAATTTGTAGGTAGCAAAGGCTAAGTCCAATTTAGGTTGTTGTGGGGTATGATATAGTGATAATAGCTGCTATATCCTAGTTGAAAGTGAAACTTAATTTCTCAGAGAAAATTTAAAATGGGAGTTCCTCATTTGATAGAAATTCCTACCAAAGCCATATGATGATTTGAATTTGATAAACCTATGCATATGCTATTTGCCTTCACAGTGAGCCTAATGAAACTAGTATAGACCTATGTGAGAATCTTTTTATGCTTTTAAGATCAAGATTACACGGGCACATGCTAAACTTCTACACTAGAAGTTAGCAAAATTCCATCATATCATTCCACCATCAAAAAGATACTCCATGATTTCCTTGCATAATACTCTCTTCAAAATATTTTAAAAGAAAAGAGGAGTAGAAGACATGGCTACAAAAAAATGCATGCTTATGTACAAGAGCATGAGGAAAAAAAGAGAATAAGTAGCCATGTTTCATTCTCACAAAAAAAGAGTGCATACAAAGGAGTAATCTTCATATTTCCGCTCCACAAATATTCCGTCACACTTGCACAAATCTTGATCAAAAAGTATTATTTGTTTTCTCCCAAGGCTTACTCTTTTGACTTGGCAATAAATGTGTTGTAAATATGCCTACTCTTGGTCCATACCAAGCTCCACATACAAGCCTTATTTAGATGTAGGACAAGAAGGGAATTGTCTTGGTGAGGAATACAAATACCACTTCCCACATAGGAGTGATTGAGTGCACCATTTGAGGAACTTAAATTCAAAACACCATTTGAAATTGTCTGGAAATTTGAGTGGGACTCATACATTAGGTGATGCATGCTCATTTTACAGTTACGTCCTTCAACCACCCAAGCCCCATAATGACTAAGAAAAAGGGTGAGGTACCATAGCAAATTTATTTAATGCAAGGTAGAATATTTTATTGTGCACTTGATACGTTTGCAAAACAAGACATTGTAGCAACTCCTGATCAACGACCTAAGTATTTATCTTTGCTTCGGTACAAGAAAAGGGGTAAGCTTGAGGAGTTTGTTGATGGCCATTATATACCAATTTTGACTATCAATATAACTCAATTATGTGAGGGAAGAATTTTTTCTTACACACATCATAGTTAGAAATAACCTAGTTCCGCTTGTACATGGAGAAAATGGTGCATGCAGGTATTTTATACATAATTGGAGTGAATTCAAGTGAGGAATCCTGAATAATACCTTCTCAGCCAATCAGACGCCGACACGAGGCAGCACATGTATCAAATGGCCCACTTACAAAAGTATCCGAGGAGATATAACGGTGTATCATTCATATTAGTCTCATGACCCACCCGGAAGTCACCCCGAGGAAGCACACCGCAAACGGAGCCAGGACCAAGTCGGCCAACTCGGGGGTCGGGCGACCTGTTCACCCCTCCTTTCTCGGCCAACTTCAACGTGGCACACTCCTATAGCTTGGTGATAAGAATGGTGACTGATTTGCGCGCAAAAGATGGTGGGAACCGACCTCAACACTAGTATAAATAAGACCCCTCAACCCTCACTTCAACACACACCACCCAAGTATTCTCTCTTGTATACACTAGTTCTCCTAGTTCTTTAGTGGAGGTTAGGCTTTAGAGAGGATCCTCTAGTCCTAAGTCCAAATTGGGAAAGGTATGGCTCATGTATCTTCTCTCTTATTTGTGACATTATGTTTTATATTAATGTCATTAGTTTTTATTTATTCATATACTTGGATGCAGCGTTCCTTGTTTGGTTGTGGAATCCATGTATGTGCTAGGTGTAGATATTATTATGGTCTAGTCATAATGCTCATACCTTGTTATCATAAACATCATACACCACCACTATAGTCTAATTAGGTATTAATATGATTATGTTAATATGAGTAATTTACTACTTGGTCCCAACATTGGTTTTAACGATGTTTGTGTTAGCCATTGCCTTAGGGTGGTAATTGCACCCATGCCCTTAAGGTATTTACTTAATATGTAAGTGTGGTGCTTAGATCGTTAAGTAGCATTGGATGTCTCGTAGACCCACAGTTTGTAGGGGTAAGAGGCAGGTGGTGATAGTCATGTCCGTCCTTCATAATTCTCCAGGTTCGGCTATGCCGTAGGCTCGTGGCGGGAATCATCCTGATGTTATCAGGGGTAAACCCGTGTCCGATATGTTGGACCACTATGCTCTAGTATTTATGGTTACCATATTCATGTGTAATCTATTAGGCTATGTATATGAGTAAGTAAAGCACAGTAGGAGTAGCCCCTTCTCGTAGTTTAACCCTCACTAGGACAACTTTACCCTTAGAGTAGATTGCTTAGGTGTGTGTCACACTACCCCTATCCTGATAAATACTTAGTACTTTATACCTTGATCATGAGAATAGTGTTCCCTTTACTTCACTGCCTTCATTTGGGATAAATATTATACCCTTGTGAATACTCTTGGGTGAAATGCTACAACGATATATTCTGTGCGCTTGCGAATCTCATCTCTCATTGGAGATAATCTGTGGTGTTAAGAAATACCAACAGCACCCATCTGACAACTTGCTGGGTTGGCTTTAACAAAAAAAGATACCACTAGTCAGTCGAGGGGAGATGAAAACACTCGCGAGCACTAGGCTAAGGTCAAAACCTAACGAGTCGTCAGAAGCCACCTCCTTTAATCGACGAAGTAGTACGAAAAGGTTCGCCCGAGCATTACTAATATGGAAGCGGGTGTTGACGACTTCCCCATAGAGCCACTCCCACTCTAACTACTCCCCAGCTGCATCAGAGCCGACATAATCTTTACCATTCGACAGAAGATCGAACCATCGGACAGGCCACTGTGCCACGAGTAGCGCGCCCTCTGGTACCACCCGAACGCCTAGGCCAGACGACCCAGATAGCAATGCCGGAATAGCACAGTACGCCACTAATACCTCCGGAACCACCGAATCTGAGGTGCTGTCAGAAGATGACATTTACTTCTGAGCATTAGAGGCACAACAGGCGAAGGGGACCTCAGGGCCAAACGGTCAGCTCCTGCTGGATTCGGCACCGAGGGCCTCACCCCCGGATTATACTCCCTACGACGAAAAGGGAACCAATGAAGGCTACAAAGCAATTTGTGACACCCGATTTTGAAAATGAACCAAGTGAACACATATGTGTGTCCAGGACGTTCATCACACGTACACGACAATTTCACAAACGATAATCAAATAAATACCAGGTCAAAAATAGTAAATACGTACCTTATTACAATAATTCAATGGTTCTCGAATTACAAGACTCTAATTATTGCAGCAAAAAATAAACTATACTAAGTAGCACAGCTCCAAACACAGACAATTGACGATAGCACGCAACCTCGTACTCCACGTGATCTTCATGGTACTACCAAACATCCCTGAAACTATTGATGGGGGAATTCCAAGGGTGAGCACATGTCATACTCATCAAGTGTGGCAAAGTATGACATGTAGCTAAAAACAAGAAATGATAGTAAATGACTAATTGCTGAAAAGTACATTCAAAACATGTAAAAAGTATTCTGCAATGTCTATGTGAGTTTAATCCCATCATATCAAAAGTAGTTATTATGACATCTGTCCAACGTTCTCACTTACCATCATATCTCATCCATCACTTAATATCAATCGATGTGCCAATTTCTCACCTTCATAACCAACCATGTCCATTTATCATAACCCAAACCACAACCATAATTATATCCGAACCATCCCAAATTCCAAATTCAAACTCTAATCATGTAGGTCATCCAGGTGCTCTTAACTGAGAGCGTGGCTATCATGATAGTTTTTAACACTTTGCAGAGGTTGTACCACTATACCCACAAGTTCATGATTTCGTCCCCTTTCGGTGACTAAAGAACCTCCATCATGCCCATGATCCGTCAGTCACATTATACACTTCCAACAGTGTGTGGCGAAAAGATCACAAAATAGCCTTTACAAAGGGACTACCAGCATGTTTAGACCCACTAAGGTTTCACCAAAGGTAATGTCTCACAACTAAGCACATCCATCCAAGGGCCCCCTCTTGTGCCGTTCGGATCCCAGGGTAGTCCTGCTACTAATGCAAACCCAACAGACTCTGATTCTTTGTGCCTTCGAAATGATCTGAACAATGTTGGCAATGCACCTAATTAATTGGCTAAGCCACACCCATACTTGATTAAGTGTTATTTGGGAAACTAGGTTCTTCTAGCAGCGGAAAGGAGAAATACAAATTCTTTGATTTAAGATTATTGTATGAATGCACCTGGAAACTTATAAGAAACTTAATTTATGTTTAGTAATCAAGTGATCTAGTGAACTAAAAGTAAAGTAAATGAGGCACAAGAGACAAGCGAATTTTTACCGAGGTTCGATCTCACCACGAGATCTACGTCCTCGTTGAGGAAGCTCACACAGAGCCGGGTCTCCAACCCTTTCCCTCTTCAAGTCACCACGAAGGCCGACTTGATTCCACTATCATGGGCAATCATCGAGTTTGTGGGGCAACCTCACACGTTGAGGGCTCCCACGAGAATTACAACGAAAGAGGCGATCAAATACACTTGAAAGTACTACAATGTAGAGTATAAGTGTAGAAAGATCAAACCCCAAGAGCTCGCAACGAAGGAACGACGATCTCCCAATCTCGAATCTAAGTGTTCAAATGATTTGACTCCTTTTTGCACCTTAGATGTGTGGGGAGATGTGTTTTAGTCTCTTGGGACAAAGTGACGACACTAGGGTTTGTGTTTTTAGTAGTATTCGACGTGTATATTGCTTTGGAAGGCCGTAGATTCTCTATTTATATGTTTTCCAAAAAGTTATCGTTGAAAAACCCTAATCCTGGACTAGTCCAGTGCAAGTCCGGACTTGTCTCGTCACAGTGTAACTCGAAGTCCAGAAAGTCTGGCGGACTAGTCCGGTCCAAGCTCGGACTAGTCTGGTGCTGTGTGAAGGTGGACTTCAGAAACTTCAACGGACTAGTCCATGGACTGGTCCGGTCTCCACAGATAGGAGGCTACAGAAAGTTCAACGGACTAGTCCGGTGGACACACGGACTAGTCTGGTTTCCCAATATGAGAGACTCCAGAAAGTTCAACGGACTAGTCCGGTGGACACACGGACTAGTCCGGTCTCCTGAGAGGGGAGACTACAGAATGTGTAACGGACTAGTCCGGTCCATGATCGGACTAGTCCGGTGCATGTGAAATTTAGGTTAATTTTAAAGCCCTTACCCCTGTGCAAAGTTGTGAGCTCTTGGAGTATGTATTTCATACACTCCCTATACATTTAAAATCTAATTTGATCTTCCAAGCTCCATCAAAGTATCCCTCTTTGGTCACCACTTCATTTTTACCTTTTTGTGTGCACCGAGCTGTTTCACTTTGTTTGTGCTGCAATCATCTCAATAGTTTCATTAGGATCTCATATGTTTGTCATCAATTAGCCAAAACCCACAAGGGATATCCTAGATGCACTTACACTTAGTTACGATAAGGTATGAAAAATAAATCACGCTTAATCCGATGACATACAACTGTGGGAGGCAAGCCATTTTTTGAACGGTAACTGGAAAAACAATCTGGCAGAAGATGTACATGTGAGTAACACTTCAAACAATCCCCAATTAAATAAATATTTGCAAATTACCTGTGACTTTTCTTTTTGTATATAGATCCAGGCACGTGCCCAAGTGGATGACATGGAAGCTGAGTAGGGAGGCCCAATTCCAAATGAGGAGAGAAACCACATCTTCCAGCATTGTTATAGATCCTCAATCGGTTGTGCAGGATCACAGGTTTGGGGGCGTGGTTATATGGCTAACCCAACTGGTCCCGAACGTGAACATATGCGTATCCAGATGTCTGAACACCTCAACGAACAAGTTCGAAAACTAGAAGTTAGAAATGCAAACCACAATGAAATAGTGCAGGACTTGGAAGGAAGAAATGATAGCTTAAACACCCAGATGGACTGCATAAACCAGAAGAATGAAGAGTTAATCGTTGAAGTCTAGAACTTACAAGGTCATATAGCAGCTGATCGTGAACAGACAGCTAAGGAAATGCAGGACATGCACGCCTCGTTAGCTGGAATGCACAAAATGATGATGGCGACCACTCCACAGAAGGTCCAACAAATAAGGAACCGCCAAAAGCCACCTGCTCCAACAATTAGTCCCGGTCAGCTTAGGAAAACTCTTAGCATGCAAACACGTCACTTAAGTAATCCTTGAGTGTTGTTATGCATGTTGTAAAATTGATGGATGTTTATTGTTAAACTCGTGATTCTGTTGCCACTAATTTTCAAACTTGGTGCATTCGGGTTCTACTGCCGCTAATTATAAAACGTGGCATTACGAATTTCTTGTCACGAATGATAAATTGTTGAAATAGCAAGCTATTGCCAATACGGATGATAAAACGTGGCACTAGAATGACAAAACGTTGCAGTATAAACATTTGGCAAGGACTCAAAAAATGTTGCATTAAAACACTATTGCCACAGATAAGAAATCGTTGCAATATCAAACTATTCGCCATAGATGCAAAATCGTTGTAGTACCATACTAGTTCCAACGGATCTGAAATCGTTGCAATACGGTACTATTCGCCATGTTTGTGGACTCGTTGCAATACCCAACTATTCGCCACGGATACGAAATCGTTGCAGTACCAGACTAGTTCCCACGGATCTGGAATCGTTGCAACACGGTACTATTCGCGACGTTTGTTGACTCGTTTCACTAACGTACTATTTGCCACGGACGTTAAACCATCGCAGTATCATACTATTTGCCACGGATGTAAAAATCGTTGCAATATGTTACTATTTGCCATGGCTGTGAAAATCGTTGCAATACTGTAGTATTTGCCACGAATGTGAAAATCGTTGCAATCACGTACTGTTACCACGAATGTGAAAATCGTTGCAATCATGTACTATTACCACATATATGAAATCGTTGCATATAATGATATTCGTTGCAATATGTTATATCATCGCAATACGGTAAACAGTTGCAATAACATACTATTTGCCACGAATGTGAAATCGTTACAATACCGTACTATTGCCACGCCTGCGTAATCGTTGCAATACAATGCTATTCGTTGCAATACGTTAAATCGTCGCAATAAGCTAAACCGTTGCAATAACATACTATTTGCCACGAATGTGAAATCGTTACAATACCGTACTATTACCACGCCTGTGAAATCATTGCAACCACATACAATTACCACGAATGTGAAATCATTGCAATACCATGCTGTTTGTTGCAATATGTTAAATCGTCGCAATATGCTAAATCGTTGTAACAACATACTATTTGCCACAAATATGAAATCGTTGCAATACCCAACTATTTGCCACAATCGTGAACCTGTTGCAATATCGTACAATTCGTTGCGATACATTAAATTGCCGCAATACATGAAACCATTGCAATAGCGTCCTATTTGCCACCGATATAAAATTGTTGCAATATCATACTATTTGCCACAGATGCAAGGTCGTCGCAAATAACCTATCGCCGCGGGAATTATTACGACGATTCGTAAAAACTATCGCCACACTCTTTTTCGTTGCAACAGCGGCCTATTGTGACAAAAAACGACCTATTGCGACAAATTTTTTCATTGTGATAAACCGGAATCCTTGTAGTGATCACAATATCATATCCCATTACAACCTAGCATTGGACTTACTTTTGCTACCCACAAATTCCAAGTTTTAAGGCAAGAATGTTATAAGCCAATAAACGCAATACCTAGATAATACTAAGTTGTACGCAAGGGACGAGAGAAAATAAACAAAGCAACTAGTCATCATTTCAACTTATACAAGGTGAAAATATTCTTACCACACATCTTTTATTTTATTATCCTAACCTATATTACATTGTATTTTTTTATTTAGATGCAAATGTGGTTGAAAGAAAGATATAAAATAAAGGAATGCAAATGGGGTGTGATACAAGTTACCTCAAGTGGGGGTCCTCCCCCAAGCTTGTTCTTCTCAATCTCCGTGATAAGGGTTGAACCCTTGATGACAGAAGTAGGCTATGAGGTTTGCTTGTTGTTGTTGCAGTGTGGTGTTGACGTTGTTGAACTGCACTTTGATTTGTCTCTGTCAGTCGTGGGTACCTTGGATGTGGTCTTCAAGTGTGTTGATGACATCGTCGGTCCTCACTTCAAGGTCTCCCATCCGTTGAGTGAGTTCCTCCATTCTTTGACCAACGTCATGAGAATCAGGCGAAAAAGGAATGATGTGTACCGTGTTGGTATTCCTTACAAATACAGAGTTATCCGCAAGCGCATGGAAATACCGTTGTAGCACTTCCCCTTAAGGAGAATTCACAAGGGTATCGAATTCAAGGAACATGTGTGCTAATCTTATGAACTAGTTCATGCAAGGACACAAAGTTGTTTGGTTGGCAAGGAACAAAGAGAAATTCAATGTATTGATTCTAATTCAAAGAGATTTGTGGTAGATGCTTGCTTTGGGCACGGGTTTACCTATACCAAAACTAGAATGACACCCACCAAGAGCCTATGGCATAGCCGAACGAGGAGGATTACAAAAGACGGATAGGGATGTCGCCACCTACTGCCTACTTCCTCAATCCGTGGGTATACGAGATATTCAATAGTGATTTCTAATCTAAGCACCATGCTTACGTTTTAAATCACTACACTAGTTGTTTCGAACACAAAGCTTTAACTAGAGTCTCTAATAAATTAAAGCAATGAACCCACAAGTAACTACTTGTGCAAACTACTTTGAATTGGAAATCAAACTTGTATTGGATTCACAAAGGCTTACTTGATTTGAGTAGCACCTTTGTAGGGATACATGTGTAGAAGAGAGACTTAACAAGCCCAAGCCTCCTTCTTCTAAACTCTTGACCACACTCTCCTTCTACTTGGCAGCCTCTAGGACTACTCTAAACCTTAGGAGTGGTATTCGATTCTCAACTTTTGGTGTGTGTGAAGTGAGGTGAGGGGTGCTATTTATAGGTGAAGAAGGGTTTGTTCCTACCACCAAATGGCCGCGAATCAGTCTTCACTGTTATTAGAAAGCCGGGAGAAGTCACCACGTCGAGGAAGACTGAGTTTGGCGCGAAGAAGAGATCAGTCGAACAGGGGGTTCAGCCGACCTGGTCAGTGCCCCATTTCTCGTATGCTTTCTCCAGGTCACTAACTGGTGGGTCCCCTTGACTGATATGGGTGATACACTGTTGAATCTCCTTGGATACGACTGTTTGTGGGCCATTTGATCCATGTGATGTCACATGATGTCACCTGATTTGTTGGAATCTATGGTTAGGGATTACTCCCTGCATGTCTTGGCATTTTTCCGTATTATTTTACCTGCATACAAATAGACACTAACACTTGTGGAATTGGTTAGTATTTAACCTTACCACTATGTTATGTTTCTCTTTTGTGCACATTATGAGGCGAATTGACGATCTGAATATGGCACTTAGGGACCGTCAACAAACTCCCCCACACTTAGTCCTTTGCTCATCCTCGAGTGAAGGCGAGAAGAAGTACTAAAGTGTTATCATAAATTTGTTATAAGTTAGAAAATGAGGATACTTCAATATTTCAACTTATACCTTAATTTATGAATTCCCTTTGAATGTGGCTACCACATCAATCTTGAGTGTTTGAAGAGTAGAAGGCTAGAATGTAGTTCTCTAGGATCTCTTCCTGCTAAAATGATTTGACAAATTGCTATATTTGGAAAGACAAAGAAGCATTTGCCTTTATCTCTCATTTGGAATCTCTCAATCTCTCAAAATGTTTGAATCCTCACCTTGGCATGTTTTGCACATTTTGTCCCTATACTAAGTATGGCTATATCTGGGGCTTGGTAGGGATAAATGTGGCACATATTGCAATTAATATATCACTAAGTCAATAACTTGATCCTATGAGAGACTTCTACAACAAACAGTTTGACAAAGAAAATTCTTGTGCACATTATGGAATGGATAAATGATCACTCCCATGATTTTCTCTCTTGAAGGATGAAATATGGCTACTTATTCTCTCTTTTTTTTAGCATACTTCGTCTTTTGAAGAGTAGATGCTTTTTCTTTTTGTAGCCATGTCTTCTACTCATTTTTATTTTTCTAGAGAGATTTTAATAACCATAATGCATGGAGTTTCTTTTTGGATGGATAAATTGTGGATGCAAATTCTCAATGTGAGAAATTTTGCATAAATGGAGTGCACAAGAATTTCTAATCAAAAAGTTCATGCATGCCACTCAATTGGGTCACGAGTTAGACAAAGTTCAATAAAAAGCAAAGTGGCACATGCATGTGGTTTTTAATAAATGTATCATATGGCCTTGGTGGGTATTTAAATTTCCAATGAGAGAGTTAGGTAATGTTCAAGACTCCAAATTTTTGCAAATATCAAAATCAATTTCAAGATAAGAGATATCTCCTAAAGTAACTCATTTACATTATCACACTAGTCAAATACTTAGATGATGTGTTTTTCTACTTTAATTGTGAGAATCATAAACAAGGCAATAAATTGAAACATAAAGTATTCAAATTTTCTGCTCAAGCAAATTTTTACTACCAAGTTTCAATTTCAAATGTTGAGTTATTCATTTCAAATATCTAATATAAAACAGGAAATCAACTCAAATAGAAGGGTAGCGCATAAATTTAAAGATAGGAGATTAAAACCAAATTTGTGGAGCGAAACGGAGCTGTGTGGGGCCCACACCAGGTCGCTAGACCCCCTTTTGGCCTCTCTGTTGCTCTGTTTCGACGTGTCGAGCCGTATGTTCAATTGCAACGTGTTTCCGGATGCAAAGCAAAATTTGCACGTCGGAATTTCGCGATTTGGGGTGCTCCCCCACATTTGTTCCCGTAATTCTTTATTCAACAAAAAAAACTAAAGGAGAAACTTTACCGGTGTTAGATGAACCGGTAAGTTCACTTTTTGAATTAAAAAATTGGGAATGCTTACAATATTCATTCTAAATTTGAAAAATAAAAAATTAAAATATAATTAAAACTAAACTAGTAAGCATCCTATGCTGTCGGGACATTTAAACTATGGTGCATTGTATATGTCAGGCTCCCCGTTGGCATTGCATAAACACCACACCTTGGCGCTCATGCCACAGTCACTGTTAATCTCCTCCTTGAGGGAGATAAGTTCACCATTCACCTTCACCCTCTCGATGTGCCCTTCAGCCACTAAGTCAGACAACTTCTTGTTCTCCAAACGAAGAGAGGCCAACTCCTTATAAAGTCGTGCCACTTTATGGGCATGAGGATATTTCCCATCACCGTCCTCAAACTGACCAGGTGGTCCGTTGGTGACAGGTGACGAGAGATGCCACCTAATCTCGGAGGGCGACGAGCCCGTTGTTGACGACTATTACATCATAGATGAAAATCCGCAAGCGCAGGAGAAACCTCTGTATCACTTCTCTTTAAAGAGTATTCCCAAGGGTATAAAATCTAAAGAACATGTGTGCTAATCTTCTAACTAGTTCACCCAAGGACACAAAGCTTGGTGGTAGGCAAGGGATAGAGTGGATTTCCTAAGAGAAGGGGTTCTAATTCAAAGCAAGTCAATCAATAGCAGCTTGTATTGGGCATGGGCTTACCCTAGTCTGCCAGGATACTTGATAAGAAGGTTTCGGCCTGATCTTCCAAAAGATAATCGATAAGTCGATTGTGGTGGAGAACTCGCCGTTGATGATCCGCGGCACTCGAGCAATTCGAATACCCCTGCAATTACTACACCACTGCTCCATTGGTTATCAATCGTGCTGCACATGCTTGAGCTCACCAAGAAGGCTAATCCTTGCAAGTGCAACCGAGAACACAATCCAGAACAAGGTAGAAGCAATCTGAATTGCTAAGTTGGGGTCCCACAAACCGATGAATAGCAAAACTGTGTATAACAGATTAATCTAAGCAAAACCCAATTGTTTATGGCGGCCACCATGGAGTATATATAGGTGGGAGGACTTCTAAGGAGGTGTTGGGATCGTGTCCTAACCCTAAAACACAAAAATAATAGACTTAGACTTGATACAAGGCCCAATGGCCCAATACGATGGCACAACACCCTGATAGATTTTGAACTCAATTTTGTTTCAATGATTCTGTCAACTCAGAAGGACTTTTGACATGGGACCAGCGTCATTGGAAATTTTATCCTCTCTCCTTTCCGTTCATATGTATAACGTCCGAAATGGAGTTCGTATGCGTCCTGGGCGTCTGTATTAGTGCGAACTGGTCCTGGACTCCGAGTTGGATACAAATTTGAGTTGGGGTTGATTTTCATCTTCTTTGAATGCAATATCTTGTCCTCCACGCCCCTAAATCTTCTTCCAGTTACTCCTTGAACTTCTCCATAGATCCTGATCATAATTAAGTCATTAGTTAGCAATCTATTCTCAAAAATATATAAGGAAACATATAAGAACGAGCTCACCTCTGAAGTTAATTGGTTTGTGTGCATTCTATTGATTGCATCTTGTATGTTGAATGGAGTGTTGTTTATATCCATAGGAGTGATTTCCTCATCATCCTTCCCTTCTTGAATTGGAGTCGTCCTCGAGTCAAGTTCATCTTCTCTCATGTGTGAGTCCATATGTGCAACGCTATCAAATCCTCTTGTGTGCATCAAAGGAGGAGGCCAAGGTGGTGGATGATATAGTGCACCATCTCCATGTTCTCCGTCAAATAAGCATGACCATTCACTTGAGCCAGGATCCCAAACAAATAAACATTGTGCCATGTTTATTCGTGCAATGATAATGTGCATGATCTCATCATTCTTCCCTTCTTTATGACAAGTCGTCCTCGGCTTGCTCGTATGTCCAGCAAAGAGGCTTGCTTTGGGGGTAGAATGAGCATTGTCCATATTGCACAACCGCAGCAAACAATGATCCTTTATTAAATGTTGTCCGTGCTGCAAGAAAAATATACTAGAAAAACTTGATAAAGAATTATTAGTGTTAGTGCATCCATTCATTTCACCATGTTGTTGCAGCACAAAATTAGTTTTCTCATTTGAGCATATGTAAACTTTATGCACCATAAATTCACCATTATCTTCATAGTTACCTATAGCATGAAAAATATTTCTACTTAACAAAGGCAATTCAGATTGGGAAAATATTCTCCTGTCTACAATATCTAGATCACAAAGAGTGTCAAATTCAATATAACCCAAAGTATTTAGAGAAGACAACAATTTTAGCTCATCATTTTCAGCAGTAGCGGTGATCAAATTATGAATTTCAGCACAAGTAGGTGAATCCAAAACACAATCATCTAGTATATTAACTTGTTTTCACATAGGTATAACAGAGTTATCGGCACACGACTCTTTCTTAGCGCAACGATCAGTAGGAAAATCAACATGTGACAATGGTGTATAAATAAACGATTATAATAGTTGCTCCTCGAAAATAGCATGATTGGTAGAAAAATTCAGAACATCCAAAAACTTTTCACCTTCTGTAGTTGTAGAATGTTTTTCCTTACCGTTTTCAGCAGTGATTTAGAGTGCATTATGAGTTGATTCATCTAAAATTTCACAAGTGTTGTCGAAAGTCTCGTTCTCTTTTGCATCATCTACGTTATTTTCTATATTGTCCTGCAAAATGTTAGACACAAAAGGAGGTACGACAAGAAAATTCTTCTCAAGTTCATGTATTTCATCTTTGCAATTAGATACATTAGCAAAATTTTCTCGAGAATTTTCATATCTTTCCATGTTCGAGGTTTTTCTATATCGCTTAAGTTGTCCCACCAAGTTAATGCACAATCAACTAACGCACTAGCAATATTTCTAATCTTTCCCCTCTCACACATATGCCATTGTCCAAAAATTTTATCCAACTCTATTTCCCAAGCAATATATTCATCATAACCAAAACCATCATAAGAAGGAAGAGATGGGAGAATGTAATTACTTTTTGTGGAAGGTGTTGTAAAGGTGGTCTGAATGTCATGTGAAACCTTGGTTGATGTTTGATTTTTAGCGAGCAACTCCATTGCCATTTTCATCATGTCAATCATCTCATCATATAATGCATGATTCTTGCTTTTATCTGACATTGTTAGTAGCAAACAGAAGACAACAAAAAATATGTTATCTCTATCAACGACAAAGGATAATGGCAAAGTGGAAGTGGAATCAGACACTCTCAAGCGTCTTACCACACTCTTACAAGTGTTCTTAACGACAATGCAGGTGGCAAACGGTGGATGGTATGAAGAAACCAATGAAGCGTGGGATGATTGCAATGGTGTATCGATTCTGCTCAAGAGTAAGGTGTAGCTTGGATGACACTTTATATGTAGCAAGGATTAACAAAAATGAAAATCATATAGTAAAGTTGAATAAGTGTCCAAAGTACTTGTCAAAGTTGCTGGCTTAAATGTGTTCCTAGTAGTTCAAGCTAGCAAGACATGAAACAAAAACTATAGGACACAAAGGATGCAAGCACTTCTATTTTCTTTTTCTTTTTTTTTTCTTTTTTTGTGCGGCTTTTGTATCTTGTTTTGCACTTGCCTTTTTCTTTTTCTTCTTCTTTTTATTTCTCAAAATGTGCTGTAAAAGAATAACACAATGCAAAACAATCAAAGATATCTCGTTGGTGTGTCACAAATTTACTGTTCAGTCCTGCAAGGGCAATTAGGCACCCTTTATGGTCCCAAATCTAAAACATTTCAACAGAAAGATTATAGATTTATCTCTCCTCTTTAATTTGTGTACATGGATGACCTAGTTTAGACCAAAACAATAGGAGATATTGCCCCAGAAATACAGACTGTTTAGAAATTCAATTTCAAGAACAAATTCATATCTAATGTAATTTCGACCATGATAACTTCATTTTCTGGTAAACTAATGAATACAAAAGTTGTGGTGAACTTCTCAAGATTTCCATAAAGTAAAAGAACAGAAATATCTGAGTTCGTATGAGTGAGATATGATCGAAATACCGGGCTGGACAGAGATGAATCTAATCTTGATATGATAACGTGATTCAAAAGGATGAATCAACACAATGCAAAACTCAAACTAAGACCAAAAATACTTTCTAAACCAACAATATGACTCAAACACGGACACAAACTCAACACAACCAAACCGAAAAACAAAGTTGCAAAGGATCAATGGTGGTTTGGACAAAGTGACGAATAGATCTACAAACTACAAGTTTTTTTGTGACTTTTTTGTGGACTCTAGGTATGAAAACAAACTAATCGAATGGATAAATGAATTACCTAATGGGAAACCTGGAAATATGATTCCAATTGATAAGAAGGTTTAGGACCGATCTTCCGAAAGGTAATAGATAAGTCGATTGAGGTGGAGAACTCGATGTTGATGATCCGCGGCACACGAGCAATTCGAATACCCCTGCAATCACTACACCACCGCTCTGTTGGTTATCAATCGTGCTGCACATGCTTGACCTCACCAAGAAGGCTAATCCCTGCAAGTGCAACCGAGAACACAAGCAAGAACAAGGTAGAAGCAATCTGAATTGCTAAATTGGAGTCTCACAAACCGATGAACGGCGAAACTGTGTATAACAGATTAATCTAAGCAAAACCCAATTGTTTATGGCGGCCACCATGGATTATATATAGGTGGGAGGATGTCTAAGGAGGTGTTGGGGTCGTGACCTTACTCTAAAACACGAAAATAATAGATTTAGACTTGATACAAGGCCCAATGGCCCAATACGGTGGCGTAGCACCCTGACATATTCTGAACTCAATTTTGTTTCGATGATTTCCGTCAGTTCAGAAGGACTTTTGACATGGTACCAGTGGCATTGGAAAGTTTATCCTCTCCCTTTTACGTGCATATGTAGAACGTCCAAAACGGAGTTCGTATACATCCTAGGCATCCGTTTTAGTCCGAACTGCTCCTGGACTCCGAGTTCGACACGAATTTGAGTTGGGGTCGGTTTCCATCTTCTTTGAACGCAATATCTGGTCCTCCATTCCCATAAATCTTCCTCCAGTTACTCCTTTAACTTATCCATAGATCCTAATCACAATTAAGTCATTAGGTAGCAATCTATTCTCAATAATATATAAGGAAACATATAAGAACGAGCTCACCTCTGAAATTAATTGGTGTGTCTGAATTCCATTGATTGCATCTTGTATGTTGAATGGAGTTTTGTGTATATCCATAGGAGTGATGTCCTCATCATCCTCTCCTTCTTGAATTGGAGTTGTCCTCGACTCAAGTTCATCTTCTCTCATATGTGAGTCCATATGTGCAACGCTATTAAATCCTCTTGTGTGCATCAAAGGGGGAGGCCAAGGTGGTGGACGATATAGTGCACCATCTCCATGTTCTCCATCAAATAAGCATGACCATTCACCTAAGCCAGGATCCCAAACAAATAAACATTGTGTCATGTTTATTTGTGCAATGATAATGTGCATGATCTCATCACGACTCCTGCCAAGAGCCTACGTCGTAGTCCAATGTGGAGGATTACAACGGACGTATAGGGCTGTCACCACCTACCGCCTACTTTTACAACCCGTGGACTATAAGATAATCAAAGGTAACATCAAGCCCAGACACCATGCCTACGCTACCGACTACTTCCCTAACCTCTCGAGCAAAGACTAGGGTATCTAAATGAATAGAGCAATGAACGAACAAGCAACTAAGGAATTAACTCGCTTGAATTAAATAAATCAACTCAAATGGAAATCATGTACTTTACTTAAGATACAAAGAACTATCAAGGTACAAAGGTGGACAGGGTTCGACAAGCCCGAACCCTATCCTTAAGTGGAAGAAGCCCGACAAGTCGGAGCCTCCTCCTCCTCTTTCTCACTCTCTCCCTATTTTCTAAGCACTTAGGCAACACTACGCCTTCGGAGTGGAGTACTGGACTCAAGCTTTTTGTGTGTGGAATGAGGGAGCCCCTACCCCTATTTATACCCTCCAAAGGTCTGTTTGGCGCCAGAATATGTGCGAGAATCTGTCACCATCGTGATCTCCAAGCCGTGAGGAGCCAACACGTGGCGGTTCACCGCGTTTAGCGCGTGTACCAAGTCGTGCGTGCTGGTGGTTCGGCCGAACTGCCAACGGCTCCTCTTGCATTGAAACTTCGCTGTGACACTGTTATGTGGGCCCCCATCATGGGTATGGGTGATTCCAGTGATTTTTAGTTGGTTTTCTTCTCCGAGTGGGCCCACGAATCCTCATGCTTGTGCCTAATTGGTCGAGAGGTGTGTTTCTTGGATTGGTCCCTATAAATCCCTTTTATTATGGGCATAATTCACCCGCATACAAAATTGCACCAACACTTGTGGAAATAGTTAGTAAATAACTCTTACCACTATGTTGGCTGTCCAATTCATATCTTTTATGCAGGGAATTGACAGTCGGATTTAGCTTTTAAGGACCGTCAACAAACTCTTCCACGCTTAGTCCTTTACTCATCTCCGAGTGAAGGCAAGAAGAACTAAGTGATATCATAATTCAGCTACAAGTACAAAATATCTATAAAAAACTTTTCAAAACATACCTTTGTTCAAGAACCTTTAATATGTGGCTACCACATCATCTTGGGTGTTTGAGAGATGGAACGGCTTGAATGTAGTTCACCTGGACTCCTCCTACTGAAATAAATTTGGAAATTGCTATATTTTAACAAGTCATTTTTTTTGCCATAATCCTCAAATAAATGCTCTCATCTCTCAATGTGTTTAGTCCTCACCTTGGCATGAGTTGCCACTTCTTTTCCTACAACTAAATATGGCTTTTTGTGGAGCTTGGTAAGGATAAAAAGTGGCTCACTTACAATTCATATGTTAATAAGTAAAAAACGAGATCCACATGAGAAGACCATGCAACAAAAAATAATGACTAAAGAAATTCTTGTGCACTTATTATGGATGGTAAATGATGAATTGTGATGATGACTCCCAATTGATCACTCTCTTTTTTTCTTTTTTTTTGTACAAGGATGAAGCATGGCTACTTGTTGGCTCTTTTTTTAATTCTCTTTTTTTAGAGCTCTTATAGTCATGCCTTCTACTCCTTTTTGTGAATCTTTTTATTCAGAGAGGGTTTTGCAGAATTTGAATGAGCATCTTCCGATGGTGGATGTGTCAAAATCATGGAATATGATGGAGTGCACAAGAAATTCCTATCAAATATTTCATGCAAGTCACTCAAAAGAGTCAAGAGTTTGACAAAGTTCAATAAAAATGCAAAGTTGCATATGCATGCGGTTTTCAATATTTCTATAATATGGCCTTGGTGGGCATTTAAATTCTAAAGAGAGAGGATGGCAAAAAATGAGATGACTTTAAAAATTGCAATACCGAAACACTACGTAAGAAAAGCTCATCCGAGACGAGCCCGAACGAAGAAGGGAGAGGAACAAACAGTGCGTCTCCGTCGTCGCGTCTTGCATTACGTTGTCATCAGAGACGAGCGGTTGGTGCCGATTAGCCTAAGTGCGAGACAAGCTCAAAGATAGTGTGTCTCCTTTATTTGAGTCATAACAGATGAGTTTTATGAGGTCATTGGAGACGAGCGTCGCGCGTCGCCCATTAGCATACATACGAGACAGGCACTAATATAGCACGTCACATATTTATTGATTGATCCGAGAAGGGCTTTATGGTAGCTCATCGCAGAATTGTTGACTGATCTGAGACGAGCTTTATAGAACCTGGTCTCCTTTATTTAGGTAATCCGAGAAGATCTCTATTATATCTCATCACGGATTGTTTACAGGCAGGGTCACTGTGGTACTAACAGTGAAACATTCCCTGCTAGACGCACGTCTCCTGTTAGGTGCCCCTCACCCCTGATTATCCTGGTTGCCAGCTGCATCCTGGAGCTAGCCAGGATTGACAGTCACATTGCCAGTGTGAGCAACATACACATATAGAAACATATGTATAGCCAAATGGAGATCACACACATTGACCAATTAAATACTAACAAAGTGTCAATCGTGGTTACCAAGTAACTATTTACACAAAGAATTCCCATGTTCATCCAGCTTAACAAGTAATTAATTACACAAAGAATAATTTTCATCTAATCCTCTAGTTTGTAATGAAATTCTTCCTTTGAATTAATGATTTCAGAAAAGATGAACCTGCATAGTACGTCTCTAATTTGCTCGAGGCTATGACCTTCAGTGTTCCTGAAGGCAGGTCCTTAGTCCTGCCACACGATAAAATGAGATTTAGCAAAAGATTAGTAATAAAGTAAAATAAATGCACTTACACATACATCACAACTAGGATGCTCTCCAAATAAAGCCATGTGTAAGCAGACATGGAAGCCGCACGTGTTGCCCGAAGCTTGTTGTATGACGTCGAATGTAGTATGATGTTTAAGTTGTCGACATTTTCCTTGTACAAAAGCCCCAAACGATAACATTCACAGTTAATGTAAAATTCTCGTGCAAGGACGAAACAGTCAGAAACTAAAGTGAAGAAGGAACTTACACGTCAATAATGGAAGAGATATAATTCCATTTACGAGTTATTCGCTCACCAGTTTTTTCATATCTCGGCCTTGAGGAGGCACAGTACCAGAGTTGGTCGTACTTTGTAGAAATTGCTATGGTTACCCAATGGATACCCGGGTTGAAGGTACAACTAGGAGCTCCTTATCACTGTAGTGTCTCATTGCCTTGACAAAATATTGAACAACATCTTTTCGGCTGCTTGACGTTTGAATATAAGTTCTCGATGGTACTTGCAGGTCAAGTTAGGTAGGAAACACGTTTCCCGTGTTATGACACGTATGTTGTTGTTGGTTCCTACATGCAAAATGCCAAATTTATTTGTAGGATCGAAGAGCACGTGAAAAGCTACCAGAGGGGGGTGTATGGTAGATTAAAACTTTTTCAACGGAAGCAACAAAAAACCCCTTAGCAGAAAATTGATCTATTAAAGAAATTGTGTGTGCAACTAATATAAACGTGTTCAACTGTGAAAAAAGTTGTAGATATTATAGAGGATAAAGTCACGAAGACAAGATAACAATAATCACTGAAATCCGTCGAGAAAAACGCAAGTTACGGTCGAAAGATTGAACGAAGATCAATCTGTTCTACCCGAGAAAAACTAGATCTGCAACACTGCAATGAAACTCGTGTAGATCCAAAACCACAAATCCAATGACCGTAAAATTTACACAGATGATAGATAATCAATATTTTAAGACATACCAAAAAGAATCAAGTCGATTGGATTTGTAAAACTCGAGTTATGATAAAGCCATTGAAGCTAGATAGTTCTGTGCAGAACTCGACGAGAAAGACTTGACGAAAACAAGTCAGACGATCAAGGCACAAAAGCTCCTTTAGACTATGAATTTTATTGATCAAAACTCAAAAGGAACAACACCAAAGTCGTGTCCATGAGCTCTAGCCTCCCTTGCTTATATAACCAGCCCGAAGGCCAACTCAACTCAAATTAGGACTCGTATCCTACTCAGTTTCCACCGAAACTTTCAATAACTGCTCAAGACTTTTCTATAAGCTGATAGAAGCAATCTTAAGACTTCCAAACTCCTTACGAATGTATCCCACATTCAAAAAACAACTTAAATTCATGACTCACACGAAATCCTATCGTAACTAACTCAAATCTTTCAATATTTGAGTCAAACACGACTCAACCTCAGCTTGAGTCCAAAACCAAGTCGATTGGACCTTTCCGACCAATTCTTTACGTCCACATCTTTTCATCACGCCTCGGAACCATGCATCCACGTCCATTCACTCCATTCACACGTGGAAACATCTTCCAACAATGTCCCCAATACCTTCATATGTATTGTTCTTGATTCAAACATGTTGCACGACCTCCCGATCAACTCAACCGCAATTCCTCCCGAACTTGGTTGTTGAACCTCATATTCTCCCTAAGAATAGTTTAACGGATCTCGTCAACAACCATGTCTTGAACTCAAGCAACACCTGCACATGAAAAAACAACCGATACTTCCGAGCACAAGTCCTCAACTTGACTCACGTTAGTTCGGAAACCACAACACCTTACATGAGCACCTCACATAAGCATGTTGCAAACCATAGCAAAATGATATCAGCCATAACTACCAACACACACCAAAAACTTAGTAAAAGAATACTAATCAAGCTTTCCATAGTCCAAAAAGCAAGTTTGAAACATTGCAAGTTAAAAGCAGAACCACTGCGATCAAGCTCCGAACCTTGCCAAAGCTAACCGGACCTTGAACCGGAGCTTAACAAAGCTAGCAGGACGTAGCGCCGGAACTTACCAAAGCTAGCAAGACCTAGCGCCGGAACTTACCAAAGCTAGTAAAACCTAGCTAGCGTTGGAGCTAACCAAAGCTAGACGAACCTTGTGTCGGGCCTAGCAAAAACATGTCGAACCTAGCCACAGCAAGTCGGACCTATCCAAAATAAGTCATACCTAGACAAAGAAGTCGTACCTAGCCAAAATAAATCAGACCTTGCAGGAGCTACCCAAAATAAGTTGAACCTATTGTCGGACCTTGCAGGATCTCGGACCTTGTTAAAAAGGTGTTTTGGTAGTATTCAAAACTTTTATCGTCAAAGCCAATGTATTCAGCACACATAGGTCTCACATTATTACATAAAACACTTATATTGAGTATATGTATTAAAGATCCTAGTTTTTGAGGACTTACGATGCGAAGTAGTGTAATAGAGAGACATCCAATGCGTCGAGGTTGAAAAGGTCGTAGAGATCGGATCACTCGATGACTAAGGCGCCATCACCTGAGAGAAAGTGTTTATCCTTGAATGCACCTATTATGGTTTGAAACTTATTGTAATTTTCTATGTAGTATTGATGAAGTTGAACATAAGGTTTACCAACTTTTTTGAGTGCGCCCGCAGTTAACATCGGCTTTCCCATTTCAAACTTTGGGTTAGCATGCGTCATAGCTTTCGGCGCCCTCAGGTTAGCTTCTGACTCTTTCATTGGTTTCTTGCAAGCTTCCTTTGACAATTATCGCCGTTGCGGCTAACTCTTGTTCTTGGCACATACATTCTTGTTCGACTTTGCTGGTGCCTGATCAGGTGTGAATGTAGACTAGAGGGGGGTGAATATGATTTTTGAACTTTTGTCAGAACTTGAAACACTTAGCAACCTGATCAAACACAGAGAAATCAAACTAGGTCGGCAGTGTGCAGACTAGTCTGTGGAATATCGGACTTGTCCGATATTGATCAGAGGCATTATCGGACTAGACCAGACTTTATCAAACTAGTCCATTGCCAACAAGTCCGCACTGGGAGGACTTGTCCGATCCTAGACAGAGAGATTATCAGACGAGTCCGGGGAACATCGGACTAGTCCGGACCTGTGTAAATTTGTGTAGTGAGAGTGTTTACTTTTGCTTGAGCTCTTGGGGTGTGTTTCTCCAACACACTCCATACACAAAGAGTATTCTATTAATCTCTTGAGCTCTTTTCAACTTGATTCCTCACTCTCCTTTCTTTTTGCGCTTTATTCATAATTTTATTAAAACCTGCGCACATCTCAACAATTTGGTTAGGATCTCATTTGTTTGTCATAAATCAACCAAAACCCACAAGGGATGCCTAGATGCACTTTCAATCCCCCTCTTTTTGGTGATTGATGACAACCAATTGAAATTTCACAAATATGATTAAAAGTACATATTTTTATAAAGTGTGCACATATGAGCTTGGAACAAATTAAGCAATGAAAACATAAGACATATGTGCACTCTTTATGGTGGGGTGCAAAACTAAGTGTGTGTAAGCAATATTCGTGATGAGAATGAGATAATTGACATAATCATATCAACATCAAGCATATATGTCAATTTTAGAGCAAAAACATAGGTCATATCAAACATGAACACAAATTATATCAAGGCATCATCACAGGCTTCATAAACATGACTAGAACCATAATAAGAGCATAATAGCAATTTTACAACCCAAAAGTAGCATAATTTCAAAAGAAACACAATTGGAGCTCTCATCTCTCAAACTACTGCTAAACCTAGTGACTCCGCCTCAATCTCTCCCCCTTTGGCATCAAGGCACCAAAAAGAAGGAGAGGAGGGATCTAGAAGTCGCCGCAGGCTCATTCCTCACTGTCGGTCCTCTCATCGTCTTCATCTTCAGGCTAAGGAGGAGGAGGAGCGGATCCACTCGAAGTGCCCCCAACACCAAAATAGGCGAGTTCAGAGGGAGAGAGAGGTGGTAGCTCAGAGAAGTCTGAAGCTGAATCATCAGAGATAATAGGAGATCCAACAGGCTCGATCTCTAGCTTCTGACAAATATTCTTGACATTTTCTGTCACATACTTCATGTCTGCCTTCCTTTCCTTGCTCAACTTATGAAGCTTGACTTCAGCCTTTTTGCAGGAGCCAAATATGGCGGCCAAGTACTTCAAGATGCCACTAGGAGACCCTTTTTGAGGAGGGGCCCTAGTAGTGGAGGCAGGCCTTGCATCTCCTTGAGTTCTCCTCGGAGCCTCTTCACTTTACACAGGAGATGCAGCAGCTGGGAGGGTGGGTTGGGGAGGCTTCTGGGGCCTTAGAGGAATATGCTCTACATCCTTCACAAACTCAATTCCTGTGACTTTCTCAATCATAAACATCAAGTATGGTGCATAACCACAGGAGCGGTTCAGTGTGCATAAGATGTTCACTATATCATTCCAAATATAGTCAAAAACATCAAACTTTCTGTCCTTGCTGATCACCTTCATCATCCTCAAATAGCCTTGGACACTCCATGCATCTCTGTCTTTCGGAGCAATAGGCTTCCAGAGCACTCTATTTAGAACCATGAATAATGGCTTCATGTTCTTGGTGGAAGGGGGATTGAATTTCAGATGAGTGTCATAGAGGAACTTCATCTTGTCCTTCTCCAGGACACCGATATTGTGGATGATGAGCTCATTACTGCTAGTATCCTAAAGGTGCAACAGTCTTGCATACTCATCATAAGTAAGGTATACTTGGATCCATGTGTCATCCAAGTCACCCTCTCTTCTTCATCGCTAGCAAAGTAACAGGTTGCATAGAATTGAGCGATGACTTAATCATTGTAACACCCTCATTTTCATGCATCATGCCTTGCATGCACTCACATACATGTTTAACATTAACCCACAACAAGAGGAACGAGTCTAAAATTGATTTGGAGCATTTAAAATTGATTTGGAGCAAAACCGCCCTTAAAACGCAGGAAAGTGCGGACTAGTCCAATTTTACTGAGGACTAGTCCGATTTCTCTCTGACTAAAAACGGACTTGTCCGTTTTCGCTGCGGACTAGTACGATTTTGCCTCTGGAAACCTTCGGACTTGTCCGATTTTGTGCGGACTAGTCCGATATTCCAAGAATCCTTGAAAAATTGCTGAGTCCCTGGACTTTTCCGAACTAGTCCGGTGTTCCAGCGAACTTGTCCAATTTCCTCCTTGTTTAAAGTTGGACTTGTCCGATTTTTGGCCAGACTTGTCCGATTTTCTGGACGACTTCGGACTAGTCCGGTCCTTTCCGGACTTGTCCGATATTTCGTGACTCCGAATTGATCTTTTGTTTTACGACTTGTTTCTTGGGTTTCACGTTAAGTGGGCCTAGGGACGTCGTGCCTAACTCTTTTAGAGACCATGTGGGACTCTAAACCGGCCTCTACTCATCACAAACTCGAAATCCATCTAACCCTAGCCTCCACCTCTATATAAACGACCCCACCCCTTGGTTTGAAATTTATTTGCCACTTTTCACCCCACCCAAACCCTAGTTCATGGAGAGCCACCGTCAAGGAAGGAGGAGAAGATCCCAAGCAAGAAGAAGAAGAGGAGGAAACGGAAGAGGATCAAGATCTCCACCAAGTTTTGTCCTTCACCACCAATTAATCTCCAAGTTCGTCACCAACCCTAGACCACCAAGATCCAAGTGCTACCTCCAAGTTTCTTGATTCATTGGAGTCCTAAACACCTGGTATACCTTCTATTCTCTTTTCCTTACATGAATTCAACCCCTAATCTCCAAATTTACGTCGATCTAGAAAACCCTAATCTGCTGATCTCGCAAGGTGCGGACTTGTCCGGTCGCTAGCGGACTAGTCCGGTCTTTCTGGTTAAATTGTGTTGAATTGATTCTAAAGTTTGATCTAATCACATCCAAACCTGTATAAACTTGTTAAAATCTATTAGAACTAGTTAGTGATCATTAAAAGCAATCTATTAACAAGTTCTACCTTGCATTTGCATTAATCATGCATGTCATGTCATATTGAGTAATGTTTGTGCACTCTTTGATTGTGTTTCTTGTTTGTATGTCTATTGTGTGGATTAGACGGATTTGCGCTAGAGAGTACCACGGAGGATCTACAACACCAAGAGTTTGAAGGCTTTGACCCTAATCAATCGCAAGAGCAAGGCAAGTGTCCTTGGAGCATATTGATCCTGTTTTTAAAATAAATGTTTTGTTTGTAAAACTGCATGCTGTGTCAAATTGATGGGAAATCCTATGGTAGGAAGTTTACTAGTTTTGTTGACCACCCTTGTCACCTGGATTACATGGTAGAGAGTCGGGAAGGGTTTTTATCTTTTTGCTTTGCTTAATTAATTGGGATGGGAAAACAACACTACACATTTAATTAAGCATTAATGATATTTTGGTTAATGTGAACTGGTCAATATGATACGGTAATGGGTGATCTAAGCAAGCCTGGTATGTGGATGGGTTGGATGTTATGGTGGTTGCTTGCTTTAGATCTAAGGACCGGTTCATGCAAGAATTAGCCAGGACTACAGTGCCACCACGAGGCCAAGTATGGGTGCGGCGTAGCTGATTAATTAGGGTTTTTCCAGTGCTATTTGGACCATTATGGATGCTCGGGGAAGGGGTAGTCGGATTGGGTTTGTTGATGATTGGCGAGACTACCCTGGGATCCGAATGGCTCAAGAGGGGGCCCTTGGTTGAAGATGTGCTCAGTTGGAGGCATCGCCACTGGTGAAACCTCAGTGGGGTCTAAATAGGCTAGTAATCCCTTTGCAAAGGCTATTTTGTGATCTCTTGGCCATACACCAAAGGAAGTGTAATTGGTGAAAGGGAGGTTCTTTAGTCGCTGATGGGTGATGAAATCACAAACACATGGGTAAAGAGGTACAAACTCTGCAGAGTTAAACAAAACTATCATGATAGCCGTGCTCCCGGTTATGAGCACCTGGACAACTTCCATGATTGGAGGGAACTCGATATTAGGATGGTATTTGGGATGGTTATGGTTGGTTATGGATTTATTTCTGGTATTGAATATGGTTATTGGCAATGGCAAAATCTGGAATTATTGATGATGTTAGTGAATTCAGACTGGTATTATGATATTACTTATGATTATGATGGGTTTACTTCACATACATATAATATATTGCTTTTCAAATGTTTTAATGTACTTTTAGCACTTAGCCATTATTATTGTCGTCATTTGAATCAGCCACATGTCATACTTTCCACACTTGCTAAGTACAACATGTACTCACTCTTGCAATCCCCCCCCCCCCCCCCAACAGTTGCAGGTCAGGATTGGGAATTTAATGGTGATAATGCGGAGTTCTAGGCCGTGTCTACCGCCAGCTTTTCCTGTGGTGTTATTGGAGCTGCGCTATCCCTTATGCTTAGTTGCTTAATTAGTTTATTCCGCTGCATTAGTTGAACTTGTTGTTAATATTCATTAGAGGTTGTAATCAAGGATAATATGGTTTGTGTAATAAAATTTGGTTAATTAATCTTGTCTTGTGGTAATTTTCTGTATACTCTTTTGTGAATGCACTCGTGTATGTGTGTTGAACATCCTGGGCACACATATGCGTTAGCTTGGTTCTTTTTTTTTGATCCGAGTGTCACAAATTGGTATCAGAGCTAGGTTGACCGTAGGATGCAGCCTAGATAGAATGGACACTTTAGAGCACATAGGAGCACTTAGGAATCAATGTATTTTTACTTGGTGTGCTGTTTGCTATATATTGTTTGCTTGTGTGCTTAATAGAGGATTTTTGGATGCCTTAGCATTGCCATGTCCACCTAGGCTAGTGTAGCTAGCTGTTTAGTTTCATATCTGTTGATGCATATAGTTGGGGACGTTTTCTAATTCTTACCTATTGCCTTTCTTCAGATTGTGAGGACTCGCCACCAGATAGATGGCAATGATGAGGAGGAGAACAATGGAGTACCTCAGAACAACAATGGGCAAGGACCTGCTCATGGAGCTATCAATATTGAGCAGCTTTTGGCCATGCAAAACCAGCTCATGCAGACCATGATACAAACTATGGGACAGCTGCAGGCTGGCAATATCAACATTCAGCCCCACATGCCTCCACCGCCACCCCCGCCACCTCATAACCGATTGGGAGAATTTATGAGGACTAGGCCGCCAACCTTTGCTCAAGCCACTGACCCTATGGATGCGGATGATTGGCTCATGTCTGTGGAGAAAAAGTTAGCTATTGTCCAATGCAATGACCGGGAGAAGGTGCTATTTGCTTCTCATCTACTCGTTGTAGCAGCTACGGATTGGTGGGATGCTTATTGCAATGCTCATGAGAACCAAGAGGGAATTACCTGGGCGGAATTCAAGGAGAGTTTCCGTTCCCATTATGTGCCGGAAGGTGTTATGATCTTGAAGAGGCAAGAATTTGAGAATTTAAGGCAAGGAAGATCAAGCGTGAACGGATATCTCAATAAATTCACTCAACTCTCAAGGTACGCGCCTGAGGATGTTAGTCGGGACAGCTGAAAGCAATATTTGTTCATGAGGGGCTTGAACAATGAAATCCAAGTGCAACTACTCAATTGTGATTATGCAAATTTTCAGAAGCTTGTGGACAAAGCAATTGTGGTTGAGAACAAGATCCGTGAGATGGAGAAAGACATCAAGAGGAAGGCGCCATATCAAGGACAGCAACAAGTAATGTGCGCCCTTGCCTTGCACCACCCAATGCGCCCTATTACAGCTCCTCTATTCCTGCCCAACACTCTGGTTATGCACCACGCCCAACTCAGTTTGTGCAGCAGCGCCCTGTCATGCAAGCACCTAGGCCTCCAATGCCTTCTGCACCTCGTGCTAATTTTCCTGGTGCAAATGTTCAAAACCAAGCTTGTCCCAATAATTCTGGTGGAGTTAAGAAGTGCTATACTTGTGGAGAAGTTGGACACTTTGCGCATCAATGTCCTAAGTCAGGCCTTGGTCAAGGAAGCAATGCGCCGAGGCAAAACCCAAGACCCAATGGAGGACAACCACAAGGGAACCATGGACAGCAGAATTTTGCTCGTGGCAACATGAACCATGTCTCTACGGAGGATGCTCAACAAGCGGATGGCGTGGTCATTGGTATGTTTCTCGCAAACTCCAACCCCGCGAATATGTTATTTGATTCTGGAGCATCGCATTCATTCATTGCATCGAAGTATGTTGCCAAGTATAGTTTGCCTATCTCTCATATGAAGTTTACTCTATTGGTTAAGTCTCCTGGAGGAGAGATGAGGACAAATATAGTATGTCCAAAAGTAAGCCTTAGAATAAGGGGGGTAGACTTCTCCGCCAACCTCATTGTTTTGGATTCTCAAGGATTGGACATTATACTTGGTATGGACTGGTTGAGGAAGCACAATGGAGTTATTGATTGTGCCACGAAGACGGTGAAGTTGACCAGTGAGGAAGGGATCACCGTAGAATTTGAAGCATCTGAAACCACACCAAAGCAATTGGAGCTGAATCATATGGACGGTGCCGCAATTGAGGAGATTCCGGTGGTGTGTGAATTTTTGGATGTTTTTCCAGACGAGTTGCAAGGTATGCCACCTGATTGAGACATTGATTTTGTTATTGATTTAATACCTGGAACTGCACCTATAGCTAAGAGGTCGTATAGGATGCCTCCTATGGAATTAGCAGAGCTCAAGAAGCAAATTCAAGAGCAACTAGAGAAAGGTTTTATTCGGCCAAGCTCTTCACCTTGGGGAGCGCCCGTGCTGTTTGTCGACAAGAAAGATGGAACCCAAAGGATGTGTGTAGATTACCGAGCTCTCAACAAGGTGACAATAAAGAACAAGTACACCATGCCACACATAGAAGACTTGTTTGATCAGATGAAGGGTGCGTGTGTCTTCTCTAAGATTGATTTGAACGGGCTACTTTCAAATGAAGATTTGACCGTCGGACATACCCAAGACAACTTTTAGGATGCGGTATGGATCTTATGAGTACACCGTGATGTCCTTTGGATTGACAAATGCGCCTGCCTACTTTATGTACCTCATGAATAAGGTCTTCATGGAGTACTTGGATAAGTTCGTCGTGGTGTTCATTGATGACATTATGATCTACTCGAAGGATGAGAAGGAACATGAGGAACACTTGAGGCTTACGTTGCAGAAATTGAGGGAGCATCAATTGTATGCCAAGTTCAACAAGTGTCAGTTTTGGTTGAGAGAGGTGTCGTTTTTTGGTCATATAATCTCAGGAGGAGGAGTTTCGGTTGACCCCGGAAAAGTGAGAGACGTGTTGAAGTGGGAACCGCCGCAAAACGTCAAGGAAATAAGAAGTTTTCTTGGGATGGCTGGATATTACCTTCGGTTTATCAAGGACTTTTCCAAGATAGCCAAGCCCATGACGGAAATGCTAATGAAGGGAAAGGCTTTCCAATGGACTCAATCTTGTCAAGAGAGCTTTGAGGAGTTGAAGAAGAGGTTGACAACAGCCCCAATTTTGGTATTGCCGAATGTAAGCAAGAGTTTTGATATTTATTGCGACGCCTCGAGACAAGGACTCGGATGTGTATTGATGCAAGAAGGTCAAGTGGTCGCCTACGCATCAAGACAACTGAAGAAACATGAGCAAAATTATCCTAGACATGATCTTGAACTAGCAGCCATGGTACATGCATTGTAGATTTGGAGACACTATATCCTTGGACATAGGTGTGAAATTTATACGAATCATAAGAGTTTGAAGTATATTTTCACATAAACAGATCTGAACTTGAGGCAACGGAGATGGTTGGAGCTCATCAAAGATTATGATTTGGGGATCAACTATCATCTGGGAAAAGCCAATGTAGTGGCCGATGCTTTGAGTAGAAAGGGAGTAAGTCATCAACTCACAGTTCAAGAGTTACCATTCGAGTTATGTAAGGAGTTTGAAAGGTTGAACCTCGGATTTGTAAATGAGACAGAGGCGATGGAGTTAAACCCAACCCTGGAGCAATAAATTCGAGAGGCACATACCACAGATGAAGAGATTAAGGAAATTAAGGAAAGGACCGAAGAAGAGAGAGAATTCATATTTGATGAAGACGAACATGGTACCTTATGGCTTGGAAAGAGGATTGTCGTGCCTGATGTGAAGCATATTCGGGAGACAATACTAAAGGAGGCACATGACTCGCCATACTCGATTCACCTCGGTTGTACGAAGATGTACAAAGACTTGAAGGATTGCTATTTGTGGGATAGCATGAAAAAGGACATAGCTGAATATGTGGCATTG
This sequence comes from Tuctoria greenei, assembly GCA_036927565.1. NCBI lineage: Eukaryota > Viridiplantae > Streptophyta > Magnoliopsida > Poales > Poaceae > Tuctoria > Tuctoria greenei. The sequence goes on along the minus strand of JAYESD010000007.1, from coordinate 127,089,694 downwards.
TGTGATGTGTGTCAACGAGTCAAGGCGAAACATCAAAGGCCAGCTGGATTATTGCAACCATTGAAGATCCTAGAATGGAAGTGGGAAGAAATTGGAATGGACTTCATAGTTGGGTTACCACGTACTCAGTCCGGGTATGACTCAATTTGTGTAATTATGGATCACTTAACCAAGTCAGCTCATTGTGTCCCTGTGAAGACCAAATATACAGTTGCACAATTGGCCGAAATATACATGGAGCATATTGTGTGTCGACATGGAGTCCCTAAGAAGATAGTCTCGGATAGAGGTTCTCAATTTACCTCCAGATTTTGGCAGAAATTGCATGAAGCCTTGGGAACGAGGTTGAATTTTAGTTCAGTGTATCATCCTCAAACGGATGGACAAACCTAGAGGACCAATCAAATTTTGGAGGACATGTTAAGAGCTTGCACTTTAAAGCATGGTAAAAGTTGGAACAAAAGCTTGCCATACGCGGAATTTTCATACAACAATAGTTACCAAGAAAGTTTGAAGATGTCACCATATGAAGCGCTTTATGGAAGGTAGTGTAGGACACCTTTATTCTGGAATGAGGTAGGAGAAACTCAAGTATTTGGTCCGGATGTGTTGCAAGAAGCCGAAAAGCAAGTCCAAATAATTCGTGAAAACTTGAGGGCTGCCCAATCAAGGCAAAAAGGCTATGCGGACAATAGGAGAAGGATATTAGCCTTTGAAATAGGAGATTTTGTTTACCTCAAGGTGTCACCGATGAGAGGTCATAAGAGGTTTAACATAAGGGGCAAGCTCGCACCTCGTTATATTGGACCATTCAAGATTTTGGACAAAAGAGGAGAAGTAGCGTATAAGTTGGAGATGCCAGCTCATCTTTCAGATGTCCATGATGTCTTTCATGTTTCCCAGCTCAAGAAGTGCTTGCGAGTACCAGAAGAACAAGTGCCAATGGAAGAATTGGAACTAGAGGAAGATTTGACTTATGCCGAACAACTGGTCAAAATCTTGGAAACTAAGGAGAGGGTCACAAGGAACAAGGTTATTAGATGGTGTAAAGTTCAATGGAAGCACCACACAGAAAAATAAGCAACGTGGGAATTGGAAGATGATATCAAGAAGGACTTTCCCTATCTCTTCTCTTCCGCGTCGAATCTCGAGGGCGAGATTCATTTAAAGGGGGGTAGGTTTGAAACACCCTCATTTTCATGCATCATGCCTTGCATGCACTCATATACATGTTTAACATTAACCCACAACAAGAGGAACGAGTCTAAAATTGATTTGGAGCAAAACCGCACTTAAAACGCAGGAAAGTGCGGACTAGTCCGATTTTACTGAGGACTAGTCCAATTTCTCTCTAACTAAAAACAGACTTGTCCGTTTTCGCTGCGGACTAGTCCGATTTTGCCTCTGGAAACCTTCGGACTTGTCCGATTTTGTGCGGACTAGTCCGATATTCCAAGAATCCTTGAAAAATTGCTAAGTCTTTTGACTTTTCCGAACTAGTCTGGTGTTCCAGTGGACTTGTCTGATTTCCTCTCTGTTTAAAATGGGACTTGTCCGATTTTTGGTGAGACTTGTCCGATTTTCTCTCTGGACAACTTCGGACTAGTCCGGTCCTTTCCGGACTTGTCCGATATTTCGTGTCTCCGAATTAATCTTTTGCTTTACGACTTGTTTCTTGGGTTTCACGTTAAGTGGGCCTAGGGATGTCGTGCCTAACTCTTTTAGAGCCCATGTGGGACTCTAAGTCGGCCTCTACTCATCCCAAACTCGAAATCCATCTAACCCTAGCTTCCACCTCTATATAAACGACCCCACCCCTTGGTCTGCCATTTATTTGCCACTTTTCCACCCCACTCAAACCCTAGTTTGTGGAGAGCCACCGCCAAGGAAGGAGGAGAAGATCCCAAGCAAGAAGAAGAAGAGGAGGAAACGAAAGAGGATCAAGATCTCCACCAAATTTCGTCCTTCACCACCAATTCATCTCCAAGTTCATCACCAACACTAGATCACCAAGATCCAAGTGCTACATCCAAGTTTCTTGATTCATTGGAGTCCTAAACACCTGGTATACCTTCTATTCTCTTTTCCTTACATCAATTCAACCCCTAATCTCCAAATTTACGTCGATCTAGAAAACCCTAATCTGCTGATCTCGCAAGGTGCGAACTTGTCCGGTCGCTAGCGGACTAGTCTGATCATTCTGGTTAAATTGTGTTGAATTGATTCTAAAGTTTGATCTAATCACATCCAAACCTGTATAAAATTGTTAAAATCTATTAGAACTAGTTAGTGATCATTAAAAGCTATCTATTAACAAGTTCTACCTTGCATTTGCATTAATCATGCATGTCATGTCATATTGAGTAATGTTTGTGCACTCTTTGATTGTGTTTCTTGTTTGTATGTCTATTCTGTGGATTAGACAGATTTGCGCTAGAGAGTGCCGCGAAGGATCTACAGCACCAAGAGTTTGAAGGCTTTGACCCTAATCAACCGCAAGAGCAAGGCAAGCGTCCTTGAAGCATATTGATCCTGTTTTTAAATAAATGTTTTGTTTGCAAAACTGCATGCTGTGTCAAATTGATGGGAAATCCTATGGTAGGAAGTTTACTAGTTTTGTTGACCACCCTTGTCACCTGGATTACATGGTAGAGTCGGGAAGGGTTTTTACCTTTTTGCTTCGCTTAATTAATTGGGATGGGAAAACAACACTACACATTTAATTAAGCATTAATGATATTTTGGTTAATGTGAACTGGTCAATATGATACGATAATGGGTGATCTAAGCAAGCCTGGTATGTGGATGGGTTGGATTTCATGGTGGTTGCTTGCTTTAGATCTAAGGACCGGTTCATGCGAGAATAAGCCAGGACTACAGTGCCACCACGAGGCCAAGTATGGGTGCGGCGTAGCTGATTAATTAGGGTTTTGCTAGTGCTATTTGGACCATTATGGATGCTCGGGGAAGGGGTAGTCGGATTGGGTTTGTTGATGATTGGCGGGACTACCCTTGGATCCGAATGGCTCAAGAAGGGGCCCTTGGTTGAAGATGTGCTCAGTTGGAGGCATCGCCACCGGTGAAACCTCAGTGGGGTATAAATAGGCTAGTAATCCCTTTGTAAAGGCTATTTTATGATCTCTTGGCCATACACCAAAGGAAGTGTAATTGGCGAAAGGGAGGTTCTTTAGTCGCCGACGGGTGATGAAATCACAAACACATGGGTAAAGAGGTACAAACTCTGCAGAGTTAAACAAAACTATCATGATAGCCGTGCTCCTAGTTATGAGCACCTGGACAACTTCCATGATTAGAGGGAACTCGGTATTGGGATGGTATTTGGGATGGTTATGGTTTGGTAATGGTTATGGTTGGTTATGGATTTATTATTGAATATGGTTATTGGCATTGGCGAATCTAGAATGATTGATGATGGTAGTGAATTCAGACTGGTATTATGATATTACTTATGATTATGATGGGTTTACTTCACATAAATATAATATATTGCTTTTCAAATGTTTTAATGTACTTTTCAGCACTTAGCCATTATTATTGTCGTCATTTGAATCAGCCACATGTCATACTTTCCACACTTGCTAAGTACGACATGTACTCACTCTTGCAATCCCCCCCCAACAGTTGCTGAGTACATGTACGACATGTACTCAGGATTGGGAATTTAATGGTGATCATGCGGAGTTCTTGGCCATGTCTACCGTCAGCTTTGCCTGTGGTGTTATTGGAGCTACGCTATCCCTTATGCTTAGTTTGCTTAGTTGCTTAATTAGTTTATTCCGCTGCATTAGTTGAACTTGTCGTTAATATTCATTAGAGGTTGTAATCAAGGATAATATGGTTTGTGTAATAAAATTTGGTTAATTAATCTTGTCTTGTGGTAATTTTCTGTATACTCTTTTGTGAATGCACTTGTGTATGTGTGTTGAACATCCTGGGCACACATATGCGTTAGCTTGGTTCTTTTTTTTGAACCGGGCGTCACAATCATTCTAGTTGCACCTGAAGGCAAACAAGTCCTTGAGGCCATGTCTCTCCACAGCCTCTATCACCTCATCAAAGGCTTGACAGCTCTTTCTCTCAAAATGGGTCTAGTCGATCCATTGGCTTCGGACCACCAGAGTCTTCATCGTGAGGTACATGGAACTATAGTAGTCCCCGTGAAAGTTGCTCCAGAATCTTGTATCGACTGACTTTCTGGAACTACTGTAACAATCAATCGTCTTGAGCTTTGAAGCTGCATCGCTTCCTTTGCCATTCAATCTTTCTTCAAAGGGGTCTTTGTTCCGCTATCTTGGTGCACTCATCTAGAGAGGGCCAATCGGGTCGGAGGCAATCCCTTTCCCTTTCCCTTTGGATTGGCGATGAGACGTTGAGAAAGATCCAATCAAATCTTGAGCTTTTGAAGCTGGCTTCTCTGCGGCAACCTTCCATCGCATCCTAGGTGGGGTGGGTGACAGTTCGGTAGCACGCTCTTGCCTCTACTTGCTTTGCCCCGTCGAAGCACGAGGCAAAGAGTCTTGTTCTATCTCGGCCTCAAAATCAAAAATCTCATCATTGGAGCTCAACATTGTCCTAACAAGAGGATTATACAATACATGGATGAGAATTTATGGCAAGGAAATGCATTGAGTAGTTGGAATATAGGGTTGAGTTCAGTCAAAAATCAAACTTGTCCGGTGCTCAAATGCGGACTAGTCCAGAGTACTGGACTTGTCCGTACTGAGACCGGACTAGTCTAGTGTTGAACTGCTCAAACCCTAACTAGCAAATCAATGGTGTTTCTCAATGTAGAAATAGCTCAAGGTAGATGTAATACAACAAGGAGTCATGTATTAACTAGTGGAGCTAAGCTATTCGGTCCATAACACAAGAAATCGAAGGTTCTAGGGTTTTGGAGAAAGTTTTCCAAAATCCTTTGATTCTTGAAGTTGGAGGAGTTGTTGTTGCGGACAAGTCCATGGACCTCGATTCCCTTGCGATGAAGATCGTTTTCCACGGAGAGTTGAAGAGATTTGGTGGAGAAATCGCCAAATCACCTTGGGGGCACTCGAGTGAGGAGAGAGAATGTGAGGAACGTTGGGAGGATGAAGGATATTAGGGTTTGGCGGCCCTAGGGTTATGGAGTTGAAAAATCGAACTAGTCCGTGGTCAACCGGACTAGTCTGGACTACCGGATCTATGCGGGCTAGCCTGCAGTGACTAGTCCGGGTAACCACGGACTAGTCCGGGGTCACAAGAACAGAAGCATTTAGCCCATTCGTATATATTCGAAGATGCTTACAAAGAAAATAGGGGGCAAAACACAAAAATAATCTTGATGAATATGATTAGTAAACATACAACAATCAAGATATGACCATAATTCACCAAGATCAAGTAATTGAAATAGTTTTTCGGAGAAAATATAGAGAGATGATTTTCATAACACAATCAATAGATTTTGAAGATGGCATACATGTATGCAAATTTTCAAGCCACGTTCCGAGCATCAAGGATATTTAGTTCATTTCGGAGCTCGCAAAAACGTTTTTCATCAAGTGGCTTGGTAAATATATCAGCTAGTTGTTTTTTGGTGTTGACATGGGAAATGGTTATGTCTCCTTTCATTGAGTGGTCTCTCAAAAAGTGATGTCGGATGTCTATGTGTTTGGTCCTAGAGTGCTCAATGGGGTTATGGGCAATTTTAATAGCACTCTCATTATCACAAAGGAGTGGAATATGGCTCATATTGTAACCGTAATCCCTTAGAGTTTGTCGCATCCAAAGGAGTTGTGCACAACAACTCCCGGCTGCAACATACTCCGTTTCGGCCGTGGATAAGGCAATGGAGTTTTGTTTCTTGGAGGACCAAAAAACTAGGGATCTACCTAGGAATGGGCATGTACCAGAGGTACTTTTTCTATCTACTTTCCATCCGGTATAATCTGCATCAGAGTTTCCAATGAGATTGAACTTGGAACCTTTAGGATACCAAAGGCCTAGGTTGGGTGTATGAACTAAATCTTTTTACGGCTGTCAAATGACACTCCTTAGGATTGGCTTGAAATATTGCACACAAACATACACTTAACATAATATCAGTCCTAGATGCACATAAGTAAAGTAAGGATCCAATCATGGAGCAATACACCTTTTGATCCACATTTGGTCCGTCTTCATTGAGATCCAAGTGTCCATTTGTTGCCATGGGAGTCTTTATAGGCTTCGCCTTGTCCATTCCAAACTTCTTGAGTATGTCTTGAGTATACTTGGTTTGGCTTATAAACGTCCCTTCCTTTTGTTGCTTCACTTGGAATCCCAAGAAATATCTCAATTCTCCCATCATAGACATCTCGAATCTATCTGTCATAATATTACTAAATTCTTCACGGAAGGATTTGTCAGTTGAACCAAATATAATATAATCAACATAAATTTTACAAATAAATAGATCATTGTCAAAGTGCTTGGTAAACAACGTGTAATCAGCTTTGCCAATCTTAAATCCATTTTCAATTAAAAATCTCTAAGGCACTCATACCAAGCTCTAGGAGCTTGTTTGAGGCCATAGAGAGCCTTACGCGGTTTGAACAAATGGTCATGGAACTCTTGATCTTCGAATCTGGGGGGTTGCTCCACGTACACATCCTCCTTGATTGGTCCGTCACTTTTCACATCCATTTGATAGAGCTTGAAATCATGGTGAGTAGCATATGCAAGTAATATTCTAATCGATTGAAGCCTAGCTACGGGAGCAAAAGTTTCATCGAATCCAAACCTTCGACTTGTTAATACCCTTTGGCCACAAGTCGCGCCTTGTTTCTTATCGCCACCCCATGTTTGTCTTGCTTGTTGCGGAAGACCCATTTAGTGCCAACGACGTTGAACTTGGGCCTTTCAACAAGTTCCCATACCTCGTTCCATTTGAAGTTGTTCAATTCTTCTTGCATTGCCATCATCCAATCTGGACCTTTCAATGGATCTTCAACCCTGTGTGGTTCCAAAGAGGATAGAAATGAGTAATGTTCACAAAAATTAGCTATTCGAGATCTAGTTATTACTCCAGTTTGGATGTCACTGCTTATGTTGTCGATAGGGTCATCTCTTTGTATGCATTGGTGTACTCTTGGATGTGGCACTTGTGGTCTTGAATCATCATGATCATCTTCTTCTCCCCCTAGATGGTTTCCCTCATTGATTTGTTGGTCACCTTGATCTTCATGAGGTTTATCTTGTGTAGAAGCTCCCCCTTGATCATTTTTCTCCACTTGTGGTTCATCTTCTTCATTTGCATTTGGAGGTGGCGCTTGTGGTCGAACATCGCCCAACGCCATTCTTCTTAACGCTTGACATGGAGCTTCTTCTCTATGTAGCACACATTGATCAACTTGCTCTTCTTGAGAGCCGTTAGTTTCATCGAACACTACATCATGTGCTACTTCAACAAGTCCAAAGACCTTGTTGAAGATACGATAGGCGTAAGAGTTTGAATCATAGCCAAGAAAGAAACCTTCATCAGACTTCGACATGAACTTTGAAGTCCTAGACTTCTTGTTCAAAATATAACATTTAAAACCGAAAACTCGAAAATAGGAAATATTTGGCTTGTTATCGGTGAGTAGTTCATATGAAGTTTTCTTGAGTAGGCGATGAAGATAGAGTCGGTTTATGGCGTGAAAAGCGGTGTTAACCGCTTCAGCACAAAACCAATCCAAAGTCTTGTACTCATCGAGCATTGTCCTCGCCATCTCTATGAGGGTTCAGTTCTTCCTTTCTGCTACTCTGTTTTGTTGAGGGGAATACGGTGCTAAAAATTCATGTTTTATCCCTTCTTCGTCTAGGTACTCCTCAACTTGGGTGTTCTTGAACTCCGTGCTATTATCGTTTTGTATGTTTTTGATTCTCAATGAGAATTCATTTTGGGCACGCTTGAAAAACTTCTTGAGGGTTCCTTGAGTTTTTTGCCTTATCATGCAAAAAGAAAATCCACGTGAAGCGCGAAAAATCATCAACAATTACTAAATCGTATTTGTTTTTGTTGATGCTTATGTAAGCAATTTGACCAAATAGATCCATGTGAAGTAGCTCGGTCTTGTTGTTGTCAGGAAATTCTTCGCGGGATGGGGTGCTCCTACTTGCTTCCTTGCTTGGCACACGCTACAAGGCCTGTCTTTCTCAAAAACATTATCCTTCAAACCTCGGATGTGATCGTCCTTAAGGAGTTTTTGAAGATTCCTCATACCAACATGTGCTATCTGTCTATGCCACATCCAAACCATGTTGGTCTTTGCAATCAAGCATGTATCAAGTTCGGCTTTATCTTTGTTGAAGTCAACAAGATAAAGCTTTCCCTTTAACACACCCTTGAATGCATCCGAGTCATCACTCCTTCTAGAGACGATCACACCCTCATTAGTGAACAAGCAATTTTAACCCTTGTCACATAATTGAGATATGGGCAGTAGGTTATAATCTAAGGAATCGACATGTAAAACATGAGAAAGAGTGTGTTAAGGCGAAATTGCAATTTTACCAGTACTGAGCACCCTTCATTGACTGTTGTCTCCAAAATAGATGCCTTCGCTTGGATCTTCATTTTCTTCATATTCAACAAACATCCTTCTTTCTCTGGTCACGTGTTTGGTGCATCCACTATCTAGCAACCATTTCGATCCACTGGAGGAATAGGCCTGCAAGAACAAATCACGCCTTTGTCTTAGGTACCCAAGCTTGCTTGGGTCCTTTGAGATTAGTCACAAGTGATTTGGGCACCCCACACATGAGACTTGGTGTTCCCATGACGTGGCCCAACATGTTTAGCATAAACTCTACCAAGATTACTTTTCATGAGAACATATGATGCATCAAAGGTTCTAAACAATAGTTGTTGTTCATATGTGTTAACATTTTTTGACTTATCAACATTATTAGGCTTTTTAGCTTGAGAGGAGTTTCCCTTGACAAAAGTAATGTGTTCCTTGTTATTCTTGTGGCTTCTAGCATTTTGCTTTTCACCATATGAATACCCAATGCCATATTTGACATTAGGAGGTCTTGTGGCCAAGTATGCACTGCGTGCATACTTGACCTTTTCCTTGTCAAATATGCCACTTTGGGAAGGATGCTTGTCCTTTGTCAAGTTTGACTTCTCCTTCAAGTTAGTGTCAATTTTAGCACATGCACAAGTACTAGTAGTTTGAGATTTTAAGTGTTGAGATGGTAAGCTTGAAGAGGATGAGGGATCACTTTGCTTGAGTGACTCAACTTGTACCTCAAGGATCTTATTAACTTTGGTTAAGTTAGCAAGTTCATCCTTGATGATTACATTTGAGTCGCTTAAGCAAGCTTTCTTGCTTGAAGCTAACTCAAGTTCTAGTGACTTGCTTCACTCCTTTTCAAGATCAAGGAGCTTTTTGATCTTAATATATTCCTCCATTTGAAGGATGATCATATCTTCTTTGCGATTAGCAAGCTCCTCCTTATCAATAAGCTTATCCATTAAAAAATTCATCCTAGAAGCAGTATTCTTGTCTAAACCACTAAGCAAGTATTCATTTTCATCACAACTATCGTATTCACTAGAATCATCACTATCACTGGCAAAGGAATACGAGGAGGAAGATTTAGTTGTTACATTTCTTTTACCTTCATTCACCATTAGACATGTGTCATTGTCCTTCCATGCGCCAATAGTTGGGAAGAGGGTGGATTTCTTGGTTTTCTTCTTGATGGCTATGCTAGCCATCTCCTCTTACTCTTCGGATGAGGACTCATCATTGGAGTCCCACTCTTTTCCTAGGTGCACTTGTCCAATTTTCTTTTTCTTCTTGAACATCTTCTTGGGTTGAGGCTTTGTATCCTTGGTCTTCTTCTTGTTTTCTTCATGAGGACAATCAACTATAAAATGATCGTATTCCCCATAGTTATAGCAAGTGCGCCTCAACATTGGTCTTGATTTGTTGTTGTGTATTCCTTCATTTGACCTACCACCTTGTCTTCTTTTCATCATCTTCTTGAATTTCTTCATAAATAGGATCATATCTTCTTCATCGATGTCACTACTTTCATCATTGCTGTCATATTCTTCTTGAGCTTCTCGAGTCTCTTTTGACATTGGCTTGCAAGTGGACTTCAAAGCGACTCCTTTCTTCTTTGCCGAGGTAAGGTCGACAATCTCTTTTACATGCTTTGATTTTTTCTCCATCATCTCAAAATTGATAATCTTTCCAAGCAATTCATCCGGGGTCATTTTTCAATACCCGGGGCTTTCTCTAATCATCGAGCATAGAGTTACGTTGCAAGGCATGAAGGCTCTGAGAATTAGCTTCACCACCTCATGATCATTCCACTTCTTACTTCCATATGCTCGAACTTTATTGATGAGATTCTTCAACAGATTATACATGTCTTGCAGTGACTCATCTTCTTCTATGGTGAATCTTCCCAATTCGCCTTTGATTATTTCAGTTTTAGCCTCTCGCGCATGACAATCACCTTCATGTGCGGTTTGTAGCGTATCCCATATTTCCTTAGCGATTTCGAGTCCATCCACCTTGGTGAACTCATCTCGGCTCAATGATGATGTTATGACAGCCGGAGCTTGAGCGTTCTAATGAATATCTTGCTCTTGACTTGGTGTGAGCTCTTCATCGTCATCCAGGATATCTATCCCTGTACACACTATATGCCACAAGCTGGGGTTAAGTGATATTAGATGCATCTTCATATTTTGCCTCCACATTGAATAATCATTGCCATCAAAGTATGGGTCTTTCCCTATAGGAATAGACAAGTAATGATTATTGTTTGAATTTAATTGATCATAGTGAAAAGGATATCGGGAGTAGTCGGTGTGACTACTCCCCTTCTTCTTCTTCTCGTCCTCGACCTTCATCTTCCCTTAGGATAGCGCCTTCTTCCTTAGGAGTGCCTTGAGTTCAAGCATCTCCACATCATCATCCTCGAAGTCTTGGATGGCGTCGAGGATCTTCTCCAACTTCTGAGTCTTTTCATCTTCAATCTTCTCTTGGTTGAATCTCTTGTGTGCATCCATAATGTCCGACATCTTCTCTTCGAGCGATTAGTCTCTTTTGAAGAGCCTTGCTCTAATACCAATTGAATATAGCCTAGAGGCAGGTGAATAGGCTTTTTGAACTTTTGTCAGAACCTAAAACACTTAGCAACCTGATCAAACATAGAGAAATCGGACTAGTCCGGTAGTGTGCGGACTAGTCTGTGGAATATCAGACTTGTCTGATATTGATCATAGGCATTATCAGACTAGTTCGGACTTTATCGGACTAGTCTATTGTGGACAAGTCTGCACTGAGAGTACTTGTCTGATCCTGGACAGAGAGATTATGGGACGAGTCCGGGGAACATTGGACTAGTTTGGACCTGTGTAAATTTGTGCAGTCAGAGTGTTTTCTTTTGCTTGAGCTCTTGGGGTGTGTTTCTCCAACACACTCCATACACAAAGAGCATTTTATTCATCTCTTGAGCTCTTTTCAACTTGATTCCTCACTGTCCTTTCTTTTTGCGCTTTCTTCATGATTTCATTAAAACCTGCGCTCATCTCAACAATTTGGTTAGGATCCCATTTATTTGTCATAAATCAACCAAAACCCACAAGGGATGCCTAGATGCACTTTCAAGGTGTAGGGAGCAGGGCACTCCGAGTGCGACGTGGAGACCGACGCGGCTCCTCTTCAAGTGGAAACTTCTGCAACAACTCTAGAGTTAGAGACAGATACAGCTTATCTATAACTAGAGGCAACTGCTCTCCAATTGGAGACTTCTGCTGCTTCTCTATAACTGGAGGCAATGATAGCTCTGGAATTGGAGACAGATCTGTCTGCTCTAGATTTGGATGCAGAAGTAGATGTACCTCAGGAGACATCGAAGCATTAGAGGTCGACGCGGAAGCTGCTGCTACTGTTGGGTCAACAACACCCTTCTAGTAACCGCATCTCGCATAATCATCGTTGTATGGTTTGGTGGTACTTCGAGCTCCAGTTTTTTCGTACTTTCATGCACCATGCCCTCCTTGACCACAACATAGGATGTTGTGTCCACGTGGATGTCGTCAAGCATGTCTGATCGGGATACACTAGCCCTATCCCGACCTCCATTCAAGCGATTCCTCCGACCATTAGCAGAAGGCTCTATGTTGTTGGCTGAGCCAAGTTATCTGTCGTGTCTGGCTCAATTTAAAGTCCAAACGCTGGTGCCTGAAGATTTTCCTGTGGTTGTCCACCCCCAGCTGATGTAGAAGCAAAGCTGCTCCTACGCTCCTCGTCGTTACTTAAGACGAAAAATGCGTTAGGGATTGGTATACCTACTCCCTCCAGCATATGCTTCACGTCTCCTAGGAGCTCCCTTATCAGCTGTATTTTCAGCTCCTCGATGTCAACTTGTGATGTCGAGGTCGTTTTCAGCCTTCGATACGTATTTTTGTTTTTTAGAAAACCCTCCCTCCAGGTCAACTTACTGGAAACACCACGAACACGACCTTGTTGCTCCAGTCTTTGTAGGGCCTTGCTGAGGGCATCGTTTTCCCTCTCACCATTTGAGTCTTTGTTGCTCAGGCTTCAGGCTCTTTGAGCGACATGTAAGGTGCTCATGTTGTAGAAGCTGATATGTGTGACTCAGTCAGCTGTGAACGAGCACACATAAATGGTTTCACCCGCCAAATAAAACTATCGTATGGATTCTCAAGACCTAGCTCGGACAATCTTTCATCATATTCTTCCCAACTCCTTTCTTTCTGGCATAACCGATGTTGCCAAGGTGGTGATCAAGCTCGTTCTATGATCGGAGCCACTTCATATGTTCACTGTTCTTGGCAAAACCCTGTGATTCACACTTTTCAACAAATCTCGCCGAGCCATCTTCTAACACATGTGGATACGTACGGAAGGGGGTTTCACAGTGCCTCCAAAGATTCACAAGTTTACTTTTGTAGGTCCTCCATGCATGACAGATCATCTTCATAGCTAGCTTCTTCCCTTTATTGTTCATATGTTTCGGATATTGAACGTATGGTTAGATAGAGCTTTCGAAGAGTTCATGCTTGTCATTTACGGTTAAGTGATTGAATCCCTATAGGTTTAGCGGAACCCTTTCCCGAGTAGCTAGACCACAAAGTCTAGATAGTCTCATATTCACATTATGGTCCAGGGGTAAGCCTTCGTCATTGGTCTCATCAATAGTCAAAACGTCTGTCGGCCACGTCATCCGCAACCTTTTCTTTCTTCTGTTACCAGAGGCAGATGCATCCTCTTTATGAGTTTGTTGCTGAGTGTGACGCCCGGTTCCGAAAAATGAACCAAGCTAACACATATGTGTGCCCAGGACGTTCAACACACATACACGAGTGCATCCACAAAAGAGTATACAGAAAATTACCACAGAACAAGATTAATTAACCAAATTTTATTAAACAAACCATATTATCCTCGAATACAAGCTCTAACGAATATTAATGACAAGTTCAACTAATACAGCAGAAATAAACTAAATAAGCAAACTAAACAGCTAAGCAGCATAAGCAATAGGGTATAGCGCAGCTCCAAAACACCACAGGCAAACCTGACGTTAGACACAGCCTAGAACTCCGCATTATCACTATTAAACTCCCAATTCTGACCTGCAACTGTTGGGGGGGGGATTGCAAGAGTGAGTACATGTCGTACTCAGCAAGTGTGGAAAGTATGACATGTGGCTGATTCGAATGACAACAATAATAATGGCTAAGTGCTGAAAAGTACATTAAAACATTTGAAAAGCAATATATTATATGTATGTGAAGTAAACCCATTATAATCATAAGTAATATCATAATACCAGTCTGAATTCACTACCATCCTCAATAATTCCAGATTTCACCATTGCCAATAACCATATTCAATACCAGAAATTAATCCATAACCAGCCATAACCATTACCAAACTATAACCATCCCAATACCAAGTTCCCTCTAATCATGGAAGTTGTCCAGGTGCTCATAACCGGGAGCACGACTGTCATGATAGTTTTAGACACACTCTGCAGAGTTTGTACCACTTTACCCACGTGTTTGTGATTTCATCACCTTTCGATGACTAGAACCTCTATTATGCTGTCTCACACTTCCGTCAGTGTGTGGCCAAGAGATCACAAAATAGCCTTTACAAAGGGATTACTAGCCTATTTAGACCCCACTAAGGTTTCACCGGTGGTGATGTCTCCTACAGAGCACATCTTCAACCAAGGGCCCCCTCTTGAGCCATTCGAATCCTAGGGTAGTCCCACCAGTCATCAACAAACCCAATCCGACTATCCCTTCCCCGAACATCCCTAATGGTCCAAATAGCACTGGAAATGCCCTAATTAATCAGCTACGCCACACCCATACTTGGCCTGTGGCTAGTCATAGCTTATTCTCGCATGAACCGGTCCTTAGATCTAAAGCAAGCAAACCACCATACGTCCAACCCATCCACATACCAGGCTCGCTTAGATCACCCATTACCATATCATATTTAACCAGTTCACATTAACAGAATAACATTAATGTATAATTAAATGTGTAGTGTAGTTTTCCCATCCCAATTAATTAAGCGATGCAAAAGATAAAAACCCTTCCCGACTCTCTACCATGTATTCCAGGTGACAAGGGTGGTTAAACAAAGCTAGTCAACTTCCTATCATAGGATTCCCATCAAATTGACATAAGCATGCAATTTTGCAAACAAAACATTTATTTTAAAACAGGATCAATATGCTTGAAGGACACTTGTCTTGCTCTTGCTGTTGATTAGGGTCAAAGTCTTCAAACTCTTGGTGTTGGAGATCCTCCACGGCACTCTCTAGCGCAAATCCGTCTAATCTGCACAATAAACATACAAGACAAGAAACACAATCAAAGAGTGCACATATATTACTCAATATGACATGACATGCATGATTAATGCAAATGCAAGGTAGAACTTGTTACTAGATTGCTTTAATGGTCAATAACTAGTCCTAATAGCTTTTAACAAGTTTGTACAGGTTTGGAGTTGATTAGGTCAGTTTTTGGAATTAATTCAACACAATTTATCCAGGGAAATCAGACTAGTCCGCTAGGGACCGGACAAGTCCGCACTTTACGAGATCAGCAGATTAGGGTTTTCTAGATCGACGTAAATTTGGAGATTAGGGTTTGAGTTCACGTAAGGAAAAGAGAATAGAAGGGATACCAGGTGTTTAGAACTCCAATGAATCAAGAAACTTGGAGGCAACACTTGGATCTTGATGATCTAGGGTTGGTGATGAACTTGGAGATGAATTGGTGATGAAGAACGAAAGCTTGGTGGAGATCTTGATCCTCTTTCGTTTCCTCCTCTTCTTCTTCTTGCTTGAGATCTTCTCCTCCCTCCTTGATGGTGGCTCCTCACGAACTAGGGTTTGGATGGGGTGGAAAAGTGGCAAATAGATGTCAAGCCAAGGGGTGGGGTTGTTTATATAGAGGTGGAGGTTAGGGTTAGATGGATTTTGAGTTTGAGAGGAGTAGAGGCCGATTTAGAGACCCTCATGGGCTCTAAAAGAGTTAGGCACGAAATCCCTAGGCCCACTTAATGTGAAACCAATGAAACAAGTCGTAAAACAAAAGATCAATTCGGAGTCGCAAAATATCGGACAAGTCAAAAAAGGACCCGACCAGTCCCAAAATGTCCAGAGAGAAAATCGGACAAGTCTGGCCTAAAATCGGACAAGTCCGACTTTAGTCAGAGAGGAAATCGAACAAGTCCGCTGGAACACCGGACTAGTCCGGAAAAGTCCAGGGACTTAGCAAATTTTCAAGGATTCTTGGAATATCGGACTAGTCCGCAGCAAAAACGGACAAGTCCGTTTTTAGTTTGAGAGAAATCGGACTAGTCCTCAGTAAAATCGGACTAGTCCGCACTTCCCTGCATTTTAAGTGCGGTTTTGTTCCAAATCAATTTTAAATGCTCCAAATCAATTTTAAACTCGTTCCTCTTTATGTGGGTTAATGTTAAACATGTATATGAGTGCATGCAAGGCATGATGCATGAAATTAGGGTGTTACAAACCTACCCCCCTCAAAATGAATCTCGCCCTCTAGATTCGACACAGAAGAGAAGAGATAGGGAAATTCCTTCTTGAGATCATCCTCCGATTCCCATTTGCTTCTTTTTCTGTGTGGTGCTTCCATTGAACTTTACACCATCGAATCACCTTGTTCCTTGTGGTTCTCTCCTTGGTTTCCAAGATTTTGTTCGGTGTCTCGACATAAGTCAAATTTTCCTCTAGTTCCAATTCTTCCATTGGCACTTGTTCTTCCGGTACTCTCAAGTACTTCTTGAGCTGGGAAACATGAAAGACATCATGGACATCCGAAAGATGAGCTGGCATCTCCATCTTATACGCTACTTCTCCTCTTTTGTCCAAAATCTTGAATGGTCCAATGTATCAAGGTGCTAGCTTACTCCTTATGTTAAACCTCTTATGACCTCTCATTGGTGACACCTTGAGGTAAACAAAATCTCCTATTTCAAAAGCTAATTTCCTTCTCCTATTGTCCGCATAGCCTTTTTGTCTTGATTGGGCAGCCCTCAAGTTCTCACGAATTATTTGGACTTGCTTTTTGGCTTCTTTCAACACATCCAGACCAAATACTTGAGTTTCTCCTACCCCATTCCAGAACAAAGGTGCCCTACACTTCCTCCCATAAAGCGCTTCATATGGTGACATCTTCAAACTTGCTTGGTAGCTATTGTTGTATGAAAATTCCGCGTATGGCAAGCTTTTGTCCCAAATTTTCCCATGCTTAAAAGCACAAGCTCTTAGCATGTCCTCTAAAATCTGATTGGTTCTTTCGGTTTCTCCATCCGTTTGAAGATGATATGCTGAACTAAAATTCAACCTCGTTCCCAAAGCTTCATGCCATTTTTGCCAAAATCTGGAGGTAAATTGAGAACCTCTATCCGAGACTATCTTTTTAGGGACTCCATGTCGACACACAATATGCTCCATGTATATTTCGGCCAATCGTGCAGCTGTATATTTGGTCTTCACAGGGACAAAATGAGCTGACTGTGTTAAGCGATCCACAATTACCCAAATTGAGTCATACCCGGACTGAGTACGTGGTAACCCAACTATGAAGTCCATACCAATTTCTTCCCACTTCCATTCCGGGATCTTCAATGGTTGCAATAATCTAGCTGGCCTTTGATGTTCTGCCTTGACTCGTTGACACACATCACACAATACCACATATTCAACTACGTCCTTCTTCATGCTATCCCACCAATAGCTAGTCTTCAAGTCTTTGTACATCTTTGTACAACCAGGGTGAATTGAGTAAGGTGAGTCATGTGCCTCCTTTAATATTGTCTCCCGAATGTGCTTTACATTAGGCACAACGATTCTCTTTCCAAGCCATAAGATACCATGTTTGTCTTCATCAAATCTGAATTCTCTCTCTTCTTCGGTCCTTTCCTTGATTTCCTTGATCTCTTCATCCGCGGTTTGTGCCTCTTGAATTTCTTGCTCCAAGGTTGGGTTTAACTCCATCATCTCCATCTCATTTACAAACCCGAGGTTCAACCGTTCAAACTTCTTACATAACTCGGATGGTAACTCTCGAACTGTGAGTTGATGACTTACTCCCTTTCTACTCAAAGCATCGGCCACTACATTGGCTTTTCCCAGATGATAGTTGATCCCCAAATCATAATCTTTGATGAGCTCCAACCATCTCCGTTGCCTCAAGTTCGGATCCGTTTGTGTGAAAATATACTTCAAACTCTTATGATCCGTATAAATTTCACACCTTTGTCCAAGAATATAGTGCCTCCAAATCTTTAATGCGTGCACCACGGATGCAAGTTCCAAATCGTGCGTGGGGTAATTCTGCTCATGTTTCTTCAATTGCCTTTATGCATAGGTGACCACTTGACCTTCTTGCATCAATACACATCCAAGTCCTTGTCTCAATGCGTCGCAATAAATATCAAAACTCTTGCTCACATCTGGCAGTACCAAAACTGGGGCTGTTGTCAACCTCTTCTTCAACACCTCAAAACTGTTTTGACAAGCTTGTGTCCATTGGAAAGCCTTTCCCCTCATTAGCAACTCCGTCATTGGCTTGGCTATCTTGGAAAAGTCCTTGATGAATCTACGGTAATATCCAGCCATCCCAAGAAAACACCTTATTTCCTTGAAATTTTGCGGCGGTTCCCATTTCAACACGTCTCTCACTTTTCCGGGGTCAACTGATACTCCTCCTCCAGATATGATATGACCCAAAAACGACACCTCTCCCAACCAAAACTGACACTTGTTAAACTAGCATACAATTGATGCTCCCTCAATTTCTACAACGTGAGCCTCAAGTGTTCCTCATGTTCCTTCTCATCCTTCGAGTAGATCATAATGTCATCAATAAACACCACAATGAACTTGTCCAAGTACTCCATGAAGACTTTATTCATGAGGTACATAAAGTAGGCAGGTGCATTTGTCAATCCAAAAGACATCACGGTGTACTCATAAGATCCATACCGTGTTCTAAAAGCTGTTTTGGGTATGTCCGATGGTCTAATCTTCATTTGAAAGTATCCCGACCTCAAATCAATCTTAGAGAAGACACAATCACCCTTCATTTGATCAAACAAATCTTCTATTCATGGCAAGGTGTATTTGTTCTTGATTGTTACCTCGTTAAGAGCTCGGTAATCTACGCACATCCTTTGGGACCCATCCTTCATGTCCACAAATAGAACGGGCGCTTCCCAAGGTGAAGAGCTGGGCCAAATGAAACCCTTCTCTAGTTGCTCTTGAATTTGCTTCTTAAGCTCCGCTATTTCCATAGGAGGCATCCTATACGACCTCTTAGCTATAGGTGCAGTTCCAGGTATTAAATCAATAACAAACTCAATGTCTCGATCAGGCGGCATACCTGGCAACTCGTCCGGAAAAACATCCAGAAATTCACACACCACCAAAATCTCCTCAATTGCGGCACCATACATATGATTCAACTCCAATTGCTTTGGTGCAATTTGAGATGCTTCAAATTCTACGGTGATCCCTTCCTCATTGGTCAACTTCACCATCTTTGTGGCACACTCAATAACTCCATTGTGCTTCCTCAACCAGTCCATACCAAGTATAATGTCCAATCCTTGAGAATCCAAAATAATGAGGTTGGCGGAGAAGTCTACCCCCCTTATTCTAAGGCTTACTTTTTGGACATACTATATTTGTCCTCATCTCTCCTCCAAGAGACTTAACCAATAGAGTAAACTTCATATGAGAGATAGGCAAACTATACTTAGCAACATACTTCGATGCAATGAATGAATGCGATGCTCCAGAATCAAATAACATAGTCTCGGGGTTGGAGTTGGCGAGAAACTTACCAATGACCATGTCATCTGCTTGTTGAGCATCCTCCGTAGTTACATGGTTCTCATTGCCACGAGCAAAATTCTGCTGTCCATGGTTCCCTTGTGGTTGTCCTCCATTGGGTCTTGGGTTTTGCCTCGGCGCATTGCTTCCTTGAACAAGGCGTGACTTAGGACATTGATGCGCAAAGTGTCCAGCTTCTCCACAAGTATAGCACTTCCTAACTCCACCAGAATTATTGGGACGAGCTTGGTTTTGAACACTTGCAGTAGGAAAGTTAGCATGAGGCGCATAAGGCATTGGAGGCCTAGGTGCTTGCATAACAGGGCGCTGCTGCACAAACTGAGTTGGGCGTGGTGCATAACCTGGGCGTTGAGCAGGCGCAGAAGGGCTGAAGTAAGGCGCATTGGGCGGCGCAAAGCGAGGGCGCACATTACTTCCTTGTTGCTGTCCTTGATATGGCGCCTTCCTCTTGTTGTCCTATTCCATCTCACGAATCTTGTTCTCAACCACAATTGCTTTGTCCACAAGCTTCTGAAAATTTGCATAATCATAATTGAGTAGTTGCACTTGGATTTCATTGTTCAATCCCCTCATGAACAAGTATTGTTTCCGGCTGTCCCGACTAACATCCTCAGGCACATATCTTGAGAGTTGAGTGAACTTATTGAGATATTCACTCACGCTTGATTTTCCTTGCCTTAAGTTCTCAAATTCTTGCCGCTTCAAGATCATAACACCTTCCGGCACATAATGAGAATGAAAACTATCCTTGAATTCGGTCCAAATAATCCTCTCTTGATTCTCGTGAGCATTGCAATAAGCATCCCACCAATCCGCAGTTGCTCCAATGAGTTGATGAGAAGCAAATAGCACCTTCTCCCAGTCATTGCATTGGACAATAGTAAGTTTCTTCTCCATAGACTTGAGCCAATCATCTGCATCCATAGGGTCATCGTCTTGAGCAGAGGTTGGCGGCCTAGTCCTCATAAACTCTCCCAATCGGTTATGAGGAGGCGGGGGTGGCGGTCGAGGCATGTGGGGCTGATTGTTGTTATTGCCAGCCTGCAGCTGTCCCATAGTTTGTATCATGGTCTGCATGAGCTGGTTTTGCATAACCAATAGTTGCTCAATGTTTATAGCTCCCAGAGTAGATCCCAAATGTTGTTATGAGTCACTCCCATTGTTCTCCTCCTCATCATTGCCATCCCTCTGGTTGCGAGTCCTCACCATCTGAAGAAAAGCAATAGGTAAGAATTAGAAAACATCCCCAACTATTTGCATCAAGGGATATGAAACTAAACAACTAACTAGCCTATGTGGACATGGCAATGCTAAAGCATCCCAATATCCTCTATTAAGCACACAAGCAAACAATATATATAGCAACATCACACCAAGCAAAAACACATCGATTCCTGAGTGCTCCTATGTGCTCTAAAGTGTCCATTCTATCTAAGCTGCGTCCTACGGTCAACCTGGCTCTGATACCAATCTGTGATGCCTGGTTCCGAAAAATGAACCAAGCTAACGCATATGTGTGCCCAGGACGTTCAACACACATACACGAGTGCATCCACAAAAGAGTATACAGAAAATTACCACAGAACAAGATTAATTAACCAAATTTTATTAAATAAACCATATTATCCTTGAATACAAGCTCTAATTAATATTAATGACAAGTTCAACTAATGCAGCGGAAATAAACTAAATAAGCAAACTAAACAGCTAAACAGCATAAGCAATAGGGTATAGTGCAGCTCCAAAACACCACAGGCAAAGCGGACGTTAGACACAGCCTAGAACTCTGCATTATCGCCATTAAACTCCCAATCCTGACCTGCAACTATTGGGGGGGCATTGCAAGAGTGAGTAAATGTCATACTCAGCAAGTGTGGAAAGTATGACATGTGGCTGATTCAAATGACGACAATAATAATGGCTAAGTGCTGAAAAGTACATTAAAACATTTGAAAACAATATATTATACGTATGTGAAGTAAACCCATCATAATCATAAGTAATATCATAATACCAGTCTGAATTCACTACCATCCTCAATAATTCCAGATTTCACCATTGACAATAACCATATTCAATACCAGAAATTAATCCATAATCAGCCATAACCATTACCAAACCATAACCATCCCAACACCGAGTTCCCTCTAATCATGGAAGTTGTCCAGGTGCTCATAACCGGGAGCACGGCTATCATGATAGTTTTAGACACACTCTGCAAAGTTCGTACCACTTTACCCATGTGTTTGTGATTTCATCACCTTTCGATGACTAGAACCTCTATTATGCTGTCTCACACTTCCGTCAGTGTCTGGTCAAGAGATCACAAAATAGCCTTTACAAAGGGATTACTAGCCTATTTAGACCCCACTGAGGTTTCACCGGTGACGATGTCTCCTACAGAGCACATCTTCAACCAAGGGCCCCCTCTTGAGCCATTCGGATCCCAGGGTAGTCCCACCAATCATCAACAAACCCAATCTGACTACCCCTTCCCCGAGCATCCCTAATGGTCCAAATAGCACTGGCAAAGCCCTAATTAATCAGCTACGCCGCACCCATACTTGGCCTCGTGGTGGCACTGTAGTCCTAGCTTATTCTCACATGAACTGGTCCTTAGATCTAAAGCAAGCAAACCACCATACGTCCAACCCATCCAATACCAGGCTTGCTTAGATCACCCATTACCATATCATATTTAACCAGTTCACATTAACATAATAACATCAATGCATAATTAAATGTGTAGTGTAGTTTTCCCATCCCAATTAATTAAGCGATGCAAAAGGTAAAAACCATTCTTGACTCTCTACCATGTATTCCAGGTGACAAGGGTAGTTAAACAAAGCTAGTCAACTTCCTATCATAGGATTCCCATCAAATTGACACAAGCATGCAATTTTGCAAACAAAACATTTATTTTAAAACAGGATCAATATGCTTCAAGGACACTTGCCTTGCTCTTGCTATTGATTAGGGTCAAAGTCTTCAAACTCTTGGTGCTGTAGATCCTCCACGGCACTCTCTAGTGCAAATCCGTCTAATCCGCACAATAAACATACAAGACAAGAAACACAATCAAAGAGTGCACATATATTACTCAATATGACATGACATGCATGATTAATGCAAATGCAAGGTAGAACTTGTTACTAGATTGCTTTAATGATCAATAACTAATCCTAATAGCTTTTAACAAGTTTATACAGGTTTGGAGTTGATTAGGTTAGTTTTTGGAATTAATTCAACACAATTTATCAAGGGAAATCGGACTAGTCCGCTAGGGACCAGACAAGTTCGCACTTTACGAGATCAGCAGATTAGGGTTTTCTAGATCGACGTAAATTTGGAGATTAGGGGTTGAGTTCACGTAAGGAAAAGAGAATAGAAGGGATACCATGTTTTTAGAACTCCAATGAATCAAGAAACTTGGAGGCAACACTTGGATCTTGATGATCTAGGGTTGGTGATGAACTTGGAGATGAATTGGTGATGAAGAACGAAAGCTTGGTGGAGATCTTGATCCTCTCTCGTTTCCTCCTCTTCTTCTTCTTGCTTTAGATCTTCTCCTCCCTCCTTGATGGTGGCTCCTCACGAACTAGGGTTTGGGTGGGGTGGAAAAGTGGCAAATAGATGTCAAGCCAAGGGGTGGGGTTGTTTACATAGAGGTGGAGGCTAGGGTTAGATGGATTTCGAGTTTGAGAGGAGTAGAAGCCGGTTTAGAGTATCTCATGGGCTCTAAAAGAGTTAGGCACGACATCCCTAGGCCCACTTAACATGAAACCAAGGAAACAAGTCGTAAAACAAAAGATCAATTCAGAGTCACAAAATATTCGCACAAGTCCGAAAAGGACCGGACTAGTCCGAAAATGTCCAGAGAGAAAATCGGACAAGTATGGCCTAAAATCGAACAAGTCTGACTTTAGTCAGAGAGGAAATCGGACAAGTCCGCTGGAATACTGGACTAGTCCAGAAAAGTCCAGGGACTTAGCAAATTTCCAAGGATTCTTGGAATATTGGACTAGTCCGCAGCAAAAATGGACAAGTCCATTTTAGTCTGAGAGAAATCGGACTACTCCTTAGTAAAATCGGACTAGTCCGCACTTTCCTGCATTTTAAGTGCGGTTTTGTTCCAAATCAATTTTAAATGCTCCAAATCAATTTTAAATTCGTTCCTCTTTATGTGGGTTAATGTTAAACATGTATATGAGTGCATGCAAGGCATGATGCATGAAAATGAGGGTGTTACACTAAGTCTACTATTGATTCTACTGCTGAGTCTACTGTTGAGCCTCCTGTTCAATATGCTGCTGATGCTCCAACTGAGACATCTTCAAATTCAAAGAAATTCACTGGAATACTGTAAAACATTATAAATTACAGTCACATTCGCACAAACAGTCAAATAAGGGAGTAAATTCTCTCATGGCATTTGTACCTTAATAAGAAAAAGATCTATGTGCCAAGTGTAAGGACAATCCAAACCAAGCAATCATTAAATAATAGATTATCACAAGTATATCACACAAGTTACCAGTGTGCGAGACCTTCGTAAATATACTAAACATTGACCGGTACTAGTCAAAGCGTAATACTCTAAGCGTAGGACTCCGAAAATATACTAAACATTGACCAGTGAACCACCAAAGCGCGGACCATTTCGACTCAAACCAAAGCATAATACTCTAAGCGTAGTACTCCACAAATATACTAAACATTGATCGGTGAACCACCAAAGTGCGAACCATTTCAATTCCAACCAAAGCTCAAACAAACCTTATCAAGGCAGTGCCAATCTGGTCGAGGAGTCGAGGGTCAACGACGGCAGCGTGAAAATGGTCCAGAGGGCGGTGTCAAGGCAGTAATGAGCTCCAAGGAAGGGGACCGACCCGGCGGCGTGCTCCGGGGAAGGGGATGACACGGCAGCGGTTTCTAGGGCAAAAAAGTGATCAGCACGCGAGAGCTAAAGTGTCGAAAATATTTGTGAAGTGTTGGGAAGAGAGTGTGCAAGAGAGCTAAAAGTACCTTAGGGAAACAATTGGAGACGTGCCTCAGAAGAGCCATTGCTAGGCGCATCTCTTTTGCTTTAACCAAAAGTTCATTATAGCCTCCCAAACATTGACCGATAGGATATTCCGAATTCCAACAACAATCATATGCGTAAGCAATACATGGTAATCATGAGACTTCACACCGGGAGCTACTTTTAGATCTGGAAATGAAATAAGCCTTGAGACATTCGTCGAGTAGCCGGATGGCACTTTCACATTTGTCAAGAACACACAAAACTCTTTCTTCTCATTTTTTGAAAGGGTGATCATGATGTGGGTAGTTCTGTTCCTTTTACCGAGTCATCGACCCACAACTCAGGCCTAATTCTCATTTTCTTTAGATCTTCTCGTGCATGTCCATGGTCCCTAGTTTTCCCATCCATGTTAAGCAATGTCCCGAGTATGCTCTCGCTACACATTCTTCTCAACGTGCATCGCATCAATCGGATGGCGGGCATCGAAGTCTTTCCAATATGGTAGCTCCTAAAAAATTGATTGCTTCTTCCACATGTCATCTTTCCAACATTTTTTCCATTCCTTTTCCGCTTACCAAGGACAACATGGATATCCTTGACCATTTCATAGACTTCATAACCCGTGAGATGAGGTGGAGGACACCTCTTCTTAGTGTACCGTTGAAATTATCCTTCATACTCCAAAACGGGTGCTTCATTGGAATTTAGCGTCGACATCCCATGTACACTATTTTTCGTGACTCGCTCAAATATCGTGAGTCCGTTTCTCTCAAACACTATGGACATCCACAACCTACTTTCTTACTCTGTCCGGACAAGTTACGTGCCATTGGAGAATCACTAGCAGTCACAAATAAAATGGCTTTGAGGCCAAAGTACTCACGCTTGTGGTCATCCCAGAACTGCTTCAGATCTTCAACCAGAGGCCTGAAATAAGTGTCGATGTCATTCCCAGGTTGTTGTGGTGCCAACATCAGTCTTGACATCATAATATATTTTTGTTTGTGGCGCAACCAAGGAGGAATGTTCAAAATTTTTAGCACAATTGGCCACGTGCTATGCGTGCTACTGTTCAAAAAAGGTTCAATGCGTCAGTGCTCATTGCGATCCTAATATTCCTAGGATCAATAGAAAATTCATGATTTAGTGAATCAATGTTTTGCCACTGTGTGGCATCAGCAGGATGTCTTATCATTCCAGCATCCTGCTTATGCTTCTCTTTGTGCCATCGCAACAATTCTGACTCCTTGTTTGCAAACCAACACACCAAACGAGGAATGATAGGAAAGTACCAAAACCTTTTAGGCCTTCTTTTTCTTCGATTGCAGTTTTCGTCATCACCGTCGTCTTTCCTACGATTGAGTCGATCCACTCCACAAATAGGGCATTTCTCGTGGTTTTTGTACTCAGGTCCACGATATAGAATGCAATCATTTTTGCACGCGTGGATTTTCTCCACCTCGAAACCCAGTAGACAGATTACCTATTTTTCCTCATAAACTATCATAGGGACTGTGTTGCCTTGGTGTAACATGTCCTTAAGGAGCGTCAACAATTCCTTAAAACTACAATCATTCCATCTGTTGCTTGCCTTCAACTGGAAAAGTTTTATCATCGCAAACAGCCTGGTGTACCTAGCTGCACAACCATGATACAATGGCTTCTTCGAGTCTTTCTACATATTCTTGTAATTTGCAAGTTCACCATTACTGTACAGATCATCGTCGCCATGTCTCTCAACATTGCGTACCATCTCCTCATGTTATGCACCTAAAACATAATGTCGTCATTGGTGAACTCTAATATATCTGGCATGTTCACATCGTTGTCGTGTCTTCTTCGACACTGGTAGGGACCTCCCTCTCTAGATACGAATCTCTCATCTCTACTTCATTAAGCCCCTCCTTCTCATGTTTGTTCCAACATTGATAATCCACCATGAATCCATGCCTGATCAAATGTGACCTCAACACTTCATCTGTGCGATATCTCTTCTCATTCTCGCAATGTTTGCAAGGACAAAAAATAGTCCCTCTAATGTTTTCCGACATGTATTTCTGTGCGAAACTGATAAATGCATCTAGCCCTTGGATAGATTCATTGCAAAGGCGCGACCCATACATCCAACTTTGATACGACGACGTCTATGTACAGAAAAGAAGGGCTAAATCAAAGAAATTTAAGACACTGATGGTCAAGATCTAAAGGGGTAAAAAATAGTAAGGAACAAGAGAGGAGGAGAGGACTAACCCTTTGTTTTAAGATTCACTGATAATCACCGCAAGACTTTTAAAAGGGTACCTCCAAAGAGGGAAAGAACAGGGCAGATCTGACAGCCACTTGTTCTGCCATAGCTGGGAGGTCGTAGAAGGGCAATAGAAGATCGAGACGAACCAATTTAACACACGTCTGTCTATAGAGGGAATGGGAGACGAGCCCGCTTCCATGACCAAAGGAGACACGCTTGATCGGTGGGTATGGGAGACGCGCCGGCTTCGATTATAAAAGGAGATGGGTGCCAAGAAAAGATCATCTTAGTTAAAAAACAAATATGAGTCGCGCTCAAGTAAAGCTCGTCTCCCATTTGTCAGGAAAGAGGGCGTGTCTCGGTGTTGACGTTTCTTACGTCACAGATAAAAATCTGCAGGCGCGGGGAAACTATCAAAGTAGCATTTCTCCTTAAAGAGTATTCCCAAGGATGTCATTTATATTTTCCCAAAGGAAGGCTAAGTGGAAGTAAAACAGTCATCAAAAGAAGAGGGTAGATTGGTATAGGTAGGGTTCTAGTGAGGATGGGTAATAGATATGTGGAGGTAGTGTGACACACACAAGAGCATCCTATTCTAAGAGGGGTAAATGGGTCAAAGTGGGATTAGGCTAAGAGTTAGGGAGTTACTCCTAAAATGCTTCTAGTATACATATACATAGCCTCAGTTAGATACTAATGAACATGTCAATGGTGAATTTTTATGCTAAGTTATTCAAAACATTGGGCACGGGTTTACCCCTAGCAATACTAGGACAACTCCCGCAAAGAGCTTGTGGCATAACCGAATGTGCAGGATTACAAGGACAGATAGGGTTGTCACAACCTACTGCCTACCTCTTCATTTTGTGGGTCTACTAGACATCCAACACTACTTAACTATCCTAGCATCATGATAGCAAATTAAGTAAATAACATAGGAACCATGGTACAAGCCATCCTAAGGCAATGACTAACCTAAACATCATTGAACCAATGTTAAGACATAACATAAGTTATTCATATTAACATGATCGTATCATAACTAATTAAACTATAGATCTCGACGTCGAAGCTCATGCCCTCGAGCCCATTCTTGGGGGTGGGGCTAGGGAACATCATCCCATATGGCAACATAAACCTCCAGGTGACCTTTGGGATGCCTGACAACTACAGTACCGAGAGCATCCTGTTCGATGTTGCAGACGTCAGCCTCCCCTTCAACGCCATCATCGGCAGGCCAACCTTGTATCAATTCATGGCCGTAGCCCACTACGGCTACCTTGTCCTGAAGATGCCGACCCCCTCCGGCGTCCTCAGGATCTGCGGAGATCACACTACAGCGGTGTTAGCCTTGGAGAAGCTCCAAACCCTCACAACAGACCCAACACCAGCCCAGGGCAGCGTTGGGCTGAGTCAGCCTCCACCGAGCTCACCCAACGCGGCTCACCTGCAACACCCCATTTGCAGGCTTCCGACAGCACTGACACTCCTGTCAAAGCTGGCAAGATCAGTTCCGGCTCTACTCAGACCCCTCGCAAGGCAGGGGCAATGCAGAAAGTAGGAACACATGCTCAACGCCCCACATGTACCCATGAATGACAAGTTGCCCGACAACTGTCACAGCTACCCTCGGAGCTTTGGCACCCTGTATATATTAGCTTAATAGGACAGCGTGAAGTTGTTCATAGTGTGTAGGAGCAGCATTTAGGACAACCAAGCTCCGGGAGGGTCAGGTACAGAGTGCACAGTCAGCTAGTCCAGAGTGCATAGTCAACTTAGCTTGGTCCCGAACCCTAAGCTTGCACACCCTACCTCCCTCAGCATCCAGAAGCAGGCAGTTGCCCTCTTTTTTAAAAGTCTGTCTCCTCCTATGAATACTGATATAAAAGAATCACTATTGTACTTCATGTTTCCCTAAACAATTCATTTAAATTACGTGCTAATTTTATGATCAACCATGCTAGGCTTGTTTTCTGTATATTTCTTCATATACACAGTTGTACACTCTATATCTCTCACCCTTGCTAGAGTTGTGCAATCCTACTGCAGGCAGGCTTGCTTGAGGTACCTGCGATGTGTGAAGGGTTCTCGCGGCTGCCCCCATCCATGGAGTTCTATGAAGCCGTATGGCCTCCTAGGAAAGGCCTAGGCCAACCCGAAGGTCCAGGGCATGTGAACTGCTTAGCCTGGTCCTGTACCCTAAGCACGCACACCCTGCCTCTCAGCATTGCGGCCAAGTATTGGGGGCCATAAGGATCGCACCCTAAGGACGGCAGGAGCCAGACCCCAAAGCGCTAACGCATTGAATTACCCAAGTCCCGTTAGTCAACTAAGGATAGTAAGACATGAAAAATCCAAGGAAGAGAGACACGTAAAACCAACGAGCAAACTAGTGCATCCTTTAACATGTGAAGGACAGCTCCGGCACCTCTCAGGGAGTCTGTCGTCGACAAATCTTCAACGATGGTGGACGACGCCAGAGCATCCAGCTCCGGCACCTCCCAGGGGG
This sequence comes from Tuctoria greenei, assembly GCA_036927565.1. Classification (NCBI taxonomy): domain Eukaryota; kingdom Viridiplantae; phylum Streptophyta; class Magnoliopsida; order Poales; family Poaceae; genus Tuctoria; species Tuctoria greenei. Next base: position 127,060,489 of record JAYESD010000007.1, on the reverse strand, counting down.
CTGCCGTTGACGAATCTTCAACGATGGTGGACGATGCCGGAGCATCTAGCTTCGGCACCTCCCGGTGGGTCTACCGTTGATGAATCTGCGACGATGGTGGGCGACGCTGGGGCACCCAGCTCCAGCACCTCCCAGGTGGCCTGCCGTCGATGTCCCAACATGTTGACGACAGCATGAAGTGCTGATAAGTGAGGAAACTCTCCTGCCGCGCTCTTGTTGCTGACAAGTTCTCTTGTGATTGCCTGTACACAAGGGTCCTGCTGTCGACAAATATTCAACGATGGTGGACGACGCCAGAGTAGTCAACTCCGGCACCACCCAAGGGGCCTACCATCGATGTTTCTATGACGATGGTGGGTGACGCTGGAGCAGCTAGCTCCGTCACCTCCCAAGGGGCCTGCCATCGATGTTTCTACGATGATGGTGGGTGACGCCAGAGCATCCAACTCTGACACTACCCAAGGGGCCTGTCGTTGACATCCCAACACGTTGACGATAGCAACAAGCATTGATAAGTGAGTAAACTCTCCTACCCCACTCTTGTTGCTAACAGATTCTCTTGTGATAACCTGTACACCAGGGGACTGCCGTCGACGAATATCCAATGATGGTGGACAATGCCAGAGCAGTCATCTCCAGCACCACCAAAGGGGCTTGCCGTCAACGTTTCTACAACGATGGTGGGCAACGCCAGAGCAGCCAGCTCCAGAACCTCCCAAGGGGCCTGCCGTCGACGTTTATGCGACGACGGTGGGTGATGCCGTAGCATCCAGCTCCGACACCACCCAAGGGGCCTGTTGCCGACGTTGCATCATGTTGACGATAGCAACAAGTGCTGATAAGTGAGTAAACTCTCCTACCCCGCGCTTGTTGCTAACAGGGTTCTCTTGTGATAGCCTGTACACAGGAGCCGGCCGTCGAAGTGCTACACATCGGTGGTGGACGACGCCGCAGCAGCCAGCTCCGACACCTTCCAAGGGGCCTGCCATCGACGTCTCTGTGATGATGGTGGGCGATGCCGGAGCATCCATCTCCAGCACATCTCAAGGGGCCTGCTGTCGACAACTCAACAATGATGATGGCTGATGCTGGAGCAGCTACCACCGGCACCACCCAGAGGGCCTACCGTCGACGTCCCGCTCAGACAAAGCTCAGTGCCCCTGGAAGGGCCACACAGAGGTCAACCACTCATCCTCCCCCGCTTCGTTGGGGGACCCTCGAAGACATCCTGCGATCAAGTGGTAGGCGTGCCTAGCCACCTAGCCACACCTATCAGGGGGCCTCTAAGGAAGTTCCATAGGTAGGGCGTCAACTGACGACAAATTGGCCATGCCATGTGTGCAAGCGTTGGTCCCTCAAAAGCTAGCGAACTCGACAGAAGTTCTTCAAGACCTTATGCATTTAAGGACCTGGGGTGACAATTTGAGAAGCACAAGACAAGCCAAGAAAACAAACACAAAGTCAAATTCATTGAAGAATGTTTACAAAGGGGCGAACCCCAGATACAATGACGGCCCGCCAACCTTAATCCCTGGCAAATTGCACGACGACATGTTTGGCGACATCCTTGACCTCCGCCGCTACCGTTTCCTCGAGCTCCTCAATGGGACCTTCAAAAACCGGCCCAGTGGCAGCTCAGGGTACCAACTCCGGTAGCACACCAGGACACGGGATGCCACTGTCTCCACCACCGCTCTACCCTTAGCTTCCAGGCATCGAGCCAGCTGACGCTCCTGCGAATCGAGCTCCCGGGCGCGGCGGTCCATCGTGTGCTCCCGGGCCTGGATGTCGAGATCATGCAGGAGAAGTTCCTGACGCTCAGCAAAGTGTTGCGCCCGATCCTGCGCCAAGTCGCTCTCGCGAAGCTCAAGGTCTTCGAGGCAGGACTACAACCTGTCCCGATCTACCTCAGCCCGAGCTATCATCGCCTGTGCCGCCACCTCTTGCTTAGCAACAACAGCCTCTCACTCAGAAACAACGGCTTTGCGGTGACCCAGGTCCTCTCGACCCTCTTCAAGGGCACGCAGGCGGGCATCAATCGTGTCATTGGCTACCTTATTGTTGGCCAGAATCTTCTCGGACATTACATCCATGGCCTTTGCCAAGCAGTGCCTCAGCTCCAGCTCCCCACTCTCCTTCTGGTACTTCACCTTCGCCTCCGCGATCCTGGACCAGAGAAGGTCCTCCCAGGCTTGGAGGCGCTCACCCTTGGCACGTAGCTTCTCCTACTCAGTGGCAAGAGCCCCCTGCGTCCGACAGAGGTTGGATTGCACCAGGTTGATGTTGGACTGCGTTAAGTCCATGATGTTGGAGAGACGCTCTGGATGCGCCAAAGTTATGGAAGATCACCCGATGATCATCTCGGGGACCTCTTCCTCCCGTGGCGGCGATGGCGAGACCACAAGTACCGAGGACCTCGTCTGTTGGTATTTCTTAACACCATAGAGTTATCCGCAAGCGCACAGAAATACCATTGTAGCACTTCCCCTTAAAGAGTATTCCCAAGGGTATCGAATCCAAAGAACGTGTGTGCTAATCTTTAGAACTAGCTCACCCAAGGACACAAAGTTGTTTGGTAGGCAAGGAGTAGAGAGGAATTCAATGTATTGATACTATTTCAAGGTAGTTTGCAGTAGATGCTTGCCTCGACACGAGCTCATTATGAGGTGAATTAACAGTCAAAATATGGTACTTAAGGACCGTCAACAAACTCCCCCACACTTAGTCATTTGCTCGTCCTCGAGTGAAGGCAAGAAGAACTAGAGTGTTGTCATGAATTTGCTATAAGGTAGAAAATAAGGATACTAGATATTTCAACTTATATCTGAATTCATAGATCCCCTTTGTGTATGTGGCTACAACATCTATCTTGGGTGTTTGAAAAGTGGAACGGTTAGAATGAAGTTCCCTTGGATTATTCTCTACTGAAATGATTTGGCAATTGCTATATTTGAAAGTCATAGGAACATTTGCCCTTGCCTTCTCGATCGGAGTCTCTCAAATCTCGCAAAGTGTTTGAGTCCTCACCATGGCATGTTTTGCCAATTCTTGTCCCTATACTAAAAGTGGCTATATCTAGAGCTTGGTAGGGATGAATGCGGCACACATTTGCAATTCTTATGTTACTAAGTCAAAAACTTGATCCTATGAGAGACCTATGCAATGAACAAAGTGAAGGGAAAATCCTTGTGCACATGAATGAGATGGAGGGGTGAGGTGATAACTCCCATGAATTTTCCCTCTTTTAAGGATGAAACATGGCTACTTCTCTTGTTTTTTAGCACTCTTACTCTTTTTCAAGAGTGCTTTTTCTTTTTCTTGTAGCCATGTCTTCTACTCCTTTTTATTTTTAGAGAGGCTTTCATTTGTATTGTATGGAGTTTCTTTTTGGCGGATGGGTAATCGATGGATGCAAACTCTCAATGTGAGAAATTTTGAATGAATGGAGTGCACAAGAGTTTTCAATTCAAAAAGTTCATGCACGTCACTCAATTGGGTCACAGGTTTGACAATGTTCAATGAAAAGCAAAGTTTCATATGCTTGTGGTTTTCAATGAATGTATCATATGGCCTTGGTGGGTATATAAATTTCCAATGAGAGATTTAGGCAAAGTTAAAGACTTCAAATAGTTACAAATGTCAAAATCAATTTCAAGCAAAAGGATGATTTCTAAAGAGCTCATTTACCATATCACACTAGTCAAATACCTAGATGATGTGCTTTTCCTATTAACTTATAGGAATCATAAACATGGTAATGAATTGAAATATAAAGTATTCAAATTTTCAGCTTAAACAAATTCTTAACTACCAAATTTATTTCAATTTGTTGAGTTGATTCATTTTAGATATGCAATGAAAAATATGAAATCAACTGAAATAGCAGGGCAGTGCATAAAAGTGGGGATAGGAAATCCAAACCAATTTTCTGGAGCGAAACGGAGTCGTACGGAGCAGAGAACAGGTCGGCCGACCAGGGGGTTCGGCCGACCTCCTGGTGGCTCTTCTAGGGCTCTGTTTCGTTGGGTCATTTTGTTTATTCGGTCACGACGTGTTTTGATATGCAACGTTAATTTTTCACGTCGGGATTTCGTGACTTGGGGACATGTTTCCCCCACACTTGTTTCCTAAATTCTTTATTCAACAAAATAAACTAAAGGGGGAACTTTACCAGTGTTAGATGAATCGATAAGTTCACTTTATTGAAATCAAAATATGGGGATGCTTACATTATTTAGCCTAACTTTAGAAAACAAATGTTTGGAAAAGAATAAAATCCTAAGTAGTAAGCATCCTTGTTGACCATGACGAGGACGGGAGGAAGATGATGATTCAATGAGATGTATAACTTTCCTCTCTATTTCTGTCCTTTAAATAGGCGGGGAACGACGCGTTTCACCAAGGATTTTGTGGAGGATATCGAGGAGGATTAACACGAGAAAACAGAACGCGAGCAGTGCAAAGGGAAGGTCGGCCGACCCTAGGGTTTGGCTGAACCCCTTCTGGCTCCGTTCGGGCCATATTTTCTCGAGTTGATTGAATGGGCCTTCTAGAAGAAGAATTGGATGGGCCCATTAGTTGGATGCGGAGAATTTAAACAGAATTGAAAGAAATGGCATGAAAATTGATTAGATTTACCACGTCAAATTCTTTTTTTGTATCCTTTTGGGAATCGAGAAATAATTTGAGTCGGTGCCCATTCACCTTGAATAGTTGACCGTCATCACCTTGGAGTGTGATTGCTCCATGGGATGAAGTATCTACTACAGTGAAGGGTCCTTCCCATTTACTTCTAAGCCTCCCATGTCCAAAGAGTTTAACCCTAGAGTTAAAGAGTAAAACTTTATCTCCAGGTTTGAACTCTTTCGGCGTAATCCTCTTATCGTGCCGTCTTTTGGTTCTCTCTTTATAAATTCTGGCACTGTGGTACGCCTTATCTCTCCATTCCCCCATCTCAGAGATTTGCTTCAATTGGTGATTTCCAGCTTCATTAAGATTCATGTTCCACCGCTTCATGGCCCAATACGCTCTATGTTCCAATTCTACGGGAAGATGGCAAGTCTTCCCATAGACAAGTTGGAAAGGAGACATGCCGATAGGTGTCTTGTAGGCTGTACGATATGCCCAGAATGTGTCGGGTAGCTTTTGCTTCCATCCCGTTCCCATTTCCAAGACAGTCTTTTTTTTGCAGAATATTCTTAATTTGCTTATTAGATGTTTCTGCTTGACCACTTGTCTGTGGGTGGTATGGGGTAGCAATGTTATGCTGGACTCCAAGTTCCCTTAAAAAGTTCCAGAAGGTCTTATCTATGAAATGAGATCCTCCATCACTTATTACCATACAGGGAGTTCCAAAGCGTGGGAAAATGATCTCATGAAACATTTTCCTTGCTTGCTTGGAATCAGCATTTTTGCATGGCAATGCTTCTACCCATTTTGACACATAATCGACGGCAACCAGAATATACTCGCAATCATAAGACATAGGAAAAGGTCCCATGAAATCAATACCCCATACATCAAATAATTCCACTTGGAGATTGTATGTTAGGGGCATTGCATTGCGAGCATAGATTCCTCCATGCTTATGGCATTTCCAACATCTGTGAATGAATTCCTTGGTATCTTCATACATTGAAGGCCAATAGAATCCACTCTGCCAGATCTTTGCCTGAGTACGGTAAACACCGTAATGACCACCATAGGGGCCAACATGGCATTTCTCTATAATTTTGGTGCCTTCGATTGATGGGACGCACCTTCTAAGAAGGCCATCGACACATACTCGATAGAGGTAAGGGTCATCCCAAAGGTGTCTACGACTCTCATAAATGAGTTTCTTTTTGTTCTCCCCTGGTGGTACGTACCCCGTGACCATAATTTCACGATATCCGCATACCAAGGGTGAGAGTCTGTCACCTTGAGGAGCATATCATCTCGTAGGAAGTCATTGATAGGTATGTCCATGGTTGGTGTGACTTCCATACGTGAAAGATGATCTGCTACTGAATTCTCTACTCCTTTCTTATCTCTTTTTTCCAGATCAAATTCTTGGAGTAGAAGAATCCATCGAATTAGTGTGGGTTTAACATCCTTTTTGGTAAGGATATATTTTAAAGCAACATGGTCTGTGTAGACTATGACCTTTGCTCCAACCAAGTAGGATCTAAACTTGTCGATAGCAAAAACTACTGCTAGGAGCTCTTTCTCAGTTGTGGCATAATTGAGTTGGGCTCCTATCAGAGTTTTTCTAGCATAGGCTATTGCATGATGCTTTTTATCTTTGGTTTGGCCTAAGACCTCACCAACAGCAAAGTCACTGGCATCACACATGATTTCGAATGGCAGCGTCCAATCAGGAGGTTGGATAATTGGAGCTGAGATGAGTGCCTTTTTTAGTATATCAAATGATTTAAGGCATTCATCATCGAAATCAAAGGGAGCTTCTTTAGCTAATAGGTTGGTGAGGGGTCTAGCGATTTTGGAGAAATCCTTGATAAATCGTCGATAGAATCCCGCATGACCTAAAAAGCTGCGGATTCCCTTAACATTGGTAGGAGGTGGAAGTTTTTCAATAACTTCAATTTTAGCTTAGTCCACCTCTATCCCTCTCTCGGACACCAAGTGTCCAAGAACGATGCCTTCCCGAACCATGAAATGACACTTTTCCCAATTAAGCACAAGGTCCTTCTCCTGGCATCTTTATAAGACCCTGTCTAAATTTTCTAGACAATGATTAAAAGTTTTTCCATATATGGAGAAATCGTCCATGAAAACTTCCATGATATCCTCGATCATGTCTGAAAATATAGACATCATGCATCTCTGGAAAGAGGCAGGAGCGTTACACAGTCCAAAGGACATACGCTGGTAGGCATAGGTCCCGTAAGGACATGTGAACGTGGTCTTACTTTGATCATTGGGATGGATAGGACTTTGATGATATCCCGAGTACCCATCAAGGAAACAGAAGTAGGAGTGTTTTGCTAATCGCTCTAACATCTCATCGATGAAGGGCAATGGAAAATGGTCTTTCCTTGTTGCCTTGTTAAGTTTTTGGTACTCAATGCACATCCTCCATCCCGTAACGGTCCGTTGAGGAATTAATTCATTCCTCTCGTTTTGAACGACCGTCATACCTCCCTTCTTTGGCACTACTTGAACTGGACTTACCCATTCACTATGAGGAACAAGGTAAATAATCCCGGCATGCAGAAGTTTCAAGACTTCATTCTTGACAACTTCCCGCATCGCATTATTCAATCGCCTTTGAGGTTCCCTTGAGGGGACACTCTCAAGGTCAATAGGAATGCGATGGGTGCATAACGCTAGACTAATTCCCTTGAGATCTTGAAGTGAATATCCAAAAACATCTCTGTAACACCCTCATTTTCATGCATCATGCCCTACATACACTCATATACATGTTTAACATTAACCCACAACAAGAGGAACGAGTTTATAATTGATTTGGAACAAAACCACACTTAAAACACAGGAAAGTGCAGACTAGTCCGATTTTACTGCGGACTAGTCTGATTTCTCTTTGACTAAAAATGGACTTGTCCGATTTTGTGCGGACTAGTCCGATATTCCAAGAATCCTTGAAAAATTGCTAAGTCCTTGGACTTTTCCGGACTAGTCCGGTGTTCCAGCAGACTTCTCCGTTTTCCTCTCTGTTTAAAGTCGGACTTGTCCGATTTTTGGCCAGACTTGTCCGATTTTCTCTCTGGACGACTTCGGACTACTCCGGTCCTTTCCGGACTTGTCCGATATTTCGCGACTCCGAATTGATCTTTTGTTTTACGACTTGTTTCTTGGGTTTCACGTTAAGTGGTCCTAGGGACGTCGTGCCTAACTCTTTTAGATCCCATGTGGGACTCTAAACCGGCCTCTACTCATCCCAAACTCAAAATCCATCTAACCCTAGCCTCCACCTCTATATAAACAGCCCCACCCCTTGGATTGACATCTATTTGCCACCTTTCCACCCACCCAAACCCTAGTTCGTGGAGAGCCACCGTCAAGGAGGGAGGAGAATATCCCAAGCAAGAAGAAGAAGAGGAGGAAACGAAAGAGGATCAAGATCTCCACCAAGTTTCGTTCTTCATCACCAATTCATCCCCAAGTTCATCACCAACCCTAGATCATCAAGATCCAAGTGTTACGTCCTAGTTTCTTGATTCATTGGAGTCCTAAACACCTGGTATACCTTCTATTCTCTTTTCCTTATGTGAATTTGACCCTTAATCTCCAAATTTACGTCGATCTAGAAAACCCTAATCTGCTGATCTCGTAAAGTGCGGACTTGTCCGGTCTCCAGCGAACTAGTCCGATCTTTCTGGTTAAATTGTGTTGAATTAATTCTAAAATTTGATCTAATCGAATCCAAACCTGTATAAACTTGTTAAAAGCTATTAAAACTAGTTAGTGATCATTAAAAGCAATCTAGTAACAAGTTCTACATTGCATTTGCATCAATAATGCATGTCATGTCATATTGAGTAATATTTGTGCACTCTTTGATTGTGTTTCTTGTCTTGTATGTTTATTGTGTGGATTAGACGGATTTGCGCTAGAGAGTGCCGTGGAGGATCTACAGCACCAAGAGTTTGAAGGCTTTGACCCTAATCAACAGCAAGAGCAAGGCAAGTGTCCTTGAAGCATATTGATCCTGTTTTTAAAATAAATGTTTTGTTTGCAAACTGCATGCTTGTGTCAATTTGATGGGAATCCTATGGTAGGAAGTTTCTAGCGTTGTTTGACCACCCTTGTCGCCTGGAATTTATGGTAGAGAGTCGGGATGGGCTTCTTACCTTTTTGCCTCGCTTAATTAATTGGGATGGGAAAACAACACTACACATTTAATTATGCATTAATGATATTTTGGTTAATGTGAACTGGTCAACACGGTATGGTAATGGGTGATCTAAGCAAGCGTGGTATGTGGATGGGTTGGATGTTATGGTAGTTTTGCTTGCTTTAGATCTAAGGACCGGTTCATGCGAGAATAAGCCAGGACTACAGTGCCACCACGAGGCCAAGTATGGGTGCGGCATAACTGATTAATTAGGGCTTTGCTAGTGCTGTTTGGACCATTGTGGATGCTCGGGGAAGGGGTAGTCGGATTGGGTTTGTTGATGATAGGTGGGACTACCCTGGAATCCGAATGGCTCAAGAGGGGGCCCTTGGTTGAAGATGTGCTCTGAGGGAGACATCGCCACCGGTGAAACCTCAGTGGGGTCTAAATAGGCTAGTAATCCCTTTGTAAAGGCTATGTTGTGATCTCTTGGCCATACACCAAAGGAAGTGTAATTGGCATAAGAGAGGTTTCTTTAGTCGCCGACGGGTGATGAAATCACAAACACGTGGGTAAAGTGGTACAAACTCTGCAGAGTTAAATAAAACTATCATGATAGTCGTGCTCCCGGTTATGAGCACCTGGACAACTTCCATGATTAGAGGGAAATTGGAATTTGGGATGGTAATGGTTATGGATTTATTTCTGGTATTGAATATGGTTATTGGCAGATGGTGAAATCTGGAATTATTGATGAAGATGGTGAATTGTGGACTGGTATTATGGTATTACTTATGATTATGATGGGTTTACTTCACATAAATATAATATATTGCTTTTCAAATGTTTTTATGTACTTTTCAGCACTTTGCCATTATTATTGTCGTCATTTGAATCAGCCACATGTCATACTTTCCACACTTGCTGAGTACGACATGTACTCACTCTTGCAATCCCACCCACAGTTGCAGGTCAGGATTGAGAGTTTAATGGCGATAATGCGGAGTTATAGGCCGTGTCTACCATCAGCTTTGCCTGTGGTGTTATTGGAGCTGCGCTATACCTTATTGCTTATGCTGCGTAGCTGTTTAGTTTACTTAATTAGAGTATTTCCGCTGCATTAGTTGAACTTGTCATAAATATTCATTAGAGGTTGTATTCGAGGATAATATGGTTTGTGTAGTAAAATTTGGTTAATTAATCTTGTTCTGTGGAAATTTTATGTATACTCTTTTGTGATTGCACTTGTGTATGTGTGATGAACATCCTGGGCACACATATGCGTTAGCTTGGTTCATTTCTGCAACCGGGCGTCACAGATCGGTATCAGAGCCATAAGTTGACCGTAGGATGCAGCCTAGATAGAATGGAAACTTTAGAGAACATAGGATCACTCAGGAATTGATGTATTTTGGTTGGTGTGTTGTTTGTTGTATATATATTGATTGCTTGTGTGCTTAATAGAGGATTTTGGGGTGCTTTAGCATTGCCATGTCCACCTAGGCTAGTGCAGCTAGTTGTTTAGTCTCATATTCCTTGATGTGTATAGTTGGGGACATTTTCTAATTCTTACCTATTGCTTTTCTTCAGATGGTGAGGACTCGCAACTAGAGGGATGGCAATGATGAGGAGGAGAACAATGGAGTGTCTCAGAACAACACTGGACAAAGATCTACTCAGGGAGCTATCAACATTGAGCAGCTATTGGCTATGCAAAACCAGCTCATGCAGACCATGATACAAACTATGGGACATCTGCAGGCTGGCAATATCAACAATCAGCCCCACATGCCTCCACCGCCACCCCCGCCTCCTCATAACCAATTGGGAGAGTTTATGAGGACTAGGCCGCCAACCTTTGCTCAAGCTGCTGACCCTATGGATGCGGATGATTGGCTCAAGTCCGTGGAGAAGAAGCTAGCTATTGTCCAATGCAGTGACCGGAAGAAGGTCTTGTTTGCTTCTCATCAACTCGTTGGAGCAGTTGCGGATTGGTGGGATTCTTATTGCTATGCTCATGAGAACCAAGAGAGAATTACTTGGGCTGAATTCAAGGATAATTTTCGTTCTCATTTTGTGCCGGAGTGGGTGATGATCTTGAAGAGGCAAGAATTTGAGAACTTAAGGCAAGGAAGATCAAGCGTGAGTGAATATCTCAATAAATTCACTCAACTCTCAAGGTATGCGCCCGAGGATGTTAGTCGGGACAGTCGGAAACAATACTTGTTCATGAGGGGCTTGAAGAATGAGATCCAAGTGCAATTGCTCAACTGTGATTATGCCAATTTTCAGAAGCTTGTGGACAAAGAAATTGTGGTTGAGAACAAGATCCGTGAGATGGAGCAAGAAATCAAGAGGAAGGCGCCATATCAAGGACAGCAACAAGGAAGTAATATGTGCCCTCGCCTTGCACCACCCAATGCGCCTCATTTCAGCTCCTCTATTCCTGCTCAGCGCCCTGGTTATGCACCACGCCCAACTCAGTTTGTGCAGCAGCGCCCTGTTATGCAAGCACCTAGGCCTCCAATGCCTTATGCACCTCGCGCTAATTTTCCTGGTGCAAATGTTCAAAACCAAGCTCGTCCCAATAATTCTGGTGGAGTTAAGAAGTGCTATACTTGTGGAGAAGCTGGACACTTTGCGCATCAATGTCCTAAGTCAGGCCTTGGTCAAGGAAGCAATGCACCGAGGCAAAACCCAAGACCCAATGGAGGACAACCACAAGGGAGTCGTGGACAGCAGAATTTTGCTCGTGGCAACGTGAACCATGTCTCTACAGAGGATGCTCAACAAGCGGATGACGTGGTCATCGGTGTGTTTCTCGCCAACTCGAACCCCGCGACTATGTTATTTGATTCTGGAGCATCGCATTCATTCATTGCATCAAAGTATGTTGCCAAGTATAGTTTTCCTATCTCTCATATGAAGTTTACTCTATTGGTTAAGTCTCCTGGAGGAGAGATGAGGACAAATATAGTATGTCCAAAAGTAAGCCTTAGAATAAGGGGGGTAGACTTCTCCGCCAACCTCATTGTTTTGGACTCTCAAGGATTGGACATTATACTTGGTATGGACTGTTTGAGGAAGCACAATGGAGTTATTGAGTGTGCCACGAAGACGGTGAAGTTGACCAATGAAGAAGGGATCACAGTAGAATTTGAAGCATCTCAAACTGCACCGAAGCAATTGGAGCTGAATCATATGGACGGTGCTGCCATTGAGGAGATTCCGGTGGTGTGTGAATTTTTGGATGTTTTTCCGGATGAGTTGCCAGGTATGCCACCTGATCGAGACATTGAGCTTTTTATTGATTTAATACCTGGAACTGCACCTATAGCTAAGAGGCCGTATAGGATGCCTCCTTTGGAGTTAGCGGAGCTCAAGAAGCAAATTCAAGAGCAACTTGAGAAGGGTTTTATTCGCCCTAGCTCTTCACTTTGGGGAGCGCTCGTTCTATTTGTGGACAAGAAGGATGGATCCCAAAGGATGTGCGTAGATTACCGAGCTCTCAACGAGGTAACAATCAAAACAAGTACACCTTGCCATGCATAGAAGACTTGTTTGATCAGATGAAAGGTGCTTGTGTCTTCTCTAAGATTGACTTGAGGTCGGGATATTTTCAAATGAAGATTAGACCATCGGACATACCCAAGATAGCTTTTTGGACATGGTATGGATCTTATGAGTACACCGTGATGTCTTTTGGATTGACAAATGCACCTGCCTACTTTATGTACCTCATGAATAAGGTCTTCATGGAGTACTTGGATAAGTTTGTTGTGGTGTTTATTGATGATATTATGATCTACTCGAAGGATGAGAAAGAACATGAGGAACACTTGAGGCTTATGCTACAAAAATTGAGGGAGCATCAATTGTATGCCAAGTTCAACAAGTGTCAGTTTTGGTTGAGAGAGGTGTCATTTTTGGGTCATATAATCTCAGGAGGAGGAGTATCGGTTGACCCCGGAAAAGTGAGAGACGTGTTGAAGTGGGAACCGCCACAAAATGTCAAGGAAATAAGTAGTTTTCTTGGGATGGCTGGATATTACCGTAGATTCATCAAGGACTTTTCCAAGATAGCCAAGCCTATGACGTAGTTGCTAATGAAGGGAAAGGCTTTTCAATGGACTCAAGCTTGTCAAAATGGTTTTGAGGAGTTGAAGAAGAGGTTGACAACAGCCCCAGTTTTGGTATTGTCGGACGTGAGCAAGAGTTTTGATATTTATTGCGACGCATCAAGACAAGGACTTGGATGTGTATTGATGCAAGAAAGTCTAGTGGTCACCTATGCATCAAGACAATTGAAGAAACATGAGCAGAATTACCCAACACATGATTTAGAACTTGCGGTCGTGGTACACACATTGAAGATTTGGGGGCACTATATTCTTGGACATAGGTGTGAAATTTATACGGATCATAAGAGTTTGAAGTATATTTTCACACAGACGGATCTGAACTTGAGGCAATGGAGATGGTTGGAGATCATCAAAGATTTTGATTTGGAGATCAACTATCATCCGGGAAAAGCCAACGTAGTGGCCGGTGCTTTGAGTAGAAAAGGAGTAAGTCATCAACTCACAGTTCGAGAGTTACCATTCGAGTTATGTAAGGAGTTTGAACGGTTGAACCTCGGGTTTGTAAATGAGATGGAGATGATGGAGTTAAACCCAACCTTGGAGCAAGAAATTCGATAGGCACAAACCGCAGATGAGGAGATCAAGGAAATCAAGGAAAGGATCGAGGAAGGGAGATAATTTAGATTTGATGAAGACAAACATGGTACCTTATGGCTGGGAAAGAGGATTGTTGTGCCTAATGTAAAGCATATTCGGGAGACAATATTAAAGGAGGCACATGACTCACCTTACTCAATTCACCCTGGTTGTACCAAGATGTACAAAGACTTGAAGGCTTGCTATTGGTGGGATAGCTTGAAAAAGGACATAGCTAAATATGTGGCATTGTGTGATGTGTGCCAACGAGTCAAGGCGGAACATCAAAGGCCAGCCGGATTATTGCAACCGTTGAAGATTCCGGAATGGAAGTGGGAAGAAATTGGAATGGACTTCATAGTTGGGTTACCACGTACTCAGCCCGGGTATGACTCAATTTGGGTAATTGTGGATCGCTTAACCAAGTCAGCTCATTTTGTCCCTGTGAAGACCAAATATACAGCTGCACGATTGGCCGAAATATACGTGGAGCATATTGTGTGTCGACATGGAGTCCCAAAGAAGATAGTCTCGGATAGAGGTTCTCAATTTACCTCCATATTTTGGCAAAAATTGCATGAAGCTTTTGGAACGAGGCTGAATTTTAGTTCAGCATATCATCCTCAAACGGATGGACAAACCGAGAGGACCAATCAAATTTTGGAGGACATGTTAAGAGCTTGTGCTTGGAAGCATGGGAAGAGTTGGGACAAAAGCTTGCCATACGAAGAATTTTCATACAACAATAGTTACCAAGCAAGCTTGAAGATGTCACCGTTTGAAGCACTTTATGGAAGGAAGTGTAGGACACCTTTATTCTGGAATGAGGCAGGAGAAACTCAAGTATTTGGTCCGGATGTGTTGCAAGAAGCCGAAAAGCAAGTCCAAATAATTCGTGAAAACTTGAGGGCTGCCCAATCAAGACAAAAAGGCTATGCGAACAATAGAAGAAGGAAATTAGCCTTTGAAGTGGGAGATTTTATTTACCTCAAGGTGTCGCCGATAAGAGGTCATAAGAGGTTTAACATAAGAGGCAAGCTCGCACCTCGTTATATTGGACCATTCAAGATTTTGGACAAAAGAGGAGAAGTAGCATATAAGTTGGAGATGCCAGCTCATCTTTCAGACGTACATGATGTCTTTCATGTTTCCCAGCTCAAGAAGTGCTTGAGAGTAACGGAAGAACAAGTGTCAATGGAACGATTGGAGCTAGAGGAAGATTTGACTTATGCCGAGCAACCGATCAAAATCTTGGAAACCAAGGAGAGAGTCACAAGGAACAAGGTTATTAGATGGTGTAAAGTTCAATGGAAGCACCACACAGAAAAAGAAGCGACGTGGGAATTGGAGAATGATCTCAGGAAGGAATTTCCCTATCTCTTCTCTTCTGCGTCGAATCTCGAGGGCGAGATTCATTTTAAGGGGGGGTAGGTTTGTAACACCCTCATTTTCATGCATCATGCCCTACATATACTCATATACATGTTTAACATTAACCCACAACAAGAGGAACGAGTTTAAAATTGATTTGGAGCATTTAAAATTGATTTGGAACAAAACCGCACTTAAAACACAGGAAAGTGCGGACTAGTTCGATTTTACTGAGGACTAGTCCGATTTCTCTCTGACTAAAAACGGACTTGTCCGATTTTGTGCGGACTAGTCCGATATTCCAAGAATCCTTGAAAAATTGCTAAGTCCTTGGACTTTTCCGGACTAGTCCGGTGTTCCAGCGGACTTGTCCGTTTTCCTCTCTGTTTAAAGTCGGACTTGTCCGATTTTTGGCCAGACTTGTCTGATTTTCTCTCTGGACGACTTCGGACTAGTCCGATCCTTTCCAGACTTGTTCGATATTTCGCGACTCCGAATTGATCTTTTCTTTTACGACTTGTTTCTTGGGTTTCATGTTAAGTGGGCCTAGGGACGTAGTTCCTAACTCTTTTAGAGCCCATGTGGGACTCTATACCGGCCTTTACTCATCCCAAACTCGAAATCCATCTAACCCTAGCCTCCACCTCTATATAAACAGCCCCACCCCTTGGATTGACGTCTATTTGCCACTTTTCCACCCACCCAAACCCTAGTTCGTGGAGAGCCACCGTCAAGGAGGGAGGAGAAGATCCCAAGCAAGAAGAAGAGGAGGAAACGAAAGAGGATCAAGATCTCCACCAAGTTTCATTCTTCATCACCAATTCATCCCCAAGTTCATCACCAACCCTAGATCATCAAGATCCAAGTGTTACCTCCAAGTTTCTTGATTCATTGGAGTCCTAAACACCTGGTATACCTTCTATTCTCTTTTCTTTACGTGAATTTGACCCCTAATCTCCAAATTTACGTCGATCTAGAAAACCCTAATCTGCTGATCTCGTAAAGTGCGGACTTGTCCGGTCTCCAGCGGACTAGTCTGATCTTTTTGGTTAAATTGTGTTGAATTAATTCTAAAATTTGATCTAACCGAATCCTAACCTGTATAAACTTGTTAAAAGCTATTAGAACTAGTTAGTGATCATTAAAATCAATCTAGTAATAAGTTCTACATTGCATTTGCATCAATCATGCATGTAATGTCATATTGAGTAATATTTGTGCACTCTTTGATTGTGTTTCTTGTCCTGTATGTTTATTGTGTGGATTAGACGGATTTGCGCTAGAGAGTGCCGCGGAGGATCTACAGCACCAAGAGTTTGAAGGCTTTGACCCTAATCAACAGCAAGAGCAAGGCAAGTGTCCTTGAAGCATATTGATCCTGTTTTTAAAATAAATGTTTTGTTTGCAAACTGCATGCTTGTGTCAATTTGATGGGAATCCTATGGTAGGAAGTTTACTAGCGTTGTTTGACCACCCTTGTCGCCTGGAATTTATGGTAGAGAGTCGGGATGGGCTTCTTACCTTTTTGCCCTGCTTAATTAATTGGGATGGGAAAACAACACTACACATTTAATTATGCATTAATGATATTTTGGTTAATGTGAACTGGTCAATACGGTATGGTAATGGGTGATCTAAGCAAGCGTGGTATGTGGATGGGTTGGATGTTATGGTGGTTTTGCTTGCTTTAGATCTAAGGACCGGTTCATGCGAGAATAAGCCAGGACTACAGTGCCACCATGAGGCCAAGTATGGGTGCGGCGTAGCTGATTAATTAGGGCTTTGCTAGTGCTGTTTGGACCATTGTGGATGCTCGGGGAAGAGGTAGTTGGATTGGGTTTGTTGATGATTTGTGGGACTACCCTGGGATCCGAATGGCTCAAGAGGGGGCCCTTGATTGAAGATGTGCTCTGAGGGAGACATCGCCACTGGTGAAACCTCAGTGGGGTCTAAATAGGCTAGTAATCCCTTTGTAAAAGCTATTTTGTGATCTCTTGGCCATACACCAAAGGAAGTGTAATTGGCATAAGAGAGGTTTCTTTAGTCGCCGACGGGTGATGAAATCACAAACACATGGGTAAAGTGGTACAAACTCTGCAGAGTTAAATAAAACTATCATGATAGCCGTGCTCCCGGTTATGAGCACCTGGACAACTTCCATGATTAGAGGGAAATTGGAATTTGGGATGGTAATGGTTATGGATGGTTATGGATTTATTTATGGTATTGAATATGGTTATTGGCAGATGGTGAAATCTGGAATTATTGATGAAGATGGTGAATTGTGGACTGGTATTATGGTATTACTTATGATTATGATGGGTTTACTTCACATAAATATAATATATAGCTTTTCAAATGTTTTAATGTACTTTTCAGCACTTTGCCATTATTATTGTCGTCATTTGAATCAGCCACATGTCATACTTTCCACACTTGCTGAGTACGACATGTACTCACCCTTGCAATTCCCCCCACAGTTACAGGTCAGGATTGGGAGTTTAATGGCGATAATGCGGAGTTATAGGCCGTGTCTACCGTCAGCTTTGCCTGTGGTGTTATTGGAGCTGCGCTATACCCTATTGCTTATGCTGCCTAGCTGTTTAGTTTACTTAATTAGAGTATTTCCGCTGCATTAGTTGAACTTGTCATAAATGTTCATTAGAGGTTGTATTCGAGGATAATATGGTTTGTGTAATAAAATTTGGTTAATTAATCTTGTTCTGTGGAAATTTTCTGTATACTCTTTTGTGATTGCACTCGTGTATGTGTGATCAACATCCTGGGCACACATATGCGTTAGCTTGGTTCATTTCCGGAACCGAGCGTCACAATCTCTATGCCTTTCTAACATGGATATGAGTTTGAGCATTTCATTATCTGAAAGCTTATCTCTTATCATGACAGGGGCTTCCAAATCGCCATTTAGAAAAGCATAACGTAGGCCTGGAGGTAGAATCTTGAGCTCAACAGGAGGTTTTGGGGAGGGTTCTTCTTTTGGCAATTCAATTTCCTCCTGAAATTCATCCTCCTCTTGGACAAAGTCTTCTTCTCCTTCAATTTCAGGGGGTTCTAAAAATTGAAGAGTCCTAACCTCCTCCATTGGCTCATCATGGATGGGAGATTTTGTAGATGTGTTCTTTGAACGCAGAATAGGCATGGAGAAGTTTCTCCCTCCAAGATTGATATTGAGGCTTCCTTCCAAAGGAACTTCCATGAGAAATTTCTCTATGGGAATCCCTATCATGATGTCAAAATCTTGGATTTTGAACACGTGAAAATATAGGAGAGCCTCAACATCTTTGTGTCTAACAGACACTTGTTGCAGAACCCCACATCCTTCAAGAATGGTTCCAAATGAATCTCGGAAGGATTTGCGTGTTGGTGCCAATGGCACATCACCAAGAATGGCGAGAGCACAAGAATCAGAAATGATATTTGCTCCAATAGTAGGGTTGTATAGGATTCTCATTGGTGTCCCTCTAATAGTACATAAAATGGTAGCTAAAGGTGAGGTCATCCGAAGAATTTCGGGTGAATTCTCGACTTCAGCTATCCACTCTCTGCTTAGGATAGAGGTCAACTCGTTGATCGTCTAACAGACGAACACCCCGTTAGGTGGTTCAGGTGGAGTTGGTGGCAATGAAGGTTTCCTATAGCAACAATACTTTGAGGTATTTCCATAATCTTAAAAAAGCTCTTCCTCGAAGTAAAATGGAAACTGCGAGGGTTTAATTTCTTCTACCTTCGTAGTCTCAGGTTCGGGAGAGGATTCCTCTAGCAAGGCTTGGGGTAAACAAGAAATGGGTTCATCCTTGTCCAAGAGTGTATCCTCTGTTCTTGACACGACTTCATCTTGGGGAGGCTCATTAAGACCCATAATGAAGGAAGAATTTTCTAGAACTCTGTCCAGAAAATCCTTGCCTTCTTCTAGAGTCTTATGGAGGAAAGATCCTCCAGCTGTAATGTCAAGATATAGGGCAGACTCTTTGTTTAATCCCATGAAGAAATGTTGCAAAAGCATTGGATCAGGGATTAACAAATCTGGGCCAGAATTTTTCAAAAGAGAAAATCTGTCCCAAGCTGCACCTATGGATTCCTTCTCCATCTGCTGGAAGCATAGTACTTCCTTTTGTAAGGAAACAATTTGGGCAATGGGAAAGAAAGCAAGACAAAAATTTTCTCATAATTCACTCCAATCATCGTTTGTCTTCCCAACGTAGTGGTTGTACCATTGTTTGGCTTTTTCCTTGAGGGAAAAAGGAAACAACTTCCATTTGAGAGTTTCCTGTGTCATACCTTTGATTAGAAGGCATGAACACAGTTGTTCGGACTCTCGTAGATGGTGGTAAGGGTTTTCACAATCCATTCCTGAGAATGATTCTTCCCGAACCATGGCTATAAAGCCAGGGCGAAGTTCATAGCTGGTTGAACGAATAGGTTCCGCCGAAGGTGGTGGCTCACAGAACTTGCCCTTCGCAGCAGAATAAGAAAGAATGGTGGGTTGCTCCATTTATATAGTGGTGGAAAGAATAAGAAAGGTAAGATGATAGATAAGGAGGATATGATACGAGGGTGATCTTGGTTTGAAGATTAACAGCAACCGTTCACCGGCAACGGTGCCAGAAATGCTTGTTGGTATTTCTTAACACCACAGAGTTATCCGCAAGCGCACGAAAATACCGTTGTAGCACTTCCCCTTAAAGAGTATTCCCAAGGGTATCGAATCCAAAGAACGTGTGTGCTAATATTTAGAACTAGCTCAGCCAAGGACACAAAGTTGTTTGGTAGGCAAGGAGTAGAGAGGAATTCAAAGTATTGATCCTAATTCAAGGTAGTTTGCAGTAGATGCTTGCTTCGAGCACGGGCTTACTCCTAGCAATACTAGGACGACTCCCGCCAAGAGCCTATGGCATAGACGAACGTGGAGGATTACGAAGGACAAATAGGGCTGTTACCACCTACTGCCTACCTCTTCAATCCGTGGGTCTACGAGATATTCACTGATGATTTATAACCTAAGCACCACGCTTACATTCTAAATCACTACTCTAGTTGTTTCAAACACAAAGATACAACTAGAGTCTCTAACAAATTAAAGCAGTGAACCCGCAAGTAACTACTTGTGCAAACTACTAAGAATAAAAGATCAAACTTGTATTGAATTCACAAAGGCTTACTTGATTGAGTAAAATCTTTGTAGGAGTACAAGTGTAAAAGAGGGACTTGACAAGCCCAAGCCTCCTTCTCCTAGACTCTTCACCACACTCTCCTTCTACTTTGGTAGCCTCTAGGACTACTCTAAACCTTTGGAGTGTAGCACTATTCTCAACTTTTGGTGTGTGTGAGAAGTGAGGTGAGGGGGTCTATTTATAGGTGGAGAAGGGTCGATTCCTGCCACAATTAACGCGCGAATTAGTCACCATTGACTCCAGGGAGTCGGGAGGAGCCAACACGTATCATTTGACCGAATTTGGCGCTAGGAAGAGGTCGGCTGAACCCCTGGTTTGGCCGACCTGGTCAAGGCTCCCCTCGGGGAGTGCTTCCTCCAAGTGGCTTCCAGGTGGGCCTCTTGATATATGTGGGTGCAACACCGTTGGATCTCCTCGTATTCTTCTGTTTGTGGGCAATTTGATCCATGTGTTTCCACATGTCATCGCCTGATTTGTTGAAATCAGTTTTCATGGATTCATCCCTGCATGTTTTGGTATTCTGGGTAATAATTCACGTGCATACAAATAGACACCAACACTTGTGGAATTGGGTTAGTGTATAACCCTACCACTATGTTTGGTGTTTCTTTTATGCTCATTATGAGGTGAATTGACAGTCAAAATATGGTACTTAAGGACCGTCAACATCGTCCCCAAGGATTGAGTTGGAGTTGTGATGCTACCCGAAGCGGTAACGCCACTGTCACCCAAGGAGCCACCCGCCAGATCAGCCGCCGCGGAGGCCAAGCCCTCAGCCCACTGAGCCGACTCCGACATTGCCTCTAGAGTGATCGCCGGAGGTTCCTTCGACACGGCAGCCGAAGATGCTTCACTACTGATTCGGGGTACAGACACCGAAGCAACGCTTTTCTATACAGGCTTGGCGGTTTGCTCCGCCAGTACAACCGTAGCCTCCTGTGCTGACTTCACAGCACTCCAGGACACTACCTCCGGCAGTAGAGGCGTCATGACAGCTGATGTACACCTGCAGGTCAAAATCAAAATTACAAAGCTAGAATAATGGGCAAGATAATGAAGCAAGCGTGATAATAATGCCTTACCGACGTCCCCGAAAGCTCCAGCGGGCCTCGACCTTCGGTGGCCCTGAAGCTGCACGCCTTGTCGACAGTGTGGCAGGCGAGGTCGTCTCGACTAGGTCTGCACCAAAACCACAAGCGATGCCGCCACCCTGCATTGGCGTATCTCCATTGACTCCAACGGTTCCACTCCTAGAGCCTCCTCCTGAGATGTCGTCGGCATCGGCCTGAGGCTCCGTAGGCGTAATGCTCCCGAAGCCCCCTGTGGTGCCTTGGACTACACTGGCGGCAGGGATGCTTGATGGCGTGCTGGTCGTAGATGATGGCGGATCCACCGATTGACGGACTGGGCCTCCCCCGAAGAACTGCCGACACCTGATGCTGAGTAGGGGCACAACAGGGGACATTGACTTGGAGCGAGGACCGTCTGCAGCGGTGCCTTCGGCAGCGACTGAGGGTGTTTCTCCTTCACAACCTCGATCACTGGTGACTTCCCCTTCCTGAGGTCGGGGATCGACACTTTTCCCTTCCCTGTGTCGGGGACTGGCACCTTTCCCTTACCTCCGTTGGAGGGCACATCTGCCCTTGATGCCACAGAGCTTGGGGCAGGTGTAGTCTCCTGAGGTGGGTTGACGATGGCCAACCCACGATCCACATGGCTGACCTGCCATGATGCAAGACCTAGCACGTCCAGGTTCGACATCTCCCTCAGGATCTTCATCCAAAGGTTTTGATCCGAACAAAGCGACGGACAGGGCCGCGGAATGTTGAAGACATCGAAGGTCAGCAGGCCATCACACGCCTTGGCCATTATGTCGAGCACCTCTTGTGGGGTCGTCTTTGTGTCACAACCCCACACCAGTCGGGTGCCATCCTATGGCCCGAAGTAAAGCCATGCAGGGCGGCCATGATGCTGGAGGGGTGCCAGGCGTCGATGCACGAAGTCCGCCATCACCATCAGCTCCGACAGACCATGATCCACCAAGAATTGGGTCCTCTCCATCACCGAGGTGTACGCTTGCTCCAACTTCGAGCGCTCTTCCCAGGTCTTCTTCTTGAGTACCGGCCAATCGGTGTGCATGACCATGCGATCATCGGCATCGACCTGTACGATCACCCAGTCGCTCCTCCAGTCGGCCCACTTTGCTATGGAGAGCGGGGTGATGTGCTAGAAGGGGTTGTTGGCCTGATGCTAGAAGTAGTAGCCGCCGAGGAAGCTTATCTTGTTCTTCTTCCTGGTCTGTCTCAATACGAAAAATTGTCGGAACACCGGCATGGACGGGTGCAAGCCGACAAACATCTCGCGGAAGTGCAAGAACACTGCCGCCACCACCAGAGAGTTCAGTGACAAGTGGTGAAGCTGGAGCCCGAGGACCTCCAGGAGCGTCACCAAGTATGTGGAAACAGGAGGAACGAACCTGAAGTACGGATATGGCTTGAAGAAGACGATCTCCCTCTCCCCCAACTCCAGTGGCAGGGTGTCGGGACAGATCTGATCATGCCGCTCCTCGTCCTCCCAGCCGAATAGCTACCTCACAGATGCTACATCCTCTATGCGAGAAGGAGGCAAGGCTGAGTCCATTGGAGTAGGAGTCGAGAACCTTGAAGGTGGGGAGAGAGTGGGTGCTCAATGAGGAATACGAAGGCTCAAACATTGGGGTGTGTGTAAGGAGGAACCACCTTTGCCCACAAAGGTTTCCTTTTAACACCATGTTGGGCATTTGAGCACACTGAGCAAATTGCTTGGGGTCGAAACCCACTGCTCAACCCACAGTGTCCCTAACAGGGGGCCCTGGTCCCCTATCAGAGAGATTGGCCTTAGGGGGCTTCGACCCGAGAAGGCAACCCGGCGGTTCGCATAAAGGCCGGAGTGGAAGCAGCAGAAGTGCAACAACCGCATTGGGAACCGTCGCAGTAAAGAAGCTGCAGCAAGCAAAGATCCCGTCGCCATGAGCCCTCAACCAAAGAGGGACGTGTGGCCACGATGGCAGAGACGCACACCATTTCGACTAATCAAGACAAAATTAAAATGTAGCGCGGGAAAGCAGGGATAGGGCTCCACCCTCGGGCTCATCGCCTCCGCCCAGGGTGGACCCAAGGGCCACTATCGGTACCCAGCATATCGGGTACCCTCGTGCACAGGCTAAAGCCGCCTAGGTACCCTGCCTCCAGCCAAGGCGGGGTCTGAGGGTGCCACATATCCAGAAGGCCCGGACCCCTCTACCTCAAATACTGAAGCGTCCTGACCCACAGATCAGAACTCAACATGTAATATAATACAAGGAACGATGTTCAATACAATATAGTACACTACAAATGGAAGTAAATCATACAGATCTTTATTATAGTGGCATATCCTTGTGAATAAAAACGAGAAAAGCTAACAACATAATGATAATAGTCAACATAGCGGAAACAAATAGCTCTTCATCGCCCATGGTTCCACCTTCACAGCTTGGGTGCGGATGCGTTCGTACTCGAAGTCCTCCAGTACGAAGTCAGGATCCTCTAAAGGTATCAACAACGTTTGAGTACAAAGGTACTTAGCAAGCCCCACCTCGCCCTACGGGAGGGGATGCAACAATATACATGCGACGAACAAATAACAATGCAACCCGATGCACCCGAACATCTCATACCAAGATATCCATCATCTCAATCTCACAACAGGTAGCTCTCTAGTTGTCAGGACCACACCGTAACCCATCCTATACCAAGGACACAACCATTTGAATAGATTTCACACTCTACTGAGTTTGTACGCTGTACCCACATGCACAAAACTATCAAAGATAGTTGGTCATAGCTGACACCCAGTTGTAGCATCACCCAATCCAATCGCACTCAAACCCCAGGTCATGACTCAAATCAGTCTCCACCAACGTACCATCAACCGTAGACGACTGTCAAGCTAGCCACTGGGATTAGACTACGCCCTGCCCATACAGGATCATGTGGTCACACTGAAAGGAAGTCAGGTGAGATGTAAAAACAACTCGGTCCTTAAGGCTCACCAGGGCAGCCACCATTCATCAAACCTGAAAGGTAAGTCTACCACCACAGTAGCGCTTACACCAACACTAACCAGTCTACCTCAGTCTTAACTGATGTATATTCTCTCCCAATATACAACAACATCAACATCACATAATATCATCATCTCAGTATGCAACCACGGAAACTAGTATGGCTTCTCTCAATCACTTGAGTCGCGAATACTCGTAAATGCATAATCTATCATACGGGCAACAAGGAATAATCCACACATAGGTGCGACATGAACAAAAAGGGTTCCATGAAACTTGCCTTCGCTACCCTCCGTGGCGTCGAACTCCTGGTCTTGCGGCTGCTCCGGATTCCCCTTCGGCACTTGCTCTAGATCAGCACGCGCTCACAAACAATCCATACAAACAGAGCACATATTGATCAATACATCATATCAAGAATAATTGTATTAAGTATATTATGATTTTAGATGAATTTTAGAAGAAGAATCGGATTAATCAGAGATCGTATGAGTGAGATCTGCATTTTACAGGCTGGATTAATTACGAAAATCAATTTTTTTTTTGGAAAAGCCAAAAAAATCAGTTTCCCTGCTGAATTGGTGTTTTGACCTGATGCGTGGGGCACATGGGTCTGCTCTAAGGCTGGTCCAATGCTGGGTTTTGCTGTGGTCAAGTCAGTGGGCTAGAGCTTAGTTACTAATGAGCCATTAATCAAATTTTTGGCCTATAGACCAGGATTCGTCCTCCTCCCGTGAGTTCCTTCTCTTCTCTCTCTGGTCACCATGACCAGGAAGCTCAAATCAGAGGGGGGAAATGAGAGAGGGTGGCCAGGGAGGATGGGAACCATGCCCTCATGCCATTGCATGCCTGCTGGTGGTTGTGAATCGGCCAGGAGCCATAGTAGCAGCAAGCTCCATGGAGGGGAATGGCCATGGCCGGAGCTGGTCGCGGCGAGCTCGGGGGAAGAAGAAGAACCGGTGGGAAACAGGTCTGGGAGGCGGAGTGGAGGTCGGGAAAGCTCACCTCGGGCGTGCCTTGGACGGGGAGGGATTCTCGTGGGAGATCGAGGAATGCCCACACTCGCCTTGGCCTACGCAGTCGCTCGGTATGCTGCACCCGAGAACAAGAGAATTGTTGCGCTTCCAGTTGGTTTGAGTGAGGATAAGGACAGCGTAGATTATTATACAGCCAATGGAAGATTGTAGGTAATTGGTAGATGGACCCAGTAAATCCGCCAGACTGCAACTGGGAACTCTGATTGACACTTTGAGTAAGCGTGCGGTGATGCTAGTCGCTGGCACTGAATTCGTCACACGCGTGCACGTCGAGTGGTTGGGGCAGTGCGTCGGCAAGCGGGTGGCACAATTCGGCTGACGGGACGATACGGCCACAGTTCGCATGGCACAAACTATAAGGATATTAAGAGAAGCGCGCCAAGGGCTGCTGTCGCAATTGGACGGTCCGCTAGTAGTCTATTTAATTGGTCTTCTTTTATATTTTTATTATTTTATTTAAATATTATTCTTATTTAGTCACTTGATTATTTTATAAACTCAATTTATTAATTTACGAAAAGTGGGATGTTACAAATATGGGGTCCAGAGTACCCACATGAACCTCAAGGAGGAGTCTAACTCCTCCTCAGGGACGAGCTCCCAAGCGGCCACGTGTCCAGCAGGATGGGATCCCGCTCCCCCCATGGGGTAGGGCTTTAGAGCTACCACGTGGTTCGAGACAACAGATACGCCACCTCTCCGAAGAGGCGGGCTCCAGCTCCGCCATGTGTCCCGCGGTCCTGGAGCCCCCACTCTACTTAGGAGCAGGCTCTGGAGCTGCCACGTGGTCAGTAGGTCGGGACCCGACCTCCCAAAAAGAGGCTAGCTCCCGAGCTGCCATGTACCCTGCAACTTGCCCTGGGCGGTGAGTTGCGGGAGTTAAGGGGGTGGTGCACCTTGTCCTAATCAGGCATTGAAGACTCGCATCTTCCCGAGGCGCGTGATGCGGTGCACGCCTGCTGTCAGGTACCGCTTGCCAAATTGCATTGTAGTGAAGGTGCAACAAGCTTACCCCACTCTGCCAAGTGGGTAGCTTACGACGCTAGGGACAGATGGATGGGACATTCCCTGCCATCATCAACGACTACACATGGGCCACTGGCGACTGAGGCAGCAAGGCGGCGAGTCTTCAATTTGTGGCCAGAGGAAGCTTATGCGAGAAGACATAGATCTTTAGGATAA
Organism: Tuctoria greenei; assembly: GCA_036927565.1. Classification (NCBI taxonomy): domain Eukaryota; kingdom Viridiplantae; phylum Streptophyta; class Magnoliopsida; order Poales; family Poaceae; genus Tuctoria; species Tuctoria greenei. The sequence goes on along the minus strand of JAYESD010000007.1, from coordinate 127,034,105 downwards.
GATCGCCTCGAGGCCACCTGTCGGGACCTGGACCCCACTTGTAAGGCGTCTAGCCTTGTCTATAAAAGGACCAGAGGGCCACTGTTACAAAGGACAGCCAATCGATACCAAACACACACACACACACACCAGCAATACAACCTCACCGTGGTTTAGGCTGTTACGCTCTTGCGGACCGAACCACGTAAAAACCATAGTCTCATACTCTCATATGTGCGATCACTAGATTGAGAACTAAGCCCTGCCGATCAAAGAACCTCTGCGGGCTGCTCCTTAGCAGATCCGAGGGAAGTGTCGCATTAACACTTTAACACATACCTTTCCTAATTTGGAATTGGAAGAGAGAGACTCTTTCTGCTCCTTCCTAACTTGGACTATGGACTAGAGGCTCTCCTCTCTACAGTCTAAACTCCTATGAACCTATAGAGAGTAGTGATACAATAGAATGAATACTCAAGTGGTGTATGTGTGTGTGTGAAGTGAGGGTAGGGGGTCCTATTTATGGGTAGAGAAGGGTCAGTTCCCGCCACCAAAAGTGTGTGAATCAGTCATCATCATCTTTAGGAAGCCGGGAGGAGTCAACATGTGTCGATTGACCGAGTTTGGTGCTAGGACCAAGTCGGTGGACTAGGGGGGTCAGCCGACCTGGTCAGTGCTCCATTGGGGTTGTGTTTTATCCAAGTCACTGACAGGTGGGTCCCCTTTACCAATATAGATGATACATCATTAGATGGCCTCAGATATTTCTGTTTGTGGCCCATTTGATCCATGTGGTGCCACATGTCGACACTTGATTGGTTAAGGTGATATTTCACAAGATTGCTCCCACTCTTTTACCTCATTTCCTGCATGAAATGCTTGCATGCACTATTTCTTCGAGGACAAGTGAAGATAGGTCAAATAGAAAGGTGATGTGTCCAAGAAATAATATTTCCTTCACATAATTGAGTTATATTGATGGATGGAATTGGTATATAACAGCCATCAACAAACTCCCCCAAGCTTATTTTTTGCTCGTCCCGAGCAAAGTCAAGACTTTAGGTTGATGATCAGGAGTTGCTACAATGTTTTATTTTTCCTAAAAGTACCATGTGCACAACAAAATACTCTACCTAGTTTTGCAAAAATTGGCATGGTACTTCACCCATCTGAAGTCATTATGGGGCTTATGCCTTCTCCTATTCATGGGTGGTTGAAATATAGAATAGCAAATGGAGCAAGGATACCCTAGAGATCAAGTTCCACTCAAAATTCGGAGAGTTCAATTTAGATTTTAAGTATCTCAAATTGATTCTCTCAATCACTACTTTGTGTGTAATGGAGATATTTCCTCACCAAGGCATTTTTCCTATACTCATCCTACCACTAAGTATGGCTTGTATGTGGAGCTTGGTAGGGAATGTAGTAGGCATATTTGCAGCACATAATATTGCTAAGTCAAAAGAGTAAAACTTAGGAGAAATCAATTCAAAACTATTTGATTCAAGACTTGTGCATGTGTGATGGAGTGGAAGTGGATGTGGATGTTTGAGATGACTCCTACTTATGTAGACTCTCTTATTTTGCAAGGATGAAACATGGCTACTTTTCTTCTTCTCTTTTTTTTCTCATGCTTATGATGTAAGCATGCATTTTCTTTTTCTTGTAGCCATGTCTTCTACTCCCTTTTTATGTAATAAACTTGGAGTGAGTACTAAGCATGAAGGGTATGGAGTTTCTCTTTTTAATGTGGAATGATGGTATGATGGAATTTTGCTTACTTCTAATGTAGAAGTATAGCATGTGCAACTGAAGTCTTGAACTCAAAAAGAAATGAACAAATTATCTCATAGGTCTATACTAGTTTGACTAGGCTGACAAATAGCATATATAGGGTCTATCAATGTAAAAATATCATATGGCTTTGGTAGGTATTTCCAATCAAATGAGAGTAACTTAAATCTTTTTAGAATTTATCTGGAAATCTAAGTTTCACTTTCAAACTAGAAATAGCAGCCCTATCACTATATCATATCTCACAACGACTTACAATTGGATTAAGATTTTGCTACCCACAATTTCTAAATCAAGGCAAAAGTAATTTTAGCCAATAAAAGCAATATTTTGGAGAGTAGTAAGTTGTAAACTAGGGACTTGGGAAAATTAAAATAGAGCAATTATTCATCATTCATCTATGTGAATTCTAAACTATTCTTACCACACATCTTTTATTTTATTTGAAGGCAAATCTACTCTACTTTTTTTATTTGAAAGGTGATTGGTGGATGGAAAATAAATATGCAAGGGGTGTGATACAATTTACCTCAAGTGGAGGTCCACACCCAAGCTTCTTCTTCAATCACCTCCGTGATGAGGGTTGAACCCTTGATGATGGAAGTATGTCGCGAGATTGACTTGTTGTTTTTGTAGCGTGGAGTCGAAGTTGGTGAATTGAGTGTCCATGTGTTGTTGCCAATCTTGGATACCTTGGACATGCTCTTGGAGAGTGTTGTAGATGTCACCCGTCCTCACTTCTGGGTCTTCCATACGTCTAGTGAGATCCGTCATTCCTTGTCTATAGTCATGATGACTTCTAGCCGAAGAGGAACAACGTACTCTAATGGACGTTGGAGGCAAGCTGCTAGAGCTTGAAGTGGATAGAGGTGGCTCCCACGCGGCACCTGACCATCCATGCCAAGGCATACCTTCAATCCCATATGATGGAGGTTGAGTCCATCCCGGTTCATCACCAATTGGGTTCTCTTCCTCTTTGTACACATGGACTGTGGAGGTTGTCAGAGGCATGGTCGCTCTCCTTACACGGCTTCTAGTTACCCTGCCAGAGACATTACTTCTTCGAGCTTCCTTGATAGGAAGAAGATCAATGGTTAGCCTCCAGCATTTGTACAAATGATAATCCGGGTTAGGTAACCAAATTTCATTGACAAAGTCGGGATAATAAAATTTTAAAGATCCATCTTGATCATTCTTAAGGGTATGTCCTTGCACTAGATAATCTTCATTAATTAATTCTTGTTCATTTTCAATATAGTCAAGTGAAGTATATTATAGTGCTCCTACCCTAGTAGCAATACGGGTAATCAATGAAGTGCATTCAATTGGCACTGTCTTTGAAATGTAATCAAACCATTGTGTCATCATGACAATAACTAGAGCAATTTTTATCTTTTTAATCATGGCAAATAAAATTTTGGGATCATCATCGTGCACTATTCTAACATATCCTCTAGGGAACATAGTCATAGCCACCCATCTATGTATAAAGCGTAAAGTAGGGTTGTGGAAGTAGCTATTCCAAGGAGCAATACATCTGACCTCACTAGTCAATTCATGCCAAAAACTTTGTTTGTTAAACTTAGGCAAAGTGTCTAAATCTAGCAAACAATGTTTATAGAAGCCTAGGATTTTACTTAATTCTTTCCATAGGATGTTGTATTCCTTTTGAAATAATTTAAAAGAAATACCATCAAATCCTACTTTGAGGATGCAAAGGAATTGCATGGAGAGAAGGTGTGAACCTCTCTCCTCTATGTGAGCAAAATTCTCCCATCCTAGTGCACGCCAAATGGAAAAGAATTTGGAATTCATACCTATTTTGGAGATCAAATCCCGATCACAAGCTTTCATATGAGAAAACTCAAGATCTTGGAGAAGCTTGCGTGCTCAATCCTCAACTTCACTTTGCATATCGAATTCGTCGTCATGGAGAAGTTGACGCGGGTTGCTCCACTCACCAATGGGAGTATCCTCACATACACTCCTCCTCCATGAACTTGGTGTAGCAACGGAAGAGGGGCGTGCACTTGAGTCTCTGCCATGGCTTGAGCTTGCAGCCTCCTTCCTCTTCCCAAACAACCTCTTCATTCCTTCCATTGCCACAACAAGCAAGAACACAACAAAAGCAAAAACTCGAAAGAGATGATGTTAGTGAAAGAAAAAGTTGTAACACCCTCATTTTCATGCATAATGCATTGCATACACCCTCATACACGTTTAACATAAAGCAACCTTAAGGGGAACAAGATTAAAATGAATTTAGTCTTAATTAGAAATTCAAGTCTCTCAAAGTACGGACTTGTCCGGCCCCGAACCCGGACTAGTCCGATATTCCCCTTCTTTTCAAAAATTCAGTCTTGTTCAGAGCCCAGACTTGTCCGACACAATGCACGGGCTATTCCGTTTGAGGTTCTGATGTTTTTCTAGACTTGTCCAATTTTGAGCAGACTAGTCCAATTTGGTCCAATTTTCAGTCCGGAAGCTTTTATTTTGCAACCTTGGACTTGTCTGACCTTGTACACCGGACTTGTCCGAAATAGTTTCTGTTCCAAAACGGACTTGTCCGGTCCCTATTGCGGACTAGTTCGGCCTGTTGAATTTCACTCGGATTCTATTATTCTTCCACAATGGGTTATTGGGTAATTGCCTTAATTGGGCCCAAGGACTTCGTGCCCAACCTCAGAGGAGCCCAAGTGGACCCCACCTCAGCCCCTACACGCCCCCCACCAAATTTCACTTGGAATTCACCCAAAAACCCTACCTCTCCACCCCTATATAAGCAACCCAATACCCCACACCTCTCCAACACCATTGAAAACCCTAGCTGCCACCTTTTGCCATGCGCCGACTTCAAGAGGAAGTCCAGAAGCAAGGAGAAGGAGGAGAAGAGGGAGAAGGATCAATCAAGCTCGGTCTTCATCAACTTTTCGACCATTGACGTTCTTCATCACCAAATCTTCATCAACTCATCTCCACCAACCCTAGATCGTCAAGACTCAAGTTTCACACCCAATTCTTGATCTTTGGATCCCTAAATATGTGGTACACCCTCTAAATCTATGTTTCCACGTGAATTCAACCCTAAAACCCCGCTATCCAGAAAACCCTATTTGCTGCAGTTCTGGACAGGGTAGACTAGTCTAGCCCTGGCAGCGGACTAGTCCAGTGTCTGGATCTGTTAAATGCTGAATTGAATCCAAATTCACTCAAAACAATTTCAGACTTGTTCAAACTTGTCATAAACTATTGGGACTAGTTAGTAAACATTAATAGCAACTCATTAACAAGTTTTATTTAACAATTGCACAAATCATGCATATCATAGCATGTTGAGAAATATATGAGCATTTATTGGCTGTACTGTTATTTTGCATGTTTGTCACATGGAATAGAAGGTCTCGGTGTAGAGAGTGCTTTCGAGGACCTGCAAAACCAAAATTTCGAAGCCTTCAATCCAAGCCAAGCTCAAGAGCAAGGCAAGTGTCCTTGATCATTTTGATCCAGGTTTTAAATGTTTTGTTTGCAAAATATCATGCTTGTGTCAATTGATGGGAAAACTCAATTATAGGAGTTTACTAGTTTTGTATGATCACCCTTGTCGCTTGAACACAATGTAGAGAGTCGGGAAGCGCATTTTACACTTTTGCCTCACTATACTCAATTGGGTTTGGGAAACCGTCATATTGCTTAATTATGAACTATTGAACACTTTAATGATGAAAATTGATAATAATGACCCATTAGCAACATGGTGCCTAGGGATCTAAGCAAGCCCGTATTATGGAATGGGTTGGACTATTTTGGTGGTTTTGCTTGCTTTAGATCTAAGGACCGGTTCATGGAGCAACCATCTAGGATTTACAGTGCCACCACAGGGGCCAAGTATGGATACGGCTTAGCTGACTAATTAGTGTTTTGCCAGTACTATTTGGACCATTAGGAATGCTCGGGGAAGGGGTAGTCGGATGGGTTTGTAGAGATTGGTGGGACTACCCTGGGATCCGAATGGCTCAAGAGGGGGCCCTTGGTTGGATGTGCTCAGTTGGGGACATCACCACCAGTGAAACCACAATGGGGTCTAAATATGTTAGTAATCACTTTGTGAAGGCTATTTTGTGATCTCTTAGCCAGACATCTAAGGAAGTGTGAGACGACATAATTGAGATTCCTTAGTCATCGAAAGGTGATGAAATCACAAATTTGTGGATAAAGTGGTACAACATCTGCAGAGTGTGTTAAAAACTATCATGATAGCCGTGCTCCCGGTTATGACCAACCTGGACCCTCACGTGATTAGAGTTGTGGACCTTGAACATGGTTTAATGACTCGAATTGAACTGGGAAATGGTAATGGTTTTATTAATTGGCTTTAGTATATGAATTGATGAAAATGAGACATATGAGCAGTTATGAGTTGATTATGGATTATGTATGCTGGTATTGGTTATTTGAGTTGGTAATTAATGTTATTGGGTTATTTTGGGAAGGACCTCACCTAATGATGATATAATTGTATTTTCAACTATTTTGAATGTACTTTTGTGCAATTAGCCATTTTATTATCATTTCTTGTTTAAGCTACATGTCATACTTTCCACACTTGCTGAATACGACATGTGATCACCCTTGCTATAAACCCAACAAATTCATATGCAGGCGACAACGTGGAGTACCAGGAGGCGTGCGTTTTACCGTCAAGCTTGTCTGTGGAGTTTGGAGTCATTAGTGTTTAGTGTTTCTCCGCTGCAGTTGTTTAGAGCTTGTATTCAAAACTATTTGGTTTGTAATAAGGTACTATTATTAGTATTATTATTCGATACATGGTTATATCCGTTTACTATTTGTGGATCACTTGTGTATGTGTGTTAAACATCCTGGACACATATATGCATCACGCTTGGTATATTTTCGGAACTGGGTGTCACAAATTGGTATCAGAGCCGTGTTTGACCGTAGGACGCAAGCCTAGGTAAATGGACACCAGAAATCACTTAGGATTTCTTCCCTATTCAAAATTAGCCTGTTTTGCACTATTTTGCCTTCCACTAGCTATATAAAGTGGGAAAAACTGTGCTTTTTGCTGCTGCTGCAATTTTTGCTATTTTCCATCTTTTTGAGCAAATGCACATCCTCTCATCTAAATTTATAGCGGCTGCAATTTCAGAACTGATATTTATGTTTTCTTCTATTTTTCACATGTTTTTTTGTAGATGTCTTACACCAAAATGACAGCCCGCAAGAGAGCTCGTTTGCCGCCGCTTGGAAGCAGGCTTATGCCTCATGAGGAGCCGCAATTGGAATCAGCCCAAGAGGAGGAAGAAGTGAGTTCTCCCGCAAGAAAGTTGATCATGAATATTCCAACACGACGGAGGAAGATCCTGAGATGGTGGAAATCTATGATAGTGAGGAAGAGGGAGGTGAAGCACACGAGGAGAATGAAGATGAAAGCCATGATGAAGATGAACCACAAGAAGAGGATGAACCCACTGCACAAGAAGAAGCACCCGAAGCCCAAAGGAATGCATCACAACCTAGTGTTGATGGCTGGTACATCACAGATGAAAATCCGCAAGCGCACAAAAACTATCGTGTAGCACTCTCCCTTAAGAGAGTATTCCAAGGGTATCAAATCCAAGGAACGTGTGTGTAATCTTATGAACTAATGCACCCAAGGATACAAAGTTGTTTGGTAGGTAAGGAAGAGAGAGGAATTCAAAGTATTGATTCAAATTCAAAGGAATTTGCGGTAGCAGCTTGCTTCAGGCATGGGTTTACCCCTAGTGAATGTGACCTAGAGGGGGGTGAATAGGCCTTTTGAATTTCCTGCACACTTAATAGAATCGTCAAAACTTGGTTGGTCGGACTAGTCCGGTTGTGTGGGCGGACTAGTCCGGTGTGAAAAAATTATGTGTGTTGATCAGGTGCTAATTGGGAAAATAAATTTCTTTAGCAGCGGAATTGAGAACAACTGATATTTGTACTTGATATTAATATAAGAATGCAGGTGTAACTTCTAATTGCCTTATGTTGAAGTTTAGCACTCAAATGATCTAATGAACAAAATTTAAAGTAAATGAGACACAAGACACATGATTTTTCCCGAGGTTCGATCTCACCACGAGATCTACGTCCTCGTTGAGGAAGCTCACACAGAGCCGGGTCTCCAACCCTTTCCCTCCTCAAGTCACCACGAAGGCCGACTTGATTCCACTATCACGGGTAATCACCAAGTTTGCAGGGCAACCTCACATGTTGAGGGCTCCCACGAGAATTACAATGAAAAAGTGATCAAGTACACTCCAAAGTATTACAATGCAGAGTATGAGTGTAGAAAGATCAAACCCCAAGAGCTCGCAATGAAAGAATGACGATCTCCCAATCCCGAATCCAAGTGTTCAATTGATTTCACTCTTTTTGAACTTTAGATGTGTGGGGAGATGTGTTTTGGGCTCTTGGGACGAAGTGGCGGCGCTAGGGTTTGCTCTTTGATCAATATTCGACATGTGTGTTGATAGGAAAGTCGTGACTCTCTATTTATAGGGTTTCCAAAAGCTAGCCGTTGAAAAACCCTAACACCGGACTAGTCCGGTGCAAGTTCGGACTTGTCCGGTCCCAATGTGTTTCGAGGTCCAGAAAGTTTGCCGGACTAGTTTGGTCCAACCTCGGACTAGTCCGGTGTTGTGTGAAAGTGACTCCAGAAAGTTCATTGGACTAGTCCGCGGACTAGTCCGATCTCCACGAATGGGAGATTACAGAAAGTCAACGGACTAGTCCGGTCAATGATCGGACTAGTCCGGTCCCTCAGTATGAGAGACTCCAGAAACATCAACGGACTAGTCCGGTGGATGAACGGACTAGTCCGGTCTCCTTGTGAGTGGGATTCCAGAAAGGTGAACGGACTAGTCTGGTCCATGATCGGACTAGTCCGGTGCTTTGTGAAAGTTAGGTTAATTTTAATCCCTTACCCTTGCGCAAAGTTGTGAGCTCTTGGAGTGTGTCTTTCATACACTCCCTATACATTCAAAATCTATTTTGGTCTTCCAAGCTTCATCAAAGTATTTCTCTTTGAACACCACTTCATTTTTCACCTTTTTGTGTGCACCGAAATGTTTCACTTGTTTGTCCTGCAATCATCTCAGTAGTTTCATTAGGATCTCATATGTTTGTCATCAACTAGCCAAAACCCACAAGGGATATCCTAGATGCACTTACAATCTCCCCCTTTTTGGTGATTGATGACAACCATTTGAGATATCACAATTGAGAATAAAATCTTGATTTTCATAAGGTGTGCACATATGAGAATAATGATAAGTCCACAAAACAACTTCTCACATATACACACACCTTATGGTGGGGTGCCTAACAAGTGTGTGATCAACAAGTGTGATGAAGTAAAGATAATCAACAATGAGTATAAAGATAATCATCCAAGCAACAATAAGCATCACACATAAGAGAATAAATAGTGCATTACAAGGTTTTAAAAATTAAGTACACATGTCCTTGATCACAAAAACATAAAGACACCAACTACTCTCAAACTATTAGTCTTAATCTCTCCTAGTCTCAATCTCTCCCCCTTTGGCATCAAGGCACCAAAAAGGGAAAATTTGAGGGGAATCACTCATCGCCACTCTCTTCCTCCGTCTCGGTCCAGTCCTCATCTTCACCACCATCATCATCATTTGCCGGAGCGGACTCTTCCTCGGAGTCCTCGAAGACGGGCGGGGATCCCACCGGCTCAATCTCCAGCTTGTCGCAGATTGCTTTGATGTTGGCATTGACATATTGTTGATGCTTCTTCTGCCTGACTTCAATCTTGCAGCAACAGGCAAAGATAGAGGTGAGCATTTTGAGCACACCACCGGAGGGTTCATGAGCAGGTGCAGAGCTAGGAGGAGTAGCTAAGGATCTTGTTGCATTCACATCCCAAGCCTGTTTAGTCCACCTCTCAGCTTCAGGGGAGGGAGGTGCATCAGGAGCCGAAGGTAGAGTGTACTCGGTGGGCTTTTGCGGTTTCATCCCCGTATGGTGAACATCCTTGACGAACTCAAGTCCAGTCACCTTCTCAATCATGTACATGATGTACGGGGCATACCCACAAGATCTGTTTGGAGTGATTGAGATGTTCACAATGTCATTGTAGATGTATTAAAAGACATTGAACGGTCTCCTCCCACCAATGACCTTCATTAGGGTCCTCAAGGTTCCTTGAATAGTCCCCGCATCTCCATCTTTTGGGGCTATTGTCTTCCTCAAAATTCTGTTGAGGACCACATAGAAGGGCTTCAAATATTTGATAGTGGGAGCAACATACGGCATCCTTGTGTCATAGATAAATGTGAGCTCATCCTTCTCCAAGGGATGCAAATTGTGGATGACTAGATCATGATCCAAGGTATGCTCAAGGTGGAGAAACCTTGCAAACTCATCATAAGTGACACTATACTTGGAACCATGGGTCATCCAAGTAAGACTGTCTCCATCCCCCCGAGCAAAGTAGAGGGTAGAGTAGAATTGGGCGATCACCTCATTGTTCCAGTCATTTTCAAAGGAAAACAGTTTCTTCAGTCCGTGCCTCTCCAGGGACTCAACCACCTCACGGAAAGCAGGATACTTCTTTGACTGCATGTACCCAATGTTCACCCATTGACTCTTCACAACGGGATTCTTCATCTTCATGTATACATGCTCGTAGTAGTCGGCATGGAAGTTGCTCCAAAATCTTTGGTCTGAGCATTGCCGAGGTTGAGCATACACATCAACCTGCCTGAAGCTGTCGGCAAGCTCACCCCCTTTTCCAATGAAATCCTTACTTGAGTGTTGCCTGTTGCGGTGACTTGGGTTCTTCATTTTCAAGGGTCCAATGGGACCACTAGCAAGTCCCTTTCCTTTGTTGACAGTCCTCTTTGGCCCTGATGAGCTCTCACCAGCCTTTCCTTGGGACTTCTTCACAACTACCCTCCTTTTCTTGGGCAAGTTGTCGTCGGAGGGTGGAGAGTGCACATTTACATCATGCCTTTTCTTCATGTACCTCTCCTTGACTCTCTTCACCTTTTCGCGCTCAACTTCTTCATCAACATGGAAGGAGCTGTCATCTGAGCTTGAGGACATCGTGCCTAACAAGGAGTTCATGATTTAGATGAGAATGAACTGAGAATGAAGGTGATGTGAGGATTCAAGTGTCAGAGACCGGACTTGTCCGTACCTAGGAGCCGGACTAGTCCGGCCTGGCACAAGAACCCTAACAAAACTAGAATCACAACTTCTATCTAGGGTGCAAATGAGTATGAAGGTGAAAGGAATACGTCTCTGAAGCTAATGTACTTCTTTAGAATCAAGAGAAATAAACTAGGACTAGAAAAGTTGAGAGTTTGATTTTAGGGTGAAATTTACCGAGATTTGAGGATTCGCATTGAAGGAGCGCAAATCTGTCCGGATGAGTTTGGAGAGGAGTACCAACTCGTCGAGGGGAGAGTTTCCCACGGAGAGAGCTTGGATTTTGAGGGCTCAACTCGAAAATCACCTTTTGGGGGGCTAGGGTTTGAGAGGTGAGGGTTTAGGTCAAGTGGAGGGAGATTTGAAACGGGCCAGCTGCTTATATAGGCAGCCGACCGGACTAGTCCGGTGTCCCTGAAAACCCTAGGAAGAGGGATTATCCGGACTAGTCCGGTGGCAAACCTGACTAGTCCGGTGTTACTGGACAAACTAAGTATTTGGAGATAACTAATAGTGATCCAAGGACAAGTTTTGCAAATAATCTTGGTGATTATGACCAGAAAGCAATCAACACAAAAACATGGTCATAAATTCCAATATTTCTTCATTAAAAATAGTTTTCTTAGGAGAAAAAAAAAGGAGGTGAGGGGCAGTTTTAGCAATAAAATGTAACATTTGAAGTATCAACCGAATGTGCAACGTTTCAAGCCACATTTTGAGAGTCAAGAATATTAAGTTCATTCCTAAGTTCACAAAACCTTTTCTCATCCAATGGTTTGGTAAAAATATCTGCAAGTTGTTTTTCAGTTCTAACATGTGAAATAGCAATGTCACCTTTTAATGAGTGATCTCTTAGAAAATGATGACAGATATCTATGTGCTTAGTTCTTGAGTGCTCTACTGGGTTGTGTGCAATTTTTATAGAACTTTCATTGTCACATAGAAGTGGGATATGGTTAAGATTGTAGCCGTAGTCTCTAATGGTTTGCCGCATCCAAAGTAATTGGGCGCAACAGCTACCGGCTGCAATATATTCTGCTTCTGCTGTGGAAAGGGCAATGGAGTTTTGCTTTTTAGATGACCAAGATACCAGGGACCTACCAAGAAACTGACAAGTCCCTAACGTGCTCTTTCTATCGACTTTGCATCCTGCATAGTCGGCATCGGAATATCCTATCAAGTTAAATTTGGATCCTTTGGGATACCAAAGGCCCAAGGTGGGTGTGTGCACAAGGTACCTTAGGATTCTTTTTACAGCAACTAAATGACACTCTTTAGGTGCAGCTTGAAACCTTGCACACAAGCAAACACTAAGCATAATATCTGGCCTAGATGCACATAAATAAAGTAAAGAGCCAATCATGGACTGATATACCTTTTGATCTACATTTGGACCGTCTTCATTGAGGTCGAGATGTCCATTTGTGGCCATGGGTGTCTTGATGGGCTTGGCTTTGTCCATATTGAATTTCTTGAGAATGTCTTGTGTATATTTGGTTCGGCTTATAAATGTACCTTCTCTTAATTGCTTCACTTGGAATCCCAAGAAGAATTTTAATTCGCCCATCATTGACATCTCGAACCTATCTGTCATAATTTTGCTAAACTCTTCACAGAAGGATTTGTTAGTTGATCGAAAGATAATATCATCAACGTAAATTTGACATACAAATAAATGATCATCACAATGTTTAGTGAAAAGTGTATAGTCAGCTTTACCAATTTTGAATCCATTCTGAATTAGAAAATCTCTAAGACACTCATACCAAGCTCGAGGAGCTTGTTTGAGGCCATAGAGAGCCTTACGCAGTTTGTAGACATGGTTGGGATACTTTGGGTCTTCGAATCCTGGTGGCTGCTCCACATAAACTTCCTCCTTGATTGGGCCATTTAAGAAAGCGCTTTTGACGTCCATTTGATACAGCTTAAAATTATGGTGAGTAGCATATGCCAATAAAATACGAATGGACTCAAGTCTAGCTACAGGAGCAAAAGTTTCATCGAAGTCCAAACCTTCGACCTGAGAATTACCTTTGGCCACCAGTCTTGCCTTATTTCTTGTTACTACTCCATGTTCATCTTGCTTGTTCTGAAAGACCCATTTAGTTCCGACTATGTTCGCCTTTGGTCTCTCCACTAGCTCCCATACTTCATTTCTCTTGAAGTTGTTCAGCTCCTCTTGCATTGCAATCACCTAGTCTGGATCCCCTAAGGCTTCTTCTACCCTGTATGGTTCCAGAAAATACACAAAAGAGTAGGATTCACAAAAATTTGCAACTCGAGATCTAGTAGTTACTCCCTTTGCAATATCTCCAATGATGTTGTTGACAGGGTGGTCTCTTTGCACGCTCTGGTGTACTCTTGGGTGTGGAGCTTGTGTAGTTGCTTGTTCTTCATTATCTTCATGTACATTGTCTCCCCCTAGATCATTGCTTCCATGATGGTCCTGATCTTCTTGACCTTCCTCCTCTTGATCTTGTGCAAGGGCTCCCCCTTGATCATTGCCTCCGCGTTGAGGTTCAACTTGTGCATTTGAGTCGAATGTTTGCTCTTGTGGTAAGATATCGCCAAGTCCCATTTTCTTCAGTGCTTCATATGGAGCTTCCTCTTCATCTAGCACACACTTATCAACTTGCTCCACTTGTGAGCCTTTAGATTCATCGAACACTACGTCACGTGCTACTTCAACAAGGCCGGCCACCTTGTTGAAGACACGATAGGCGAAGGAATTCGATTCATAACCGAGCAAGAATCCTTCATCGGACTTCGAAGCGAACTTCGAGGCCCTCTGTTTCTTGTTTAGAATAAAACATTTTCAACCAAAAACTTTAAAATAAGAAACATTTGGCTTTTTACCGGTAAGGAGCTCATATGGAGTTTTCTTCAGTAGTCGATGGAGGTACAGTCGATTAGTGGCATGGCAAGCGGTGTTCACGCTTCTGCCCAAAACCGATCTGATGTCTTGTATTCATCCAACATGGTTCTCGCCATTTCGATTAATGTTCTGTTCTTCCTTTCGGCCACTCCATTTTGTTGAGGGGAGTACGGTGCTGAGAATTCATGCTTTATCCATTCTTCATTGAGAAACTCTTCAACTTGGAGATTCTTGAATTCTGTCCCGTTGTCACTTCTGATGTTCTTTATGGTTGATGAGAATTCGTTCTGAGCTCTTCTTAAGAACTTCTTGAGGATCCCCTGAGTTTCTGATTTATCATACAAGAAAAATACCCAGGTAAATCTTGAAAAATCATCAACAATTACTAAACCGTATTTGTTACCGCCGATGCTGATGTACGAGACTGGACCAAAAAGATCCATGTGGAGAAGTTCCAGCGGTCTTGCGGTGGTCATCACATTCTTGGCGGGGTGTGGTGCTCCGACTTGTTTTCCTGCTTGACAAGCGCTGCACGGCCTGTCCTTTTCAAAAACCACATCCTTAAGACCACAGATGTGACCACCTTTTAGAAGTTTCTGCATATTTCTCATCCCAACATGGGCTAGCCGTCTATGCCATAGCCATCCCATGTTCGTCTTAGCAACCAAGCAAGTGTTGAGTTCGGCTTTATCTTTGTTGAAGTCAACTAGATAAAGCTTGCCCTTCAACATTCCCTCGAATGCAATCGAGCCATCGCTTCTTCTAAAAACAGTCACACCCTCATCAGTGAATAAGCAGTTGTAACCTTTGTCGCATAGTTGGGATATTGACAAAAGGTTATAATCTAGAGAATCTACGTGTAAAACATTTGATAAGGTATGTTGAGAGGATATTTCAATGTTACCGCTACCAAGGACCTTTCCTTGGCTGTTGTCTCCGAAGTATATGCCTTCACCTGGATCCTTGTTGTGCTCGTACTCCAGAAACATACCTCTCTCTCCGGTCATGTGATTTGTGCATCCGCTATCAAGTACCCATTTTGTTCCGCCGGAGGAGTAAGCCTGCAAAAAGGAATTATTCCTTGGTTTTAGGTACCCAAGCTTGCTTGGGTCCTCTCAGGTTAGTCACAAGAGTCGTGGGCACCCACACACAAGTTTTCAAGTTCTTGTGGCGTGGCCCTGTATATTTGGCAATGACTCTTCCATTTTTGGCTTTCATAAGAACATAAAAAGCATTAAATGTATGAAACAATGTTTGTGGTTCATATTCATGAGATTTTTCCTTGACAAAGACAATTCTATTCTTAGCATGATTAGAAGTAGGCATGTGTTTGTTCTTATCAAAACCAAGGCCATCTTTGATATTAGGAGGTCTAGTGACCATGTATGCACTGCGTGCATATTTGATCTTCTACTTATCAAAGATGCCTCTTGGAGGGGCATGCATATTACGAGAAGTTGATGTATTAGAAATAATGTTCTTCTTACTAGAGCAAGTGCAAGTTCCGATTGTTGTCGAACTCATATCTTTGGAGGAAGAGCTCTTGGAGGAAGAAGAGTCACTTTGCTTGAGCGACTCAACTTGCACCTCAAGGATCTTGTTAACTTTTGACAAGTTAGCAAGTTCTTCCTTGATTGCAATATGCGAGTCTTTTAGCTTTGAGTAAGTTTCCTTACTCAAGACTAGCTCAACTTCAAGCGACTTGTTCTTCTCTCTTTCAAGCTCGAGAAGCTTTTCAACTTCTTGATATCTCTTACTTTCACGGATGAGCATATCTTCTTGTCGATCAAGAAGTTCTTCCTTCTCAAAAATTTTGTTCGACAACATTTCCATTTTCTTTAGAGCAATTTTACTTAGTCCTCTAAACATTTCTTCATTATCGCTAGAGCTGTCAAAGTAATCAATAGAGGAATTTAGCGTAGGAGGAGTGAGTCATACCTTTTTCTTGCCTTCCTTAGCCATAAGGCAAGTGTGGTTGTTCATGTCCTGTCCTCCCATGTTTGGAAAGAGTGTGGCCTTCATAGTAGGCTTCTTGATTGCAATAGTGGCCATCTCTCCTTCTTCATCGGAGGAGGACTCGTCGTTTGAGTCTCACTCCTTGCCAATGTGAGCTTGATGGTTTTGTCTTCTTTTTCTAAAATTTTTCTTTTCTTGAGATCTTGTTTCCTTCTTCTTTTTGTTTTCTTCATAGGGGCAGTCCATCATGAAGTGACCATACTCTCCGCAGTTGTAGCAAGTGCGTTGAGCCTTGGATTTTCCTTTGTCCTTGCTTTTGCCTTCATTTGAGTTGTTGCCGTTTCTTCTTTTCATCATTTGCTTGAACTTCTTGATAAAGAGTACCATTTCCTCATCATCAAGATCGGTGCTCTCGTCACTTGTGTGCCCATCGTCTTGATCTTCACGAGCTTCTTTGAGTTTGGGTCGGCATGTAGCTTTGAGAGCGACCTCTTTCCTTTTGGAGGAAGTGAGTTCGGCCAAGTCTTTGACGTATTTTGCCTCTTTCTCCATCATCTCATGGTTTATGATCTTCCCCAACA
Organism: Tuctoria greenei; assembly: GCA_036927565.1. Taxonomy (NCBI): domain Eukaryota; kingdom Viridiplantae; phylum Streptophyta; class Magnoliopsida; order Poales; family Poaceae; genus Tuctoria; species Tuctoria greenei. The sequence goes on along the minus strand of JAYESD010000007.1, from coordinate 127,017,695 downwards.
ACTCATCGGGGGTCAAGTTATGAAAACCGGGGCTTTCTCTAATCATTGAGCAGAGTGCGACATTTCTTGGCATGAAGGCTCTAATCATTCTCTTGACTACCTCGTGATCCGTCCATTTCTTACTTCCATATGCACGTAACTTGTTGATGATTGCCTTCATCCGGTTGTACATGTCTTGAGGTGATTCGCCTTCTTCAATAGCGAATCTCCCCAACTCTCCTTCAACCATTTCTATTTTTGCTTCACGAATCGATCTATTTCCTTCGTGAGCCGTCTTAAGTGTATCCCAGATTTCCTTTGCACTTTCTAAGCCATCAATATTGGTGAATTTCTCTCTACTTAATGATGATGTGATCACGGCGACGGCTTGTGCATTTCTGTGAATCTCTTGTTCTTGTTCTGGGGTGAGTTCTTCATCCGTGTCCGGGATATCTATGCCAGTGCAAACGATGTGCCATAGACTAGGATTTAGGGATATTAGATGCATCTTCATGTTGTACTTCCACATTGTATAGTCGCTTCCGTCAAACTGTGGAGGTTTTCCCATAGGAATAGAAAGATAATGGTTGTTTGAGTTGAGACGGTTGTAGTTGTAAGGCTGTCGGGAGTAGTCGTGATGACCCCTCCCCGTCGTCTTCTCTTCTTCCTTTCCTTTTTGTCCTAGCAGCTTCTTTCTCAGAAGTGCCTTCAATTGTCGCACTTCTTCATTATCGTGTGGGCTCTCTTTCAGCACATCAAAAGCTTTAGTTTCTTGTTCCTCCTCATTGATGTTCATCTTCGAGATATCGTTGTTCTTCTCAGAGGCCATTGATCTCTCCGAGATGTGAGTCTCGTTGGTGGAGAACCTTGCTCTGATACCAATTGAATGTGGCCTATAGGGGGGGGGTGAATAGGACTTTTGAATTTCCTGCACACTTAATAGAATCGTCAAAACTTGGTTGGCCGGACTAGTCCGGTTGTGTGGGCGGACTAGTACGGTGTGCAAAAATTATGTGTGTTGATCAGGTGTTAATTGGGAAAATAAATTTCTTTAGCAGCGGAATTGAGAACAACTGATATTTTTACTTGATATTAATATAAGAATGCAGGTGTAACTTCTAATTGCCTTATGTTGAAGTTTAGCACTCAAATGATCTAATGAACAAAATTTAAAGTAAATGAGACACAAGACGCACGAATTTTTCCCGAGGTTCGATCTCACCACGAGATCTACGTCCTCATTGAGGAAGCTCACACAGAGCTGGGTCTCCAACCCTTTCCCTCCTCAAGTAACCACGAAAGCCGACTTGATTCCACTATCACGGGTAATCACCAAGTTTGTGGGGCAACCTCACACGTTGAGGGCTCCCACGAGAATTACAATGAAAAAGTGATCAAGTACACTCCAAAGTATTACAATGCAGAGTATGAGTGTATAAAGATCAAACCCCAAGAGCTCGCAATGAAAGAATGACGATCTCCCAATCCCGAATCCAAGTGTTCAATTGATTTCACTCTTTTTGAACTTTAGATGTGTGGGGAGATGTGTTTTGGGCTCTTGGGACGAAGTGGCGGCGCTAGGGTTTGCTCTTTGGTCAATATTCGATGTGTGTGTTGATAGGAAAGTCGTGGACTCTCTATTTATAGGGTTTCCAAAAGCTAGCCGTTGAAAAACCCTAACACCGGACTAGTCCGGTGCAAGTCTGGACTTGTCCGGTCCCAATGTGTTTCGAGGTCCAGAAAGTTTGCCAGACTAGTCCGGTCCAACCTCGGACTAGTCCGGTGCTGTGTGAAAGTGACTCCAGAAAGTTCATCGGACTAGTCCGCGGACTAGTCCGATCTCCACGAATGGGAGATTACAGAAAGTTCAACGGACTAGTCCGGTCAATGATCGGACTAGTCCGGTCCCTTAGTATGAGAGACTCCAAAAACATCAACGGACTAGTCCGGTGGATGAACGGACTAGTCCGGTCTCCTTGTGAGTGGGATTCTAGAAAGGTGAACAGGCTAGTACGGTCCATGATCGGACTAGTCCGGTGCTTTGTGAAAGTTAGGTTAATTTTAATCCCTTACCCTCGTGCAAAGTTGTGAGCTCTTGGAGTGTGTCTTTCATACACTCCCTATACATTCAAAATCTATTTTGGTCTTCCAAGCTTCATCAAAGTATTTCTCTTTGAACACCACTTCATTTTTCACCTTTTTGTGTGCACCGAAATGTTTCACTTGTTTGTCCTGCAATCATCTCAGTAGTTTCATTAGGATCTCATATGTTTGTCATCAATTAGCCAAAACCCACAAGGGATATCCTAGATGCACTTACACCTAGCAATACTAGGTGACTCCCGTAAAGAGCCTATGGCATAGCCGAATGTGGAGGATTACAAAGGACAGATAAGGCTGTCACCACCTACTGCCTACCTCTTCAATCCGTGGGTCTATGAGATATTCATTGGTTATTTCTAACCTAAGCACCACACTTACGTTCTAAATCACAACTCTAGTTGTTTTGAACACAAAGCTACAACTAGAGCCTCTAATGAACTAAAGCAATGAACCCACAAGTAACTACTTGTGCAAACTACTATGAATTGAGAATCAAACTTGAATTGAATTCACAAAGGCTTACTTGATTTGAATAACACCTTTGTAGGGGTACAAGTGTAGAAGAGGGACTTAACAAGCCCAAGCCTCCTTCTTCCAAACTCTTCACCACACTCTCCTTCTACTTGGCAGCCTCTAGGACTACTCTAAACCTTTGGAGTGATGTTCTATTCTCAACTTTTTCTGTGTGTGTGAAGTGAGGTGTGGGTTTCTATTTATAGGGGGAGAAGAGTCGGTTCCCGCCACCAAATGCGCGTGAATCGATCACCCATGACCTCTTCAAGCCTGGAGGAGCCAACACATGATGTTTGACCGCTTTTGGGGGCAAGAACAAGTCGGCCGACTAGGGGGTCGACCAACCTGGTCTTTGCCCCGTTAGGGTCTGTGCTTTCTCTAGGTCTCTGCCAGGTGGATCCCCTTGACTGATATTTGTGCTACACCATTGGATGGCCTCGGATACTTCTGTTTGTGGGCCATTTGAACCTTGTGATGACATGTAGCATCACCTGATTCGTTGAAACCCTATTTTATCGATTACTCCCTGCATGTCTTGGTATTTTGAGTCTAAATTCACCTGCATACAAATAAACACCAACACTTGTGGAATTGGTTACTTCTAAACACTATAACTTCATTGTGTTTCTCTTTTGTGCACATTATGGGGTGGATTGACGGTGTAAATATGGCACTTAAGGACCTTCAACAAACTCCCCCACACTTAGTTTTTTGCTCGTCCTCGAGTGAAGGCAAGAAAAAGTGTAAGACCTATGTGTGCTGAATACATTGGCTTGTAGTGAATACACTTGCTTTGATGATAAAAGTTTCGAATATCACCAAAACACCTTTTTGTTAAGGTCCTGCTAGTTTTTTAAGCTCTGAAGGGAGCTTAGTTATACTAGTTTTGGTAAATTCCGGTGCTAGGTTCTACTAGCTTTTGTTAGCTCGACTCAAGGTCCGGGTTGCTCTAGCAAGGTCCGGAACTTGACCGCAGTGCTTCTGTTTTTCATTTGCAATGTTTCGTACTTGCTTTAAATCTCTGGAAAGATTGCTTAGTATTCATTTGCTAAGTCTTTGGTCCGTTTTTGGCTGACATGGATGATATCGTGTTGCTGTGGTTTTGCAACATGCTTATGTGAGGTTCTCACGTAAGGTGTTGTGTTCGGAACTAACTTGAGTCAAGTCGAGGACTTGGGATCGTATGGATTGGTTGTTTATTCATGTGAAGGTGTTGCTTGAGTTCAAGACATGGCTTATGATGGGATCCATTGGACTAGTCTCAGGGAGGAGATGAGGTTCCAACAACCAAATTCAGGAGGAATTGTGGTTGAGCTAATCAGGAGGTTGCGCAGCATGATTGAATCAAGAACAATGCATGCGAAGGTATCGTGGACGTCATTGGAAGATGTTTGCACGTGTGCAAGGAGTGCATGGACGTGGCTACATGGTTCTGAGACGTGATGAAGAGATGTGGACGTAAAGAGTTGGTCAGAAAGGTCCAACCGACTAGGTTATGGACTCAGGCCGCGGCTGAGTCGGGTTTGACTCAAATATGGAAAGATTTGAGTTGGTTATGATAGGATTTCGTGTGGGTCAAGAATTTGAGTTGTTTAGGAATGTGGGATATGTTCCTAAGGTGTTTGGAAGTCTTAAGATTGCTTCTATCTGCGTATAGAAGAATCCTAAGCAGTTATGGAAAGTTACGATTTGTGAACAGAGTAGGATTAGGTTCCTGATTTGAGGTTAGTTGGCTTTCAAGCTGGTTATATAAGCAAGGGAGCCCAGATCTCGTGGTGCACGACTTTGGGGCTGTTCCTCTTGTGTTCTATTGAATAAAATTCGTAGTTTGAAGGAACTTTTGAGCCTTGTTCGTCCGACATGTTCCAGACAAGTTTTACTCGTCGAGTTTCTGGACAGCACTACCTTTCATTGATGGTTTTATCATAACTCGAGTTTTACGGATCCAATTGACGTGATTATTTTTGGTTTGTCTTCACAACTTGATTATCTATCATCTTTCAAAATTTCACGGTCATTGTATTTGTGGTCTATGATCTACACGAGTTTCTTTGTAGCGTTTCAGAACTGTTTTTTTTTTCTCGGGTAGGGCAGATTGACCTTTGTTTGATCTTTCAATCATAACTTGAGTTTTTCTCGACGGATTTGAGTGATTCTTATTGTGTTGTCTTTGTGACTTTATTCTCTCTGATATCTATCACTTTTGTCACTGTGAAACACGTTTATATTAGTCTCACACACGATTTCTTTAACATATCGTTTTTTCTGCCGAAGGGGTTGGAGTTTAGTTGTTTCCGCTGCGTAAGATTTTTAAATCTACCATTCACCCCCCCTATGGTAGCTTTTCATGTGCTCTTCGATCCTACAATTGGTATCAGAGCCACGGTGCTCTAATCTTTGTGATTTGCGCATGTTTTTGACTAGTCATCATGGAGAAGTACTCTGCCAAACCTTGTGTATTCGCTAGTATTGATTTTCAGGTTTGGAAGGCACGCATGGAGGCTTTCATCCAGGCACAAGGCTTTGCAATATGGGAGAAGGTATACAAGCCCTACGAAGTGTCATCAAACGATCAAGTTATAGCTACAAATCTGAGAGATGTCGACAACAACAACAAGGCTCGGAACTTGATCATACAAGGATTAACACAAAGCATTTTCAACCGTGTTGCACACCTCCGATTTGCATACGATGTGTGGAAAGCACTTTGTGACTACCACGAAGGATCCAACACGATCAAAGAGGTAAGGCAAGGCATGTTCAAGAAAGAATACATGCGCTTCGAGATGCAACCTGGTGAGTCTATTGATGACCTTTTTGCTCGCTTTAATAAGATTCTCTGCAACTTGCGTAGTGTCAATGTTAATTTTTCAGATTCTGGAAATGCTAGGAAATTGTGAAGTGCATTAGATAAGTCAATTTGGGAGATGAAAGTCACATCTATTCGTGAATCTACTGTCATGAGTTCACTTACTTTAGATGTGCTATATTCCAAGTTAAAAACTCATGAAATTGACATAATCTCACGTAAGAACCCCAACAAGTCAATTGCTTTTGTTTCTCAACGTGACATGCCTAGTTCCAGTCAAACATCATCTTGTGGTACACTTGCTTTGCTGTCCTCTCTAACCCTTGAACAGATTGAGGATTTTCCAGAGGAGGAGCTAGCGCTCATCTCTACCCGGTTCTCAAAAGCATTGCAAAATGTGAGAACTAGAAGGAGAGGAAGCTCTGGACCTCAACGGTGCCTTGAATGTGGTAAGACATGACATTTTTGTTCACATTGCCCTAACCTTTCAGGTCCTACTTCCCGGGATGGAAAGAAAACAAGAACGAAGCACTCCTCTGCAAAAGATACGAAGAAAAAGAAGGGTTTTATAGGACGTCAATTGGTGAACAGTTTTATCTCAGCACTCCAGGAACTTGGCTCAAGCAACATGGACATTGGAAGTGATGAAGATGAAGATGATTTGGCAAACTTGTGCTTCATGGCGGGCAAGTCAAGATCAAGTATGGAGGAGGCAGAACACAACAGCGACAATGAAGAGGTATGACCTACTTGCGAAGAAATGTGTGATGCTCTTTCTCGTGCCACTGTTATTGTTAAGAAAAAAGACAAAAAGCTTAGGGACAATGCTGTTTAAATTGAGTCACTAGAATCTGAAATTAATCGTTTGAAATCCTTGATTCCTAGTGATGATTCTTGTTCCTCATGTGACTTAATATATGAACAATTGTCCTCCCTACGAAGTGCACATACATCCACACTTGGTAAACTTGAACTTGAAATTGAAAAGAACAAAAAGCTTGCTGCACTTAATATTGGAAACTTAAAAGATGCTTCTTGTTCTACAATTGATTTGCATTGTTCTAGTTGTGATGATCTTGATAAGAAACTGCAAGATGCTATGAATGAAATCTCTATATTGAACAATGCTTTACGTTGTCATGAAGTTAAATATTGTTCCAATTGCAAATTAAAAGGAAAAACTTCATGTGAAAATTTCCTTGATCTGTCCAATAAACTTGATAACATGCATAAGACATTTGATCGGTTTTGTAATGGTAATAAGAACCTAAACTTGCTGCTGAATTCATCCAAGTCTTGCAATGATAAAACTGGTTTAGGTTTTGATTCTCATTCTCATGCTAAGGCACATCCACCTAAAACTGTAAAGTCATTAGGATGTGGTTTGATTCAAACAGTTCCTAAACAAAAAGAAGTGGTTTTCAAATCTGCAGGAGTATTGTCTCATTCGGTTTTAAATAAAAATGTTGTTTGCTCATCTAGACATGAACACAAAGTGAAATTTCATTGTACCTACTATGGCAGAGATGGTCATGTCATAGATTTTTGTTATAGACTAGCTAAACAACAGAAAAGGGAAATAACGGTTGCTAGATCTCATAACTTTCATGCAAAATTTGCTGCACATATTGAACCGAATGTACAACCTGCTGTTTTGAGTCAAAAACATTCAAAGTTTACCTCCGGACCTTCTATTTTTGCCTCCGGAGCTACTGATTTTTGTGCTACACAAGTGACACCTTATGGTCAGTAGTTAAGAATAAAAAATCTCAAACTTTGACTCATAAACTTGCTATTTTGTCTCAGCTTTCGCGTGTTTTTCCTGCTGCACGTCGCGTGACTCAGTACTAGATTCCTAAATGCCTTTTGACTAACCCCAGTATCGAGTCATTGACGTATTGTGCTTCTATGTAGGTTACACATTTGAGGAAGGAGAACATTTGGATTGTGGATTCAGGTTGCTCACGCCACATGACCGGTAACAAAGATTGGTTCTCCTCCCTCACTTTTGTGTCATGTGTAGAGAATGTTACTTTTGCCGATAATTCTTCAAATCCTATAATTGCTAAGGGTTCGGTTAGAGTAAATGATCACTACACTTTGAAGGATGTGGCACTTGTCAAAAATTTGAAATACAAGTTGCTTTCTGTTTCACAATTGGTAGATGAAAATTTGGAAATTATTTTCAATAAAAACGGTTGCAAAGTTGTAAGTTCAAATAGTGAGCTTATTTTTAACTTGTCTCAGTTTGGAAGAGTTTTTAAAGCTGATTTTGATATGTCTTCCTCCAAGCATAGGTGTCTAGTTGCTAATGATTCAAAGGACCTATATTTTTTGGCATCGCAGACTTGGTCACGTAGGTTTTAATCACCTAAGCGTGTTAGTGCTCTTAATCGCATACGTGGGCTGCCTAAGCTTAAAGGGGACAAATAAATTGTGTGCTCTTCTTGTAGACATGCTAAGATGGTTGCAGGTTCACATACTCCTCTCACAATGATCATGACAACTGAACCATGTCAACTTTTGCATCTTGACACCGTAGGACCTTCACGTGTTCAATCCTTCGGAGGTAAATGGTATGTACTTGTGATTGTTGATGATTATTCTATATACTCTTGGATTTACTTTATAGCGTCTAAGAATGAAGTTTTTAGTCACTTTAGAACTTTATTTCTTAGATTATCAATTGATTACCTAGGATCTTTAAAAGTAATTAGAAGTGATAATGGAACTGAATTTAAAAATCAATCTTTTGATCACTTTTGTGCTGAAAATAGAATAGATCATCAATTTTCTTCACCATATGTACCTCAACAAAATGGTGTTGTAGAAAGAAAGAACCAAACCTTAGTTGAGATGGCTAGGACTATGCTTGATGAATCTCAAACTCCTAGGAAATTTTGGGCTGATGCGTTAGCAACCGCTTGTTATGTCTCAAATCGTGTTTTCTTGCGTGCTAAGCTAGGTAAAACACCATATGAGCTCCGGTTTGGACATAGGCCTAGTCACACGTCTTGGTTTAAAATCAGCTTTAAAAACTCTTCCAAACCGAGACATGTTAAAAATAAGCTCACTATTTGAACTTACAACTTTGCAACCGTTTTTATTGAAAATAATTTCCAGATTTTCATCTAGCAATTGTGAAGCTTGCACGAATGAGTCACACAACTTTTGGGTCTTTGGTTGCAAATGCTTTGTTAAGAAACATGGTAATCTTGATAAATTTGAACCTAGATCCATTGATGTCATGTTTCTTGGTTATCCATCTCATACTAGAGGCTACCGTGTGCTTTTACTTGACACTAACAAAATTGTGGAGACTTGTGAAGTGTCTTTTGATGAAGCTAGCTCAAGTACTAGCTCAAACATTGCAGGTCCAGATCCATATCCGCATTGGGGAGCATTTTCGTTGAAGATGAGGAAGAATTGGAGCTGCTGCCCAGAAATTCAGCAGCTAAAGACTTTGGTTCAGCTCCGGATGTTAATTCTCAACCAGCACCGACAACCATCAATGCTGATTCAAATCATCCTCAAGTCACAAGCTCATCAATTTGTGATGAACATGAAGAAGAAGAAGCTTGTGAGACATCTGTTCCCCTACGGTTTTACAAAGATCATCCCCCACAACAGATGATTGGAAGCTTGCACAAACGAGTCACACGGTCCAGGTTTTGCGATCCAAACTCTTATGCTCATTCTGCTTTTGTTGCTTCTTTTGAACCCAAATATATATCACACGCACTCACTAATGAATCTTGGATTATTGCATGCAAGAAGAGTTAAAATTTTTTGATAGAAATAATGTTTGGAAACTTGTACCTCCACCTCAAGGTCACACTTTAATTGGAACTAAATGGGTATTTAAAAATAAACAAAGTGAGGATGGGCTTGTGGTTAGGAATAAGGCTAGGTTGGTTGATCAAGGTTTCACTCAAGTTGAAGGTCTAGATTTTGATGAAACTTTTGCTCCTGTTGCTAGATTAGAAGCCATAAGAATTTTGTTATCTTTTGCTACATCTATTGGTTTTAAGCTATATTAAATGGATGTTAAAAGTGCTTTTCTTAATGGCTACATAGATGAGGAGATTTATTTGAAACAACCACCGGGTTCCGAAAATCCAGATTTTCCTAATCATGTTTACAAACTGTCCAAGGCCTTGTACGGTCTCAAACAAGCCCCTAGAGCATGGTATGATAGGTTAAAAACATTCTTACTTGAAAAAGGGTTTACCATGGGCAAGGTTGATAAAACTCTTTTTGTGCTTAAGCATGGCAATGACTCATTATTCGTTCAAGTGTATGTGGATGATATTATCTTTGGTTGTGCTTCTCATGATCTTGTGTCCAAGTTTTCAGCAATGATGAGTTTTGAATTTGAAATAAGTATGATGGGTGACCTCACATACTTTTTGGGGCTGCAAATCAAGCAAACAAAGGAGGGTACCTTTGTGCATCAAACGAAGTATACAAAAGATCTTCTAAGGCGCTTCAACATGGACAAAAGCAAGCCTCTTCGGACACCAATGGGAACAACAACAACACTTGGACTTGATGAAGATGGTGAACCCGTGGATCAAAAAGAATATAGAAGCATGATCGGATCACTTTTGTACCTCACAGCATCAAGACCAGACATACAATTCAGCGTATGTCTTTGTGCACGGTTTCAAGCCTCCCCACGTGCTTCACATCGTCAAGACGTCAAAAGGATTCTCAGGTACTTCCATGGAACTCAAGAATTTGGAATTTTTCTTCCTTCTTCCTCAACCGTTGCTTTGAAAGCTTTTTCGGATGCTGATTTTGGGGGTTGTAGGATTGATAGGAAAAGTACTTACGGTGCTTGTCATTTTCTTGGTAATTCTCTTGTTGCTTGGTCCTCTAGAAAACAAAATTCAGTTGCACAATCCACAGCAAAATCTGAATATATATAGCTGCTACTAGTGCTTGCTCACAAATTCTTTGGATTGTTCAAACACTTAAGGACTATGGGGTTGATCTAGATAGTGTTCCACTGTTCTGTGATAACACTAGTGCCATTTGCATTGCTAAAAACTCCGTGCAACATTCTAGAACTAAGCACATTGACATTAGGTATCACTTTCTCTGAGGTAATGTTGAAAAAGGAAACATTGAGCTTCACCACGTAGATACCGAACAACAATTGGCTGACATTTTTACAAAACCTTTGGATTTCACTCGTTTTTGTTACATTCGTAGTGAAATAGGGGTTATGCATCCTCATGGCTTAAATTGAGGGGAAGTTTTGAAACTTGGGAAGTCTATGTGTGAATCTGAAATTAAAATAATATGAGCATAGTATTTCATACATATATGATTTTGTGATTCCTTTTACATGCTGAAAGTTCTTACTACATTACTCGTGTTATACATTTTGTAGTTTTTTCCATGTCTAGTAATTGGAATAATTACTTACACTAAAACTGGTCATGGTCGAACTTTCTTGCTGTTTTGAACTTGTTACATGTTCACAAGTGCTTTTAATCATTAAGAATTAATAAAGTAGTCAACTCACATGTTGAGTTTTTATGAACAAATATAAATTGAGAAAAGATCAAGAGAATATGCATGCATCGCACTTCTTCTTTTGAGATGGCTTATCATTGCACTTAGATATGAACTTGGAAGAAGTTGTGTATGACTAAAACCATGTCCCTAAGCTTCTGATTGTCAAATGACATAGGCTTGGCTTGGTTGGTTAGAATAAGGCAGATGCGCATATAATCTCTTGCAAATATCATATGATCTAAATTTATGCTTTGAAAAATAATAAAATTCAGCAACTAGTGTCATGATTTCAGGTTTTGAAATAGTTAAGTTTGTGAGATCATGACTTACTTAAATTGAAAATTACATTTGATCTCTAGCATGGCTTACACTACTTTATGTATTTCATTGATGTGATAATGTAAGGTACTTGTTAGTATGACTTGGATGAGATTTGTTTATATGTATATGTTATAATATGCTCATAACAAGTAAAGGGGGAGAGATAATTTGTTTATATGCTCATGACTTGCTGAATACATTGTCAAAGGAAAAGAGATAAGCATGAAGAAAAAGAGAATATGTGCATAAGGAGAGATAATATGGGATAATTTTTGGATTTTCTTCTCATTTTACTTTTGATTTACAAAGGGGGAGAAATTGCCTTCAAAACTTTTATGTGAATAAGCCAATGTTCGGATTTTAAATGGTGTTGCCAATGCATTCATCAAGGGGGAGATTGTAAGACCTATGTGTGCTGAATACATTGGCTTGTAGTGAATACACTTGCTTTGATGATAAAAGTTTTGAATATCACCAAAACACCTTTTTATTAAGGTCCTGCTAGTTTTGTAAGCTCCGGCAGGAGCTTAGTTATAGTAGTTTTGGTAAGTTCCGGCGCTAGGTTCTACTAGCTTTTATTAGCTCCGGCTCAAGGTCTGGGTTGCTCTGGCAAGGTCTGGAACTTGACAGCAGTGCTTCTGTTTTTCATTTGCAATGTTTTGTACTTGCTTTACATCTCTGGAAAGATTGCTCAGTATTCATTTGCTAAGTCTTTGGTGCGTTTTTGGATGACATGGATGATATCGTGTTACTGTGGTATTGCACCATGCTTATGTGAGGTTCTCACGTAAGGTGTTGTGTTCGGAACTAACTTGAGTCAAGTCGAGGACTTGGGATCGTATGGATTGGTTGTTTATTCATGTGCAGGTGTTGCTTGAGTTCAAGACACGGCTGGTGATGGGATCCATTGGACTATTCTCAGGGAGGAGATGAGGTTGCAACAACCAAATTCAGGAGGAATTGTGGTTGAGCTTATCAGGAGGTTGCGCAACATGATTGAATCAAGAACAATGCATGTGAAGGTATCGTAGATGTCATTGGAAGATGTTTGCACGTGTGAAAGGGGTGAATGGACGTGGCTACATGGTTCCGATATGTGATGAAGAGATGTGGATGTAAAGAGTTGGTCAAAAAGGTCCAACCGACTAGGTTATGGACTCAGGCTGCGGCTGAGTCGGGTTTGACTCAAATATGGAAAGATTTGAGTTGGTTATGATAGGATTTTGTGTGGGTCAAGAATTTGAGTTGTTTAGGAATGTGGGATACGTTCCTAAGGTGTTTGGAAGTCTTAAGATTGCTTCTATCTGCGTATAGAAGAATCCTAAGCAGTTATGGAAAGTTACGATTCGTGAACAAAGTAGGATTAGGTTCCTGATTTGAGTTGAGTTGGCTTTCGAGCTGGTTATATAAGCAAGGGAGCCAGTGCACGACTTTGGGGATGTTCCTCTTGTGTTCTATTAAATAAAATTCGTAGTTTGAAGGAACTTTTGAACCTTGTTCATTCGACTTGTTCCAGACAAGTTTTACTCGTCGAGTTTCTGGACAGCACTACCTTTCGTCGGTGGTTTTATCATAACTCGAGTTTTACAGATCCAATTGACGTGATTCTTTTTGGGTTGTCTTCAAAAATTTATTATCTATCATCTGTTAAAAATTCACGGTCATTGTATTTGTGGTCTATGATCTACACGAGTTTCTTTGTAGCATTCCAGAACTGTTTTTTTCTTGGGTAGGGCAGATTGACCTTTGTTTATCTTTCGATCATAAGTTCAGTTTTTCTCAACGGATTTGAGTGATTCTTGTTGTGTTGTCTTCTTGACTTGATTCTATCTGATATATATCACTTTTGTCATGGTGAAACACCTTTAGATTAGTCTCACACACGATTTCTTTAATAGATCATTTTTTCTGCCGAAGGGGTTGGAGTTTAATTGTTTCCGCTGCGTAAGATTTTTAAATCTACCATCCCCCCCCTCTGGTAGCTTTTCACGTGCTCTTCGACCCTACAAAAAGAACTAAGGTGCTGTCAAAAATTTGCTTATAAGTTAGAAAATGAGGATACTAGACATTTCAACTCATACCTCAATTCATAAATTCCCTTGGTCGAATGTGGCTATCCCATCAATATTGGATGTTTGAAGAGTGCAATGATTGGAATGTAGTTCTCTTGGATCTTCTCATGTCGAAACGATATGACAATTTGCTATATTTGGAAGGTTAGAGAAACAATTGCCCTTATCTCTCAATTGGAATCTCTCAAGTCTCTCAAAGTGTTTTTATCCTCACCTTGGCGTGTTGTGCCAATTCTATCCCTATACTAAATATGGCTATATCTGGAGCTTGGTAGGGATAAATGTGGCACACGTTGCAAGTCATGTATTACTAAGTGAAAAACTTGATCCTATGAGAGACTTATGCAGCAAACAAATTGACAAAAGAAATCCTTGTGCACATGAATGGGATGGATATATGTGGACTCCATGATTTTCTCTCTTTAAGGATGAAGCATGGCTACTCTCTTTTTCTTCCTTTTTTCTCGGCATGCTTCCTCTTTTGAAGAGTAGTTGCTTTTTTTTTTGAATTTTGTAGCCATGTCTTCTACTTCTTTTTATTTTCCTAGAGAGATTTTTGATGACCAAAATGTATGGAATTTCTTTATTGGATGGATGGATGATGGATACAAATTCTCAATGTGAAAATTTTTGCATGAATAGGGTGCACAAGAATTTCTAAGTCAAAAGTTCATGCATGTCAATCATTTGGGTCACGAGTTTGACAAAGTTCAATGAAAAGCAAAGTGGCATATTCATGTGGTTTTGAAGAATTTGTATCATATGGCCTTGGTGGGTATTTAAATTTCCAATGAGAGAATCAGACAAAGTTCAAGACCCCAAATTGTGCAAGCATCAACAAATCAATTTCAGGCAAGGAGATATCTCCTCAAGTAACTCATTTACCATATCGCACTAGTCAAATACTTAGATGACATGTTTTCCTATTATGCTTGTGGCAATCATAAACAGGGCAATAAATCGAAATATAGAGTATTCAAATTTTTAGCTCAAGTAGATTTTGACTACCAAGTTTTAAATGTTAATTGTTGAGTTGAATTGCCATCATATATTCAGTATTAGTTATCAAATCAACTCAAACAGTAATGTAGCATACATATTTAGGGGTAGGAGATCCAAACCGATTTTGTGAAGAGAAACAAAGCCGTGTGGGGCCCACAACAGGTCAGCCGACCAGGGGGTTCGGTCGACCCCCTTCTGGCCTCTCTCTTGCTCTGTTTCGACGTGTTGAGTCGTATAATCGGTTGCGACGTGTTTTGAGATGTAACGCTAATTTTGTACGTCGGGATTTCGCGAATTTGGGGTACCTCCCCCACACTTGTTCCCTGAATTCTTTATTCAAACAAAATAAGATGGAACTTTACTGGGTTAGATGAACTGGTAAGTTCCTTTTATTGTACTCAAATATGGGGATGCTTACATTATTCGACCTAAACTGAATGAAAAAATAAAATAAAAAATTTGGAATCAAACTAAACGAAACTAGTAAGCATCTTATGCAGACGGGACATCTACACTAAGGAGCGTTGTAGATGTCGGGCTTCCCGACGGCATTGCATATGCGTCGTAGATTGGCGCTCATGCCACGGTGAACACCATCAATATCCTCCTTAAGGGATATGAGTTCATCCTTCAGTTCAGCCCTCTCGATGCGCCCTTCAGCCACTAAGTCCGATAGCTTCTTGTTCTCCAAATGGGGAGAAGCTAACTCCTTAGAAAGATGTGCCACTTTAGAGACACGAGAAGATTTCTCGTCGTTGTTCTCAAATTGGCCAGGTGGCCCTTTGATAGAAGGCGGCGAGAGGTGATGCCTAATCTTGAAGGGTGACAAGCCTGTCGATTCCTCCATCGCCAAATTATCCACTTGCTTGAAAAGGCCTTTTGCATAACCTCCATTAGGCTGGTGCACTTCGTGGATAATGAGGTGGTCTCCCACACGCTCAGGCGAGGTAAGCGTAGGTGACTTGTAGTGGTGGCTCACTACATCACCGTCCTTGGTCTTGAGAGTGTACATGAACTCCTCGCTAGGCTGTAGCGTTGGGAGAGGCTCATCTTTTTCAGGAAAAAGGCAGGTCTTGACAGACTTAAGGCCAGCCATAGTCGGACGACGTGCAGGTGTCATCGACTTCATTGGCGTCCTCCGAGGGGAGAGCGACTGTTCAGCACCATGAGGTGTGGTGCTACGCCCACGTGGAGTCTTCGTTGGTGGCAGGATCATAGCGAGGAGCACGACATCCAATGCCATGACGGACTCCAAGGTGAGGGGGTACTTGTCATTGGCTGGTGTGATGTCTCCGCTCAGGTTGAAAGTTGAGCTAGAGTGGGGATGAGGCACAATCTTCTTGTCGCCATGACTTGGAACAGGATATGGATTTATCTATGTGGTGCAAGGTTCCCCTCTCTGTTCTCGTCAATAAATAGGCGGGGGAAGTACGATAGCACCGAGAGTCTTGTTGAGATACGTTGGGAGAGTTTGCACGCCAAAACAGAAGGCTGACAGCACAAGGGGAGCGTCGGCCAACCCTAGGGTTCGGCTGACCCCTTCCTGGCTCCGTTTGGGACATGTTTTTATGGGTTGGCTTAATGGGCCCCATAGATGAATAATTGGATGGGCCCATTAAATGGATGCAATGAATTTAGATAGAATTTAAAGAAACAGTATGGAAATTAATAAGTTTTATCACGTCAATTTATTTTTCCATCTCATCCCCATGGGATTCGAGAAATAATTTGAGCTGATGCCCATTCACTTTAAATAGATGATCATCATCACCTTGGAGTGTGATTGCTCCATGAGATGAGGTTTCCACTACAGTGAAGGGTCCTTCCCATTTACTTTTGAGCATCCCATGTCCAAAGAGTTTAACCCTAGAATTGAAGAGTAGGTCTTTGTCTCCAGGTTTGAACTCTTTAGGCGTAATCCTCTTATCGTGCCATCTTTTAGTTCTTTCCTTGTAGATTTTGGCACTATGGTACACCTTATCTCTCCACTCTTCCAACTCAGAGAGTTACTTCAATCGGTGCCTTCCTGCATCGTAAAATTCCATGTTCCAATGCTTGATGGCCCAATAGGCTCTATGTTCCAACTCTACAGGAAGATGACAAGTCTTCCCATAGAAAAGATGGAAATGGGACATGCCGATGGGTGTTTTATAGGCAGTACGATATGCCCACAATGCGTCAGGTAGCTTATGGTTCCATCCTATTCCCATTTCCAAGGCGGCCTTTTGCAGAATATTCTAAATTTGCTTATTAGATGTTTCTGCTTGACCACTTGTCTGTGGGTGGTATGGAGTAGCAATATTATGTTGGACACCAAGCTACCTCAAAAAGCCCCAGAAGGTCTTATCTACAAAATGAGACCCTCCATCACTTATGACCAAACGGGGAGTGCCGAAGCGTGGAAAAATGATCTCATGGAACATTGTCCTAGCTTGCTTGGAATCAGCATTTTTGCATGGCAAAGCTTCTACCCATTTTGACACATAATCTACAGCCATCAGGATATACTCGCAATCATAAGACCTAGGGAAAGGTCCCATGAAATCAGTACCCCACACATCAAATAATTCCACGTGGATATTATATGTTAGGGGCATCGCATTGCGAGCTGAGATTCCTCCATGCTTTTGGCATTTCCAACATCTGCAAATGAATTCTTTTGTATCTTCATACGTAGAAACAAATAGAATCCACATTGCCAGATCTTTTCCTGGGTACAGTAAACACAGTAATGGCCACCATAGGGGCTAGAATGGCATTTCTCAATAATCTTGGTGCCTTTGATTGATGGGACGCACCTTCTAAGAAGGCCATCAGCACAAACTCGATAGAGGTATGAGTCATCCCAAAGGTGTCTTCAACTCTCATAGATGAGTTTCTTTTTGTTTTCCCCTGGTGGTACGTATCCCGTGACCATGAAGTTCACGATATCCGCATAACAAGGGTGAGAGTGAGTCACCTTGAGAAGCATATCATCTCGTAGGAAGTCGTTGATAGGAATGTCCATGGTTTGGGTGACTTTCATACGTGATAGATGATCTGCCATAGAATTCTCTACTTGTGAGGACCGGAGTCCACACATTCTAGGAATCGCTATTGGGATACATCGTATTACATAAAACAACAAAGTATTATACAAGCTTTGTCTTTTATAAATAATATACATTTAAATACACTACAGCAAAAGATAAGTTCATAGTTCTCGACACTCAAGCCTAAGCTATGCAAAAGTCATTCCGTTCAGCCCATCACATCGGCGTGCAGGATTCCCACTCGGCCGTGTACCCCGACGGGGCAACGCCTCACCGGCGAACCCTTCATCATAAACGTCATCATCTGTAGCAAAAACTTAAAATAGCAACCGTGAGGACGAAGGCTCAGCAAGACTTAACCGTATCCACTAAGCATGGTGAACTCTAGATGCAGGATAAACGTAATATAGGACGGTGGTTTTCAATAAAAAAACTCGCCTAAATGTTAGTCCTTACTTTCAGCTTTTAGCAGCAAATTAAGGCTTCATGAATCTGAAATTTATTGAACAATCTGATCTAAACATACAAGCATCAATACATAATTATTCCATAAAGCATGATTCAATAATATTCAGCTCCAAATAATTAACTACGTCATGACTCAGTGAACAAGCCGTACTGAATAACCGCGAGGGACGACGACTCGAATCGATATACACCTGCAGGGATACCCGAAGAGCACAACACATACACCCACACTCGGAGCTGCGACGGCACACTCCACTCGTTGTATGCAGCAACCTTTCACCTGCTACCTACACGCCGAACCAGTCCTACCGCTACAAGCAGGAGGCCCCCACACTGAGTACAACGTACCCGCTGGCAGGTTTACACCTTGCTGCTCTCAACCCACACCTATAAGGCGGTAGGGTATGCCTCGACGCTAAGGTGGACAAGTTACATCGGTTTACTGGGTCCCATATATCCAGTATGCCTTCAGTACATTCAAACTTTCTCAACAGGCCGCACACGGATCGGTCCTTGACTGACACAGACACAGCTACAGCTCACAGGCCCCTATGTCCTGCTGCTCCTACTCCATGCCCGGTCTCATATTTAACCAAATGGTGAATCTCTCACTCGACCAATCCTGTGTGAACCCAATTCCTGAACTTGCGAGTAGATTTCAACTACTTAACTTCTACCGAAGCAATTCTAACATTAAGCATAGCATGGACACATCGAGCACTTAACCATCTAACCTTCTCTCATGGGTTCTCTGGTCATGCATGTGGAAAACTCCAAGAAAATCCTAGACTTAATGCACATACATCCTAACCCATAAAGTGTGATACAAATAAAATTTAAAACGCTGTTAAATGCAAACCGGGGCTCGCCTGGCTGCGAGACGAGATTAAAGTTAGTCTCCAGGTATTTTAATGAATGGAGCACCAGTAATTAATTCCATAGGCATTTTGCTTCATGGAATTATTGAGGATAATTTATGGATTTTGATACAGATCCAAGTGCACCACTTGAAAGTACAGATCATCCTGGTTCTAACAAAATTTATTTGGGAATTTTTGGAAAAGTATTCTAGGCGATATGGATTTTCCAAGTTGGAGCAAAATCTAGAATTAAATTTAAATGGGAAAGTTTAAATAATCAAGGGGGTCCCACGGTTTTTAAAATGGACCAATCGGAATCAAGCAACACGGTGGTCACAGAGATAACGGTGTAGCCACATTCGATCGCCGAGCCACACCGGATCCGAGAGCGCGCTTCTTTGGCTGACATCCGGGGCCCGCCTGGGTCTTCGTCTACTCGCGCCTACGGTGCTGAGGCACGGCGCGCGGTGGTGCCCGACGGCAGCCACTCGCCGCAACCCGTTCTAGGGCACGACGGAACTCCACCCTTGCCGCCCCCACCTAAATTTCGATGAGGAACATGGTGGTGCAGCCCTCGACGGTGATAGGTGGCCGGAAATGGCAGTGCGATGGCGGCGGCGGCGATTTGGGTTTCGGCCATGTCGGCCGAACCCTACGGTGGGCTAAAACGATCGGGAAGACCTCAGGAAGCTTCATGGAAGCATGGGGAACATGATTCTGGGCATAAGGACAGAAAAGGTTTAGAAGATGGTGGCGATGATGGACCGATGAGGGGAAAACTGGCGGTTGGGGAAAAATGGTATTCCGGCTCGAATACTCGATGGATCTTCTTCGAGGTGATGCGCCTAGTCATATAGAACAACATAGAACAAGCGCACAAGGAATAATCAACCGTATAAAAAGGAATTTCGCGCGCAAACCAACTCTACTCATAACCGAAGTTTGTCAGAAGAATTGGAAATATGAGGGCTAGGAGGCATGGCATGGGCTCAAATTTTACAAACATCTAGAACATGAGTTGGTGAACCTTTTTGTTTCTAGGACCGAGGCGATATGAAGGTTGTATCGTCGGGTCAACGATGATCAGAGAAGCGGCAAACAGGGGAGCTTTTCCGGTGGCCACGGTTCCACTTCGATTGGCATCGGGGAGGCTCCGGCTGGGCAAGAAAATGGTCAGGGAGGTGTGCACGACCTTGGTGAGTGAAGAGAGGCAAAGAAAAGGGATCAAACCCGAGTAACTTTGCTCCTATTCGGCTGGACAGGGGAGGAATCGGGAGGGGAGTGGAAATGGCGCTAGAAACTTCAAGGTAAAGGAAGGATTAACTCAGGGCCATGGAGGGGGATAAGGAGGAGGTCAGGGCATGCTGGGGGCAGCTGGCGGCGACCACAAACAGGCAAGTAGCTGCCTGGCAGTTGCATGCTATTTGGTGTGTGACACCCGGTTCCGAAAAAGAACCAAGTGAAGGCATATGTGTGCCCAGGATGTTCAACACAAATACACGAGTGCATTCACAAATGGATACACAAAAAATTTCCACATAACAAGATTAATTAACCATTTTTATTACACAATCATATTATCCTCGAATACAATCTCTATGAATATTAATGACAAGTTCACCTAATGCAGCGGAAATAAACTAAACTGAGCACTAAGTAGCATAAGCAAATAGGATATAAAACAGCTCCAACACTCCACAGGCAAAGCTGACGGTAGACACGGCCTAGAACTCCGAATTATCACCATTATTGGTCCTTAGATCTAAAGCAAGCGAAACCACCATAACATCCAACCCATCCACATACCATGCTTGCTTAGATCACCCATTACCATATCATATTAACCAGTTCATATTAATCATAATCTCATAAGTGCATATTTGGATAGTATGCTTGTCTTTCCCATCCCAATTAATTAAGCATAGAAAAGAGGTAAAAACCCTTCCCAACTCTCTACCATGAATTCCAGGTGACAAGGGTGGTCAAACAAATCTAGTAAACTTCCTATCATACGATTTCCCATCATATTGACACAAGCATGCAATTTTGCAAACAAAACATTTATTTTAAAAACAGGATCAATAAGCTTCAAGGACACTTGCCTTGCTCTTGGGATTTGTTTGGGTCAAAGCCTTCTCTTGGTGCTGGAGATACTCCGCAATGCTCTCTAGCGCAAATCCGTCTAATCCGCGCCATAAACATATGAACAAGAAACACAATCAATAAATGCACATATTTTACTCAATATGGCATGACATGCATGATTAATGCAAATGCAAGGTGTAATTTGTTAATGAGTTGCTTTTAATGATCACTAGCTAGTTCTAATGGCTTTTAACAAGTTTATACAGGTTTGGAGTTTATTAGATCTAATTTTAGAACTAATTTGACACAATTTAACCAAGAAAATCGGACTAGTCCGCTAGGGACCAGACAATTCAGAACTGCGCAAGAACAACAGATTATGGTTTTCTAGATCGACGTGAATTTATAGATTTGGGGTCGATTTTACGTAAGGAAAACGAAGTAGAAGGTATACCAGGTGTTTAGAAATCCAATGAATCAAGGATCTTGGACTTAACACTTGGATCTTGACGATCTAGGGTTGATGAAGAACTTGATGGTGAATTGTTGACGAAGAATGCGAAGTTGATGGCGATCTTGATCCTCTTTCGTTTCCTCCTCTTCTTCTTCTTGTTCTAGATCTCCTTCTCCCTCCTTGGTGGCGGCTATTCACGAGCTAGGGTTTGGGTGAGGTGGAAAAGTGGCAAATATATGTCAAGCCAAGGGGTGGGGTTGTTTATATAGAGGTGGAGGCTAGGGTTAGATGGATTTCGAGTGTGAGATGAGTAGGGGTCGGTTTAGAGTCCCAAAATGGGCTCTAAAAGAGTTAGGCAATGCGTCCCTAGGCCCACTTAACGTAAAACCCATGAAACAAGTCGTAAAACAAAAGATCAATTCGGAGTCACGATTTATTGGACAAGTGCGAAAAGGGTCGGACTAGTCCGAAGTTGGACAGAGAGAAATCAGACAAGTCCGGACTGGACATCGGATAAGTCCGAACCTATCCAGAGGGAAAAAACAGACAAGTCTAACAAAAAACCGGACAAGTCTGACTTTAGTCAGAGGGAAAAACGGACAAGTTTGCTAGAACATCGGACAAGTCCGGACATGTCCAGGGACTTAGCAAAATTTCCAAGGAATTGGGACACCGGACTAGTCTGCATAGGACCGGACAAGTTCGAAAGTGTCCAAAGGGAAAAACACACTAGTCCGTAGCAAAACGGACAAGTCCGAGCGAGGTCAGAGAGAAATCGGACTAATCCGCACCAAAATCGGACTAGTCCGCACTTTCCAGAATTCTTAAGTGCGGTTTTGTTTCTAATTCATTTTAAACTTGTTCCTTTTTATGTTACTAAATTTTAAACATGTATTAGAATGTATTCAATGCATGATGCATGAGCACGAGGGTGTTACAAACCTACCCCCCTTAAAAAGAATCTCGCCTTCGAGATTCGACGTGGAAGAGAAGAGATAGGGAAATTCCTCCTTGAAATCATCTTCTAGCTCCCATGTTGCTTCCGATTCTATGTGATGCCTACATTGAACTTTGCACCATCTGATGACCTTGTTCCTTATGACCCTCTCCTTGGTTTCCAAGATCTTGACCGGTTGCTCGGCATAAGTCAAATCTGGCTCTAATTCCAATTCTTCCATTGGAACTTGTTCTTCCAGTACTTTCAAACACTTCTTGAGCCGGGAAACATGAAACACATCATGGACATCCGATAAGTGAGTTGGCATCTCCAACCCATACGCTACTTCTCCTCTTTTGTCCAAAATCTTGAATGGCCCAATGTAGCGAGGTGCTAGCTTGCCCCTTATGTTAAACCTCTTAGGACCTCTCATTGGTAACACCTTGAGGTATACGAAGTCTCCCACTTCGAAGGCTAGTTTCCTTCTCCTATTATTTTCATAGCCTTTTTGCCTTGATTGAGCGGCCCTCAAGTTCTCACGGATTACCTGAACTTGTTTTTCAGCTTCTTGCAACACATCGGGTCCAAATACTTGAGTGTCTCATTCCAGAACAAAGGTGTCCTACACTTCCTTCCATATAGTGCTTCATAAGGTGACATGTTCAAACTTGCTTGGTAACTATTGTTGTATGAAAACTCTGCATATGGCAAGCTCTTGTCCCAACTTTTCCCATGCTTCAAAGCACAAGCTCTTAACATATCCTCTAAAATCTGGTTGGTCCTCTCAGTTTGTCCATCCATTTGACAGATATGCCGAACTAAAATTTAACCTTGTTCCCAAAGCTTCATGCAAGTTCTGCCAAAACCTGGAGGTAAATTGAGAACTTCTATCCGACACTATCTTCTTTAGAACTCCATGCAAACATACTATTCTTCCTATATACAGTTCTGCCAATTTCTCTCCATTAAAAGTGGTCTTGACGGGAATGAAGTGAGCTGATTTTGTTAACCGATCCACAATTACCCAAATTGAGTCATAACCGGACTGAGTATGTGGTAAACCAACTATAAAGCCCATTCCGATTTCTTCCCACTTCCATTCTGGGATCTTCACAATAATTCAGCTGACCTTTGATGTTCCGCCTTGACTCGTTGGCACACATCACATAACGCTACATATTCAGCTATGTCCTTTTTCATGCTAGCCCACCAATAACACGTCTTCAAGTCCTTGTACATCTTTGTACAACCGGGATGAATTGAGTAAGGCGAGTCATGTACCTCCTTTAGTATTGTCTCCCGAATATGCTTCACAATAGGCACAACAATCCTCTTACCAAGCCATAGGGTACCTTGTTCATCCTCATCAAACCTGAATTCTCTTCCCTCTTGGGTTCTTTCCTTGATTTCTTGGATTTATTCATCCTTTGTTTGACCCTCTCAAATCTCTCGTTCCAAGGTCGGGTTTCACTTCATTATTCCCATCTCATTCACAAATCTGAGATTCAACCGTTCAAACTCCTTACATAACTCGGATGGCAACTCTCGAACTGTGAGTTGGTGGCTTACTCCTTTCCAACTCAAAGCATCTGTCACTACATTGGCTTTTCTTGGATGATAATTGATTCCCAAATCATAATCCTTGATGATATCCAACCATCTTCGTTGTCTCAAATTCAGATCCGTTTGCGTGAAAATATACTTAAGACTCTTGTGATACGTGTGAATTTCACACCTATGTTCAAGGATGTAGTGTCTCCAAATTTCCAATGCATGCACCACGACTGCAAGTTCCAAATCATGCGTTGGGTAATTCTGCTCCTATTTCTTCAATTGTCTTGATGCATAGGCAACCACTTGACCTTCTTGCATGAGAACACATCCAAGTCCTTGTCTCGATGCATCACTGTAGATATCATAGCTCTTGCTCACGTCCAGCAATACCAAAACTGGGGTTGTTGTCAACCTTTTCTTCAACTCCTCAAAACTCTCTTGACAAGCTTGAGTCCATTGGAATGCTTTCCCCTTCATTAGCAACTTCGTCATTGGCTTGGCTATTTTGGAAAAGTCCTTGATGAACCGGCGGTAATATCCAACCATCCCAAGAAAACTCCTTATTTCCTTTACGTTTGGCGGTTGTTCCCATTTAAACACGTCCCTCACTTTTCTGGGTCAACCGATACGCCTGCTTCTGAGATGATATGACCCAAAAATGACACCTCTTTCAACCAGAACTGACACTTGCTAAACTTGACATACAATTGATGCTCCCTCAACTTCCGCTACGTGAGTCTCAAGTGTTTCTCGTGTTCCTTCTCATCCTTCGAGTAGATCATAATGTCATCAATGAACAACACAACAAACTTATCCAAGCACTCCATGAAGACCTTATTCATGAGGTACATAAAGTAGGCAGACACATTTGTCAATCCAAAGGACATCATGGTGTACTCAAAGATCCATACCATGTCCTAAAAGCTGTCTTAGGTATGTATGACGCTCTCATCTTCTTTTGAAAGTATCTCGACCTCAAATCAATCTTAGAGAAGACACAAGCACCCTTCATCTGATCGAACAAGTCTTCTATATGGGGCAAGTTATATTGTTCTTGATGGTCACTTCATTGAGAGCTCGGTAATCCACACACATCCTTTGGGATCCATTCTTCTTGTCCACAAATAGAACGGGCGCTCCCCAAGGTGAAGAGCTAGGGCGAATAAAACATTTCTCTAGTTGCTCTTGAATCTACTTCTTGAGCTCCGCTAATTCTTTAGGAGGCATCCTATATGGCCTCTTAGCTATAGGTGCAGTTCCAGATATTAAATCAATAACAAACTCAATGTCTCGATCAGGTGGCATACCTGGCAACTCATCCAGGAACACGTCCAAAAATTCATACACCACCAAAATCTACTCAATTGCAGCACCGTCCATATGATTCAGCTCCAATTGCTTCAGTGCGTGTTGAGATGCTTCAAATTCTGCGGTGATCCCTTCTTCATTGGTCAACTTCACCGTCTTCGTGGCACACTCAATGACTCCATTGTGCTTCCTCAACTAGTCCATACCAAGTATAATGTCCAATCCTTGAGAATCCAAGACAATGAGGTTGGCGAAGAAGTCTACCCCCTTATTCTAAGGCTTACTTTTGGATATACTATATTTGTCCTCATCTCTCCTACAGGAGACTTAACCAATAGAGTAAACTTTATATGAGAGATAGGAAAACTATACATGGCAACATATTTCAATGCAATGAATTAATGCGATGCTCTAGAATCAAATAACATAGTCGTCGGGTTGGAGTTTGCGAGAAACATACCAATCACCACGTCATCCGCTTGTTGAGCATCCTCCGTAGAGACATGGTTCACGTTGCCGCGAGCAAAATTCTGTTGTCCATGATTCCCTTGTGGCTGTCCTCCATTGGGTCTTGGGTTTTTCCTCAGCGCATCGCTTCCTTGACCAAGGCCTGACTTAGGACATTGATGTGCAAAGTGTCCAGCTTCTCAACAAGTATAGCACTTCTTAACTCCACTAGAATTATTCGGGCGAGCTTGGTTCTGCACATTGGCACCAGGATAGTTGGCACGAGGTGCAAAAGGCATTGGAGGCCTAGGTGCTTGCATGACAGGGCGCTGCTGCACAAACTAAGTTGGGCACAGTGCATAACCAGGGCGATGAGCAGGCGCAGATGGGCTGAAATAAGGAGCATTTGGCGGTGCAAAGCGAGGGCGCACATTACTTCTTGTTGTTGTCCTTGGTATGGTGCCTTCCTCTTGTTGTCTTGCTCCATCTCATAGACCTTGTTCTCCAAAACAATTGCTTTGCCCACAAGCTTCTGGAAGTTGGCATAATCACAATTGAACAATTGCACTTGGATCTCATTGTTCAAGCCTCTCATGAACAAGTATTGCTTCCGGCTGTCCCGACTAACATCTTCAGGGGCATACCTTGAGAGTTGAGTGAATTTGTTGAGATATTCACTCACGCTCGATCTTCCTTGCCTCAAATTCTCAAATTCCTACCTCTTCAAAATCATAACTCCTTCCGGCACATAATAAGAATGGAAGCTCTCCTTAAATTCCTCCCAAGAAATATCTCCTGGTTCTCATGAGCATTGCATAGTGAATCCCACCAATTGGCAGCTGCCCCAACGAGTTGATGAGAAGCAAAAAGAACCTTCTCAAGGTCACTGCATTGGACAATAGCAAGTTTCTTCTCCACAGACTTGATCCAATCATCAGCATCCATGGGGTCGGTAGCTTGAGCAAAGGTTGAGGCCTAGTCCTCATGAACTCTCCCAACCGGTTATGAGGCGGTGGGGGTGGCGGTGGAGGCATGTGGGGCTAATTGTTGATGTTACCAACCTGCAGTTGTCCTATAGTTTTTATCATGGTCTGCATGAGCTGGTTTTGCATAGCTAAAAGCTGCTCAATGTTGATAGCTCTATGAGAAGGTCCTTGTCCATTGTTGTTCTAAGGTTCTCCATTATTATCCTCTTCATCATTGCCATCCCTCTGGTTGCGAGTTCTCACCATCTGAAGAAAAGCAAGAGATAAGAATTTAGAAGACGTCCCCAACTATATACATCAAGGGATATGAAACTAAGCAACTAACTACACTAGCCTACGCGGACATGGCAATGCTAAAGCATCCCAAAATCCTCTATTAAGCACACAAGCAACCAATATATAGCAAACAACACACCAAACAAAAACACATCGATTCCTGAGTGCTCCTATGTGTTCTAAAGTGTCCACTCTATCTAGGTTGCGTCCTACGGTCAACCTGTGGCTCTGATACCAATTTGTGACACCCGGTTCTGAAAAAGAACCAAGTGAATGCATATTTGTGCCCAGGATGTTCAACACACATCAAAACAAGATTATTTAACCATTTTTATTACACAATCATATTATCCTCGAATACAAGCTCTATGAATATTAATGACAAGTTCACCTAATGCAGCGGAAATAAACTAAACTGAGCAAACTGAGCAACTAAGCAGCATAAGCAAATAGGGTATAACGCAGCTCCAACACTCCACAAGCAAAGCTGACGGTAGACACGGCCTAGAACTCCAGATTATCACCGTTATACTCCCAAATTTGACATGCAACTGTTGGTGGGGGAATTGCAAGAGTGAGTACATGTCGTACTCAACAAGTGTGGAAAGTATGACATGTAGCTGATACAAATGACAAATATAATAAAGGCTAAGTGCTGAAAAGTACATTAAAACATTTGAAAAGCAATATATTATATGTATGTGAAATAAGCCCATTATAAACCATAATTAATATCATAGTACCAGTCCATATTCCATATCCATCATCCATATACCAGATTTCACATTACCAGTAACCATAATCAATATCATAAACCATAATACCATGTCATTAAACTTAACCATTACCCAACCATCCCAATACCAAGTTTCCTTCTGATCATGTGAGGGTCCAGGTTGCTCATAACCGGGAGACGGCTATCATGATAGTTTTTAGACACACTCTGCAGAGGTTGTACCACTTTACCCACATGTTTGTGATTTCATCACCTATCGATGACTATAGAATCTCAATTATGCTGTCTCACACTTCTATAGGTGTGCCACCAAGAGATCACAAAATAGCCTTTACAAAGATATTACTAGCCTATTTAGGCACCACTGAGGTTTCACCAGTGGCGATGCCTCCAACTGAGCACATCTTCAACCAAGGGCCCCCTCTTGAGCCATTCGGATCCTAGGGTAGTCCCACCAATCATCAACAAACCCAATCTAACTACCCCTTCCCTGAGCATCCTTAATGGTCCAAATAGCACTAGCAAAGCCCTAATTAATCCGCTACGCTGCACCCATACTTGGCCTTGTGGTGGCATTGTAAATCCTGAATGGTCGCTCCACGAACTTGTCCTTAGATCTAAAGCAAGCAAAACCACCATAACATCCAACCCATCCACATATCATGCTTGATCAGATCACCCATTACCATATCATATTAACCATTTCATATTAATCATAATCTCATAAGTGCATATTTGGATAGTATGCTTGTCTTTCCCATCCTATTTAATTAAGCGTAGCAAAGAGGTAAAAAGCCCTTCCTGACTCTCTACCATGAATTCTAGGTGACAAGGGTGGTCAAACAAATCTAGTAAACTTCCTATCATCAGATTTCCCATCATATTGACACAAGCATGCAATTTTGCAAACAAAACATTTATTTTAAAAATAGGGTCAATATGCTTCAAGGTCACTTGCCTTGCTCTTGGGATTGGTTCGGGTCAAAGCCTTCAAACTCTTGGTACTGGAGATCCTCCGCAATGCTCTCTAGTGCAAATCCATCTAATCTGCACCATAAATATACAAACAAGAAACACAATCAATAAATGCACATATATTACTCACTATAGCATGACATGCATGATTAATGCAAATGCAAGGTGGCATTTGTTACTAAGTTGCTTTTAATGATCACTAGCTAGTTCTAATGGCTTTTAACAAGTTTACACAGGTTTGGAGTTGATTAGATCTAATTTTAGAACTAATTCGACACAATTTAACTAGGAAAATCGGATTAGTCTGCTAGGGACCGGACAAGTTCACACTGCGCAAGAACGACAAATTAGGGTTTTCTAGATCGACGTGAATTTGGAGATATGGGGTCGAATTTACGTAAGGAAAGGGAAGTATAAGGTATACCAGGTGTTTAAAAATCTAATGAATCAAGGATCTTGGAGGTAACACTTGGATCTTGACGATCTAGGGTTGATCAAGAACTTGATGGTGAATTGTTGACGAAGAACGTGAAGTTGATGGAGATCTTGATCCTCTTTCATTTCCTCCTTTTCTTCTTCTTTCTCTAGATCTCCTTCTCCCTCCTTGGTGGCGGCTATTCACGAGCTAGGGTTTGGGTGTTGTGGAAAAGTGGCAAATAGATGTCAAGCCAAGGGGTGGGGTTGTTTATATAGAGGTGGAGGCTAGGGTTAGATGGATTTAGAGTTTGAGATGAGTAGGGGTCGGTTTAGAGTCCCACATGGGCTCTAAAAGAGTTAGGCACGACATCCCTAGGCCCACTTAATGTAAAAACCAAGAAACAAGTCGTGAAACAAAAGATCAATTCGGAGTCGCGATTTATCGGACAAGTCCGAAAAGGGCTGGACTAGTCCGAAGTTGGACAGAGAGAAATCGGACAAGTCCGGACTGGACATCGAACAAGTCCAAACTTATCCAGGGGGGACAAACAGACAAGCCTTGACAAAAATCGGACAAGTCTAACTTTAGTTATAGGGAAAAATGGACAAGTTCGCTGGAACACTGGACAAGTCCGGACGTGTCCAGGGACTTAGCAAAATTTCCAAGGAATTGGAACACTGGACTAGTCTGCACAGGATCGTACAATTCCAAAAGTGTCCAGTGGGAAAAACAGACTAGTCCGTAGCAAAACGGACAAGTTCGAGCGAGGTCAGAGAAATCGGACTAGTCCGCACCAAAATTGGACTAGTCCGCACTTTCCAGAATTCTTAAGTGCGGTTTTGTTTCTAATTCATTTTAAACTTGTTCCTTTTTATGTTACTAAATTTTAAACATGTATTAGAATGTATGCAAATGCATGATGCATGAGAATGAGGGTGTTACATGGTGTCACTTGGAGAGCAAAAACAACACTTTTCTTTGGATGACAAGTGGGTCCCACCTCATCCTCATCCTTGCCCCATCAATTCTACCACCTAATTCATTCCAAACTTTGCTAGATATTTGTGGGATGGCTGGATTAATCAGGTAGAATTTGATTTTTGAATTCAAATTGTTGATTTGACAAAGTTTCATTTGAATTCAAACTTGAATTTGAGTTGAATTCAATGTAGCTATTGAATTAAATAGCAAACTTGCTTCAAAAATTATGAAAGTTTGCAGGGAGGCTAATTGAAATATTTGGAAACCATTGGTCAACTCAAATCTTCATGTTAACTTCATTTGAATAGTAGCTAAGTTTATTTTTTTGAATTCCCTCATTCGGAGTTTGTATTTATTTTTTTTCTCATTTCCTTTTTATTGCTTTTTATTATTCAAAATTTTTTGTCCTAAATGAACTTTGAATTATTGAAATTAGGGTTCTTACATCCCCCCCCTAATAGAATCTCATCCCGAGATTACAATGAAGAGACAAAAGTAGGAGAGAAATTACCGGATATGAGACGAAGAGAAATCCGGATAGTTGGAGCAGAGATATTCTTTGGATTCCCAAGTCGCTTCATCAGAAGTATGGTTGCTCCATAACACTTTATAGAACCACAACATGCGGTTCCGCGTTGTTCGAGTGTTCTCTGAACTGGATGTTCAGAGTATGTGAGATCCGGTTGCAACTCGCCGATTTCATCCGTGTGGACTGCAGCTGTGAACTTGAGACATTTCCGGAGCTGAGATACGTGGAAAATGTCGTGTATACCAGCGAGAGATGCCGGGAATTCCAATATATAAGCCACAGGTCCGCACTTCTCCGTGATAGCAAACGGGCCAATAAACCGGGGAGCTAGCTTTCCTTTTACTTCGAACCGGTGGATTCCTTTCATCGGAGACACGCGGAGGTACACGCGATCCCCGACATCGAAGTGCAGTGGGCGACGTTGGTTGTCCGCATAATTCTTCTGTCGAGATTGAGCCGCTCTCAAGTTCGCTTGAATGATCCGAACTTGTTCCTCGGCTTCATTGACTAGATCAATCCTGAAGGTCACTCTTTTGCCGGACTCGCACCAATTCAGCGGGGTGCGACATTTTCGGCCATAGAGGGCTTCATATGGTGTCATCTTGATACTCGCTTGATAACCATTATTGTACTAGAATTCCGCCAATGGCAAATGATCGTCCCAATTTTTACCATGGTGGATGACACATGCTCGCAACATGTCTTCAAGTACTTGATTCACCCGCTCAGTTTGTCCATTGGTCTGCAGGTGATAGGCGGAGCTTCTAATCAGTTTACTACCCAATGAGGCATACAGCACAGAAACAAGCAACAAACAGCGAGCATTGATCTGAATCAATCGTGCGAGGAATGCCGTGTAGGCTCACGATTCTTGATATGTACAACTCCGCATATTTCTTGGCATTGAATCCGACATTTACCGGAATGAAATGTGCTGATTTGGTTAGTCGATCGACTATTACCCAAATCGAATCGTGCTTCCGGAATGTGAGTGGCAAGCTGACGATGAAATCCATACTCACATCCTCCCATTTCCATGCCGGAATATTCAGTGCTTGCAGCTGTCCCGCTTTCATCATATGGTCGGCCTTCACTCGCCGACATGTATCACACTCGGATACGTACTTAGCAATCTCATGCTTCATCCGTGTCCACCAAAACTTAGTCTTCAAGTCTTGATACATTTTATTGCTGCCTGGATGAATAGAATATTTAGACAAGTGAGCTTCGTCCAAATTTTTTTTCGAAGTTCCATGGCACGGGGCACTACAAACCGATTCTTGAACCATAGAGCACCCTGCTCATCTCTTCTAAAGCAATTCATCTCACCGCTGTCCATCCTCTTGAGTATGTGAGACATACCCTTGTCCTTCTTTTGAGCTTCAATAATATCATATCGGATCGTCGGAATGAGAGCAATATTGTATAAAGATCCATATGGAACCAAGTATAGACTCAGTTCATCCTCTTCCATAGGTGTGATGGTCAAGTTATTTACATGAGATTTGTGGTTAAGCGCATCGGCAAACACATTAGCTTTGCCGGGATGATAATGAATCTCAATCTCATAATCCTTGATCAACTCAAGCCACCTTTGTTGCCTCATGTTCAGTTTATTCTGAGTGAAGATATATTTCAAACTTTTGTGGTCGGTGTATAGGTGAACCAAATTTCCAAGCAAGTACCACGGCAGCGAGCTCCAAGTCGTGAGTCGGATAATGCTGTGCATGATTGCAGAGCTTCCGTGATCCATATGCGACTACACGTCTTTCTTGCATAAGAACGCAGCCAAGACCGATGCCGGATGCACCGCAATAAACATTGAACGGTTTCGTTGTATCCAGTTGAGCTAAAACCGGGGCTGTTGTGAGATGCTTCACTAATGTTTGAAATGCCTTCTCACATGCTTCACTCCAATTATATTTGGTACCTTTCTTCAACAGCTCTGTCATTGGTTTATCAATTTTCGATAAGCTCGGGATGAACCTCCGATAATATCCTGCTAAACCAAGGAAGCTTCAGACTTCATGTACGGACTTTGGAGATTGCCATTTCAGCACTTGAACAATTTTACTTGGTTCCACAACAATGCCCTCGGCTGAAATAATGTGTCCCAAGAATGGCACTTGACTGATCCAAAATTCACACTTGCTGAATTCTGCATAGAGCTTATGGTCTCGCAATCATTGGAGGACAATATGCAAGTGTTCGGCGTATTCTTCCTCCAATTTGGAATAAACCAAGATGTCATCGATGAAGACCACGACGAACTTGTCTAACTCCGGCATGAACACTAAGTTCATAAGGTACATAAAGTGGGCCGGAGCATTGGTGAGACCAATTGACATGATGAGATAATCATATAGTCCATATCGCGTTGAGAATGTCGTCTTCAGTATATCTTCCGTCCAAATTTTGATTTGATGATATCCGGACCGAAGATCCATCTTGGAAAATACCTTAGCACCGACTAATTGATCGAAGAGAATGTCGATGCGAGGTAGTGGATACTTGTTCTTGATAGTCATGGCATTTAGCGGACGATAGTCCACACATAACCGTAACGTTTCATCATTCTTCTTAACAAACAGCGCAGAGCATCCCCAAGGTGAGGAGCTTGGGCGAATAAATCCGTTGCCCAGAAGGTCCTTGAGATGTTTTTAATTCAGCTAGCTCATTGGGCACCATTCGATAAGGTCTTCGAGAGATCGGTGTGGTTCCCAGCGCAAGTTCAATCTTGTACTCGACGTCACGTTCAGGCGGCATGCCCAATAGTGTTAGGAAATCAGCGATAAGCTACTCTAGCAACTCTACCGCATCACCCAGGAAACATGCGAGTATAGAGGTCATGGATTGTTACCACTAGACGCGCAGCGCAGTGGAACGTTGATGCGCGTCGGTGTAAGGGAAGTAGACAATCTCGTTCGTCTTCTCCTCGTCCTCGTCACAGCAACAGGTAGACGATCACGATCGTCGTAGCCGATCAGCGCAGCAGTAGCAGCAACGCCTCCACGGAGTCCACACGTACGGAGAGGAACGCCGTGCACCAGTGTGCTAGCACCGCGTGCGCGATAAGGGTCTTGGCGTGAGGCCTGCGAGGGGTGGCGGCTAGGGCTGTCACGTGGTGGGATGATTAGCCCCTAACCCTACCTCTCATATTTATAGGCGTACTAATGGGCTTTTAGGTCGCAGGCCCATTAGTACCCTAATTGCTTATGGATCAAATATCCAATAGGCCTAAACCCGAATTGTTATGATTGCCTCTTGGGCACATCACCAACAATCTCCCACTTGCACTAGAGACAATCATCTAGCCAAGATTTTCGATATTCCAACTCCTTAAGTGTGTGACCCGTTAGGTTCATGAGCAGTCGGTTGTGAATGGAAACCATTTCCAACCACAAGTCAGTAGAGGTACCTAGCAGGACATACTGACTCCCGAATGTACATAAAGATCATATCGGCCGAACCTAGATACATTCAACATGCTAATCCCTTTGCCTCACGATACCAGTCAAGCTCAAGGCGAGATGCGTGCCATCCTTGTGATAGCTCGACCATTCACTCGATCAAATAGTGGATTCATTCCGTGACTAACTTTTAGTCACTGTGATTAACCTTTAATCACCTTGGCATGGCCATGCACTTTCAAATGCAACTATCTCGAGGGGCCCAGAGATATCTCTCCTATTATTTAGGAGGGGCAAATCCCATCTTGATCCGCGCACATTACATTCTATGTTTCATTATATACCCGAAGACTACTTTTATAACTACCCAGTTACGGAGTAGCGTTTGGTAGTCTCAAAGTACACAACTACGCATAGTGAGAAACAATGGCGATCTCAGGTCTAAGGATCTAGCAAGTGTATCACTCAAGACCAACTGATGGCACATATGGAAATAACAATCCCAGCAGTGTCTTGGAGTGGGTCAATCCAACACCATGTTCACTAACATGTGTTCACATTATTAATTTGATATCTCTATATCTATGATCCGTGAAACATGATCATCAATTAATACATGTGCTAGTCTGTATGTAATCATTATCTCATATAATGATATAGAATAGGGATCATCTAGAGTAACATTACTTTTAACAAAGAGTTTCACGAACAAGTCACATACTTGATGATCAATGTAGATAATGATTACTCATATAACAATTTATTTAATAGTACATAAACATAGCTGTGACACAAGTCTCCCACTACACATTATGATCACTGATGTAAGTATCTAATACCCATAGATCTCGTGTGTGCCTCATGCTTTGATTGTGGAAGAGGCTTTGTCAACGGATCTGCAATATTCAAATCCGTGTGCACCTTGCATATCTTCACATCACCTCGGTCGATGATCTCTCGAATGAGGTGATAGCGTCGTAGTATGTGTTTGGATCGTTTGTGTGATCTAGGCTCCTTTGCCTGTGCGATGGCTCCACTATTGTCACAGTAGAGATCCACAGGACTGGACGCGCTAGGAACAACACCCAACTCAGAAACAAATTTTCTGATCCAAACAGCCTCCTTTGCAGCTTCAGAAGCTGCAATATACTCCGCCTCTGTGGTTGAATCTGCTACTGTATCTTGCTTGGAACTTTTCCAGCTCACTGCCCCTCCATTGAGGCAGAATACAAAACCGGATTGCGATCTAGAATCATCCTTATCAGTTTGGAAGCTGGTATCGGTGTAACCTTTTACAACGAGCTCTTCTTCACCTCCAAACACTAAGAATGCATCCTTAGTTCTTCTTAAGTACTTAAGGATGTTTTTGACAACGATCCAATGAGCCTCACCAAAATCTGATTGATATCTACTCGTGATACTTAGAGCATAAGCTACATCTGGGCGTGTACATAGCATGGCATACATGATGGATCCAATAGCCGAAGCATAAGGAATCGCTCTCATCCTCTTTTTCTCATCAGGTGTCGAAGGACACTGACTCTTGCTTAGAGTAATGCCATGTGACATTGGCAAGAAACCTTTCTTGGAATCTTGCATATTGAACCGATTCAATATCTTGTCAATATATGTATCTTGACTTAATCCAATTAGCCTTTTAGATCTATCTCTATAGATCTTTATGCCCAAAATATACGTTGCCTCTTCTAAATCCTTCATTGAGAAACTTTTTCTTAATGAGGATTTAACATCATCAAGCATTGGAATGTCATTTCCGATCAATAATATGTCATCTACATATAGGACCAGAAATACATGTGTGCTCCCACTAAACTTCTTGTAAATACAAGGTTCTTCTACGTCTTGATGAAACCAAACCCTTTGATTACTTCATCAAAACGCAGATTCCAACTCCGAGATGCTTGCTTCAGTCCATAGATAGACTTTTGAAGCTTGCATATTTTACTAGCATTTTTAGGATCGACAAAACCCTCAGGTTGTGTCATGTACACATCCTTAGTCAGACTTCCATTAAGAAAGGCTGTTTTGACATCCATCTGCCATATTTCATAATCAAAATATGCAGCAATTGCTAGAAGAATCCGAACAGACTTAAGCATTGCAACGGGTGAGAAAGTTTCATCATAATCAACACCTTGAATTTGTTTGAAACCTTTCGCTACCAATCGCGCTTTATAGATGTGAACATTTCCATCCACATCAGTCTTTTTCTTGAAAATCCATCTACAATCGATAGGTCTCACACCTTCGATTGGATCAACCAAGTTCCAAACTTGATTTTCATGCATGGATTCAATTTCGGATTCCATGGCTCCAAGCCACTTATCAGAGTCGGGTCCCATCATTGCTTCAGTATAGGTCGTGGGCTCATTATTGTCTAACAATACCATGTCATGCTGCTCCGTGGTTAGAAGCGTTAACTTTTCAGTCGCACGACGTACCCTCGTAGACCTTCGTGGGGCTGGTGTTTCATCAGCTGGTTGCACAACATCTTGTACATCCTGTATAGGATCGGTGGGTGTTGAAACATTTTCAGGTATTTCTTGAATTTCTTCAAGATGCACCTTGCTCCCACTAACTCCTTTTGAGAGAAACTCTTTCTCCAAGAAGACACCATTGCGAGCGGTAAACACTTTACCCTCTGCTTTATTATAAAAATAATACCCTTTGGTTTCCCTAGGATATCCCACAAAGAAGCATTTGTCTGATTTTGGAGTGAGTTTGTCTGACGTCAAACGTTTGACATAAACATCACATCCCCAAACTTTAAGGAAAGACAATCCGAGACGTTTCCCGGTCCACATCTCATATGGTGTCTTCTCAACAGAATTAGTTGGGACTCTGTTTAGTGTAAACGCAGCAGTTTCAAGAGCATAACCCCAAAAGGATAGTGGAAGATCTGCTTGGCTCATCATCGACCTAACCATGTCCAACAAGGTTCGGTTCCTCCGCTCGGACACCCCATTCCATTGAGGCGTTCCAGGTGGAGTCAATTGTGGAACAATTCCACATTGTTTCAAATGATCATAAAATTCATGGCTCAAATATTCACCCCCACGATCAGATCGTAGAAATTTGATTGTCTTGCCCAATTGATTCTGTACTTCATTCTGAAATTCTTTGAACTTTTCAATGGATTCAGATTTGTGCCTCATTAAGTAGACATAACCATATCTACTAAAGTCATCGGTAAATGTGATGAAGTACTGAAAACCACCTCTGGCAATTGAACTCATTGGTCCACATACATCTGTGTGTATAAGTCCCAACAAGTCAGTCGCCCTCTCACTTTGACCAGTGAAGGGTGCTTTGGTCATCTTCCCAAACAAACAAGATTCGCATGTGTCAAGTGATTCAAAATCAAATGAGCTTAGTAAACCATCTTTATGGAGTTTTTCAATGTGTTTCTCATTTATATGACCTAAGCGACAATGCCAAATAAAAGTGGGACTTAGATCATTATGACGAGCCCTTTTGGTATTAATGTTACAAACAGTTTTATCCTCAATATCAAGAACATATAATCCATTCACCAATGGACATTGAGCATAGAAAATATTATTGTAATAAATAGAACAACATTTGTTCTTTATTACAATCTCATAACCATCAACTTCTTCTAAACACGAAGAAGAGATAATGTTCTTGCTCAAAGTAGGAATGCAATAACAATTATTCAATTCCAAAACTAATCCTGAGGGTAATGACAAGTGGTAAGTTCCGACAGCTATGACCGCAACCTTTGCTCCATTGCCAACACGAACATCCAACTCGCCTTTTGCAAATCTTCTAGTCTCACTTAGACCCTGCAATGATTTGCAAGTGTGAATCATCGATCCGGTATCAAATACCCATGATTTACTAGAAGATAATGCAATGTTAATTTCTATAACATTTATACCTGAAGCGGAAGTCTCACTTCCCTTCTTCTTCTTCATATCCTCCAAGTACTTCTTGCAGTTCCTAGACCAGTGTCCCTTACCATGACAGTGAAAGCATTCATCATCAGGAGAAGGGCCAGATTTGCCCTTTGGCTTAGACTTTGAGCTTGAGGGCTCATCGGGAACCTTTCCCTTGCCTTTGCCTTTAGGATGCGTCACACGCTTCCTCTTTTTATTCTCCTTTTGTACCATCATCACATGAGTGGCATTTTTCTTAATGCTTTCTTCGGCTGTTTTAAGCATCCCATACAATTCAGCCAACGTTTTCTCCATGCCATTCATTTGAAAATTCAATATGAATGACTCGTAGCTCGGTGGGAGCGACTGGAGAACAACGTCAATAGCCAGATCATCCTTGAGTTCAGAACCAAGTTTGCCCAAAGTTTCAATGTAACCAATCATCTTGGTTACATAAGGGCTGACCGGGCTACCCTCCGCCAGCTTGCATGAGAACAAGGACTTTGAGATATTGTATCTTTCAGCTCTTGCTTGATTCTCAAACATTCCACGCAGTCCCTCAATCATAGAATAAGCATCTGTATGCTCATACTGTTTTTGCAGATCAGGGGACATAGTGGCAAGCATGAGGCAGCTTACATTAAGCGCATCATCGCAGTGCTTCGTATCAGCTCTACGTGCTGCATTAGTTGCATCAGCTGGGAGGTCATCAGGGTAAGGCTGCAGAAGAACGTACTCGGTTTTCTCTTGCTTGAGAATGATTCTCAGGTTGCGGTACCAATCGATAAAGTTTGCTCCATTGAGCTTTTCCTTTTCAAGCACAGATTGCAAATTGAAACCGGAATTGTAACTAGCAGACATGATCTACAATAGAAAATAAATATGCAAGGTTTAGCACTATGTTATGTACCAATCTTCTATTAACAGTTTAATAAAAGATATTACCACTATATTATCATCGTCTTCCCTCTAACGATATATAGTGGTTCAAGATCCATATTCATTAATTCCTAGTGAGCTTTGGCTTCACTGCTAGGAAAATAGTGACATAGGTAAACAACAATTGTTAATCATATCCCTATATGACTCTTGTTTGTTGGGTGACATCCAATGCCCCGGCTCCCAACTCTATGCCATAAAGCCCAAAACCGTTTTGATAGCTTTGTTGAGTAAACCAACACTATGCATGTGAATGTCCAACATTCATCCTATGAATTATGATAGATGATGGTACTTTGCTTTGGCAAACCTACCACACAATGATCAAAATAACATAGGTGCAGCTATTGGTAAATGGCATCAAATGCTCAACTTTTGTGAGGGAAGCTATTCTATCATGACAAAACATCCACCATATGAAGAGCATGAAAAGAAAGTAATAAGCATCACAGGCATATGATAATATCACATTGTGAATAGTATGGCCTTTAAAATCATAATGGTCTCCATCGCCATGGTTCCATTAAGATCTGAGCTGCCATGCCTCCCTTCTTGTGGTGATCTCCATCTCCACCAAGCTTGAGGACATCTCCATGATAATAAAAGAAGCTAATACAACTAATAGCTACCAAATAAATTACAAGAGAGATCAAGCATCACAGGTCGACACGCAGGTCGTTATACAATTATGTGACAACCTCAACCCGGTTGTGTTAATTTTGCAGCACGCAGGCCGCACGAATATTACACACAGATTATCACATCACATTAGGCCATACCATTCACATCATTCCCTGCAAAAACGAGTTAAGCGTAGAACGGTTTCTAGCGCAAAACGATATTATGTAATCGCTATAGCAGACGGTTTCAGGGCAGCGCCCTGAACACCAAACGGAATTACATAGATCGCATCTATGAAATCACTATGAAAATCTCATCGGATTGATCAAATCACCCCGAATCCGAGACATTCAGAATGTCTCAAATTTTCAATGTGATCGGTTATTCATGAGTAGATCGCGACTCATGACCGTGGTCTGTTGGCTCAATCTGTTAGCTATGTACGCGATTAGTCCCGATGGTGATTCCAGCCGGTAGGGACAGGTTGCGCACACAGCAGAGAAGGAGCATGAACTGACCCTTTAGTCATATACGATCACAATCTACTCTAACCAATTCCAAACCCCAAAAACCGTGCGAAAAATTCATCGTATGAACATGTCTGCAGTAGATCCAGACCAAAAACTACGCAAGTCGGCTCTGATGCCACTGTTAGGAAATCAGCGATAAGCTACTCTAGCAACTCTACCGCATCACCCAGGAAACATGCGAGTATAGAGGTCATGGATTGTTACCACTAGACGCGCAGCGCAGTGGAACGTTGATGCACGTCGGTGTAAGGGAAGTAGACGATCTCGTTCGTCTTCTCCTCGTCCTCGTCACAGCAACAGGTAGACGATCACGATCGTCATAGCCGATCAGCGCAGCAGTAGCAGCAACGCCTCCACGGAGTCCACACGTACGGAGAGGAACGTCGTGCACCGGTGTGCTAGCACCGCGTGCGCGGTAAGGGTCTCGGCGTGAGGCCTGCGAGGGGTGGCGGCTAGGGCTGTCACGTGGTGGGATGATTAGCCCCTAACCCTACCTCTCATATTTATAGGCGTACTAATGGGCTTTTAGGTCGCAGGCCCATTAGTACCCTAATTGCTTATGGATCAAATATCCAATAGGCCTGAACCCGAATTGTTATGATTGCCTCTTGGGCACATCACCAACAAATAGATCATCGGGAAACACATTGGGGTATTTACGACCACCGGAATGTCTTCCAACTTAAGGGATTCAGTGTGGTACGCTGCTGCAATTTCTTGAACGGGTCGATCAGGAATGAAAGTAAGTGGACTATGTAGTGGAGGATCGAAATGAACGGTTAGAGGAACGAAGTCCAAAACAGCACCGTGGTGATGTAACCACGACATACCTAATATGACATCGATCTCCTGGCAATCTAAGATTATGAGAGTGGTTGGATATATTTTTTCACCCATGCACAGTGGTGCTTTAGGAATCATACTATGAGCTGATATTTTCCCACTCGGGAACAAATCATGTATGAATATTTAGTAGGAAATATTTGTAGTTGGTGTTTAACAACATATGAACTACTAATGAAATTGTGGGTGGCTCCAGAATAAAAAAGTATGATAATGGGGTGATCGATGAGAGTGAACCTACCCGCGAGTACGGGTTCGCCTTCCGGTACGTCCTCAATGGCGATGTGGTGGACGTTGCCAGGTTTGGGATTTGGTTTCTTTGGCTGGTTACGGGGTTGATTAGCACCCTGATATGATGCTTGTCTGCTGCCTTTCTTGTCTGGACAATTGTAGGATAGATGTCGACACGTCCACAGTTGTAGCACGTGTATTGTGTCGGACCACCATAGGCCAGGGAACAGAAACCCGGTGCATGCTTCTGCTGTGGGGGTGCATGAGGTACCATCCTCTGTTGCTGCTAGTGTTGCTGCTGTGGCAGGGGTGGTCGGAAGCTTGGTGCGTTGAACGGGCGGCCACGGAACATTGGCGGTCATGCCGGTGGCTGCCACCTTTGACCAGACGGTGATCGGTACACCATTCGGTATTTTTGTGGAGCTCCACCACTGCTGCCCTGTGGAGCACTTCTATTCTTCTCCATTACCAACTCGGGTGTTGCATCCTCTTGTACAATTGCCGCGTTGACAAAATCATTGAACGTGCCGCGATTGAACAAAGCGAGCTTGTCCTTCATCTTTGCATTCAAACCTCAATAGAAACAGTCCTGTTTCCTCTCCTCCGTGTTCACATTATCTGGCGCATATTGCGCCAAGTGATTGAAGGCCTTGGAGTACTCATGAGCACTCCTTGCGCCTTTCTTGAGTTCAAGAAATTATTGAAGCTTGCGTTTTATAATATCGGGAGGTATGTGATAGGAGCGGAACACCTCCCAGAACTCGGTCCATGTCACGGCGTGACCAGCCAGTAGAGAGGCGATGTAATTCACTCACCAAGTGCCGGTGGAGCCGTGAAGCTGTTGCGCCGTGAAGAGCGCATTCTGCTGTTCGGTGCATTGGAGCAACCCGAACTTTGCTTCAGTAGTGCGGAGCCAGTTGTCCACCTCAAGAGGTTCATCGGCCTCTATGAAGACCGGTGGATGAGTTTCTAAGAAGTCTGAGTAGGTGGTGTGTTGAGGCTGATGATTGCCTCCGTCTGGACGCCCCCGCTGAAGGGACGTATTCTGCATGAGGGTCCGCAACAGCTCGGTTTGCTCATCGCACGAACCCACCATTGCTGCAATCACATCCGCCAACGTAAGCGGAGGAGGAGGTGGCGGTGGCGGTGAAGGTTGTCGTTGATCATGAGTTCTTTGCTGCTGGGTGTCATCACTTCCTGGCTCGTGCCATCAATCTCAAGCGTGTTACGGTTGCACACCATTCTGCAGTCAGAACCATGAATCCAACATGAGACGTGATATTGTAAGATCACTCAAGGATAACAACAATGGTGTGCATATTAATAACTAAACTTGCATAACAGTAACATATATTGATAAAGTATATACTTTATACAAAATACATCATCCTTGGACCAATGTTACAATAGCGAGTTCCAAAATAATGAACTTCATGGATTGAAGTTCATTTCGGCTATCGTTGATCTCGACGAGACGTTATGCGCGTTATCGTGCAGATACACACTTTTATCTTCAATATGAAACAAACATGGCCCTAAAAGAAAAGAGATTCGAGTGGGTCAAACTCTCAGTTCCACTGTTAAATCGTTGAGTATCGACAAATGGTCCGTTATGAGACTTCTCGAAGTGAATCGAGGACCAGAGTCATAACAAGACCAATTTATGCCAAACCGATAAATTTTCAGTTGAAACCTGACCAGTTTGTACTCAAACACAAATTTAACCCAGTACATGGCAGAATTAGATCTTGAGGTGACCTTTCCAAAAAGTATTATTTTGCCTTCAGATCATTTGTGGTTGAGAAGATATGACATTGTAAACCTGACAGTTTTTCTAGAAATTTTTACAGCATCTCCTTTGTTTATGCTGATTTTGGGACACAATTTGCAGATATAAAACTTCACAATTTACAACAGCCACAGATTACAATATTGTAATACAAATTACTAGGATTCCAAAATTGTCTTCCACGGTCCTGTTTGATTTTTCTAGAGTGAGATATGGTCAAAACAGTAAGGAGTCCAGAGAGGGTTCCAGTTTCTGTTCAGTTTGGCAGATTTTGGAACTTTGAAACTTTGAACAGGTTAGAGGGGAATTCAGTTCTGGAGTTGAACATAACAGTTTTAAAGGACTTCCTAAAATTTCCATCCATGTATTTTACACCATGATTTGAGTTTTCTTCTGGGAAATATGGTTTCTCAAAGTCAGGTCTTTTCTGACAGAAAACAGAACACTCTGTTTTTGAATTGGTGAGTTCAAAGCCTACTCCAAATTTGAAAACTTAGTTCAAACTAAGAACTCGATAGCTAATATAAGTAGTTTTACAACTTCACAGTTCCATTTTACAGAAAAGTGGGTAATGCATCAATGGAGTATATGTCGGTACTATGTACCTCACAAAGTAAAAATTCTAAGCCCGTATTCCGGCATACGTCTCAACGGTGGCCTTAATGATGTTCACTCGCAAACGATTTCTAAATGCAATACGATCACGTGGTCATTGTACCTGTCACTGCACAAAAAATACTGATCAATTATATGGTGTCGTACGACACAGCCCGCATGGGCAAACATTTCACAATAATATATATGAAAGTAAATACATTCGTCCCATACCATTCCATACGGGCCGCCCCGAGTTAAGCCACGACTTGAGGTACATGACCGGGTTTTCTACCACCCGACGGGGTTCCACATCTTTGCTTAGTGCT
This sequence comes from Tuctoria greenei, assembly GCA_036927565.1. NCBI lineage: Eukaryota > Viridiplantae > Streptophyta > Magnoliopsida > Poales > Poaceae > Tuctoria > Tuctoria greenei. The sequence goes on along the minus strand of JAYESD010000007.1, from coordinate 126,974,118 downwards.
GCACCAGTAGGAGGCGCATCGGGTTATATCCCACCCAACAGGGGCTCCTACTAATCTTGAAGCATGCTGGGGTACCACGTGTCATATGTTCTCAGAAACATGGAAAGTTTCAGAGACTCATATTGACATTTCCGTGCCAATCCATGGAAACAATCACATGCTACCTCTCACGTGGTGAGCTTACCGCAATTGATCCGCTTGTGGTGGCATACATTACCTCTTATCTGACATCAGAGCATCGTTACAGAATATAATAACACATATGTTAGCTTTGCCACCTTAAGTAACTATGCTAATAATAATCCTTATGTGGGCTACTATCGATTCCTCACCGAAAGCTAAATTTTTATCGTAATACGATCCGTTTTAAGCGTGCTATTCCCAACGCGGCTCTGATACCAGGCTGTGAGGACTGGAGTCCACACATTCTAGGAATCGCAATTGGGTGGTGCCGTAAGATGTGTCACCCTACAACACACAAAAAAAGATACATCGTATTATATAAAACAACATAGTATTATACAAGCTTTGTCTTTCACAAATAATATACATTTAAATACACTACAGCAGAAGATAAGTTCATAGCTCTCGACACTCAAGCCTAAGCTATGCAAAAGTCATTCCGTACAGCCCTAGAATGGAATCACACTGGCAACATACAGAAAACATCACGGCGGTGTGCAGGGTTCCCACTCGGCCGTGTACCCCGACGGGGGCAACGCCTCACGGCGAACCCTTCATCATAAACGTCATCATCTGCAGCAAAAAATTAAAATAGAAACCGTGAGCATGAAGGCTCAGCAAGACTTAACCGTCTCCACTAAGCATGGAACTCTATATGCAGGATAAACGTAATATAGGACAATAGTTTGCAATAAAAGACTCGCCTAAATGTTAGTCCTTACTTTGAGCTTTTAGCAGCAAATTAAGGCTTCACGAATCTGAAATTTACTGAACAATCTCATCTAAACATACAAGCATCAATACATAATTATTCCATAAAGCATGATTCAATAATATTCAGCTCCAAATAATTAACTACGTCATGACTCAGTGAACAAGCGGTACTCAATAACCGCGAGGGACGACGACTCGAATCGATATACACCTGCAGGGATACCAGAATAGCATGACACATACACCCACACTTGGAGCTGCGATGGCACACTCCACTCATGTTGTATGAAGCAACCTTTCACCCGCTACCTACACGCCAAACCGGTCCCACAACTACGAGCAGGAGGCCCCCACATGGGGTACGACATACCCGCTGGCAGGTTTACACCTTGCTGCTCTCAACCCACACCTATAAAGCGGTAGGGTATGCCTCGACGCTAAGGTGGACAAGTTACATCGGTTTATTGGGTCCCATATATCCAGTATGCCTTTGGTACATTCAAACTTGCTCAGCAGGGCCGCACACGGATCAGTCCTTGACTGACACAGGAACAACTACAGCTCACAGGTCCCTATGTCCTGCTGCTCCTACTCCATGCCCGATCTCATATTTAACCAAATGGTGATTCTCTCACTCGACCAATCCCGTGTGTACCCAATTCTAGAACTCGCGAGTAGATTCCAACTACTAGACTTCTACCGAAGCAACTATAACATTAAGAATAGCATGGACACATTGAGGACTTAACCATCTACCCTTATCTCATAGGTTCTCTGGTCATGGATGTGGAAAACTCCAAGAAAATCCTAGACTTAATGCACATACATGCTAACCCATAAAGTGTGATACAAATTGTAAGACCTATGTGTGCTGAATACATTGGCTTGTCGTGAATACACTTGGCCCTGATGATAAAAGTTTTGAATATCACCAAAACACCTTTTTATCAAGGTCCGACTCTAGCTCTGAGCTACAGCAAAGTCCAACTAGCTTTGGTCAGCTCCGGTGAAGTTTTGTCTTTAGCTCCGACATATTTTTGATAGCTCCGACATGTTTTTGATAGCTCCTACATGTTTTTGATAGCTCCGCTGTGTTTTTTCTAAGCTCCGAAGTTGATTTTTCTAGCTCTGGCTTTTGGGATTACTAGTTCCGACTAGTTCTGGTTAGCTCCGGCGCTAGGTTCTGCTAGTTTTGTAAGCTCCGGCGGGAGCTTGGTTGTACTAGTTTTGGTAAGCTCTGGCGCTAGGTTCTACTAGCTTTTGTTAGCTCTGGCTCAAGGTCCGGGTTGCTCTGGCAAGGTCCGGAACTTGACCGTAGTGCTTCTGCTTTTCATTTGCAATGTTTCGTACTTGCTTTACATTGTTGGAAAGATTGCTTAGTATTCATTTGCTAAGTTTTTTGTGCCTTTTGGTTGATATGGATGATATCGTGTTACTGTGGTTTTGCAACATGCTTATGTGAGGTTCTCACGTAGGGTGTTGTGTTCAGAACTAACTTGAGTCAAGTCGAGGACTTGGGCTCATATGGATTGGTTGTTTATTCATGTGCAGGTGTTGCTTGAGTTCAAGACATGGCTGGTGACGGGACACATTGGACTAGTCTCAGGGAGGAGATAAGGTTCCAACAACCAAATTCAGGAAGAATTGTGGTTGAGCTGATCAGGAGGTTGCGCAACATGATTGAATCAAGAACAATACATATGAAGGTATCATGGACGTCATTAGAAGATGTTTGCACGTGTGCAAGGAGTGCATGGACGTGGCTACATGGTTCCGAGGCGTGATGAAGAGATGTGGACGTAAAGAGTTGGTCGGAAAGGTCCAACCGACTAGGTTATGGACTCAGGCTACGGCTGAGTCGGGTTTGACTCAAATATGGAAAGATTTGAGTTGGCTATGATAGGATTTCATGTGGGTCACGAATTTGAGTTGTTTAGGAATGTGGGATACGTTCCTAAGGTGTTTGGAAGTCTTAAGATTGCTTCTATATATGTATTGAAGAATCCTAAGCAGTTATGGAAAGTTACAATTCGTGAACAGAGTAGGATTAGGTTCCTGATCTGAGTTGAGTTGGCTTTCGAGCTGGTTATATAAGCAAGGGATCCCAGAGCTCGTTGTGCACGACTTTGGGACTTTTCCTCTTGTTTTCTATTGAATAAAATTCATAGTTTGAAGGAACGTTTGTGCCTTGTTCGTCAGACTTTTTCCAGACAAGTTTTACTCGTCGAGTTTCTGGACAGCACTACCTTTCGTCGGTGGTTTTATCATAAATCGAGTTTTACAGATCCAATTGACGTGATTCTTTTTGGGTTGTCTTCACAACTTGATTTTATATCATATGTCAAAATTTCACGGTCATTGGATTTGTGGTCTATGATCTACACGAGTTTCTTTGCAGCGTTCCAGAACTGTTTTTTTCTCGGGTAGGGCAGATTGACCATTGTTTGATCTTTTGATCATAACTTGAGTTTTTTCACGACAGATTTGAATGATTCTTTTTGTGTTGTCTTCGTGACTTGATTCTCTCTGATATATATCACTTTTGTCACGGTGCAACACGTTTAGATTAGTCTCGCACATGATTTCTTTAACAGATCGTTTTTCTACCGAAAGGGTTTGGGGTTTAATTGTTTCCGCTGCGTAAGATTTTTAAATCTACCATTCACCCCCCTCTGGTAGCTTTTCACGCGATCTTCTATCCTACAATTGGTATCAGAGCCACGGTGCTCTAACCTTTGTGATTTGCGCGTGTTTTTGACTAATCATCATGGAGAAGTACTCTTCCAAACCTTGTGTGTTCGCTGGTATTGATTTTTAGGTTTGGAAGGCACGCATGGAGGCTTTCATCTAGGCACAAGGATTTGCAATATGGTAGAAGGTATACAAGCCTTACGAAGTGCCATCAAACGATCAAGTTACAGCTACAAATCTGAGAGATGTCGACAACAACAACAAGGCTCAAAACTTGATCATACAAGGATTAACACAAAGCGACTTCGACTGTGTTGCACACCTCCGATCTGCATACGATGTGTGGAAAGCACTTTGTGACTACCACGAAGGATCCAACACGATCAAAGAGGTAAGGCAAGACATGTTCAAGAAAGAATACATGCGCTTCGAGATGCAACCCGGTGAGTCTATTGATGACCTTTTTGCTCCCTTTAATAAGATTCTCATCAACTTGCGTAGTGTCAATGTTAATTTTTCAGATGCTGAAAATGCTAGGCAACTACTAAGTGCATTAGATATGTCAATTTGGGAGATGAAAGTCACATCTATTCCTGAATCTACTGTCATGAGTTCACTTACTTTATATGTGTTATATTCCAAGTTAAAAACTCATGAAATTGACATAATCTCACGTAAGAACCCCAATAAGTCTATTACATTTGTTTCACAACGTGATATGTCTAGCTCTGACCAATCATCATCTTGCAATACTCTTGCTTTGTTGTCCTCACTAACCGTGGAGCAGATCGAAGAATTTCCAGAAGAGGAGTTGGCACTCATCTCTACTAGATTCTCAAAAGCATTGCAAAATGTGAGAACTAGAAGGAGAGGAAGCTCCGGACCTCAACGCTGTTTTGAATGTGGTAAAACAGGACACTTTCATACAGAATGCCCTAACCTTTCAGGTTCGACCACCCGGGAAGAAAAACAAAGCAAGGTTCGGACCTCCTATGGAAATTTCAACAAGAAGAAGAAAGGTACCATAGGACGCAAGATGATCAATAGTTTCATCACCGCTCTTCAAGAGTTCAGTTCAAGCGACGTGGACATTGGAAGTGATGAAGATGAAGATGATTTGGCAAACTTGTGCTTCATGGCGGGCAAGTCAAGATCAAGTATGGAGGAGGCAGAACACAACCGCGACAATGAAGAGGTATGTCCTACTTGCGAAGAAATGTGTGATGCTATTTCTCGTGCCACTATTATTGTTAAGAAAAAGGACAAAAAGCTTAGGGATAGTGCTACTAAAATTGAATCACTAGAATCTGAAATCAACCGTTTAAAAACTTTGATTCCTAGTGATGATGCATGTTCCTCATGTGATTTAATATATGAACAATTGTCCTCATTAAGAAGTGCGCACACCTCCACACTTGATAAACTTGAGTTAGAAATTGAAAAGAACAAAGAGCTTGCTGCACTTAATGATAAAAACTTGAAAGATGCTAGCTGTTCTACAATTGATTTGCATTGTTCTACTTGTGATGATCTTGATAAGAAACTACAGGATGCTATGAATGAAATTTCTATATTAAACAATGCTTTACGTTCTCATGAAGTTAAATTCTGTTCAAATTGCAAACTAAAAGGAAAAACTTCATGTGAAAATTGCCTTGATCTGTCCAATAAACTTGATGACATACATAGGACATTAGATCGGTTTTGTAATGGGAATAAGAATCTAAACTTACTGCTGAATTCTTCCAAGTCTTGCAATGATAAAACTGGTTTAGGTTTTGATTCTCATGCTCATGTTAAGGCATATCCACCTAAAATTGTAAAGTCATTAGGAAGTGGTTTGATTCAAACAGTTCCTAAACAAAAAGGAGTGTTTTTCAAATCTGCAGGAGTGTTGCCTCATTCGGTTTCAAATAAAAACATTGCTTGCTCATCTAGACATGAACACAAAGTTAAATTTCATTGTACCTTCTGTTGTAGAGATGGTCATGTCATAGATTTTTGTTATAGACTAGCTAAACAGCAGAAAAGGGAAAGAATGGTTGCTAGATCTCATAATTTTCATGCAAAATTTGCTGCACACACTGAACCGAATGTACAACCTGCTGTTTTGAGTCAAAAACATTCAAAGTTTACCTCCGGACCTTCTGTTTTTGCCTCCGGAGCTACTGATTTTTGTGCTACACAAGTAACACCTTATAGGTCAGTAGTCAAGAATAAAAAATCTCAAACTTTGACTCATTGACCTGCTGTTTTGTCTCAACTTTCGCGTGTTTTTCCTGCTGCACGTCGCGTGACTCAGTACAGGATTCCTAAATGCCTTTTGACTAACCCCAGTATTGAGTCATCGACGTATTGTGCTTTTATGTAGGATACATGTTTGAGGAAGGAGAACATTTGGATTGTGGATTCAGGTTGCTCACGCCACATGACCGGTAACAAAGATTGGTTCTCCTCCCTCTCTTTTGTGTCACGTGTAGAGAATGTTACTTTTGCCGATAATTCTTCAACTCCTATAATTTCTAAGGGTTCGGTTAGAGTAAATGATCACTACACTTAAAGGATGTGGCACCTGTCAAAAATTTGAAATATAACTTGCTTTCTGTTGCACAATTGCTAGATGAAAATCTAGAAATTATTTTCAATAAAAACTATTGCAGAGTTGTAGCTTCAAATAGTGAGCTTATTTTTAACATGTCTCGGTTTGGAAGAGTTTTTAAAGCTGATTTTGATATGTCTTCCTCTAAGCATAGGTGTCTAGTTGCTAATGATTCAAAGGACTTATTTTTTTGGCATCGTAGACTTGGTCACGTAGGCTTTGATCACCTAACGCGTGTTAGTGCTCTTGATCGCATACGTTGGCTGCCTAAGCTTAAAAGGGACAAAGAAATTGTGTGCTCTTCTTGTATACATGCTAAGATGGTTGCAGGTTCACATACTCCTCTCACAATGATCATGACAACTGAACCATGTCAACTTTTGCATCTTGACACCGTAGGACCTTCACGTGTTCAATCCTTCGGAGGTAAATGGCATGTTCTTGTTATCATTGATGATTATTCTAGATACTCTTGGGTTTACTTTATGGCATCTAAGAATGAAGTTTTTAGTCACTTTAGAACTTTATTTCTTAGATTATCAATTGATCACCCAGGATCATTAAAAGCAATTAGATGTGATAATGGTACTGAATTTAAAAATCAATCTTTTGATCACTTTTGTGCTGAAAATAGAATAGATCATCAATTCTCTTCACCATATGTACCTCAACAAAACGGTGTTGTAGAAAGAAAGAACAGAACCTTAGTTGAGATGGCTAGGACTATGCTTGATGAATATCAAACTCCTAGGAAATTTTGGGCTGATGCGTTAGCAAGCGCTTGTTATGTCTCAAATCGTGTTTTCTTGCATGCTAAGCTAGGTAAAACACCATATGAGCTCCGGTTTGGACATAGGCCTACTGTTACACACTTTCGGGTCTTTGGTTGCAAATGCTTTGTTAAGAAACATGGTAATCTTGATAAATTTGAACCTAGATCCATTGATGGCATGTTTCTTGGTTATCCATCTCATACTAGAGGCTACCGTGTGCTTTTACTTGACACTAACAAAATTGTGGAGACTTGTGAAGTGTCTTTTGATGAATCTAGCCTAGATACTAGCTCAAACATTGCAGGTCCAGATCCATATCCGCAAGGGGGGAGCATTTTCATTAAAGATGAGGAAGAATTGGAGTTGCTGCCAGAAAACTCAGCAGCTAAAGACTTTGGTTTAGCTCCGGATGATAATTCTCAACCAGCACCGACAACCATCAATGCTGATTCAAATCATCCTCAAGCCACAAGCTCATCGATTTGTGATGAACATGAAGAAGAAGAAGCTTGTGAGACATCTGTTCCCCTACGGTTTTACAAAGATCATCCCCCACAACAGATGATTGGAAGCTTGCACGAACGAGTCACACGGTCCAGGTTTTGCGATCCAAACTCTCATGCTCATTCTGCTTTTGTTGCTTCTTTTGAACCCAAAGATATATCACACACACTCACTAATGAATCTTGGATTATTGCCATGCAAGAAGAGTTAGAAAATTTTGAAAGAAATAATGTTTGGAAACTTGTACCTCCACCTCAAGGTCACACTTTAATTGGAACTAAATGGGTATTTAAAAATAAACAAAGTGAGGATGGGGTTGTGGTTAGGAATAAGGCTAGGTTGGTTGCTCAAGGTTTCACTCAAGTTGAAGGTCTAGACTTTGATGAAACTTTTGCTACTGTCGCTAGATTAGAAGCCATAAGAATTTTGTTAGCTTTTGCAGCATCTAAAGGTTTCAAGCTATATCAAATGGATGTTAAAAGTGCTTTTCTTAATGGCTACATAGATGAGGAGGTTTATGTCAAACAACCACCGGGTTTTGAAAATCCAGATTTTCCTAATCATGATTACAAACTGTCCAAAGCCTTATACGGTCTCAAACAAGCCCCTAGAGCATGGTATGATAGGTTAAAAACATTCTTACTTGAAAAGGTGTTTACCATGGGCAAGGTTGATAAAACTCTTTTTGTGCTTTAGCATGGCAATGACTCATTATTCGTTCAAGTGTATGTGGATGATATTATCTTTGGTTGTGCTTCTCATGATCTTGTGTCCAAGTTTTCAGCAACGATGAGTTCCGAATTTGAAATGAGTATGATGAGTGAACTCACTTACTTTTTGGGGCTGCAAATCAAGCAAACCATGGAGGGTACCTTTGTGCATCAAACGAAGTATACCAAATACCTCCTAAGGTGCTTCAACATAGACAAAAGCAAGCCTCTTCGAACACCAATGGGAACAGCAACAACACTTGAACTTGATCAAGATGGTGAATATGTGAATCAAAAAGAATATAGAAGCATGATCGGATCACTTTTGTACCTCACAGCATCAAGACCGGACATACAATTCAGCGTATGTCTTTGTGCATGGTTTCAAGCTTCCCCACGTGCTTCACACCGTCAGGCCATCAAAAGGATTCTCAGGTACTTACATGGAACTATAGGTGGCCAACGGGCCGTGCCGGGCCGACCCGGCCCGAGCCCGGCCGGGCTCGTGCCTAAAAAACTTGGGCCCGGCACGACCCAGGAAAAAACCGGGCCGTGTCGGGCCGGCCCACTTGTCAGGGGTCCAGGCCCAGGCACGGCCCAAGCCCATTTTAACCGTGCCGGGTCGTGCCGGGCCATACCGGGCCGTGCCGGGTCGGGCCGGCCCGTAGACAATTTTAGTTAAAAATATAATAAAAATAACAGGAAAATCACTATTCGGGCCTAAACGGGCCGTGCCGGGCTAGGCCACCCGGCGGGCCAACCGTGCCGTGCCTAATCGGGCCGTGCCGACAAGCCCGACGGGCCGAAGATCCAGGCCCAGGCACGGCCCGTGTCGTGCCTCGGGCCGGCCCGGGCCCGATTTTTTCGGACCGGGTCGTGCTCGTGCCGGGCCATTTTTGTCGTGCTTCGGGCTGGCCCGTTTGGCCCGGCCCATTTGGCCACCTCTACATGGAACTCAAGAATTTGGCATTTTTCTTCCTTCTTCCTCAACTGTTACTTTGAAAGTTTTTTCGGATGCTGATTTTGGGGGTTGTAGGATTGATAGGAAAAGTACTTCCGGTGCTTGTCATTTTCTTGGTAATTCTCTTGTTGCTTGGTCCTCTAGAAAACAAAATTCAGTTGCACAATCCACAGCCGAATCTGAATATGTAGCTGCTGCTAGTGCTTGCTCACAAATTATTTGGATTGTTCAAACACTTAAGGACTATGGGGTTGATCTAGATAGTGTTCCACTATTCTGTGATAACACTAGTGCCATTTACATTGCTAAGAACCCCGTGCAATATTCTAAAACTAAGCACTTTGACATTAGGTATCACTTTCTCCGAGATAATGTTGAAAAAGGAAACATTGTGCTTCACCATGTAGATACCGAACAACAATTGGCTGACATTTTTACAAAACCTTTGGATTTCACTCGTTTTTGTTACATTCGTAGTGAAATAGGGGTTATGCATCCTCATGGCTTAAATTGAGGGGGAGTTTTTGAAACTTGGGAAGTCTATGTGTGAATCTAAAATTAAAATAATATGATCATAGTATTTCATACATATATGACTTTGTGATTCCTTTTACATGCTGAAAGTTCTTACTACATTACACGTGTTATACATTTTGTAGTTCTTGCCATGTCTAGTAATTGGAATAATTACTTACACTAAAACTGGTCATGGTCGAACTTTCTTGCTGTTTTGAACTTGTTACATGTTCACAAGTGCTTTTAATCATAAAGAATTAATCAAGTAATCAACTCACATGTTGAGTTTTTATGAACAAATATAAATTGAAAAAAGATCAAGAGAATATGCATGCATCACACTTCTTCTTTTGAGATGGCTTGTCATTGCACTTATATATGAACTTGGAAGAAGTTGTGTATGACTAAAACCATTTCCTTAAGCTTCTGATTGTCAAATGACATAGGCTTGGCTTAGTTGGTTAGAATAAGGCAGATGCACATATAATCTCTTGCAAATATCATATGATCTAAATTTATGCTTTGAAAAATAATAAAATGGAGAAACTAGTGTCATGCTTTCAAGTTTTGAAATAGTTAAGTTTGTGAGATCATGACTTGCTTAAATTGAAAATTACATTTGATCTCTAGCATGGCTTACACTACTTTATGTATCTCATTGATGTGATAATGTAAGGTACCTGATAGTATGACTTGGATGAGCTTTGTTTATATGTATATGTTATAATATGCTCATAACAATTAAAATTTCTCTTTTACCTTGCTGAATACATTGTCAAAGGGGGAGAGATAAGCATGAAGAGAAAGAGAATATGTGCATAAGGAGAGATAATAAAGGGGGAGAGATAATATGGGATAATTTTTCTTCTCATTTTACTTTTGATTTACAAAGGGGGAGAAATTGCCTTCAAAACTGTTATGTGAATCAGCCAATGTTCGGATTTTAAATGGTGTTGCCAATGCATTCATCAAGGGGGAGATTGTAAGACCTATGTGTGTGAATACATTGGCTTGTCGTGAATACACTTGGCCTTGATGATAAAAGTTTTGAATATCACCAAAACACCTTTTTATTAAGGTCCGACTCTAGCTTCGAGCTACAGCAAAGTCCGACTAGCTTTGGTCAGCTCCGGTGAAGTTTTGTCTTTAGCTCCGACATGTTTTAGATAGCTCCAACATGATTTTGATAGCTCCGACATGTTTTTGATAGCTCCGCCGTGTTTTTGCTAAGCTCCAAAGTTGATTTTTCTAGCTCCGGCTTTTGGGATTACTAGTTCCGACTAGTTTTGGTTAGCTCCGGTGCTAGGTCCTGCTAGTTTTGTAAGCTCTGGCGGGAGCTTGGTTGTACTAGTTTTGGTAAGCTCTGGCGCTAGGTTCTAATAGCTTTTGTTAGCGCCGGCTCAAGGTCCGGATTGCACTGGCAAGGTCCAGAACTTGACCGTAGTGCTTCTGCTTTTCTTTTGCAATGTTTCGTACTTGCTTTACATTGTTGGAAAGATCGCTTAGTATTCATTTGCTAAGTTTTTGGTGCATTTTGGTTGATATGGATGATATCGTGTTACTGTGGTTTTGCAACATGCTTATGTGAGGTTCTCACATAGGGTGTTGTGTTCGGAACTAACTTGAGTCAAGTCGAGGACTTGGGCTCGTATGGATTGGTTGTTTATTCATGTGCAGGTGTTGCTTGAGTTCAATACATGGCTGGTGGCGGGATCAATTGGACTAGTCTCAGGGAGGAGATGAGGTTCCAACAACCAAATTCAGGAGGAATTGTGGTTGAGCTGATCAGGAGGTTGCGCAACATGATTGAATCAAGAACAATGCATATGAAGGTATCGTGGACGTCATTGGAAGATGTTTGCACGTGTGCAAGGAGTGCATGAACGTGGCTACATGGTTCCGAGGCGTGATGAAGAGATGTGGACGTAAAGAGTTGGTCGGAAAGGTACAATCGACTAGGTTATGGACTCAGGCTGCAGCTGAGTCGGGTTTGACTTAAATATGGAAAGATTTGAGTTGGCTATGATAAGATTTTGTGTGGGTCACGAATTTGAGTTGTTTAGGAATGTGGGATACGTTACTAAGGTGTTTGGAAGTCTTAAGATTGCTTCTATCTATGTATAGAAGAATCCTAAGCAGTTATGGAAAGTTACGATTCGTGAACAGAGTAGGATTAGGTTCCTGATCTGAGTTGAGTTGGCTTTCGAGCTAGTTATATAAGCAAGGGAGCCCAGAGCTCGTGGTGCACGAATTTGGGGCTGTTCCTCTTGTGTTCTATTGAATAAAATTCGTAGTTTGAAAGAACTTTTGTGCCTTGTTCATCAGACTTGTTCCAGACAAGTTTTACTCGTCGAGTTTCTGCACAACACTACATTTCGTTGGTGGTTTTATCATAACTCGAGTTTTACAGATCCAATTGAAGTGGTTCTTTTTGGGTTGTCTTCACAACTTGATTGTATATCATATGTCAAATTTTCACGGTCATTGGATTTGTGGTCTATAATCTACACGAGTTTCTTTCCAGTGTTCCAGAACTGTTTTTTTTCTCGGGTAGGGCAGATTGACCATTGTTTGATCTTTTGATCATAACTTGAGTTTTTCTCGACGGATTTGAGTGATTCTTTTTTTGTTGTCTTTGTGACTTGATTCTCTCTGATATCTATCACTTTTGTCACGGTGAAACACGTTTAGATTAGTCCCACACACGATTTCTTTAACAGATCGTTTTTCTACCGAAAGGGTTTGGGGTTTAATTGTTTCCGCTGCGTAAGATTTTTAAATCTACCATTCACCCCCCCCTCTGGTAGATTTTCACGCGCTCTTCGATCCTACACAAATAAAATTTAAAACGCTGTTAAATGCAAACTGGGGCTTGCCTGGCTGCGAGACGAGATTAAAGTTAGTCTCCGGGTTCATGACTTCTAGTGGCTCCAGGGTCTCCTCAAGCTCGGCAACTATTCGATATGCAAAGAATAATGCAAGTGAATCAATATTGGTATTATAGCATAGCTCAAAGTAAAGATAGTTAAGTATATTAAATAAAGGCCATTGGTTCTGGAAATTTTACAGTGGAAACTAGGCACTATGGGTGAGGTTGTGGCCAAATTTGGGCTAAGTTAATGGAAGTCTCTGTTGTATAAAATTCAATGTATAAAAACCCTTCCCAGAATTTTCATGGGCAACCTGGGACTTTAACATGGCTAAAAGTTAGTTTGGGTTTATAGGAGGTCAAGAGTGACTCAACACAATTGGTTTCACAATTTTCTACGCATCCTACTGTGAGATATTGAATTTAGAAGTTTGGAAAAATTTCTAAAATGTTTCTTCACATTTTGGAATTTTCAGGTACATAGAGATTGGAAGCACAATTTGGCTATTCAATTGAAATCAAATAGACCTGAAACTTTTACTGGAGCTCAAGGAAATTATTTGGAATGATGTGGACAAATTTGAGAATTTTTGAACGAATGGAGCACTAGTAATTAATTCCAAAGCCATTTTGTTTCTGGAATGATTGAGGATAATTTATGGATATTTATACAGATCCAAGTGCATCACATGAAAGTACAGATCATCCTGATTCTAAAAAAATTTATTTGCGAATTTTCGGACAAGTATTCTAGGAGATATGGATTTTCCAAGTTGGAGCAAAATATGTAATTAAATTTAAATGGGAAAGTTCAAATAATCAAGGGGGTCCCACGGTTTTTAAAATAGATCAATCGGAATCAAGCCACATGGTGGTCACAGAGATAATGGTGTAGCCACATTCAATCGCCGGGCCGCACCAAATCCGAGCGCGCGCTTCTTTGGCTGACAGCTGGGGCCCGCCCGGGTCTTCGTCTACCTCGTACCTACAGCGCTGAGGCACAGCGCGCGGCGCCGCCCGACGGCGGCCACTTGCCGCAGCCGGTTCCAGGGCACGGCGGCACTCCACCCTTGCCGCCCCCACCTAAATTCCGATGAGGAACACGTTGGTGCAGCCCTCGACAACGATAGGTGGCCAGAAATGGCAGTGCGACGGCGGCGGGGCAGTTAGGGTTTCAGCCATGTCGGTCGAATCCTACAGTGGGCTAAAACGATCGGGAAGACCTCAGGAAGATTCATGGAAGCATGGGGAAGATGATTCTGGGCATAAGAAGGAGAGAAAAGGTTCGGAAGATGGTGGCAACGATGGACCGTTGAGGGGAAAACCGACATTTGGGGAAAAATGGTATTCCGGCTCGAATACCCGAAGAAACTCGATGAATCTTCTTCGAGGTGATGCACCTGGTCATATAGAACAACATAGCACAAGTGCACAAGGACTAATCAACCGTATAAAAGGAATTTCGTGCGCGAACCAATTCTACGCATAACTAAAGTTCATCGGAAGAATTGGAAATACGGGGGCTATGAGGCATGGCATGGGATCAAATTTTACGAGCATCTAGAAAATGAGTAGGCGAACCTTTTTGCTTCTAGGACCAAAGCGAGATGATGGCTGTATCATCGGGTCGACGATGATCAGTGAAGCGACAAATAGAGGAGCTTTTCCGGCGGCCACGGTTCCACTTCGATTGGCGTTTGGGAGGCTCCGGCTTGGCAAGAAAATGGTCAGGGAGGTGCGCACGACCTTGGTGAATGAGGAGAGGCAAAGAAAAGGGATCAAACCCGAGTAACTTTGCTCCTATTTGGCTGGACAGAGGAGGAATCGGGAGGGGAGTGGAAATGGCGCTGGAAACTTCAAGGTCAAGAAAGGATTAACTCAAGGCCATGGAGGGGGATAAGGAGGAGGTCAGGGCATGCTGGGGGCAGCTGGAGGCGACCACAAACAGGCAAGCAGTTACCTAGCAGTTGCATGCTATGTGGTGTCACTTGGAGAGCAAAAACAACACTTTTCTTTGGATGACAAGTGGGTCCCACCTCATCATTGCCCCATCAATTCTACCACATAATTCATTCCGAAATTTGCTATATATTTGTGGGATGTATGGATTAATCATGTAGAATTTAATTTTTGAATTCAAATTGTTGATTTTACAAAGTTTCATTTGAATTCAACTTGAATTTGAGTTGAATTCAATATAGCTATTGAATTAAATAGCAAACTTGCTTAAAAAATTATGAAAGATTGCAGGGAGGCTAATTGAAATATTTGGAAACCATTGGTCAACTCAAATCTTCATGTTAACTTCATTTGAACAGTAGATAAGTTTATTTTTTTGAATTCCCTCATTTGGAGTTTGTATTTATTTGTTTTTCTCATTTTCTTCTTATTGCTTTTTATTATTCAAAAAATTTTGTCCTAACTGAACATTGAATTATTGAAATTAGGGCTCTTACACTACTCCCATCTTATCCTTGATTTCTAGGTCAAACTCTTGGAGTAGAAGAATCCAACGGATTAGTCTTGGTTTAACATCCTTTTTGGTGAGCAAGTACTTCAAGGCAGCATGGTCTGTGTAGACTATGACCTTGGCTCCAACCGAATAGGACCTAAACTTATTGATAGCAAAAACTACAGCCAAGAGCTCTTTTTTAGTTGTGGCATAATTGAGTTGAGCTCCTGGTAGAGTTTTGCTAGCGTAGGCTATTGCATGATGCTTTTTATCTTTGGTTTGGCCTAGGACCGCAGCAACAGCAAAATCACTAGCATCACACATGATTTGGAATGGCAGCATCCAATCTGGAGGTTGAATGATTGGAGCTAAGATGAGTGTCTTTTTGAGTGTTTCAAATGATTTAAGGCATTCATCATCGAAATCAAAGATATCTTCCTTAGCTAGTAGGTTAGTGAGGGGTCTAGCGACTTTTGAGAAGTCTTTGATGAATCGCCGATGGAACCCCGCATGACCTAAAAAGCTGTGGATTCCCTTAACATTTATAGGATGTGGAAGTTTTTCAATGACTTCAATCTTTGCTTTGTCCACCTCTATCCCTCTTTCGGACACCAAGTGCCCAAGGGCAATGCTTTCACGGACCATGAAATGGCACTTCTCCCAATTAAGTATGGGGTCCTTCTCTTGGCATCTTTGTAAGACCTTGTCTAAATTTTCCAGACAATGATATAAAGTTTTCCCATAGACGAAGAAATCATCCATGAAAACTTCCATGATATCCTTAATCATGTCAGAAAAGATAGACATCATGCATCTTTGAAAAGAGGCAAGAGCATTGCACGGTCCAAAAGACATACGCCGGTAGGCATAAGTCCCATAGGGACATGTGAATGTGGTCTTAATTTGATCGTCAGGGTCGATTGGGATTTGATGATAACCTGAATAACCATCAAGGAAACAAAAGTATGAATGTTTTGCCAATCGCTCTAACATCTCATCGATGAAGGGTAGTGGAAAATGATCCTTACTTGTAGCCTTGTTAAGTTTTAGGTAATCAATGCACACCCTCCATCCTGTGATGGTTCGTTGAGGAATCAATTCATTCCTCTCATTTTGAACGAATGCCATACCTCCCTTCTTGGGCACTACTTGAATTGGGCTTACCCATTCACTATGAGGAGCAGTGTAGATAATCCCGGCATGCAAAAGTTTCAAGACTTCCTTCTTGACAACTTCCTGCATCGCATTATTTAACCGCCTTTGAGGTTCCCTTGAGGGGACACTCTCGGAGTCAATGGGAATGCGATGGGTGCATGGCATAGGAATAATCCCCTTAAGATCCTCTAAGGAATAGCCAAAAACAGCTCTATGCTTTTCTTACATGGAAATGAGTTTTTGTGTCTCATCATCCGGAAGCTTGTCACTTATGATGGCAGGGGCTTCCAAATCGCCATTTAGAAAGGCATAACATAGGCTTGGAGGTAGAATTTTTAACTCAATAGGAGGTTTTGGCAAGAACTCTTCTTTTGGCAATTCAATTGTCTCCTGAAATTCATCCTCCACTTGGATGAAATCTTCTTCTCCTTCTATTTTGGGAGGAGCTAAGAATTGAAGAATTCTAGCCTCCTCTAATGGTTCATCTTGGATGGGAGATTCTACAGATGTGTTCTTGGAATGCAAGACAAGAATAGAAAACTTTCTCCCTCCAAGGTTGACATTGAGGTTTCCTTCCAAAGGAATTTCCATGAGAATGGGAATCCCAATGATAATGTCGAAATCTTGGATTTTGAACACATGGAAATCTAGTATTGCCTCAATATCATCGTGTCTTACAGACACCTATTGCAAAACCCCGCATCCTTCAAGTATGCTTACGAAAGAGTCTCAGAAGGATTTACATGTTGGTGCCAATGGCACGTCGCCAAGAATGGCGAGAGCAGAGGAATCGAAAATGAGATTTGCTCCAATAGTGGGGTTGTATAGGACCTTCATTGGTGTTCCTCTAATGTAGCATAGAATAGTTGCCAAAGGTGAGGTCATCCGAAGAATTTTGGGTGACAGCTCAACTTCTGCAGTCCATTCTCTGCTTAAAATAGAGGTTAACTTCTTGACCATCTGTTGGACGAACACTCCATCAGGTGGGTCAGGTGGAGTTAAAGGCAATGACGGTTTCCTATGGCAACAGTACTTCAAGGTATTTCCAAAATCTTCAAATATCTCTTCCTCGAAGTAGAAGGGAAGCTCTGAAGGTTGAATTTCTTCTTCCTTCGTAGTTTCGGGTTCGGGAGAGGATTCCTCCGACAAGGTGTGGGATAAGCAAGAGGTGGGTTCTTCCTTGTCCATGGATTCATCTTCGGATCTTGACACTACTTCCTCTTGAGGGGGCTCATTAAGACCCATAATGAAGGAATAATTTTCTAGAATTCGGTCTAGAAGATCCTTGCCTTCTTCCGACATCTTATGGAGGAAAGATCATCCAGCCGTATTGTCAAGATGTAGGGCAGACTCATTGTTCAATCCCATATAGAAGTGTTGCAAGAGAAACGGATCAAGGATAGACAAATCTGGGCCGGAATTTCTCAAAAGAGAAAACCTATCCCAAGCTGCACCTATGGATTCCTTTTCCATCTGCTGGAAGCATAGTACTTCCTTCCGTAAGGACACAATTCGTGCAATTGGAAAGAAAGCAAGACAAGATATGTCTCGTAATTCATTCCATTTTCCATTTGTCTTCCCAACGTTGTGGTCGTACCATTGTTTGGATTTTTCCTTAAGGGAAAAAGGAAACAACTTCCATTTAAGAGTTTCTTGTGTCATACCCTTGATTAGAAGGCATGAACACAATTGTTCAAACTCTCTTAGATGGTGGTGAGGGTTTTCACAATCCATTCCTAAGAAGGATTGCCTCCGAACCATGGCTATAAAGCCAGGGCGAAGTTCATAGCTAGTAGAACAAATGGATTCCGCTAAAGGCGGTGGCTCACAGAACTTACCCTTTGGGGCAGTATATGAAAGAATGGTGGGCTGCTCCATATATGTGGTGGTGGTAAGAAAAGGAAAGATAAGATGAAAAGATAGATACGAGGGTGAACAAGGTTCAAATATTAACAACAACAATCCTCAGCAACGACACCAAAAATGCTTGTTGATGGCTAGTACGACACAAATGAAAACCCGCAAGCGCACCAAAACTATTGTGTAGCACTTCCCCTTAAGAGAGTATTCCAAGGGTATCGAATCCATGGAACGTGTTTGTAATCTTACGAACTAATCCACCCAAGGACACAAAGTTGTTTGGTAGGTAAGGAAGAGAGATAAATTCAAAGTATTGACTCTAATTCAAAGGAATTTGTGGTAGCTGCTTGCTTTGGGCACGGGTTTACCCTAGCAACACTAGGCGACTCCCGCCAAGAGTCTATGGCATAGCTGAACGTGGAGGATTACAAAGGATAGATAGGGTTGTCACCACCTACTGCCTACCTCTTCAATATGTGGGTCTACGAGATATTCACTAGTGATTTCTAACCTAAGCACCACGCTTACGTTCTAAATCACAACTATAGTTGTTTCGAACACAAAGCTTCCACTAGAGCCTCTAATGAATTAAATCAATGAACCCACAACTAACTACTTGTGCAAGCTACTATGAAAAGAATCAAACTTGAATTGAATTCACAAAGCCTTACTTGATTTTAATAAAACCTTTGTAGGGGTACAAGTGTAGAAGAGGAACTTGACAAGCCCAAGCCTCCTTCTTCCAAACTCTTCACCACACTCTCCTTCTACTTGGCAGCCTCTAGGACTACTCTAAACCTTTGGAGTGATGTTCTATTCTCAACTTTTTGTGTGTGTTTGAAGTGAGGTGGGGGTTCTATTTATAGGGGGAGAAGAGTCGTGTGACACCTGGTTCCAAAAATGAACCAAGTGAATGCATATGTATGCCCAGGGTGTTCAACACACATACCCGGACCTTGTTCTCCACAACAATTGCTTTGTCCACAAGCTTCTGGAAGTTGGCATAATCACAATTGAGCAATTGCACTTGGATCTCATTGTTAAGGCCCCTCATGAATAGATATTGCTTTCGGCTATCCCGGCTCACATCCTCAGGCGCACACCTTGAAAGTTGAGTGAATTTGTTGAGGTATTCACCCACACTCGATCTCCCTTGCCTCAAGTTCTCAAATTCTTGCCTCTTCAAGATCATAACAACTTCCGACACATAATGAGAATGAAAGCTCTCCTTGAACTCAACCCAAGTAATCGTCTCCTGGTTCTCATGAGCATTGCATAAGGAATTCCACCAATCCGCAGCTGCTCCAACTAGTTGATGAGAATCAAATAGGATCTTCTCCTGATCACTGCACTGGACAATAGCTAGCTTCTTCTCCATGAACTTGAGTGAATCATCCGCATCCATAGGATCAGCAGCTTGAGCAAAGGTTGGCGGCCTAGTCCTCATGAACTCTCCCAACCGGTTATGAGGAGGTGGGGATGGCGGTGGAGGCATGTGGGGCTGATTGTTGATATTACCAGCCTGTAGTTGTCATATAGTTTGTATCATGGTCCGCATGAGCTGATTTTGCGTAGCCAAAAGCTACTCAATGTTGATAGCTCTATAAGCAGGTCCTTGTCCATTGTTGTTTTGAGGTGCTCCATTGTTCTCCTCATCATTAGCATCCCTCTGGTTGCGGGTCCTCACCATCTGAAGAAAAGCAAGAGATAAGGATTTAGAACATGTCCCCAACAATATGAATCAAGGGATATGAAACTAAGCAACTAACTAGCCTAGGTGGACATGGCAATGCTAAAGCATCCCAAAATCCTCTATTAAACATACAAACAAACAATATATAGAAAACAACACACCAAGCAAAAATACATTGCTTCCTGAGTGCTCCAATGTGCTCTAAAGTGTTCATTCTATCTATGATGCGTCCTACGGTCAACCTGTGGCTCTGATACCAATTTGTGACACCCGATTCTGAAAATGAACCAAGTGAACGCATATGTGTGCCCAGGATGTTCAACACACATACACGAGTGCATTCACAAAATGATATACAGAAAATTTCAACAAAACACAAATTAAATAAGTACTTTTATTATAGAATTCATAATATTCTCTATTACAAGCTCTAATGAATATTAATGACAAGTTCAACTAGTGCAACGGAAATAAACAAATTAAGCAAACTAAACAGCTAGCCAGGATAAGCAATAGGGTGTAGCGCATCTCCAACACTCCACGGGCAAAGCTGACGGTAGACACGGCCTAGAACTCCGGATTATCACTGTTATACTCCCAAATCTGACCTGCAACTATTGGTGGGGGAACTGCAAGGGTGAGTACATGCCGTACTCAGCATGTGTGGAAAGTATGATATGTAGCTGATTCAAATGACGAATATAATAGTGGCTAAGTGCTGAAAAGTACATTAAAACATTTGAAAAGCAATATGTATTATGTATGTAAAGTAAACCCATAATAAACCATGTAATCATCATATTACCAGTCCATATTCATTACCATCAACCATATTCTAGATTTCTCATTCCATTAACCATAATTCAATTCATAACCAGCCATAACCATTACCAAACCATAACCATCCCAAAAACAACCCCAATACCAAGTTCCCACTAATCATGTAGGTCATCCAGGTGCTCATAACCGGGAGCACAGCTGCCATGATAGTTTTTAGACACACTCTGCAGAGGTTGTACCACTTTACCCACGTGTTTGTGATTTCATCACCTTTCGAGGACTATAGAATCTCAATTATGCCGTATCACACTTGCTTAGGTGTGTGTTGCCAAGAGATCACAAAATAGCCTTTACAAAGGGATTACTAGTCTATTTAGACCCCACTGAGGTTTCACCGGTGGCGATGCCTCCAACTGAGCACATCTTCGCCCAAGAGCCCCCTCTCGAGCCATTTGAATCCCATGCTAGTCCCATCAATCATCAACAAACCCAATCCAACTACCCCTTCCCTGAGCATCCTTAATGGTCCAAATAGCACTGGCAAAACCCTAATTATTCATATGCGCCGCACCCATACTTGGCCTCGTGGTGGCACTGTAGTCCTGACTTATTATCGCATGAACTGGTCCTTAGATCTAAAGCAAGCAAACCACCATATCATCCAACCCATCCACATACCAGGCTTGCTTAGATCACCCATTACCATATCATATTAACCACTTCATATTAACCATAATATCATAAATGCATAATTAATTTAAGTGGTATAGTTGTCTTCCCATCCCAATTAAGCGAAGCAAAAAGGAAAAAAGCTCATCCCGACTCTCTACCATGAATTCCAGGTGACAAGGATGGTTAAACAAAACTAGTAAACTTCCTAAATAGGATTCCCATCAAATTGACACAAGCATGCAGTTTTGCAAGCAAAACATTTATTTTAAAAAAAGATCAATATGCTTCAAGGACACTTGCCTTGCTCTTGGGATTGGTACGGTTCAAAACCTTCAAACTCTTGGTGTTGTAGATCCTCCGCGATACTCTCTAGCGCAAATCCGTCTAATCCGCACAATAATCATACAAAAAAGAAACACAATAAAAAAGTGCACAAATATTACTCAATATGACATGACATGCATGATTAATGCAAATGCAAGGTGGAACTTGTTAATGAGTTGCTTTTAATGATCACTAACTAGCTCTAATAGCTTTTAACAAGTTTATATAGGTTTGGAGTTGATTAGATCTAATTTTAGAATTAATTTGACACAATTTAATCAGGAAAATTGGACTAGTCCACTAGGGATCGGACAAGTCCGCAATTCGTGAGGTCGACAGATTAGGGTTTTCTAGATCGACGTGAATTTGGAGATTTGGGGTTGAATTCACGTAAGGAAAAGAGAATAGAAGGTATATCAGGTGTTTAGAACTCCAATGAATCAAGGATCTTGGAGGCAACACTTGGATCTTGGCGATCTAGGGTTGGTGAAGAGCTTGATGGTGGATTGTTGACGAAGAACGCGAAGTTGATGGAGATCTTGATCCTCTTTCGTTCCCTCCTCTTCTTCTTCTTGCTCTAGATCTCCTTCTCCCTCCTTGTTGGCGGCTAATCACGAGCTAGGGTTTGGGTGTGGTGGAAAAGTGGCAAATAGATGTCAAGTCAAGGGGTGGGGCTATTTATATAGAGGTGGAGGCTAGGGTTAGATGGATTTTGAGTTTGGGATGAGTAGAGGTCGGTTTAGAGTCCCACATGGGCTCTAAAAGGGTTAGGAAAGACGTCCCTAGTCCCACTTAACGTAAAACCTAAGAGACAAGTCGTGAAACAAAAAGATCAACTCGGAGTCACAATTTGTCAGACAAGTCCAAAAAGGAACAGACTAGTCCGAAGTTGTCCTGAGAGAAATCAGACAAGTCCGGACTATACATCGGACAAGTCCGAACTTATCCAGAGGGAAAAAACAGACAATTCTGGCCAAAAATCGGACAAGTCCGACTTTAGTCAGAGAGGAAAACGGACAAGTCCGCTGGAACACCGAACTAGTCCAGACATGTCCAGGGACTTAGCAAAATTTCCAAGGGAATTGGAACATCGGACTAGTCCGCACAGGACCGGACCAATCCGAAAGAGTCCAGAGGCAAAAATAGACTAGTCCGCAGAAAAATGAACAATTCCAATCGAGGTCAGAGATAAATCGGACTAGTCCACACCAAAATCAGACTAGTCCCCACTTCCTAGAATTGTTAAGTGCAGTTTTGTTCTAAATCAATTTTAAACATGCTCCTTTTTATGTTGATTAATGTTAGGCATGTATATGAATGTATGCAGGGCATGATGCATGAAAATGAGGGTGTTACAAACCTACCCCCCTTAAAATGAATCTGGCCCTCGAGATTAGACGCGGAAGAGAGGAGATAGGGAAATTGCTTCTTGAGATCATTCTCTATTTCCCATTTTTCCTCTGATTCTGTATGATGCTTCCATTGAACTTTGCACCATCTGATGACCTTGTTCCTTGTGACCCTCTCCTTGGTTTCCAAGATTTTGACTAGTTGTTCGGCATAAGTCAAATCTGCCTCTAATTCCAATTCTTCCATTGGCACTTGTTCTTCCGGTACTCTACAGCACTTCTTGAGCTAGGAAACATGAAACACATCATGGACATCTGAAAGATGAGTTGGCATCTCCAACTTATATGCTACTTCTCCTCTTTTGTCCAAAATCTTGAATGGCCCAATGTATCAAGGTGCTAGCTTGCCACTTATGTTAAACCTCTTATGACCTCTCATTGGTGACACTTTGAGGTAAACAAAGTCTCCTATTTCAAAGACTAATTTCCTTCTCCTATTGTCCGCATAGCCCGTTTGCCTTGATTGAGCAGCCCTCAAGTTCTCCCGAATAATCTGAACTTGTTTCTCAGCTTCTTGCAACATGTCTAGACCAAATACTTGAGTTTCCCCTGTCTCATTCCAGAACAAAGGTGTCCTACACCTCCTTCCATATAGTGCTTCATAAGGTGACATCTTTAGACTTGCTTGGTAACTATTGTTATATGAAAATTCTGCATATCCCAAGCTTTTGTCCCAACTTTTCCCATGCTTCAAAGCACAAGCTCTTAACATATCCTCCAAAATCTGATTGGTCCTCTCAGTTTGTCCATCCGTTTGATGGTGATATGCCGAACTAAAATTTAACCTTGTTCCCAATGCTTCATGCAATTTCTGCCAAAATCTGGAGGTAAATTGAGAACCTCTATCCAAGACTATCTTCTTTGGTACTGCGTGTCGACACACAATGTGCTCCATATACAATTCTGCTAGCTTCGCGGTGGTATAGGTGGTCTTGACAGGAACAAAATGAGCTAATTTAGTCAATCGATCCACCCAAATTGAATCATATCCGGACTGGGTACGCGGCAATCCAACTATAAAGTCCATTCCAATCTCTTCCCACTTCCACTCTGGAGTCTTTAATGCCTGCAGGAATCAAGTTGGCTTTTGATGTTCCGCCTTAACTCATTGGCACACATCACATAAGGCTATGTATTCAGCTATGTCCTTTTTCATGCTATTCCACCAATAGCATGTCTTCAAGTCTTTTTACATCTTCGTACAACCGAGATGAATCAAGTATGGCGAGTCATGTGCCTCCTTTAGTATTGTCTCCCGAATATGCTTCACATTAGGCACGAAAATCCTCTTACCAAGCCATAGGGTACCTTGTTCATCCTCATCAAACCTGAATTCCCTTCCCTCATGGGTCCTTTCCTTGATTTCTTGAACTTCCTCATCCTTAGTTTGACCTTCCTGAATTTCTTGCTCCGAGGATGGGTTTAACTCCATCATCTCCATCTCATTTATAAATCCAAGGTTCAACTGTTCAAACTCCTTACATAACACGGATGGTAACTCTCGAACTGTGAGTTGATGAATTACCCCCTTCCTACTCAAAGCATCGACCACTACATTGGCCTTTCCCGGTTGATAGTTGATTCCCAAATCATAATCATTGATGAGCTCCAGCCATCTTTGTTGCCTCAAGTTCAGATCCGTTTGTATGAAAATATACTTCAAACTCTTATGATTCGTATAAATTTCACACCTATGACCAAGGATGTAGTGTCTCAAAATCTTCAATGCGTGTACTACGGGTGCAAGTTCCAAATCATGCGTTGGGTAATTCTCCTCATGTTTCTTCAATTGTTTTGATGCGTAGGCGACCACTTGACCTTCTTGCATGAGCACACATCCAAGTCCTTGTCTTGACACATCACAATATATGTCAAAACTCTTGCTTACATCCGGCAAAACCAAAACTGGGGCTGTTGTCAACCTTTTCTTCGACTCCTCAAAACTTTCTTGACAAGCTTGAGTCCATTGAAACGCTTTCCCCTTCATTAGCAATTCCGTCATTGGCTTGGCTATCTTGGAAAAGTCCTTGATGAACCTACAGTAATATCCAGTCATCCCAAGAAAACTTCGGATCTCCTTTATGTTTTGCGGTGGCTCCCACTTCAACACGTCCCTCACCTTTCCAGGGTCAACCAATACTCCTCCTCCCGAGATGATATGACCCAAAAACGACACCTCCCTTAACCAAAACTGACACTTGTTAAACTTGGCGTACAATTGATGCTCCCCCAGTTTCTGCAATGTAAGCCTCAAGTGTCCCTCATGTTCCTTCTCATCCTTCAAGTAGATCATAATGTCATCAATGAACACCACTACAAACTTATCCAAGTACTCCATGAAGACCTTATTCATGAGGTACATAAAGTAGGCAGGCGCATTTGTCAATCCAAAGGACATCACGGTGTACTCATATGATCCATACCGTGTCCTAAAAGCTGTCTTGGTTATGTACGATGATCTAATCTTCATTTGAAAGTATCTCGACCTCAAATAAATCTTAGATAAGACACAAGCACCCTTCATTTGATCAAACAAGTCTTGATTAGAAGGCATGAACACAATTGTTCGAACTCTCTTAGATGGTGGTAGGGGTTTTCACAATCCATTCCTAAGAAGGATTGCTTCCGAACCATGGCTATAAAGCCATGTCGAAGTTCATAGCTAGTAGAAAAAATGGATTCCGCTGAAGGCGGTGGCTCACAGAACTTTCCCTTTGGGGCGGTATATGAAAGAATGGTGGGCTGCTCCATATATGTGGTGGTGGTAAGAAAAGGAAAGATAAGATGAAAAGATAGATACGAGGGTGAACAAGGTTCAAAGATTAACAACAACAATCCCCGACAATGACACCAGAAATGCTTGTTCATGGCTGGTACATCACAGATGAAAATCCACAAGTGCACGAAAACTATTGTGTAGCACTTCCCCTTAAGAGAGTATTCCAAGGGTATCGAATCCATGGAACATGTGTATGTAATCTTACGAACTAATCCACCCAAGGACACAAAGTTGTTTGGTAGGTAAGGAAGAGAGAGAAATTCAAAGTATTGATTCTAATTCAAAGGAATTTGCGGTAGCTGCTTGCTTTGGGCACGGGTTTACCCTAGCAACACTAGGCGACTCCCGCCAAAAGTCTATGGCATAGCTGAACGTGGAGGATTACAAAGGACAGATAGGATTGTCACCACCTACTGCCTACCTCTTCAATCCTTGGGTCTACGAGATATTCACTGGTGATTTCTAACCTAATCACCACGCTTACGTTCTAAATCATAACTCTAGTTTTTTTGAACACAGAGCTTCTACTAGAGCCTCTAATGAATTAAATCAATGAACCTACAAGTAACTACTTGTGCAAAATACTATGAATTGAGAATCAAACTTGAATTGAATTCACAAAGGCTTACTTGATTTTAATAAAACCTTTGTAGGGGTACAAGTGTAGAAGATGAACTTGACAAGCCCAAGCCTCCTTCTTCCAAACTCTTCACCACACTCTCCTTCTACTTGGCAGCCTCTAGGACTACTCTAAACCTTTGAGTGATGTTCTATTCTCAACTTTGTGTGTGTGTGTGTGTGAAGTGAGGTGTAGGGTTCTATTTATAGGGGGAGAAGAGTCGTGTGACACCCGGTTCCAAAAATGAACCAAGTGAATGCATATGTATGCCCAATATGTTCAACACACATACCCGGACCTTGTTCTCCACAATAATTGCTTTGTCCACAAGCTTCTGGAAGTTGGCATAATCACAATTGAGCAATTGCACTTGGATCTCATTGTTAAGGCCCCTCACGAATAGATATTGCTTCCGGCTGTCCCGGCTCACATCCTCAGGCGCATACCTTGAAAGTTGAGTGAATTTGTTTAGGTATTCACCCACACTTGATCTCCCTTGCCTCAAGTTCTCAAATTCTTTCCTCTTCAAGATCATAACACCTTTCGGCACATAATGAGAACAGAAGCTCTCCTTGAACTCAGCCCAAGTAATCCTCCCCTGGTTCTCATGAGCATTGCATAAGGAATCCCACCAATCCGCAGCTGCTCCAACTAGTTGATGAGAAGCAAATAGGACATTCTCCCGGTCACTACACTGGACAATAGCTAGCTTCTTCTCCACGAACTTGAGCGAATCATCCGCATCCATAGGATCAGCGGCTTGAGCAAAGGTTGGCGGCCTAGTCCTCATGAACTCTCCCAACTGGTTATGAGGAGGTGGGGGTGGCGGTGGAGGCATGTGGGGCTTATTGTTGATATTACCAGCCTGCAACTGTCCCATAGTCTCTATCATGGTCTGCATGAGCTGATTTTGCATAGCCAAAAGCTGCTCAATGTTGATAGCTCTATAAGCGGGTCCTTGTCCATTGTTGTTCTGAGGTGCTCCATTGTTCTCCTCATCATTAGCATCCCTCTGGTTGCGAGTCCTCCCCATCTGAAGAAAAGCAAGAGATAAGGATTTAGAAGACGTCCCCAACTATATGCATCAAGGGATATGAAACTAAGCAACTAACTAGCCTAGGTGGACATGGCAATGCTAAAGCATCCCAAAATCCTCTATTAAACACACAAGCAAACAATATATAGAAAACAACACACCAAGCAAAAATACATCGCTTCTTGGAATGCGGGTTCCCTCCTCCCATTCGGTCCTCCCATGCGTCCTCCCGTTGACGTGTCAAAATATTATTGGTTCTTCATTAATACTCAGTTTAACTACCATATCTTCACAACAAATAAGATGTGACACATCAGCAGGAGGACGCATGGGAGGACAAACGGGAGGAGGGAAGCCATGTCCCGCTTCTTGAGTGCTCCTATGTGCTCTAAAGTGTCCATTCTATCTATGTTGCGTCCTACGGTCAACCTGTGGCTCTGATACCGATTTGTGAAACCTGATTCCGAAATGAACCAAGTGAACGCATATGTGTGCCCAGGATGTTCAACACACATACACGAGTGCATTCACAAGAGGATGTATAGAAAATTTCCACAGAACAAATAATTAAATAAGTACTTTTATTACAGAATTCATAATATTCTCTATTGCAAGATCTAATGAATATTAATGACAAGTTCAACTAGTGCAACGGAAATAAACTAATTAAGCAAACTAAACAGCTAGGCAACATAAGCAATAGGGTGTAGCGCAGCTCCAACACTCCACAAGCAAAGTTGACGGTAGACACGGCCTAGAACTCCGGATTATCACCGTTATACTCTCAAATCTGACCTGCAACTATTGGTGGGGGAATTGCAAGGGTGAGTACATGTCGTACTCAGCAAGTGTGGAAAGTATGATATGTAGCTTATTCAAATGACGAATATAATAATGGCTAAGTGCTGAAAAGTACATTAAAACATTTGAAAAGCAATATGTATTATGTATGCAAAGTAAACCCATCATAAACCATGTAATCATCATAATACCAGTCCATATTCATTACCATCAACCATATTCTAGATTTCTCATTCCATTAACCAGAATTCAATTCATAACCAGCCATAACCATTACCAAACCATAACCATCCCAAAAACCATCTCAATACCAAGTTTCCACTAATCATGTAGGTAATCCAGGTGCTCATAACCGGGAGCACGGCTATCATGATAGTTTTTAGACACACTCTGCAGAGGTTGTACCACTTTACCCACGTGTTTGTGATTTCATCACCTTTCGACGACTATAGAATCTCAATTATGCAGTCTCACACTTGCTTAGGTGTGTGTGGCCAAGAGATCACAAAATAGCCTTTACAAAGGGATTACTAGTCTATTTAGACCCCACTGAGGTTTCACCGGTGGCGATGCCTCCAACTGAGCACATCTTCGACCAAGAGCCCCCTCTCGAGCCATTTGAATTCGAGGGTAGTCCCACCAATCATCAATAAATCCAATCCGACTACCCCTTCCCTGAGCATCCTTAATGGTCCAAATAGCACTGGCAAAACCCTAATTATTCAGCTATGCCGCACCCATACTTGGCCTTGTGGTGGCACTGTAGTCCTCGCTTATTCTCGCTTGAACTGGTCCTTAGATCTAAAGCAAGCAAACCACCATATCATCCAACCCATCCACATACCAGGCTTGCTTAGATCACCCATTACCATATCATATTAACCACTTCATATTAACCATAATCTTATAAATGCATAATTAAGTTAAGTGGTATAGTTGTCTTCCCATCCCAATTAAGCGAAGCAAAAAGGTAAAAATCTCATCCCGACTCTCTACATGAATTCCAGGTGACAAGGATGGTTAAACAAAACTAGTAAACTTCCTACCATAGCATTCCCATCAAATTGACACAAGCATGTAGTTTTGCAAACAAAACATTTATTATAAAACAAGATCAATATGCTTCAAGGACACTTGCCTTGCTCTTGGTGTTGGTTCAGTTCAAAGCCTTCAAACTCTTGGTGTTGTAGATCCTCCGCGGAACTCTCTAGCGCAAATTCGTCTAATCCGCACAATAATCATACAAACAAGAAACACAATCAAAAAGTGCACAAATATTACTCAATATGACACGACATGCATGATTAATGCAAATGCAAGGTGGAACTTGTTAATGAGTTGCTTTTAATGATCACTAACTAGTTCTAATAGCTTTTAACAAGTTTATACAGGTTTGGAGTTGATTAGATCTAATTTTAGAATTAATTTGACACAATTTAATCAGGAAAATTGGACTAGTCCGCTAGGGACCGGACAAGTCCACACTTCGCGAGGTCGGCAGATTAGGGTTTGATCGATGTGAATTTGGAGATTTGGGATTGAATTCACGTAAGGAAAAGAGAATAGAAGGTATACCAGGTGTTTAGAACTCCAATTTTTCAAGGATCTTGGAGGCAACACTTGGATCTTGGCGATCTAGGGTTGGTGAAGAGCTTGATGGTGGATTGTTGACAAAGAACACGAAGTTGATGGAGATCTTGATCCTCTTTCGTTTCCTCCTCTTCTTCTTCTTGCTCTAGATCTCCTTCTCCCTCCTTGTTGGCGGCTAATCACGAGCTAGGGTTTGGGTGTGGTAGAAAAGTGGCAAATAGATGTCAAGTCAAGGGGTGGGGTTGTTTATATAGAGGTGGAGGCTATGGTTAGATGGATTTCGAGTTTGGGATGAGTAGAGGTCGGTTTAGAGTCCCACATTGGATCTAAAAGGGTTATGCACGACGTCCCTAGTCCCACTTAACGTAAAACCTAAGAAACAAGTCATGAAAAAAAAAAGATCAACTCGGAGCCTAGAACTCCGGATTATCACCGTTATACTCTCAAATCTGACCTGCAACTGTTGGTGGGGGAATTGCAAGTGTGAGTACATATCGTACTCAACAAGTGTGGAAAGTATGATATGTAGCTGATTCAAATGACGAATATAATAATGGCTAAGTGTTGAAAATTACATTAAAACATTTGAAAAGCAATTTGTATTATGTATGTAAAGTAAACCCATGATAAATCATGTAATCATTATAATATTAGTCCATATTCATTACCATCAACCATATTCCAGATTTCTCATTCCATTAACCATAATTAATACAAGAATTCAATTCATAACCAGGAATAACCATTACTGTTGGGACCGGGGTGTCGACGTCCAAGGATCTCATTGAGTGGTGTCGTGCGATGCGGCACCTAACAGCACACACGAAAAGAATGACCAAAATATGTAAAGTTTTCATTTAATAATAAGAAGAGTTTACAAAAGAGTGTACAACAGAGGTACACATGCAGCGGAAAATACATACTCATAATATAACTTAACTAAGTAGGAGAGAAGACGTCCATGCCCTAGGACGTTTCTCACTAGCAACATGAAGAACATTCAACAGCGGCATAGTTCACATGAGATTTATCTCGACACCTCGAGGTCTCATGTACAACCTAAACAGCAGAAATAAACCTAATACCTGCAAAAATCGTTAAATCCCAAACGTGAACACAAGGCTCAGCAAGACTAACCCGTCTCACTAGACATATGCAGGGGTGAATACTAAGCATAGGTAAGGAATAGCATAAAGGACACATCTACAAGTGGATCCTTATAATAAAGTTTAAATTAGCATATGACATTGTTCAGGAATGGCACATCATAGACTCCACAATCAAACAAGAAACGCTTTGTCGATGATATGACATGCCCAAATCACATAATGCTATTGCAGGTAAAGTATGGGGAAACTGTAAACTTTTAATTGCGCTATCTCTAAGCCACACAAGGTTGCAAAGCAATTATAATTCAATACATCATATTCTTCTGGCTTCTTCAGTATTTACTACGTCACGACAGTGACAAATAAGTGGTACTCAAATAACCGCGAGGGACGGTGATTGCAATCAGGACACACCCGGACTGCATGACATGCACACCCGCATGGGAGACACCTACGTGCTCTCCTCCCCGTGCCATACGTGGCCACCTTTCACCAAAGACCCCAATGTCGACAAACCTCTTCATCCCGAGCAAAAGGTCCCCTACACGGACACGTCGAAGTTGCCCGCTAGAAGATTTACACCTTTATGCCTTCGCATCTCCATTCAAGGACAACCGAGGAGTGTCCACACTATAGTCTGGAGTTACATCAGTTTATTGGGCCCATTTCCCATTATGCAACCGATACAGTTCAAGCTTGCCCAACGGTGCTGCATACAACACGGTCCTCAAGCGATACAGGCAGGGCTATGTGCCCGAGACTCCATCTCGTCGACTCCTATTCCCCCTGCCCGATCTCGTATTCATTTCATAAGGTATTCTATCATCTTTCACCCTCTTACGAACTGTTATTCCTATCTCGCGAGTAGATTCCATCTACTCGACTTCTACCGGTATAACTACACTATTAGCATTGGCAGTTCTACACGTCAAGCTGTAAACCTTTCCAGACTTCCCATAGGATTTGTGGATATGCAAGTGGAGTATCAAACACCTTACACATAATGCACAATAACAACTGAAGATGTAAATGAATAAAACTAGAAAACATTGAAAAGCTTATAAATGCAAACTAGGGCTTGCCTTAGTTTGCGACTCGATTAAATGTTAAGGGTCAGTGGTCTTCTTCCGGGACTCTGCCAAGTAACTTCGCGATGGGCACCATGGCCTCCTCCTCCAAGCGAAGCTCCTTGTAAATTACTTATTATCACATTCCTATCAACATGAAATGCATATAGGTATTTAAGGTAACTTAATAATAGACTCTAAGAGGTGGTGTAAACTTTAAGAACAAGGAGTTTGAGTAGGAAGGACAGGTATGCCTCTATTGTGTGGGTAATCAGAGGATGAGTCAAGGTGGACATAGTAGTGTCGGTATGAACGCAAAAGTTACAATGTAAGGCTACATTGCAACCTAGTAGACAACACATGAAGCTATACCACTTAAGAGGTATAAGATTGAAGGATGAATAAGTACGAGACTGAGTGATGTAAGGAGGACTAAGCGATCAAGGTGGAGCATTGAAAGCTTAAGGCATGAGTGAACTATGCAACAAGAGGTCGTGACTCAGAAGTCGACCCATGAAGTTACACAAACTCATTAAGGAGTAAACCTAATTAAGTGACAAGTGTGGTCGCAGGGTTCTGAATTAGGATGAATCAACGTGAAACCCTAGCAACACTTGGAAAACTAGTGAGATCGGCATTGCTTGGACTCAAAGAGTCATCACAAGCACTGCTAACCTAACATGAGTACCAAGACACGTTCAAAGGACCTTTAGGTAAACCAGTCATTACAAAAATCTTTGCAAGGATCGTCCAAGTTCTTACGTGACACTATTGCAGTGTCCTTTGCAAGATTATCCAGATGAGCTCGGTGAACTCCTGGAACTCGAACATAAGGCATTACTATGTCGCGACGACGTGCTTTGCCATCTCGGGAAGATCGTCTCATCAACGTTCACATCGACACGGACTCGTCCATGGTGATGAGCAGAATCCCGAACGCCACCTTATGAGTCTCAAGGTTAGTGATGTCAACTCGATCGTCGGCAAGCGACTCAACGAACCTGTCGTCGATGAAACGGCACACCTAGTTAAGCAATTCTTCAGACGGTTAGGAAACATTGTCGACACGAACAAGAAACTCTTATCCAAGGTTCCCCTTGGTCTAGTTTACCTTGTCGGTCGCAACGTTCTCGCATTACTCAACCACAGGTCATCGGTGATCACCAACATCCATGATTTGACCTAGAAGGCATTTTATCGAGCACTTGGCTACACCTAGGACTCGATCGCCCTCACATCAACTAAAACCTAATTTGGCTTGACAACCATTGTCCGACGAGTTGTGCTTGTGTTCCAGCACCACACACATCACAAGCATCCTTCATCTCAATGCCAGGGCACGATGACAGCTCGGGACGTCATGACGACGTCATGTGGTCAACGACGTCGACGTGGCTCATGGTGGAGCATCACGAGCACGCACGGACAAGCCAACGTGATACCAAAGACAAAGAAGGTCAACTTGGGGATTTCTATAGGAATGATATCAATGCAGAACATCGACCAGAGGGCGAAGGACGTCGATAGTGACTGACCTTGTAAGCATTTTAGCGAACATCTTGGTTGTGTTCTTGATCCAGTTACTTCATCAACATTCCAAGATCATCTTGGCACATATCCTTATCGATTGCCACCATACAACAGACTTGCATCCATAGACCAGCATTGAACGTCAACACATCTGGTTTCGCTTTGTACCCATTTCATCGAACACCTTGGGAGTATTCTCGACCCGGTCAATATTGCACCATTCAAAGATCACCTTGGCTTATGTCCTTGTCATTGGCAACACCACAACTTCCCTACATTCATAGACTAGCCTTGGACGTCATCACAGCCGATCCTTTCCTTGTAAGCATTTCATCGAGCATCAGGGATGCAGCCTTGTCATGACCTAATCTTGCACAAATCGGGACTAACCTTAGCCCAGTTGTCTTAGCTGTAGTTTCATTGACATGTTCATGCATCTCCTTCATCCCATACATCACTTGCCTCGCTACCAAGATGCAGCTACAGAGCAGAACATCGCGACGACGGAAAGTAGGCGTTGAAGTCAGGGCAGCAGATGAGCAAGGCATGGCGCTAGGCCGTGGTGCGCACAGTGGGGGTGGAAACCAGGCAGGGTGAGGGTGCTGTGCAACGGGGGTATGGGCGGCTGTGCACTGGGGAGGTATGGGCGGCTGTCACGGTGACCGGCTAGGGAGCAGCATTGCAGGAGGTGGGGAGCAACACGGGTGCAAAGCGGCCATGACATACGGGCACAGGCGTGAGGCGCGCAGAGGCACGATGCAGCAGGGGTGACGCCGGCGAGCTAGGCGCAGTTGTTGACGACTGTTATATAACAATTTCATCCATCAATTTAACTCAATTATGTGAAGGATTTGTCATTTCTTGCACAAATCACATTTCTATATAACCCAATTCCACTTGGACTTGGAGAAATATGTGTATGCAGCATTTTATGCAGGAAATGAGGAAATGTAGAGGGACCAATCCTATAAAATATCATCCTAGCCAATCAGGTGACGACATGTGGCATCCCATGGATCAAATGGCCCACAAACAGGAGAATCCGAGGAGATCCAACGGTGTATCACCCATATACATCAATGGGACCCACCTGGCAGTGACTTGGAGAAAGCACACGAGAATTGGTGCAATGACCAGGTCGGCCGAACCAGGGGGTCGGGCGACTTGGTCTCTGCACCAAACTCGATCAGTCTCCACATGTTGGCTCTTCCCGGCTTCCTGGAGTCAATGGTGACTGATTCGCGCACTTTTGGTGGCAGGAACCGACCTCAACACTATTATAAATAGTACCCCCTACCCCTCACTTCAACACACACCACTTGAGATTCATCTTTATTTTATACACTATCATCCATAGTATTAGAGGAGTTAGGTTGTAGACAGGAGAGTCTCTAGTCCCAAGTCCGAATTGGGAAAGGAGTAAGGAGTCTCTCTCTTCCCAATCCTACATTGGGAAAGGTATGGCTCATGTATTCTTTCTTGTATTTGTGACTTTATGCATAATACAAATAGTATCTTTAGTCTCTACTTATACATATACTTGGGCAAAGCGTTTCTTGTTTGATTGTGGAGTCCATGTATGTGGAAGGTATAGCTTCTATGACTGTTTCACCATGAACATATCTCATTGTCATAGAACCTATAGACCACCACTATTGTCTAGTTAATTATAACATGACTAGGTTAGTATGGATAATTATGTTGTGTATCAACATTGGTTCAATGATGATTCAATTCATTGCCTTAGGATGGATTGTGCCTAGGTTCTTAAGGTAATTACTTAATATGCTAGCATGGTGCTAGGATAGCTAAGTAGCATTGGATGTCTCGACCCACGGATTGAAGAGGTAGGCAGTAGGAGGTGATAGCCCTATCTGTCCTTTGTAATCCTCCACGTTCGTCTATGCCACAAGCTCTTGGCGAGAATCGCTCTAGTATTGCTAGGGGTAAGCCTGTGCGTGATGTGTTGAACCACATAGTATAAATATTCACTATTAATCTAGCTTATGAATAATTAGTTTAGACTATGTATATGTACAATAGAGCATAGTAGGAGTACCTCCATAACTCTCAACCTTAACTAACCTCTAGGATCCTCTTATCCCCCTTAGACTTGAAAGCTTTTGTGTGTGTCACACTACCTCCACTATTATTTTATCCATCCTTTTTAGATCCTTACCTAGACCTTTCTACCCTTTCACTTGATGATTGTTATATCTCTACCCCGCCTTTCCTTTGGGATCAAATAAATGACACCCTTGGGAATACTCTTAAAGGGAAATGCTACAATGATATCTCCGTGCGCTTGCGGAATTCACTCTGTGATCCAATAGAACCGTTAACAAGCATTTCTGACACATCAGTTGGAGATGTTTAGTTAATGGTGCGTAAGTAATACCAACAAGCATTTTTGGCACCTTTGTCAGGGATGATTTGTTAGTATATCTTAGGAGCCATCAACAAGCATTTCTGGCGCCGTTGCTGGGGAAGGCAAATAGATATATAACATGACTAAGTGAATAGGATAGAACCCTTTGTAGGATTTTAGTAGGATAACCATTCTTTGTTTTCGCATTTTTAATGTGAAAACAGGATAGTGTATGTCTGGTTTCCGCCTACTGGAAAACTTTGTTGAAGATCCCGAATCTCTTTGAGAGACCAATCCTGTGTCGTTACTCCTCAGAAGATTCGAGCAGCAAGGTAAGCCAACATTTTTGCAACAACAATCCAAACGGCAACGGCCCAGAAGACCCTTCATGAGTTCTCATCTCCCTTTGCTAACAATGTGCCTATTGGGCCCACTGTTAACACAGGATATGTGAACTTCGAGATCAAAACTAGCCTTATCACTATGGTGCAAGCCAACACATTCTGTTGGAAGGCTAACGAGGATGCAAGTGCTCACCTGCAACAATTCCTCGAGATCTGTAGCACTTTTAAGATCAAGGACGTGTCTCCGGATGCAATCCGTCTGAGACCGTTCCCGTTCTCTCTCCTTGGGAGAGCGAAACAGTGGTTCTACGTGAACCGAAGTGCTATAGACACTTGGGAGAAGTGTTCTACGGCATTCCTTGCCAAATTCTTCCTGTTGGGCAAAACCAATGCCCTACATGGAAGGATTTCCAGCTTTCAGCAAGAGCCCAAGGAATCTATTCCCGAGGCATGGGAAAGGCTTCAGGAGTACATCCTAGACTATCCCCACCATGGGATGGATGACTGGCTCCTTATTCAAAACTTCTATAACGAGTTGATCCCATCAGCTCGTGACCATTTGGATGTTGCTGCTAGAGGAGCCTTCTTCTCATTGACGGTGCCAAAAGCTAAAGATCCTATTGAGAAGATGGTGTCCAACATTGGATGGAACGATGAGCGTCCCCATAACCCGACAGCGAGGCATGCACACCTTGAAGGAGGTGGACATGATCGCTGCAAAATTGGACCTCCTAATGAAGAAAATTGATGGACAAGCCAGTGGTGATGTTTCTGGCAATGCCTATGCCCTAGACTCTCACATCACCTGTGAAGTCTGTGGCGACATGGGTCATAGGGGCAATGATTGCCCAGAAACTCGTGAGGATGCCTTATACTTCGCCAACATTGGAAATTTCAACAACAACAATGGCTATCGTCCAGGAGGTCAAGGGTGGGGTCAACAATGCCTGTTCTTTCAAGGAGGGTACAACAACAATGGCAACCCTGGAAATCATCCCAACTTGAGAGAACTTGCCATTAGCCAGCTCAAGATCAACGAGGCCATATCCAAGAAGCTGTCAGCTAATGACAAGACCCTAAATAATATCAATGCAAAGATTCAAGGACTATCCTCAACATTCAAGAATCAACTGAGCTTCAACAAGATGTTGGAGACTCAGTTGGCACAACTTGCTACAGTTGTCCCTCCATTAGAAAACAAAAAAATTCTGGGCAGTCAGAAGCCCCAGCGGAGAACGTCAATGCAGTGGTTACGAGAGGAGGAAAGACCACTCGTGACCCACCATATCCCACACAATAAAAGAGGACAACTGAACCTGAGAAGGAGGATGTCCCGAGTGAATTACTTGGTGAAAGAATGGTCAGACACTTTGAAGACACCAACTTATTGCCATTCCCTCACAGACAAAGGAAGCCAACAGTGGATAAGCAATTCAACCGTTTTGTTGAGATCATCCCAAAGATCCACATCAATGTGCCCTTGATTGATGCGATGCAAGTACCCACTTATGCTCGCTATCACAAGGACATGTTGAACAACAAACGGCCATTGCCCACCACTGAGGTCATGAAGCTTACAGAAGACTGCAGTGCAGCCATCCTCAATAGACTTCCTGAAAAGAAGAAGGACCCTGGATGTCCTACCATTTCATGCTCAATTGGGGCTCACCACTTTGACAAGGCACTTTGTGATTTGAGAGCAAGTGGTAGTGTGATGCCCAAGGTTGTGTTCGACCAACTAAAATTCAAAGAGCTAACTCCAACACCAATGCAGCTACAACTGGCTGACTCTTTAGTCCGTTATCCAGCAGGTATTGCTGAAGACGTCCTGGTGAAGATCTGTAACTGCTTCATACCCGTGGATTTTGTGGTGCTAGACATAGACACTGAGAAAGATACACCACTCATTCTTGGGCGCCCATTCCTCAGCACTGCAAAAGTTCGCATAGATGTGGGAACTGGAGAAATCCACTTCCATATCAATGGCAAGGAGGAAAAGTTTAACTTTCGGCCAAGATTAGAGCAATGCTCCATGATTCGAATCAAGTATGGGCCAAATGACAAACACATCAGAGAGGTCGAAGTCACATCTCCAAAGGTGGACTCATTGCATTCATGAGAAGATTAATTTACGAAGAGAATCCGTCGTTTCAACCACGCCGATATCCAAAGGCGACGAAATCATCTAGACCTTCCCGAAGGCCCAAGTCCACCAAGCCGCCAAAGAAGGAATGGCGGAAGAATCAAGACAAGCCATCCGAGCCCATCCCTCCGGGCCCGGATGTGAAATGGAGATGGAGGAATGTCCATCTCATCGGATGGTGGTGGAACCTACGCCAATAGGTTAAATTGGTAGTTATCCCACTTTATTTTTCTTTCTTTCTTTTTTCCACCCCATTTGGATTTTTCCCATTGCATATTTGATTTTACCTAGCAAGTTGAGAATCTTATATTCTCAACTATAATTTTTCTTTCTTTCTTTTCAAAAGAAAATTTTTGTTGGATTTGAAAAAGGGTTTTTATTTGAAAAACAATTTTTTCTGAGCTGCACATGTGGCATTTCACCAACGTGCTAACTTTATAGCCGTTGGGGAGCCACTTGCCAAAACAGGAACCAGGGGGGCCACCTGTCAGGTCGGCTGAACCCCCTGGTCGGCCGAATAGGGAGTGGAGCCAAATTGGCCCCCCTTCCTCCAACGGCTATATTTTAAACCCTAAGTGACCGTTGGAAGGTGCACCCTATAAATTGTGGCCGTGAGAAGCACTTCTCTTCACACACCACATCATTTTACACCTCCCCAAGTCACACTCTAGCTCACCTTGTTTTTCTTGCTCTTCATTGCAACACTCTTGCTCAAATCCATCCCCAAAAAGATTTTCTTTTGTTTGCATTTGCATTTTACACTCAAGCTTTCAAGAGGAGAAAATTCGTTGAGAGTTTTGTTTTCCAAACATCACTTCTTTTCGGATTTTTCTCGCCTTGTTTTGTTCTTGCTTACTGAACTCAAAAAGACATGAAGAGGTTGTTCGGAAAGCGGAAGGAGGCTGCAAGCTCAAGCCATGGTGAAGGTTCTAGTGCACGCCTCTCTTCCATGGGACAAGCCCAGGGAGGAGAAGTGTGTGTGAGGACACTCCCATGGAAGAGAGAAGCAACCCACACCAACTTCTTCATGACAACGACCTCGACATACGAAGCGAAGTTGAAGATCAAGCACGCAGGTTTCTCCAAGATCGTGAGTTCCGCCACACAAAGGCTTACGATCCACATTTGATCTCCAAAATAGGTATGGACGCCGAATTTCTTTCCATTTGGCATGCAATTTGATTTGATGACTTTTCTCACATAGAGGAGAAAGG
The DNA here is from genome assembly GCA_036927565.1 of Tuctoria greenei. Lineage (NCBI taxonomy): Eukaryota > Viridiplantae > Streptophyta > Magnoliopsida > Poales > Poaceae > Tuctoria > Tuctoria greenei. The sequence continues at coordinate 126,934,653 of JAYESD010000007.1, read as the reverse complement.
TTCACACCGTATCACTATCCAATTCCTTCGCACGCTAAGAATAGGATTTGATGGTATTGCTTTTAGATTATTTCAAAAAGAATACAACATACTATGGAAAGAATTAGGTAGCATCCTAGGCTTCCATAAATGGTGTTTGCTAGATTTAGACAATTTGCCTAAGTTTAACAAACAAAGTGTTTGGCATGAGCTAACTAGTGAGGTCACATGTAGGGCTCCTAGGAATAGCCACATCCAAAACCCTACCTTAGGCTTCATGCATAGATGGGTGGCTATGACTATGTTCCCTAGGGGAGATGTTAGGGTTGTGCGAGATGATGAATTGAAAATTTTGTTTGCCATGACTAAAAAGATAAAAGTTGCTCCAGTCAAAGCCATGATGACACAATGGTTAGATTACATTTCAAAATCAAGACCAATTGAATGCACTTCATTGATTACTCATATTGCTGATAGGGTAGGAGCACTTAAATACTCTTCATTTGAATATATTGAAATTGAAAGAGAATTAATTCATGAAGACTATTTAGTGCAAGGACATACTCTTAAGCATGATCAAGATGGGTCCTTGATATTTTTCTATCCAGACATTGTCAATGAAATTCGGTTACCTAACCGGGAGTTTCATTTGTACAAATGCTGGAGGCTAACCATTAATCTTCTTCCCCTTGAGGAAGCAAGAAGAAGTAGTGTCTCTGGCAGGGTAACAAGGAATCGTGCAAGGGCTGCAGCCACAAGCATGCCACCGATAATCTCTCCGGTCCATGAATACCAAGAGGAAGAGAACCCAATGGGTTATGATCCCGAATGGACTCAACCTCCGATGTATGAGACTGGGGGATCATCTTGGCAAGAATGGCAAAGGGATCCACCCTTATCCTCTTCAAGCTCTAGCAGCTTGCCCCCAACGTCCATGAGAGGACATCATTCCTTTTTGGCCAGAAGTCGTCATGACTATAGCCAAGGAATGACGGACCTCACTAGATGTATGGGAGAACTTGAAGTGAGAACGGGTGATATCTACAACACACTCCAGGAGCATGTTCAAGGTACCCAGGATTTACAACAACACATGGATGCTCAATTCACCAATTTCAACACGGCACTACAACAACAACAAGCCGATCTTGCAGTGTACTTCCGTCATCAAGGGTTCAACCCTTATCACGGAGGTAGTTGAAGAACAAGCTTGGGGGAGGACCCCCACTTGAGGTAACATGTATCACATTCCTTGCATATTTATTTTCCATCCATCCATCATCCACCTTGCATTTAAAAATAATAATATATAGGTTAGATTTGCTTTCATCAAATAAAGATGTGCAGTAATAATGATTTTGAATTCACATAGATGAAATGATGAATAGTTGCTCTGTTTTATTTTCCTAAGTCTCTAGTTTATAACTTGCTACTCTCTGAATATTGCTTTCATTGGTTTGAAATACTTTTTCCTTAATTTAGAAGTTGTGGGTAGCAAAAGCTTGATCTAATTCTAGGTTGTTACGAGATTAGAATTGGTAATAGGGCTGCTAGTCCTAGTTTGAAAGTAAAACTTAGCTTTCTGGAGAAATTCTAAAAAGATTTAAGTTTCCCTCAATTGATTGGAAATACCTACCAAAGCCATATGATGTTTATACATAGACAAAACCTTATGCATATGCTATTTGCTTTCACATTGAGCCTAGTCAAACTAGTATAGACCTATGTGAGAAATCATTTGACTCTTTTTGAATTCAAGACTTCACGTGCACATGCTATACTTCTACACTAGAAGTAAGCAAAACGTCCATCATATCCACCATACCACAATAAAAAGAGAAACTCCATATTATTCATGTTTAACACTCTCTTCAAAAATTCATTGCAAAAAAAAGGGGGAGTAGAAGACATGGCTACAAAAATGAAAAAAAGGGCTTGCTTACATCATAAGCATGAGAAAAAAATGAAAAAAAAGTAGCCATGTTTCATCCCTGCAAAAGAAAGAGAGATTACACCAAAAAGGAGTTATCTCAAGTATCCACATCCACTTCCACTCCATCACACATGCACTAGTCTTGAATCAAAAAGTTTTGATTTGAATTCTCCTAAGGCTTACTCTTTTGACTTAGCAATATTATGTGTTGCAAATATGCCTACTTACTTTCCCTACAAAGCTTCACATACAAGCCATATCCAATGAGTAGGAATAGTAGAGGCACAATACTTTGGTGAGGAAATATTTCCACTATCCACAAAAGAGTGACTGAGAGTATCAAATTGAGGTACTTAATATCTAAACTGAATTCTCCGGGATTTAAGTGGAACTTGATCTCTAGGCTATGTTTGCTCCATTTGCTATTCTACCTTTCAACTACTCATGAATATGAAAAAGCATAATCCCCATGACAACTTAAGAAGGGTAGAGTATCATAGCCAATTTCTGCAATACTAGGTAGAGTATCTTGTTGTGCATTAGATACTTTTGAAAATAAGACATTGTAGCAACTCCTGATCATCAACCTAAAGTCTTGACTTTGCTCGGGACGAGCAAAGGGTAAGCTTGGGGGAGTTTGTTGACGGCTGTTATATACCAATTTCATCCGTCAATTTAACTCAATTATGTGAAGGATTTGTCATTTCTTGCACACATCACCTTTCTATCTAACCCAATTCCACTTGGACTTGGAGAAATATGTGTATGCAGCATTTTATGCAGGAAATGAGGAAATGTATAGGAACCAATCCTATAAAATATCATCCCAGCTAATCAGGCGATGACATGTAGCATCCAATGGATCAAAAGGCCCACAAACAGAAGAATCCGAGGAGATCCAACAGTGTATCACCCATATACATCAATGGGACCCACCTGGCAGCCACCTGGAGAAAGCACACGAGAATTGGTGCAATGACCAGGTCAGCCGTACCAGGGGGTCGGCCGACCTGGTCTCTGCACCAAACTCGGTCAGCCTCCACGTGTTGGCTCCTCCCGGCTTCCTGGAGTCAATGGTGACTGATTCACACACTTTTGGTGGCAGGAACTGACCTCAACACTATTATAAATAGGACCCCCTACCCCTCACTTCAACACACACCACTTGAGCTTCATCTCTATTGTATACACTATCATCCATAGTCTTAGAGGAGTTAGGTTGTAGAGAGGAGAGTCTCTAGTCCCAAGTCCAAATTGGGAAAGGAGTAAGGAGTCTCTCTCTTCCCAATCCTACATTGGGAAAGGTATGGCTCATGTATTCTTTCTTCTATGTGTGACTTTATGCATAATAAAGATAGTATCTTTAGTCTCTACTTATACATATACTTGGGCAAAGCGTTTCTTGTTTGATTGTGGAGTCCATGTATGTGGAAGGTATAGCTTCTATGACTGTTTCACCATGAACATATCTCACTATCATAGAACCTATAGACCCCCACTATAGTCTAGTTAATTATAACATAACTAGGTTAGTATGGATAATTATGTTGTGTATCAACATTGGTTCAATGATGATTCAATTCATTGCCTTAGGATGGATTGTGCCTAGGCTCTTAAGGTAATTACTTAATATGCTAGCATGGTGCTAGGATAGCTAAGTAGCATTGGATGTCTCGTAGACCCACGGATTGAAGAGGTAAGCAGTAGGAGGTGACAACCCTATTTGTCCTTTGTAATCCTCCACGTTCGGCTATGCCACAGGCTCTTGGCGGGAGTCGCCCTAGTATTGCTAGGGGTAAGCCCATGCCCGATGTGTTGAACCACATAGCATAAATATTCACTATTAATCTAGCTTATGAATAATTAGTTCAGACTATGTATATGTACAATAGAGCATAGTAGGAGTACCTCCATAACTCTCAACCTTAACTAACCTCTAGGATCCTCTTATCCCCCTTAGACTTGAAAGCTTTTGTGTGTGTCACACTACCTCCACTATTATTTTATCCATCCTTACTAGATTCTTACCTAGACCTTTCTACCCTTTCACTTGACGATTAATATATCTCTACCCCGCCTTCCTTTGGGATCAAATAAATGACACCCTTGGGAATACTCTTAAGGGGAAATGCTACAATGATATCTCCGTGCGCTTGCGGAATTCACTCTGTGATCCAATAGAACCGTTAACAAGAATTTCTAACGTATCAGTTGGAGATGTTTAGTTAATGGTGCGTAAGTAATACCAACAAGCATTTCTAGAACCTTTGTCAGAGATGATTTGTTAGTATATCTTCGGAGCCGTCAACAGCGGTCAGCAGCAAGCTGGAAGCTGGGTGCGCGGGTGGCCAGGGCGCACGGGGAGGCGCAGTCCAACGCGCGAGCAGTGAGGAAGAGCAAGCGGCAGACCAGGGTTGGAAGAGAGAGTCCGGCAAGTAGCAACAACACAACCATCTGGAAGCCAGAGGCGCGTGGGCAGAGCGCCGACAAGAGGGCCAGGCAGCAGCGAGCAGAGGCCGAGAAGAGGCACGACTAGGGGCGAGCGCGGGCGTGCGGGCGAGGCACGACGCGTGGGGTGCTACAGGGAGGCAACCGGCGGTCGGCGTGGGGCGAGCGGCGCGCAGTGGCGGCCGGAGGGAGGAGTGTAGCGCGGCGGTGATAGGGAGACAAACCAGCGGCCGGGGTGGTGCGGCTCCGGGCGCTGGGCACAGCCACGAGAGAAACCGGGCACGATGAGGTTCAGACGGCGGCCGGCGAGTGGGGCAGCGCCTTGGACACTCGGAGCGCACACACAGAGGTGGCCGGCAGCGAGCTTGAGCTCTGGCGCGCAAGAGCAGAGGCGGGGAGGCGAGCAAGCGCGGGCGCGGGCGATGAGACGCGCGCGGTGTCGGCCAATGCCGTAGGCGGCCGTGGGGAACTGGCGGCTTCATCTCCAGGAGTTGGTGGCCATGGGTGCAAAGGTGTGCGTGTCTATGGCGTCGAGCAGTGGAAGGCATCGTATTCTCTGTGTCTGTGTGGGGCGCTTCAGTGGAGAGGAAGATAAATTGAGTTCTCTGTGTCTGCGTGGGGCGCTTCAGTGGAGAGGAAGAGAAATTGAGTTTCTATAGCTGGGGTAAGAATGACCTATGGGGCCCACTCCAATTTCCCCCTTATCCACTTCATTCCAGATGCAAAATATCTCCATCTATTGAGCAGGTTACCGGTGGGGCCCACCTTTTCCTATCTTTTCTTGTAAATTCATTTCCTATTGACAAACATGCCATATAAATATTCCAACTTGGCAGGGTTGCTAATGACAATATGGAGAATCCAATTATGAACTCAAACTAAGAATTTATGAATTTGATTTTTGAAATTCAAATTTCGAATTTGAATTCACCCACAAGTCTCTCGCTGTAACCTTTCTCCATATCCTTTTAAATGTGCCATGAGTACTAAACCATTTATTTGATTTTATTTGTTTTTTTCATTTCTCCTCTTTTTATAAATTAAACTTAAAGTTTCATTTGAAATTAAATTTTGAATTTGAATTCAAAGGCATTTCAATCTACACAGTGTGTTAAATAGTAATTGTGCTTCCAAAATTCTTAAATTTTTGCAGGGGGCTACTTGATATATGGGGCATCTATTGGGCAGCTCAAATCTTCATGTGAACCTAGTTTGAACAGTAGCTTGATTTGAATTTTTGAATGTCCCATTTTAGGGTTGGAATAATTCCTTTTCTTTCTCTCTATTTTGTTTTATTTTCTCCTTTAATTTTCATTGAAAATGTGAATACTTGGAAATTAAGGATTTTACACCTTAAGTTCTAATATACATTAGCAACCATGTTCTATATGTAAAATTTTAACAAGTTCCTATTTTTAGGGAACATTGTTAACTCATATGGTTCATGTGAGTTTGGATTTCCAAGTCCACTTTCAAAAAATTTTAAGTTCGCATTTTTGCGTTTTTGTTCTTCCGAAAAGCGGGCTTTTACAATCCTTCCCCCTTAAAGGAATCTCGTCCCGAGATTCTAACAAGTAGAATAACATAAACGAGTAGGGAACGATCCGTAAAAGAGGGTCATTGACTGAGGAAAATGACAATGCTCTTAAAGACTTGGGTTCTACGAAATAGTGATTATCTTCAGGCACCTTAAGAAATTCTAAAGTTTGCTTCAGGTTATTCCAGTCTTTAGGTTGATAACCTTGACAGGATGCTCGACATGACAATATCATATCATAAAACTCTCATGTCTATTACTGAACTTTTATCATTGTCCTCTTACACTGGCATGACATTTTGTCCTGTCCTAGTCTTGACATGAAGAATCAACACTTGTTCTTTGCTTCTCTAGGTCACCTCGATAGTTTGAAACTATTTTTGCATTGGTTCTTGGTTGCTTGCTTGGTTTTTGCATAGGTCCTTATAACTTAAGGTGGTTTTTCCCCTGACATGAGTTAAGATGGTTTACGAGGTTAAACAACAATCATTAACCTCGTTTGAGGTTTGGTCAACTATAGGACCCCTTAGCTGTAGCATAAGAGTAGCAAAGTGCTCAACACTCTTATGTGATCAAAACAGCAGGAATACTGAAGATATGATGACTACAAGGTTTTTGGGTATATCAATATCTTCAAACAATATAAATAGAAGTTGAAGACTCTTTGCGGTAGCATATGAAGATTTACGGATTCAGTATCCTCACATGTTCTCAACACCGCAAAGAACTCAATCATATGGTAACTACAAGGTTCTCGGAGTATCAAGGTTACCATATACCAAGTCAAGAACTTATAGGAACTTCAAGGAGTTTTGCGAGGTTGATAATCAAATGGAACCTTTGCGAGTAATGAGAATTATAGATTTTTACAAGGTTGATCATCGAACTGATGACCACTCAATGATGAACAGTATAGTTGCAACAATCAAGGTACCTGAACCAAAACAAGTCATGGATGGAAGTTCAAGTGTTTCTTTAGTTGCAAGTGAGATTGAATAATTGGTTTCCCAAGTATTACTCAATGGAAAGGAGATCAACAATGTAAGAAGTCAAATGAAGATGGTGAAATGACCGTAGTCATTAGACACCTTAGAATAGTTTGAATAGGTTACACAATATTGCTCTAAATATATTCTATCCTTCATACTTCATTAGTAATGATGCTTCATAATGTGTCATATGTTGCGTGGTGCAATGAATATGCACATGGTATGGTGCAAATGGTGCATATGTATGGTGCAAATGGTGCACATGCATGGTGCAGTCACTTTTATAGTTCGAGCAAGACTAAATGAACCACCCATACAAAACTCAAGTATTGTCTGATAATTCGCAAGGATTGGATACCGTGGTCGTGAAAGATACTCAACAGGTGATGTCTCTTACATGGCTCGACCACAATCAAGAAATTCACTTCTAAGAGCCTTGACAAGGAACGCGGAAAGTATACCACGGTCTTGATCTTTCAAAAGCTTGTTCATGTTCTAATAAACTGTAAGGATCGAATGCCCAAGAGGGGGGGGTGAATTGGGATTCTTTTCAAAAATCAAAGCAATAAAACTTAATCACTAAAAGCCCAATTCCCTACGCAAACAACCTATGCATTCAAGTAAATAGCAACTTCGCGGTATATAAAATGCACAAGTGTAGGGTGAGAGGAAGAGAATGCAAACTCCCGAGGAGACAAGAAGATTTATCCAGTGGTTCGACAAGATCGTCAAGATCTTCCTACATCCACGTTGTGGAACCCACCAAAGGGTATAGCCACACCCAAGTCACCGAGACTAGGGATCTTCACTATTCTTCTTCGTTTGCCAACCTCGGCAAGGTGGAGCTCAAGCCTTGTACAACTTGAATCCTCCAGGCTTCCACAATCGTCTTGGCAAGCTTCGGAAGTCTCTCTCAATTACAAACACCACGGGACACTCCCTTACAGCTCTCACTACACTAGAGATTCCACTCACCAAGAATGGAAGCACACAAGCTCTATCTCTAGCTAGTTCTGGCCTATCTCTTGGTGTGTAGGTGGTGTAGATGATGTAGAAGTGATGGCTCAATGTCTTGAGTGCTTGATAATTTGTAGTGTATGTATGGTAGTCAAGACTTCTCGAATAGGCTGGTTGAAGGGGTATAAATAGCCATCCTCCACGAAATAGCCGTTGGAAAAGTAAGCTGACAGCACTGTTCAGCGAACACCGGATGATCCGATGCTCTCCCTTCAGTTATCATCGGTCAAGTTCACTTTAGCTGATGTCACTGTGTCAGATATGACCGTTGTTAGACCGATGTTACACTTGTCTTCTCATCGGATGATCCGATGGCACTTCCTCCAGAATTGGTTCAGACTTGATGCTTACTGGAGTGATTGACCGATGTGTATATTGGTGTACATCGGAGGATCCGATGTTACACTTGATCCAGGGATATTGCTTACTGCACTGATGGACCGACGTAACACCTCCTTTGACATCGGATGATCCGGTGAGTACTTGGTTCTGAGGTCTTCTTCTTCTACTGAACCAACTCGACCGATGTGTTGTTCTCTGGAAACATCGGTTGATCTGGTGAGTTGATTTTGTTTGCTTCGATTTGTTCTAAGTGATTCTTTTGTATTTTGCTCGATTGAACTCTTAGACATTTGATGGAAATATTCTTCTGATGATTGTCAAGCATTGAGTGTTGTCAATTATGGTTGAATAACTTTGACATATGAGCTTTTACTTCTAATCTTCATAACATTGATTGATCTCATAAAGAGATTGTTTAGGGGTCTCCAATGATCAGTAGTTGATGTTCATATTCATGTATATTTCATTTGATTGAGTGATATGAGAGACCTTGCATCCACAAATTCATTAGTAAAATCCAATGGTTGTCATTAATCACCAAAACCATACCTCATGGGGGCCTAGATGCTTTCAATCTCCCCCTTTTTGGTGATTGATGACAACACAACAAGTGAAGCATAATTGTAATGAATTTGATAGTACGATACTTAAGAAGATATGCAATGAGTACAAGATATGGCACGTTAAACTTGAAGACTCGAAAGAGATTAATAACGCGAAAGCTCAATCGATCAAATACTCAAGAGAATAAGTGGCACATAAATACTCAATGAATAGCAAATGAGTAGCAAAAACACCAAATTACAAAAGATATAGATAGAGACCCCTTCTACAGCTAGGACTCCCCCTGAGACTAAGCAATCCTCCCCCTGACTAACTCTTCTCCCCCTTTGGCATCAAGACACCAAAAAGGAATCTGAGTGCCTAAGAACCCTGAGTGCTCGGAGCGATGACGAACTGGTCACCGTCGGGGGTGCTGTCGTCGGAGCTGCTGCCTGCTGCTGCGACTGAGGCTGGAGTAGAAGTGGAGGGAGCTGTAGGAGCCGTAGGAGCCGCTGTCGGTGCCTGCTGAGTCGGAGTTGCTGGCAATGGGGCACTGATAACGGATGCCGGCGTCTGCTGGAACAACGTCGTAGCCGGCAGCGGAGAGTGGATCGGTGCGCCTGGAGCAAGCAGTGGAGACATGCTGATCATCGGGATCGGTGTGGTCGGCACTGGAGCTGCAGCTGGAGCAAGGACAGGCGGGGGTGGAGCATAGCCTGGCAGCTGTGATAGCAGGGCAATCCCGGTCTGGGTGTAGAGGTTGGTGATCAACCCCAGGATGCCCATCATCGCCTGCTGCAGCTGCTGCTGCTGGTCGAGGGAGCGCTGGTGCATCTGATCTATCATCCCAGTCAGCCTGTCTGTGTCCTCTCGCCTCTCACGGGCGATCTGGCGCTGTATCTCCTGCTGCTGCTGCTGCTGGAGCTCCAAAAGACGTGCTGCCTGCTCAGCTCGGGCCTGCTCAGCTGCAAGCCGGTCCAGGCGCTGCTGCTCAACCATCTGTTGTAGGAGTGAAGTAAGCTCGGACGGCTGAGAGACTTGCGCCTCTGAGACGGGTGGTGGAGTAGGGGGTGGCACAGTCGAGCCTCCAGCCTCCGCATCGTGCTGCCTGGGTGAGGGAGGAGGTGGGAAGTACTCCTCAATGCTGTCATCCGTGTCGCTCTCGGACCATATATGCTGAAGGTCCTCACCCTGAGCCTCTGCCTGTGCCAGTCTCTCATCTTCCTTCTCTAGATCTGACCAATCCTCCTCGGATAGCCGAGCACGGACCTGACGCTCGACTGGACGGCCAAGGCGGCGGTCTCCAAGAGCTGGAGCACGATAGTGGCTGAACCATGTGACACTCGTCAGTGATACTGTCACGCACGGCGGACCCCTCAGGAACAACCATGTAGAGCAAGTAGCTGATCCAGTGTCCAAACGCAAGCTGCCTCATCATGCCAACTCCATCAGTGATCACGTCCTCCATCTCACATATGAGGATGTCCACAATATCAAACTCCATCCCGTTCATGATGTAGAACAGGAGGGTCTGCTGCAGGCTGGTGAACCCCTCTAGGTATTCGGACCTCAGCTAAAGTGTGCGGCGCAAGGCAAGGTGCACTGTGCGTGCAGCTGGAGTCAGCAGTGCCGGTACCCTCGGCTGGTCTGGAGAGAAAGACGGTGCAAACAGAGAGCGTATCTCCTCCAGTGGTGGTGCCACTCCTCCAGTGAGCAGCCTCCTCGGTGGGTTTGCCTGTCCATACACTCTCTCATGCACGCAAGTGTCGTGGAGATCCACTCCTAGCAGCTGTGCCAAAGTCTGTCTCGTCAAGTGATGGTGCTGACCCATGAACATGAAGTCTATAGATTTGCGGCCCTCAGAGACGTAGAGGGTATCATAGAATACGCGGACCCAGTCCTCCACGTAGGCACTCCTCTCGTAGGACATCAGCTCCACCAGCCCTCTATATCTCTCAAAGTAGGGGTGTATCTCTGTCTCGGGTGCCAGGGCAAGCTGATCCCAATCCAGAAAGTTGTGCTGGAAGAGCTTATGGCCTCGGCATCTATAGGTATCATATAGCGACGCCAGTGTCAAGGTCCAAAAACGGCTGTCCACAAGTGCCTCTCTGGGCTGCGGGAACCACTCCTCAAGCAAAACGCTCCATCTGAGTCTTCTGAGCTGCTTGGCCTTCATCTTCCTGTAATCTGTCAACCGGACACCTTCACCAACACGAACGTTGGTGTCCATCTCGTAGACGGCTCCCTGGGCCGCCCTGTCCTCTCGAAGATCGGCAGCAGATGGTCTCGAACGTGGTACTGCTGCGGGATGATCCCCACAGGTCCTGGCTGAGCGCCGGCGAACAAGAGGCACTTCCGGCTCTTCTTCTTCCTCGGACTCATCCGACACGGGAGGCTGCCTCTAACGAGCCTCACGGATCCTCAGTGATCCTCCTCGGCCATGCTCTCGCTCCTCGGCGGCGCGAGCGACCATCAAATCCTTCTTTTCCTCCTTCGACATCTTTTGCTTCTTTGCGGCCGGCTCTGCAATGGCCTTGCCCTTTCCCTTCTTGTCACGAGCCATTATGATGAGACGATGCACGAGAATGAAGTCGACGATGTCAAGCGCACGGAACGGCGACACGAAGATCGTCGCGGCCGGAAACCCAAGCGGCGTTGTGGCGGCCGTAGAGGGAGGTACCACGGCGACACAGAGGGTGGTGGTGCGGCTGTGCTTGGGGCGGCGGCGGTGGTGCACGGGAGGCAGCGGTCAGCGGCGCTTTGGTGTAGTGGCTGCGGCGATGGAGGAGAGCGGCGGCAGCGGCGCTGGAGGAAGCGGCGGCGGCACCGCTGCTGCGGTGGTGCAGCGGTGGCCGGAGTGCTGCGGTGGCGGTAGGGCGAGGGAGTGGCGGCGGCGGAAGCACGAGCGAGCGTCGGGGTCGGGGAGAGAGAAAGGAGGGAGGCGAAGGGGCGTTTAAAAAGTGGGTCCCAAACCCTAGCTTAAAATTTAACACCGGATGGACCGACGTTAAAAGATAGGAGCATCGGTCGAATGGCACAGTAAGGGTATTCAAAAAGGTACCGTTGACACCGGATGGTCCGACGTGGAAGGGAATAGCATCGGTGGATTTCAGCACAGTTCCAGAAATGTGAACATCGGATGCACCGATGTTTCTCAGAATGAACTCGTCGGTTGATTTGTGTTACTAACTGAGCTGACCCTTGGCTTTTGAACACAAAGTGATCCGATGATGGTCTGACCTAAGCATCGGATAATCCGATGACTACAAAACAGCAACATCCCATATATGTCCTTTGACCAAACAAACAAACAATGAGAAACACATGTCTTAGGAATTTTTGGGCAACCCCCTTACCCCTTAGAAATACTAATTGCCAATAACTTGGCTAAGCCTTAAAGCAAATAGAACACCGAAGAAAATAGGGAGGAAATTATCCAAATAAAATGTAAGACCCATGCTTTGTGAGCTAGAGGATGAAGACTTCTATCTCTTTAAAGCATGTTCCTTTAGGCATTAACGCACCTAACATTTTGTTCTTTCCACATCTTATGAGTTGAGATATTGCATTTCAAACAAGTCTCTTTCTCATGAGGTGGGTTCCCCTTTGTGACAATCTACCGTATGCAATGCCAAACAATTTATAATGCAAGAGATTTAAATATGAGTGCAAGTCTATATGTCAGGCATCATGCAAGACATAAAGTAAATATATCTTGCCAAGTTTGAACCTTTCAAAGGCTTCTTCAGGGAGAGCCACTCTCCAAGCCTTGGGGAAACCCAAAAGAACCTCCATCCCAAGCTAACCCTTGCTCACCCCTATCCTTTGAAAGTTAGACAAGACCTATATGAGATTCATTCTTACATGGCAACTTACATGACGTTTGATGCATCTAGCACATTTAATTCACTTCTTAGCCTAGAAAAGGTTTTCTCATCAAGTGGTTTAGTGAAGATATCCACCAATTGTTCTTCGAACCTAACACCTCGCAATGAGATGTCTCCCTTAGCTTCATGGTCCCTCAAGAAATGATGGTGAATATCAATGTGCTTAGTGCGGGAGTATTGAACGGGGTTTTTAGCTATCTTAACCGCACTTTAATTGTCACAAAGGAGAGGCACACAACCAAGTTTAATACCAAAGTCCAAAAGGGTTTGCTTCATATAAAGAATTTGGGCACAACATGCACCGGCCGCAATATATTCCGCTTCCGCCGTGGACAAGGCGACGGAATTTTGCTTCTTGCTAGACCAAGATACTAGGGAACACCCAAGCAAGTGGCACCCATCGGAGGTACTCTTGCGGTCCACACGGCATCCGGCAAAGTCCGAATCCGAGTAACCTAAGAGATGGAATTTTGCACCTTTAGGGTACCACAAGCCCACACTAGCGGTATGCTTAAGATACATAAGTATCCTAAAGACCGCCTTCCGATGCGATTCTTTAGGTGCCGCTTGAAAGCGAGCACACAAGCATACACTAAACATGATATCGGGCCTAGATGCGGTAAGATAAAGCAATGAACCAATCATAGAACGGTAGTTAGATTGATCAATAGGTTTACTGTCCTTATCCGCGTCGAGATTACAATTTGTTGCCATTGGAGTGCTTCTTGAGCTACAATCTCCCATCTCAAATTTCTTCAGGAGGTCCTTGTTATACTTCTCTTGATAGACGATGGTCCCCTCTTGAAGTTGCTTGATTTGGAATCCAAGGAAGAAGTTGAGCTCTCCAATCATTCACATCTCAAATTCCCTAGACATCATTTTGCCAAACTCATGGCTAAGAGCTTCGTTAGTTGAACCAAAAATAATATCATGAACATAAATTTGACAAATAAATAATTCTCCGTTGATGTCTTTGGTGAAGAGTGTAGTGTCCACCCTCCCGATCTTGAATCCTTGCATGATCAAGAAATCCCGCAGTCGTTCATACCATGCCCTAGGTGCTTGCTTGAGCCCGTAGAGCGCCTTGTGCAACCTATACACATGATTAGGATTCCTCAGATCTTCAAACCCAGGAGGTTGTTCAACATAAACAAGCTTGTTAATATAACCATTAAGAAAGGCACTTTTCACATCCATTTGATAAAGTCTAATATTATGATGTGATGCAAAGGCAAGAAGTATACGGATGGCTTCTAGCCGGTCGACCAGAGCAAATGTCTCCCCAAAGTCTAGTCCTTCAACTTGTGAGAACCCCTTGGCCACAAGTCTTGCCTTGTTGCGGACGACAACATCGTTCTCGTCTTGTTTGTTGCGGTACACCCACTTTGTTCCGATGACGTTCTTGTCCTTGGGTCGCTCTTCCAACACCCAAACTTCATTGCAGATGAAGTTGTTAAGTTCTTCTTGCATGGCCATCACCCAATTTGGATCTTGGAGTGCTTCCTCAATGTGAGTGGGTTCTACACATGAAACAAACGAGTAGTGCTCACAAAATGAAGCGAAGTGGCGGGAACGTGTACTTACTCCCCTTGATGGACTTCCAATAATTTGGTCCATCGGATGCGCCTTGGAGATGCGTCCATGCCTCATAAGTTGTTGTGAAGCACTTGGCGGTGGTGATGCGTGTTGCTCTTCTTGTGGTTGGACTTGATCATGGACTTCTTCTTCTTCTTGATGTTGTGTGGCTTGTGAGTCTTGAGTCGGCAATGGATCATCCTTCTCTTCTTCGTCAACTTGAGGCGCCATAGATGTGTTGATGTTGGAACTTGAAGCTCCCCCTTGATCATGGCTCTCCTCAACTTTAGGCTTGATGTCTCCAATGGTCATGTTCTTCATAGCTTCTCGTAGAGGCTCATCATCTATTTCATCATGACCAAAACTCTCCTTTTGGGAGCCATTAGTTTCATCAAACTCAACATCACAACTTTCCTCAACTAAACCGGAGGTTTGGTTGAATACTCGATATGCTTTTGAGTTTGATGCATAACCAAGAAATATACCAACATCACATCTCCTTTCAAACTTACCGAGCCTTTTCTTGCGGTAGATGTAGCACTTGCACCCAAAGACTCGAAAGTAGGAGATGTTGGGCTTTCTCCCAATGAGAAGTTCGTACGGGGTCTTTTGAAGTAGTCGATGTAGGTAGACCCTATTTGCGGCATGGCACGCCGTGTTGATTGCTTCGGCCCAAAACTTCTCCGATGTGCCATAGTCATCAAGCATTTCTCGCGCAAGAGTGATGAGAGTCTTGTTCTTTCTTTCAACAACACCATTTTTTTGAGGAGTGTATGTGGCTGAAAACTCATGCTTCACGTTCACGGTCACACCACTCCCCAATGTTGTAGTTCTTGAATTCAGTGCCGTTGTCACTCCGGACCTTGATGATGGGAAGTTGAAATTCCTTTGAGCGCGGTTAGCGAAGGTCTTGAACACTTCCGGAGTTTCACTCTTTTCACATAGAAACAAAGTCCAAGCATAGCGAGAGTAGTCATCAACTATAACAAGACAATAGAGGTTACCGCCAAGACTTTGATATGTGGACGGTCCGAAAAGGTCCATGTGAAGTAGCTCAAGTGGCTTGGAGGTTGACACCATTGTCTTCATTGGGTGGTGTGAAGCAACTTGCTTCCCGGCTTGACAAGCGCTACAAAGCTTGTTCTTCTCAAATGTGACATCCTTCACGCCGGTCACCATCCCAAGCTTGAATGACTTCTTTAGCTTGCTCATCCCTATGTGCGCTATGCGTCGATGCCATAGCCAGCCCAAGCTTGTCTTAGTGAAAAGACAATTGGTCAAGCTGGCATCCTTGTTGGAGAAGTCTACTAGGTAGAGGTGTCCATGCCGAAAGCCTTTGAAGATTAGCTCTTGGCTTGTTTCACCACTCACAACAACATCATTTTTGCTAAAGGTGCACGTTAGTCCAAGATCACATAATTGTGCAATAGAGAGTAAATTAAAACTAAGTGACTTAACGTACAATACATTAGAAATAGATAAATTATTTGAAATAGCAATCTTACCTAACCCAATTACCTTCCCCTTAGAGTTATCACCAAAGGTGACTTGTTCATGATTGTCGGGGTTTTCTATGGTGGTGAACACA
Source organism: Tuctoria greenei (assembly GCA_036927565.1). Classification (NCBI taxonomy): domain Eukaryota; kingdom Viridiplantae; phylum Streptophyta; class Magnoliopsida; order Poales; family Poaceae; genus Tuctoria; species Tuctoria greenei. The sequence goes on along the minus strand of JAYESD010000007.1, from coordinate 126,918,815 downwards.
CCATCATTGCCGGTCATATGTTGAGTGCACCTTCTATCGAGTACCCAATGCTTTCCTCCGGCTTTGTAGTTCACCTACAGACATGAATTCAATTTTTGACTTTAGGTACCCAAGCCAACTTAGGTCCTTGTATGTGTGATACAAGTGTCTTTGGGACCCAAAGTTGCTTGGGGAGCTTCCCCTTCATGCCCTTCATGTCCTTGCCAATGAATCTTGCCTTCACCTTGCCATCTACTTTACTCAAGAGATAATAACGATCATTGAAAGTAGATTTGTAATTAATGGGCAATTTTGGATAAGGCCGGTTAGGAAGAGGACACTCCCTTGTATGGTGACCGGTGACCTCACAATGTTGGCAATAAGAACCAACTTCCTTGATGAAGCTTGTTCTAAGCTCCGGTGAGGGCACCTTTCCTTTGTTAGGCACCGGGAAGGATCCAAGTCCTCTCTTGTTGAAGGCCTTTGCTTGTTGGAAGAGGATTTTCTTGTGCTTGAATTCTCCTTTTGATAGTCTTGCCACACTAGTGCGAAGACTTTCAATTTCTTCCAACAAGTCCTTCTCCCTAGCATTCTCTTTTAAAGGCAAAGGCTTATGCAAGAAATTAGTGGCATGAGAAGTAATGGATACCTTATCATTAAGAGTTTGTTTCTTTGTATTTTTTAATTCTTGATCAAGCGCTTCATAAGCAAGGTTAAGTATTTGATGCTCTTGGAATAACTCATTGTGCTTTCCTAGGAGTGCTTGGTGGGCTAAGTCAAGCTCATGATGATCTAGCTTAATTTGAGCCTTATCCTCCTCAACTTGCTTGACATGAGATTTGAGCGTGTCATGCTCTTTAAGTATGCTTTCATACTTGTCAAGCAAATCAAGGTTAGCACTCTCAAGCTTAGCACGAGTTTCTTCAAGAGCTTTAACCTTACTCTTTTCCCTCTTAATGATAGTATGATATTCATTTATTAATGAAGATAAATCATCTGGGGAAAGCTCATCATCGCTAGAGTCATCACATACCTTGGTGTTACCTTTCGCCATGAGGCACATGGGTGGTGGATGAAGAGGTGAGTCATCATTGTTGGCAATGGCAAGGCCGGCCAAACTTTCTTCTTCCGCCTCACTTTCTTCATCACTTGATTCTTCGTCGGTGACCCATTCATTTGCCTCACACAAGAACACCTTTTGTGGACCATTTCTCTTCTTTGAGAAGAGTTTTGCCTTCTTGCACTTGTCATGTTTCCTCTTCCCAAAGGATCTTGGTTTGGGTTTGGCCTCTTCTTCATCATCTTCACAATCTTCAAGCTTGCGATGCTTGCTCTTGTGGTTCTCTCTTCTTTTGTCCGGTTTTGGACAATCATAGGAGATGTGGCCTTGATCACCACAATTGTATCAAGTCTTGTGATCATCTCTCCTTGGTAGAAACACTTTCTTCTTGGGATCAAATGTGTATCCCTTCTTAGTAATCTTGGAGTTCAAGCGTGAGAACTTTCTCATCATCAATGCAAGCTCATCATCGTCATCTTCACTTGATGCTTGCTCTTCTTCACTTTAGCTAGGCTCAACCACCTTCTTCTTCTTGAGACTTGTTTTCTTGGTGTAGGCCTTTAGAGCAATTGTTTTTGAAGATGATTGCTCCATCATCCCAAGTACACTCATCTCATGAGCGTGAATCTCTCCAATGAGTTCCGAAACTTCAATGTGGTCAAGAGATTCTTTTTGAAGCATGGAGTTGATGATGTTGTACTTTGGCTTGGGAAGGAGCATGAGAATCTTGCGGTTGATGAGTCCCTTGCCAAGAGAAGCAATGTCAAGAGCATTAATTTATTCAATAAGAACATTCAAGCGAGAGAATATTTCATTGACATTTTCATGAGGTAGCATTTTAAATTCATCATATTTGGCTTTAAGCATGTGATATTTTAGTTCTTTGACACGAGAAGAACCCTCATGAATTTCTATCAAGCAAGCCCAAATTTCACATGCCTTTTCTTTGCTAGCAATCCTAGCAAACACATCTTGACTAATGCATTCATAAATTGCATTCCTAGCTTTGGCATCCCACTTAATTTGATATCCAACATAATTGTGGTCACCAAACCCCGCGTGGGTCGCTTCCCATACTTCGGGAGCAATAGCCTCTAGATAAGCGCGTATGCGTGCTTTCCAATAGGCAAAGTTCTTGCCCTCGAAGATAGGAACCGAACCCCCCAATCTTAGCCATTTTAGCTCTCTAGCGGTGAAGCTAGAATGATCCAATGAGCAACCTCGCTCTGATACCAATTGTAAGGATCGAATGCCCAAGAGGGGGGGTGAATTGGGCTTCTTTTCAAAAATCAAAGCAATAAAACTTAATTACTAAAAGCCCAATTCCCTACGCAAACAACCTATGCATTCAAGTAAATAGCAACTTCGCGGTATATAAAATGCACAAGTGTAGGGTGAGAGGAAGAGAATGCAAACTCCCGAGGAGACGCAAAGATTTATCCTGTGGTTCGGCAAGATCGTCAAGATCTTCCTACATCCATGTTGTGGCACCCACCAAAGGGTATAGCCACACCCAAGTCACCGAGACTAGGAATCTTCACTATTCTTCTCCGTTTGCCAACCTCGGCAAGGTGGAGCTCAAGCCTTGTACAACTTGAATCCTCCGAGCTTCCACAATTGTCTTGGCAAGCTCCGGAAGTCTCTCTCAATTACAAACACCACGGGACACTCCCTTACAGCTCTCACTACACTAGAGATTCCACTCACCAAGAATGGAAGCACACAAGCTCTATCTCTAGCTAGTTCTAGCCTATCTCTTGGTGTGTAGGTGGTGTAGATGATGTAGAAGTGATGGCTCAATGTCTTGAGTGCTTGAGAATGTGTAGTGTATGTCTGGTAGTCAAGACTTCTCGAATAGACTGGTTAAAGGGGTATAAATAGCCAGCCTCCACGAAATAGCCGTTGGAAAAGTAGGCTGACGTCACTGTTCTACGAACACCGGATGATCCGATGCTCTCCCTTCAGTTATCATCGGTCAAGTTCACTTTAGCTGATGTCACTGTGTCAGATATGACCGTTGTTAGACCGATGTTACATTTGTCTTCTCATCGGATGATCCGGTGGCACTTCCTCCAGAATTGGTTCAGACTTGATGCTTACTAGAGTGATTGACCGATGTGTATATTGGTGTACATCGGAGGATCTGATGTTACACTTGATCCAAGGATATTGCTTACTATACTGATGGACCGATGTAACATGTCCTTTGACATCGGATGATCCGATGAGTACTTGGTTCTGAGGTCTTCTTCTTCTGCTGAACCAACTCGACCGATGTGTTGTTCTCTGGAAACATCGGTTGATCCGGTGAGTTGATTTTGTTTGCTTCGATTTGTTCTAAGTGATTCTTTTGTATTTTGCTCGATTGACCTCTTAGACATTTGATGGAAATATTCTTCTGATGATTATCAAGCATTGAGTGTTGTCAATTATGGTTGAATAACTTTGACATATGAGCTTTTACTTCTAATCTTCAGAACATTGATTGATCTCATAAAGAGATTGTTTAGGGGTCTCCAATGATCAGTAGTTGATGTTCATATTCATGTAGATTTCATTTGATTGAGTGATATGGAATATCTTGCATCCACAAATTCATTAGTAAAATCCAATGTCTGTCATTAATCACTGAAACCATACCTCATGGGGGCCTAGATGCTTTCATCAACTTAATTGCATCTTCATCTAAGTCTTGGAGGTACCTGTTTACTTGAGGAGTATCTTCAACCAAGGAAAAACAACTAACTATATGTCAAAAGTTATCCCTGGACACCTGGTCGAGATCACTAGACACATCTCTAGTGATACTTCACTTAACCTTCGCTTCGATCAGTCAGGAGGAATGGCTATCCTTCTCGATCACTTTAGTGCAGTTGAAGTCACACTCTTCTTAGAGTAACTTAATCTGGTGGTGGAGGTTGAATTCTCTTGAAGATGTAATCTCACTTGTTTGCGTTGCCGTTGACACCTCTCAGTGTGCTAAAAAGTGCTAGTTGAACACTACAGTTACATGAGTGCTCACCTTCCCCCTTAAAGTTTTGTACTAGGATGTCGAAGCATACCTCAAACGATCCTCATGGGAAGACGAGATGCAATTCGAGTAATTGCGACTTGCGCTCGAAATCACAAGAAGTGATGTGACAAGTCACATAAATCAAACACTAGTATGTCTATCCAAGGGAAAGAGCTTCAAATGAGTTAAACACTCCATTCAACTTGGTAATTAGTTGAGTCCTAACTCTTGGTTGGTACGACACTCCTCGAGTTGAAATCGAGAACCGAATGCCTAACAAAACCCAAAAGTTTCAGACTCACCAGACTATGGTGGCAAATGACTAGTCTGGACTCAAACTCGATTTTGATCTAGTTAATGGCAAAATCAGATATTGAGGTGAATATAAAAATTAAATTAAACTTTAATACCTTTCCAAAAAGTATTGGTTTGCCTATAGATCATCTCTGGTTTGCAAGTTATGCTATTTTTAAGTCAGCAGATTTTTCTGCACTTTCAGCAGAACCTGCTTAAAAAGTAGCAGTTTTGACCTAAAGTGTTCGGACTGTTCTGTTCGAAATCTGGAAATATTCTTATATACAAAGTTGTGTCCAATGTAATAATATTTCCATAATGTATTCATTTGTATGAATATCAGTCCTGGTTCAAAATATATGAATTTTTTAAGTTTGCTAAAAAATCAGCATTTAGAAGAAATGGGGTTTCAGTTCAGACTGACCATCCTGCATTCAAACTTGATTTGAGATAGGTAGATGACCAATTCAGATATGGAGCCAATTACAAAAATTGTAGCTGACTCACTAAACTTTCCAACGGTTACTTGTGTGACCCTATTGGATGTAAGGTCTGCGATTTATGGTTCAAATTCAGAAGTATACAGATTGCTGTCCAGTTTGGTTGATTCCGAACAGTTTCTGCGATCTTCCAAATTTCACCCACATAGAAAGGATTCTGGTCTTGGGTTGCATAGAAAACTTGTAGAGGACTTCCAAATATTTCTAAAGAGTATTTACTTACCCTCATAGAACTTCTGGTTGAGGAGATATGGAATTTTAAAGTTCGACCAAGTTACTAGATTTTTAACTGAAATTTGGCAGAGCTTCCTTTGTATGTTGCTGATTTTGTCCACAATTTTCAATAGAGAAATATTGATATTTGCAGAAACAAAATATTGCAAACTTGTTACGCACATACCCAAGATTACATAAATGTAAATTATGAAGTCTTTTGACGATCCTAAAAAAAATTACAATCCAAACAGCAACTGTTTATATAACTGTCCAGATTCTGGACTGTTACGATACCTTAAACGATACTTCGATTTAGACCTGGTTATTGCGAGTTTTAGCCTTAGAGTTGAATATGAAGTTTATAGAGGACTTTTTAAGATTTCCATAAATGTATAGATATGCATAGGTTGCTTTTCTAATTTAAGAGTTATGGCTGTTCAAAGTTCAGAAATTTTCTGGCTGTTTCAGATAGCACTGTACACATGTACTAACTTCAACTCCAGTTTCTAATTAGTTCTAAACCGAATTTGAGGTAAAAATGAATAGAAAAGTTGTATAGTAGCTCTTCCATTTCCAAAAATGTATCACAATAGACTAGAAGAGCTTTCTACAGATAATTAAGGCAAAAATTTTGATGATTGTTTATACAGTTTCAGAACAGTAGCTGATTTAGTTAGAGAGAATTTTCATCACGTTACAAAGGTTTATTGGCCTGGGGGTCAATAGAAAACTTATGGAATACTTCAAGAGATTTCCAAAAAGTATTCATTAGCATCTATAGCCCTTCAGGTTGAAGAGATATATATTTTCAAAGCCAGGTCAAATTCTGTTAGAAAACAAAACTCACCGGCTTCGAAACACCAGAATTGGGAACAAACTCAAATTTTGAAACTTAGCTCAAAACTCAAGTCCGATAGCTAGGACTTGCTTTACAACTAATCATTTGCTTTGGAACAAAATGGAACTTGAAAGAGAAATTGATGAACTTCTCATCCATAGCATATCACTATGGATCTTCATGCTTAACCAAAGTCTCACTCCGGCGAAGTCGAGCTAAACTCTCGCCAGAAACAAAGAACTTTGGTTCGCCAAATCTTGAAGAGATACATTTTATACTGTCCATAAGATACCAGCAACTAATACTTGGACTTTATATGAATATGAAACAATTATTTCGTGGGGGATCGTCAAAGTATCAAGTGTGATACTGACGGTACTATGTGCCTTACCAAAAGAAAAGTCTAACCCGGTATATCTCGATACGTCTATAGGTGGTTCTAATGTCGATCACTCGCAAACGTATTCTACACGGGTCGCTACCAGAGTTAGTGTACCTGCAGAAGACAAACAATCCCCTTTCACACCTTCACACCTCAAGGGCGGCACAGGGAAACACGACAGGCGGTCACAATAATATACAATCAAAAGTAAATGCATACGACTCTGGTGTGAGTCGCCCTCGAGCGATGTCATGTCTCGAGGTACATGGCTGTACTACATCTGTACTGTAAAGACTCCCATATGAACCGGCTTATACACGCTTGGGCATACGGTTTTCGCATGCTCCCATAGAACATGAATAGTTCTAGAGATGCATACTATCGGGTTATCCACCACCCGACGGGGGATCCCACTAATTTTGTTACACGCTGGGGTACCGCGTGTCATATGTTCTCAAAACTATGGAAAGTTTCAGAGACTCATATTAACTTTCCGTGCTAAGCCACAAAAATATCACATACCACACCTCGTATGTAGAGCTTACCGAGATTGATCTGCTCTCGGTGGCGTACCTTACCTCTTACCTTGAAGATGGAATGTCGTTACAGAATATGATAATAAGTAAGTTAGTTCACCACCTTTATAACTTATACTAGTAATAGTCCTTAATGGGCATATAGCTAATCCTCACTCGACTACTTCGGAGTTTTCGAAAATAGGGTCTTTTCGAGCATGCTATTCCCAATGAAGCTCTGATACCATGTCTGTGGGGACCGGGGTGCTGACGTCCAAGTATCTCATTGGGTGGTGCTATGCGATGCGGCACCTAATAGCACACACGAAAAGAATGACCAAAATATGTAAAGTTTTCATTTCATAATAAGAAGAGTTTACAAAAGAGTGTACAACAGAAGTACACACGTAGCGGAAAATACATACTCATAATCTCACTTAACTAAGCAGGAGAGAAGACGTCCATGCCCTAGGATGCTTCTCACTAGCAACATGAAGAACATTCAGCAGTGGCATAGTTCACATGAGATTTATCTCGACACCTCGAGGTCTCATGTACAACCTGAACAGCAAAAATAAACCTAATACCTGCAAAAATCGTTAAATCGCAAACGTGAGCATAAGGCTCAGCAAGACTAACCCGTCTCAATAGACATATGCAGGGGTGAATACTAAGCATAGGTAAGGAATAGCATAAAGGACACGCCTACAAGTGGATCCTTATAATCAAGTTTAAAGTAGCATATGCCATTGTTCAGGCACGGCACATCATAGACTCCACAATCAAACAAGAAATGCCTTACCGATGATATGACATGCCCAAAGCACATAATGCTATTACAGGTAAAGTATGGGGAAACTGTAAACTTTTAATTGTGCTATCTCTAAGCCACATAAGGTTGCAAAGCAATTATAATTTAATACATCATATTTTTTTGGCTTCTTCAGTATTTAATACGTCACGACAGTGACGGACAAGTGGTACTCAAATAACCGCGAGGGACGGTGATTGCAATCAGGACACACCCAGACTGCACAACATGCACACCCGCGTGGGAGACACCTACGTGCTCTCCTCCCCGTGCCATACGTGGACACCTTTCACCCAAGACCCCAATGTTGACAAACCTCTTCATCCTGAGCAAAAGGTCCCCTACACGGACACGTCGAAGTTGCCCGCTAGAAGATTTACACCTTTATGCCTTCGCATCTCCATTCAAGGACAACCGAGGAGTGTCCACACTACAGTATGAAGTTACATCAGTTTATTTTGCCCATTCCCATTATGCAACCAGTACAGTTCAAGCTTTCCCAACGGTGCCTCATACGGCACGGTCCTCAAGCGACACAGGCAGAGCTATGCACCCAAGACTCCATCTCGTCGACTCCTATTCCCCCTTCCCAGTCTCGTATTCATTTCATAAGCCATTCTTTCATCTTTCACCCTCACACGAACTGTTATTCCTATCTCGCAAGTAGAATCCAACTACTCGACTTCTACCAGTATATCTACACTATTTGCATTGGCAGTTCTACACGTCAAGGTGTAAACCTTTCCAAACTTCCGATAGGATTTGTGGATATGCAAGTGGAGTATCAAAAACCTTATACGTAATGCACAATAACAACTGAAGACGTAAATGAATAAAACTGGAAAACTTTGAAAAGCTCTTAAATACAAACCGGGGCTTGCCTTAGTTTGCGACTCGATTAAATGTCAAGGGTCAGTGGTCTTCTTCCGGGACTCCGCCAAGTAACTTCACGACGGGCACCCTGGCCTCCTCCTCCAAGCGAAGCTCCTTGTCAATTACCTATTATCATGTTCCTATCAACATGAAATGCATATAAGTAATTAAGGTAACTTAATAATAGACTCTAAGAGGTGGTGTAAACTTTAAGAACAAGGAGTTTGAGTAGGAAGGACAGGTATGCCTCTGTTGTGTGGGTAATCAGAGGATTAGTCAAGGTGGACATAGTAGTGTTGGTATGAACGGAAAGGTACAATGTAAGGCTACATTGCAACCTAGTAGACAACACATGAAGCTATACCACTTAAGAGGTATAAGATTGAAGGATGAAGAAGTACCGGACTGAGTGATGTAAGGAGGACTAAGCGATCAAGGTGGAGCATTGAAAGCTTAAGGCATGAGTGAACTGTGCAACAAGTGGTCGTGACTCAGAAGTCGACCCATGAAGTTACAAAAACACATTAAGAAGTAAACCTAATTAAGTGACAAGTGTGGTCACAGGGTTCTGAATTAGGATTCATCGACGTGAAACCCTAGCAACACTTGGAAAAGTAGTGAGATCGGCATTGCTTGGACTCAAAGAGTCATCACAAGAACTGCTAACCTAACGTGAGTACCAATACACGTTCAAAGGACCTTTGCAGTGTCCTTTGCAAGATTGTCCAGATGAGCTCGATGAACTCCTGGAACTCGAACATAAGGCATTACTATGTCGCAACGACGTGCTTTGCCATCTCGGTAAGATCATCTCATCGACGTTCACATCAACCCGGACTCATCCATGGTGATGAGCGGAATCTCGAACACCACCTTATGAGTCTCAAGGTTAGTGATGTCAACTCGATCGTCGGCAAGCAACTCAACGAACCCGTCGTCGATGAAACGGCACACCTAGTTAAGCAAATCTGTAGACGGTTAGGAAACATCATTGACACGAACAAGAAACTCTTATCCAAGGTTCCCCTTGGTCTAGTTTTCCTTGTCGATCGTAACGTTCTCGTATTACTCAACCACAGGTCATCGGTGATCACCAACATCCATGGTTTGACCTAGAAGGCATTTTATCGAGCACCTGGCTACACCTAGGACTTGATCGCCCTCACATCAACTAAAACCTAATTTGGGTTGACAACCATTGTTTGACGAGTTGTGCTTGTGTTCTAGCACCACACGCATCACAAGCATCCTTCATCTCGATGCCAGGGCACAATGACGGCTCGGAGCGTCATGACGACATCATGTGGTCAACGATGTTGATGCGGCTCATGGTGGAGCATCACAAGCACGCACGAACAAGCCAATGTGATACCAAATACAAAGAAGGTCAACTTGGGGATTTCTATAGGAATGATATCAATGCGGAACATCGACTAGAGGGTGAAGGACGACGGTAGTGACTGACCTTGTAAGCATTTTAGCGAACATCTTGGTTGTGTTCTTGATCCGGTTACTTCATCAACATTCCAAGAGCATCTTGGCACATATCCTTGTTGATTGCCACGATACAACAGACTTGCATCCATAGACCAGCATTGAACGTCAACACATCTGGTTTCGCCTTGTACCCATTTCATCGAACACCTTGAGTGTATTCTCGACCCGGTCAATCTTACACCATTCAAAGATCACCTTGGCTTATGTACTTGTCGTTGGCGACACCACAAATTCCCTACATTCATAGACTAGCCTTGGACGTCATCACAGCCGATCCTTTCCTTGTAAGCATTTCATCGAGTATTAGGGTTGCAGCCTTGTCATGACCTAATCTTGCACAAATAGGGACAAACCTTGGCCCAGTTGTCTTAGTTGTAGTGTCATTGACATATTCATGCATCTCCTTCATCCCAGACATCACTTGCCTCACTGCCAGGATGCAGCTACAGAGCAGAACATCGCGACGACCGAAAGTAGGCGTTGAAGTCAGGGCAGCAGATGAGCAAGGCATGGCGCTAGGTTGTGGTGCGCACAGTGGGGGTAGAAACCAGGCAGGGTGACGGTGTTGTGCAATGGGGGTATGGGCGGCTGTGCACTGGGGAGATATGGGCGACTGTCACGGTGACCGGCTTGGGTGCAGCGTTGTAGGAGGTGGGGAGCAACACGGGTGCAGAGCGGCCATGACATACGGGCGCAGAGGCACGACGCAGCAGGCGTGACGCTAGCGAGCTAGGCGCGGCCAGCAGCAAGCCGGAACCTGGGCACGCGGGTGGCCAAGGCGCCTGGGGAGGTGCAGTCCGGCGCGCGAGCAGGGAGGAATAGCAAGTGGCAGACCGGGGTTGGAAGAGAGAGTCCGGCGAGCAACAATAGCACAACCAGCCGGAAGCCAGAGGCGCGTGGGCAGAGCACCGATAAGAGGGCCAGGCGACGGCGAGCAGAGGCAAGGAAGAGGCACGATAGGGGGCGAGCGCGGGCGTGCGGGCGAGGCACGACGCGTGGGGTGTTGTAGGGAGGCGAACCGGTGGTCGGCGTGGGGCGAGCGGCGCGCCGTGGCGGCCGGAGGGAGGAGTGCAGCACGGCGGTGAGCAGGGAGACAAACCGGCGGCCGGGGTTGTGCGGCTTCGGGCGCTGGGCACAACCACGAGGGAGGCCAGGCACAACGAGGTGCAGACGGCGGCCGGCGAGTGGGGCAGCGCCTTGGACGGTCGGAGCGCGCACACAGAGGTGGCCGACAGTGAGCTTGAGCTCTGTCCCGCAAGAGCGGAGGCGGGGAGGCGAGCAAGCGCGGGCGCGGGCGATTTGACACGCGTGGCTTTGGCCAACGCTGTAGGCGGCCGTGGGGAACCGGCGGCTTCATCCCCTGGAGCTGGCGGCCACGGGTGCAAAGGTGCGCGTGTCTATGGCGTCGAGCAGGGGAAGGCATCGTATTTTCTGTGTGTGCGTGGGGCGCTTCTGTGGAGAGGAAGAGAAATTGAGTTTCTACAGCTGGGGTAAGAATGACTTGTGGGGCCCACTCCAATTTCCCCCTTATCCACTTCATTCCCGATGAAAAATATCTCCATCTATCGAGCAGCTTACCGGTGGGGCCCACCTTTTCCTATCTTTTCTTGTAAATTAATTTTCAGTTGACAAACATGCTCTATAAATATTCCAACTTGGCAGGGTTGCTAATGAAAATATGGAGAATCCAATTATGAATTCAAACTAAGAATTTATGAATTTGATTTTTGAAATTCAAATTTCGAATTTGAATTCACCCACAAGTCTCTCGCTGTATCCTTTCTCCATATCCTTTTAAATGTGCCATGACTAGTAAACCATTTATTTGATTTTATTTATTTGTTTCATTTCTCCTCTTTTTATAAATTAAACTTAAAGTTTCATTTGAAATTAAATTTTGAATTTGAATTCAAAGGCATTTCAATCGACACAGTGTATTAAATAGTAATTGTGCTTCCAAAATTCTTAAATTTTTGCAGGTGGATATTTGATATATGGGGCATCTATTGGGCAGCTCAAATCTTCATGTGAACCTAGTTTGAATAGTAGCTTGATTTGAATTTTTGAATGTCGCATTTTACGGTTGGAGTAATTCCTTTTCTTTCTCTCTATTTTGTTTTCTTTTCTCCTTTAATTTTCATTGAAAATGTGAATACTTAGAAATTAAGGATTTTGCGCCTTAAGTTCTAATATACATTAGCAACCATGTTCTATATGTAAAATTTTAACACGTTCCTATTTTTAGTGAACATTGGCTAACTCATATGGTCCATGTGAGTTTGGATTTCTATGTCCACTTTCAAAAAAAAATTAAGTTCGCATTTTTGCATTTTTGTTCTTCTGAAAAGCGGGCTTTCACAATTACCAAAGCATAACCATCCCAAAAACCATCCCAATACCAAGTTCCCACTAATCATGTAGGTCATCCAGGTGCTCATAACTGGGAGCACGGCTGTCATGATAGTTTTTAGACACACTCTGCAGAGGTTGTACCACTTTACCCACGTGTTTGTGATTTTATCACCTTTCGATGACTATAGAATCTCAATTATGCCGTCTCACACTTGCTTAGGTGTGTGTGGCCAAGAGTTCACAAAATAGCATAATTAAGTTAAGTGGTAGTTTTCTTCCCTCCCAATTAAGTGAGCGAATCAAAAAGGTAAAAAGCTCATCCCGACTCTCTACCATGAATTCCAAGTGACAAGGATGGTTAAACAAAACTAGTAAACTTCCTACCATAGGATTCCCATAAAATTGACACAAACATGCAGTTTTGCAAACAAAACATTTATTTTAAAACAAGATCAATATGCTTCAAGGACACTTGCCTTGCTCTTGGGATTGGTCCGGTTCAAAGCCTTCAAACTCTTAGTGCTGTAGATCCTTCGCGGCACTCTCTAGCGCAAATCCGTCTAATCCGCACAATAATCATACAAACAAGAAACGGAATCAAAAAGTGCACAAATATTACTCAATATGACATGACATGCATGATTAATGCAAATGAAAGGTGGAACTTGTTAATGAGTTGCTTTTAATCATCACTAACTAGTTCTAATAGCTTTTAACAAGTTTATACAAGTTTGGAGTTGATTAGATCTAATTTTAGAATTAATCGACACAATTTAATCAGGAAAATCGGACTAGTCCGCTAGGGACCGGACAAGTTCGCACTTCGCGAGGTCGGCAGATTAGGGTTTTCTAGATCTACTTGAATTTGGAGATTTGGGGTTGAATTCACGTAAGGAAAAGAGAATAGAAGGTATATCAGGTGTTTAGAACTCCAATGAATCAAGGATCTTGGAGGCAACACTTGGATCTTGGCGATCTAGGGTTGGTGAAGAGCTTGATGGTGGATTGTTGACGAAGAATGCAAAGTTGATGGAGATCTTGATCCTCTTCGTTTCCTCCTCTTCTTCTTCTTGCTCTAGATCTCCTTCTCTCTCCTTGGTGGCGGCTAATCACGAGCTAGGGTTTGGGTGTGGTGGAAAAGTGGCAAATAGATGTCAAGTCAAGAGGTGGGGTTGTTTATATAGAGATGAGGGCTAGGGTTAGATGGATTTCGAGTTTGGGATGAGTAGAGGTCGGTTTAGAGTCCCACATGGGCTCTAAAAGGGTTAGGCACGACGTCCCTAGGCCCACTTAATGTAAAACCCAAGAAACAAGTCGTGAAACAATAGATCAACTCGGAGTCACGATTTATCGGACTAGTCCGAAAAGGAAGGGACTAGTCCGAAGTTGTCCAGAGAGAAATCGGACAAGTCCAGACTATACATCGAACAAGTCTGAACTTATCCAAAGGGGAAAAACGGACAACTCTGGCCAAAAATCGGACAAGTCCAACTTTAGTCAGAGAGGAAAACGGACAAGTCCGCTGGAACACTAGACTAGTCCGGACAAGTCCAAGGACTTAGCGTAATTTCCATTGGAATTGGAACACTGGACTCGTCCGCACAGTTCAAAGAGAAATCGGACTAGTCCGCACAAAAGTCAGACTAGTCCGCACTTTCCAGAATTGTTAAGTGCGGTTTTGTTCTAAATAAATTTTAAACTTGTTCTTTTTTATGTTGACTAATATTAGGCATGTATATGAATGTATGCAGGACATGATGCATGAAAATGAGGGTGTTACAAGTTGGTTCCCGCCACCAAATACGCGCAAATCAGTCACCCATGACCTCTTCAAGCCGGGAGGAGCCAACACGTGGCGTTTGACCGCTTTTGGGGGCAAGAACAAGTTGGACGACTAGGGGGGTGATGAGGACATCACAACAGCAGAGACACAGATTGAACTGCAAGGACCAATCACAAGAGCACGAACACTGTTAATAAATGAACTGGTGAATTCGTTCCTAACTTCTTTTGCATGTGAGTTTGAGAATAGATTGCTATGTGATGATTTAATTGTTATTAGGAATAATGGAGAAGATCAACAAGTGAAGGAAAGAGGCCTTGGGAGCATGGAAAATCAGCTGGGACGTCCACAAGTTGATGGAAACAGTTTACAACTCGGACTCGAATTTAACTCGGAGTCCAGGAGCAGTCCACCTTAAAATGGACGCCCAGGAGGCATACAAACTCCGTTTTCGATGTTCTACATATGCACAGAAAGAGGAGAAGATAAAATTTCCAATAATTATGGTCCCACCTCAAAATCCATACGGAGTCATTGGGAATCATCGAAACAATTCGATTCTAGATTTCTATCCAGTGCTGCGCCACCGAATTGGGCCTTTGGGCCTTGTATCCAGTAAGAGTCCATTAGCGACGCGTGTAATCGTGTTTTGGACGAACCCTAGACTTTAAATACTGCAGCCACCATTCATATTCGGTGGGTTTTTCTTAGTTCAATAATATCGTCGTTCTACGGTTTGCGAGACCCCAACTTTGTGATTTCAGATTGTGTCTTCGACGTTCTTGCTCGTGTTCTCGGTTGCACTTGCAGGGATTAGCCTTCTTGGCGAGGTCAAGCGTGTGCAACACGGTTGATAACCAACGGAGCTGTGGTGTAGTGATTGCAGGGGTACTCGAACCGCTCAAGTGCCACGGATCATCGACGTCGAGTTCTCCACCCCAATCGACTTACCTTTCGGAAGATCGGGCCTAAACCTACTCATCAATTGGTATCAGATTTCCAAGTTGCCCATGAGGTATCATTGTTTTCCTTCCATTAGATCGATTTTATTTCGTTCCTAGAGTCCACAAAGAATCCACAAAAAATTAGATCGTTTTTACCGCTTCCTACACTATAGTGCCTGGAGTTTCGTTTTTCAGTTTGCATTGTTGAGTTTGCATTCATGTGGTTGAGTCTTGTTGCTGGTTTAGCTTTGTGTTTTGAGTCCTAGTTATTGTGTTTTGTCCTTGTTTTCTTGCTGCTCGACACCTATTCCACAATCCCTAAATAACAAACCGATCCACCACGTTCATCGGTTTGCCCTAGCTAACCGCCTTGCGTGAACTCCTGCATCGCCAGCCCTAGATTAGGTGACAAACCTTTGTGCCACTCATCCTTGAATCATCACACACCACCCCATTAGTTGCTGTGCAAATTCCCGATCGTTTTCATATCCGATTGCGAGTTTTGTTCTCAAACCGAGTTGGAATCAACATCCAAAAATCATAACTCGGACAGCCTACCTTAAAACGGCCATAACTTTCGCATACGAACTCGAAATCGGGCAATTTTTTTTTCAAATCATCTACACAAAATTTCGCATCTGATTTTCCGTGGCATAGCCGCATTCGGCGAAATTAGATTGTCCAAATTCACCTCGGAAGATAGGCTATCCGGCCTCCGAAGTTTCAGCACGAATTTTAAAGAATCTTCTTCATTTTCTATAAACCGCATATTACATCCAATTGAGCTGAAAATTTGTGTGATTCCTATATTTGTGCTCCTGAGTAAAGAAAAAATATCAAAAAATATTACAAAAAATAAAAAAATAGTGAAAAGCACGCATATAAAAGCAATTGGCCTATACCACTTGGTGCTGTTTTCTTGCCTATATCATTCTGTCTTTCTTTTGCCTTGATACTTCCTTGTGTTGTGCTAGGCCCTAGGGCACTTGGTTGACCAGCAATAGTTTCCTACATTGAATACTTATTCAACTTTTTTTACCTGTTAATGATTTTCTGCTTATTAGCCACCATATTGTGTCATCCAAGATCCACCTTTCTCTTGAGCATAACATGTACCTTTGCAATCACCCCACACTTCATTGGTTCATCTCACCGTCCACACCACCTGCTGTGTCGGTAAGAACACTTGTAAGAGCGTGGTAAGACGCTTGAGCGAGAGAGATTGTTTTCTTCCACCTTTCACATTGTCACTGTAGTTGATAGAGATAACATATTTTTGTTGTCTTTTGTTTCCTACTGACAATGGCAGGAGAAGACAATGATGACGAATGTGTTCAACATGCTGAGTTACGTAATATGATGAAGACCATGACAGATATGTTCGCCAAATACAACGCAGCAACGGAGGAGTCATTGGCGAACTTGACTCGCCAACTTGATGACCTTGCTCTTCGGATGAATATTTTTGAGGCTTGGTTGCCTCTCGCTAGAAGACAAGAAGACAATGCTTATGATGAACTGGAAGATCACAATGATCAGCCAAGACTGCCACTTTATCGTCGAGGTATGGGAGGTAATAATCATAACAATTATAATCATCCTCCTGATGATCCTTTTGCTAAAGTGAAATTTACTATACCCTCCTTTTCTGGTGCTTATGAAGTTGAGGCTTATCTTGATTGGGAGATGACAGTAGAGCAAAAATTTAATTCTCATCTTGTTCCTGAACAACATAGAGTTTGTCAAGCTACTAGTGAGTGTAAGGACTTTGCTATCATATGGTGGAATGAACTTGTTAAAACTAGAACTGATCCTCCAACATGGGATAGATTAAAGGAAGCTATGCGTGTTCGATTTGTTCCTGCATCTTTTCAGCGGGACCTTCGCAAAAAATTGCAGCGCTTAGACCAAGGTAACATGTCCGTAGAGGAGTATTATCAAGAGTTACAAAAGGATATGTTGCGTTGTGGGGTAGTAGAAGACATGGATGATAAAATAGCTCGCTTTTATGGGGGGTTGAGGCATGAAATTCAGAACATTGTTGATTACAAGGAATATGATACTGTTAGCATGCTATGTTGGCAAAAAAAGAATTGCAGGGCCGACAACAACAGCAACAACGCACAAGGAGCAACTTCATGCCGCGTTCGATGCCCACACCATCCAAAACAGCACCATCTTCAACCCCCCGTGCAGCGACTACACCATCCAATGGCGGCCAACGAACTATACCTGCTGCTCCACCTTCTCGCGTGCCGGAGGGCAGCAAGGCGACATCATTCAAGTCTTCGTCGTCCACTCCTTCTACGGGTCGTTCTTCCGACATTAAGTGTCACCGCTGCTAGGGACTTGGTCATATGATGAGAGATTGCCCGAGCAAACGAGCATACATAGCACGCGACGATGGTGGGCATGATAGTACTTTGGATGTTGAAGATGAATATTCTCTTGCTACTGACTTTAGAGACCCAAATGACGAACACACCGAAGAAGAGGTACTTGGTACAGTGGCAACGGAGAACTATAGGAGCATCATTGTGCAGCGTGCCTTGAGCTCCAAAGTGGAGACCGACGAAAATCTACAACGACACAACCTCTTCCATATGTTTCTCGTCGTCAAGGACTACCGTGTACACACTATAATTGATGGAGGTAGCTACAATAACTTGGTGAACACGAACACCGTCAAGAAACTTGGTTTGACAACAAGAGCACACCCTCATTCATACCACATTCAATGGTTCAACAACAGCGGTAAGGTTCGGGTAACACAAACAGCGAGAATACATTTTTCAATTGGTTCTTACCTTGATTTTGCTGATTTTGATGTCGTTCCTATGGATGCTTGCTCTCTTTTATTAGGTCGTCCTTGGGAATTTGATATAGATGCTATTCATCATGGTAGAACTAATAAATATACTCTCATGCATAAGGGAAAGAAAATCACTTTGCTCCTCATGACTCCTGCTGAAATTGTGCATTTTGAGAAGAGTAAATTTGTGATGGCAAAGCAACAAAATTAGAATCTGAAAAACAGCAAGTCATTAAGTTAAAATCACCATCGTTGCTCACAACTAAATCTGACCTTGCTAATTTATTCGATGCTAAGGGGATGTGCTATGCTTTAGTTTGCAAAGAAGCCATGTTTTCACATCATGAATTGTCTATTGCATTGCCCCCTGCTGTTGCTAACCTTTTGCAAGAGTTTGAGGATGTGTTTCCCTACGAGATACCCCCTGGTTTACCACCAATGAGAGGCATTGAACACAAGATCAATTTGATTCCAGGAGTAAGTTTGCCAAATCGTGCAGCATGCAGGGCGAATCCACGGGAAACTAAGGAAATTCAGCGACAAGTCCAAGATCGTTTGGACCGCGGGTACATTCGTGAAAGCCTTAGCCCTTGTTCCGTTCCTATTCTTTTGGTTCCTAAGAAAGATGGTAGTTGGCACATGTGTGTTGATTGTTGAGCAATTGATAACATCACCATTCGATATCATTATCCTATTCCTCGCTTAGATGACATGCTTGATGAATTGAGTGGTGCTATCATCTTCACAAAAATTGAATTGCGTAGTGGTTACCACCAAATTAGAATGGCACTAGGAAGATCGGGCCTAAAGCTACTCATCAGGGGTCAGCCGACCTGGTCTTGGCCCCATTGGGGTTGTGCTTTCTCCAGGTCTCTGCCAAGTGGGCCCCCTTGACTGATATTGGTGCTACACCATTGGATGGCCTCGAATACTTCTGTTTGTGGGCCATCTGATCCATGTGATGACATGTCGTGTCGCCTGATTTGTCAAAACCCTATTTTATGGATTACTCCCTGCATGTCTTGGTATTTTGAGTTTAAATTCACCGACATACAAATAAACACCAACACTTGTGGAATTGGTTAGTTCTTAACCCTACCACTATGTTGTGTTTCTCTTTTATGCACATTATGAGGTGAATTGATGGTCTAAATATGGTACTTAAGGACTGTAAACACCTACTGAAGCCAGAAAGGGGGACAAATGCCTAGTTTAGCGTGATGCCCAAGAATTCTATTCTGACGGCACTGATGGAGGATTTGCAGCTAGGCAATTGAAGAAGTTCCTTGATTTATGCAAGATGCACCCGGAGTATTATGTCAAGAGGATTCCTCGCCATGGACGTGAAGAATGGAGGACTCGAGTTACTATTCTTGCTAGAGAAGAGGTGGTCACCCGACACTTTGCATCCACATGGAGAAGCACCATGGAGCAAGCTATTGATGATGTCGCTTGGGACGCACATACTAGATTGTGCCACATCTATCGGGAGAAAGTTGGAGGTACTAGTTTTGCGCTACACCCGCAATGCAAGAAGGGAACAAGGGAAGTCTTAAGACCGCAAGATGGAGCTCAAATCAGTTCTCGTGCCATTGACAGATCTCAGGCAAGATTGGTTAATTTGGGAAATCGTTATGCTGATGCTATGGAAGATATCTATTATCTCCGTAAGAAGCTGTTAGTCATGGAGAAGAAAGAGGAAGTCCGTGCCACCGTGGAGGTCAATGGTGTATCCACCTCTCCAGCGCCTACATGGACGACCAATTCACCTTGGCGTGCCCCCATGTATGCCTCATCATTGTTGTCTCCTTCGCCGCCTCACAGGTAGGACAGCCACGGTTCACACAATTACGACTAGGTCCCCTGTTTAGTGTGGTGTGCTGAATTTTCTTGGTGTGTGCTTGTGCTTGTGTGCTTGATGCGAGTTGTGGGACGTCTAGCATTTTTTCCACATCCGCACGTAGCAAAGAGTTGTGGGATCCTTGTCCACATCGTCTAATAGGGTTATTAGTATAAATAAAGGAGTTGTTTAGTTACATATACCTTGATGCATATAGTTGGGGCGTTTCTTTTCAAATTCTAAATTCTTTAGTCTCTACTATTCTTTCACCAACAGATGTCGAGGACTCGCAACCAGAGGAATGCTAATGGTGTGGAGGAGAACAATGAAGCACCCCAGAACAACCAGGGACCTGCACATGGAGCTATCAACCTTGAGCAGTTGTTGGCTCTGCAGAACCAGCTCATGCAGACCAAGATACAGACTATGGGACAACTACAAGTTGGCAATAACAATCAGCGCCACATGCCTCCACCACCACCACCCGCGCCACCCCACAACCATTTGGGAGAGTTCATGAGGACCAGGCTGCCTATCTTTGCTCAAGCCACATACCCTATGGAAGCTGATGAGTGGCTGAAGTTCGTAGAGAAGAAACTTGCCATAGTCAAGTGCAGTGATAGAGAAAAGGTTCTTTTTGGTTCCCATCAATTAGTTGGAGCTATTGCAGACAGGAGGGAATCCCTTTGCAATGCCCATGAAAATCAAGAGAGATTTACCTGGGCTGAATTCAAGGAGAAGTTATGTTCTCACTATGTACCCGAGGGAGTCATGACACTGAGAAGACAAGAATTTGAAAACCTCAGACAAGGAAGGATGAGTGTGAGTGAGTATCTCAAAAAATTCACTCAACTATCTAGATATTCTCTAGAGGACATCAGCACTGATTGCGGGAAGCAATATCTCTTCATGAGGGGTCTTAACAATGAAATTTAGGTTCAGTTGCTCAATGCTGACTATGCAAATTTTCAGAAGCTGGTTGACAAGGCCATTGTGGTTGAAAACAAGATTCTTGAAATGGAGCTGGATCATAAGAGGAAAATGCCATATCTAGGACAACTGCAAGGAAGCAATGCCCGTCCTCGCTATGCACCGCCTGCTGCACCATATTACAACCCTTCTACTAATGAATATCGCCCTGCTTATCCACCGCGACCGCAACAGCCAATGCAGCAATGCCTTCCCATGCAAGTGCCTTGCTTACCTATGCAACCCGTGCCGCACCCAAATATGCCTGCCTACGCTCGAAACCAGCCTCGCCCTAACTTTGCTGGCGACCTTGGTGGAAAGACTTGCTATACTTGTGGACAAGCGGGACATTTTGCAAATCAATGCCCAAGATCAGGTCAAGGACAGTTGAACAATGCTCAAAGGCAGAATCCTAGGCCCAATGGAGGAGCAACTCAAGGCAACCGAGGACCACATAATTTTGCTCATTGCAAGGTGAACCATGTATCTACACAAGAGGCTCAGCAAGCTAAAGATGTTGATATTGGTATGTTTCTCGCAAACTCCAACCTCGCTACTATATTATTTGACTCCGGAGCATCCCATTTATTCATCTCATCAAAGTATGTTGCAAAGCATAACATGCACATAACATACTTGAAGTATACCTTGTTGGTTAAATCTCCTGGAGGAGAGATGAGGATGAGTATAGTATGTCTGAAAGTAAGTATTTCCATAAGGGAGGTAGATTTCCAAGCCAACCTCATAGTCCTGAATTTGCAAACCTTGGACATCATACTTGGAATGGATTAGCTAAGGAAGCATAACGGAGTGATTCTGTGTGCCACTCGGACAGTGCAATTGACAAACGATAAAGGAGTTAGTATAGAATTCAAGGCAATTCAGCCGATAATCGAGAAGGTAATGGTGAATCATGCAGAAGGAGTAACTTTAGAGGAAATTCCGGTTGTTCGTAAGTACCCCGATGTGTTTCCTGAGGAATTGTCAAGTATGCCACCTGATCGTGACATTGAGTTCGTCATTGATTTAATACCTGTAACTGCACCTATAGCACAAAGGCCATATAAGTTGCCACCTAAGGAATTAGCAGAGCTCAAGAAGCAGATTCAAGAGTAGTCAGTATTGGGTTTCATACGCCCAAGTTCGTCTCTATGGGGAGCCCCAGTGCTTTTCGTAGATAAGAAAGATGGATCCCAGAGAATGTGTGCAGGTTATCGGTCTCTCAATGAGGTGACGATTAAGAATAAGTACATGTTGCACCGCATTGAGGATCTATTTGACCATATGAAGGGTTCCAGAATATTCTCTAAGATTGACCTTCGGTCGAGATATTTCCAAATGAATATTATACCATCAGACATACCTAAGATAGCTTTTAGGACATGGTATGGATCCGATGAGTATACGGTCATGTCATTTGGATTGAATAATGCACCTGCATACTTCATGTATCTTATGAATAAGGTATTCATGGAGTATTTGGATAAGTTCATGGTGGTGTTCATTGATGACATCATGATCTACTCGAAAAGTGAATAGGGGCACAAAGAGCATCTAAGGCTGACCTTGCATAAATTGCGAGAGCACCAGCTGTATGCCAAGTTCAACAAGTACCAATTCCGATTGAGGGGGATATCATTCCTAGGCCATATTATCTCTATAGGAGGAGTGTCAGTCGACCCAGGAAAGGTTAGAGATGTGCTAAAGTGGGAACCACCGCATAATGTGAAAGAAATAAGGAGTTTTCTTGGAATGGCTGGATATTACCTTCGGATCATCAAGATTTTTAAAAGATAGCAAAGCCCATGACTGAACTGTTAATGAAGGAGAAGCCTTTCAAGTGGACTCAAGCTTGTCAGGGCAATTTTGAGAAGTTAAAGAAGAGGTTGACAATAACACCTGTGTTGGTATTGCCAGATGTGAGCAAGAGCTTTGATATCTATTGCAATGCATCAAGGCAAGGACTTGGTTGTATATTGATGCAAGAAAGTTGAGTAGTAGCTTATGCATCCAGGCAATTGAAGAAACATGAGCAGAATTATCCTACGCATGATCTCAAACTTGCAGCCGTAGTGCATGCATTGAAGATAAGGAGACATTATGTCCTTGGCCATAGATGTGAGATTTACACAAATCACAAGAGTCTCAAGTACATATTCATGCAAACGAATCTGAATTCGAGGCAACAACGATGGTTGGAACTCATTAAGGATTACAATGTGGGAATCAATTACCATACAGGAAAAGCCAACGTAGTGGCTGATGCTTTGAACCGAAAGGGACCAAGCCACCAGCCCACAGCTCGGGAATTGCCATCCGAGCTATGCAAGGAGTTTGAACGGTTGAATCTTGGATTTTTGAATGAGATGGGAATAATGGAGTTAAATCCAACCTTGGAACAGAAAATTCAGGAAGGTCAAACAAAGGATAAGGAAATTTAGGAAATCAAGGAAAGGACCAAAGAAGGGAGAGAATTCATATTTTATGAGGATGACCAAGGTACTCTATGGCTTGGGAAGCGGATTGTTGTGCCTAATGAGAAGCGTCTCTGACAGTTGATATTAAAGGAAGCACATGACTCACTTTACTCTATCCATCCCAACTGTACGAAGATGTACAAGGATCTGAATACGTGCTATTGGTGGGATGGTATGAAAAGAGACATAGCTGAATATGTTGCTTTATGTGATGTATGCCAACGAGTCAAGGATGAACATCAAAGGCCAGCTGGATTATTGCAGCCACTGACGATTCTGGAATGGAAATGGGAAGAGGTTGGTATGGATTTCATAGTTGGTGTACCTTGCACTTCAGCGGGATATGATTCAATATGGGTTATTGTGGATCGGTTGACAAAATTGGCGCATTTCATTTCTGTCAAGACTACATACAGTGGAGCAAAGTTGGAAAAATTATATGTGGGAAGAATAGTGTGTTTACACTGAGTGCCCAAGAAGATAGTGTCCGATAGAGGTTCTTAATTTACCTCAAGGTTCTGGCAAAAGCTGCATGAATCAATGGGAACTCAATTGGATTTTAGTTCTGCATATCACCCTCAACCGGATGGACAAACCAAGAGAACAAATCAGATATTGGAGGATATGCTAAGGGCTTGTGCATTAAAGTATGGAGGAAGTTGGGACAAGAGCTTGCCATATGCTGAATTTTCCTACAACAACAGTTATCAAGCAAGTTTAAAGATGTCAACCTATGAAGCACTGTATGGGAGAAGGTGTAGAACACCCTTGTTTTGGAATGAAACCGGAGAAACTCAAGTTTTTGGATCTGATGTAATCTAGGAAGTTGAAAGGCAAGTTCATATGATTCGCGAGAATTTGAGAGCTGCTCAGTCAAGATAAAAGGGTTATGCGGACAATAGACCAAGGAGCCTGTCTTTTGAGGTGGGAGACTTTGTATATCTTGAAGTGTCACTCATGCGAGGTCAAAAGCGATTTAACGTCAAAGGCAAGTTTGCACCTCTCTATATTGTACTATTCAAGATTTTGGACAAACGGGGAGAAGTAGCCTATAAATTGGAGATACATGCACATTGTTGACAGTTCCTACGCACTACTAACAATTCATCCCTAGCGGTGGTGCCAGAAATGCTTGTTAATAGATTTTAGATTATACATGTAAATCCACAAGTGCACGATAACTATTGATGTAGCATTTCCCCTCTAAGAGTATTCCCAAAGGGTGTCATTTATACTCTCCCAAAGGAAGACTAGATGGAAGTAAAAAAATCATCAAGTGGAGAGGCTAGGTTGGCCTAGGTAGGGTTCTAGCAAGGATGAATAGATGATAAATTGGAGTAGTGTGACACACACAAGAGCATTCTATCCTAAGGGGATAAATGGGGTAAAGAGGGACTAGGCTAGGAGTTAGTTAGAGACTCCTATGGTGCTTTTAATGTACATATACATAGCCTAAGTTAGTTACTAATGATCATGTCAATTATGAATTCTCATGCTAAGTGGAATAACACATCGGGCATGGGTTTACCCCTAGTAATACTAGGATGACTCCCGCCAAGAGCATGTGGCATAGCCGAACATAAAGGATTACAAAGGACAGATAGGGTTGTCATTACCTACTGCCTACCTCTTCAATCCGTGGGTCCACGAGACATTCAACGCTACTCTCTGTCCTAGCACCATGCTAGCATATTGAGTGATTACCTTAAGAGCCTAGGCACAAGTCATCCTAAGCAATGAACTAAATCATCATTGAACCAATGTTAATTCATAGCATAAGTGATTCATGTTAACATAATCATGTGATATCTAATTAGAATATAGTGGAGATTTATAGTGTTTATGATGATATATTGAGACTGGTATAGTGTCGGTACCCCACGTACTAGGTACCCCAAGATACCGCAAGAAAAGCTAAGGAGTTCCATCATTTCAAGTTGAAGACCTCTCAAAGCCACACGTGTTGTACAATATTGCACCCGCCTCCCTCGTTTGGGTAGCTCCGACACTGACACGTGTATCACAAGTCCAAACCAAACTCCCTTTATAGGGAAGCTCCGATCTTGCCACGTGTCTAGTGACTCCGGGCCTAACCCCCAGTACAGGGAAGTTCTGGTGCTGCCACGTGTATAGTGACTCCGGACCTGCGTCCCCACGATGGGAAGCCTTGGAGCCGCCACATGTCGAACCTCCGGAGTTAGGACTTCAACGGAGGACAGATAGATCTCCAACGGCTCGGACCTTCAATGGACATTTAAAGCGACAGTTACAAGACCTGAATACGTGTCATTAATACTATATTAATGACACATGATCAGTGGACTGTTAATAGGGAAACATTGTCATTAAGGTGCGTTATTCCTTTTAATTAAACTTAATACTTGTAGATCGTGTATTAGACTATTAAACACGCCATAGCCACATGTCGGACCAGGCAAGTGTTGTAACGGCCAGTCCTTAGACTATAAAAGGGTTGCACCGCACGATACATGGAGAGGCAAGCTCACATGCTCACAAGCGCCACAAATATTCATACATACAACACACAACCCGTGGAGTAGGGTGTTATGCTCAGGCGGCCCAACCACGTAAATCTCTCATGTAATCATCTTGTCCAAATCTCACGCGCCCCAACCGATCAAGAACCTCCGCGGGCTACGAATTAAGTAGTACCAGAGGAAGTGTCGATCGCACACTTCGACATTTGGCGCGCCAGGTAGGGGTCCTACTCAAGATTTCAAGATGGTGTACTCCGTCACAAGGTCATCCAACGAAAATGTTGTGCAACCTGCTGGGGGAATCCCTCCAATGTGCAACAGCCAGCAGGAGATGTTGTCCTGGAGGGCGTCGCACCACCTCCACCTGCTCAAGCTAACAATGTTGGGCAGCAAGATGGAGTCCTAGTGTCGGTCAGTGCATCGACACACAACAATCCCGAGAACACGCTGATCGCCGCGCGTACTCTTCTGGAGTGCCCACCTATGCTCGGAGCACCTCAGGGTGCTATGGAGCAGTGGTGCATTGATGTGCAGCATCTAGATGCAGCCGCAGCTGATGCCATCAGCAACCAAGGTCCTCCTCCTTCTGGGCAGTCACCTTCTCAGCATAGGACCTTGTGTGGAAGACTTGGTCCTCATGCATCACAGCACTGGTGGTGTGCTTTATCTTAGCAGGTGACTTCGTTGCCCTCCGGGACGCGTCGCACCCATACTGTGTCGAGACTCTCGATGCATCATTTGCGGTTGGAGCTTGACCGCCTCTACAGACAGCAGGACGGTTGTGTCCACATCGAGCGCGCTCGCAAAAGGGGGGGGGGCTCGGGAAAACCCTCCTCCTTCGGGAGTAGGAGGTAGCTGTTCAGCCTTGGCCATGCACTTGTGCATGGTCCGCTGGCCCCAGAAGTTCTGGCCTCATCTGCCAAAAAAATTTGACAGGACTGTCAATTCCGCCGAGTTCCTCCAAATATACTCCACCGCCATTCTAGCGGGTGGTGGCAATGAGGTCGTGATGGCCAATTACTTCCCGGTGGCTCTGACTGGGACTGCCAGGTCCTGGTTCATGAGTCTAACATCCGACTCTATCAACAGTTGAGCGGAGCTATGCCGACAGTTCACCGCCAACTTTGGGAGCTCCTACACCCGACCAGGCACCAAACTAGACCTTTTTGCTGTGAAGCAAACATCGGGAGAATCATTGCAGTCCTTCATCTAGCGATTTTCTCAGGTACGCAATACCATTCCCTCCATCTCCAACGTATCTGTCATCGTGGCATTCAGACAGTGTGTCAGAGACAAAAAGATGTTGGAGAAGCTGGCGACGAAGAAGGTCACTTGCGTTAGGAGTTATTCAGCCTGACCGACAAGTGCGCCCAGGCCGCAGAGGGTCGGGATATACACTCAAAGCCAGCTCCAGAGGCTAATAAAAAGCCCTCCAAAGCTGAAGCCACTACCTCCGGTGGTGGCAAGAAGAAGAAAAAGTCCAACAGCAAGAGGAAGCCATCAGCTGGCACACCTAATGCTGCGGCAGCTGTAGCTCCAGGTGGTCAGGGGCCACACCCCAAAAAGCGACCTCGACCTTCGTCAGAAGACGGCGGTGGTTCAAAGGTGTGGTGTACGATCCACAAAACAAACAAACACAGCTTAGAAGACCACTGGGAGGTCCAAAACCGTGTTGAGCACTACAACAAGCGTCGAGAAGAAGCTCCTTTCCGTCAACGGGAAGGAAAACAAAAAGTCGACAAAGCTCCGACTAAAATGGAGCTAGGTTTTCAGGACCCCAAAAAGGTCCTGAAGGTTGTGTACAACACAGTGGACGATGTGCTGACGTCTCTGACAACGAGCATTGGAAGACCCTCAACACCATCTATGTTGGGTCCTGGGACATTATATCTCGCCGCGTCCTCAAGACAATGCGACGGGAAATGGCTGCCATAGCTCCTGCTGCCAAGGCAGAACCACATCGTAAGTGGATGGACACTCCCATCATTTTCGATGTAATGGACTGCCCCAGGAACATGGTCGGAGCTAGCCAACTTCCACTTTTGAAAAAATTCCATGGAAGAGCTAACATAGATAGATAACCCACACTTGTACTCTCGCATCATGGCATGGTAGGATGATGGTACCTCCCACAATCATCAACATTTAGCTCTACCATGTCTTGGTAGATGGAGGTGCGACGCTCAATCTCTTGAGTTTTGAAGCATTCATGAAGATCCAGCTTCAACTCTCAGACCTTCGCCCCTCAAGACCTTTTTGGGGTAGGTCCGGGGGCCATCAGCCCTCTCGATCCATTACACTCCCAGTGACCTTCGGGACGCGGGAGAAGTACAGGACCGAGAAGATGGTCTTCGACGTCGCTCACATCAGTCTTCCCTTCAACACCATCCTAGATAGGCCTGCCCTGTACAGGTTCATGGCCGCAACTCACTACGGCTACCTGGTGTTGAAGATGCCGACACCTTCGGGCGTTCTCTGGATCCGCGGAGATCGCACAGCCGGGATTTACCACACTGGAAGAACTCCATGCGCTTGCAACACCGTAGGAGGGAACCTCTGGCAAAGAGCTAGCTGCTCAACCTTCGAGCACTCGTCATCGAGGCCCGACCTCTGCACCATGCATGCAACCAAGCAGCGACATCGATGTTCCCATCAAAGTTGTCCAAATTAGGTCTGATGCTGCCCAAACCACCCGTATATCGGGGGGGGGGGGGGGGGGCTGGACAACAAATAGGAACTCGCGCTCATCACTTTCCTCCGGGCGAATGTTGATGTGTTTTCCTGGCAACTGTCACAAATGCTTGGGATCCCTAGGGAGGTGATTGATCACAATCTGAAGATTTATCCTGACGCACGGCCAGTACACCAGAAGCCCCGGAAGCAATTAGTTGAGCGACAAAACTTCATCCGTCAAGAAATCAAGAAGTTGCTCGAAGCTGGTTTCATCCGGGAGGTTCATCACCCAAAATGGCTGGCAAACCCAGTCATTGTACCCAAGGCCAGTGGGAAGCTCTAGATGTGTATCGACGACACCACCTTGAATAAGGCACGCCCAAAAGATCCATTTGCACTACCTAGAATAGATCAGATAGTGGACTTCACCTCTCGGTGTGAGCTACTGTATTTCCTAGATGCCTACTCCGAATATCATCAAATCCAGATGTCTAGGGAAGATGAAGAGCATACTTCCTTCATAACAGTAGATGGACTGTATTATTATATTGCCACACCATTTGGTCTCAAAAATGCTGCTTCAACTTTTGTGCGAGCTATGCACAAAACCTTTGGAGAGCTAATCAGGGACTTGGTGGAGGTGTATGTCGACGACATCGTCGTGAAGGTCAAGAACAAGGAGTCACTCCTTGACAACTTACAAGCCATCTTCGACAAGTTACGCATCACGCACACCAAGCTAAACCCGGACAAGTGTGTCTTCAGGGTTAGCTCCAGGAATTGAGGTGAACCCGGCGAAGATCAAGGATATTGAAGATATGCAGCCCCCAGCCCGCATCAAGGATGTCCAGAAGCTAACTGGATGTCTAGCTGCACTCAGCCGGTTCATCTCAAGACTGGCGGAGCGGGCACTTCCCTTCTTCAAGCTATTGAGGAAGACAAGGCCTTTCCATTGGCCCGAAGAAGTAGAAAAGGCGTTTCAAGAGCTCAAGCAGCTCCTCACCACACGACCAATCTTGGTAGTTCCGAATCCTGGTGAGCCTCTATCGCTTTACATTTCTGCAACTACAGAGGTTATCAGCATGGTCCTGGTCACAGAAAGACTGGAGCCACATCCATTTCAGGAGCCCAGACCACTCCGGGAGGCACAACCAGGATTCCGGTTTATTGCGACGAAAAAAATCGTTGCAATAGGTCGAAATTCGTCGCGATAGGTTGTTGTCGCAACGAAATAGAACGTCGCGATAGTTTTTCCGACTCGTGGCAATAACAGCTGTGGCAATAGGTTATTGCGACGACTTGACATCCGTGGCAAATAGTATGGTATTGCGACGACTCCACGTTCGTTGCAAATAGTATGGTATTGCAATGGTTTAACCTATTGTGACGATTTAACGTATTGCAACGAAAATATCGGTGTTGCAACAATGTCACATTCGTGGCAAAAAGTATGGTATTGTAACGACTCCACGTTCGTGGCAAATAGTATGGTATTGCAATGGTTTAATATATTGCAACGATTTAACGTATTGCAACGAAAACAATGGTGTTGCAACGATGCCACGTTTGTGGCAAAAAGTATGGTATTGCAATGACTCCACGTTCGTGGCAAATAGTATGGTATTACAATGGTTTAACGTATTGCGACGATTTAACATATTGCAATGAAAATAACGGTGTTGCAACGATGCCACGTTCATGGCAAAAAGTATGGTATTGCAACGACTACACGTTTGTGGCAAATAGTATGGTATTGCAATGGTTTAACGTATTGCGACAATTTAACGTATTGCAACGAAAATAACGGTGTTGCAACGATGCCACAATCGTGGCAAAAAGTATGGTATTGCAACGACTCCACGTTTGTGGCAAATAGTATGGTATTGCAACGGTTTAACGTATTGCGGCGATTTAACGTATTGCAACGAATAGTATGTTATTTGCGGCGATTTCACATCTGTGGCGATAAGTGTGGTATCGCGACGATTTCATACTCGTGGCGAATAGTACGGTATCGCGATGATTTCATACTCGTGGCGAATAGTATGGTATCGCGACGTTTTCACATTCGCGGCGAATAGTACGGTGTTGCAACGAATTCACATCCGTAGAGAATAGTACGGTATGGCAACGTTTTTACATTCGTGGCAAATAGTATGGTGTTGCAACGATTTCACATCTGTGGCGAATAGTACGGTATCGCAATGATTTCACACTCGTGGCGAATAATATGGTATCGCGACGTTTTCACATCCGCGGCGAATAGTACGGTATCACGACGATTTCACACTCGTGGCGAATAATATTGTATCGCGACGTTTTCACATTCGTGGCGAATACTACGACGTTGCAACGATTTCACTTCTGTGGCGAATAGTACGGTATCGCAACGATTTCACACTCGTGGCGAATAATATGGTATCGCGACGATTTCACAGCTGTGGCCAGTAATACGGTATTGCAACGATTTCACGTTCATGGCGAATAGTACGGTATTGCAACGATTTCAAAACTGTGGCAACAGTATTGTATTGCAGCGATTTCCGATGTGTGGCAATAGGTTCGTAATGCAACATATTCAAATCTGTTGCAACAGGGTCATAATGCGACGTTCTGTGGGTGGTGGCAATGGAAGTCTAGTGCAGCGCTTTTTTGGTCGTAGCCAAATGTTTGTAGTGCAACGTTTTTTAATTTGTGGCAATAGCTAGCTTCCTATTGCAACAGTTTATTTTCTTCACAATAATCTGTTAATGCCACGTTTTATAATTAGCGGCACTAGAATCCTAATGCACCAGGTTTGAAAATTAGTGGCAACAGAATCAATTTATTCGCACACGGTACGTCTATCGACTTAACAACAAACATCCAGCAATTGATGCAACACTCAAGGACCCTTGCGTCGTTGCGAGACGATGTTATTTACAGTTTTTTCAGTTTGCAACATTGCACCCATTAAAATAGCACCGCGACGAGTTGTAGTACTAGGAATAGTTTCTTGAACATCCAGCTTCGACATGGTGCGAGTAGGAGGCTTTTGTGGAGTTGCTGCAAGCCGTTGTTGATTTTGCAAGCTCTCCATCATTCTGTGCATGTCTGCTAGCTCCTTTTCTTGCCGTGCAGAATTGGCTGCCATCTGATCATGTAAAGCCCGAACTTCCTGGTTGAGCTGTTCATTTGCCTGGACGAAGTCATCCATATGGGAGGTCATATTATCATTTCTTCCTTCCAACTCTTGCACCTGAGAGCTGAGGTCTTCATTTCTATTTTGCAAGGATCGAACTTGCTGGCCGAGCTGGTCAGACATCTGGATACGCAGTCTTTCAAAACATTAGGTTTAGCCATATAACCATGCCCCTGAAACTGTGATCCTCCAGAACCGATTGCGGATATATAAGTAAGCTAGAAGATGTTGTTTCTTTCCTCATCTGGTATTGGGACTCCCAGCTTAGCTTCCTTGACGTTGATTTGGGCACGTGCCTGGGTCTATATACAAAAAGAAAAGTCACATGTACATTGCAAATATTTATTTAAATGGGGACTGTTTGAAGTGTTTCTTACATGTATAGCTTTTGCCTGCTCGTTTGCCCATTGACCATTCTTCACATGGCTTGCCTCCCACAGTTCTATGTCATCGGGTTCTTTTCCGGTCTCTGGGTCTCGCTACATCAAATACAAGTAAAATTTTATTGAATGATTGCAGTGCAAATTAAAAGCATGATTTAGTTTTCATACCTTCTCATAACTAAGTTGGGCGTAGGATTTTGAGCCAAGCAAGTGTTTTGTCTTTTGAGTACTTCGATTTCGTGAATTGGTTCTGCTTATTGACTGCAATTTTAAGAATTAATTTCACGAATGGTGTTATCAAATAGTTTTTGTAGGATATGAAGGTATTAGAAAGCCAGCTGACCTTGAATCGCTCGGACCCAAAATAGTCCATAAGCGCCAACCAATTGGAATCTGCTACGTCAACAGGCTTGTTTTGTATATGTTCCTCATCGGTCGAATACTTCTTATAGGTGGCATGCAATGTTGACCGCCACCCCTTGTTGCGCTCACCAGCAATCTTCAATATTTTTCTTCTGGTATCATCTGTGTCCTCCGAGTCCCAGGCATTCTGTACATTGTATATCACACTGTTATAAACGTACAAGATGGAGGTCACTAGAAAAAAATACTTATGTGGGGTGTCACAACACTAACCAGAATGTCTCTCACTATATCGCTCTTCGAAGTATCGCCAACCTCTGCCCACTTCCTTACACCAGCGAGGGGTGCATTTTTTTTGTTGTAACAACCACATCATCAACAAAGTGCCGCTGATTAGGACCAACCGTAGCACCCAACCTATCGGACCAGTGAATTTGTAGCTTCTGATTCTGATCATTCGTTCTATTTGCATATGCTAGATAGTGCAATTTAGCAACCTTAAGTCCTTTACCCACCACTCTTCCAAACTTCTTTCCTTCTGTTAGTGCCATTTAAACGGTAAACATTTAAAGCAAATTAGCAACTGACCAGGCCTAGTATCATGTACAAATAGTGTGAAAGAAGAAGAAGAAGTCTAATGTTTTACCATCTTCAGGACGAGTGCGGCAAATAAGAGCGTGGGAATACCGCTTCGCAATAGCATTTTGCTCCATA
The DNA here is from genome assembly GCA_036927565.1 of Tuctoria greenei. Lineage (NCBI taxonomy): Eukaryota > Viridiplantae > Streptophyta > Magnoliopsida > Poales > Poaceae > Tuctoria > Tuctoria greenei. Next base: position 126,885,848 of record JAYESD010000007.1, on the reverse strand, counting down.
TTGGGCAATGCATCGACTTGTTGACTTTTTTGTTGCTGTTCATACCCTACAATCAGGCATCAGGAAGTAGTCAGTGGCGCTACAGCACCCGTAGTACTGTAGGGGATTTTCAGTCCAGCTGCGAAGCAGGCAAGACAGTAGTTGGCGATGCTATAGAAAGAGAGGGTTCGTGTGACGCCCGGTTCTGAAAAAGAACCAAGCTAACACATATGTGTGCCTAGGATGTTCATCACACATACACGTGTGCATTCACAAAGGAGTATACAGAAAATTACCATAGAAAAAGATTAATTAACCAAATTTTATTAAACAAACCATATTATCCTTGATTACAAACTCTATTGAATATTAATGACAAGTTCAACTAATGCAGCGGAAATGAACTAATTAAGCAACTAAGCAAACTAAGCATAAGGGATAGCGCAGCTCCAATAACACCACAGGCCAAGCTGACGGTAGACACGGCCTAGAACTTTGCATTATCACCATTAAACTCCCAATCCTGATCTGCAACTGTTGGGGGGGGGGATTGTAAGAGTGAGTACATGTCGTACTCAGCAAGTGTGGAAAGTATGACATGTGGCTGATTCAAATGATGACAATAATAATGGCAAAGTGCCGAAAAGTACATTAAAACATTTGAAAAGCAATATATTATATTTATATGAATCAAATCCATTATAATCATAAGTAATATCATAATACCATTCTGAATTCACTACCATCATCAATAATTCCAGATTTCACCATTGCCAATATAACCATATTCAATACCAGAAATAAATCCATAACCAACCATAACCATTACCAAACCATAACCATCCCAAATACCATCCCAATATCGAGTTCCCTCTAATCATGGAAGTTGTCCAGGTGCTCATAACCGGGAGCACGGCTATCATGATAGTTTATTAGTCACACTCTGCAGAGGTTGTACCGCTTTACCCACGTGTTTGTGATTTCATCACCTTTCGATGACTAGAACCTCTATTATGTCATCTCACACTTCCATCGGTGTGTGGCCAAGAGATCAAAAAATAGCCTTTACAGAGAGATTACTAGCCTATTTAGACCCCACTGAGGTTTCACCGGTGGCGATGTCTCCCATAGAGCACATCTTCAACCAAGAGCCCCCTCTTGAGCCATTCGGATCCCAGGGTAGTCCCACCAATCATCAACAAACCCAATCCGACTACCCCTTTCCCGAGCATCCATAATGGTCCAAATAGCACTGGCAAATCCCTAATTAATCAGCTACGCCGCACTCATACTTGACCTCGTGGTTGCACTGTAGTCATGGCTTATTCTCGCATGAACTGGTCCTTAGATCTAAAGAAAGCAAAGCACCATACATCCAACCCATCCACATACCAGGATTGCTTAGATCACCCATTACCATATCATGTTATCCAGTTCATGTTAATCATAATCTCATCCATGCATAATTAAATTGAGTGGTATAGTTGTTTTCCCATCCCAGTTGATTAAGCGAAGCAAAAAGGTAAAAGCCTTTCCTGACTCTCTACCATATATTCCAGGTGACAAGGGTGGTTTAACAATTCTAGTAAACTTCCTACCATAGGGTTTCCCATCAAAATTGACACAAGCATGCAGTTTTGCAAACAAAACATTTATTTTAAAACAGGATCAATATGCTTCAAGGACACTTGCCTTGCTCTTGTTGTTGATTAGGATCAAAGCCTTAAAACTCTTGGTGCTGTAGATCCTCCGCGGCACTCTCTAGCGCAAATCCTTCTAATACACACAATAAACATACAAGACAAGAAACACAATCAAAGAGTGCACAATTATTACTCAAGATGACATGACATGCATGATTAATGCAAATGCAAGGTAGAACTTGTTATTTATTGCTTTTAATGATCACTAACTAGTTCTAATAGATTTTAACAAGTTTATACAGGTTTAGATGTGATTAGATCAAATTTTAGAATCAATTCAACACAATTTAGCCAGGAAGACCGGACTAGTCCGCTAGGGACCGGACAAGTCCGCACTCTGCGAGATCAGCGGATTAGGGTTTTCTAGATCGACGTAAATTTGGAGATTTGGGGTTGAATTCACGTAAGGAAAAGAGAATAGAAGGTATACCAAGTGTTTAGGACTCCAATGAGTTAAGAAACTTGGAGGTAACACTTGGATCTTGGTGATCTAGGGTTGGTGATGAACTTTGGGATGAATTGGTGATGAGGAACGAAACTTGGTGGAGATCTTGATCCTCCTTCGTTTCCTCCTCTTCTTCTTGCATGAGATCTTCTCCTCCCTCCTTGATGGTGGCTCCCCATGAACTAGGGTTTGGGTGGGTGGAAAAGTGGCAAATAGGTGTCAGACCAAGGGGTGGGGTTGTTTATATAGAGGTGGAGGCTATGGTTAGATGGATTTCGAGTTTGAGATGAGTAGAGGCCGGTTTAGAGTCCCACATGGGCTCTAAAAGAGTTAGGCACGACGTCCCTGGACCCACTTAGCATGAAACCCAAGAAACAAGTTGTAAAACAAAAGATCAACTCGTAGTCATGAAATATCGGACAAGTCCGGAAAGGACCGGACTAGTCTGAAGTCATCCAGAGAGAAAATCGGACAAGTCTGGCCAAAAATCGGGCAAGTCTGACTTTAAATAGAGAGGAAATCGGACAAGTCCGCTAGAACACCGGACTAGTCCGGAAAAGTCCAAGGACTTAGCAAATTTTCAAGGATTCTTGGAATATCGAAATCGGACAAGTCCGAAAGTTCCTAGAGGCAAAATCGGACTAGTCCGCAGCAAAATCGTACTAGTCCGCACTTTCCTGCAATTTAAGTGCGGTTTTGTTCTAAATCAATTCTAAATGCTCCAAATAAATTTTAGACTCGTTCCTCTTGTTGTGGGTTAATGTTAAACATGTATATGAGTGCATGCAAGGCATGATGCATAAAAATGAGGGTGTTACAAACCTACCCCCCTTAAAATGAATCTCGCCCTCGAGATTCGACACGGAAGAGAAGAGATAGGGAAAGTCATTCTTGATATCATCTTCCAATTCCCACATCGCTTCTTTTTCTGTGTGGTGCTTCCACTGAACTTTACACCATCTAATAACCTTGTTCCTTGTGACCCTCTCCTTAGTTTCCAAGATTTTGACCGGTTGTTCGGCATAAGTCAAATCTTCCTCTAGTTCCAATTCTTCCATTGGCACTTGTTCTTCCGGTACTCACAAGCACTTCTTGAGCTCGGAAACATGAAAGACATCATGGACATCCGAAAGATGAGCTGGCATCTCCAACTTATACGCTACTTCTCCTCTTTTGTCCAAAATCTTGAATGGTCCAATATAACGAGGTGCGAGCTTGCCGCTTATGTTAAACCTCTTATGACCTCTCATCGGTGACACCTTGAGGTAAACAAAATCTCCTATTTCAAAGGCTAATCTCCTTCTCCTATTGTCCGCATAGCCTTTTTGCCTTGATTGGGCAGCCCTCAACTTTTCACGAATTATTTGGACTTGCTTTTCGGCTTCTTGCAACACATCCGGACCAAATACTTGAGTTTCTCCTACCTCATTCCAGAACAAAAGTGTCCTACACTTCCTCCCATAAAGCGCTTCATACGGTGACATCTTCAAACTTGCTTGGTAACTATTGTTGTATGAAAATTCCGCGTATGGCAAACTTTTGTCCCAACTTTTCCCATGCTTTAAAGCGCAAGCTCTTAACATGTCCTCCAAACTCTGATTGGTCCTCTCGGTTTGTCCATCCGTTTGAGGATGATACGCTGAACTAAAATTCAACCTCGTTCCCAAAGCTTCATGCAATTTTTGCCAAAACCTAGAAGTGAATTGAGAACTTCTATCCGAGACTATCTTCTTAGGGACTCCATGTCGACACACAATATGCTCCATGTATATTTCAGCCAATCGTGCAGCTGTATATTTGGTCTTCACGGGGACAAAATGAGCTGACTTGGTTAAGCGATCCACAATCATCCAAATTGAGTCATACCCGGACTGAGTACGTGGTAACCCAACTATGAAGTCCATACCGATTTCTTCCCACTTCCATTCTGGGATCTTCAATGGTTGCAATAATCCAGCTGGCCTCTGATGTTCCGCCTTGACTCGATGGCACACATCACACAATGCTACATATTCAGCTATTTCATTTTTCATGCTATCCTACCAATAGCAAGCCTTCAAGTCTTTGTACAACTTCGTACAACCAGGGTGAATCGAGTACGGCGAGTCATGTGCCTCTTTTAATATCGTCTCCCGAATATGCTTCACATTAGGCACAACGATTCTCTTTCCGAGCTATAAGGTACCATGTTCGTCTTCATCAAATCTGAATTCTCTCCCTTCTTCGGTCCTTTCCTTGATTTCCTTAATCTCCTCATCCGCGGTTTGTGCCTCTTGAATTTCTTGCTCCAAGGTTGGGTTTAACTCCATCATCTCCATCTCATTTACAAATCCGAGGTTCAACCTCTCAAACTCCTTACATAACTTGGATGGTAACTCTCGAACTGTGAGTTGATGACTTACTCCCTTTCTACTCAAAGCATCGACCACTACATTGACTTTTCCCGGATGATAGTTGATCCCCAAATCATAATCTTTGATGAGCTCCAACCATCTCCGTTGCCTCAAGTTCAGATCCGTTTGTGTGAAAATATACTTAAAACTCTTATGATCCGTATAAATTTCACACCTATGTCCAAGAATATAGTGTCTCCAAATCTTCAATGCATGTACCACAGCTGCTAGTTCAAGATCATGTGTAGGATAATTCTGCTCATGTTTCTTCAGTTGTCTTGATGCGTAGGCGACCACTTGACCTTCTTGCATCAATACACATCCGAGTCCTTGTCTCGAGGTGTCGCAATAAATATCAAAACTCTTGCTTACATCCGGCAATACCAAAACTGGGGCTGTTGTCAACCTCTTCTTCAACTCCTCAAAACTCTTTTGACAAGCTTGAGTCCATTGGAAAGCCTTCCCTTCATTAGCAATTTCGTCATGGGCTTGGCTATCTTGGAAAAGTCCTTGATAAACCGACGGTAATATCCAGCCATCCCAAGAAAACTTCTTATTTCCTTGACGTTTTGCGGCGGTTCCCACTTCAACACGTCTCTCACTTTCCTGGGGTCAACCGATACTCCTCCTCCTGAGATTATATGACCCAAAAACGACACCTCTTTCAACCAAAACTGACACTTGTTGAACTTGGCATACAATTGATGCTCCCTCAATTTTTGCAATGTAAGCCTCAAGTGTTCCTCATGTTCCTTCTCATCCTTCGAGTAGATCATAATGTCATCAATGAACACCACGACGAACTTGTCCAAGTACTCCATGAAGACCTTATTCATGAGGTACATAAAGTAGGTAGGCGCATTTGTCAATCCAAAAGACATCACGGTGTACTCATAAGATCCATACCGCGTCCTAAAAGCTGCCTTGGGTATGTCCGATGGTCTAATCTTCATTTGAAAGTATCCTTACCTCAAATCAATCTTAGAGAAGACACAAGCACCCTTCATCTGATCAAACAAGTCTTCTATGAGTGGCAAGGTGTACTTGTTCTTGTTTGTTACCTCGTTGAGAGCTCGGTAGTCCACGCACATCCTTTGGGATTCATCCTTCTTGTCCACGAATAGAACGAGCGCTCCCCAAGGCGAAGAGCTAGGACGAATAAGACCCTTCTCTAATTGCTCTTGAATTTGCTTCTTGAGCTCCGCTAATTCCATAGGAGGCATCCTATACGACCTCTTAGCTATAGGTGTAGTTCCAGGTATTAAATCAATAACAAACTCAATGTCTCGATCAGGTGGCATACCTGGCAACTCGTTTGGAAAAACATCAAAAAAATCGCACACCACCGGAATCTCCTCAATTGTGGCACCGTCCACATGATTCAACTCCAATTGCTTTGGTGCGGTTTGAGATGCTTCAAATTCTACGGTGATCCCTTCCTCATTGTTCAACTTCACCGTCTTCGTGGCACACTCAATAACTCCATTGTGCTTCCTCAAACAGTCCATACCAAGTATAATGTCCAATTCTTGAGAATTCAAAACAATGAGGTTGGCAGATAAGTCTACCCCCCTTATTCTAAGGCTTACTTTTGGACATACTATATTTGTCATCCTCTCTCCTCCAGGAGACTTAACCAATAGAGTAAACTTCATATGAGAGATAGGCAAACTATACTTGTCAACATACTTCGATGCAATGAATCAATGCGATGCTCCAGAATCAAATAACATAGTCGCGGGGTTGGAGTTGGCGAGAAACATACCAATGACCACGTCATCCGCTTGTTGAGCATCCTCCGTAGAGACATGGTTCACGTTGCCACGATCAAAATTCTGCTGTCCCTAGTTCCCTTGTGGTTGTCCTCCATTGGGTCTTGGGTTTTGCCTTGGTGCATTGCTTCCTTGACCAAGGCCTGACTTAGGACATTGATGCGCAAAGTGTCCAGCTTCTCCACAAGTATAGCACTTCTTAACTCTACCAGAATTATTGGGACGAGCTTGGTTTTGAACATTTGCACCAGGAAAATTAGCGTGAGGCGCATAAGGCATTGGAGGCCTAGGTGCTTGCATGACAGGACGTTGCTGCACAAACTGAGTTGGGCATGGTGCATAACCAGGGCATTGAGCAGGAATAGAGGAGCTGTAATAGGGCGCATTGGGTGGTGCAAGGCGAGAGCGCACATTACTTCCTTGTTGCTCTCCTTGATATGGTGCCTTCCTCTTGTTATCTTTCTCCATCTCACGGATCTTGTTCTCAACCACAATTGCTTTGTCCACAAGCTTCTGAAAATTTGCGTAGTCACAATTGAGTAGTTGCACTTGGATTTCATTGTTCAGGCCCCTCATGAACAAGTATTGTTTCTGACTGTCCCGACTAACATCCTCAGGCGCATATCTTGAGAGTTGAGTAAACTTATTGAGATATTCACTCACGCTTGATCTCCCTTGCCTTAAGTTCTCAAATTCTTGCCTCTTCAAAATCATAACACCTTCCGGCACATAATGGGAACGGAAACTCTCCTTGAATTCCGCCCAGGTAATTCCCTCTTGGTTCTCATGAGCATTGCAATAAGCATCCCACCAATCCGTAGCTGCTCCAACGAGTTGATGAGAAGCAAATAACACCTTCTCCTGGTCATTGCATTAGACAATAGCTAACTTTTTCTCCACGGACTTGAGCCAATCATCCGCATCCATAGGGTCAGCGGCTTGAGCAAAGGTTGGCGGCCTAGTCCCCATAAATTCTCCCAATCGGTTATGAGGAGGCGGGGGTGGCGGTGGAGGCATGTGGGGCTGATTGTTGATGTTGCCAGCCTGCAGCTGTCCCATTGTTTGTATCATGGTCTGCATGAGCTGGTTTTGCATAACCAATAGCTGCTCAATGTTGATAGCTCCCTGAGTAGATCCTTGTCCAATGTTGTTGTGAGGCACGCCATTGTTCTCCTCGTCGTCATTGCCATCCCTCTGGTTGCGAGTCCTCACCATCTGAAGAAAAGCAATAGGTAAGAATTAGAGAATGTCCCCAACTATATGCACCAAGGGATATGAAACTAAACAACTAGCTATACTATCCTAGGTGGACATGGCAATGCTAAGGCATCCCAAAATCCTCTATTAAGCACACAAGCAAACAATATATATATAGCAAACAGCAAGCCAACAAAATCAAATTGATTCCTAAGTGCCCCTATGTGCTCTAAAGTGTCCATTCTATCTAGGTTGCATCCTACGGTCAACCCGTTGCTCTGATACCAATCTGTGACGACCGGTTCCGAAAAAGAACCAAGCTAACGCATATGTGTGCCCAGGATGTTCATCACACATACACGTGTGCATTCACAAAAGAGTATACAGAAAATTACCACAGAAAAAGATTAATTAACCAAATTTTATTAAACAAACCATATTATCCTTGATTACAAACTCTATTGAATATTAATGACAAGTTCAACTAATGCAGCGAAAATGAACTAATTAAGCAACTAAGCAAACTAAGCATAAGGGATAGCGCAGCTCCAATAACACCACAGGCAAAGCTGATGGTAGACGCGGCCTAGAACTCCGCATTATCACCATTAAACTCCCAATCCTGACCTGCAACTGTTGGGGGGGGATTGCAAGAGTGAGTACATGTCGTACTCAACAAGTGTGAAAAGTATGACATGTGGCTAATTCAAATGATGACAATAATAATGGCAAAGTACCGAAAAGTACATTAAAACATTTGAAAAGCAATATATTATATTTATATGAATCAAACCCATTATAATCATAAGTAATATCATAATACCATTCTGAATTCACTACCATCATAAATAATTCCAGATTTCGCCATTGCCAATAACCATATTCAATACCAGAAATAAATCCATAACCATCCATAACCATTACCAAACCATAACTATCCCAAATACCATCCCAATACCGAGTTCCCTCTAATCATGGAAGTTGTCCAGATGCTCATAACTGGGAGCACGGCTGTCATGATAGTTTATTAGTCACACTCTGCAGAGGTTGTACCGCTTTACCCACGTGTTTGTGATTTCATCACCTTTCGATGACTAGAACCTCTATTATGCCGTCTCACACTTCCATCGGTGTGTGGCCAAGAGATCACAGAATAGCCTTTATAGAGGGATTACTAGCCTATTTAAACCCCACTGAGGTTTCACCGGTGGCGATGTCTCCCACAGAGCACATCTTCAACCAAGGGCCCCCCTCTTGAGCCATTCGGATCCCAGGGTAGTCCCACCAATCATCAACAAACCCAATCCAACTACCCCTTCCTGGAGCATCCATAATGGTCCAAATAGCACTGGCAAAGCCCTAATTAATCAGCTACGCCGCACCCATACTTGGCCTCGTGGTGGCACTGTAGTCCTGGCTGATTCTCACATGAACCGATCCTTAGATCTAAAGCAAGCAAACCACCATACATCCAACCCATCCACATACCAGGCTTGCTTAGATCACCCATTACCATATCATGTTATCCAGTTCATGTTAATCATAATCTCATCCATGCATAATTAAATTGATTGGTATAGTTGTTTTCCAATCCCAGTTGATTAAGCAAAGCAAAAAGGTAAAATCCTTTCCTGACTCTCTACCATATATTCTAGGTGACAAGGGTGGTTTAACAATTCTAGTAAACTTCCTACCATAGGTTTTCCCATCAAAATTGACACAAGCATGTAGTTTTGCAAACAAAACATTTATTTTAAAACAGGATCAATATGCTTCAAGGACACTTGCCTTGCTCTTGCTATTGATTAGGATCAAAGCCTTCAAACTCTTGGTGCTGTAGATCCTCCGCGGCACTCTCTAGCGCAAATCCGTCTAATCCACACAATAAACATACAAGACAAGAAACACAATCAAAGAGTGCACAATTATTACTCAAGATGACATGACATGCATGATTAATGGAAATGCAAGGTGGAACTTGTTAATTGATTGCTTTTAATGATCACTAACTAGTTCTAATAGATTTTAACAAGTTTATACAGGTTTGGAGGTGATTAGATCAAATTTTAGAATCAATTCAACACAATTTAGCCAGGAAGACCGGACTAGTCCCCTAGGGACCGGACAAGTCCGCACTCTGCGAGATCAGCGGATTAGGGTTTTCTAGATTGACGTAAATTTGGAGATTTGGGGTTGAATTCACGTAAGGAAAAGATAATAAAAGGTATACCAAGTGTTTAGGACTCCAATGAATCAAGAAACTTGGAGGTAACACCTGGATCTTGGTGATATAGGGTTGGTGATGAACTTGGGGATGAATTGGTGATGAGGAACGAAACTTGGTGGAGATCTTGATCCTCCTTCGTTTCCTCTTCTTCTTCTTGCTTGAGATCTTCTCCTCCCTCCTTGATGGTGGCTCCCCACAAACTAGGGTTTAGGTGGGTGGAAAAGTGGCAAATAGATGTCAGACTAAGGGGTGGGGTTGTTTATATAGAGGTGGAGGCTAGGGTTAGATGGATTTCGAGTTTGAGATGAGTATAGGCCGGTTTAGAGTCCCACATGGGCTCTAAAAGAGTTAGGCGACGTCCCTGGGCCCACTTAGCGTGAAACCCAAGAAACAAGTCGTAAAACAAAAGATCAACTCGGAGTCACGAAATATCGGACAAGTCCGGAAAGGACCGGACTAGTCTGAAGTCGTCCAGAGAGAAAATCGGACAAGTCTGGCAAAAAATCAGACAAGTTTTACTTTAAACAGAGAGGAAATCGGACAAGTCCGCTGGAACACCGGACTAGTCCGGAAAAGTCCAAGGACTTAGCAAATTTTCAAGGATTCTTGGAATATTGGACTAGTCCGCACAAAATCAGACAAGTCCAAAAGTTCCCAAAGGCAAAATCGGACTAGTCCGCAGCAAAATCGACTAGTCCGTACTTTCCTGCAATTTAAGTGCGGTTTTGTTCCAAATCAATTTTAAATGCTCCAAATCAATTTTAGACTCGTTCCTCTTGTTGTGGGTTAATGTTAAACATGTATATGAGTGCATGCAAGGCATGATGCATGAAAATGAGGGTGTTACAGTTCGTCGGGTGCTCATCCTCTACAGTACTGCCGGTTTGGTCTAACCGACATCAGCAGTAGTGCATCTTGAGGTGAATTAGTGGCAGGGCGAGTCATGGACGTCAGCAGTATTAGCAGGTAGAGGATGCAAGACAGATGAGGCGGGCAACTTGCAACGTTTAACAAAGCTAGGGTTCGGTCTGGCAGTGCAGTGACCACATTTAAGTCAGAGGATCGACGTCTAGATCACACCGGTGATCTCACGTGTCTTACATTTTTACTGCAGGCGATGCAGTAAAGATTCAACGGTGTGATTCTGTTGGATCTTTACTGCATCACGTGCAGTAAAAACGTATAAGTCAGGTGATCTACGTCCATTGATATCACCCCGGAGCAAGTCTCGAGGCTAGGAGGACAGTGTGGCGGATCTAGGAATTAAATTTAGGTGGATTGCATACTGATATTTTGCTCTGCATGTTAGCATCTTGCTCTAAAGTGCTACTAGAACGGATACATGAATATAATCTTGTATTAATTACCAGACATCAGCAATGCATTTGGCAGTGTAAAAAACAGAATCGAGATCATATAAGCAGCAATGAACCCTCATGTACATGCATCTCTAAACTATATGATACTAACATTTCTTAGTGGACAGGGGTTAATGATATTGGACTATTTTTTCCAGGGTATGCCATGTCATATGGGGCATAGCGTGTAGGAGTAGGTACGCCGTAATGGCCAGGGGTTTGCGGGCGGCGGGGTCATCATGGCACGCGAACGATGGGATGTGGAGATGGAGGGAGACGCGTTGGGGAGGACAGTGAAGTGACCACCAGCAGGGCGTGGGCGCCGGGCGGTGCCGGAGTGACCGGCGGCGACATGGGTTTGCGAGCGGCGGGGTCATCAAGACACGCGAAGGATGGGACGTGGTGATGGTCGAGGGAGACACGTTTCTGAGGACACTGAAGTGAGCAGCAGCAGGGCGTGGTCGCCGGTGCAGGAGTGGCGGCAGCGAGAGAGCCCGACGTGCGCGTGTAGGCATCAATAAATCACGCCATCACATATACTCACCAGCAGGGCATGGGCGCCGGCTAGTGCCGGAGTGACCGGCGGCGACAGGGGTTTGCGGGCGGCGGGGTCATCATGACACGTGAAGGATGGGACGTGGCAATGGTGGAGGGAGACGCGTCGGGGAGGACACTGAAGTGAGTAGCAGTAGGGTGTGGTCGCCGGTGCCGGAGTGGCTGGCGGCGAGAGAGCCCATCGTGCGTGTGTAGGCATCAATAAATCACGCCATCACATATACTAATTAACTGTTAACCTAGGAAACTACAATCACAATGCTAAAATATTTAGTAGAGCCCGATACATATTTATACTCGTAGTACCAGCATGGGTTGACTAATCTCGGGGTTCCTGAGCATCAGGTGCTGCAATATTCTCTGCATACGATGCAAAGGAATTAACGTGTTATAAATATGTGTATTTTGATAGTAAACACATTTATAGTTATACCAGGTGCTTGTTGCCCATCACGATTACTTGTAGACGACATGACGGTTTGGTGTCTTGTTCCTAAAGTAAAGAGTATATATAGTAAGTAACAGTGATAACGTCAGATTACATGAGGATGTGTATTTTAGATCGGGCGGTGTGGTTGCTATGAACTGAAAATATTTGTTTTGAACGGAGGAATTAGAAATGAAGGAGTAGGAAAAAAAACCATACAATCCGAGAAAGAAAAATAAGAAAAACGCGTATAAACCGTGGGAACTGAAAATCTTAGGAATACAAGTTTGGAACAAAGGAATGAGAGTACAACATTGGGAGTGGTTGATAAGATAACCCTGGCGTCATTTACTTCTAAATCAAGAAATTACATAGTACATGCGGTTTTTAATAGTTATCTTTCTTACATGGAAACTTACTAGAAATACACTACCATAAACTGTCGGAGCGACATTTATTTCAGGGCAGAGGTGTAGTGTATTTTATATATGGAAACAAGTAGAATGCAATCAGATGCTAGGGTAAAATAAAAAGATTAATCGACTGTAGGATGCAGATCTAACGATTGAGGATAGTTGATTGCACGATTGCACCATTAATCAGATTTTATACTAGATATTCATGAAACATAAGAGCATATAAGGAGTTGGGACGACAACTAGGAATGAACTGGCTGCAGCTGTTGGGACGACAACTAAAGCGATAAGGAGGGAGTAGCTCTATAAAAAGACGGCATGGATCGTGTAGAACTTACATAGCACAAAATTGGAGTCCAGGATGTCGCAGGGCGGGGTCGGTGACGAAGAGGTTCGGTAGAGCCCGTCAAACTTGGTCGCTCGACGTTGTACCCACAGTCACCACCAGCACTCACACGGGAATTTATTAGGAATGCAAGATTGGAACACAACACTAAGAGGATAACATGTGTGCCAGGAACGGAAGCCACTGTGGGATTAGAGGGAGATTCACATTTATATTCGTCGTCGCTAGCTACAAATGGGCGGGACTGGAATTTTGGGCGCACGGAGTGAAGTTTCAACTGTGAAAATCTCAATTGTGCGCACCAAGAAGAACGAAAAAATTTTCGAGGGACTCCTACCTGTCGTTCATCTTTGTTTTCATGGAGATGTAAAAGCAGTCATGTGGTAGTGGGACATTCCAAAAAAATACGAACAAAAATATGAATCGCCAAATGTATCATTGTGCTAATGCAAATGACATGCAAATACAGAACACCCAAGTCCACGAAAGGAGGACGGCAAATCCATGGTCTAGTAAAAGGTAAACAATCAGCATTTTATATATAACATTCGTCGCAATGAAATGATATCATATACAGAGTATATACTACTACTACTACAAAAAAAACATTTTCCCCTATGATGTCTAATCTTCAGGCCGTCGATCCAAAGCCGCCTGTGATACGAGTATCACAGGTACATACGATATATATATATCAACAATGTCATTGGATATTAGTTACAACGGATAAAGTAATTTTCATGCACCTGTTGCATCAGGCGATGGAATAGTTAGCAATTTAGATGACGTAATTTCCTAATCAAGTTAATTATGCATCATGTTTGTTGTTAGTTCTATTACTTGTAAGGATAATTTTTACCGGATTTCATTCATTCAGCCATAAGAAATATAGACGGTCCTTAATTATGCATCATGTCTGTTGTTAGTTCTATTACTTGTAAGGATAATGTTTACCGGATTTCATTCATTCAGCCACAAGAAATATAGACGGTCCCAAGTTACAAACATATAGGAGATGTTTTCGATAAAAGAAGATTTTCGATACTGCATATATAGAACACATTGTTCATGAACATAAAGACATATTTCATTAACAAACAAGTAATAGGAAAACACGTAGTAGACAGCAAGAACAAGATAAACTACACCTAATACTACTCTACTCAGAGATCACGAAATAGATAAACTACTCCCAATCCTACTCTGCTAGGAGAAAACCACGTCCTCCTCCTCCGCCGCTGCCGCCTCCTCCGCCTCTGCCGCCGGTGCCGCCTCCTCCTCCTCCTCCTCCTCCACTGTTGCCGCCGCTGCTGCCGCCTCCGCCTCTGCCTCCGCCACCGTTGCCGCCTCCTCCTGGTCCTCCTCCGCCGCTACCGCCGCCTCCATAGCCGCGTCCACCTCCACCTCAAGAGACGTCTCCTGCTCCGCCTCCTCCGCTGCCGCCGCTGCCCAAGCCGCCTCATACTCCTCAACCTCCATCACAGTGCGAAGCTTCCCAGCGATGCAATGCTTAATCTTCAGGAGGCCCTCTACCCCAGCAACCTCCGCGATCGTCTCGTGGAGGGCGTCGAGACGACTGGCCACAGTCATCAACCCGTAGCAGTAGTGGCCCGCGGTGTCCATGCTCGTGTTGAGGGGAAGGGTCCCAAGACGCAGACAGCGACACGAGTGATCTGTGTCGGAAAAGACCTTCCACGCCACTGCGTTGAGCACTAGTGCGCTATGAGCGGTGGCGGACTTGGCCTCGGTGGCCACCTTAAGGCGCCGATCAAGTTTGTCGATGCGATCGGTGAGGAGTTTGAGAGTATGCTCAACCCAACCGGGATGAGGAATGCAGGCGCCGCGGGCGGAGATGCGGGCGCCGCCATCATTTCCACCGGCATTGCCGGCGGCGATGGAAACGGAGAAGGAGGTTTGGAGGACGTCGATGGCCTAGAGCGCTTCGGCGTGGGGCTACCCATTTGTGTGGCGATGGAGGTGCAGAGAAAGAGCGAGAGGTGGTCGACAGTGGCGGGGAGAGGCTAGGATCTAAGGAGTGGTGCGGCGTAGAAGCAAGAGGACGGTGAGCCTTTATAGCGGGTCGTCGTCTAAGCGGACGTTTCGAGATGATCGGATGCTAGACGAAACCGCGCTTAATTATGAACCGGTCGGCGGCCCCGGTTTCCTCAAAACCGCGGTTTGCATCCTCTCGGTCCCAACGGCTCGACACGTCCCATTAGGAGTAAATTTACATGCAGGGAAAAACAATTTTTTTGTTATATAAAAAAAATCCGTCCGTACACGCCTAAGTCAACTTCGTGACTGCGCGTCTGTGCCAGCGGACGCCTTGCAGCGAACATGGGCCTAGTTCTGCACGCATTACTTTCATTCGGATTTTTAACTGCAACTGTGCGCCATGCCTTATAACGTCGGTGCACCGACCTCAACTTTCCGTGGTGGGACTAATCCTTCGCACCTGTTCCATGTTCTTTTCTTCTCTATCTATTGTCTAATACTATTTCTGTTCTTTGTTCAACATGCATGTGCGACCTTGATCCACGATCATGTTTCATGATGTTATACGTGTGTTTTCTCTTTTTGTTGAAAGATCATCATGTACTGTTTGAGGTATATATATATATATATATATATATATATATATATATATATATATATATATATATGCATGCATGTTAGTGCTGTTAAACATGACTGAGGTGTTTTAATTCTAGCTATGTCTAACATGCATAGACCGCAAACATGATCAACCAATTACACTACGTAAGAAACCCAAATAGGAGACAACGATGGGCGACAGATCGGATGTCCATCGATCACAAAGTGATGCGAGACGCGCTTAAAGTCATTGTTTGTCTCCTTTAGCTTTGCAATTACAAATCGAGACGAGCTTCAAACCCTAAGATCTTTTGTTTTTGTCCAATTTGCTCGGTTCACTTGTGACATATTAACACATCACTAAACTTAGAGCACATACACTTGATTGAAATCCAGAAATTCTAACACACCAGTATTCATTGACACAAATGAACACATATATATTACAAAACACAAGAAATATGTACAAGAACAGAATTGAAGCTAAACATGTACAAGAACTCCTAAAACAACAAAAGAAATATGTACATGAACTCCTAAAACTACAAAAGAAATATCTACAAGAACTCCTAAAACTACTCTGCCGGCCTCGCCTCCTCTGCCCTCTCCCCCAACTTCTCAAACCACGACAAGCGGTCCTTCTCCTCCTCGCCGTCGTCGTCGTCTTGGTGGTGGTGGTCGTCGTTGCCGTTGTCATCGTCGTCGTCATCATCATCGTCGTCGTTGTCGTCGTCGTCGTCTTCGTCCTCCTCCTCCTCCTCCTCCTCCTCCGGCGACGATGCAGCAGGAGAGTGGGCCAGCTGCTCCGGCTGAGCCGATTGCTCCGGCTGCACCGGTGGCTCCGGCTGCACCGGCAGTGGAACCCCACCGCGACGGAAGTTCCTCTCCGTTGCCGCCACCAGGGCACTACGACCCTCGGCGCCGAGCTCCTGGGCCATCGTCTAGGACAAGATGTCCAGGCGATCGGCCACACCCGTGAGGGCGTAGAGGTAGCGGCCGGTGGTATTTATTTTCTCGAAAACTCAGGAAGGGTACCAAGACCCAAGGCGTCCAAGGCCCGAGACGTACTGTTGTACACCTCTCGCGCCTTAATGAGGCGCTGGTCGTCGTTCATCCTCTCGGGGGAGCTGCAGCACATCCGCTTGCAGGGTGGCTGCCTCGGCGGGCTAGGAGGCGGAAGGTTGGCCATGGCTGTGGTGGTTCGTCGGCGCTGGGCTAGGAGGTGGAACAATGGAAGAAGAAGAAAGTAGTGCAAAAGTTATGTGCTTGTACATAACCAACGACACGCCTTATATATGGTCTATGCAGAGTAGACGAGGGAGCGGTTCGTTTCCCGCGCATTGAACTCTTTGTAGACCTCGTGCGGCACAATTAAACCACTGTTGAAGACGATCTTCAGAGATCCTTCCGTCTCTCTTGTATCCATGTGGAATGTTGCGCACGCGTCCCTGCGCCACGGCTTCTTAACTTCTCCGTAGACCTCGTGCGGCGCGTCAGTTACTTGGCGCACTGGAAAGGCCAGTGGCAAGATCTCCGGCGAGTCCCGCCACGGCGGCGCCGCGCGTGCACCCTCAGCGCGAGGAGGAAGAAAGGGTCTGTGATGTTGGTTTTCTTGTTTCGTGATGTTGTTTTTCTTGTTTTGTAGTACTATTGTTTTATGTTAATGAACTCAATGTCATTGTTCCTCTGTTCCATCTGTTATTTTGTTTTCTGTCTGTTATTTAATGAACTATCAGTTCTATATATTTGTATTCTCTGTTAATGAACGACCGTCGCGTACGTGCGTTTTTTTGTTGTCAAAGTTGGATTCGATAGGATCATCCATGTTTTTGTATACTGGATCTCGATCCATGCTAGTTGATGTTTCATTGGATGTACGACGATCAAAAAGTTTTTGTTTCGTAGGTTGGATTGGACCATCCATGTTGATATTTCATATGATAATATTTATTTATATATTAATTCTTTATTTTACTAATGTATATCAATAATATATAAATAATAAATATGACGATCATTTTTTCAACAAAAAGAGAAAACAATTGTATAACACCATCAATTTAACATGATCGTGGATCGAGGTCTTGCACATGCATGTTACACATAGAACACAAATAGGGAGTACGTAGTTCATTATACAACGGACAGAGAAGAAAATAAAATAAGGAATAGACGAACAACATTGAGTTCAGTAACATAGAACATTACAAAACAAGAGAAATGTCATCATGAAACAAGAAAATCAACATCACAAATCCTCATCGACAAGTGATCAATCATGCATGAAACATGATGGAGACCTCGTTGGCTCTCTTTCAAAAGCATGCATGCATGTCCGTCCATCATACATGATCACGACAAAGCATTAATGCTCGAATAGTCGGACGTATGGCGTACACGTGTTAATTTTCTCTTATGCCGATGGGACGCGTCGAGCCGTTGGGACCGTGCAACATATATATCCGCCTGTGATAATTGTCTTATCAGAGGCGGGTCTTACAGCATAACTAACTGCCTGTGATAATGGTGTTATCACAGACGGATGTTTACCTACATCAAGCCGCCTGTGAAGACCTTTTACCATAGCTGGTTTCTACCATAATAGTAACCGCCTGAGATAATTAGGTTATCACAGATGGTTCTTTACTTGTATGTAGCCATCTATGATAATTGTTTTTCACGGACATGCCTAGCCGTTGGTTAATAACCGCCTGTGATAAGGTATAACCTATGCAGTACTACTGTTGTTATTTCTAATTTCTAGGTCAATTCAATATAATCACAGAACAAAAATTAATAATATCATCACTGAACAAAAGTCAACAATATTATCATCACAGAAGTCAATTTCACTAAAATAATATACATATGTACAAGTTACAGATACAATTCATCTCAAAGTTTACAAGTTTTCACTAAAAACTGATTCTATTGGCATAGTCGCAAAGTTCTGGCACATCAGCTGCTGCACCATCCTCATCAAAGAACTTCCCTCTTTTGTGCAAAATTTTGTGACGAATGAATTGACAGAGTTCAGCAGCAATCCTGTGGGCTCCTCCACTAGGAATACTTCTACAAACCGGCCATTCTTCATTCAGATTCTTCGTGTGCTGCAATATAACACATAACAAGGTTTAGAATGTATTGGTTTGAACAATCTCAAAGTATAGATCAAAGTGAGAGTATACATGAATTTATTTGGTATTTTTGGAGCAGTTGTACTATGAGCAATTGAATTTTGAAGTTGGAATCAAAATATGAAAATAATGTTTCTGGTAATATTGAACAACAGAGAATATAAGTATTAAACTATGCTAGTTACAATGAAAATGAAACACAAAAGTAAGAAAATAAGGTATCGACATTAAGGATAACTTACATCCTCACGATTCACTCTATATACGCCGGCGGTCCGAAGATGCTCGCATACATAATACCCGCATAAGACACTCCCAGCAGGCTGCTTCGGACAAGCATAATTAGTTTTAATTTCCAATGCATTCATATTGGAAGGTCTCTCACCGCCAAGCCGTTCCGCGTAAAACCGCCAAGCGCTGTAATACAAGAAATGTCATATAAAACTTGTCAACACATTCTAAATGTGCGTAAATTAAAATTATTGAATAAATGTACAATTTCAAAATGGAAAGGAAATATTTGTAACGATCTGGTGAGAAATCGACCGAGTCCAAGACTGTTGCCATTCCTTGCGTTGGCTTGATGAAGATCATTATGTAGTGATTACTGCAAACATACAAACAAACGTGTTAACAATTACCAATAATTGCTATTTCAATATCATTTGTCGAACTTACTCGAAGTAGTACGGAGCCTTTACGAGGTCCTTGCCGTCTCTGACAAAGTTAAGCATCGCATGTCCTATGTAAGCTGCAACTTCTGTCCTTTTATCCTTCTTAAGTTTTGCGATTACTTTTTCAAAATCTTTTTTTTTCATGTGTTTGAACTTTGCTGAGTCTCGATCCGCCTGGATGTCGATAGCACCTTTGCAATCCTAGTAGGGTCAAGGATACCTGTCTTGTGCTCCAACTTTTCATTATCCATGTATTGCATCCTATTGAAGAAGTCCAGAATTGTTATAATCTCATGAAATGCGTATGCGTGTAGTAAGAAAAGCAAATACAAAATATTAGATCACTTACAAGCACCAGACGAGCAGCAGGTTGATTTCGAGCATGCCCCGATGGAAAAGGGCACACAGCTCTTCAAATAAAATGACTCGTCTATCCACTCTAGTGCTCCAGAATACTTCTTTTGGAATACGAAATGTGATGCAATTAAGACCATATTTTGTGCTGGCAAGGATGTACCACTCATGCATTCTTCTGAGCTGGACGGGTTGTTTGCTAAGTTGTACGGATGTCATGAACGGCTTCCCATTCTCAAATTCAGGAGGAACATCCTCAAGCTTGTATATTGGAACTCCTGGTTTAACTAAAGCCATCCGCCGATTATACATGACACCGTCTTCTTCCCACTCCTCGATATCTCCTAATGATGGCTCATGAGACGAACGAGATGCACTCGATTTTATAATATTTTCCTTCATAGTTTCCAAATATTTTGACACTTCTGATGAAGGTTTCTTATTTTCGTATGAGGTAACTTTGATAGGCACTAATGATCGAGGAGTAGTCGTCGGAAGTTGGACACTAGATTGTTGTTGAACCTGTTGTTCAACTGATTGCTCTTTACTCCCAGCAGTTGGCTCTAGTACTACTTCAAGTTGTTGCTCAACTGGTTGCTCTTTACTAGCAACAGCTTGCTCTGGTACTACTTGAAGCTGTTGTCCAACTTGTTGCTCTTGGATATCATCCTTGCTGAGACATAGGGGGAGTGGATATTCCTGGACTGGGAGTGGTTCTTCATGCACTTTCGCCTTAGAAGATGGGGTTGCAGTATTTGGAGATGCGACGGGGTTAGAAATTGGCTCATCGTCCAACACGATATCGCGTCAGTGCCAAAGGATTAATTGGTTGACAGCCTGCCCCAGAGTCGCGATCCCCTCAGGTGTGACGTGGTCTATTTAATAATCTTCATAATCATTATCAATGATCTGAAGAACTTGCACCACAGCATAATACAACAGAAGTGGATTCCCGTTGAAGTCACGATCAGGCTTTGCCATAGCAGTGGCAACCTGTTTGGTTTTGTTCCCTGCTCTGCCTATCAGGACAAGAAGATGACAAGATTTGTCATTAGCAATATCATCGACGGGGAACTTATGGGTTGACCCTGAGCCTGGCACGGAACCAACGCTGCTAGGGTAGGTAGTTGGAGATACTAATTGCTCCTTTTGCACTTTTTTCTTTGACCTTTTGAGAAATCATTTCATCAAGGGTTTTCTTAAACTCCTCACGTCTTCTATATGTGTCTTTATCTTTGGGGAAACCATCTAGCCAAGACATTTGAGAAGAGACCGCTCGAACCCGTCTGCTGTGTTCAAAGTTTCCTAAGATAGCGGTAAGTTGGTCATTCTCCCTCTTCGGCTTGAAGAGACCCTTCTGTTGCTTTTCAATTACTTCTTTCATTTTATCCTCTACTTCATTTAGAGAGTCAGGCTTTTCAAGTTTGCCCTCCCTGGTCAAACCTCACCGAGCAAAGACCCATCATTGAGTTCGCTCATCGCACCCTTCTAATGGGTGAGGATTGCCCTTACTGGTAATTTTGTCTAATATCTTATTCCATTTCTGGACTTTGGGGGCATATCCGGCAGACCCCAAGCGATGATGGTATTTGTTCTTTTTTGCAAGCTCTGACCTAGTTGCACTTAGAGCTTTAGCATCAGGTGTGCTCTTTTGACAAACAAACTCTTGCCACTGAGCTTGTGTGATTTTTCCCATCTTCCTCGAGCTAGGGACCTTATCGTCCTTAACATAAGCATTCATTTCACTCTTTCAGCATCGAAACTTCTTGCTACAAGAGACCAATGTTGCTTTCTTTACAGCTTCTTCTGTGCCTTTCGGGAACTTGAATTGTTTCTTTATCCTTTCCCACAACTCATTCTTGGTATGCTCGGGTAATTTTCTCCAATTCTCGGTTGTGATCGGCACAACCTCCCTAACAAGAAAACCGCATGCATTACGGTACTTGGTACCTGAATCCAGTGGTTCTTGGGGAAGCCCACCTGGACCGACCCTTGTTATGTACATGATGCGATCCATTGGACCCTTATTGGGACCTCGTTGCCCTCGCTTCCGCTTGAGTGAAGTTGAGGATTCATCCATTGGAGAACCTTCTGTGGTATTAGGAGACGATGTCACCTCATTGTCTTCGCGATTAATCTAGGTAGAAAAAAATTATAAGACTTTGTATACTTGACAACCAACATTAACTTGAACTGCTGAAGTTAAGATTCGTGATCCATACCTCGTCGGCAGGATCATATTCCGGGTCTAGATCCACTGAAGTCATTTTAATTTTTATATTCGGAAAAGGATCCGATGGACTATGGTAGGAGTCTGAACTGCTGGAGTCAGTAAACTCCATATTGTCTTCTTTATTATTATTACCAGGACCAGTCTTCTTAGGGCTTTCCATGCTAGAACTAATAAGACAAAAAATCTAATAAATGGCATATTAACTCTACATGAAGTGTTGCATGAAGAAAAAGATGGAAGCATTCTAGGATTTGATAAGGCATTCTAGGGTTTAAGGCGACTGACCAAAAGGTTCCTATACACTGCGAGGGTGACAAGCATGTTAAAGTTGCTCACCAGCAATGGAAATTTTATCTTCTTATTCTAAATAGGATAGCTTCGTTCAGAGTGGCGACCACATTCTTGAGGTTTACTAGGCGGCGCCTAGCTCCGGACCTATAACTGATTAAGCAAGGGACAAAAAGCAAATCCTCCATTCTTTTTCTAGTATCAGGAATCGCAAAGTGTGTCACTTGGATTTGGATGGTGAGGTGAGGTGAGGCGAGGTAGCTGCAGGCGATAAGAGACACTCTTTTTCAGCGATGAGGGCGTACCTGGAAGTGACGAGGGTGAAGCTCGGCGGCAACGGTGAAGCTCGGCGGCGACGGTGAAGCTCGGTGGTGTACCTAGAAGTGACGAGGGCGAACACTTGGCGGCAAACGAAATTTTGGCAGCCTAACGGCGTCTAAGTGTTTCGTGTGGGTTAGGTTTTTCCTACGCTGCCGAGAGGTATATATAAACTCCAATTTTCTTAGACGGATTTTATGTATCGACCGCCTGAGAAGACAGTTACCTCAGGCGGGTTTTACTTACCAACCGCCTGAGAAGATATTTACTACATTGATATTTTTTTGAATCAATGTGTGTTCATAATTTGATGAGTGCCTACATAAAGACCCCTCACCAACCGTCTATGAAGATGTGACGACGACCGTGCGCGACCTTTCTTTTCCCCGAGGCGCAACCTTTTAAAGCGCGGTAAACCAACTACTCCATCTTCCACTCCGCGCGGCCTTAAAGACGCGCTATCACCCGTTAGTTCTCCACAAGCGCATCGCTCACTTTGAATCCTCTTGTTTTCTTCGTCTTCCTCCGCTCCGATGACCCAACACCACTATGGCTGACCTTCCGCCGCCGGGCCCTCCGAGGGAGCCACCTTGCAAGAAACCATGTTGCAGCTCCCCCGAGAGGATCAACACCCAGCAGCGCCTCCTCATGGCGCGAGAGGCGTACAACAATACGTCTTGCGCCATGCGTGCCTTGGGGCTGGGTACCCTTCCAGAGTATCCTAGAATGGGTACCATCGGCCACTACCTCTACGCCCTCATGGGGGTGGCTGATCATCTCGATATTCTGTTCACGACAATGGTCTAGGTTCTTGGCCCCGAGGGCCGTAGAATGCTAGTGGAGGCGACGGCTAGCAACCTCGGGGTTGCACCACCGGTGCAGCCGGTGCAACCGGCCCTGTCTCCTATTGCACCGGTGCCAGAGTCGCCGCTGGAGGATGAGGAGGAGGAGGAGGAGGACGAAGAGGAGTAGGAGTAGGAGTAGGAGTAGGATTTAATTAGTTTTTCTTTGTAGTTTTTAATTGCTTATGTTTTGTAAATATTTTTAATGAATGAAATCTATCTTTGTTCATCTATGTGATTGAATATTACTTGTGTATCTTGTGTGTTCTTGTGTGTTCTTGTGTATGTGTATCTTGTGTGTTCTTTTGTGAGATGTTTGATTGAATATTGTTAATGAATGAGTATCTTGTCTGTTCTTCAACTTTGTGAATGAATGAATGTGTAGTGTGTTCATCGTGTTCCTCAGACTCGGGTATCGTAAAGTAATTATCTCAGGCGGTTGGTAGTTCAAACTCGTCTGAGAAGAAGATTATCTCCGGCGGTTGGTAAGTAATACCCGACTGAGATAAACATCTTCTCAGGCGGTTATTAAGTACCAACCGCTTGTGATGATATTTACTTCTTGTTGATTAATATTCTTGATTAAATGTGGGTCCTTTAAAAAGGAAAAATTCCACTTTCTTGTAATATTATTGATAAGTAAAGGTTACCATTAAATTTCACTTCATAAATCTTTTGAAATTGGTCAGAACATAAAAAACATACAACAAATGCTATTTTTCATTTTTCTATCTTGATGAATATAATGCCTTTTTCATTTATTTTTTCAATGGACATTTTTACTCATCATACCAACCTCTAAGAATTTTTTCAGATTGTTTTAAATTTTTTTGAATCAATGTGTGTTCATAATTTGATGAATGCCTCATATGTATATGAGCATTTAGTTAGAATGATGGATAATTTGAAGTTTGACATGTTGGAGTGCTTTTAAAAAAAATTAACAAAATTCATACATGTATAAATGATACAAATATGTTCGGGCATTATCTCAGGCGGTTGGTAAGTAATACCCGATTAAGATAAACATCTTCTCAGGCGGTTATTAAGTACCAACCGCCTGTGAAAATATTTACTTCTTCTTAATTAATATTCTTGGTTAAATGTGGGTCCTTTAAAAAGGCAAAATTCCACTTTCTTGTAATATTATTGATAAGTAAAGGTTACCATTAAATTTCACTTCATAAATCTTTTGAAATTGGTCAGAACATAAAAAACATACAACAAACGCTATTTTTTACTTTTCTATCTTGATGAATATAATGCCTTTTTCATTTCTTTTTTCAGTGGACATTTTACTCATCATACCAACCTCTATGAATTTTTTCAGATTTTTTTAATTTTTTTTTGAATCAATGTGTGTTCATAATTTGATGAATGCCTCATATGTATATGAGCATTTAATTAGAATGATGGATTATTTAAAGTTTGACATGTTGGAATGCTTTTAAAAAAATTAACAAAATTCATACATGTATAAATGATACAAATATGTTCATACAAACAAATTTGAGTGAAGGATCTTTTTTTTATGAGATACACAAATGTGAATAATATGTGAGTAGAAATTAATTTGATATTTACCAGAACATTACAATGTCAGCTATACAAGTTTTAAAATATTTTCTTCATGTGGTAGATGTTAATTTTATACAAATGTAGAAGAAAGAATCATCGAATTTGGATACAATTTGCAGAATCTAAACATGTTTTAGTATTTATATTTGAATCTAAATAAAAAAGAAGCAAGGGATAAGGAAACTGAAGAACAGTATCGGACATTATCTCAGGCGGTTGGTAAGTAATACCCGACTGAGATAAACATCTTCTCAAGCGGTTATTAAGTACCAACCGCCTGTAAAGATATTTACTTTTTCTTGATTAATATTCTTGATTAAATATCTTATCAGGCGGTTGGTAAGTAAAACCTGCCTGAGATAAAGTTAAAAACCGCCTGTGAAAAACAAACGCCTGAAGACGGGGACCCCTCACCACACGCCCGCTATTAGACGACGACCCGCTATAAAGACTCACCATTCTCTTGCTTCTCCACCGCACCGCTCCTTAGATCCTAGCCTCCAAACTTCTCCCCCCGCCACCGTCGACCACCTCTTGCTCTTTCTCTGCACCTCCATCGCCACACAAATGGGTAGCCCCGCGCTGAAGCGCTCTAGGCCATCGACGTCCTCCGAACCACCTTCTCCGTTTCCATCGCCGCTGGCAATACCGGTGGAACTGATGGCGGCGCCCGCATCTCCTCAGCCTCACTGGTTACAGGAGACTGTCCGCCTCTTTACCGCCCGCATCGACGAATTAACGCGCCGAATTAAAGATGTCGAAGACGACGTGTCCTCCGCCGTCGAACATGCAAGAGCGCTGGACACAATGTCGCGGGATGTATTTAACAATACACCTCTCATCTGTCGCTGTCTGGGTCTTGGGAGGCTTCCCCAGCTCCCCAGCATGGACTCCACCGGCTACTACTTGTTCGGGTTAAGCTTTGTGGCTGCTCGTCTCGATGCCCTCCATGAGATGATCGCGGAGGTTGCTGGGGTACAGGGCCGCAGGAAGATTATGTACAGCGTCGCTTGTAAGCTCGGTGTGGAGACGGAAGAGGAGTCACAGCCGCCGTCGGAGGCAGAGGCGGAGCCGCCGGAGGATGCGTCGGCCGCGGCGCGCGCGGCGGCGGAGGTGGACGAGGCCTCCGAGTAGAATAGGATTAGGAGTAGTTTTGTTCTTGTTTCTATGTGTTTTTCGTCCATGTTTTCTTTACTCTTGTTTGTAATACATGTGTTGGTAGTATGTTAATGTAATATGTCTTTTATGTTCATGAACAATGTGTCTGATGTATTATCGAAAAATTCTCCTTTTATCGAAAAACATCTCCTTTAATGATGCCAAGTTTTAACCTTTAACCCACTTCGTGCGTGAATCGAAAAACATCTCCAGTCGTGATGTTGTGTTTCTCTTGTTATTTTTGTTATTTTCTCTTTTCATGTTTTGTCATGTTGTTTTCCTGCAAAAATCTGAACAGTCGCGAGACTCGCGATGTTATTATTGCACGGACTGGAACAGGCCGGAAGTTACCCCTATACGCGGTGTCATCATTACAATGTCCATAGGACCCACATGTCAGCCCCCGCTACTTCACCTGAAGTACTGCAGGGGATGTGCGTCGGTTCCATGTTGTTTCGCTTTATAATATAGGAGTACTCCAGACTCCCAAGAAACCGAAACCTCCAAATACTAGTAGTACACCCTTTGTTTCTCTCAGGCAGATTTGTTTCTTCGCCGCTCGTCGCTCATTAATGGCACACTTCTCCATCGACCCCCGTCGATTTTGTCTGCGGCTGATGATCCCAGAAGATGGTGGTCCTCTGAGAAGGACCAGAAGTGTGTGCCACATATCTGGCGAAATCGCGAAGAAAAATGAGGAATATGCGGTTGCAGTCACAAATGGGGTACTAGCTCCTGCCCAGCGTAATGAATTTATGGACCAGATAGCAGTGTACATCCAAGATCAGGCAAGAATGCACGTAGTTACTTACGGTGCACATCCCCATGGGATTGGCATGTACTACAAGTTAAGAAATAAACTGGAGAGAGATGCTTTGGTCCTAGCAAATGCCCACGTGGTCGGGAATCAGGAGTTCAGATTTGAAAAACTTGATGAGGCAAGTCTTAATATGCGTCGTGCTTAGTTTACTAGAAGGTGTTGGATTTTGCTACTTGGTTATCCCCTGGATCTAAAGGAGCAAAGGTTTATTGAACAAACCTGCTCCAGTTTTGGCCAGTTGCTTCATTGGGATGAAAATGATCCAAACCAGACTAGGGTCATTCTGCTGGTGATGGTGGATAATGCACTTGACATCCCTCGAAGCCTTGTTCTCAGGAGAGGCAACGAAGTCAGCGGGGAAGGACGTTCATGGACTGTACCAGTTTACGTCCTAGGTCTTGATTTTGTGGACCACCTTCCGGGTGATGAGGAGGACCCTTCGCCTTTCAATGGCAACCCCCACCCTTACCACGGACTAGTCTTGCCTGGTCCTTATCCTGATGATCAAGGTCCTCCGTCTGCTGCCCCAGATGACTTGGGGCAGAATGATCCTGACGACCAGAATAATGAAGCATCAGATATGTTGTCCACGGCGCAGGTAGCATATAATATCCTAATCTTTCTCCTCATATATAGCGTGTTAACTATTTTTCAGCCCCAAATGATCTAGAAAAAATACTCCAAATTTGATGATGCCATAAACTAATCGCTGCTAAAAACAATGGTGGTGGTCCAAGTAAGGTTGTCGTGATGCAGGATGCATGGAGGTAGACCCAAGCAAGGTGGTGGTGCAGGACGATGCATGGAGCTAGCTGACGGACTGAAGGTGCTGCTTGAAGAGATGTGGTGCGGACTAGATGTGCTGATTAGTTTATTTTGTGTTTTTTTATTATGGAAGAGCTAGTACTGTCAAATTAATTAGTTTGTTGCTTGGAATGGTACGTTGAACACTATTGTTTGGTTCCGTCGATGTTTATATCTAGTATTTAGTCCTTGTTAATATCACTGTGTTGCTGGTTGAAGAGATTTTATGCGTATGCTTTATTTTAATCCTTGTTTATATCACTGCGTTTATATCTAGTAGTACTTAATTACAAACCTGTATAGAAGTAGCAATTTATACAACTTTATTATTAGTGAAGCCAAAATTTATAGAACCTAGATTTTTTAAAGCACATGTGTCACTTCCGGAGGAATCCATTCCTTTAAATTGCCCCGTGAGTTTCCTTTGATGCAAACGGGGCTAAACAAAAGACGAGCGCGCATAGGGGAAACACAACAAGTGCAACATTCAGCAGAGATGAGCATGCATATATAGGAGAAACACATCCACATGCCTTATACAAGTCTATTTTATATACAGTACTCCCTTTGTTCACTTTTCATTGGCGCTGGGAGAACTAGGGGTAGCGCATCCAAAAGGGAATGGAGGGAATATAACCCATAGAGTACAACACATTATGGCAGAACAGGTCATACTCGTGCTCAATCCTACAGTTCTCAGTACAGAAGACGGTCCACTCGTACCATCCTCGCCGCCCGCAGTGGGCACCCCTGGTTCCCCCCTGTTGGGCAGCGGCAAAAGTAATCGTCAATGTCGAGCAGTGCTACCGGCGGCAGTCTCGGAGGAGGCCTACGCAGTAACCTCTAGCTCACGAAAACGTCGAGCCTCTGCATGGCTTGATTCCGACACTGGCAGCACACCGTGTTGGTCCTCTTCATCGCGACGGACCCGGCCGCGTTGTCGCCGACGTGGGCCTCGCCTTCGACCTGCCAAATATACTCGAGGGCGTCGCGGTCCCCGCGGTCGACGCCGTAGTGGTTCTATAGCTGAGGGATATATTGTCGAAGAGTGTATGCCTTTTTGTAGTCAGTTTATGGATAACATCAGCACCAAGCGTAATAGGCCAGAATGTCATGAAGCTGCAGCTACAAATGAACCTTCTGTTGATAATTCTAACATATTTACAGAAGTTGATAATTCTAAAAAAGGGTATAAATGGGACCAACTTACTATGGTGGAACTACATAACATCAGGCATTATCTTATTACTAACGTTGAAGAGGCTGCTCCATGGATCAAGTAATATATGTTGTATACTATATATATGGCTTATTGTAGATGGCTAATTTAATTTTGTACCCTTTTCAGTGAGCATATTGAAGAACTGAAAAAGATTCATTCTCGTGATGTTGATAAACGCCATAGAGATGAGTTTGTTGATTGGTTTTAGAAACGAGTAAGTACATGAAAGTTTGCACTTTGATGAAATATTGAACAAATATGTTCTAAAATTGGTTTGTCGTCGATAACCCCTGTTATACTAATGTGTACAGATTATG
The DNA here is from genome assembly GCA_036927565.1 of Tuctoria greenei. NCBI lineage: Eukaryota > Viridiplantae > Streptophyta > Magnoliopsida > Poales > Poaceae > Tuctoria > Tuctoria greenei. Next base: position 126,856,690 of record JAYESD010000007.1, on the reverse strand, counting down.
ACGTTACACAAAGAAGGCAAAGCAACTGATTATCTGTATGCATTATCTAGAGGACCTGGTCGTCGGTTACGTTTTTTTAGTCGGTTATTCATCAATGGCTTCTTATTTCAAACTGTAGATGTGGAAAAAGATTTACAGACCCAAAACAGTGGTATTGTTGTTCGGGGCACTGATCATGATTGGTTTGGAGTAATCAAGAAAATCATTGATGTTGATTTTGAAAAAAATCAAGAGGTTTTGTTATTTCAGTGTGAATGGTTTGATCGGCCTTTTGGAAGTAGTCAGAACCAAAGCAGAGGATATAAAAAGGATCAATACGGAATGATAGATGTTGACACTACTCTGTTTCGATTCCAGTATGAGCCTTGCATTCTAGCCACCCAAGCAGAACAAGTTTTTTATGTTCCAAGTGTGAAGCATCCTAAATGGGCTACAGTTGTTAAAACGAAGCCACGGAATCTTTTTGCCATGTCCCCTGGAGACATTGAAAATAATTGTGACTGAGACGATGGAGGCTGAGACATTTTATGATGATCTGCTTACTGATGATATCAATAATGAGGATATGACTGCATGGGCTAGGAATGACATTGAGGGAGCCAGCGGCGATGCTTCCACTCTTATAATGACAACGTCAGGTGATCGGTTTGAGGTAGATGGAGTTGCATCAGAAAATGAAGACGACGACGATGACGATACATATACCAATAATGGTCATGTAGCTCCATTGTGGGGGGACGACAGCGAAGATGATGATTTTTAGTATAATTAAGTACGTGACATGTAGCTCCACAATGAATTCATCCGTCCGAACCCGACATTTATTTTTCAGTTATTTATATTTGCTACCCAAAAAGTACCCGATACCCGATATTATGTTCTTTTCAGTTCCGGTCTTGGTTTTATCGGTTTCGGTTTTTCGGTCTCTGTTTATTTTCCCACCCCTAATTTACGTAGTAGTAGCATATATATGGGATATACATATTTCTCCTGCATGTTTTTTTTTTGCAAAACTATTTAGTGATATATCCTATGTGCATATTACATATGTAAAACTAATGTAAAGTATAAAACTTTTTCAAAGGGAAGTCTTAGGTTTCGTCAAATCTATCTTTCAGATTTACGCAATTTTGATTTGTTTTAACAATACATGAATTGTACTTTTAGATTCACCATGAAAATATTTCCATAATATACAATCTAGTACTACATGTTATTGAAGTTAATAAATTCCATATAAATCATTTGTCAAAGGTAATTAGTTCGACTAAAACAGAAATAGAGTTGAGTTGGGGCGGAGGAAGTATTATACGTTGTTGTTTGCCACATAAAAGGTTTCGTCCTTAGTTCAAGCCGTAGCCATTTGTACAGGCGGCTGATGCGACCGGGTGCACCGAGCTTACGTGCGCGCCAGTCACCGAGGCGCCTTAGACTCGCGCAGCGCATGCGTTGAAATCACCTGCGGTACTGCAGGTGCAGTAACAGTCACTGACATGTGGGTCCGGCTATCCGTGGGGCCCACATGTCAGTGACTGTTACTGCACCTGCAGTACTGCAGAGGTTATGCATCCCGCATGCGCATCTTTGAATTCAATTGGAACCGCTCCGCGTCCCATCACCGCTTTACCGTGAACCACTGCGGATGCTCTTAAAGGCAGGCCCGGCTCTGGGCCTAGGCGGGCGGAAATAAATTTTTTGCGGCCCTGCCGCACAACGTCGCCTGCGGCGCCCCCGCCGCCGCGCCCCTGGCTCCGCCGCCGGCCCGCCGCCCCTGCGCCCCCACTGCCAGCCCGCCACTCGAGAACAGATCGAGGGGAAGGCTCATCGCCCATAGCGGTCGTGTAGCTTCAGTCCCCTCGATTCGTTGGTGATGAGCCTTCTCCTCATCTGTTCTCGGGTTCGCGGCGGCCACAGCGCTGCTTCTACCCTGCTTCTGAACTGAGGACGCTGATGATCCGCAACATACTTTTAAATCTGCTTGCTGCTAGCCGTTGTTGATGCATTAATACCTGATGTTTTACATCGTTGAGTATGTTGCGGATCATCAGCGTTGTTAGTCCAGCACTGAGTCGTCAGGAGGCAAAAAGTAATGAACATCATTGATCAGCACTGCACCGAGGAGAACGCAAAAATTGCAGTCGGCCGTGTCAAGTCGGTTTTATGATTTTATTCACGTTCCATGTGGCTTCAAGTACCACGCCTATGCTTTGAAATATATGATTTTACTAATCAAGCTCCGGTCTTTTACTGATTGATACATAACCTCGTTTGTTGCATTTGCCAAGGTGCGAGGCCAACAAGGGCTACTGCTTTGTCAACATCACATCGCCAGATGCGGCGTTCTGGCTATGGACGAAGCACCTGCATGGCCTCCGTTGGAAGGTGATGAGTAAAAGATGGTTCCCGATCTTCCGAAAGGTAATAGATAAGTCAATTGATGTGGAGATCTCGACGTTGATGATCCGAGGCTCTCGAGTAGAACATGAAAAACGCCTGCAATCACTACACCACCGCTCCGTTGGTTATCAACCGTGCTGCACACGATTGACCTCGCCAAGAAGGCTAATCTCTGGAGGTGCAACCGAGAACACAAGCAAGAACAAGGTAGACACGATCTGAAATCGCGAAGTTGGGGTCTCACAAACCGAAGAACGGCGATATTATTGATCTAAGCAAAACCCAATTGTTCATGGCGGCTACTATGGAGTATATATAGGTGGGAGGACGTCCAAGGGGGTGCTGGGGTCGTGACCTAACCCTAACACACGAAAATAATGGACTTAGACTTGATACAAGGCCCAATGGCCCAATACGATGGTGCAGCACTCTGACAGATTCTGAACTCGATATTGTTTCGACTATTACCGTCGACTCCGTAGGAATTTTTACATGGTACCCGTGCCATTGGGAAGTTTATCCTCTCCCCTTTCCGTGCATATGTAGAACGTCTAAAACGGAGTTCGTATGCGTCCTGGGCGTCCGTTTTAGTGCGTACTGCTCCTGGACTCCGAGTTGGATACGATTTGGAGTTTGGTTCGGTTTCCATCTTCTTTGAACGAATTCTTTGGTCTTCCACGTCCCTAATACTCCCTCCAAGTACTCCTTGAACCTATCCATGGATCCTAATCACAAATAAACCATTAAGTAGCAATCTATGCTTAAAAACATATAAGGAAATATATAAGAACAAGTTCACCTCTGAAATTAATTGTTGTGTATGAACTCTATTGATTGCATCTTGTATGTTCAATGGAGTGTTGTTTGTATCCATAGAAGTGATGTCCTCATCATCCTCCCCTTCTTGAATTGGAGTCGTCCTCGACTCAAGTTCATCTTCTCTTATGTGTTGGTCTAAATGTGCAACGCCATCAAATCTTTTTGTATGCATGAATGGAGGAAGCCAAGGTGGTGGACGACATAGTGCGCCATCTTGATCTTGTCCATCAAATAAGAGTGCACATTCACTTGAGCCAGGATCACAAACAAATAAACATTATGCTATGTTTATTTGTGCAATGATAATATGCATGATCTCATCATTCTCCCCTTCTTTATGACAAGCCGTCCTCGGCTTACTCGTATGTCGAGGAAAAAGGATTGTTTTGGGGGTAGAATGAACACTGTCCATATTGCATAATCGCAATGAACAATGCTTCTTTTTTATTTTTTGTCCTTGCTGCAATAAAAAAATGCTAGAAAAACTTGACAATACATTATTAGTGTTAGTGCATCCATTCATTTCACCATGTTGTTGCAGCACAAAAGGAGCTTGCACATTTGAACATATGTAAACTTTATGCACCATAAATTCACCACTATCTTCATAGTTGCCTATAGCATGAAAAATATTTCTAATTAATAAAGGCAATTCAGATTGTGAAAATATTCTCCTCTCTATAATATTTAGATCACAAAGAGTGTCAAATTCAATATAACCCAAAGTATTTAGAGAAGACAAAAATTTCAGCTCATCATTTTCAGCAGTAGCGGTGATCAAATTATGAATTTCAGCACAAGTAGGTGAATCCAAAACACAATCATCTTGTACATTAACTTGTTTTTGCATAGGTATAATAGAGTTATCAGCACACAACTCTTTTGTAGCGCAATGATCAGCAGGAAAATCAACATGTGACAATGGTGTATAAATAAACAATTCTAATAGTTGCTCCTCGAAAATAGCATGATTGGTGGAAAAATTCAGAACATCCAAAAACTTCTCACCTTCTGTATTTGTAGAATGTTTTGCCTTACCATTTTCAGCAGTGATTTCGAGTGCATTATGAGTTGATCCATCTAAAATTTCACAAGTGTTGTCAAAAGCCTCGTTCTCTTTTGCATCATCTATATTATTTTCTATATTGTCCTGCAAAACGTTAGACACAAAAGAAGGTACAACAAGAAATTTCTCCTCAAATTGCTGAATTTCTTCTTTGCACATAGATACATTAGCAAAAGTTTCTCGCATAAGAATTTTCGTTTCTTTTCACGTTCGAGGTTTTTCTAATTCATTTAAATTGTTCCACCAAGTTAATGCACAATCTACTAATGCACTTGCAACATTTCTAATATTTCTCCTCTCACACATATGACATTGTCCAAAAATTTTATCCACCTCTATTTCCCAAGTAATATATTCATCATAACCAAAACCATCATAAGAAGGAAGAGATGGGCTAATGTAATTACTTCTTGTGGAAGGTGTTGTAAAGGTGGTCTCAATGTCATGTGAATCCTTGGTTGATGTTTGATTTTTACTGAGCAACTCCATCGTCGTCTTCATCATGTCCATCATCTCAGCATATAATGCATGATTCTTGCTTTTACCTAACATTTTTAGTAGCAAACAGAAGACAACACAAAAAATATGTTATCCCTATCAACTACAAAGGGTAATGGCAAAGTGGAAGTGAAATCACACACTCTCAAGCGTCTTACCACGCTCTTACAGGTGTTCTTACCGATACTGCAGGTGGCAAACAGTGGACGGTATGAAGAAACTAATGAAGCGTGGGATGATTGCAAGGGTGTATCGATTCTGCTCAAGAGTAAGGTGTAGCTTGGATGGAACTTTCTATGTAGCAAGGATTAGCAACAATGAAATCAGATAGTAAAGTTGAATAAGTTTCCAAAGTATTTGTCGAAGTTGCTGGCCTAAATGTGTTCCTAGTAGTTCAATCTAGCAAGACATGAGACAAAACTAGATGACACAAAGAATGCAAGCACTTCTGTTTTTTTCTTTTGTTGTTTTTTTCCTATTTTTTTGTGCGGCTTTTGTTTCTTGTTTTGCAATTGCCTTTTTATTTTTTCTTCCTTTTTTTTCAGAATGTGCTGCAAGGAAAGAACACAATGAAAATCAATCCCAGATATCTCGTGTGTCTGTCGCAGATTTTCTGTTCAATCTTCCAAGGATAAATAGGCACACTTATAGGCTCTAAATTGGAAAACTTAGAACAGCAAGATTGTAGATATATCTCTCCTCTTTAATTTCAATATATGGAAGACCTATTTTGGAAAAGAATAATAGGAGATACTGCCCTCGAAATACAGACTGTTCAGAATTTTTAGGTCAATAACAGATTCGGATCTAATGCAATTTCGACATCGATAACTATATTTTATGGGAAAATGATGAATAACAAAGTTATAGAGAACTTCTTAAGCTTTACAGAAAGTATTAGAACACGAAAATCCGAGTTCGTATGAGCTAGATATGATGAAAATACTGAACTGGACAGATGAATCTAATCTGGACGTGATGACGTGATTCAAAAGGATGAATCAACACAATGCAAAACTCAAACTAAGACCAAAAACACATTCTAAACCAGCAATATGACTCAACCACGGACATAAACTCAACAAAACCAAACTGAATAACAAAGTTGCAAAGGTTCAATGTGGTATGGACAAAGTAATGAACAGATCTACTAAACTGCAAGTTTTTTTGTGGCTTTTTTGTGGACTCTAGGTATGAAAAACAAAACTAATGTAATGGATAGATGAATTACCTAACGGGCAACCTGGAAATCTGATACCAATTGATAGGAAAAGATGGTTCCCGATCTTCCAAAAGGTAATGGATAAGTCGATTGATGTGGAGATCTCGACGTTGATGATCCGAGGCTCTCGAGTAGAACACGAAAAACCCCTGCAATCACTACACCACCGCTCCGTTGGTTATCAACCATGCTGCACACGATTTACCTCGCCAAGAAGGCTAATCTCTGCAAGTGCAACCGAGAACACAAGCAAGAACAAGGTAGACACGATCTGAAATCGCGAAGTTGGGGTCTCACAAACCGAAGAACGGCGATATTATTGATCTAAGCAAAACCCAATTGTTCATGGTGGCTACTATGGAGTATATATAGGTGGGAGTACGTCCAAGGGGGTGTTGGGGTCGTTACCTAACCCTAACACATGAAAATAATGGACTTAGACTTGATACAAGGCCCAATGGCCCAATACGATGGCGCAACACCCTGACAGATTCTGAACTCGATATTTTTTCGACTATTACCGTCTACTCCGTAGGAAATTTGACATGGGACCAGTGCCATTGTAAAGTTTATCCTCTCCCCTTTCCGTGCATATGTAGAACGTCCAAAACGGAGTTCGTATGCGTCCTGGGCGTTCGTTTTAGTGCGTACTGCTCCTGGACTCCGAGTTGGATACGATTTGGAGTTTGGTTCGGTTTCCATCTTCTTTGAACGAATTCTCTGGTCTTCCACGTCCCTAATACTCCCTACAAGTACTCCTTGAACCTATCCATGGATCCTAATCACAAATAAATCATTAAGTAGCAATCTATGCTCAAAAACATATAAGGAAATATATAAGAACGAGTTCACCTCTGAAATTAATTGTTGTGTATGAACTCTATTGATTGCATCTTGTATGTTTAATAGAGTGTTGTTTGTATCCATAGAAGTGATGTCCTCATCAGAAGGTGAACGACTCGCGGAAGATGTGCGAGGTCGACTATGCCAACATCCAGGTACGTCGCCGTCCGCTGCCACCATTTTCCATTGCGCCGCCGCTGCATGGTGTTCACCCGCCGCTGCTCGTCATCCTTTCGCAGGGTCGAGATGCGTTGGTGGCCCATTTCTCCAAGTCATGCTTCGACTGTGAAACCGAGGAGTTCCTGCTAGTGTGGTTCAGCTCGCCGTGGAAGGTGAACGACTCGCGGAAGATGTGCGAGGTCAACTACGCCAACATCCAGGTACGTCACCATCCGCTGCCACCATTTTCCATTGCGCCACCGCTGCAACGTGTTCACCTGCCGCTGCTCTTCATTCTTTCGTAGGGTCGGGATGCGTTGGTGGATGCGGCCAGATGGTTGCTCTTGCAAGTGTGTGGTAATTACGTGAGTGTTTGGTCGGGTCATGTGGTTAGTCCACGATGCACTCTAAACCCGGTGTTGAGGTCGTGTATTTGTCATTTGTGCGTACACTCTAGTGACATGTGACAAAGTGCTCAGTCATCAATTGCGTTTGGTTTGACGTCGAAGTTCGATTGGAGATAGATCATCCATTTCTTTATGTCTTGGATCATCCAAATTAACGTTAGGTTGGATGGACTGGACGATCCAATTTTTTGTTGGTAGGTTGGATGAAACTTGATTGAGATTATTGAATCATCAAAGTTGATAATTTCATAATATTATTCGTGCGCATGATGATCGATCGTGCATGCCGAGCGCCGAGTTGTTCGGATCACTGAGCAAAATTCGGACGTGGAGTTCGTGTGTGCCCGTGCGCCCTGCAAGATTCGGTGCGCTCGCGTATGTGGCAATCATCAGGGAAGGGTGGTACAGTCGCGGGAACCGTGCAGTGCGCCCTTAGCTGTAAGATTTGGAGCGTGAACGTACGTGGCAACCATCTGGGGATGCAACTTCGGTGCTCCCGTTTGTGCTTCCATGCGTACTCCGTGCTTATGTGTCATCATCTAATTGGTTGAAGTTAAATCAGACATTATGTTTGGTAAATGAAAGGGCCAATAAAATCATGACACTTAAGTAGGAGCACGCATGGAAGCACTGAATGGGAGTATACAAGCCGTGTCCTCGGATGCAACTTCATGTAGCTCCATCCTAATGCAACGATTGTGGTCCCATGGCGATAGATCCTAACGCCATGAACCAGTGAATCGTGGCAAGACATCCTAATGCAACGATTGTGTTTCGTTGCATTAGTATCCTTACGCCACGAAAAAGTGAATCGTGGCCACACATCCTAATTGCTACGATTGGGGTCCATGGCCATTGATACTAACGCCACGAACCAGAGTATCGTGACAACACATCCTAATGCAACGATTGTGTTTCGTGGCGATAGATCCTATAACGCCACGAACCAGTAATTCTTGGCAACAGATCCTAATGCAACGATTGTGGTCCTGTGGCGATAGATCCTAATGCCACGAACCAGTGAATCATGGTAAGACATCCTAATGCAACGATTGTGTTTCGTTGCATTAGTATCCTGACGCCATGAAAAAGTGAATCATGGCCACACATCCTAATTGCTACGATTGGGTCCGTGGCCATTGATACTAATGCCACGAACCAGAGTATCGTGGCAACACATCCTAATGCAACAATTGTGTTCCGTGGCGATAGATCCTGTAACACCACGAACCAGTAATTCGTGGCAACAGATCCTAATGCAACGATTGTGGTCTGTTGCATTAGCATCCTGATGCCACGAACCAGTGAATCGTGGCAAGACATCCTAATGCAACTATTGTGTTTCGTTGCATTAGTATCCTGACGCCATGAAAAAGTGAATCGTGGCCACACATCCTAATTGCTACGATTGGGGTCTGTGGCAACTGATACTAACGCCACGAACCAGAGTATCATGGCAACACATCCTAATGCAATGATTCTATTTTGTTGCATTATGGTCCAAATGCAACTGTTTGCTGATTTGTGGCAACAGATCCTAATGCAACGATTGTGTTCCGTGGCAATAAAGCTGTAACGCCACAAACCAGTAATTGGTGGCAACAGATCCTAATGCAACGATTGTGTTCTATGGCAATAAAGTTGTAACGCCACAAACTATAGTATCATGGCTACACATCCTAATGCAATGATTATGTTTCGTTGCATTACAGTCCAAATGCAACTATTTGCTGATTCGTGGCAACAGATCCTAATGCTGTGTTCCGTGGCAATAAAGCTGTAACGCCACGAACCAGTAATTCGTGGCAATAGATCCTAATGCAACGATTGTGTTCTGTGGCAATAAAGCTGTAATGCCACAAACTTGTAATTCGTGGAAACAGATCCTAATACAACTATTGTGGTCCGGGCGATAGATCCTGTAACGCCACGAACCAGTAATTCATGGCAACAGATCCTAATGCAACGATTGTGGTCCGTTGCATTAGCATCCTGACGCCACGAACTAGTGATTCGTGGCAACAGATCCTAATGCAATGATTGTGTTTCGTTGCATTAGCATCCTGACACCACGAAAAAGTGAATCGTGGCCACACATCCTAATTGCTACGATTGGGGTCCGTGGCCATTGATACTAACGCCACGAACCATTGTATCGTGGCAACACATCCTAATGCAACGATTTTGTTTCGTTGCATTACGGTCCAAATGCAACTGTTTGCTGATTCGTGGAAACAGATCCTAATGAAACAACTGTGTTTTGTGGCAATAAGGTTGTAACGCCACGAACCAGTAATTCATGGCAACAGATCCTAATGCAACTATTGTGTTCCATAACAATAAAGTTGTAACGCCACAAACCAGTAATTCGTGGCAACAGATCCTAATGCAACGATTGTGGTCCACGGCGATAGATCCTGTAATGCCACGAACCAGTAATTCGTGGCAACAGATCCTAATGCAACGATTGTGGTCCGTGGTGATCGATCCTGTAACACCACGAACCAGTAATTCGTGGCAACAGATCCTAATGCAATGACTGTGTTCCATGGCATTAGCATCCTGACGCCACGAACTAGTGATTCGTGGCAACAGATCCTAATGCAACGATTGTGGTCCGTTGCATTAGCATCCTGATGCCACGAACTAGTGATTCGTGGAAACAGATCCTAATGCAACGATTGTGTTCCGTGGTGATAGATCCTAATGCCACGAACTAGTGAATCGTGGCAAAAAGCTAAGCTTACTGCAACGATTTAGTATTCGTTGCAGTACAATCGTTGCAACAGGTCGGAATCCTTGTAGTGAGGGTCCGGAGCTACCTGAAGGTGAGTCTGGGTCCCAGCCCGCAGGCACGGATCTTCAAGGCAAAATGCTAGAAGATCAACCTCTCTCATCTGAGGGAGTTCACACGGCTGATCAGGAAGATCCGGACCCCTCCGGGGGGGGGGGGGGGTTGGATTGAATAAGAAGAAGTTACGGACCCCTTTGGGAGGGTCCGGGAAAATCAACAAGAAGGTCCAAACCCCTCCGGGAGGATCCGGGTCGATGGAGAAGAAGCTTCGGGCCCCTTCAAGAGGGTCCGGACCGTACAACAGCCAATATACTTCATAAGTGAAGTACTCCATGACGCCAAGACTAGATACATCGAGGTGCATAAGCTGCTTCACGCGGTTCTTATTGCCTCAAGGAAGCTTCACCATTACTTCCAAGCCCACAAGATATCAGTGGTAACTTCTTATCCACTGCGTGCTATTCTGCATAATCTTAATTCTACTAGAAACATCGCCAAGTGGGCAGCGGAGTTAGCATAATTCGATTTTGAATTCTTGTCACGACAAGATATCAAGAGTCAAGCCTTGGCTGATTTTGTGGCGAAGTGGACTCCTTCTCCATCAAATTGTGGGGGCCCCAGTGATCAGAAGTCGGAACCCAAGGTCCCGGTCTTCACTGAGCCTCATTGGACCCTCTACTTCGACAGCTCCGTGCAGAAGCAGGGGGCCAGAGCTGGAATACTTCTCCTCGCTCTGACCGGGGAGAAGTTCAAATATATGGTGCACCTTGATTTCAAGGCGACCAATAACATGGTGGAATATGTAGCTCTTATCTATGGGCTCAAGGTGGCGCTATCTTATGGCGTCAAGCAGATGATAGTGAAGGGTGGCTCGCAACTCATCATCAAGCAAGTCAAAGGCGAATGCAGCTGCGATGACCCTGAACTTGATGCTTATCTCCTTGAAGTCCAGAAGTTCCAGAAGGACTTCCACGTCCTAGACCTCTGCCATGTCCAGCGTCTCAACAACACAGAAGCTGACGAACTCTCAACGAAGGCTTCAACCAGAGCTCCGGCTCCCAATGAAGCCTTTGTCTGGAGATTGTCAAGACCAACCGCTCAGCCCGCCGAACTGAGTGAAGGGGGCGAGACCAGCACCTCAAAGCTAGCAGTCCCGATGGCCCTGTTACCATGGCTTCCACCAAGGGTCGTAGGTGCTGCAGGAAGCTCCAAGCAACCTAACACGCAAAACTCATAAGATCAAGTTAGCTATGATGCATGGATCTCAGAGATCCGGAGCTACTTGAAAGACAACCACCTTCCTGAAAATGATGTATCCGCTGACCAGATCATCAGATTGGCTAAAAGATACACGCTGGTAGAAGCGGATCTCTACTGGCGTGGTCCCAACGGCGTCCTAATGCGGTGCATTTCAAGGGAAGAAGGCTGCGAGCTCCTCGCGGAGATCCATGGATGCGAGTGTGGGAACCACGCGTCTTCCAGGATGCTGGTTGGCAAAGCCTTTCGGCATAGCTTCTACTGGCCTACAACACTCCAGGATGCAGTAGAGTTGGTGAAAAAGTGTGAAGTATGCCAGTTCCACGCAAAACAAATTCACACACTGGCTGAGTCACTGCAAATGATTCCTCCTACATGGCCATTCGTTGTGTGGGGCATGGACATCTTGGGACCTTTCCCAAAGGTCATCGGAGGCTACAGGTTCATGTATGTCGACATCGACAAGTTCACCAATTGGCCGGAACCAACTCCAGTTGTGACTATCAATAAGCAATCAGCAATCTATTTCTTGAAGTCCATATTCCGTAGATTTGGAGTTCCGAACACAGTCATCAGTGATAACGGAACCAAATTTACAAGTGCAGCATTCTAGAATATTGCGAAGACCTCAGCATTTAAGTCAGCTACGCATCAGTAGCTCACCCGGTAAGTAATGGCCAAGCCAAGAGAGCAAATGCAGAAATTTTAAATGGACTCAAGACGCGCACTTATGAGCGCCTAAAAAACACGAATCCAACTGGGTTGAGGAGCTTCCGTCCGCACTGTGGGCAAGCAGGACTACACCTAATCGGTCTACTGGAGAGACACCCTTCTTCCTCGTGTACAGAGCTGATGCGGTCCTTCCTTCGGAGATCACCATGGGGTCACTCTGGGTTTGGACTTTTGACGAAGCCACGCAAGACCAGCTCCAGCGTGAAGACCTTGACCTCATCAACGAGGGAAGGTGTCAAGCAGTGGTTCGTAATGCACGTTATCGCTAGGTGCTCCGGCGCTATCATCAAAGGCATGTGCGTAACCAACAGCTCGAGGAAGGCGATCTGGTGCTACGAAAAATACTGACTCGAGAAGGGATGAACAAACTTTCCCACAGCTGGGAAGGTCCCTTCTGAGTGATCAAAGTATCCTATCCCGAATGCATTTGCTTGGCAACTGAGGATGGGACCCCACTTTCTAATCCTTGGAGCATCGAGCTCCTTCGTAAGTTTTACAATTAGTATCACGGAGGTGAGTATGTAATTACATGCAATGTAAATTATAGAGTCTATACACAGAGTCGGGTAGGTCCTCCGGGAGAACATCCGACCCTTTCGGGAGGGCCCGGGAAGTTCAAGCAGCACTTGACACAGTCACAACACTAAAAGTGTATCTACCTGCCCTGGGTAAGTACAAGATGTATAGCACACTTAGCCTGGTTCCGTACCCTAAGTGTGTCCTTGCCCCCCTGTAAATTGGACCTATAATGAAAGACATTTTCATGTGAAAGCAAACTCCACGTGCAGTAATTTTGTGCAGGCTCATTCTCTTTTATTGATCCTTCTCCTTCTTGTCTATAATGAAGTTTTTGCAATTATTTTTGAGTTTAAGTCCAAGTTATTCAGATGTAAATTTATATAGTTGGTCTCTTCAAATCTTAGCATTGTTGCATGGTCTACTCGCCTGAATGCCAAGCCAAGACAGGTCTGGAGTGTTCTATCGACTTAGTCTGGTCCTGCACCCTAAGTACACCACTCTACCTACATTCCGGCAGGCCTCAGTAAGGCGGGTCCTAAAAGCATTCGGATCTGGAAATATTACATCAATGTGCTTGTTATCATATCGAGTTTCTTCGAATATAAAATTCAAATAAGAACAGTAAATCGCAAAAGAGTTATAGACGAGAGGATGAATTTTACGGTTTTTCTTGTCTTTGATGCACAATAAAAATGAAAATTCATAACGATGGTGGACGATGTCGGAGCTACTAAGCTCCGACAACCCCCAAGGGGGCCCACCATCGATGTTTCAAACGGTGAAAGTGGGCGCTGTCGGAGCTAACAAGCTTCGACAACTCCCATGGGGGCCCGCCATCGACGTGAAGCATAATGGCAATACAAGTGAAGATGGTGAAACCACCCAAGGGGATTCACCGTCAATGTATTCTACAATTGATGGTGGATATCATTGAAGACAAGAAGCTCCGACAACACCAGGGGGCTGCCGTTGATGTTTTACGCATTGACAATGGGTGTCATCGGGCCTACCAAGCTCCGACAACCCCGGAGGACCCGCCGTCGACGTTTTACGCGTTGACAGTGGGTGCCATCGGACCTACCAAGCTCTGACAACCCCAGGGGGGCCCGCCGTTGACGTTTTTACGCGTTGACAGTGGGTGCTGTCGGACCTGCCAATCTTTGACAACCCCAGGGGGCCAACCGTCGACGTTTTATGCATTGACAATGGGTCTCGTCGGCCTACCAAGCTCCGACAACCCCAGGGGGCCCACCGTCGACGCAAGAAAGCTCCCTCGAGAAGTCAAAAATAAACTTCGGACCTAAAAGCTACAAGTTCGAAGCATCCAAGTCATCAACACATTGTCAAATCCATTTGGTACATGTTCACAATCAAATTGTGTACAAGATAAAGGACAATGTATTGAAGACAAAGACAAAATGGAATTCATTTCAGAAATATTGAATTTCATTCATTCGAGGATTGGAGATTACAAAATTGGAGAGTTACAAGCTGAGGAGAAAGAGAAAAGTCCTAGGTTTTGCGGAAGCATGAGGCAACCTTCTGGGCAACCTCCTGAACAATGGCCTTGGCGGCGTCTTCCTCTTCATCAACAGGCCCTTGGAGCACCAGATCCAGAGAGAATTGGGTGTCTCGGCTCTTGTAACACGTCAGCACATATTCTGCGACATTCTTTGCCAAAGATTTCCCCTCCGTCTGTAGCTGGTCCACGATGACATCACCCTTCCCGTCGAGTTTGCTGGCAGCAGAGCTGAGTGCCACCAGTGCTTGGTCCAGCTCTGGCTCTGGATTGTCCGGACGTACTAGACTGAAGCCCAGTGGCATCAAAGCATCATTTGCTCGCCCCAATAAGTCCCATACCTGCTGGGACACAATATCCCTCAAACCCCGCAGCTCCTCCAGTGACCTCCTGGCAGCCGCAAGTTTCGAGCCTTCCCGGACAAGGTGCTCAACCTCTTTGGCGTGCTGCTGAATGCTTTCAGCAACTTGCTTTTCGCGTTTGGTAAGCTCCGACTCCAGGAGGTGTATGCAGTTCCGCCGGTTGGCCAAGTCTTTGTCCCTGCCCCCACCTTCTCCTCTCTGGTGGAGACTTTGACTCTCTTTTGTTGAGGTCTTGTCCCCTCTGCCAGAGCTTCTCTTCCTCCTCCTTACACCGCAGATCAAGATTTTTTGTGCGGTCAGCCAAATTTTTCTCTCCCAAAGACAATTTCTGGTCGAGCTCCTCCTCTCTCTTCAAAATATGCTCCTGTTGTTCTAGGAGTTTCTCTTCCCTCGCATCGAGGTCCGCTCGACACTTCAGGAGAATCTTGTTTAATGTATCTAGGCTGTCGTGACGTTCGTCAGCAGCATCGTTGCTTTTCTTGACATGCTCAAGAATCTCTCGAGAATTAGCGACGAGGGCCCTAAGGCATCCCTTTCATCCAGAAACTTGCCCCAATATTCCATCTGGGCCTTTCCCTTCTCATCCTACCCCTTTTGGTCTGCAAGCCTTGTCTATACCAGCTTGGTTTCTAAGTGAAGTCTGTTGCACCAACGCCTTAAGGTGTGGCACTCTTCCTCGAGGACCTTGCTGTCGTGGTTGAAGGCGAGTTGGACTTGACGTAGGCTCAAGCAGGTGTTGTCAATTGACAGTGCTAAAGTAATAGGCCGGACCAGCTGGGGTCATCTCTGCTGGCTCCAAGGGGTCTTCCAAAACAAAAATTGGGTCCCACGCCACAAGCGTGGTCCCCTGTGGTCCTATGGCACTAGGGCAACCCTCCGGAAGCCCTTCTGCTACTACTGCAGCCGACGAGGGTCCCCCCATGGGAACATCAACCTCCAAGGCTAACGTTGAAGGTCCCCCCTCCGGATCTACAACCGATGGCTCCGTAGGTGGAGGGCCCACCGTCAACTCCTCTCGGCACTCTGGCTCTGACATAGACGCCCTCGGGGTAATGACCTCTGTGACGGACATTAGAGTTACATCTGGAGCCCCCACCTCCACCGGCTCAGGCGCTGGTACATCCATTGCCGGCTCAGGCGCTAGAACATCTACCACATCCGACTCAACGGTCGGAGCTTCAACCACATTCGGCTCAGCTGCCGGAGTTTCAACTATCTCCAGCACAGAGGCCAGAACTTTGGGCACCTCCAGCTCAATCAGTGGATCTTCAGCCACTTCTAGCGAAGGTGTCGGAGCTTCAGTTACCTCCGGCTCAAGTGTCGGAGCTTCCGCCACCTCTGACTCCTGCACCGGAGCTTCAGTCTCTGGCGCTGCTGCTGGCGATGTATTTTGAACAACTTCTCCTCTGTGGTCTGGCGCTACCCTGGGAGCCTCTGGCGTCTCTTCTGGATCCAAGTCCACAACAGCTGGCGCCAGAGCTGCCGTGTTTTCTACCACCACTCGGGGTGGCTCAGTGGTTGAAGTCGGAGCTTCAGCAAGCACAGCTTCAGTCGCTGCATCTGATGCCGAAGCCTCGGATTTCTTTCTTGACACCCTGGAAAAAAAAGGTCGGGAAGACTAAAGAAATAATAAAAACAAGGTTAGCACCACTAAGTGAGTTGACGAAGCTTAAACAAGGATGATTCCGCCCCAGTCACCGCGAAATCTCTTCTTCTGAGGTTTGGAGTTAGAACCCACCAAGTCTGGTGAGACAGAAACCTTGGACCTTGGTCGGGAGCCACCTGCAGCAGCTGGAGTCTTCTCAGCCAGAACCTCCCTTGGCTGGAAAGGACCTCTAGAACTGGAGCCCACAGCTGGCACCTGAGCCGAAGTGATCTTCCGAAGCTGGCGCCCCTTAAGGATGCCTGCACTAGAGGAGGCGTGGCCACTGAAGATTTACCTCGCCGGGGAGAAGGAGCAGTTGTAGTCGGAGATGATCTGATGTGGCTCCCATCAGCATGACTCAAGTTTCTCTTCTGGCTAGAGGATTCAGGTGGCTCCTTGCCTTTTCCCTTGCCCTTCCTGACGTCATCGACTTTGTGTCTCGCGGCAGGGATAACCACCCTCTTAGAAGCTCCGGGGATCGCAACCCAGGAGATAGGGCACCTCTCAACAATGCCCAAGTCGTCCAATGCTGGCATTCTCCTCTGGATCTCCCTGCTAACCTCCGGAACCATGTTTAGAGGCTGGAAGGCAGCCGGCGGAGTCAGGGCGTCATGGGAGATACCTCCATTTTGAAATTTTTTAGATGTATCTTCAAAGCTTCATCATCCAAGTTGGTGTTCAAACTGACTTCAATTCGGTTACGATCCATCTCACTATTGAACGCCCATGCGAGCCATTTCCTAGTCTTCATCGGGGCCCCCCTGTTGACCAAGAAATTGTCGAGGACCATTTGGGGGGTTACTCCTTCCTCTATGCATTCTTCAATCCTTTTCAGGATGGGTATGTAAGCAACCGACAACTCCAAAACTACGTTCCAGGTGTCAGTGTCGACATTGGGAAGGCCATTGGGAAGCTCCAGCTTCTCATGCTCTTCCACAGTGATGATCACCCAATACTTCTTCCAATCATCCCACTAGCCAGAGGGGAAGGTCTTCAAGTACTTGAAGGGGCAATTCTTCCACTTCACAAAGTAATAGAAGCCAATGAGCTCCGTCCCCTTGCCAGTGGTGTGGACCATGAAGAAGAACCGGAACAGCTCGATGCAGGGAGGCACGCCCACCCACATCTCACATAAGTGGACGAAAGTTGCCACTAGCAAGAGGGAGTGGGGGCCAATATGATAAATCTGGAGGCTGTAGAAATCCAGCAACATCAAGAGAAAGCTTTTGAAAGGTAGGATCAAACCCACCATGGCGTACGCCAAGAAGTACACCATATCTCCAGTGCACTCCTTATTGAAGGGGAGCTTGCCGAAGCGGATGTCCTTGTTGCAGGAGTTGCTGGACCGACCCATGTAGGTCCGGACACTCGCCATCTCCTCATCGGTCTTGACCTTGCTGCGGGGAAGACCCAACTCCATCGCGACAATGTGAAGCAAAAGTTGGATGGCTATGCGATGGTTGGGAGGCTCTCAGTGCAAGTTCGATCGAAAGTGTAAAGAGTCCTCAAACCGTGCTGGTTTTCCATCTTAAGTAAGCCTCCACAATGCTTGGATGGAAATCGCAACGGGACCAGGATCGAGTTTTCAAAAATCTACCCTACCAATGACGAATGGGCTTGGGTCCACTCCGGCGGAGAGGCCGAAGTTATTACCCCAGGTGAACCGTTGTCATGATGGGAGGTTGGAAGCCCGAGGGAGGTGGCTTGACAAGGTGCGCAGAACCAATACGGTTTTCGCATCGGGAACCGGCGACCTTCAATTGCGTGAGATTCGCACACAAAAATCTCACCTGCCACATTCAAAAGAAGCCATGTGGCGATGGTTTAACAACGGAGCATCACCCCAATGGCACATCAGAATACCTTTGAAGCTACAGCGTGGGAATCGAAGATGGCCCCACCTCCGGTAGAATAACTTAACCCGAAGGGTTTCTCCCGGAAGTGGGCCCGGGGGCCACTGCCGGTACCCCGCGTACCGGGTACCCCATGATACCTCAAGAAAAGCTAAGAAGTTCCACCCTTTCAAGTTGAAGACCTCTAAAAGCCACACGTGTTGTACAGTACTGGACCCGCCTCCCTCGTTTGGGTAGCTCGAACACTAACACGTGTATCACAAGACCGGACCAAACTCCCTTCATAGGGAAGCTCCGGTCTTGCCACGTGTCCAGTGACTCTGAACCTAACCCCCAGTAGACGGAAAGCTCCGGTGCTGCCACGTGTATAGTGGCTCCGGACCTGCCTCCCCACGATGGGAAGTCCCGGAGTCACCACGTGTCGAACCTCTGGAGCTAGGACTTCAATGGAAGACAGAGAGATCTCCAATGGCTCGGACCTTCAAGGGACATTTAAAGCGATAGTTACAAGACCTGAATATGTGTCACTAATACTATATTAATGACACACAATCAGTGGACTTTTAATAGGGAAATGTCACCATTAAGGCGCGCTATTCCTTTTAATTACACTTAATACTTGTAGATTGTGTATTAGGTTGTTAATCACGCCAGGGCCACATGTCGGGCCAGGCAAGTGTTGTAATGGCCAGTCCTTAGACTATAAAAGGGTTGCGTCGCACGATACATGTACAGGCAAGCTCACACGCTCACAAGCGCCACAAATATTCATACATAGAACACACAACCCGTGGAGTAGGGTGTTACGCTCAGGCGGCCCGAACCACGTAAATCTCTTGTGTCATCATCTTGTCCAAATCTCACGCGCCCCAACTAATCAAGAACATCCGTGGGCTACAAATTAAGTACTGCTGGTGAAAGTGTCGATCGCACACTTCGACATATAGCATAATCATAAATACTACTCCTACCACATATATGGAATCCACAATCAAACAACAAACGCTTCATGCAAGTATATGAACAATAGAATACTAAAAATAACATCTTTATTAAGAACAAAGTCACAAATACAAATAGAAATATGAGAGCCATACCTTTCCCAATTAGGAATTGAGAAGAGAATCCTTCTACTCCTCTCCTACTTGGACTATGGACTAGAGACTCTCCTCTCTACAGCCTATACTCCTCTAAACCTATGGAGAGTAGTGGATACGATGGATGAATACTCAAGTGGTGTGTGTTGATGTGAGGGGTGAGGGGTCATATTTATAGATTGGAAAAGGGTCGGTTCCCGCCACCAAAAGCGTGTGAATCAGTCTTCACCGTGACCAGGGCACCACAGAGAGTCGACAGGTGGAAACTAATTGAGTTTGGCACCAGGAAGGGTTCGGCCGAACTCCCTAGTCAGCCGAACAAAAATGTTGACCATTTATGGTGTGTGTCAGAGTTTGGTTCCGGCAATTCTCCCGGTACTACCGTAGGTATCCCACAAAGTTTGTAGTTCGGTTGTTGGCGCGCAGAGATTCAGAACAAGGTGGTGTGTTGACACGGGGATTTACGTGGTTCGGGCCGCCTGAGCGTAATACCCTATTCCACGGGTGTGTCTTGTTGTTGTATTGAGCACTTGAGTGTGAGAGACTAGAGTGTCCTGAGTGCTTGTGTCGCGTGAGTCAGGAATTGTCTAGCCCAGAGGTCCCTTTATGTATCGCTCGGTCAGTCCTTTTATAGTACAAGGACTGGCCGTTACACCGTTAGCCTGGCCCGACATGTGGCCCTGGCGGTTACTGATGCTTAATACACAATTAATGAGTTTAATTACCCTTAATAGTGTGGTAACGCGCCTTGACAGTGGCATTACTAGTATTAAGGGCCCTTGGATCGTGTGTCATTAAGATAGCATTAATGACACTTAATCGGGTCTTGAGGCTTTTAATGTTCCTTGAAGGTCCGAGCCGTTGGAACTCCACCACTCAGCCTGTTGAGGTTGAAGGTCTGATGGTTGGATGCGTGGTAGCTCCGGAGCTTACTGTCTTGGACCAGTAGGTCCGGTGTTGTTGTACACGTGTCAGTACTGGAGCTTCCCTCTGTCGGGGGTTAGGTCCGGGGGTGCCATACGGGTATCTAGCCCGGAGCTTTCCCATGTAAGGAATGTAGCTCCGGTTTAATGATACACGTGGTGGCACCGAGACTAACCATAGGAGGGAGGCAGGTCCGGTTCCATATGACACGTGGGGCCTTCGAAGGTCTCCAACACTGATAGGTGGAGTTCCTTTGTACTCTTTGCAGTCCCAAGGGGTATCCAGTACGCAGGGTACCGACAGTGGCCCCCTGGGCCCACCCCTGGGAGGGACCTTTTAGATTAAGTCATTCTGGCGGAGGTGGTTCCATCTTTCGATTTCTGCACCGTGTATTCAAGGGTTTTTGGATGTGCCATTGGGGTGATGGTTCGCAGTT
Organism: Tuctoria greenei; assembly: GCA_036927565.1. Classification (NCBI taxonomy): domain Eukaryota; kingdom Viridiplantae; phylum Streptophyta; class Magnoliopsida; order Poales; family Poaceae; genus Tuctoria; species Tuctoria greenei. The sequence goes on along the minus strand of JAYESD010000007.1, from coordinate 126,836,141 downwards.
AAACCATCACCGTGTGGCATCTCCAGGAAGCAGCAGGTGAGATCTGCGCGTGCGGATCTCACGCAATTGAAGGTCGCTGGTTCCCAATACGAAAACTGTATCGGTTATGCGCGCCCTGTCAGGCCCCCGCCCTCGGACTTCCCGCCTCTCATGATGACAACTGTTCTCCTGGGGTAAGGACCTTGACTTGATCGTCGGGTGGCCCCGGGCCCCCTTGTCATCAGCAAGGTGAAGTTTTTGAACTGTATCGTTGGCCCCTCAGCGGTTTCCATCCAAGCGTTGTGGGGGCTTACTTAAGAAGGAATGTGTGCATCGTTTGGGGATTCCTTACACCTTCATTTGAACTTGCGCTCAAATCCTCCAAACTTTCGCTTTCTTTTCCTCTCTCGCCCCGTTATGCTGCGATGGAGTTGGGTCTCTGCAAGAGCCATCTGACGACTGATGATGATTTGAAGAAGGTCCGGACCTACATGGGGTGGTCCAGCGACTCCTTCAACCACCTGGTCCGTGCTGGCAAGCTTTCGTTCAAGAAGAAGCGCGCCGGCGACATGGTGTACTTTTTCGCCTATGCCATGGTGGGACTGATCCCACCTTCCTCCACTTTTCTCTTGATGCTACTATACTTCTATGGTCTGCAGTTGTACCACCTTAGCCCCCACTCCATTCTTCTTGTGTCAACCTTCGTCCACTTCTACGAGATGTGGGTGGGTATTCCCCCCTGCGCCGAGCTCTTCCGCACCTTCTTCACCATCCACACCACCAACAAGAGTGATGAGTACCTTGGCTTCTACTATTTTGTGAAGTGCAAGAAGTGCCCGTACAAGTACTTGAGATCGTTCCCTTACAGCAAGTGGGATGACTGGAAGAAGGATTGGATTGTCGTCACGACAGAGGAGCACGAGAAGCTGGAGCTGCCCGAAGGCCTTCCCAACGTTGACACTGAAGCCTGGAGTGAAGTTCTGGTGCTGTCGGAGGCCTTCGATCCTACCTGACCAGGATTCGCCAATGTGTGGAAGGAGGAGTGACCCCCAGGCGGTCTTCTGCAACTTCTTGGTCAACAGGTGGGCTCCGTTGAAGAAGAGGGAGAAGCTCGCCTGGGCCCTCAACAGCGTGATGGACAATGACCGGATTGAAACCGGTTTGAAGTACAATCTGGAAGGCACAGCTTTGGAGCTTCATCTCAAGAAGTTCCAGCACGACATCAACGTTGAGGGTGACGATTTGGCTCCGCCGACGGCTTTCCTCCCTCTAAACATGGAGGCGGAGTTCAGCTGGGAGCTCAGGCAGAAGATGTCGGTGCTTGACGACCTCAGTGAAGTTGAGAGGCGTCCGACAACCAAGCTGGCGATCCCCGGACCTTCAGAGGGTGGCTTCGCTCCCGCCCCAAAGCCAAGAGTTGAAGTCGTGGGCAAGGGCAAGGAGTTGGCCGCGCCCTCGAGCCGCAAGAGGAAGTTGAAGCACTCTGACGGAAGGTCCATCAGACCTGCTCCTTCCAAGACAGCTCCTTCTCTCCAGCGGGGGAGGTCTTCGACGACGACGACCACTCCAGCATTGGCATCTCCTCGTGACGCTTGCTCCAGCCATGTGGCTCCGGTACCAGGGCCAGCTAAAGTCTCTAGGTCCAAAGGCCCTTCCCAGTCGAGGGGGGGGGGGGCTCAACCAAGACGTCGCTGATGGCGGGTGCAAGCTCCGGGGAGCCTTCCGGAGCTACCACGCCAGTGGCGATAGGGTCTGGTCCTGAGCGTCCTATGAAGAGGTTCCGCGCTAGCTAGAGCGGAAGCCTTCCAAGGTAAATTTGATTTTTTACCTCAGTTGCTTGTTTTTGTTGTAATCGTATTTTGAATTTCTCCGTCCTTCATCCACAGGGTACCCAAAAAAGGGGCTAAAGCTCTGGTTCCTGCAGTAGCGGCTGATGTTGTGCAGGCGGAGGCTCCGACTCCAACTCTAGCGCCGCCCCAGGTGGTGGCTGAGGTCGCGGCAGCCCCAGCGCCGGCTATCGTGGTTCTGGACCTCGACTCATCTCTCAAAGCATCCGTGGTAGCGCTGGACCACGAGAATGAAGATGTACTAGCGGCACCAGCACCGGAGGTTGAAGCTCCAGTTTTGGATGATGTGATGACGGACGCTCCGGCCCTAGAGCCAGAGGTAGCTGCAGTTCCGGCCTTAGAGCCGGAGGTTGTTGAATCCCCGACGGTAGAGCCGGTGGTTGATGAAGTTCTGGCGCCTGAGCCGGTTGCCCCAGAAGAGCCGGTGCCTAAGCCGACAAAGGTCGAAGCACCGGCGCCTGAACCGGCAGTGGAGGAGGCACCAGCGTCGGAGCCAGAAGTGGCCTCAGCTCTAGCCGAATCCTCAATGCCTGCCCCGGAGGTGGTGGTCCTAGAGGTACCCGCGCCTGAGCCAGAGCGCCAAGATGAAGCTGCCGATCCCCCGCTTGAGGGACCAGTTGCTGATGATCTGGCGGCGGGACCTTCGGAGCCAACTCCAGAGGTAGAAGCTTCTGCTGCTGGACCTTCCTTAGCAGCGATTGAGGTTATCTCGGAGGGTGGCCCTACTGCCGTGTAATCTCAAGGGACCGCTCTTGTTGAGTGGGACCCGATTTTTGTTATGTAGAACCCGCTGGAGCCAGCGAAGAGGACCCCGACAGGTCCGGAGCTGATCCCCCTGTCGCTGTCTATCGACAACGCCTGCTCCAGCCTTCGTCAGGTGCAGCTGGCCTTTTACCACGACAGCAAGGCCCTCGAGGAGGAGCGCCAAACCCTTAGGAGGTGGTGCAACCGGCTCCAATTCGAGACCAAGCTGGAGCAAACTAGGCTGGCTGATGACAAGGAGTGGGTGAAAAGGGAGAAGGCCCGGATGGAGTACTGGGGCCAGCTGCAGGACGAGAGGGAAAGCATGGTGCGATCCCTTGACAACCAGTCCCGGGCCATCCACGAACAGGCCATAGCTGCTAATAATGCAGCGAATGAATGCCAAGAGAAGCTCAGCGCCATCCACGATAGCCTCGTCAAGCGTCGGGAGGCTCTTGAGGAGCGGGAGAAAAAGATCGAAGATGAAGAGCAAAAACTCCTGGAGATGCAGGATGACCTCGTGAAGAGGGAGGAAGAGCTTACTCAGAGGCTGACTCTTGGTGACAAGAGCCTCGCGGAGCGCACCAAGAAGTTGGAGGAGCGCTGCGAGAGCGAGGAGAAGAAGGCCTGGCAGCGGGGAAATGACCTCACCAAGAGGGAGAACGAAGTTGCTGCTAGGGAGAAGAAAGTGCGGGGCTGAGAGAGAGACCTGGTCGATCGCTGGAACAAGATCCACGTCCGGGAAGAGGAGCTTAGTAAACTCGAAAGGCAAGTTGTTGAAAAGATTCAGCAGACTACCAAAGAGGTCGAGTGCCTTGCCCGGGAGGATTTGGAGCTTGCAGTGACCAAGAGGTCTTTGGAAGAGGTGCGAGGCTCAAGGGTTGCAGAGCAAGTTTGGGACTTCTTGGGCAAAGCCAATGACGCGCTGATGCCGCTGGGTTTTAGTCCTGCGCGTCCGGACGACCCAGAGCCGGAGCTGGATCTAGCGTTGAAGGCGTTGAGCTCGGCGGGCAGCAAACTCACCAAGATGGGCGATGTCATCGTGGACCAGTTGGAAACCGAAGGACAATCCCTGGCGAAGAACGTCGCAGAGTACATGCTGTCATGCTACAGAAGCCGGGATCCTTATTTCCCACTAGACCCAGTGCTTGAAGGCCCCATCGACGGAGAGGGAGATGCCGCCAAGGCCAACGTGTTGGAGGTTGCTCAGAAGGTCGCCTCATTCTTCCGTAGGATCTAAGACTCTCTCTTTGTAGCTCCCACTTGTATTTTCTCTTCTTTTCCTCAATTTTGTAATCTCTTGTCTCCAAATGAATGAAATCCAAGAATATTTTGAATTTCATTTTTTGTCTTCAACACCTTTGTCTCACTTGGCCCCCTGGTAGATGTACACAATTCGATTGCGAACATGTACCAAGAGGATGTAGCAGTTGTTGAAGACTTGCGTGCTTCGAACTTGTAGAGCGTAGGTATGAAGTCTTGTTGCGTCGATAGTAGAGACCCTTGAGGTTGTCGGAGCGTAGTAGCTCCGGTAGCGACCATCGTCGGAGCTTAGTAGCTCCGGTAGTGGTCACCATCAACACGTGAAGCATTGGTAGCATGTCCTCTGGGTTGTCGGAGCTTGGTAGCTCCGGTACCGACCATTGTCAACACGTAGAGGTTCGACGGCAGAGAGTGTTCTTCCACCATCTTTTCTTCACGTTGACGGATGACCCCCTGGATTTGCCGGAACTTGGTAGCTCCGGCGACACTCACTATCAATGTTTAAAACATCGACAACAAGCCACCTTAGGGGATGTCGAAACTTTGATAGCTCCGGCATTGTCCACCACCATCACGAGATTCTTATTTTTCCTGCACACTAAAGTCAAGAAAAAAAAAGTAAAATCCATTTCCTATCTATAACTCAATTGCAGATTACTATTCCTGAAAGAAATTTTAGATCGACAGCAATTCTAAATACAATCAAGCGCATTTTTTTGTTTTCTTTAGGTTCGATCGTTCCTGGACTCGCCTTACTTCGGTCTGCCGGGGTGTAGGTACAGTGGCGTACTTAGGGTGCAGGACCAGGCTAAGTCGATAGCACACTCTGGACCTAGATTGGCTTGGCGGCATTCAGGCGAGTGGGCCATTCAACAATGCTAAGACCTGAAAGAATTAACAATGCAACTTGAATCATACATGAATTGTTCGAACTAAAGTTTCTTGAGAATTGCACAACTTTGTTATAGACAAGAAAGAGAAAAATAAAAAATATTGAGCCTGTACAAATTAAATGCATGTGGAGTCTGTTTTCACATAATGATGTCTTTTATTATAGGTCCGAGGTACAAAGGAAACAAGTACACTCTTAGGGTACAGAACCAGGCTAAGTGTGTTGTATTTCTCGTTTGACCTAGGGTAGCTAGCTACACTTTTAGTTCTGGGACTGTGACAAATGTTGCCTGAACTTTGCGGACCTTCCGGGGAAGGTCCAGCTGTCCTCCCGGAGGAGCTACCCGACTCTGTACAATGACGCTATAACATACATCACATGTAATTACAGACTCACCTCCGTGATATTAAGCATAGAACTTACGGAGGTGCTCAATGTTCCAAGGATTAGGGAGCGGTGTCCCATCCTCGGTTGCCAAGCGAACGCATCCGGGACGGGATACTTTGATCACTCGGAAGGGTCCTTCCCAGTTGGGGGAGAGTTTATTTAACCCTTCACGAGTTTGTATTCTCTGTAGCACCAGATCGCCTTCCTCGAGCTGTTGGCTATGCACATGCCTTTGGTAATAGCGCCGAAGAGTTTAAACACTACCCTGTTTTCACCACAAAAAGAGAATACAAACAAGGGTAATCCTGTCTAATAACTATTAGTACCTATAGTTGAATCACAAGTGATAGTTATCCTTCACTTGCTTTGCCTTCCCTGGCAAAGGAGTTAGAAATTCTTGTTGACGTTTCTTACGTCACAAATCATCTTTCGAAAGAGATGAGGTCCGCAAGCGCACGAAAACTGTCGTGCAGCATTTCACCCAAGAGTATTCCCAAGAGTATCGTATTTATTCCAAAGGAAGGCAATGGAGTAAAGTAAACACTAATCCTATTATCAAGCTATGGGATACTAATAAGTTATCAAGACAGGGGTAAGTTGATAATATGGGTAGTGCGACACACACCTAAGCAATCTATTCTAAGGGTAAGGTTGTCCAAGCGAGAGTTAGACTAAGAGATGGAGATACTCCTACTACGCTCTAATTACTCATATACATAGCCTAAAGAAGTACACATGAATATGCTAATGGTGAATACTAGGGCTTAGTGGTCCAATATATCAGGCACGGGTTTACCCCTAGCAATACTAGGCGACTCTTGCCAAGAGCCTGTGGCATAGCCGAACGTGGAAGATTACAAAGGACATATAGGGCTGTCACCACCTACTGCCTACATCTTCCATATGTGGTTCTACAAGACATCCAACGCTACTTAACTATCCTAGCACCATACTAGCATATTGAGTAAATACCTTAAGAGTTGTGGCACAAGACATCCTAAGGCGAGGAACTAAATCATCGTTGAACCAATGTTGGGACCAAGCACTAACATATTCATATTATCATTATCATATTATTACCTAATTAGACTATAGTGGTGGTGTATGATGTTTATGATAACATGATAATGGAATTATGTATAGATCATAACAACATCTACACCTAGCACATACATGGACTCCACAACCAAACAAGGAATGCTTTGCCCAAGTATATAAGTAAATAAAGACTAATAATGATATTATTATAAAGCACAAAGTCACAAATACAAGAGAAGATGCATGATCCATACCTTTCCCAATTTAGACTTGGGACTAGAGGCTCCTCTCTACAGCCTAACCTCCACTAAGGAACTAGGAGAAGTAGTGTATACAATAGAGTGATGCTCAAGTGGTGTCTGTTGAAGTGAGGGGTGAGGGGTCCTATTTATAGCTTGGAGAAAGGTCAGTTCCCACCACCAAAAACACGCGAATCAGTCACCACTTACTTCTTCAATCTAGGAGGAGCCAACATGCGGAAGTGGGCCGAGTTTGGAGGAAAGACCAGGTCAGCCGACTAGGGCGGCCGATTTGATAAGTCCTCCAAACGGTCTGTGCTTTCTTTGGGTGACTTCTAGGTGGGTCCCATCCTTTGATATGGGTGCTACACCGTTGGATGGCCTCATACATCTGTTTGTGGTCCATTTGATCCATGTGGTGCCACATGTCGGCGCTTGATTGGTTGGGATGATATTTTATAGGATACATCCCCTTGTTTCACTTCAATTCTGTATAAAATACCTTCATGCACCAATTTATCCAAGTACAAGCGGAAATAAGTTAAATAGAAAGGTGATGTGTGCAAGAAATGATATTTCCTTCACATAATTGAGTTATATTGACGGGTGAAATTGGTATATAACAACCGTCAACATCCATCAATCTTCTTCATAAGGAGGTCCAATCTAGCAGCGATCATGTCCACCTCCATCAAGTTGTGCATGCCTCGCTGGAGGGTATGGAGATGCTCGTCGCTCCAACCCATGTTTGGCACCATCTTCTCAATCAAATCTTTAGCATTGGGCACCGTCAATGATAATAAGGCACCTCCAATAGAAGCATCAACATGGTCACAGACGGAAGGGATCAACCCGTTGTAGAAGTTTTGGATGATGAGCGAATCATCCATACCATGGTGGGGACAGGCTAGGATGTACTCTTGAAGCCTTTCCCAAGCCTCGGGAATATATTTCTTGGCATCTTGCTGGAAGCTGTAAATTCTTCCATGTAGAGCATTGGTCCTGCCCAATGGGAAACTTGGAGAGGAATGCCATAGAACACTTCTCCCAAGTGTCTACAGCACTTTGGTTCACGTAGAACCACTGTTTCGCTCTCCCAAGAAGAGAAAACGAAAACAGCCTAAGACGGACAGCACTGGAGACACGTCCTTTATCTTAAAAGTGCTATAGATCTTAAGGAACTGTTGTAGGTGAGCACTTGCATCCTCGTTAGCCTTCCCACAAAATGGTTTGGCTTGCACCATAGTGATAAGACCCGTCTTGATTTCGAAGTTTACGTCTCCCGTGTTAATAGTGGGCCTAACAGGCACATTGTTAGCAGAGGGAGCTGAAAACTAATGAAGGGTCTTTTGGGCCATTGGTATTTCGGTTGTTGGTGCAGTTGTGCTGCCTTGCTTTGCGGCTCGAAGCTTCTGAGGAGTAACGACACAAGGTCGATCTCTCATAAGGGATTTGGAATCTTCAACAATGTTTTTCGGCAAGCCTGACATACACTACCCTATTTTCACATAAAATTCGAAAACAAAGAAGGGTCATCCTACTAAAACCTATCAGGGTCCTATCCTATTCACTCAATCATGCAATACTTCGGCTGTCTTCCCCGGCAACGGCGCCAGAGATGCTTGTTGATGGTTCCTGCGCACTACTAACAATTCATCCCTAGTGATGGTGCCAGAAGTTCTTGCTAATAGATTTTATATTATACATGTAAATCCGCAAACGCACGGAAACTATCGATGTAGCATTTCCCCTCTAAGCGTATTCCCAAAGGGTGTCATTTATATTCTCCCAAAGGAAGGCTAGATGGAAGTAAAACAATCATCAAGTGGAGAGGCTAGGTTGGCCTAGGTAGGGTTCTAGCAAGGATGGTTAGATGAAAAATTGGACTAGTGTGACACACACAAGAGCATTCTATCCTAAGGGGATAAATGGGGTAAAGAGGGACTAGGCTAAGAGTTAGGTAGAGACTCCTACGGTGGTTCTAATGTACATATACATAGCCTATGTTAGTTACTAATGATCATGTCAATTATGAATTCTCATGCTAAGTGGATTAACACATCAGGCACGGGTTTACCCCTAGCAATACTAGGACGACTCCTGCCAAGAGCATGTGGCATAGCCGAACATGGAGGACTACAAAGGACATATAGAGTTGTCACCACCTACTGCCTTCCTCTTGAATCTGTGGGTCTACGAGGCATTCAACGCTACTCTGTATCCAAGCACCATGCTAGCATATTGAGTAATTACCTTAAGAGCCTAGGAACAAGCCATCCTAAGGCAATGAACTAAATCATCGTTGAACCAATGTTAAATCATAGAATAAGTGATTCATGTTGACATAATCATGTGATAGCTAATTAGAATATAGTGGTGGTTTATAGTTTTTATGATGATATATTGCAATGGTATAGCATAATCATAAATACTACTCCTACCATATACATGGAATCCACAATCAAACAAGAAACGCTTCATCCAAGTATATGAACAATAGAAGACTAAAGATAACATATTTATTAAGAACAAAGTCATAAATACAGATAGAAATATGAGAGCCATACCTTTCCCAATTAGGAATTGGGAAGAGACTCCTTCTACTCCTCTCCTACTTGGACTATGGGCTAGAGACTCTCCTCTCTACAGCCTATACTCCTCTAAACCTATGGAGAGTAGTGGATACAATGGATGAATACTCAAGTGGTGTGTGTTGATGTGAGGGGTGAGGGGTCCTATTTATACCTTGGAGAAGGGTCGGTTACCGCCACCAAAAGTGCGCAAATCAATCTTCATCGTGACCAGGGCACCACAGGGACTCGACACGTGGAAGATGACCAAGTTTGGTGCCAGGAAGGGTTCTGCCGAACCCCCTAGTCGGCCGAACAAAAATCTTGACCATTTCTGGTGTGCTTACTTGGGGTGACTTCCAGGTGGGTCCCATTGACTGATATGGGTGCTACACTGTTGGATGGCCTCAGATACTTCTATTTGTGGGCCATTTGATCCATTTGGTGCCATGTGGCATTGCTTGATTGGCTGGAATGATATTTTATAGGATCCATCCCCTTGTTTCACTTCAATTCTGCATAGAATGCCTACATGCACCACTTTCTCCAAAGACAAGTTGAAATAGGTTAAACAGAAAGGTGATGTGTGCAAGAAATGATACTTCCTTCACATAATTGAGTTATATTGACGGGTGAAATTGTTCTATAACAGTTCTCAACACACATATTTCCAATGTTCATGATGTGTTTCATGTTTCTCGGCTCAAGAAGTGCTTGAGGGTTCCGGAAGAGCAGGTACCGATGGAAGAATTGGAGCTTGAGGAAGATTTGACCTATGTCGAACAACCTGTCAAAATTTCGGACACCAAGGAAAGGGTCACAAGGAATAAGGTGATTAGATGGTGCAAAGTGAAATGGAAGCATCATACAAAATCAGAAGTGACTTGTGGGAGCTGGAAGAAGATCTCAAGAAGGAATTTCCCTATCTCTTTCTTCCACGTTGAATCTCGAGGGCGAGATTCATTTTAAAGGGGTATGTTTGTAACACCCTCATTTTCATGCATAATGCATTGCATACACCCTCATACATGTTTAACATAAAGCAACCTTGAGAGGAACAAGAGTAAAATGAATTTAGGCTTAATCAGGAATTCAAGTCTGTCAGGGTACGGACTTGTCTGGCTCTGAACCCGGACTAGTACGGTATTCCCCTTCTATTCAGAAAATTCAGTCTTCTTCAGAGTACGGACTTGTCAGGCACAATGCACAGACTAGTCCGTTGGAGGTTTTGATGTTTTTCTGGACTTGTACGATTTGGTCCAATTTTCAGTCCGGAAGCTTTTATTTTGCAACCCCGGACCGGCCTTGTACACCGGACTTTTCTGAAATAGTTTCTGTTCCAAAACGGACTTGTCCGGTCCCTATTGCGGACTAGTTTGGCCTGCTAAATTCCACTCGGATTCTATTATTCTTCCACGATGGGTTATTGGGTAATTTCCTTAATTGGGCCCGAGAACTTCATGCCCAACCTCAGAGGAGCCCAAGTGGACCCTACCTCGGCCCCTACACGTCCCCCACCAAATTCCACTTGGAATTCACCCTAAAACCCTACCTCTCCACCCCTATATAAGCAACCCAACACCCCACACCTCTCCAACACCATTGAAAACCCTCACTGCAACCTTTTGTCGTGCGCCAACGTCAAGAGGAAGTCCAGAAGCAAGAAGAAGGAGGAGAAGAGAGAGAAGGATCAATCATGCATGATCTTCATCAACTTTTCGACCATTGACATTCTTCATAACCAAATCTTCATCAACTCATCTCCTCCAACCCTAGATCGTCAAGACTCAAGTTTCACACCCAATTCTTGATCTTTGGATCTCTAAATACGTGGTACACCCTCTAAATCCGAGTTTCCACGTGAATTCAACCCTAAAACCCCGATGTCCAGAAAGCCCTATTTTCTGCAGCTCTGGACTGGGCAGACTAGTCCGGTGTCTGAATCTGTTAAATGCTTAACTGAATCCAAATTGACTCAAAACAATTCCAAACTTGTCATAAACTATTGGAACTAGTTAGTAAACATTAATAGCAACTCATTAACAAGTTTTACTTCACAATTGCACAAATCATGCATATCATGGCATATTGAGTAATATATGAGCATTTATTGACTGTAATGTTGTTTTTCATGTTTGTCGCGTGGAATAGAAGGTCTCGCTATAGAGAGTTCTTTCAAGGACCTGAAGAACCAGAATTTTGAAGCCTTCGATCTAAACCAAGCTCAAAAGCAAGGCAAGTGTCCTTGATCATTTTGATTCAGGTTTAAAATGTTATGTTTGCAAAATTTCATGCTTGTGTCAATTGATGGGAAAACCCAATTATAGGAGTTTACTAGTTTTGTATGACCATCCTTGTTGCTTGAACACAATGTAGAGAGTCGAGAAGGGTATTTTACACTTTTGCCTCGCTATACTCAATTGGGTTTGGGAAACATCATATTGCTTAATTATGAACTATTGAACACTTTAATGATGAGAATTGATAATAATGACCCTTTAGCAACATGGTGCCTAGGGATCTAAGCAAGCCAGTTATGTGGAATGGGTTGGACTGTTTTGGTGGTTTTGCTTGTTTTAGATCTAAAGATCGGTTCGTGGAGCGACCATCCAGGATTTACAGTGCCACCACATGGCCAAGTATAAGTGTGGCTTAGCTGAATAAGTAGTATTTTGCTAGTACTATTTGGACCATTAGGAATGCTCGGGGAAGGGGTAGTCGGATGGGTTTGTAGAGATTGGTGGGACTACCCTGGGATTCGAATGCCTCAAGAGGGGGCCCTTGGTTGGATGTGCTCAGTTGGAGACATCACCACCGGTGAAACCTCAGTGGGGTCTAAATATGCTAGTAATCACTTTGTAAAGGCTATTTTGTGATCTCGTAGCCACACACCTAAGGAAGTGTGAGACGACATAATTGAGATTCCTTAGTCATCGAAAGGTGATGAAATCACAAACTTGTGGGTAAAGTGATGCAACATCTGTAGAGTGTGTTAAAAACTATCATGATAGGCATGCTCCCGATTATGAGCAACTTGGACCCTCACATGATTAGAGTTGTGGACCTTGAACATGGTTTAATGGCTGGAATTGAATTGGGAACTTGTAATGGTTTATTAATTAGCTTTGGTATATGGAATTGATGAAAATGAGACATATGAGCAGTTATGAGTTGATTATGGATTATTTATACTTATATTGGTTATTTGAGTTGGAAATTAATGTTATTGGGTTATTTTGGGAAGGACCTCACCTAATGATGATATAATTGCATTTTTCAACTGTTTTGAATGTACTTTTGTCTAATTAGCCATTTTATTATTATTTCTTATTTAAGGTACATGTCGTACTTTCCCACACTTGTTGAGTATGACATGTGCTCACCCTTGCTGTTCCCCCAACAAATTCAGACGCAGGCGACAACGTGAGGTCTTTGAGGAGTACTAGGCATGCGTGTTACCGTCAAGCTTGCCTGTGGAGTTTGGATCACTTGTGTATGTGTGTTAAACATCTTGGGCACATATATGCATCACGCTTGGTTTATTTTCGGAACCGGGTGTCACAAAACCCTCAATGAATTTTCTCTTGAAGAACTTGAGATCAAATTGCAAATGCAAACAAAAGCAAATTGTTTTGGTTTGGATTTGACCAAGAGTGCTGCAATGAAGAGCAAGAAAAAACAATGTGAGCAAGGAGTGACTTTGGGGAGGTGTGAAATGAGGTGAAGTGTGAGAGAAGTGCTCCCCATGGCCACTTTTTATAGTGTACACTCTCCAATGGTCACAAGAGAATCAAATACAGCCGTTGAGGAGAGAGAGCCAAAATGGCCCTTTCCCTTAGTCGGTCGATCTGGGTCATGGGCGCACTGAAATTGGGCCCCCCTTTTCCCCCTTTTTGCAGTTGGCTCCCCAACGGCTAATAAATTAGCACATTGGTGAAATGCCCCATTTGCAGCTCAAAAAATTGTTTTTTTGAATAAAAACCCTTTTTCAAAACCCAACAATTTTCTTTTGTGGAAAACAAAAAAATGAAAATAATAGTTGAGAATATAAGATTCTCAACATGCTAAGAAAACTCAAATATGCAGTGGGGAAAATCAAACTAAGTGGGGAAAACAAATGAAGAGAAAAGAAAAATCAAAGAAAAGATAACTACCAATTTAACCTATTGACTAGGACTCACCACCGTCCGATGAGATGGACATTCCTCCTTATTCATTTCTTGACATCCAGGCTCGGAGGGATAAGCTCGGACGGCTTGTCTTGCTTTTGCCACCATTCCTTTTTTGGCAGCTTGGTGGACTTGGGCCTTTGAGGAGGCCCAGACTTCTCCGTCTTTTTGGGGTGTCATCGTGGATGATAAGACGAGTTCTCCGCATAGATTAATTCCCTCATAAATGCAATGAGCGGATCCACCTTTGGAGGTATAAATTTGACATCTTGAACGTGTTTAATATTTGGACCATACTTGATACGAATGATGGAGCATTGCTCCAACTTTGGGCAAAAGTTAAACTTATCCTCCTTGCCATTGATATGGAAGTGGATTTTTCCAGCTCCCACATCTATGCGAGCCTTCGGGGTGCTAAGGAATGGTCGCCCAAGAATGAGTGGTGTATCCTTCTCGACCTCCATGTCAGGCTCCACAAAATCCACGGGTATGAAGCAATTACGGATTTTCAATGGGACGCCTTTAGTAATACCCGTCGGATAAAGGACTGATGAGTCTGCCAGTTGGAGCTGTAGTGCTGTTGGAGTAAGCTCCGTGAAGTTTAGCTGGTCAAAGACCACCTTGGGCATTACACTCACACTTGCTCCAAGGTCACAAAGTGCCTTGTTGAAGTAGTGAGCCCCAATTGAGCAAGATATGATGGGGTATCCAGGGTACTTCAGCCTGTTGTCTTCCTGGAGAAAAATTATGTTGACATTTTCCACGGGAGATTCGGGTTGTTCAGGCATCTTGCCACTCTCCACTGGTGGAACAGCAGTTGATAGTTGAGCCAACTGAGTTTCTAGCATCTTGTTGAAACTCAGTTGATTATTGAAGACCGAGGATAGTCCTTCAATCTTGGCTTTTATGTTTTCTAGAGTCTTATCATTGGCCGAGAGCTTCTTTGATAGGGCATTATTGATCTTCTATTGGCTAATGGCAAGCTCTCTCAAGTTGGGTTGATTTCCATTGTTTTCATTGTTTTTGTACCCTCCTTGAAAGAATGGGTGTGGTTGGCCCCACCCTTGACCTCCTGGACAGTAACCATTGTTGTTCCCATTGTTGGCTACATATAAGGCATCCTCACGGGTTTCTAACAGTCATTGCCCAAATGGCCTGTGTTGCCACATACTTCACATGTCGTCTGTGAAAATGCATTCTCACAAGTGGTTTTTGACACTGCCTGTGACAATCGGCCATTTTCACTGGCGCCTGTCACAAGCGGTGATGTGAGAGTCTAGCACATTGACATTGCCACATGCATCACCACCAGCTTGTCCATCAATATTCTTCATGAGGAGGTCCAATTTGGCATCGATAATGTCCACCTCCTTCAAGTTGTGCATGCCTCGCTGACGGGTATGGAGATGCTCGCCGCTCCAACCCATGTTTGACACCATCTTCTCAATTAAGTCTTTGGCTTTGCACACCGTCAATGAGAAGAAGGCTCCTCTAGCAGCATCATCCATATGATCACGGGCAGAAGGGGTCAGCCCGTTGTAGAAGTTTTGGATAATCAGCCAGTCATCCATCCAATGGTGGGGACAGGCCAGGATGTAATACTGAAGCCTTTCCCAAGCCTCGGGAATAGACTCCTTAGCATCTTGCTGGAAGTTGGAAATTCATCCACGTAGGACAATAGTTTTTCCCAACGGAAAGAACATGGCGAGGAATGTCATAGAACATTTCTCCTAAGTGTCTATAGCACTTCAGATTGCGTAGAACCACTGCTTCGCCCTACCAAGAAGGGAGAACGAAAATAGCCTAAGACGGACGACATCAGGAGATACATCCTTGATCTTAAAAGTGTTGCAGGTCTCAAGGAACTGTTGCAGGTAGCACTTGCATCCTCGTTAGCCTTCCCACAAAATGGGTTGGCTTGCACCATAGTGATCCGGCCAGTCTTGATTTCGAAGTTCACGTATCCTGTGTTAACAATGGGCCCAACAAACACATTGTTAGCAGAGGGAGCCGAGAACTCATGAAGGGTCTTTTGGGCCACTGGCATTTCAGTTTTTGGTGCAGTTGTGCTGGCTTGCTTTGCCGCTCGAAGCTTCTGAGGAGTAACAATACGAGGTCGATCTCTCAGAAGAGATTTGGGATCTTGAACTAAGTTTTCCAGCAAGCGGAAACCAGACATACACTACCATGTTTTCATATAAAATGCGAAAACAAAAAGGGTTATCCTACTAAAACCTACCCAGGGTCCTATCCTATTCACTCAATCATGCAATACTTCAGCTGCCTTCCCCGGCAACAGCGCCAAAAATGCTTGTTGACATTTCTTACATCATAGATAAAAATCCGCAAGCGCACGGAAACTATTGAAGTAGCATTTTCCCTTAAAGAGTATACCCAAAAGTTGTTCAACACATTGGACACGGGTTTACTCCTAGAAATACTAGGACTATTCCCGCAAAGAGTTTGTGGCATAGCCGAACATGGATGATTACAAGGACAGATAGGGCTGTCACCACCTACTGCCTACCTCTTCAATCTGTGGGTCTACGAGACATCAAGCGCTACTTAACTATCCTACCACCATGCTAGCATATTAAGTAAATACCTTAGAAGCCATGGCACAAGCCATCCTAAGGCAATGACTAACCTAAACATCGTTGAACCAATGTTGAGACATAGCATAAGTTATTCATATTAACATGATCATAACATAACTAATTATACTATAGTGGGGGTTTATAGTGTTTATGATGATAGTATAATGACATTAAAGCATGATCATAAAGACTATTCCTACCACATACATGGAATCAACAATCAAACAAGAAATGATTCATCCAAGTATATGAATAAGAGAAGACCAAATATAACATCTTTTTTAAGAACAAAGTCACAAACACAAATAGGAATATGAGAGACATACCTTTCACAATTTAGAATTGGGAAGAGAGAGACTACTTCTACTCCTTCCTAACTCGGACTATGGACTAGAGGCTCTCCCCTCAACAGCCTAAACTCCTCTAAGCCTATGGAGAGTAGTGGATACAATAGAATGAATACTCAAGTGGTGTGTGTGTGTGTGTGTGTGAAGTGGGGGTAGGAGGTCCTATTTATAGGTGGAGAAGGGTCGGTTCCTACCACCAAAAGCACGTGAATCAGTTATCACCAAAAGCACGTGTTGATTGACCAAGTTTGGCACTAGGACCAAGTCAGTCGACTAGGGGGGCCAGTCGACCTGGTTAGTGCTCTGTTGGGGTTGTGTTTTCTACAGGTCACTCACAGGTGGGGTCCCCTTTACTGATATAGGAGATACACTGTTGGATGGCCTCAGATACTTCTGTTTGTGGGTCATTTGATCCATGTCGTACCACATGTCGGTGCTTGATTGGCTGGGATGATATTTTATAGGATTGCTCCCCCTCTTTTACCTCATTTCCTGCATAAAATGCCTACATGCACTATTTCTCCAAGGACAAGTGGAAATAGGTTAAATAGGAAGGTGATGTGTGCAAGAAATGGTATTTTCTTCACATGATTGAGTTATATTGACGGGTGAAATTGGTATATAACAGCCATCAACACTCGGATACTTACTTAACTCAGACGAGTTGTATAGTAATGTGTCTCCTTACGTTCAACTGAGCCATGTCAGATCCTCGCTGAAGCGGGCTCGTCTTGCTTAACCGTATCAGAGACGATCGCCTTTGTCTCCTATTTGGGTGTCTTACGTAGTTAAATTCAATTCTAGCATGTAGAGTTTTCAAGTCTCACTCATTTACCATATCACACCAATCAAATACCTAGATGACATGTTTTCCCTAAATTTATATGTAGTTCAAGAACATGGTAGTGAAATTGAAATGAGGTGTATACATATTCCATTCTCTAGCAAAATATGATATAGGAAATTGTAAAATTTTAGTTTCTAATGAGTTGATTTTAATTATATTATCATGCATAATAAGAATTCAACTCAAAATTAGGTATAGAAACATAAGAGGTGAGAGAGCGCAAACCATCGTGTCGGTACCTTGGATACAAGGTACCCCCTGATACCGCACTTAAAACCAAAGAGTTCCTATGTATGAGTTGAAGACTTCCGAAGGCAACACGCGTCCTGCAGCGCTGGGCCCGCATCCCTCGTTTGGGTATCCGGTGCTACCACGTGTTCTGCGGGGCCGGATGTACCTTCCTTCACATGGAAGCTCCAGTACCGCCACGTGGCCAGCAACCCCAGACCTAACCCCCCAGTAGAGGGACTCTTCGGTGCCGCCACGTGACAAGTGGCTCCGGACCTGCCTCCCGATAGAGGGATGCTCCAGAGCTGCCACGTGTTAGACCTCTGGACCTAAGCCTGCAACGGGAAGACTAAAGAATCTCCAATGGCGCGGACATTCAAGAGGCTCTTAAACAGCCGTTACAAGACCTGATTAACGTGTCATAAATTCAACATTAATGTTACACGATCAGAGGACTGTAAATACAGGTAACGCCGCCATTAAGGCGCGTTATCACACTGTTAATCACTCATAATACCATTAGATCATGTATAGGGTGATTCATATAGCTGGGGCCACCTGTCGGGCCAGGCATGTACTATAATAGATGGTCCTTAGCATATAAAAGGGATGCATCACACGTTAAAGGAGAACTGAGCTCACACGCATACAAGAAACCAGAGACACTCACCACACACTCATAAAATCAACAACCACCCCTTGGAGTAGGGTATTATGCTAAGGCGGATCGAACCATGTAAAATCTCCTGTGTCATCATCTTGTTTGTGATCTTACGCGCCCCATCCGAATACGAACCTCCGCGGACTAATATTTAGTAGTACTAGGGGAAGTTTCGTTGCTATAATTCGACATTTGGCGCACCAGGTAGGGACACTATGATCTCAAGATGGTGAACTCCGCCACAACTTCGTCCAACGGTTTGGCTGAGCAGCCTGCTGGAGGAAATCCCTCGAACATGCAGCAGCCAGCCAACACTGTTGTACTGGCGGGTGTTGTTCCACCACCACCTCCACCATCTCGGCAAGATGGTGTATTCATGTCAGTCACTGCATCGACGAACAATCCTGAGAACACGCTGAATGCAGCATGGACTCTGCTTCAGCGCTAGGCCTGCATCCCTCGTGTGGGTAGCTCTGCTGTTACCACGTGTTCTACGGGGCCGGATCTACCTTCCTTCACATGGAAGCTCCAGTACCGCCATGTGGCCAACAACCTCAGACCTAACCCCCAGTAGAGGGAAGCTCCGGTGCCGCCACATGACAAGTGGCTCCGGGCCTACCTCCTATTAGAGGGAAGCTCTGGAGTTGCCACGTGTTAGACCTCTGGACCTAAGCCTGCAATGGGAAGACTAAATAATCTCCAATGGCGCAGACATTCAAGAGGCTATTAAATAGCCGTTACAAGACCTGATTAACGTGTCATAAATTCAACATTAATGACACACGATCAGGGGACTGTAAATACAGGTAATGCTGCCATTAAGGCGCATTATCACACTGTTAATCACTCATAATACCAGTAGATCATGTATTGTAACACCCTCATTTTCATGAATCATGCCTTGCATGCACTCATATACGTGTTTAACATTAACCCACAACAAGAGGAACAAGTTTAAAATTGATTTGGAGCATTTAAAATTGATTTGGAACAAAACTGCACTTAAAACGCAGAAAAGTGCGGACTAGTCCCATTTTACTGAGGACTAGTCCGATTTCTCTCTGACTAAAAACGGACTTGTCCGTTTTAGCTGCGGACTAGTCCAATTTTGGCTCTGGAAACTTTCGGACTTGTCCGATTTTGTGCGGACTAGTCCGATATTCCAAGAATCCTTGAAAAAATTGCTATGTCCTTGGACTTTTCCGGACTACTCCGGTGTTCCAACGGACTCGTCCGTTTTTCCTCTCTGTTCAAAGTCGGAATTGTCCGATTTTAGGCCAGACTTGTCCGATTTTCTCTCTGGACAACTTCAGACTAGTCCGGTCCTTTCCGGACTTGTCCGATATTTCGCGACTCCGAGTCGATCTTTTGTTTTACGACTTGTTTTTTGGGTTTCACGTTAAGTGGGCCTAGGGATGTCGTGCCTAACTCTTTTAGAGCCCATGTGGGACTCTAAACCGGCCTCTACTCCTCTCAAACTCGAAATCCATCTAACCCTAGCCTCCACCTCTATATAAACAACCCCACCCCTTGGATTGACATCTATTTGCCACTTTTCCACCCACCCAAACCCTAGTTCGTGGGGAGCCACCACCAAGGAGGGAGGAGAAGATCCCAAGCAAGAAGAAGAAGAGGAGGAAACGAAAGAGGACCAAGATCTCCACCAAGTTTTCATTCTCCATCACCAATTCGTCTCAAAGTTCATCACCAACCCTAGATCATCAAGATCCAAGTGTTACCTCCAAGTTTCTCAATTCATTGGAGTCCTAAACACCTAGTATATCTTCTATTCTCTTTTCCTTATGTGAATTCAACACCTAATCTCCAAATTCACGTTGATCTAGGAAACCCTAATCTGCTGATCTCGCAGAGTGCGGACTTGTCCGGTCCCTAGCGGACTAGTCTGATCTTTCTGGTTAAATTGTGTTGAATTAATTCTAAAGTTTGATCTAATCAAATCCAAACCTGTATAAACTTGTTAAAAGCTATTAGAACTAGTTAGTGATCATTAAAAGCAATCTAGTAACAAGTTCTACCTTGCATTTGCACCAATCATGCATGTCATGTCATATTGAGTAATATTTGTGCACTCTTTGATTGTGTTTCTTGTCTTGTATGTTTATTGTGTGGATTAGACGGATTTGCACTAGAAAGTGCCGCGGAGGATCTACAGCACCAAGAGTTTGAAGGCTTTGACCCTAATCAACAGCAAGAGCAAGGCAAGTGTCCTTGAAGCATATTGATCCTGTTTCAAAATAAATGTTTTGTTTGCAAAACTGCATGCTGTGTCAAGTTGATGGGGAACCCTATGATAGGAAGTTTACTAGCTTTGTTTAACCACCTTTGTCACCTGGGACATATGATAGAGAGTCGGGAAGGGTTTTTACCTTTTTGCTTCGCTTAATCAACTGGGATGGAAACAACTATACCACTCAATTTAACTATGCGTGGATGAGATTATGATTAATATGAATTGGATAACATGATATGGTAATGGGTGATCTAAGCAAGCCGGTACGTGGATGGGTTGGATGTCATGGTGGTTTGCTTGCTTTAGGTCTAAGGACCGGTTTATGCGAGAATAAGCCAGGACTACAGTGCCACCACGAGGCCAAGTATGGGTGCAGCATAACTGATTAATTAGGGCTTTGCTATTACTGTTTCGACCATTGTGGATGCTCGGGGAAGGGGTAGTCAGATTGGGTTTGTTGATGATTGGTGGGACTACCCTGAGATCCGAATGGCTCAAGAGGGGGCCCTTGGTTGAAGATGTGCTCAGTTGGAGGCATCGCCACCGGTGAAACCTCAGTGGGGTCTAAATAGGCTAGTAATCCCTTTGTAAAGGCTATTTTGTGATCTCTTGGCCACACACCAAAGGAAGTGTATAATGTGACCGAAGGGCATGGGCATAAGGGAGATTCTTAGTCACCGAAAGGTGATGAAATCACAAACACGTGGGTAAAGTGGTACAAACTCTGCAGAGTTAAATAAAACTATCATGATAGCCGTGCTCCCGGTTATGAGCACCTGGACAACTTCCATGATTAGAGGGAAATTTGAATTTGGGATGGTTATGGATTTATTTCTGGTATTGAATATGGTTATTGGCAAATGGTGAAATCTGGAATTATTGATGAAGATGGTGAATTGTGGACTGGTATTATGGTATTACTTATGATTATGATGGGTTTACTTCACATACATATAATATATTGCTTTTCAAACGTTTTAATGTACTTTTCAGCACTTAACCATTATTATTGTCGACATTTGAATAAGCCACATGTCATACTTTCCACACTTGCTGAGTACGACATGTACTCACTCTCGCAATCACCCCCCCCCCCAACAGTTGCAGGTCAGGATTGGGAGTTTAATGGCGATAATGCGGAGTTCTAGGCCGTGTCTAAAGTCAGCTTTGCCTGTGGTGTTATTGGAGCTGTGCTATACCCTATTGCTTATGCTGCCTAGCTATTTAGTTTGCTTAATTAGTTTATTTCCACTGCATTAGTTGAACTTGTCATAAATATTCATTAGAGCTTGTATTCGAGGATAATCTGGTCTGTGTAATAAAATTTGGTTAATTAATCTTGTTCTATGGTAATTTTTTGTATACTCTTTTGTGATTGCACTCGTGTATGTGTGATGAACATCCTGGGCACACATATGCGTTAGCTTGGTTCATATTTCGGAACCGGGCATCACAGATTGGTATCAGAGCCACAGGTTGACCGTAGGATGCAGCCTAGATAGAATGGACACTTTAGAGCACATAGGAGCACTCAGGAATCGATGTGTTTTTGCTTGGAGTACTGTTTGCTATATATATTGCTTGCTTGTGTGCTTAATAGAGGATTTTGGGATGCCTTAGCATTGCCATGTCCACCTAGGCTTGTGCGGCTAGTTGTTTAGTTTCATATCCCTTGATGCATATAATTGGGGACATTTCTAATTCTTACCTATTGCTTTTCTTCAGATGGTGAGGACTCGCAACCAGAGGGATGACAATGATGAGGAGGAGAACCATGGAGTACCTCAGAACAACAATGGGCAAGGACCTGCTCATGGAGCTATCAACATTGAGCAGCTATTGGCTATGCAAAACCAGCTCATGCACCCATGATACAAACTATGGGACAGCTGCAGGCTGGCAATATCAACAATCAGCCCCACATGCCTCCACCGCCACCCCCGCCTCCTCATAACCGATTGGGAGAGTTTATGAGGACTAGGCCGCCGACCTTTGCTCAAGCCGCTGACCCTATGGATGCGGATGATTGGCTCAAGTCCGTGGAGAAGAAGCTAGCTATTGTCTAATGTAGTGACCGGGAGAAGGTCTTGTTTGCTTCTCATCAACTAGTTGGAGCAGCTACGGATTGGTGGGATGCTTATTGCAATGCTCATGAGAACCAAGAGAGAATTACTTGGGCCGAATTCAAGGAGAATTTTCGTTCTCATTATGTGCCGGAGGGTGTTATGATCTTGAAGAGGCAAGAATTTGAGAATTTAAGGAAAGGAAAATCAAGCGTGAGTGAGTATCTCAATAAGTTCACTCAACTCTCAAGGTACGCGCCTGAGGATGTTAGTCGGGATAGCTGGAAGCAATATTTGTTCATGAGGGGCTTGAACAATGAAATCCAAGTGCAACTACTCAATTGTGACTATGCAAATTTCTCAGAAGCTTGTGGACAAAGCGATTGTGGTTGAGAACAAGATTCGTGAGATGGAGCAAGACAATAAGAGAAAGGCGCCATATCAAGGACAGCAACAAGGAAGTAATGTGCGCCCTCGCTTTGTGCCACCCAATGCGCCTTACTTCAGCCCTTCTATTCCTGCTCAGCGCCCTGGTTATGCACCACGGCCAACTCAGTTTGTGCAGCAATGCCCTGTCATGGAAGCACCTAGGCCTCCAATGCCTTATGCGCCTCTTGCTAATTTTCCTGCTGCAAGTGCTCAAAACCAAGCTCGTCCCAATAATTCTGGTAGAGTTAAGAAGTGTTATACTTGTGGAGAAGTTGGACACTTTGCGCATCAATGTCCTAAGTCAGGCCTTGGTCTAGGAAGCAATGCTCCGAGGCAAAACCCAAGACCCAATGGAGGACAACCACAAGGGAACCGTGGACAGCAGAATTTTGCTCGTGGCAACGTGAACCATGTCTCTACGGAGGATGC
This sequence comes from Tuctoria greenei, assembly GCA_036927565.1. Classification (NCBI taxonomy): domain Eukaryota; kingdom Viridiplantae; phylum Streptophyta; class Magnoliopsida; order Poales; family Poaceae; genus Tuctoria; species Tuctoria greenei. The sequence continues at coordinate 126,813,164 of JAYESD010000007.1, read as the reverse complement.
TCAACAAGCGGATGACGTGGTCATTGGTATGTTTCTCGCCAACTCAAACCCCGCGACTATGTAATTTGATTCTGGAGTATCGCATTCATTCATTGCATCGAAGTATGTTGACAAGTATAGTTTGCCTATCTCTCATATGAAGTTTACTCTATTGGTTAAGTCTCCTGGAGGAGAGATGAGGACAAATATAGTATGTCCAAAAGTAAGCCTTAGAATAAGGGGGGTAGACTTCTCCGCCAACCTCATTGTTTTCGATTCTCAAGGGTTGGATATTATACTTGGTATAGACTGGTTGAGGAAGCACAATGGAGTTATTGAGTGTGCCACGAAGACGGTGAAGTTGACCAACGAAGAAGGGATCACCGTAGAATTTGAAGCATCTCAAACCGTACCGAAGCAATTGGAGTTGAATCATATGGACGGTGCCGCAATTGAGGAGATTCTGGTGGTGTGTGAATTTTTGGATGTTTTTCTGGACGAGTTGCCAGGTATGCCACCAGATCGAGACATTGATTTTGTTATTGATTTAATACCTGGAACTGCACCTATAGCTAAGAGGCCGTATAGGATGCCTCCTATGGAATTAGCGGAGCTCAAGAAGCAAATTCAAGAGCAATTAGAGAAGGGTTTTATTCGCCCTAGCTCTTCACCTTGGGGAGCGCCCGTGCTGTTCGTGGACAAGAAGGATGGATCCCAAAGGATGTGTGTGGATTACCGAGCTCTCAACGAGGTAACAATCAAGAACAAGTACGCCTTGCCACGTATAGAAGACTTGTTTGATCAGATGAAGGGTGCTTGTGTCTTCTCTAAGATTGATTTGAGGTCGGGATACTTTCAAATGAAGATTAGACCATCGGACATACCCAATACATCTTTTAGAACACGGTATGGATCTTATGAGTACACCGTGATGTCATTTGGATTGACAAATGCGCCTGCCTACTTTATGTACCTCATGAATAAGGTCTTCATGGAGTACTTGGATAAGTTCATTGTGGTGTTTATTGATGACATTATGATCTACTCGAAGGATGAGAAAGAACATGAGGAACACTTGAGGCTTACATTGTAGAAATTGAGGGAGCATCAATTGTATGCCAAGTTCAACAAGTGTCAGTTTTGGTTGAGAGAGGTGTCATTTTTGGGTCACATCATCTCAGGAGAAGGAGTGTCGGTTGACCCCGGAAAAGTGAGACACGTGTTGAAGTGGGAACCGCCGCAAAATGTCAAGGAAATAAGAAGTTTTCTTGGGATGGCCGGATATTACCGTCGGTTTATCAAGGACTTCTCCAAGATAGCCAAGCCTATGACGGAGTTGTTAATGAAGGGAAAGGCTTTCCAATGGACTCAAGCTTGTCAAAATAGTTTTGAGGAGTTGAAGAAGAGGTTGACAACAGCCCCAGTTTTGGTATTGCCGGACGTGAGCAAGAGTTTTGATATTTATTGCGACGCATCAAGACAAGGGCTTGGATGTGTATTGATGCAAGAAGGTCAAGTGGTCGCTTATGCATCAAGATAATTGAAGAAACATGAGCAGAATTACCCCACGCACGATTTGGAACTCGCGACCGTGGTACACGCATTGAAGATTTGGAGGCACTATATTCTTGGACATAGGTGTGAAATTTATACGGATCATAAGAGTCTGAAGTATATTTTCACACAAACGGATCTGAACTTGAGGCAACAAAGATGGTTGGAGCTCATCAAAGATTATTATTTGGGGATCAACTATCATCCGGGAAAGGCCAATGTAGTGGCCCATGCTTTGAGTAGAAAGGGAGTAAGTCACCAACTCACAGTTCGAGAGTTAGCATTCGAGCTATGTAAGGAGTTTGAAAGGTTGAACCTCGGATTTGTAAATGAGACGGAGATGATGGAGTTAAACCCAACCTTGGAGCAAGAAATTCGAGGAGCACAAACCACGGATGAGGAGATCAAGGAAATCAAGGACAGGACCAAAGAAGGGAGAGAATTCAGAATTGATGAAGACGAACATGGTACCTTATGGCTTGGAAAGAGAATCTTTGTGCCTAATGTGAAGCATATTCGGGAGATGATATTAAAAGAGGCACATGACTCATCTTACTCAATTCACCCTGGTTGTACCAAGATGTACAAAGACTTGAAGACTAGCTATTGGTGGGATAGCATGAAGAAGGACATAGCTGAATACGTAGCATTATGTGATGTGTGCCAACGAGTCAAGGCGGAACATCAAAGGCCAGCTGGACTATTAAAACCATTAAAGATTCCAGAATGGAAGTGGGAAGAAATTGGTATGGACTTCATAGTTGGGTTACCACGTACTCAGTCCGGGTATGACTCAATTTGGGTAATTGTGGATCGCTTAACCAAGTCGGCTCATTTTGTCCCTGTGAAGACCAAATATACAGCTGCACGATTGGCCGAAATATACATGGAGCATATTGTGTGTCGACACGGAGTCCCGAAGAAGATCGTGTCGGATAGAGGTTCTCAATTTACCTCCAGATTTTGGCAAAAATTGCATGAAGCTTTAGGAACGAGGTTGAATTTTAGTTCAGCATATCATCCTCAAACGGATGGACAAACCGAGAGGACCAATCAGATTTTGGAGGACATGTTAAGAGCTTGTGCTTTAAAGCATGGGAAGAGTTGGGACAAAAGCTTGCCATGCGCAGAATTTTCATACAACAATAGTTACCAAACAAGTTCGAAGATGTCACCATATGAAGCGCTTTATGGGAGGAAGTGTAGGACACCTTTATTCTGGAATGAGGCAGGAGAAACTCAAGTATTTGGTCTGGATGTGTTGCAAGAAGCCGAAAAGCAAGTCCGAATAATTCGAGAAAACTTGAGGGCTGCCCAATCAAGGCAAAGTGGCTATGCGGACAATAGGAGAAGGAAATTAGTCTTTGGAATAGGAGATTTTGTTTACCTCAAGGTGTCGCCAATGAGAGGTCATAAGAGGTTTAACATAAGAGGCAAGCTCGCACCTCGTTATATTGGACCATTCAAGATTTTGGACAAAAGAGTAGAAGTAGCGTATAAGTTGGAGATGCCAGCTCATCTTTCAGATGTCCATGATGTCTTTCATGTTTCCCAGCTCAAGAAGTGTTTGAGAGTACCGGAAGAACAAGTGGCAATGGAAGAATTGGAACTAGGGGAAGATTTGTCTTATGCCAAACAACCGATCAAAATCTTGGAAACTAAGGAGAGGGTCACAAGGAACAAGGTTATTAGATGGTGTAAGGTTCAATGGAAGCACCACACAGAAAAAGAAGCAACTTGGGAGCTAGAAGATGATCTCAAGAAGGACTTTACCTATCTATTCTCTTCCGCGTCGAATCTCGAGGGCAAGATTCATTTTAAGGGGGGTAGGTTTATAACACCCTCATTTTCATGCATCATGCCTTGCATGCACTCATATACGTGTTTAACATTAACCCACAACAAGAGGAACAAGTTTAAAATTGATTTGGAGCATTTAAAATTGATTTGGAACAAAACCGCACTTAAAACGCAGGAAAGTGCGGACTAGTCCGATTTTACTGAGGACTAGTCCGATTTCTCTCTGACTAAAAATGGACTTGTCCGTTTTTGCTGCGGACTAGTCCGATTTTGGCTCTAGAAACTTTCGGACTTGTCCGATTCTGTGCGGACTAGTCTGATATTCCAAGAATCCTTGAAAAAATTGCTATGTCCTTGGACTTTTCCGGACTACTCCGGTGTTCCAGTGGACTCGTCCGTTTTTCCTCTCTGTTCAAAGTCATACTTGTCCGATTTTAGGCCAGACTTGTCCGATTTTCTCTCTGGACAACTTCGGACTAGTCCAGTCCTTTCCGGACTTGTCCGATATTTCGCGACTCCGAGTCGATCTTTTGTTTTACGACTTGTTACTTGGGTTTCATGTTAAGTGGGCCTAGGGACGTCGTGCCTAACTCTTTTAGAGCCCATGTGGAACTCTAAACCGGCCTCTACTCCTCTCAAACTCGAAATCCATCTAACCCTAGCCTCCACCTCTATATAAACAACCCCACCCCTTGGATTGACATCTATTTGCCACTTTTCCACCCACCCAAACCCTAGTTCGTGGGGATCCACCACCAAGGAGGGAGGAGAAGATCCCAAGCAAGTAAGAAGAAGAGGAGGAAACGAAAGAGGACCAAGATCTCCACCAAGTTTTCGTTCTCCATCACCAATTCGTCTCAAAGTTCATCACCATCCCTAGATCATCAAGATCCAAGTGTTACCTCCAAGTTTCTCGATTCATTGGAGTCCTAAACACCTAGTATATCTTCTATTCTCTTTTCCTTACGTGAATTCAACACCTAATCTCCAAATTCACGTCGATCTAGGAAACCCTAATCTGCTGATCTCACAGAGTGCGGACTTGTCCGGTCCCAAGCGGACTAGTCCGATCTTTCTGGTTAAATTGTGTTGAATTAATTCTAAAATTTGATCTAATCGAATCCAAACCTGTATAAACTTGTTAAAAGCTATTAGAACTAGTTAGTGATCATTAAAAGCAATCTAGTAACAAGTTCTACCTTGCATTTGCATCAATCATGCATGTCATGTCATATTGAGTAATATTTGTGCACTCTTTGATTGTGTTTCTTGTCTTGTATGTTTATTGTGTGGATTAGACGGATTTGCGCTAGAAAGTGCCGCGGAGGATCTACAACACCAAGAGTTTGAAGGCTTTGACCCTAATCAACAGCAAGAACAAGGCAAGTGTCCTTGAAGCATATTGATCCTGTTTCAAAATAAATGTTTTGTTTGCAAAACTGCATGCTGTGTCAAATTGATGGGGAACCCTATGATAGGAAGTTTACTAGCTTTGTTTAACCACCTTTGTCACCTGGGACATATGATGAAGAGTCGGGAAGGGTTTTTACCTTTTTGCTTCGCTTAATCAACAGGGATGGAAACAACTATACCACTCAATTTAACTATGCATGGATGAGATTATGATTAACATGAACTGGATAACATGATATGGTAATGGGTGATCTAAGCAAGCCGGTACGTGGATGGGTTGGATGTCATGGTGGTTTGCTTGCCTTAGGTCTAAGGACCGGTTCATGCGAGAATAAGCCAGGACTACAGTGCCACCACGAGGCCAAGTATGGGTGCGGCATAGCTGATTAATTAGGGCTTTGCTAGTACTGTTTCGACCATTGTGGATGCTCGGGAAAGGGGTAGTCAGATTGGGTTTGTTGATGATTGGTGGGACTACCCTGGGATCCGAATGGCTCAAGAGGGGGCCCTTGGTTGAAGATGTGCTCAGTTGGAGGCATCGCCACCGGTGAAACCTCAGTGGGGTCTAAATAGGCTAGTAATCCCTTTGTAAAGGCTATTTTGTTATCTCTTGGCCACACACCAACGGAAGTGTATAATGTGACCGATGGGTCATGGGCATAAGGGAGATTCTTAGTCACCGAAAGGTGATGAAATCACAAACACGTGGGTAAAGTGGTACAAACTCTGTAGAGTTAAATAAAACTATCATGATAGACATGCTCCCGGTTATGAGCACCTGGACAACTTCCATGATTAGAGGGAAATTGGAATTTTGGATGGTTATGGATTTATTTCTGGTATTGAATATGGTTATTGGCAAATGGTGAAATCTGGAATTATTGATGAAGATGGTGAATTGTGGACTGGTATTATGGTATTACTTATGATTATGATGGGTTTACTTCACATACATATAATATATTGCTTTCAAACTTTTTAATGTACTTTTCAGCACTTAACCATTATTATTTTCGACATTTGAATAAGCCACATGTCATACTTTCCACACTTGCTGAGTACGACATGTACTCACTCTTGCAATCCCCCCCAACAGTTGCAGGTCAGGATTAGGAGTTTAATGGCGATAATGCGGAGTTCTAGGCCGTGTCTACCATCAGCTTTGCCTGTGGTGTTATTGGAGCTGCGCTATACCCTATTGCTTATGATGCCTAGCTGTTTAGTTTGCTTAATTAGTTTATTTCCGCTGCATTAGTTGAACTTGTCATAAATATTCATTAGAGCTTGTATTCGAGGATAATCTAGTTTATGTAATAAAATTTGGTTAATTAATCTTGTTTTGTGGTAATTTTATGTATACTCTTTTGTGATTGCACTCGTGTATGTGTGATGAACATCCTGGGCACACATATGCATTAGCTTGGTTCATTTTTCGGAACCGGGCGTCACATGTATAGGGTGATTCATATAGTCGAGGCCACCTGTCGGGCCAGGCATGTACTGTAACAGACGGTCCTTAGCATATAAAAGGGATGCGTCACACGTTAGAGGGGAACTGAGCTCACACGCATACAAGCAATCACAGACACTCGCCACACACTCATACAATCAACAACCACCCCGTGGAGTAGGGTATTATGCTCAGACAGCCCAAACCACGTAAAAAACCCGGTGTCATCATCTTGTTCGTGATCTTACGCGCCCCATCCGAATACGAACCTTCGCGGACTACTCTTTAGTAGTACCGGGGGAAGTGTTGTTGCTACAATTCGACATTTGGCGCACCAGGTAGGGACGCTATGATCTCAAGATGGTGAACTCCACCGCAACTTCGTCCAACGATTTGGCTGAGTAGCCTGCTGGAGGAAATCCCTCCAACATGCAGCAGCCAACCAATACTATTGTACTGGTGGGTGTCGTTCCACCACCACCTCCACCATCTCAGCAAGATGGTGTATTCGTGTCAGTCACTGCATGGACGAACAATCCTGAGAACGCGTTGAACGCAGCATGGACTCTGCTTTAGCGTTCTCCGGTGCTTGGAGCACCTCTGGGTGCGATGGAACAGTGGCACGCTGATATGGAGCATTTGGTTGCAGCTGCAGCCAATGCCATCAGCAACCAAGGTCTGCCCTCTACTAAGCAGGCACCTTCAAGGAACAGGACCTTGTCTGGTAGACTTGGTCCTCAGGCGTTGCAGCACAGGAGACATGTGCCCTCCTAGCAAGTGACGTCACTGCCCTCCAGGGCTCGCTGCACTCATACGGCATCGTGGCTCCCGACACATGATCTCCAGTCGGAGCTTGACCGCCGATACATGGGGCAGGACAGTCGTGTCTATATCAAGCATGCTCGCGAGAGGCGAGAGGCTTGGGGTAACCCTTCTCCTCTGGGAGTAGAGGCAGTTGTTCAGCCCTCACCATGCATCTTCATGTGGCCAACTGGCCACCTGAGTTCCAGCCTCATCTACCAAAGAAATACAACAGGACAGTCGACCCCGCTGAGTTTCTCCAGATTTACTCCACTGCCATCCTCGCAACAGGAGGCAATGAGGATGTGATGGCTAACTACTTCCCTGTGTCTCTAACTGGGATAGTGAGGTCCTGGTTCATGAGTCTACCTCTTCACTCCATCTACAGTTAGGGGGAACTTTGTCGCCAGTTCACTGCCAACTTCAGGAGCTCCTACACCCGACCTGACACAGAGCTGGATCTGTTCGCCGTACAATAGAAATTGGGAGAATTGCAGCGATCATTCATACAGTGTCTTTCTCAGATATGAAACACCATTCCTTCAATCTCCAATGCCTCTGTCGTCGTTGCATTCCGACAGGGAGTCAGAGATAAGAATATGCTGGAGAAGCTCGCAACCAAAGATGTCAGGACGTCATGGAGCTCTTCAGCCTACCCGATAAATGTGCTAGTGCCGCGGAGGGCCGGGAGATGCACTCCAAACTAGCTGCAGAGGATGGTAAATATTCCTCCAAGGCTAAAGCTAGTTCCTCTAGTAGTTGAAAGAAGAAGAAGAAGTCCAACGGCAAGAAGAAGTCATTGGCTAGCACACCTACTGTTGCTGCTGCAGCTGCAGCTCCTAGTAGCTATGGGCCATGCCCTGAAAAACGACCCCGACCATCGACTGAGGATGGTGACCGAGACAACATGTGGTGTCCGATTCATAAATTAAACACCCATAACCTTGAAGACTGTCACGAGGTCCAGCGGCTTGTTGAACGAAACAACAAGCACAAAGAAGAAACCCCTTTCCGCCAACAGGAAGGGAAACAGAAAGTCAACAAAGCTCCGTCTGATGAGGAGCTAGGCTTCTAGGACACCAAGAAGTCCCTGAAGGCCGTCTACAACACCGTTGATGTTGATTCTGATATCTTTGACAATGATCATTGGAAGACTCTCCATATGATATATGGAGGGTCCTGGGATATTACCTCCTGGTGTATCCTCAAGACTATGCGTCGAGAGATGGCTGCCGCAACTCCCACCACCAAGGCAGAACCTCATCGGAAGTGGATGGATACTGCCATCACCTTCGATGCTTCGGATTGCCCAAAGAACATGATCGGAGCTGGTCAGTTGCCCTTGATGGTCTCTCCTACCATCAACAACATCTAGCTCTATCATGTCCTGGTGGACGAAGGCGCGGTGCTCAACCTCCTCAGCTTCACGACTTTTACAAAGCTCCAACTCATCCTAATATACCTTAGGCCCTCACGTCCTTTCTCCAGAGTAGGTCCGGGAGCCATCACTCCTCTCGGATTAATTACACTCTTGGTAACCTTCAGGACTAGGGACAACTATAGGTCCGAGAAGTTGGTTTTCGATGTGGCACACATCAGCCTTCCCTTCAACGTCATCCTAGGCAAGCCAACTTTGAATAAGTTCATGGTCGTAACCCATTACGGCTATATGGTGTTGAAGATGCCAACTCTTTAGGCGTCCTTCATATTCGGGGGGATTGCACTGCTGGAGTCACTGCGCTGGAAGAACTTCATGCGCTCGCAACAGCGCAGGAAGAAGAATCTGGCCAGGAGCAACCAACTCAACAACCTTCGAGCTCATGTCAGTGTGGTTCAACCTCTGCACCTCGTGTGCAACCAAGCGGCGACACCGACATCCCCCTCAAAGTCATCCAAATCAGTTCTGATGCTGCCCAGACCACTCATATATCAGGAGGCCTGGACGACAAATAGGAACTCGTGCTCGTCACTTTACTCCGGGCGAACGTAGACGTGTTTGCATGGCAACCATCACAGATGCCTGGGATCCCTAGGGACGTGATTGAGCACAGCTTGAAGATATACTTGATGCATGGCCAGTACATTAGAAGCCCCAGAAGCAATCTGTCGAGCCACAGAACATCATCAGACAAGAAGTCAAGAAGCTACTCGACACTGGTTTCATTCGGCAGGTTCACCATCCTCGGTGGCTAGCAAACCAAGTCGTTGTACCAAAGGCCGGTGGGAAGCTTCAGATGTGCATCGACTACACCACCTTGAATAAGGCGTGCCCAAAAGACCCATTTCCACTTCCTAGAATGGATCAGATAGTGGATTATACCTTTGGGTGTGAGTTACTATGTTTCCTAGACGCATATTCTGGATATCATCAAATTCAAATGTCTAGTGAAGATGAAGAGCATACTGCCTTTATTACAGTAGATGGGTTATATTGTTATAGTGCCATGCCTTTCAATCTCATAATGCTACTTCAACATTTGTGCGATCCATGCACAAAACATTTGGAGAGCTCAATAGAGACTTGGTGGAGGTCTACGTTGATGACACCGTTGTCAAGGTGAAGAACAAGGAGTCACTCCTTGATAATCTGCAAGCCGTCTTCGACAAGCTGTGTTTGACGCGTATGAAGCTCAACCCAGATAAGTGTGTCTTCGGGGTTAACTCCGGAAATATCCTTGTTTTCTTGGTGACTCACCGAGGAAATGAGGCAAATTCGGCTAAAATCAAGGCCATTGAAGAGATGTGGCCCCCAGCCCGTGTCACAGACGTCCAGAAGCTAAATGGGTGTCTAGCTGCACTCAGTCGGTTCATTTCAAGACTGGCAAAGCAGGCACTTCCCTTCTTCAAGCTACTGAGGAAATCCGGGCCATTTCACTGGTCTAAAGAAGCAAAGAAGGCGTTCCAAGGCCTCAAGCAGCTCCTTACCACACTACCAGTTCTGGTAGCTCCAGAGTCTGGTGAGCCTCTTCTGCTTTACATTTCGTGTAACACCCTAATTTTCATGCATCATGCCCTACATACACTCATATACATGTTTAACATTAACCCACATAAAGAGGAACGAGTTTAACATTGATTCGAAGCATTTAAAATTGATTTGGAGCAAAACCGCACTTAAAACGCAGGAAAGTGCGGACTAGTCCGATTTTATTGAGGACTAGTCCGATTTCTCTCTGGCTAAAAATGGACTTATCCGTTTTTGCTACGGACTAGTCCGGTATTCCAGCAGACTTGTCTGATTTCCTCTCTGTTTAAAGTCGGACTTGTCCGATTTTTGGCCAGACTTGTCCGATATCTCGCGACTCCGAGTTGATCTTTTGTTTTACGACTTGTTTCTTGGGTTTCACATTAAGTGGGCCTAGGGACGTCGTGCCTAACTCTTTTAGAGCCCATGTGGGACTCTAAACCGGCCTCTACTCATCCCAAACTCGAAATCCATCTAACCCTAGCCTCCACCTCTATATAAACAGCCCCACCCCTTGGATTGACATATATTTGCCACTTTTCCACCCACCCAAACCCTAGTTCGTGGGGAGCCACCATCAAGGAGGGAGGAGAAGGTCCCAAGCAAGAAAAAGAAGAGGAGGAAACGAAAGAGGATCAAGATCTCCACCAAGTTTCGTTCTTCACCACCAATTCACCTCAAAGTTCATCACCAACCCTAGATCATCAAGATCCAAGTGTTACCTCCAAGTTTCTTGATTCATTGGAGTCCTAAACATCTGGTATACCTTCTATACTCTTTTCCTTATGTGAATTCAACCCCTAATCTCTGAATTTATGCCGATCTAGAAAACCCTAATCTGCTGATCTCGTAAAGTGTGGACTTGTCCGGTCCCTAGCGGACTAGTCCGATCCTTCTGGTTAAATTGTGTTGAATTGATTCTAAAATTTGATCTAATCACATCCAAACATGTTTAAACTTGTTAAAAGCTATTAGAACTAGTTAGTGATTATTAAAAGCAATCTATTAACAAGTTTTACCTTGCATTTGCATAAATCATGCATGTCATGTCATATTGACTAATATTTGTGCACTCTTTGATTGTGTTTCTTGTCTTGTATGTTTATTGTGTGGATTAGACAGATTTGCGCTAGAGAGTGCCGCGGAGGATCTCCAGCACCAAGAGTTTGAAGGCTTTGATCCTAATCATCAGCAAGAGCAAGGCAAGTGTCCTTGAAGCATATTGATCCTGTTTTTAAAATAAAATGTTTTGTTTGTAAATTGCATGCTTGTGTCAATTTTATGGGAATCCTATGATAGGAAGTTTGCTAGAATTGTTTAACCACCCTTGTCACCTGGAATATATGGTAGAGAGTCGGGAAGGGCTTTTTACCTTTTTGCTTCGCTTAATCAACTGGGATGGGAAACAACTATACCACTCAATTTAATTATGCATTAATGATATTCTGGTTAATGTGAACTGATCAATATGGTATGTTAATGGGTGATCTAAGCAAGCCTGGTATGTGGATGGGTTGGATGTTATGGTGGTTTTGCTTGCTTTAGATCTAAGGACCGGTTCATGCGAGAATAAGCCAGGACTACAGTGCCACCACGAGGCCAAGTATGGGTGCGGCGTAGCTGAGTAATTAGGGCTTTGCTAGTATTGTTTGGACCATTATGGATGCTCGGGGAAGGGGTAGTTGGATTGGGTTTGTTGATGATTGGTGGGACTACCCTGGGATCCGAATGGCTCAAGAGGGGGGCCCTTGGTTGAAGATGTGCTAAGTTGGAGACATCGCCACCGGTGAAAGCTCAGTGGGGTCTAAATAGGCTAGTAATCCCTTTGTAAAGGCTATTTTGTGATCTCTTGGACACACACCGATGGAAGTGTGAGATGGCATAATAGAGGTTCTAGTCATCAAAAGGTGATGAAATCACGAACACGTGGGTAAAGAGGTACAAACTCTGCAGAGTTAATTAAAACTATCATGATAGCCGTGCTCCCGGTTATGAGCACCTGGACAACTTCCATGGTTAGAGGGAACTTGATATTGGAATGGTATTTGGGATGGTTATGGTTTGGTAATGGTTATGGTTGGTTATGGATTTATTTCTGGTATTGAATATGGTTACTGGCAATGGTGAAATCTGAAATTATTGATGATGGTAGTGAATTCAGACCGGTATTATGATATTACTTATGATTATGATGGATTTATTTCACATACATGTAATATATTGCTTTTCAAATGTTTTAATGTACTTTTCAGCACTTAGCCATTATTATTGTCGTCATTTGAATCAGCCATGTGTCATACTTTCCACACTTGCTGAGTACGACATGTACTCACTCTTGCAATCCCCCCCCCAACAGTTGCAGGTCAGGATTGGGAGTTTAATGGTGATAATGCGGAGTTCTAGGCCGTGTCTACCATCAGCTTTGCCTGTGGTGTTTATTGGAGCTGCGCTATCCCTTATGCTTAGTTTGCTTAGTTGCTTAATTAGTTTATTTCCGCTGCATTAGTTAAACTTGTCATTAATATTCATTAGAGGTTGTATTCGAGGATAATATGGTTTGTGTAATAAAATTTGGTTAATTAATCTTGTTCTATGGTAATTATCTGTATATCGTTTGTGATTGCACTCGTGTATGTGTGATGAACATCCTGGGCACACATATGCGTTAGCTTGGTTCATTTTTCGGAACCGGGCATCACAAGATTGGTATCAGAGCCACAGGTTGACCGTGGGACGCAGCCTAAATAGAATGGACACTCTAGAGCACATAGGGGCACTCAAGAATCTATTTGATTTTGTTGGTTTGCCGTTTGCTATATATATTGTTTGCTTGTGTGCTTAATAGAGGATTTTGGGGTGCTTTAGCATTGCCATGTCCACCTAGGCTAGTGTAGCTAGCTGTTTATTTTCATATCCCTTGATGCATATAGTTGGGGACGTTCTCTAATTCTTACCTATTGCTTTTCTTCAGATGGTGAGGACTCACAACCAGAGGGATGGCAATGATGAGGAGGAGAACAATGGAGTGCCTCAGAACAACATTGGACAAGGTTCTACGCATGGAGCTATCAACATTGAGCAGCTTTTGGCTATGCAAAACTAGCTCATGCAGACCATGATACGGACTATGGGACAGCTGCAGGCTGACAACATCAACAATCATCCCCACATGCCTCCACCGCCACCTCCGCCTCCTCATAACCGATTGGGAGAGTTTATGAGGACTAGGTCACCAACCTTTGATCAAGCCGCTGACCCTATGGATGTGGATGATTGGCTCAAGTCTGAGGAGAAGAAACTTGCTATTATCCAATGCAGTGACCGGGAGAAGGTACAATTTGCTTCTCATCAACTCGTTGGAGCAGCTGCGGATTGGTGGGATGCTTATTGCAATGCTCATGAGAATCAGGAGAGGATTACCTGGGTGGAATTCAAGGAGAGCTTCCGTTCTCATTATGTGCCGGAGGGTGTTATGATCTTGAAGAGGCAAGAATTTGAGAATTTAAGGCAAGGAAGATCAAGCGTGAGTGAATATCTCAACAAGTTCACTCAACTCTCAAGGTATGCGCCTGAGGATGTTAGTCGGGACAGCCGGAAACAATACTTGTTCATGAGGGGATTGAACAATGAAATCCAAGTGCAACTACTCAATTGTGACTATGCAAATTTTCAGAAGCTTGTGGACAAAGCAATTGTGGTTGAGAACAAGATCCGTGAGATGGAGCAAGAAATCAAGAGGAAGGCGCCATATCAAGGACAACAACAAGGAAGTAATGTGCGCCCTCGCCTTGCACCACCCAATGCGCCCTATTACAGCTCTTCTATTCCTGCTCAACACCCTGGATTTGCACCGCGCCCAACTCAGTTTGTGCAGCAGCGCCCTGTTATGCAAGCACCTAGGCCTCCAATGCCTTATGCGCCTCGTGCTAATTTTCCTGCTGCAAGTGTTCAAAACCAAGCTCGTCCCAATAACTCTGGTGGAGTTAAGAAGTGTTATACTTGTGAAGAAGTTGAACACTTTGCGCATCAATGTCCTAAGTCAGGCCTTGGTCAAGGAAGCCATGTGTCGAGGCAAAGCCCAAGACCCAATGGAGGACAACCACAAGGGAACTATGGACAACAGAATTGTGCTCGTGGCAACGTGAACCATGTCTCTACGGAGGATGCTCAACAAGCGGATGATGTGGTCATTGGTATGTTTCTCGCCAACTCCAACCCTGCGACTATGTTATTTGATTCTGGAGCATCGCATTCATTCATTGCATCGAAGTATGTTGCCAAGTATAGTTTGCCTATCTCTCATATGAAGTCTACTCTGTTGGTTAAGTCTCCTGGAGGAGAGATGAGGACAAATATAGTATGTCCAAAAGTAAGCATTAGAATAAGGGGGGTAGACTTCTCCGCCAACCTCATTGTTTTGGATTCTCAAGGATTGGACATTATACTTGGTATGGACTGGTTGAGGAAGCACAATGGAGTTATTGAGTGTGCCACGAAGACGGTGAAGTTGACCAACGAAGAAGGGATCACCGTAGAATTTGAAGCATCTCAAACCGCACCGAAGCAATTAAAGCTGAATCATATGGACGGTGCTGCAAAAGAGGAGAAGTAGCGTATAAGTTGGAGATGCCAGCTCATCTTTCAGACGTACATGATGTCTTTCATGTTTCCCAGCTCAAGAAGTGCTTGAGAGTACCAGAAGAACAAGTGCCAATGGAAGGATTGGAGCTAGAGGAAGATTTGACTTATGCCGAGCAACCGGTCAAAATCTTGGAAACTAAGGAGAGAGTCACGAGGAACAAGGTTATTAGATGGTGTAAAGTTCAATGGAAGCACCACACAGAAAAAGAAGCAACTTGGGAGCTAGAAGATGATCTCAAGAAGGACTTTCCCTATCTTTCTCTTCCGCGTCGAATCTCGAGGGCGAGATTCATTTTAAGGGGGGTAGGTTTGTAACACCCTAATTATCATGCATCATGCCCTACATACACTCATATACATTTTTAACATTAACCCACATAAAGAGGAACGAGTCTAACATTGATTCGGAGCATTTAAATTGATTTGGAGCAAAACTGCACTTAAAACGCAGGAAAGTGCGGACTAGTCCGATTTTAATGAGGACTAGTCCGATTTCTCTCTGGCTAAAAATGGACTTGTCCTTTTTTGCTGCGGACTAGTCCGGTGTTCCAGCGGACTTGTCCGATTTCCTCTCTGTTTAAAGTTGGACTTGTCCGATTTTTTGCCAGACTTTTCCGATATTTCGCGACTCCGAGTTGATCTTTTGTTTTACAACTTGTTTCTTGGGTTTCACGTTAAGTGGTCCTAGGGACGTCATGCCTAACTCTTTTAGAGCCCAAGTGTGACTCTAAACCGGCCTCTACTCATCCCAAACTCAAAATCCATCTAACCCTAGCATCCACCTCTATATAAACAGCCCCACCCCTTGGATTGACATCTATTCGCCACTTTTCCACCCACCCAAACCCTAGTTCGTGGGGAGCCACCATCTAGGAGGGAGGAGAAGGTCCCAAGCAAGAAAAAGAAGAGGAGGAAATGAAAGAGGATCAAGATCTCCACCAAGTTTCGTTCTTCACCACCAATTGACCTCAAAGTTCATCACCAACCCTAGATCATCAAGATCCAAGTGTTACCTCCAAGTTTCTTGATTCATTGGAGTCTTAAACATCTGGTATACCTTATATTCTCTTTTCCTTACATGAATTCAACCCCTAATCTCTGAATTTAGGCCGATCTAGAAAACCCTAATCTGTTGATCTCGTAAAGTGCGAACTTATCCGGTGCCTAGCGGACTAGTCCGATCCTTCTGGTTAAATTATGTTGAATTGATTCTAAAATTTGATCTAATCACATCCAAACATGTATAAACTTGTTAAAAGCTATTAGAACTAGTGAGTGATCATTAAAAGCAATCTATTAACAAGTTTTACCTTGCATTTGCATATATCATACATGTCATGTCATATTGACTAATATTTGTGCACTCTTTGATTGTGTTTCTTGTCTTGTATGTTTATTGTGTGGATTAGACGGATTTGCGCTAGAGTGTTCCGCAGAGGATCTCCAGCACTAAGAGTTTGAAGGCTTTGATCCTAATCATCAGCAAGAGCAAGGCAAGTGTCCTTGAAGCATATTGATCCTGTTTTTAAAATAAAATGTTTTGTTTGTAAATTGCATGCTTGTGTCAATTTTATGGGAATCCTATGATAGGAAGTTTACTAGAATTGTTTAACCACCCTTGTCACCTGGAATATATGGTAGAGAGTCGGGAAGGGCTTTTTACCTTTTTGCTTCGCTTAATCAACTGGGATGGGAAACAACTATACCACTCAATTTAATTATGCATTAATGATATTTTGGTTAATGTGAACTGATCAATACGGTATGGTAATGGGTGATCTAAGCAAGCCTGGTATGTGGATGGGTTGGATGTTATGGTG
Organism: Tuctoria greenei; assembly: GCA_036927565.1. NCBI lineage: Eukaryota > Viridiplantae > Streptophyta > Magnoliopsida > Poales > Poaceae > Tuctoria > Tuctoria greenei. The sequence continues at coordinate 126,796,741 of JAYESD010000007.1, read as the reverse complement.
GTTTTGCTTGCTTTAGATCTAAGGACCGGTTCATGCGAGAATAAGCCAGGACTACAGTGCTACCACGAGGCCAAGTATGGGTGCGGCGTAGCTGAGTAATTAGGGCTTTGCTAGTACTGTTTGGACCATTATGGATGCTCGGGGAAGGGGTAGTCGGATTGGGTTTGTTGATGATTGGTGGGACTACCCTGGGATCCGAATGGCTCAAGCGGGGGGGGCCTTGGTTGAAGATGTGCTCAGTTGGAGACATCGCCACCGGTGAAACCTCTGTGGGGTCTAAATAGGCTAGTAATCCCTTTGTAAAGGCTATTTTGTGATCTCTTGGCCACACACCGATGGAATTGTGAGACGGCATAATAGAGGTTCTAGTCATCGAAAGGTGATGAAATCAGGAACACGTGGGTAAAGAGGTACAAAATCTGCAGAGTTAATTAAAACTATCATGATAGCCGTGCTCCCGATTATGAGCACCTGGACAACTTCCATGATTAGAGGGAACTTGGTATTGGAATGGTATTTGGGATGGTTATGGTTTGGTTATGGTTATGGTTGGTTATGGATTTATTTCTGGTATTAAATATGGTTACTTAATTAGTTTGCTTAGTTTGCTTAGTTGCTTAATTAGTTTATTTCCGCTGCATTAGTTAAACTTGTCGTTAATATTCATTAGAGGTTGTATTCGAGGATAATATGGTTTGTGTAATAAAATTTGGTTAATTAATCTTGTTCTGTGGTAATTCCCTGTATATCGTTTGTGATTGCACTCGTGTATGTGTGATGAACATCCTGGGCACACATATGCGTTAGCTTGGTTCATTTTTCGGAACCGGGCGTCACATTTCGGCAACTACGGAGGTTGTCAGCATGGTTCTGGTCACGGAGATACCGGATCCATCTTTAGCTCAAGAGCCTAGACCCCTCCGGGAGGGTCCGGAGCTACTTGAAGGCGAGTCTGGGTCCCAGCCCCCAGGCACGGATCCTAAAGGCAAGAGGCCTGAGGATCAACCTCTCTCAATCGAGGGAGTTCCCGCAGTTCAAGAAGAAAGTTTGGACCCCTCCAAGGAGATCCAGGTTGAAGAAGAAGAAGATTCAGACCCCTCTGGGAGGGTCTGGGTTGATGGAGAAGAAGCTCAGGGCCCCTCCGGGAGGGTCCAGACCATCCAGCGGCCAGTGTACTTCATCAGTGAAGTGCCCCACGATGCCAAGACTCGCTACATTGAGGTTCATGAGCTGCTATATGCAATTCTTATTGCCTCAAGAAAGCTACGTCATTACTTCCTGGCCCACAAGATATCAGTGATAACATCCTTCCCACTACATGCTATATTACATAATCCAAATTCTACTAGAAATATTGCCAAGTGGGTTGCGGAGCTGGCGGAATTCGATCTCGAATTCCTTCTTCGACATGCTATTAAGAGTCAAGTGCTAGATGACTTCGTGGCGGAGTGGACTCCTTCTTCATCAACTCCAGGGGCCTCAGTGAGCAGAAGTCGGAACCTAAGGTCCCGGTCATCACTGAGCCTCATTGGTCACTCTACTTCGATGGCTCCATGCAGAAGCAGGAGGCCAGAGCTAGAATCCTTCTCCTCGCTCTGACTGGGGAGAAGGTCAAGTAAATGGTACACCTTGAATTCAAGGAAACCAACAACATGGCGGAGTATGAAGCTCTCATCTACAGACTCAAGGTGGCACTATCATATAGCGTCAGGCAGCTACTAGTGAAGGGTGACTTGCAACTCATCTTCAAGCAAGTTTGTCGAAGGTCTTAAACGACACTTCCCCCAGACCTGCTTAGAGAGCAGCCCGCGGAGGATCTTTGGATTCACGAGGGCTAGTCCCAGGAGATTGAGCGCAGCAGGATGGTGAACACAGAGGGTTTTACGTGGTTCGGGCCGCCGGAGCGTAATACCCTACTTCCACGGGAGTGTTTGTGTATTGCCTTGCTAGAGCGTGTATGAGTCCTAGTCTGATTTTTCGATCCCTTCCCAAGGTCGTCTGCCGAGTCATTTTATAGTTCAAGGACTCCACAGTCACAAGGTTGGCCCCAGGGTCCAACAGGTGGTCCCGGGGAGAGCCAAATCCTATACAAGATCTACTTCCCTTTGTCAGGAGCATCAATGTGTCGTCCCGCCGCGTCGTGCGCCAGGGCTACACATAGTTGGTGATGATGGTGGTGCACGTCCTGCCCGTCTTGTCCTTGCGGCTCATTCGTCCGTCTTGCGGCGCGGGTCTGTACCGACTACTTGGACAAGATAGGACACTAGAGCCTTGACTTACGCATGCGCGACTCCGCTTCGCCTGGGGAAGGCGCACGTACTTTATTGCCTGGCTGAGCAGCGCACGTCTTCCTTTACTGCGGCCTCCTACCGCACTGAGTTGGCCGTCCGCCACGTGGTTGCGTCGGAGCCTGCCTCTGTGGGGAGTCAAGCACTTGATGGTACAGGCCACGTGGTGCATCCGGAGCCCACCCCTGTGGAGGGGTGGAGGCTCAGCCCTGCGGGCCACGTGGTAGTTCTGGTGCCTTTCCCTACGAGGAAGTGGGCCTGGCCCCGAGGTTTCGATTGGCCACGTGGCAGCCCCGGAGCCCACCTCAGCGGGGAGGCGAGGGTCCAGTTCTGCCGGCCACGCGGCAGCCCGAGAGCTTACCCCTTCGGAAACGAAGGATCTGGTCCTTCCCTCCATGACGTGGCAGCCTCGGATTCGTCCTCTCAAGTAGAGTCCGAGTCCTTAGCCGTTTTCTCCTTGTGCACGGGGGTACCCGGTCTGCGGGGTACCGACAGTGGCCCCCGAGCCCACCTCGGGAGAGTCGTCGATACCGTAGATGGGGTCTTCTTCCTTATCTTCCCGCGCAACTCTTTCGATTCCAATTCGGGGTAGTTCCCCGGGCGACACGTCCCTGCCGTTGTGGCGACGTGTCTCCTCCTGGTAAGCGGAGGCACTGGACAGGCGCCGCGCGACGTGACTTCCGCCTTCAATTGTGCTTTAACTGCGGTGGTTCCCAAGGTGGTTCCTGCACTTCCGCTGCTTTTGCCTTTTCAGAAACCGCCGAGGTACCTCCCGCACAGTTGGCCACCCAGCTCGCCTTCTTTGTCGAGCGACTCGGGCCCTCATGTCATTGCCTGTGCAGGTATGTTGCTCTTCTACCGAGGCTGTGGCGATTCACACGCCGCGTATGTTGGCTTGCAGAGGTGAATAAAAAGAGACCTTTCCCTCTAAGGGTCCTTTCTTCCGCTTCTGCATCCTTGCGCTCGTGCCTTCTTGCCCCAAGCCCAGTTCTTGTGCTCTAGCTTCCTATCTCCCCTTCCAGAGCCTCCTCCTTTGATCCTCATGACGAGCATCCTGCCTAAGTCCCGGCTGTCCAAGTCCGCTGACCTGGCCCCCATGCGCCGGCTTCTCGGCTGGCACGCTCCTGAGCAGGAGAAGTGGCTCCGTCCCGGGAAACTGCCGCTAAGCCTCTCCACCGGGGAGATGGTGCTTTTTTCATCGTACGTGCTGGCTGGCTTCGTCCTGCCTGCATCCGCCTTCCTAGTCATGCTCCTGGAGACCTTCGGCCTCCAACTCCACCACCTCGCACCGAACTCGATCGCCATACTGGCGGTCTTTGCTCACCTCTGCGAGATGTTTGTGGGGGTGATGTCGTCGGTGAAGCTCTTCAGGTACTTTTTTGTACTGAGGGCCACCGGCAGAAGCTCGAAGGAGCATCTCGGCGCCTACTACTTCCAGCACCGAACCAAGGTCCTCTTGAGGTACATTGCTTCCTTCAACTCTGCACGATGGGAGCAGTGGCGCGAAGATTGGATGATCGCCAATGTGACGCCCGGTTTCGAAAAATGAACCAAGCTAATGCATATGTGTGGCCAGGATGTTCATTACACATACACGAGTGCAATCACAAAAGAGTATACAGAAAATTACCACAAGACAAGATTATTTAACCAAATTTTATTACACAAACCATATTATCCTCAAATACAAGCTCTAATGAATATTTATGACAAGTTCAACTAATGCAGTGGAAATAAACTAATTAAGCAAACTAAACAGCTAGGCAGCATAAGCAATAGGGTATAGCGCAGCTCCAATCAACACCATAGGCAAAGCTGACGGTAGACACGGCCTAGAAGTCCGCATTATCGCCATTAAACTCCCAATCCTGACCTGCAACTGTTGCGGGGATTGCAAGAGTGAGTACATGTCGTACTCAGCAAGTGTGGAAAGTATGACATGTGGCTTATTCAAACGTCGACAATAATAATGGTTAAGTGCTAAAAAGTACATCAAAACATTTGAAAAGAAATATATTACATGTATGTGAAATAAACCCATCATAATCATAAGTAATATCATAATACCAATCTGAATTCACTACCATCATCAATAATTCCAGATTTCACCATTTGCCAGTAACCATATTCAATACTAGAAATAAATCCATAACCATCCATAACCATTACCAAACCATAACCATCCCAAATTCCAATTTCCCTCTAATCATGGAAGTTATCCAGGTGCTCATAACCGGGAGCACGGCTATCATGATAGTTTTATTTAACTCTGCAGAGTTTGTACCACTTTTCCCACGTGTTTGTGATTTCATCACCCGTCGGCGACTAGAGAACCTCCCTTATACCAATTACACTTCCTTTGGTGTATGGCCAAGAGATCACAAAATAGCCTTTACAAAGGGATTACTAGCCTATTTAGACCCCACTGAGGTTTCACTAGTGGCGATGTCTCCCTCAGAGCACATCTTCAACCAAGGGCCCCCTCTTGAGCCATTCGGATCCTAGGGTAGTCCCACCAATCATCAACAAACCCAATCCAACTACCCCTTCCCCGAGCATCCATAATGGTCCAAATAGCACTGGAAAAGCCCTAATTAATCAGATACGCCGCACCCATACTTGGCCTCGTGGTGGCACTATAGTCCTGGCTTATTCTCGCATGAACCGGTCCTTAGATCTAAATCAAGCAAACCACCATGACATCCAACCCATCCACATACCAGGCTTGCTTAGATCACCCATTACCATATCGTATCGTCCAGTTCACATTAACCAGAATATCATTAATACATAATTAAATGTGTAGTGTTGTTTTCCCATCCCAATTAATCAGGCGAAGCAAAAAGGTAATAGCCCTTCCCGACTCTCCACCATAAATTCCAGGTGACAAGGGTGGTTAAACAAAGCTAGTCAACTTCCTATCGTAGGATTCCCATCAAATTGACACAAGCATGCAATTTTGCAAAAAAAACATTTATTTTAAAAACAGGATCAATATGCTTCAAGGACACTTGCCTTGCTCATGCTGTTGATTAGGATCAAAGCCTTCAAACTCTTGGTGCTGAAGATCCTCCGTGGCACTCTCTAGCGCAAATCCGTCTAATCCACACAATAAACATACAAGACAAGAAACACAATCAAAGAGTGCACAAATATTACTCAATATGTCATGGCATGCATGATTGATGCAAATGCAAGGTAGAACTTGTTACTAGATTGCTTTTAATGATCACTAACTAGTTCTAATAGCTTTTAACAAGTTTATACAGGTTTGGATTCGATTAGATCAAATTTTAGAATTAATTCAACACAATTTAACCAGAAAGATCGGACTAGTCCGCTAGAGACCGGACAAGTTCGCCCTCTGCGAGAGAGCGGAAGATTAGGGTTTTCTAGATCGACGTGAATTTGGAGATTAGGGGTTGAATTCACATAAGGAAAAGATAATAGAAGGTATACCAGGTGTTTAGGACTCCAATGAATCAATAAACTTGGAGGTAACACTTGGATCTTGATGATCTAGGGTTGGTGATGAACTTCGAGACGAATTGGTGATGGAGAACGAAAACTTGGTGGCGATCTCGATCCTCCTTCGTTTCCTCCTCTTCTTCTTCTTGCTTGGGATCTTCTCCTCCCTCCTTGATGGTGGCTCCCCACGAACTAGGGTTTGGGGTGGGTGGAAAAGTGGCAAATAGATGTCAATCCAAGGGGTGGGGCTGTTTATATAGAGGTGGAGGCTAGGGTTAGATGGATTTTGAGTTTTGGGATGAGTAGAGGCCGGTTTAGAGTCCCACACGGGCTCTAAAAGAGTTAGGCACGATGCCCCTAGGCCCACTTAATGTGAAACCCAAGAAACAAGTCGTAAAACAAAAGATCAACTCGAAGTCGCGAAATATCGGACAAGTCCAGAAAGGACCGGACTAGTCCGAAGTTGTCCAGAGAGAAAATCGGACAAGTCTGGCCTCAAATCGGACAAGTCCGACTTTGAACAGAGAGGAAAAACGGACAAGTCCACTGGAACACCAGACTGGTCCGGAAAAGTCCAAGGACTTAGCAATTTTTCAAGGATTCTTGGAATATCGAACTAGTCCGCACAAAATCGGACAAGTCCGAAAGTTTCGAGGGGAAAAATCGGACTAGTCCGCAGCAAAAATGGACAAGTCCGTTTTTAGTCAGAGAGAAATCGCACTAGTCCTCAGTAAAATCGGACTAGTCCGCACTTTCCTGCGTTTTAATTGCAGTTTTGTTCCAAATCAATTTTAAATGCTCCAAATCAAATTTAAACTTGTTCCTCTTGTTGTGGGTTAATGTTAAACACATATATGAGTGCATGCAAGGCATGATGCATGAAAATGAGGGTGTTACAAACCTACCCCCCTTAAAATGAATCTCGCCCTCGAGATTCGACGCGGAAGAGAATAGATAGGGAAAGTCCTTCTTGAGATCATCTTCTACCTCCCAAGTTTCTTCTTTTTTTGTCTAGTGCTTCCATTGAATTTTACACCATCTAATAACCTTGTTCCTTGTGACCCTCTCCTTAGTTTCCAAGATTTTGACCGGTTGTTCGGCATAAGCCAAATCTTCCCCTAATTCCAATTCTTCCATTGGCACTTGTTCTTCCGGTACTCTCAAACACTTCTTGAGCTGGGAAACATGAAAGACATCATGGACATCCGAAAGATGAGCTGGCATCTCCAACTTATACGCTACTTCTCCTCTTTTGTCCATAATCTTGAATGGTCCAATATAACGAGGTGCGAGCTTGCCTCTTATGTTAAACCTCTTATGACCTCTCATTGGCGACACCTTGAGGTAAACAAATTCTCCTATTTCAAAGGCTAATTTCATTCTCCTATTGTCCGCGTAGACTTTTTGTCTTGATTGGGCAGCCCTCAAGTTTTCACAAATTATTTGGACTTGCTTCTCGGCTTCTTGCAACACATCCAGACCAAATACTTGAGTTTCTCCTGCCTCATTCCAGAATAAAGGTGTCCTATACTTCCTCCCATAAAGAGCTTCATACGGTGACATTTTCAAGCTTGCTTGGTAACTATTGTTGTATGAAAATTCTGCGTATGGCAAGCTTTTGTCCCAACTCTCCCATGCTTCAAAGCACAAGCTCTCAACATGTCCTCCAAAATCTGATTGGTCCTCTCGGTTTGTCCATCCGTTTGAGTATGATATGCTGAACTAAAATTCAACCTCGTTCCCAAAGCTTCATGCAATTTTTGCCAAAATCTGGAGGTAAATTGAGAACCTCTATCTGAGACGATCTTCTTTGGGACTCCGTGTCGACACACAATATGCTCCATGTATATTTCGGCCAATCGTGCAGCTGTATATTTGGTCTTCACAGGGACAAAATGAGCTGACTTGGTTAAGCGATCCACAATTACCCAAATTGAGTCATACCCGAACTGAGTACGTGGTAACCCAACTATGAAGTCCATACCGGTTTCTTCCCACTTCCATTCCGGAATCTTTAATGGTTGCAATAATCCAGCTGGCCTTTGATGTTCCGCCTTGACTCGTTGACACACATCACACAATGCCACATATTCAGCAATGTCCTTCTTCATGCTATCCCACCAATAGCTAGTCTTCAAGTCTTTGTACATCTTTGTACAACCAGGGTGAATTGAGTAAGGTGAGTCATGTGCCTCTTTTAATATTTTCTCTCGTATGTGCTTCACATTAGGCACAACAATCCTCTTACCAAGCCATAGGGTACCATGCTCATCCTCATCAAATCTGAATTCTCTCCCTTCTTCGGTCCTTTCCTTGATTTCCTTGATCTCTTCATCTGTGGCATGTGCTTCTCGAATTTCTTGCTCCAGGGTTGGGTTTAACTCCATCATCTCCATCTCATTTACAAACCCGAGGTTCAACCGTTCAAACTCCTTGCATAACTCGGATGGTAACTATCGAACTGTGAGTTGGTGACTTACTCCCTTTCTACTCAACGCATCGGCCACTACGTTGGCTTTTCCCGGATGATAGTTGATCCCCAAATCATAATCCTTGATGAGCTCCAACCATCTTCGTTGCCTCAAGTTCAGATCCTTTTGTGTGAAAATATACTTCAAACTCTTATGATCCATATAAATTTCACATCTATGTCCAAGAATATAGTGCCTCCAAATCTTCAATGCATGCACCACGACTGCAAGTTCTAAATCGTGCGTGGGGTAATTCTGCTCATGTTTCTTCAATTGTCTTGATGCATAGGCGACCACTTGACCTTCTTGCATCAATACACATCCAAGTCCTTGTCTTGATGCGTCGCAATAAATGTCAAAACTCTTGCTTACATCCGGCAATACCAAAACTGGTGTTGTTGTCAACCTCTTCTTTAACTCCTCAAAACTGTTTTGACAAGCTTCAGTCCATTGGAAAGCCTTTCCCTTCATTAGCAACTCCGTCATAGGCTTGGCTATCTTGGAGAACTCCTTGATAAACCTACGGTAATATCCGACCATCCCAAGAAAACTTCTTATTTCCTTGACATTTTGCGGCGGTTCCCACTTCAACACGTCTCTCACTTTTCCGGGGTCAACCGATACTCCTCCTCCTGAGATTATATGACCCAAAAATGGCACCTCTTTCAACCAAAACTGACACTTTTTGAACTTGGCATACAATTGATGCTCCCTCAATTTCTGTAGCGTAAGCCTCAAGTGTTCCTCATGTTCCTTCTCGTCCTTCGAGTAGATCATAATGTCATCAATAAACACCACAAATAATCTATCCAAGTACTCCATGAAGACCTTATTCATGAGGTACATAAAGTAGGCAGGCGCATTTGTCAATCCGAATGACATCACGGTGTACTCATAAGATCCATACCGTGTCCTAAAAGCTGTCTTGGGTATGTCCGATGGTCTAATCTTCATTTGAAAGTATCACGTCCTCAAATCAATCTTGGAGAAGACACAAGCACCCTTCATGTGATCAAACAAGTCTTCTATACGCGGCAAGGTGTACTTGTTCTTGATTGTTACCTCGTTGAGAGCTCAGTAATCCATGCACATCCTTTGGAATCCATCCTTCTTGTACACGAACAGCACGGGCGCTCCCCAAGGTGAAGAGCTAGGGCGAATAAAACCCTTCTCTAATTGCTCTTGAATTTGCTTCTAGAGCTCCGCTAATTCCATAGGAGGCATCCTATATGGCCTCTTAGCTATAGGTGTAGTTCCAGGTATTAAATCAACAATAAACTCAATGTCTCGATCGGGTGGCATACCTAGTAACTCGTCCGGAAAAACATCCAAAAATTTACACACCACCGGAATCTCCTCAATGGTGGCACCATCCATATGATTCAGCTCCAATTGCTTCGGTGCGGTTTGAGATGCTTCAAATTCTACGGTGATCCCTTCTTCATTGGTCAACTTTACCGTCTTTGTGGCACACTGAATAACTCCATTGTGCTTCCTCAACCAGTCCATACCAAGTACAATGTCCAATCCTTGAGAGTCCAAAACAATGAGGTTGGCGGAGAAGTCTACCCCCCTTATTCTAAGGCTTACTTTTGGACATACTATATTTGTCCTCATCTCTCCTCCAGGAGACTTAACCAATAGAGTAAACTTCATATGAGAGATAGGCAAACTATACTTGGCAACATACTTTGATGCAATGAATGAATGCGATGCTCCAGAATCAAATAACATAGTCGCGGGGTTGGAGTTGGCAAGAAACATACCAATGACCACGTCATCCGCTTGTTGAGCATCCTCCGTAGAGACATGGTTCACGTTGCCACGAGCAAAATTCTGCTGTCCACGGCTTCCTTGTGGCGCTCCTCCATTGGGTCCTGGGTTTTGCCTGGGTGCATTACTTCCTTGACCAAGGCCTAACTTAGGACATTGATGAACAAAGTGTCTAGCTTCTCCACAAGTATAGAACTTCTTAACTCCACCAGAATTATTGGGATGAGCTTGGTTTTGAACATTTGCACCAGGAAAATTAGCACGAGGTGCATAAGGCATTGGAGGCCTAAGTGCTTGCATAACAGGGCGCTGCTGCACAAACTGAGTTGGGCGCGGTGCATAACCAGGGCGTTGAGCAGGAATAGAGGAGCTGTAATAAGGCGCATTGGGTGGTGCAAGGCGAGGGCGCACATTACTTCCTTGTTGCTGTCCTTGATATGGCGCCTTCCTCTTGATTTCTTGCTCCATCTCACGGATCTTGTTCTCAACCACAATTGCTTTGTCCACAAGCTTCTGAAAATTTACATAGTCACAATTGAGTAGTTGCACTTGGATTTCATTGTTCAATCCCCTCATGAACAAGTATTGTTTCCGACTGTCCCGACTAACATCCTCAGGCGCATACCTTGAGAGTTGAGTGAACTTGTTGAGATATTCACTCACGCTTGATATTCCTTGCCTTAAATTCTCAAATTCTTGCCTCTTCAAGATCATAACACCCTCCAGCACATAATGAGAATGGAAGCTCTCCTTGAATTCCACCCAGGTAATCCTCTCCTGATTCTCATGAGCATTGCAATAAGCATCCCACCAATCCGCAGCTGCTCCAACGAGTTGATGAGAAGCAAATTGCACCTTCTCCCGTTCACTGCATTGGATAATAGCAAGTTTCTTCTCCACAGACTTGAGCCAATCATCCGCATCCATAGGGTCAGCGGCTTGATCAAAGGTTGGTGACCTAGTCCTCATAAACTCTCCCAATCGGTTATGAGGAGGCGGGGGTGGCGGTGGAGGCATGTGGGGCTGATTGTTGATGTTGCCAGCCTGCAGCTATCCCATTGTTTGTATCATGGTCTGCATGAGCTGGTTTTGCATAGCCAATAGCTGCTCAATGTTGATAGCTCCATGAGCAGGTCCTTTCCCATTGTTGTTCTGAGGTACTCCATGGTTCTCCTCCTCATCATTGCCATCCCTCTGGTTGCGAGTCCTCACTATCTGAAGAAAATCAATAGGTAAGAATTAGAAAACGTCCCCAACTATATGCATCAAGGGATATGAAACTAAACAGCTAGCAACACTAGCCTAGGTGGACATGGCAATGCTAAAGCATCCCAAAATCCTCTATTAAGCACACAAGCAAGCAATATATAGCGAACAACACACCAACCAAAATACATCGATTCCTGAGTGATCCTATGTGCTCTAAAGTGTCCATTCTATTTAGTCTGCATCCTACAGTCAACCTGTGGCTTTGATACCAATCTGTGACGCTCGGTTCCGAAAAATGAACCAAGCTAACGCATATGTGTGCCTAGGATGTTCATCACACATACACGAGTGCAATCACAAAAGAGTATACAGAAAATTACCACAAGACAAGATTATTTAACCAAATTTTATTACACAAACCATATTATCCTCAAATACAAGCTCTAATGAATATTTTTGACAAGTTCAACTAATGCAGCGGAAATAAACTAATTAAGCAAACTAAACAGCTAGGTAGCATAAGCAATAGGGTACAGCGCAGCTCCAATCAACACCACAGGTAAAGCTGACGGTAGACACGGCCTAGAACTCCGCATTATCGCCATTAAACTCGCAATCCTGACCTGCAACTATTGGGGCGGATTGCAAGAGTGAGTACATGTCGTACTCGGCAAGTGTGGAAAGTATGACATGTGGCTTATTCAAACGTCGACAATAATAATGGTTAAGTGCTGAAAAGTACATCAAAACATTTGAAAAGCAATATATTACATGTATGTGAAATAGACCCATCATAATCATAAGTAATATCATAATACCAATCTGAATTCACTACCACCATCAATAATTCCAGATTTCACCATTTGCCAATAACCATATTCAATACCAAAAATAAATCCATAACCATCCATAACCATTACCAAACCATAACCATGTTAAATTCCAATTTCCCTCTAATCATGGAAGTTGTCCAGGTGCTCATAACCGAGATCACGGCTATCATGATAGTTTTATTTAACTCTGCAGAGTTTGTACCACTTTACCCACGTGTTTGTGATTTCATCACCCGTCGGCGACTAGAGAACCTCCCTTATGCCAATTACACTTCCTTTGGTGTATGGCCAAGAGATCACAAAATAGCCTTTACAAAGGGATTACTAGCCTATTTAGACCCCACTGAGGTTTCGCCGGTGGTCATGTCTCCCTCAGAGCACATCTTCAACCAAGGGCCCCCTCTTGAGCCATTCGGATCCCAGGGTAGTCCCACCAATCATCAACAAACCCAATCCAACTACCCCTCCCCCGAGCATCCATAATGGTCCAAATAGCACTGGCAAAACCCTAATTAATCAGCTACGCCGCACCCATACTTGGCCTCGTGGTGGCACTTTAGTCCTGGCTTATTCTCGCATGAACCGGTCCTTAGATCTAAAGCAAGCAAACCACCATGACATCTAACCCATCCACATACCAGGCTTGCTTAGATCACGCATTACCATACTGTATCGTCCAGTTCACATTAACTAGAATATTATTAATACATAATTAAATGTGTAGTGTTGTTTTCCCATCCCAATTAATCAAGCGAAGCAAAAAGGTAAAAGCCCTTCCCGACTCTCCACCATAAATTCCAGGTGACAAGGGTGGTGAAACAAAGCTAGTCAACTTCCTATCGTAGGATTCCCATCAAATTGACACAAGCATGCAGTTTTGCAAACAAAACATTTATTTTAAAAACAGGATCAATATGCTTCAAGGACACTTGCCTTGCTCTTGCTGTTGATTAGGATCATAGCCTTCAAACTCTTGGTGTTTAAGATCCTCCGCGGCACTCTCTAGCGCAAATCCGTCTAATCCACACAATAAACATACAAGACAAGAAACACAATCAAAGAGTGCACAAATATTACTCAATATGTCATGACATGCATGATTGTTGCAAATGCAAGGTAGAACTTGTTACTAGATTGCTTTTAATGATCACTAACTAGTTCTAATAGCTTTTAACAAGTTTATATAGGTTTGGATTCGATTATATCAAATTTTAGAATTAATTCAACACAATTTAACCAGAAAGATCGGACTAGTCCGCTAGAGACCGGGCAAGTCCGCCCTCTGCGAGAGCAGAAGATTAGGGTTTTCTAGAACGATGTGAATTTGGAGATTAGGGGTTGAATTCACGTAAGGAAAAGAGAATAGAAGGTATACCAGGTGTTTAGGACTCCAATGAATCAATAAACATGGAGGTAACACTTGGATCTTGATGATCTAGGGTTGGTGATGAACTTCGAGACGAATTGGTGATGGAGAACGAAAACTTGGTGGAGATCTGGATCCTCCTTCGTTTCCTCCTCTTCTTCTTCTTGCTTGGGATCTTCTCCTCCCTCCTTGATGGTGGCTCCCCATGAACTAGGGTTTGGGGTCGGTGGAAAAGTGGCAAATAGATGTCAATCCAAGGGGTGGGGCTGTTTATATAGAGGTGGAGGCTAGGGTTAGATGGATTTCGAGTTTTGGGATGAGTAGAGGCCGGTTTAGAGTCCCACACGGGCTCTAAAAGAGTTAGGCACGACGCCCCTAGGCCCACTTAACTAGAAACCCAAGAAACAAGTCGTAAAACAAAAGATCAACTTTGAGTCGCAAAATATCGGACAAGTCTGGAAAGGACCGAACTAGTCCGAAGTTGTCCAGAGAGAAAATCGGACAAGTATGGCCTAAAATCGGACAAGTCCAACTTTGAACAGAGAGGAAAAACGGACAAGTCCGCTGGAACACCGGACTAGTCCGGAAAAGTCCAAGGACTTAGCAATTTTTCAAGGATTCTTGGAATATCAGACTAGTCCGCACAAAATCGGACAAGTCCGAAAGTTTCCAGGGGAAAAATCGGACTTGTCCGCAGCAAAAACGGACAAGTCCGTTTTTAGTCAGAGAGAAATTGGACTAGTCCTCAGTAAAATCGGACTAGTCCGCACTTTCCTGCGTTTTAAGTGCGGTTTTGTTCCAAATCAATTTTAAATGCTCCAAATCAATTTTAAACTTGTTCCTCTTGTTGTGGGTTAATGTTAAACACGTATATGTGTGCATGCAAGGCATGATGCATGAAAATGAGGGTGTTACAGCCAAGGTCGAAGCCCACGATCGGATTTGCCTCCCCACTGGGATCCCCTACTCCGAGCGGTCATTCTGGGAGGAGCGCCCAGAGCTGGAGGAGGCGTTCAACCCGGTGTTGGAGAGGATGCAGATGCTGGCGGACCACGGGCTGTCGTCTGCCATGGTGCTGAGGGACTTCATGTCCCGCCGCATAGCTCCGCTCCAGTGCCGCACTCGCCTGGCGTGGATGTTTACTGGCCTATCGGACTGTACCTGGCTCGAGACCAGCCCCGACTCAACCCTGGGCGAGCAGCAGCTGCACGACATGCTGACCCGGGTCTGTCCCAACGACATCTCCCCCGAGGAACTGCCTCTTCCGGCGGCCTGCCGCCCCTTGTGCTCAGACTCCGAGCTGAGGAGGCAGCTGCTGAAGATGATGCCGACACTCGACGAGTCCAGGCTGGCGCAGCGCCAGATTGGGGACCCGTTTTGGGGGGGTCAACATCATCGACGATGCTGAGGGAGGCGGGACTCCCTCAAGCGACGAAGATCCTTCAAGCGACGACGCCTCAGGCGGGCCCCAGCACCGTCAAAGGGGAGGCGACAGCTCCTCTGTTGACAAGGGGAGAGGGAAAGCACTGGTTCCGGTGTCGGACCTGACCCCAAAGAAGCGTGCCCAGTCGCCGCCGCCGGCCCCCTCCACTCCTCATCAGGACGCCGGAGCCCTTCCGCATTCGTCGACAGGGGGCGCCGATGGCGCCACTCTGTTGCCCGAGTCCTCGACACGCAAGAGGGGGAGGCTCCTCAACGCCAACGGGACCCCAGCGTTCCCTCACCGTTCGGAGGAGCGCCCGACTTCGGGGGTGCCGCCGACTGCCCCACCACAGGGGCCCCCAGCACACTCAGTGGCCCCTGCCGCTGGTTCGGAGGGTCCGAACCCCCCCCAACCCTTTCAAGAAGCGGTGGAACTTCAACATCCCCCGGTAAATCGGCATAGATTTTATCTTGGGTGATCTTTGCTGTGCGCTTACCCTGTCATTTTCTTATGATCCAGGTTTGCTTGATTTCAGCACCACTACAGTTACTCCTTCTCCGCCCGCGGGCCCTTCTGCTGGAGGGTATGCAGCTCCAGCTGGCTTGCGGGGCTCCTCTGCAGCCTCAGGCTCCGCTCCGACGCACCGAGTTGCTGCCGCCGGGGTGTCTTGGGCCTCCGTGCCCGAGACCCCCACAGCGGCTGCTGAAGCCCAGCCGCACACGCTGGCGACTGTTGCCGCACCCGCCAATGACTCCGCATCCACCGGCTACTCCGTGTCGGCCGATGCCGCCGCGCCGTCTGACACCGCTACGTCGGCTAGCGCTGCCGCCCTGGGTGCCGCCGCCAGGGAGGGGGCCCTTGGGGGCGATGCGCCTGCTTCTAGCGGTGATCCCCCCCCCCCCTGCCTTCTCCGATTGGGGGAGCTCTGGTCCCCGTCTCCCCGGTGGTCCTCCAAATGGAGGATGATATTGAAGAAGTGGGGAGGTAGGGACCCGCTGCTACGATGGAGACCCTCCCCCTGTCTAAGGCCATGGTCGTGGCCTACTCCGGCTTCCAGCAGGCTCAGGCGGCCCTCGCCCGGGAGAAAGGGCGGCTTGAAGATGAGGATGACCGACTCCGGAATGGGCGAGGACCCTGGAGGCCCGGACCTAGCTGGCGAAGAGCCGAGTGGCTCAGCGGGAGGCGGTTGTTCAGGAGGAGATGAAGATCCTCGAGCAGGAGCGCGAGCTCATCGCTCAACTGGACGCCGTCACCCAGAAGCTGAAGGCGGACGCCACGGCTATCCACGCTAAGGACAGCTCCCACCTCCAGTCCTGCGAGGAGCTCCAGCAGCTGCTATCTCGCCAGGAAGCTGCTCTTGCCAAACGGGAGCAAGAGTTGGCGGCAAAGCAGGCTGAGGTGGAGGCGACCTCCCGCTGGCTCGTCCTTCAGCAGGAAGGGGTGAGGGTTCGCGCCGCCGAGCTAGACCGCCGGGATGCTGCCCTGGCTGAGGCGGAGCAAACCCAGCTCGCCGAGCGCCAGGCCCTCCTAGACCGTGAGTTCAACGTCGCCCTCAAGAAGGGTGACTTGAGCCGCCGTGAGAGGGAGGTCAGCGAGCGCGAGGGGGCCCTGGCGTCCAAGGAGAAGCGGTTCCTGGACGGCAGCCCCCGGGCACTGGCGGCGGCCCAGCGGGAGGTGCAGGAGCTCCGGGTGTCACGCTCTACTGAGGCCCGGAAGGTATGGGAGTTCCTTGACGGCCCCGACTCGGCTATGGTGCCGCTCGGCTTTAGCCCGGTGCGCGTGGGGGAACCAGTGCAGGAGGTGAGCCAGGTGTTCCCGGCACTTGACTCCACCAGCTCGAGGATGCGTTCGCTGGGGGCCATCATCGACAACCAGCTGGAGGCAGAAGGGAGGATGCTGGTGAAGGAGGTGGCGACGCATATCCTGTCCTACTACCGGAGTTGGTACCCCGACGTCCCTCTACAGCTGGTACTCGAGGGGCCCATCGCCGAGAGGGAAGAGGCCGCCAAGTCTGATGTCTCGGATGCGGTGGCGCTCATCACCTCAAGGTTCCAGCAGAGCGGCTGAGGGCTCCCCGTACGCTGTTTATGTTTTGTGTTTCTTTCAGCTTTTGTCTGTGGTTGCTTGTGGTGGCAAACTTTTTATTTTGGAACAAAAAATCTGCCTGTGGTGCCTCTTATACTCAGCATGCTTTTATTTCCAGCAACATCTTCTAGTTGCTTGTTGTTCCTTAGCTTCCAGGACCTGCCGTCCCCCGGAGTATGTGCCCCCCTGGCAGGTGTGGCCAATTGTTATGGGAACACCTATCAGATACATATAAGTTAGGGCGAACGGTTGCAGGGGACCTTAGGATGCGTAGGTAGCATTGCTGTAACTTAGTATGCAGGGACGTCGACGGCGGGCCCCCTGGGGGTGCCACCGGAGCTTCGGTCTGGTGGTGCCCACCATCTTCTGTGAAATGTCGACGGCGGGCCCCCTGGGGGTGCCACCGGAGCCTCAGCCCGGCAGTGCCCACCATCTTTGGTGAAACATCGGTGGCGGGCCCCCTGGGGGTGCCACCGGAGCTTCGGTCCGGCGGTGCCTACCACCTCGTGGGTACTCTAACGGTTATCACTGGGATAACTCCTTGAAGACCTGCATATAGATCAAAAAACAGGAGAAGTAATTATGTCTGTTGGTCATTGCTTCCCTACTCCTTTTTAGTGTCACTTGACTTACGATCTTGGGCTGGCTCGTGGGGCTTGGGTAATTCAGTGCGTCTGCACTTAGGGCTCGCTATCCATACTACTTAAGGGTGGTCCATCTGGCCCCCAGTACTCAGCTGTAGCGCTGGGGAGGCAGGGCGCACAGGCTTAGGGTGCAGGACCAGGCTAAGCAGGTTGTGCCCCTGGACCTCCCGCTCGGCATAAGCTTTTCCCGGGGGAGACCATCTAGAGACACAGACCCCCGAGTATGAGAACATCGGAGGCCCCAGGCACATTGCAGGTACCTCAAGCGACCCCACCTACAACCAGACAGCAAGGCTCCCACTATTGCTAGAGAAGGGAAAAATGACAGCGCCCACAATAGATCATGAGCTACAGCGAACGTACAGCAATATCATAAACAAAAATTAAAGATAATTTTTTGAATGAGAAAACCTATACAGGATAGGACAACTTTCTTTTCATTGCGTTCTCCCACAAGGTGGGACAGGTTTTACAAGGGGAATGACCCGGCTCGGGCGACAAAGGAAGTCGAGTACACCTACTTAGGGTTCTGGACCAGGCTAAGCGAGATGTGCACTCAGAGCCTCGTCCCCGTAGCCTTAGTTACCCTAAGTACCGTTCCTAGGCACCATGTACCTTTTACAATGAAAGAGAACTATCATGACGCTGGTCTAGGGGTAGAACTTACAGAGGTGCTCGATGTTCCAGGGGTTGGGCAGTCGCTCTCCATCCTCTGTAGCTAGGCGGACGCACCCAGGGCGGCATACCTCCGTAACCCGGAAGGGGCCCTCCCATCTGGGGGAGAGTTTGTTAGCCCCTTCTCGGGAGAGTATGCGACGCAGCACCAGGTCGCCTACCTTTAGCTCCCTACTCTGCACGGTCCTCTGGTGGTAGCGCCAGAGCATCTGCCTGTACCGTGCATTTCGGAGAGCCGCTCTCACTCGTCCCTCGTCGACGAGGTCCACGTCTTCACGCCGGAGCTGTTCCTGCGCGGCTTCGTCGTACACCCGGACACGGGGGGAGCCCCTGGTAATTTCTGGGGGGAGGACGGCCTCTGCCCCGTACACCAGGAAGAAAGGTGTTTCCCCCATGGCCCGGCTGGTTGATGTCCGACTAGCCCACGGTGCACACGGAAGCTCGTCTACCCAGTTTGCACCATGCTTCTCAAGGCGTGAGAATGTGTGAGTCTTGAGGCCCTTGAGGATCTCTGCATTGGCCCTCTCGACCTGTCCATTGCTCTCTGGATGAGCGACAGATGCATAGTAGACTTGGATCCCAAGGTCCTCGCAATATTCCTAGAACGTCGCACTTGTGAACTGGGACCCGTTATCAGTGATGATTTTGTTCGGGACCCCGAACTGGTAGACAATCGACTTGATGAATTTGACCGTTGACTGCTTGTTGATGGTGATGACTGTGGTAGCTTCGGGCCACTTGGTGAACTTCTCTATGGCGACGTAGAGGTGCCGGAATCCTCCGACGGCTCTGGGAAAGGGTCCCAGGATATCCAACCCCCATACAGCGAATGGCCATGAGGGTGGGATCATCTGTAGCGCCTGAGCTGGTGTGTGGATCTGCTTGGCATGGAACTGGCACGCCTTGCATCTCCTGACCATCTCGGCGGCATCCTGGAGTGTTGTCGGCCAGTAAAAGCCGTTCCGAAAGGCTTTTCCGACCAGCGTGCGGGATGACGCGTGGTTCCCGCACTCGCCTCCTTGGATCTCTACGAGCAAGTTGTAGCCCTCCTCCTGGGTAATGCAACACATCAGGATGTCGTTGGCGCCACGCCGGTAGAGATCCCCTTCCACCAGCGTGTACCTCTTAGCCATGCGGACTATCCTTTCTACCAGGGCATGTTCTTCGGGAAGGATGTTGTCTTTCAAGTAGTCTCGGACCTCCGATATCCATGCATCGGTACTTACTTGAGCCTCTGGATCTTGGGTGCCCGGTAGCTCGGAGCTCCCGGTGGCGCATACGATTCTTGGCGGGCTCCATGGTAGCAGGGCCATCGAGACTGCCAGCTTCGAGGTGCTGGGCTCGCCCCCTTCGCCCGGTTCGGCTGCTCGGGCGGTTGGTCATGGTAACGTCCTTGCAAAGACTCCTTTAGGCACTGGGGCCCCTGTGGAGGCCTTCGTTGATAGATCGTCTGCGACTGAGTTATCGGCTCGGGGTACATGGCACAAGTCTAAGACTTCAAAGTCCTTTTCGAGCTTCCGGACGTGCAGCAAGTATGCTGCTAGCTGTGGGTCGTTGCAGCTGCACTCCCCTTTGGCTTGCTTGGTGATCAGCTGGGAATCACCTTTAGCCAGAAGCTGACAGACATTGATAGTCATAGCAGTCTTTAGCCCGAAGATGAGGGCTTTGTATTCTGCCATGTTGTTAGTCGCCTTGAAGTCGAGGCGCACCATGTACCTGAACTGCTCCCCAGTTGGGGTGAGGAGCAGGACCCTGGCTCCAGCCCGCTGCTTCCGCGAGGAGCCGTCGAAGTAGAGCGTCCAGGGAGGTTCGGTGAAAACTGGAGCCTTGGGCACCGTTTCTCCGTTGTCCGGGTCCCTTGGGTTGCTTGGCGGTGGAGTCCATTCTGCCAAGAAGTCCGCTAGTGCTTGGTTCTTGACTGCATGTCGAGGTAGGAACTCCAGCTCGAACTCCGCCAGCTCCGCTGCCCACTTGGCAATGTTGCCAGTCGAGTTGGGGCTGTGCAGCACGGTTTTTAGTGGGAAAGAGGTCACCACTGAAACCCGGTGAGCCTGGGAGTAATGCCGGAGCTTCCTCGACGCTATGAGTACTGCATACAGCAGTTTGTGTACCTCCAAGTATCTTGTTTTTGCTTCATGGAGGACCTCACTGATGTAGTAGACTGGCCGTTGGGAGGTCCGAACCCTCCCTGGGGGGTTCGGGGCTCCTTGCAATGCGTCTGTATCCTGGGGAATGTGGCTCCCAGGGTCTAGTCGGACCTCCAGGGGATGGGACCCGGAGGACACTTGGTTGCCGGAGCACACAGCAGGGGGGTTCTCTTCTGGGTCCGGCCCCTGAGGCTCAGCCTCCCCCTCTGAGGCTCCTTTTGGTGCTTGTTGCGGCAGCAGCTCCGACCGCTCTGCAACCAAGACCATGTTGACCACCTCCGTTGTTGCTGTGATGTATAGCAGGAGCAGTTCTCCGGGTTCTGGTGCCACCATAATGGGTAGCATCGTCAAATGCTTATTGAGCTCCTAGAATGCCGCTTTCGCTTCCTCGGTCCACTCAAAGGGACCCAACTTCCGCGGAATCTTGAAGAAGGGCAGGGCTCGCTCAGCCAGTCTTGAGATGAACCGGCTGAGGGCCGCCAAACACCCTGCAAGCTTCTGCACATCCTTGATACGGGTCGGTGGCTGCATCAGCTCTATTGCCTTGATCTTCTCTAGGTTAGCTTCAATTCCTCGGTGTGATACCAAGAAACCAAGGAGCTTCCCTGCAGAAACCCCAAAGACGCACTTGTCGGGGTTCAGCATTGTGCGCGTCATGCGCAGCTTGCTGAAGACTTGGGCCAGGCTGTCTAATAAGGATGTGCGGGCTCTAATTTTTACCATGATGTCGTCAACATACACCTCTACCAGTTCTCTAATGAGGTCCCCAAATGTCTTATGCATTGCACGCACAAAGGTGGGGAGAGCATTCTTGAGTCCATAAGGCATGGAGACATAACAATACAGACCATCTACTGTTATGAAAGCAGTGTGTTCCTCATCTTCCCTAGACATTGGTATTTGGTAAAAACCAGAATACGCATCTAGGAAACACAGAAGATCACAACCTGATGTTGAGTCTACTATTTGATCTATCCTAGGAAGAGGGAATGGATCCTTTGGGCATGCCTTATTGAGGTTGGTGTAGTCGATGCACATTCGGAGCTTCTCGCCAGCCTTGGGGACGACAACAGGGTTGGCCAACCACCGTGGGTGGTGGACCTCCCGGATAAAACCAGCATCGTGCAGCTTCTTGATTTCTTCACGGATGAAGTTCTGCCTCTCTATGGACTGTTTCCTGGGCTTCTGTTGCACCAGTCGGGCATCAGGGTATATCTTCAGATGGTGCTCAATCACCTCCCTAGGGATCCCGGGCATTTGTGATGGTTGCCATGCAGACACATCGACATTGTCCCAGAGGAAGGTGACGAGCATGAGTTCCTATTTGCTGTCCAGGTTCCCCGCGATACGGGTTGTCTGGGCATCCTCATAACCAATCCTGATGACCTTTACTGAGATGTCGTCGTCGGCTGGTTGCACATGGGGTGCAGAAGTGGAGGCTCGCTGCGTCAGACCCTGTTCTGGTTGACTCTCCTTCGCGCCCCCTGAAGCCGGAGCCCTCCCGGCTGTGAGCGCCTGGAGCTGCTCCAAGGCGGATACTGCTGCTGAGCGGTCCCCTCTGATCCTGAGGACACCAGAAGGCGTCGGCATCTTCAGGACGAGGTAGCCGTAGTGGGCTACGGCCATGAACCTGTAGAGCGCCGACCTCCCAATGATTGCATTGAAGGGGAGGTTGACGTCTGCCACGTCGAACAAAACGCTCTTCGTACATTAATTCTCCGGGGTCCCAAAGGTCACCGGGAGGTGAATGTTACCGTACGGGAGAATCTGCCCCGGTCCGACACCTGAGAATGGGCTCGAAGGTGTGATCCGGGACATCGGCAGCTGTAGTTTATGGAAGGCTGCCGTGGAGATGAGGTTGAGGCCTGCCCCACCATCAATCAACACATGAAAGACCTTCACGTTGGCGATGGTGGGGACACAAGCAGTGGGAGTATGCCTGCCTCTGCCATGTTCTTCGGGCAGTCAGAGGCGTCGAAGCTGATTGTCGTGCTCATCCACTTGTGGTGGGGAGCCAGGCTCGGTGCGGGGGCCACCGCGGCCACTGCCCGTCGCAGAGTCTTCACTGCATTCCGGGACGTGGGATTTGTGGCTCCCCCGTACATAACGTGGAGAGTCTTGTGGCGCTCCTTATCGCTGCTGGAGTCAGAGTCGCCACCCTCAAAGACGACCTTCACCGCCCTCTGGGGTTCCTGGAACCCCATCTCGCTGTCATCCTCCCTTTCGAGATCGACCTTTTGTTTGCCATCCCTCTGGCGGGAAGGTGCGCCCTCCTGGCGCTGCTGCTTCTACTTTTGTTCACGGAAGCGCTCCGCGAACTTATTCACTTCCCAACACTCACTAGCGCTATGGCTATTTGTGCGGTGCACCGGGAACTTGAAGTCAGGCTGCTCGGGTTCAGGCGACTGTCGAGGGCGCTTGTCTCGGCGTGGCGAGCGTGCTCCGCTGGGAGCCGCGGCTGCCACCGCATGGGCTCCGGGCTTTGGCTTGTTCCTACCATTGCCCTTCTTCTTCTTCTTGCCGCTGCTCTTTGCAGAGGCTCCTTCTTCAGTCGGCATGGCTTCCCTTGCCTCTGAGGAAGGTTGGGAGTGCCAGTTGCATCCCTCAGCTGCCCTGGCACATCTGTCTGCCAGGACGAACAGCTCAGAGACATCAAGCACTTCATGCGTGGCTAGCCTCTCAAGCATTTTCTTGTCCCTCACACCCTGCCTGAACTCAACAATAACTGATGCGCTAGCGATATGAGGGATTGTGTTCCGTACCTGAGAGAACCGCTGGATGAATGATCGTAGCGACTCTCCAGCGCGTTGTCTGACGGCGTGGAGGTCAAGCTCTGTGACGGGGCGCTTGTAGGAATTGCCGAAGTTCGCCACGAACTGACGGCACAGTTCATCCCAGGAGGATATGGACCCCTGGGGCAGGTTCATGAGCCATGACCGGGTTGGGCCGGTCAGGACGACGGGGAAGTAGTTGTCCATGACGGCCTCGTCGCCTCCTGCATCTAGTATCGCGGTGTAGTAGATCTGCAGGAACTAACTCGGGTTGACACTCCCGGCACTTCTCCGGCATGTGTGGCCAGAACTTTCGTGGCCAGACCACGAAACGGAGGTGAGGTGCAAGAGCTGCACACCCTTGGGTGGGGCTGACTGGCGCTCGTGGTGGCATTGCATACCCTGGGTGAGCAGGTGGGCCTGCATACACCTTATGCTGGGGCGGTGCAGCGTACACCTGTGGAGGTGGAGGCGCGACGTACGCCTGATATGGAGATGGCGTAACATACGCCGGGTTCGGCGGTGGCACGGCGTGAGCCTGGGGAACAGGGCCCGGCGCATTGTAGTCTGCCTCAAGGTTGCGCCGTCGTTCCCTCTGTCGCTCGATGGTAACTCGGCAGTCTTCTCCCGACCTGCGGCGCTGCAGCCCGGTTCTCAGGTCTGTTGCCGAGATCCTGGTCGATCGCGAGTCCGCCGTCCATCGATCGATGGTTGGAGTCCGTGACAATGACACATGCATCGGCTGGGCATATGTCTCCCTCGGTGGAGGTCCGTTGAGTGCAGTGGTGACGAGGTGGTCGACGTCATTGATCCACTGCTGAGCTGCTCCCTGGGGAGCATCTCCAGCAGGTGGATTGTGGAGTAGCGCGTGCTGCTGCGAGCGCACTCTCTGGGCTTGCCGCCAGCGGCGCTGTAGCTGCTGTCACAGCTGGAGTATGCCATGGTGTGGCATGCCGACCTACAGCCGGTGAGGTGACAGCGGGGCGACGTGAAGGTCTCGGCCTCATTGCTCTACTGCGGGATCCTGCTCTAGAGCGAGAAGATGCCTGGTCCTCAGCTGATGCCTGTCGTCGTGACTGCGGCTTGGATGTACCGGCATTGGAATAGTCGTTCACCATTGCTGCTGGTGGAAATATTCTCGGGGAAAAAGCCCCCTACCTGGCGCGCCAAATGTCGAAGGTCTTAAACGACACTTCCCAAGGACCTACTTAGAGAGCAGCCCGCGGAGGTTCTTTGGATTCACGAGGGCTAGTCCCAGGAGATTGAGCGCAGCGGGATGGTGAACACAGAGGGTTTTACATGGTTCGGGCCGCTGGAGCGTAGCACCATACTTCCACGGGAGTGTTTGTGTATTGCCTTGCTAGAGCATGTATGAGTCCTAGTCTGATTTTTCGATCCCTTCCCAAGGTCGTCTGCCGAGTCCTTTTATAGTTCAAGGACTCCGCAGTCACAAGGTGGGCCCCGGGGCCCGACAGGTGGTCCCGGAGAGAGCCAAATCCTATAACCGATCTAGGATTAAATGATATCTCCTTCCCTTTGTCAAGGGCGTCAATGTGCTGTCCCGTCACGTCATGCGCCAGGGCTACACATAGTTGGTGATGATGGCGGTGCACGTCCCGCCCGTCTTGTCCTTCGGCTCATTCGTCCGTCTTGCGGCGCGGGTCTGTACTGGCTACTTGGACAAGACAGGACACTGGAGCCTTGACTTATGCATGCGCGACTCCGCTTCGCCTGGGGAAGGCGCGCGTACTTTAATGCCTAGCCGAGCAGCGCACGTCTTACTTTACTACGGCCTCCAACTGCACTGAGTTGGCCATCCGCCACGTGGTTGCGCTGGAGCCTGCCTCTGTGGGGAGTCGAGCACTTGATGGTACAGGCCACGTGGCGCATCCGGAGCCCACCCCTATGGAGAGGTGGAGGCTCAGCCCTGTGGGCCACGTGGTAGTTCTAGTGCCTTTCCCTGCGAGGAAGTGGGCTTGGCCTCGAGGTTCCGATTGGCCATGTGGCAGCCCCGGAGCCCACCT
This sequence comes from Tuctoria greenei, assembly GCA_036927565.1. Taxonomy (NCBI): domain Eukaryota; kingdom Viridiplantae; phylum Streptophyta; class Magnoliopsida; order Poales; family Poaceae; genus Tuctoria; species Tuctoria greenei. Next base: position 126,771,564 of record JAYESD010000007.1, on the reverse strand, counting down.
CAGCGGGGAGGCGAGGGTCCAGTTCTGCCGGCCACGCGGCAGCCCGGGAGCTTACCCCGGCGGAGAGGAAGGATCTGGTCCTTCCCTCCACGACATGGCAGCCTCGGATTCGTCCTCTCAAGTAGATTCCGAGTCCTTAGCCATTTTCTCCTTGTGCGCGGGGGTACCCGGTCTGCGGGGTACCGACAAAGTCAAAGGTGAATGCAGTTGCAACAATCCCCAACTTGCTGCTTATTTACTTGAAGTCCAAAAGTTGTGGAAGGACTTACATGTCCTGGATCTATGTCATGTCCAGCGTCTCAACAACACTGAAGGTGACGATCTCTCGACGAAGGCTTCGACAGGAGCTCAAGCTCCAGGCAGAGTTTTTGTTAGAAGATTTTCACGACCTAACGCTCAGCCCGCTGAACTGAGTGATGAGGGCGAGACCAGCACCTCAAAGCTGGCACTCCTGGTGGCTCTGTTACCATGGCGTCCATTAAGGATCGCAGGCGCTGTAGGAAGCTCCGAACAACCAAGCACGCAAGATCTAGAAGCTAAAGTTAGCTTCAATGCATGGATCTCGGAGATTTGGAGCTACTTGAAGGACAATATCCTTCCTGAAGATGGTGCTTTTGCTGATCAAATTGTCAGATTGGCTAAAAGATACACGTTGGTAGAACGGATCGCAACTGACGTGGTGTCAACGGCGTTCTAATGCAGTGCATTTCCAGAGAAGAAGGTCATGAGCTACTTGCAGAGATCCATGTAGGCGAGTGCGGGAACCACACGTCTTCTTGCACGTTGGCCGGTAAAGCCTTCTGGCATGGCATTTACTGGCCTACAGCGCTCCAAGATGCACTTGAGTTGGTAAAGAAGTGCGAAGTGTGCCCGTTCCACGCAAAGCAGATTCACACGTCGACTCAGTCACTGCAAATGATACCTCCCACGTGGCCATTCGCTGTGTGGGGGGTGGACATTTTGGGACCTTTTCCAAAAGCCGTCGGAGGCTACATGTTCCTGTATGTTGCCATCGACAAGTTCACCAAGTGGTCGGAAGCTACCCCAGTTGTGACAATCAATAATCAATCAGCTATCAAGTTCTTGAAGTCCATAGTCTGCAAATTTGGAGTTCCGAACATAGCCATTACTGACAACAAAACCCAATTCACAAGTGTAGGATTCCAAGAGTACTGTGAAGATCTTAGCATACAAGTAAGCTACACATCAGTAGCTCATCCGACATGTAATGGCCAAGATGAAAGAGCTAATGAAGAAATATTTAAGGGACTCAAGATGCGCACATATGAGCGTCTGAAGAAACATGGTGCCAATTGAATAGAGGAGCTTCCGTCCGAATTGTGGGCAAGCAGGACAACACCTAGCCAAGCAACTAGAGAGACACATTTCTTCTTGGTGTACGGAGCTGAAGCAGTCCTTCCTCCGGAGATCGGCATGGGTTCCCTTCGTGTCCAGACCTTCAACAAAGCCATGGAGGACAAGCTCCGGCGTGAAGACCTGAACCTCATCGACGAGACAAGGTGCCAAGCAACTATTCAGAACGCACGATACCGTCAGGCGCTCTCGCGCTATCATCAAAGGTTCTTGTGCAACCGGCAGCTAGAAGGAGACAATCTGGTGCTGCGTAGAATACTGACTTGAGAAGGGATGAACAAAATGTCCCTAGGCTAGGAAGGTCCCTTCTGGGTTATCAAAGTTTCCCGCCTCGGATGCGTTCGCTTGGCGACAGAGGATGGTACTCCGCTTCCCAATTCGCGGAACATTGAGCACCTCCTTAAGTTTTATGCTTAGCTACATGGAGGTGAGTTTGTTTGTATAAGTTGTATCTCTTATAGTCTATGAACAGAGTCGGGAAGGGTCCTAGCGCACATAACTTGGTCTAGTACTTTAGGTGTGTCTTTACCCTCCCTGGGTTACATCAAGATGAATAGCATACTTAACTTGGTCATTGTACTTTAAGTGTGTCCTTGTCTTCCCCTATAATTTGGACCTTAATGAGAAAACATTTTATACGGACATACTCTACGTGCATTTTATTTGTACAAGCTCATTACATTTTACCTTCTTGTCTATAAAAATGTTGTGCAATCCCTTTGAAATTTAGTTTGGGGTATTTATGTCATATATAAGTTGTATTGGTAATCTTCTTTTGGGTATTAGCAGTGTTGTATGGTCTACTCGCCTGAAAACCAAAGCCAATGACAGGTCTGGAGTGTGTTATCGACTTAGACTAGTGAGACACCCTAAGTACACCACTCTACCAATATCCTGGCATGTCCCAATAGGGTGGGTCCAGAAGGCATTTGGACCTAAAGAGATTTAGTCAATACATTTATGTCGTCATGTTAAATTCCTCAGGATCTAAAATTCAAAGAAGGATAATAAGCCACAAATAAGTTATAGACAAGAGGACGAATTTTACTATTTTTCTTGTTTCTTATGCGCAGGAAAAATGAATATTTGATGGCAATTTGCTCGGTGATGGTGGATGTTGTTGGAGCACTAGCTCCGACAACGCCCAGGGGGCCCGCTGTCGATGTTCTATGCGTTTACAGTGTGTGTCGTCAAAGCTACCAAGCTCTGACAAACCCCAGGGGGCCGCCGTTGATGTTCTATGCATTGACAATGGGCGCCGTCGAAGCTACCAAGCTCCGACAACCCCCAGGGGGCCCGCTGTCGATGTTCTATGCATTGATAGTGGATGCTGTCGAAGCTACCAAGCTCTGATAACCCCCAGGGGACCCGCTGTCGAGTTCTATGTGTTGACAGTGGGCGCCGTTGAAGCTACCAAGCTCTGACAACCCCAGGGGACCCACCGTCGATGTTTTACATGTTGACAGTGAGCGCCGTCGAAGCTACCAAGCTCCGACAACCCCCAGGGGGCCCGCCGTTGACTTTCTATGCGTTGACAGTGGGCACTTTTGAAGCTACCAAGCTCCGACAACCCCTAGGGGGCCTGTCGTCGATGTTCTATATGTTGACAATGGGCATCGTCAAAGCTACTACGCTCCGACAACCCCCAGGGGGCCTGCCGTCTACGTTCTACGTGTTGACAGTGGGCGTCGTCGAAGCTACCAAGCTCCAAAAACCCCCAGGGGACCCATCATTGATGTTCCATGCGTTGACAGTGGGCGCCATCAAAGCTACCAAGCTCTTACAACCCCTAGGGGCCCGCCGTCGATGTTCTACACGTTGACAGTGAGTGTCGGTGAAGCTACCAAGCTCTTACAACCCCCAGCGGGGCTGCCGTCGACATTCTACGTGTTGGTAATGAGCGCCGTCGAAACTACCAAGCTCCGACAACTCCCAGGGGGCCTGTCATCGACGTAACGAAGGGTCCCTGAAGATATCGGAGGCTAGACTTGGAACTTGGAGCTATCATACTGGTTACGAATTCGGGGCTATCGAGCTTTCAAGACATTGTCTAAATCCTCATGGTAGATGCCTTCAATTCATTGAACACCTCTACCGGGGGGCCAACATTATAAAAAGGCAATGCATAAAAGGCACAAAAAATGGAATTGGAAGGATTTCGGGTTTCGTTCATTCAAAATCAGAGGATTACAAGATGAAGGCAAAAAAGGAAAAGTCGTAACTACTGGAGTTCCTATTGAAGAATGAGGCAACTATTTGGGCAGCTTCTTGAATGCTGGCCCTAGCAGCTTCTTCCTCCTCGTTAACGGGTCCTTCAAACACCAGAGCTAAAGGCATCTGGGGTCCCAGCTCTTAAAACATGCCAACACATATTTAGCAATGTTCTTGGTTAGGGTCCTTCCTTCCATCTCCATTTCGTCGACAACTATGTCTCCAACAGCTTCTAGCTTCTTGCCGGCGGAGGTCAATGCCACCAGTGCCTTGTCCATCTCTAGCTTCGAGTCAGCCGAACGTACTAGGCTGAAACCAAACAGCACCAAAGCTTCGTTGGCATGCCCTAAGAAATCCCAGATTTGCTGGGACTCAGCTGCCCTCAAGATCTTAAGCTCCTCCATTGACTTTCTGGCAGCCGAAAGTTCCTTAGAACCTTCCTTGGAGAAGCGCTCCACTTCCTTAGTGTGCTGCTGGATACTTTCAGCCATCCGCTTCTCTTGGTCGCTGATCTCTTTCTCTAAGAGGTGAATACGGTTCCTCCTCTCTGCCAAGTCCTTCTCCTTGGCCTTCACCTTATCCTTTCTGGTGGAGATATTTGTCTCCCTTTTGGAGACGTTTACCCCCACCTGCCATATCCGATCCTTCTCTTGATCGAACCACAGATTGAATTGTTCGGTGCTGTCGGTACCCCGCAGACCGGGTACCCCCGCGCATAGAGGGAAAATTGCTAAAGACTCCGCCTCTGCTTAAGAGGCCGAATCTAAGACTGCCACGTTGTGGAGGGAAGGACCAGGTCCTACCTCTCCGTCGGAGGAGGCTCCCAAGCTGCCACATGGCCGGTAGAACTGGACCCTCGCCTCCCCGCTGAGGCGGGCTCTGGAGCCGCCACATGGCCAATCGGGGCCTCAGGGCCAGGCCCGCGTCCTCGCAAGGGAAAGGCACTAGAACTACAACGTGGACTGTAGCGCTGAGCCCCCGCCCCTCCATAGGGGTGGGCTCCGGATGCGCCACGTGGCCTGTTCCGCCAAGTGCCCGACTCCCCACAGAGGAAGGCTCCGGTGCGACCACGTGGCGGACGGCCAACTCAGTGCGGTAGGAAGCCGCAGTAAAGGAACGTGTGCGCTGCTAAGACAGGCATTAAGTACGCGCGCCTTCCCCAGGCAAGCTGAGTCACGCGTGCGGAGGTCAAAGCCCTAGTGTCCTATCTTATCCAAGTAGTCGGTACAGACCCGCATCGCAAGACGGACGAATGGGCCGCGAGGACAAGACGGACGGGACGTGCACGGCCATCATCACCATCTATGTGTAGCCCTGGCGCACGACGCGGTGGGATGGCGCATTGACACCCCTAACGAAGGGAAGTAGATAGCAATTAATCTGAGATCTTATATAGGATTTGGCTCTCCTCGGGACCACCTGTCGGGTCCTGGGTCTCACCTTGTAACTGCAGAGTCCTTGGACTATAAAAGGACTCGGCAGATGACCTTCCCAAGGGATCGGAAAATTAGACCAGGACTCTTACACGCTCAAGCAAGGCAATACACAAACACCCCCGTGGACGTAGGGTATTACGCTCCAGCGGCCCGAACCACGTAAATCCACTGTGTTCATCATCCTGCTGCGTTTGATCTCCCGGGACTAGCCCTCGTGAATCCAAAGAACCTCTGCGGGCTGCTCTCTAAGCAGGTCCGGGGGAAGTGTCATTTACGACCATCGACATTTGGCGCGCCAGGAAGGGGGCTTTTCCCCGTAAAGCTCTTCACCAGCAGCAATGGTGAACGACCAATCCAACGCCGGTTCATCTAGGGCGCAGTCGCGGCGGCAGACAGTGGCAAAGGATCAGGCGTCATCCCGCTCTAGGGCAGGCTACCGCTCTAGGATAGGAAGGTCAGGACATTCACGTCGCCCTGCGGTCACTTTGCCGGCTGCAGGTCGACATGCCACTCCGCGGTGTACTCCGGCCGTGACAACAATCACGGCGCCGCCGGCAGCAAGCCCGGAGAGTGCGCTCGCAGCAGCTTGCGCGCTACTCCACATCCCTCCTGCTGGGGACGCTCCTCAGGGAGCAGCTCAGCAGTGGATCAATGACGTCGACCACCTCGTCACCGCTGCGCTCAACGCGCCTCCACCGAGGGAGGCACATGCTCAGCTGATGCATGTGTCATTGTCGCGGACGTCGACAATCGACCGGTGGACAGCAGACTCGCACTCGACCAGGATCTCGACAACAGGTCTGAGAACAGGGCTGCAGCGCCGCAGGGCCGGAGAGGACTGCCGAGTCACCATCGAGCGCCAGAGGGAGCGTCGACACAACCTCGAGGCAGATTACAGCGTGCCGGGCCCTGTGTCCCAGGCTCATGCTGGCCTCCACCACACCAGACGTACGTCGCGCCTCCACCGCACCAAGCGTACGTCGCGCCTCCTCCACGGGAGTATGCAACACCGCCCCAGCATCAGGTGTACGCAGGCCCGCCTGCTCACCCGGGGTATGCGATGCCGCCAGTGGCGCCAGTCAGCCCCAGCCAAGGGTGTACAGCGCTAGCGCCTCACCTCCGTTGCGTGGTCTGGCCACGAAAGTTCCGGCCGCACATGCCGGAGAAGTATGATGGGAGCGTCAACCCGAGCGAGTTCCTGCAGATCTACACCACTGCTATACTAGCTGCAGGAGGCGACGAGGCCATTATGGCTAACTACTTCCCCGTCGTCCTGACCGGCCCAGCTCGGTCATGGCTCATGAACCTGCCCCAGGGGTCCATAACCTCCTGGGATGAGTTGTGCCGACATTTCGTGGCTAACTTTGGCAGTTCCTACAAGCGCCCCAGCACCAAACTCGACCTCCACGCCATTAGACAGCGCGCTGGAGAGTCGCTGCGATCGTTCCTCCAGCGGTTCTCCCAGGTATGGAACACCATCCCTCATGTTGCTAGCGCATCGGTTATTGTTGCGTTCAGACAAGGTGTGAGGGACAAGAAGATGCTCGAGAAGCTAGCCACGCACGAGGTGCGTGATGTCTCCGAGATGTTCTCCCTGGCAGACAGGTGTGCTAGGGCAGCAGAGGGGCGCAACTGGCACTCCCAGCCATCCTCAGAAGTACGGGAAGCCACCCCGACTGAGGAAGGAGCCTCTGCGAGGAGCAGCGGCAAGAAGAAGAAGAAGGGTGGTGGCAAGAACAGGCCAAAGCCCGGAGCCTAGGCAATGGCGGTTGCGACACCCGGCAGAGCCTGAGGGCCACGCCGAGATAAGCTCCCTAGGCAGTCGCCTGAACCCGAGGAGCCTGACTTCAAGTGCCCGGTGCACCGTACAAATAGCCATAGTGCTAGCGAGTGCCGGAAGGTGAAGAGGTTCGTAGAACGTTTCCGTGAACAGAAGCAGAGGCAACAGCGCCAGGAGGGCGCACCCCCTCGCCAGAGGGAAGGCAAGCAGAAGGCTGATCCCGAGAAGGAGGATGACAGTGAGATGGGGTTCCAGGAACCCCAGCGGGCGGTTAAGGCCGTCTTTGAGGGTGGCGACTCCGACTCCAGCAATGATAAGGAGCGCCGCAAGACCCTCCATGTCATCTACGGGGGAGCCACAGACCCCACGTCCCGAAATGCGGTGAAAACTCTACGACGGGCAGTGGCTGCGGTGGCTCCCGCCCCAAGTCCAGCTCCCCACCACAAGTGGATGAGCACGACGATCAGCTTCGATGCTTCTGACTGCCTGAAGAACATGGCAAGGGCAGGAGTGCTCCCGTTGCTGGTGTCCCCGACCATCGCCAACGTGAAGGTCTTTCACGTCCTGATAGATGGAGGGGCGGGCCTCAACCTCATCTCCATGGCGGCCTTCCGAAAGCTGCAGCTGCTAATGTCCCAGCTCACACCCTCGAGCCCGTTCTCGGGTGTCGGACCCGAGCAAATCCTCCCGTACGGCAACATACACCTCCCGGTGACCTTCGGGACCCAGAGAACTACCGTACGGAGAGCGTTTTGTTCGACGTGGCAGACGTCAACCTTCCCTACAATGCAATCATCGGGAGGCCAGCCCTCTACAGGTTCATGGCTGTAACCCACTACGGCTACCTCGTCCTGAAGATGCCGACGCCTTTCGGTGTCCTCAGGATCAGAGGGGACCGCTCAGCTGTAGTGTCAGCCTTGGAGCAGCTCCAAGCACTTGCAGCGGGGAGGGCTCCAGCCCCAGGAGGCTCGAAGGAGAGTCGACCAGAGCAAGGCCCGACGCAGCAAACCTCCACTACTGCACCCCGTGTGCAAACAGCCAGCGACGACGACGTCCCCGTGAAAGTCGTCAGGGTTGGCTCTGAGGCTGCCCAGACAACCCGTATTGCGGGGAACTTGGACAGCAAATAGGAAAGCGCACTCATCACCTTCCTCCGGGACAATGTTGATGTGTTTGCATGGCAACCATCACAAATGCCCGGGATCCCCAGGTAGGTGATTGAGCACCATTTGAAGATCTACCCCGACGCCCGACCATTACAGCAGAAGCCCAGGAAATAGTCCATCGAGCGGCAGAACTTCATCTGTGAAGAAATCAAGAAGCTGCTCGATGCTGGTTTCATCCGGGAGGTTCACCACCCATAGTGGTTGGCCAACCCTGTTGTCGTACCCAAGGCTGGCGGGAAGCTCCGGATGTGCATCGACTACACCAACCTCAATAAGGCATGCCCAAAGGATCCATTCCCTCTTCCTAGGATAGATCAAATAGTAGGCTCAACATCAGGCTGTGATCTCCTGTGTTTCCTAGATGTGTATTCCGGTTTCCACCAAATACCTATGTCTAGGGAAGATGAGGAACACACTGCTTTCATGACAGTAGACGGCCTGTATTGTTATGTCTCCATGCCTTATGGTCTCAAGAATGCTCTCCCCACCTTTGTACGTGCAATGCATAAGACATTTGGGACCTTATTAGAGATCTGGTAGAGGTGTATGTCGACGACATCGTGGTGAAAATTAGGGACCGCACATCTCTATTAGACAACCTAGTCCAAGTCTTCAGCAAGCTGCGTACGACACGCACGATGCTGAACCCCGACAAGTGTGTCTTTGGGGTTTCTGCAGGGAAGCTCCTTGGTTTCTTGGTATCGCACCGAGGGATCGAAGCTAACCCGGAGAAGATCAAAGCGATAGAGCTGATGCGGCCGCCGGCCCGCATCAAGGACGTGCAGAAGCTTGCAGGGTGTTTGGCAGCCCTCAGCCGGTTCATCTCAAGACTGGCTGAGAGAGCCCTGCCCTTCTTCAAGATTCTGCGGAAGTCAGGTCCCTTTGAGTGGACCAAGGAAGCTGAAGTGGCTTTCCAGGAGCTCAAGAAACACCTGACGACGCTACACATTATGGTGACGCCAGAACCCAGCGAACCGCTCCTGTTGTACATCACCGCAACAACGGAGGTGGTCAGCATGGTCTTGGTTGCAGAGCGGTCGGAGCTACTGCCGCAACAAGCACCAGGAGGAGCCCCAGAGGGGGAGGCCGAGCCTCAAGGCCCAAACCCAGAAGAACCCCCCCCCCCCCCCCCCCCCCGCTGTGAGTTCCAGTGACCAAGTGCCTTATGGGTCCCAGCCCCCGGAGGCCCATCTAGATCCTCGGAGCCACATTCCCCAGGATACAGACGCATTGCAAGGAGCCCCAGACCCCCCAGTGAGGGTTCGGACCTCCCAACGGCCAGTCTACTATGTCAGTGAGGTCCTCCATGAAGCAAAAACAAGATACTTGGAGGTACACAAACTACTGTATGTAGTGCTCATAGCATCGAGGAAGCTCCGGCATTACTTCCAGGCTCATCGGGTTTCAGTGGTCACCTCCTTCCCACTGAAGACCGTACTCCACAGCCCCAACTCGATTGGCAACATTGCCAAGTGGGCAGCGGAGCTGGCTGAGTTCGAGCTGGAGTTCTTACCTCGACATGCAGTCAAAAGCCAACCACTGGCGGACTTCTTGGCCGAATGGACCCCATCGCCAAGCAACCCGGGGGGCCCGGACAACGGTGAAACGGTGCCCAAGGCTCCAGTTTTCACTGAGACCCCCTGGACGCTCTACTTTGATGGCTCCTCGCTGAAGCAGGGGGCCGGGGCCGAGGTCCTGCTCTTCACCCCGACTGGGGAGCAGTTCAAGTACATGGTGCACCTCGATTTCAACGCGACAAACAACATGGAAAAGTATGAAGCCCTAATCTTTGGACTAAAGATTGCCCTGACTCTCAATGTCCGACAGCTTCTGGCCAAAGGCGATTCCCAGCTGATCATCAAGCAGGCCAAAGGAGAGTGCAGCTGCAATGACCCTCAGTTTGGAGCATACTTGCTGCACATCCGGAAGCTGGAGAAGGACTTTGAGGTCTTGGACTTGTGCCATGTACCCCGAGCCGACAACTCAGTCGTAGATGACCTGTCAACGAAGGCCTCCACAGGGGCCCCAGTGCCTCAAGGAGTCTTTGCAAGGACGTTACCGCGACCAACCGCCCGGGCAGCCGAGCCGTGCGAAGGGGGCGAGCCCAGCACCTCGAAGCTGGCAGTCCTGGCGGCCCTACTACCATGGAGTCCGCCAAGGATCGTATGCGCCGCCGGGGGCTCTGAGCTACCGGGCGCCCAAGATCCAGAGGCTCAAGCAAGTCCTGATGCATGGATCTTGGAGGTCCGGGACTACTTGAAAGACAATATCCTTCTCGAAGAACATGCCCTGGCAGAACGAATTGTTCGCATGGCTAAAAGGTACACGCTGGTTGAAGGGGATCTCTACCGGCGTGGCGCCAACGACATCCTACTGCGATGCATTACCCGGGAGGAGGGCTGCGACTTGCTCGCAGAGATCCATGGAGGCAAGTGTGGGAACCACGCGTCCTCCTGCACGCTGGTCGGTAAAGCCTTTCGGCATGGCTTTTACTGGCTGACAGCACTCCAGGATGCCGCCGAGATGGTAAAGAGATGCAAGGCGTGCCAGTTCCATACCAAGCAGATCCACACACCAGCTCAGGCGCTGCAGATGATCCCTCCCTCATGGCCATTCGCTGTATGGGGGTTGGACATCCTGGGACCCTTTCCCAGAGCCGTCGGAGGATTCCGGCATCTCTACATTGCCGTAGATAAGTTCACCAAGTGGCCGGAAGTTGCCCTAGTTGTCACCATCAACAAGCAGTCAACAGTAAAGTTCATCAAGTCGATCGTCTGCCGGTTCGGGGTCCCGAACAGAATCATTACTAATAACGGGACCCAGTTCACAAGTGCAGCGTTCCAGGAATACTGCAAGGACCTGGGGATCCAAGTCTGCTATGCATCCGTTGCTCATCCAGAGAGCAATGGGCAGGTTGAGAGGGCCAATGCAGAGATCCTCAAGGGCCTCAAGACTCGCACATTCTCACACCTTGAGAAGCATGGTGCAAATTGGGTGGATGAGCTTCCGTGTGCGCTGTGGGCTAGCCGGACATCAGGCCACGGGGGAAACGCCTTTCTTCTTGGTGTACGGGGCAGAGGTCGTCCTACCCCCAGAAATTACCATGGGCTCCCCCCGTGCCCGGAGGTACGACGAAGCCGCGCAGGACCAGCTCCGGCGTGAAGACCTGGACCTCGTCGACGAGGGACGAGTGTGAGCGGCTCTCCGAAATGCACGGTACAGGAAGGCGCTCCGGCACTACCACCAGAGGACCGTGCGGAGTAGGGAGCTAAAGGTAGACGACCTGGTGTTGCGCCGTATACTCTCCCGGGAAGGGTCTAACAAACTCTCCCCCAGCTGGGAGGGCCCCTTTTGGGTAACAGAGGTTTGCCGCCCAGGATGCGTCCGCCTAGCTACGGAGGATGGACAGCGATTACCCAACCCATGGAACATCGAGCACCTCCGTAAGTTCTACCCCTAGACCAGGGTTGGTACAATGTTATTTCATTGTAAAAGTTACATATTGTCTCAGGACAGTACTTAGACTAGGGGGACGGGGCTCCGAGTGCACATTCCGCTTAGCGTGGTCCAGAACCCTAAGTAGGTGCACTAGACTTCATCTGACACCCAGGCCGGGTTTATCCCCTTGTAAAGTCTGCTCCATCTTATGACAAACTACAATGAAAGAATGTTGTCCTGCCTGGTATAGGCTTTGTCAATTCAAAAATTATCTTTAATTTTTATGATGCTGTAAGCCCGCCATAGCTCGTGATCTATCATGAGCGCTGTCATTTTTTCCCTGCTTTAGCAATAGTGGGAGCCTTGCTGTCTGGATTGCAGGTGGGGTTAATTGAGGTACCTGCAATGTACCTAGGGCCTCGAATGTTCCAGTACTCGGGGGCCTGTGTCTCCAGATGGTCTCCCCCGGGAAAGGCTTACGCCGAGCGGGAGGTCCAGGGGCACAGCCTGCTTAGCCTGGTCCTGTACCCTAAGCCTGTGCGCTTTGCCTCCCCAGCGCTACAGCCGAGTACTGGGGGCCAGATGGACCACCCTTGGGTACTATGGACGACGAGTCCTAGGCGCAGATGCACTAAATCACCCAAGCCCCACGAGTCAACCCAGAATTGTAAGTCAGGCGACACTACAAAGAGAGCAGGGGTAAAGTGACTAGTGGACAGAATTACTTCTCTTTTTTTTATCTATTTACAGGTCTTTGAGGAAGTTGTTCCAGCAACCACCGTCAGAGTACCCGCGAAGACAGTGGGCACCGCTGGACTGAAGCTCCGGCGGCACCCCCAGGGGGCCCACAGTCGACCTCTCAATGAAGATGGCGGGCACCGCCGGACTGAAGCTCCGACAGTACCCCTAGGGGGCCTGTTGTCGACTTCTCGCTAAAGATGGTGGCCACCGCCGGACTGAAGCTCCGGCGGCACCCCCAGGGGGCCCGCTGTCGACCTCTCACTGAAGATGGCGGGCACCGCCGGACTGAAGCTCCAGCGGTACCCCCAGGGGGCCCGCTGTCGACTTCTCACTAAAGATGGTGGCCACCGCCGGATTGAAGCTCCAGCGGTACCCCCAGGGGGCCCACTGTCGACCTCTCACTGAAGATGGCGGGCACCGCCGGACTGAAGCTCCGGCAGTACCCCCAGGGGGCCCGCTGTCGACTTCTCACTAAAGATGGTGGCCACCGCCGGACTGAAGCTCCGGCGGCACCCCCAGGGGGCCCACTGTCGACGTACCTGCATACTCAGCTACGGCAATGCTACCTATGCATCTTAAGCTCCCCCTGCACCCGTCCGCCCTAAGTCCTAAGTATATGACAGGTGTGCCCATAACAACTGGCCACGCCTGTCAGGGGGCCATACTTTGGGGGACGGCAGGTCCTGGAAGCTAAGGAACAACAAGCAGCTAGAAGACATTGCTGGAAATAAAAATAAGCTGAGTATAAAAAGTACCACAGACATATTTTTTATTACACAAATAAAAAGTTTGTCGCCGCAACCAACCACAAAACAAAAGCAGAAAGACAAAAATTTAAACAGACGCCCGGGGAGCCCTCAGCCGCTCCGCTGGAACCTTGATGCGATGAGTGTCACCGCATCCGAAACTTCAGACTTGGCGACCTCTTCCCTCTCGGCGATGGGCCCCTCGAGGACCGACTGTAGGGAGACGTCGGGGTACCAGCTCCGGTAGCAGGACAGGATGTGCGTCACCACCTCCTTTACCAGCAGCTGTCCCTCTGCCTCCAGCTGGTTGTCAAGGATGGCCCCCAGCGAGCGCATCCTCGAGCTGGTCGAGTCAAGCGCCGGGAACACTTGGCTCACCTCCTGCGCCGGCTCCCCCACGCGCGCCGGGCTGAAGCCGAGCGGCACCAGAGCTGAGTCGACACCGCCAAGGAACTCCCAGACCTTCCGGGCCTCAGCGGAGCGTGCCGCCCGGAGCTCCTCCACCTCCTGCTGGGCCGCCGCCAGTGCCCGGGGACCGCCGTCCAGGAACCGCTGCTCCTTGGCCGCCAGGGCCCTCTCGCGCTCACCGACTCCCTTCTCGCGGCGGTCCAAGTCACCCTCCTTGAGGGCGACGTTGAACCCGCGGTCCAGGAGGGCCTGGCGCTCAACGGACTGGGCCTGCTGCGCCTCAGCCACGGCGGCTTCCCGGCGGTCTAGCTCGACAGCGCGGACTCTCGCCCCTTCCTGCTGGAGGATGAGCCCGTGGCAGGTCGCCTCCACCTCGGCCTGCTTCGCCGCCAGCTCCTGCTCCCGTTCGGCCAGAGCAGCCTCTCGGAGGGACAGCAGGTGTTGAAGGTCCTCGCAGGCCTGGAGGCGGGGGCTGGCCTCAGCATGGATGGCCTCGGCGTCTACCTTCAGCTTCTGGGTGACGGCGTCCAGCTGGGCCACGAGGTCGCGCTCCTTCTCAAGGATCTTCATCTCCTCGCGAACGACCGCCTCCCGCTGGGCCGCTCGGCTCTTCGCCAGCCGAGTCCGAGCCTCCAGGGTCCTCGCCCATTCCCGGAGCCAGTCGTCCTCGTCCTCGAGTCGCCCTTTCTCCAGGGCGAGGGCCGCCTGGGCCTGCCGGAAGCCGGAGTAGGCCACGTCCATAGCCTCGGACAGGGGGAGAGGCTCCACCGTAGCAGCGGGCCCCTGCCTCCCCACTTCTTCAATGTCGTCCTCCATTTGGAGGACCACTGGGGAGACGGGGACCAGGGCCCCCTCCCTGACGGCAGCACCTGGGCCGGTGGCGCCAACCTATGTAGCAGTGTCAGAGGGTGCGGCGGCATCGAACGGCACAGAGTAGCCGGTGGATGCGGAGTCGTTGGCGGGCGTGGCAGCGGTCGCCGGTGCGCGCGGCTGGGCTTCAGCAGTCGCTGCTGGGGTCTCGGACACGGTGACCCGAGGCACCCCAGCGGCAGCAGCCTGGTGCACCGGAGCAGGGCCCGAGGCTGCGGAAGATCCCCGCGAGCCGGCTGGAGCGGCAAACCCCCCAGCAGAAGTTCCCGCGGGTGGTGGAGTAGTTGTGGTGGCGCTGAAATCAAGCAAACCTAGGTCATAAGAAAATGGCAGGGTAGGCGCACAGCAAAGAACACCCAAGGTAAAATCTGAGCAAGCTTACCGGGGGACGCTGAAGTTCCACCGCTTCACAAAAGGGTTGGGGGGGGGGGGTTCTGATAGGAAAATGATGATGATGAGTCCCGATCTTCCGATAGGTAATGGGTAAGTCGATTGATGGAGATCTCGACGTTGATGATCCGAGGCTCTCGAGTAGAACACGAACAGCCCCTGCAATCACTACACCACCGCTCCGTTGGTTATCAACCATGCTTCACACGATTGACCTCGCCAAAAAGGCTAATCCCTGCAAGTGCAACCGAGAACACAAGCAAGAACGTAGAAGAAGCAATCTGAAATTGCTGAATTGGGGTTTCACAAACCGAAAAACGGCGATATTATTAATCTAAGCAAAACCCAATTGTCTATGGCGGCTACCATGGAGTATATATAGGTGGGAGGACGTCCAAGGGGGTGTTAGGGTCGTGACCTAACCCTAAGACACGAAAATAATGGACTTAGACTTGATACAAGGCCCAATGGCCCAATACGGTGGCGCAGCACCCTGACAGATTCTGTACTTGATTTTGTTTCGACGATTCCCGACGACTCCTAATGTATTTTGACATGGAACCGGTGCCATTGGAAAGGTTATCCTCTCCCCTTTCCGTGCATATGTAGAACATCCAAAACGGAGTTCGTATGCGTCCTGGCCGCCCGTTTTAGTGCGTACTGCTCCTGGACTCCGAGTTGGATACGATTTGGAGTTTGGTTCGGTTTCCATCTTCTTTGAACGAATTCTCTGGTCTTCCACGTCCCTAATACTCCCTCCAAGTACTCCTTGAACCTCTCCATGGATCCTAATCACAAATAAATCATTAAGTAGCAATTTATGCTCAAAAACATATAAGGAAATATATAAGAACGAGTTCACCTCTGAAATTAATTGTTGTGTATGAACTCTATTGATTGCATCTTGTATGTTCAATGGAGTGTTGTTTGTATCCATAGAAGTGATGTCCTCATCATCCTCCCCTTCTTGAATTGGAGTCGTCCTCGACTCAAGTTCATCTTCTATCATGTGTGGGTCCATACGTGCAACGCCATCAAATCTTCTTGTAAGCATGAAAGGAGGAGGCCAAGGTGGTGGACGGCATAGTGCACCATCTTGATCTTGTCCATCAAATAAGAGTGCACATTCGCTTGAGCCAGGATCCCAAACAAATGAACATTGTGTCATATTTGTAGGTGCAATAATAATATGCATGATATCATCATTCTCCCCTTCTTTATGACAAGCCGTCCTCGGCTTGCTCGTATGTCCAGCAAAGAGGCTTACATTGGAGGTAGAGTAAGTGTTGTCCATAATGCACAACCACAGTGAATAATGCTTTTGTTGTCCCTGCTACAAGGAAAACATACTAGAAAAAATTTGACAAGACATTATTAGCGTTAGTACATTCATTTACTTGACCATGTTGTTGCAGCACAAAAGGAACTTCCTCATTTGAACATATGTAAACTTTATGCACCATAAACATACCATTATGTTCATATTTGCCTATAGCATGAAAAATATTTCTACTTAACAAAGGCAATTCAGATTGAGAAAATATTATCTTCTCTACGATATCTAGATCACAAAGAGTGTCAAATTCAATATAGCCCAAAGTATTTAGAGAAGATAACAATTTCAGCTCATCCCTTTCACATGTAGTTGGGATCAAATGCTTAATTTCAGCACAAGTGAGTGATAAAGTATCAAATTCATTTGGTTGTTCTAGCATAGGTATAATATAATTATTAGCACACAACTCATTTTTGTTATAAGAATCAGTGGGAAAATCAACTAATGGTAAAGTTGTATTATGAAAAGGTTCATCTTGTTGCTGCTCATCGATAGTATGATTGGTAGCAAAATTCAGCACATCTGAAAATGACATACCGTGGTTAACTGTAGAGCATTGTCCATTAACACTACTCTCATTTTCAGCAAGAAATTCAAATGCATTATGAGTTGATTCATCAAAAAATTCAGAAGAGTTGTTCAACACCTCACTCTCATTTGCATCTCCATTTATTTGTTTATGTTCCTTCAAAAGGTTAGGCAAAGGAGGAGGTACAACAAGAAAATTCTTCTCAAGTTCATGTATTTCATCTTTACAATTAGATACATTAGCAAAAGTTTCTCGCATAAGAATTTTCATATCTTTCCATGTTCGAGGTCTTTCTAAATCACTCAAGTTGTTCCACCAAGTCAATGCACAACCTACTAATGCACTTGCAACATTTCTAATCTTTCTTTTCTCACACATATGACATTGTCCAAAAATTTTATCCAACTCTATTTCCCAAGCAATATATTCATCGTAACCAAAACCATCATAAGAAGGAAGAGATGGGAGAATGTAATTACTTCTTGTGGAAGGTGTTGTAAAGGTGGTCTGAATGTCATGTGAATCCTTGGTTGATGTTTGATTTTTAGTGAGCAACTCTATCGCCGTCTTCATCATGTCCATCATCTCAACATATAATGCATGATTCTTGCTTTTACCTGACATTGTTAGTAGCAAACAGAAGACAACCCAAAAAAATTTGTTATCCCTATCAACTACAAAGGATAATGGAAAAGTGGAAGTGGAATCACACACTCTCAAGCGTCTTACAACGCTCTTACAAGTGTTCTTACCGACACTGCAGGTGGCAAACGGTGGCCGGTATGAAGAAACCAATGAAGTGTGGGATGATTGCAAAGGTGTATCGATTCTGCTCAAGAGTAAGGTGTAGCTTGGATGGCACTTTATTTGTAGCAAGGATTAGCAACAATGAAATCAGATAGTAAAGTTGAGTAAGTGTCCAAAGTACTTGTCAAAGTTGCTGGCCTAAATGCGTTCCTAGTAGTTCAAGCTAGCAAGACATGAGACAAAATTAGATGACACAAAGAATGCAAGCACTTCTTTTTTTTGTTGTTTTTTTTCTCCTTTTTTGTGCGGCTTTTGTATCTTCTTTTGCACTTGCCTTTTTCTTTTTTTCTTCCTTTTTTTTCAGAATGTGCTGCAAAGGAAGAACACAATGCAAACACTCAAAGATATCTTGTATGTCTGTTATAAATTTTCTACTCAATGTTCTAAGGACAATTAAGCACCTTTATAGTCCCCAAATCTAAAAACTTTGAACAGAAATATTATAGATCTATCTCTTCTATTTAATTTTAGTATATGGAAGATCTATTTTGAATAAGAACAATGGGAGATATTGCCCCCGAAATACAGACTGTTCAGAATTTCTAGATCAATAACAGATTCAGATCTAATGCAATTCCGGCATTGATAAATACATTGTCTGGGAGATTGATGAATAAGAAAGTTATAGAAAACTTCTTAAGCTTTCCAGAAAGTACAAGAACTCTAAAATCCGAGTTCGTATGAGCGAGATATGATGAAAATACCGAACTGGACAGAGGCAAATCTAATCTGGACGTGATAACGTGACTCAAAAGGATGAATCACACAATGCAAAACTCAAACTAAGACCAAAAACACTTTCTAAACCAGCAATATGACTCAACCAAGGACACAAACTCAACAAAACCAAACTGAATAACAAAGTTGCAAAGGCTCAATGTGGTTTGGACAAAGTAATGAACAGATCTACTAAACTGCAAGTTTTTTTGTGGCTTTTTTGTGGACTCTAGGTATGAAAAACAAAACTAATGTAATGGATAGATGAATTACCTAACGGGCAACCTGGAAATCTGATACCAATTGATAGGAAAATGATGATGATGAGTCCCGATCTTCCGATAGGTAATGGGTAAGTCGATTGATGGAGATCTCGACGTTGATGATATGAGGCTCTCGAGTAGAACACGAACAGCCCCTGCAATCACTACACCACCGCTCCGTTGGTTATCAACCGTGCTTCACACGATTGACCTCGCTAAGAAGGCTAATCCCTGCAAGTGCAACCGAGAACACAAGCAAGAACGTAGAAGAAGCAATCTGAAATTGCTGAATTGGGGTTTCACAAACCGAAAAATGGCGATATTATTAATCTAAGCAAAACCCAATTGTCTATGGCGGCTACCATGGAGTATATATAGGTGGGAGGACGTCCAATGGGGTGTTAGGGTCGTAACCTAACCCTAAGACACGAAAATAATGGACTTAGACTTGATACAAGGTCCAATGGCTCAATACGGTGGCGCAGCACCCTGACAGATTCTGTACTTGATTTTGTTTCGACGATTCCCGACGACTCCTAAGTTATTTTGACATGGGACCGGTGCCATTGGAAAGGTTATACTCTCCCCTTTCTGTGCATATGTATAACGTCCAAAACGGAGTTCGTATGCATCTTGGCCGTCCGTTTTAGTGCATACTGCTCCTGGACTCCGAGTTGGATACGATTTGGAGTTTGGTTCGGTTTCCATCTTCTTTGAACGAATTCTCTGGTCTTCCACGTCCCTAATACTCCCTCCAAGTACTCCTTGAACCTCTCCATGGATCCTAATCACAAATAAATCATTAAGTAGCAATTTATGCTCAAAAACATATAAGGAAATATATAAGAACGAGTTCACCTCTGAAATTAATTGTTGTGTATGAACTCTATTGATTGCATCTTGTATGTTCAATGGAGTGTTGTTTGTATCCATAGAAGTGATGTCCTCATCAGGTTCGGACCCCCCGAACCCGCGGCGGGGGCCCCTGAGTGTGCTGGGGGCCCCTGTGGTGGTGGCGTCGGCGGCACCCCCGAGGTCTGGCGTCCCTCCGACCGGAGAGGGAACGCTGGGGTCCCGTCGGCGTTGAGGATCCTCCCCCTCTTGCGTGTGGAGGACTCGGGCGGCAAAGTGGCGCCATCGGCGCCCCCTGGCGACGAGCGTGGCGGGGCTCCGGAGTCCTGACGAGGGGCTGAAGGGGCCGACGGCGACGACCGAGCGCGCTTCTTGGGGGTCGGGTCCGGCACCGGAATCGGCACCTTCCCCTTCCCCTTGTCGGCAGAGGCGACGATGCCACCCCATGGATGTTGCTGGGGCCCGCCCGAGGAGTCGTCGCTTGAAGAACCATCGTCGCTTAAGAGAGCCTCACCTCCCTCAGTGTTGTCGGCGATGCTGACCCCCCGGAATGGGTCCCTGATCTGATGCTGCACAAGCCCAGACTCGTCAAGGGTCGGCATCGTCTTCAGCAGCTGTCGCCTCAACTCGGAGTCCGAGCACAAGGGGCGGCAGGCCGACGGAAGAGCCAGCGCCTCAGGGGAGATGTCGTCAGGGCAGACCCGGGTCAGCATGTCGAGTAGCTGCTGCTCGCCCAGGTTGGAGTCGGGGCCGGTCTCGAGCCGGGTGCAGTCCGACAGGCCAGTGAACATCGATGTCGAACGGGCGCGGTGCTGGTGCGGATCTATGCGGTGGGACATGAAGTCCCTCAGCACCATGGCAGACGACAGCCCGTGGTCCACAAGCATCTGGATCCTCTCCAGCACCGGGTTGAACGCCTCCTCCAGCTCTGGGCGCTCCTCCCAGAATGACCGCTCGGAGTAGGGGATCCAGATGGGGAGGCACATCCGGTCGTGGGCCTCGGCCTTGGCAATCACCCAATCCTCACGCCACAGCTCCCACCGTGCAGAGTTGAAGGAAGCAATATACCTCGTGGGGACCTTTGTCCGGCGCTGGAAGTAGTAGGCGCCGAGGTGCTCCTTCGAGCTTCTGCCGGTGGCCCACAGTACAAAAAAAGTACCGGAAGAGCATCACCGACGGCATCACCCCCACGAACATCTTGCAGAGGTGAGCAAAGACCGCCAGCATGGCGATCGAGTTCGGCGCGAGGTGGTGGAGCTGGAGGTCGAAGGTCTCCAGGAGCATGACCAGGAATGCGGATGCCAGCGGGACAAAGCCGGCCAGCACGTACGACGAGAAGAGGACCATCTCCCCGGCAGAGAGGCACAACGGAAGCCTCCCGGGACGGAGCCACGTCTCCCGCTCAGGAGTATGCCAGCCGAGAAGCCGGCGCATAGGGGCCAGGTCAGCGGACCTGGACAGCCGGGACTTGGGCAAGATGCTCACCATGAGGGTTGAAGGAGGAGGCTCTGGACAGGGAGATCGGGATTTAGAGTGCAAGAGCTAGGCTTGAGGCAAAAAGCACGAGCGCAGGAGTGCAGAGACGGGAGAAAGGACCCTCAGGGGGAAAGTTCTCTTTTTATGCACCTTTGCAGGCCAACAGGCGCAAAAGTGTTAATCACTGCAACCTCAATAGAAGAGCAATGGTCCCGCATAGGCAATGACATGAGGGTCCGGGCCGCTCGACAAAGAAGGCGAGCCGGGCGGCTAACTATGCGGGAGGTAACTCGGCGGTTTCCCAAAGGGCAAAAACAGCGGAAGTGCAGGAGCCACCTTGGGAACCACCACAGTTAAAGCACGATTGAAGGCAGAAGTCACGTCGCGCGGCGCCTGTTCAGCATCTTCACTTACCAGAAGGAGACACATCGCCTCAATAGCAGGGGCGTGTCGCCTGGGGAACTGCCCCGAAGTAGAATCAGAAGAGTTGCGCGGGAAGAAAAGGAAGAAGACCCCACCTATGGTATCGACGACTCTCCCGAGGTGGGCTCGGGGGCCACTGTCGGTACCCCACAGACCGGATACCCTCGCGCACAGGGGGGAAATCGCTAAGGACTCCGCCTCTGCTTAAGAGGCCGAATCCGAGACTGCCACGTCGTAGAGGGAAGGACCAGGTCCTACCTCTCCGTCGGAGGAGGCTCCCAAGCTGCCACGTGGCCGGCAGAACTGGACCCTTGCCTCCCCGCTGAGGCGGGCTCCGGAGCCGCCACGTGGCCAATCGGGGCCTCAGGGCCAGGCCCGCGTCCTCGCAAGGGAAAGGCACCGGAACTACCACGTGGCCTGCAGCGCTGAGCCCCCGCCCCTCCATAGGGGTGGGCTCCGGATGCGCCACGTGGCCTGTTCCGCCAAGTGCCCGACTCCCCATAGAGGCAGGCTCCGGCGCGACCATGTGGCAGACTGCCAACTCAGTGCGTAGGAAGCCGCAGTAAAGGAACGTGTGCGCTGCTCAGACAGGCATTAAGTACGCGCGCCATCCCCAGGCAAGCTGAGTCACGCGTGCGGAGGTCAAAGCCCCAGTGTCCTGTCTTATCCAAGTAGCCGGTACAGACCCGCGCCGCAAGACGGGTGAATGGGCCGCGAGGACAAGACGGACAGGACGTGCACGGCCATCATCACCAACTATGTGTAGCCCTGGCGCACGACGCGGCGGGATGGCGCATTGACACCCCTGACGAAGGGAAGTAGATAGCAATTAATCCGAGATCTTGTATAGGATTTGGCTCTCCCTGGGACCACCTGTCGGGTCCTGGGTCTCACCTTGTAACTGCAGAGTCCTTGGACTATAAAAGGACTCGGCAGACAACCTTCCCAAGGGATCGAAAAATTAGACCAAGACTCTTACACGCTCAAGCAAGGCAATACACAAACACCCCCGTGGACGTAGGGTATTACGCTCCGGCGGCCCGAACCACGTAAATCCTGTGTTCATCATCCTGCTGTGTTCGATCTCCCGGGACTAGCCCTCATGAATCCAAAGAACCTCCGCGGGCTGCTCTCTAAGCAGGTCCGGGGGGAGTGTCGTTTACGACCTTCGACAGGCGCGATCAGCCAAGCTCTGCTCTCCCAGCGACAGCCTTTCGATGAGCTCCTCCTCCCTCTTCACGAGGTCTTCCTCTTTCTCCAGGATCTTATCATCCATTTGATCGAGGGCTTCCCAGCGCTTGAGATGTTGCTCATTCAACTCATTGAGGCTATTTGAGCGACTACCAGCCACTTCACTGACCTCCTTAGCGTGCTCATACACCTCCCGTCTCTTATCATCGAGATCCTTAATCATGGCCTCTCTCTCATTGAGCACGCAGTCTAACCGCGCTAGTCGGGCCTTCTCCTTGGCCACCCACTCCTTCTGGTCAGCCAGCCGAGACTGCGTCAACTTCATCTTGAAATGAAGTCTATTGTGCCAACGCCTTAGGGTGTTTCGCTCTTCTTCGAGAGTCTTGCTTTCGTAGTTGAAGGCAAGCTGGACCTGGCGGAGACTTCAGCAGGCATTATTGATAGACAATGCCAAAGTAATCGGCTCCGGGCCTGCCAGAGGTACCTCTGCACAGGCTCCAGTGGGTCTTCCAAAATTACTATCGTATCACATGGCACGAGTGTGTTCTCCAACAATTCCACATCGCTGGGCTGATCTCTGGGAGCTCATCAATATTTATTGCGGCTGATTAAGGTCCCGCAGCGGGAGCTTCAACTTTCGGAGCTGATGAAGAGGGTCCTTCAACCGGATCTTCAATCATCATCCCAGGAGATGTAGGACCCGCGGTCGGATCCTCTAGTTGCGCCGACTCGGACATGATCACCTCTGGAGGTGGCACTGAAGCATTCGCCGGAGCTTCACCCACTTTCGACACCGATGCCGGAGCTTCCACTACAGGCTCCAGAACTGCCGGAGCTTTTACAAGCTCTTCCTCTGCGTGGTCCGGAACTACCACGGGATCTTTGGTTCCTGGCTCTTGACTTGTCTCCACAAAAGCCAGCGCTGGAGCTGTCGTGTCATCTGCCACTACCACTAGGGGAGAGGCAGGAACCGGAGCGGGAGCTTCAGCCGATGCAGCCTCCGGAGCCACAGCAGGCACTAGTGTGACACCCGGTTCCGAAAATGAACCAAGTGAACGCATATATGTGCCCAGAACGTTCAACACACATACACGAGTGCACTCACAAAAGGATATACAAAAATTTACCACAGAACAAGATTAATTAACCACTTTTATTACACAATTCAGAATATCCTTGAATACAAGCTCTAATGAATAATAATGACAAGTTTGAACTAGTGCAGCGGAAATAAACTAAACTGAGCAAACTAAGCAGCTAAGCAGCATAAGCAAATAGGGTATTGCGCAGCCCCAACACTCCACAGGCAAAGCTGACAGTAGACACGGCCTAGAACTCCGCATTATCATCGTTAAACTCCCAATCCTGACCTGCAACTGTTGGTGGGGGAATTGCAAGGGTGAGTACATGTCGTACTCAGCAAGTGTGAAAAGTATGACATATAGCCGATTCAAATGATGAATGTAATAATAGCTAAGTGTTGAAAAGTACATTAAAACATTTGACAAGTAATATATTATATGTATGTGAACAAACCCATTATAAACCATAAGTAATAACATAATATCAGTCCATATTCCATATCCATCACCATCATACCATTAGCTATATTCAATGCCATAGTTTAATTCATAACCAGTACCAAACCATAACCATATTATCAACCATAACCATTACCAAATCATCCCAAAATCCCAAGTTTCCCTCTAATCATGTAGGTCATCCAGACGCTCATAACCGGGAGCATGGCTATCATGATAGTTTATTAGACTCTGTAGAGTTTGTACCACTTTACCCACATGTTTGTGATTTCAACACCCGTCAGCGACTAAAGAACCTCCCTCATACCAATTACACTTTCTTTGGTGTATAGCCAAGAGATCACAAAATAGCCTTTACAAAGGTATTACTAGTCTATTTAGACCCCACTGAGGTTTCACCGGTGGCGATGTCTCCTACAGAGCACATCTTCAACCAATAGCCCCCTTTTGAGCCGTTCGGATCCCAAGGTAGTCCCACCAATCATCAACAAACCCAATCCAACTATCCCTTCCCCGAGTATCCTTAATGATCTAAATAGCACTGGCAAAACCCTAATTAATCAGCTACGCCACACCCATACTTGGCCTCGTGGTGGAACTGTAGTCCTGGCTTATTCTCGCATGAACCGGTCCTTAGATCTAAAGTAAGCAAACTACCATAACTTCTAATCCATCCACATATCAGGCTTGCTTAGATCACCCATTACCATATCATATTAATCAATTCATATTAACCATAATCTCATTAATGCATAATTAAGTTAAGTGGTATAGTTGTCATCCCATCCCAATTAATTAAGTGAAGCAAAAAGATAAAAAGCTCATCCCGATTCTCTACCTTGAATTTCAGGTGACAAGAGTGGTTAAACAAAGCTAGTAAACTTTCTATCATAGGATTTCTATCAAATTAACACAAGCACGCAGTTTTGCAAACAAAACATTTATTGTCAAAACAGGATCAATATGCTTCAAGGACACTTTCGTTGCTCCGACGGATGGGGTTGCTCAAGCGCTTTTGAAGTCTTGGTTCCGGAGATTCTCGTACACGACCTCGAACACATACAAGAGAATAGATACAAATCAACATAATGCACACATATTAACAAATATGCAATGACATGAATGCATGCAAAGTTCAATAATTAATTAACTACGATTGTTTATTAATTAGATGCAACTAGTTCATACGTGTTCATACGAGTTTACGGGGATTTTAGTGACAATTAGTGTTGCTGAAATAAAATAGATATACGTGCAACTACGACTAAATTCCGGTATTAGATCTATTACGTTGCTAAAATTCGTGTCGGAAAATGAATCATACCATAGGTGTAGCGGCTTTGAAAGTCACGGAACGGAGACGTAGCATAGACAAAGTAGATGGCGCAGCGGTCATTCAGTAGCACGACGATGGCGACGTGACGATCTCCAGCGGACGGCGACTCTTTTTTTTTCTCCTCCTATTTCTCCCTGACGACTAGGATTTTTTTCCTCTACTCCCTTTTTTTCTGACGGCGCTGGGACTTGCGGTCGCTGGAACTCGTGATCGCCAGAAATTTTTACGTGGCCAGCACAGGGGGCGACGCTATTTATAGGGGGCGCGCGAGAGCCAGGGCCGGCTATGGGGCACGGCCGACTCGGCCACGGCACCTAGTCCCGGGCACGTACACCTTGGGCGCGCTCGGTGAGGAGACCGAACAGAGTCGGACTCCAGCGGCAGTGTTTTATATTCTTTTTTCCTGCCCTTTTATTTTCTCAGCGGTGCTTCCAGACTTCTGGCGCTTGCTTCCGTGGCACATGGCCGATGGGTGAGTTTTTTTTTCTTTTTCTTTTGTTTTCCTTTGTGCGGGCAGGGTGTACGGCCAGGGCTGCTGGTTGACTTTCTTTTTTTTCTTTTATATTGTTTGTTTGTTATTTATTCATTCATTTATTTATTATTTTTTGTTTGTATATTTTTTCTTTTGCTTGCGGCAAGGTTCTTTGTACGGTCCGTGATCAGACTAGCGGTTGACTTATGTTTATTATTTATATATACATGGTGTAGTGAAGTGTTAAAATACACTAAATTATAGGATACCGGACTAGTCCGTTTAATACCGGACAAGTCTGTTCCCATACAGATAGAGGTATTGTAAGTGCATCTAAGACCATCTGCAGTGGTGTACTGTAAAGCATACTGGATACACTGTTTCGCAATGTAATTTAGAGTACGTACTGTAAAAGCTGAAGGAGAATAGTGTATAGAGTATGCTTTAGAGTACGCTGGTGCGGATGGTCTAAGATATCCCTTGTGGGTTTTGGCTAATTGATGACGAACATATGAGATCCTAATAAAACTATTGAGATGATTGCAGGACAAACAAAGTGAAACAGCTCGGTGCACACAAAAAGGTGAAAAATGGAGTGGTGTCCAAAGAGGAATACTTTGATAGAATTTAGAAGAACAAATTAGATTTTAAATGTATAGGGTGTGTATGAAAGACACACTCCAAGAGCTCACGACCTTGCGCAGGGGTAAGGGTTTTAAAATTAACCTAACATCTCACAGTGCACCGGACTAGTCCGATCATGGACCGGACTAGTCCGCTAAATCCTCTGTTGCCTAAACGGACTAGTCCGCTTGTCTACCGGACTAGTCCGCCAGACTTCTGGAATCTCCTATCTCTGGAGACCGGACTAGTGTGATTATGGACCGGACTAGTCCGCCAAACTCTCTGTTGCCTAAACGGACTAGTCCGCGTGTCCACCGGACTAGTCCGCCACACTTTCTGGAGTCTATCTTTACATAGGGCCGGACAAGTCTGTTTTCCAACCGGACTTGTCCGCCAAACTTTCTGGACATCGAGTTCCACTATGACCGGACAAGTCCGGACATGCACCAGACTAGTCCGGTATTAGGTTTTACAACGGTAACTTTTTGAAAACCCTATAAAAAGAGGATCCACGGCCTTCCTCAGTGAGCACACGTCTAATTCTGCTGAAAATACAAATCCTAGCGCTGCCACCTTGTCCCAAGAGGCCAAAACACATATCTCCACACATCTAAAGTGCAAAAAGGGTAAAATCAATTGAACACTTGGATTCAGGATTGGGAGATCGTCGTTCTTTCGTTGTGAGCTCTTGGGGTTTGATCTTTCTACACTCATATTTTGCATTGTAATATTTTCAAGTGTATTTGATCGCTTCTTTAGTTGTAATTCTCGTGGGAGCCCTCAACGTGTGAGGTTGCTCCACAAACTCAGTGATTTCCCGTGCTAGTGGAATCAAGTCAGCCTTTGTGGTGACTTGAAGAGGGAAAGGGTTAGAGACCCGGCTCTGTGTGAGCTTCCTCAACGAGGACGTAGATCTCTTGGTGAGATCGAACCTCAGTAAAAATTCGTGTCTCTTGTGCCTTATTTTTTTTTACATTTTGTTCATTAGATCACTTGATTGCTAAACATAAATTTAAGTTGCTTATAAGTTTTCACGTGCATTCTTACAATAATCTTAAATCAAAGTATCTGTTGTTCTCATTTCCGCTGCTGAAAGAATCTAGTTTCCCAGATAACATTTAATCAATTCACATATTTCAGCACACTGGACTAGTCCGCCCACACAATCGGACTAGTTCGGTCAAACAAGTTTTTGACGACTCTATTAAGTGTGCAGGAAATTTTCAAAGCCTATTCACTCTCCTCTAGGCCACATTCAATTGGTATCAGAGCAAGGTTCTCCGTCAACGAGACTCACATCTCGGAGAGATCAATGGCCTCTGAGAAGAACAATGATATCCGGAAGACGAACATCAATGAGGAGGAACAAGAAGCTAAAGCCTTCGATGTGCTGAAAGAAAGCTCACGTGATGATGAAGAAGTGCGACAGCTAAAGGCACTCCTGAGAAAGAAAATGCTGGCACAAAAAGGAAAAGAAGAAGAGAAGACGACTGAGAGTGGTCATCACGACTACTCCCGATATCCTTACAACTACAACCGTCTCAATTCAAACAATCACTATCTCTCTATTCCTATGGGAAGGCCTCCACAGTTTGATGGAAGTGACTACACCATGTGGAAGTACAACATGAAAATGCATCTAATATCTTTGAATCCTAGTCTGTGGCTCATTGTTTGCACAGGCATAGATATCCCGGACACGGATGAGGAACTCACTCCAGGACAAGAACAAGAGATTCACAGAAACGCACAAGTCGTCGCGGTGATCACATCATCACTAAGCAGAGAGGAATTCACAAAGATCGATGGATTAGGAAGTGCAAAAGAAATTTGGGATACACTTAAGATAGCTCTCGAAGGAAATAGGTCAGTTCGTGAAGCTAAAATTGAGATGCTTGAAGGAGAGTTGAGGAGATTTGCTATTGAAGAAGGCGAATCACCTCAAGACATGTACAACTGGATGAAGGCATTCATCAACAAAATTCGTGCCTATGAAAGTAAGAAATGGACGGATCACGAGGTGGTCAAAAGAATGATTAGAGCCTTCATGCCAAGAAATGTCACACTTTGCTCAATGATTAGATAAAGCCCCGGATTTCACAAAATGACTCTTGATGAGTTATTGGGGAAGATCATAAATCATGAAATGATGGAGAAAGAGGCTCAATACGTTAAAGACTTAGCCGAACTCACCTCTTCCAAAAGGAAAGAAGTTGCTCTCAAAGCAACGTGCAGACCCAAACTCAAAGAAACTCGTGAAGACCAAGACGATGGAGATACAAGCGACGAGAGTACCAATCTTGATGATGAAGAAATGGTACTCTTTATCAAGAAGTTCAAGCGCATGATGAAAAGAAGACACGGCAACAATTCAAATGAAGGCAAAAGCAAAGATAAAGGGAAATCCAAGGCTCGACGCACTTGCTACAACTACGGAGAGTATGGTCACTTCATGGTGGACTGCACTTATGAAGAAAACAAAAAGAAGAAGGCAACAAGACCTCAAGAAAAGAAAAATTTCAGAAAAAGAAGACAAGCCCATCAATCTCACACTAGCAAGAAGTGGGACTCAAACGACGAGTCCTCCTCCGATGAAGAAGAAGAGATGGCCACTATCGCAGTCAAGAAACCTATTATGAGAGCCACACTCTTCCCAAACAAGGCGGGACGGGATATGAACAACCACACTTGCCTTATGGCTAAGGAAGGCAAGAAAAAGGTTCAACTTACTCCTCCTACGCTAAATTCCTCTATTGATGACTTTTGATAGCTCTAGTGATAATGAAGAAATGTTTAGAGGATTAAGTAAAATTGCTTTAAAGAAAATGGAAATGTTGTCGAACGAAATCTTTGAAAAGGAGGAACTTGTTAACCGACAAGAAGATATGCTCATCCGTGGAAGGAAGAGATATCAAGAAGTTGAAAAGCTTCTTGAGCTTGAAAGAGAGAAGAACGAGTCACTTGAGTTTGAGCTAGCCTTGAGTAAGGAAACTTACTCAAAGCTAGAGGACTCGCATATTGCAATCAAGAAAGAACTTGCTAACTTGTCAAAAGTTAACAAGATCCTTGAGGTGCAAGTTGAGTCGCTCAAGCAAAGTGACTCCTCTTCCTCCAAGAGCTCTTCCTCCAAAGATATGAGTTCGACAACAATCGGAACCTGCACTTGCTCTAGTAAGAAGAATGTTATTTCTAATACTTCAACTTCTCATAATATGCATCCTTCTACAAGAGGCATCTTTGATAAGGAGAAGACCAAATATACACGCAATGCATATATGGTCACTAGACCTCCTAATGTCAAAGATGGTCTTGGTTTTGACAGGAACAAACACATATCTACTCCTAATCATGCTAAGAATAGAATCGCTTTTGTTAAGGAAAAATCCCATGAATCTGATTTACAAATATTGTTTCGTACATTTGATGCTTACTATGTTCTTATGAAAAACAAATATGGAAAAGTCATTGCTAAATATACAGGGACACACCACAAGAACTTGAAAGCTTGTGTGTGGGTGCCCAAGACTCTTATGACTAACCTGAGAGGACCCAAGCAAGCTTGGGTACCTAAAACCAAGGAATAATTCTGTTTTGAAGGCTTACTCCTCCGGTGGATCTAAATGGGTGCTAGATAGCGGATGCACAAATCACATGACCGGAGAGAGAGGCTTGTTTGTGGAGTACGAGTACAACAAGGATCCAAGTGAAGGCATATACTTTGGAGACAACAGCCAAGGAAAGGTCCTTGGTAGCAGTAACATTGAAATATCCTCTCAAGACACCTTATCTAATGTTTTACATGTAGACTCTCTAGATTATAATCTTTTGTCAATATCTCAACTATGCGACAACGGTTACAACTGTTTATTCACTAATGAGGGTGTGACTATTTTTAGAAGAAGCGATGGCTCGATTGCATTCAAGGGAATGTTGAAGGGAAAGCTTTATCTTGTTGACTTCAACAAAGATAAAGCCAAACTCAACACTTGCTTGGTTGCTAAGACCAACATGGGATGGTTGTGGCATAGACGGCTAGCCCATGTTGGGATGAGAAATCTGCAGAAACTTCTAAAACATGGTCACATCTGTGGTCTTAAGGATGTGGTTTTTGAAAAAGACAGGCCGTGCAGCGCTTGTCAAGCAAGAAAACAAGTTGGAGCACCACACCCCGCCAAGAATGTGATGACTACCGCAAGACCATTGGAACTTCTCCACATGGATCTTTTTGGTCCAATTGCATACATCAGCATCGGCGGTAACAAATATAGTTTAGTAATTGTTGATGATTTTTCAAGATTTACCTGGGTATTTTTCTTGTATGATAAATCAGAAACTCAGGGAATCCTCAAGAAGTTCTTGAAAAGAGATTAGAACGAATTCTCATCAACCATAAAGAATATCAGAAGTGACAACGGGACAGAATTCAAGAACACCCAAGGTGAAGAGTATCTCGATGAGAAGGGATAAAGCATGAGTTCTCGGCACCCTACTCCCCTCAACAAAACGGAGTGGCCGAAAGGAAGAACGGAATATTGATTGAAATGGCAAGAACTATGTTGGATGAATACAAGACATCAGATCGATCTTGGGCAGAAGCGGTGAACACCGCTTTTCATGCCACAAATCGGTTGTACCTTCACCGACTACTGAAGAAAACTCCATATGAGCTTCTTACCGGTAAAAAGCCTAATGTTTCTTATTTCAAAGTCTTTGGTTGTAAATGTTTTATTCTGAACAAGAAACCGAGGGCCTCGAAGTTCACTTCGAAGCCCGATGAAGGGTTCTTGCTCGGATATGAATCAAATGCCTACGTCTATCGTGTCTTCAACAAGGTGTCCGGCCTTGTTGAAGTAGCACGTGACGTAGTGTTCGATGAATCTAACGGCTCACAAGTGGAGCAAGTCGATAAGTGTATGCTAGATAAAGAGGAAGCTCCATATGAAGCGCTAAAGAAAATGGCACTTGGTGATATCTTACCACAAGAGCGAACGTTAGACTCAAATGCACAAGATGAACTTCAACACGGAGGCAATGATCAAGGGGGAGCTCTTGCACAAGATCAAGATGAGGAAGATCAAGAAGATCAATACAATCATGGAAGCAATGATCTAGGGGGAGACAATGCACATGAGGATAATGAAGAACAAGCAACTACACAAGTTCCACACCCAAGAGTACATCAAAGCGTGCAAAGAGACCATCCTGTCAACAATATCATTGGAGATATTTCTAAGGGAGTAACTACTAGATCTCGAGTTGCAAATTTCTGTGAATGCTATTCTTTTGTGTCTTTTCTGGAACCATACAGGGTAGAAGAAGCCTTAAGTGTTCCAGACTGGGTGATCGCAATGCAAGAGGAGTTGAACAACTTCAAAAGACATGAAGTGTGGGAGCTAGTGGAGAGACCAAGGACGAACATCATTGGAACCAAATGGGTCTTTCGGAACAAGCAAGATGAACATGGAGTAGTAACAAGAAATAAAGCGAGATTGGAGGCCAAAGGTTATTCTCAGGTCGAAGGTTTGGACTTCGATGAAACTTCCGCTCCTGTAGCTAGCCTTGAGTCCATTCGTATTTTATTGGCATATGCTACTCACCATAATTTTAAGATGTATCAAATGGATGTCAAAAGCGCCTTCCTAAATGGTCCGATAAAGGAGAAAGTTTATGTGGAGCAGCCACCAGGATTCGAAGACCAAAGGTATCCCAACCATGTCTACAGACTGCGTAAGGCTCTCTATGGCCTCAAACAAGCTCCTCGAGCTTGGTATGAGTGCCTTAGAGATTTTATGACTCAAAATGGATTCAAAATTGGTAAAGCTGACTATACACTCTTCACTAAACATTTTGATGATCATCTATTCGTATGTCAAATTTATGTTGATGACATTATCTTTGGATCCACTAACAAGTCTTTCTGTGAAGAATTTAGCAAAATTATGACAGATAGGTTTGAGATGTCAATGATGGGCGAATTGAAGTTATTCTTGGGATTCCAAGTGAAGCAACTGAGAGAAGGTACATTTATAAGCCAAACCAAATATATACAGGACATTCTCAAGAAATTCAATATGGACAAAGCCAATCCCATCAAGACACCCATGGCCATCAACGGACATCTCGACCTCAATGAAGACGGTCCAAATGTGGACCAAAAGGTATATTGGTCCATGATTGGCTCCTTACTTTATTTATGTGCATCTAGGCCAGATATTATGCTTAGTGTTTGCTTGTGTGCAAGGTTTCAAGCCGCACCTAAAGAGTGTCACTTAATTGTTGTAAAAAGAATCCTAAGGTACCTTGTGCACACACCCAACTTGGGCCTTTGGTATCCCAAAGGATCCAAGTTTAACTTGATAGGCTGTTCCGACGCCGACTATGCAGGATGCAAAGTCAATAGAAAGAGCACGTCAGGGACTTGTCATTCTTGGTAGGTCCCTAGTTTCTTGGTCATCTAAAAAGCAAAACTCCATTGCTCTTTCCATAGCAGAAGCAGAGTATGTTGCAGCCGGTAGTTGTTGCGCACAACTACTTTGGATGCGACAGACTCTTAGGGACTATGGCTAGAATCTAAGCCATACGCTTCTATGTGATAATGAAAGTGCTATAAAAATTGCACACAACCCTGTAGAGCACTCAAGAACTAAGCACATAGATATCCGTCATCACTTTCTTAGAGATCATTCGTTAAAAGGTGACATTGCTATTTCACATGTTAGGACTGAAAAACAACTTGCGGATATTTTTACCAAACCATTAGATAAGAAAAGGTTTTGTGAGCTTAGGCATGAGCTTAACATCCTTGACTCTCGAAATGTGGCTTGAAACGTTGCATACCTGGTTGAAACTTCAAATGTTACATTTTATTGTTAAAATTGCTCCTCATCTCTTTTTTTTCTAAGAAAACTGTTTTAATGAAGCAATCTTGCAGTTTATGACCACTTTCATTATTACTTACCTACTGGTCGTAATTACCAAGATTATTTGCAAAATTATTGTCCTTGGATCACTATTAATCTTTTCTATATGTATCAGGTCTGTTGAAACCGGACTTGTTCGATTTACCACCGGACTAGTTCGGACACACAAAATGCTTAGGTTATTCCAGGGGCACCGGACTAGTCCTCCACCTTGACCGGACTAGTCCGGTACGTCGCGTATAGAAGCGGTTGGTCGGCCCAGACCTCTCTCTCCACTCATAAGGACTTGTTCTCCCTCTCCTCTCCTAAACCCTAGCCCCCAAAGTGATTTTCAGGTTGATCCCTCAAAATCTAAGTTTTCTCCGTGGGAAATACTCTCCTCGACGAGTGGATTCTCCCCTCCGGACTCATCCGGACAGATTCTTGCTTCTTCAACGCAGATCTTCAAATCTTGGTAAATTTCACCCTAAAACCAAATTCTCAACTTTTCTCGTTCTAGCTCGTTTCCCTTGATTCCAAGGTTGTACATTGGCTTCAAAGATGTATTCCTACCACTTTCCTGCCCTTTTGTATCTTTAGATAGAAGTTTTGATTCAAAGGAAATCGTTAGTGTTCTTATGCTAGGTCAGACTAGTCCGACGCTCAGATGCGGACAAGTCCGGTACACCGGACAAGTCCGCACTCTGAAACCGGACAAGTCCGGTCTCTAACATCTGAGTCCCTACATTGCCTTCAATCCTTGGTTCATTTTTATCTAATCTGTGAACTCCTTATCAGGCACGATGTCTTCAGGCTCAGATGACAGCTCTTTCCACTTTGATGAAGAAGTTCAATGCGATAGAGTGAGGAGAGCCAAGGAGAGAGTTATGAAGAAAAGACATGATGTCAATGCCCAATCTCCACCCTCCAACGACAATCTGTCTAAGAAGAGGAAGGTTATTGTCAAAAAGGCTCAATGAAAAGCTACTGCTGAGAGTGCATCAGGGCCAAAAAGGGTTCTCAATAAAGGGAAGGGACTTGCTAGTGGTCCCATTGGGCCCTTGAAGATGAAAAACCCCAGCCACCACAACAGGCAGCCTTCTAGTGAGAATTTTACTGGGAAAGGGGGTGAGCTAGCTAATAACTTCAGGAAGATTGAAGTGTATAATCAACCTAAACAATGCTCTGACCCAAGATTCTGGAGCAACATCCATGCAGACTACTACGAGCACATGTACATGAAGATGAAGAATCCTGTAGTGGAGAGTCAATGGTTGAACGTTGGATACCTGTAGTCGAAGAGGTATCCTGCTTTTTGTGAGATGGTTGAGGCTTCGGAGAGGCACGGTCTGAAGGATCTGCTTTCCTTTGAGTATGACTGGAACAATGAAGTCATTACCCAATTTTACTCCACCCTCTACTTTGCTCGTAATGATGGAGACAGTCTTACTTGGATGACTCATGGTTCCAAGTATAGTGTAACTTATGATGAATTTGCAAGGATTCTTCACCTTGAACACACTCTCGATCATGAGCTTGTCATCCACAATCTGAAACCCTTGGAGAAGGAGGAGCTTAAGTTCCTCTATGACACAAGGATGCCCTATGTTCCTCCCACCACCAAATATCTGAAGCCCTTCTTTGTGGTCCTCAACAGAGTCTTGAGGAAGACAATAGACCCGAAAGATGGAGATGTGGGGACTATCCAAGGAACCTTGAGGACCCTAATGAAGGTCATTAGTGGAAGGAGACCGTTCAATGTTTTTGAGTACATCTACAACGACATTGTGAACATCTCAATCACCCCCAATAGGTCTTGCGAGTATGCACCGTACATCATGTACATGATTGAGAAAGTGACCGAACTCGAGTTTGTCAAGGATGTTTCTCATGCGGGGTTGAAGCCACAAAAGCCCACCTAGTACACCCTTCCCTCAACACCAACTGCTCCTTCCTCCCCCGTAGTGGAGAGGAGGTCTAAACAATCTCAGGATGCCACAAGGTCTGCAGTTGCTCCTCCTGGTTCTTCTTCTGTCCATGAACCCTCCGCTGGCATCTTCAAAATGCTCTCCTCCATTTTTGCATGCTGCTGCAAGATCGAAGACAGGCAGTGTAGAGAAAAACTGGCAAGGAAGAAACATCAACAGTATGTGAATGCCAATATCAAGTCTATCTGTGAAAAGCTTGAGATTGAGTCGGTTGGATCACCGCTCGCCTCTGAGGACTCAGAGGAAGATCCTGCTCCGGTGAATTACGATGATGGTGAAGATGAAGATCGGACTGAAACTGAAGGAGGGAGCAGCAATGAGTGATTCCCCTCGATTTTTCCAAAGGGGGAGAGATTGAGACTAGATTGAGACTCAAACTATCATCTAGTATTAGTTATTAAGCTTTTGTGATCGAGGACATGTACCTATTTTTAAACTTTGTAATGCAATATTTCTTTTCCTATGTGTCATGTTTATTGTTGCTCTAATGCTTACTTCTATGTTCATTATTGTTTATCTTTAGTTCATCACATTTTGTTGATCACACACCTGTTAGGCACCCCACCATAAGGTGTGTGCATATGTGAGAAACTTTTTGTGAATTAATCGTTATTCTCATATGTGCACACCTTATGAAAATCAAAATTTTATTCTCAATTGTGATATCTCAAATGGTTGTCATCAATCACCAAAAAGGGGGGAGATTGTAAGTGCATCTAGGATATCCCTTGTGGGTTTTGGCTAATTGATGACGAACATATGAGATCCTAATAAAACTATTGAGATGATTGCAGGACAAACAAAGTGAAACAGCTCGGTGCACACAAAAAGGTGAAAAATGGAGTGGTGTCCAAAGAGGAATACTTTGATGGAATTTAGAAGAACAAATTAGATTTTAAATGTATAGGGTGTGTATGAAAGACACACTCCAAGAGCTCACGACCTTGCGCAGGGGTAAGGGTTTAAAATTAACCTAACATCTCACAGTGCACCAGACTAGTCCGATCATGGACCGGACTAGTTCGCTAAATCCTCTGTTGCCTAAATGGACTAGTCCGCTTGTCTACCGGACTAGTCCGCCAGACTTCTGGAATCTCCTATCTCTGGAGACCGGACTAGTCTGATCATGGACCGGACTAGTCCACCAAACTCTCTGTTGCCAAAACGGACTAGTCCGCGTGTCCACCGGACTAGTCCGCCAGACTTTCTGGAGTCTATCTTCACATAGGGCCGGACAAGTCAGTTTTCCAACCAGACTTGTCTGCCAAACTTTCTGGACATCGAGTTCCACTGTGACCGGACAAGTCCGGACTTGCACCGTACTAGTTCGGTATTAGGTTTTACAACGGTAACTTTTTGGAAACCCTATAAAAAGAGGATCCACGACCTTCCTCAGTGAACACACGTCTAATTCTGCTGAAAATACAAACCCTAGCACCACCACCTTGTCCCAAGAGCCCAAAACACATCTCCCCACACATCTAAAGTGCAAAAAGGGTAAAATCAATTGAACACTTGGATTAGGGATTGGGAGATCGTCGTTCTTTCATTGTGAGCTCTTGGGGTTTGATCTTTCTACACTCATATTCTGCATTGTAATATTTTCAAGTGTATTTGATCGCTTCTTTCGTTGTAATTCTCGTGGGAGCCCTCAACGTGTGAGGTTGCCCCACAAACTCAGTGATTTCCCGTGCTAGTGGAATCAAGTCGGCCTTTGTGGTGACTTGAAGGGGGAAAGGGTTAGAGACCCGGCTCTGTGTGAGCTTCCTCAACGAGGACGTAGATCTCTTGGTGAGATCGAACCTCGGTAAAAATTCATGTCTATTGTGCCTTATTTCTTTTACATTTTGTTCATTAGATCACTTGATTGGTAAACATCAATTTAAGTTGCTTATAAGTTTTCACGTGCATTCTTACAATAATATTAAATCAAAGTATATGTTGTTCTTATTTCCGCTGCTGAAAGAATCTAGTTTCCCAAATAACATTCAATCAATTCACATATTTTGGCACACCGGACTAGTCCGCCCACACAACCGGACTAGTCCGGTCAAACAAGTTTTTGACGACTCTATTAAGTGTGCAGGAAATTTTCAAAGCCTATTCACCCCCCCCCCCCCCTCTAGGCCACAGTCAGGTATATCGGACAAGTCCGATGTCGTACAGTAAGGGACTTTGGACTAGTCTGTTGTTGTAAAGGACAAGTCCGTGGTGGGGGGAATTTGATTAAGTTTGTGCGTATCGTGCATACCAGACTAATCCGATATTGATTCGGATAAGTCCGTTAATGTCCAGTGAGGGTATTCGGACTAGTCCGTTAATTTCGGGACTGTTCTAGTGGTTGGCTCAATTTTACTTGCATCTTTATTTCTTATTATTTTAGGTTTGTCCTTTTTCATCCTTCTTAATTATTTTGCAAGAACTCATCATATAATTAAATTATTATATTTATATATATACACCTTCAGATTCATTTATTTCTTTTATCTCATATTTATTATGGCAAATAGATTACTTTTGGCATATTTATGTTGGTAACAAATTTTCAATGTTTGAGGATGAATGCAAAATGCAATATGAGATGCATATATTTTATATTTTTCTTTATAAAAACAAGTTCTTTCTATTATTAGCTCAAAATTCCCATTTAAGTTTTTAATTTGCCAAAACTTGAAAATCAGGGTGTTACAACCGGAGCCTTTGTACTTGTTCTCAACGTTCTGGAAGCAGAAAGTAGGGAATTCAAGACAAAGAAAGTAACAAAATCAAGACAAAAGTTAAAGAGTTGATCCTTACTTAGGAGTATTACCGCTCCAATCGGCACAGATCTTCTTCCCAGGGCGCTTGGAGCTAGAGCCCGCGGTCGTCGGTGTGGCGGACGCTCTGGGACCCGAACCTTCAGTTGAGGTGGCTGCCAGTGCTGCACCCTGGTACCTTCGTTGTCGGAGGTTGCCCTCCGGGCCTAGAGCCACCAGCTGGCATCGGGGCCGGAGTTGACTTGCTAGAGCTTGTGCCCTCTGCTGGCACTGGAGTTGAAGGACCAGCCGGAGCTGGAGGCACGATCACCACGGGCCTAAGCCGAGGTAGAGGGGTCACTTCT
This sequence comes from Tuctoria greenei, assembly GCA_036927565.1. NCBI lineage: Eukaryota > Viridiplantae > Streptophyta > Magnoliopsida > Poales > Poaceae > Tuctoria > Tuctoria greenei. The sequence goes on along the minus strand of JAYESD010000007.1, from coordinate 126,733,450 downwards.
TTGGGAGATTCCCTCACATTTCTCCCATCACTCCTATTCAGCTTCTGCTTGCGACTTGGGACTTCGACAGGAGCTTTCTCTTTACCTTGACTGGAGGTTGACTTCATGGGAGGTGAAGCTATGAGACCTTTGCCTTTGCCAATGATTGGCGTAGGTATGGAGCCTCCATGGGAGCAAGGATCCTCGGGGTTAACAATTCCCGTCGGAGGAGTGCTCCGCTTCCGCAGCTCCCTCCTGACCTCTAGCATCATGTTTAGCGGCAGGAACTCTGCCAGAGGAGTCAGATCATCAGGGCGAATGGTCCCATGCTGCAGCTTTTGGAGATGAAGCTTCAAAGCATCTTCATTCAAATTGGACCTTATGCAAGTCTCAATTCGGTTGTGATCCATTTCTCCACTGAACGCCCATGCAGGCCACTCCCTCGTCATCAGTGGAGCCACCAGTTAGTCAGGAAGTTGGCGATGACCAACAGGGGAGTCACTCCTCCTTCGACACCCTCCTGGATCCTTGTCAGGATCAGGTTGTACTCCTCTGACAACGTCGAAACCACCTCCCAAGCGTCGGTGTCAACGGCTAGAAGGCTATCAGGCAGCTCCAACATATCATGGCGGTCCAACGTGATGACCACCCAATCCTTCTTCCAGTTGTCCCACTTCCCGGAAGGGAACGTCTTTAGATACTTGAGGAGCAATTTCTTGCACTTCACGAAGTAGTAGAAGCCAAGAAACTCATTGCTCTTCCCGGTTGCGTGGACAGTGAAGAAGGTCCAGAAAAGCTCGATGCAGGGTGACATGCCCACCCACATCTCGTAAAAGTGGACAAATGTCGCCACCATCAAGGAGTGGGGGCCAAGGTGATGAAGTTGCAGGCCGTAGAAGTCCAACAGCATCAGCAAGAAGCTTGAGAAGGGTGGGATGAGCCCCACCATAGCATACGACAAGAAGTAGACGATCTCGCTGGGGTTCTCCTTCTTGAAGGGGAACTTGCTGACGCGAATTAGGTTGTTGAAGGAGTCGCTTGACCACCCCATGTAGGTGAGGACCTTAGACAAGTATTCATTTTTCTTTATCCGGCTCCGAGGAAGTCCCAACTTCATCGCCACAAAGTGGAGCATAGGAGGAAGAAAGGTTGCAAGGGCGGAGAGCTCTAAGTGCAAAGTTAGATGAAGGCGTAAAGAGTTCTCTCCCTCTGCGTACTTTCTTCCTTTAGTAAGCCTCCCCAATGCTTGGATGGAAACTACCTCCGGACCCGAATTGCAGATGACCTTGTCAACGACAAGGGGGCCTGGGTCCACTTTGCTTAAAAAGTCACACCAGGCGAACCGTTGTCATGATGAGAAGTTGGAAGCTCGAGGGCTGTAGCCTGACAGGGCTACAAAGATTACGCTGGGAACTGATACGAATTTTGTATTGGGAACTGACGACCTTCAATTGCGTGACATCCGCATGCCAGGATCCCACACACCATGTCAAAAGGGGCACGTGGCAATAGAATAACTCTTTGTCTCGCCTCAACCGCCTAGAAAAAGACTTTGAAGCCGCAGCGCAGAAATCAAAGATGGCCCCACCTCTGGTAGTATAACTTCACCTAGAGGGTCTCTCCTAGAGGTGGGCCCGGGGGCCACTGTCGGTACCCTGGATACCAGGTACCCCCTGATACAGCACTAAAAACCAAAGAGTTCCTATGTCCGAGTTGAAAACTTCCGAAGGCAACACGTGTCCTACAGCATTGGGCCTGCATCCCTCATTTGGGTAGCTCTGGTGCTACCATGTGTTCTGTGGGGCCGGATCTACCTTCCTTCACATGGAAGCTCCGGTATCGCCATGTGACCAGCAACCCCGGACCTAACCCCCAATAGAGGGAAGCTCCAGTGTCGCCACGTGACAAGTGGCTCCGGACCTGCCTCCCCACAGAGGGAAGCTCCGAAGCTGCCACGTGTTAGACCTACAGACCAAAGCCTGCAACAGGAAGACTACAGAATCTCCAACGGCGCGGACATTTAAGAGGCTATTAAACAGCCGTTACAAGACCTGATTAACGTGTCATAAATTCAATATTAATGACACACGATTAGAGGACTGTAAATACAGGTAAAGTCGCCATTAAGGTGCGTTATCACACTATTAATCACTCATAATACCAGAAGATCATGTATAGGGTGATTAATATAGTCGGGGCCACCTGTCGGGCTAGGCATGTACTGTAACGGTCAGTCCTTAGCATATAAAAGGGTTGCTTCACACGTTAGAGGAGAACTAAGGTCACACGCATACAAGCAACCACAGACACTCGCCACACACTCAAACAATCAACAACCACCTCGTGGAGTAGGGTATTACGCTCAGGTGGCCTGAATCACGTAAAAAACCTTGTGTCATCATCTTGTTCATAATCTTACGCGCCCCATCCGAATACAAACCTCCGTGAACTACGCTTTAGTCGTACTGGGGGAAGTGTCATTGCTACACTTCGACACATTGCCTTAATGAAGAAGGGTGGGCCAAGTCATCATGGCTTGGTCAAATCTTCTTGTGATCCTTCATGTGATGCTCCGAATTGTTCCTTCATGATGGCCTGAGTGTGTTGCACTTTGGGTGTCCTGTGGAACCTCCCCCACACTTGTTCTTGTACCTGTCTTTATTTGATACGAAACATGGAAAAGTGAAAGACTCTACCGGCCTTACCTACACCAGTGAGTCACAATTTATTTGACAATGTCACTTCATATGATGGAATAAAAATAAGCACCTAAGTCCTAAGTAGGAAAGTATTTATGATATTCTACATTTTACATCTCTCCTACTTAGCCAAATTGAAATAGTGGGATGATTGGAAAGAAGTGGTGAGGGTTGGTGAATGCGGCCTAGAGGGGGGGTGAATAGGCCTTTTTTAATTTTGTCGGAACCTGCAACACTGAACAACCAGATCAAATCTCAAGATATCGGACTATTCTGGTCAAGTGCAGACTAGTCCGGTGTGTACCGACTAGGCTAATCAAATTTGATTGATTGACTTGATTATAGGATGTAAGCAGCGGAATTATACTTGTAATTTAAGTGTAGCACAAATATAAACTAGGGTGTATCACAATTTAATCTTAAACTCAATGTTTCAACGTAAAGTGAGCACAATTGATCGAAACCCTAGATGTATATATGAAATGTAAGAACAATGGGCACAAAGAAAGAACACAGTGATTTTATCCCGTGGTTCGGTTCCCACAGAGGCAACCTACATCCACGTTGAGGAGTCCTCAAAAGGACCGGGTCTTCGCCAACCCTACCCTCGTCGGATCGCCACGAAGGCCAATCCTCTTCACTTATCACAAAGGGTAAATAACCAAATTCAAGGGGCCTTCTCACACGTTGAGGGCTCCCCAAGATTACAACAAGAACACTACCAAGAACACACTCAAAAGATTACAATGAAAATCACAGGAGTGTGTTAGGGAATCAAACCAAGAGCTCAATGAGTGATGAATCGTGTCTCTCCAATGATTCAAAGTGTATCTTCAAAGGATTGATTGTTGTTGCGTTTGATTTCATGGAGAGATGTGTTTTTGAGGCTCTTGGGAGGTGTGATGGCGCAGGGGGTCAAGAGTTATGAAAGATGGGCCGTGTACACCTATTTATATGGGGTTCTCAAAAGTAACCATTGGGGTTTAGAAAGATCGGACTAGTCCGGTGTGCTGTGTGTAGCAAACCCTAGGTGTCCCAGAATATCGGACTAGTCCAGCTAGAAGTGGACTTGTCCGATTTCAATTTTGGAAATCTTCGGACTAGTCCGGTAGATATCGGACTTGTCCAGAAACGTGAAACCCTAAGTGAATTGGGGACAAGTCTGCACTTTGAGGACTTGTTAGATTTAGGTCAGAGGGTTTTTCGGACTAGTCCGTGCTAATATCGGACTTATCCGATTTTCTACAACTTGTGAAGTGTTTGGAGGACTAGTCCGCACTGGTGAGGACTAGTCCGATTCTAGTCAGAGGGATATCGGACTAGTCCGTGGTGATATCACTTGTCTGATCTTGTGTAGAGAGATATCGGACTAGTCCGGTGTCAGTCGGACTAGTCCGGTCCTGTATAAACTTGTGCAATGCGTGTGATTATTTGTGTTTGAGCTCTTGGGGTGTGTTTCCTTAACACACTCCATACAAAATGATCTACTACACTCGTTCCTTGAGCTCTTTTCCACATTGCTCCTCATTCTCCTTTCTTTTTGGCTCTTTGCTTATTTTCTCTTTAAAACATGTGCTCATCTCAACAAAGTAGTTAGGATCTCATTTTCATGTCATAAATCATCCAAAACCCACAAGGGATTCCTAGATGCACTTTCAATCTCCCCCTTTTATAAAGTGTGCACAAAATATGATAAAAAGTTGAGATTTTCATAAAGTGTGCACATATGAGTTTAAAACATATTAAGCAGTGAAAGCATGATCCATATGTGCACTCTTTATGGTGGGATGCAGAGCTAAGTGTATAGAAGCAATGATCAATATGAGAATGACATAATTGACATCAACACATCAATAATAAGCATATATGTCATTTTTATAGCAAAAACACAGATTTCATCAATTTCTTTATAAGCAGTTCAAAGCATTGCATCACAGGACCATAAGTATCATAAGATCATATTAAAAGTTTTACAAACCACAAAATAGACAAAAAAAAACACAAAAAAGCTCTCCTCGCATCCTACAGCTAAAACCTAAGACTCCCCCTCAATCTCTCCCCCTTTGGCATCAAGACACCAAAAAGAAGGAGTGGAGGGACCTAAAGTCTTCAAGCTTCACTGTCGGTCCTCTCATCTCTTCATCTTCATCTTCGGGCTGATGAGGAGGAGGAGGAGGAGGAACGGAGCCACTCGAGCCCCCAATTCCAAAATAGGCAAGCTCGGAGGGAGTCAAGGGCCCGAGCTCGGTGAAATCAGAGTCGGGGTCATCAGAAATTGTTGGAGATCCAATGAGCTCAATCTCCAGCTTTTGACAAATCTGCTTCATGTTCTCCTTGACATATCTCATGTCTTCCTTTCTTCTTTTGTTGAGCTTGTGGGCCTTCACCTCAACCTTTTTGCACGAGGCAAAAATAGCAGCCAAGTACTTGAAGATGCCACTGGGGGACCCCGTTTGAGGAGGGGCCCTAGTGGCGGGAGTAGCCCTAGCACCAGCACTAGCTCTCGCTGGAGCCTCAGGGCTGGAGGTCGGAGATGGAGCAGCTTGTACACTCTGCTTTTGAGGCATCTGGGGCCTCAAGGGAAGGTGCTCCACATCCTTGACAAACTCTATGCCTGTGACCTTCTCAATCATGAACATGAGATGTGAAGCATAGCCACATGACCTGCTCGGTGTGCAGGAGATGTTCAGCATATCATTCCAAATATAGTCAAAGATATCAAATCTTCTGTCTTTGCTAATGACCTTCATCAAGGTCCTGAGATACCCCTACACACTCCCAGCATCTCCATCCTTGGGAGCAATTGTCTTCCTCAGGACCCTGTTCAACACCACAAAGAAAGGCTTCATATTCTTTGTAGAAGGGGGGGGTTGAACTTGGAGTTGGGCTCATAGAGGAACTTCATCCTATCCTTCTCAATGACACCTATGTTGTGGATGATCAAGTTGTCATTGATTTTGGTGTCAAGGTGTAGCAGTCTTGCAAATTCCTCATAAGTTATGTTGTACTTGGATCCATGAGTCATCCAAGTCCCACATTCTTCTTCGTCACTTGAGAAGTGGCAAGTAGCATAAAACTGGGCGATGACTTCATCATTCTAGTTGTTCCTGAAGGAGAAGAGGTCCCTCAACCCATACCTTTCGACTGCCTCCACCACTTCAACAAAACGGTGAGCAGCCCTTCTTCTCAAAATGCGCCCAATCGATCCATTGGCTGCGCACCACGGGTGTCTTCATTGGGAGGTATACAGACTTGTAGAAGTCTGCATGGAAGTTGCTCCAAAACCTCCCATCAGCAGCTTGCTTCGGATGGCTATAACAATCAACGTTTCTGAATTTGGCAGTCGTGTCACTGCCCTTCCCGTTGAATCTCTCCTCTGCGGGGTCCCTGGCCCCTTCCCTTGGAGCTGACAGCTTTAGAGGGCCAATCGGTCACGTTGCAATTCCCTTGCCCTTGCCCTTGGCTTGGCGAGGGCCACCACCAGCTGAAGCCTTGGATGCTGGCTTCTTCGCGAGGACTTTCTTTCGAGTCTGGGGAGGAGAGGTAGCTGGCTCAGAGGGGCGTTCTTGGCGCTTCTTGCCAAGGCTTGTCGAGGACCGAAGCATGGCTTCATGGTCCATCTCAGCCTCGAAGTCGGAAACTTCATCGTGAGAGTTCGACATGCCCTGAGAATGGATTGCACAAGGTATTGATGAGAATAGATGACAAGGAATTGCATTGAGGAATTAAAAAGTTAGGGTTGAGTTCAGAAAAAATCAAACAAGTTCGGTGTACAGGCACGGACTAGTTCGGGTGACCGGACTTGTCCAGTATTGATCCTCAAGAACCTTAGCTATAAGACAAATGGAGTTGCTCAATGCAAAACTAGCCTAACAGCAATGTAATACATCAAGGACACTTGCATTAGTGACAGAAGCTAGGCTATTCGATCAACAACGAGGAAAATGGAGATTTCTAGGGTTTGGGGGAAAATTTACCGAAAAATCGCTTGAATCTCAGAGAAGAGGGGGTTGAAGGGCGGACAAGTCCATGGTCTTCAATCCCTAAGCGAAGGGGGTTGATTTCCACCCAAACTTGGAGATTTTTGATGGAGAAATCGTCGAATTGCCTTAGGGAGCTCGAGCGTGGAGAGAGAAAGCTTGAGGCAAGTGTGGGGTGAGGGAGATTAGGGTTTGGCGGCGGCTAGGATTATGGACACGAAAAATCAGACAAGTCCAAAAATGATCGGACTAGTCCGAACCTTTCTAGAGGCTATATCGAACTAGTCTGCATGGACGGACTAGTCCGGGTAACCACGGACTAGTCCGTGGTCACCAGGGAAGAAATGCCTAGCCCATTCGTATATATTCGAAGGTGCTTATTTAGAAAATAGGGAGCCAAAACAAATCAAATAATCTTGATGAATATGATTAGTAAGCATACAACAATCAAGCAATGATCATAATTCACCAAGATCTAGTAATTGACATAGTTTTTTGGAAAAATTGAGAGAGATGATTTTCACAACACAATCAGTGAATTTTGAAGATAGCATTCAGGTATACAAGATTTCAAGACACACTCCGAGAAACAAGGATATTTAGTTCATTTCGGAGTTCGCAAAAGCATTTTTCATTAAGTGGCTTGGTGAAAATATCGGCTAGTTGTTTTTCGGTGTTGACATGTGAAATGGCTATGTCTCCCTTCATTGAATGGTCTCTCAAAAAGTTATGTCGGATGTCTATGTGTTTGGTCCTAAAGTGCTCAACGGGATTATGGGCAATTTTAATGGCACTCTCATTATCACAAAGGAGTGGAATGTGGTTCATATTGTAACTATAATCCCTTAGAGTCTGTCGCATCCAAAGGAGTTGAGCACAACAACTCCCAGCTGGAACATACTCTGCTTCGGCTGTGGATAGGGCAATGGAGTTTTGTTTCTTGGAGGACCAAGAAACTAGGGATCTACCTAGGAATTGGCATGTACCGGAGGAACTTTTTCTATCTACTTTGCATCCGGCATAATTTGCATCTGTCGGTACCCTGCATACCGTATACCCCTGGGAACTATAAGAAGACCAAAGGAACTTCACCTGTCTGAGTTGAAGGCCTTTGAAGGCCCCACGTGTCATACGAGACCGGACCTACCTCCCTTCTATGGTTAGTCCCCGGTGTTACCACATGTATACTGCAACCAGAGCTACATCCCACACATGGGAAAGCTCCGGGTTAAACACCTGCTCGGCATCCCCGGACCTAACCCCCGGCAAAGGGAAGCTCCAGTACCGACACGTGTACAACTGCACCGGACCTACACATCCCTGATGATAAGCTCCATATCTGCCACGTGTCCAATCGTCGGACGTTCAGCCTCAACAATCAGACTGGAGTACCTCCAACGGCTCGGACCTATGAGAGACAATCAAAGACTTCAAGACCCGATTAAGTGTCATTAATACCACATTAATGACACATGATCGGATGGCCCTTAATTCCAGTAACGGCACTGTCAAGGCCCGTTACCACACTATTAAGGGTAATTAACCTCATTAATTGTGTATTAAACATCATTAACTGCCAGGGCCACATGTCGGGCCAAGCTAGCGATGTAACAACCAGTCCTTGTGCTATAAAAGGATTGGTCGAGCGATACACAAAAGAGGCCATCGAGGCTGGAAGCTCTGAACTCTTAGAAGCTCAATACAACAACTACACACCCCGTGGAGTAGGGTATTACGCTCAGGCGGCCCGAACCATGTAAATCCTTGTGTCTACTTACCATCATATTTTGAATCTCTGCGCGCCCAATATCAAACTACAAACTCCGCGGGCTACTAACAGTAGTACCGAGAGAATTGCCAGAACAAAACTCCGACAGTTGGCGCGCCAGGTAGGGGGTGCTCAAGATTCAAAGATGGTGAACTCTGCTGCTGGATCGTCCAATGGCAACCCTGCAGCACAACCTGTTGAAGGCAATCCCTCCAATGTGCAGCAGCTAGCAGGTGATGCAGCTCCAGCAGGAGTCATGTCTCCGCCGCCACCGTCCGCACCGGCAAATCAAGCTGGACAGCGGGATGGAGTGTCTGCGTCGGTCACGGCATCGGCTAACAACAACCCTGAACACGCGCTCCATGCCGCAGGTGCTCTTCTCCAATGCCCACCGCCTCCAGGTGCATCCCAGGGTGCAATGGAGCAGTAGAGGGCTGATGTGGAACATTTGGTTGCAGCAGCAACCGATCGCATCAGCAACCAAGGTCCTCCCCCCTCGGGGCAGGCCCCATCGCAGCATCGGACCGTGTCGAGCAGACTGGGTCCGCATGCTTCCCAACATAGGAGGCATGCTGCGTATCAACAAGTGATGTCGCTGCCTTCTGGGGTGCGACGCACCCATACGGTAACCAGGCTTTCAACTCACAACCTCCGGGCGGAGCTTGATCGCCATTACCGTCAACAGGATGGCCGTGTCCATATCGAGCGCACTCGCGAAAGGCGAGAGGCTCGAGACAGTCCTGCTCCTGAGGGAGTAGGAGGAGGCTGTTCTGCCCTGGCCATGCACCTACGTATGGTCAGATGGACACAAAAGTTTTGGCCTCACCTGCTGGAGAAATTTGACAGGACTGTCAATCCCGCTGAGTTTCTCCAAATTTACTCCACCGCAATCCTTGCGGCCGGAGGCAACGAGGCCGTAATGGCCAACTATTTCCCTATGGCTTTGACTAGGACCGCCAGGTCCTAGTTCATGAGCCTTCCGCCTGACTCGATCAACAGTTGGGCAGAATTGTGCCAATAGTTCAACGCCAATTTCGGGAGTTCATACACCCGACCAGGCACTGAACTGGACCTTTTTGCTGTCAAGCAGAAGGGGGGAGAGTCCTGCGATCTTTCATCCAGAGGTTCTCCCAGGTACGAAACACTATTCCTTCTATCTCCAGCACCTCTGTTATTGTGGCATTTAGACAGGGCGTACGAGACAAGAAGATGTTGGAGAAGCTGGCGACCAAGGAGATCACCAGCGTCACGGAACTCTTCATCTTGGCAGACAAATGCGCCAAAGCTGCGGAGGGCCGTGAAATGCACTCCCAACCACCTCCGGAGGACAATAAAAAATCCTCTAAGGGTGAAGCCACTACCTCCGGGAGTGGCAAAAAGAAGAAAAAGTCCAACGGCAAGAAAAAGTCGTCGGCCGGCACACCTATGCTGCAGCTCCGAGTGGCCGGGGACCACGCCCCGAGAAACAACCTCGGTCGTCGTATGAAGACAGTGGCAGCTCCAAGATGTGGTGTCCTATACCTAAGTCGAACAGCCACAACCTAGAAGACTGTCGGGAGGTTCAGAACCTTGTCGAGCGCTATAACAAGCGCCGAGAAGAAGTTCCTTTCCGTCAAAGGGAAGGAAAACAGAAAGTCGACGAAGCTCCGGGTGAAGAGGAGTTAGGCTTTCAGGACCCTAAAAAGGTCTTGAAGGCTATTTACACCTCCGTCGATGACGACTCTGACGTCTCTGACAACGAACGTCAGAAAACCATGAACACCATCTTTGGTGGTTCGTGGGACATCACCTCCCGCTGTGTCCTCAGGACCATGCGGCGGGACATGGCATCAGTAGCTCCCACCGCTAGGGCGGAGCCACACCGGAAGTGGATGGACACTGCCATCACTTTCGATGCATCAGACTGCCCTCAGAATATGATCGCAGCTGGCCAACTCTCATTGATGGTATCTCCGACCATCAACAACATCCAACTCCACCATGTAATGGTGGACGGAGGTTCGGTGCTGAACCTCATAATATTTGAAGCTTTCGTCAAGCTTCAGCTCCTACCTTTAGACCTTTGCCCCTCCCGACCTTTCTCCAGAGTAGGTCCGAGGGCCATAACCCCACTCGGTGCAATTACACTTCTGGTGACCTTCAGGACCCGGGAGAATTATCGCACTGAGAAGTTGGTCTTAGACGTGGTGCAGATCAACTTACCCTTTAACGCCATTTTGGGCAGGCCAGCCTTATACAAGTTCATGGCTGCTACTCATTATGGCTACTTGGTGTTGAAGATGCCAACACCAGCTGGTGTTCTTCGGATCCGTGGAGATCGCACTGCCAGAGTGACAGCTCTGGAAGAACTCCACGCACTTGCTACAGCGCAGGAGGAAGAATCCAGAAAGGAGCAAGCTCCGAAACCTCCGAGCATTTGTCATCGAGGCTCAACCTTCGCACCTCGCGTGCAACCAAGCGGCGACACCGACATTCCCGTCAAAGTCGTACAAATCAGTTCCGACGCCGCTCAGACCACCCGTATATCAGGAGGTCTGAATGACAAATAGGAACTCATGCTCATCACTTTCCTCCAGACTAACGTCAACATGTTTGCCTAGGAACCGTCACAAATGCCTGGGGTCCCTTGGGAAGTGATCGAGCACAATCTGAAGATCTATCCCGACGCTCGGCCTGTACATCAGAAGCCTCGAAAGCAATCAATAGAGCGACAGAACTTCATACGTCAAGAAGTGAAGAAGTTGCTCGAAGCCGGATTCATCCGAGAAGTCTTCCACCCAAAATGGATGGCAAACACAGTCGTTGTACCTAAGGCCGGTGGGAAGCTTCGGATGTGTAACGACTACACTACATTGAATAAGGCATGTACAAAAGATCCATTCGCACTACCTAGAATAGATCAGATAGTGGATTCCACCTCGGGTGTGAATTACTGTGTGTCCTAGACGCAGATTCTTGGTACCATCAAATCAGAATGTCTAGGGAAGATGAAGAGCATACCTCTTTCATCACAGTAGATGGATTATATTGTTATACTGCCATGCCATTTGGTCTCAAGAATGCTGCTTCAACATTTGTATGAGTTATGTACAAAACTTTTGGAGAACTCATCAGAGACGTAGTGGAAGTGTATGTCGATGACATCGTCGTCAAGATCAAGAACAAGGAGTCATTCCTTGACACCTTCCAAACTGTCTTCGACAAGTTGCGAGTCACTCGCACAAAGCTGAACCCGGAAAAGTGTGTATTCGGGGTTAGCTCCGGAAAAATTCTTGGTTTCTTGGTGAACCATCGAGGAATAGAAGAAAATTCGGTGAAGATAAAAGTTATTGAAGACATGCGGCCACAAGCCCGCATCAAGGACGTCCAGAAGCTGACTGGATGTCTAGATGCCCTTAGCCGGTTCATCTCAAGACTAGCAGAACAGGCGCTACCCTTCTTCAAGTTATTGAGGAAGTCTGGACAATTCCAATGGTCTAAAGAAGCAGAAAAGGCATTCCAGGAGCTGAAGCAGCTCCTCACCACCCTACCAACCTTGGTAGCTCCGAACCCTGGTGAGCCACTACTGCTTTACATTTCGGTAACTAACGAAGTTGTCAGCATGGTCTTGGTTGTGGAAAGACCAGAACCATCTCCAGTTCAGGAATCCAGACCCCTTCGGGAGGGTCCGGAGCTACCTGAAGTCGAGTCTAGGTCCCAGCTCCCAGACCCTGATCCTCAAGGCGAGATGCTGAAGGATCCATCTCCTTCAAATGAAGGAGTCACTACCGCTGAACAAGAAGATTCAGACCCCCCCCCCCCCCCCGGGAGGGTCCGGATCACTTCAGGAGAAGCTCTGGGTTCCTCCAGCCGAAACTCAGAGGTTCCCAAACAAGGTCCGGACCCCTCGGAGAGGGTCCGGGTATATGAGGAGGAAGCTTCGGGAGGGTCTGAACGGTCCAGCACCCAGTGTACTTCATCAGCGAAGTACTTCATGACGCCAAGACTCGGTACCTGGAGGTGCATAAGCTGCTCTACGCAGTTCTTATTGCCTCCAGGAAGTTCAGACACTACTTTCAAGCTCACAAGATTTCAGTGGTAACCTCTTATCCACTACGTGCAATCTTGCATAACCCCAATTCCACTGGGAACATTGCAAAGTGGGCAGCGGAATTAGCTAATTTCGACCTTGAATTCATCCCAAGAAAAGCGATCAAGAGTCAAGAATTGGCAGACTTCGTGGCAGAATGGACCCCCTCTCCATAAAATCCTGGGGGCCCCAGTGAGCAGAAGTTGGAACCCAAGGTTCCCGTATTCACTAAGCCTCACTGGACTATCTACTTCGACAGCTCCGTGCAGAAGCAGGGGGCTGTAGCTAGAGTCCTTCTCCTCGTTTCGACTGGGGAGAAGGTTAAATACATGGTTCACCTTGACTTCAAGGCGACCAACAACATGGCGGAGTATTAAGCACTAATTTATGGACTCAAGGTGGCACTATCGTATGGTGTCAAGCAGCTGTTGGTAAAGGGTGATTCACAACTTGTTGTAAAACAAGTCAAAGGTGAATGTTGCTGCAACAACCTTCAACTAGTTGCATACCTACTTGAAGTCCAGCAGCTTCAGAAGGTCTTCGATGTCCTGGATCTTTGCCATGTCCAACGTCTCAACAACGCTGAAGCTAACGAACTCTCAACAAAAGCTTCAACCGGGGCTCCGGCTCCTGACGGAACCTTCGTCCGGAGGTTGTCTAAACCTTCAGCTCAGCCTGCCGAACTGAGCGAAGGGGGCAAGACCAGCACCTCAAAGCTGGCGGTCCTGATGACCCTGTTACCATGGCGTCCATCAAGGGTCGTAGGTGTCGTAGGAAGCTCCGAGCAACCCAGCACGCAAGACTCAAATCCTCAAGCTAGCTCTGATGCATGGATCTCGAAGATCCGGAGCTACTTGAAAGACAATTTCCTTCCTGAAGATAATGTATCCGTTGACTAGATAGTTAGATTGGCTAAAAGATACACACTGGTAGAAGGGGATCTCTACCGGCGTGGTGCCAACGGCGTCCTAATGCGGTGCATTAGAAGGGAAGAAGATTGTGAGCTCCTCGAAGAAATCCATGGATGTGAGTGTGGGAACCACGCGTCCCCCCGCACGTTGGTCGGTAAAGCCTTCCGGCATGGCTTTTACTCCCCTACAGCGCTCCAGGATGCAACTGAGCTGGTGAAGAAATGCGAAGCATGCAAGTTCCATGCGAAATAAATTCACACACCGGCTCAGCCTCTACAAATGATACCTCCTGCATGGCCCTTCGCTGTGTGGGGGATGGATACCTTGGGACCTTTCCCAAGAGCCGTCCGAGGTTATAAGTTCCTGTACGTTGCCATTGACAAGTTCACCAAATGGCCGGAAGCAACTCCAGTTGTGACAATAAACAAGCAATCAACTATCAACTTCTTGCAGTCCATCGTATGCAGATTTGGAGTCCCAAATAAGATCATAACTGATAATGGGACCCAGTTCACAAGCTCTGCATTCCAAGGATATTGCAAAGACCTCGGCATCCAAGTCAGCTATGCTTCCGTAGCTCACCCGGCAAGCAATGGCCAAGCTAAGAGAGCAAATGTAGAAATACTAAAAGGACTTAAGACGCGCACATATGAGCGCCAGAACAAACATGGAGCCAATTGGATCGAAGAGCGTCCGCCCACTCTATGGGCCAACAGGACAACTCCAAATCGGTCAACTGGAGATACACCCTTCTTCTTGGTGTACGGAGCTGAAGCAGTCCTTCCTCCGGAAATCACCTTGGGGTCGCTCCGGGTCCGGACCTTCGATGATGCGGCGCAGGACCAGCTCTGGCGTGAAGACCTTGACCTCCTTGAAGAGGGAAGGTGTCGAGCAGCTGTTCGGAATGCCCGATACCGCCAAGCTCTTCGGCGCTATCACCAAAGGCATGTTCACAACCGACAGCTTGAGGAAGGCGATCTGGTGCTATGGAGAATACAAACTCGCGAAGGGTTAAACAAACTCTCCCCCAGCTGGGAAGGACCTTTCTGAGTGATCAAAGTATCCCGTCCCGAATGCGTTCGCTTGGCAACCAAGGATGGGACACCTCTCCCTAATCCTTGGAACATTGAGCACCTCTGTAAGTTCTACGCTTAATATCACGGAGGTGAGTCTGTAGTTACATGTGATGTATATTATAGAGTCATTGTATAGAGTCGGGTAGCTCCTCCGAGAGAACAGCCGGACCTTCCCCGGAAGGTTCGCAAAGTTCAGGCAACACTTGTCACGGTCTCAGAACTAAAAGTGTAGCTAGCTACCTTGGGTCAAACGAGAAACGAAACACACTTAGCCTGGTTCTGTACCCTAAGAGTGTACTTGTTTCCCCTATACCCTGGACCTATAATGAAAGACATCATTATGTGAAAACAGACTCCACATGCATTTATTTTGTACAGGCTCAATATTTTTTATTTTTCTCTTTCTTGTCTATAACAAAGTTGTGCAATTCTTAAGAAACTTTAGCTCGACCAGTTCACATATAATTCAAGTCGCATTGATAACTTTTCTGGGTCTAAACATTGTTAATGGACTACTTGCCTAAATGACGCCAAGCCAATCTAGGGCCGGAGTGTGCTATCGACTTAGCCTGGTCATGCACCCTAAGTACGCCACTCTACCTACACCCCGGCAGGCTGAAGTAAGGCAAGTCCATAAACGATTGGACTTGGAGAAAACAAGCCAGTGCACTTAATTGTATTTAGAATTGTGTTCGACCTAAAACTTTCTCGGGAATAGTAAGTCGCAATTGAGTTATAGATAGGAAATGGATTTTACTGTTTTTCTTGACTTCAGTGTGCAGGAAAAATAAAGATCTCATGGTGATGGTGAATTAAGTCGGAGCTATTAAAGCTCCGACATCCCCTAAGGTGGCTTGTTGTCGGTGTTTTAACATTGATAGCAGGCGTCGCTGGAGCTACTAAGTTTCGGTAAAGCTAGGGGGCCAGCCGTCAACGTGAAGAAAAGATGGTGGGGTCTGCTGTCGACGCATTGCGTGTTGAGAGTGGTTGCTGCCGAAGCTACTAAGCTCCGACAATGCCAGGGGGGCTCTACTTTTGAAGACTTCGGACTTACGCTCTACAAGTTCGAAGCGCGCAAGTCTTCAACAAAGTGCTACATCCTCTTGGTACATGTTCATAATCAAATTGTGTACATCTACTAGGGGGCCAAGTGGGAAAAAGGTGTTGAAGACAAAAAATGAAATTCACAAGAAAGTTGTATTTCATTCATCTGGAGACAAGAGATTACAAAATTGGAGAAAAAAGAAGAGAGAATACAAGCGGGAGCTACAAAGAGAGAATCCTAGACCCTATGGAAGAACGAGGCGACCTTCTGGGAAACCTCCGACACGCTGGGTTGGGCAGCTTCTCCCTCTCCATCGATGGGGCCTTCAAGCACTGGGTCTAGTGGGAACTGAGGGTCCCAACTTATGTAGCACGTCAGCATGTATTCTGCGACGTTCTTCGCCAGGGGTTGTCCCTCGGTTTCCATCTGGTCCGCGATGACATCGCCCATCTTGGTGAGCTTGTTGCCTGCCGAACTTAACGCCTGCAACGCTTGGTCCAGCTCCGACTCTGGATCATCCGGACGCATAGGACTAAAACCCATTGGCGTCAGCGTGTCGTTGGCTTTGCCCAGGAAGTCCCAAACTTGTTGGGACTCCGCAGCCCTGGAGCCTCGCATCTCCTCCAAGGATCTTCTGGTCGCCGCAAGCTCCGAATTCTCCCGGGCAAGACGCTCTACCTCTTTGGCATTCTGCTGAATCTTTTCAGCAACCTGCCTTTCGAGTTTGCCGAGCTCTTCCTCTCGGAGGTGGATCTTGTTCTAGCAGGTTGACCGGGTCCTTCTCCCGGCCCCGCACCTTCTTCTCCCTGGCAGCAATGTCATTCTCCCTCCTGTGGAGGTCCTACCCTCGCTGCCAGGACTTCTTCTCCTCTTTCTCACAGCGCACCTCCAATTTCTTGGTGCGCTCCTCAAGACTCTTGTCACCCAGAGTTAGCCTCTGAGTAAGCTCTTCCTCCCTCTTCACGAGGTCATCCTGCAGCTCCAGGAGTTTTTGCTCTTCATTTTCAAGCTTTTTCTCCCGCTCCTCAAGGGCCTCCCGGTGCTTGATGAGGCTGTCGTGGATGGCGCTGAGCTTCTCCCCGCGATCATTCGCTGCGTTATTAGCAGCTACGGCTTGTTCTTGGATGGCCCGAGACTGGTTAAACGAGGGATCGCACCATGCTTTCCCTCTCGTCTAGCTTCTTACCCAGCACTCCAACCGGACCTTCTCCTTCTTCAACCATCCTTGTCGTCAGCCAACCTCGACTGCGCCAGCTTGGTCTCGAATTGGAGCCGGTTGTGCCACCTCCTAAGAGTTTGGCGCTCCTCCTCGAGGGCCTTGCTGTCGTGGTAAAAAGCCAGCTGGACCTGACAAAGACTAGAGCAGGCGTTGTCGATAGACAGCGACAAAGGGATTGGCTCTGGGCCTGCCGGGGTCTTCCCCGCTGGCTCCAGCTGGTTCTTCGTGACAAAGTCGGGTCACACTCTACAAGAGCGGTCCCCTGAGCTTCCATGGCACTAGGGCCGCCATCCGGGATAGCCTCACCGCCGCCGAGGAAGGTCCTGCAACAAAAGTTTTGACCTCCGAAGTTGCTTCCGAAGGTCCCGCCGCCAGGTCATCAACAATTGGTCCCTCAGGCTGGGGGCCGGTAGCTTCACCTAGGCACCCTGGCTCAAGCGCGGGCACCTCCGGGACCACTACCTCCGGGGCAGGTGTTGAAGGACTTGCCAGGGCTGAAGCCATTTCCGGCTCCGACGCTAGCGCTTCCTCCACTGCTGGCTCAGGCGATGGCGCTTCGACCGTCATGGGCTTGGGCACCGGCACTTCTGCAGCAACCGGATCAGGCACCGGAACTTCTTCGACGACCGGCAAAAGCGCCGGAGCTCCATCAACCACCGTCTCTACCGTCGGGGCTTCAACAACAATCAGCTCTAGGGCCGGAATCGCAGCTACCTCCGGCTCTGAGGCTGGAGTGTCCACCATTTCAGCATCCAAACTCGGAGCTTCAACCTCCGGGGCAGGTGCCGCTGGTACGTCTTCATTCCCGTGGTCCGGCGCTACCACAGGAGCATCTGGGGATGAGTCAAGGTCCAGTACCACGATGGCCGGCACCAGAGCTGTTGCAGCCTCAACCACTTGTTGAGGCAGTGCTGGGATTGGAGTTGGAGCCTTCGCCTGCACAGCCTCAGCTGCTGCTACAGGAACTGGAGCTTCAGCCCCTTTCTTGGGTACCTTGTGGATGAAGGACGAAGACACTCAAAACGCAGTTACAACAAAAAACAACCAACTGAGGTAAAAAACAAAATTTACCTCGAAAGGCTTCCGCTCCAGCTAGCGCGGAACCTCTTCCCCGGACGTTCGGGGCCGGACCCTGTCACCACTGGCGTGTTAGATCTGAAAGGTTCCCCGGAGCTTGCTTCTGCCGTCGGCATCACTTTGGTTGAGGCCCCCCTCGACCGGGAAGGACCTTCGGACCCAGAGCCTTCAGCTGGCCCTGGTACTGGAGCCACATGGCCGGAGCTAGCACCCCGGGGAGATGCTGATGCTGGAGTGGTTGCCGCCGTTGAAGACCTTCCCCTCCGGGGAGAAGGAGCCGCTGCAGAAGGAGCAGGCCTGACGAACCTCCCGTCAGAGTGCTTTAGCTTCCTTTTACGGCTCGAGGGCTCGGCCAATTCTTTTCCCTTGCCCACGACTTCAACTCTCTGTCTAAGGGCGGAAGGGGGACCACCCTCAGAAGCTCCGGGGATCACCAACCCGGTGGTCGAACGCCTCTCAACTTCACCGAGGTCGTCAAGCACTGGCATCTTCCGCTAGAGCTCCCTGCTGAACTCCGCCTCCATGTTTAGAGGGAGGAAAGCCGCCGACGGAGTCAAGTCGTCACCCTCGACGTTGATGTCGTGCTGGAACTTCTTGAGGTGAAACTCCAAAGCTGCGCCTTCCAGGTTGGAATTCAAACCGGGCTCGATCCGGTCGTCATCCATCATGCTGTTGAGGGCCCAAGCGAGCTTCTCCCTCTTCTTCAGCAGAGCCCACCTGTTGACCAGGAAGTTGCAGAATAATGCCTGGGGAGTCACCCCTCCATCCACACATTGGCGGATCCTAGTCAGAGCAGGGTTGAAGGCGTCCGATAACACCAGAACTTCGCTCCAAGCTTCAGTGTCGACGTTGGGGAGGCCTCTGGGCAGCTCCAGCCTCTCATGCTCCTCTGTCCTGATGAAAATCCAATCCTTCTTCTAGTCGTCCCACTTGCCAGAAGGGAACGACCGCAAGTACTTGTGCGGGCACTTCTTGCGCTTCACAAAATAATAGAAGCCAAGGTACTCGTCACTTTTGCCGGTGGTGTGGATGGTGAAGAAGGTGCGGAAGAGCTCGATGCAGGGAGGAATACGCACCCACATCTCGCAGAAGTGGACAAAGATCGACACCAGAAGAATGGAGTGGGGGCCAAGGTGGTACAGCTGTAGACCATAGAAGTCTAAAAGCATCAAGAGAAAAGTGGAGAAGGGTGGGATCAGTCTCACCTTGGCATACGCGGAGAAGTACACCATGTCGCCGGCGTGCTCCTTCTCGAATGGAAGCTTGCCGGCGCGGACCTGGTGGTTGAAGAAGTCACTGGATCACCCCATGAGCGCCCGAACCTTCTTCAATTCACCATCAATCTTAAGTCGGCTCTTGCGGAGACCCAACTCCATCGCAGCACAGCGGGGCGAGAGATGAAAAGTAGGCTAAAGTTTGGAGGATTCGAGCGCAAGTTCAAATGAAGGCGTAAAGAATCCCCAAACGGTGCGCGCTTTCCTTCTTAAGTAAGCCCCCGCAACGCTTGGATGGAAACCGCAGAGGAGCCGACGATACAATTCAAAAATTTCACCCTCCCAATGACAAGGGGGCCCGGGGCTACCCCGATGATCAAGTCGGGGTCCTTACCCCAGGCGAACGGTTGTCATCATGAAAGGCGGGAAGCCTGAGGGCGGCGGCCTGACAGGGCGCGCGGAACCGATATGATTTTCGTATCGGGAACCGACGACCTTCAATTGTGTGAGATCCGCACGCTCAGATCTCACCTGCCGCATCCTGGATATGCCATGCGGCGTTGGTTTAACTGCGAACTACCGCCAACGGCACATCCGAAGACCCTTGAAGACACGGCTCAAAAACCGAAGGATGGACCCACCTCCGGCAGAACGACTTCATCCAAAAGGTCTCTCCCAGAGGTGGGCCCACGGGGCCACTGTCGGTACCCTGCGTACCGTATACCCCTAGGAACTACAAGAAGACCAAAGGAACTTCACCTGTCTGAGTTGAAGGCCTTTGAAGGCCCCACGTGTCATACAAAACCAGACCTGCCTCCCTTCTATGGTTAGTTCCCAGTGCTGCCACGTGTATACTGCAACCGGAGCTACGTCCCACACATGGGAAAGCTCCAGGTTAAACACCTGCTCGGCATCCCTGGACCTAACCCCCGACAGAGGGAAGCTCTGTTTACAACTGCACCGGACCTACACATCCCAGATGATAAGCTCTGGATCTGCGATGTGTCCAATCGTTGGACCTTCAGCCTCAACAATCACACTGGAGTACCTCCAAGTATGAGAGACAATCAAAGAATTCAAGACCCAATTAAGTGTCATTAATACCACATTAATGACACATGATCGGATGGCCCTTAATTCCAGAAACGGCACTGTCAAGGCCCGTTATCACACTATTAAGGGTAATTAACCTCATTAATTGTGTATTAAGCCTCAGTAACCGCCAGGGCCACATGTCAGGCCAGTCTAGCGATGTAACGACCAGTCCTTGTGCTATAAAAGGACTGGTCGGGCGATACACAAAAGAGGCCCCCCGAGGCTGGAAGCTCTGAACTCTTAGACGCTCAATACAACAACTACACACCCCGTGGAGTAGGGTATTATGCTCAAGCGGCCCGAACCACGTAAACCCTTGTGTCTACTTGCCATCATGTTCTGAATCTCTGCGTGCCCAATACAGAACTACAAACTCCGCGAGCTACCAACAGTAGTATCGGGAGAATTGCCGGAACAAAACTCCAACAGCATCGGAGTAACCGATGAGATTGAACTTGGAACCTTTGGGATACCAAAGGCCTAGGTTGGGTGTATGAACTAAATACCGCAAGATTCTCTTAACGACTGTCAAATGACACTCTTTTGGGTTAGCTTGAAACCTTGCACACAAGCATACACTCAACATAATATCTGGCCTAGATGCACATAAGTAGAGTAGAGATCCAATCATGGAGCAATATAACTTTTGATCGATGTTTGGTCCATCTTCATTGAGATACAAGTGGCCTTTCGTTGCCATGGGAGTCTTTATGGGCTTTGCCTTGCCCATTCCAAACTTCTTGAGTACGTTTTGAGTGTACTTAGTTTGGCTTATGAACGTCCCTTCCTTTTGTTGCCTCACTTGGAATCCCAAGAAGTATTTTAGCTCTCCCATCATGGACATCTCAAACCTATCTGTCATAATTTTACTTTCCTCACAAAAAGATTTGTTCGTTGAACCAAAGATTATATCATCAACATAAATTTGACAAACAAAGAGATCATTGTCAAAGTTCTTTGTAAACAATGTATAATCTACTTTACTGATCTTAAAACCATTTTCAATTAAGAAATCTCTAAGACACTCATACCAAGCTCTTGGAGCTTGTTTGAGGTCGTAGAGAGCCTTACGCATTTTAAAGACATGGTCGGGGAACTCTTCATCTTCAAACCCGGGAGGTTGCTCCACATACACCTCCTCCTTGATTGGTCCATTGAGGAAGGCGCTTTTCACATCCATTTGATAGAGCTTGAAATCATGGTGAGTAGCATATGCAAGTAATATTCTAATAGACTCAAGTCTAGCTACGGGAGCAAAGGTTTCATCGAAATCCAAACCTTCGACTTGTGAATACCCTTTGGCCACAAGTCGTGCCTTGTTCCTTGTCACCACCCTGTGTTTGTCTTGTTTGTTTTGGAAGACCCATTTGGTGCCGACGACGTTGGATTTGGGTCTTTCAACTAGTTCCCATACCTCATTCCACTTGAAATTGTTGAGTTCTTCCTGCATGGCCACTACCCAATCCGGATCCTTCAATGCATCCTCAACTATGTGCGGTTCCAAAAAGGATACAAACGAGTAATTCTCACAAAAATTAGCTATGCGAAATCTAGTAGTTACTCCCTTTTGGATGTCACTGATGATGTTGTCGATTGGGTGATCCCTTTGGACGCATTGGTGCACTCTTGGGTGTGGTACTTGCTGTCTTGAAACTTCATGATCATCTTCTTCTCCCCCTAAGTGGTTGCCCTCATTGACTTGTTGATCATTTTCAGTTTCTTGAGGTTGATCTTGTATGGAAGCTCCCCCTTGATCATGTGCCTCCTCTTGTGGTTCATTTTCCTCATGCATATATAGAGGTGGCTCTTGTGGTCGAACTTTGCCTAACGCCATTCTTCTCAATGCTTGACAAGGAGCTTCTTCTCTGTCAAGCACACATAGATCAACTTGCTCCTTTTGGGAGCCATTAGTTTCATCGAATACTACGTCACGTGCTACTTCAACAAGTTCAGAGGTCTTTTTGAAGACACGATAGGCGTAAGTGTTCGAATCATAACCAAGCAAGAAACCTTCATCAGACTTTGAAGTGAACTTTGAAATCCTAGGCTTCTTGTTCAAAATATAGCATGGGGAACCAAAAACTCGAAAATATGAAATATTAGGCTTGTTACCGGTGAGTAGCTCATAGGATGTCTTCTTGAGTAGTCGATTTATGGCATGGCAAGCGGTGTTAACCGCTTCCGCCCAAAATCGATCTGAGGTCTTGTACTCATCGAGCATTGTTCTTGCCATCTCTATGAGGGTTCGATTCTTCCTTTTGGCAACTTCGTTTTGTTGAGGGGAGTAAGGTACTGAAAACTCATGCTTTATGCCTTCTTCGTCTAGGTACTCCTCAACTTGCGTGTTCTTGAACTCCATGTCGTTGTCGCTTCGAATGTTCTTGATTGTCAATGAAAATTCATTTTGAGCTCGCTTGAAGAACTTCTTTAGTGTTCCTTGTGTTTCTGACTTATCGTGTAAAAAGAAAACCCAAGTGAAGCGAGAAAAGTCATCAACAACTACTAAACCATATTTGTTACCGTCGATGCTTGTGTAGGCAATTGGACCGAATATATCCATGTGGAGTAGCTCGAGCAGTCTTGTTGTAGTCATGACGTTCTTAGCGGGATGAGGTTCTCCAACTTGCTTCCCGGCTTGGCACGTGCTACAAGGCATGTCTTTCTCAAAAACAACATCCTTGAAACCTCGGATGTGATCGACCTTGAGGAGTTTTTGAAGGTTCCTTATACCAACATGTGCTAGCCGTCTATGCCACAACCAACCCATGTTGGTCTTTGCAATCAAGCATGTGTCAAGTTCGGCTTTATCTTTGTTGAAGTCAACAAGGTAAAACTTTCCCTTTAACATACCCTTGAATGCAATGGAACCATCACTCCTTCTAGAGACGATCACACCCTCGTTAGTGAACAAGCAATTATAACCTTTATCACATAATTGAGATATGGACAGCAGGTTATAATCTAAGGAATCAACATTTAATACATGAGAAAGAGTGTGTCTAGATGATATGGCAATTTTACCGGTACCGAGCACCCTTCCTTGACTATTGTCTCCAAAATAGATGCCCTCGCTTGGATCTTCATTTGCTTCATACTCAACGAACATTTTTCTTTCTCCGGTCATATGGTTGGTGAAGCCACTGTCTAGCACGTATTTCAATCCAGCGGGGGAATAGGCCTGCAAAATCAAATTATGCCTTGGTTTTAGGTACCCAAGCTTGCTTGGGTCCTTTTAGGTTAGTCACAAGAGATTTGGGCACCCACACATGAGACTTGGTGTTCCCATGGCGTGGCCCAACATAATGAGCATAAATCTTACCAATATTACATCTCATTGACACATAAGATGCATAAAAAGTTCTAAATAGCAACTATTGTTGTTTATAAACAGGACTTGTCTGGGAGATCAGACTTGTTCGGACCGCGACTGGACTAGTCCAATGTTCATATGTGTTCAATGTGTTAACTTTGGACTTTCCAGTTTGAGAGGGTCTTCCCTTTACAAATGCATTGCTCTCCTTGTTATTCTTATGGCTTCTAGCATGTTGCTTTTCACCATAAGAGTAACCAATGCCATATTTGACATTTGGAGGTCTTGTGACCAAGTATGCACTACGTGCATATTTGATCTTCTCCTTGTCAAATATACCATTTCGTGAAGGATGCTTGTCCTTGGTAGAGGTTGACTTGTCTTTCAAGCTGGTGTCAACTTTACCACATGTACAAGTAGAAGCAACTTCAGTTTTAATGGGTTGAGAAGGTGAACTTGAAGAGGATGAAGGGTCACCTTGCTTGAGTGACTCAACTTGCACTTCAAGGATCTTGTTAACCTTGATTAGGTTAGCAAGTTCGTCCTTGATTGTAGCATTTGAGTCGCTTAACTCCAAGCAAGCTTCCTTGCTTGAAGCTAATTCAAGCTCTAGTGACTTGCTTCACTCCTTTTCAAGTTCTAGAAGCTTGTCAAGTTCAACATATTCCTCCTTTTGGGATATAATCATGTCTTCTTGACGATGTATCAACTTCTCCTTCTCAACAAGTTGATCAAGTAAAAATTTCATTTTTGTGGCTGTTTTCTTATCTAATCCAATGAGCATATCTTCATTATCACTATTAATTTCACTATCATTGGAACAGAAATGCACAGAAGAGGATTTGGTAGTTACCTTGAGTTTACCTTCCTTTGCCATGAGACAAGTGTTGTTCCCCTTTCGTGCGCCAAGAGTGGGGAAGAGAGTGGGCATCATGGATGTCTTTTCGATGACTATGCTAGCCATCTCCTCATCTTCTTCGGATGAGGACTCATCATTTGAGTCCTATTCTTTCCCAAGATGTGCTTGTTCAGCTTTCTTCTTCTTCTTGAAGAACTTCTTGGGCTGAGGCTTCACTTCTTTGGTCTTCTTCTTGTTCTCTTCATATGGGCAATCAACTATAAAGTGGATATACTCACCACAATTATAGAAAGCCCGCCTCAACTTTGCTTTTGATCTTTCCTTGTACTTTCCTTCACTTGATTTAGCACCTTGTCTCTTCTTCATCATTTTTTTGAACTTCTTCATGAATAGTATCATGTCATCTTCATCTAAGTCGCTGCTCTCATCGTCACCGTCTTCTTCTAGTTGAGCTTCTCGAGCTTCTTTAGACAAGGGATTATAGCTACCCCTTTCTTCTTTGCCGAGGTGAGATCGGCAATTTCCTTAATATGTTTGGCTTGTTTTTCCATCATCTCAAAGTTGATGATTTTCCCAAGTAGCTCATCCGGGGTCATCTTCTTGTACCCGGGGATTTCTCGTATCATCGAGCATAAAGTGACATTACGAGGCATGAAAGCTCTAAAAATGAGCTTCACCACCTCATGGTCGTTCCATTTCTTTCTTTTGTATGCTCTCACTTTGTTGATGAGCGTCTTTAGTCGGTTGTACATATCTTGTGGCGACTCATCTTCTTCGATGGCGAATCTTCCCAGCTCACCTTCAATCATCTCGATCTTTGCTTCTCGCACATGATGATTGCCTTCAGGTTTGCAATGTATCCCATATCTCTTTCGCGATCTCGAGTCCATCCACCTTTGTAAACTCATCCCGACTGAGTGATGAAGTAATGATTGAAGCAGCTTGGGCATTTCGATGGATTGCTTGCTCTTGGCTAGGTGTGAGCTCCTCATCATCGTCCGGGATATTTATTCCTGTGCATACTATGTGCCATAAACTTGGATTGAGAGAAATCAGATGCATTTTCATGTTTTGCCTCCACATTGAGTAGTCATTACCATCGAAGTGTGGGGCTTTTACAAGTGGAATAGATAGATAATGATTCTTATTAGTATTTAGGCGATCATAGTTAAAAGGATATCGTGAGTAGTCAGTGTGACTACTCCTCTTCTTTCTCTTCTCATCTTCGATCTTCACCTTTCCCTTGGAAAGGGTTTTCTTCCCTAGGAGCGCCTTGAGTTTCAGCGTCTCCTCATCGTCATCCTCGAAGTCTTGAATGGCTTCGAGGAGCTTCTCCAATTTCTGGTTCTTGACTTCATCAACCTTCTCTTGGTTGTTGCTCTTGTGTACGTCCTTCATGTCCGACATGATCTCTTCAAGCGATTAGTCTCCTTTTGAAGAACATTGCTCTGATACCAATTGAATGGGGCCTAGAGGGGGTGAATAGGAATAGGCCTTTTTGAATTTTGTCGGAACCTGCAACACTTAACAACCAGATCAAATCTCGAGATATCGGACTAGTCCGATCAAGTGTGGACTAGTCCGGTGTGTACCAACTAGGCTATTCAAATTTGATCGATTAACTTGATTCTAGGATGTAAGCAGCGGAAATATACTTGTAATTTAAGTGTAGCACAAATATAAAGTAGGGTGTATCGCAATTTAATCTTAAACTCAATGTTCAACATAAAGTGAGCACGATTGATCAAAACCCTAGATGTATATATGAAATGTAAGAACAATGGGCGGAAAGAAAGAACACAATGATTTTATCCCGTGGTTCGGTTCCCACAGAGGCAACCTACGTCCACGTTGAGGAGTCCACAAAAGGATCAGGTCTTCTCCAACCCTACCCTCGTCGGATCGCAACGAAGGCCAATCCTCTTCACTTATCACAAAGGGTAAATAACCAAATTCAAGTGGCCTTCTTACACGTTGAGGGCTCCCCAAGATTACAACAAGAACACCACCAAGAACACACTCAAAAGATTACAATGAAAATCACAGGAGTGTGTTAGGGAATCAAACCAAGAGCTCAATGAGTGATGAATCGTGTCTCTCCAATGATCCAAAGTGTATCCTCAAAGGATTGATCATTGTTGCGTTTGATTTCATGGAGAGATGTGTTTTTGAGGCTCTTGAGAGGTGTGACGGCGCAGGGGTTCGAGAGTTATGAAAGATGGGCCGTGTACACCTATTTATATGGGGTTACCAAAAGTAACCGTTAGGGTTCAGAAAGATCAGACTAGTCTGTGGTGGACACCGAACTAGTCAGGTGTGCTGTGTGTAGCAAATCCTAGGTGTCCCGAAATATCAGACTAGTCCGGCTAGAAGCGGACTTGACCGATTTCGCTTCTGGAAATCTTTGGACTAGTCCAGTAGATATCGGACTTGTCTGGAAACGTGAAACCCTAAGTGAATTGGGGACGAGTCTGCACTTAGAGGACTTGTCCGATTTAGGTCAGAGGGTTTTTCGGACTAGTCCATGCTAATATCAGACTTGTCCGATTTTATGCAACTTGTGAAGTGTTTGGAGGACTATTCCGCACTAGGGAGTACTAGTCCGATTCTAGTCAGATAGATATCGAAATAGTCCATGGTGATATCGGACTTGTCCGATCTTGTGCAGAGAGATATCGGACTAGTCCGGTGTCAGTCGGACTAGTCTAGTCCTGTATAAACTTGTGCAATGTGTGTGATTATTTGTGCTTGAGCTCTTGGGGTGTGTTTCCTTAACACACTCCATACAAAATGATCTACTACACTCGTTCCTTGAGCTCTTTTCCACATTGCTCCTCATTCTCCTTTCTTTTTAGCACTTTGCTCATTTTCTCATTAAAACCTGTGCTCATCTCAACAAAGTAGTTAGGATATTATTTGCTTGTCATAAATCATCCAAAACCCACAAGGGATTCCTAGATGCACTTTCAGTTGGATCTTGCTTTATTGGACATGGAAAATTTAACCAAACTTCAAGGATAGGCATTGAAGTCAATCAAATTGACTATGTCTTCCTATTTGTCCAAATTTTCTTCGGGTTCTAAAAAGATTTTGAGACGGTGCCCATTTACTTTGAATATATTACCTTCATCATTTTGGAGTGCAATTGCTCTATGAGATGAAGTATCTACCACGGTATAGGGACCTTCCCATTTGTTGTTTAGTTTCCCATTTCCAAAAAGTTTGACTCTATAGTTGAAAAGTAGGACTTTATCTCCAAGCTTGAACTCCTTAGGCGTAATTCTTTTATCGTGCCACCTCTTGGTTTTTTCCTTATAGATCTTGGCACTATGGTACGCCTTATCCATCCATTCTTCCAGTTTAGAAATTTGCATCTTGCGCAACTTTCCAGCTTCGTGGAGATCCATGTTCCACTTCTTGATAGCCCAATATGCTCTATGTTCCAATTCTATGGGTAAAGGGCAAGTTTTCCCGTTGACAATTTGGAAAGGTGACATTCCAATGGGTGTCTTATAGGCGGTATGGTATGCCCAAAGTGCATCGGGTAGTTTGTTCTTCCACCCATTCCCCATTTCAAAGACGGTCTTTTGCAGAATATTATTGATTTGTTTGTTTGAAGTTTCTGCTTGACCACTTGTTTGGGGATGGTACAGAGTAGAAATGTTATGCCTAACCCCTAGATCCCTCAGAAAACTTCGGAAGCTCTTATCAATGAAATGAGACTCTCCATCACTTATGACCATTCAGGGAGTTCCAAACCATGAGAAAATGATTTCATGGAACATTTTCTGAGCGGTCTTGGCATCAACATGTTTGCATGGTAATGCTTCTACCCATCTGGACACATAATCTATGCTAGTGAGGGGTCTAGCAACTTTGGAAAAATCCTTGTTGATAAATCGTTGGTAGAACCCCGCATGACTTAAAAGGCTATGTATACCCTTAATGTTGGTGGGAGGTGTAAGATTTTCAATAACTCCAATTTTGGCTTTGTCCACCTCAATCCCCCTTTCGAACACCAAGTGTCCTAAGACGATGCCTTCACGACCATAAAATGACACTTTTCCCAATTTAGCACCAGGTCCTTCTCTTGGCACCTTTGTAAGACCTTGTCTAGGTTCTCAAGATAATGATCAAAAGTTTTTCCATAGACAGAAAAGTCGTCCATGAAAGCTTCCATGATTTCCTCGATCATGTCTGAGAAAATAGACATCATGCACCTTTGGAACGAAGCGGGTGCATTACACAACCCGAACGACATTCGCCGATAGGCGTATGTTCCATAACAGCATGTGAAGGTGGTCTTACTTTGATCATCAGGGTGAATGGGAATTTGATGGTAACCAGAATACCCATCAAGGAAACAAAAGATGGAATGTTTCGCTAGCCACTCAAGCATTTCATCAATGAAAGGCAGCGGGAAATGATCATTCATTGTCGCCTTGTTGAGTTTTTTGTAGTCAATATTTGAATAATGAGTTCATTCCTCTCATTTTGAATGACCGTCATTCCTCCTTTCTTGGGTACTACTTGGACAGGGCTAACCCACTCACTATGAGGAAGGGGATAAATTATCCCAGCGTGCAACAGTTTCAAGACCTCCTTCTTGATGACCTCCGCATAGCATTGTACAACCTCCTTTGAGGTTCCCTAGATGGTGTGTTAAATGGGTTGGCAGGAATGAGATGGGTGCAAAGAGCAAGGCTGATTCCCTTAAGGTCTTGGAGAGAGTAGCCTAGGATGGATCTATGCTTTTCTAAGACGGTCACGAGTTTGTCAATTTCCTCCTGTGAAAGATTGTCACTTATGATGACAGGAGCCTCCGCATCACCGTGTAGGAAAGCATAGCGTAGGCTTGGAGGTAGGGTTTTCAACTTAATCGGGAGCTTTTGTGATGGCTCTTCTTTAGGCAAATCAAATGTCTCCTGCAATTCATCCTCTTCTTGGTTGAATTGTTCTTCTTTGTCATTTTCATGAGAGTCTAAGAATTGAAGGGCCATGACTTCCTCGATTGGCTCACTCTCAGGGAGAAGGTTCTGTTAATGCGTTCTTGGATCGCAGAATGAGAATTGAAAACTTCCTCCCTCTGAGTTTAACATTTAGGTTGCCTTTTGAGGGTGCATCCACAAGTAATTTCTCAATGGGTAACCCTATCATTACATCAAATTATTGGACTTCGAAGACATGAAAATCACAGCGGAACTCGATGTTCTCATGTCTTATAGACACATTTTGTAAAATCTCATATCCTTCCTTGATCTTTCCGTAGGAGTCTCTAAAAGATTTTCTTGTTGGAGCCCAGGGTAGATCACCCAAAATGGCTAAAGCACAACTCTCGAAAATGATATTGGTTCCAACCGTGGGATTATAAAGGATGTTCACCATTACCTCTCGAATAAGACATCGAATGGTTGTTGGAGGTGACTTTACCCGAATTATTTTTTGTGAAAGCACCCGGATGAATGAATATTTTTAGTAAGTGTTTGTTCAACATCTATAATAATTAGTGTATTGTGTTATACATCTATGCTAATCATTCTGTATTTCCTTATTTAGTGATTCGATCAACAAAATTGGAAATCTAAGCAGCAACCTACAAGCAGATAAATACAATAGATGTGATATTATGGAGTACATGGAGGGCCTAACTTCCTATACTGGTTTCATGCACATGTAACATGTTCATGTATTGTTTCTCTTAGTAATTACGTGTATATCATAAAATGGTCTTCTAACTTCATATGTTGAACAGTGCAAAAAACAAGTCGCCGTACATGAAGAATTATGACAACTGTCCTACGGATCCATTAAAATTAAAAGCTACGATCGATACGACGTCAATGGGTTTTGATTTCGTTCTACTAAATTTGAAGCTCAACGTCCTTTCAGAGCAACATGTAACACCAGAGTTGTGAATAGGGTAGTTGACGACCAAGGACGTGAAATTACTTATTATGGGATCATTAAAAACATCCTTGAATTCAGTTTTGCGGGGAATAAGGTCCTTAATGTAATCTTCTTTTACTGCGATTGGTTTGATCCTAACAATGGAACTCGACAAAACAATTTTGGCATGGTAGAAGTCAAACACAAAGATCGTCTATGAGGCTGCGACACCTTCGTCCTTGCACACCAAGTCGAGCAAGTGTATTATCTACATTATCCATGTGAAAAGCTTAAAGCTTGGTAGGTTGTACACAAGGTGAATCCTCGTGAGCGGTTATATACACAAGACGATGTTGGATACCTTGATGATGAGGTTGATGTTGTTTACCAAGAACAAGAGCTACCGAACTCTTTTGTCGTCGAGCTCGATTCAGGACTCGATGACTTAGTTGGATATGCAGAAGACATGGAGACTAGTGAGATACGAAAACGAAAAAATGCAACTACCACGACAGAAGATCGATGGTCCGGTTTACGTAGTAGAGTACATCGTGATGCTGATGGATTTTGAAATTGAATACAAGTAATGTTTCTTTCATCTCTTCTTTTCTGTACTTTCCATTAAATTCATTAGCAAAATTTCCTTTAAATAGGATGTCGTCGAGTAGCAGCAGGCGAGGAGGGGCAGTGGCGCGGAGCTTTCTTCCACCGACAGTCACGAGAGGAGAGGGGCAGTCAGCTTACCGGGGGTAGATGGGCTCAATTGGTGAGCCATCTACCGAAGTCGTCACGTGGACATGTACAACAGTCACGACAGGTAAAGAACATTTAATTACATACATGATATAAGTAATTCCTTATTCTATAACATGAATCTTTAAAATTGTCAAGACATCTCTACGTCCGAGGACACAGAGGCTAGGGTGCCTCCTTCTTCGGTGCCTTCTACGAGGCCTGCTTCAGAGCCTCCTTCTTTGGAGCCAGTGTTGTCGGGGGACCCCACTTCTAAGTCACTCGCTTTGGAGTCAGTTCCACAACGAGGAACTAGGAGGATCCACTACGTGGCTCCTCCTCCGGCTGCTGCAAACCCAAACGACCGGATCGTTATTCGTCCGATTGGCGATAGGTAAGTAAATCTCTAACAATTCAATTTAGATACTTTTAGACAAATATATATAATAATTGAGAATCATATATCAGGACTTGGGAGGATGCTTCATTCACAGGCCAGGGACACCATGCGTAGGTGAACGGTATCCTAGGTCATCTAGTCCGTTTGCACTACCCTGGTGTAGTGAACGGACGTGCTGCCATGTCTTGGGATGACTACTATAGGGCCCAGGACGTTCTTCACAGCAACCACCGGGAGGCTGTTTGGCAGGACTTCATGGTAAGTATGAACAATACTTGTGTAATACAAATCTAATATAAGTTACATACATTTACTTGTATATTCTTTTTTCAGACATGGTATCGTTTGGAGAACAAGGCCGAGCAGATGGATCACACTTGTCTCGTCTTCCATAACCGCGCCAGGAAGGTCGTGACACAGTCACTATCAGCGACTCACATTCAAGCTACGAACGCGTACTTCAATTGCATCCAAACGAGCGTGAGCTGGGGAAGGAACCGGCCTACACGTACTTGACGGAGGTGCAATATGCAGGGGTAAAGTTTTTAGTTTACTTTGCTTCAATATCTGAATGTGATCAATATTTTCATTCAATAATAAATTTGTGCACGTAGCATGACTTGAAAGTTGTCCGGATGCGTACCGTGTCCTGTGTGCTCTTTGGACGAGTGAGGGCTTCAAGACGGTTTCTAAAACTCGTCAAGACACCTATCGAGGTGTGGAAGAGCAGTCACTTGGGAGGTGACCCATTGCAGCCTGACCAGCTATCTTCTAAACGGCGACACAGACTTTGGTGAGTTATTTTTTCAACTTAATTAAATTCTCTTTAATACTTCTAATGACGTTATTTTTCTGTATTTTCAGGCAAAGTATGGGGAGGAGACGCGGAAGATTCGAGACGAAGAGTTTGATTGGCAAAGCGCGCCAATCGTCCCCAAAGCCGCGTATGCAAGCAGTGGTGGGAAACCTCACGGGGCGGTGAGCTTTGTTATTTTTAATTTACTGTTACCAACTTCGAGATACAAAAATTTAATAATCTTACTTCGTTGTGCAGGCTAGCCATCTTCAATGAAATGGTCAACTCGAGGCAAGCGTGAGCTTCCTCGAGAGCCTCTTCATCACATCAGGGCGGATCCAACAGCAGTTGTGCGAGCCAAGATCTGGAGCTCCAGAGTCTTTGAGAGGAGCTCTAGAGGACTCAAGAAGCGCTCAGGGCTAAGGACGAGGCGCGGGCAGCGGAGATCAGCTAGGGACGAGGCGCAGAGGGCCAAAGACGAGTATCAAAACTCGTTCATGCTACAAATGCAAGTTGCCGTGCAGGTACATTCTAGATATTGTACTTAACATTTTTAATATATAATTGATATGTATAATTATTTGCTTTTTGTTTACAGGCTATGTTTCCAGGACAACCGCTTGTCTTTCTACAATGGGTGCCGCTAGCGATACATTTGTTGTTGGTGCCAACGACAGCAGCCCAGGTACAAAATTATTCAAAATAGCTTAAACTAGTTAAAGTTGTTAAAATTTAGTAAAATGTGCATGTTTACTTATAACATATCTAACCACACTTGCACATCAAAGGTATCAGGAATGGAGGCTCAAACTCTGTTGCCTCAGATTCCGACGCTTGGACGTGTCAGGAGGACGACTTTTCGAACTCTGGTGGCAGCAGACGGGGTAGCGTATTTTAGTCAGGTCAGCCGATTTTTTCCCCTTAACCAAATGATGTTATTGTAGAGTTATATTACTTGTATCAGATTGTGTACACTAAATTTTATTTGTACAACGCTGCCCCCCTAGCTATTCTTGTACCACATCAGAATAATACCTCACCTCAGTTGAAATTTTGATTAGCCTTGATTCAATAGTATAAATGAATTCTAAATGAATACCTCACTTCACTGGCACTGGTGCAGCCCTGAAACTGCTTCTGAAATCTTAAATTCTAAGCTTCCCTAAAACAGAAAAAGTTCACATTTATGAAAAAAACAGAAAAAAGTCTCTTGTTTAATTAAAGCTGCCCTGGTAGTCTAAGCTTCTGCTACAATTAAACTGCTGTAAATTCTAAACCGTCTTTTGTTTTCTACATGATTTAGGTATTGTTGAAACTTATGTTTACCATTCTAAAGTATTGTCTTCTACCTGCAGGACTCGAGGTGTGTCAACTGTGAGATAAAGTTGAGTTCCCTTCTCTCGAAGTTGGCTGCTGCTGATACTTTCAAAACATCAAGGTCGTTTGGTCTTTCGAAGAAGCAAGACATTATCTAGATGTATTATGTGTGGTGCCATGTATTAGTGTTTTGCAATAATATATTGTGATATATATGCATGCTTGTGTCATATGTTTTTCTGTCTGTGTGATCTGGCCATCGAGACAGGACTGGTCTCGAAGCCAGGACAACATTTTCTGTTTAAAAAAAAAACTCATTACTTGACGACGGTATATCGGTTACCATTGTCGATACTGGACGTTATTGTCGATGGTTTTCGGAAGCCCGTCGACGATAAGGTCTATTGACAATGGTTTTCGGGCGGCCGTCGTCGATACTGGCAAGTTATCGTTGACGATAATGTCCAATATCGAGGATAGTAACAGATATACCGTCGTCTATAAGGTATATTATAGACGACGGTCCGGTTCACCGTCGTCGATAAGCTTCTCCGCTGCCACGTGGACGAAGTCCCTTATTGACGACAGCTAAATGTGGCCGTCGTCAAGTAAGTTATAGACGACTGTAACCTTTGTCAATAAGCTTATAGACGACAAAAAAATGTGGACGACTGGAAACCGTTGTCTATAAACGTGTACCATCGTCTATATGCTATAGACGACGATTTTGGCCTTATAGATGACGGTTTCTGGCTATCGTTTATTATCGTGATTTATGTAGTGTCTATTGTGCTAGTAATTCATTTATTTTTTCTCGCACTACGCTAGTCATGAAATGAACGGCCAAAGTTCACAAGAATTTCTCTACTCTTGGCCGACGATGAAAATCGGAGCAAACTAAACAAAGGTTGGGGCCTTTTCCACTTTTTGTCATATATATCCTACTATGGAATACTAGGCAAGCAAAGCTTTGATATTGTACTCTTCTAGGTACTCCAGTAGCAGTAGGTCAGCTCAATAAAGTTAATCCAGTTTTTATTTTCTGTTTAGGTGAGATCACACTGGCTTTCCATAACTTTAAACAGTTGATATTGATTTTAGTATGTACACTACGACCTTTACACCTACTTTATGATAATCCACAATATTTCTTCGGTACTAAGGAACTAGAACTAGAGTAATTTATTTGTCAACTTTGCTACAATAAATTTCCTTGTTAAAAAATGTACGTGGCCAATCACTTTCTACGTTTTGGGTAATCGTTACTGCTAAAAGATTGATATTTAAGGGCGTGCTAAAAATAAAAGTTGAGAACCAGATTCAATGAGGCATTAGAAGTTTATTGCATTAAAACAAGTGACGTCCAATCCTAGGTTGAATTTTTGATAAGGTTATGACAATTAGCTTTTGTTATCTACTTCCTCCGTTATTAAAAGTTTATCGTTTTGTAGTTCAAAAATAAACTAAAACACGACAAACTTTTAAAGACGGGAGAAGTACATTTTAAGAAAATCTTCATGTATGAGAGGAGATAAGAATATACACTTTTTATTCTCACACTGTGCCACTCCAAGCGGAGCAGGGCGTGTATTCTTAGTTTGCCTCAGTCTTCCAGATCTCAATAATTTTTCAAAAAGACAAAAAATAGGCCGCCAAAAGTAACCCAGCGGTATTGAAATTGGGAAGAATGTAGCATTGGGAACTATGAAACAAGTTATCTATTACCACCATTGTAGCCGTTTGGTGATGCTTACCAGATCAGGAGTGGTTTGTTTTTTCAGCGAACATCAATAAAATAGGACACATTTTATTTGAACCAATAACTTGTGGACAACACCTTTGCTGTTGCGTGATGCTGCAATGCAAGACGCACCATTGCTTGAATGGTCCGTTTTGTTAACGTGTCCCCCTAAAGCTATGCCAAAGCATGCATGAAACCAACAACTTTATATCATTTGTTTTGCTTTTATTGTCTTGTGGGATTCAAACATCACCCCTGTACGTATATAGGGACCATGAATAATTTTCCTGACTCTTTTTGGTGAAGGGATTTTCATATCAAAGATGAAATTACAAATAAATGCACAACGTGATGTGAAGAGGGCATCTAAGTGAAGTTACACTTCTTTTTGCTAAACATATGGTGATTTGTAAGTGACTAACTGAATTTGTGTTGACACATCATAAGTTTTTTTAAACACTGGGCAGTTCACCCATTCGGAAAGAATCAAATCTGGGTGGACAATCCTCACACTTGGAGGTACTAGTCATCCTACTTCTATCCGGTTCTTGACATGTCAAAAGCTTATGTAGATTTTGCTCAAATATTTAGAATTAAAGTGTTTATACTCTACAATACTGCACAATTAGTCGCTCACATGTGGATCTGTACATACTCACATGTCAGTGACTCTTACATGTACAATACTGCAGAAGATTTGAACGTTAAGATTAAAGATGTGCGCATCATTACTGCACAGTCTACCATTTAGACTCGCAAATGGCCTACAAACCTGGTCAAATGATATAACTCTCATTGAGCACCGAGGATTCAAACCCCGACATCAGAAAACCAGAGGGAGATCGACGGTGACCGATGTCTCCTGACTTTCTGAGTCGGTTTTTCCACTGACTGGCTGACTGACTACATGAATCCGCACCTGTCCACCGTCCACAATTAGTGAAATCAAAACCTCCTCCCCCGCTTCATTTCCCTGATCCGACCGGGGTTTTGTCCAAATAAACCAACAGCTCCTCTCACCCTCCCGGCGACCGACGGCTGCTGCTTCGGCGAGAGAGAGGCCCCGCGCCGTGCCGATTCCTCGCCCCCCGATCCGGAGATGGACTCATCGTCCAGGCAGCCCCGACCTCCCGGCGCCGGGATCCGTGTCCGCGCGCCGCTGGTGAGCTCCGGCTCCTTTTCCCCTCTCTGTTCGTCGCTCAAAGGCGCGGCCTTTTTTTTTTTCTATTTTTTTTAAGATCTGGGATCTAGAAGGGATTGTTAGAAGCAAAGATGCTGCCTATGGATCGAAAGCTTTGATCTCTCGGTTAGGAGATACGTGGTTCGGATTGCGGGATTGGGTATTCTGATGGATCCCGTGGCGGTTGGGGTTCTGGATCTGGGTGCTCGGCTACTTCCGGTCCTGGGACTCTGGTTTACTGAATTTCGATGCGTTTCTGAGGCACCGAGCTGTGGGGAATCGGTGAAAATGGAACCATACTCCTAGTATGCCTTATATCTGAATTTGTCGTGGAAATGGCTGGCGTGGGTAAATGCTGGTGCTGATTGTGTTTATGTGTGGTGAACTATTGGATTGGATTTGCATCTTGCGCGTGATAGAGTCTCGTTTTTGCTCACCGTGGCCGTTCGTGGTAGTACACTTGGATGAAATAGGATCGCCTTTTCACTTATTCTACTCGAGCAATGAAATGCTCTTTTTTTTTCTTCTGCATGCCTGTGATGCCCAAATGGTTTACTATGTTTCGTGACTTTGATTATTTTAGTAACACACTGCAATGTATTAAGTCTGGTTTGGCTTGATTCTAGCACCCTACGCCCAACCCCTGCCTGTATCACACGCTCTACATTTTGCTTTTTTTAACTTCACGTCAAGGTTTAGTCCAGAGGTTACATGTTTGGACGAAGCATATATGCTAGCACATTTCGCTTTGAAACCATTCAGTGTAGTACAAAACAATAGCCACATATCCATACACAATCCAATCCAAGAAACCAGATAGTATGGTTGGTCCATTTTGGACTTGCCTCCAAAAGACATTTGAGGCTACAAAGTTGCAGAGTCAATACAGGTCCTTACCTTACAGTAATCATTTCCTCTGCGAATTTGATGGTAGAGACATAGTACTGCAAAATTATTTGAGTTAGTGGAAATCTTTAAACCAAATGCTTGGTCCCTCAACTTATTATCAAGTTCTAAGCTAGTCCTTTCCTGGGACATGCATTGAGGCTCTAAATAATGAAGCTTATCATGTATTATTGTCCCTGGTTTCTTTTTATGAAGTTGTTTTTTAATGTTCCTGATCTGGGTTACCTGACTCATGAAATCCTGTATATATCCTGTAAAAGTACAAGCCTGCAACCATCATGCAGCCATGAACTTAGTCTGTGTCAGTGTTGTTATGAATATTGGATCTTCTATTATTGAGGAGGCCAGGAGCCTCTATAAATAGATGTACAAGGGATTATAAATATGCAAATAAGTCCCTAATACATCATCTAATGTAATATTACTATTATATCTCTAACCCCCCCCCCCCCCCCCCCCCCAAACTCAAGGTGCGTCAAGAACATTGAGTTTGGAGAGAGATAAAAACATGCTGAAGCTACAAAGTCTAAAGGGTGGTGTCATTGAGCAAAACGTCGAAGTAGATGAAACAGCAAAACTGGAGCCGACAAAACTGGCAGGCGCAACGGAAGGAAGATGAAACCATTCAAGCTCCTAAAGATGTTGTGAATCACGACGACGAAGGCCAGTACCAACCAGAGATCTTCCATGAGCAACTCTCAAAGTCGTAGACCGCGCATATGTAAATGCATACGAGGAACTAGTTGCGGTAATTGATGCCATTGAAAAGCACTAGACACCGCACAACAGAAATTCAGGCTGAAAAAGAAGAAGCCATCATGAAGAAGATGACCGACGACGGCGAGAGCGCAAAATAAGCAGCGGCAGACGATGGGGAGAGCGCAAATAAAAGTGGCGCAAGTAGCATTTTTTTGAGGCAGAGACAAAGCTTCCGAACGAATCAATGATGGATCAAGATGTCACGGGCAGCCAAAACGAAAGCGCCCAAAAGACATCA
Source organism: Tuctoria greenei (assembly GCA_036927565.1). NCBI lineage: Eukaryota > Viridiplantae > Streptophyta > Magnoliopsida > Poales > Poaceae > Tuctoria > Tuctoria greenei. The sequence continues at coordinate 126,695,194 of JAYESD010000007.1, read as the reverse complement.
ATTCCATCTTAGATCCGAAGAAGAGCCGAAGCCGCCAATTTTTTAACCCGGAATCCTAGTTGCTTTCACGTTGACGCCAGCATGACGTCATGCTGACATCAGCGCCTATGTCGCGCTGACGTCATCACCATGACGGATCTGGATGCTGCCGGAGACCATGTAGGCCAGAAGAGACAGAGGATGCCCATCGCTCCGACTCGGATCTTGGTGCAGCACGTGATCATCCACAACGTCCACATCCACCACTCGGCGCCCCGCGGCGGCGACATCATACGCGACTCGAAGCGGCACTTCGGCCACCGCAAGCCCAGCGACAGGGACGACATCTCCGTAATGGCCTCGAGTAGATGCTTCACGTGGTGCTCAGGAGCATTGAGCACTCCTTGACCAAGCACCAACAAAGCAGTCATGGTGACAGCACGTCAGCATGTGGACACGAAAGCACTTGCAGCACTTCAGCGAAGAAGCCGATACACGCAGAGAGACGCAGACATGGGCCGCAGGAAGAACCGCCGAAGAGAGTCGAGGATGTAGCCGAGACGCAGCGGCGGGAATAAGGAGGTCTGCCGACTTGATACCGCACTCGACGGGAGAAAGCGTCGATGAAGAGCGGAAGCAAAATCCAGATCTGTACGTGCAGAAGGAAGACGATGGCAGGGATCTCCGTGGCCGCACAGTAGGCAGAAAGAGGAAACTCAACGCGACCGCTTGTACCCCGGTTGACCACCACCCCCTCCTCGACCGGCGGTGAGGGCCGGATCCAGCGAGCCTTGAACCCCCGACACGACCTGGACCTAGGTGTCCCGTCGTGTCTCCTCCGGCGACAGGGGTACCTAGTGGTGGACGGCACAGGGGGACGACGGGATCCACTGGCGGCGGGATCGATCGGCAAAGCACCGCCGCCGCTGGAAAACAAAATTAGAGTAGATCTAAAATCTAAGCTCTGTATATTGGAAATCCGGCCACAAAATTCTTGGTCTTGCTATGATCAAGGTTCTGATCTGTTTAGATTTGACAGAACAGCAACCAGTTGCAGAACAGAGAAGAGCAGAGAGGTTCCTGCGTGGGGGAAACGAAGAGGACAGGGGAATAGTAGGAGGAATAGGGCTTCCTGGTGCTGTGTGCTGTACTGTATAAGAACAGCAGAGAATAGGATCTTCCTGCTCTGGAGCAGGGAGAACAGAGGTGCCCTGCACAGGAATAGAGATTGATCTATTAGGCTGTCGTGAAGGCTATTTCTGGTAGAATATTTTATTCATCTGAATACTGTTGCGGTACAGGGAGGGGCGCACCTCTCTTTATTTAGGGGGGGGGGGGGGGGGGTTAGGAGGAGTCCTAACCCCTTACTACTTGATCTCTACCTAAACAGGACTCTAAAACACAATAGGATTCCCTGGACTCTATTTAATTTCCTCTATCTATAGTTGACTGTCGCAACACCCTGCAAAGTTCAATAGGGACTCTGCAGGCTACCTGTACATGTAGTCCTCCTGGGTGCAGAGTCCTGATTGGACTCCTGCACCAGGGCTCCGTACAGGTCTGTTACAGGGTCATGTAACACTGTATACCATGTTATGAATATTAGATCTTCTATTATTGAGGAGATCAGGAGCCTCTATAAATATATGTACAAGGGATTACAAATATGCAAATAATTCCCTAATACATCATCTAATATAATATTATTATTATATCTCTAACATGTGTTACCAAACCTCCTGGGAGAACGCAGTGGAGAACACAGGAGCAAATGGGATTGAGAGTTGGAACTGAAGGGATATCTGGAGGCAATCTTGTTGCTTGGGCTGGATCCTGCACCAGCCAGGGCGACCAGTACGGGAGATCTTTTATTCCTTGATGAATTCCTAATACAAACTATGATGTTGCTTTTATAGGCCTGGTAGGCGCAGAGATTGGATCAGATTCTGTTGCAATAAAATCTGATTTGAACAACCAGAAACAAACTAATCTGTTTAACAAACCTCAGAAACAAACTAATCTGTTTAACAAACTAGATCTCCCCTTATCCTTTACTCAACTACTCTCTGCGCCTAGCATACTGCCGGCCATAGAAGGAGTCTATGAAATTTCCCCCTTGCCAAGAAACAACTTGTCCTCAAGCTGAAATCGAGGATACTTGTCTTTAAATTCTCTGAGCACTTCCCATGTTGCTTCAGCAGTACCTCTGCCCTCCCATTGTACCAGTAGCTCCCAAACACCCCTGTTGATTCGTACCCTGATGACTTTTGTTGGAGAAGGAATTACTCGCCATGTAGACAGTCTGGTAGATGTGCTGCTATAGTTGGAGGCTGTCCTTCAAATTTCTTCTGGAGAGACACATGAAAAACATTATGAATCCTGGCCTTGGCTGGTAGCTGCAACCGATAGGATACCTGACCCACCTTTTCCTGGATTCTGAATGGCCCATAAAATCTTGGCTTGAGTTTTGTAGCATTATGTTGTGTGATGCCTACTGCATTTCTTTGGTGAAGCTTCACCCAAACCCAATCCCCTTCATTAAACTCCTCTTCTGGTCATGATAGAATTTCATGACATCTTGGGCCTGCATTAATCTTTCTTTAATTTCCTGCAAAAAATCATCTCTCTCCTTCAGTTGTTGGTCCACTGCAGCGACCTTAGCCCTTCCTGGTTAATAAGAAACAATAGCAGGAGGGTCTTGTCCATACACCACTTTAAATGGTGTAGACTGCAACGAAGTTTGAAATGACGTGTTGTAGCAGTATTCCGCCCATGAAAGCCATTTGAGCCAAGACTTCGGTCTATCTCCTGCCAAACACCTGAGATACATTGTAATTATTTTGTTGACCACCTCTGATTGCCCGTCGGTTTGAGGATGGAAGGCCGAGCTCATCCTCAGCTTGACTTCGGCCTGCTGAAACAACTCTGTCCAGAAATTGCTGGTGAAGACCGTATCTCTGTCACTAACAATAGAGCACAAAAAATCATGTAATTTCACAATCTGATCAAAAAATTCTTTGGCCACCGTGGATGCAGAATAGGGATGACTCAATGGTATAAAGTGAGCAAACTTCGAAAAACGATCAACCACTGTTAGTATGACCGATTTACCTCCCACTTTAGGAAAACCTTCAATAAAATCCATTGACACATCACTCCAAACCTCAGATGGAATGGGCAGGGGCTGTAGCAGTCCCGCTGGGTGTAAATGACTGATTTTATTTTCTGGCAGGTTGTGCATCCCTTGACAAATTTTCTCACACGCCGAATAGCCTGGGGACTAAAAAATTGAGTCCTGAATCTATGCAGTGTCTTCTCTATACCCTCATGCCCTGTATGAGACAGCTCCAACACCTGTTGCCAAAACCCAGAGTTGTCTGGTAAGAATATTTTGCCTCGATACAGTAGCAGATCATCCACAACTGCCCAACCTGCATGTGTTGTACCACCTTGAATCTCCTGTTTCAAAGTAACAGACGCACTATCTGTCCTCAGCTCTTGTTTCAAATCTTCAAACAGAGAAAACAATGGACCAGATAACACATGTAAACTCCCTTCTTCTTTCTCTCGTCTGGACAGCTGCACCATTTTGAACCCCTGGACAATATTCCACTGTGATATCAAAGCCAAACAATTTACTCAAGGTTCAGGAAGGTGCTAGGCGCTAGGCGGGCGGTGGTCCTCCGCTTAGCGCCTAAGCGTGTGTAGGCGTTGCAAGGCGTTACACACTGTAGCAATAATATATTGTAAAAAAATTTAAAATATAGAAGTGTACACATATTTCTACTATTCTTGATTGATTTTAGTTGACCCACTTACACTTTTCTACCTTGATCCAGTATACAACCTAGTCCAGTCCCACATAAGCCCTCACACAGGCCCACAGGATGGATCACCAGCACAACACAAAAAAGAGTGCTTGCAAGCAGAGCTACAACCCAGTCCAGTATCAGATGAGCCCTCACACTGGCCCGCAGGGTGGACTACCAGCACAACAAAAAAGGCATCAGCGCTGGTCTTCTGCTGCGAGTGCCCCTGCATGGTGCCAAATTGCCAATCCAGCAGGTGGCCGAGTCCAGCCCGGCCGAATCCAGCAGATCTGGACGCATGAGTCACGGGTCAAATCGGAGGAGTGCGGACCCCCCCCCCCCCCCCCCGGCGCGCACGGAGCACCGCCGCTCCAGCAGGCGGCCGCAGATCTGGCCGCGGGAGTGCGGATCAGTTCCCCCCCCCCCCCCCCCCCCCAGGCAAGGCGGGAGGGTCGCGCCCAGGCGCGCGGAAGCAAGCGCCCAGCAGCGCCTTTCTGAACCCTGAATTTACTAACCCATGTATGTTGAGGGATAGTGGTTAGTCTCTGATCCAGCAAATATTTTAGACTATAATGATCTGTTTGTACAGTGAACATTCTGCCCCATAAATATGGCCTCCAATGACGCACCGCTTTCAGCCGCCCTATCAATTCTCTTTCATACGCAGGAAGCTTCGCATGTTGTGGAGCCACATGTCTCCTGAAGTAAGCAATTGCCCCTTCTCCCTGATGTAGTACTGCGCCAAACCCCACTCCTGAAGCATCACAATCCACAATGAATGTCCTTTAAAAATCTGGTAGCTATAGAATTGGAGCTGTTGTCAATGCCTTCTTGAGCCCTTGAAATGCCTCTGCTGCCTCTATAGACCAGGAAAAAGAATCCTTCTTGAGTAGGGTGGTCAGGGGCCGTGCAATTTCTCCATAGCCTGTAATAAATCTTCGGTAATAGCCCGCTAAGCCAAGAAAACCCCGAAGAGCCTTGATAGTGCGTGGTGGTGGCCAAGCTTGCACTGCAGCAATTTTGGATGAATCTATGGCGACACCTCCATGGGAGATAATGTGTCCCAAATATGACACTGATTCCTGCCCAAAGAAGCACTTGGTTTTCTTTAGCACCAAGTGATTGTCCTTTAGAAGCTGCAGGACTGCTTTGGCATGCTGTAAATGAGCCGACCAGGAAGAGCTATAAATTAGGATGTCATCAAAGAATACTAACACCGATTTTCTGAGGAAGGGTTTAAGCACTGCATTCATTAATGCTTGGAAAGTTGAAAGTGCATTAGTCAATCCGAATGGCATTACTAGGAACTCAAAATGACCATGATGTGTTTGAAATGCTGTCTTCTCAATATCATCGCCATGCATCCTAACTTGATGATAGCCACTTCACAGGTCTAACTTAGTGAAAAACCTGGCCTTCTTGAGTTCATCCATTAGCTCTTCTACAACTGGTTGGATAACGATCTTTAATGGTCTGGTCATTAAGGGCCCGATAGTCCACACAAAATCTCCAAGTGCCATCCGCTTTCTTGACTAATAATACTAGTGAGGAGAAAGCTGAGGTGCCCGGTCGAATTATCCCCTGTTTCAACATGTCATCACACTGCTTTTCGATTTCATCCTTCAACAGATGTGGGTATCTATATGGTCTGACTGCAATAGGGGAAACCCGTCTTCAAGTGTATACGGTGGTCCTGTATGCGTGGAGGAGGCAGCCCCTGCGGCTCTGCAAATAATTCAGCATACTCCAGTAGTAACATGCCCATCAAATCTTGGTCTGTTATGGCTTTCAGTGCTGGTACAGGAGATTTTTTGACCCCGAACCACTTCACTTCTCTTCCTTCTCGCCAGAATGTCATTGTCATACGTTCAAAATCCCACAAAACAGGACCCAAGGTCTGCAGCCATTTGACACCTAACACCATGTCAAAATCTTGCAATGGCAGCACAAAACAATCAATCCAGAATACCTCCTTCCCAACTTCCACTGCTGTATGCATACAGACTCCTGCATTGCTCATTTTGTCCCCATTAGCCACCTGTACAGAGAGTCCGGAACGGGTGGACATTGGCAGTCCTAACTCCTTGGCCAATCCTTCATTCAGGAACGTATGAGTAGATCATGAGTCTACAAATGCCTTGACTGTCCGCTGCCCCACTTTCACTGCCAACTGGGACTCCAATGCCTGTGAGGGCATGAAGAGAAATACCCAGGTCTTGTGCCACTTCTTCAGGTACTTCATCATCTTCCATCTCCATCACAAATATAGATTTGCCGCTGCACTTATGATCTGGCATATATTTCTCTGTGCAATTATAACATTCCCCGTTTGCACGTTTTATGGCCAATTCTTCAGTTGAAAGTTTTCTAAACCGAGTCTTGGAAGACCCAGTGGAACTCTGAGCAGTAAGACATGTAGTAGTTCTGGACACCGCCTGAACATGGTTTCTGAACGTGCTGCGAGCAGGTGTCATCACAGAATAGCTTTTGTCTGCTCTGACCAGGCGCTGTTCATATGCCCTTGCCAAACTCATAGCAGTTTGGAGATTTACCGGAGCTTGCAATTTGACATCTGTCCGCAATGGTTGGCCTAATCCTGCAGTGAAGAGATTGATCTGGTGGGCTACAGACAAACCTTCACAGCGACAGAACAAAGCAAGAAATTGTCGCTGGTAGTCCTCGACTGATCCGGTACACTACAAGTCCTTTTAACTCTGCTAGGCCATTAGTACGGATGGGGGGCCCAAAACCCAGATTGACAAAATCTGCAAAGTGATGCCAAGAGGGGATCCCATGATCTCACTCCAATGCATAATACCATTGGGCAGCAACTCCCTCCAAATGAAGCGAAGCGAGCCATACCTTGTCTTCAGCCATCGTCTTCATACCCCTAAAATAAGCCTCACACTTTGTGAGCCAGGTTAGGGGGTCTGATTGCCCATCAAAGTTTGGGAAATTCACTTTGGGAAACCGCGGACCCTGGCGATGATCATCTCCCTGTACTTTGCGTCTGGAAAACTCATGTTCAGGGCGTTGATTGGTCTTGAGAAAATCCCCAATTTCACTCAGTCGATCTTCAGTCTTGGCAATGCGGCTATCATGAGAATTCAGTCGGGAATTCATGGTGGCTAGTTGGGCTAGGACTTGATCAAGTTTCTGCAGAACCGTGTCCTGCCCAAAATCGTCTTCAGCGCTGGCCATGGTGGCAAGGCGCCGGTCTGATCAAATTGTTACCAAACCTCCCCCTGGGAGAACGCAGTGGAGAACACAGGAGCAGATGAGATTGAGAGTTGGAACGGAAGGGATATCTGGAGGCAATCTTGTCGCCTGGGCTGGATCCTGCACCAGCCAGGGCGACCAAGGAGAAACCCCAGTACGGGAGATCTTTTATTCCTTGATGAATTCCTTATTCAAACTATGCTGTTGCTTTTTTTTGGACTGTGTTGAGTTATGTGTTTGGGCCTAGCCTGTATACCGGCCCATCTATGTATCTATAAATACGTACCTAGACCTTTGGTTAATCAAGCATTCATTCTAGCCTTCTATCATGGTATCATTAGCCAAACCCTAATCCCCACCACCCTAACCCTAACCCTAGCCGCCGACCCCCCCTATGGCCGCCGCCGGCGCCCCCTTCCTGGCCGCCGCCGGCGCCCCCTACATGGCCGCCGCCGGCACCCCCCTCTAGCCGCCGCCGCCCCCCCTCTGGCCGTCGCCGCCGGCGCCCCCCTCTGGCCGCCGCCGCCGGCCCCCTCTGGCCGCCGCCGCCGCCCCCCCTCTGGCTGCCGCCGCCGGCGCCCCCCTCTGGCCGCCGGCGCCGGCGCCCCCCCTCTGGCCGCCGCCGCCGCCCCCCCTCTGGCCGCCGCCGCCGCCCCCTCCATGGTCGCCGCCGACGCCCCCCCTCTGGCCGCCGCCGCCGCTGGCCCCCCTCTGGCCGCCGCCGCCGCCCCTCTGGCCGCCGCCGCCTCCCCCTCTCTGGTCGCCGCCGCCGCCCTCCCCCTGGCCGGCGGCCCCCTGGCCGACGCTCCCCTGGCCGGCGCCCCCCCCCCCCCCCCCCCCCCGGCCGGCGCCCTCCTGGCCGGCGGCACCCTAGCCGGCGCCACCCTGGCCGGCGCCCCCTTGCGCCTCTCCCCCTGCGCGCCTCCCCGCCGCGTCCCCTGCGCGCGCCGCCGCTCTGGTGCCGCAGTTCTGGCCAGCGTGGACAGTGCAGGGTCTCCCGCTGTCTGGACCTGACTGGGTGGTAGACTCTGGCGCCTCGTACCACACCACTCCCGACGCCGGTATCCTCTCTTCTAATCGCCCTTCCCATCCCTCTCATCCTTCATCTATCGTTGTTGGGAATGGGTCGGTTCTTCCGGTCACCTCAGTAGGTGACATGGGTTCGTCAGGTTCTTTTCAGCTCCGTGATGTTCTTGTTGCTCCTGACATCATTCATCACCTTCTTTCCGTTCGCCGTTTCACCACTGACAATCGGGTTTCCATCGAGTTCGATCCTTTTGGTTTATCTGTGAAGGATCTTACTACTCGGCGTGTTCTTTTTCGTTGTGAGAGTTCGGGACCTCTGTACACGATGCGTCTTCCAGCTTCCGCTCCGCCTCTTGCCCTGACTACGACAGCCTCTTCGACCATCTGGCATCGTCGGCTTGGTCACCCCGGCATTGATGCTATGTCGAAGTTGTCTGGTAGTTCAGTGATTTCGTGTACTCGGGGTACTCACGAGTCTCTTTGCCATGCTTGTCAGTTGGGTCGCCACGTTCATCCTCCTTTTTCGCACTCTGTCACTCGTGTCAAGCACATCTTTGATCTGATTCACTGTGATCTTTGGACATCTCCTATTCTCAGTGTATCCGGCCTTAAAGTATTACTTGGTCGTCGTTGATGATTTCTCACACTATTCGTGGACTTTTCCCTTGAGGAAGAAGTCTGATACTTTTGGCACTCTCTCTCACTTCTTCGCTTGGGTGTCCACCCAGTTTGGATGAACGATCAGCGCGGTCCAGTGCGACAACGGACGCGAGTTTGACAACTTTGCGTTCCGTGACTTCCTTCTTTCTCACGGTGTTCAGTTGCGCATGTCTTGCCCGTACACCTCTCCCCAGAACGGCAAGGCTGAGCGCATGATTCGGACGACCAACGATGTCATGCGCTCCTTGATGTTTCAGGCTTCTACTCCTGCTCGCTATTGGGCGGAGGCGCTTCACACCGCCACCTACCTCATTAATCGCCTTCCTACTAAGGCGATTAGTGCTCCCACTCCTCATTTCGCTTTGTTCGGCACCCCTCCTCTTTACGACCACCTTCGAGTTTTCGGGTGCGCTTGCTACCCTAATCTCTCTGCCTCCGCCCCCCATAAGCTCGCGCCTCGTTCGACTCGGTGTGTCTTCCTTGGGTACTCCCCTGATCATAAGGGGTACCGGTGTCTCGACCTTACCACTCGCCGCATCTTGATCTCCCGACACGTCGTGTTCGACGAGTCCTCCTTCCCTTTCGCTGGGTCCTCCTCTGATTCGGTCTCCGAGTTGGATTCCCTTTTTTCCACTAACCCTGAGGCCGCTCCTGTCCAGCGACCTTGTTTTTTACCTTCTGCAGGTCTTCCTCTAGCTGCGCCGGACACGACCACCGTGTCTCAGATACCACCTGTCGTGCCTCCCGCGGCTCCGGCGTTCTTGCCGCCACTAGCCGTTCCTCCGACGGCCCCGATGTCGACCGCTGCACCTTACGCAGCACCGGCACCTGCGGCGACTCCGGCTGTGCCTCCTATAGCCATGACACGGCGGTTCACTGACCCTGCTCTCGTCTACCAGCGACGAGTGTGGGTTGGTGCCCAGGCTTCGTCGACCCTGGGGACGAGTGCTGCACCACGTGCAGCCCCGCTGTCTCCTACGGCTACACCACGCGAGGTCCCGACACCTCTTACGGCTGCGCCACGTGCGGCCCCGGCGTCTCCGACCTCGACTCCTGCGCCACACGAGGCCCCGACGTCTCCTACGGCTGCGCCACACGCGGCCCCAGCGTCTCCAGTCTCGACTCCTACGCCACACGAGGCCCCGGCGTCCCCTATAGCTGCGCCACGCGCGGCCCCGACGTCTCCGGCCTTGACTCCCGCGCCGTGCAGGGACCCAGCGTCTACTCCGTCTCCGGCCTCATCACACGCTGCGCCACGCGCGGCCCCTGTTCCACGGTTCGCCGACCCTGCTCTTGTCTACCAGCGACGAGAGCGGGTTGGTGCCTCTGCGCCTGCTCGTCCCGAGCCCTCGGTGTACCACCCGCCGTTGCTCCACCGGGACCCAGGACACGTTCACCCGATGGTGACTAGACGTGCCGCTGGGGTTCTCCGGCCTCCTGAGAGGTTCTCCGGAGTGGTACTCTCTTCGACGACACCGACACCATCCCCTTCCTCTTCGGTATCACCTATACCGACCTCCGTCCGTAGCGCCCTCGCTGACCCTCACTGGTGCCGCGCTATGGAGGACGAGTATGTGGCCCTACTTGCCAACCGGACATGGGACCTTGTTCCTCGTCCTCTTCGTGGCAACGTTGTCACAGGCAAGTGGGTTTTCACGCATAAGAGGAAGGCGGATGGATCCCTGGAGAGATATAAGGCTCGTTGGGTACTTCGGGGCTTTACTCAGCGCCCTGGAGTGGACTACGACGAGACCTTCAGTCCGGTGGTTAAGCCAGCGACAATACGGACTGTTCTGTCGTTGGCTCTCTCGCGTTCTTGGCCTGTCCACCAGCTGGACGTCAAGAACGCCTTCCTTCACGGGACGCTGACGGAGACGGTATACTGCAGTCAGCCGACAGGGTTCGTACGGGCTGCTGGCTGAACAAGTCCCTATACGGGCTGAAGCAGGCGCCTCGGGCTTGGTACAGTCGGTTCGCCTCCTTCCTGATCTCGCTCGGCTTCGTCGAGGCCAAGTCGGACACCTCGCTCTTCGTTTACAGGCATGAGGGTGACACTGTCTACCTTCTCCTGTACGTAGACGATATTGTCCTCACGGCGTCTAGCCTGGCTCTTCTTCAGCGCACGATCTCCGCCCTGCAGCGCGAGTTCGCGATGAAGGATCTCGGCCAGCTCCACCACTTCCTGGGCGTTGCGTTCGAGCACCGTCCGGACGCTCTGTTCCTCCACCAGCGCCAGTACTGCCTGGATATCCTCGAGCGAGCGGGCATGGCTGATTGCAAGCCGTGCTCCACTCCCGTGGACACCCAGGCGAAGCTGTCTTCGGCCGACGGCGCCTCGGTCGCCGACCCCACCTCTTACAGGAGTCTTGCAGGTGCCCTGCGGTATCTCACCTTCACCAGGCCGGACATCTCCTACGCGGTTCAGCAGGTGTGTCTCCACATGCATGATCCGCGGGAGACGCATCTCACGGCGATGAAGCGGATTCTTCGGTACCTGCGCGGCTCCCTCGACTACTGCCTTCTACTTCGACGTGACTCGCCTTCTGAGCTGGTGGTCTACACCGACGCTGACTGGGCGGGGTGCCTTGATACCCGCCGCTCCACCTCTGGCTACGCCGTCTTCCTGGGGGGGAATCTTGTCTCCTGGTCCTCCAAGCGGCAGCCCGTGGTTTCTCGCTCCAGTGCTGAGGCGGAGTACCGCGCCGTGGCTAACGGCGTAGCAGAGGCGTCTTGGCTCCAGCAGTTACTTCAGGAGCTTCACTCCCCTGTCGCCCGGAGCACGTTGGTCTACTGTGATAATGTCAGCGCCGTTTACCTCTCCACCAACCCCGTCCAGCACCAGCGCACGAAATATGTGGAGATTGATCTTCACTTTGTTCGTGAGCGGGTTGCACGCGGTGAGGTTCGAGTTCTCCATGTGCCGACGACGTCACAGTTTGCCGACATCTTCACGAAGGGACTCCCGTCGACTTTGTTTTCTGAGTTTCGGTCCAGTCTCAACATCTGTTGTGGCTAGATGTTGGGACTGCGGGGGGGTGTTGGACTGTGTTGAGTTATGTGTTTGGGCCTAGCCTGTATACCGGCCCATCTATGTATCTATAAATATGTACCTAGACCTTTGGTTAATCAAGCATTCATTCTAGCCTTCTATCACTTTTATAGGCCTGGTAGGCGCAGAGTAGCTTATTGGATCAGATTCTGTTGCAACAGAATCTGATCTGAACAACCAGAAACAAACTAATCTGTTTAACAAACCCCAGAAACAAACTAATCTGTTTAACAAACTAGATCTCCCCTTATCCTTTACTCAGCTACTTCCTGCGCCTAGCATACTGCCGGCCATAGGAGTCTATGACAGTCAGCTATATGCCTTGAGCCTGAGGACTGGATTTTTTTCCCCCTTTAACATTTGTCTGTCTTCTTTTGACTGCGTCTTGCTTCATTTAGCTTGTGAGTTTGAGGAGAAGATAAATTTAGGAACGTTTTTTTTTATTAGAAATACCCTGGAATCTCCATATAAGCAGATGAGCTTATGTTTCTGGTTTGCCATGTTCATATCCATGGCCATGGTAATATTAATCTGGGTGTATCTAAACAAAGTGAACTTTCAAAAATAAAAGGCAAGCTTATCCATGGTGCTAAGCTATATTCCACTTCCTGAGTTCAGTTTTACTGCTGAATTGTTTTATATGTAACATATATTTATTTTTTCTTTTGCCCATTACCTCGATATGTATCAAGAATCAAGAGTTTGTAACCACTGATTAATCTTATATGTTTCTTTGGATTTTGCAGGTTGAGTCTGTTTCCTGCTATTGCAGATTGGATACAGGTCTTAAAACTGTTGTTGATGCTAGAAAGTATGTCCCTGGTGCAAAGATGTGCATGCAACCTGATGTCAAACAGAACAAGCGCAAGTCAAAGGGCTCAAGAAAGGAAAGGTGCAGAACACAAGCACCACTTTTACCTGGCCTGCCTGATGACCTTGCTATAGCCTGTCTTATACGGGTTCCTCGAGTGGAACAGCCCAATCTCAGGCTAGTTTGCAAAAGATGGAACCGCCTTTTATCTGGAAATTACTTTTACTCCTTGCGCAAGAAGATTGGAGTGGCAGAAGAATGGGTTTATGTGTTTAAAAGGGACCGTGAAGGGAAGATATCCTGGCATGCCTTTGATCCGCTAAACCAGTTGTGGAAGTCGCTCCCACCTGTTCCTCCAGAGTATTCAGAAGCGTTAGGCTTTGGCTGTGCAGTTCTGAGTGGCTGCTATCTGTACTTATTTGGCGGCAAAGATCCTTTGAGGGGCTCTATGAGACGTGTTGTATTCTATAATGCCCGGACAAACAAATGGCACCGAGCTCCAGATATGCTGCGTAAACGTCACTTTTTTGGTTCTTGTGTCATAAACAATTGTCTCTATGTTGCTGGTGGGGAGTGCGAAGGAATACATAGGACATTGCAGTCAGCTGAAGTTTATGATCCGAACAGGAACAGATGGACATGTATTACTGAAATGAACAACGGTATGGTGCCTTTCATTGGAGTTGTACATGATGGGAAGTGGTTCCTAAAAGGACTCGACTCACACCGCCAAGTGACTAGTGAAGTCTACTTACCATCATCCAATGTTTGGTCAGCCATTGATGATGAAATGGTTACAGGTTGGCGGAATCCAAGCATTTCCTTCAATGGACGGCTATATTCAGCTGAATGTCGGGATGGCTGCAAGCTTAGAGTGTATGATGACAATACTGGAACATGGACCAGATTTATGGACAGCAAGCATCATTTGGGCAGCTCACGTGCCTTTGAAGCTGCAGCTTTGGTATCTCTCAACGGGAAGCTTTGCATTGTCCGCAACAACATGAGCATAACTCTTGTTGATGTCTCCGACCCAGCTACGAGTATTGAGACTAATAGTGCACGCATGTGGGAGACAGTTGCTCGGAAGGGCCAACACAGGTCGTTTGTGGCGAACTTGTGGTCAACCATTGCAGGACGGAACTTGAAGAGTCACATTATCCATTGTCAGGTGCTGCAAGTTTGAGGATAGCTGTTGTGAATGGGAACATGATCAGATCAACGAAACAGCTCTCCTTGCACAAACAAATCCTTGCTCGCTGAAGACCCGTGCCAGGAACTCCAGCTAAAGGTTTTTGGTAGCATTGGAAGTAATGATTGGTAGGACATCTGTATCAGAACTCGGGTGGAAACTGGAAAGTGGGAACAAACTCCCCTGGTATAATGGGAGTGTATTCTGCGATAGGCATAAACATTGTAGCTTCTTCAATCAGTTGCAGGCAGGTAGGGAGAATTTCATTGTTGAATGCGTCTTTGTAATTCGGGATCTCCACTACCAGCCTGTCACTTATCTCTCTGATTGCCTATGTTGTTGTAATCCGTTGAATGTTGGTGTATGTCGTAGTGGCAGAGTAGCTAGATTCAAGGATTACAAAAGGATAAGCCTACCGGTTATCATACATTTGAGCTTTCATTTTGCATGGTTCAATGGTTATGTCAGAGTCTCATGTCTGATCAGTGGGTATTACGATGCCCCTTGGTTAGATGAAATTTGTTCAAGTAGGCATTCGTGGAGCTCCACCTGCCTTATCTTTGTCCTCAGGTTCTGTACCTTAAAAAAAAAAATCCGTACTTGAGGCTCAACAATACGCATGATGTGGTTCGGGCCTTACTGCTTGGTCTCCTTTTTGGGGTGGAGGCTGGAGTAGCAGCATGTCGAATCTGATAGCTCAGTTGTGGTGAACGAAATAAGATCGCGCTCTGGTACAAACCGAATTTTCTGCATACGGTATGCACTAGATTGACGCCACATCATCTTTTACCAATCTCAAAGCACTTCATTGAAGAGAAAAAAATTAGAGACATATAACTGCTTCATCCATCTGTTTATGTGGACACATGTCATAAATCTGGAACGGTATGCACCAATCTCAAAGCACTTCATTGAAGAGAAAAAAATCAGAGACATATAACTGCTTCATCCATTCGTTTATGTGGACACATGTCATAAATCTGGAACGGTATGCACCACCTTAGATATGCATACCGTATCCATAAAATTTATTTCCGCTCTGGTAACCCTCTCTCCCCCGCAGGCCGCGGGAGAGGGGAGCTAGGTTCAAGTTTGCAGAAAATGCATAGGCTTATGCACAGTTTTAAAGGTCGGGAGTTTTTTTTTTCGTTTAGAAATCAGGCAATGTGACGGCTTCAAGTCACTGCCATGCAATGCAGTGGCTTGAAGAGGAAGGAAGCTTGCCGCTACCATCTTAATCTCTTCGCATCAGCGTACTCTAAAAATATATTTTATACACTTTTTTATTATTTTTATAGTACGTATTTTAAATTTTTTACTGTGCTATAGTGTATAAAATATATTTTACAGCGTGTCAGTACGGATGGTCTAATTTTCATATAACGTTTCTGCCATCATCACTATAATCCTTTCATACTCGTGGGAGCTGGGCATTCACCGTGCAGGATGGATGCCATAGTCGGCGTCGGCAACATCGCGGAACGGCGGGGCATACGGGCAATGGCCTCGCGCGTGTTGCCGTGGCCGCGACGACGGCGCTGCGGTCGGTGGGCTGGACCAGCGTGACGTAGGAGGCGGCCTCGACGTCGACGAGCTCGGCGCGGGCATATGAGGATGGCGCCGACGTCTACACACATAGATGAAGGCGACCGCGGAGCCGGACGTCCCCGTTACGTTCGATGACTTATTTTTCGAAACACCGTTACGTTCGATGATGAAACGCCAATTAGTGCGGTAGTATATGTAAGCAAGCAGGGAATGGAACTGAGTTTGATTCTTCTGAGTTAAGGGAAGCTGGTACAAAGTACCTTTCTAACATACTAATTTTGGGCAAATATTTAGTGTTAGAGTAAGTTTGGTTAGTGGAACGAAGTAGATGTGAAAGGGCAAATATGTTTTTAGTGGTGTTTGTTTTAGAAATAAGTGAGATGATATCATCGCACGGGAGAATATTTTTCTCAAATCCGAGACAGACCGGTCCAGTGTACCCATCCATCCCAATTCAACGGCGTCAGGGTCCGCCTCCTGCCGCGTGTCTCCTCTGTCGTCCCGTCGGTCCGAGCCATCCCTCTTCCTCGCCTTCTTCGTCCGGCCAGCCATGGACCGTTGCCTCCGCACCATCTCGCGCGCTGCCGAGCACTACCACCACCAGCGGTTTCCTCCGCCACAGAGCGCTCGTGCAGCTTCGGGAGTCGAGGATCGTCGCCCGCTCCATCCGGTCGTCGGCGACTCGGCGTGCCTCCGTCCGTCCCCACGGCCCCCGCGACGCCTCCGGTAAGCGCAGTGGCAGAGAAGCAGGGCGTCGTCATGCCGCGATTCTTGGAACTGGCCGTAGCGGGTGTGGGGACTGGCACGTACGCACGCACGGAGGCGTTCTTGGACGCGTTCGCGCCGTAGCCAGATCTTTCGGCGGTGCAGACGCCGCTGATGAGCAGCATGGTCCGATGCTGAGCGGTTTCCGTCCGAAGTGGTCGACGAGCAGCGCGGTGAGCAAGTAGGCTGGCATCTCGGCGAGCGAGTTGACAACGACGCTGACTTAGAGGTTGATCTTGAGGTTGACCACATTGACGCTGAGGTCGTAGGGAGACGGAGGTGAGGAGGTTGATGAACATCGAGAGCACGAGCCGCACCAGCGTCGTCCGCAACAGGAACACGTGTACACGATGGAGCCCGGCGCTGACGCCGACGAGTCCACGACTTCCCTCGTCTTCGTGGTCGAGCTTGAGCGAGACATCGTCGGGCACGTGCCTGTCGTTGGCGGCTGCGATGGCGCGGAGCACGCGCAAGGCGTCGTCGGCTTTGCAGCGCACGAGGTACCACCGCGGTGACTCGGAGACGAACAGCATGACGGCGGCTACAAAGACGAGGGACGGAGCGAGGTGACAACGTAGAGCGCGCGCCACGAATCAGAACACAGTGCCGGGTCAGGTGTTCTGTTCGATAGCAAACTCGCCTTCGTGACACAGTGTCGCCGCTGTAACGAGAACGACCTCGTCATGTGCCCGCCGCAGGTGGACGACGACGTCAAGGTGCGTCATGATCGAGTGTCACCAAAGACATGTATGAACGCGTGCCGGATGAAACATGAAATGACAGAGTGATGAGCAGTTAACGGTACTAATGGAGTAGGAGACATTGTCAATTCTCATCCCACTTTTTTCTTCTAATCAAATAAAAAACAGGAATCATTTCATCCCTCCAGACAAACAAAATAGGACCATCCCTAAAAATAAAAATGGCATCTCACCTTGTCTCCAAATCAAACACACTCGCGTTCTCTGTATGCAGGCGCTATTGTGCCCCATCAGAGGCTCTATTGGCCATCCCTGCCTGTATGACCCAGCGAGTGTCAAGGCAATGAAAAAGAAAGTACTACTTGGTCAAGTCAAGGACATCATTAGGTACTTGGGAGATTAGCATGTGTACATCTACCAACTTTTATAGCTGCTTTAGAGATGCATCAGCAGCAGCTTGTTACCCTTAGACGATATTGGTAAGGCCCAGTGGGTTAGGTGTTAATGTTCAGTTCAGGTGTTGTTGGAATTTGTGGACCGTTGAAGATTTCATCAAGTTTGTACATGTAAGAAACTCTTAATATAAACAGGCATCACTGAAAGCTACGAGTGTCCTCTTGTATGGCAAGGCATGACCGAGGATGGACGTTCGGTCTACCCGATAAATTCGGTTCGGTTATTTTAGTCTTTTTGTGAATCTCGATTTTTTTAAAATCACTATCTAAAATGTTATAAAAATATTAAGTACCCGAAATTTTTTGCTACCTAAATTTCGGTCCACTCTTCGGTCTTATCGAAATATGCGAGTTGTATATTATTCTCATTTCATCTTCTCAACAATCTTTATAAGTTTAATATCATTCGTAAATTTAATCTCGGAAGACGATAAATTATTTATTCACTAATGATGAATCATAAATAAATAGTTTAATCTAATGACTTCATATATCATACCTCACAAATGGAGTATTAAAATCCATATTGTTTAGAGTTCTTATATCATAATTTAACTTGAGATTTTATTGTTCGGTTATCCGGGTATTTTGTATCTAAGGCTGATATCCGAATCCGAAATTAATATATCAGTTATTTAGATTTGCTACCTGAATAGGTACCAATATCCGATATTTCGGTCATTTCGGTCTCGATCTCAGTTTTTTCGGTTTCAATTTTCCGGTCCCGGGTTTTTTGCCCACCCCTAGCATGTCCTAGATAGACATTTATGTGGCAACGATTGACAAATAAAACCACATATGTTCCGTTTCTTGATTATGAAATGTGATTGCCCCTGAATGATTAAAATGAAATAAGATTTCCTGAGGCTGAGACTTTGTCTGCCCTACATAAAATTAACTATTTGAAGTTGGAGCTACTGGATCAGACCAGTTTCTGTCCCAGATACAGATATAGGTGGCCAAATAGGCCGGGCCAATCGGGCCGGCCAGAAGCCCGACAAAATGGCCCGACACGAGTACGAGCCGACACGAAAAAACGGGCCCGGGCTGGCCCGTCGGGCCTTGACCTCCAGCCCGTTGGGCTGGCCCGGCACAACCCGCTTAAGGTCAGCATGACTGGCTTAGTGGTATGGCCCGGTTAGCCCGCGGGGTCCGGCATGGGCCATCCCATTTAAACCCGAATAATATTCTTTTTTGCTATTTTTAATGTATCTTAAAATAAACGGACCATGGGCCAGCCCGGCCCATTTATGACCCTACATGACCCGACACACATAAAATGAACTCAGGTTGTGCCCGGGCCTTGACCTCTGGCCCGTGGGTCGGCACGATTTATTTTCGGGCCGTGACGGGCCGAGGTGTCACATTACAAGGATTCCGGTTTATCGCGACGAAAAAAAATTGTTACAATAGGTCAAAATTCGTCGGCAACCGCAGCTGTTCGTCCCCGCGTCCAGGATGCTTCTGTCGCCACCGCTGGAAAGTGCCACGGGTGCGCACAAGATTCAGGGCGAGTGACTTATCTGTGCAGATCCGCCTGATCGGTCCATGTGCCCGGAAGACTCAGCCGAAAAATTTTTGGAACACTCAAACCTTCGGTGGGGCTTCATTCAAGCTCGAGGACTAGCTTTTCGTAAGGAAGGGAGGGATGTCTTTTGCATCCGGCAAAAGTTAGGAAAGTGGGACTTTGTTACAGATAAAACAGAGTCTGTCTGAGTAATAGAATAAAAGTCAGTGTCCGTTGTGTTAGAAACAGAGTTAGTTATCATGTAATCGTGTGAGGAGTCCAAGTCTGTTCGTACGTGAGTCTGTAGTACGTGAGAGAATAGGAATTTGTACGTGAGAGAATAGGAGTTGTTAGCCCAACGCACATGTAATCTACGGCAGCTATAAGTAGCTCCCGTCATCAGTCAATAAGGAAGATTTCAGTTTTTTGAGACGTATGTATCCCGACTCGAGTTGGTTGGCGCGATGTCTACGGAGGCACCGGCGAACAGGAGGCCGGTACGGCAGTAATCCCAAAAAAGATTGTGATAATTCGGTATCACGATCCAGCAACGATCATTAGGTCAACGATGAAGTTGTGATGGTCGCAGCGTTTGAAGCTCTGGGCGATCAGATTGCCAAGCATTTTGACACTCTTCAAGTTCAGATCGCAAAGATGAACTCATGAATCAACGAGCTTCTGGACCTGGCAAAACGTACTGCCACAAATATGAGTAGATCGAGTCAATAAGTGCTGTTAGATTCCTTCCACCAATGCATACTAGTATTCACATGGAGCCCTGATGACGAATACCTGTTATTGCATAGAGTGAAATTTCAGGCTTTTCATCATAATCAGTCGTTTCTATGAAGTCGCCTCCTCCATCATCATAAAATGCTATATGAAATTGATTTGGGCATTCCTTCTTATGTTCAAAAGAGAATTTATCATCGCAATTGAAACACAATCCTTTAGCTTTCCCGTCAACCATCTCTTCTTTAGACAAGAATTTTAATGTTCTGCGAGGTGGTCCTTGAGAAGCTATTGGGGCTGGGGTGGTGTTTGCATCAGTCCTCGAATATAAATTTGAACGAAAAGTTCTTGATCTTCCTTCATATGTGTTACGACGTTTGAAAGCTCGAGCCAAACTCATGGCTTCTTCAAGTGATCCTGGTTTCTGTAAATCAACATCAGTTCAGAGAGGTTGTTTAAGACCCACGGTAAAGATGTCCATAGCACTAAAATCTGTTGTCTCATCGTGCAGCGGCATAGGAGCTGTAAAACGTTTTCTTAGTATTTTGAAACCAAACTTGTTTGGCTTAATTTAATCAGCTCACCTAATGTGTTAGTTCTTAATGGTGGACCGAAACATTGATTGACCGAAGATTCGAATTCTGGCTATGAAGGTTCGCAATGGTCTCGAGCCACGTGATAATACCATAAGTTGGCAGGACCTTCGAGATGGAGTGACGCATACCATACTTTATCATCTTTGTCAATTTGTTGTCCTCGAAAGAACTACTTGCACTAATTTAACCATGGTAATGGATCGATAGCTCCATCATAGGTTGGAAATTTAATCCTGTGTAATTGTTGCGGCAATCATTGGCCATGTCTATGATCAGTGTTCCGATGTCCTGGTACTTTGCCATGACGCCTTCGTGGTCCACAGTTATCGGAGTCAGGGTCGTCGTCTGGGTCACTTGGACCATTGTTACGCTGTTGGGTTCCTTTTTTCTTGCGGTGATCTTCGAGGGTAGATGATGTATCATCTTCGTTAAAGACTCTTGATGGCTTCTGAGTTGTATCTTTTGAATGTGTTTCTGTTTTGGGCCACTGCGATGTTCAATTCTTGAAATTGCTATATTGTGTGCCACCAACTGTTCCTTTACATACTTGATATCCACTTTGGGGGAAGTTGTCAATGTGTTAATGCGACACTTCCCCTGGATCTGCTAAGGAGCAGTTCGTGGAGGTTCTTGTTCGGCGGGGCTTAGGCCTCAATCAAGTGTACGAGCGCGTGAGAGAGTATGAGACGGTGGTTTCTACGTGGTTCGAGCTGCAAGGAGCGTAACACCCTACTCCACGGTGGATTGTATTGCTAGTGAGTGTGTATGCGTGTGTTTGATGTTGTGTTCTTTGAAATAGTGGTGGTCCAGGCCTTTTATAGCTAGGCCGGACGCCTTACAAGTGGAGTCCGGGGCCCGACAAGTGGTCCCGGGGCGATCTTATCCTAAAGATCTAAGATTTCTCGCATAAGCTTGCTCTGACCGCGGCCTTGAAGACTCGTTGTCTTGCCACCTGAGTCATCAGTATCCCATGCACCGTTATTGACAATGGCAGGAGATGTCCCGTCCAACTATCTCTGTCGCCGTAAGCTACCCACTTGGCGGAGTGGGTAGGACTGCGGCGTCTTCACAGCGATACGATTGGTCGTAGCGGTACCTGACATTAGGCGTGCGCCACGCCATGCGTCTGGGGAAGTTGCGTATGTTCAATCCTTGACAGGGACAAGGCGCACCGCCCTCTTGACCCCCGCGACCCTCCGTCCAGGGCAAGTGGATGGACTACGTGACAACTCGGTAGCTCATCTCTGCGGAGGAGGTCAGGTCCCGTCTTGCGGACCACGTGGCAGCTCGGGAGCTCACCTCCGCGGAGGAGGTTAGGTCCCTTCTTGCGGGATACGTGGCAGCGCTGGAGCCCTCCTATACGGGAGGTGGCCCCTCTGATGTCTCAGACCACGCGGCAGCTCTAGAGACCTATCTCACGGGGGAGAGGGACCCTTCCCGACTAGACATGTGGCTGTTTGGGAGCTTGTCTTCGAGGGGGAGCTGAACTCTTCTTCGGGGTCTCTTGCAGGTACCCCGGACCCCGTATCTCAGGCTGATGGGTCCGGGTCTTCTGAACACGTGGTGCCCTCGGACCCTGCTTCTGCAGAAGGCGGGGTACCTAGGCGGCTCTAGCTTGTGCGTGAGGGTACCCGGTATGTCGGGTACCGACAGAAGCTATTTGTCGAAGTGTTAATGCGACACTTCCCCCAGATCTACTAAGAAGCAGCCTGCAGAGATTCTTCGATCAGTAGGGATTAGTTCTCAATCGAGTGGACGCGCATATGAGAGTATGAGACGGTGCTTTTTACGTGGTTCGGGCCGTAAGAGCGTATCACCCTACTCCATGGTGAGGTTGTATTGATGGTGTGTGAATGCATAGATTGGCTGTTTTTTTGTATCAGTGGCGGTATGGTCCTTTTATAGACAAGGTCAGACGCCTTACAAGTGGGGTCCGGGCCCTGATAGGTGGCCCCGGGGTGATCTTATCCCAAAGATCTATGGCTTCTCGCATAAGCTTCCTCTGATCGCGGCTTGAAGACTTGTCGTATTGCCGCCTCCGCCGCCAGTGGCCCATGCATAGTCGTTGAAGATGGCAGGGAATGTCCCATCCATCTGTCCCTGGCGCCATAAGCTACCCAATTGGCGGAGTGGGGTAGGCCTGTTGCGCCTTCACTACGATGCGATTGGGCGCAATGGTACCTGACAGCAGGCATGTGCTGCGTCGCGCGCCTGGAGAAGACGCGAGTCTTCAATGCCAGATCTGGACAAGGCACACCACCCTCTTAACTCCTGCAACCCACCGCCTAGGACAAGTTGCACGGTACGTGGCAACTCGGGAGCTAGCCTCTTCTGGGGAGGCCGGTTCCTGACCCGCTGACCACGTGGCAGCTCTGGAGCCTAATCCTGAGTAGAGTGTGGGTTACAGGGTCCCGGGACACGTGGCAGAGCTGGAGCCCGCCTCTTCGGGGAGGTGACTTGTCTGTTGTCTCGAGCCACGTGGCAGCTTCGGAGCCCACTCCCATGGGGGGAGCGGGATCCCGTCCTTCTAGACACGTGGCCGCTTGGGACCTCGTCCCTGAGAGGGAGTTGTACTCCTTGTGGTTCATGTGGGTACTCTGCACCCCGTATCTGAGGTAGAGTGGTCCCGACCTTCTGGACACGTGGCGCCCTCGGACCCCGCCTTGGCTAGGAGGGAGGCGATGACCCTGAGGGTAAAGCCCTATTCCTGCTTTCCCGCGCTGTCTTTTGATTTTTTTCTTGATTAACCAAAACGGTGTGCGCCTCTGCCATCGTGGCCATGCGTCCCTGTCTTGTTGAGGGCTCGTGGCAACGGGATCTTTGCTTGCTACAGTTGTTTTACTGCGACAGTGCCTAGTGTGGCTGCTGTGCTTCTGCTGCTTCCACTCCCGCCTTAACGGGAACCGCCGGGTTGCCTTCTAGGGTCGAAGCCCCCTCGGGCCAACCTCTTTGACAGGGGACCTAGGCCCCGTTGTTAGGGACGCTACAGGTTGAGCAGCAGGTTTTGTCCCTGAGCGATTTGCTCGGTGCGCTCAAATGCGAACAGGGTGTTAAAAGGAAATCTTTGTGGGCAAAGGTAGTTCTTCCTTACGCACACCCTAACATTCGAGCCTTCATCTTCCTCCTTGATCACCCACTCTCTCCCCACCTTCGAGGTTCTCGACTCTTGCTCCAATGGACTCAGCCTTGCCTCCTTCCCGCATAGAGGATGCAGCACCTGTGAGGTGGCTATTCGGCTGGGAGGACGAGGAGCGGCGAGATCTGATCCGTCCTGGCTCCCTGCCTCTGGAGTTGGGGGAGAAGGAGAATGTCTTCTTCAAGGCGTATGCGTACTTCGGGTTCGTTCCACCCATTTCCTCCTTCCTAGTGATGCTTCTGGAGGTCCTCAAGCTCCAGCTTCACCACTTGTCGCCGAACTCTCTGGTGGTGGTGGCGGTGTTCTCTTACTTATGCGAGATGATTGTCGGGGTGCATCCTTCTGTGCCGGTGTTTCGACAGTTCTTCGTGCTGAGGCAGACCAGGAAGAAGAACAAGACAAGCTTCCTCGACGGCTACTACTTCTAGCATCGGGCCAACAACCCCTTCAAGTACATCACCCCACTCTCCACAGCAAAGTGGGCCGACTGGAGGAGCGATTGGGTGATCGTACAGTTTGATGCTCACGATCACATGGTCTTGCCCACCGATTGGCCGGTACTCAAGAAGAAGACTTGGGAGGAGCGCCCAGAGTTGGAGCAGGCGTACACCCCGGTGATGGAGAGGAACCGATTCTTGGTGGATCATGGTTTGTCGGAGCTGATGGTGATGGCGGAATTTGTGCGTCGACGCCTGGCCCCCCTCCAATATCGTAGCCACCCTGCATGGCTTTACTTCAGGCCACAGGACGGCACCCGGCTGGTGTTGGGTCGCGACACAGAGACGACCCTGCAAGAGGTGTTCGACGTAATGACCAAGGCGTGTGACGGCCCAGTGACTCCCGACATCTTCAACCTTCAGGGGTCCTGTCCGCCGCTTTGCTCGGACTGGAACCTTCGAACGAAGATCCTAAAGGAGATGACGAACATGGACGTGCTCGGTCCTGCGCAGCGGCAGGTTTATGATGTGGACCATGTGAAAGTCGCCTAGAGGGGGGGTGAATAGGCAATAATACCTGAAATCACTTAATCAAATGAGATTAAATTCCTGTGTCCGGACTAGTCTGCACAGGGCTGGACTAGTCCGCTCAGCACAGGGTGGAAACCCTAAAACTTGATTTCTACAAGTTATTCGCGGAATTAAAGTTCACAAAAGATATGAGCAATGTGTAGTAGACTTGTGAAGCTCAGATTGTGAAGTTTAAACACTTAGATTGCAAGTTCACAATTATGATCCAAGTGTAAATCAATAAAAGCAAAGTGAACCCTAATAGCAATACTAGTGATCACAAAAAGCGAAAGACAAGTGAAACAAGATTTATCCCGTGGTTCAGCTCCACAAAGAAGCCTACCTCCACGTTGAGAAGTCCACACAAGGACCGGGTCTCACTTGACCCTTCTCTCACCAAGCCACCACGATGGCCGGCTTAGTTTCCACTATATCAATGGGTAATTACAAAGTTTGATGGGGCTGCTCACAACTTGAGGCTCCCACAAATCAATATAATGAGGAGGACACAAAGCTCAACTCACACAAGCCACAAAACACAACACAATGTGCAAGAGATCAAACCGAGAGCCAAATCGCGATGATCTTCCTTTAATCTCCTCCCCAAACCCTAATCTCTTCAAGATTTGCTCTTAGGGGGTTAGTAGGACGAGTAGAAGGCTTTGGAAGGATCTAGGATGCTTGTGGCGGCGGTAGGAATCCAGTCTATTTCAAATGAGCCCGGGGGGTCCCCTTTTATAGAGGTCCCAAGCCCCTTTTGCTTACATCAGCAAAGGGGCGGACTAGTCCGACCTTAGACCCCGGACTAGTCCGGCCCTATGGGACCACTAACCCCCTGGTCAGGTCCCGGCAACTGCCACACTGAGCAATGATCGTCACGCTACCCGCCAAATTTCCAAATTCAAACGATCACTAGACACCGGACTAGTCCGATCAACAATAGATTAGTCCGAAGTGGAACAAAACCACTTGGTCCGTCCCAAAACGGACTCTTCTGGGTTGGTCCGGAGTAGTCCGACCCCCTAGGGTTTTCTCTCGGTTTGTCACATTAAGTCCCAAACGGACAAGTCCGTGCCCAAACGGACAAGTCCGTGCAACTCCAGAGAGCTTTGGTCCGTCCAAAAACGGACAAGTCCGGACTTCTCGGACTTAGCTCCAAAATCACTCGGGGACACTCCAGAGACGTTTGGTCCATCCAAAAACAGACTTGTCTGCCATGACCGTACTAGTCCGACCCTGAGGCCCGGACTAGTCCGGCCTCCTAGGGTTTTTCTCATTTTAGGCTTCTCACTTAGGTTTTTCTCTAAACCACCACTTTGAGCCCCTTGGTATGATCTCAATGCACATGATACAACCACCCTCTCACATGATACAGCTCATATAAGCTCAATACCGTAGAAACCCTAATTTATACGCTTGAGTCTTTGACGCCCGTTTTCTCCTTTTCCTTTTTGAGGGGTTTCATCTCATTTCAATCCTTGTACCTGTGCTTAAGATCAGCTGAGCTCATTAGCCTCTTAATTGTCATCATCAATCATCCAAAACCCACGGGGATGCCTAGATGCACTTTCAATCTCCCCCCTTTTTGGTGAATTGATGACAACACATTAAGACTTCAACAACAAGGTTAATAATTTGTTTTCATAACGTGTTGTAAGGATCGAAACGCCCAAGAGGGGGGGGTGAATTGGGCTTTCTTTCAAATTTTAAGGTAATTAAAAACTAACGACTTAAAGTCCAATTCCCTATGCGATTACTCAATGCAATCAACGTAAATTTAAGTTGCGGAAAGAAGATTGCATAAATGTAAAAAGGAGGGAGAGGGATGCAAACGCTCAAAGGACACGGAGACACGAAGTTTATCCCGTGGTTCGGCAAGATCACAAGGATCTTCCTACGTCCACGTTGTGGCACCCACCAAAGGGTTTTGCCACTCCCAAGTCACCGAGACAAGGGGGTCTTCACTATTCTTCTCCGTTTGCCATCTCCGGCAAGGTGGAGCTCAAGCCTTGTACAATCCTTGATCTTCCGGGCTTCCACACACACCTTGGCAAGCTCCGGAAGGATCTCTTCAACCTCTCACTAGCCTAGAGACTCCAATCACAGAGAATGGACGCACACAAGCTTTTATCTAGCTAGATCTAGCCTATACAAATGATCTAATGGGTGAAGAAGTGTAAGCTCTTGGTCTTGAGTGCTCTTGGATGTGTTGTTAGCTTCTGAGTGTCAAGACATGCCGTAATGACTGGATTAGGGGGTATTTAAAGCCAACCTCCGCGAAATAGCCGTTGGAAAAGTAGGCTGACAGAACTTTATTGTACACATCGGATGATCCGGTGTCTCCCCCTTTGTTATCATCGGTCTAATTAAGCTGGCTGACGTCATGGTGTCAGATATGACCGTTGTTAGACCGATGTAGCTTCATCTTCATCATCGGATGATCCAGTGGCTCTTCCTTCAGAATTATCTTGAACTTGAGGCTTACTGGAGTGATCAACCGATGTTCACACCTCTGTACATCGGATGATCCGGTGCTTCACTTGGTCCAATGGTGTTGCAAACTGTACTAATGGACCGATGTGACTGAGCCATACATCGGATGATCCGGTGAGTGCTTGCTCTGAGGTCTTCTTCTTCTGTTGACACAACTCGACCGATGTAGTCAACTCAGAAATCATCGGATGATCCGGTGTGTTCAACTTGTTGACTTCAAGTTGTTTTGAGTTGTTCTTTTGGAATTTGAACTTGTGACCTCTTTGACACTTGTTTGAAATGTTGTTCTGATAGTCTTCAAGCATTGAGTGATGTCAAGTTAGAGCTTTCACTTCTTGTCTTCATATGATTCGATTTGATCTCATTAGTTGATTTTATATGGGTCTCTAATGTCATTTTGATTTCATTTGATTGAGTGATTATTGGGACCTTGCATTCACAAATTCATTAGTAAAATCGAATGGTTGTCATTAATCACCGAAACTGTACCTCATGGGGCCTAGATACTTTCAATCTCCCCCTTTTTGGTGATTGATGACAACACAATAATTTAAAGCGCAATAGTAATGAATTTGATGGTACAATACTCAAAATAGATATGCAATGAATACAAGATAAGACACATTGACCTTGTAGAAATCAAATGAAATGGCACAAAAAACTTAATCGATTAATAACATAGGCAAATGACACAAGTGGTAAAGTGCTTAATTAATATTACAAAAGTACTCAAGCACACAAGAAAATAGATAGAAAGAAAATAAACTCCCCCTGAGACTGAGATACTACTCCCCATGACTCCTTTACCTCTTCTCCCCCTTTGGCATCAAGACACCAAAAAGGGATCAGAGAGCCTACTGACCCTGAGTACTAGGCGCGATGACGAACTGGTCACCGTCGCTGTCGTCGGAGCTGGAGTCGCCGGTCGCAGGAGCTGGAGCGGAGGGAGCTGGGGGAACCGCTGTCGGTGCTGGAGAGGAGGTAGCAGGTACAGGAGGCGCCGGTGGAGCCGGAGGAGGCTGGGCACTGACCACAGATGCCGGTGTCTGCTGGAACAGAGATGTCGCCGACAGAGGAGAGTGGATCGGTGCGCTGGGTGCCAGAAGTGGTGACATGCTGATAGAAGGAATCAGAGTAGCAGACACCTGAGTCGCACCTGGAGCCAGTCCCAGTCCAGGCTGCTGTGGAGGAAGGGCGATCCCAGTCTGAGTGTATAGGTTGGTGATCAACCCTAGGATCCCCATCATAGTCTGCTGAGTCTGCTACTGCTGGTCGAGGGTACGTTGGTGCATCTGGTCAACAAGGTTCGTGAACCGGTCTGTATCCTCTCGCCTCTGTCAGGCGATCTCCAGCTGAAGCTCCTGCTGCTACCTCTGAAGCTGTGCCAGGTGAGCAGCCTGCTCTACCCTGGCCTTCTCAGCCGCGAGCCTGTCCTGGCGCTGCTTCTCTATCATCTGCTGAAGAAGTGTCGACAGCTCTGACGGCTGTGACACCTGCGCCTCGGACACAGGGGGTGGTGTCGGCGGTGGAGCAGCTGATCCTCCTGCCTCTGCGTCGTGCTGCCTCAGTGAGGGTGGAGAAGGAGGGAAGTACTCCTCGACACTCTCGTCTGTGTTGCTCTCGGACCAGACGTGCTGCAGGTCTCCTCCCTGAGCCTCTGCCTCAGCTAGACGCTCATCCTCTTTCTCCAAGTCCGACCAGTCTTCCTCGGACAGCATCGCCCTGACCTGTCGCTCAACAGGGCGGCCAAGGCGGCAGTCCCCTAGAGCTGGAGCACGGTAGTGTCCGAACCGTGTCACACTCTCGTCAGAGAGACGGTCGTGCACGGTGGACCCCTCGAGAACCATCATGGTAAGCAGGTAGCTGATCCAGTGCCCATAGACAAGCTGCCTCATCATGCCCACACCGTCTGTGATCACATCCTCCATCTCGCAAATAATGACATCCACTATGTCAAAGTCCATCCCGTTCATGATGTAGAACAAGATCGTCTGCTGGAGGCTAGTGAATCCATCAAGATAGCCGGACCTCGGCAGGAGCGTGCGGTGCAAGGCGAGGTGCACTATGCGCGCAGCTGGAGTCAACAAAGTTGGAACCCTCGGCTGGTCAGGAGAGAAGGTCGGACCGAACAAAGAGCGAATCTCCTCCAGCGGTGGTGCCACTCCTCCAGTGAGCGGCCTCCTCGGTGGATCTGCCTAACCGTAGACCCTCTCATGTATGCAGGTGTCATGCAGGTCTACTCCAAGCAACTGTCCCAACGTCTGCCTCGTCAGGTGGTAGTGCTGACCCATGAACATGAAGTCAATGGATCTTCTGCCCTCAGAGACATAGAGGGTGGCGTAGAAGATGCGGACCCAATCTTCCACGTAAGCACTCCGCTCATATGCCATCAACTCCACCAAGCCTCGGTACCTCTCAAAGTAAGGACGGATCTCCGTCTCTGCTGCCAAAGCTAGCTGTCCCCAATCCAGATAATTGTGTTGGAACAGCTTGTGGCCTCGGCGTCTGTAAGTCTCGTAGAGAGACGCCTGCGTGACAGTCCAGAAGCGACTATCCACCAAAGCTTCCCGGGGCTGCGGGTACCACTCCTCAAGCAGCACATTCCATCTGAGCTTGCGAAGCTACTTGGCCTTCATCTCCCGGTAGTCGGTCAACCGGACACCTTCGGCGACATGGACAGTGGTGTCCATCTCTTAGATCGCACGCTGGGCCTCCCTGTCCTCACGACGGTCGGCAGCCGTCGGTCTCGGACGAGGAGCAGCCTCGGTGTGACCCCCTCGTGTCCGGGCTGAGCGCCGGCGGACGAGAGGCTCAACGGGCTCCTCTTTGGCCTCGGAGTCGTCGATCACGGGAGGCTGCCTCTGACGAGCCTCACGGATCCTCAATGACCTTCCTTGGCCTCGCTCACGCTCCTCGGCGGCGCGAGCGGCCATCAACGCCTTCTTTTCCTCTTTGGACAGCTTCTGCTTCTTCGCGGCGGGCTCCGCGATGGCCTTGCCCTTGTTCTTCTTGTCACGAGCCATTGCAATCGCCGAGGTGAACTTTGACGGGGTCGAGCGCACGGGGATACGACAATTGTGTCGCGGTCGAAACCCTAGCGGCGATGGAGCTTGGGAGGCACCACGGAGATGGCACTTGGGGCTGCTGTGGTGCCGGGGTGGAGCAGAGGCGGTGGAGATGGTGCTAGCGGCGGTGGCGGCGACTTAGGTGACGGTGGCTCGAGTGAGGTGACGGCTTGGCGAGGGAGATGCGGCGGCAGAGCCTAGGGCGGCGGCGGCGCGAGGTTGCGGCGGCTGCGGCGGGATATCGGCGGCGGCTGCCGGAGGGAGAGGCGGCGGCGCGGCGGTCGACGGACGGCGGACGGCGTGGTCGGCGGCGGCGAGGGCACGGGTGTGGGTGTACGGGAGAGCAAAGCGTCGGGGAGAGAGAAAGGCTGGCGGCGCACGAGTTTAAATAGTGGGTCCCAAACCCTAGCCGTTACTTTAACACCGGATGGACCGATGTTACATGATGGACGCATCGGTCGAATGCCACAGTAAGGATATTCAAAAATTGCTGTTGACATCGGATGAACCGACGTTTAGGGTTTGGATCATCGGTCGAATGGCACAGTAAGGGTGTTCAAAAGAGTGATGTTGACACTGGATGGTCCGACGTTGGAGGAAGTAACATCGGTGGAATTGACCATAGCTCCAGAATAGAGAACACCGGATGGACCGATGTTTTTCAGAATGAACGCGTCGGATCATTTGAAATTCTGACTAAACTGGCCCTTGAAGATTGAACACCTATTGGACCGATGAGAGATTGACATGGACATCGGATAATCCGATGACTACAGAACTAAAACATCCCATATATGTCCTTTGACCAAACAACCAAGCAAAGAGAAACACATGTCTTAGGACTTTCTGGGCAACCCCTTACCCCTCAAAAAGCTAATATGCCAATAACTTGGCCAATCCTTAAAGCAAATGGAACACTGAGAAAAAAAATAGGAGGAAAATATCCAAATAAAATGTAAGGCCCATGCTTTGTGAGGTAGAATATGAAGACTTCTATCTCTTTGAAGCATGTTCCTCTAGGCATTAACGTACCTAACATTTTGTTCTTTCCACCTTATATGAGTTGAGATATTGCATTTCAAACAAGTCTCTTTCTCATGAGGTGGGTTCCCCTTCGTGACAATCTACCGTATGCAATGCCAAACAAATTATAGTGCAAGAAATTTAAATATGAGTGCAAGTCTATATGGCAGGCATCATGCAAGACATAAAATAAATCTATCTTGCCAAGTTTGAACCTTTCAAAGGCTTCTTCAGGGAGAGCTACTCTCCAAGCTTTGGGAAAAAACCAAAAGAACCACCATCCCTAGCTCACCCCTATCCTTTGAGAGTTAGGCAAGACCTATATGATATGCATTCTTACATGATCATGGCAACTTACATGACGTTTGATGCATCTAGCACATTTAATTCACTCCTTAGCCTAGAAAAAGTTTTCTCATCAAGTGGTTTAGTGAAGATATCCGCCAATTGTTCTTCGGACCTAACACCTCTCAAAGAGGTGTCTCCCTTAGCTTCATGGTCCCTTAAGAAATGATGGCGAATATCAATGTGCTTAGTGCGGGAGTGTTGAACGGGGTTTTTAGCTATCTTAACCGCACTTTCATTGTCACAAAGGAGAGGCACACAACCAAGTTTAATTCCAAAGTCCAAAAGGGTTTGTTTCATGTAAAGAATTTGGGCACAACATGCGCCGGCCGCAATGTATTCCGCTTCCGCCGTGGACAAGGCGACAGAATTTTGCTTCTTGCTTGACCAAGAAACTAGGGAACGCCCAAGCAAGTGGCACCCACCGGAGGTACTCTTGCGATCCACACGGCATCCGGCAAAGTCCGAATCCGAGTATCCCAAGAAGTGGAAGGTTGTACCTTTAGGGTACCACAAGCCCATACTAGGGGTATGCTTAAGATACCTAAGTATCCTAAAGACCGCCTTCTTATGCGATTCTTTAGGTGCCGCTTGAAAACGAGCACATAAGCATACACTAAACATGATATCGGGCCTAGATGCGGTAAGATAAAGCAATGAACCAATCATAGAATGGTAGTGAGATTGGTCAGTAGGTTTACCGTCCTTATCCGCGTTGAGATGGCAATTTGTTGCCATTAGAGTGCTTCTTGAGCTACAATCTCCCATCTCAAATTTCTTCAAGAGGTCCTTGGTGTACTTCTCTTGATAGACGAAGGTTCCCTCTTGAAGTTGCTTGATTTGGAATCCAAGGAATAAGTTGAGCTCACCAATCATTGACATCTCGAATTCCCTAGACATCATTTTGCCAAACTCATGGCTAAAAGCTTCGTTAGTTGAACCAAAAATAATATCATCAACATAAATTTGACAAATGAACAAATCTCTGTTGATGTCCTTGGTAAAGAGTGTGGTGTCCACCCTCCCGATCTTAAATCCTTGCATGATGAGGAAGTCCCGTAGTCGTTCATATCACGCCCTAGGTGCTTGCTTGAGCCCGTAGAGCGCCTTGTGCAACCTATACACATGGTTAGGATTCCTCGGATCTTCAAACCCGGGAGGTTGTTCAACATAAACAAGCTCGTTAATGTAGCCATTAAGAAAGGCACTTTTCACATCCATTTGATAAATTCTAATACTATGATGTGAAGCAAAGGCAAGAAGTATACGGATGGCTTCTAGCCGGGCAAACGGGGCAAATGTTTCCCCAAAATCTAGTCCTTCAACTTGTGTGAACCCTTTGGCCACAAGTCTTGCCTTGTTGCGGACCACAACGCCATTTTCATCTTGTTTGTTGCGGTACACCCACTTTGTTCCGATGACGTTCTTGTCCTTGGGTCGCTCCTCCAACACCCAAACTTCATTGCGGATGAAGTTGTTGAGTTCTTCTTGCATGGCCATCACCCAATTTTGGTCTTGGAGCGCTTCCTCAATGTGAGTGGGTTTTACACACGAAACAAAAGAGTAGTGCTCACAAAACGAAGCAACGTGGCGAGAACGTGTACTTACACCCCTTGACGGATTTCCAATGATTTGGTCCATTAGATGCGCCTTGGAGATGCGTCCATGCCTCATAAGTGGTTGTGAAGCACTTGGCGAAGGTGATGCGTGTTGCTCCTCTTGTGGTTGGACTTGGTCATGGACTTCTTCTTCTTCTTGATGTTGTTGTGCTTGTGAGTCTTGAGTTGACAATGGATCATTCTTCTCTTCTTCGTCAACTTGAGGCGCCATAGAGTTGTTGTTGGAACTTGAAGCTCCCCCTTGATCATGGCTCTCCTCAACTTCCGGCTTGATGTCTCCAATGATCATGTTCTTCATGGCTTCTCGTAGAGGCTCATCATCTATTTCATCATGACCAAAACTCTCCTCTTGGGAGCCATTAGATTCATCAAACTCAACATCACAACTTTCTTCAACTAAACCGGAGGTTTGGTTGAATACTCGATATGCTTTTGAGTTTGATGCATAACCAAGAAATATACCAACATCACATCTTCTTTCAAACTTACCGAGCCTTTTCTTGCGGTAGATGTAGCACTTGCATCCAAAGACTCGAAAGTAGGAGATGTTGGGCTTTCTCCCAACAAGAAGCTCGTACGGGGTCTTTTGAAGTAGTCGATGTAGGTAGACCATATTTGCGGCATGGCACGTCATGTTGATTGCTTCGGCCCAAAACTTCTCCGACGTGCCATAGTCATCAAGCATTGCTCTTGCAAGAGTGATGAGTGTCTTGTTCTTCCATTCAACGACACCGTTTTGTTGTGGGGTGTATGTGGCCGAAAACTCATGTTTTACTCCTTCACGGTCACACCACTCCCCAATGTTGTAATTTTTGAATTCGGTGCCATTGTCACTCCGGACCTTGATGATGGGAAGTTGAAATTCTCTTTGAGTGCGGTTGGCGAAGGTCTTGAACACTTCTGGAGTTTCACTCTTGTCACCTAGAAACAAAGTCCAAGCATAGCGAGAATAGTCATCAACAATAACGAGACAATAGAGGTTACCGCCAAGGATTTGATATGTGGACGGTCCGAAGAGGTCCATGTGGAGTAGTTCAAGTGGCTTGGAGGTTGACACCATTGTCTTCATAGGATGGTGTGAAGCAACTTGCTTCCCGGCTTGACAAGCGCTACAAAGCTTGTTCTTCTCAAATGTGACATCCTTCACGCCGGTTACCATCCCAAGCTTGAATGACTTCTTGAGTTTGCTCATTCCAATGTGCGCTATGCGTCGGTGCCATAGCCATCCCAAGCTTGTATTAGTGAAAAGACAAGTGGTCAAGCTAGCATTCTTGTTGGCAAAGTCCACTAGGTAGAGATGTCCATGCCGGAATCCTTTGAAGACTATGTCTTGGCTAGTTTCACTACTCACAACAACATCATTCTTGCTAAATGTGCACGTTAGTCCAAGATCACATAGTTGTGCAATAGAAAGTAAATTAAAGCTAAGTGACTTAACGTACAAGACATTCGAAATGGACAAGTCATTTGAAATAGCAATTTTACCTAACCCAATTACCTTTCCCTTAGAGTTATCACCAAAGGTGACTTGTTCATGATTGCGGGAGTTTTCTATGGTGGTGAACATACCATCATTGCCGGTCATATGTTGAGTGCACCCGCTATCGAGTACCCAATGCTTTCCTCCGGCTTTGTAGTTCACCTACACACAAGAATTCAATTTTTGGCTTTAGGAACCCAAGCCAACTTAGGTCTTGTATGTGTGATACAAGTGTTTTTGTTACCAAAAGTTGCTTGGGGAGCTTCCCCTTCATGCCCTTCATGTCTTTGCCAATGAACCTAGCCTTCACCTTGCCTTGTACTTTACTCAAGAGATAATAATGATCATTGAAAGTAGATTTATAGTTAGTAGGCAATTTAGGAGAAGGTCGGTTAGGAAGAGGACACTCCCTTGTGTGGTGACCGGTGACCTCACAATGTTGGCAATAAGAACCAACTTCCTTGATGAAGCTTGTTCTTAGCTCCGGTGAGGGCACCTTTCCTTTGTTAGGCACTGGGAAGGATCCAAGTCCTCTCTTGTTGAAGGCCTTAGCTTGTTGGAAGAGAATTTCCTTGTGCTTGACTTCTCCTTTTGAAAGTCTAGCCACACTAGTGCGGAGACTCTCAATCTCCTCCAACAAGTCCTTCTCCCTAGCATTAGCTTTCATAGGCAAAGACTTGTGCAAAGCATTAGTGGCATGAGAAGTAATGGATATCTTATCATTAAGAGTTTGCTTCTTCATATTTTTCAATTCTTGATCAAGCATGTCATGAGTAAGGTTAAGTATTTGATGTTCTTGTATTAACTTGTTGTGCTCTTCCAAGAGTGTTTGGTGTGCTAAGTCAAGTTCATGATTATCTATCTTAATTTTAGCATTTTATTCCTCAATTTGCTTGACATGGGATTTGAGCGTGTCATGCTCTTTAAGTATGCTTTCATACTTGTCAAGAAAATCAAGGTTAGTACTCTCAAGCCTAGCACGAGTTTCTTCAAGCACTTTAACCTTACTCTTTTCCCTCTTAATGCTAGCATGATATTCATTTATCAAGGAAGTTAAATCATCGGGGGAAAGCTCATCATCGCTAGAGTCATCACATACCTTGGTGTTACCTTTCGCCATGAGGCACATGGGCGGTGGATGAAGAGGTGCATCATCATTGTTGGCGATGGCGAGGCCGGCCAAGCTTTCTTCTTCCTCTTCACTCTCTTCATCACTTGTTTCTTCATCGGTGACCCATTCATTTGCCTCACACATGAACACCTTTTGTGGGCCATTTCTCTTCTTTGGGAAGAGTCTTGTCTTCTTGCTCTTGTCTTGTTTCTTCTTCCCAAAGGCTCTTGGTTTGGGTTTGACCTCTTCTTCATCATCATCACTTTCTTCAAGCTTGCGGTGCTTGCCTTTGTAGTTCTCTCTTCTTTTGTCCGGTTTTGGACAATCATAGGAGATGTGGCCTTGATCACCACAATTGTAGCAAGTCTTGCGATCATCTCTCCTTGGTAGGAACGCTTTCTTTTTGGGATCAAAGGTGTACCCCTTCTTGGTAATCTTAGAATTCAAGCGTGAGAACTTTCTCATCATTAGTGCAAGCTCATCATCATCATCTTCACTTGATGCTTGGTCTTCTTCACTTGAGCTAGGCTCAACCACCTTCTTCTTCTTGAGGCTTGTTTTCTTGGTGGAGGCCTTTAGAGCAATAGTCTTTGATGATGATTGCTCCATCATCCCAAGTACACTCATCTCATGAGCGTGTATTTCTTCAATGAGCTCCGAAACTTCAATGTGGTCAAGTGACTCTTTTTGGAGCATGGAGTTGATGATGTTGTACTTTGGCTTGGGAAGAAGCATGAGGATCTTACGGTTGATGAGTTCCTTGCCAAGAGACGCAATGTCAAGAGCATTTATCTCCTCAATAAGAACATTTAAGCGTGAAAACATTTCATTAACATTTTCATGAGGAAGCATCTTAAATTCATCATATTTTGCTTTAAGCATGTGATATTTAAGTTCCTTTACACGAGATGAACTCTCATGAATTTCTATCAAGCAAGCCCAAATTTCACAAGCCTTTTCCTTACTAGCAATCATAGAAAAGACATCTTGACTTATGCACTCATAGATTGCATTCCTAACCTTAGCATCCCATTTAATTTGATCACCAACATAATTATGTTCTCCAAACCCCGCATGAGTCGCTTCCCATACTTCAGGAGCAATAGCCTCTAGGTAAGCGTGCATGCGTGCTTTCCAATAGGCAAAGTTCTTGCCCTCGAAGATAGGAACCGAACCCCCAACCTTGGCCATTTTTGCTCTCTAGCGGTGAAGCTAGAATGATCCTATGAGCAACCTTGCTCTGATACCAATTGTAAGGATCGAAACGCCCAAGAGGGGGGGGTGAATTGGGCTTTCTTTCAAATTTTAAGGTAATTAAAAACTAACAACTTAAAGCCCAATTCCCTATGCGATTACTCAATGCAATCAACGTAAATTTAAGTTGCGGAAAGAAGATTGCATAAATGTAAAAAGGAGGGAGAGGGATGCAAACGCTCAAAGGACACGGAGACACGGAGTTTATCCCGTGGTTCGGCAAGATCACAAGGATCTTCCTACGTCCACGTTGTGGCACCCACCGAAGGGTTTTGCCACTCCCAAGTCACCGAGACAAGGGGGTCTTCACTATTCTTCTCCGTTCGCCATCTCCGGCAAGGTGGAGCTCAAGCCTTGTACAATCCTTGATCTTTCGGGCTTCCACACACACCTTGGCAAGCTCCGGAAGGATCTCTTCAACCTCTCACTAGCCTAGAGACTCCAATCATAGAGAATGGACGCACACAAGCTTTTCTCTAGCTAGATCTAGCCTATACAAATGATCTAATGGGTGAAGAAATGTAAGCTCTTGGTCTTGAGTGCTCTTGGATGTGTTGTTAGCTTCTGAGTGTCAAGACATGCCGTAATGACTGGCTTAGGGGGTATTTAAAGCCAACCTCCCCGAAATAGCCGTTGGAAAAGTAGGCTGACAGAACTTTATTGTACACATCGGATGATCCGATGTCTCCCCCTTTGTTATCATCGGTCTAATTAAGCTGGCTGACGTCATGGTGTCAGATATGATCGTTGTTAGACCGATGTAGCTTCATCTTCATCATCGGATGATCCGGTGGCTCTTCCTTCAGAATTATCTTGAACTTGAGGCTTACTGGAGTGATCAACCGATGTTCACACCTCTGTACATCGGATGATCCGGTGCTTCACTTGGTCCAATGGTGTTGCAAACTGTACTAATGGACCGATGTGACTGAGCCATACATCGGATGATCCGGCGAGTGCTTTGCTCTGAGGTATTCTTCTTCTGTTGACACAACTCGATCGATGTAGTCAACTCAGAAATCATCGGATGATCCGGTGTGTTCAACTTGTTGACTTTGAGTTGTTTTGAGTTGTTCTTTTGGAATTTGAACTTGTGACCTCTTTGACACTTGTTTGAAATGTTGTTCTGTTGTTCTGATAGTCTTCAAGCATTGAGTGATGTCAAGTTAGAGCTTTCACTTCTTGTCTTCATATGATTCGATTTGATCTCATTAGTTGATTTTATATGGGTCTCTAATGTCATTTTGATTTCATTTGATTGAGTGATTATTGGGACCTTGCATTCACAAATTCATTAGTAAAATCGAATGGTTGTCATTAATCACCGAAACCGTACCTCATGGGGCCTAGATGCTTTCACGTGTATTTGTATGAGTGACTCCCCCTCAATGTATGCATCATGAGTAAAGAGATTGAGAGAGTTCTCATACATATACATGTTATGGTGGAGTGCCTAAGTGATGTGTTCACAAAGTGTGATAAGGCAATTATTATGCAAAATAGACATTAAAATGAGGCAACACATCACAAATTTAGGCAAGACACATGTATACATAGATTAAATATTACAATACAACTTGAAATGAGGTTTAAAACATAAGTCCAACATAGATCAATACACTCATACATCAACATCAATCTATTTTATCTCTCCCCCTTCATCTCTCCCCCTATGTCTCTCCCCCTTCATCTCTCCCCCTTCATCTCGCCCGTCAAGCTATCTCCTCGCTATCTCTCCCCCTTTGGCATCAAGACACCAAAAAGGAACAGAAGAGAGGAAGAGCCCTTAGGACTACTCATCGTCGGAGTCAGAGTCATCATTGTCGCCTTGGGGCTCCCTGTCGCTTTCCGTGGCCTCCGGATCCTCAGTCGGGGCCGCGGTGGAAGTTCCAGCTTCTCCAAATTTAGCAAGATCTTTGGCAGTGAACTCGGAAAAGGAAGTGAGATCACCATCGCTCTCCTCGGTGAGGGACATATGGATGTCCAGTTTGTCGCACATCGCTTTGAGATACTTCTCATTGTGACGCTCCATGGGACGTTGCCGAATTTCCGTCTTCCGGCACAAAGAAAAGAGAGCTTTGAAGCACTTGAAGAAGCTGCTCTCGCATTGTGTTGAAGGCGGAGGAGGTGGAGGAGATGGCACGAAGCAAGAGGAAGAAGCGGGAGGATCCGCATTCTTCCTCCGAGGGGCAGCTGGCTCCGGAGGAGGGAGTTGTGGTCAAAGCCTCCGGTGAATGATATCTTTCTTGAATGTGAGCCCGGAGATCTTCTCGATCATGTACATAATGTACGGAGCGTATCCACATGATCGGTTGGGGTGTGAGATATGTTGAAGATGTCATCAAAGATATAGTCCACCACATTGAAGCGTACATCGCCATCAATGAAT
Source organism: Tuctoria greenei (assembly GCA_036927565.1). NCBI lineage: Eukaryota > Viridiplantae > Streptophyta > Magnoliopsida > Poales > Poaceae > Tuctoria > Tuctoria greenei. The sequence goes on along the minus strand of JAYESD010000007.1, from coordinate 126,656,223 downwards.
ACCATTAAATACCTCAAATTGCCTTGGATGATCCCCGCATCTCCATCCTTTGGGGCAATTGTCTTTCTGAGGACCCAGTTGAGCACACTATAGAGGGCTTGATATTTCTGATGTGCCCGGCCTCATACTGTGCATGGCTTGGATACATATACTCCAATGTGTCCCGATCAACTGGCTTCAGATTGGAAATGATGATCTTATTATCCAGTTGATTCTCCAGGTCAAGCAACTGAGCAAACTCCCAAAAGGTGGTAGAGTACTGCTCTCCATGGGTCATCCAGGTGATCCTCCTGTCCCCATCGGTGTGGAAGTAAAGGGTGGAGTAGAGCTAAGCGATGACCTCCACATTCCAGTCGTACTGGAAAGCCATAAGCTTCTTCAAACAATGCCTCTCGACAACCTCAATCACAACATTGAAGGCTTGATGATCTTTCTGGGCCATGTAATCCCAGTCGTTCCACTGAGCATCTGTGACAGGAGTTTGCTTGGTCATATAGACCATCCTGTAGTAGTCACAGTGGAAGTCACACCAGAACCGGGGATCCACTGTGCTCCTGTCACGTTGATAAACATTTATCTTCCTCAACGTGCGTGCCTTCTCACCCCCTTGCCCTTGAAGATGTTGACATCAAAAGCAGCTGCACGGTTTGGGTTCCGTGCAGGAGAGGACATCCTCAAGGGGGCAATGGATTGTGGGGCACCCTTCTTTAGTTTGCTTGCTACCTTCTTGGCCACAGTCACCCTCTTCTTGGGTGCAACATCAACAGGGATCTTGCCCCCTGGGACTTGGCTTGCTCACCCAAGGTCACAAGCCTCTTCCTCTTTGGGGCAGCTTCAGCAGCAGCGGAGTTGTGCTCCTCACGCTGCGTCTTCTTTGCCCTCTGAGAGGCAAAGTATGCAACAACCATCTCTTGATCCTCTCTTTGTCTCCGGCGGAAGAGAGCCTGCTTCTCCGCTTCGGTCTCGGAGTCGGAGGGAGGAACGTACTCATTGTCCGACATGATTGCTGACAAGAGAAGCACAGAAAGTTGGATAAGTCCAGAGAGTCAAGAGAAATTGGGGCAATTCACAAAATTAACCTAGGTTAGGGTTTCCACTGTGTAAACCCGGACTTGTCCACCCAGGGCCGGACTAGTCTGCACTAGGTCGGACTTGTCCGCCCTGTGGCCGGACTAGTCCGGTTCACACAGCAAGAACCCTAATATAGGGAAATTTTACAAAAAAAAAACAACGGATCCTACCACAAGAATGGAGCTATATGATCACATTGATGTGTACAACAACATTTGTGAAGAAGTTTTGATCAAAGGACCAAAAAGAATTGAATTCCAAGGATTTTGGAGTTAGCTCAAGAATACCTCTTCAAATCTTCGATTTGATGAAATGAGAGTGAGGGAGTGGTCTCCGATGCTTGGGGAAAAGTTCCTAAGCACCTTGGGGCTTCAATCCATCGATTGGAATCAAGATTTGGTGGATAGACTCAAAAATCGCCGTTGGGGAGGCAGTTTTCGAGCGTTTTTGGAGAGAGAGTGTTTGAATGGGAGTGGGGAGGTCGAGGGCACCCTCGGGAGGTTAAGTCCCCAAGGGCCAGACTAGTCTGGTTAGAAACCCGGACTTGTCCGGCTTTCGTACTAGGTCCGGACAACTCATACCACCGGACTAGTCCGATACTAGGGGCGGACTAGTCTAGTCCTAAGACATAAAACTCCTATATATTGAGTTTTGAGTGGAGATTTGATCCTTTTGGACTATATTTCATAAAAGATCTTTGTAAATATGGTCAGTAAGCAATCAACAATCAAACTATGACCATGATTCGCAAGGATTAAACACTTTCAAAATAATTTGTAGAAAAATTGAGGAGGATGAGTTTTTCACAAGCATGTGTGAATTTTGAATATTGCAATCAGGTGTGCAAGACTTAAGCCACATTTCGAGAATCCAAGATATTTAGCTCACTCCTAAGTTCACAAAACCTTTTCTCATCTAGGGGCTTGGTAAAGATATCGGTCAATTGTTTATCGGTTGTCACATGGGAAATTGCAATGTCTCCTTTGATAGAGTGATCTCTCAAGAAGTGGTGGCGTATATCGATGTGCTTGGTCCTTGAGTGTTCATTGATGGCACTCTCATTTTCACATAGGAGAGGAATATGGCGCAAGTTTATGCCATAGTCCCTAAGAGTTTGTCGCATCCAAAGAAGTAGTGCACAACAACTTCCGGCGGCGACATACTCCGCTTCGACTGTGAAAAGTGCAATGGGGTTTTGTTTCTTTGAGGACCATGACACTAGAGATCTACCAAGGAATTGGCAAGTTCCCGATGTACTCTTCCTATCAACTTTGCACCCTGCATAGTCTGCATCGGAATATCCAATGAGGTTAAACTTAGAGCCTTTGGGGTACCAAAGTCCTAGGCTTGGTGTGTGAACCAAATATCTAAGAATTCTCTTAACGGCGGTCAAATGACACACCTTTGGAGCAGCTTGAAATCTAGCACACATACACACACTAAGCATGATATCGGGCCTAGACACACATAAGTATAACAATGAGCCTATCATAGAACGATATACCTTTTGGTCTACACTTGGACCATCTTCATTGAGATCGAGATGTCCATTGGTTGCCATAGGAGTCTTGATGGGTTTGGCCTTCTCCATGTCAAACTTCTTGAGTATATCTTGTGTGTACTTGGTTTGACTAATGAACATGCCTTCCTTGAGTTGCTTCACTTGAAAACCTAGAAAGAACTTCAACTCCCCCATCATGGACATCTCGAATCTTTCCGTCATTATCTTGGAAAACTCATCACAAAAGGCTTTGTTAGTAGAACCAAATATAATGTCATCGACATATATTTGGCAAACAAACAAAGCATTATTAAAATGCTTAGTGGATAGAGTATAGTCCGACTTCCCAATTTTAAAACCATTTTGAGTTAGAAAGTCTCTAAGGCACTCATACCAAGCTCTAGGAGCTTGTTTGAGTCCATAGAGAGCCTTACGAAATTTGTACACATGGTTTGGGAATTCTTCATCTTCAAATCCGAGGGGTTGCTCCACATATATTTCCTCCTTGATTGGACCATTGAGGAATGCACTCTTGACGTCCATTTGATATAGCTTAAAATCATGGTGAGTAGCAAATGCAAGTAATATACGAATTGATTCAAGCCTAGCTACGGGAGCAAAGGTTTCTTCAAAATCCAAACCTTCGACTTGTGAGTACCCTTTGGCCACAATCTTGCCTTGTTCCTTGTAACCACCCCGTGTTCATCTTGTTTGTTGTGGAACACCCATTTGGTCCCTACAACATTTGCATTTGGCCTCTTCACAAGCTCCCATACTTTATTTCTCTCGAAGTTGTTGAGCTCTTCTTGCATGGCCATCACCCAATCCGGATCTCGTAGTGCTTCTTCAACCTTGTGGGGCTCCAAGGAAGAAACAAAGGAGTAATGTTCACAAAAATTTGCAACACGAGATCGAGTAGTTACCCCCTTGGAGATGTCTCCAAGTATATTGTCAATGGGATGGTCCCGTTGGACGCTTTGATGCACTCTTTGGTGAGGTGCTTGAGGTCTTGATTCATCATCTTGGTCTTCTTCATCCTCATTGTCTCCCCCTTGATTGATGCCTTCATTTTCATCTTCTTGGAGCACATCTTGGGGATGTTGATCTTGATCATTTAAGGAAGAGCTTGCTTGATGTATAGGATGGTTACTTGTGACTTGAGGTTGCTCTTGTGGTCGTATGTCTCCAAGTGCCATCCTTCCTATCACCACTTGTGGAGCTTCTTATTGATCTAGCACATGACGATCAACTTGCTCCACTTGGGAGCCATTAGTCTCATCAAACACTACGTCACGTGCTACTTCAACAATTCTGGAGGACTTGTTAAATACACGATAGGCGTAAGTGTTTGAGTCATAGCCAAGCAAGAAACCCTCATCGGACTTAGAAGCAAACTTCGAAGTCCTAGGCTTCTTGTTAAGAATGTAGAATTTGCTCCCAAAAACACGAAAGTAAGAGATGTTGGGTTTGTTACCGGTTAGGAGCTCATATGACGTCTTCTTAAGAATGCGGTGAAGGTACAAACGGTTTATGGCATGGCAAGCGATGTTGACCGCTTTCGCCCAAAACCGGTCCGACGTCTTGTACTCATCAAGCATGGTTCTTGCATCTCAATTAGAGTCATATTCTTCCTCTCGGCCACCCCATTTTGTTGAGGGGAGTAGGGGGCCGAGAACTCATGCTTGATGCCTTCTTCATCCAAAAATTCTTCAACTTGGGTGTTCTTGAATTCAGTGCCATTGTCACTCCTAATGGTCTTGATACTCAAGGAGAACTCATTTTGAGCTCTCTTCAAGTATCTCTTGAGGACACCTTGAGTCTCGCTCTTGTCATGCAAAAAGAACACCCAAGTGAAACGTGAAAAATCATCAACAATAACAAGACCATATTTGTTACCACCAATACTAATGTAGGCGATTGGACCGAAGAGATCCATGTGTAGAAGCTCCAATGTTCTTGATGTTGTCATAATGTTCTTGGATGGATGAGGTGCTCCAACTTGCTTTCCGGCTTGGCATGCGCTACATGGCCTATCCTTTTCAAACACAACATTCTTAAACCACGGATGTACTCGCCCTTAAGGAGTTTTTGCAAATTCCTCATTCCAACATGGGATAGCCTCCTATGCCAAAGCCATCCCATGTTAGTTTTCGCAATTAAGTTCGTATCAAGTTGGGCTTTATCCGCAGAGAAATCCACAAGATAGAGCTTTCCCTTGAGTACACTCTTAAAGGTAATTGAGTCATTGCTTCTCCTTGTGACGGCCACACCCTCATTAGTGAATAAACAGTTATAACTTTTGTCACATAGTTGTGATATGGACAAGAGGTTATAATCAAGTGAATCAACATGTAAGACATTTGAAAGAGTATTATTAGAGGATATAGCAATTTTACCGGTGCCAAGGATTTTTCCTTGGCTATTGTCCCCAAAATAGATTCCTTCACTTGGATCTTCATTAAGCTCATACTCCACAAACATCTTCCTCTCTCCGGTCATATGATTTGTGCATCCATTATCAAGGACCCACTTGGTTCCACCGGAGGAGTATGCCTACAAGAAAGATTTAAGCCTTGACTTTAGGTACCCAAACGGTGTTGGATCTTTGATGTTAGTCAAGAGGCACTTGGGCACCCACACACAAGGTTTAGGACTCTTGCGGTGTGGCCCAACATACCTAGCATATGCCTTTCCAAACTTGTTCCTTAATAAAACATATGAAACATCAAAATCATGGAACAATGGATGCGGTTCTTCCTTAGGCATTTTAGGTGTAGTAGCAATGTTCTTTTCCTTAGTGTTGTATGAGCCTCCTTTGACAAAGACAATCAAGTCTTTGCCATTCTTGGGAGTTTTGGCATTTTGCCTCATCCCCCTAGAATAACCAAGACAATCCTTGACAAGGGGATGTCTTGTGTTGGTAAATGCACTACGTGCAAATGCCACCTTCTCCTTGTCAAAAATGCCACCTTTGGGTGCTTGATTGGTTTGTGCCAACTTTAGCTCATCTTTAAGTTTTATGATTAAGTTTGAGCATTTACAAGGTTGAGATGCTTCGGATTTAACGTTTGTGGAAGGTGAGCTTGTAGAGGAAGAAGGTGCATTGACCTTGAGAGACTTCACTTGCGTCTCAAGGATTTTGTTAGCTTGTGTCAAACTAATAAGTTCATCCTTGAGCACAATTGTAGTGTTCTCAAGGTTTGAGCAAGTTTCCTTGCTCAAAGCGAGTTCACGCTCAAGTGCCTTGCTTCTTTCTCTTTAAAGCTCCAAGAGCTCCTCAACCTCTTGACATCTCTCCTTTTGTTGGATGAGCATGTCCTCTTGACGGTTGATGAGTTCTTCCTTCTCAAATATCTCCTCCGTTAGCAATCTCAATCTCTTCAAGGTGCTTTTGCTCATGTCTTTAAGCATATGTTCATTTTCACTACTACTATCGAAGTCATCATGAGAAGAAATTGAGGAAGAGGATTTATATTTAACCTTCTTTCTTCCCTCCTTGACCATGAGACATGTTAGCCTTGAGATCTCCAAGTTGGGGAAGAGCTTGTTCTCCGTTGTTGTCTTCTTCATAGCAACAGTTGCTACCTTCTCATCTTCATCGGTGGAGGATTCCTCATTTGAGTCCCACTCCTTCCCAAGGTGGGCATGTCCGGATTGCTTCTTCTTCTTGAAGTACTTCTTCTCTTTGGACTTGCCCTCCTTCTTCTTCTTATTTTCTTCATGTGGACAATCCACAATGAATTGACCATATTCTCCACAACTGTAGCAAGCCCTTTTTGATCTTGTCTTGGGCTTGTCTTTGCTTCTTCTCTCATTTTGGTAGCCCCCCTCCTCCTTCTAAACATCCTCTTGAAGTTCTTGATGTAGAGAGCTTCTTCCTTATCGGTGTCGGGACTCTCTTCATCACTCTCTTCCTTTTCTTGAGATTTTGAGGACGCTGCTTTGAATGCAACATCCCTTTTCTTGGAGGAGGAAAGCCTTTGTAGATCGTTGTAGAACATCGCTTCTTTCTCCATCATCTCATGTTTGATGATTCTCCCTAACACTTCTTAAGGAGTCATCTTGTGAAAGCCTGGACTTTCACGAATTAGTGAGCAAAGAGTGACGTTTCGAGGAATGAGTGCTCAAATCATCCTCTTTACTACCTCGTGGTCGGTCCACCGGGTGCTTCCATATGACCGACTCTTGTTGATGAGAGTCTTGAGGCGGTCATACATATCTTGCGGAGATTCACCCTCCATGATGGTAAATCTCCCAAGCTCTCCTTCGATCATCTCGATCTTTGCTTCCCTTATGACGCGGTTGCCTTCGTGCGCTGTCTTGAGGGTATCCCAAATCTCCTTGGCAACCTCCAACCCTTCAATGCGGTTGAACTCCTCATGAGTCAATGAGGAGGTAATCACTCCAACGGCTTGAACATTGCGATGTAGAAGGACGGCTTGCTCCGGAGTGATGTCTTCCTCATTCTTGGGAAGGTGAACACCTGTCATCACAATTTGCCACAAGCTAGGGTTTAAGGAAATGAGGTGCATCTTCATATTATGCTTCCACATAGAATAATCATTTCCATCAAATTGAGGAGGTTTGCCAATGGGAATAGACAAGTAATGATTGCTAGCGGTAAGTTGCTCATAATTATAAGGATACCGGGAGTAGTCTTGTGAACTACCCCCGTTGTCAATGTTAACCGGAGTAATTGGCTTGATCTCCTTCTTCGGCATGTTGAGCTTCTCACAAAGCCGTGCCTTGAGCATCCGAACTTCTTCGTCGTCATTTGAATCATCTTGAAGAACATCGACGTTCTTCGTCTTGGTGTCATCGACGACCACCGGAGCCTCGTTGTCACCCCTTCCGGCCATTACTTCTCTGAGTTGTTAGACTCTTGGGGAGAAGCCTGCTCTGATACCAATTGAAAGTCGCCTAGAGGGGGGGTGAATAGGCAATAATATCTGAAATCACTTAATCAAACGAGATTAAATTCTTGTGTCCGGACTAGTCTGCACAGGGCCGGACTAGTCCGCTCAGCACAGGGTGGAAACCCTAAAACTTGATTTCTACAAGTTATTTGCGGAATTAAAGTTCACAAAAGATATGAGCAATATGTAGTAGACTTGTGAAGCTCAGATTGTGAAGTTTAAACACTTAGATTGTAAGTTCACAATTATGATCAAAGTGTAAATCAATAAAAGCAAAGTGAACCCTAATAGGAATACTAGTGATCACAAAAAGCGAAAGACAAGTGAAACGAGATTTATCCCATGGTTCAGCTCCACGAAGAAGCCTACCTCCACGTTGAGAAGTCCACACAAGGATCGGGTCTCACTTGATCCTTCTCTCACCAAGCCACTACAATGGCCGGCTTGGTTTCCACTATATCAATGGGTAATCACAAAGTTTTATGGAGCCGCTCACAACTTGAGGCTCCCACAAATCAATACAATGAGGAGCACACGAAGCTCAACTCACACAAGCCACAAAACACAACACAATGTGCAAGAGATCAAATCGAGCGCGATGATCTTCCTTTACTCTCCTCCCCAAACCCTAATCTCTTCAAGATTTGCTCTTAGGAGGTTAGTAGGACGAGTAGAAGGCTTTAGAAGGCTCTAGGATGCTTGTGGCGGCGCTAGGGTTCCATTCTCTTTCAAATGAGCCTGGGGGTCCCCTTTTTATAGAGGTCTCGAGCCCCTTTTGCTTACATCAGCAAAGGGGCGGACTAGTCCGGCCTTAGACCCCGGACTAGTTCGGCCCTATGGGACCACTGACCACCTGGTTAGGTCCCGACAACTGCCACACTGAGCAACGATCGTCACGCTACCCGACAAATTTCCAAATTCAAACGGTCACTAGACACCGGACAAGTCCCAAACAAACAAGTTTGTGCCCAAACGGACAAGTCCGAACTAATCCAGAGAGCTTTGGTCCGTCCAAAAACGGACAAGTCCGGACTTCTCGGACTTAGCTCCAAAATCACTCAGGGACACTCCAGAGACGTTTGGTCCATCCAAAAACGAACTTGTCTGCCATGGCCGGACTAGTCCGGCCCTGAGGCCCGCACTAGTCTGACCTCCTAGGGTTTTTCTCATTTTAGGATTCTCACTTAGGTTTTTCTCTAAACCATCACTTTGAGCCCCTTGGTATGATCTCAATGCACATGATACAACCACCCTCTCACGAGATACGGCTCATATAAGCTCAATACCATAGAAACCCTAATTTCTACGCTTGAGTCTTTGACGCCTGTTTTCTCCTTTTCCTTTTGAGGGTTTTCATCTCATTTCAATCCTTGTACCTATGCTCAAGATCAACTGAGCTCATTAGCTTCTTAATTGTCATCATCAATCATCCAAAACCCACGGGGATGCCTAGATGCACTTTCACCATGGACTGGCCATCGTCGACCCTCCACAGGAGTCTACACCTACTCCAGGCTCTGAAGCACCAGGGGTGGAACACGCGCGCTCCGATGGTGGGAGAGGCAAGGCGCCTGTCCTTCACATCAGGAAGGGGAAAGCGTCGGTCCCCGACACCAGGAAGGGGAAGTCGCTGGTGATTGAGGTTGTGAAGGAAAAACGCCATCGGTTGCCGCCAAAGGCACCGCCACAGGCGGTCCTCGCTCCAAGTCAGTGTCCCCCGGCGCACCCCTCCTCAGCATTAGGTGTTGGCGGTTCTTCGAAAGGAGGCCCAGTCCGTCAAGCGGTGGCTCTGCCATCATCTACGGCCGGCACTCTGTCCAGCATCCCTACCGCTAGTGCAGTCCAAGGCGCCACGGGGGGCTTCGGGAGCGTTACACCTATGGAGCCTCGAAACAAGAGGCCTCGGGCCGTCGGCGGCGGCAGCTCGGGAGGAGGCTCCGGGAGTGGCACCGTTGGAGTTGGTGGAGATACACCGATGCAGGATAGTGGGGACGACCTCGCCAGCCACACCGTCGATAGGGCCCGCAACTTCAGGACCACCGAAGGTGGAGGCCCGCTGGAGCTTCTAGGGACATCGGTAAGGCGTTCTTACCTATGCCTGTTTCATTATCTCACCCATTCTTCTAGCTTGGGTAGATTCTGAGTTTGACCTGCAGGTCTACGTCAGCTGTTTGTGACACCTTTACCGCCAGGGGTAGTGTCCCGAAGCGCTACAAACCCAGCCCAAGAGGCTACAGCTGTACCAACAGAGCAGACCGCCAAGCCTGTACAGGAGAGCGTTGCTCCGACGTTCGTATCCCGCATGGGTAGTGAAGCATCTCCAGCTGCCATGCTGGGGGCACCTCCGACCGTTTTGCTGAAGGCAATGTTTGAGTCGGCTCAGCAGGCTGAGGGCCTGGCCTCTGCAGCTGCTGATCCGGCGGGTGGCTCCTTGGGCCACGGTGGCGCTGCCGCTTCGGGTAGCATCGCAACTCCCGCTCAGTCCCCAGGGACAAGGTCCCCGATACTAGTGGTATCGCCTTCGTCGCCACGGGAGAAAGAGGTCTCCGAGATGATCATCGGGCGGCCTTGCATAACCTCAGTGCATCCAGAGTGCCTCTCCAACATCATGGACTCGATGTAGTCCAACATCAACCTGGTGCAATCCAACCTCCGCCGGGCGAAGGGGCTCTCGCCGCAAAGTGGGAGAAGTTGTGTGCTGAGGGCGAGTGCCTCCAAGCCTGGGAGGACCTTTTGAGGTCCAAGATCGCCGAGGCAAAGGCGAAGTACCAGAAGGAGAGTGAGGAGATGGAGCTGAGGCACCGCTTGGCGAAGGCCATGGACACAATGTCCTAGAAGATTCTGGCCAACGCCAAGGTAGCAAATGACACGAATGACGTTCGCCTCGTGCCCTTGAAGAGGGTCAAGAGGCCCTGGGTCACTGCAAAGCCGATGTTGCTCAGCAGGAGGCTACTATCGCCGAGCAAGAGGTGGCGGCCCAGGCGATGATGGCTCGGGCTGAGGCAGATTGGGATGGGTTGCAGTCCTGCCTCGAAGACCTTGAGCTTCGGGAGAGCGACTTGGCGCGAGATTGAGCACAACACTTAGCTGAGCGCCAGGAACTCCGCCTGCGTGATCTTGACGTCCAGGCCCGGGAGCACACGACAGAGCACCGCGCCCAGGAGCTTGATCTGCAGGAGTGTCAGCTGGCTTAGCATCTGGAAGCTGAGGGTAGGGCAGTGGCGGAGACATTGGCATCCCATATCCTGGTGTGCTACCAGAGTTAGTACCCTGATCTGCCACTGGAGCCGGTTTTCGAAGGACCCATCAAGGAGCGCGAGAAAACGACAGCTACGGAGTTCAAGGATGCTGCAAAACATGTCGTCGAGCAATTAGCTAGGGATTGAGGTTGGCGTCCTGTCTTTGTGTCTGGGGTTCGCCCCTTTGTAAATATTCTTCAATGAATTTGACTTTGTGTTTGTTTGCTTGGCTTGTCTTGTGCTTCTCAAATTGTTGCCCCAAGTCCTTAGATGCGTAAGGTCTTGAAAAACTTCTATCAAGCTCGCTAGCTTTTGAGGGACCAACACTTGCACAGTTGACATGGCCGATTTGTCGTCAGTTGACGTCCTGCCTATGGTACCCCATTAGAGGCCTCCTGGTAGGTGTGGCCAGGTGGCTGGGCACGCCTACCACTTGATAGCAGGATGTCTTCAATGGGACCACAGCGGAGCGTGGGGGTATGAGTGGTTAACCTCGGTATAGCCCTTCCAGGGGCGTTGAGCTTTGTCTGAGTGGAGACGTTGACGTAAGGCCCCTTGGGAGGTGTCAGAGCTGGATGTTCTGGCGTCACCCACCATCGTCGTACTATCGTCGACGGCAGGCCCCCTGGGAGGTGTCGGAGTTGGACGCTCCGGCGTCGCCCACCATCATGGTGGATTCGTCAACGGCAGACCCCTAGGGAGGTGCCGGAGCTGGACGCTCCGGCGTCGCCCACCATCGTCGTAGATTCGTCAACGGCAAGCCCCTGGTGTATAGGCTATCATAAGAGAATCCTGTTAGCAACAAGAGCGGGGCGGGAGAGTGTACTCACTTATCAACATTTGTTGCTGTCGTCAACATGTTGGGCGTTGACGGCAGGCCCCTTGGGAGGTGTCGGAGCTGGATGCTCCGGCGTCGTCCACCACCATTGTGTAGCACGTCGATGGCAGACCCCTGGTGTACAGGCTATCACAAGATAACCCAATTAGCAACACGAGCGGACCAGGAGAGTGTACTCACTTATCAGTGCTTTTTGTTGTCGTCAACATGGTAGGACGTCGACGGTAGGCCCCTTGGGAGGTAACGGAGTTGGATGCTCTGGTGTCGCCCACCATCATCATCGGGACGTCGACGGCAGGACCACTGGGAGGTGTCAGAGCTAGATGCTCCAGCGTCGTCCACCATCAATGTGTAGAACTTCGACAGCAGGCCCCTAATGTACAGAGAATCACAAGAGAACCCTGTTAGCGACAAGAGTAGGGCAGAAGAGTGTACTCACTTATCACCGCTTGTTGTTGTCGTCAACATGCTGGGATGTCGACGGCAGGCCCCTTGGGAGGTGCCAGAGCTGGATGCTCCGGTGTCATCCACCACCGTCGCAGGGACGTTGATAGCAGGCCTCCTGGGAGATGTCGGAGCTGGATGCTTAGGTGTCGGCCACCATCGTCGTAGATATGTCGATGGCAGGCCCCTTGGGAGGTGTCGGAGCTGGCTGGTCTGGCGTCGACCACCATTATTGTTGAGTTGTCGACGACAGGTGGTGCACAGGTACCACAAGAGAACCCTGTTAGCAACAAGGGAGGGGTAGGAGACTGTACTCACTTATCACTGCTTGTTGTTGTCGTCAACATGATGGTACGTCGACAACAAGCCCCTTGGGAGGTGCCGGAGCTGGATGCTCTGGCGTCGCCCACCATCATCGCAGAGACTTCGACGGCGGGCCCCCTGGGAGGTGCCGGAGCTGAATGCTCCGGCGTCAGCCACCATCATCGTAGAGACATCAACGGCAGGCCCCCTAGGAGGTGTCGAAGCTGGCTGCTCCGGCGTCGGCCACCATCATTGTAGAGACGTCGACGACAGACCCTTTTGGAGGTGTCGGAGCTAGATGCTCCGGCGTCGGCCACCATCATCGTAGAGACGTCGACGGTAGGCCCTTGGGAGGTGCCGGAGCTGGCTGCTCCAGCATTGGCGACCATCATCATAGAGACATCAACGGCAGGCTCCCTGGGAGGTGCCGGAGCTGGATGCTGTGGCGCTGGCCACCATCGCCACAAAGACGTCGATGGTAGGCCCCCTGAGAGGTGTCGGAGCTGGCTGCTCTGACATTGTCCACCATCGTCGTAGATACATCGACGACAGGCCCCCTGGGAGGTGCCGGAGCTAGCTGCTACGACGTCATCCACCACCGATGTGCAACACGTCGATGGCAGGCCCCTGGTGCACAGGTACCACAAAAGAACTCTGTTAGCAACAAGAGTGGGGTAGGAGAGTGTACTCACTTATTAGCACGTGTTGCTGTCGTCAACCTGATGAGACGTCGACGACAGGCCCCCTTGGTGGTGCGGGAGCTGGCTGTCCTGCACACGTTAAAGGAGAAACTAATTTGCTCGCCGGTTTTACCTGCTCCTCTTCTTTAGCTTTGTCATGTCTTACTGTCCTAAGTTGACATACATGACTTGGGTAATTCAATGCGTTAGCGCTTCGGGGTCCGGCTCCCGCCGTCCTTAGGGTGTGATCCTTCTGGCCCCAAGTACTTGGCCGCAGCGCTGAGAGGCAGGGTGTGCGTGCTTAGGATACAAGACTAGGCTAAGCAGTTCACACGCACTGGACCTCCGGCTTGGCCTAGGCCTTTTTTGGGAGACCATCCGGATTCATAGAACTCCAAGGATGGGGGCAACCACGAGAACCCTTGACACATCACAAGTACCTCAAGCAAGCCCTAAAAGTGCATCTAGGCATCCCTTGTGGGTTTTGGTGGATTTATTACAAGCAAATGAGATCCTAACCAAATTCTTGAGATGAGCGCAGGTTTTAATGAAATCATGAAGAAAGCGCAAAAAGAAGGGAGAGTGAGGAATCAAGTTGAAAGGAGCTCAAGAAATGATTATAATACTCTTTGTGTATGGAGTGTGTTGGAGAAACACGCCAGAAGAGCTCAAGCAAATTTTAATCACTCTCACTGCACAAAGTTATACAGGTCCGGACTAGACCGATGTAACCTGGACTAGTCTGATTTCTCTCTATCCAGAATCGGACAAGTCCTCCCAGAGCAGACTTGTCTGCACAGTCTAGTTTCCACAGACCGGACTAGTCCGATATCACCACGGACTAGCCCGATATCTTTGTGACTAAGATCGGACTAGTCCTCCCCAGTGCGGACTAGTCCTCAACACTTCACAGTTTGCACGAAGTCGGACAAGTCTGATATAACCACGGACTAGTCCGATATCCTTCTGACCCAAATCGGATGTGGTGACCGGGGTCCGCACATTCCAGGAATCGCATTGGGTGGTGCCGTGCGATGTGGCACCCAACAGTACACAAGAAAAATCTTACAAAATAACTAACACAAATGTTTTATTTCACAAGATGATCCTCTTTTACAACATAATATACAACACAGCAGAATATACATACTCATACTCTCAATTAACTATGCACAAGAAAAGCGGTCCATGCCCGCGGATGCTTCTCACTAGCAACACGAAACAGAAAGCAGCGGCAAGGTTTCCGTGAGAGATACATCTCGACAAGCTCGAGGTCTCACGAACAACCATAACATAAGCATAAGCTAATAATACCTGCAAAAACCACAATATAGCAACCGTGAGCACACAGCTCAGCAAGACTTAACCGTCTCACCTAAACATGAAACTCTACATGCTCGAAACTTTAAAGACTGGGAAGCTTAATTTGCAGGAATGGACTCGCCGAAAGTAAATCTTTAGTGGTCAGTTTTGAAGTAGCATACACGATCCATGAGCATAGCATCATTGTGAATTCCACAATCAAACAAGAAACGCTTCATCCACGATGATACTTGCTCAAGGTTGCATAAGCCTTATCCAAGTTAAATGTTTGGAAATTGTAAATATGATTATGCTATCTCTATAGCAGCCAAGATTTCAATACAAAGAATTATTCATAGCAGCACATTCATAATCTTTCCATTTATCTGTCTTACTACGTCAGACTCAGTGTCCAAGTATGCTCAAATAACCGCGAGCGACGGTGATTGCAACCAGTAGACACCTGGACCGCACGACACGTACGCCCATACTCGGAGTTGCAACGACACACTCTCCTGATGTCGTACGCAGCCACCTTTCCCAAGACTAACCCATATCAAAACAGTTCGATCAACCCGAACAGCGAGCTCCCCCAAGGTACACCTCCGCTGTGAGATGTTCATGAGCGAGTTACCTCCCACTGTACTAACAACCGACAGCTTAAGCCGATTGAAAAGGTTCCAACATAGGATCCTCAAGGTACATCGGTTTCTTAGGTTCCATATAGCCAGTATGCACCTGGTACAGTTCAAACTTGTCCAACAGGGCCAAGCACAAGACAGTCCTTAACTGACACAGATGGGGCTACCCATCTCCCCAACACCTGCCTCGCCATTACCGACCCAGGCACGATGTGGGCAAACCAACCTACACAAATCCCCGTCCAAGTCTCATATTAAAGAATGAATGTTATAGTAACCTCTCGCGAGTAGGTTTCCCTCACTTGACTTCTCTCGCAAGTAGAATTCAACTACTTGACTTGTGGTCGATAAAATATGACCAATCTCGCAAGTAGTGTCCAACATACTCGACTTCTACCGATCTTCTAACTTAACATTAAGCATAGCAATAATAATACGATGGAGTCTTATACTACCCATCCACTCCAAGGATTATTTGGTCATACATGTAGAGTATTCAATCAACATAGACCTAATGCACATATCAAGTCTATTCAGTACAGCGTATATAAAGCAAAACTTTAAAAAGGCACTTAAATGCAAATCGGGACTTGCCTTGGGTTGCGACTAGAAAAATGTTACTGAAGTCAGTTGCTTGATCATGGTTTGGAGCTTCGAGTCGATGCCTTTCTTCAAATACCCTTGCTGCTTTTTCGGATGAGATAGTGCTTGCAGCAAGATCAAGTTTATGTCGCCTCCTCCAAGCGGTACTCCTCGTCCCTCTCCACTCATTGAATGCCATCGCCGGGATCACTATCGATATGAAAATACATATAAGAATATTGCAACTTAGTAAAATAATAAATGAAATGATTTATGACTTGAGAAGGACTAACTTAGAAAGAAATGGTTTGTTGTTGTGATGTACAGCAACAAGGAAAGATGAAGTGAAACTCTGAAGGATTAGATATGAAGTGAAATGTGTAATTCAATAATACAAGGCAACCTAGCAAAAAGACTTGATGGAGATAGTTATAACTCGGGAAGGAGTAAACTTAGTTGGAAAAGAGAGGCATGCTGCTGTAGGTTACAGGAACAGGAAGAAATCAACATGAAACATACAATGATTTGGATATGATGTAACATAGGCAATTATGTTGAACCTATGAAGATGATCTCAATTCTACAGGATTAACAGCTCAAATGGACCTGGGACTTTTACAGTGACTTACTATAGATATGGAGGATACACTAGAAAAGTTTCAGCCGTAACAAAAGAATATTATGATCTACGAAATTCCTTAACTGTTTTAGCTTCTCTTAATTTTCATGGCAAAACATTAGCTTTGTAATAAGTCAAACTAAGACTTATGGATAGTAGAGTTCATATTCAGTACAAAAAAAATTAGTTTGAGATTTTTCTAATATTCCTAGAGGTAGTTATGAATTTTACAAGTTTCTTGTATTTTCTGAAATAGTTTCAGTTGTAATTTGGTATTTTCCTAGACATAGAGCAAAACAACACCATTTGAACTACATAGAAATGTCCAATGATTGTGGAATATTTACTGGAAGCTAAATTGACTATTTTTGATAATTAATTAATAATTTTGTATTCTCTGATCATTATTCAAAGGTTTAATTCTAATGGAATTTAACTCAAAAATCCTGAGGCTTTTCATGTCAAATAAAATAGACCATTGCAAACTGCTGGCCAATATTGGACGAATAAAATTTATTTGACTATTTTTGGTGTTTCCTACCAGGAGATATGTATTTTACAAGTTTGTACCATTTTCAGGATTTTGCTGTTAAAGGGAAACGCCTGAAAAATCCAACAGCCAATGGCTGTACAGCAACACACAGGAATACAGAGAAAGGCTACACAGGCACAGATGATCGCACAGCCACAGAAGATCCCCGCTGAGGGGCTTCTTGCTCACCAGGCAGCCGGCGGCGGCCATGGAGTGCGGTGGCCGGTGGTTTGCGGGAACCACCGTCAAGGCATTTGATAACCAACATAAGACCATTCGCACCAGCATACTCTAAAGCATACTCTATACACTATTCTCCTTCAGCTTTTACAGTACGTACTCTAAATTACACTGCAAAACAGTGTATCCAGTATGCTTTACAGCATACCACTGCGGATGGTCTAAGGCGCGAGTATGGGGTATTGGGACATGCTGGACCAGATGGAGGGGTCGAATCAGGGAAAATCTCACCGAAAAACGTCGGACGCGGGCGGCGGCGGAGACCAAAATCCGGCAAGGTCGAACTTGGCAGAGGGGACACGAATTTGAACGTATTTTCTTCGAAAGGCTTCCTGGCGATGTATAGAACACCCAAACGAAGCTAATTGGCGAGGAAATTGACTAGAAGTGGGGCGCAGCTGCGAAGTGACGGCACAGTTGGAGTGGCGGTGACAAGATTTGATATTCCGGCGTGATAGAACAACCGTTATTCAATCCGTTTGTTTGTAAATGTGCACTAGAGTGTCTAGATACTATGGTGAAATAGGAATGAGATGGAATGCATCCGAAGTGAGAATTCCGTCAGCAAAGTTTCTGGTGTGCATGAGATGGCCGACGGGGAGAAATTCAAAATATGCCGTGTGGAGACTGAGGAACGGCGAGCCATGCTTAGGGAAGATAGAGGAGAGGTGTGCAGACCTTATGGCGGTGATGGATGGGCTCGGAAGTGCTTCGGGGTGTGGGGCGACGGTAACTCATCATGTTGGGTGCGCAGCGACGATGAACATCCAGGAGCAGAGGAGCTTCGCGTGGGAAGAAACTGGAGTCCAAGCAGCAGGATTGCTGTGGAAGTGTCCCGCGTCTGGTTGCACCATGGTTGGGCAGGTGAAGGCCGGACAGAGCTGGGCGACTGTAAGCAGAACCATCTGGCGGCGATGGAGAAGAAGATCGTGTCTGCTCTTATGGCCGTCTTAGCAGACCAGGATGGGGAGCGCAGGGGAGAACGGAAACGCGCGCGTTGGACCTTGGCCTCGGGTGAAACTGCCAGCAGTAGCAACGCAGCGCCGTGCGGCAGTGCCGTGGCGTGCAGAGGAGCAGCAAGCCTGGGCTCTGTTGGCGCTGGACCAAAAAAAAAAAAAGAGCAGCAAGGGAGAAAGAAATGGTTCTGCCGTGCAGAGTAAGAGAGGAAGAGCGATAAGGCAAGGAAGAGCCGTGGCCAGGTTTTGTCTTTGCCTCGGTGGCACATGCAGAAGACCTGCTGGCGCTCTGTGAGCTGCTGCCGACGAGGTAGGAAAATAGAGTACGGAAAACAGTCGGTAAGTGTTTGGTATGACTGACATATGGGACCCACTTCACTCCCCCTTATTCTCACTATTCTGCTGCAAATATCTTCACTTAATTCACTTCAAATTTTTGTGGTAATTTATCCAGGTGCTAAGTTGAATCTCATAAAAATAATAGTGCGCTAAAGCTGGTATTTTGATTATGTTAAAAGTAGAGATTCAAATTTAAATGTTGAATTCACCTTAAGCATATGCTTGCCTCATATTCTCTAACAATTAGTAATGACATTAAATCAAATATTATAAACTCATGAGTGGATTAAATCTTGTGTTTTCCTGAATTAAACTTAAACTTTAATTGAGTTTGAAATTTTTGGCTCCATCTATTTGAAATTATTTAACCCATCACTAGTCCTAATTCTATTTTATTTCTTTGTCAATTATTTTTCCTAATTGTTTTGCACCTTTTTATTTGAGATTTTATAGGAAATATTTAAGGGAGCTCACATTGGTTATTTGACCTAGTTTGAAAATAACTCTTGATTTAATTTTTTTTGAACCTCCTTATTCGGGTTTCTTTTCATCACTTTCATTTTTTTGCAAATTTTCTATTTACTTTTTCTTCCCCTTTTTAAGTCTCTTGGATAAAGTGCTCACAATGATTTTTGCAGCTTTTACATCGGACAAGTCTGATATCTGCTCGGATTAGTCTGAAAAACCTTCTGACTAAAATCGGACAAGTTCTCCAAGTGCGTACTTGTCCCCAATTCACTAAGGGTTTAACCACACCGGACTAGTCCGATATGTGCTGGACTAGTCCGCCCCTGGCCGAACAAGTCCGATAATTCGGGACACTTAGGGTTTCCCACACACCGCACACCGGACTAGTCTGGAGTCCACCACGGACTAGTCCGAACTTTGAAAACCCTAACGGTAACCTTTGGAAACCTTAGTATAAATAGAGGTGCACGGCCCCTAATCAATAACTCTCGACCCCCTGCACCGTCACACCCTCTAAGAGCCTAGAAAACATGTCTCTCCACACAATCCAACGCAAGAATGATCAAATCCTTGAGGATTAACTTTAGATCAAAGGAGAGACACATTTCTTCATGTTTTGAGCTCTTGGGTTTGATTCTCTCGCACACTCTTGTTCTTTATTGCAGATAATTCGAGTGTGTTGGTGGTGTATTCAGTTGTAAATCATGGTGAGCCCTCAACTTGTGAGAAGGCCCCTTGAACTTGGT
Source organism: Tuctoria greenei (assembly GCA_036927565.1). Classification (NCBI taxonomy): domain Eukaryota; kingdom Viridiplantae; phylum Streptophyta; class Magnoliopsida; order Poales; family Poaceae; genus Tuctoria; species Tuctoria greenei. The sequence goes on along the minus strand of JAYESD010000007.1, from coordinate 126,636,806 downwards.
GATTTGCCCTTTGTGATAAGTGGAAGAGAATCGGCCTCCGTGGCGATTCGACGAAGGTAGGGTTCGTGAAGACCCGGTCCTTTTGTGGGCTCCTCAACGTGGATGTAGGTTGCCTTCGTGGGAACTGAACCACGGGATAAAAATCTCGTGTCTTCACTTTGTGCTTATTGTTCATTACATCTAGGGTTTAATTGATCTTAGTCAAATTACGTCAAAACTTGAAACTAAAGTTACCTTGTGCTATCTTCAGTTTAATTGAAACAACATACTCTAGTTACATCTTAATTTCCGCTGCGTAGAGTACTTGGATCAAGATCATTGATCAAACTTGATCGATCTAGTCCGCACACTACCGGACTAGTCTGATTTATCGATATTTGATCAAGTTGTTGAGTGTTGCAGGTTCCGACAAAAAATTCAAAAAAGCCTATTCACCCCCTCTAGGCCACATTCAATTGGTGTCAGAGCAAGGACTCTTCAAAAGAGACTAATCGCTCGAAGAGAAGATGTCGGACATGAAGGATGTGCACAAGAGCCTCAACAAAGAGAAGATTGAAGATGAAAAGGCTCAAAAATTGGAGAAGCTCGTCAACGCCATTCAGGACTTCGAGAATGATGATGAGGAGACACTTGAACTCAAGGCAATCCTAAGGAAGAAAGCTCTCTCCAAAGGCAAATTCAAGATCAAAGATGAAAAGAAGAAGAAGGGGAGTAGTCACACCGGCTACTCTCGATATCCTTTTAATTACGATCGCTTGCATTTTAACAACAACCATTACTTGTCAATCCCTCTAGGAAAAGCCCCATTCTTTGACGGCAACAATTATTCTATGTGGAGGCAAAACATGAAAATGTGCTTAATCTCACTTAACCCCAGTTTGTGGCACATAGTGTGTACAGGTATAGATATTCCAAGCGACAACGAAGAGCTAACACCAAGCCAAGAGCAGGCGATTCATCAAAATGCTCAAGCTGCAGCGGTGATCACATCATCTTTAAGTCGAGACGAGTTCACCAAGGTTTATGGACTCTAAATTGCTAAGGAAATATGGGATACGCTACAAACAGCACATGAAGGCGATCATCATGTGCGAGAAGCTAAGATTGAGATGATCGAAGGCGAATTGGAAAGATTCAACATAGAAGAAAATGAGTCACCGCAAGACATGTATAATCGATTAAAGACTCTCATCAACAAGGTTAGAGCATATGGTAGCAAAAAGTGGAACGATCACGAGGTGGTAAAGCTCATTCTTAAAGCCTTCATGGCTCGCAATGTCACCTTGTGCTCAATGATTAGAGAAAGCCCCAGGTACAAGAAAGTGACCCCGAATGAATTGATTGGAAAGATCATCAATTTCGAGATGATAGAGAAGCAAGCAAAACATGTCAAAGAGATTGCCGACCTCACCTCGGCAAAGAAGAAGGGTGTCGCCTTGAAATCCACTTGCAAGCCCATGTCTAAAGAAGATCGAGAATCCCAAGAAGAAGATGACAACAATGGTGAGAGAAGTGACATAGATCAAGAAGACATGATCCTCTTTATGAATAAATTCAAAAGAATGATGAAAAGAAGACAAGGGGGTAGATCAAATGAGGGAAAACACAAAGACAAGTCAAGACCGAAGTTGAGGCGAGCTTGCTATAACTGTGTTGAATATGACCACTTTATAGTTGATTGCCCGTATGAAGAAAACCAAGGAAACAAAGCCTCAACCCAAGAGGTTCTTCAAGAAGAAAAAGCAAGTTGGACAGGCGCACCTAGGAAAGGAGTGAGACTCAAATGATGAGTCCTCGCCCGAAGAGGAAGAGGAGATGGCTAGCATAGCCATCAAGAAGACGACCAATAAATCAACCCTCTTCCCAACTATCGACGCATGTAAGGACAATGACACGTGTCTCATGGCGAAGGAAGGTAAAAGGAAGGCCTATTCCTCCGGTGGATCGAAATGGGTGCTAGATAGTGGATGCACCAACCACATGATCGGAGAAAGAAGGATGTTTGTTGAGTATGAAGAAAATGAAGATACAAGCGAGGGCATCTATTTTGGAGACAATAGTCAAGGAAGGGTGCTCGATACCGATAAAATTGCAATATCATCTCAACACACGCTTTCTCATGTTTTGTATGTCGACTCCTTATATTATAACCTGCTGTCCATATCTCAATTATGTGACAAGGGTTATAATTGCTTGTTCACTAATGAGGGTGTGACTGTCTCTAGAAGGAGTGATGACTCGGTTGCATTCAAGGGTGTGTTAAAGGGAAAGCTTTATCTTGTTGACTTCATCAAAGATAAAGCCGAACTTGAAACATGCTTGATTGCGAAGACCAACATGGGTTGGCTGTGGCATAGAAGGCTAGGACATGTTGGTATGAGGAATCTTCAAAAACTCCTTAAGGGTGATCACATCTGAGGTTTGAAGGATGTTGTTTTTGAGAAAGACAGGCCTTGTAGCACGTGCCAAGCCGAGAAGCAAGTAGGAGCACCTCATCCCGCAATGAACGTCATGACAATGACAAGACCGCTCGAGCTACTTCACATGGATCTGTTTGGTCCAATTGCTTACATAAGCATCAACTGTAACAAATACAACTTATTAATTGTTGATAATTTTTCGCACTTCACGTGGGTTTTCTTTATGCATGATAAGACAGAAACTCAAGGAACCTTCAAGAAGTTTCTAAGCGTGCCCAAAATGAGTTCTCATTGAAGATCAAGAACATACGAAGTGACAATGGCACGGAGTTCAAGAGCACCCAAGTTGAGGAGTACCTAGACGAAGAAGGGATAAATCATGAATTCTCAGCACCGTATTCCCCTCAACAAAATGGAGTAGCAGAAAGGAAGAACCAAACCCTCATAGAGATGGCGAGGACAATGCTTGATGAGTACAAGACTTCAGATCGCTTTTGGGTGGAAGCGGTTAACACCGCTTGTCGCGCCATAAACCAACTCTATCTTCATCGACTTCTTAAGAAAACGTCATATGAGCTACTCACCGGTAACAAGCCGAATATTTCCTACTTTCGAGTTTTCGGTTCTAAATGTTATATTTTGAACAAGAAGACTAGGACTTCAAAGTTCGCTTCGAAGTCTGATAAAGGTTTCTTGCTTGGCTATGATTCGAACTCTTATGCCTATCGTGTCTTCAACAAGGTCTCCGGACTTGTTGAAGTAGCACGTGATGTAGTGTTCGATGAAACTAACAGCTCTCAAGAAGAGCAAGTTGATCAATGTGTGCTAGATAGAGAAGAAGCTCCATGTCAAGCGTTGAGAAGAATGGCGTTGGGCGATGTTCGACCACAAGCGCCACCTCCAAATGAAAATGAAGAAGATGAACCACAAGCGGAGGTAATGGATCAAGGGAGAGCTTCTACACAAGATCAACCTCAGGAAGACGAAGATGGTCAACACACCAATGAAGGCAACCATCTAGGGGGAGTAGAAGATGACCATGAAGATTCAAGACCACAAGTCACACCCAAGAGTACACCAATGTGTCCAAAGAAATCACCCCGTCGACAACATAATCGGTGACATCCAAAAGGGAGTAACAACTATGTCTCGAATAGCTAATTTTTGTGAACATTACTCGTTTGTATCCTTTTTGGAACAACGCGGGATTGAAGATGCATTGAAAGATCTGGATTGGGTGGTGGCAATGCAAGAAGAATTGAACAACTTCAAACAGAATGAGGTGTGGGAACTAGTCAAAAGACCCAAATTCAATGTCGTCAGCACCAAATGGGTCTTCCGCAACAAGCAAGACGAACACGGGGTGGTGACAAGGAACAAGGCACGACTTGTGGCCAAAGGGTATTCACAAGTCGAAGGTTTGGATATCGACGAAACTTTTGCTCCCGTAGCTAGGCTTGAATCAATTAGAATATTACTTGCATATGCTACTCACCATGATTTCAAGCTCTATCAAATGGATGTGAAAAATGCCTTCCTCAACGAAGCAATCAAGGAGGAGATGTACGTGGAGCAACCCCCCCGGATTCAAAGATCAAGAGTTCCCCGACCACGTGTTCAAACTGCGTAAGGCTCTCTACGGCCTCAAACAAGCTCCTAGAGCTTGGTATGAGTGTCTTAGAGATTTCTTAATTGAAAATGGTTTTAAAATTGGTAAAGCAGATTATACATTGTTTACAAAGCACTTTGACAATGATATTTTTATTTATCTTATTTATGTTGATGACATTATCATTGGTTCAACTAACAAATCTTTTTGTGAATAATTTAGTAAGATTATGACAGATAGGTTCGAAATGTCCATGATAGGAGAGCTGAAATACTTCTTGGGATTCCAAGTGAGGCAACAAAACGAAGGGACGTTTATAAGCCAAACCAAGTATACTCAAGAAGTTTGGAATGGACAAGGCAAAGCCAATAAAGACTCCCATGGAAACAAATGGACACTTGGATCTAAATGAAGACGGACCAAACATGGATCAAAAGGTATATCGCTCTATGATTGGATCCCTACTGTACTTATGTGCATCTAGGCTTGATATTATGTTGAATGTGTGCTTGTGTGCAAGCTTTCAAGCCAATCCTAAGGAGTGTCATTTGACAGCTGTCAAGAGAATCTTGCGATATTTAGTTCACACCCAACCTAGGCCTTTGGTATCCTAAAGGTTCCAAATTCAATATCATTGGATACTCCGATGCAGATTATGCCGGATGCAAAGTAGATAGAAAAAGTACCTCCGGTACATGCCAATTCCTAGGTAGATCCCTAGTTTCTTGGTCCTCCAAGAAACAAAACTCCATTGCCTTATCCACGGCCGAAGCGGAGTATGTTGCATCCGAGAGTTGTTGTGCACAACTGCTTTGGATGCGACAAACTCTAAGGGATTACGGTTACAATATGAGCCGTATTGCACTCCTTTGTGATAATGAGAGTGCCATTAAAATTGCCAATAATCCCGTTGAGCACTCTAGGACCAAACACATAGACATCCTACATCACTTTTTGAGAGACCACTCAATGAAAGGAGACATAGCCATTTCCCATGTCAACACCGAAAAACAACTAGCTGACATATTTACCAAGCCACTTGATGAAAAACGTTTTTGCGAGCTCCAAAATGAACTAAATATCCTTGATGCTCAAAACGTGGTTTAAAAACTTGCATACCTGTATGGCTTCTTCAAAATTCATTAATTGTGTTATGAAAATCATCTCCCTATTTTCTCCTAAAAACTATTGCAAATACTTGATCTTGATGAATTATGGTCATTGCTTGATTGTTGTATGTTTACTGATCATATTCATCAAGATTATTTGTGTATTTTGCCCCTATTTTCTTAGTAAGAACCTTCAAATATATACGAATGGGCTAATTATATCTGTTCTGGTGACCACAGGCTAGTCCGTGGTTATCCGGACTAGTCCGCATACTGCAGACTAGTCTGCAGAGTGTCCGATAGTCTGGACTAGCCCGACCGAGCACAGACTAGTCCGATTTTCAACTCCATAACCCTAAGCACCGCCAAGACCTAATCTTCTTCATCCTCACAACTCACCTCACGTTCTCTCTCCTCACTCAAGTGCTCCCAAGGCGATTCCATGGTTCCTCCACCAAATCCTCCATCCTCAAGAATTGAAGCATTTTGGTAAATTTCCTCCCAAACTTAGAAACTTCGATTTCCTTCGTTTTGAATCAAATAGCTCAGTTCCTTCCAGTTAATGCAAGACTCCTTGTTATATTACATCTACTAGAGCTACTTTTGCATTGAGATCCACCATCAATCTGATTGTTAGGGTTTGAACTGTTGAATACTGGACTAGTCCTGTCTCGGTACGGACAAGTACGGTACTACGGACTAGTCCGCACTAGAGCACCGAACAAGTCCAACTTTTAACAGAACTCAACCCTAAATTCCAACTACTCAATGCATCCCCTTTCCATCGATTCTCATCCATGCATTGTATAACTCTCTTTTCAGGATAATGTCGAGCTCCAATGATAAGATCTCCAATTTTGAGGTGGAGATGGACCAAGATTCTTTGCTTCGGTCCTCGACGAGCCAAGGCAAGAAGCGACAAGAGTGTCCTTCCGAGCCGACACCTACTGAAAGTCGCCTAGAGGGGGGTGAATAGGCAATAATACCTGAAATGACTTAATCAAACAAGATTAAATTCCTGTGGCCGGACTAGTCTGCACAGGGTCAGACTAGTCCGCTCAGCACAGGGTGAAAACCCTAAAACTTGGCTTCTACAAGTTATTTGTGGAACTAAAGTTCACTGAAGAGATAAGCAATATGTGGTAAACTAGTAAAGCTCAGATTGTGAAGTTTAAATGCTTAGATTGCAAGTTTGCAATAATGATCAAAGTGAAGAGCAATATGAGCAATAAGAACCCTAATAGCAATACTAGTGATTACCAAAAGTAAAAGACAAGTGATACAAGATTTATCCCGTGGTTCATCTCCACGAAGAAGCCTACATCCATGTTGAGAAGTCCACACAAGGACCGGGTCTCACTTGACCCTTCTCTCACCAAGCCACCACAATGGTCGGCTTGGATTCCACTATATCAATGGGTAATCACCAAGTTTGATGGGGAAGCTCACAACTTGAGGCTCCCACAAATCAATACAATGAGGAGCACACGGAGCTCAACTCACACAAGCCACAAAACACAACACAATGTGCAAGAGATCCAACCGAGAGCCAAAGCGCGATGATCTCCCTTTACTCTCCTCCCTAAACCCTAATCTCTTCAAGATTTGCTCTTAAGGGGTTAGTAGGACGAGTAGAAGGCTTTAGAAGGCTCTAGGTTACTTTTGGTGGCGCTAGGGTTCAAGACTTCTTCAAATGAGGCTGGGGGTCCCCTTTTTATAGGGGTCCCGAGCCATTTCTGCTGACCTCAGCAGAAGGGCGGACTAGTCCAGCCTCTGACCCCGGACTAGTCCGGCCCTATGGGACCACTGACCTCTGGTCAGGTCCCGACAACTGCCACACCGTGTGATGATCGTCACGGTACCCGCCAAATTTCTAAATTCAAACAGTCACTAGACAACGGACTAGTCCAGTCAACAACGGACTAGTCCGAAGCGGTACAGAATAGTTTGGTCCGTCCCAAAACGGACTCTTCTGGGTTGGCCCGGACTAGTCCGGCCACAAGGGCGGACTAGTCCGACCCCCTAGGGTTTTTCTCGGTTTATCTCACCATGTCTCAAACGGACTAGTTCGTACCCAAATGGACAAGTCTGAACTTCTCCAGAGAGCTTTAGTCCATACAAAAACGGACAAGTCCGGACTTCTCGAACTTAGCTCCAAATTCACTCAGATTCACTCCAGACATTTGGTCCGTCTCAAAACGGACTTGTCTTCTTGGCCCGGACTAGTCCGGCCTTGAGGCCCGAACTAGTCCGACCTCCTAGGGTTTCTCTCGTTTTGGCTTCTCACTTAGGTTTTTCTCTAAACCACCTCTTTGAGCCCTCTAGAATGATCTCATTGCACATGATACATCCACCCCCTCACATGACACAACTCATAAAACCTCAATACCATAGAAACCCTAATTTCTACGCATGAGTCTTTGGCACCCGTTTTAGCCTTTTCCTTTTCGAGGGTTTTCATCTCATTTCAATCCTTGTACCTGTGCTTATGATCAACTTAGCTCATTAGAGTTATTAATTGTTGTCATTAATCACCCAAAACCCACGGGGATGCCTAGATGCACTTTCAATCTCCCCCTTTTTGGTGATTGATGACAACACATTAAGACTTTCAACAACAAGGATAATAATTTGTTTTCATAACATGTATTTGTATGAGTGACTCCCCCTCAATGTATGCATCATGAGTAAGAGAGATTGAGAGAGTTCTCATACATATACACGTTATGGTGGGATGCCTAAGTTCCTAAGTGATGTGTTCATAAAATGTGATAAGGCAGCGATTATGCAAGATAGACATATTATGGTGGCAACACATCACAAATTTTGGCAAGATATATGAATACATAGATTATGTCTTACAATACAACTTGAAATGAGAGTTTAAAACACAAGTCCTTAATAGATCAAATACTCTCACACTATTAACTAGATAGAGACTCTCAAACTCTCCCACTCAATCTCCCCCCTATCTAAGTGCCCCATCCAATAATCTACTAATCTCTCCCCCTTTGGCATCAAGACACCAAAAAGGAAAAGAGAAGAGGAAGAGGCCTTAGGTCTACTCATCATCGGAGTCGTCGTCGTCATCGCCGCCTTGGCGCCCGCTATCACTCTCTGTGGCCTCTGGGTCAACATTGTCATCATCATCATCATCATTGGTTGGGGCCGCGGTGGAAGTCCCATCCTCACCAAACCAAGCGAGCTCCTCAGCAGTGAACTCTGGGAAAGAAGTGAGCTCACCATTACTCTCCTCGGCGGGAGACAAAGGAATGTCCAGCTTGTCGCACATCGCCTTGAGATACTTCTCGTTGCGACGCTCCATGCGACGTTGTCGAATTTCCGTCTTCTGGCAAGAAGAGAAAAGAGCTTTGAAGCATTTGAAGAATCCACTCGATGATGAAGGAGGAGGTGAAGGCACAAAGCGATAGGAAGAAGCGGGAGGATCCGCATTCTTCCTCCTAGGAGCAGCCGACTCTGTAGGAGGGAGTTGAAGTCGAAGCCTCCGGTGAATTATGTCTTTCTTGAAAGTGAGTTGTGAGATCTTCTCGATCATGTACATGATGTACGGAGCGTATACACATGATCGGTTTGGAGTGTGCGAGATGTTGAAGATGTCATCAAAGATATAGTCAACCACGTTGAAGCGGACATCTCCATCAATTAGGACCATCAAGTGCCTCAAATTTCCTTGTATTATCCCCGCATCTCCATCCTTGGGGGCAATGGTCTTATTGAGGACCAGGTTGAGCACACTATAGAAAGGATTGATGTTTCTGATGTGCCCGGCCTCATACTGTGCATGACTTGGGTACATGTACTCTAGGGTGTCCTGATCGACTGGCTTCAGATTTGAAATGATAATCTCATTTTCTAGTTGGTCATCCAAGTCAAGAAATTGAGCAAACTCCCAGTAGGTGGTGGAGTATTGCTCTCCATGGGTCATCCAGGTAATCATCCTGTCCCCATCGCTGTGGAAGTAGACTGTAGAGTAGAACTGGGCAATTACTTCCACATTCAAGTCAAACTGAAAGTCTAGGAGCTTCTTCAGACCATGCCTCTCGACGACCTCAATCACAACATTGAAGGCTTGATGATCCTTCTGAACCATGTAATCCCAGCCTATCCACTGGGCATCTGTGACAGGGGTCTGCTTGGTCATGTAGACTGTCATGTAATAGTCACAGTGGAGATCACACCAGAAACGGGGATCCACTGTGCTCCTGTCTCGCTGATGGACATTTACCTTCCTGATCTTACGTGCCTTCTCAGCCCCTTTGCCCTTGAAGATGTTAGCGTCGAAGGCAGCTACATGATTTGGGTTCCGTGCAGGAGAACACATCCTCAAGGGGCCTATGGGTGGAGGGGCACCCTTCTTAACCTTGCTAGCAGCCTTCTTGTCCACTATCACCCTCTTTTGGGTGCAGCATCGACTAGGACCTTTCCCTTATACTTGGAGGACCTCGCCTCTTGAGCTCTAGCCTGATTCCCCAATGTCACAAGTCTCTTCCTTTTCGGGGCTGCCTCGGCAGCTACAGAATTGTGCTCTTCTCACTGCGTATTCTTTGCTCTCTGTGATGCAAAGTATGCAACAACCATTTCTTGATCCTCTCGTTGCTTCCGACGATAAAGAGCTTGTTTCTCCGCTTCGGTCTCAAAGTCGGAAGGTGGAACATACTCATTATCCGACATGGTTGCTGATAAAAGAAGCAAGGAATGCGTATGAGTCCAAGGAGTCAAGATAAAGTGGTAGAATTCACAGAATCGATCAAGGTTAGAATTTTCACTGTGTAATCCAGACTTGTCCGCCCAGGGGCCGGACTAGTCCGTACCCAACCGGACTTGTCCGCCCTGAAGCCGGACTAGTCCGGTTCACACAGCGAGAACCCTAATCTGGGGAAATTTTGTGAAAACTACGGATCCTACCACAAAAATGGAGGCACATGATCACAATAATGTGCACAACAACATTTGTAAAGAGGTTTCTATCAATAGACTTAAAAGAATTGAATTTTGGAGATTTTGGGTTAGGTCAAGAATACCTCTTCAAATCTTCGATTCGATGAAATGTAGGTGTGGAATCAGCCTCCGATGCTTGGGAAAAGGTTCCTAAGCACCTTAGGGCTTCAATCTACCGATTGGAATCAATATTTTGTGGTTGGAATCAAAAATCGCCGAGGAGGGGGTCGGTTTTTTAGCGTTTTTGGAGAGAGAGTGTTTGAATGGAATTGAAGAGGTCGAGGGCTCCTTGGGGAGGTTAATTCCCCAAGGGCCGGACTAGTCCGGTCAGGGACCCGGACTTGTCCGGCCTCCAAACTGGGTCTGGACAACCTAAACCACCGGACTAGTCCAGTCCACTGGAGCGGACTAGTCCGGTCCTAAGACCTAGAACTCCTATATTAAGTTTTTAGTGGAGATTTGATCCTTTTGGACTATATTTCACAAAATATCTTTGTAAACATGGTCAGTAAGAAATCAGCAATCAAACTATGACCATGATTCACAAGGATTCAATAATTTCAAAATAATTTGTAGAAAAATTGACGAGGATGGGTTTTTCGCAAGCATGTGTGAATTTTGAGTATAACAATCAGATGTGCAAGACTTAAGTCACATTTCAAGAATCTAGGATATTTAGCTCACTCCTAAGCACAAAATCATTTCTCATCTAGTGGCTTGATAAAGATATCGGTCAATTGTTTTTCGGTTCTCACATGGGAAATTGCAATGTCTCCTTTGATGGAGTGATCTCTCAAGAAATGGTGGCAAATATCGATGTGTTTGGTCCTTGAGTGTTCAACTGGATTGTGGGCTATTTTGATGGCACTCTCATTGTCACATAGGAGAGGAATATGTAACAAGTTTATGCCATAGTCCCTAAGATGTTGTCGCATCCAAAGAAGTTGTGCACAACAACTTCCAGCGGCAACATACTCCGCTTCGGCTGTGGAAAGTGCAATGGAGTTTTGTTTCTTTGAGGACCAAGACACTAGAGATCTACCAAGAAATTGGCAAGTTCCCGACGTACTCTTCCTATCAACTTTGCACCCCGCATAGTCCGGATCGGAATATCCAATGAGGTTAAACTTAGAGCCTTTGGGGTACCAAAGGCCTAGGCTTGGTGTGTGAAACAAATATGTAAGAATTCTCTTAACGGCGGTCAAATGACACACCTTAGGGGCAGCTTGAAATCTAGCACACATACACACACTAAGCATGATATCGGGCCTAGATGCACATAGGTAAAGCAATGAGCCTATCATGGAACGATATACCTTTTGGTCCACACTTGGACCATCTTCACTGAGATCGAGATGCCCATTGGTTGCCATAGGAGTCTTGATGGGTTTGGCATTGTCCATGTCAAACTTCTTGAGTATATCTTGTGTGTACTTGGTTTGACTAATGAACGTGCCTTCCTTCAGTTGCTTCACTTGAAAACCTAGAAAGAACTTCAACTCCCCCATCAGGGACATCTCAAATCTTTCCGTCATTATCTTGGAAAACTCATCACAAAAAGCTTTGTTAGTAGAACCAAATATGATGTCATCGACATATATTTGGCAAACAAACAAATCATCATTGAAGTGCTTAGTGAATAAAGTATAGTCCGACTTCCCAATTTTGAAACCATTTTGAGTTAGAAAATCTCTAAGGCACTCATACCAAGCTATAGGAACTTGTTTGAGTTCATAGAGAGCCTTACGCAATTTGTACACATGGTTTGGGAATTCTTCATCTTCAAATCCGGGGGGTTGCTCCACATACACCTCTTCCTTTATTGGACCATTGAGGAATGCACTCTTGACGTCCATTTGATATAGCTTAAAATCATGGTGAGTAGCAAAGACAAGTAATATACGAATTGATTCAAGCCTAGCTACGGGAGCAAAGGTTTCTTCGAAATCCATACGTTCGACTTGTGAATACCCTTTAGCCACAAGTCGTACCTTGTTCCTTGTAACCACCCCGTGTTCATCTTGTTTGTTGCGGAACACCCATTTGGTCCCTACAACATTCGTATTAGGCCTCTTCATAAGCTCCCATACTTGATTTCTTTCGAAGTTATTGAGCTCTTCTTGCATGGACATCACCCAATCCAGATATCGTAGTGCTTCTTCAACCTTGTGAGGCTCCAAGGAAGAAACAAAGGAGTAATGCTCATAAAAGTTTGCAACACGAGGTCGAGTGGTTACCCCCTTGGAGATGTCTCCAAGTATATAGTCAACGGGATGGTCCCGTTGAACGCTTTGATGCACTCTTGGGTGAGGTGCTTGAGGTCTTGATTCATCATCTTGGTCTTCCTCATCCTCATTGTCACCCCCTTGATTGATGCCTCCATTTTCATCTTCTTGGAGCGCATATTGGGGAACTTGATCCTGATCATTTGAGGAAGAGCTTGCTTCATGTGTAGGATGGTCACTTGCATTTTGAGGTTGTTCTTGTGGTCGTATATCTCCAAGTGTCATCCTTCCTATCACCACTTGTGGAGCTTCTTCTTGATCTAGCACATGACGATCAACTTGCTCCATTTGGGAGCCATTAGTCTCATCAAACACTACGTCACGTGCTACTTCAACAATTCCGGAGGATTTGTTAAAGACACGATAGGCGTAAGTGTTTGAGTCATAGCCAAGCAAGAAACCCTCATCGGACTTAGAAGCAAACTTTGAAGTCCTAGGCTTCTTGTTAATAATGTAATATTTGCTCCCAAAAACACGAAAGTAAGAGATGTTGGGATTGTTACCAGTTAGGAGCTCATACGACGTCTTCTTAAGTATGCGGTGAAGATACAACCGGTTTATGACATGGCAAACGGTGTTGATCGCCTCTGCCCAAAACTGGTCCAACGTATTGTACTCATCAAGCATGGTTCTTGACATCTCAATTAGAGTCCTATTCTTCCTCTCGGTCACCCCATTTTGTTGAGGGGAGTAGGGGGTCGAGAACTCATGCTTGATGCCTTCTTCATCCAAAAATTCTTCAACTTGAGTATTCTTGAATTCGGTGCCGTTGTCACTGCTTATGGTCTTCATACTCAAGGAGAACTAATTTTGAGCTCTCTTCAAGTATCTCTTGAGAAAACCTTGAGTCTCGCTCTTGTCATGCAAAAAGAATACCTAAGTGAAACGTGAAAAATCATCAACAATAACAAGACCATATTTTTTACCACCAATACTAATGTAGGCAATTGGACCGAAGAGATCCATGAGTAGAAGCTCCAATGGTCTTGATGTTTTCATAATGTTCTTGGATGGATGTGGTGCTCCAACTTGCTTTCCGGTTTGGCATGCGCTACATGGCCTGTCCTTTTCAAACACAACATTCTTTAAACCACGGATGTGCTTGCCCTTAAGGAGTTTTTGCAAATTTCTCATCCCAACATGGGCTAGCCTTCTATGCCAAAGCAATACCATGTTAGTTTTTGCAGTTAAGCATGTATCATGTTGGGCTTTATCCGCAGAGAAATCCACAAGATAGAGCTTTCCCTTGAGTACACCCTTAAAAGCAATTGAGCCATTGCTTCTCCTTGTGACAGTCACACCCTCATTAGTGAATAGACAATTATAACCTGTGTCACATAGTTGTGATATGGACAAGAGGTTATAATCAAGTGAATCAATATGTAAAACATTTGAAAGGGTGTGATTAGGGGATATAGAAATTTTACCGGTGCCAAGGATTTTTCCTTGGCTATTGTCCCCAAAGTAGATTTTTTCACTTGGATCTTCATTTAGATCATACTCCACAAACATCTTTCTCTCTCCGGTCATATGATTAGTGCATCCACTATCAAGAACCCATTTGGTTCCACCGGAGGAGTATGCCTACAAGAAAGATTTAAGCCTTGGCTTTAGGTACCCAAGCGGTGTTGGGTCCTTTGACGTTAGTCAAGAGACACTTGGGCACCCACACACAAGGTTTAGGACTCTTGCGGTGTGGCCCAACATACCTAGCATATGCCTTTCCAAACTTGTTCCTTAATAACACATATGAAGCATCAAAATCATGGAACAACGGATGAGGTTCTTTCTTAGGCATTTTAGGAGATGTTCCGATATTCTTTCCTTTGTTATTGTATGAGCCTACTTTGACAAAAACAATCAAGTCTTTGCCATTCTTGGCAGTTTTGGCATTTTGCCTCATCTCCCTAGAATAACCAAGACCATCCTTGACAAGGGGATGTATTGTGTTGGTGTATGCACTACGTGCATATGCCACCTTCTCCTTGTCAAAGATGGCACCCTTTGGTGCTTGATTGGTTTGTGCCAACTTAAGCTCATCTTTAAGCTTTATGATCAAGTTTGAGCATTTACAAGATTGAGATGCTTCAGATTTAATATTTGTGGAAGGTGAGCTTGTAGAGGAAGAAGGTGCATTGACCTTGAGAGACTTCACTTGCGTCTCAAGGATCTTGTTAGCTTGTGTCAAACTAACAAGTTCATCCTTGAGCACGATTGTAGTGTTCTCAAGGTTTGAGCAAGTTTCCTTGCTCAAAGCGAGTTCACGCTCACGTGTCTTGCTTCTTTCTCTTTCAAGCTCCAAGAGCTTCTCAACCTCTTGACATTTCTCCTTTTGTTGGATGAGCATGTCCTCTTTATGGTTGATGAGTTCTTCCTTCTCTATTTCCTCCGTTAACAATCTCAATCTCTTCAAAGTACTTTTACTCATGTCTTTAAGCATATGTTCATTTTCACTACTACTATCAAAATCATCATGAGAATAAATTGAAGAAGAGGATTTAGATTTAACCTCTTTCTTCCCTCCTTGGCCATGAGACATGTTGGCCTTGAAGTCTCCAAGTTGGGGAAGAGCTTGTTTTTGATAGTTGTCTTCTTCATAGTAATGGTTGCTATCTTCTCTTCTTCATCGGAGGAGGATTCCTCATTTGAATACCACTCCTTTCCAAGGTGGGCATGTTTATATTGCTTCTTATTCTTGAAATACTTCTTCTCTTTGGACTTGCCCTCCTTTTTCTTCTTGTTTTCTTCATGTGGACAATCCACAATGAAGTGGCCATACTCCCCACAATTGTAGCAACCCTCTTTGATCTTGTCTTGGGCTTGTCTTTGCTCTTTCTTTCATTTTGATAGCTCCCCCTCCTTCTTCTAAACATCCTCTTAAAGTTGTTGATGAAGAGAGATTCTTCCTCATCGGTGTTGGGACTCTCTTCATCACTCTCTTCCTTTTCTTGATATCTTGAGGATGTTGCTTTGAATGCAACATCCCTTTTCTTGGAGGAGGAAAGCTTTTGTAGATCATTGTAGAACATTGCTTCTTGCTCCATCATCTCATGGTTGATAATCCTCCCTAGCACTTCTTCGGGGTCATCTTGTGAAAGCTTGAACTTTCACGAATTAGTGAGCAAAGAGTGACGTTTTGAGGCATGAATGCTCGAATCATCCTCTTTACCACCTCGTGGTCGGTCCATCGGGTGCTTCCATATGACCGACTCTTGTTGATGAGAGTCTTGAGGTGGTCATACATATCTTGGGGAGACTCACCCTCCATGATGGTGAATCTCCCAAGCGCTCCTTCGATCATCTCAATCTTTGCCTCCCTAATGACGCGGTTGCCTTCGTGTGCCGTCTTGAGGGTATCCCAATCTCCTTGGCAACCTCCAACCCTTCAATGCGGTTGAACTCCTCTCGAGTCAATGAGGAGGTAATCACTCCAATGGCTTGAGCATTGCGATGGAGGAGAACGGCTTGTGCCGGAGTGATGTATTCCTCATTCTTCGGAAGATGAACACCTGTCATAACAATTTGCCACAAGCTAGGGTTTAAGGAGATGAGGTGCATCTTCATATTATGCTTCCACATGGAGTAATCATTTCCATCAAACTCAGGAGGTTTGCCAATATGAATTGATAAATAATGATTGCTCGTAGTTAGTTGCTCATAATTATAAGGATATCGGTAGTAGTCTTGTGAACTACTTCCATTGTCGACGTTGGTCGCGGCAATGGGCTTGACTTCCTTCTTGGGCACGTTTAGCTTCTCACGAAGCCATGCCTTGAGAATCCGAACTTCTTCGTCGTCATTTGGATCATCTTGAAGAACATCGACGTTCTTCGTCTTGGCGTCATCGACGACCACTGGAATCTCGTTATCACCCCTTCCGGCCATTTCTTCTTCGAGTTGTTAAACTCTAGTGGAGAAGTCAGCTCTGATACCAATTGAAAGTCGCCTAGAGGGGGTGAATAGGCAATAATACCTGAAATGACTTAATCAAACGAGATTAAATTCCTGTGGCCGGACTAGTCTGCACAGGGCCGGACTAGTCCCCTCAGCACAGGGTGAAAACCCTAAAACTTAGCTTCTACAAGTTATTTGCGGAATTAAAGTTCATCGAAGAGATAAGCAATATGTGGTAAACTAGTAAAGCTCAGATTGTGAAGTTTAAACACTTAGATTGCAAGTTTATAATAATGATCAAAGTGAAGATAAATATGAGCAATAAGAACCCTAATAGCAATACTAGTGATTACGAAAAGTAAAAGACAAGTGAGACAATATTTATCTCGTGGTTCAGCTCCATAAAGAAGCCTACATCCACGTTGAGAAGTCCACACAAGGATCGGGTCTCACTTGGCCCTTCTCTCACCAAGCCACCACGATGGTCGGCTTGGATTCCACTATATCAATGGGTAATCACCAAGTTTGATGGGGCTGCTCACAACTTGAGGCTCCCACAAATCGATACAATGAGGAGCACATGAAGCTCAACTCACACAAGCCACAAAACACAACACAATGTGCAAGAGATCAAACCGAGAGCCAAAGGCCGATGATCTTCCTTTACTCTCCTCCCCAAAACCTAATCTCTTCAAGATTTGCTCTTAAGGGATTAGTAGGACGAGTAGAAGGCTTTAGAAGGCTCTAGGTTACTTGTGGCGGCGCTAGGGTTCAAGACTTCTTCAAATGAGGCTGGGGGTCCCCTTTTTATAGGGTCTCGAGCCCCTTCTGCTGACCTCAGCAGAAGGGCAGACTAGTCCGACCTCTGACCCCGGACTAGTCCGGCCCTATAGGACCACTGACCTCTGGTCAGGTCCCGACAACTGCCACACTGCGCAATGATCGTCACGCTACCCGCCAAATTTCCAAATTCAAACGGTCACTAGACAACGGACTAGTCCGGTAAACAATGGACTAGTCCGAAGTGGAATAGAACCATTTGGTCCGTCCCAAAACACACTGTTCTGGGTTGGCCCGGACTAGTCCGGCCGCAGGGGCGGACTAGTCTGGCCCCCTAGGGTTTTTCTCGGTTTATTTCACCAAGTCTCAAACGGACTAGTCCGTACCCAAAAGGACAAGTCCGAACTTCTCCATAGAGCTTTAGTCCGTCCAAAAACAGACAAGTCTGGACTTCTCGGACTTAGCTTCAAATTCATTCAGATTCACTCCAGAGACGTTTGGTCCGTCTCAAAACGAACTTGTCTGCCTGGCCCGACTAGTCCGGCCTTGAGGCCTGGACTAGTCCGACCTCCTAGGGTTTCTCTCGTCTTGGCTTCTCACTTAGGTTTTTCTCTAAACCACCACTTTGAGCCCTCTAGAATGATCTCATTGCACATGATACATCCACCCTATCACATGACACGACTCATATAACCTCAATACCATAGAAACCTTAATTACTACGCTTGAGTCTTTGACGCCCGTTTTAGCCTTTTCCTTTTTGAGGGTTTTCATCTCATTTCAATCCTTGTACGTGTGCTTAAGATCAACTTAGCTCATTAGACTTCTTAATTGTTGTCATTAATCATCCAAAACTGAAAGTGCATCTAGGTTCCCCGTGGGTTTTGGATGATTGATGACGACAATTAAGTCGCTAATGAGCTCATGTGATCTTAGCACAGGTGTGGACTCGATCGGAGACGCAAACCCTCAAAAAGGAAAAGGAAGGAAACGGAGTCGACTCGAAGCGTAGAAACTAGGGTTTCTAGCGTGTTGAGTTAGACTAGCCATAGAAATAGGAGGGTGTGTGCGTAAAGTGCAAAGAGATCAAAGTAGGAGCTCAAAAGTGGTGGTTGAGTTAGAAACCCTATTTAAAGTTGAAGTTAGAGTAGTCTGGCAGGAGTGGCCGGACTAGTCCGCCTGAGGGCCGGACTAGTCCGCTCCTGGCCAGACTAGTCCGTTTTCACACGGACCAAAAGGTCCTGTGTGAGATCGGACTAGTCCGTCCGTGGGCCGGACTAGTCCGTGTTGCTAAGTGCAGAGAGGTTTCGCGACTAAGTCTGGGAAGGCCGGACTAGTCCGTCCTTGGGGCCGGACTAGTCCGTGGTCTCCAGACTAGTCCGTTTTCACACGGAACAAAAGGTTCTGTGTGAGATCGGACTAGTCCGGTTAGGGCCGGACTAGTCCGTTGTTGAAGTTACCGTTTGAATTTGAAGTTTGGCGGGTAGCGTGACGATTGTCGCGCAGTGCGACAGTTGTCAGAGGGGTCAGTGGTCCCCTAGGCCGGACTAGTCCGGGCCTGAGGCCGGACTAGTCCGCCCTTTTGCTGAGGTCAGCAGTTTGGGCTCGGGACCCCTATAAAAAGGGGTCCCCCAACCTCATTTCAAACCCTCTCGAACCCTAGCGCCGCCACAGCCAACTTGGAGCACTCTTAAGCCTCTTTCTTGCCTACTTTCCCTCTGAAACTAATTCTTGAGTGGATTAGGGTTTAGTGAGGTGGAGAAGAGGAAGAACATCGCGCGTGTGCTCCCGGTTTGATCTCTTGCACTCATTGAGTCGTTGTGACCTGTGTGTTGAGTGTGTTTCGTTGTGTTAATCATCTTTGTGGTGTGGGAGCCTCAGATTGTGAGAAGCCCCAACGAATCTTGTATTCACACTTTGAGATAGTGGAGAACCAAGTTAGGCCCGTGCGGTAAACTTGGTGAGGAAAGGGTTGTTGAACCCGGTCCTTTGTGGAGTCCTCAACGGGGACATAGATTCTTGTGTGGAATCAAACCTGGGGATAAAATCCTTGTGTCTCCGTGTTCTTCGCATTTTGTCTATCGAATATTTCGTTCTAGGGTTGCTAGTTTTGTCTTGTTCTTCACATTGCCATAATCTTGTTAAAACTTGACTTACTCTTGTGTTGATAGTTTCTAAACTTGTCATAAACATATCCTCACCTGTAGCCTCGAGAAAATCCCATTAAAACTTGCTAGAAACACCTTTTAGGGTTCTTCACGCAGGCTGACCGGACTAGTCCGCCCCCAGACCGGACTAGTCCGCCCCCTGTGATTTAATCTCGTTTTATTAAGTCATTTGCAGATCGATTAGCCTATTCACCCCCCTCTTGGCAATTTTCAATTGGTATCAGAGCAGGACTCTCCACAAAGAGTCTAACAACTCGGAGAGATGGCCGGAGTGGTGTTTGAAGAGGTGTCGACCAATGATTCTCAACCGACACGTGAGGAGACAATGGCTTATCAAGACAAGCCAACGGATGATGAGGAGACTCGCCAGCTCAAGGCGAAGCTCCGGGAGAAGCTGAAGATTGTTGTGGTTGAGCCGTCAAGCTCATCAAGCGGTGGTGGCGGGGCCAACTACAACCGACAAGGGTTCAACTATGAACGCCTTGCTGCCAACAACCACTACCTCTCCATCCCATTGGGGAAACCTCCTCAATTCGATGGAACCGACTACGAGATGTGGAAGCACAACATGAAGATCCACCTCGTGTCACTCAATCCGGCATTGTGGCAAATTGTCATGACCGGGGTGGAGATCCCGAAGGATGAGGACAACATCACGCAAGAACAAGCCATCCTCATCCACCGCAATGCTCAAGCTGCGGGTGTGATCATCTCATCCCTCTTAAGAGATGAGTTCAACCGCGTCGATGGTCTTGAGGTGGCCAAAGATATATGGGACACCCTCAAGACAGCGCATGAGGGAAATCGGGTGGTCAAGGAGGCCAAGATCGAGCTCATCGAAGGAGAGCTTGGGAGGTTCGCCATCATGGATGGTGAATCCCCCCAAGACATGTACAACCGATTGAAGATAGTCATCAACAAGAGCCGATCATATGGCTGCACCAAGTGGACCGACCACGAGGTGGTGAAGAGGATGATCCGGGCATTCATGCCTAGGAACGTCGCTCTTTGCTCCATGATTCGAGAAAGCCTGGGGTTCACTCAAATGACCCCGGAGGAGGTCCTTGGTAGGATCATCAACTACGAGATCATGGAGAAGGAGGCGCTCTTCTACAACGACCTTCAAAAGTTCACCGCCTCCAAGATGAAGAATGTTGCACTTAAGGCAACACCCTCTTCAAAGGAGCAGGAGGAAAGCGATGAGCCTCGACACCGATGAGGAAGAGGCCTTCTTCATCAACAAATTCAAGAGGATGATGAGGAGGAATAAAGGCGGATACAACTATGAAGGCAAGGGGAAGGAAAGAGCAAGGTCCAAATCAAAAAGGGCTTGCTAAAATTGTGGCGAGTACGGCCACTTCATCACTGATTGCCCCCATGCAGAAGTGAAGAAGAAGAAGGAGGGCAAGCCTCAAGAGAAGAAATTCTTTAGGAAGAAGAGGCCCTCCGGACAAGCACACTTGGGCAAGGAGTGGGACTCTAACGATGAGTCCTCCTCCGAAGAAGAAGAGGAGAAGATGGCTACCATAGCCATCGGGAGGAGCTCCAAGGGAAGCAAGCTCTTCCCCAACCTCAACAACGACTACAAACCAACTTGCCTTATGTCAAAGGAGGGAAGGAGAAAGGTAACATCTCACTCCTCCTCCTCCATTTCCTCTCATGATGAATTTGATAGCGCTAGTGAAAATGAGCACATGTTTAAGGACATAAGCAAAAGCACCATGCGTAGGATGAAGTTGCTTATGGATGAGATCTTTGAGAAGGAGGATATCATCAACAGACAAGAGGACATGCTCATCCTTGAAAAGGAGAGATGTCAAGAGCTTAATGAGCTCCTTGAGCTTGAAAGAGAGAAGAGCAAGGCATTGGAACATGAACTTGCTCTAAGTAAGAAAACGTGTTCAAGTCTTGAGGAGAAATCAATTGAGCTCAAGAATGAACTTGGGAACTTGTCAAAAGTTAACAAGATCCTTGAGACTCAAGTTGAGTCTCTCAAGAACAATGTAGCCTCTTCCTCCAAGAGCTCAACCTCCTCAAAGGCCTCATCCAATGCAACCCCGCATTGCAAGTGCTCTAACTTAATCCTTAAGCTTAAGGATGAACTCAACTTAGCGCAAGGCAAGCAAGCACCTAAGGGTGCCATCTTTGACAAGGAGAAGGTGGCGTATGCACGAAGTGCATACACCAACACAAGACCTCCCCATGTCAAGGATGGTCTTGGCTATACTAGAGGTGGAAGGCATAACGCCAAAACCTCCAAGTATGGCAAAGACATGATTGTCTTTGTTAAGGGGAGTTCATCCACAACTAAAATTGAAAAGAACTCACCCTCTAGCAACAAAATGCCTAAATCTGAACCGCATCCTCTATTCCATGATTTTGATGCATCTTATGTGCTTATGAGGAACAAATATGGCAAAGTGTTTGCTAGATATGTTCGGCCACTCCGCAAGAGCCCCAAGCCTTGCGTGTGGGTGCCCAAATGCCTTAGCACTAACGTGAAAGGACCCAACTCCGCTTGGGTACCTAAAAGGAAGGCACAAATTTGTTTTGTAGGCTTACTCCTCCGGCGGATCGAAATGGGTGTTGGATAGTGGATGTACCAACCACATGACCGGAGAGAGGAGCATGTTCATAGAGTATGAGGAGAACGAGGACCCAAGTGAAGGAATCTTCTTCGGGGATAATAGCCAAGGGAAAATCCTTGGCTCCGGTAAAATTGCTATCTCCTCTTCACATACTCTATCTAATGTTTTGCATGTTGATTCCCTAGACTATAATCTCCTATCCATATCACAACTATGTGATAGAGGATATAAGTGTGTATTTACTAGTGAGGGTGTGAACGTTCTTAGAGAGGGTAATGACTCGATAGCCTTTAAGGGAGTGCTCAAGGGAAAGCTCTATCTCGTGGACTTTACCACGGATAAGGCTCAACTTGACACATGCTTAATGGCAAAAGCCAACATGGGATGGCTTTGGCATAGAAGGCTAGCCCATGTTGGAATGAGAAACCTTCAAAAGCTCCTTAAAGGAGAGCACGTTCGTGGCCTAAAGGATGTGGTATTTGAAAAGGATAGGCCATGTAGTGCGTGCTAAGCGGGAAAGCAAGTAGGAGCTCAACACCCCTCTAAGAATGTCATGACGACAACTAGACCTTTGGAGTTACTCCATATGGATCTTTTTGGCCCCATTGCTTATATTAGCATTGGTGGCAACAAGTATGGTCTAGTCTTCGTTGATGACTTCTCTAGATATACTTGGGTGTTCTTCTTGCATGATAAGAGTGAAACCCCCGGTGTCCTCAAGAAATTCCTAAGGAGAGCTCAAAATGAGTTCACCTTAAGGATAAAGGCTATAAGGAGTGACAATGGCACCGAATTCAAGAACATGCAAGTAGAAGAGTTCCTAGATGAGGAGGGCATCAAGCATGAGTTTTCCGCTCCCTATTCTCCTCAACAAAATGGAATTGCCGAAAGAAAGAATAGGACGCTTATTGAGATGTCAAGGACGATGCTAGATGAGTACAAAACATCGGACCGGTTTTGGGCGGAAGCGGTTAACACCGCTTGCCACGCCGTAAACCGATTGTACCTTCATCGCCTCCTCAAGAAGACCCCTTATGAGCTTCTCGTTAGTAAGAAACCCAATGTTTCTTACTTTCGTGTCTTTGGTAGCAAGTGTTATATCCTCAACAAGAAGCCTAGGACTTCGAAGTTTGCTTCAAAGTCCGATGAGGGTTTCTTGCTTGGATATGACTCAAACACTCATGTGTACTGTGTGTTCAACAAATCCTCCGGAATTGTTGAAATAGCACGTGACGTGGTGTTTGATGAAACCAATGGCTCTCAAGTGGAGCAAGTTGATCAACATGCCATTGATAAAGAGGAACCTCCACTAGAAGCTCTAAGGAGAATGGCACTTGGAGATGTTCGCCCACAAGAACCATCTCAAAGCCCAAGTGACCATCCTCACTATGAAGTAGGTCAAACCCCCATTGGACAAGTTGGAGATCCACTAGATGCTCCCCAAAGTGATAATGGGAATGAAGATCAAGGGGGAGGCATGGATCAAGGGGGAGACCAAAGTAAAGAAGATGAAGTAAGTGGTTCAAGAGCTCAACCTCCGCATCCTCGTGTTCATCAAAGTGTTCAACGGGATCATCCCGTTGACAACATTCTAGAAGATATCACAAAAGAAGTAACAACACGTTCACGTGTTGCAAACTTTTGTGAGCATTTCTCCTTTGTCTCATCCTTGGAACCTCATAAGGTTGAAGATGCCTTAAGAGATCCGGATTGGGTAGTTGCCATGCAAGAGGAGCTCAACAACTTTGAAAGGAACAAGGTTTGGGAGCTTGTCAAGCGCCCACAAGCTAATATTGTTGGAACCAAGTGGGTGTTCCGCAACAAACAAGATGAGCATGGCGTGGTAACTAGGAACAAGGCACGAATTGTGGCAAAAGGGTACTCACAAGTTGAAGGATTGGATTTTGATGAGACATTTGCCCCCGTAGCTAGGCTTGAGTCAATTCGGATATTACTAGCCTTTGCTACTCATCACGACTTCAAGCTCTACCAAATGGATGTTAAGAGTGCATTCCTTAATGGCCCAATCAAGGAAGAAGTTTATGTAGAGCAACCTCCGGGGTTTGAAGACCAAGACTATCCTAACCATGTTTACAAATTGCGAAAGGCTCTTTATGGCCTCAAGGAAGCTCCTAGAGCTTGGTATGAGTGCCTAAGAGACTTTCTAGTTGAAAATGGTTTTAGGATAGGCAAAGCGGACTATACCCTTTTCACAAAGCACTTCAACGAGGATCTTTTTGTGTGCCAAATATATGTGGATGACATCATATTTGGTTCCACAAATAAGGTGTTTTGTGATGAGTTCTCCAAGATAATGACGGAGAGGTTTGAAATGTCCATGATGGGTGAGTTGAAGTTCTTTCTAGGATTTCAAGTAAAACAACTCAAAGAAGGGACGTTCATAAGTCAAACCAAGTATACACAAGATATTCTAAGGAAGTTTGACATGGATAAGGCAAAACCCATCAACCCCTATGGGGACAAATGGACACCTAGACCTAAATGAGGACGGTCCAAGTGTGGATCAAAAGTTATATAGGTCTATGATTGGTTCACTTCTCTATCTTTGTGCATCTAGGCCCGATATCATGCTAAGTGTGTGTATGTGTGCATGCTTTCAAGCGGCACCTAAGGCTTGTCATTTGACCGCCGTTAAAAGGATCTTGAGATACCTAATACACACACCTTCCCTAGGACTTTGGTACCCCAAAGGATCCAAGTTTAACCTCACTGGATATTCCGATGCGGACTATGCGGGATGCAAAGTTGATAGGAAGAGCACATCGGGTACATGCCAATTCTTGGGTCGATCTCTAGTGTCTTGGTCCTCCAAGAAGCAAAACTCTATTGCTCTCTCCACCGCCGAAGCAGAATATGTTGCAGCCGGAAGTTGTTGTGCACAACTTCTTTGGATGCGACAAACCCTTAGGGATTATGGGATTAACTTGCGCAACATTCCACTCCTGTGTGACAACGAGAGTGCCATAAAGATAGCTCATAATCCGGTGGAGCACTCTAGGACCAAGCACATAGACATACGACATCACTTCTTGAGAGACCACTCATTGAAGGGAGATATTGTGATTTCTCATGTGAGGACGGAACATCAGCTTGCGGATATCTTCACCAAGCCTCCTGATGAGAAGCGTTTCTGTGAGCTAAGAAGTGAGCTCAGCATGTTGGATTCTAGGAATGTGGCTTAAATCACATTCCTCATATGTTTTGAGCTATATTTCGAAAAACTCTTCTCTACCTTGATTTCTTTTCAAAAACTATTTGAGAAATCTTTTTCTTAGAAAATGATCCTGCATTTATCTTTTTTTCTCAATTATCATGTTTGTATTGCTAGTTGTCCAAAAGGACCGATAGTTTGTGGGCAAAACTCAAAGATATTGTTTTTCAGCCCAGTCGGACCGGACTAGTCCGCCCCTGTGGACGGACAAGTCCGGGTCCAGACTAGTCCGCGGCTGGTCCGCACACCGGACTAGTCCGGCCCTTGGGGACTTAAACCACAGGGGCGTCCCAGACCCCTCCTCTCTCCTCTCACTCCCGCTTCTCACTCTCCCGCGCGCTAGAAACCGCCTCCTTCGGCGATTTTTCGCTCCAACCACCAAATCTCGATTCCAATCCGTGCATTGGAGTCTTTGGGAGTGAGGGATCGTTTCCCCGCGCTCCACCTTCGCGATCCATCGTCGATTTCGTTGATTCTCGCGGATTTGAGAAGGTATTCCCTCTTTTTCAAAAACTTTCCCCATTCTTGATTCTTGAAGTTTTTTATAGGAACACCTTCATTAATGTTGCTCCATATACCCTTGCGATCATAGCCTAGGAGTATTGCGCGCTGATTTGATGATTTTTTGAAGAATCGATTAGGGTTAGGGTTTATCCTGCGCAACCCGGACTAGTCCGGCCCCTGGCGGACAAGTCCGCCCAGCGGACAAGTCCACCCCTGAGGCGGACAAATCTGGTTTGCACAGAGCAAACCCTGGTCCTAGTCTTCTCTCGAGATTTCTTTCGCAACGCTCCCTCTTTTTGGATTCATACCTTCTTTTCTCTGTATTTTCGGCAGCATGTCGAACTCGGAGCGTTCCCCTTCTCGTCTCAACCCTGCGGGCGAGGAAGAACGTGTTGAGACCTATCGGGGCCGCACCGAGGAGAGAGGTGTTGAAGTGCCCCGGGAAGGCCGCACCAAAGCACAGATCGTCGAGGCAAGGACGAAGGCTGCCCTCATTAAGGTGCAGAAGGAAAAGGAAGAAAGGCGGCTGAAGGCACTTGAAGCCTCCAAAGTAGCCGCAACCATTTACAATGAAGAAGAAGCTATGGCACGAGCAACTGCAGAATCTCTCAATGAGCTAAGGAGGAAGAAGAGCAAGATAGGGAGGCTCACAACTTCAGGGCCGCTGAGGCCAATGCCCCCAAAAGGAAGAAACTCGTCACCGTTGGCGAGAAAGCAAAGGGCAAGGAGCAAGCCCAGAGGGAAAATGAGCCTAGGGTCGAGCATGACCCTAAGAAAGGAAAGGCTCCGGCTCCAGTCGAGCCAAAGAAGAAAAAGCCCTCTGTCAAGGTGCCAGCCAAGAAGGCACCTAGAGGGGTAGTGATCCGTGGAAAAGGGAAGGCCCAGGCCGTTGGCCCTCTCATGATGCACAGTCCAGCACGCAACCCAAACCGTCAGCCCAACCTCTCAGCCAACACATTCAAAGGAAAGGGAGCTGAGAAGGCCAGGAGGCTCAGAGATGAGAATGTCTATAGGTATGAGAGGTCCACCGCTGACCCTCGGTTCTGGTGTGACTTCCATTGCGATTACTATCGCACAGTCTACCAGGCAATGAAGAAGCCAGTGATCCAGGCTCAATGGGTGTACTAGACCTATATGGCTAAGAAGAAACACGAGGCGTTTGACGCAGTGATTGAGGCAGCTGAGCGCCACGGGATCAAGGACATTCTTGGATTCAAGTATGACTGGAATGAGGAGGTCATCGTACAGTTTTATACCACCGTTCACTTCCACTCTCGTGGCGATCGAGCCATCACTTGGATGACCAACGGTGAGCAGTACTATGCCACCTTCGAGGTCTTTGCTCAAGCTCTTGGTCTGGAGAGTCACCTGGACCATGAGATCATTATCTCCAATCTCAAGGCTATGGACAGGGATGACATGAGCTACATGTACCCTCCTAACGTCCGCTGTGAAGCTGGATTGGCCAGAAACATCCTTCCATTCTACAGCATCCTTAACAGAATTCTTAGGAGGACGGTGGCTCCTAAAGAGGGGGATGCAGGGATCATCCAGGGTCACCTCAGGCACCTGTTGGCTCTCATTGATGGACATGAGATGTTCAAACTTGTGGATTACATCTTTGATGATATCTACAACATCTCACACACACCCAACCGTGCATGTGGCTATGCCCCTTACATAATGTGTCTGATCGAGAAGGTGTCCAGGCTCGTGTTTGTGAAGGACACCACTCACCAGCCTCTCCGACCCCAGATGCCACCTGTTGTCCCGATCCCTCCGCGCCGGAAGAACGCGGATCCTCCCTCTCAGCCGGAGGAACCTCGTGTTGGAGCCTCTCGCCGTGCCTCTCACTCACCCAGTGGCTCCTCTAGCAGCGGAGTCCTTAAGTTTCTTCGGACCATCTTCACCTCGTGCCGCAAAGTCGAGGTGCGAGCTCAGTGGACTGAGCGATACGTGAGGAAGCTCTGCGACAAGATGGAGATCCTGATGAGTCATGAGGCCTCCGATGACGAGCTCACTCCATACCCCCTTCTCACCCCCGATGAGTTGGCACTCTTGGGTGAGACGGAAGGTACCTCCGCACCGGGCTCCGACGATGACGACGACGATGCCAACTATCATGAGGAAGACGTCGAGGACCCAGAGGCCACGGAGAGCGACTCCCGCGATGGCAATAGTGATGAGGACGAGGACTAGCTTTTAGGTCCTTGTCCCCCTTCTTTTCCTTTTTGGTGCCTTGATGCCAAAGGGGGAGAGTTAGGGGGAGTTAGTCCTTTGTGTGGAGTTAGGGTGAGGCAGTCTTTTGTGTGGTGTGCTTTTGGCATTCGGACTTGTCTTGTAATATTTTCATGCTACTTGGATGTTTACGTTTGTGCAAGACTTGTTAGTGTTGTTTAATATCAATATAATGTTCTTATTGTCAATCTTATGATTATATTGATGTTCTTTATGTCTTGTCACAATTGTTGAGCACATCACGTAGGCACCCCACCATAACGTGTGTGGGTATGAAAGATCTCCTCCACCTCTTTTACATGCTGCATACATTGAGGGGGAGTCATTCATACGCACACAAGTTATGAAAACCAAAATTTATACTCTTAATTGTGAAGGACTTGATGTGTTGTCATCAATCACCAAAAAGGGGGAGATTGAAATTGCATCTAGGTTCCCCGTGGGTTTTGGATGATTGATGACGACAATTAAGTCGCTAATGAGCTCATGTAATCTTAGCACAGGTGTGGACTCGATCGGAGACGCAAACCCTCAAAAAGGAAAAGGAAGGAAACGGAGTCGACTCGAAGCGTAGAAACTAGGGTTTCTAGCGTGTTGAGTTAGACTAGCCGTAGAAATAGGAGGGTGTGTGCGTAAAGTGCAAAGAGATCAAAGTAGGAGCTCAAGAGTGGTGGTTGAGGTAGAAACCCTATTTAAAGTTGAAGTTAGAGTAGTCTGGCAGGAGTGGTCGGACTAGTCCGCCTGAGGGCCGGACTAGTCCGCTCCTGGCCAGACTAGTCCGTTTTCACACGGACCAAAAGGTCCTGTGTGAGATCGGACTAGTCCATCCGTGGGCCGTACTAGTCCGTGTTGCTAAGTGCAGAGAGGTTTCGCGACTAAGTCTGGGAAGGCCGGACTAGTCCGCCCTTGGGGCCGGACTAGTCCGTGGTCTCCAGACTAGTCCGTTTTCACACGGAACAAAAGGTTCTGTGTGAGATCGGACTAGTCCGGTTAGGGCCGGACTAGTCCGTTGTTGAAGTTACCGTTTGAATTTGAAGTTTGGCGGGTAGCGTGACGATTGCCGCGCAGTGCGACAGTTGTCAGAGGGGTCAGTGGTCCCCTAGGCCGGACTAGTCCGGGCCTGAGGCCGGACTAGTCCGCCCTTTTGCTGAGGTCAGCAGTTTGGGCTCGGGACCCCTATAAAAAGGGGACCCCCGGCCTCATTTAAAACCCTCTCGAACCCTAGCGCCGCCACAGCCAACTTGGAGCACTCTTAAGCCTCTTTCTTGCCTACTTTCCCTCTAAAACTAATTCTTGAGTGGATTAGGGTTTAGTGAGGTGGAGAAGAGGAAGAACATCGCGCGTGTGCTCCCGGTTTGATCTCTTGCACTCATTGAGTCATTGTGACCTGTGTGTTGAGTGTGTTTCGTTGTGTTAATCATCTTTGTGGTGTGGGAGCCTCAGATTGTGAGAAGCCCCAATGAATCTTGTATTCACACTTTGAGATAGTGGAGAACCAAGTTAGGCCCGTGCGGTAAACTTGGTGAGGGAAGGGTTGTTGAACCCGGTCCTTTGTGGACTCCTCAACGGGGACGTAGATTCTTGTGTGGAATCGAACCTCGGGATAAAATCCTTGTGTCTCCGTGTTCTTCGCATTTTGTCTATCGAATATTTCGTTCTAGGGTTGCTAGTTTTGTCTTGTGCTTCACATTGCCATAATCTTGTTGAAACTTGACTTACTCTTGTGTTGATAGTTTCTAAACTTGTCATAAACATATCCTCACTTGTAGCCTCGAGAAAATCCCATTAAAACTTGCTAGAAACACCTTTTAGGATTCTTCACGCAGGCTGACCGGACTAGTCCGCCCCCAGACCGGACTAGTCCGCCCCCTGTGATTTAATCTTGTTTTATTAAGTCATTTGCAGGTCGATTAGCCTATTCACCCCCCCTCTAGGCAACTTTCAAAAACCCACGGGGATGCCTAGATGCACTTTCACCTACTCCACCTCACGTGCGGTGCAAGGTTCTGGCCAAGAAGCCTGCATCCAAATCAAAGGATGCAGCTGGCCCCAGCTCGGCGGCTCCTCACCAAGCTAAGGGCAAGGGGAAAGGGGCCCAATTGGCCCTCTAAAGATGTCGGCTCCGAGGCAGGGGAACATGGATCCCTCCGAAGAGAAGTTCAATGGCAAGGGAAGCGATACAGCTTCCAAACTCAGAATGGTGGATTGTTACAGCAGATCCAAGAAGGCAGCTGATGCCAGATTTTGGAGCAACTTTCATGCAGACTTCTATAGCTCTGTGTACCTTACAATGAAGACTCCGGTAGTCCGCAGCCAGTGGATTGACAGGAATCATTTTGAAAGGAAGAGCTGTGGTGCTTTTGATGAAGTGGTGGAGGCTGCAGCAAGGCATGGACTTAAGGATTTGTTTGCCTTCAGGTACAACTAGAATGATGAAATCATTGCTTAGTTTTATTCCACCTGCTACTTTGCTAGTGATGAAGAGGAGAGGGTGACTTGGATGACACATGGATCCAAGTACACTATTACTTATGATGAATTTGCAAGACTGTTGCATCTTGAGGACTCTAGCAGCAATGAGCTGACCATTCACAACATTGGTGTCTTGGAGAAGGATAAAATGAAGTTTCTCTATGACACTCGCTTGACATTCAATCCTCATTCCACCAAGAACATGAAGCCATTCTTCATGGTTCTCAACAGAGTCCTCCGGAAGGCAATAGCTCTGAAAGACGGAGATGCAGGAAGTGTTCAAGGATACTTGAGGACATTGATGAAGGTGATTAGCAAAGACAGGAAGTTTGATCTTTTTGACTACATTTGGAATGATATGGTGAATATCTCCTGCACACCGAACAGATCATGTGGCTATGCACCTTACTTGATGTTTATGATTGAGAAAGTCACAGGAATCAAGTTCGTGAAGGATGTGAAGCACACTCCCTTGAGGCCTCAGAAGCCTACCCAAGACACTCTCCCAACTGCTCCATCTCCAATGAATAGGCTCCGAGGAGAGCTCAAGAAGATGTCAGGACTACTCCCACTACTAGAGCCCCTCCTCAAAAAGGGTCCTCAAGTGGCATTTTGAAGTACTTGGCTGCCATCTTTGGCTCTTGCAAGAAGGCTGAGGTGAAGCTCCATAAGTTGAACAAGGCAAGGAAGGCAGATATGAAGTATGTCAAGGAAAATGTCAAGCATATTTGCCAGAAGCTGGAGATCGAGCCTATTGGATCCCCCGTTATATCTGATGATTCAGCCTCTGACTTCTTCGAGCTGCTGCCTCTCTCTCCTTCTGAACTTTCCTATTTTTGCATTGGGGGCACTTCGAGTGGATCCGCTCTTCCTCGTCCTCCTCAACCTAAAGATGAAGACGATGAGAGGACCGACAGCGAGGAATGAGCCTCTAGATCACTCCTCTCCTTCTTTTTAGTGTCTTGATGCCAAAGGGGGAGAGATTGAGGGGGAGTCACTAGATCCTAGCTGTAGGTTGCGAGAGGAGAGCTCTATTTATGTTTCTTTTGGGTTGTAAAACTTTGATTATGCTTTATGGGACATGTGGTGTGAAACTATGACTTTGTTATGCTTATGACTTATGTGTTATGCCCTAAATTTGATATTTATGCTTGATACCCTTGATGTTGTCATGATTATGCCATTTATCTTATTCATATCAAGATTATTGTTCACACACATGTAGTTTAGCATCCCACCATAAAGAGTGCACATATGTCTCATGTTTTCATTTCTTAATTTGTTCCAAACTCATATGTGCACCTGTTATGAAAATTCTGCACTTTTAATCATATTTGTGAAATCTCAATTGGTTGTCATCAATCACCAAAAAGGGGGAGATTGAAAGTGCATCTAGGCATTCCTTGTGGGTTTTGGTGGATTTATGACAAGCAAATGAGATCCTAACCAAATTCTTGAGATGAGCGTAGGTTTTAATGAAATCATGAAGAAAGCGCAAAAAGAAGGGAGAGTGAGGAATCAAGTTGAAAGGAGCTCAAGAAATGATTATAATACTCTTTGTGTATGCAGTGTGTTGGAGAAAAACACCCCAAGAGCTCAAGCAAATTTTAATTACTCTCACTACACAAAGTTATACAAGTCGGGACTAGTCCGATGTAACCCGGACTAGTCGGATTTCTCTCTGTCCAGAATCGGACAAGTCCTCCCAGAGCGTACTTGTCTGCACAATCCAGTTTCCACAGACCGGACTAGTCCGATATCACCACGGACTAGTCTGATATCTTTTTGACTAAGATCGGACTAGTCCTCCCCAGTGCGGACTAGTCCTCAGCACTTCACGGTTTGCACAAAGTCAGAAAAGTCCAATATAACCACGGACTAGTCTGATATCCTTATGACCCAAATCGGATAAGTCCGATATCTGTCCACATTAGTCCGAAAAACCTTCTGACTAAAATCGGACAGGTCCTCCAAGTGTAGACTTGTCCCCAATTCACTAAGGGTTTCACCACACCGGACTAGTCCGATATGTGCTGGACTAGTCCGAACATTTTCAGAGACAAAAACAGACTAGTCCGCCCCTGTTCGGACAAGTCCGATAATTCGGGACACTTAGGGTTTCCCACACACCGCACATTGGACTAGTCCGGAGTCCACCACGGACTAGTTCGTACTTTGCAAACCCTAATAGTAACCTTGGGAAACCCTAGTATAAATAGAGGTGCATGGCCCCTAATCAATAACTATCGACCCCCTGCGCTGTCACACCCTCCAAGAGCCTAGAAAACACGTCTCTCCACACAATCTAACGCAAGAAAGATCAAATCCTTGAGGATTAACTTTAGATCAAAGGAGAGACGCAATTCTTCACATTTTGAGGTCTTGGGTTTGATTCTCTCACACACTCTTGTTCTTTATTGCAGATAATTCGAGTGTGTTGGTGGTGTATTCAGTTGTAAATCTTGGGGAGCCCTCAACTTGTGAGAAGGCCCTTTAAACTTGGTGATTTGCCCTTTGTGATTAGTGGAAGAGAATCGACCTCTATGGCAATTCGACGAGGGTAGGGTTGGTGAAGACCCGGTCCTTTTGTGGGCTCCTCAATGTGGATGTAGGTTGCCTTCGTGGGAACCAAACCACGGGATAAAAATCTTGTGTCTTCACTTTATGCTTATTGTTCATTGCATCTAGGGTTTAATTGATCTTAGTCAAATTACGTCAAAACTTTAAACTATGGTTACCATGTGCTATCTTCAGTTTAATTGAAGCAACATACTCTAGTTACATCTTAATTTCCGCTGCGTAGAGTACTTGGATCGAGATCATCAATCAAACTTGATCGATCTAGTCCGCACACTACCGGACTAGTCCGATTTATCAGTATATTATCAAGTTGATGAGTGTTGCAGGTTCCGACAAAAATTCAAAAATGCCTATTCGCCCCCCCCCCCCTCTAGGCCACATTCAAGCCCGCATGCAGTAGGATTGCACAACTCTAGCAAGGGTGAATGATACAGAATGTACAACCATGTATCTGAAGGAAATATACAGTAAACGAGTCTAGCATGGTTGATCATAAAATTAGCACGTAATTTAAATGAACATTGTTTAGGGAAACATGAAGTAAGACAGTGATTCTTTTATATCATTATTCATAGAAGGAGACAAACTTTTACAAAACAGGACAACTGCGTGCTTCCGGATGCCGAGGGAGGGAGGGTGCACAAGCTTAGGGTTTGGGACCAATCTAAGCTGACTGTGCACTCTGGACCTGACCCTCCCGAAGCTTGGTTGTCTTAAATGCTACTCCTAGACACTATGAACACCTTCACACTGTCCTATTAAGCTAATATATACAGGGTGCCCAAAGCTTCGATGGTAGATGTGATGGTTGCCGGGCAACTTGTCATCGATGGCTACCCGTGGGGCATTGAGCGGACATTCCTACTTTCTATCTTGCCCCCCCATCTTACGAAGGGTCTGAGCAAAGCCGGAACTGATCTTAACAGCTTTGACGAGAGTATCGGTGCTGTCGGAAGGCTGCTGACGGGGTGCAGCAGGTGAGCTGCGCTGGCGCGAGCTCGACGGAGGCTCACTCGGCCCAGCGCTGCCCTGGGCTAGTGTTGGGTCTGCTGTGAGGGCCTAGAACTTCTCCAAGGCTAACACCGCAACAGTGCAGTCTCCTCGGATCTTGAGGATGCTAGAGGGGGTCGGCATCTTCAGGACAAGGTAGCTGTAGTGGGCTATGGCCATGAATCGTTACAGGGTTGGTCTGCTGATGATGGCGATGAAGGGGAGACTGACGTCTCCGACGTCGAATGGGATGCTCTCGGTCTTGTAGTTGTCAGGCATCCCAAAGGTCACCTAGAGGTTGATGTTGCCGTATAGGATGATGTTCCCTAGCCCCACCCCCGAGAATGGGCTCGAGGGGATGAGCTTCAACACTGGGATCTGCAGCTGGTCAAAGGCCGCACGGCTGATGAGGTTGAGGTCGACCCCACCATCTATCAAGATGTAGTGGAGCTTGACATTGGCAATGGTGGGGGCAACCAGGAGAGGCAGGATCCCGACTCTCGCCATGTTCTTGGGGTAGTCGGAGGCGTTGAAGCTGATCGACATCTCCTTCCACTTGTGGTGTTGCGCCAGAGCGGGAGCAGGGGCTATCAAAGCCACTGCTTGGCGCAGGGTCTTGACCGCGTTTATGGGATGCGAGATCCCAAGACCCCCGAAGATGATGTGGAGAGTCTTGCAACGCTCATGGTCGCTGCTGGCGTCGAAGACCTCGTCTTGGTGGACCACCTTTATGGCCCGTTCCTACTTCTGATTCTCCATCTCCTCGTCATTGTCGACATTGGGGTCAACCTTTTGTTTGCCCTCCTGCTGGCAGACGGGGGCGCTGTCGGGACGCTGCTACTGTTGCGCCCGCTCTTGGTATCACTCAGCACATCTCTTAATCTCCCGGCGCTCGCTCGCAGTGTGGTCGCATGTTTTGTGTACCGCGCAGGGCTCAACATCGTCGTCAGCTGCAGTTGGCTGATGTGGGCACTTTTCAGAGTGTGGGGGTCTTCCCCCTCCGGTCGCCGCTGGTGCAGCGATAGGTGACCCATGAAGCGGCTTGTTCTGACCGCCACCCCGGGTTCTTGTTCTTCTATTTGCCGCTACTCGGCGTAGCGACACCATCGCCGGTCTAGCCGACTCCGCCCAGTCCGGGGGCAGGCTGGGTGTGCCAGTCACGGCCTTCCGCCACCCGGGCGCACCGATCGGCAATGGAGAAGAGCTCAGAGACATCTTGCACATTGTGTGTGACTAGCTTCTTGAGCATCATCTGGTCACGCACTCCCTGCCAAAATGCTGCTATGACAGAAGCATTCAGGATTTTGGGGATGGAGTTGCGTACCTAGGAGAAGCACTGGATGAACGATCTCAGCGTCTCCTTGGGTTGCTGGCGCACTGGCGTGGAGGTCGATATCGGTGTCGGGCACGTGTAGGAGCTATCGAAGT
Source organism: Tuctoria greenei (assembly GCA_036927565.1). NCBI lineage: Eukaryota > Viridiplantae > Streptophyta > Magnoliopsida > Poales > Poaceae > Tuctoria > Tuctoria greenei. The sequence goes on along the minus strand of JAYESD010000007.1, from coordinate 126,601,550 downwards.
TTGTCGTGAACTGTCGGCAGAGCTCATCCCAAGAGGTTATGGACCCCTCGGGCAGGTTCATCAGCCATGACTGGGTTGAGCTGATCAGGGCGACGGGGAAGTAGTTCACCAGGACGGACTCATCCGCTCCTGCAGCAAGGAGCGTCGTGGTGTAGATCTATAGGAACTCGGTTGGGTTGATGCTCCCGTCGAACTTCTCTAGCAGGTGTGACCGGAACTTGCGTGGCCACGTCGTCAGGCGGAGGTATGGTGCCAAGGCCAGGCACCCTTCGATGGCTTAGCCGGAGAGGCGTACGGGACAGCATACCCTAGGGGGGGTTCGTTGCGCCACGTGCGGCTGCTGTGGAGCGTGTTGTTGTGGAAAGTATTGCTGTTGTGGCACCTGGTGCACAGAGCAGTGCAGGGGTGCAATCGACCCAACATACTCTTAGTTTGACGACGCAGGTGGAGGGTTTACCTAGGTGCTCCTTGGACGAAGGTTTACCTAAGGTGCTCCTCGGATGAAGGACTCCTCCTGCTCAGGCCCTCGAGGGCCATACTCGTCGTCAAGGTTGTGCCATCTCTCCCGCTATCTCTCGATGATGACGTGGCCATCTATCTGAGCTTGACAACGGTCAAGCTCAGCCCTCAGGTCCTTCGTGGGGATCTCTCCAGCGCTAGTAATCCTGGGTAATCTAGAGTCGGCGGTGCGACGGTCGATGGACGGCGTGCGCAATAGTGACACGTGACGTCTCCCTCTGTTAGGAGAGTTGAGGGACGCCACGACTAATTATTCGATGTCATGGACCCACTACTGAGCCACTCCCTGGTAAGAATTCATCGACGGTGGGTGGTGGAACAGGGCCCTAGCTGCTGCTAGAGCGCTCTACGAACTCGCAGTTGGGGGCTGTGGAGGCGCTGACTGGGCCGGGACATGCCCGGAGGCACCGCCCTGGCCAGCTGCATCTGCGCGGGGGCGTGATGGACCAGAGTGCACCGCTCGGGCAACGGATCTGGTCACCGGATGGCGGCCTCGGAAACCGCCATCTACGGGTTTGATGAACATCATAAGGGTGAAAACGCAACCACTTTTTTTAGGGAAAAAGCCTCTACCTGGCGCACCAAATGTTGAGGTGTTAATGCGACACTTCCCCCAGATCTGCTAAGCAGCAGCCCGGAGAGGTTCTTTGATCGGCAAGGTTTAGTTCTCAATCGAGTGGTCGCCCGTATGAGAGTATGAGGCGGTGGTTTTTACGTGGTTCAGACCGCGAGGGCGTAACATCCTACTCCACTGTGAGGTTGTATTGTGTGTGTGTGTGTGTGTGTGTGTGTGTGTGTGTGTGTGTGTGTGTGTGTGTGTGAATGCGTAGATTGGCTATTTTTGTATCGGTGGTGGTCTAGTCCTTTTACAAACAAGACCAGACGCCTTACAAGTGGGGTCCGGAGCCCAACAAGTGGCCCAGGGGCGATCTTATTCTAAAGATTTATGGCTTCTCGAATAAGCTTCCTCTGACCGCGGCTTGAAGACTTGCCGCCTCCGCCGCCAGTGGCCCATGCATAGTCGTTGATGATGGCAGGGAATGTCTCATCCATCTGTCCCTTGCGTCATAAGCTACCCACTTGGCGAAGTGGGATAAGCCTGTTGAGCCTTCACTGCGATGCGATTGGGCGCAGTGGTACCTGACAGCAGGCATGCGCCGCGTCAAGCGCCCAGGAAAGACGCGAGTCTTCAATGCCTGATCTGGACAAGGCACACCAACCTCTTAACTCACGCAACCCACCGCCCAGGGCAAGTTGCATGGTACTTGGCAGCTCGGGAGCTAGCCTCTTTTGGGGAGGTCGGGTCCTGACCCACTGACCACGTGGCAGCTCTGGAGCCAGCTCCTGAGTAGAGCAGGGGCTCCAGGGCCGCGGGACATGTGGTAGAGACAGCGCCCGCCTCTTCGGGGAGGTGGCTTGTCTGTTGTCTCGAGCCACGTGGTAGCTCTGGAGCCCACTCCCATGGGAGGAGCGGGATCCTGTCCTGCTGGACACGTGGCCGCTTGGGAGCTCATCCTTCAGGGGGAGTTGGACTCCTCCTTGTGGTTCATGTGGGTACTCCGGACCCCGTATCTGAGGTAGAGGGGTCCGGACGTTCTGGACACGCGGCGCCCTCGGACCCCGCCTTGGCTAGGAGGCAGGACACATAGGCGGCTTTAGCCTGTGCGCGAGGGTACCCGGTATGCCGGGTACTGACAGTATTGATCCTGTCTAGAAAAATAATTTGTTCATCTCTGAACTGATATCGTTGAGTGCTGAGTTTAATGATTCATTTGACTTGTTAATCTGGTCCTGCACGGCATCATTGGATCTGTTGATTTGGCTCTGTAAAACATAGTTGGATTTGTTGATCCGTTCCTGCAGCTTGTCGAATAGCTTCTCAAATTTTTCCGCCATCGTATCGTTGTTGTCGTCGTTGTATGATACCAAATTGTCACAGTAGGTGATAATCTTCTTCCTTGATCGTAGATAATATGGGTGGTATAATATGGGACGTGGACGAACTCGCCAAAAAAAGTCACGCACGTGCCGGTCGACGGCTGCTTGGCAAAAGAAGCTACGCACGATATCAGCGACGGGCGCGCACACGACATCCTGGCAGCACACGCGGTGCACACGGAGCGTCAGTTGCGGGCCAACATGGCAGGCAGGCGTTTGCGCGTTGGTGGCACGACGACACACAGTGGTGCAGGCCGCGTGCGCATCGGCGGATGGCATGCGCAGAGGGTAGCTCGCGTGCGATGGTTGCGGGTGTCGCGCACGAGTCAGCGACAGGCGTCGCGCTCGAATCGGCGACTGCAGCTTTTCGTCCCCGCATCTAGGACGCTTCCTTCGCCACCGCTGGAAAGTGCCACGGGCGCACACAAGATTTGGGACGAGCGACTTATCTGCGCAGATCCGCCTATCGGTCCGTGTGCTCGGAAGACTCAGCCGAAAATTTTTCAGAACACTCAGACCTTCGGTGGGGCTTCATTCAAGCTCGAGGATGAGCTTTTCGTAAAGGAGAGAGGGATGTCTTTTGCATCCGGCAAAAGTTTGGAAAGTGCGACTTTGTTCTGAGTAATAGAATAAAAGTCAAGTCCATTTGTATTAGAAACAGAGTTAGTTATCATGTAATCGTGTGAGGAGTCCAAGTCTGTTCGTACATGAGTCTGTTAGTACGTGAGAGAATAGGAGTTGTTAGCCCAATGCATATGTAATCTACGGCAGCTGTCATCAGTCAATAAGGAAGATTTCAGGTTTTGGACACGTATGTATCCCGGCTCCTGTTGTAAGGATCGGGCCCGATCAGACTCGGGCCGGGACGGTCAGTCGGCCACCTATAGATATAAAGGATATGTCCATCGAGCATATTAGTGCTGTGAGACTATGGATTTTAATAGATGAAATTAGGACAACTTTTCTAGATTAAAAATAAAGAAACTTTCCCTATATATATCATCAATTAAATATCCAAGAGATAGCAATTTCTAAATCTTTCCATAGCCATATATAAGAGCAACTACTATGCAACCAGTCTAATTGTGCAATCCTGCAATCATGAATTCTCAGGCAGTGGATTCTCATTCTACGGCAGCTGCACATTTTCACTTAAATCCTCCCAAAGTTTTTGCATATTTTCGGACACAGGTAGAAAGATTTAAATGAAAACGTGCAGCCACAATAGGATGGAAATCCAACGCTTGATAATTCATGATTACAAAATTGCACAATTAGATTTTTTTTTGAAGCTCAAAACTGCAAGGGAAGCCCTCGCAGTACATATATTGACATATGTAAAGAGAACAATTTGTAGAAATTTAGCCACTTTACATGATTAATCTAGTTAGTACGAGATTTCCTGAGTTAGGAAAAAACCTACAAACTTGCCATAAACAGCTGTAATTTATTCCTATCTGTTTCTTTGAACCGGCTGCTCTGCAATCCGATTGTTGCTCGGAAGCATTTGTTGCATCTGTCCACCGTTGGTATTTTGTTCCTGAAGATCTTAGCGTTCCTCTGTTTCCATATTTCCCAAGCAGCGGTTGCAAATATTTCCATAAAGCAAAGACCTGTCCATTGTTGATTGGCCTCCGCAATTGTGTCAAAGAAGTAGATGTTGCTATTCCAATGAATTCCCAGTATATCCCAGCAAGCGATACTGAATGGGCAGAGGAAGAATAGGTGGTATGTGAACTCCTCCGTGTTGGTGTCGCATAGGACGCATGAGTAATCATCACCCTCAATTTTGAGATTTTTCCGTTTAAGTAGATTTCTTGAATTGAGTCGATCTCTGAACATGAGCCAAACAAATATTTTGATTTTTCTGAGGGCCCTTGATTTCCATATCCATGTAAATGGTGGTGGAGGGTTGATGTGACTGTAGAATGACAGATAACAAACTTTGGAGCAGTACAACTGCGTTTTCGTACCCTGCCATATATCCCTGGTGTGCCCCCTAGTGTGCACAGCCTGACGGATGGTGTTGAGTTGTTGTAATTCCTCAGCTGCTTCGGACGAGAGAGGTTCTAGGAACAACTGTTGTAGGTCATCCTGAGCATCCATCTGAGCAAAAGAAATGTTTTGATTTTTGGCGAAGGTGAATAGTCTTGGCAGGTCTCTTTTGAGTAGATGTCCCTCTCATGCGTCGTGCCAGAGCATCAGCGTGTCGCCCAGTCCTACCCTTACTGTGACTTGTTTCCTGAAGTCACCCCATATGCTAATGGTGTCCCTCCACCAGAACGATCATTTTCCAGTGGCGTGGTGAGGAGGATTTCCATTACTGCAGTGAGCGTTTAGCACTAGCTTTACCCAAGGTATGTCTTGTTTATTATAGAGTTTAAATAAGAATTTTCCCAATAGCGATCTGTTCATCTGTTGGAGGCATTTGAGACCCAGTCCTCCTTTTTCTAAGGGTGTCGTCACCTTGTCCCAAGCAACGAGCGGCTTGCCCTTCCCTGCCACCTCTGACCCCCTCCATAGGCATAGTTTGCGGGATTTATCAATAGCTTTCAGCACTCGTCCATTTAGCTTGAGCGTACACATCGCATAGATTGGGATGGTTGAGATAATGCTATTGACAAGCGTGCATCCCCCCCCCCCCCCATGTTGCAGTTGATGACAGCCTGCGTTCCACTTTGGTGATTAAGTTATTAAAATCCATTGCCTTAGGTCTGGACACTCCCATCGGCAGCCCCAGGTATGTGAACGGGAAAACTCCTTGCTGACACCCGAGAGTTTGCGCCATGATAGTAGCTTGTTCTGCATCGAGGTTGACCGGCATAATGCTCGATTTACTCCAATTGACTTTGAGCCATGTGGCTCCAGCAATTGCATGAAGTAGGTTTTTGAGATAGAATAACTCACGCTGCGAGGCTTTTAAAACCAGATAGTGTTGTCAGCATATTGCACTATCGGAAATTTCATATTAGTTGGCTGTTGGATGGGTACAGTCAGCAGAACTTGTTCGGCTGCCCTGTTGATTGTTATCTGAAGGAACTCTGCTCCCAACACAAATAGTAGAGGTGACAGGGGATCACCCTGTCGGACCCCCCTTTTGCACTGAAAGTGCTTCCCTGGTACGCCGTTCAAAAGAACTGCTGAGGATGCAGTTGTTAGTGTATCATTAATCCATTGGGACCATTGTTCCGGAAACCCCATGGTATGAAGAATGAGCAAGAGGAAGTTGTGTTCCACCATATCAAATGCTTTTTCGAAGTCCAACTTTAGTATGACTATGCTTCTTTTCGATGTTTTGCACTGGTGTATATATTCATAGGCCCAAGCCATACAGTCATGTATTGTCCTCTTTTTTATGAATCCATACTAATTTTCGTGAATCAAGCTGGTGATAACATTATGTAAGCGCATGGACAGTACCTTGGTAATCAGCTTGACTGTTGTATTCAACAATGAAATGGGTCTGTAATCTCTGACAGTTGTTGGGTTGCCTATTTTAGGTAGCAGTATGATGTAAGAGCTGTTAAGGGGCCTTAGGCTGACTGCGTTATTGAAGAAGTCTGCACATAAGGCATAGATGTCGCTTTTGATGATATGCCAGCATGCTTTACAGAATCTGGGGTTAAAGTCGTCCGGGCCCGGAGATTTATCTGTTGGCATGCCCTTTAGTGCTCGATCAATTTCCTCCGTACTCACCGGGTCACATAGATGCCCTAGATCCTGGTGTTCCTGTATCATGTCCCATAGCTGAGGCCAAGGTTGTATCTGTTCGGATTGACCCAACCTTTGATTGAATTCATCCCAGAGGAGGCTGGCTTTGTCATTGTGGTCCAAAAGTTTCATGCTCGCGTTATCATGGATGATAGTGATGGCGTTGCGCCTATACCTTTCTGTTGATGCGGCCATGAAGAATTTGGTTGGTTCATCCCCTAGCTTTGTCCATCTATCTGTGTACCTCTGTCTCCAGTATTCATTCTTGTTTTGTAGGAGTGTGGAGATCTATGACATGATCAACTCTTTGAATAACTTTTCTTGCATAAAGAGTCCTCGTTGTTCTTCCATTTTGTCGAGTACCAGCAGAATTTCATTACATTTGCATATTATCTTGGACAGGCTCCCTATGCTCTTGCTACACTTCTTCAATCTGTATCTCAGTCTTTTGAGCTTTACCGAGATCCTTCTTGCGTTGTTCATTTGTTGTACAGGTTGCTCCCATGATTATTGTACAATCTGCAGAAATTGTGGGTGTTGGATCCAGTAATTCTCAAATCTGAAGCATTGCGGTTTTGGGATATTTGTGCCTATCTGTGCAAGGCAAGGAATGTGGTCAGATGTGTCTCTGGCCAGGGGTAACAGCATTGTTTTGGGGAATTTTACTGTCCATTGCAAGGAAGTGAAGCACCAATCTGTGTACCATGAGTGGTGTGTCCTGCATGTTGCTCCAGGTATAGTTCCTTCCCTTAAGGGGGATCTCGATTAACCCTAAATGTTGTATGATGTTGTTGAATGTAGCCATATCTCCAAGATTCGCTCCCGCCCTGTTTCTGTCTTCTTGGCTTCTGTAATGTTGAAGTCTCCTATTATCATCCACATGTCATCTGGTTGTATGACTAAATCCCATAGCCATTGAGTGAAGTCCTGCCTTTCTTGGCCCGCGCATGGCCCATAAACAGTGACTAAGTTCCATTTTTCTCCATTCTGTAATGAAGTAAATTGTACGACAATAGCATAATCCAATATCTGCCTCACCTCTCCCTCCAGCAGATTACCATTCCAGCACATGAGAATTCCCTCGATGCTCCTCTAGAAGCGGAGAAGGCAAACTTGGTAAATCTTTGTGGTGCTATTTTCTTGATGAATGCAATGTCGACCATTTCCTTTTTTGTTTCCTGGATGCAGAAGCTTTCACAATCCAAGATCTGTTCTATTTTGAACCTCAATGATCTCTGTTTGTTTGCATCATTGATTCCTCGTACATTCCAATTCAGGATGTTCCATTTCCTCGTGTTATTGTTGTGCGCCATGGAAAACCCTCTGTTGGTAGCATAAAAGTCCTAGAGTCACAGAACTCCTGGTTTTAGTTTTTGTCTCCCATTCATGTTTGTGAAACACCCCTAACTTGCATAGCAAAGTAAATGTTGCAGCTTTGTTAATTTCCTCTGAGTTGCATGGCACCACCGTCGTAAGCATGTGAGGTGCCACTTCGCTCTGAAGCTCCGAAATAGCAATAACAGAGGCAGTTTTGATATGTTGAAACATTTGAGCCAAGGTTATTTGCTTGCAGGTTTTGATGATCCTGCAATCCAACCCCAACCCGTTCCACCGCAGAGATGAAACCGAATGGGTTGAGAGTCTGAAGTTTCGGTGACGCCCAGCTTTTTCTTGAGTGTTTGTGCTGTTTATAGTTGAAATACAATGAACCTTTTTTTTGTTGTTGCTGAGCCTTGATGATGAACAAGCATTGACCTGTGTCCCTTATTGCGGACCTTGCGCGTAATAGCTTATTCGTTGCTCTTTGCCCAGGGCAATTCTCATGTTTGTCGACCATAGTGGAGACCGCTTTGATGGCAGCATTGTCATGGTCTTTCATACCCACTTTCTGATGAGGATTCCTTCTTCTCTTAGATCCTGTATGGTTAGGCGGTTCATATATATGCCCTGGCCTCCCAACTGGTCTAGTGTAAATTACGTGCATAAATTTTTGCCGTACCGTAGGCTGAACTCGTTGCCAGAAGAGGTAAAGTCTAAGCATAATATAGACGGCATACGTCCTACTAGCCCAGCTTAAAATATGTGGCCCTTTCGGCCCAGTTGCACCCGGAATTAGGTCACGGCCCAATGGCTTTCGGCCCAATCCTCTGCGGACAGCAGTAAACGAATAGGGAGGTAGCATCCATGTCCGGTGGATGATCGAAGTGAGTACTTCCCAGGTGTCTCCAATTCCAAAAGTCCTTGATGATAAATCTGTATTATTGATATCAGCAGCTGACCTTTCCCAGTTAATTGTTTGTGTGTTGCTTTGGGTTAATATTCGACTATGTTGGCACCTCTCGTTGTAGGTAATGACAGATAGCAAGTTGTTGATAATATATACACAGATCATTATCCTTGGTAGCATTTTCATACAGCTGCCCTTCTTGTTCCATTGTACAACAAAATTACAGAAAGGGCACACACAGTCCATACACAGCCTGGTTAACACCCCCACCGTCGCTGTTATTGAGCTGGTACGACAACCAAGTATGACCTTATAAACAACAAAAGACCTGGCTGTCCTAGCGACCCTGCTATCATCCTCCGAGCGTACTCTTGCAAGATACTTTCGTATATTCATAAACAACCATTGCTTGTTGCATTCTCCCCTTCTTCTCCTGAGCGTCTTGGTCTATAGCTGGTACAGGGAGCTTCGCGCGCGCCACTTCAAGTGGCACGCCACAGACGTGGACCGCAGTGTCCTGCAGGGTTGCAACATCAATTTCCGGATAAGGATTACAGTTATCGATCTCCTCTGGAGATGGAAACTTTAGAGGTCCTGGAAAGTCTACATTACCAGTTACTTCCGCTGATGTTGAGGAGTCAGAAGTGAGATCGTTTGCCTCTTGCTGATGAGAACGATTTCCGACGTTCCTTAACCTGTGCCCCATAAGGAGGTCCTTGATCCTGTTGCTCCTTCTCAGTGAGTCCCAATCGATTGGAGCTTTCCCCTTGGAGCGTCTGGTCCTTTTGCCCGATGTTCCTGCAGCAGTATCGGCAGACGGCGGTGGTAGTGTGGATGCAGTGAATTCATTTTCTTTTCCTTTCAGATCATCTGAATTTCCATTCCTGCGCGTGTAAACCTGGCCGAACCTTCCTTCGTTCTCCTCCGTGATGATGATCTGGTGTTTTATATCTGTGTTTGTTGCTTGCCCTTCTGCAATTATCTTTGATGTGAGATCCTTACTTCCTACCACAGTCACTGAACCTTGGCCGTTTGTGAGCAGTTCTTTGGTTTGCACATTCCAGCAGATAGAGACCGGTTTAGGGCGCGCTGCATGAAGCATTGCCCTGCATCCCTCCGAGTCCACTTTTTGCACCCCCTCAGCGACAGCGAGCTTGTTTTCGTCGTTAGGGCGCCCAAGTGTAAGTATGGGAACCCCGTGAAGTATCTGAGGGAGGTGGCTTTGAACAGAATCAGATTCTGAATTCCCAGCAGTGGAATCAGTCGGAGTCGGGGCGTCTATAGCTATTGGTTGCTCATTCTACGGCCCTGGATGCCAGGGCATCCACCCCCAATTCTGTCCTTGGTGGTTCTGCATATGGCCCTGCTGATCCCAGTGTTCCCAGTGATTGTTTTCCTGTTGCCCACCATCATCTTGCGGCACCACCTGCTCTTCCTCCTGATCTTGATGCAGCAGCTGAAATTCATCAAGTGGGTGAGGGTTCCCGTCCTCGGGAGGCAGATCCTCGAGCTGAAGAGCTCCGGACGGGGTCATCCAGTTTAAGATGTATATCGGGCATGTCCAGGACCATGCGTGCCCAGTCCTTCCTCCTTGGCGTAGTACCAGGCTTCTTGGAATCTGTCTTGCATCATGATACATGCATTTGACTAGGGCGAGGCCCATTGCCCTTGGGATGTTATGCCAGTGAAGGAGTTTGGCAAAACCCGCAACAGCTAAGTCGATAGCTTCAATTGTCCTGTAGTCCAGTGGATAGCCTAAGATCATAAGCCATCCCATACGAGTAAAGTCTCGGCTCCTCCGATTGATTCCGAAATCATGTCTTGTGAATGATATTTGTACATCTTCTACATGAATCGGCTCCCCCATAACCAGTGTGTCATGATAAAAGCAAGTTTCCATGGAAAACAAGCCGATTCCCCACGGAGTAAGGCATGAGAGTCTCACCAGCATCCCCATCACATGCACCAGATGATTCCTGATCTGAATTCTGTAGTATTCATACTGTTCATACTGCTCTTCCAGAACCACGTCGTCATCGTCGACGGCGATGACCTAGTCTTCATGCATTGGGTGATGAATACCAGGCAGATGGACGGCGGATCTCGCGAGTCTGTTTGGGCCGCCGTCTTCCACTTCGAAGTTGGGGTGTGGGATGAATCTGGTGGGGTTGACGGCGAAGTTGGCCATGAGAGTATTCGGTGAGCAGATGGCAAGGTCTGTGGTGGTGTCGCCGGGTGAGGAACGGGAGCAAGGAAAGATCGCTAGGTTGCTGGGCGGAATGTCCTCGAAGGGGTCATTTTGCGGTTTTATTGCCACGATAGCCGACCTAGCGACGAAGGACGTTCTTTTTACACGTCAGGCCTTCTTGTTTTTCCATTTTGCAAGGCAGTCCTTCCTGATGTGTCTGTAGTTGTAGCATCCTTTGCACCTTAGCCTGTTTTTGCACTGGAACTTGAGGTGGTCTGGGCTAAGGCAATTGTAAGAAAGCTTCTGACTCAGGGGCCGCGCGGTAAAATTCCTTGGACGATTAATACCGGCGCGGCGCATGCAGTCGAAGGGCAGCACCTTCGTGTCGAGAGGAGTAACCCGGTGGTCAGACTTGATTGACAGGTGAGAGTAACTCGGCTGAGTACCGCCGATTCCACAGCGGATTTCCGTGTCTGTAAGATCGACACGTTTAGTCTTAGCCCTGCTCACGCCCACCGTAGGCGTAGACATATGCCAGCTAAGAGGCCTCTTGTCAGCCACATTAACATTACTGTGCAAAGCATTTGCAGTATCCTTACTGAGGGTAGAAGCGGCGCAGTCAATGCGGCCGATACGGTCGGCCATAGGTGCATGAGTAACAGTAAGAGGGGACGTGTCACTCTGTGGTACACTAGAGTTTGAATACGACGAGTGGCCTTGCTGGTGAGACGCGACACTGTTCTTCCTCTTCACCTCCGGCAAGGGGAGCACAGAAGTACCAGATTTGGAATCCCGGCCAGCATCAGGACAATGGCGTCCAACGAACCTCTTCTCAGACTGAGGAGATACAGAGCAGAAGAAATCCCCTAACCAAATTCCCCTAGCCGTCGAGTTACAGATTTTGCTCGGAATAGAAAGGCTGGAGAGCGGTGCGAAGGTTACCTTCTTCATTGATGACGATTTCTTCATGTAGTTGTGACTTGATACAATCGTCCATGAATCATTCTCTTCCCACGTCCACATTCTGAACTCTCTGATCCAATCCGGCCCTCCCATCCGCCACAGGTAAAAGTATACGTCAAATGTGGACGTAATGATCCGTCGCAAGGAAACAATGAGGAGGTCAATGTCTTTGTAAGGAACCGAGAACCGGAACGTGCGATCCCGCAGTTGACGAACATGACGTGCGATCCTGCAGTTGACGAACATGAAAGCCCTCCAGCAACCCTCCTAGTACCGAATGCAGTGCCCATCCAACATCCTCCTCTGTGAGCCTAAAGCTGTACCTTCTGAAGACAGCGATGAGAAGGAAAGAGCCTTGGACAGCAGAGCTTGGGTGATGCACCGATGAGCGGAACCTTGGCAAGACTTCCGCTTGAAACCTCTTTCCCGGTCGCAAGTCCCAGGACTCCCTTCCGGCCAACAGAACAATGATCCACCCGTACCAAATACGTGGAAGTGCACGATTGTACAGTGAACCTAGAAAATGATCATCACCTTTCTACATATGAATTTCTAATTTAACATCAACATCTGCTGCTGTCCAGATCTTATTCACATTTACAACACAAATTACACCACGTTAAAGATTTAAGGCCACTAAATTGTGCAAGAGTTAGTTTCTAGCACTAGGATCATGAGAACTAAACCTGGTGCTATTTGGAGTGCACAACCAGCCTCTCCGCAACCAATCGAATGCCAGCATTTTGCGGGTAGTCGTATATTTCCAGCGAGAAGAATGAGTCCACCTTTGTCCCTCGAACAAACAGAGAGTCCAGCTCGGTGGTATCTACCTTGCTAAAAACAAGCTTCTGAGTGCTACCACCAGGCTCTTTCTGGAATATATCTGTTGTGTAAATCGAAGAGTCGCCACTGACAATAGTAGGTATGCTGCAGAGGAAGGCCACTGCTAAAGAGTTTTGAAAAAACACAACCGGATCATGATTTAAAGTGAAAATAAAAAGGGGAATAAAACTCACTTTAGGCGGACAGTCGGACGGTTCACATATCCATACTTCTTGATCAGCGGTCTCCATTCAGATGTGCTGCCAGATTCCTGAGATGCCTCATGAGCAAGATCATCACAGAATTCTAAAACTTTGCTGAGATTCTCAGGGATCTCTACGACTATGTTCAGCTTTGGCAGACCATTATTGTCTAGAAACTTTGTACTGACCCCGAACTGGATTTTCAACCCTGCACAACAAAGTTGTAATGGTGTATCCTTGTGCTGGATCGATGTCCTACGACCAAACTGGTATAATGGAGCAACTGACACTTTGATACACTCTGTTAAAACATCATCCGGGTCCACAAACCCAGTGCAACCACTGGAACTTGCAGTCATCTGTGTAGTGGCATCTAACTTCATTTCCTCCATATGAGACACCAACTCAAAAGATTCTCGGTTTGTTGCAGAACCACTTGTTCCTTGATTATCCTCCTCTACCATCACAGTGCCAACTGAACAAACTGTCCGCTGCCGTTTTGATGATTCAGGAGAAGCGTTTGGTTCAGGTTTTGGCCCCTCTGGAGAAGATGACCCATTAGCTTGGCATCTTGTTATTGTACGCTCAAACAGGTTCTCAACAGTAAGCACTTCTGGAAGACTTGCCTCCTGTGAGGAGAAATTTGGGATTGAGCCAAAAAATTATCCTCAACAATGAAACAGGACAGAATTATAGAAACATACCAGGAACAATACTGTAGCGCAATACTTGAGAACTTCAAGATTCATCCTAACATCATCAAGACTCCTGATAGTAGTGCAAAGAAAATTAGATAACAATCCACTCCAGCTCAATGTTCGCAAAACTAAATAATAGGAAAATTTCATCTTCTATGTTGTAATCATTACTAATATGAATATCCTAGTTACCAATAAATGAAGTGTCACCGCAGAAGTATGTGAAACATAACTAATGATGAATTCAACAACATTGCGTGGGACATACTGATCAATAACTGTTCCCGCATCAGGTAGATGGCACAAGGATGTCATCTCATCTATTCACAAAAATCTAGTAGATAAATAAAATGAATTATAGAGCATTACATGTCTTTTTTTTCAGAAAACATGGGAGAGGAAGATCCAAGGACATCAATTTTTCACATTCTGAAAGAGAGTTTGCTGCACAGAAATAATTGCGGAGAGGTCTATGTTGCCCTGATGTCCAACAAAATCCCTCATATGACTATCAAAACAGTGCAATGCAATTCATGCTCAGTCAAGCTACACAATCACGAAGTTCTAGAATGGGAAGTAAATAAGTAATATGAAGGTTAGACATGTCCTCGACAATTCAGACACCAGTGGGAAAGGTTGCCAATGAAATCCAGTGTCGGGAGAAGCATGCAGAATTCAAATGCAGCAGAATCATTTTAATGAGCATGATATCTACCTGTGCTTTTGCTTCCCTAAGCCGAAGTAATTAGCCAAGCTTGCCATCTGAACAATAAGAAAAGAACATCAGATGCATCCCTTTTTAAGAGAAGAACAAACTGTGCCGGCCCGTCAGTGAGAAATTTTAAGCAGAGGTCATAAGGCAACTATCCTTATTATTTATTTCAATCCAGACATAATTTCAAAATTAAAAGTGGCTCCTCATCAACGAAAGGTTATGTGTTGAAATAATCTTGTTTTTTAGAATATTTTAGAGGAAGAGTCCAAATCAGTTTTAGGGAAGAGTCCTAGTACAAATTAAGAGTCCAATTTAGATTAGAGATAGAGTCTTAAGAGGAGTTAGAGTTCGAATCCAAGTAGTTTAGATAGAGTCCTAAACAGTTTTAGGAGTGTTTTTTTATCTGTAACAAGTCTATATATATGTGGGAGACCTCAAGAAATAAATTGAAGAAATTATTATTGAAAATTTTGATTTATTTCGTGCGGATTTCCAACAATTGGCATCAGAGCCGGTTAAGTATGAGATCGAATCACTTTCCCCGGGAGGAGGCATGCTCCCGGGGGAGGGGCAGTGCTCGGAACGGACGAGCAGGAGCCTCTTTTGACGAGAATAGCGCAGATCTGGCGGCGCACGCGGGATTCCAGGGCAGCACTGGAATCGGTCGGTGCAAGAATTTTCCCAGCGGCAGTTGCATTGCGGCGCGGTGGAGATCTGTGCTCGATAGTAGATCCCAACAGCAGGCCGGAGCATGCACTCACGTGGCGCAGATCAGACCACGCGCTCAACATCAAGGTGGAGACCAGGAAGGCGTGGATCCGGCAGAACTCGGCTGCTCCGGGCGGAACGCGGCGCGAATCGAGGAAGCAGCGCAGGGATGTCATGAGGGATTTGCGGGCGGGACACAAGGAGGCACGCGGATCGTCGGCTCCAGGTGCGCACGTCTGTGGCAATCGAGAAGGAGGCGCGAGAGAAGCGACGAAGGCGCGCGCACACACGTGTGTGATCCACAGGTGTGAGCACTCGACGGGTTTCGGGTACCCGTCGGGTATCACCAAACATAACAAAAAAATTCAATAAAATCTAACTGGAACCATAATCCATTAAAACGTGTCTTAAAACAGCATAGCGCGGCCATACCTAGTCCGTGTGGTCTGGCGGCCGGCGACGGATTCGTGGGGTCCGGCGGCCGGCGACGAAGGCGGGATGGAGCCGGGACAGCGGGAAGAGGCGGGATATCGGCGAGGACAGGGCTGAGGTACGGCCTACAGCGGCGGGAGGAGGCGGGATGGCGGCGGGAGGAGGCGGGATGCCGGCGAGGTCGCTAGGAGAGGGGCGAGGCGCTCCCGCTTCGGTGCTCCGGCGCTTCTAGGTCGCCGCTCCGACGCTCCCGCTCGGCCTCGGCAGTCGGCCCTGGGCGTCGGCGGGACGGCGGCTCGGGATCGGGAGTGAGGACTAAGGAGTCGATCGGAATGGGATGGGGAGTTGGGGACTGGCGGCTGCGTATGAGGGTACCGGGGACCGGGGTACGAGCTATGTACAAGAGCTTTAGGATTAGGGTTTCTTTAGTGGGCTGGACTATTTTTTTGGGCCTCTGAATTAACAAATCGGGTACCCGTCGTATACCCATGGGTAAAAAATCATACCTATCAGCCTCCTCTGCTTGGAAGCCTCCGGTTTGGAACAGGGAGAGGAAGCAGGGGCAGATTGAGGCACGTGCGTTGGAGAGAAGGACGGAGAGCTGTCGTGTGGCGCTCTCTTCCAGAAAGAAGATGGCCTGTTTGTTGGGCTTGTTTGTTGGGCCTGTGGGCTGGGCCTGGTGTGTTGCACGGGTGAATTGACCTGTTTGGCTTGCTTGGAGGCCACATGCTGGGTATTGGACCAGATGAGGCCAAGTATGTCACATACTTTGTAGCTGGAGCTGGTTCATGTACAAGGAAGGAGGAAGAAGACATTTGCTGTCAGAGAGGAAGCTGTGTGAGTTGGGCTATGCAAGCCCACGATGTGGCAAGTGTGGTTCACGGTAATGGAGGTGACCGTGACGAGAGAAGTGTTCGGGATGGAAGTGTCCATGCCCAGGGGGTGTAGTTGTGTCCACTCCAAGGTGAAAAACCAAATTCTTTGGGGCGGATGTGTCTGTCTCAGGGGGTGTACCCCAGGATGTAGTTGTGTCACCCAAAATACTGTTCGGGATGTAGTTGTGTCCATCCCAGGGGTTGAAGACGTGCCCAGACCAAATTCGTCTTCAGGATGTAGTGCCCATCCTAGGGGTGTAGTGCCCGCCCCGAAAATGTACCCTAAATTAGTGATAGTGTCTTAGAAAACAAGGTTAGGGGTGTGTTGAAATAATCTTGTTTTTTAGAATATTTTGGAGGAGAGTCCAAATCAGTTTTAGGGAAGAGTCCTAGTACAAATTAAGAGTCCAATTTAGATTAGAGATAGAGTCCTAAGAGGAGTTAGAGTCTGAGTCCAAGTAGTTTAGATAGAGTCCTAAACAGTTTTAGGAGTGTTTTTTATCTGTAACAGGTCTATATATGTAGTCTATATATGTAGAAGACCCCAAGAAATAAATTGAAGCAATTATTATTGAAAATTCCGATTTAATTTTTCGTGCGGATTTCCAACATTATGTACCTTCATGTCCCCTGCTCTCCTCCCAAACCGTTTGGTAAGCAGAGGTAAGGTGTCGATCATCCCCGTCGGTTCAGGAGGTGGTCGGCCGATCTCAAAGAATGCCTCCCTTACTCTTGCAGAATCAAACCTCACAATGTTGTGCCCTGCCCAAACCCGCCCTGCTCAAGATTGACATAAGTTTTTACATTATTGAGATTGTTCCTCTCAGAAAGTTCTGGCAGATGTTAGAAACAGGGACATGCTTTCTGCTTCCACTCTAAAAAAATGTAACACCACCAAAAGATTGTGCAACCAACGACCTACAAAAGAGGCCACATTTCTTTTCTTACAAGATTGACAGGAGCTGTTCCTACATAAATGTTAATGAGGAGAAAGCAGCTAGAATAGTTACAGGACAATGAACCAAATAGTGTACTACCAGCTCAAAGGAAAATTCCTTGCATAACTTAATTAGGGACGAGTACTTTATTCTTCCTCGAAGGATTGGCAAAGTAAGAATCCGGGTGTAAGCCAGCGTGATCTGCAACCTATTCAATTCTCATGAAGCCTCTGACTATATGTAGCCTGACAGAAATTGAGCATCACAAGCACCATCTCTAACCCAAACACCTAAAGTCCAGGAACGTTGCTCTCCCCAAATAAACTAACCTAAGCATCCGTGAATTCAGAATACAGCAGGGCGCTTTGTCCCCGAAGTCGCAATCAGAAGCGTTGGCTCACCGTGCAGGAGTCCGTAGACGGCGTCTGCGACGTCACGGAAGCTGGGCGCCCCGGAGACGGCATCCCTGGTGATGCCGTTGCAGCGCACGGAGGCGGGGGAGACGGCGGACACCGGGTCAGCCGGACGGACGAGCGTGGCAAAGGAGGCGACCTCCACGAGGCGGCGCGGGCAGACGAGGATGGCGCCGAACTCGAGCAGCGCAAACCCCTGCCCAGCCCGCTGCGGGACGGACGTCTCGACGTCGAAGAAGGCGATCTCGGGCCCGCCGGCGACCGGGAGGGCGGCGTCCGGAGCCACGGGTCCCTCGCCCGCCTCCGCCGGTGCCGCAGGCTGCTGAGATGCGGACACGGGGGACGTGGACGCCATTTTGCCGGGAGAGGGTTGGGAGGACGGCGGTGGGGCGAGGTGGAGGGGATAAATAGCGCGGTGAGGTTAGGGCTTGCGTGGGGGAAAGGGCGGCGGTGTGAGGAGGCGTGATGGAGGCGAGGAAGAGAGGAGGGGAGGAAATGCCTGCGGTGGCGTGACGACGGGGGTCTGAGATTGGACGCGGAGGTGGAATTGGAATCGGAATTCGGCTCTGCTTTTGGGTCTGGGTAAACTTTTAGGCTACCTTTGATTGAAGGAATTAAAAAATATGGAAATAGGAAAAATATAGAAATTAAAATTGTATGTTTTTGCAATTTTATAGAATTGAAAATATAGGAATTGAGATGAGAAACTCTTTGCAGCATCATAGAAGAAATAAAGGAACTTGCAACATGAGCCAGGAAAGAAAAAAAGAGATTCAAGCTCATGTTATGTTTCCTACCAAATTAGCAAAGTAATTCATTTTTATAAAAGTTATCCTTTGTTTTTTCTGTGAGTCAAATGGCCATGTAAGAAAAAATCTTTTGCAAATTCTATCTTTCAAAATTCCTTTGTTATTGCTTCAATCCAAAGTAAGTCTTATGAGTTTCTTAATTAGCCGCCACCTCCTCGCTCCCTAAAGGTCGAAGGAAGGAAGATGGCACGTGCTGCCATGACGCATTCCCTCACTTTGGGACCGGATAGGATAGTCCACTGAATGCGAGAGACATGTAAAAAAAAAAGAAGACAGCATGTCCCTCCAAACAAACTGAAAACACGTCGGATATTTTCTAAGCAAAGTAGTAGAACTCGTTAAAAATTCTAAAAAGGGTCGTTAAATCTGGGGACCTGTCATGGCGCGAAAGTCACCGGTTTGACCTACGTCAACAAACAAACCTAGGTACCACACTGATAGTGAAGATCATAACAAAGAATGGGTCGGAAGAGAGATATAGAGTTTAAAACTATAAAAGGTAAAGATTTGTTTTCGTTTGAGGTTTGCTCAATCAACTGTAACCCCTTTATATTTATAGGGTTGGAGACTAGGCCTGGTAATGAGCTGGACACAAAGGGCACATTTCGATCCTTATAAAATTTAGATAAAAAAATAAGAATTTGATTCGATCTGACCTTTTCACTTTTAGTTTATTTTTTAACCCATTTTACCACCCTAAGTGAGGCGGGACTCTTATAATTTTCATGTCAAACTTCAACTCCTTTCGGAGTCTAAAAAACAACTTGACCAATTTCCCAAAATTAGTTTGACCGGTTTCACGGTTGTCGGTGGTTTGGAACCGGCAGATCTCCCGACACTACTAAAGCGTTAGAGGAGTTTGATGTTCGATGAGGGCGCGCGGAGATTCAAGAAGGTGAATTGTAAATGACACAGGAGACACGGAAGTTTACGTGGTTCGGGCCGCCTGAGCGTAATATCCTACTCCACAGGTGTGTTGGTGTTGTATTAGTTGTATAAGCTTGTACCGAACGTCTATGGAACGTGTATCTCGCATGTGTGTAAACGTCGTTGGCCTGTCCTTTTATAGTATAAGGGCAGGCCGTTACAAATTAGCCTGGCCCGACATGTGGCCCCGACGTTTACTCGTGTTGATACCTCTTCAACACGTTTAATTGCCCTTAATGACCGTGTAATGGGCTTTGACAGCACCGTTACTCGTATTAAGGTTGTCCGATTAAGTGTCATTAATATAGTATTAATGACACTTAACTGGGTCTTGAAGTCCTCGATTCCCCTATGAAGATCCGGAGCCGTTGCGGGATCTTCTGGAGGTTAGAGGGGAAGATCCGACGGCTGGACACGTGGCAGCACAGGAGCACGCTGTGGAGAACAGATAGTTCCGGGGTTAGCCGACACGTGGTTGGATTTCCCTTGATATCTTTGCAATCCCAAGGGGTATATGGTACCCAGGGTACCGATAGTGGCCCCCTGGGCCCACCTCCGGGGAAGACCCCTTGGATGAAGTTGTTCCGCCGGAGGTGGGTCCATCCTTCGACTTTTGAACTGAGTCTTCAAAGGTCTTCGGATGTGCCGTCGGCGATGGTCCGGAGTTAAATCTTCGCCGTGTGGCATATCCCGTGTGCGGCAGGTGAGATCTTTGGCGTGCGGATCTCACGCAATTGAAGGTCGCCGATTCCTGATACGAAAATCGTATCGGTTCTGCGCGCCTTGTCAGGCCGCCGCCTTCGGGCTTCCCGCCTCATGATGACAACCGTTCGCGTGGGTAAGAACCTCGACTTGTTCGTCGGGGTAGTCCCGGGCCCTCTTGTCATCGGCCGGATGGAATTTTTGAGTGATATCTTCGACTTCTCTGCGGTTTCCATCCAAGCATTGCGAGGGCTTACTTAAGAAGGAAAGCGTGCACCGTTTGGGGCTCTTTACGCCTCCCATCTGATCTTGCGCTCAAACTCCCAACTTGTGCTTCACTTTTCTTCTCTTGCCTAGCTGTGCCGCGATGGTGTTAGGTCTCCGCGAGAGTCGCTTGAAGACCGACGGCGACCTGAAGAAGGTCTGGGCCCTCATGGGATGGTCCTCGGACTTCTTCAACCGCTCGGTCCGCGCTGGTGGAGAGCTCCCGTTTGAGAAGGAGCACGCCAGCGAAATGGTGTACTTCTCCTCGTACGCCATGGTGGGTTTGATCCCACCTTTTTCTTCCTTTTTCTTGATGCTGCTAGACTTCTATGGTCTGCAGTTGTATCATCTCGGCCCCCACTCCATTCTTCTTGTGTCTATTTTCATCCACTTCTGTGAGATGTGGGTGGACATCCCCCCTGCATTGAACTCTTCCGGACCTTCTTCACCGTCCATACCACCGGCAGGAGCAATGAGTACCTTGGCTTCTACTACTTCGTGAAGCGCAAGAAGTGTCCATTCAAGTACCTCTGGGAAGTGGGATGACTGGAAGAAGGATTGGATAGTCGTCCAAGTGGAGGAGCACGAGAGGCTGTAGCTGCCCGAAGGCCTTCCCAGCATCGACACGTCAATCTGGAGTGAAGCTCCGGTGTTGGGGGAAGCCTTCAACCCTGCTTTGACCAGGATCAGCCAATGCGTGGAGGGAGGATTGAATCCTCAGGCGGTGTTTTGCAACTTCTTGGTCAACAGGTGGGCAACACTGAAGAGGAGGGAGAAACTCGCATGGGCCCTCAACAGCGTGATGGACGACGACCGGGTCGAGACCGGGCTGAAGTCCAACATGGTGGGGAAAACCTTGGAGTTCCACCTCAAGAAAGTTCCAACACAGTATCGACGTCGATAGTGACGACTTGACTCCGCCATGAGCTTTTCTTCCTCTGAACGTGGAAGTGGAGTTCAGCAGGGAGCTCCAGCGGAAGATGCCCGTGCTTGACGACCTTGGTGTCGTCGAGAGAAGATCAACCACCAGGGTAGCAATCCCTGGAATGCCCGAGGATGGCTCCGACCCTGCTCCGAAGCCGATGGAAGAGGTTGTCGGCAAGGGCAAGGAGCTGGTGGAGGAACCCGTGAGCCGAAAGAGGAAGCTGCAGTACGCCGACGGAAGGTCCGTCAGGCCCGCCACTTCTGCGTCGGCTCCTTCTCCCCGGAGGGGAAGGTCTTCTACAACTGCGGCGACTGTTCCCGTAGTGGGGTCTTCTCGGGGCGCGACTGTTCCCGCAGTGGGGTCCTCCCGGGGTGTTAGCTCCGGGCATGCGACTCCAGCACCTGGACCAGTGGAGGCCTCTAGGTCCGGGGGTTCTTCCTGATCGAGGGGGGCCTCGACTCGGGAAACACCCGTGGCCGCGACGAGTTCTGGGGGGCCTTCCGGAGCTTCCACGCCGACTATGACCAGCCCAGAACGCCCGGGAAAAAGATTCCGTGCAAGCTGGTGCGGAAGTCTCCCAAGGTAATTTTTAATCTTTACCTTGGATAGTTGTTTTAATTGTAGTAACTATTTTTTAAGTTTCTTTGTTCATCATCTGCAGCGTCCCCAAGAAGGGGAGTGAGGCTCCACCCTCAGCCACAGCGGCTGAAGCCGTGAGGGTGGAAGCTTCTGCTCCTGTCCCAGTGCCGCCCCAAGCGGTGGCTGAAGCTGCGATAGCTCTGGCGCCGGCTGTCGTGGTCATGGACCTCGACTCATCCCCAGAGGCTCCCGTGGTAGCGCCGGACCGTGGGAGTGAAGATGCGCCAGCGGCACCTGTCCCGGAGGTTGAAGCTCCGGGTCCTAGTGCTGAGATGATGGAAGCTCCAGCCGTTGAGCCGGAAGAAGCTGTGATTCCGGCCCTAGAGCCGGAAAGTGTCGAAGCTCCGGCGGTCGAGCCGGAGGTGATTGAAGTCCTGGCGTGCGCGTCGGATGTTGAGGAAGTCCCGACAGTTGGGTCGGCTACCTCAGAAGCACCGGCCGCAGAGCCGGTAGTTGTTGGAGCTCCGGCTGCAGGGCCGATTGAAGATGAAGATCTTCCGGCTCCCGAGCCAGTTGATACAGAAGTGTCGGAGCTCGAGCCCCCATCGGAGGAGGTGCCAAGGCCGGAGCTAGAAGCGGCCCCTGCTCCGGAAGTGATGATGTCGGAGGTACCCACGGCTGAGCCGGAGTGCCCTGGTGAAGTCGCTGGCCCCCTGTCTGAGGGGGTGAATGAAGACCTGGCGGTGGGGCCCTCCTCGATGGCGACTGAGGCCATCCCGGAGGACGGCCCTAGTGCCATGGAGACATAGGGGACCACTCTTGTGGAGTGGGACCCAATTTTTGTATCTGAAAACCCGCTGGAACCAGCGGGGGAGACCCCAGCAGGTCCGGAACCTATCCCGTTGTCACTATCCATTGACAACGCATGTTCCAGTCTACTTCAAGTTCAACTGGCCTTCTTCCTCGATAGCAAGGCTCTTGAAGAGGAGCGCCAAACCCTTAGGAGGTGGCGTAACTGGCTCTACTTCGAGACCAAGCTGGCGCAGTCAAGGCTAGCGGATGACAAAGAGTGGATCAAACGGGAGAAAGTCCGCCTGGAGTATTGGGGTAAATTATTGGATGACAGGGAGAGTATGACTCGCACCCTCGACGCTCAATCCCGGGAGATCTACGATCAGGCCAAAGCAGCCAATCGTGCGGCCGATGAACGCCACGAAAGGCTTGAGGCCATTAACACTACACTCATCAAGCGCTGAGAGGCACTTGAAGAGAGGGAGAAACGGCTCGAAGATGAAGAGCAGAAACTCCTAGAGCTGCGGGATGACATCCTGAGGAGGGAGGAGGAGCTCTCCGAGAAGGTGGCTCTGGCTGACAAGGGCCTTGAGGAGCGTGCCAAGAAATTGGAAGAGCGCTGCGTAGAGGAGGAGGAGGAGAAGGCCTGGGTGCAAGGGCAGGAACTCTACGAGCAAGAGTGTGCCCTTACCGCCAGGGAGAAGAAAGTGAGGGGCAGAGAGAAAGACCTGGTCGACCGCCGGAACAAGATTCACCTCCGGGAGGAGGAGCTCAGAAAACTCGAAAAGCGGGTTGCTGAGAAGATTCATCAAAACGCCAAAGAAGTTGAGCGCCTCGCCCGCGAGAATTCTGAACTGGTGGTGGTCAGAATATCCCTGGAAGAAATGAAGGGCTTGAGGACTGCGGACTCCCTACAGATTTGGGAGCTCCTGGGCAAGGCCAACAACGCGCTGACACCGATGGGCTTCAGCCCCGTGCGCCCGGATGATCCGGAGCCGGAGCCGGACCTTGCGTTGCAGGCATTGAGCTCGACGGGCAGCAAACTCTCCAAGATGGGCGATGTCATCACGGACCAATTGGAGGTTGAGGGGCAATCCCTGGCGAAGAACGTCGCAGAATATGTGCTGACGTGCTACACCAGCAGGAACTCCCAATTTCCTCTGGACCCGGTGCTTGAAGGTCCGGTTGAAGGAGAAGGGGAAGCTGCCCGAGCCAACGTGTCGGAGGTTGCCCAGAAAGTCGCTCAATTCTTCCATAGGGTCTAGGACCATTTCCGTAGTTCCCACTTGTATTCTCTCTTCTTCTCCCTCAATTTTGTAATCCCTTGTCTCCAAATGAATGAAATCCCCAAATTTTTGTGAATTTCACTTTTTGTCTTCACTTAGCCCCCTGATAGATGTACACAATTTGATTGTGAACATGTACCAGGAGGATATTATGTTTTGTTGAAGACTCATTTTATTCGAACTTGTAGAGCGTAGGTCCGAAGTCTTTGATGGTGAAGGCCCCATGAGGTCAAACTGACTACCGTCGGAGCTTAGTAGCTCCGGTAATAGTCCCTATCAACGCATAGAGCATCGACAGTTAGTCCTCCGGGGTGTCGGAGCTTAGTAGCTCCGGCACTGACCTTTGCCAACACGTAACTTGTCAACAGCAGACTCCACTTGTGGGGTCTTCTCACCATCTTTTACGTTGACGGCTGGCCCCCCTAGCTTTACCGGGGCTTGGTTGCTCTGGTGATGCTTGTTAACATCGATTACAAGCCATCTAGAGGAGTCGGAGCTTTGTTAGCTCCGGCTTTTCTCCATCAACATGTATTTTATTTTTCCTGCACACTGAAGTCAAGAAAAATAGTAAAATTCGTTTCTTGCCTATAACTTCGTCGCGGCTTACGATTCTCGAGAAAGTTTTTGGTCAAACGCGATTCTAAATACAATCGAATGTGTTGCCTTTTCTTTCGGATTCAATTGTATTTGGACTCGCCTTACTTCGGTCTGCCGGGGTGTAGGTAGAGTGGCGTACTTAGGGTGCTTGACCAGGCTAAGTCGATAGCACACTCTGGCCCTAGATTGGCTTGGCGGCATTCAGGCGAGTGAGCTATGAACAATATTTGAATTCAAAAGAATAGACAATACAACTCGAATCGTATATGAACCGGTCGAACAAAAAAAAAATTAAGAATTGCGCGTCTTTGTTACAGACAAGAAAGAGAAAAATAAAAAATAAAAAATGTTGAGCCTGTACAAAATGAATGCACGTGGAGTCTGTTTCACTTGAAGATGTCTTTCATTATAGGTCCGGGATACAAGGGAAACAAGTACACTCTTAGGGTACGAAACCAAGCTAAGCGTGTTTAATTTCTTGTTTGTCCCAGGGTAGCTAGCCACACTTTTAGTTCTGAGACTGTGACAAGTGTTGCATGAACTTTGTGGACCTTCCGGGGAAGGTCCGGCTGTTCTCCCAGAGGAACTACCCGACTTTGTACAATGACTCTATAACATACACCTCAAGTTACTCAAGACTCACCTTCGTGGTATTAAGTGTAGAACTTACGGAGGTGCTCGATGTTCCAAGGATTTGGGAGAGGTGTCCCATCCTCGGTAGCCAAGTGAACGCTTTCGGGACAGGATATTTTAATCACTCAAAAGGGTCCCTCCCAGCCGGGGGAGAGTTTGTTTAACCCTTCTCTGGATTGTATTCTCTGTAGCACCAGATCGCCTTCCTCGAGCTGTCGGTTGTGTACATGCCGCTGGTGATAACGCCGTAGGGCTTGGCGATATAGGGCATTCTGAAAGCATCTAGGCCCCATGAGGTACGGTTTCGGTGATTAATGACAACCATTCGATATTACTAATGAATTTGTGAATGCAAGGTCTCAATAACACTTAATCAAATGAAATCAAAATTACATTGGAGACCCATATAAAATCAACGAATGAAATCAAATCAAATCACATGAAGACAAGAAGTGAAAGCTCTAACTTGATATCACTCAATGCTTGAAGACAATCAAAACAACATTTCAAACAAGTGTCAAAGAGGTCACAAGTTCAAATTCCAAAAGAACAACTCAAAACAACTCGAAGTCAACAAGATTGAGCACACCGGATCAACCGACGTTCTATGAGTTGACTACATCGGTCGAGTTGGTTCAACTGAAGAAGAAGACCTCAGACAGATGCACTCACCGGATCATCCGATGTGAGTGGCTCAGTGACATCGGTCCATCATCACAGATTGCAATACCATTGGACCAAGTGAAGCACCGGATCATCCGATGTGCAGACTTACACACATCGGTCGATCACTCCAGTGAGCTTCAAGATCAAGCAAAATTCTGGAAGAAGAGCCACCGGATCATCCGATGAGAAGACAGATCAACATCGGTCTAACAACGGTCATATCTGACACAGTGACATCAGCTAATTTGGCTTTGACCGATGTTAACTGAGGGGGAGACATCGGATCATCCGGTGTTCGCAGAGAAGTGATGTCAGCCTACTTTTCCAACGGCTATCTCGTGGAGGCTGGCTATTTATACCCCTTCAACCTGTCAAATCGACAAGACTTGAAGCTCAGACATACTCTACACATCCTAGAGCATTCAAGCAATAGAGCTACCACTTTCACATCATTTGCTCATCATTTGTACACCAAGAGATAGGCTAGAACTAGCTAGAGATAGTGCTTGGGTGCCTCCATTCTTGGTGATTGGAGTCTCTAGTGTAGTGAGAGCCCTAAGGGAGTGTCCCTTGGTGTGTGCGACTTCCGGAGCTTGCCAAGAGGATTGTGGAAGCCCGGAGGATTCCAAAGTGTACAAGGCTTGAGCTCCACCTTGCCGAGGTTGGCAAACGGAGAAGAATAGTGAAGAACCCCCTTGTCTCGGTGACTTGGGAGTGGCAAAACCCTTCGGTGGGTGCCACAACGTGGATGTAGGTAGATCCTTGTGATCTTACCGAACCATGGGATAAACTCCGTGTCCCTTGAGCGTTTGCATCCCTCTCCCTTTTTACACTTATGCAATCTTCATTCCGCAACTTTAATTTACATTGATTGCATAGTTTAATTGCATAGGGAATTGGGCTTGAGGTCGTTAATCTTAATTGCTTTAAAAATTTAAAAGAAAGCCCAATTCACCCCCCCTCTTGGGCGTTTTGATCCTTACAATTGGTATCAGAGCAAGGTTGCTCTTAGGATCATTCTAGCTTCACCGCTAGAGAGCTTAAATGGCCAAGAATGGGGGTTCGGTTCCTATCTTCGAGGGCAAGAACTTTGCCTATTGGAAAGCACGCATGCGTGCCTACCTAGAGGCTATTGCTCCCGAAGTTTGGGAAGCGACCCATGCGGGATTTGGAGATCTCAATTATGTTGGTGATCAACTAAAATGGGATGCTAAGGCTAGAAATGTCATCTATGAATGCATAAGTCAAGACGTTTTTGCTAGAATTGCTAGTAAAGAGAAAGCTTGTGAAATTTGGGCATGTTTAATTGAAATTCATGAGGGCTCATCTCGTGTTAAAGAACTCAAATATCACTTGCTAAAATCCAAGTATGATGAATTCAAAATGCTTCCTCATGAGAATGTTAACCAAATGTTTTCTCGCTTAAATGTGCTCATTGAGGAGATTAACGCACTTGACATTGCTTCTCTTGGTAAGGGACTTATCAACCGCAAGATCCTCATGCTTCTACCTAAGCCCAAGTACAACATTATCAACTCAATGCTCCAAAAGGAATCACTTGACAACATTGAAGTCTCGGAGCTCATTGGAGAAATTCATGCTCATGAGATGAGCGTACTTGGAATGATGGAGGAGTCATCGTCAAAAACTATTGCTCTCAAGGCTTCAACCAAGAAGAAAACTCCCAAGAAAAAGAAAGTGGTTGAGCCTAGCTCAAGCGAAGAAGAGCAAGCAACAAGCGAAGATGACGATGATGAGCTTGCGTTGATGATGAGAAAATTCTCACGTCTAAACTCCAAAATCGCAAAGAAGGGATACTCCTTTGATCCAAAGAAGAAAGCCTTCCTCCCAAGAAAAGATGAAAACAAAACATGCTACAATTGTGGTGATCAAGGCCACATATCATATGATTGTCCAAGACCCGACAAGAGGAAGGACAACCACAAAGGAAAGTATAGAAAGCTAGAAGAAAGTGATGAAGATGAAGAAGAGGTCAAACCCAAGCGCTCCTTTGGAAAGAAGAAATTTGACAAGGGCAAGAAGACCAAGCTCTTTCCAAAGAAGAGAAGAGGGCCTCAAAAAGTCTTCATGTGCGAGGCAAATGAGTGGATCACGGATGAAGAGTCAAGCGATGAAGAGAGTGAAGATGAAGAAAACTTGGCGGGCCTTGCCATCGTCAACAAAGACAACTCACCTCTTCGTCCACCTCCTATGTGCCTCATGGCTAAAGGTAACACTAAGGTATGTGACGATTCTAGTGATGATGATGATGAGCTCTCCCCCGATGAACTAGCATCTATGATTAATGAATACCATGTCATCAGAAAAAGGGAGAAGAACAAGGTTAAGGCACTTGAACAAGCTTGTGCCACGCTTGAGAGTGCAAAGCTCGATTCGCATGACAAGTATGTAACCATACTTAAAGAGCATGACACGCTCAAAACACATGTCAAGCAAATCGAGGAGGAAAATGCTCAAATCAAGCTTGATCATCATGAGCTTGACCTAGCAAACCAAGCACTCTTGGGAAAGCACAATGACTTGGTTCAAAAACATGAAGTGCTTAACCTTGCTTATGAGGCAATTGAACTAAAAAAGAAAAACATGAAAAAGGAAACCCTTGATGGCAAAGTATCAACTATTTCACATGCCACTAATACTTTGGATAAGTGTTTGCCTTTGAAAGCAAGCCTTAGGGAGAAGGAATTGATGGACGAAATTGAAAGTCTCTGCACTAGTGTGGTGAGACTTTCCAAGGGGGAGGACAAGCACAAGGAAATCCTCTACCAACAAGCCAAAGGCTTCAACAAGAGAGGACTTGGATCCTTCCAGGTGCTCAACAAAGGGAAGGTGCCCTCACCGGAGCTTAGGACAAGCTTCATCAAAGAAGTTGGATCCTATTGCCAACATTGTGAGGTCACCGGACACCACACGAGGGAGTGTCCTCTTCCCAACCGTCCTTCTCCCAAATTGCCTCCTAACTACAAATCTACTTTCCATGATTATCACTATCTCTTAAGCAAAGTAGGTGGCAAGGTGAAGGCAAGGTTCATCGGCAAAGACATTAAGGGCATGAAGGGGAAGCTCCCCAAGCAACTTTGGGTCCCAAAATCACTTGTATCACACATACAAGGACCTAAGTTAGCTTGGGTGCCTAAACTCAAAAACTAACTTCATGTGTGTAGGTGAACTACAAAGCCGGAGGAAAACATTGGGTACTCGATAGCGGGTGCACTCAACATATGACCGGCAATGATGGTATGTTCACCACCATAGAGAACCCCGATAATCATGAACAAGTCACCTTTGGTGACAACTCAAAGGGGAAGGTAATTGGTTTAGGTAAAATTGCTATTTCACATGATTTGTCCATTTCTAATGTACTATATGTTAAGTCACTTAGTTTCAATTTACTTTCCATTGCACAACTATGTGATCTTGGACTAACGTGCACCTTTGACAAGAATGGTGTTGTAGTAACTAGTGAATCAAGCAAAGAACTAATCTTCAAAGGATTTCGGCATGGACATCTTTACTTGGTGGACTTCTCCAACAAGGATGCTAGCTTGACCACTTGTCTTTTCACTAAGACAAGCTTGGGTTGGCTATGGCATCGACGCATTGCTCACATTGGGATGAGCAAGCTTAAGAAGTCGTTCAAGCTTGGGATGGTGACCGGCGTGAAGGATGTCACGTTTGAGAAGAACAAGCTTTGTAGTGCTTGTCAAGCCGGGAAGCAAGTTGCTTCACACCACCCAATGAAAACAATGGTGTCAACCTCCAAGCCGCTTGAACTACTCCACATGGACCTCTTCGGACCATCCACATATCAAAGTCTTGGTGGTAATTTCTATTGTCTTGTTATTGTTGATGACTATTCTAGATATGCTTGGACCTTGTTTCTAGGTGACAAGGGTGAAACTCCGGAAATCTTCAAGACCTTCGCTAAACGTGCTCAAAGGGAATTTCAACTTCCCATCATCAAGGTCCGGAGTGACAACGGCACCGAGTTCAAAAACTACAACATTGGGGAGTGGTGTGATCGTGAAGGCGTGAAGCATGAGTTTTCGGCCACATACACCCCTCAACAAAACGGTGTCGTTGAAAGGAAGAACAAGACTCTCATCACCCTTGCTAGAGCAATGCTTGATGACTATGGCACGTCGGAGAAATTTTGGGCCGAAGCAATCAACACGGCGTGCCATGCCGCAAATAGGGTCTATCTTCACCGACTACTCCAAAAGACCCCATATGAGCTCCTCATTGGGAGAAAGCCCAACATCTCCTATTTTAGAGTCTTTGGGTGCAAATGCTACATCTACCGCAAGAAAAGGCTCGGTAAGTTTGAAAGAAGATGTGATGTTGGTATTTTTCTTGGTTATGCATCAAACTCAAAAGCATATCGAGTATTCAACCAAACCTCCGGTCTAGTTGAAGAAAGTTGTGATGTTGAGTTTGATGAGACTAATGGCTCCCAAGAGGAGAGTTTTGGTCATGATGAAATAGATGATGAGCCTCTACGAGAAGCCATGAAAAACATGACCATTGGAGACATCAAGCCGGAAGTTGAAGAGGGCCATGATCAAGGGGGAGCATCAAGTTCCAACATCAACACCTCCATGATGCCTCAAGTTGATGAAGAAGAAGAAGAGAAAGATGATCCATTGCCAATGCAAGATTCACAAGCCACACAACACCAACAACAAGAAGAAGTCCAAGATCAAGTCCAACCACAAGACGCGCAAGATGCTTCACCACCGCCAAGTGTACCACAATCACTTATGAGGCATGGACGCATCTCCAAGGCGCATCTGATTGATCAAATCATCGGAAGTCCGTCACGGGGAGTAAGTACTCGTTCTCGCCATGTCGCTTCATTTTGTGAGCACTACTCTTTTGTTTCGTGTGTAGAACCCACTCATATAGAGGAAGCACTCCAAGATCCAAATTGGGTGATGGCCATGCAAGAAGAACTCAACAACTTCACCCGCAATGAAGTTTGGGTGTTGGAGGAGCGACCCAAGGACAAGAACGTCATCGGTACGAAGTGGGTATACCGGAACAAGCAAGACGAGAATGGCGTCGTGGTCCGCAACAAGGCAAGACTTGTGGCCAAGGGTTTTTCACAAGTTGAAGGACTAGACTTTGGAGAAACATTCGCTCTGGTCGCTCGGTTAGAAGCTATTCGCATACTCCTTGCTTTTGCTTCACATCATAACATAATGCTTTATCAAATGGATGTGAAAAGTGCCTTTCTTAATGGCTATATTAACGAGCTTGTTTATGTTGAGCAACCTCCCGGGTTTGAAGATCCGAGGAATCCTAATCATGTGTATAGGATACACAAGGCGCTCTACGGACTCAAGCAAGCACCTAGGGCGTGGTATGAACGACTAAGGGATTTCCTAGTCATGCAAGGATTCAAGATCGGGAGGGTGGATACTACACTCTTCACCAAGAACATCAACGGAGATTTATTTCTTTGTCAAATTTACGTTGATGACATTATTTTTGGCTCAACTAACAAAGCTCTTAGCCATGAGTTTGGCAAAATGATGTCTAGGGAATTCGAGATGTCAATGATTGGAGAGCTCAACTTCTTCCTTGGATTCCAAATCAAGCAACTTCAAGAGGGAACTTTTGTCTACCAAGAGAAATACACCAAGGACCTCTTGAAGAAATTTGAGATGGGAGATTGTAGCTCAAGAAGCACTCCAATGGCAACAAATTGCCATCTCAACGCGGATAAGGACGGTAAACCTATTGACCAATCTCACTACCGCTCTATGATTGGTTCATTGCTTTATCTTACCGCATCTAGGCCCGATATAATGTTTAGTGTATGCTTATGTGCTCGCTTTCAAGCGGCTCCTAAAGAATCGCATAAGAAGGCGGTCTTTAGGATACTTAGGTATCTTAAGCATACCCCTAGTATGGGCTTGTGGTACCCTAAAGGTACAACCTTCCAACTCTTGGGATACTCGGATTCGGACTTTGCCGGATGCCGCGTAGATCGCAAGAGTACCTCCGGTGGGTGCCACTTGCTTGGGCGTTCCCTAGTGTCTTGGTCTAGCAAAAAGCAGAATTCCGTGGCTTTGTCCACCGCGGAAGCGGAGTATATAGCGGCCGATGCATGTTGTGCCCAAATTCTATATATGAAGCAAACCCTTTTGGACTTTGTAATTAAAATTGGTTGTGTGCCTCTCCTTTGTGACAATGAAAGTGCGGTTAAGATAGCTAGAAACCACGTTCAACACTCCCGCACTAAGCACATTGATATTCGCCATCACTTCTTGCGTGATCATGAGGCTAAAGGAGACATCTCTTTGCAAGGTGTTAGATCCGAAGAACAATTGGCGGATATTTTCACTAAACCACTTGATGAGAAAACCTTTTCTAGACTTAGAAATGAATTAAATGTGCTAGATGCATCTAACGTCATGTAAGTTGCCATGTTCATGTAAGGATGCATATCATATAAGTCTTGTCTAACTCCCAAAGGATAGGGGCAAGTTAGAAGTAGTTTTCCCTGAGGAAGCCTTTGGTAGCTTCAAACTTGGCAAGATAGATTTATCTTATGCCTTGCATGATCCCTGCCATATAAACTTGCACTCATTTAATCTCTTGCACTATAATTTGTTTGGCATTGCATAACGGTAGATTGTCACAAAGGGGAACCCACCTCATGAGAAGGAGACTTGTTTGAAATGCAATATCTCAACTCATATAAGGTGGAAAGAACAAAATGTTAGGTACGTTAATGCCTAGAGGATCATGCTTCAAAGAGATAGAAGTCTTCATACTCTACCTCACAAAGCATGGGCCTTACATTTTATTGGTATATTGTTCCCCCATTTTTCTCGGTGTTCCATTTGCATTAAGGCCTAGCCAAGCTATTGGCATATTAGCTTTTTGAGGGGTAAGGGGTTGCCCAAAAAGTCCTAAGACATGTGTTTCTCTTTGATTGTTTGTTTGGTCAAAGGACATATATGGGATGTTTTCGTTCTGTTGTCATCGGATTATCCGATGCCTATGTCAATCCCTCATCGGTCCAATAGGTGTTCAATCTTCAAAGCCCAATTCTGTCTGATTTTCAAATGATCCGACGCGTTCATTCCGAAAAACATCGGTCCATCCGATGTTCACTCTTCAGGAGCTGTGGTCAATTCAACCGATGTCTACTTCCTCCTACGTCGGATCATCCGGTGTCAACATTCCTCTTTTGAACACCCTTACTGTGCTATTCGACTGATGATCAAAACCCTAGACGTCGGTCCATCCGGTGTCAACAGCAATTCTTGAATATCCTTACTGTTGCATTCGACCGATGTTCATATTACCTAGCATCGGTCCATCCGGTGTTAAATTTTCGGCTAGGGTTTGGGGTCCACTATTTAAACCCGCGCGCCGCCGCCTCCTTTTTCCTCCCCGACGCCATCGCCCTCCCGTGCCCTCGCCGCCGCCTCTCGCCCACCTCGCCGCAGCCAACCGCGCCGCCACCTCCGCCACCGGCAGCCGCCGCCGCCGCCGCCCTAGGCGCCGCCGCCGCCGTCTCCGGCCGCCGCCGTCCACTCGCGCCGCCTCACCGCGCCGCGCCGCCGTGCTCCACCCGCGCCCAAGCGCCACCGCCGCCTCACCGCACCTCTCCACCGCATCCAAGCACCGCGACCACTCTTCCCTCCATCGCAGCGCCTCCACCCCGCGACGCCGCCATCTC
Source organism: Tuctoria greenei (assembly GCA_036927565.1). Lineage (NCBI taxonomy): Eukaryota > Viridiplantae > Streptophyta > Magnoliopsida > Poales > Poaceae > Tuctoria > Tuctoria greenei. The sequence continues at coordinate 126,568,303 of JAYESD010000007.1, read as the reverse complement.
CGGTCACCTCCCGTCGCTAGGTTTTCCCGAGCTCCATCATCGCTAAGGTTTGCTCCGTGCCGTGCGACGTCCCTCGTTGTTTCTCTCGTCGTTCGTTTTCATCGTCGCTAACCCTACCTCTCCATTGCATCAAGCTGGGTCGCGATCGCAAAGGAAAGGGCAAGGCAATCGCGGAGCCCGCCGCTAAGAAGCGCAAACTATCGAAGGATGAGAAGAAGGCCCTTACGGCCGCTCGCGCCGCCGAGGAGCGTGAGCGCGGCCGTGGGGGATCCCTGAGGATCCGCGAGGCTCGGCAGCCTCCTGTGATCGACAACTCCAACATCGAGGAGGAGCCGGTCGAGCCGCTTGTCCGCCGGCGCTCAGCCCGGACACGGGGAGGTCAGTCCCCGGCCGTTCCTCGTCCAAGATCGACGACCGCCGACCGTCGCGAGGACAGGGAAGCTCAGAGGGACATCTACGAGATGGACACGACCGTCCGTGTCGGTGAGGGAGTCCGGTTGACGGACTACAGAAAGATGAAGGCCAAGCAGCTACGCAAGCTTCGTTGGAACGTGCTGCTTGAGGAGTGGTTCCCACAGCCCCGAGTGACTCTTGTGGATAGTCGTTTCTGGACTATCACCCAGGCGTCTCTCTATGAGACCTACAGGCGTCGGGGGCACAAGCTTTTTCAGCACAACTACCTGGACTGGGGGCAGCTTGCAGTGGCAGCACAGACTGAGGTCCGTCCCTTCTTTGAGAGATACAGAGGTTTGGTGCAGCTGCTGTCTTATGAGAGAAGTGCTTATGTGGAAGAGTGGGTCCGTGTCTTCTACGCGACCCTGTACATCTCAGAGGGCAGGAGGTCGATTGCCTTCATGTTCAATGGTCAGCGCTACCACCTCTCGAGGCAGACTTTGGGGCATATTCTTGAGTTGGACCTGCACGACACCTGCGTGCACGAGAAGGTCTATGGGCAGGCAGATCCACCGAGGAGGCCACTTACTGGAGGGGTAGCACCACAGCTGGACGAGATCCGCTCTCTGTTTGGCCCCTCGTTCTCTCCGGACCAGCCGAGAGTTCCAGCTCTCCTGACCCCAGCTGCGCGCATTGTGCACCTCGCCTTGCGCCGCACGCTCCTGCCGAGGTCAGGTTACTTGGAGGGGTTCACGAGTCTGCAGCAGACCCTCCTGTTCTACATAATGAACGGGATGGATTTCGATATCGTGGACATACTCCTCTGTGAGATGGAAGACGTAATCACGGATGGGATTGGCATGATGAGGCAGATGGTCTACGGGCACTGGATCAGTTACATTTGCTCTATGGTGGTGCCTGAGGGACATACAACACAAGCCCGGCTAGCTGACGAGAGTGTGACTCGCTTTGGTCACTATCGTGCCTCTGCTCCTGGAGACCATCGCCTTGGTCGTCCAGTTGAGCGCCAGGTCCGGGCCCGTCTGTCAGAGGAAGACTGGTCCGACCTAGAGCGGGAGGACGAGAGGCTTGCTGAGGCTGAGGCTCAGGGGGAGGACTTGCAGCACGTCTGGTCCGAGAGCGACACAGACGAGAGTGTCGAGGAGTACTTCCCTCCGCCTCCACCCTCACCGAGGCAGCACGACGCCGAGGCAGGAGGATCAGCTGCTCCGCCACCGACACCACCTCCTGTGTCCGAGGCGCAGGTGTCACAGCCGTCAGAGCTGTCATCTCTTCTTCAGCAGATGATCGAGCAGCAGCGCCAGGACAGGCTCGCTGCTGAGCAGGCCAGGGCAGAGCAGGCTGCTCACCTGGCACAGCTGCAGCGGCAGCAGCAGGAGCTCCAGCTGGAGATCGCCCGTCAGAGGCGAGAGGATACGGATCGGTTCACCAACCTGGTAGATCAGATGCACCGCCGTACCCTCGACCAGCAGCAGCAGACCCAGCAGGCCATGATGGGGATCCTAGGGTTGATCACCAACCTTTACACTCAGACCGGGATCGCCCTTCCTCCACAGCAGCCTGGACTGGGACTGGCTCCAGGTGTTGCTCAGGTGCCTACTACTCCTATCCCTTCAATCAGTATGTCACCACTTCTGGCATCCAGCGCACCGATTCACTCACCACTGCCGGCGACGATCTTGTTCCAGCAAACGCCGGCGTCCGTGGTGAGCGCTCCACTTCCTCCAGCTCCACCGGCACCTCCAGTACCCACTTCCTCTCCTCCAGCACCGGCAGCGGACCCTCCAGCTCCCGCCGCCCCGGCAGCTCCTACGACCGGCAACTCCAGCTCCGACGACTGCGACGGTGCTCAGTTCGTCCTCGCGCCCAGCTCTCAGGGTCTGTAGGCGTTCTGATCCCTTTTTGGTGTCTTGATGCCAAAGGGGGGGAAGATGTAGAAGAGTCAGGGGGAGTGGCAGTCTCAGGGGGAGTGTAGGGGGAGTGTGTGTGTGCTTATCCTTTGTATTCACGCTTGAGTACTCTTTTGTAATTTTAATTAAGCACTCTTTCACTTGTCTCATTTGCTTATGTTTTTAATCAATTGAGCTTTTCGCACCACAAATTTCTTTTGCGTTTTACAAGCTTAATGTGTCCTATGTCGTATTCATTGCATATATACTTGAGTATTATCATCAAATTCATTATTATTGCGCTTTAAATTATTGTGTTGTCATCAATCACCAAAAAGGGGGAGATTGAAAGCATCTAGGCCCCATGAGGTACGGTTTCGGTGATTAATGACAACCATTCAATATTACTAATGAATTTGTGAATGCAAGGTCTCAATAACACTCAATCAAATGAAATCAAAATTACATTGGAGACCCATATAAAATCAACGAATGAAATCAAATCAAATCACATGAAGACAAGAAGTGAAAGCTCTAACTTGATATCACTCAATGCTTGAAGACAATCAAAACAACATTTCAAACAAGTGTCAAAGAGGTCACAAGTTCAAATTCCAAAAGAACAACTCAAAACAACTCGAAGTCAACAAGATTGAGCACACCGGATCAACCGACGTTCTATGAGTTGACTACATCGGTCGAGTTGGTTCAACTGAAGAAGAAGACCTCAGACAGATGCACTCACCGGATCATCCGATGTGAGTGGCTCAGTGACATCGGTCCATCATCACAGATTGCAATACCATTGGACCAAGTGAAGCACCGGATCATCCGATGTGCAGACTTACACACATCGGTCGATCACTCCAGTGAGCTTCAAGATCAAGCAAAATTCTGGAAGAAGAGCCACCGGATCATCCGATGAGAAGACAGATCAACATCGGTCTAACAACGGTCATATCTGACACAGTGACATCAGCTAATTTGGCTTTGACCGATGTTAACTGAGGGGGAGACATCGGATCATCCGGTGTTCGCAGAGAAGTGATGTCAGCCTACTTTTCCAACGGCTATCTCGTGGAGGCTGGCTATTTATACCCCTTCAACCTGTCAAATCGACAAGACTTGAAGCCCAGACATACTCTACACATCCTAGAGCATTCAAGCAATAGAGCTACCACTTTCACATCATTTGCTCATCATTTGTACACCAAGAGATAGGCTAGAACTAGCTAGAGATAGTGCTTGGGTGCCTCCATTCTTGGTGATTGGAGTCTCTAGTGTAGTGAGAGCCCTAAGGGAGTGTCCCTTGGTGTGTGCGACTTCCGGAGCTTGCCAAGAGGATTGTGGAAGCCCGGAGGATTCCAAAGTGTACAAGGCTTGAGCTCCACCTTGCCGAGGTTGGCAAACGGAGAAGAATAGTGAAGAACCCCCTTGTCTCGGTGACTTGGGAGTGGCAAAACCCTTCGGTGGGTGCCACAACGTGGATGTAGGTAGATCCTTGTGATCTTACCGAACCACGGGATAAACTTCGTGTCCCTTGAGCGTTTGCATCCCTCTCCCTTTTTACACTTATGCAATCTTCATTCCGCAACTTTAATTTACATTGATTGCATAGTTTAATTGCATAGGGAATTGGGCTTGAGGTCGTTAATCTTAATTGCTTTAAAAAATTGAAAGAAAGCCCAATTCACCCCCCCTCTTGGGCGTTTCGATCCTTACACATTCCGAACAGCTGCTTGGCACCTTCCCTCCTCAAGGAGGTCTAGGTCTTCACGCCGGAGCTGATCCTGCGCGGCTTCGTCGAAGGTCCGGACCCGGAGTGAACCCAAGGTGATTTCCGGAGGAAGGATTGCTTCAGCTCCGTACACCAGAAAGAAGGGTGTCTCTCCAGTTGACCGGTTTGGAGATGTCCTGTTGGCCCATAAAGTGGGCAGAAGCTCTTCAATCCAGTTAGCTCCATGTTTTTTTAAGCGCTCATATGTGTGCGTCTTGAGTCCTTTAAGGATTTTAGCATTTGCTCTCTCGGCTTGGCCATTGCTTGCTGGGTGAGCTACGGAGGCGTAGCAAACTTGTATGTCGAGGTCTTTGCAATATCCTTGGAATGCAGAGCTTGTGAATTGGGTCCCATTATCAGTGATGATTTTGTTTGGGACTCCATATCTGCATACAATGGACTGCAAAAAGTTGATAGCAAATTGCTTGTTGATTGTCACAACTGGAGTTGCTTCCGGCCACTTGGTGAACTTATCAATGGCGACGTACAGGAAATTGTAACCTCCGATGGCTCTTGGAAAAGGTCCCAAGATGTCCATCCCCCACACAGCAAAGGGCCATGTAGGAGGTATCATTTGTAGGGGCTGAGCTGGTGTGTGAATTTGCTTTGCATGGAATTGACATGCTTCACATTTCTTCACCAGCTCAGTTTCATCCTGGAGTGTTGTAGGCTAGTAGAAACCATGCTGAAAGGCTTTACGAACCAGCGTGCGGGAAGACGCGTGGTTCCCACACTCGCCTCCATGGATTTCTGCGAGGAGTCGCAACCTTCTTCCCTTGTGATGCACCGCATTAGGATGCCATTGGCACCACGCCGGTAGAGATCCCCTTCTACCAGCGTGTATCTTTTAGCCAATCTGACTACCCGGTCAGCGGATACATCATCGTCAGGAAGGATGTTGTCTTTCAAGTAGCTCCGTATCTCCGAGATCCATGCATCGGAACTAGCTTGAGATTTTGGGTCTTGCGTGCTGGGTTGCTCGGAGCTCCCGACAGCACGTACGACCCTTGATGGCTGCCATGGTAACAGGGCCATCGGGACCGTCAGCTTCGGGATGCTGATCTCGCCCCCTTCGCTCAGTTCGGTAGGCTGAGCTGTTGGCTTTGACAACCTCCGGACAAAAATTCCGTCAGGAGCCGGAGCTCCGGTTGACGCTTTCGTCGAGAGTTCGTCAGCTTCAGCGTTATGGGCACACTGAACATGGTGGAGATCTAGGACTTCGAAGTCCTTCTGAAGCCTCTGGACTTCAAGGAGGTAAGCAGCTAGCTGGAGATTATTGCAGGAACATTCACCCTTCACCTGCTTAATGATGAGTTGCGAATCTCCCTTGACCAGCAGTTGCTTGACACCATATGACAGTGCCACCTTTAGTCCGTAGATGAGCGCTTCGTACTCTGCCATGTTGTTGGTCGCCTTGAAGTCAAGGTGTACCATATATTTCACCTTCTCCCCGATCGGTGCAAGGAGAAGGATTCCAACTCCGGCCCCCTGTTTCTGCATGGAGCCGTCGAAGTAGAGGGTCCAGTGAGGCTCGGTGAAGGCTAGAGCTTGATGCTCCGTCTTCTGCTCACTGGGGCCCCCAGGGTTTGATGGAGAGGGAGTCCATTCTGCCACAAAATCTGCCAATGCTTGACTCTTGACTGCTTGCCTTGAAATAAATTCAAGATCAAATTCAGCCAATTCTGTTGCCCACTTTGCAATATTCCCAGTTGAATTGGGATTATGCAAGATTGCTCGAAGTGGGTAAAAGGTCACCACTGAGACTTTGTGAGCTTGGAAGTAATGGCGAAGCTTCCTGGAGGCAATATGAACTGCATAGAGCAGCTTATGCACCTCTAGGTATGGAGTCTTGGCATCATGTAGTACTTCACTAATGAAGTACACTGGGCGCTGAATGGTTCGGACCCTCCCGTAGGGGTCTGGAGCTTCCTCTTCACTGACCCGGATCCTCTCAGAGGAATCCGGATTTTCTTCGGGGACCTCCGGGTCCTGGATAGAGGAATCCGGGGCTTCTTCAGAAGCGACCTGGACCCTCCCGGAAGGGTCTGGGTCTCCTGAAGTGACTTCTTGTGGATTCGAGTCTGGGGGCTGGGACCCAGACTCGCTTTCAGGTACCTCCGGACCCTCCCCAATGGGTCTGGATTCCTGAGTATGAGGTAGCTCTAGTCTCTCCGCAACCAGAACCATACTGATGACTTCATCAGTTGCTGAAATGTAAAGCAACAAAGGCTCACCAGGGTTTGGAGCTACCAGAATTGGTAGGGTGGTGAGGAACTGTTTCAGTTCCTGGAATGCCTTCTCTGCTTCTTCGGACCATTGGAATGATCCGGACTTCCTCAATAACTTGAAGAAGGGGAGTGCCCGTTCCACCAGTCTTGAAATGAACCGGTTGAGGGCTGCTAGACATCCAGTTAACTTTTGGACGTCTTTGATGCAGGTTGGTGGCTGCATGTCTTCAATGGCCTTAATCTTCGCTGCATTAGCTTCTATGCCCCGGTGACTTACCAGGAAATCGAGAAGTTTTCCGGAGCTAACCCCGAAGACACACTTGTCTGGGTTTAGCTTTGTGTGGGTGGCCCGCAGCTTGTCGAAGACAGCCTGCAAGGTGTCAAGGAGTGACTCCTTGTTCCTGACCTTGACCACGATGTCATCGACGTACACTTCCACTATGCCTCTAATGAGTTCTTCAAAAGTTTTGTACATAGCTCGTACAAAAGTTGAAGCTGCATTCTTGAGACCAAAGGACATGGCTGTATAACAGTACAATCCATCTACTGTGATGAATGAGGTGTGCTCATCATCTTCCCTAGACATCCTGATTTGATGATACCCGGAATATGCGTCTAGGAAACAGAGTAATTCACACCCGGAGGTGGAATCCACTATCTGATCTATTCTAGGTAGTGGGAATGGATCTTTTGGACATGCCTTATTTAGTGTGGTGTAGTCGATGCACATCCGAAGTTTCCCGCCGGCCTTGGGCACAATGATTGGGTTTGCGAGCCATTTTGGATGGAAGACTTCTCGGATGAATCCAGCTTTGAGTAACTTCTTCACTTCTTGTCAGATGAAGTTTTTTCGCTCTATGGATTGCTTCCGAGGCTTCTGATGCACAGGCCGGGCATCGGGGTAGATCTTTAGATTGTGCTCAATCACTTCCCTGGGGATCCCAGGCATTTGTGACAGTTGCCAGGCAAACACGTCGACGTTAGCCCGGAGGAAAGTGATGAGCGCGAGTTCCTATTTGTCGGTCAATCCCTTCGATATACGGGTGGTCTGAGCGGCATCGGAACCAATTTGGATGACTTTGACGGGAATGTCAGTGTCGCCGCTTGGCTGCACACGAGGTGCAGAAGTCGAGCCTCGTTGACGAATGCTCGGGGGTTTTGGATCTTGCTCCTGCCTGGAGTCCTCCTCTTGCGCCGTAGTGAGTGCATGGAGTTCTTCCAGAGCAGTTACTCTGACAGTACGATCTCCGCGGATTCGGAGAATGCCTACTGGTGTTGGCATCTTCAACACCAGATAACCATAATGAGCATCTGCCATGAATTTGTACAGGGCAGGCCTACCCAAGATGGCATTGAAGGGTAAGTTGATCTGAGCGACGTCGAAGACCAACTTCCCGGTGTGGTACTTTTCCCGTGTTCCGAAGGTAACGGGGATATTAATAGATCCGAGTGGGGTAATGGCCCCCGGACCTACTCCGGAGAAAGGTCGAGAGGGGTGGAGATCCGAAGGTCAGAGTTGAAGCTTAGTAAAAGCTTCGAAGCTTATGAGGTTAAGCACCGAACCTCCGTCTACCATGACATGGTGGAGCTGGATGTTGTTAATGGTAGGAGATACCATCAAAGGTAACTGACCTGCTCCAACCATGCTCTGAGGGCAGTCTGAAGCATCAAAAGTGATGGCTGTGTCCATCCACTTCCGATGAGGTTCCGGCCTGACTGTAGGAGCTACATCAGCCATATCCCGACGCATAGTCTTGATGACGCGACGGGAGGTGATGTCCCATGATCCACCAAAAATGGTGTTCATGGTCTTCCGACGCTCGTTGTTAGAGACATCAGAATCATCGTCGACGGAGGTGTAAACAGCCTTCAAGACCTTTTTGGGATCCTGAAAACCTAACTCCTCGTCAGCCGGAGCTTCATTGACTTTTTGCTTTCCTTCCCTCTGTCGGAAAGGAGATTCTTCCCGGCGCTTGTTGTAGCGCTCGACAAGGTTTTGGACCTCCCGGCAGTCTTCCAAACTGTGGTTGCCCGTTTTGTGAATTGGACACCACACCTTGGGCTTGCTACCGTCTTCAGAAGACGGTCGAGGTCGCTTTTCGGGGCATGGCCCTCGGCCACCCGGAGCTGCAGCAACTGCAACATTGGATGTACCGGCCGATGACTTCTTCTTGTCGTTGGTCTTTTTCTTCTTCTTTCCGTTCCCGGAGGTAGCGGCTTCTTCTTTGGAGGATTTCTTGTGACCCTCCGGGGTTGGTTTGGAGTGCATCTCACGGCCCTCCGCAGCTCTGGCACATTTGTCAGGCAAGCTGAAGAGTTTCGTGACACTGGTGATCTCCTTGATCGCCAGTTTCTCCAGCATCTTCTTATCCCGTACACCCTGTCTGAATGCCACAATGAGAGAGGCGCTAGAGATAGAAGGGATAGTGTTTCGTACCTGAGAGAACCTCTGGATGAATGATCGCAGGGATTCTCCCCCTTTTTGCACGACTGCAAAAAGGTCCAGTTCAGTGCCTGGTCGGGTGTATGAACTCCCGAAGTTGGCGGTGAACTGCCGGCACAGCTCCTCCCAACTGTTGATAGAGTTGGGTGGAAGGCTCATAAACCAGGACCTGGCGGTCCCAGTTAAGGCCACTGGAAAATAATTGGCCATCACAGCCTCGTTTCCTCCAGCTGCCAAGATTGCAGTGGAGTAGATCTGAAGAAATTCGGCGGGATTGACAGTCCCGTCGAATTTTTCTGGCAGGTGAGGCCGGAACTTCTGTGGCCACCTGACCATACGCAGATGTATGGCCAGAGCTGAACAGCCTCCTCCTACTCCTTCAGGAGTAGAAAGGTCCTGAGCTTCTCGTCTTTCACGAGCACGCTCAATATGGACTCGGCCGTCTTGTTGGCGGTATCAGCGATCAAGCTCCACCCAGAGGTCATGAGTTGAGAGCCTGGATACCGTGTGAGTGCATCGTGCCCTGGAGGGCAATGGCGTCACTTGTTGTGATGCAGCACGTCTCCTGCTATTGGAAACGTGCAGACCAAGTCTACCAGACAAAGTTCGCTGATGCGATGGGGCTCGTCCTGAAGGAGGAGGACCCTGGTTGCTGAGGCGTTCGGCTGCTGCTGCAACCAAATGTTCCACATCGGCCCTCCACTGTTCCAGTGCATCCCGGGATGCATCCGGAGGTGGTGGGCGTTGGAGAAGAGCACGAGCTGCATGGAGCGCATGTTCCGGGTTGTCATAATTTGCCGACGCAGTGATTGACGCCGGCGCACCATCGCATTGCCCAGCTTGATTTGCTGGTGGAGGCGGTGGTGGTGGGAGTGTGACTCCTACTGGTGCTGAGGCTCCTGCTGGTGGCTGCATATTGGAGGGATTGCCCCCAACATTGCAGGTTGACCGTTGGATGATCCAGCAGCTGAGTTCACCATTCTCAAGATCTCAGGCACCCCTACCTGGCGCGCCAACTGTCGGTGGTTTGGAACCGGCAGATCTCCTGACACTACTAAAGCGTAGAGGAGTTTGATGTTCGATCAGGGCGCGCAGAGATTCAAGAAGGTGAATTGTAAATGACACAGGAGACACGGAAGTTTACGTGGTTCGGGCCGCCTGAGCGTAATACCCTACTCCACGGGTGTGTTGGTGTTGTATTAGCTGTATGAGCTTGTACTGAACGTCTATGGAACGTGTATTTCGCCTGTGTGTAAACGTCGTTGGCCTGTCCTTTTATAGTATAAGGGTAGGCCATTATAAATTAGCCTGGCCCGACATGTGGCCCCGACGTTTACTCGTTTTGATACCTCTTCAACACGTTTAATTGCCCTTAATGACCGTGTAATGGGCTTTGACAGCACCGTTACTGATATTAAGGTCGTCCGATTAAGTGTCATTAATATAGTATTAATGACACTTAATCGGGTCTTGAAGTTCTCGATTCCCCTATGAAGATCCGGAGCCGTTGCGGGGTCTTCTGGAGGTTAGAGGGGAAGATCCGACGGCTGGACACGTGGCAGCACAGGAGCACGCTGTGGAAAACAGATAGTTCCGGGGTTAGCCGACACGTGTCAGCACCGGAGCTTCCCTCGGTCTGGGGTTATGTCCGAGGATGCCACTTCGGTACATAGTTCGGAGCTTCCACCCTTGCGGGCGGTAGCTCCGGTTTGATAGTACACGTGGCGACCCTGGGGCTAACCATGTTGGAGAAGCGGGTCCGGACATGTCTGACATGTGGGCCTCCGAAGGTCTTCAAATCAAGTGGTTGGCTTTCCCTTGATATTTTTGCAATCCCAAGGGGTATATGGTACCCAGGGTATAGACAACGGTGACTATAATTCTACTAATGTCATAACTTTTTCACCTTGTCTCTAAATTGGACGATCCACATATCTTTTTTATCATGTCAACAAGATCTGTGATTTCAAATTGGACTTTGACAATATTTTAAACCGGTTCTGCTCATTTTCTATTTGTCATAATTCTTAGACCCAAACTCCAAATTAGGTGATCTGTAAATGGACCCGTGTCGACAAGAGTTGCACCATGTTAAACTCAAATAATTGATTTAACCTCATCTTAAATGTTTTTTCAATGGATTACTTAAGTATTCAATCAAATGATGCCGGAATCTTCAAATATGGCTTTATCGTGCTTATAAAGACACCAGAATTTACATGATATCAAATGTTTGCGGTAAATTGGATATTTTGACTTTAGTCTCGTATATCTCGCCACCGGACAGTTTTATTTGTCAACGGCATGATTGATCACTGCTCATCTCCCTCGAATGCTGTATTTTGCATTCAGGCTTTCGGCTAGTGCAGTGGTGGACTTCGGTGTATGAAATTTCTTCAGACATCATCTTCAGCTTCACGCACGCACCGGCTGTTCTCTCAGCTCTCAACTGGGCCTGCTCTATTTTTTTTGTCTTTTCTTTCCGTGGTTTACTTTTTTCGGAGAGGTTTTTTGTGGTTTCCTATGGGGCCATTTTGACGATGGACATCGCATCTTCTAGCGTCAAGAAGTACCTTTTTTTCAAAAATAGTAAAATTTAAATTGTAAATTTTTAATCGAGTGTTTGTCAATATCCTGCATATCAGATATTTTTTCGTACCAGAAAAAGACGCGTCGAGTTCCACCTTCCAGTGATGTGGACTTCCGGAGGTAACATGTGTCCCGCAGTGCCGAACCTGCCTCCCTCTATAGGGTGGCTCCGGTGCTGCCACGTGTCCTGCAGTACCGGACCTGCTTCCCTCCATAGGGTAGCTCTAGTGCTACCACGTGTCCCGTTGTGCCGGACCTGCCTCCCTCCATAGGGTGGCTCCTGTGCTGCCACGTGTCCTGATGTGCCGGACCTGCTTCCGTCCTTATGGTGGCTCCGGCCCTGCCACGTGTCCCTAGGTGTCGGACCTGCCTCCCCAACAGGGGAAGCTCCGGTGCTGCCACGTGTCACAGTAGCTCCGGACCTTCCTTCTCGCAGAGGGAAGCTCCGAAGCTACCACGTGTCACGCCCGGATCTATGTCTACAACGGGAAGACATTGGGATCTCTAATGGTACAGACATTCAAGGGCTATCAATCGACCGTTACAATACCTGGTTAACACGTCATTAATGGCATATTAATGACGCACGATTAGAGGACTATCAAGACCAGTAACACTAGCGTTAAGGCACATTATCGTACTATTAACCCTCCTTAACATCTGTAGATTGTGTATAGGGCCATTATTACAGCCAGAGCCACCCGTCGGGCCACAACACATGTTGTAACAACCAGTCTTTGGCATATAAAAAGGTTGCGTTGCACGGTAGAAAAAACATACTCTCTCTCTACAAAGCTCAGGCTTACGCATTCTCATACAAGCAACATACACCCTGTGGAGTAGGGTATTACGCTCAGGCGGTCTGAACCACGTAAAACTCCTCGTGTTACCTTGCTCTTGGATCTTGATTACCGTCCCGCCTAAATACAAACCTCCGCGGACTACTTTTTATTAGTACCGGGGGAAGTGTCGTTGCAACAAACTTTGACATTTGGCGTGTCAGGTAGAGGACTCAAGATCTCAAAGATGGTGAACTCTGCCGCCGCTTGAAACGGACCAACTGCACTAGCCGTTGGTGGGAATCTCTCCAATGGCCAGCAGCTGGCCAACGTTGTCCTGGTGGTTCCACCATCACCACCACATGCTGCAGCAACCAACGTTGGACAACAGGATGGTGAATTTGCATCGGTCATAGAATTGACCAACAATCTGAAGAACGCATTCAACGTGGCGCAGACTCTTCTTCAGTGTCCTCCAGCGTCCGGAGCTCCTCCGACCGCACTGGAATAGTGGTGTGCTGACATTGAGCATCTGGTTGCAGCCGCAACCACTGCGCTCAACAACCAGAGTTTGCCCCATGCAGGACAGGCACATTCACGAGACAGGACCTTGTCTGGAAGAGTTGGTCCGGTGGCGTCGCAGCCTAGGAGACGTGCACCCTCTCAACACGCGACTTCACTGCCCTCAGGGCGCTCGTCGTACTCGTACGGCGTCAAGACTCCCAACTCAAGACCTTCGGTCGGAGCTCGATCGCCGATACATGAGGCAGGATGGCCGCGTCAACATCGAGCGTAGTCGCGAGAGGCGACTTGCTTGTGAAAACCCTTCTCCTCTGGGAGTTGGAGGCGGTTGTTCGGCTCTCACCATGCATCTTCGCATGGTGGAGTGGCCACCCAAGTTCCAGCCTCATCTGCTGGAGAAATACGACGGGACAGTCAATCCCGTCGAGTTTCTACAAATCTACTCCATCGCCATCCTCGCGGGAGGGGGGATGAGGTCGTCATGGCCAACTACTTCCTCGTCGGTCAAGCTTTGACCGAGACAACAAGATTCTGGTTTATGAGCTTACCCCTGACTTCATCTATAGTTGTGGGGAATTATGTTGCTAGTTCACTGCCAACTTCGGGAGCTCCTACACCCAGTCTGGCACCAAGCTGGATCTCTTCGCCGTACAGAGGTCGGGAGAGTCACTGCGATCATTCATCCAGCGATTCTCTCAGGTATGGAATATCATACCTTATATCTCCAATGCTTCTGTCGTTGTTGCATTCCGACAGGGAGTTCGAGATAAGAAGATGCTGGAGAAGCTAGCAACCAAGGATGTCAGCAGCGTCACAAAACTCTTCAGCCTGGCCGACAAATGTGCTAGAGCTGCGGAGGGCCGTGAGATGCACTCCAAACCAGCTACAGAGGCTGGTCAATCTACCTCCAAAGTTGAAGCTACTACCACTTGCAGTGGTAAAAAGAAAAAGAAGTCAAGTGGCAAGAAGAAGTCACTTGCCGGCACATCTACAACTGTCGCTGCACCTGGTGGCCGGAGGCCACACCCCGACAAACGACCTCGACAATCGTCTCAGGACGGTGACAAGATGTGGTGCCCTATCCACAAATCCAAGGGCAATAATATTGAAGACTATCGTGAGGTCAAGAGGCTTAATGAACGCAATAGCAAGCGTCAAGACGAAACTCCTTTCCGCTAGCGTCTGATCAGAAGCTAGGCTTCCAAGATGCCAAGGAAGCATTAAAGGCAGTCTACAAAACCGCCGACGACTCTGACACCAACTCTGACAACAAATATATGAAGACTCTCCATATGATGTATGGAGGGTCCTGGGATATCACCTTTTGATGCATTCTGAAAACTATGCGTCGAGAGATGGATGTTGCTGCTCCTACCGCCAAGTCGGAACCTCACCGGAAGTGGATGGACACTCCCATCACTTTTAATGCTTCAGACTGTCCAAAGAATATGACAGGAGCTAGACACTTGCCCCTGATGGTCTCCCTGACTATCAACAATGTCCAGCTCTTCCATGTATTGGTGGATGGAGGTGCAGCACTCAACCTGATCAGCTTTGCAGTCTTTGTGAAGCTCCAAATTAGCCTCTCGGACCTCAGACCCTCACGCCCATTCTTCGGAGTGGGTCCGGGAGCTATCACACATCTCGGGTCTGTCACTCTGCCGGTGACCTTTGAGACACGAGAGAACTACCTGTTCGAGAAACTGGTGTTTGATGTAGCACACATCAAGCCTCCCTTCAACGCCATCCTAGGCAGGCTAGCTCTGTATAGGTTCATGGTGGTGGCCCACTACGGACACCTTGTGTTGAAGATGCCAACTCTGTCAGGTGTCCTCCAGATCCGAGGGGATCGCATTGCTGGAGTCACTGCGCTGGAAAAACTTCATGTGCTCGCAACAGCGCAAGAAGATGAATCCGTCAAGGAGCAATCTGCTCAGCAACCACCGAGCTTGCGCCAACACGGCTCAACCTCTGCACCTCGTGTGTAGCCAAGCGACAACACCGATGTTCCTATCAAAGTCGTCCAAATCAGTTCTGATGCCGCTCAGACCACTCATATATTGGGAGGTCTGGGTGAAAAATAGGAACTCGTGCTCATCACTTTCCTCCAGGCAAATGTCGACGTGTTTGCATGGCAGCCGTCACAAATGTTGGGATCTCTAGGGAGGTGATCGAGCACCATCTGAAGATCTACCCCAATGCACGACCTATACAACAGAAGCCCCACAAGCAATCTGTTGAGCAGCATAACTTCATCCGAGAAGAAGTAAAAAAAGTGCTCGACGCTGGATTCATCCAGGAGGTTCATCATCCACGATGGCTGGCAAACCCAGTCGTTGTGCCAAACACCGGCAGGAAGCTTCAGATGTGCATCGACTATACCACTTTAAATAAGGCATGTCCAAAAGACCCCTTTCCACTACCAAGAATAGATCAGATAGTGGATTCTACCTCTGGTTGTGAGCTTTTATGTTTCTTAGATGCATATTCTGGATTCCATCAAACTCCAATGTCAAAGGAAGATGAAGAGAACACTGCTTTCATTACGGTAGATGGTCTCTACTGCTACACAACAATGCCTTATGGTCTTAAAAAAGCACTCTCCACCTTTGTGCGAGCTATGCACAAAACCTTTAGGGAGCTCATTCGGGATCTAGTGGAAGTCTACGTCGATGACATCATTGTCATGGTGAAGAACAAAGACTCACTGCTTGACAACCTTCAATCTATCTTTTACAAGCTGCGCCTGACACACAAGAAGCTCAACCCTAACAAGTGTGTCTCCGGGGTTAACTCCGGAAAGCTTCTTGGTTTCTTGGTGACCTACCGAGGAATTGAAGCAAATCCGACCAAGATAAAAGCCATCAAAGCGATGCGGCCTCCAACCCGCATGAAGTACGTCCAAAAACTTATTGGATGTCTAGCTTCGCTCAGCCGATTCATCTCAAGGCTGGCAGAGCGGGCGCTTCCCTTGTTCAAGCTATTGAGGAAGTCTGGACCATTTCATTGGTCTAAAGAAGCAGATAAGGTGTTTCAAGAGCTCAAGCAGCTCCTCACCACACTATCAATCATGGTAGCTCGACCTGGTGAGCCTCTTTTGCTTTACATCACTGTAACTACGGAGGTTGTTAGCATGGTCCTGGTTGCAAAAAGACTAGCGACATCTTCAATTCAGGAACTTAGACCCCTCCGGGAGGGTCCGGGGCTACCTGAGGGTGAGTCTGGATCCCAGCCCCCAGACACGGATCCTAAAGGAAAGATACCTGTGGATCAACCTCTCTCATCTGATGGGGTATCTACTGCTCAAGAAGGATATCCGGACCCCTCCGGGAGGGTCCGGGTTGATGAAGAAGAAACTTTGAACCCCTCCGGGAGGGTCCAAACTGTCCAGTGGTCAGTGTACTTCATCAGTGAAGTACTTCACGATGCTGTTTACGACTCCTAAGATATAATAACAAATCATCCCCGACAACGGCACCAGAAATGCTTGTTGGTATTACTTATGCACCATTAACTAAACATCTCCAACTGATGTGTCAGAAATGCTTGTCAACGGTTCTATTGGATCACAGAGTGAATTCCGCAAGCGCACGGAGGTATCATTGTAGCATTTCCCCTTGAGAGTATTCCCAAGGGTGTCATTTATTTGATCCCAAAGGAAGGCAGGGAAGATATATAAGAATCATCAAGTGGAAAGGGTAGAAAGGTCTAGGTAAGAATCTAGTAAGGATGGATAAATAATAGTGGAGGTAGTGTGACACACACAAAAGCTTTCAAGTCTAAGGGGGATAAGAGGATCCCAGATGTTAGTTAAGGTTGAGAGTTATGGAGGTACTCCTACTATGCTCTATTGTACATATACATAGTCTAAACTAATTATTCATAAGCTAGATCAATAGTGAATACTTATGCTATGTGGTTCAACACATCGGGCATGGGCTTACCCCTAGCAATACTAGGGCGACTCCCGCCAAGAGGTTGTGGCATAGCCGAACGTGGAGGATTACAAAGGACAGACAGGGCTGTCACCACCTAATGCCTACCTCTTCAATCCGTAGGTCTACGAGACATCCAATGCTACTTAGCTATCCTAGCACCATGCTAGCATATTAAGTAATTACCTTAAGAGCCTAGGCACAATCCATCCTAAGGCAATGAATTGAACCATCATTGAACCAATGTTGATACACAACATAATTATCCATACTAACCTAGTTATGTTATAATTAACTAGACTATAGTGGGGGTCTATAGGTTCTATGCTAATGAGATATGTTCATGATGAAACAGTCATAGAAGCTATACCTTCCACATACATAAACTCCACAATCAAACAAGAAACGCTTTGCCTAAGTATATGTATAAGTAGAGACTAAAGATACTATCTTTATTATGCATAAAGTCACAATTACAAGAAAGAATACATGAGTCATACCTTTCCCAATGTAGGATTGGGAAGAGAGAGACTCTTTACTCCTTTCCCAATTTGGACTTGGGACTAGAGACTCTCCTCTCTACAACCTAACTCCTCTAAGACTATGGATGATAGTACAATAGATATGAAGCTCAAGTGGTGTGTGTTGAAGTGAGGGGTAGGGGGTCCTATTTATACAAGTGTTGCGGTCGGTTCCCGCCACCAAAAGCACGCTAACCAGTCACCATTGACTCCAGGGAGCCGGGAGGAGCCAACACGTGGAGGCTGACCGAGTTTAGTGCAGAGACCAGGTCGGCCGACCCCCTGGTTCGGTCAACCTAGTCATTGCACCGTTTCTCGTGGGCTTTCTCCAGGTGGCTGTCAGGTGGGTCCCATTAATGTATATGGGTGATACACCATTGGACCTCCTCGGATACTTCTGTTCGTGGGCCATTTGATCCATGGGATGCCACGTGTCGTTGCCTGATTGGCTGGGATGATATTTTATAGGATTGGTCCCTCTATATTTCCTCATTTCCTGCATGAAATGCTGCATACACATATTTCTCCAAGTCCAAGTGGAATTGGGTTAGGTAGAAAGGTGATGTGTGCAAGAAATGACAAATCCTTCACATAATTGAGTTAAATTGACGGATGAAATTGGTATATAACAGCCGTCAACAGATTCCAAGACTCGATACATCGAGGTGCATAAGATAGTGTACGCAGTCCTTATTACCTCAAGGAAGCTATGTCATTACTTCCAGGCCCACAAGATATCAGTGGTAACATCTTATCCACTGCGCGCAATTTTACATAATCCCAATTCAACGGGAAATATTGCCAAGTGGGTTGTAGAGCTGGCAGGATTCAATCTTGAATTCCTGTCTCATCATGCAACCAAGAGTCAGGTGCTGGTTGACTTCGTGGCGGAGTGGACATCTTCCTCATCAAGTCCTCGGGGTCTCAACGAGCAGAAGCTGGAACCTAAGGTCCCGTTCTTCACTGAGCCTCACTGGACTCTCTACTTCTATGGCTCCGTGCAGAAGCAGGGGGCCAGAGCTGTAATCCTTCACCTCACTCTGACCAGAGAGAAGGTCAAGTACATGGTGCGCCTTGACTTCAAGATGACCAACAACATGGCAAAATATGAAGCTCTCATCTTCAGACTCAAGGTGGTGCTATCATATGGCGTCTAGCAGCTGCTGGTGCAGGGTGACTCGCAACTCATTATCAAACAAGTCAAAGATGAATATAGTTGCAATAATCCTCAACTTGTTGCATATTTGCTTGAAGTCCAGAAGCTGCAGAAAGACTTCCATGTCCTTGACCTCTACCATGTCCAGCAACTCAACAACGCTGAAGCTGACGATCTCTCGACGAAGGATTCAACTGGGGCTCAAGCACCCAACGACATTTTTGTCAAGATATTACCAGCACCTGCCACTCAACCTGCTTAACTGAGTGATGGGGCGAGACCAACACCCCGAAACTGGCGGTCCCAGTGGCCCTGTTACCATGGCCTCCACCAAGGATCGAAGGCGCTATAGGAAGCTCTTAGCAACCAAGTGCGCAAGATCCAGAAGCTCAAGTCAGTCCCGGTGTATGGATCTCGAAGGTCCGAGACTACTTGAAGGACAACATCCTTCCTCAAGATGGTGCATCCGCTGAGCGAATTGTCAGGTTGGCTAAAAGATACATGTTGGTAGAAGGGGATCTCTACCGATGTGGTGCTAACGGCGTTCTAATGTGGTGCATTTCCCGAGAAGAGGGCTATGGACTTCTCGTAGAGATCCATGGAGGCGAGTGTGGGAACCACGCGTTATCCCGCACGCTAGTCGGTAAGGCCTTCTGGCATGGTTATTACTGGCCTACAACACTCCAGGATGCAATCGAGCTGGTCAAGAAGTGTGAAGTGTGTCAGTTCCGTGCGAAGCAAATTCATACACCGACACAGTCATTGCAAATGATTCCTCCCTCATGTCCATTCACCGTGTGGGAGATGGACATTTTGGGACCTTTCACAAAAGCCGTTGGAGGTACCAGTTCTTATATGTCACCATAGACAAGTTCACAAAGTGGCCAGAAGCTAATCAGGTTGTGACAATCAACAAGCAATCTACCATCAAGTTCTTGAAGTCCATTGTCTGCAGATTTGGAGTTCTGAATAAAGTCATCACTGACGAACCCAATTCACAAGTGTAGCTTTCAAAGAGTACTGCAAAGACCTCGGCATAACAGTCAGCTACGCATCAGTAGCTTATCCGGCAAGCAATGGCCAAGCCAAGATAGCAAACACAGAAATTCTCAAAGGACTCAAGACGCGCACTTATGAGCGCTTGAAGAAGCACGTTGCCAACTGGATAGAAGAACTTTCATCTGTTGTGGGTGAGCCAGACAACACCCAGTCGGGCAACTGGAGAGACACCCTTCTTCATATACGGAGCCAAAGTTGTGATTCCTCCGGAAATTGCTATGGGGTCTCTCCGGGTTCGGACCTATGATGAAGCCACGCAGGACCAGCTCCTACGTGAAGATCTAGACCTCGTCGATGAGGCAAGGTGTCAAACAGCTATCCGAAATGCGCGATACTGCCAGGCGCTCTGGCGCTATCATCAAAGGTATATGCGCAACCGGCAGTTGGAAGAAGGTGATCTGATGCTGCGGCGAATACTTACTCGCGAAGGGATGAATAAACTTTCCCCCAGCTAGGAATGTCCCTTTCGAGTCTTGAATATTTCCTGTCTCGGATTTGTTCACTTGGCAACAGAGGATGGGATACCACTTCCCAACCTCTGGAATATTGAGCAGCTTCGTAAGTTATACACTTAGTTACACGGAGCTGAGTCTGTATTTAAATAAAATGTATCTTATAGAGTCTAAGAACAGAGTCAAGTTGGTCCTAGATGAAAAGCACGCTTAACTTGGTCCTGTACTTTAAGTGTGTCTTTACCTTCCCTGAGTTAGTACAAGATGAATAGCACACTTAACTTGGTCATATACTTTAAGTGTGTCTTTGTCTCCCCTATTATTCAGACTTATAATGAAATACACTTATGTGCAAACAGACTCTACGTGTATTAATTTTGCGCATGCTCATTATTTTTATCTTCTTGTCAATAGCAATGTTGTGCAATCCACTTGAAATTTAGTCCTAGAGATTCATGTGACATATAAGTTTTATTGGTAATCTTCTATTGGATCTTAGTATTACTAGATGGCCTACTCGTTTGAAAACCAAAGCCAATGAAGAGTGCGCTATCGACTTAGCCTGGTCCAGCACCCTAAGTACGTCACTCTACCTATTCTGGTGAGTCTCAGTAAGGCAGGTCCAAAAAGCATACGGACCTAAGGAAGTTTAGTCAGTGTACTTATGTTGCCACAACGAGTTTGATAGGAACTAAAATTCAAAATTTGATAATAAGCCGCAAATAAGCTATAGACAAGAGGACGAATTTTACTACTTTTCTTGTCTCTCATGCGCAGGAAAAATGAATAATTGACGGGAATCTGCACGGCGATGGTGGATGCTGCCAGAACACCTAGCTCCGGCATCGCCCAGGGGGCCCGCCATCGATGATTCATGTGTTGACAGTGGGTGTCGTCGAAGCAACCAAGCCTCGACAACACTCAGGGGGCCTGCTGTCGACGTTTTATGCATTGATAGTGGGCGTCGTCGAAGCAACCAAGCTCTGACAATTCCCAGGAGTCCCGCCGTTGACGTTTTATGCGTTGATAGTGGGCGTCGTTGAAGCAACAAGCTCCGACAACACCCAGGGGGCCCACCGTCGATGTTTATGCGTTAATATTGGGTGCCGTTGAAGCAAGCTCCGACAACACCTAGGGGGCCCGCTGTCAACGTCAACAAAGCGATAAAGGGTCCTTGGAGATTTCGGATGCAAGCATCGGACCTCGGAGCTATCATAGTGGCTATGAGTTCGGAGCAATCATACATTCAAAACATTGCCAAATTATCTATGGTAGATGTCCTCAATCAATTGAGCGTATCTACCAGGGGGTCAACAAGATAAAGGCAATGATATATTAAAGACAAAAATGGATTTCGAAAGGATTTCATTCATTCAAAATTGGATATTTACAAGATGAAGGTACAAAAGAGAAATATTCTAGCTACTGAGTTCCGCTGGAAGTATGAAGCAACTTTCTGGGCGGCTTTTGGACGCTTGCCTTAGCAACTTCTTCCTCCTCAGTGATAGGTCCTTCAACCACCGGAGCTAGAGAAATAGAGGGATCCCGACTTCGAAAGCATGTCAGCACATATTTTGAGACATTCATTGCCAGGGACTTTCCTTAGTCTCGGGTTGGTCGACGATCACATCTCCCAACACATCAAGTTTAGCTCCGGCAGAGTTGAACGCCACCAAGCCTTTGTCCATCTTAGGCTCTGGGTCCGTCGGCCGGACTGGTCTGAATCCCAGAGGCACCAGAGCCTCTTCTGCTCACCCAAGGAAGTCCCAGACCTGATGGGACTCAATCGCTCTCGTACCTCAAAGCTTCTCCAGTGACCTTCCTGTGGATGAAAGCTCCACAGAGGCCTCCTTCGAGAACCGCTCGACCTCTTTGGCATGCCGCTGAATCCATTCAGCCAGTAGCCTCTCTTGGTCGGCGATTTGCTTCTCTGGGAGGGTAAAGCGGTCTCGCCTCTGTGCAAGGTACCTCTCCTTTGCCTTCACCTTGTTCTCCCTGGTAGAGACAACACTCTCCTTCTTGTTGACTCCTTCTCCTACCAGCCATACTTGGTGCTTTTAATTTTCGCACCAGGATTTGAATTTCTCGATGCGGTCAGCCAAGTCCTGCTCACCGCGTTCTAACTTCTGAGAGATTTCATCTTCTCTCTTTTGGAGCTCGTCCTCCTTATTATCAAGATCATCCTGACGCTTGAGGAGTTGTTCCCTCATAGCATTGAGACTCTCCGAGCGACTATCTGCCACTCCATTGACCTTCTTGGCATGCTCATAGATCTCCCAGGTGTTGTCATCGAGGGATTTTATAGCAACCTCTCTTTCATCCTGTAGGATCAAAGAGCACGTGAAAAGCTACCAGATGTGGGGGGTGAATGGTAGATTAAAAAAATCTTACGCAGCGGAAACAATTAATTCCAATCCCTTCGGCAGAAAAACGATTTGTTAAAGAAATCGTGTGTGAGACTAATCTAAACATTTTTCACCATGACAAAAGTGATATATATCATATATAATTGAGTCACGAAGACAACACAACAAGAATCACTCAAATCCAGCGAGAGAAACTCAAGTTACGATCGAAAGATCGAGCAAAGGTAAATCTGTCCTACCCGAGAAAAACAGTTCTGGAATGCTGCAAAGAAACTCGTGTAGATCAGAAACCACAAATACAATTACCGTGAAATTTTGACTGATGATAGATAATCAAGTTGGGAAGACAAACCAAAAAAGAATCACATCAATTGGATCTGTAAAACTCGAGTTATGATAAAACCACCGATGAAAGGTAGTGCTGTCCAGAAACTCGACGAGTAAAACTTGTCTGAAACAAGTCGGACGAACAAGACACAAAAGTTCCTTCAAACTACGAATTTTATTCAATAGAACACAAGAGGAACAACCCTCAAAGTCGTGCACCACAAGCTCTGGCCTTCCTTGCTTATATAACCAGCCCTTAGGCCAACCCAATCTCAACTAGGACTCTAATCCTACTCAGATCACGAATTGAAACTTTCCATAACTGCTTAGGACTCTTCTATACGCAGATAGAAGCAATATTAAGACTTCCAAACACCTTAGGAACATATTACACATTCCTAAAACAACTCAAATTCGTGACCTACACGAAATCCTATCATAATCAACTCGATACTTTCCATACCGAGCCATAACCGACTCCGCCGTAGCCAAAATCATCAACCGATACGATCCGATCCTTCCAACTAGATCTTCCCATCCATAAACCATCTTCAGAACCTTGTTGCCACGTCACACACCGCATGCATACGTGCATACACCTTCCTTCGACATCCAGTAACCTTCATATGCACTGCCCTTGATTCAATCATCCAGCGCGACCTCCTGACCCGCTCAACCACAATTCCTCCTGAATTTGGTTGTTGGAACCTCATCTCCTCCCTGATACTAGTCCAAAGGATCCTGTCACCAGCCATGACTTGAACTCAAGCAACACCTGCACATGAATAAACAAACAATCCGTACGGGCCCAAGTCCACGACTTGACTCAAATTAGTTCCAAACACAACACCTCACGTGAGCACCTCACATAAGCTTGTTGCAAAACCACAGTAAAACGATATCAACCATATAAACCAAAACGCGCCAAAAACTTAGCAAATGAATACTAAGCAATCTTTCCAACAATGTAAAGCAAGTTCGAAACATTTCACAGTAAAAGCAGGAACATTGCGATCAAGCTCCGAATCTTGCCAAAGCTAACCGGACCTTGAGCTGGAGCTTACCAAAGCTAGCAGGACCTAGCACCGGAGCTTACCAAATCTAGTAGGACCTAGCACCGGAGCTTACCAAAGATAGTCGTACCTAGCGCCAGAGCTAACCAAAACTAGTCGGAACTAGTCAACCCAAAAGTCGGAGTTAGAAAAACATGTCGGAGCTAACCAACATAAGTCGGACCTAGCAAAACATATCGGAGCTTACCAAAGACATGTCGGATCTATCAAAGACATGCCGGAGCTAAAGACAAAGCTCACCGGAGCTACCCAAAAACATGTCGGAACTAGACAAAATAAGTCGGACCTATTGTCGGACCTTGAAGAAGCTCGGAGCTAGATTCAGACCTTGCTAAAAAGATGTTATGGCAGCATTCAAAACTTTTATTGTCAAAGTCAATGTATTCAGCACACATAGGTCTTACAATCTCCCTCTTGATGAATGCATTGGCAACACCATTTAAAATCCGAACATTGGCATGAAAAGTTTTGAGGACAACCTTTCTTTTTTTTTGAAAATCAAATGAGATAGAAATAAATTTCTCCCCCTATACATATTTCTCCCCCTTGCATAATTCACCATATATTATCTCCCCCTTTGACAATGTATTCAGCAAGGTTTAAAAGAGAAATTTTAATTGTTATGAGCATATTATAACATATACATATAAAACAAAGCTCATCCAAGTTATACTATCAAATAACTTACACTATCACATCAATGAGATACATAAAGTAGTGTAAGCCATGCTAGAGATCAAGTGTAATTTTCAATTTTAGCAAGCCATGATCTCACAAACTTAATTATTTCAAAACCTGAAAGCATGACACTTGTTGCTGCATTTTATTATTTTTCAAAGCACAAATTCAGATCATATGATATTTGCAAGAGATTATATGCGCATCTGCCTTATTCTAACCAACCAAGCCAAGCCTATGTCATTTGACAATCAGAAGCTTAAGGACATGGTTTTACACATACACAATTTCTTCCAAGTTCATATCTAAGTGCAATGATAAGCCATCTCAAAAGAAGAAGTGAGATGGATGCATATTATCTTGATCTTTTCTCATTTTTGTTTGATCATAAAAGCTCAACATGTGAATAGTTGATTGATTAATTATTCATTATTAAAAGCACTTGTGAGCATGCAACAATTTCAAAACAACAAAAAAGTTCGACTATGACCATATTTAGTGTAAGTAATTATTCCAATTACTAGACATGGCAAAAACTACAAAATGTATAACACGAGTAATGTAGTAAGAACTTTCAGCATGTTAAAGGAACCACAAAGTCATATATGTATAAAATACTATGCTCATATTATTTTAATTTCAAATTCACACATAGACTTCCCAAGTTTCAAAACTCTCTCTCAATGTAAGCCATGAGGATGCATAACCCTATTTCACTACGAATATAACAAAAACGAGTGAAATCCAAAGGTTTTGTAAAAATGTCAGCCAATTGTTGTTCAGTATCTACATGGTGAAGCACAATTTTTCATTTTTCAACATTATCACAGAGAAAGTGATATCTAATATCAATGTGCTTAGTTCTAGAATGTTGCACAGGGTTTTTAGCAATGCAAATGGTACTAGTGTTATCACAAAACAGTGGAACACTATCTAGACCAACCCCATAGTCCTTAAGTGTTTGAACAATCCAAAGAATTTGTGAGCAAGCACTAGCAACAGCTACATATTTAGATTTAGCTGTGGATTGTGCAACTGAATTTTCTTTTCTAGAGGACCAAGCAATAATTGAATTACCAAGAAAATGACAAGCACCGGAAGTACTTTTTCTATCAATCCTACAACCTCCAAAATCAGCATCGAAAAAAGCTTTCAAAGTAACGATTGAGGAAGAAGGAAGAAAAATGCCAAATTATTGAGTTCCATGTAATTACCTGAGAATCCTTTTGACGGTTTGACGATGTGAAGCACGTGGGGAGGCTTGAAATAGTGCACAAAGACATACGCTGAATTGTATGTTCGGTTTTGATCCCGTGAGGTACAAAAGTGATCCGATCATGCTTCTATATTCTTTTTGATCCACGGGTTCACCATCTTCATCAAGTTCAAGTGTTGTTGTTGTTCCTATTGGTGTCCGAAGAGGATTGCTTTTTTCCATGTTGAAGCGCCTTAGGAGGTCTTTTGTATACTTCATTTGATGCACAAAGGTACCCTCCTTGGTTTGCTTGATTTGCAGACCCAAAAAGTACGTGAGTTCTCCCATCATACTCATCTCAAATTCTGAACTCATCATAGCTGAAAACTTGGACACAAGTTCATGAGAAGCACAACCAAACATAATATCATCCACATACACTTGAACGAATAATGAGTCAATGCCATGCTTAAGCACAAAAAGAGTTTTATCAACCTTGCCCATGGTAAACCCCTTTTCAAGTAAGAATGTTTTTAACCTATCATACCATGCTCTAGGGGCTTGTTTGAGACCGTACAAGGCTTTGGACAGTTTGTAAACATGATTAGGAAAATCTGAATTTTCAAAACCTGGTGGTTGTTTGACATAAACCTCCTCATCTATGTAACCATTAAGAAAAGCACTTTTAACATCCATTTGATATAGCTTAAAACCTTTAGATGCAGCAAAAGCTAACAAAATTCTTATGGCTTCTAATCTAGCAATAGGAGCAAAAGTTTCATCAAAATCTAGACCTTCAACTTGAGTGAGACCTTGAGCAACCAACCTAGCCTTATTCCTAACCACAACCCCATCCTCACTTTGTTTATTTTTAAACACCCATTTAGTTCCAATTAAAGTGTGACCCTCAGAAGGAGGTACAAGTTTTCAAACATTATTTCTTTCAAAATTTTCTAACTCTTCTTGCATGGCAATAATCCAAGATTCATTAGTGAGTGCATGTGATATATCTTTGGGTTCAAAAGAAGCAACAAAAGCAGCATGAGCATGAGAGTTTGGATCGCAAAACCTGGACCGTATAACTCGTTCGTGCAAGCTTCCAATAATCTGTTGTGGAGGATGAATTTTGAGAACCCGGAGGGGAGTGAACACTTTTCACAAGCTTCTTCTTCTTCATGTTCATCACAAATCGATGAGCTTGTGACTTGAGGAGGATCTGGACCAGCAATGGTGGTCGTCGGTGTTGGCTGTGAATCAAAATCAGGAGCTCGAACAATGTCATTAGCTGCTAAATTTTCGGGCAGCAGCTCCACCTCTTCCTCATCTTCAACGAAAATGCTCTCCCCATGCGGATATGGATCTGGACCTGCAATGTTTGAGCTAGTACATGGGCTAGATTCATCAAAAGAAACTTCACAAGTCTCCACAATTTTGTTAGTGTCAAGTAAAAGCACACGGTAGCCTCTAGTATGAGATGGATAACCAAGAAACATGCCATCAAAGGATCTAAGTTCAAATTTCTCAAGATGACCATGTTTCTTAACAAACCATTTGCAACCAAAGACCCAAAAATGCGTAACACTAGGCCTATGTCCAAACTGGAGCTCATATGGTATTTTACCTAGCTTAGCGTGCAAGAAAACACGATTTGAGACATAACAAGCGGTTGCAATCGCATCAGCCCAAAATTTCCTAGGAGTTTGATATTCATCAAGCATAGTCCTAGCCATCTCAACTAAGGTTCTGTTCTTTCTTTCTACAACACCGTTTTGTTGAGGTACATATGGTGAAGAAAACTGATGATCTATTTCATTTTCAGCACAAAAGTGATCAAAAGATTGATTTTTAAATTCAATTCTGTTATCACTTCTAATTGCTTTTAAAGATCCTGGGTGATCAAATGATAATCTAAGAAATAAAGTTCTAAAGTGACTAAAAGATTCATTCTTACATGCCATAAAGTAAACCCAAGAGTATCTAGAATAATCATCAACAATCACAAGAACATACCATTTACCTCTAAAGGATTGAACACGTGAAGGTCCTACGGTGTCAAGGTGCAAAAGTTGACCCGGTTCAGTTGTCATGATCATTGTGAGAGGATTGTGAACCTGCAACCATCTTAGCATGTCTACAAGAAGATCACATAATTTCTTTGTCCCCTTTAAGCTTCGGCAGCCCACGTATGCGATCAAGAGCACTAACACGCGTTAGGTGATCAAAGCCTACGTGACCAATTCTACGATGCCAAAAATATTAGTCCTTTGAATCATTAGCAACTAGACACCTATGCTTAGAGGAAGACATATCAAAATCAGCTTTAAAAACTCTTCCAAACCGAGACGTGTTAAAAATAAGCTCACTATTTGAACCTACAACTTTGTAGCAGTTTTTATTGAAAATAATTTCCAGATTTTCATTTAGCAATTGTGAAACAGAAAGCAAGTTGTATTTCAAATTTTTGACAAGTGCCACATCCTTCAAAGTGTAGTGATCATTTACTCTAACCGAACCCTTAGCAATTATAGGAGTTGAAGAATTATGTGCAAAAGTAACATTCTCTACACGTGACACAAAAGAGAGGGAGTTGAACCATTCTTTGTTACTGGTCATGTGGCGTGAGCAACCTGAATCCACAATCCAAATGTTCTCCTTCCTCAAGCATGTAACCTACATAGAAGCACAATACGTCGATGACTCAATTCTGGGGTTAGTCAAAAGGCATTTAGATATCCAGTACTGAGTCACACGATGTGCAGTAGGAAAAACACGCGAAAGCTGAGATAAAACAACAGGTTTATGAGTCAAAGTTTGAGGTTTTTTATTCTTAACTACTGACCTATAAGGTGTTACTTGTGTAGCAAAAAAATCAGTAGTTCCGGAGGCAAAAACAGAAGGTCCGGAGGTAAACTTTGAATGTTTTTGACTCATAACAGCAGGTTGCATGTTCTTGGCATTCGGATTAATATGTGCAACAAATTTTGCATGAAAGTTATGAGATCTAGCAATCATTCTTTCCCTTTTCTGTTGTTTAGCTAGTCTATAACAAAAATCTATGACATGACCATCTCTACCACAGTAGGTACAATGAAATTTAACTTTGTGTTCATGTCTAGATGAGCAAGCAATATTTTTATTTGCAACCGAATGAGACAACACTCCCGCAGATTTGAAAACCGTTTCTTCTTGTTTAGGAACTGTTTGAATGAAACCACTTCCTAATGACTTTACAAATTTAGGTGGATGTTCCTTAGCATGAGCATGAGAATCAAAACCTAAACCAGTTTTATCATTGCAAGACTTGGAAGAATTCAGCAGTAAGTTTAGGTTCTTATTCCCATTACAAAACCGATCTAATGTCCTATGCATGTTATCAAGTTTATTGGACAGATCAAGGCAATTTTCACATGAAGTTTTTCCTTTTAATTTGCAATTGGAACAACATTTAACTTCATGAGAACATAAAGCATTATTCAATATTGAAATTTCATTCATAGCATCTTTTAGTTTCTTTTCAAGATCATCACAACTAGAACAATGCAAATCAATTATAGAACAGCTAGCATCTTTCATGTTTTTATCATTAAGTGTAGTAAGATCTCTGTTCTTTTCTATTTCTAACTCAAGTTTATCAAGTGTGGATGTGTGCAGACTTCTTAATGAGGACAATTGTTCATATATTAAATCACATGATGAACAAGAATCATCACTAGGAATCAAGAATTTTAAACAATTAATTTTAGATTCTAATGACTCAATTTTAACAGCATTGTCCCTAAGCTTTTTGTCCTTTTTCTTAACTATCATAGTGGCACGAGAAATAGCATCACACATTTCTTCGCAAGTAGGACATACCTCTTCATCGTCACTGTTGTGTTCTACATCCTCCTGACTTGATCTTGATCTTGTTTTGCCCGCCATGAAGCATAAGTTGGCTAGATCGTAATCATCTTCATCACTTTCAAAGTATACATCGCTTGAACCGAGCTATTGAAGTGCGGTGATGAAGCTGTTAATCATCTTGCGTCCTGTGGTACCCTTCTTTTTCTTGTTGGGGTTTCCAGAGGTGGTCTTGACCTTGTTATGTTTTTCTTCATGGGCAGTAGGACCTGAAAGGTTAGGGCATTCTGTACGAAAGTGTCTTGTCTTACCACATTCAAAACATCGTTGAGGTCCGGAGCTTCCTCTCCTTCTAGTTATCACATTTTGCAATGCTTTTGAGAACCTAGTAGAGAGAAGTGCTAGCTCCTCCTCTAGAAATTCCTCGATCTGCTCTAGGGTTAGTGAGGACAACAAAGCAAGAGTATTGCAAGATGATGATTGGCCGGAGCTAGGCATATCACGTTGTGAGACAAATGCAATAGACTTATTTGGGTTCTTACGTGATAAGATGTCAATCTCATGAGTTTTGAGTCTAGAGTAAAGCACATCTAAAGTAAGTGTACTCATGATAGTAGATTGACGAATAGATGTAACTTCCATCTCCCAGATTGACATGTCTAATGCACTTTGCCTAGCATTTTCAGCATCAAAAAATTAACATTGACACTACGCAAGTTACTGAGAATTTTGATAAAGTGACCAAAGAGATCATCGATGGACTCACCGGGTTGCATCTTGAAGCGCATGTATTCTTTCTTGAACATGTCTTGCCTTACCTCCTTGATCATGTTGGATCCTTTGTGGTAGTCATAAAGTGCTTTCCGCACATCGTATGCAGATCGGAGGTGTGCAACACGATCGAAGTCGCTTTGAGTTAATCCTTGTATGATCAAGTTTCGAGCCTTATTGTTGTTGTCGACATCTCTCAGATTTGTAGCTGTAACTTGATCATTTGACGGCAATTCATAAGGCTTGTACACCTTCTCCCATATTGCAAAGCCTTGCGCCTCGATGAAAGCCTCCATGCGTGCCTTCCAAACCTGAAAATCAATACCAGCAAACACACAAGGTTTGACAGAGTATTTCTCCATGATGATTAGTCAAAAACACGTGATAATCACAATGATTAGAGCATTGTGGCTCTAATACCAATTGTAGGATCCAAGAGCACGTGAAAAGCTACCAGAGGGGGGTGAATGGTAGATTAAAAAATCTTACGCAGCGGAAACAATTAAATTCCAACCCCTTCGGCAGAAAAACGATCTGTTAAAGAAATCGTGTGTGAGACTAATCTAAACATGTTTCACCATGACAAAAGTGATATATACCAGAGATAATCAAGTCACGAAGACGACACAACAAGAATCACTCAAATCCAGCGAGAGAAACTCAAGTTACGATCGAAAGATCGAGCAAAGGTAAATCTGTCCTACCCGAGAAAAACAGTTTTGGAATGCTGCAAAGAAACTCGTGTATATCTGAAACCACAAATCCAATGACAGTGAAATTTTGATAGATGATAGATAATCAAGTTGTTAATACAACCAAAAAATAATCACATCAATTGGATTTGTAGAACTCGAGTTATGATAAAACCACCGATGAAAGGTAGTGTTGTCCAGAAACTCGACGAGTAAAACTTGTCTGAAACAAGTCAGACGAACAAGGCACAAAAGTTCCTTCAAACTACGAATTTTATTCAATAGAACACAAGAGGAACAGCCCCCAAAGTCGTGCACCATGAGCTCTGGCCTTCCTTGCTTATATAACCAGCCCTTAGGCCAACCCAATCTCAACTAGGACTCTAATCCTACTAAGATCACGAATCGAAACTTTCCATAACTGCTTAGGACTCTTCTATACGCAGATAGAAGCAA
Source organism: Tuctoria greenei (assembly GCA_036927565.1). NCBI lineage: Eukaryota > Viridiplantae > Streptophyta > Magnoliopsida > Poales > Poaceae > Tuctoria > Tuctoria greenei. Next base: position 126,537,141 of record JAYESD010000007.1, on the reverse strand, counting down.
TTTTAAGACTTCCAAACACCTTAGGAACATATCCCACATTCCTAAAACAACTCAAATTTGTGAACTACACGAAATCCTATCATAATCAACTCGATATTTTCCATACCGAGCCATAACCGACTCCGCCGCAGCCAAAGTCATCAACCGATATGATACGATCCTTCCAACCAGATCTTCCCATCCATAAACCATCTTCGGAACCATGTTGCCACGTAACGCACCGCATGCATACGTGCATACACCTTCCTTCGACGTCCAGTAACCTTCATATGCACTGCCCTTGATTCAATCATCTTGCGTGACCTCCTGACCCGCTCAACCACAATTCCTCCTGAATTTGGTTGTTGGAACCTCATCTCCTCCCTAAGACTAGTCCAAAGGATCCTGTCACCAGCCATGACTTGAAATCAAGCAACACCTTCACATGAATAAACAAACAATCCGTACGAGCCCAAGTCCACGACTTGACTCAAATTAGTTCCGAACACAACACCTCACGTGAGCACCTCACATAAGCATGTTACAAAACCACAGTAAAATGATATCAACCATATCAACTAAAATGCGCCAAAAACTTAGCAAATAAATACTAAGCAATCTTTCCAACAATGTAAGGCAAGTTCGAAACATTTTACAGTAAAAGCAGGAACATTGCGATCAAGCTCCGAATCTTGCCAAAGCTAACCGGACCTTGAGCTGGAGCTTACCATAGCTATTAGGACCTACCACCGGAGCTTACCAAAGCTAGTAGGACCTAGCACCGGAGCTTACCAAAGCTAGTCGTACCTAGCGCTGAAGCAAACCAAAACTAGTCGAAACTAGTCAACCCAAAAGTCGGAGCTAGAAAAACATGTCGGAGCTAACCAACATAAGTCAAATATAGCAAAACATATCGAAGCTTACCAAAGACATGCCAGAGCTATCAAAGACATGTCGGATCTAAAGACAAAGCTCACCGGAGCTACCCAAAAACATGTCGGATCTAGACAAGATAAGTCGGACCTATTGTCGGACCTTGCAGAAGCTCGAAGCTAGATTTGGACCTTGCTAAAAAGATGTTATGGTAGCATTCAAAACTTTTATTATCAAAGCCAATGTATTCAGCACACATAGGTCTCACACATCCAACACGTTATTCAAACGCGTCTGCGGAGCTTTCTTAGCCTCCAGCCACTTCCTTTGGTCCATTAGTCGAGACTGTGTCAACTTCGTTTTGAAGTACAACAGCTTGCGTCAACGCCTCAAGGTGTCACGCTCTTCTTCTAAGGCCTTGTGCTCATAGTCGAAGGCGAGCTGGACTTGGTGGAGGCTCAAGCAAGCATTGTCAATTGACATGTCCAGGGGAATTGGCTCAAGACCTGCCTAAGGTTCCTCCTTTGACTCCCCCGAGTCTTTAGGAATAGTCGACGAAGCCCATGGCACAAGCATGGACTCCAACAACTCAACATCTGCGGCACTGAGCTCTGGGAGCTCATCGACCTTCGGCGCAGACGATGAAGGTACATTTGCTAGATCTTCAGGCAATGGCGCAGGCATGGCCATTTTGGGCATATCAACATAAGCCAACAACGCCGTCACCTCCGGAGCTGGTCCCAGAAGTTTCACCGCAACTTCTGAAATCTCCTGTACTGGTGTCGGTACCTCTGGTGCTGGCTTCAGGGAAGCTGAAGCTTGCTTTGGTGCTTCTTCCACGTGGTCCAGTGCAACCGTGGCTTCTTCGATCGCCGGCGTGGTCTTTGTGGCCGCAGCGCTGGCAGGTACCAGAGCAGCAGCTCCTCTTCTCGATACTCTAGAAACAGAGGATAGAATTTCAAGGAAATGCAAAAAGCAAAAACAAAACACAAGTCTAAGAGCCGATCATTACCTGGGCACATTGCTGCTCCAGTTGCCACAGAGCTTCTTCCTTGGACGACCGGAGTCAAAACCCACCGTCGTCGGTGAGGCATAGGCTCCACACTTCATCCCCGGGAACTTCGTCGTTTGAGAAGGTACTCTAGAACCAGAGCCCGTTGTTGACACCGGGACTGGAGTAGATTTGTCAAACCTAGCGCCCACTGCAGGCACTGGGATCCATAGATGATCTGGTCGTCGGAGTTGGAGTTGTCGTTGCTGGAGGCACAACCAGCACAGATTTGGTGGTCGGACAAGGTGGTGGCACCGCTTGCGTCGGAGCTGCTCTGATAGAGCTGCCATCAGTTTGTGTCAACCTCCTCTTCCGGCTAGAGGCGTCGATGGGCTCCTTGCCTTTGCCCCGTCTTAGGTCAGACTTCTTCTAACTCGATTCAGCAGGGTCCTTGCCCTTCCCGCTAACAGGTCCAGAGTCGGACCCTCCATGAGGACAGGGGGTAGAAGCTCCGGGGAGCACAATTCCAGTAGGCCGAGTGCTCCTCTACCTCACTGCAATGCATGTGTCGTCAAGCAGTAGCGTTCCCTTCCGCAGCACTCTCCTAAACTCTGGAACCATGTTCAGAGGTAGGAATTCTGCTGAAGGTGTAGTGTCATCTTTGTGAAAATTTCTGCTAAAAAGCTTCTACAGCTGGAGCTTTAGAGATTTCTCATCTAGATTGGTCCCTCGACCAACTTCAATCAGATTGCGGTCCATTTCTCCAATGAAATTCCAAGCCGGGAACTCTCGTTGCTTGAGCAGGGCCCAACGGTTGGTCAAGAAGTTGGCAAGGACCATCATAGAGGTTACTCCCCCTTCAACCAAGTTCCGGATTCTCGTCAGCACTGGGTTGTATTCTTTTGTCAGCTATGGGAGCTCTTCCCAAGAGTCTAAATCGGTTGTGGGAAACACCTCTCGCAGTTCTAGTCAGTCGTGCTGATCCACTTGGACTACTATCACTCTTTCTTCTAAGTTCCCCACTTCCCGGAAGCAAATGACTTGATGTATGGAAAGGGGGGGGTTCTTGTGCCTCCTAAAGTAGTAGAGGCCGATCAGCTGGTTACCTTTGCCGGTTGCTCGGAGCATGAAGAAACTCCGGAACAGTGGAATGCAAGGCGGCACACCCACCAACATCTCGCAGAAGTGGACAAAGATCGCTACCAACAAGATTGAGTGGGGGCTGAGGTGATGGAGGTGAAGCCCATATGACTCCAGCAGCATGAGGAAGAAGCTGGAGAATGGCGGGACAAGCCTCACCCTCGCGTACGTTGAAAAGAAAACGATTTTGCCAGATCCCTTCTTCTTGAATGGGAGCTTTCTGCAATGGATCGAGTTGTTGAAGGAATCGCTTGTCCAGCCCATCACCTTCTGAACTCTCAACAGCTCATCATCGCTCTTGGTCTTGCTAGGGAGAAGTCTGAGTTCCATCACCGCAAAGTGGAGCAAAAGTGGGAGCGCGCTGCAAGGATTCAAGTGGAGAACTCTATGAGTAAGAATGAATTGGTGCGTAAGAGTTCTCTCACCTTGCAGCGCCTCCCCCTTTATTAAGCATATGCAATGCTTGGATGACAATTGCATTCGGACCTTGATCACGCTCAACAAAGTTACCTCATCAATGACAAGGGGCTCAGGTCCACTTTGTTAAAAAAAAAGTTGCACCAGGTGAGCCGTTGTCATGATGAGAAGTTGGAAGCCCGAGGGCGGTGACTTGAAAGGACTACAAAGATTACGCTGGGAACTGATACGGAAATAATATTGGGAACCGACGTCCTTCAATTTTGTGAGATCAACACATCATGTATCTCACCTACCAAATCAAGAAGGGACACATGTCCCAAGAGGAAACCTAAAGCAGAAGTGCAGGAGAGATAATGGCCCCACTTAAGGCATCGAAACCTCATAATCTCACCAGAGGTGAGCTCGAGGGCCACTGTCGATACCCTGCATACCAGGTATCCCTTCGTATTAGAAGAAGACGCGTCGAGTTCCACCTTCCAGTGTTGTGGACTTCCAAAGGCAACATGTGTGCCACAGTGCCAGATTTGTCTCCCTCTATAAGGTGGCTCTGGTGCTGCCATGTGTCCTATAGTGTCGGACCTGCCTCCCTCCATAGGGTGGCTCTAGTGCTACCACGTGTCCCGTAGTGCCGGACCTGCCTCCCTCCTTAGGGTGCTTCGGCCCTGCCACGTGTCCATGGGTGTTCGACCTACCTCCCCAACAGGGGAAGCTCCAGTGTTGCCACGTGTCTAGTAGCTCCGGACGTGCCTCCCCGCATATGGAAACTCCAGAGTTGCCACGCGTCACGTCTGGATCTGTGTCCACAACGAGAAGACTTCGGGATCTCCAACGGTGCAGACATTCAAGGGCTATCAATCGGTCGTTAGAAGATCTAATTAATGTGTTATTAATGTCATATTAATGACGCATGATCATAGGACTATCAAGACCAGTAACGCTACCGTTAAGGCACGTTATCACACTATTAACCCCTCTTAACACCCGTAGATCGTGTATAGGGCGATTATTACAGCCAGGGCCACCTGTTGGACCACGTCACATGCTGTAACAGCCAGTCCTTGGCATATAAAAGAGTTGCGCTGCACGGTAGAAAAAAAGGCATACTCGCTCACTGAAAGTCGCCTAGAGGGGGTGTGAATAGGCAATAAGACATGAAATGGCTTAATCAAACAAGATTAAATTACTGAGGCTGGACTTGTCTGGACAGGGCCGAACTAGTCCGATCAGCACAGGGTGAAAACCTAAAAACTTGATTTCTACAAGTTATTTGCAGAATTTAAGTTCAGTAAAGATGTATACAATGTATAGTAACCTAGTACAACTTAGATTGACAATTGCATGCAAATAGGTTACAAGATTTCAACAAGATCAAAGTGAAGGGCAATATGAACCCTAAAAACAATTCTAATGATTATCAAATGTAAAGCGACAAGAGAGACACAATTTATCCCGTGGTTCAGCTCCACGAAGAAGCCTACATCCACATTGAGAAGTCCACACAAGGACCAGGTCTCACTTGACCCTTCTCTCACCAAACCACCACAATGGCCGGCTTGGTTTCCACTATATCAATGGGTAATCACCAAGTTTGATTGGGGCTGCTCACAAGTTGAGGCTCCCACTAATAAATACAATGAGGAGCACACGAAGCTCAACTCACACAATCCACAAAACACAACACAATGTGCAAGAGATCAAACCTAGAGCCCAAGCGCGATGATCTTCCTTCACTCTCCTCCCCAAACCCTAATCTCTTCAAGATTTAGTCTTACAAGGCAAGTAGGAAGAGTGGAAGGCTTTGGAAGGCTCTAGGTCACTTGTGGCGGTGCTAGGGTTCAAGAGCTGTCAAATAGGGGTCGGGGGTCTCCTTTTTATAGGGGTCCCAACAACTAACCATTGCCACCAGGGCAACCCCGGAGTAGTCTGGCCCTGTGCCACGGACTAGTCCGACCTTCTGGGACCACCGACAATTTCATGTCATCGATCGACAAAATAGATGACACGCGCAAATGTTTGAATTTCAAATGGCCACTGACAACACGAACTAGTCCAGTTCAAAACGGACTAGTCCGAAGTAGGACAGAAAGGTTTGGTCCGTCTCGAAACGGACACAACTGGGTATGGCCGGACTAGTCCGGCCACAAGGGCGGACTACTCCAGCCCTCTAGGGTTTCCTCTCGGTTTATCTCACTAAGTCTCAAATGGACTAGTCCGTACCACCACAGACAAGTCCGAACTTTTCCAGAGAGCTTTGGTCCGTTCTAAAACGGACAAGTCCGATCTACAGGGACGTAGCTCCAACTCCACTAAGGGATGAACGGACTAGTCTGTACCCATATGGACAAGTTCTATCTCCTCGAGAGACCTTTAGTCTGACTCAAAATGGACTTCTCTGCCTGGCCGGACTAGTCCAACCCTGAAGCCCAGACTAGTCCGACCTCCTACGGTTTTACTTATTTTGGCTTCTCACTTAGGTTTTTCTCTCAACCACCACTTTGAGCCCTCTATAATGATCTCAATGCACATGATACATCCACCCTCACACATGATACGAATCACTTAAGGTCAATACCATAGAAACCCTAATTTCTACGGTTGAGTCTTTGACGCCTATTTCGATCTTTTCTTTTTGAGGGTTTTCGACTCATTTCAACCATTACACATGTGCTCAAGATCAACTCAGCTATTAGTCTCTTAATTGTCATCATCAATCATCCAAAACCCACGGGGATGCCTAGATGCACTTTCAATCTCCCCCTTTTTGGTGATTGATGACAACACATTAAAACTTCAACAAAAAGGATAATAATTTGTTTTCATAACATGTATTTGTGTGAGTGACTCCCCCTCAATGTATGCATCATGAGTAAGATAAATTGAGAGAGTTCTCATACATATACATGTTATGGTGGGGTGCCTAGGTGATGTGCTCATAAATTGTGATAAGGTACCAAGTATGCAAGATGAAACATGTAATTCAAGCAAAACATCACAATTTAGACAAGATACATGAATTAAGTCTTACAACAATTGAAATGCAGTGAGTTTTAAAACATAAGTCCATAGTGGATTAATCTCTCCCCCATAAGACTATCTAAGTACCCCTTCCAGTCTCTCCCCCTTTGGCATCAAGACACCAAAAAGGAAAAGAGAGAAAGAAGAGTCCTAAGATCTACGCTTCATCATCGTCTTCATCGTCGTCGTCGTCGTCGTCTCACCCTTGGTGCCCGTTGTCGCTCTCTGTGGTCTCCGGATCGTCATTAGCATCATCTTCGGACGGAGCTGTCGTGGAGGTACCAACTTCACTTAATTGAGCAAGCTCCTCGGCGGTGAACTTCGGGAATGGAGTCATCTCCCCATCACTCTCCGCGACGGGAGACATAGGGATCTCCAGCTTGTCGCACATCGCCTTGAGATACTTCTCTTGGCGATGCTCCATGCGACGTTACCGAACTTCCATCTTCCATCAAGAGGAGAATATGGCTTTGAAGCACTTGAGGAATCCACTACCGCATTGTCATGAAGAAGGAGGTGGTGGAGGAGGAGGTGATGGCACAAAGTATGAAGAAGAAGCGGGAGGATCCGCATTCTTCCTACAAGGGACATCCGGCTCTGGAGGAGGAATTTGAGGACGAAGCCTTCTATGAATGATGTCCTTCTTGAAGTTGAGCCCGGACACCTTCTCGATCATGTACATGATGTACGGAGCATAGCCACATGATCAGTTTGGAGTATGCGAGATGTTGAAGATGTCATCAAAAATGTAGTCCACCACATTGAAATGAACATCTCCATCAATTAGCACCATCAAGTGCCTCAAGTTTCCTTGAATAATCCCATCATCTCCAGCCTTGGGGGCACTAGTCTTCCAGAGCACCCGGTTGAGGACACTGTAGAAGGGCTTGATGTTACTTATGTGCCCGACCTCAAAAGGTACGTGACTTGGATACATGTACTCCAAAGTGTCTCGATCAACTGGCCTTAGATTGGAGATGATGATCTCATTTTCCAGTTGATCCTCCAAGTCAAGTAACTGAGCAAACTCCCAGTAGGTGGTGGAGTATTGCTCTTCGTGAGTCATCCAAGAGATTCGCCTGTCTCCGTCGTTGTGGAAGTAGAAAGTGCAGTAAAACTGGGCAATGACTTCCACATTCCAGTCATATGGAAAGCCCATGAGCTTCTTCAATCCGTGGCGCTCTATGGCCTCAATCACAGCATTGAAGGCCAAATGATCCTATTGGGCCATGTAATCCCAATCAATCCACTGAGCATCAGTCACAGGTGTTTGCTTGGACATATAAACTGTTTTGTAGTAGTCACAGTGGAAGTCACACCAAAAGTGGGGATCCACTGTGCTCCTCTCCCTTTGATAGACATTGAGCTTCCTAGCCTTCTTAGCCCCTTTACCTTTAAAGATGTTGGCATCGAAGGCAGCTGCACGATTGGGGTTCCGTGTAGGTGAAGACATCCTCAAGGGACCTATGGGCTGAGAGGCTCCCTTCTTGGCCTTGCTTCTAGGCTTCTTAGCAACAAGGACCCTCTTCTTGGGTGCAGCATCCACTGGTGCCTTGCCCTTACCCTTGGAGGTCCTTGCCTCATGGGATTTTGCCTTCTCCCCAACAATCATAAGTCTTTTCTTCTTGGGAGCTGCCTCGGCTGCAGCTGAGTTGTGGGCTTCCCTCTGCTGTTTCTTTGCTTTCCTTGCCTCGGACTGGGATTCGAGATATGCCATGACAAGCTCGTCCTCCTCGCGCTTTCGACGATGTAGTGCTTGACTTCCCGCCTCGACTTCGGAATCGGAAAGTGGAACATACTCCAAATCCGACATAGTTTCTGATAAGAGATGCAAAGGAATGTGTATGAGTCCAAGGAAGTAGAGATATGGTGGTAGAATTCACAAAATTGATTTAGTTTAGGGTTTTTACTGTGTAACCCGGACTTGTCCGCCCAACGGTTGGACTAGTCCGTACCAAGCTGGACTTGTCCGCCCTACAGCCGGACTAGTCTAGTTCACACAACAAGAACCCTAATATAGAGAAATTTTGCAAAAACTATGGATCCTACCACACAAATTGAGGTGCATGATCACAATGATGTGCACAACAACTTTTGTGAAGAAGTTTCTATCAAAAGACCTAAAAGAATTGAATTTTGGAGGTTTTGGGGTTACGTCAAGAATACCTCTTCAAATCTTCGATTCGACGAAATGTGGGTGACAAATCGGCATACGATGCTTGGGGAAGAGTTCCCACGCACCTTAGGGCTTCAATCCACCAATTGAAATCAAGATTTGGTGGTTGGAATAAAAAATTGCCGATTTGGGGGCGATTTTCGTGTGTCGGAAGAGAGAGAGTGCATTTGAATGAAGTGGAGAGGTCGAGGGCTCCCTGGGGAGCTTAAGTCCCCAGGGGCCGAACTAGTCCGGTTGGAGACCCGGACTTGTCCGGCCTTTGGACTAGGTTCGGACTTTTCTGAACCACCGGACTATTCCGGTCAAGGGGGTCGGACTAGTCCGGTTCTAGGGCTGAAAACTCATATATATTGAGCTTTCAGTGGAGATTTGATCCTTGTGGACTATATATTTACAAAAGATCTTCGTAAACATGGTTAGTAAGCAATCAACAATCAAACTATGACCATAATTCACAAAGATTCAATAATTTCAAAATAATTTGTAGAAAATTGAGAAAGAAGAGTTTTTCACAAGCATGAGTGATTTTGAAGTGAATGCAAGTAACAATCAGATATGCAAGACTTAAGCCACATTTTGAGAATATAGGATATTTAGCTCACTCCTAAGTTCACAAAATCTTCTTTCATCTAGGGGCTTAGTAAAAATATCAACCAATTGTTTTTTGGTTCTCACATGCGAAATTGCAATGTCTCCTTTGATGGAATGATCTCTCAAGAAGTGGTGGCGGATATTGATGTGTTTGGTACTTGAATGCTCAACTGGATTGTGGGCTATTTTGATGGCACTCTCATTGTCATATAGGAGGGGAATATGGTTCAAGTTTATGCCATAGTCTCTGAGAGTTTGTCGCATTCAAAGAGGTTGTGCACAACAACTTCTGGCGGCGACATACTCCGTTTCGGCTGTGTAAAGAGCAAAGGAATTATTTCTTTGAGGACCAAGACACTAGAGATCTACCATGGAATTGACAAGTTCCGAATGTACTCTTCCTATCAACTTTGCACCCCGCATAGTCTGCATCGGAATATCCAATGAGATTAAATTTAGAGCCCTTGGGGTACCAAAGTCCTAGGCTTGGTGTGTGAACCAAATATCTAAGAATTCTCTTAACGGCGACCAAATGACACACCTTAGGAGCAGCTTGAAATCTAGCACACATAGACACACTAAGCATGATATGGGGCCTAGATGCACATAAGTAAAGTAATGAGCCTATCATGTAACGATATACCTTTTGGTCCACACTTGGACCATCTTCGTTAAGATCGAGATGCCTATTGGTTGCCATAGGAGTCTTGATGGGTTTGGCCTTGTCCATGTCAAACTTCTTGAGTATATCTTGTGTGTACTTGGTTTGACTAATGAATGTGCCCTCCTTGAGTTGCTTTACTTGAAAACTTAGGAAGAACTTCAACTCCCCCATCATGGACATCTCAAATCTTTCCATCATTATCTTAGAAAACTCATCACAAAAAACTTTGTTAGTAGAACCAAATATAATGTCATTGACATATGTCGACTGTTGGAGTCGGCAGATCCCCTGACACTACGAAAGTGTTGAAGGAGTTTGTGGTTCGGTTTGGGCGCGCGGAGACTCAAGAAGGTAAAACGTGATTGGACACGAGTGACACAGTGGTTTACGTGGTTCGGGCCGCCTAAGCGTAATACCCTACTCCACGGGTGTGAGTGTGTGTTGTATTAACTTGTGAACTTCCGAGCTTTCGAGAGTTCTCCCCCCTTTTGTGTATCGTCGGTTTGTCCTTTTATAGTACAAGGACAAACCGTTACAAGTCAGCCTGGCCCGACATGTGGCCCTGGCGGTTACTAGTATTGATACACGAGATTGATTGTTGTTAATAGCCCTGTAACGGCTCTGACAGTGCCGTTACAGGTGTTAAGATCGTCCGATTAAGTATCATTAACGTGGAATGAATGATAATTAATCGGGTCTTGAAGTCCGCGGCTGTCCTTTGAAGATCCGGAGCCGTTACAATGTCTCTCGGAGGTTTAAAGCGGCCAGCTCCGACGTATGGACACGTGGCAGCTCCGGAGCTTGCTTATGGGAAGCGGGAAGCTCCGGGGTGGCCTGGCACGTGTCAGGTCCGGAGCTTCTCTCGGTCAGGGGTTAAGTCCGGAGGTGCCGTTTCAGTACCTAGCCCGGAGCTTCACCCTTGCGGGTAATAGCTCCGGTCTGACAGTACACGTGGCAACCTAGGGGTTAACCATGTTGGAGAAGCAGGTCCGGTTATGTCTGACAGGTGGGCCCCCGAGGGTCTTTAATTTGAGTAGATGTCCTTCCCTTGAGATCTTTGCAACCTCAGGGGGTGTATGGTTTTTAGGGTACCGACAGTGGCCCCCTGGACCTACCTCCGGGGAAGGCCAACGGGATGAAGTCATTCCGCCGGAGGTGGGTCCACACTTGCGACTCTTGAACTGGGTCTTCAAGGGTCTTCGGAGGTGCCTTCGGCGGGGCTTTACGGTTAAGTCTCGACGCGTGACGCACCTCAGGCGGCAGATAGGATCTTTGGCGTGCAGATCTCTCGCAATTGAAGGTCGCCGGTTCCCGATACGAAAACCGTATCGGTTCCGCGCGCCTTGTCAGTCCGCCGCCTTTGGGTTTCCCGCCTCGTGATGACAACTGTTCGCCTGGGTAAGAACCTCGACTTGATCGTCAGGGTGGTCCCGGGCCCTCTTGTCATCGGCAGGGTTGAATTCTTGAGTAGTATCCTTGACTCTCCTGCAGTTTCCATCCAAGCGTTGCGAGGTCTTACTTAAGAAGGAAAGCGCACCGCCGGGAGTCCTTTACGCTTTCCATCTGTTCTTGCGCTCAAACTCCCAACTCGTGCTTTGCTCCTCTTCTCTTGCCTAGCTGTGCTGCGATGGAGTTGGGTCTGCGTGAAAGTCGTTTGAAGACGGAAAGCGATCTGAAGAAGGTCCGAGCCCTCATGGGGTGGTCGTCGGACTTCTTCAACCGTTCGGTCCGCGCCGGCGGAGAGCTTCCCTTTAAAAAGGAGCACTCCGGTGAGATGGTGTACTTTTCATCGTACGCCATGGTGGGGCTGATCCCACCGTTTTCTTCTTTCTTCTTGATGCTGCTGGACTTCTATGGTCTGCAGCTATACCACCTTGGCCCTCACTCCATTCTCCTTGTGTCCATCTTTGTCCACTTCTGCGAGATGTGGGTGGGCATTCCTCCCTGCATCGAACTCTTCCGAACCTTCTTCACCGTCCAAACCACCGGCCGAAGCGACGAGTACCTTGGCTTCTACTACTTCGTGAAGCGCAAGAAGTGCCCGTTCAAGTACCTCCGGTCATTCCCTTCCGGGAAATGGGATGACTGGAAGAAAGATTGGGTAGTCGTCCGGGTGGAGGAGCATGAGCGGTTGGAGTTGCCAGACGGTCTGCCCGGCATTGACACGTCGGTGTGGAGCGAAGTTCCGGTGCTGGCGGCAGCTTTCGACCCCGTCCTGACCAGGATCCGCCAATGTGTGGAGGGAGGATTGACTCCCCAGGCGGTGTTCTGCAACTTCTTGTCCAACAGGTGGGCGCCACTGAAGAGGAGGGAGAAGCTCGCCTGGGCCCTCAACAGCGTGATGGACGAGGACCGGGTTGAGACCGGGTTGAAGTCCAGCATGGTGGGGAAGTCCTTGGAGTTTCACCTCAAGAAATTCCAGCACGACATCGATGTTGACGGAGAGTACTTGACTCCGCCGCCGGCTTTCCTCCCCCTGAACGTGGAAGTTGAGTTCAGCAGGGAGCTCCGGCGGAAGATGCCCGCGCTTGACGACCTTGGCGTCGTCGAGAGAAGATCAACCGCCCGGTTGGCGATCCCCGGGTTGTCCGAAGGCGGCTCCGTCCCTGTCTCTCAGCCAAGAGCTGAGGTCATTGGCAAGGGCAAGGAGCTGGCGGAGGAGCCGGAGAGCCGGAAGAGAAAGCTGCGACATGCTGACGGAAGGTCCGTCGGGCTTGCCACTTCCCCCCCCCAGTTCCCCGTCCTCAGGAAGGAAGATCCTCCGCCGCCGTGGCGGCTGTCCCCGTGGTGGGGTCTTTTCGGAGCGCTACTGTTCCGGCGGTGGGATCCTCCCGGAGTGCGGCTGTCCCCGTGGTGGGTCCCTCCGGAGGTGCCAGCTCCGGGCAGGCGACTCCGGTACGAGAAGCGGTGAGGGCCTCTAGGTCCAGGAGTTCCTCCCGATCAAGGAGAGCTCCGGCCCGGGAAACGCCCGCGGCCACGGCAAGTCCTGGGAGTCCTCCCGGAGCTCCTACACCGACCGTGGCCAGTCCGGAACGTCCGGGAAAGAGGTTCCGCGCAAGCTGGTGCGTGAGCCTCCCAAGGTAATTTTTCTTGCTTACCTCGATCAACTTTTAATTATAGCATCTGTTGGCTCAATTTCTTCGTTCTTTATCTGCAGCGTTCCTAAGAAGGGGAGTGAAGCTCCGCCCTCAGCCACAGTGTCTGAGGCTGCGAGGGCTTCTGCTCCAGCCCCGGTGCCGCCCCAAGCGGAGGCTGCGACAGCTCCGGCGCCGGCTGTCGTGGTCATGGACCTCGACTCGTCTCCAGAAGTTCCCGTGGTAGCGCCGGACCACGGGATTGAAGATGCGCCAGCGGCACCCGTTCCGGAGGTTGAAGCTCCGGGTCCTGGTGCTACAGAAGTAGAAGCTCCGGCTGTTGAGTCGGAGGAGGCAGCGGTCCCGGCTTCGGAGCCGGAAAGTGCTGAAGCCCCGGCGGTTGAGCCGGAGGTAGCTGAAGCCCCGGCATGCGAGCCGGAAGTTGAAGTGGTTCTGGCAGTTGATCCGGTTACTTCCGAAGCTCCGGTCGCAGAGCCGGTAATTATTGGAGCGCCGGCTGCAGGGCCGGTGATTGTGGAAGCGCCGGCCGCAGAGCCGGTGATTGCTGGAGCGCCGGCCACAGAGCCGGTGGTCGAAGAGGCGAGGGAGCTCGAGCCTCCCTCAGAAGAAGTGTCCCGGCCGGAGCCAGTGGAGGCGACGACGTCGATGGTACCCGTGGCGGAGCCAGAGTGCCTGAATGAAGTCGCCGGCCCCCAGCCTGAGGGGGCAAATGAAGACTTGGTGGCGGGACCTTCTTCGGTGGCGACTGAGGCCATCCCGGAGGAGTGCCCTAGTGCTTTGGAAGCTCGGGGTTCCACTCTTGTAGATTGGGACCCAATTTTTGTAAGTGAAGACCCGTTGGAACCAGTGGAGGAGACCCCAGCAGGTCCGGAGCCCATCTCTCTGTCGATGTCCATCGACAATGCCTGCTCCAGTCTACGTCAGGTCCAACTGGCCTTCTTCCACGACAGCAAAACTCTTGAAGAGGAGCGCCAAACCCTTAGGAGGTGGCGTAATCGGCTCCACTTTGAGACTAAGCTGGCGCAGTCGAGGATTACGGATGACAAGGAATGGATCAGGCGGGAGAAGGTCCGCCTGGAGCTCTGGGGTGAGCTGCTGGACGAGAGGGAGAGCATGACACACGCCCTCGACGCTCAATCCCGGGAGTTCCATGACCAAGCTAAGGCTGCTAACGACGCGACCAACGCTCGGTTCGATCAACTCGAGGCCATCAGCACCGCACTCATCAAGCGCCGAGAGGCACTTGAAGGAAGGGAAAGGCGGCTCGAGGATGAGGAGCAAAAACTCCTGGAGCTACGGGATGACGTCTTGCGACGGGAGGAGGAGCTCACCGAGAAAACAGCTCTGGCGGACAAGGGCCTCGAGGAGCGCACTAAAAAATTGGAAGAGCGCTGCCTCGAGGAGGAGGAGAAGTCCTGGGTGCGGGGGCAGGAACTCTACGAGTACGAGTGTGCCCTTGTCGCCCGGGAGAAGAAAATGGAGGCTAGGGAGAAGGACCTGGTCGACCGCCGGAACAAGATCCACCTCCGGGAGGAGGAGCTCGGAAGACTTGAGAAACGGGTTGCTGCGAAGATTCAGCAAAACGCCAAAGAAGTTGAGCGTCTCTCCCGCGAGAATTCGGAGCTGGCGGCGGCCCGGAGATCCCTGGAAGAGATGAAGGGCCTGAGGAAGACGGACTCCCTGCAAATTTGGGAGTTCCTGAGCAAGGCTGACGATGCGCTGGCGCCGATGGGTTTCAGCCCGGTGCTCCCGGATGATCCGGAGCCGGAGCCGGACCTTGCGTTGCAAGCGTTGAGCGCCGCGGGCAGCAAGCTCTCCAAGGTGGGCGACGTCATCGCGGACCAGCTGAAGGTCGAGGGGCAATCCCTGGCTAGAAACGTCACAGAGTATGTGTTGACGTGCTACACTAGCCGGAACCCTCGATTCCCTCTGGACCCGGTGCTTGAAGGCCCCGTCGAAGGAGAAGGCGAAGCTACCCGAGCCAGCGTGTCGGAGGTCGCTCAGAAGGTCGCCGAGTTCTTCCATAGGGTCTAGGACTGTCTCTCTTAGCCTTTACTTGTATCTTCTCTTCTTCCTCAATTTTGTAATCCCTTGTCTCCAGATGTAATCTCTGGTCTTCAAATGAAATGAAATCTTCACTTTTTTGCGAATTTCATTTTTTTGTCTTCAACGTCTTTATCTTCACTTGGCCCCCTGGTAGATGTGCACAATTTGATTGTGGACATGTACCAAAAGGATGTTGAGTTTTGTTGAAGACAAATTTGCTTCGAACTCGTATAATTTAGGTCCGAAGTTTTCGATAGTGAAGGTCCCTTGAAGTCGTCGGAGCTTAGAAGCTCCGGCACTGTCCATCGCCGGAGCTTAGTAGCTCTGGCAATAGCCTCTACCAACATGTTGAGCGTCGATAGTTAATACTCCAAGGTGTCGGAGCTTAGTAGCTCCGGCAATGACCCTTGCCACGCCTGGTTTGTTGGCAACAGACTCTAGTGATAGGGTCTTCTCACCATCTTTAAGTTAACGCCGGCGGTTGACGCCCTGGTGGGAGTCGGAGCTTGGTTAGCTCCGGTTTTTCTCCATCAACATAGGGTTCATTTTTCCTGCACACTTAAGCCAAGAAAAATAGTAAAATTCGTTCCTTATCTATAACTTCGTCGCGGCTTATGGTTCTCAAGAAAATTTTAAGTTGAACACGATTTTTAATACGACTGAATGAATTGTCTTTTCTTTTAGATCCAATTGTCCATGGACCCCCCTTACTTTGGCCTGCCGGGATGTAGGTAGAGTGGCGTACTTAGGGTGCTTGACCAGGCTAAGTCGATAGCGCACTCCGGCCCTAGAATGGCTTGGCGGCTTTCAGGCGAGTTGGCCACAGACGATATTTAAATCCAAAAAATCCGACAATTCGACTCGAATCGTACGTAAACCGGTCAAACTAGAATTTCTTAAGAATTGCACGTTTCTGTTATAGACAAGAAAGAGAAAAATAAAAATGTTGAGCCTATGCAAAAATGAATGCACGTGGAGTCTATTTCACATGAAGATGTCTTTCATTATAGGTCCGTGGTACAGGGGAAACAAGTACACTCTTAGGGTACGGAACCAGGCTAAGTGTGTTTGGTTTCTCGTTTGACCCAGGGTAGTTAGCCACACTTCTAGTCCGGAGACTGTATTAAGTGTTGCATGAGCTCTTCAAACCTTTCGGGAAAGGTCCGGCTGCTCTCCCGGAGGAACTACCCGAGTCTGTACAATGACTCTATAACATACATTTCAAGTTACTTAAGACTCACCTCCGTGGAATTAAGTGTAGAACTTACGGAGGTGCTCGATGTTCCAAGGATTTGGGAGAGGTGTCCCATCCTCGGTAGCCAAGCGAACGCTTCCGGGACGGGATACTTTGATCACTCGGAAGGGCCCTTCCCAGCCGGGGGAAAGTTTGTTTTGCCCTTCTCTGGATAGTATTCTCCGTAGCACCAGATCGCCTTCCTCGAGCTGTCGGTTGTGTACATGCCGCTGGTGATAGCGCCGTAGAGCTTGGTGGTATCGGGCATTCCGAACAGCTGCTTGGCACCTTCCCTCCTCGAGGAGGTCTAGGTCTTCACGCCGGAGCTGGTCCTGCGCGGCTTCGTCGAAGGTCCAGACTCGGAGGGAACCCAAGGTGATTTCCGGAGGAAGGATCGCTTCAGCTCCGTACACCAGGAAGAAGGGTGTTTCTCCGGTTGCCCGACTTGGAGAAGTCCTGTTGGCCCATAGAGTGGGCGGAAGCTCTTCGATCCAATTGGCTCCGTGCTTTTTCAAACGCTCGTAAGTGCGTGTTTTGAGTCCTTTAAGGATCTCTGCGTTTGCTCTCTCGGCTTGTCCATTGCTGGCAGGATGAGCTACGGAAGCGTAGCAAACTTGTATGCCGAGGTCTTCGCAATATCCTTGAAATGCGGAGCTTGTGAATTGAGTCCCATTATCAGTGATGATCTTATTTGGGACTCCGAATCTGCTCACGATAGATTGTAGAAAATTGATTGCAGATTGTTTGTTGATCGTCACAACAGGAGTAGCTTCCGGCCACTTGGTGAACTTGTCGATGGCGACGTACAGGAACTTGTAACCTCCGACGGCTCTTGGGAAGGGTCCCAAGATATCCACCCCCCACACAGCGAAAGGCCATGTAGGAGGTATCATTTGTAAGGACTGAGCAGGTGTATGAATTTGCTTTGCATGAAATTGGCATGCTTTGCATTTCTTCACTAGCTCAGTGGCATCCTGGAGCGCTGTAGGCCAGTAGAAACCATGCCGAAAGGCTTTTCCGACCAGCGTGCGGGAAGATGCGTGGTTCCCACACTCGCCTCCATGGATTTCTGCGAGGAGTTCGCAGCCTTCTTCCCTTGTGATGCACCGCATTAGGATGCCGTTGGCACCGCGCCGGTAGAGATCCCCTTCTACCAACGTGTATCTTTTAGCCAATCTGACTACCCGGTCAGCGGACACATCATCGTCAGGAAGGATGTTGTCTTTCAAGTAGTTCCGGATCTCCGAGATCCATGCATCGGAACTAACTTGAGCATTTGAGTCTTGCGTGCTGGGTTGCTCGGAGCTTCCTGCAGCACCTACGACCCTTGATGGCTGCCATGGTAACAGGGCCATCGGGACCGTCAACTTCGGGATGCTGATCTCGCCCCCTTCGTTCAGTTCGGCAGGCTGAACTGTGGGTTTTGACAACCTCCGGACAAAGGTTCCGTCAGGAACCGGAGCTCCGGTTGACGCCTTAGTCGAGAGTTCGTCAGCTTCAGCGTTGTGAGCACGCTGAACATGGTGAAGGTCTAGGACTTCGAAGTCCTTCTGAAGCCTCTGGACTTCAAGGAGGTAAGCAGCCAGCTGGAGATTATTGCAGGAGCATTCACCCTTCACCTGCTTGATGACGAGTTGTGAATCTCCTTTGACCAGCAATTGCTTGGCATCATATGAAAGTGCCACCTTTAATCCATAGATGAGTGCTTCATACTCCGCCATGTTGTTGGTTGCCTTGAAGTCAAGGTGTACCATGTATTTCACCTTCTCCCCGGTTGGTGCGAGGAGAAGGATTCCAGCTCCGGCTCCCTGCTTCTGCATGGAGCCGTCGAAGTAACGGGTCCAGTGAGGCTTAGTGAAGGCTGGAACTTGAGGTTCCGTCTTCTGCTCGCTGGGGCCCCCAGGGTTTAATGGAGAGGGAGTCCATTCTGCCACGAAATCTGCCAATGCTTGACTCTTGATTGCTTGTCTTGGAATGAATTCGAGGTCGAATTCAGCCAGTTCCGCTGCCCACTTTGCAATATTCCCAGTTGAATTGGGATTATGCAGGATCGCTCGAAGTGGATATGAAGTCACCACTGAGACTTTGTGAGCTTGGAAATAATGTCGAAGCTTCCTTGAGGCAATAAGAACTGCATAGAGCAGTTTATGCACCTCTAGGTATCGAGTCTTGGCATCATGTAACACTTCACTGATGAAGTATACCGGGCGTTGAATGGTCCGGACCCTCTCGGAGGGGTCCGGAGCTTCCTCTTCATTGATCCGGACTCGGAGGGGTCCAGACTCTCTTCGGGGACCTCCGGGTCCTGGGTGGAGGAACCCGGAGCTTCTTCAGGAATGACCTGGATCCTCTCGGAGGAATCAGGGTCCTCTGAAGTGGCTTCTTGTGGGTTCAAGTCTGGGAGCTGGGACCCAGACCCGCTTTCAGGAACCTCCGGACCCTCCCGAAGGGGTCTGGATTCCTGAGTATTGGGTAGTTCCGGTCTCTCCGCAACCAGAACCATACTGACGACTTCGTCAGCTGCTGAAATGTAAAGCAATAAAGGCTCACCAGGGTTCGGAGCTACCAAGACTGGTAGGGTGGTGAGGAACTGTTTCAGCTCCTGGAACGCCTTCTCTGCTTCTTCAGACCATTGGGATGGTCCGGACTTCCTCAGTAACTTGAAGAAGGGAAGTGCCCTTTCCGCCAGTCTTGAAATGAACCGGCTGAGGGCTGCTAGACATCCGGTTAATTTTTGGACGTCTTTGATGCGGGTTGGTGGCCGCATGTCTTCAATGGCTTTTATCTTCGCTGGATTAGCCTCTATGCCCCGGTGACTTACCAGGAAACCAAGAAGCTTTCCGGAACTAACCCCGAAGACGCACTTGTCTGGGTTTAGCTTCGTGCGGGTGGCCCGCAGCTTATCGAAGACAGCCTGCAAGGTGTCCAAGAGGGACTCCTTGTTCTTGACTTTGACCACGATGTCATCGACGTACACTTCCACTATGTCTCTGATGAGTTCTTCGAAAGTTTTGTACATAGCTCGTACAAAAGTTGAAGCTGCATTCTTGAGACCAAAAGGCATGGCTGTGTAACAATACAATCCATCCACTGTGATGAATGAAGTATGTTCTTCATCTTCCCTAGACATCCTGATTTGATGATATCCAGAATATGCGTCTAGAAAACACAGTAATTCACACCCGGAGGTGGAATCCACTATCTGATCTATTCTAGGTAGTGGGAATGGATCTTTTGGACATGCCTTATTCAGTGTGGTGTAGTCAATGCACATCCGAAGTTTCCCGCCGGCCTTAGGCACAACGACTGGGTTTGCCAGCCATTTTGGATGGTAGACTTCTCGGATGAATCCGGCTTCGAGCAACTTCTTCACTTCTTGTCGGATGAAGTTCTGTCGCTCTACAGATTGCTTCCGAGGTTTCTGATGCACAGGCCGAGCGTCGGGGTAAATCTTCAGATTGTGCTCAATCACTTCCCTGGGGATCCCAGGCATTTGTGACGGTTGCCAAGCAAACACGTCTACGTTAGCCCGGAGGAAAGTGATGAGCGCGAGTTCCTATTTGTCGTTCAAGCCACCCGATATGCGGGTAGTTTGAGTGACATCGGAACCAATTTGGACGACTTTGACGGGAATGTCGGTGTCGCCGCTTGGCTGCACACGGGATGCAGAGGTCGAGCCTCGTTGCTGAATGCTCGGAGGTTGTGGAGCTTGCTTCTGTCTGGAGTCCTCCTCTTGCGCTGTGGTGAGTGCGTGGAGTTCCTCCAGAGCAGTTACTCCGGCAGTGCGATCTCCGCGGATCCGGAGAACGCCTACTGGTGTTGGCATTTTCAACACCAGGTATCCATAATGAGCAGCTGCCATGAATTTGTACAAGGCAGGTCTACCCAAGATGGCGTTGAATGGTAAGTTGATCTGAGCGACGTCGAAGACCAACTTCTCGGTGCGATACTTCTCCCGGGTCCCGAAGGTAACGGGGAGAGTAATAGCTCCGAGTGGAGTGATGGCCCCCGGACCTACTCCGGAGAAAGGTCGAGAGGGCTGGAGGTCCGAAGGTCGGAGCTGAAGCTTAGTGAAAGATTCGAAGCTGATGAGGTTAAGCCCCGAACCTCCGTCTACCAGGACATGATGGAGCTGGATGTTGTTGATGGTAGGAGATACCATCAAGGGTAATTGGCCAGCTCCGACCATGCTTTGAGGACAGTCCGAAGCATCAAAAGTGATGGGTGTGTCCGTCCACTTTCGATGTGGCTCCGGTCTAGCTGTAGGAGCTACAGCAGCCATATCCCGTCGCATAGTCTTGATGACACGACGAGAAGTGATGTCCCATGATCCACCAAAGATGGTGTTCATGGTTTTTCGACGCTCGTTGTCGGAGACGTCGGAGTCATCGTCGACGGAGGTGTGGACGGCTTTCAGAACCTTTTTGGGGTCCTGAAACCCTAACTCCTCTTCAGCCGGAGCTTCATCGACCTTTTGTTTTCCCTCCCTCTGTCGGAAGGGAGACCCTTCCCGGCGCTTGTGGTAGCGCTCGGCAAGGTTTTGGACCTCCCGGCAGTCCTCCAGTCTGTGGCTGCTCGTTTTGTGAATGGGGCACCAC
Source organism: Tuctoria greenei (assembly GCA_036927565.1). NCBI lineage: Eukaryota > Viridiplantae > Streptophyta > Magnoliopsida > Poales > Poaceae > Tuctoria > Tuctoria greenei. Next base: position 126,516,319 of record JAYESD010000007.1, on the reverse strand, counting down.
ATCTTGGATTTGCCACCGTCTTCAGAAGACGGTCGAGGTCGCTTCTCGGGGCGTGGCCCCCGGCCACCAGGAGTTGCAGTGGCTGCAACGTTGGATGTGCCGGCCGACGGCTTCTTCTTGCCGTTGGTCTTCTTTTTCTTCTTGCCACTCCCGGAGGTAGCAGCTTCTTCTTTGGAGGATTTTTTATGATCCTCCAAGGCTGGTTTGGAGTGCATTTCACGGCCCTCCGCAGCTCTGGCACATTTGTCAGCCAGGCTGAAGAGCTCCGTGACGCTGGTGATTTCTTTGATCGCCAGCTTCTCCAACATCTTCTTGTCTCGTACACCCTGTCTGAATGCCACAATGACAGAAGCGCTTGAGATAGAAGGGATGGTGTTACGTACCTGAGAGAACCTCTGGATGAATGACCGCAAAGATTCTCCTCCTTTTTGCACGACCGCAAAAAGGTCCAGTTCAGTGCCCGGTCGGGTGTATGAACTCCCAAAGTTGGCATTGAACTGACGGCACAGCTCCTCCCAACTGTCAATAGAGTTGGGTGGAAGGCTCATGAACCAGGACCTGGCGGTCCCAGTTAAGGCCACTGGAAAATAGTTGGCCATTACGGCCTCGTTTCCTCCAGCTGCTAGGATCGCAGTGGAGTATATCTGCAGAAATTCTACGGGATTGACAGTCCCGTCGAATTTTTCCGGGAAATGTGGCCGGAACTTCTGTGGCCATCTAACCATGCGTAGGTGCATGGCTAGGGCGGAACAGCCTCCTCCTACTCCTTCCAGAGTAGAAAGGTCTTGAGCATCTCGTCTTTCTCGAGCTCACTCGATGTGGACACGGCCATCCTGTTGGCGGTATCGGCGATCAAGCTCCGCCCGGAGGTCGTGTGTCGAAAGCCGAGATGCGGTATGGGCACGTCGTGCCCCAGAGGGCAACGACGTCACTTGCTGTGACGCAGCTCGTCTTCGGTTGTTGGAGACATGTGGACCAAGTCTTCCAGACAACGTTCGTCGCTGCGACGGGGCCCGCCCTGAAGGAGGTGGACCCTGGTTGTTGAGGCGTTCGGCCGCTGCTGCGACCAAATGCTCAACATCAGCTCTCCATTGCTCCATGGCACCTTGAGATGCATCCGGAGGTGGTGGTCGCTGGAGGAGAGCACGCGCTGCATGGAGCGCGTGTTCTGGGTTGTCACGACTTGACGGCGGAGAATGTGACGCCGGTGCACCATCATGTCGTCCGGCATGTCTTGCCGGAGAAGATGGTGGTGGGAGTGTGACTCCTGCTGGAACTGAGGCTCCTGCCGGTGGCTGCATGTTGGAGGGATTGCCTCCGACAGCCTGAGCAGCAGGTTGCCCGTTGGATGATCCAGCCGCAGAATTCACCATTCTTGAAGATCTCAGGCGCCCCTACCTGGCGCGCCAACTGTCGACTGTTGGAGTCGGCAGATCCCCTGACACTACGAAAGTGTTGAAGGAGTTTGTGGTTCGGTTTGGGCGCGCGGAGACTCAAGAAGGTAAAACGTGATTGGACACGAGTGACACAGTGGTTTACGTGGTTCGGGCCGCCTAAGCGTAATACCCTACTCCACGGGTGTGAGTGTGTGTTGTATTAACTTGTGAACTTCCGAGCTTTCGAGAGTTCTCCCCCCTTTTGTGTATCGTCGGTTTGTCCTTTTATAGTACAAGGACAAACCGTTACAAGTCAGCCTGGCCCGACATGTGGCCCTGGCGGTTACTAGTATTGATACACGAGATTGATTGTTGTTAATAGCCCTGTAACGGCTCCGACAGTGCCGTTACAGGTGTTAAGATCGTCCGATTAAGTATCATTAACGTGGAATGAATGATAATTAATCGGGTCTTGAAGTCCGCGGCTGTCCTTTGAAGATCCGGAGCCGTTACAATGTCTCTCGGAGGTTTAAAGCGGCCAGCTCCGACGTATGGACACGTGGTAGCTCCGGAGCTTGCTTATGGGAAGCGGGAAGCTCCGGGGTGGCCTGGCACGTGTCAGGTCCGGAGCTTCTCTCGGTCAGGGGTTAAGTCCGGAGGTGCCGTTTCAGTACCTAGCCCGGAGCTTCACCCTTGCGGGTAATAGCTCGGTCTGACAGTACACGTGGCAACCTAGGGGTTAACCATGTTGGAGAAGCAGGTCCGGTTATGTCTGACAGGTGGGCCCCCGAGGGTCTTTAATTTGAGTAGATGTCCTTCCCTTGAGATCTTTGCAACCTCAGGGGGTGTATGGTTTTTAGGGTACCGACAACATATATTTGGAAAACAAACAAATCATCATCAAATTGCTTAGTGAATAGAGTCTAATATGCCTTTCCAATTTTGAAACCATTTTGAGTTAGAAAGTCTCTAAGGCACTCATACCAAGCTCTAGGAGCTTGTTTGAGGCCATAGAGAGCCTTACACAATTTGTACACATGACTAGGGAATTCTTCATCTTCAAAACCGGAGGTTGCTCCACATACACCTCTTCCTTGATTTGACCATTGAAGAATGCACTCTTGACGTCCATTTAATATAGCCTAAAATCATGGTGAGTATCAAAGGCAAGTAATATACGAATTGATTCAATCCTAGCTACTGGAGCAAAGGTTTCTTCGAAATCCAAACCTTCGACTTGTGAATACCCCTTGGCCACAAGTCATGCTTTGTTCCTTGTAACCACCCCGTGCTCATATTGTTTGTTGCGGAACACCCACTTGGTGCCTACAACATTCGCATTAGGCCTCTTCATGAGCTCCCATACTTGATTTCTTTCAAAGTTGTTGAGCTCTTCTTGCACGACTGTTACCCAATCCGGATCTCGTAGCGCTTCTTCAACCTTGTGAGGCTCCAAAGAAGAAACAAAAAAGTAATGTTCACAAAAGTTTTCAACACGAGATCGAGTAGTTACCCCCTTGGAGATGTCTCCAAGTATATTGTCAACGGGATGGTCCCGTTGAACGCTTTGGTGCAATCTTGGGTGAGGTGCTTGAGGTCTTGAATCTTCATCTTTGTATTGCTTATTTTCATTGTCTCCCTCTTGATTAATGCCTCCATTTTCATCTTCTTGGAGCGCATTTTGGGGGACTTGATTTTGATTATTTGAGGAAGAGCTTGCTTGATGTGTGAGATGGTCACTTGGATCTTGAGGTTGTTCTTGTGGTTGTATATCTCCAAGTGCCATCCTTCCTATCACCACTTGTGGAGCTTCTTGATCTAGCACATGACGATCAACTTGCTCCACTTGGGAGCCATTAGTCTCATCAAACACCACGACTCGTGCTACTTCAACAATTCCGGAGGATTTGTTGAAGACACAATAAGCATAGGTGTTTGAGTTATAACCAAGCAAGAAACCCTCATCGGACTTAGAAGCGAACTTCGAAGTCCTAGGCTTCTTGTTGAGAATATAGCATTTGCTCCCAAAAATACGAAAGTAAGAAATGTTGGGCTTGTTACCGGTTAGGAGCTCATAAGACGTCTTCTTGAGTATGCGATGAAGATATAACTGGTTTATGGCATGGCAAGCGATGTTAACCGTTCCCCCAAAATCGGTCTGACGTCTTGTACACATCAAGCATGGTTCTTAACATCTAAATTAGAGTTATATTCTTCCTCTCGGCTACCCCATTTTGTTGAGGCGAGTAGGGGGCCGAGAACTCATGCTTGATGCCTTCTTCATCCAAAACTCTTCAACTTGAGTATTATTGAATTCAGTGTTGTTGTCACTCCTTATGGTCTTGATACTTAAAGAGAACTCATTTTGAGATCTCTTTAAGTATTTCTTGAGGACACCTTGAGTCTCACTTTTATCATGCAAAAAGAATACCCAAGTAAAACGTGAAAAATCATCAACAATAACAAGATCTTATTTGTTACCACCAATACTTATGTAAGCGATTGGACCGAAGAGATCCATGTGTAGAAGTTCCAATGGTCTTGTTGTCGTCATAATGTTCTTGGATGGATGTGGGGCTCCAACTTGCTTTCCAGCTTGGCATGCGCTACATGGCCTATCCTTTTCAAACACAACATTCTTTAAACTACGAATGTGCTCGCCCTTAAGGAGTTTTTGCAAGTTTCTCATCCCAACATGGGCTAGTCTTCTATACCAAAGCCATCCCATGTTATTTTTTGCAATTAATCATGTATCAAATTTGGCTTTATCCGCAGAGAAATCCACAAGATAGAGTTTTCCCTTGAGTACACCCTTAAAAGCAATTGAGTCATAACTTCTCCTTGTGACGGTCACACCCTCATTAGTGAATAAACAATTATAACCTTTGTCACATAGTTGTGATATGGACAAGAGGTTATAATCAAGTGAATCAACATGTAAAATATTTGAAAGAGTATGATTAGGGGATATAGTAATTTTACCGGTGCCAAGGATTTTTCCTTGGCTATTGTCCCCAAAATAGATTCCTTAACTTGGATCTTCATTTTTCTCATACTCCGCAAACATCTTCCTCTCTCCGGTCATATGATTAGTGCATCCGCTATCAAGAACCCATTTGGTTCCACTAGAGGAGTATGCCTAGAAGAAAGATTTAAGCCTTGGCTTTAGGTACCCAAGCGGTGTTGGATCCTTTGATGTTAGTCAAGAGGCACTTGGGCACCCACACGTAAGGTTTAGGACTCTTGCGGTGTGACCCAACATACCTAGCATAAGCTTTGCCAAATTTGTTCCTTAATAACACATATGAAGCATCAAAGTCATGGAACAAGGGATGTGGTTCTTTCTTAGGCACTTTGGGTGATTTAGCAATGTTCTTTCTCTTATTTTTGTATGAATCTCCCTTAACAAAAACAATCAAGTCATTGCCTTCCTTGGAAGTTTTGGCGTTTTGACTCATCTCCCTAGAATAACCAAGACTATCCTTGACAAGGGGATGTCTTGTGTTGGCATATGCACTACGTGCATATGCCATCTTCTCCTTATCAAAGATGTCACCCTTTGGTGCTTGATTGGTTTATGCCAACTTAAGCTCATCTTTAAGTTTCACAATCAAGTTTGAGAATTTGCAAGGTTGAGGCGCCTCGGATTTGACATTTGTATAAGGTGAGCTTGTAGAGGAAGAAGAGGCATTGACCTTGAGAGACTTCACTTGCGTTTCAAGGATCTTGTTAGCTTGTGTCAAACTAACAAGTTCATCCTTGAGCACAATTGTGGTGTTCTCAAGGTTTGAGCAAGTTTCCTTGCTCAAAGCGAGTTCACACTCAAGTGCCTTGCGTCTTTCTCTTTCAAGCTCCAAGAGCTCCTTAACCTTTTGGCATCTCTCCTTTTATTGGATGAGCATGTCCTCTTGACAGTTGATGAGCTCTTCCTTGTCAAATATCTCATCCGTCAACAACCTCAATCTTTTCAAGGTACTTTTACTCATATCCTTAAGCATATGTTCATTCTCACTACTAATATCAAAATCATCATGCGAAGAAATTGAAGAGGAGGATTTAGATTTAACCTTCTTTCTTCCCTACTTGGCCATGAGGCAAGTTATCCTTGATTCCTCCAGGTTGGGGAAGAGCTTGTTCTCCGCAATTGTCTTCTTCATGGCAATGGTTGCTATCTTCTCCTCTTCATCGGAGGAGAATTCCTCATTTGAATCCCACTCCTTTCTAAGGTGGGCGTGCCCCGATTGCTTCTTCTTCATGAAGCTCTTTGGACTTGCCCTTCTTCTTCTTATTGTTTTTCTCATGTGGGCAATCCACAATGAAGTGGTCATACTCCCCACAATTGTAGCAAGCCCTCTTTGATCTTGTCTTGGGCTTGTCTTTGCTCTTTCTTTCATGATGGTAGCTCTCCCTCCTTCTTCTAAACATCCTCTTGAAGTTGTTGATAAAGAGTGCCTCTTCCTCATCGATGTTGGTGCTCTCTTCATCACTCTATTCCCTTTCTTGTGATCTTGAGGATGTTGCCTTGAATGAAACATTCTTTTTATTGGAGGAGGAGAGCTTTTGTAGATCATTGTAGAACATAGGTTCTTTCTCCATCATCTCATGGTTGATAATTATCCCAAGCACTTCTTCATAAGTCATCTCGTGAAAACCCAGACTCTCACAAATTAGTGAGCAAAGAGTGACGTTTAGAGGCATGAATGCTTGAATCATCCTCTTTACCACCTCATGGTCAGTCCACCGGGTGCTTCCATAAGACCGAATCTTGTTGATGAGAGTCTTGAGGCGGTCATACATGTCTTGGGAAGATTCACCATCCATGATAGTGAACCTCCCAAGTTCTCCTTTGATCATCTCGATCTTGGTCTCTCTAATGACACGGTTGCCCTCATGTGCCGTCTTGAGGGTGTCCCATATCTCCTTGGCAACCTCCAACCCTTCAGTGCGATTGAACTCTTCTCGAGTTAATGAGGAGGTAATCACTCCAACGGCTTGAGCATTGCGATGGAGGAGGATGGCTTGCTCCGGAGTGATGTCTTCCTCATTCTTGGGAAGATGTACACCTGTCATAACAATTTGCCACAAATTAGGATTTAAGGAAATGAGATGCATCTTCATATTATGCTTCCACATAGAGTAATCATTTCCATTAAATTGAGAAGGTTTGCCAATGGGGATACATAAATAGTGATTACTCGCAGTTAGTTACTCATAGTTGTAAGGATACCGGGAGTAGTCTTGTGAACTACTCCCATTGTCGACATTGATCGGAGCAATTGGCTTGATCTCCTTCTTGGGCACATTGAGCTTCTCACAAACCGTGCCTTGAGCATACGAACTTCTTCGTCGTCATTTGGATCATCTGGAAGAACATCGACGTTCTTCGTCTTGGTGTCATCAACAATCACTGGAATCTCGTTGTCACCCCTTCCGGCTATTTCTTCTCTGAGTTGTTAGACTCTTGGTGGAGAAGCCTGCTCTGATACCAATTGAAAGTCGCCTAGAGAGGGGTAGGCAATAATACCTGAAATGGCTTGATCAAACGAGATTAAATTACTGAGGCCGAACTTGTCTGGACAGGGCAGGACTAGTCCGCTCAGCACAGAGTGAAAACCTAAAAACTTGATTTCTACAAGTTATTTGTGGAATTTAAGTTCACTAAATATGAATACAATGTATAGTAACCTAAGTACAACTTAGATTGATAATTGTATGCAAATAGGTTACAAGATTTCAACCAGATCAAAGGGAAGAGCAATATGAATCCTAAAAGCAATTCTAGTGATTATCAAATGTAAAGCGACAAGAGAGACACGATTTATCCCGTGGTTCAGCTCCACAAAGAAGCCTACATCCACGTTGAGAAGTCCACACAAGAACTGGGCTCACTTGACCCTTCTCTCACCAAGCCACCACAATGGTCGGCTTGGTTTCCACTATATCAATGGGTAATCACCAAGTTTGGTCGGGGCTGCTCACAAGTTAAGGCTCCCACATATCAATACAATGAGGAGCACACGAAGCTCAACTCACACAAGCCACAAAACACAACACAATGTGCAAGAGATCAAACCGAGAGCTCAAGCGCGATGATCTTCCTTCACTCTCCTCGCCAAACCCTAATCTCTTCAAGATTTGGTCTTAGAAGGATAGTAGGACGAGTGGAAGGCTTTGGAGTTTGGAAGTCCCTAGGTCACTTGTGGCGGCGCTAGGGTTCAAGAGTTATCAAATAGAGGTCAGGGGTCCCCTTTTTATAAGGGTCCCGACAACTAACCTTTGTCACCAGGGCAACTCCGGACTAGTCTGGCTCTGTGCCACAGACTAGTCTGGCCTTCTGGGACCACCGACAATTTCACGTCATTGATTGACAAAACAGATGGCGTGTGCGCCAACGTTTGAATTTCAAACGGCCACTCACAACACGGACTAGTCCGGTTCAAAACGGACTAGTCCAAAGTAGGACAGAAAGGTTTGATCCGTCTCAAAATGGACACAACTAGGTATGGCCGGACTAGTCCGACCCTCTAGGGTTTCCTCTCGGTTTATCTCACTAAGTCTCAAACGGACATGTCCGTACCACCACGGACATGTCCGAACTTTTCTAGAAAGCTTTGGTCCATTCTAAAACAGACAAGTCCGATCTACGAAGACTTAACTCCAACTCCACTAAGAGATGAACGAACTAGTCCGTACCCATACGGACATGTTCGATCTCCTCCAGATACCTTTAGTCCGACTCAAAACGGACTTCTCTGCCTGGCCGGACTAGTCCGACCCTAAGACCCGGACTAGTCTGACCTTATAGGGTTTTTCCTCATTTTGTCTTCCCACTTAGTTTTTTTTTCTCAACCACCACTTTAAACCCTCTAGAATAATCTCAATGCACATGATACATACACCCTCACACATGATACGGCACACTTAAGCTCAATATCATAGAAATCCTAATTTCTATGCTTGAGTCTTTGACGCCCGTTTCAATCTTTTCTTTTTGAGGATTTTCGTCTCATTTCAACCATTACACTTGTGCTTAAGATCAACTCAGCTCATTAGTTTCTTAATTTTCGTCATCAATCATCCAAAACCCACGAGGATGCCTATATGCACTTTCACTCACTACAAAGATCAGACTTACACATTCTCATACAAGCAACACACATCTCGTGGAATAGGTTATTACGCTCAGGCGGTCCAAACTACGTAAAACTTCGTGTCACCTTGCACTTGCATCTTGATTAGCGTCCCGGCTTAATACAAACCTCCATGGACTACTCCTTAGTAGTACCTGGGGAAGTGTCGTTGCAACACTTCGACAGTGTCATTTTGAAAAATAAATAAAAAACAGGTACCTGTCGCGCGGGGCAACTCATCCCCTGCGAAACGACATCAATTTGTGAAAAAGGTATCAAATGGGTGACTATTTTAAAATTTTTCGAAAAAGCACTCTCATTAAAAGTTTACGATTTAAATATTATTATTTTGAAAAAAAATCAAGAAGTACCTATAACGCATATAGGCCGTATATTATTAATGGGCGTTCATTCACTCCGTCGAGATCCTGAACCCAAAACGGCCCAAAGAGGTGGACCTCATTTTCCCAATTCATACGGAGCCCAAAAGTGGCACAAGGCTGAAGGCTCCCTCTCTCTCTGGACTTGACCATGGCGGCGGCGGCGGGCTGGCTCCGACGAGTAGCTTCAGCGACGGTGGCAACTGCTCCGCGCATCCCGTGCGGGATCCCCGCTCTCCCAAACCCTCCTCCCGCTCCTGTGACGGGGGCGCCCGCGCTCGCGCTCCCCGCCAGCGGCGCGGCCATGGAGCTCCTGGCCGTCCCCAAGAAGAAGGTCAGCCCATCACCTCTTCTTTCCCGTTCTACTGTATTCCTTCGTTGGTATCTTTCTACAGAGTGGCGTTCACCTCATCCTGATCAATAATGGTGGGAACCTGCGGCAGTGTACTGTGCGCACGCCAGATGTTCGTTGTATTGCTCGTGTGCGGTGCCTGCTGTTCTTTTTTTTATGCTCTTTCAAGTCTGATCGCCGCGTCCTTTCCTGCGTTTTCCTAGAAGCAAATGTCATTTATTAGGTTCTTCTGAAAGCCATATATGTGAATTTAGCACACCCCTATTTCTAGAGTATTTGTGATCAGTTAAGTTTATTTGTGCAGTTACACACGCATACTGTTTTAACATCTGATCAGTTGAGAGGTGTTACACATGATTAGGCTTAGCTAGCTTCATTTTGGTTGTTCCCTGAGTCATCTGCTGTTATAAACTTCTTCAAAGTAGTACTTTCTTTTGCCCTAGTAGTTCACGGGGTGGTGTTAATGATGGCATTCATTTTTTTTTTTGACTCGGTAGAAACCACCTCCTTTCCAATCTTGAAACAGAGATCCAGGGATACAAGTTCAAAGTGCCATCTAGTAACTATTGCCTATTGTAGCTACCCAGACGGCATTCACCATCCCCATGGGGGTTCAAAACAGCGCGCACACAGACGCTAACAAGTTCTTTGTGCCTTGCATATAATAGCATATAAGGAAACATTACTACCCTCGACTAGGGTGCGATAAGAAACATGGTCTCTGTCCGATACTTTCCAGAGCAGCAGCCCCCCAAAAAGAGCCCTCTCCCATACTCACTCCAGGCCTCAAACTGGTTCAGCTTCATCTCCAGGACCTGGGAGCGCCAGCACTCTCCCCTGCGCCCTCAGCAGCATCAGTGCCTCCTCTGTTATGGCCTACACTCTTCTTTTGATAATGTCTTGCATCTCCTGCGAAAATAACCCTGCCCAGTACATCATTAATGAGCAAGCATAGAAAATTAATGATGGCATTCATTCGCGTGATCTTATGTACTTCAGGTCTCCAAGTATAAGAAGGGACTGAGGAATGGACCCAAAGCCCTGAAGCCTGTTCCTGTAATTGTCCGCTGCAGGTAAGCCACAAACCCTGTACACTATATAACATATCTATTTAACATGTACGTCAACAAGACATCCTCACCCCTCAGGAAACAGCTAGTTTAGGTGCTTAATTTTTTTCATTCATAAATGCTTATATGCGTGCATTGATGCATCTTCTGACATAAGCCACTACTGTGTGCATGATTCACTCACTGTAATTATTCTTTTCCGCTTGGTGTTTGCATGATTATCGTTCTTCCATCTTATTTCTAATGCCATCGAGCTAGAGGCCTCCCTGTCTGACTTCCTCAAGAAAAAGCTTATCTATTTAACATTTTTTGCATTTCACTAGGAAGTGAAGCAGCAAAAATATGCACTATCATGACAATCTGAAAAGTTCTGTACCAAATCCTTGTTACATGTAAAGTTCCATCCTTGGATGTTCCTGAATGATTGGGCTTTTAGTGCACAGAAGAACATTTAGATAGGAGTAGTCTTTGTTTTCTTCATTTTTAAATTAACCAATTAGCCCTTTTTAGTTATTTGTGCTATTGGCACTCTGGCCACATCCTGTCACAAAATGATTGTTTTGGACATAGGTTCAGTCAAAAGTTTGAACTTAGACCGCAAATAGCATTTAGTATACCCCCTCTATTCTCAAATTGATGTTGCCAGGACAACAGATCTAGTTCAAAACTGGACTAAATTGTTGTCCTGACAACAACAATTTAAGAATATTGGGGCTACTTGTTTTGGAAAGAAGAAAATCATATGTGTGGGTTAGTCTTTGCAAAAAGAAAATTGAAGTTTTAAATGTATTCTAATAGAAAGTAGTGGTCAAATGGATGTGTTAGAGGCCGTCTTTGTCCAAAATGCCAAGCATTTCTGTGGGAGGAGGAAGTTCTCTTGATAACTAACCACTATCTTGAAATACCTATTCGTACCTGGTGGATCTTGTTTCCATTTGATGAGCTATCTCTGAGGATACTGTCTTTCCTTTCAAGGGGATATGAATACAGTCTGTTAGCCTGTTATAATTTTTATCTGTTTCCTAGTCTTGGATAAGACCATCCGCAGAGGCATACTGTAAAGCCTACTGTATAGGTGTAAATTTAGAGAATTTAGAGGAAGATACTAGAGAAGTAGAGGAAGATAAGTGTATAGAGGATGCTTTAGGCTATCCGCACCAGCGCCCTCTAAAGCATACTGTATACACTATTCTTCTTATACTTTTACAGTATGTACTCTAAATTACACTGCGAAACAATGTATCTAGTATGTTTTACAGTGTGCCACTACGGACGGTCTTAGAGGATGCCTTTGCGGATAGCCTAACTGACTCCTTGTGAATGGTGTCATCAGGATCTTGTTGGCATTCAATGAGTTGTGTGACTCAGACTCCGTTTGGTACGATTCCAGATTCATACATAATTAGAAACGTTTCGATTTCAATGCTGAAACGGTTTCAGACTCTAGAATAGAATCACTTTAGAAACTATTTAGCTAGCATATCTGTTTCAGTTTCAGAAGAAAGGAGAGAAATGCTGAATTGACCCATTTAACCCTTGCTGCATTGTGGTTGTTCTTCATTTATGTTTGTGATTATGTAATGACGTTGACAATACAAAAAAAATAGCCTCCACAGTTCAAAAAAGTGAAGCACTTCAGAGTGTTTCTACCCTGAAATGTTTCTCTTTTTACCATTTGGATCAGTTTCAAGTGATTCTACTCAGAATTAGAAACGTTTTATCCATCTAAACGGGCCCTCAGATGCTGCACTGCAATGCCGAAATGTTGATGGGATATATTCCGTGACTTGCAGGTGTTGTGGTCGAGTGAAGCTGCCACACTTTTACTGCTGCAGCGGAGAAAAGGGGAACCCTGATTCCTCGAGCTCGTAACTAAATGAAGTCGTCGGTGTTCTCAGCTTTGGAATCTCAGGAATTGAATAGGAGACATCTGTGTTAGCCGTGTATGCGATCCCCTGGTGGCATTTCCTTTCCCTCTTGACAGTTGGGCTGTGTGGTTGTACTCTCCCTTGGACATTTTGAAATAATTATGCTGACAATGCATTGAGATTGTTGACGTCTGCTGTTCATGATCTGGATTAGGATTTGCAACCGAAGACTAGCAGAGGTGATGTACTGTGGGTGGATAGATGCCAGTTTGCTAGGTAGGGAGGGTGAGGAATCAATCGCTTTATCCTCTTTTTTTTTTTTTTTACCAGCAATCTCATCTTCTGGATCGTGACCTCGGAATCTTTCAATGCCGTGTGAGTCAGCTGAATAATAGTATCGTCAACGGTTTGAACGGACAATATGCTAAATTGACGGCGGAAGAATGATGGTTGGTGGTCATAAAGAACCGAACCTTAAACAGATAGATAGCATGTACTTTCTTTGTCTCAAAAAGTTTATCGTTTTGTAGTTCATTAGGATGCCTAAACCTAATTTGAAATAAAATTATTATTATGGTAAATATAATTTGAAAACAAAGAAAGCGTACGTATAATAAAAATAAGTAAAGTAAAAAACAAAGTGACAGCGAGTTTGGCAGCCCACAGAGATCTCCGATACCGGCGACGAGAGTAGCTGGTGCGGGTCATCAGGTTCGTGTGAGTTCAGAGCTGCCGTCACGTCTATTTATAAGCCCGGGCAGCAGGTCCACGCGCCCACGCGAGACCAGAGTTACCACACTGTTGCACCAACCGACCGCGTGCGACCAACAGAGGAGAAGAAGAAACCGCCGTCGTCTTCCTTCGGCCGCCCACTGATCCGTACCGTGCCGTTCCCATGGCGCAGCAGCGAAGGGTTCTGCGGGTGGCGCCGCCGGGGCGAGGGGGAGGCGAGGACGGGAACGCGTTCCCGACGGTGCAGGCGGCGGTGGACGCGGTGCCGCTGGGCAACCGGGTGCGCGTCGTCATACGCCTGGCCCCCGGGGTGTACAGGGAGCCCGTCTACGTCGCCAAGACCAAGAACTTCATCACGCTCGCGGCGGACGCGCCCGAGACCACCGTCATCTCCTGGGACAACACCGCCACGCGCATCAAACACTCGCAGGTACAGTACAGTATGTTCGCATCCGCTGTCCGCCCGCGTCCTGCTCGACGGATTGAGGCCGAGGAATCGCCTTGCCTTCACACAAGCGCTACGCATGCCAGGATTTATCGTTTCCACCCTTTCTACATATGAAAGACGGCGGTGGGAAATACTCCTAAATAATATAGTACAGCTTTAGTTTGCTAGTCGGTATGCACATGGGTTTGCTCAGTGCCACGTTACTTTGCCACACAAATTGTCGGACACATGAGCTTCTTCCGAATGAACCTCGTGGCGTTTAAAATTTTGTTCTTTCACCCATTCCTGTTGTAAAAGGCGATTAACTGTTCAGATATTGTTTCACAAATTTCAACCTAGGGGTACGAGATATATGGTAAAGGAAAAAAAAATTCCCATGAGCACATATGGAAAGTTGATTAGGAAGACTGTAGACGCCATCCTAATTCTTGCTAGAGTTCAGCTAAAAATGTTCCTGGAACAACTGCTATGCAATCTGTTGTTTTGTACAAGCGTGCAATCTCTAAATCCCAACCGTTCTCTATTTATCCAAAGGTGTTGCACTTTTAGTATTTAAACCCTCCCACCTAGTGCTGCTAACAATATGCAAAAAGAACCTCGAGTGCACTACTCTTAGATTGGTAGGGAACGGTTGAGACGTGGAGATTGCACGCTTGCACGAAATAGCAGATTGCATAGTGTTTAGGATTTTTTATTATTTAGTATCTCTCAGAATACTCAAATGTTGCACTTTCTTCTCTTATAAAGTCATCCAGGGTTATCGGGACGGGAACTTTTGGCTGTGGTACATTTATCATTGAGGGGGAGGATTTCATGGCAGAGAATATCACATTTGAGAACTCAGCTCCCCAGGTACTAGTTGTCCACTTTTTCTGCATGCCGAAACAGATGATCATGTCGGAGGTGTGGGATGGAAAGTTGATGTATGCTACACGTGTTACAGGGATCTGGACAGGCAGTTGCAGTGCGGGTGACTGCAGATAGGTGTGCTTTCTACAATTGTCGGTTCCTTGGCTGGCAGGTGCATCTATTTCAGCACCTCTTCATTGCTACAATATTTTGCATGAGAATCAACATTATTTTCTTATATCTTTACAAACTCTGATAGAAAATTAACAATATGTCAGGACACATTATATTTACATTATGGAAAACAATACTTAAGAGACTGTTATATCGAAGGCCATTGTGACTTCATCTTTGGTAACTCTATTGCTCTCTTGGAACATTGCCACATCCATTGCAAAGCAGCAGGATATATTACTGCTCATAGCCGGAAATCCACTTCAGAATCTACTGGCTATGTCTTCTTGAGGTGAGTTGTGTATCTTTATGAGCGTTCCTATTTTGAATCTATCATGTAATTTTTTGTTTTGGTTTTTGAGGGTAATCATACATAATTTTGTTTTTTGATGGTAATCATACATAGTTTTGTTTATTCAAGCATTTAAAACCCTTTCAGCATTTCTAAGGCTTGGTCGCTTTTGTGTAGAGCTTCATTTGTAGCTTCATCATTCAATGTACCATTTTTGTTCCCTGATTGTTTTGAAACTCTGACAAATGCTCAGATGTATTATTACTGGAAATGGTGAAGCGGGATACATGTTCCTAGGTCGGCCATGGGGACCCTTTGGGAGGGTTGTCTTTGCATACACTTTTATGGATCGCTGCATCAAACCAGTTGGGTGGCACAACTGGGACAAATGCGAGAATGAAAGAACTGCTTGCTTCTACGAGTACAGGTAAATTGGGTAGCAAGTATTTGGAGAACTTTCATATTTACATCTTATACCTGTCACCTGCTGCTAATATCAGTATTAAATGGCGTTAAATTGAAGAGGAGCTTTCTTGTTGTTATCTTTTCATTCACATTTTTTATATGATGTGTAAAGTCTCAATCTTCTCCTATTAAGTAGGTTATGATCATTTTATTACAAGTGAATACAAATGCAGACACTCACAATCTATCATCTAGAACAAGATGATGGTAACTGGATAACTAAACACATAATAGTGGACCGGACTTCATAGACCAATATGCGACATGTTCGTCCCCGCACATTTTTCGTAGGTGCATCTCAAAATCGGCATTAATGTATTCCTCTGTAGAGTACCTGCATTTAGTATTGTAAAATTCAGTTTGAAATTCGCTTCTACTGGAAATCGAACTCAGGACTTGAGAAGTGCTATCCAGAGCAGTTAACCACTAGGCTAAGCTCCCTTTCACATAGATTGATCTCTCAAGAAAAAGAAAAATCACTGTTATTGAACGACTTTAGCTTCTTTACATCCCACTGGGTACAGCATGACACAAGGCAATTTGTTCGTGTTTCTCTGAAGGTTGTGTGTTCATGATGCGATAGACTGTAGTGCTAACATTTCCATGGTTATTTTTCTTTCAGGTGCTCGGGACCAGGTTCCAAGCCATCAAACAGGGTAACATGGTGCAGACAGTTGCTCGAAGTTGAAGCAGAGCAGTTCCTTTCACGCACTTTTATTGATCCAGAGCAAGATAAGCCATGGCTACTCCAGATGATGGCGATAAGAATACCAGCTTCAGCATAGTCTGATCCCAGGATACTAGTTCGTGCCTCCTTTCTAGTCTATCTTATAAATAAATTTGGAGGATGTACTGCTAATTTTGCTACATTCATGTTGATTGACACCCACGTTGATTATATTGGGGGGGGGGGGGGATTCTTGTTGTGACCTGTGAGCCAATGAGATATGGAATCATATTGTACACTCGTTTTGTTTCATGCCTCTTTTTTCTTTCCCCTGAAGTCTTAATTGAAGATCTGAACGCTTCGAGGTAATACTGCAGCTAGCAGGCTTGCAACTTTCCACGTCCAAAGTTCAGCTGCTACCTTCGTACCAAGTATTTATACAATATTACAATAATAACAAAGTATTTATCCCAAGCACGTTGGTTATCAATAGTAGCGTGGGCCTGCCCACTAGCCTGCTCCACTAAAAACACATTAGTGGCGGTTGACAGTCCCCATATTAACTTGTAGTTTGAAGTAGCTTGCCCACTGGATATGGTGAACACGTCGCACAGGCTCACAAATCCCGTTCGCAGCCGCCGCGAGGCCCGTTTGCACAACCAACCCTAGTGTCCGCTCGATCCATAGGTCACCATGACCGCCGCTCCTTCCCTCTTTGCCCGTCGTCGTGCTCATCCCCCTCGGCCCTCGCAAATTGTCACAGCGGAGCTGCAGTCGTCGCCGGAGGTGGAGACTTGGGGGTGGAGGAAGCAAGGCTCGGTCAAGATGCGGGAGAATGAATAGATTGAGCACTGGGTGGATATTATTGTGTGAGTGATCTGTCGTGTGGGGACAGCGCGTGTTTGTGGGTCCCGTCGAGCTGAGACCCCGGGCTATGTAAGCAAGTGCGGACAAATGAATCAGGAGAGCAACAACCAGTTAACCAATCCAGTTTCGTATGTGACTCGTGCTCCTGCCCCATTGATTATATTGGGGGGGGGGGGGGTGGGTGGGATATCTTGTTGTGACCTGTGAGCCAATGAGATATGGAATCATATTGTACACTCGTTTTGTTTCATGCCTCTTTTTTCTTTCCCCTGAAGTCTTAATTGAAGATCTGAACGCTTCAAGGTAATACTGCAGCTAGCAGGCTTGCAACTTTCCACGTCCAAAGTTCAGCTGCTACCTTCGTACCAAGTATTTATACAATATTACAATAATAACAAAGTATTTGTTCCAAGCATGTTGGTTATCAATAGTAGCGTGGGCCTGCCCACTAGCCCGCTCCACTAAAAAACACATTAGTGGCGGTTGACGGTCCCCATATTAACTTGTAGTTTGAAGTAACTTGCCCACTGGATATAGTGAACACGTCGCACAGGCCCACAAATCCCGTTCGCAGCCGCGAGGTCCGCTTGCACGACCAACCCTAGTGTCCGCTCGATCCATAGGTCACCATGACCACCGCTCCTTCCCTCTTTGCCCGTCGCCGTGCTCATCCCCCTCGGCCCTCGCAAATTGTCACAGCGGAGCTGCAGTCGTCGCCGGAGGTGGAGACTTGGGGGTGGAGGAAGCAAGGCTCGATCAAGATGCGGGAGAATGAATAGACTGAGCACTGGGTGAATATTATTGTGTGAGTGATCTGTCGTGTGGGGACAACGCGTGTTTGTGGGTCCCGTCGAGCTGAGACCCCAGGCTATGTAAGCAAGTGCGGACAAATGAACCAGGAGAGCAACAACCAGTTAACCAATCCATTTTCATATGGGACTCGTGCTCCCGCGCCATCGTCGTCTTGTCGTGTGCCGCTCCCCGCCGGCCGAGTTGTCTCGCTCACGTGCTGGCGCCGACGAGCCGGTACCCAGGGTGATTACAGCTGGTACCCGGGCCTTACCTTCCTCGGGTTTTTTTTTTGCTGGTTCATTTGGGTGCGAATTCTGCACAGATTCGAGCGATTGGAGTTGCGATCTCTTGTTTTGTTCGTGATTTGCAGTGTTCGCAACGGCGCCGCCTGCAAAATCATCAATGCAGACTCGGTTTCTGTTGTAAGCCCTGGCGGAGAGAGTTCATGTGGAGGATGAACGCTGGGACAAGGTGTTCGACTTGCTGGAGGAGTTGGCCTAGGGACAACGTACACTGCAGGGATAACAGATCCTGACGGCTTTGGTGGCGGAGCAAGCAGCCAAGGAGCGCGATCTGTTGTTTCGAAAGGTGGAGGAGACACGACAGAGTGGCAGAGTTGACGCTAGAGAAGATGGCGGAGGAGATGGAGAATTACTTGGAGAAGGAGTCATCAGGGTTTGAGGAAGAGAGAGTTAAGGGGAAGAAGATGGTGCAGGAGCATAGTATGAAGGTTTAGAACAGGGAAGTTCCAGTAGGAGAGATGTTAGGAATCCACATCATTTTGGGGATCAGAGAGGAGTTCCTCCAAGAAAGGGGTTCGGAGATACAGGTCAATTTCAGAGAAGTAGTGGAGAGGAGAAATCATTGCTGAATCTGTCCATTCCCAAGTTCACAGGAGATAACCCTACTTTATGGATTGACAAGTGCAAAGATTATTTCAACATCTTCAAAGTGGTTGAGGCATTTTGGGTGCAGGCGACATCCCTGCACATGGAGGGTAAGGCAGCCAAGTGGCTGCAAGTGTTTAAACTGATAGAGGGTCTGAGTACTTGGCCTTGGTTTGTAGAAGTAGTCAAAGAGAAGTTTGGGAACTATGAGTACTCACAAGCAATGCACGATCTGTTACATCTGAGACAATCAGGGACTCTAGAGGATTACATTACCGAGTTTGATGAGTGCAGATTTGCCACTGCCATGCACAACCCTGATCTCGACGAGATATTCTATGTGACACAATTCATGAAGGGATTGAAACTGGATTTACATGGACCAGTGCAATCCCAGGTCTCAACCCCTGTCAATGGAGCAGTGGTTCTGTCAAGGTGCAGAAGGAAATTCAAGACAGAGGAAGGTTCAAATCCCTTAGGCAATCTACTGGCAGGGCTGGACAGTTGGGTAAGATGGAAGCTAGACCCCCAACACTGACATCTGACCGCATCAAGGAGAGGCAACTAAGAGATTTTCGCAAGCAGAATGGGTTATGCTTTTCTTGTGGTGAAAAGTATGAGGATGGGCATTCTTTGAAATGTCCAAGGAGGGAACACTCACGGTTGAATGTGTTGTCTGTGGAGGATATAAGGATGAAGTTGTCAAAAGAGGTGCTGTTAAGGATGTAGCAGGAGGATCAACATGTGGAGGAGTGTTCCATGCTCTCTACACATGCAATTGCTGACGCACAAGGGGCACTTGTATGCGTTTGAGAGGATTGGTGCCCTTGTATGCGTTTGAGAGGATTGGTGCAAAACAAGGTGTTCCTTCTGTTGCTAGACTCAGGGAGTTTTCAGTCCTTTATCAACACGGTCTTTGTTGACAGACTGGGATTAGTGAAAAGAAGATGTGAGACGGTAGCAGTTAAGGTGGCTACTGGAGAAGTAATGGAGAGTAGCTATATGGTAGAGGAGTTAGAATGGTGGTGTGAAGGGCAGACTTTCAAGACATCTATGAGAGTGTTGCCTCTTGGAGCTTATGATGCAATTCTAGGATATGATTGGCTGGTGAAACATAGTCCAATGTTTTGTGATTGGGATGCAAAGTGTATTCAATTCATGCATAAGGGGAAACACATCACCTCTGACTGGTGATAGGGAGGTCAAGCAGAAAAATTGCAGAGTGTGGCAGATGAGAGGCTGGAGAAGTGGATAATGGGAAATGATGTTGGATAATGGGAAATAATGTCTGGGCCATATCTGTGGTGGAGAGAAAGAAGAAGGGGGAGTGGCTAAGATGTCTTTACAAAACCAAAAACTTTGCCACCAGCAAGAGCTTTTGATTATGTCATCTCTCTCATACTTGGTGTTATCCCCATCAATACAAAACCCCATAGGTATTCTCCCCTGCACAAATATGAAATTGAGCGACAAGTTGCATAATTGTTGCAAAATGGGCTGATTGAGCTTAGTGTAAGTCCTTTCGCCTCTCTAGTGCTCTTAGTTCAAAAGAAGAATGGTTCTTGGAGGTTTTACATTGATTATCGCAAATTGAATGATATGACCATTAAGAATAGGTTTCATATGCCCTTGGTGGATGAAATTCTGGATGAGTTGGCTAGAGCAAAATACTTCACTAGTTTGGACATGCATGATGGGTATCACCAAATTCGGATGAAGGAAGGGAAGGAGTTTAAAACAACATTCAAAACCCATTGTGGCCACTATCAATTCAAGGTCATGCCATTTGGTTTGACCAATGCCCCTGCATTCTTTCAATGTGCTATGAACTCTATCCTATCACCATTTCTAAGGAAATTTGTGTTGGTATTTATTGATGACATTCTAATTTACATCACTTCCCTAGAATTGCATTTGCAGCATTTTCAATTGGTGTTAGAGACATCGAGAAGACACCAATTCTACATCAAGTTGTCTAAGTGCCATTTTGCACAGGAGGAACTAGCCTATTTGGGTCATATTATTTCTGCTTAAGGTGTTAAGACATACCCTAAAAAGACTGAGGCCATGCAGAGATGGCCAGTCCCATCAAATTTCACTGAATGAAGAGCATTTTTAGGGTTAACTAGGTATTACAGGAAGTTTGTGTAGGAATATGGCAAAGCCTCTAACTGAGATTTTGAAGCAGAAGGAATTTGAGAGGTCAGGTGGCTTTCCAAAGGCTTAAGTCAGCTCTGTCTTGTACTCCTATCTTAGCCTTGCCAGATTTTGGTCACATCTGAAGCTTTGAACTCTGAAGTTTATTTGACTCCGAAGCTTATTTGAGAAACTTAGACTCCGAAGCTTATTTGAGTAAGGCTCTCACTTCTAAACACAGGTCTTGATCCATTTATGAAAAGGAATTTCTGACCTTGATATTGGCAGTGGACAAGTGGAGGCCATATTTACAGAGAGCTCAATTCATAATCAAGACTGACCACCGAAGTTTGAGTTTCTTTGATGAACAACTGCTGCATTCAGACTTGCAAAAGAAGGCTATGTCAAAATTGATGGGGCTCAGTTTTAAGATTGTGTATATACAAGGGAAAGAGAATGTGGGAGCTGATGCCCTGTCCAGGGTAGGCACTTGATGGTGATGGATGCTGTTTAGGAGGTGAGACCTCAATGGGATCAAGAAGTGGTGAATTCATATGCTACAGACACTAATGCTCATAACCTTTTGGTAAAATTGGCCATATCAAGTCCTGATGAGCAGGGATTCTCTTTGTGTCAAGGATTGATAAGAAAAGGTGGTGTTATATGGATTGGGGAAAATTCTGCATTGAGGACCAAGCTCATAGCTGCATACCATGACAATGTTATTGGAGGGCACTCAAGAGTTCAGGGGACTTATTCAAGGATAAAAAGGGTTTACTTGGAGGGGGCTCAAGCAAGATGTAGAGGATTGTGTGTCAGCAAACAAAAGGTGAGAAGAGTCTTCCGGCAGGCCTGTTGTGAAATCACTATGGATTTCATAGAGGGTCTCTCTAAATCTGATGGATATAATTGCATATTGGTTGTGGTGGATAGACTTTCTAAATATGTCCGTTTCCTACCACTAAAGTATCCATTCACAGCTATTAAGGTTGCCACTGTCTTACTGGAGAATGTTATAAAACTCCACGGGCTCCCAAAGACTATGCTATCAGATAGAGACACAATTTTCACAAGCATCATATGGAAACATCTCTTTAACTATTTAGGGGTCAAACTCTTGTTATCTACTGCCTACCATCCACAATCTGATGGGCAAACAGAAAGAGTTAATCAATGCATTGAGAGTTACCTGAGATATGTTGTGCAGGTTAATCCAACCAAGTGGAAGCAGTGGCTTGAGATGGGGGAATACTGTTACAATACAAACTACCATTCTTATATTGGTTGCTCACCCTTCAAGATACTCTATGGGTATGACCCCAATCCTTTAGCAGCACTAGATGTCCCTCACACAGAAGACAAAACCATGGATGACTATTTGCAGGAAAGAGCAGTGCAATTGGAACTGTTAAAGGCACAATTGGCTAAAACACAAAACCGCATGAAGCAGCAGGCGGATAAGAGAAAAGATCGCATTTTTAAGGAAGGAGAGATGGTGTTACTCAAGCTTCAACCATATGCACAATCATCCTTGGTCAATAGACCCTATCCAAAGATTGATATGAAGTACTTTGGGCCCTAACATGTACTAGAGAGGGTAGGTAAGGCTGCTTACCGATCAGATCTGCCATCGTCCTCCCAGGTGCACCCCATCTTCCATGTGTCTCCATTGAAACCCTATACACCAAACTACTCGCCGGTCTACTCCGACTTGCCACAAGTTACAAATCTGTCGAAAGAAGTGCTCAAGCCGGTCAAGATTTTGGACCAAAGGCTAGTGAAGAAGGGGAATATGGCCATACCGCAAATTCACATTTTGTGGTCCTCGTGGTCACCAAAAGCTTCCACATTGGAAGATTGGTACGTCGTCACTAAGTCCTTCTCGGAGATCGCAGCTTGGGGACAAGCCAGTTCGGGGGGGGGGGGGGGGGGGGGGGGGGGCATGTCACGATGGAGCTGCAATCGTCATCGGAGGTGGAGGCTTAGGTGCGGAGGAAGCGAGGCTCGTGCGAGATGCGGGAGAATGAAGAGACTGAGCACTGGGTGGATATTATTGTGTGAGTGATATGTCGTGTGGGGATAGCGTGTGTGTGTGGGTCCTATCAGGCTGAGACCCCGAGCTATGTAAGCAAGTGCGGACAAATGAACAAGGAGAGCAACAACCAGTTAACCAATTTGGTTTCATGTGAGACTCGTGCTCCCACGCCATTGTCATCTCGCCGTGCACCGCTCGCTGCCGGCCAAGTTGTCTCGCTCACGTGCTGACGCCGATGAGCCAGTACCCAAGGTACACAAATCCGCACTGCGCCACCACATTCCAGCTGTTGTTCCTTCCCTCTTGCTTCTTGCCAAATGCAGCCTCTTCCTCGTCACTCTTCAGCTTCGCCCCCTTCATGGATATGCCTTAGTGACCGGTCGAGGCGAAGGCTGACAAGAGGTGAGAGGGAGATAAAGCGCCGGTGACCACCAAAGGCGGCGCAACATGGGGGCGTTGATGGCAATGGCAGCATGTCCCTTCTCTGGCAAGTCAAACTCCCGTTTCTGGCAACACCCATGCCTGCAGGTCTGGCCTCCAGCAAGTTGATCTCCTGTGAACGCTTCTCAATTTGAAGGTACACTCGATTTGTGCTCTTTTTCGATACTACAGATATCTGATGTGAGTGAAGGATGATTGAGATGAAATTCCTGGTTATATGGTGTTGGATGCTACTAGAGATACTTTCGTATGTGCTTTGCCCTCTGCATTTATAATCAAACATTTCATCACTGCTATAATTATGCTCTTTTTATTTTTGGAAGGCGATAATTATGTTCTGTAACTGTTTAGTGAACTATATATAAATTGTTTTAGGCTATGACTAAGAAACTGTAGAAAAAATGATTCACAAAATTTACTTAGTATCATACCAAAGAAGATGCTCTCTCAATGATTCGTTTGTTTCAGTTACATCCACTTGCATATTTAATGATTTTTTGTCAGCAAAATTCTTCAATAAGCTTTTATCCACTGCCATTTTTTCGTTAGAACCCAGAAGTTACTGAATTATGATTACAATTCTAAGTGAAATACAGATACATATTTCAAGTATGATGGCAGCATGTATGGTTTTGGAAAGGGAGCTGACCCTCCGGATATTAACTGAATGGCTATTGCCTAAAGAATCGCTAAAGGGCAAAGGCACTCTGCATCCAGGTCTCATTGCAGCAACTTTGTATTGTTTCTGTGCACCAGCACCTAGTAGTTCAAAGTCCCAGCCATGGGCTAGTTGTAGCATACCATAAACAGAATTTCTCGCAAGTTGTGTTATATCACCTTGATCATATTGTGTTTGATGGTCCATCTTGAGGTTGATGTGTGTTAATGGTTAATTTCTGAATGAAAGACAGTCTTGTTTATACGTTTTTTATGAAAAGTCTTGTTTATATGTCATGAACATCTATTTTTTATACAATTGTGTTTTTGATTGCCGGATATACAGGAAAGCATGGAGTGAGGACAGTGACTTCTAGTTTAGCAGTGACGTGCAGTGAGCTGAGGACAGGACTGGTGAGCGGAATCAAGCGGTGCAGCAGCCAGCGAACGGAGGCCGATAGTGATTGCGGGACATTGCAACGCCTGCAAGACCGCAAACAAATTCCGGCTAAACCCACCAAACTATAGTGGGTTTTCAAAAATTTAATTAACGGCGCCCGTTAATCCTGCTAAAAGAATTAGTGGACAATGCGGTGACTTGTGGGTTGCCCGCAGCCCGCCCCACTTTCAGTCTGGACAGGAATTCTCATTGACATAGCTACTGCCATGAGGTAAGTAGATCAGCTCCTGCCCAGGATGCAAGCCACCGATGTTGATGTCAGCGGAGGACACCATCAGGAGCCACCTGTTCTTGTCTTCAAACGTCAAGCCGAACTGTTGGCGCCGGCGGCAGTAGTTTTCGACCCATTCCTCGTCCGTGGTCTTGTTCTTGGCGGCCATCAGGAGTAATGCCTCCCTCTCGGCGTACCACTCAGCCTTGGCGCGTGCCACTGGATCAAGGTTGACGCCGGCGGCAGCCGCCACCTCCTCCTTGCACCGGCGTAGGGTGTCACCTTGCGTGTGGCGGAAGCTCTCCACGTCCTAGCGAAGTTCTGGGTCCAAGTAGTTTCGAACGCATGCTCAGCGCATTGCGCGAGCTCGGCGTCGCAGTTGTCGGCGCGGATCATGTCGACCACGCCCCTGGCGCACCGCGTCGAGGAGTGGCGTCCGTGTAGGAAACTATGGCGCGCCATGGCCACTGCACAAACCTAGAGAGTGGAGAGTGAGCATGCCATGGCCACGACGCAGACAGAGGGCTGCCACCTGGATGTACCATGCTGCCGTCCTCTCTTGGGTGAGGACGGGAACAGAGCAAAGGAGGTGCCGGTCGAGCCGAAGTGCTTATGAAGGCAAGCCGACCAAAGAAAGTCCACGTTTGAGATCGGTGAGGAAGTACACGTGGTGCGAATCTAGGTGGGTATGCGCAGAGGTGGGAATGCATACCGCATACAGGGAATCTATTTTCCTGTGGGGGTGGTGGCCATGACGCTCTCGCTCTCCACTCTCTAGGTTTGTGCGGTGTGTGGGAAATAGGTATGGTTTCCCATGGATATATAGCAAGCGAAGGAAGGAAGTCCATAAATGGTACATAGCCGCGTGTATGCATGTAAAAATTCTCAGGATTTCTTGGTATCCACCATGTAGAAATAAATGTTTGCTTATTTAATGGCTATTTAAGTTGCTCTATTTTTTTTTAAAATGTAATTCTGATTTTGGTCAAACTCAAACAAATTCATCATTGATCATCAAATTATAAAAATTCATATATTTAAACAACATATGAAATATTGAATATCACTACTATAAAAAGAATTTTTAGTAGCAACATAAAGGCAATTGTATGAAACATGATAAAAAACAATACTAGATTACAAAGAACACCTAATGTATGATTATGTACAGTTGAAATATGACATGTTAAATCAAAGCACCCAGTTATATGCAAAACTAGCATTACAACTAGTCCTTGTTTCCATGTTGTGCTCTAAATAATATATCAGTACAAAATTATGGATATTCCTTACAGCTATATGCAAGAATGTGTGAGAGAAAGATATTTGTCAAGTTCGAGATCTCTTGAGATCTCCTTTCATTTATAGAGGCAATTAAATGGTGAAGGATCCATTCGATCGTGTCTGCATGCATGTCAATGATGTAACAGGTGCGAGGTGGGTGTGATCACCATATCACAAGATGCGGTTCATGCATCCTGTCCTCATAATGCCAACTACCTACAATTAAAGGATTACATCTTAAGACTTCTCCTCAATTATAAATTGGACATCTCGGGTCGAGATTGGAGCAAATCAAACTAATTAGCGCTCTTGGCAACACCTTGGTTAAAATGATTAAAAATTGACCATTCGATGAAATAAACCTTACTTCCATAGCCTTCCAAGCAACTTGCTCATGAATGAATGAAAGTTCACTTCAGTGTCCTTTATTCAGGCATGCAACATAGGATTGGTAAGGAGGTGAGTGACTTCAAGATTATCGAACCGAAGTTATGCAATGGTACCTTGTATTGAAGAATCCCAAGTTCTTTCAGCTATGATTTTACACAAATCAGTGTTATAGTAACATTAGCAATGACTTATACCCTCAAGATGGTAGCTTGTTTGTGAGAGTTCAAGGATATATTTGATTAGATCCTAGAAACATTGGAAATCCACTTTTTGAGTGATGATCATTTGAATAACCTGCCTTATTTGCGTTTGAGAAGGAATTCAATATTAAGGTTGCTGATCTCTGGACTCTGTGTCCACGATTATGTGTAGCCATGATCAACCTAAGCATACATTTAGTTGCACCCTGGTGCACTTTAGTTGGGTTCTATATGTATAAGCAATCTTTGTTTGCTAAGAAAGATAGATTATGGCAAGTTTTTTTTCCAAAAAATTAGTTAAGTACTATAAAATACTTCCACAATGATTATATACTGAAACTTCTGTTCTTCTGCAGCAAATCACCTTGTTCTTTATATAATTTTCCAGTTGATGCCATTGGAGTTGAAATTGGCTTGCACTTATCCATGTCAACTCTTCGTAGAAGATCAATATCGCATTGCTTTTGAGACAAAAGAACATCATACTTAACGGGCTTGACTTGAATACTAAAGAATAGTCCTATTAGCCCAGGTCCTCAATAGTAGATTTGCTCACAACTGCTAAACTAACCTTTTTTGTGTTGTAGCGCTTGAACACTAACTGTAATAATATCACCCACATAGATCAACATATAAATTGTAACACTTCCCTGTTAGAATTCTACAAGAATGAATCATAATTGAATGAAATGAACCCTAGTTCTCATGGCTTGTCTGTTAATCTAGAGCATCAAGCCCTTGGAGTTTGTTGAATCTATAAAATGTGTTCTTTAGTCAACACATACTATCAAGATTAATTTGTCGTAACTTTCATAGCCAGAGGCTGTTTCATGAATACTTCTTTTAGAAAACCATGCAACTAGGCATTTCTAAATGACAATGTGATGCATAGTCCATCTTCTAGATACAACACACTCACTAGAGTTTCATACCGAAAGTGGACTACTTGCAGTAGCATCAATGTCAAAAACATATTCATGTAGGTCATTATTCAATTGAAATCATTTACTATTGCTCCAGTAGGAATATGATTCAAGTTTTTAGCAGTGTGTGGGTATGTGATGACAACTTCTTCGTTATTGTAAGCTCATGACCATTGGCATTTGGAAACCCTAAGGTATGAATGTCTTGGTGTTCGGTTGAGCACTATCTATGTGACTAACGTGTGTAGATGTAGGACTTATCTGAAACATTATCATAAGATATCAATGAGTGGTTACCTTGATGATTGGTTACAACTCTGAACATTTGCTTGAGGATCTTGATGGAGGTCACAATCGAGCATGGAACCAAGGCTAAGGATGAGCTTGTGTAAAGTTGTGTGGTCACTTAGGCTTTGATTCCGTAAGAAAATGTACCATCAAGAGGGTTTGAGTCATTTCTCTTATGTCATACTAGGCAGAGAGGAGTTTAGATGTTCTTTGAGTCTCTTAGGCACTAGAGTGGCAGTGTAGAGCACAAGGAATTAATTTGGTGAAGTTATAAACAAGGTGAAAGTGAGGTAGATGTTTCATATTTAGAGGAGTCACTCTAAAACATGATGGAGTCTTCATAAGATACGGTAAGATCATAGATAGAGCTCATATGTGGTATTATGGAGCAAGATCAAGTAGTCACCATAGAATACGGTGGTGGTCGTCTTAAGGAACAATTATCTTGATAATGGAGCTGCTAAGTTCAAGTTGGACTCCGTAGAATCTCAATGGAGTAACCATAGGATAAGGTGAGCTCACCATAGATTTCGATGCATGGAGATGCAATCAATCTTTTGGCTTTAGAATCTTACAAACATTGAACTCATGTTAAAACATTCTAACAATACTACACTTGCATATTTCATATCATACAAGAGAAAAATTAAGTGGAGGTTTATGATGGACATGATAGAACAATAACAATAATTGACTATAATGATCATCTACTCATACCATGTTTATGGAATACATAATCAAACAAGAAACACATATTCCAAATACAAGTATAATAAAATATTATTTTTCATTAATAAGAAAATACTATTTTCATTAACAAGAACCATACCAAATTCTCTAAGAGGATTTTATTCTTGATCAAGGTATGCGAGGATTGATCTCTAATAGTGGAAATAGGTCATGAGGTCGGTCTGTCTTTGTTGCAGAGTGACGTTGATGTTGTTGAGTTGAGTCAACGTGTTGCTATCACCCATGGGTACCTTGAACATGGTCATTGAGCATGTTGTAGATCTCACCCATTTGAACCACAAGTCTCTCATCCGTTGAGTGAGATCCATCATTCCTCCCCTAAGGTCATGATAACCTCTATCCACAAGTGCACCCAATGATCGAGGTAGTTTACTTGAGCTTAAATGGGCGCTTGGGTAGTTGGAAGCATATTGATCCAATATACCCGTTGCAGCCCATTGGTCACTACTTGTGGTTTGCAACGATGAACCTCCGACCTTGTACTGTCATGATTGGCCCCAACTGGGTACATCTCTTGGATGGGTTCCAATGTGTTTGGTACTCATAGATCGTATGTTGCCGATGTGGATATTCCGGAGGTGCATTTTATGACTTGCTACTTGTAACACTATCAGATACACTACTCTTGCAAGCATCCTCTTGACTATTAAGGTTAATGGTTAGCTCCATGTTGATACTTGCTAAGCTACACTAATAAAGCATCTATGATAATATTGCTAAAAGTACTTTATTGATACACTAAAAGCTACACTAATAAATTTCTAGTGCTAATGAGCCCTACTATTGTAACATTTCACCTCAAAGTATTCAGAGTATTATTTTTGTTTATCTCGAAGGAAGGAGAGCGAGTAATGGGGGCTTCTATGTCTATGATTAAGATATAGGATTCTCGCGCGATTTTCATGACAAGGATAAATCTTGATAGTTTAGGAGTACTGTGAGACATCAAATCATCTACTCTAAATTGGTAAGATGAGCCTAGTGGGAGTTAGACTAGAAAGGAGATAATTCCTATTTTTCATTTTAGATACATGCGTAAAGACAATTATTATACACACAGACATGCAACATATAACATCTTAGACACTAAACATCCCAACACACTGGCATAGGCTTACCCATGGTCTATCAGGCTACTCCTACAAAGGGCCTAAATTGTAGCTGAACGCGGAGGATTACAATGGCCTGACATAGCTGTAGCCACTTGCCACCTATGAAAGTGCATCTAGGTAATCCCCATGGGTTTCAGATGATTGACAAAAACAATTAAGAGAGTAATGAGCTTCGTGAGTATAAGCATAGGTGATTGAACTGGAAATGGATTAGGAGACTCTCAACGAGGAAAAGAGTGAAAAATAGTGTGTAGGATCGAAGAGCACGTGTAAAGCTACTAGAGGGGGGGAGTGAATGGTAGATTTTTTTTTAGCGGAAGTAATGAAAACTCCTTGGCAGAAAATTGATATGTTAAAGAAATTGTGTGTGCGACTAATATAAACGTGATCAATCGTGACAAAACCAGTATAGATTATGGAGAATCAAGTCACGAAGACACGACAACTAGAATCATGAAAAACCGTCGAAAAAAACTCAAGTTACGATCGAAAGATTGAACGAAGGTCAATCTGTTCTACTCGAGAAAAACTGCAACACTGCAATGAAACTCGTGTAGATCCAAAACCACAAATCCAATGACCGTGAAATTTTCATAGATGATAGATAATCAACTTGAGGACAATCCAAAAAGAACCATGTCAATTGGATCTGTAAAACTCGAGTTATGATAAAACCACCAAAGCAAGGTAGTGTTGTGCAGAAACTCGATGAGAAAAACTTGTCTGAAACAAGTCAGATGAATAGGGCACAAAAGTTCCTTTAAACTATGAATTTTATTGATCAAACCACAAGAGGAATAGCCGCAAAGTAATGCACCACGAGCTCTGGCCTCCCTTGCTTATATAACCAGCCCTAAGGCCAACCCAATCCTAACTAGGACTCAAATCCTACTCAGATTCAACCGAAACTTTCCATATCTGCTCAAGACTCTTCTATACGCAGATAGAAGCAATATCAAGACTTCCAAATACCCTAGGAATGTATCCCACATTCTTAAAACAACTCAAATTCGTGCTCACCATGAAATCCTAACCTAACCAACTCAAATCTTTTCATATTTGAGTCAAACCCGACCCAGCCGCAGCCTGAGTCCATAACCTAGTCGGTTGGACCTTTCTGACCAATTCTTTACGTCCACATCTCTTCATCACACATTGGAACCATGTAGCCACGTCCATGCACTCCTTTCACATGTGCAAACACCTTCTAACGACGTCCACGATACCTTCATATGCATTGTTCTTGATTCAAACATGTTGCGCGACCTCCCGATCAAATCAACCACAATTCCTCCCGAACTTGGTTGTTGAACCGCATCTTCCCCCTAAGACTAGTTCAATGGATCTCGTCACCAGCCATGTCTTGAACTTAAGCAACACATTCATATAAATAAACAACCAATACTTCCGAGCACAAGTCTTCGACTTGACTCACGTTAGTTTCGATAACCACAACACCTTACGTGAGCACCTCACATAAGCATGTTGCAAACCATAGCAAAATGATATCAGCCATAACCACCAAAACACACCAAAAACTTAGTAAAAGAATACTATGCAAACTTTCCATAGATATAAAGCAAGTTCAAATCAATTCAAAGTAAAAACAGAACTATTGCAATCTAGCACCGGACCTTGCCAAAGCTAACCGGACCTTGAACCAGAGCTTACCAAAGCTAGCAGGACCTAGCGCCGGAGCTAACCAAAGCTAGTTGGACATAGCGCCGAAGCTTATCAAAGCTAGTCAGACCTAGCGCTGGAGCATACTAAAGCTTAGTTGGACCTAACGCTGGAACATGTCGGACCTAGCCAAATTAAGTCAGACCTAGACAAAGAAGTCGGACCTAGCCAAAGTATGTCAGACCTTATGTCGAACCTTATGTCGGACCTTGCCGGAGCTACCCAAAACAAGTCGGACCTATTGTCGGACCTTGCTGGAGCTCGGACCTAGAGTCGGACCTTGATGAAAATGGTGTTTTGATAGTATTCAAAACTTTTATCGTCATAGCCAATGTATTCAGCACACATAGGTCTCACAATCTCCCCCTTGATGAATGCATTGACAACACCACTTAGAATCCGAACATTGACTTATTCACATGAAAAGTTTTGAAAACAAAATTCTTCCCCTATGCATATTTCTCTTCCTTTGTAAATCAGAAATAAAATGAGATGAAAAACAAAAATTTTTCCTCTGAGAAAAATCGTGCCAAAACACTTGTGAATGTGTGATCAATTTATCCCCATTTGACAATGTATTCAGCAAGGTACAAAAGAGAAATTTTAATTGTTATGAGCATATTATAACATATACATATAAAACAAAGCTCATCCAAGTCATACTATCAAGTAACTTACACTATCCCATCAATGAGATACATAAAGTAGTGTAAGCCAAGCTAGAGATCAAGTGTAATTTTCAATTTAAGCAAGTCATGATCTCACAAACTTAACTATTTCAAGACCTAAAAGCATGACACTTGTTGCTGCATTTTTATTATTTTTCAAAGCACAAATTTAGATCATATGACATTTGCAAAAGATTATATGCGCATTTGCCTTATTCTAACCAATCAAGCCAAGCCTATGTCATTTGATAATAAGAAGCTTAAGAACATGGTTTTAGTCATACACAACTTCTTCCAAGTTCATATCTAAGTGTAATGATAAGCCATCTTAATAGAAGAAGTGTGATGCAGACATATTCTCTTGATCTTTTCTCAATTTATATTTGATCATAAGAACTCAACATGTGAGTTGATTACTTGATTAATTCTTTATGATTAAAAGCACTTGTGATCATGCGACAAGTTCAAAACAGCAAGAAAGTTCGATCATGACCAGATTTAGTGAAAGTAATTATTCCAATTACTAGTCATGGAAAAAACTACAAAATGTATAACACGAGTAATGTAGTAAGAACTTTCAGTATGTAAAAGAAATCACAAAGTCATATATGTATGAAATACTATGCTCATATTATATTAAATTCAGATTCACACATAGACTTCCCAATATTCAAAACTCCCCCTAAATTTAATCCATGAGGATGCATAATCTCTATTTCACTACGAATGTAACAAAAACGATTGAAATCCAAAGGTTTTGTAAAAGTATCAGCCAATTGTTGTTCGATATTTACATGGTGAAGCGCAATGCTTCCTTTTTCAACATTATCATGGAGAAAGTGATACCTAATGTTAATGTGCTTTGTTCTCGAATGTTGCACAGGATTTTTAGCAATGCAAATGACATTAGTGTTATCAAAAAATAGTGGAACACAATCTAGATCAACCGCATAGACATTAAGTGTTTGAACAATCCAAAGAATTTGTGAGTAAGCGCTAGCAGTAGCTACATATTCATATTCGACTGTGAATTGTGCAACTTAGTTTTGTTTTCTAGAGGACCAAGCAACAAGTGAATAACCAAGAAAATGACAAGCAGCCGAAATCCGCATTTGAAAAGGCTTTCAAATCAATGGTTGAGGAAGAAGGAAGAAAAATGCCAAATTCTTGAGTTCCATGTAAGTACCTGAGAATTCTTTTGATGGCTTGATGATGTGAAGCACGTGGGGAAGCTTGAAATCATGCACAAATACATACACTGAATTGTATGTACAGTCTTGATGCCGTGAGGTATGAGAGTGATCCAATCATGCTTCTATATTCTTTTTGATCCATGGGTTCACCATCTTCATCAAGTTCAAGTGTTGTTTCTGTACCTATTGGTGTCCGAAGAAGCTTGCTTTTGTCCATGTTGAAGCGCTTAAGAAGGTCTCTTGTATACTTTGTTTGATGCACAAAGGTACCTTCCTTGGTTGCTTGATTTGCAGCCCCAAAAAGTACGTGAGTTCTCCTATCATACTCATCTCAAATTCTGAACTCATCATAGCTGGACCATGTGACTCGTTCGTGCAAGGTTCCAATGATTTGTTGTGGATGATGACTTTTGAGAATCCGGAGGGGAGTAGACACTTCACAAGATTCTTCTTCTTCTTCATGTCATCACAAATCAATGAGCTTGTGTAACACCCTCATTTTCATTTGTCATGCATTGCATACATTGTAATACATGTTTAACATTAAGCAACGCAAAAAGGAACAAGTTTAAAATGAATTAGAAGCAAAACAACACTTAAAAGTCTGTAGAAGTATGGACTTGTCCGGTTTGTACCCCGGACTAGTCTGGTTTCCCTCTCTGTTGCCCTCCGGACTTGTCCGTTTTCGCTGTGGACTAGTCCGATTGACTCTCTGTTCCGTTCCGAACTTGTCCGTGATTGAGTGCGGACTAGTCCGATACTTGGTTTGATTTTCGAATAAGATACCAAATCCCTGGACTTGTCTGATCTATGTCGGACTTGTCCGTTTTGCTCTCAAGACAAGACCGGACTTGTCCGGACCTTCCAGCGGATTTGTCCAATATTGTTTCTGTTCCAAAACGGACTAGTACGGTCCGTTGTGTGCACTAGTCCGGCCCGCTGAGTTCCACTGGTTTCTGTTATTTCCTCACAATTTGTTTTTGGATAACCGCCTTATTTGGGCCGAAGAACATCATGCCTAACCCCTGTGGAGCACATGTGGGACCCCTACACGACCTCCACCCACCTTAGACTCGAATTCCATCATACCCTATGTCGGTACCCTGCATACCGAGTACCCCGCGATACCGCAAGAAGTGCAAGAAAGTTCCACCCGTCAAAGTCAAAGGTCCTTTCAGGTCCCACATGTCACGTTGCACCGGACCCACTCCCCTCATGTGGTTAGCTCCTGAGCTAACACGTGTAAAAGAAGATCGAAACTAAACTCCCAACCAAGGGAAGCTCCGACATGAACACGTGTACAACGGCTCCGAACCTAACCCCCAGTGGAGAGGAGCTCTGGTGCCGACACGTGTATCGTAGCACCGGACCTAACCTCCAGTAAGGGAAAGATCCGGAGCTTCCACGTGTGGAGCCTCCGGACCTTTATCGACGTATACACTGGCAGATCTCCTTCAGTACGAACAATCAAGTGTAGTTAAAGCGGTAGTTACAAGATGTAATTACATGTCATTAATGCTGTATTAATGACACGCAATCAAGAGCGTTGTTAATAGGGGTAACACAGCCATTAAGGCACGTTATCACACTATTAATCATCCTTAATACTCTTTAGACAGTGTATTAGGCCATTAAATACGCCAGAGCCACATGTCGGGTCAGGCCTTTGTAATGGTCAGTCCTTAGAACTATAAAAGGGTTGTACCGCACGTACCTAAGGATAGGCTGATATGATCGGATCTCATCTGAGCTGACTCACATACTAGCGAACAAACCCACGCAATACAACACAGACCCCATGGAGTAGGGTGTTACGCTCAGGCGGCCCGAACCACGTAAATCTCTGGTGTCATCATCTTGATCTTGATCTCTGCGTACCCCAACCATAAAAGAACCTCCGTAGGCTGCTTCTTAGCATTTCCGGGGGAAGTGTCATATCAAACACTTCGACATTTGGCGCGCCAGGTAGGGGGAGGTGATATCTCGAGATCACAAGATGGTGAATTCAGTTGCTGGATCCTCCAATGGCAACCAAGTTGGACAACTTGCCGAAGGCAATCCCTCCAACGTCCAACAACCAACAGGTGCCATTGTTCCAGCAGGCGCTATGGCACCACAACCACCATCTGTTCTGGCAAACAATGCTAGTCAACAAGATGGGGCATCTGCGTCGATCACTGCATCGACAAACAACAACCTTGAGCACGCGCTCATTGCTGCGCGAGCTCTCCTACAACACCCACTGCCTCCAGGTGCACCCCAGGGTGCTATGGAGCAGTGGAGAGCAGATGTTGAGCATATGGTCGCAGCTGCGGCTGCAGGCATCAGCAATCAAGGTCCTCCCCCTCGGGGCGAGCACCATCACAATGATGGACCTTGTTCGGTCGACTTGGTCCACAAGTATCACAACAAAGGAGACGTGCTACATCCCAACAGGTGACTTCATTGCCTCTAGGGGCACGACGCACCCATACAATCACCAGGATTCCGACTCATGACCTGTGGTCGGAACTAGATCGCCGTTAATGGCAGCAGGACGACTATGTCCATATCGAGTGTGCTCGTGAGAGGAGAGAGGCTCGGGACAACCCTGCTCCTCAAGGAGTAGGAGGAGGTTGTTCTACCCTGACCATGCATTTGCGCATGGTCAGATGGCCACAGAAGTTCTGGCCTCACTTGCTTGAAAAATTCGACGGGACTATCAACCCCACCGAATTCCTTCAAATCTACTCCACTGCCATACTAGCAACGGGAGATCATGAGGTTGTGATGGCTAACTACTTCCCAGTGGCCTTAACCAGGACAGCAAGGTCCTAGTTCATGAGTCTCCCGCCCGACTCCATTAATAGTTGGACGGAGCTGTGCCAACAATTCACTGCCGACTTCGGGAGCTCCTATACCCGGCCTAGCAATGAATTGGACCTGTTTGCCATAAAGCAAACATCGTGGGAATTGCTACGATCCTTCATCCAGCGGTCTCTTAGGTAGAAATACCATCCCTTCAATATCGAGCTCTTCTGTTATCGTTGCATTCAGACAGGGCGTTCGAGATAAGAAGATGCTGGAGAAACTGGCGACCAAAGCAGTCACCAGTGTCACGAAACTCTTCAGCTTAGTAGACAAATATGATAAAGCTGCGGAGGGCCGTGAAATGCACTCCAAACCAGCTCCGGAGGCCAACCAAAAACCCTTCAAAGCTGAAGCCACTACCTTCAGCGGTGGAAAGAAGAAGAAGAAGCCCAACGGCAAAAAGAAGCCGTCGGTCGGCGCACCCACTACTGCGTCTGTCGCAGCTCCGGTTGGCCGGGGGCCACGCCCTGAGAAATAGCCTCAACCATCGTCAGAAGATGGAGGCAGTTCCAAAGTGTGGTGTCCGATCCACAAGACGGACCGACACAGTTTGGGAGAATGCCGAGAGGTCCAAAACCTTGCCGAGCACTATAACAAGCGTCGGGAAGAAGCTCCTTTCCGTCAAAGGGAAGGAAAACAAAAAGTCGACAAAGCTCCAACCGAAGAGGAGCTAGGTTTTCAGGACCCAAAAAAGGTATTGAAAGCTGTCTACAACACTGTTGATGACGACTCCGACGTGTCTGACAACGAACGTCGGAAGACCTTGAACACCATCTATGGTGGTTCTTGGGATATCACCTCTCGCCGCATCCGTGGCAGCTCCCACTGCTAAGGTGGAGCCACATCGAAAGTGGATGTATACTCCCATCATTTTTGATGCTTCGAACTGCCCGTGAAACATGATCGGGGTTGGCCAACTCCCGTTGATGGTGTCACCCACCATTAACAATATTCAAATCCATCATGTAATGGTGGACGGAGGTTCCGGGCTAAACCTCATAAGCTTCGAAGCTTTCGTTAAGCTTCAGCTCCGGCCTTCAGACCTTCGCCCATCTCGACCTTTCTTTGGAGTAGGTCTAGGAACCATTACTCCTCTCGGTTCCATCACACTCCGAGTGACCTTCGGGACCCAGGAGAACTACAGAACCGAGAAATTGGTCTTCGACGTCGCGCAAATCAGTCTGCCTTTCAATGCCATTTTGGGTAGGCCAGCTTTATACAAGTTCATGGCTGCTGCCCATTATGGCTACTTGGTGTTGAAGATGCCAACACCCACGGGTGTTCTCCGGATCTGCGGAGATCGCACCGCAGGAGTTACCGCTCTAGAAGAACTCTATGCGCTTACCACAATGCAAGAGGAAGCATCTGGTAAGGAGCCAGCTCCGAACCCCCCGAGCATTTGTCATAAAGGCTCTACTTCCGCACCCCGTGTGCAACCAAGCGGCGACACCGACGTTCTTGTCAAGGTCGTCCAAATTGGTTATGATGCTGCTAAGAGTACCCGTATATCGGGGGGTCTGAACAGCAAATAGGAACTCGCGCTCATCACTTTCCTTCATGCTAATGTCAACGTGTTTGCCTGGCAACCGTCACAAATGCCTGGGATCCCTAGGGAGGTGATTGAGCACAATCTGAAGATTTACCCAGAGGCACGACCTATTCACCAGAAGCCCCAGAAGCAATCAATCGAGCGACAAAATTTGATCCGATAGGAAATCAAGAAGTTGCTCGAAGCTGGATTCATCCGAGAAGTCTTCCATCCAAAATGGCTGGCAAACCTAGTTGTTGTACCCAAGGCCAGTGGGAAGCTTCGAATGTGTATCAACTACACCACCTTAAATAAGGTATGTCCAAAGGATCCATTTCCACTACCTAGAATAGATCAAATAGTGGACTCCACCTCCGGGTGTGAGCTATTGTGTTTCTTAGATGCATATTCTGGATATCATCAAATCCAAATGTCTAAGTAAGATGAAAAGCATATTGCCTTCATAACAGTAGATGGATTGTACTGTTATACTGCCATGCCATTCGGTCTAAAAAACACTGCTTCAACATTTGTGCGAGCTATGTACAAAACGTTTGGAGAGCTAATTAGAGACTTGGTGGAGGTGTATGTCTATGACATCGTTGTGAAGATGGAAAACAAGGAATCACTCCTTGACAACTTACAAGCCATCTTTGATAAGTTGCGCAGCACGCGCACCAAGCTGAACCCAGACAAATGTGTCTTCGGGGTTAGCTCCGGGAAGCTTCTGGGTTTCTTGGTGACTCACCGAGGAATTGAAGCAAATCCGGCGAAGATCAAGGCTATAGAAGATATGGGACCCCCAACCCGCATTAAAGATGTCCAGAAGCTAACTGGATGCCTAGCTGTGCTCAGCCGGTTTATCTCAAGACTGGCAGAATGGGTGCTACCCTTCTTCAAACTCTTGAGGAAGTCCGGACTATTTCATTGGTCTGAAGAAGCATAAAAGGCGCTTCAAGAGCTAAAACAGCTCCTCACCACACTACCGATATTGGTAGCTCCTAATCCTGGTGAGACTTTATTGCTTTACATTTTGGCAACCACCAAAGTTGTCAGCATGGTCCTGGTTGTGGAAATACCGGAGCCACATCCAACCCAGGAGTCCAGACCCCTCCAGGAGGGTCCAGAATCACCTGAGGACGTGACTAGGTCTTAGCTCCCAGACACGGAATCTCAAAACGAAATGCTAGGAGATCAACCTCATTCGTCTGGGGAGGTTCACCTGGCTGACCAAGATGATCTGGATCTTCCCAATGAGGTCCAGGTGGAACAAAAAGGAGTTTTGGACCCCCCCCCGGGAGGGTCCAAGAAGCACAACCAGAAGGTCTGGAACCCTCCAGCAGGGTCCGGGTCGATGGAGAGGAAGCTCCGGGTCCTTCATATAGGGCCCAGACCATCCAACGCCCAGTGTACTTCATCAGTGAAGTACTCCACAAAGCCAAGAAAAGATACATTGAGGTGCATAAACTGCTTTACGCAGTTCTTATTGCCTCAAGGAAGCTTCGTCACTACTTCCAAGCCCACAAAATATCAGTGGTAACTTCTTTTCCTCTACGTGCTATTTTGCATAATCCTAATTCTACTGGGAACATTGCAAAGTGGGAAGCCGAACTGGCAAATTTTGACCTAGAATTCGCGTCAAGACAAGCAATCAAAAGTCAAGCCTTGGCTGACATTGTGGTAGAGTGGACCCCATCTCCATCAAACCGAGGGGGCCACAGTGAGCAGAAACCAGAACTTAAAGTTTCGATATACACCGAGCCTCACTGAACCCTCTACTTTGACGGCTCCATGCAAAAGCAGGGGGCCGGAGCTGGAATCCTTCTCCTAGCTCCGACTGGGGAAAAGGTCAAGTACATGGTACACCTTGATTTCAAGGCAACCAACAATATGGCGAAGTATGAAGCTCTCATCTATGGACTCAAGGTGGCACTATCTTATGGTGTCAAACAGGTGTTGGTAATGGGAGATTCACAACTCATCATAAAACAAGTCAAATGTGAATGTTTCTGCAACAATCCTCAACTAGCTGCTTATCTCCTTGAAGTCCAGATGCTTCACAAGGACTTCGAAGTCCTGGATCTCCATCATGTTCAGCACCTACATAACGCTAAAGCCGACGAACACTCGACGAAAGCCTCAACTAAAGCTCCGACTCCTGATGGAATCTTCGTTCGGAGGTTGTCAAAACCTACAGCTCAGCTCGCCGAATTGAGTAAAGGGGGTGAGACCAGCACCTCGAAGCTGGCGGTCCCGATGGCCCTGCTACCATGACGTCCACCAAGGGTCGTAGGTGCTGTCGGAAGCTTTGAGCAACCCAGCACGCAAGACTCAGAAGCTCAAGTTAGCTCTGGTGCATGGATCTCGGAGATCTGGAGCTACTTGAAAGACAATATCCTTTCCGAAGACAGTGTATCCGCTGACTGAAATTTCAGATTGGCTAAAAGATACACGTTGGTAGAAGGGAATCTCTACCGGCGTGGTGCCAAGGGCATCCTAATGTGGTGCATTACAAGGGAAGAAGGCCGCGAGCTCCTTGCAGAAATCCATGGAGGCGAGTTTGGGAGCCATGCTTCTTCTCGCATGCTGGTCGGTAAAGCCTTTTGGCATGGTTTTGATTGGCCTACAACACTTCAGGATGCAGTTGAGTTGGTGAAAAAATGTGAAGCGTGTCAGTTCCACGCAAAACCGATTCAAACTTCGGCTCAATCACTACAAATGATACCTCCTACATGGCCATTCGTTGTGTGGGGCATGGACATCTTGGGACCTTTCCCAAAAGCCGTCGGAGGTTACAGGTTCCTGTATGTCGCCATCGACAAGTTCACCAAGTGGTCAGAAGCAACTCCAGTAGTAACAATCAACAAGCAATTAGCAATCAAGTTCTTGAAGTCCATTATATGCAGATTTGGAGTTACAAACAAAGTCATAACTGACAACGGAACTCAATTCACAAGTGCTGCATTCCAAGATTATTGCGAATACATGGGCATTCAACTTAGCTACACCTCAGTAGCTCATCCAACAAGCAATGGCCGAGCCGAGAGAGCAAATGCATAAATCTTAAAAGGACTCAAGACGCACACATATGAGCACTTGAAAAAACACGGAGCTAACTGGATTGAAGAGCTTCCGTGCACGCTATGGGCGAACAGGACCACACCTAATTGGTCAATCGGGGAGACTCCATTCTTTTTGGTGTACGAAGCTGAAGCAGTCCTTCCTCCGGAGATCACCTTGGGGTCCCTTTGGGTCTGGACCTTCGATGAAAACACGCAGGACCAGCTCCGGCGTGAAGACCTTGACCTCGTCGACGAGGGAAGGTGCCAACCAGCTGTTGGTAATGCACATTATCACCAAGCGCTCCGGCGCTATCATCAAAGGCATGTGCACACCCGACAACTAGAGGAAGGCGATCTGGTGCTTCGGAAGATACTAACTCGTGAAGGAATGAACAAACTTTCCCCCAGTTGGGAAGGTCCATTCCGAGTGATCAAAGTATCACGACCCTGATGCGTTCGCTTGACAACAGAGGATGGGACCCCGCTTCCCAATCCTTGGAACATCGAGCACCTCCGTAAGTTTTATGCTTAGAATCACGGAGGTGAGTCTGTAATTACACACAATGCATGTTATAGAGCCATTATACAGAGACGGGCAAGTCCTCCAGGAGAACATACGGACCCCTCCGGGAGGGTCCAGGAAGTTCAAGTAACACTTGAGACAGTCACAACACTAAAAGTGTAACTACTTGCTCTGGGCTAGTTCAAGATGTATAGCACATTTAGCATGGTCCCGCACCCTAAGTGTGTCCTTGTCTCCTGTGTAATCTGGACCTATAATAAAAGTCATTGTTGTGTGAAAACATACTCCACGTGTATTTACTTTTTGTGCAAGGCTCAATATATCAAATTATTTTCACCCCACTTGTCTATAATAAAGTTGTGCAAATCTTTTTGAGCTTTGTTCCAAGTAATTCACATGCATTACAAGCCTTATTGATAGTCTTTTTGGATCTTAAAATTGCTACATAGTCTACTTGCCTGAACGCTAAGCCAACATAGGCCTGGAGTGTGCTATCGGCTTAGCCTAGTCCTGCACCCTATGTACGCTTCTCTACCTACACCCCGACAAGCCTTAGTAGGGTGAGTACTAAAAAGGTATGCAGATCTAGAAAGATTATATCAAAATGCTCGTTATCATGTTGAGTTTCTTCGGACCTAAAGTCCAAATAAGAACAATAAGTCACAACAAATTTATAGACAAGAGGACAAATTTTACTTTCTCTCTTGCCTTTAATGTGCAGGAAAAGCAAAAAATCATAGCGATGTTGGACGACGTCGGAGCTACTAAGCTCCGACATCCTCCAAGAGGGGTCCGACGTCAACGTTTAATATGTTGACAGTGGATCACGTTGGAGCTACCAAGCTCCGACCATCCCAGGAGGCCTGTCTTCGACGCCTCAGAATTGAAGACTTCAGACCTAAAATCTACAAGTGCGAAGCATTCAAGACGTCAACATACTACCACAACCTTTGGTACATGTACACACTTCAATTGTACACATGTACCAGGGGGCCAACAAGATACGACACAATATATTGAAGACAAAGTGAACTTCAAGATAGAAAGGAGGATTTCATTAATCAAAAGTACTGTATTACAAAATTGGGGTTACAAGGGGAAAAAGGAGAAAAGTCCTACCACTGGAGGATCTAAGTCCTGTGGAAAAATGAAGTAACCTTCTCAGCAGCTTCTTGGACACTAGCTTTGGCGACATCCTCTTCCTCAGTGATGATTCCTTCAAAGACCGGATCAAGGGAGAACTGGGGGTATCGGCTTTTGTAACACGCCAAGACATACTTGGCGACGTTCTTAGCCAAGGATTTACCCTCCGTCTCCAGCTGATCGGCGATGACATTACCCATCGCATCGAGTTTGCTGCCAGCAGAGCCAAGTGCCACTAGCGTCTGGTCCAGCTCCTGCGCTGGGTCCTCCGGGCGTACTAGACTGAAACCAAGAGGCACAAGGGCCCTGTCCGCATGTCCCAAGAAGTCCCATACAATCAAGAAATCAGTTGCCTTCGAGCTCAGCAGCTCTTCCAGTGACCTCCGGGTGGTCGCTAGCTCCGAACTCTCCCGAGCAAGGCGTTCCACCACTTTGGCATGTTGCTGCATATTTTTAGCAACCTGCTTCTCGCGGTCGATCAGCTCTGACTCCAGGAGGTGGATGCAGTTCCGCCTCTCCGCCAGGTCTTTCTTCCGACCTCTCACTTTCCCCTCCCTAATGGCAACATCAACTTCTCTTTTTGAGAGCTCCTGCCCCATCTTCCAGTACTTCTTCCTTTCATCTTCACTCCACTACTCAAACTTCTTTGAGTGATCCGCCAAATTCTGTTCACCTAGAGTCAACTTCTGGGTGACCTCCGCCTCCCTCTTCATGAAATCCTCCTGATGCTCAAGGAGCTTCTCCTCCCTCGCCTCCAAGTCCGCGTGGTGCTTCAGGAGAACCTCATTCAATTCAGTGAGTTTTTTGTGATGCTCGTCAGCAGCATCATGCCTCTCCTT
Organism: Tuctoria greenei; assembly: GCA_036927565.1. Classification (NCBI taxonomy): domain Eukaryota; kingdom Viridiplantae; phylum Streptophyta; class Magnoliopsida; order Poales; family Poaceae; genus Tuctoria; species Tuctoria greenei. Next base: position 126,473,597 of record JAYESD010000007.1, on the reverse strand, counting down.
GGCTTGCTCAAGGATCTCCCTAGAGCTATCGTCGAGCGCCCGAATGGCGGCTTCCTTCTCCTCCATTAGCTTGTCCCAGTATTCTAACCGGACTTTGTCCCTCTTAATCCACTCCTTCTGGTCAGCCAGCCTCGTTTGGGCAAGCCTGGTCTCAAAATGGAGTCTGTTGCGCCAACACCTCAAGGTGTGGCGCTCCTACTCCAAGGCTTTGCTCTCATGATCAAAGGAAAGATGGACCTGTCGGAGACTCGAGCAGGCGTTGTCAATGGACAACACCAGAGGGATGGGCTCCGAACCTGATGAGGTCATTTCTGCAGGCTCCAGAGGGTTTTCCATCACAAAAATAGGGTCCCACTCTACAAGAGAGGACCTTTGAACTTCTGCGGCACTAGGACCGCTCTCCGGGAGCCCTTCAGCGGCAGCAGAAGAACTTACTGGGGGAACTTCCACCTCCGGAGCAGTTGAAGGTGCTGCTTCAGGGTCTTCAGTCGCTGGCTCCAAAGGTAGAGGACCTATCTCCAATTCTTCAAGTTGCTCCAGCTCTGGCCCAGGCACCTCCGGGACAACTACCTTCGGAGCAGCAGCCGGGGCTTCATCCGGCGCCCCTGCCGCAGCTGGCCTAGACGCCGACACATCAGTTGCTTCCAGTACATCGACTGGAGCTCCAACCATTTCCAGCTTAGCCGCCGGACCTTCAACCATTTCTGGCTCGATAGCCGGGGCTTCAACTACCTCTGGCTTAGCAGCCAGGGCTTCGAAAACTTCCGGCTCCAAAGCGGGAGCTTCTGGCATCGCCGGTGCTGGAGCATCAGCCTCCGTCACCGTCGCCAGGGGTATATCTTCGACTTCTCTCCTATGGTCCGACGCTACCACAGGAGCTTCGAGCTAGGACTCCAAGCTCACAACAGCTGGCGCCAGAGCTGTCGCGACTTCCACCTCCGCTTGACGAGGAGGCTTAACATTTTAAGACGGAGCTTCGGCAAGTGCAGCCCCAGCCGCTGCGACAGGCGCTGAAGTTTACGACCCCTTCTTCGACACCCTAGAAATAAAGGGAAGAGAAGATTAAAAACACGTCAAAAACAACACTAGCATTTTAGGGTGAGCAATCAATGCTTACCTCGGGATGCTACCACCCCAGTCGCCTTGGAACCTCTTCTTCTGGTGAGACTACGGCTTCAGACCTCAGTTGAGGACCACTCGCAGCAGTTAGAGTCCTTTCTGTCGCAACTTCTCTTAGCTGTGAAGAACTCCCGGACCTGGAGCTTTTAGCCGGCACTGAGGTCGGGGTTGCCTGACCGGAGCTGACACCTCTTGAAGTCACTGGCACCAGAGTAGGGGTATCTGCAGAAGACCTCCCCCGCCGGGGAGAAGGAGCCGTGGTAGAAGGAGCAGGTATGACGCACCTCCCGTTAGCGTGCTTCAACTTCCTCTTTCGGCTGGAGGGCTCAGCTGGCTCTTTGCCCTTGCCCTTGCTGGTGTCCTCAGTCTTTTGGCTCGGGGCAGAGGCAGGACCACCCTCGGAAGCTCCGGAGATCACCACTCTGGTGGTCGGACGCCTCTCTACCTCACTAAGGTCGTCAAGCACCAGCATGCTCCTACGGAGCTCCCTACTGAACTGCGCCTCCATGTTCAGAGGGAGGAAAGCTGCTGGCGGAACAAAGTCATCACCGTTGACATTTATCCCATGTTGGAATTTGTTAAGATGAAACTCCAAAGATTCGTCATCCAAGTTGGATTTCAGACCGGTTTCAATCCGGTCGTCATCCATCACGCTGTTGCGGGCCCACACAAGCTTCTCCCTCTTCTTCAACAGAGCCCATCTATTGACCAAGAAGTTGCAGAAGACCATCTGAGGAGTCACTCTACCTTCCACGCATTCGCGAATCCTGGTCAAGATGGGGTTGAAGGCGTCTGACAACACCGGAACTACACTCCATGTGTCAGTGTCAACATTGGGGAGACCTTCGCGCAGCTCCAACTTCTCGTGCTCCTCCGCCACAATGATGATCCAATCTTTCTTCCAGTCGTCCCACTTGCCGGAAGGAAATGACTTCAAGTATTTGAAGGGTCAGTTCTTGCGCTTCACAAAATAGTAGAAGCCAAGAATCTCACTCCCCTTGCTGGTGGTGTGGATGGTGAAGAAAGTGCGGAATAGCTCGACGCAGGGGGAATACCCACCCACATCTCGCAAAAGTTTACAAACGTCGCCACGAGAAGAAGAGAATGGGGGCCAAGGTGATACAGCTGCAGACCATAAAAGTCTAGCAGCATCAAAAGAGAAGAAGAGAAAGGTGGAATGGATCCCACCATGGCGTACGCTGTGAAGTACACCATATCGCCATTGCGCTCCTTCTTGAACGGGAGCTTGCCGACGCAGACCAAATGGTTGAAGGAGTCGCTGGACCACCCCATGTAGGTCCGGATCTTCTTCAGATCATCATCTCTCTTGAGGCGGCTCTTGGGGAGACCCAACTCCATCGTGGCAAAGCGAAGCAAAGGAAGGGAAGTTAGGCGGAGTTTGGGAGGCTCTGAGCGCAAATATGATCGAAGGCGTAAAGAGTCCTCAAATCGTGTGCACTTTCCCTCTTAAGTAAGCCTCCGCGACGCTTTGATGGAAACAACAGCGAGATCGAAGGCACTTTTCAAAAAATCTACCCCGTCAATGACGAGAGGGCCTGGGTCCACCCTGACGAAGAGATCGAGGTTCTTACCCAAGGCGAACCGTTGTCATGATGAGTGGCGGGAAACCCAATGGCGGCACCCTGTCAGGGCGCGTGGAATTTTTGTATTGGGAACTGACGACCTTCAATTGCGTGAGATCCGCAATCAAATACACCATCTGCCGCATTCATAACAAGCCACACGTCGAAGGTTCACTCACGGACCGTCACTCTATCGGTGCATCAGAGGAGTCTTGAAAATCAAAGCGCAGGAATCGAGAATGGCCCCACCTCCGACAGGATAACTTAACCCAAAGGGTTCCTCCTAGAGGTGGGCCTAGGGGCCACTGTCGGTACCGTGCATATAGGGTACCCCGCGATACTGCAAGAAGTGCAAGAAAGTTCCACCCGTCGGAGTCAAAGGTCCTCTCAGGTCCCACATGCCACGTTGCACCGGACCCGCTCCCCTCATGTGGTTAGCTCCTGAGCTAACACGTTTAAAAGAAGATTGGAACTAAACTCCAAACCAAGGGAAGCTCCGGCATGAACACGTGTACAACGGCTCCGGAGCTAACCCCCAGCGGAGAGGAGCTCTGGTGCCGACACGTGTACCGTAGCCCCAGACCTAACCTCCAGTAAGGGAAAGCTCCGGAGCTTCCACATGTGGAGCCTTCGAACCTTTATTGACCTATACGCTGTCAGATCTCCTTCAACACGAACAATCAAGCGTAGTTAAAGCGGCAGTTACAAGATGTAATTACGTGTTGTTAATGCTGTATTAACGACACACGATCAAGAGCATTGTTAATAGGGGTAACGCAGCCATTAAGGCACGTTATTACACTATTAATCATGCTTAATACTATTTAGACAGTGTATTAGGTCATTAAATACGCCAGTGCCACATGTCGGGCCATACAATCTTTGTAACGGTCGATCCTTAGAACTACAAAAGGGTTGTACCGCACGTACCCAAGGACAGGCTGATATGATCGGATCTCATTTGACTGACTCGCATACTAGCGAACAAACCCACACAATACAACACAAACCCTATGAAATTGGGTGTTATGCTCAGGCGGCCCGAACCACGTAAATCTCTGGTGTCATCATCTAGATCTTGATCTCTGCGTACCCCAACCATAAAAGAACCTCCGCGGGCTACTTATTAGCATGTTCGGGGGAAGTGTTGTATCAAACACGTCGACACCCTAGCCTCCACCTCTATATAAACAACCCCACCTCTTGACTTTACATCCTTTTGCCTCAATTGAAAGACCACAAGCCCTATTTCATGGAGAGCCACCATCAAGGAGGGAGGAGGAGATCCTGAGCAAGAAGAAGAGGAGGAAAAGAAAGAGGATCAAGTAATCAAGATCTTCATCGACTTTGCGTTCTTCGTCGCCAATTCACCTTCAACTCTTCATCACCAACCCTAGATCGTCAAGATCCAAGTTCCATCTCCAATTCTTGATCTTTGGAGTTCTAACACGTGGTATACCTTCTACTTTCTCTTTTTCCACGTTAATTAAACCCCAATTCTCTCAGATTAGAAAAAACCTAATTTGCAGTCTGTCCAGGGCGAACTAGTCCGGCCCCTGAAACCAGACTTGTCCGGCCTTTGAATCTGAATTGTGTTGAATTAATTCCAAATTGACTTGAATCAATTTCAAACCTGTCCAAACTTGTTAAAAACTATTGGAACCAGTTAGTGAACATTAATATCAACTCATTAACAAGTTTCACTTCATAATTGCATTAATCATGCATGTTATGACATATTGAGTACTATATGAGCATTATTTGATTGAATTGTATGTTTTGCATGTTCGTTGCGCGGACTAGAAGGTTTTGTGCTAGAGAGTGCTGCGGAGGACCTCCAGTACCAGAATTTTGAAGACTTTGGCCCAAACCAAGCTCAAGAGCAAGGCAAGTGTCCTTGAACATATTGGTCCTATTCTAAAATAAATGTTTTGTTTTCAAATCTGCATGCTTGTGCCAATTTGATGGGAATTCTATGATAAGAAGTTTACTAGCTTTGTTTAACCACCCTTGTCACCTGGAATTCATGGTACAAAGTCGGGAAAGGCTTTTTACCTTTTTGCTTTGCTTAATTAATTGGGATGGGAAAACAACACTACACATATAATTATGCATTAATGAGATTGTGGTTAATATGAACTGGTCAATATGATACGGTAATGGATGATCTAAGCAAGCATGGTAAGTGGATTGGGTTGGATGTCATGGTGGTTTGCTTGCTTTAGATCTAATGACCGGTTCATGCGAGAATAAGCCAGGACAACAGTGCCACCACGAGGCCAAGTATGGGTGCGGCGTAGCTGATTAATTAGGATATTGCTAGTATTGAATGGATCATTTGGCGCACCAGGGAAGGGGAGTCGGATTGGGTTTGGATATGGTTGGCGGGACTCCTTGGGATCCGAATGGCACAAGAGGGGACCCTTGGTTGAAGATGTGCTTAGTTGGAGACATCGCCACCAGGTGAAACCTCAGTGGGCCCGTACATACTAGTAGTCCCTTTGTAAAGGCTATTTTGTGATCTCTTGGCCATACACCTATGGTAGTCTTTTGGCACAATGGAGGTTTTATTTAGTCGCCGACGGGTGATGAAATCACAAACACGTGAGTAAAGCGGTACAAACTCTGCAGAGTCTATTTAAAACTATCATGATAGTTGTGCCTATGGTGATGAGCACCTGGACAACTTCCATGATTAGAGGGGACTTGGGATTTGGGATTGTTGGTTATAGTTATGGTTATGTTAATGGTTATGGTTATGATTATGAATTGAATTATGATGATTGGACATGGATGATGATGATGGTAATAATCTGGTATATGGATGGAAAATCGATTATGGTTTCGTATTATGTTAATTATGTGGGAGATGATAGAACTACTTCACATAGACATAGTAAGATGCTTTTTACTTGTTTTAAATGTACTTTTCAGTACTTAGTCATTATTATATTCATCACTTGAATCAGCTACATGTCATACTTTCAACACTTGTTGAGTACAACATGTACTCACTCTTGCAATTCCCCCACTAACAGTTGCAGGTCAGGATTTGGAGTATAATGATGATAATGCGGAGTTCTAGGCCGTGCCTGCCGTCAGCTTTGCCTGTGGTGTTGATTGGAGTTGCGCTACCCTTTTTGCTTATGCTGCTTAGCTGCTTAATTTGCTTAGTTTAGTTTATTTCCGCTGCATTAGTTGAAACTTGTCATTAATATTCATTAGAGCTTGTATTCGAGGATATTATGAATTATGTAATAAAAGTGCTTAATTGATTCAGTTTTTTGGTAATTTTCTGTATACTCTTTTGTGATTGTACTCGTGTATGTGTGTTGAACGTCCTGGGCACACATATGCGTTCACTTGGTTCATTTTCGGAACCGGGTGTCACAGCTTGTGACTTGAGGACGATCTGGACCAGCAATGGTGGTCGTCAGTGCTGGTTGAGAATAAAAAATCAGAAGCTGGAACAATGTCATTAGCTGCTAAATTTTCGGTCAGCAACACCACTTATTCCTCATCTTCAACAAAAATACTCCCCCTGCGGATATGTATCCAGACCTGCAATATTTGAGCTAGTATCTCGGCTAGCTTCATCAAAAGACACCTCACAAGTCTCTACAATTTTGTTAGTGTCAAGTAAAAGCACACGGTATCTTCTAGTATGAGATGGATAACCAAGAAACATGCCATCAACAGATCTTGGTTCAAATTTATCAAGATTACCATGTTTCATAACAAAGCATTTGCAACCAAAACCCGAAAGTGTGTAACACTAGGCCTATGTTCAAACCGGAGCTCAGGTGTTTTACCTAGCTTAGTACGCAAGGGAACACGATTTGAGACATAACAAGCGGTTGCAATTGCATCAACCCAAATTTCCGGATTTTTTTATTTTTAGCATATAAATTAAATGTTTTAATATTAATAGCGGGCTATTAATTTTTTTTGCAAAAGTAGCAGCCTTATCGCAACGCGGAGCAGCGATTCGCAATGCTGAATTGCGATTTGCTTACGTGGCACCCGGCGAACGGCTATTGACCGGTCAAGATTCCTATTGGAAAGCAGAATGGCGAGTCGTGATTCCGAAGTGCGAGTTGCGTTTCCCTTGTGCGAGTCGCGATTCTAAAATGCGATGGGTCCCACAGCCCTTCACGAGGCGCTAGACCGTTGCGCCCGCTCACACTATAAAAGAGGCCACCAATTCCCACCGTAAGAAGCGCTCTGGTTAAATCAGAAGGAGAGGAGAGGAGAGGAGATGAGAGAAGAGAAGAGAAGAGAAGAGAAGAGGAGAGAAGAGAAGGAGAGAAAAGAAAAAAGAAAGGTATGAAATTTTTTATTTATGTAGTTAATATTAGATTTTTTATTTGTATTAATAGTAGTAAATGTTTTTTAATAGTAGTTAATATTTTTTATTTGTACTAATATTTAATTAAATTTTTATTAATTTTATAATGGATTTATTATTATTAGTAGTAGTAACAATAAGTATAAATAGTTTTATTATTAGTAGTACTAATTTCTATTGTGTTATTAAGTAGGTGTAATTAGTAGTATGTTAGATATGTTTTTATTATGAGTAATAGTAATGTATTTAAATGGTGTATGTTAGCAACATAAACCAGTTGCATTAATATTAAAAAATTATTTTAGAATTATATATATTTATATATTATAAATAAATAAATATAATATACTAGTAAATTTATATAATTTTAATAGATGAATAAAAATTATTAAAAATTATATCATTGAGAGATAATTAACTGCATATATTGTTGAGTAGGTATGACGAATAAGATACCATTTCAAATTTATTTTGGAGACGGGGAAAGACTATATGATTCAAATGGTGTCAATTTATCCAAATTTTCGTCCACCACAAAAGGAATACCAAATCCAGCTAAATGAACTTATTTGGGTATTCATAATTGGTTAATGCGGATGTTTAGACTTAATGAAGAACAATATCAATTGAAGTATGATGCAGTGGTTAGTTATAGAAGTGGTCAGTTTTACGGAGAGTTACTTGAGATGAATGAAACAACAGTTTGGAGGAATTATGCTGAAAGAGCTGTTGAATTCGGATGGCCTTTAATTCTATTTCTTAAAGTAGAAGCAAAAGAGGTAATTGATGAGACACCTAATTCGGTGGATGATGGTGATGAGGATGGTAATGATGGAGAAGCTGAAGAATCGGAGAATGAAGGGAACGAAGATGCACCTAGTAATGTCCATATTGAGGCTACAGGTGTAGCAGATGAAGGTGAACAATTAGATCATTTAGTTGATCAGATTGAGCAGGAAGATATAGATTATATGAATCTTCCTGAACATAACTCCTCAGACGATAATGAAGAAGTTCCAGTACCTGCAGAATGGAAAAATCAAAATTTTGATAATTTAAAGGTTACAGAAGGTTATCATGTTCCATGAGAATATAACGAGAATGAGATATCTCTAGGATCTTTATTTAAAGATAAAGAAGCATTGAAAGATGTTGTTAAATACTTGTCTCTTTCATTAAAAAGATCATTTGTAGTTTCAAGGTCAAATAAAAAAATTATGATGTCAGATGTGTTTTACCAAGTTGTTTATTTTGTGTGCGCGGATATGCCCAAAAGTGGAGCAATATCTGGAAATGTTCAATATTGACTAAGCATACTTGTGAGTTGCAGCAACTTGAGAAGTGCAATACTGCTCTTACAACCCAGTTTGCTGCAAATTACATGTACTCTCGAGTTGTGGATAATGTTGCTTTTGAGCCAAAGTCAATTATCAACACTATTGAGCAAGATTTTAAGTACACGATAAGTTATTCAAAGGCTTGGAATGCCAAAGTAAAGGTGATAGAGAAGAGATTTGGTAACTTTCAAGCATCTTATTATAATTTGCCAAGACTGTTAGACACCATAAGAATGAGAAATCATGGAACATTTGTTGACATTATGGATGTTTCGAATCCAAGCATTCCTGGGAAGTTGATTCTTCAACGAGCTTTCTTCACTTTGGGTCCATGCATAAATGCATTTAACTATTGTAGACCAATACTTTGTATTGATGGTACTTTTCTAACAGGAAAGTACAAAGGCCAAATTCTTACAGCTATAGTAGTGGATGACAACAACTAATTGTTGCCTGTTGCTTTTGCATTTGTTGAGAGTGAAAACACTAATAGTTGGTATCGGTTTCTACATCGGGTGAAGTATAATGTGGTTCGCCGGCATGAAAATATTTGTGTCATACATGAGCGTCATGCTAGACTTTTGAAAGCTATAATAGATTTGAAGTACGAAAATTTTGATCGTGATATTTCAAGTACTTGGCAGGATATAGAATCTACATGGTGTATGAGACATTTGGGTGCCATTTTTTATAGTCACTTTAAGAACGAGCAACTGATGAACATGTTTAAACGGTTATGTTGTCAGAATCAACAAGAAAAATTTGAAGCTTTGTGGCAGCGTTTAGATGAGTTAACAACCAAACAAATAGATGAACGATTAGGAAGGGCTTCAAATTCTGAACAGGTTCTAGTTTTAGCGCCTCTTTGCAGTCTTCCATCGGATGATCATAATATATCTCATAGAGCAGGATCATCTATCCGATCCTTCTCACATTGGATTCATAATGAGCCAAAAGAAAAGTGGGCTTTGTTGTATGATAAAGACGGGGCTCTTCACGGAATTATGACATCAAATTTAGCTGAGGTACGCATGTATTATCATATAATGTCAATAATAGCAGCGGATATTTATGTACTAAAATTTAATTGTATCAATGGAGGTGTATAATTGGGTCATTCATGGTTTGCGAGGATTACCAGTGGTTGCAATTGTAGAAGGGATCGTTAATGGAACTATAATTTACTTCCGTGTCCGATTCGCTAATGCATCTCGCCTTCTTGATGACTCAAACCTGCTTTACTCGAAGTATATTTTTGATTACATGGACGAGAAGATAAAAAAGCTGCTTTACATCGTGCAAGACCGACTGGAACAGCGCAACACAAATTTGAAGTTTTGTGCAGACACAAGGGCAAACGTTGTGGTAATGCGGGTAGAACAATACAAGAGTGTATTCTTTATGATACATCATGCGTATGCACATGCATGAAGCCAGAATAATTACATAGCCCATGTTCTCATGTGATTGCAGCATGTTCTTTAACGAGTTATCTCCAGTCATATATGTCTCAGAGTACTACTTAAAAGAGACGTTGAAAATGACGTGGAATGCTGAGATCTATGGTTTTCGTATTTATGGATCTTTCACTACAGATCCAGGACCAAACTTTTTGAGAGGTCCGGACACTACAAGGTGGAAGCAAAAACGGGGATGTCGTAGGACTCGTCGTTTAAGAAATGATATGGATGAGTCTGAAAATAGAAGACTTCAAGTTAGATGCAGCACATGTAATGAAAGTGGTCATAGTTATAAGAATTGCATTCAAAAAACATTAATGGTACAGCTGAAGCGGGACCTTCAGGGAATCCTCAAGATGGTCGACGTCCTCGTTCACGTCAACCACGTAAGGATGTAAAAGATGGGTTTGCTCATTGAGGTGTCTATAATTTAAGGATTTGTAATACGTACCATTTTAAGCACTTCTGCTATGTTCTGAAACATTTTGTACCATTTTAAGAACTTGTAATATGTTGTAATGGATTATGTTTTACTTTAAAGAGGTATATTCTCCTTTTTTTGAATTTTTTGTAATTTACTCAGTTCTTATGTATTTGAAATTGTTTGTCCAGGTATGGCTGCACCAGGGAGTAGTTGTCCAGAGTTACTGGACCCATTGTTGGACTTACATCACCGCTCATACCACAGTGCAGAACGAGGTCAGGAGGTTGGTTGTGTGCGCCCTAGGCCTCCTAGCAAGTTTTTGGTGATAGACACTTAATGGATTACACGGTAACTTGTTCTTTCAAAATTGGTTATATTTAATATTATTATAGTTCTTTACTACTCATGACACTCTACAGGTTAGCTGGAGCTGGACTACTTCCTCTTTGTAGGATGGTGCAGGCCAGGACAGCAGACGAAGCGAAGAATCTGCTTAAGCGGATGACCTTTGATCGTGCTCTTTTGTTGGCCCAACTGGGTCGATGGAGATCAGAGACTCACACTTTTCACTTACCGTGTGGAGAGATGGCACAACACTACAGGACGTGTCGTATCTTCTAGTTCTACTGATCGCAGGTAACGCGGTATGTCAACCGGATTTTGGTCTTAACTGGCATGAGGACCTCCTGGAGCATTTCAACGGTATAGCTCTTCACCCTCGAGTGAGGGAGGGCGATAGACCCACGATCCCAGCGAACCAGGACCACAAACCCTCCAAGAAGTGGTTGTTGCAGTGGCAGGTGAGAAATGAATCTCACATGTTTTATAAACTCTATGAGTTTGTATTTGTATGTTATTGTCATTATACATTTTTTGTAGGCGCCAAACATGCACCCCAATGCGGACGATGCAGCAGTGAGTAGGCATTTGGAGGCCTACATGTTGTGGTTGTTCGGATGGATGATGTTCACGAGTACTCACGGAGACTCGATGGACAGACGTCTGATATACTTTGCTAGAGAGATTGCAAATGCAACACCGGGGGACGTCCCAAAGTACTCTTGGGCCTCTGTTGTGCTCGCGACTACGTATCGGGCCCTTTGTGACAGTTGCACGAAGGTAAAATTAAATCTATTATTTAACTATGTTCATCGTACACAAATTATAATTTGTATTTTCCTTGCACGCAGGTAAACAAGGGTGGTAATTTCACAGGTTGTCCGTTACTTCTGATTTTGTGGTCCTATGAGCGTTTCGCGATTGGTCGACCGGAGGTAAATCAAACTCCGTACGAGTAGTCTTATTATGGGGCGGATGATGTCGATGCTCCGACGATGGGTACACTTTGGTGTCGACGCGCGGTTCGTTTTATTGCAGTTGTTTAAATTTCATTTTCATATATTGAATTAATAGTTAATTAACATCGAATTCATGTTATTCAGCGTTTGTGGGGTAGGAAGCATCCACACAGGATGTATGAACACTTTGTCAAAGAATTCGATCGCTTATGTGGTGATGAAGATGTCATTTGCACACCGTACTCTTCCGTAGCCATTTCAGATCGAGCACCGGATGGGTTGTCTACGTTGTGCACACGAGAGTGTGACTATTTGTGGACACAAAAAAGTCTCGTGTTTGACGTCTACGTGGAGGAGTACTTAGTACACCGGGCCATGCGTCAGATTGGTCGTGAGCAACCGTTTCCTGTGCCTAGTGGTCTTCCAATTCCGAAGGAATATCATGAGTAAGTGTTTTTTTCACAATACAAATCTAAATGTTCTATTCATCATTTGTAACGTTATTTTACATATTGCAGGTACTCGCGTAAGGTTCATGCCACTGCGATATACGAACCTCGAATGGTGCCATGGGTGCAACGATGGACAGCGACACTGGAGGACGTCATTGATGACACACGTGCCTTCACAATTCAGGGGTATGTGGAGTACCTACGGTGGTATGTTCCTCGTACACGAACAAGAGTCACGTATGCACCAATGAACCCCGCGCCGCACATTCCTTCTACGTGGGACACGTATCCGAGCCATCGAGAGCATGAAACCTTCATAGCGGTAACATAATCTTTTCAATTTTGCATCATATTCTCCACTTTACTTATGGATCAAAATTTAGTAACACTACTTTTCAATTTTGCAGCACGATGTGTTGTGCGAGGCAGATTCTGAGTCTGCTGCAGTGTTAGACAGAGTGTCTCACAACTTACATGTGGAACACTCTGAGTTGGTCCATACGTTGAGGAAGGTGAACGGTATGATAAAAAATGCGATCAAATATTTGTCGTGCACACATTCTTGCCATCAGGACACTTCTGTGCAGCAGCCTAGGTACACTGGACCTCCACGACATCCTTCGACTTCAATTCCACGTCCTTCGACTTCAGCTCGACCTGTTCGTCAACTGCACCCCGTTGGTAAGATATTTTTAATAACTTCATAATTTATATTCTTACATAGTTACTAACATTTACTTTTGTTATATTGTAGGACCATCCACGTCCCACTATCGTCCTCCACCTCCTCCTGTTATTGAGGATGCATCGTCTACTTGGTATCAAGGTATGACATTTTAATAAATTTTCATTTATGTAAGTTTCATTCTTACTAACACTATTATTGCAGGTTTGTCCTCTAGCGATTATGGATCTGAGGCCGCAACACGAGAGATGTTGCCCCAAGATACCTGGGATTGGCGGACCTTAGTCAGGGAGGATGCAGCTATGGGATCGCAGTTACTGGATGCTCCACCACTGCCGACACAGCCCTCACAGGATCCATTTACCACGCATGTGCCTCTAGAACGCCATGTTAGGAACAATCGTCCTCTAGACTACTACACATATGATGAGGATCAGGTGAGGCATCGGGCGTGCCCTAAGCGTGGTAGGCGCGACTAGCTGTTGCTGACGATATTTATGTATTATGGATCATGATGTGTTACTTTGGTTATGAACTCTGTTGCTTATGAATGATATTGTTGATATCATGTTATTATTCACATTATCTTGCGATGTATTACGTTGTCAATATGGCCGTTATGAAATATTTTGTGATATAAAATGACAAGAATATAACATATATGTCACGTACGAGTTGTCAACATTATCTGTCATGGAAAAACTAACGATCAATATGATCAGTATAGTGTCCACATCAATCATAAAGTGGTTCACGTACGAGTTGTCAACATCATCTGCCAAGAAATAAAGTAACGATCAATACGATCAGTATGTTGTCTACATCAATCATAAAGCGGTTCACATACGAGTTGTCAATATCATCTGCTAAGAAAAAAGTAACTATTTATGCACACTGTGTTGTCCACATCAATCGTAAAGTGGTTCATATCGATGCCATCAGTGTGTTGTCCACATCACTCATAAAGTGGTTCACTAAAGCACATCACTCATTGTCCCCTTCGTCTTAAAATATTCTTACCCTCAACGTTCGCCCCCTATAAATTGAACTACCCGTAAGTACTTGTGTTCTTCACCCATTATTCACCCAAGTGATACAAAAACAATGGATGGTAGAGGTCGTGGTAGGCGTGAAGGTGAAACAATAGCGAGTACAAGTCGTGGTAGGCGAGGAGGTGCAAACTTTAGAGCAGTACCTGAAAATTACTTGATAGTAGGTCCGACTTGGTACGAACCAGTATTGGATGACTACCCACTTTATACTAAGAGTGATTTTGGTCCGTTTCATCCTCTACGACCATACGACGCCAGCAAACAGGAGTGGCCTAAGTGTCGTTGTGACCTTGATTATATTGTCCAAATGATGGATGGAGGAGACGACAACGATGAAAACTGTGGATATACACTCTGGGTTGATCCACCACCTATTAAGGCAACTCAAGAGTACATTCAACATCTACAACATCGCAATTGAGATATGGTGGGTGAACTAGCTGAAATAGAACTTCAGAAAATGGAGTATTATCCTGTTACAAGTCTCACGAAAGATGAGGATGATGACTTTGTTTGTAATAACATGTCTTGCAACTGCCCGCATCACAAGTAGTTACGAAGTAGCGAAATATGTTTTGCATGTATCACAATTTATGTTTCGCATTCCAAGTACGTTTTCGTTCTAAAATAGGTGAGTTTTGCCTTGTGTACCGTTGTAGTAGAGAGACATAAAACTTACACCTATTTTTTTAACTATGTAATTTCTATTTCAGTACTTGTCGAGTTTTTTTATATAATTAATATTTTTATATATGTTAATGGCGCCCTCTATTTTTTTACTTATTTTCAAAATGTTTGTAAAATTCCTATTTGGGACGCGATTAAAATGGTACAGAAAAACACGATAAAAATGACATAAAAACGAGACATAAATGAAACGAAAACATAAAGAGATAATAATTTTTTCTTATAAAAAAATCGTAATTTGGATGTGCGGTTCGCTTAGCAGAAAAGCGAGTCGCCATTCTGAAATGCGAATCTCCAAGCGGAAGTGCGAGTCGCTTCTCTAAATCGCGACTTGGCGGGTCCCGCTGTCAGCGCCGACGTCTGGTCCTTTGTCGCTTGTCCACGTGTAGAAATCGCGATTCAGAATAGCGACTCGCGACTCTATATTGCGATAAGGTTGCTACTTTTGCAAAAAAATTAATCGTCCGCTATTAATATTCAAACATTTATTTTATACAGTAAAAATAAAAAATTCTAAATTTCCTAGGAGCTTGATATTGATCAAGCATAGTCCAAGCCATCTCAACTAAGGTTCTGTTCTTTCTTTCTACAACACCGTTTTGTTGAGGTACATATGGTGAAAAAAATTGATGATCTATTCCATTTTCAGCACAAAAATGATCAAAATATTGATTTTTAAATTCAGTTTCGTTATAACTTCTAATTGCTTTTAAAGATCCTAGGTGATTAATTGATAATCTCATAAATAAAGTTCTAAAGTGACTAAATGCTTCATTCTTACATGCCATAAAGTAAACCCAAGAGTATGTAGATGAATCATCAACAATCACAAGAACATGTCGTTTACCTCCGAAGGATTGAACACGTGAAGGTCCTATGGTGTCAAGGTGCCAAAGTTGACCCGGTTCAGTTGTCATGGTCATTGTGAGAGGAGCATGTGAACCTGCAACCATCTTAGAATTTCTACAAGAAGAGCGCACAATTTCTTTGTTCCTTTTAAGCTTAGGCAACCTACATATGCTATCAAGAGCACTAACATGCGTGAGATGATCAAAGCCCACGTGACCAAGTCTACAATGCCAAAAATATAAGTCTTTTGAATCATTAGCAACTAGACACCTATGCATAGAAGAAGACATATCAAAATCAACTTAAAAAACTCTTTCAAACCGAGACATATTAAAAATAAGCTCACTATTTGAAACTACAATTTTGCAACAATTTTTATTGAAAATAATTTTCAGATTTTTATCTAGCAATTGTGAAACAGAAAGCAATTTATATTTCAAATTTTTTAAAAGTTCCACATCCTTCAAAGTGTAGTGATTGTGGGGACTGAAGTCTCGATATTCCAGAAATCGCAATTGGGTGGTGTCGTGTGGTGCGAAGCCCAACAGAACACAGAAAAAGGTACATCATATTATATAAAATAACATAGTATTATACAAGCTTTGTCTTTTACAAATAATATATGTTTAAATACACTACAACGGAAAATAAGTTCATAGCTCTCAACACTCAAGCTTAAGCTAAGAAAAAGTCATTACGTTCAGCTCTAGAACGGAATCACACTAGCAACACACAAAACACATCACGACGGCATACAGGATTCCCACTCGGCCGTGTACCCCGACGAGGGCAACACCTCACCGGTGAACCCTTCAACAAAAAGATCATCACCTGCAGAAAAAACTTAAAATACCAACTGTGAGCACGAAGGCTCAGCAAGACTTAACCGTCTCCACTAAGCATGAAACTCTATATGCAGGATATACGTAAGATAGGATAACAATTTGCAATAAAAGACTGGCCTAAATGTTAGTCCTTACTTTCAGCTTTTAGCAGCAAATTGAGGCTTCATGAATCTTAAGTTTAGTGAGCAACCTGATCTAAACATACAAGTATCAATACATAATTATTACATAATGCATGACTCAATAATATTCAGCTCCAAATAATTAACTACGTCACGACTCAGTGAACAAGCGGTACTCAATAACCGCGAGGGACGGCGAATCGAATCGATATACACCTAAAGGGATACCCGAATAGCACGACAGATACACCCACACTCGGAGCTGCGATGACACAATCCACTCATGTTGTACGTGGCAACCTTTCACCCGCTACCTACACGCTGAGCCGGTCCCACCAAAATGAGCAGAAGGTCCCCACACGGAGTACGACGTACCCGCTGGCAGGTTTACACCTTGCTGCTCTCAACTCGCACCTATAAGGCAGTGGGGTATGCCTCGACGCTAAGGTGGACAAGTTACATCGGTTTACTGGGTCCCATATATCCAGTATGCCTTTGGTACATTCAAACTTGCTCAACAGGGTTGCACACAGATCCGTCCTTGACTGACACAGGCACAACTACTGCTCACGGGCCCCTATGTCCTGCTGCTCCTACTCTATGCCCAGTCTTATATTTAACCAAATGGTGAATCTCTCACTCGATCAATCCCGTGTGAACCCAATTCTTGAACTCACGAGTAGATTCCAACTAC
Source organism: Tuctoria greenei (assembly GCA_036927565.1). NCBI lineage: Eukaryota > Viridiplantae > Streptophyta > Magnoliopsida > Poales > Poaceae > Tuctoria > Tuctoria greenei. The sequence goes on along the minus strand of JAYESD010000007.1, from coordinate 126,456,642 downwards.
TCTTCTTCTACCGAAGCAACGATAACATTAAGCATAGCATGGACACATCAAGTACTTAAACATCTACCCTGCTCTCATGGGTGCTCTGGTCATACAAGTGGAAAACTCCAAGAAAACCTAGACCAAATGCACAATACATTCTAACCCATATAGTGTGATACAAATAAAAATTTAAAACACTGTTAAATGCAAACCGGAGCTTGTCTTAGGTCGCAACTAGATAAATGTCAATTAATTAGTGCTTGATCATTTGGGCGAAGCTTCTCGTTGTTTTTCCCCTTTTCTTAGCTTTAATGTTGCTTGTTCAATCTTGCTCGCAGCAATATCCACATGTGTGCCTCCTCCTCCGAGCAGTGCTCCTCGTACTACATCTCCACTTATCGAATGCCATCATCGTGTTCATCACTATCGATATGAAAATGCATATAAAAAATAATACAACTTAAGCAATTACAAATGAAGATATAATAACTTGAGAAGGAGAATTATATAGGAGTGAAATGTCTGCCGTTGGATTCTAAATCTGGTGGAAAGGAAGAGGCTTAATTGAGTTGATCTAGGAGAAGGGATTTGTCTTGCTTTCCTATGAGCAAAATAATGCAGGAGGAGTTTCCTAATATTCAAATGGTCAAGTAGTGGCTTGATGTTAAAAATTAAGTCTCTGATGGTTTATGAGATTATCTTGGAGAGAATTGAACTTAGTCCAATCTGATATATGGAAAAGGTTCTATATGCTTGAATCGAGACTTTCATGTAATGAGACAACAACAGATTTAATTCAACTGTATGAATTTGTAAATGGGTTTCAGATTTTTACAGTATTCCAAGGAGATGAAATGTGATTTACCAGAAAATTTTCAGATTTTTAGGTGAGGTATTTTGGTCCCAATAATTCTCTAAGTCTTCCCACTTCTATCAATTTCCAGAATATATTATGGACTTCGTCATACTGGACAGTTGGTTTTTCATGTAGTGTTGTTCTCAATAAGTCCAAAAATTTTTGTTTCATATTTTTCTGAGCATTCTATACGAATTTATAGATTTTATAATGTTTTACCATTTTCTGGAAATGTTGCTGTTATTTTCTGGAATTTCTATTAATCATAGGCAAAGATCCTTAATTAAGTTACTTTAAACACCTAATCTGGAGCTGAACTTTTTACTGGGTTTATAGGTACTAAAAGGAAATATCTGACCAAGTGTCATAAGTTTCCATTGAGTATGTTACCCAGACTAATTTTCCGAATGCTTCAGCACAAAGGATTTTTAGTTCAAATCCTAAGGTCTGTCATACAGGTTCAACTGTACTAATGCAAAGTACAGACGTTACTGAAGCTAATAAAATTTGTTTCACTATTTGTGGACAATTATACAATTAATTACGATTTTACAAAGATTGGCCAAATTTCTGAAATTCTTTTCCTAATAGAAAGCTCCACCCACTCACTGACTGGTGGGGTCCACACCTCAGCTTTGTCTTCTACCTCTGGACAGGTCGAACTGGAGGCTTGCTAGCAATGGCACACGGGCGTTCCATCGCCGCAGAGCCACAATAGGTGGGGATTCGTGTGGGGAAATGACCTAAGGACCTTGAAACACACATTGGACAACGTCTTGACGCGTGGCAGCTACCGAAACGGCACTGGCGACAGAGGCAGCGGAGGAGGGTTCGCCGGCAAGGTCGATCTCGCAGGAAACAGCAGTAAAACACAAATGATTTGATCCTATAACATCAGGAAGGTATGTGGAAACTTAAATTAGATGCAAATCGAAAGGAAATGCATTAGAAATATATCATCCCCAGTGAACCTAGGGTTTCATGGCCGCCAATAGGGAAACTTGGTTCCTGGGGCCTAGACTTACTAATTCTGGACGCTTATTGCTGCATAAGGTCCGTGGGGTCCTGGTAAAACTATTTGATAACTGAATTGAATGATTTTTCTGCGTACAGCAAGAATTGCATCAAGACCTAGCTCCAGTTCTATTGAACATGCCAACAGTAAAACTTCAAAAACTGTGAAGAGAGAGGATGGAGGGGGGAGCAACACTCTGTATATGATAGGAGAGGTGAAGCGCACCTTGTGATGGTCCGGATGGCACAAGACACGGACTGGAACGCCTGGAACACGAGTGCGATGTGCGGCGCAGAACGGGCAGTCGCCATGGCGGTCACGAAAACGCCGGGTATGGCACCGATAAAGCTCGAGCTGCCCAAAAGTAGGATCAAGCAGCTGCACACAATATTGGAGAATACAAAGCAGGAGGGAATGGGGATTAAAACTCGACTCTACAGCATGGAGGTGGCCGGGATTTGAAGAAACACCATGGAACAGAGCACTGCACGAGAGGCTAAGAAGCAGAGAGAAAAAATCATCCTTGCTGCAAGGAATAGATGAGGCAGAGAGAAATATCGCCAGGGATGTTGATAAGGAAGGCTTGAATGTTCTCTGTGAGATGGATACATGAGAGCAAGCAGGTAGCTCGCTGGACATGCAAAGCAGCTGCCTGGCGTGCAGAGAACAGAGAGAAGAAAAACAGGGCATTGCACTGGCTGACAAGGGGGGCCCACTGACAGTTATTCTTCCCTCGTTCTTATATTCCTACTTTGCTTGAAAATCCAAAAGCTGAACTAAATGAGTCCCAAAAATGATGAAGTTTACAGATTTACTAATTTGAATATGAGGAACTCTCAGGTGCACCTAAATCTGAATTTGACAAAGTTGAATTCTGGATTTTAAATTCAAATTTGAGTTTGAAATCACCTTAAGGTTTTTGCTCCAAACTTTATATATTTTCTTTCCAAAAACCAGTAGGGTCACTACATCAATGGTATTTATTAATTGATGGTTTAAATTCCTACATTTTTTCTGATTCAAACTTAAAGTTTGAAAAGGTTTGAATTTTCAACCTTTATGTGATTTGATTTCTATTCCCCACATACTCTAAATTCTAATTTCTTTCTTTCTCAATTACTTTTCCATAACTGTTTTTGACCTCTTTATTTGGGCTTTTGCAGAAAATATTTTAGTGAACTCACATTGCTCATTTGACCGATATGGAATATGACTATTGATTCAAAAAAAATTTGAACCTTCTTTTTAGGGTTCGCTTTTAATCAAACTCACTTTATCACTATATTTCATTTGTGTTCGTGCTCAAACATAATATTAATAATGTATCATGATGCATCAGAAGTGGAAGGATGTAATGCATATGCAAGTCGGCTTTGAAGTGGAGATGCATACGGTATGGTGCAATCATTTTTATGGTTTGGGCAAAAATATGTATGACAATTCAAACACGCAAGGAATATCTCGATATTCACAAGAACCGACTAAACTTGGTCATGAAAGGTGTCAGTCAAGAAATACACCTTGCATATCTCGACCAAGGTCGTTGATTACAAGTTAACAAGATAACAAGGACGGGTGGAACTCAACTCAAATCAACACAGCGAATGCGGTTGAGCTGAATGACTAAACTTATCGATGAGATAGCGCTTCATAAAACCTTCTGCCCACAACTTAGAAGTAGTATTGTGGTTCAATAGCAAAGGGTCAGATTTATCATCTCGTGGTGTTCTTATTAACGGTCTCTACACTTTATGCAAGGTGGTTGTTTGTCTTCAAAATTAGCAAAGAGGTTAACCTTTGAAGAACGAAAAACCAAGCTTCACGTTTCAGCTTGAGAAATCAACTATTAGGCTTAGCTTGATGATAGAACATCACCAAGTAAAGGTCAAGGTCACTAGAGGTGTCCATAGTTAAGGTTCTTTATCCCCTTCTTCTCTTTGGTCCAGTAAGTCGGTCTCATGTTCGAACTTGATCACTTGAAGATTTAATTCTATGTTGTTGCTTCGGTGTTGATGTGTTCCAGGGTAGACTAAATGGGTGATCAACATCTTGACTGATTCCGGTGCACTCTTCCCCCCTTAAGTTCCATTGTAGTACTTGAGAACATACTCCACATCAAACCAACTATCATCTCAACAAAGTTTTCAATCTCTACTTCCAAAAGAAGGTATTACATCGTCGATAGTTTATTTCTACTACGTTTGAACATAACTGATCAATGCACTGTCCAGGATTGACCAGTCTGCACCAACTTCAAATTTTGATCATGTTAATAGCTATTTCATAACTTGATCTGAATACCAAAGTTAAATTTAACTTTATTATCTTTTCAATGAATATTCATTTACCCTTGTATCAATTCTGTCAAGAGATATGCAGTTTCAAAGCTACAGGAATTCTGGAACCATTCTGCAGTATCTCCTTAGTATGCACAACTTTGATCCCACTTTTCCAAATGTTTCTGGACATAACTTGATCATGCCTAAAATTGAAAAGTTGTAGCACACATTATAATATTTCCATCGGTGTATCACATGACCTTTATTGCTGTTTGTGCAGAGAGTTCAGGGCAATTAACAGAAAGGTGCAAAAACTGTTCCCAGATTTCTGTTCCTCCAGCGGTTTCTGTTTTTCTGACTATTTCACCAGTTTAACGTGGAAATCTGATGTGGGAGTGAAAATACAAGTTGTAGAGGACTTCAATATATTTCTAACCATAATTACTTGCCCTCATATCTGTTCTTGATCATGAGATATGTGATTTCAGTGTTGACAGACTTTTATAACAGCTTCAGCAGCATCTCATTTAGAAGTACCTACATTAATCTGAATGTTTCGTACATTTCTGCTCCAAATTTAACAAAGATCAAAAATGCAAAGTTGCAGCATGACTAATATGATTTCTAGAAATTTATCATATGCCTCTTAGTGATTTGTATTCGTAATTCTATAAACAAATTACAGAAGGGTACAAAAATAATTCACAGATTTGGGGTTCCTGGACAGCTTGTGGTGTTTTGGAGTTTTAACCAATTGTGAGAGGGATTCTGGTCTTAGAGTGAATAGAAAGATTGTATAGGACTTCTATAGATTTCCAAAAAGTATTTATTGTCCATCATAGCATTTCTGGTTTGAGATATATGGATTTTTAAAGTTGACAGAGTTAACATAATTTTGAAGAAATTTTGACAGCACCTCCTTTGTATGTTGTTGATTTGTCCACAGTTTTACACAAAGATAATAACAGTATTCAAAGAAACTTTAAATTACAAAGTTAACACATGTCTCACATCGATTTCATAATGGTATCATATGCATCTATTAGATTTTTCTACAGTGAGTTATGGTAAGTTTCCAGAGTCATATAGAAACTGTCCTGTTTCTGTATAGGTTCTACAATTTGCACATTTTCACTATTTTAATTTGAGATTCTGTCCTAGAGGTCAAAATCAAAGTTGTAGAGGACTCTAATATATTTACATCCATATATTATAAAACTATGTTAGGTTGCATATAACTATATCGTTGCCCTGGTAAAGTCAAGCATAGTTGCTGCCAGAAGCACAGGGATGCTATTTAGATGAGTTTCGATACCCTACTTGATTCAAACTTGTAACTTGGATCAGAACAGAGGTGGGTAGTTGTTTATAGTCCGAAGTTCGACCTTTATACTCATTTGATAGTGGCAGATTCAATTTTTTTCATAATAGAGGTAGTGCAAGGTAAGAAAAGATGTCGGTACTACGTTGCCTCACGAAAGTAAAAACCTAACCGGATTATAACCGGCATATACGTATAAACCGGTGACACTATAAACGGTCACTTGCAAACATTTTCTAAGTGCAATACGATCACGTGGTTAGTGTACCTGCATAAGATACTCAATTTACAAAACACTCATTATAGTGTCTGTCGAAGTGTGAAATACGACACTTCCCCCGGATCCATTGAGAAACAACCCGCGGAGGTTATTTTGTGGTTAGGGAGCTCAAGATCAATATCAAGATGGTGACCTCAGAGATTTACGTGATTCGGGCCGCCTAAGCGTAACACCCTACTCCATGGGGTTTGTGTAATTGTATTGAGCGAGTTTGCTATGGTCAGGTTGCGATAGCTTGGATCCGCCCCCCATACTCGCGCGGTGCAACCCTTTTATAGTTCTAAGGACTGATCGTTACAAAGCTAGCCTGGCCCGACATGTGGCCCTGGCGTGCTTAATGACCTAATACACTGTCTAAAGAGTATTAAATACAATTAATGGTGTGGTAACGTGCCTTCATAGCAGCGTTACTGCTATTAATGGTACACTGATCGTGTGTCATTAATATGGTATTAATGACACATTATCAGACCTTGTAACTTCCTCCTTAACCATGCTTGAATGTTTGTAATGGTCATGTTCGGCTTGTATTTCCGTTGGTGACGAAGGTCCGGAGGCTCCTCACGTGGCGGATCCGGAGCTTTCCCTTGTGGGAGAATAGGTCCGGGGTCGCTGTACACGTGTCAGTACTAGAGCTCCTCTCTGACGGGGGCTAGGTCCGGGGCTGTTGTACACGTGTAGTTGCCGGAGCTTCCCTTGGTTGGGAATTTTGTTCCGGACTTATTTTACACGTGTTAACCCGGGAGCCAGCCATGTAAGGGGAGCGGGTCCAGTGTAACGTGACATGTGGGGCCAGCAAGGGCCTTCGACTCTGGCGGGTGGAACTTTCTTGCACTTGTTGCGGTATCCTGGGGTATCCGGTACGTATGGTACCGACAGTGGCCCTCGGGCCCACCTCTAGGAGAAACCCCTTGGGTTAAGTTGTTCTGCCGAAGGTGGGGCCATTCTCGATTCCCGCGCTTCGATTTTTAAAAAGTCTCCTGATGCGCCGATAGAGTAGCGGTTCGGGGGTGAACCTTCGACGCGTGGCTTGTCATGAATACGACAGATGAGATCTTTGAGTGTGGATCTCACGCAATTGAAGGTCGCTGGTTCCCAATACGAAAACTGTATCGGTTCCGCGCGCCCTGTCAGAGCGCCGAATTTGAGTTTCCCGCCACTCATCATGGCAACGGTTGGCCTTGGGTAAGGACCTTGATTTCTTCATCGGGGTGGCCCCCAGGCCCACTCATCATTGACGGGGTAGATTTTGGAAAAGTACTCTTGATCTCATTGCGGTTTTCGTCCAAGCATCGCAGAGGCTTACTTAAGAAGGAAAGTGCACACAGGTTGAGGACTCTTTATGCCTTCGATCATCTTTGCGCTTAGAGCCTCCCAAACTTCGCCTAACTTTCCATCTTTTGCTCCACTTTGCCGCGATGGAGTTGGGTCTCCCCAAGAGCCGCCTCAAGAGCGATGATGATTTGAAGAAGGTCTGGACCTACATGGGGTGGTCCAGCTACTCCTTCAATCATCTGGTCCGCGCCAGCAAGCTCCCATTCAAGAAGGAGCGCGGCGGCGACATGGTGTACTTCTCTACGTACGCCATGGTGGGGCTGATCCCATCTTTCTCAACTTTCCTGTTGATGCTGCTGGACTTCTATGGTCTACAGCTGTACCACCTTGGCCCCCATTCTCTTCTTCTTGTGTCAACATTTGTCCACTTCTGCGAGATGTGGGTGGGTATTCCCCCTTGCGTCGAGCTCTTCCGCACTTTCTTCACCATCCACACCACCGGGAAGGGGTCCAAATTTCTTGGCTTCTACTATTTCGTGAAGCGCAAAAAATGCCCCTTCAAATAGTTGAGGTCGTTTCCTTCCAGCAAGTGGGACGACTGGAAGAAAGATTGGATCATCGTCACGGCAGAGGAGCACGAGAAGTTGGAGCTGCCCGATGGCCTCCCAAATGTTGACACTGACGCATGGAGTGTGGTTCCGGTGCTGTTAGAGGCCTTCAACCCTGCCTTGACCAGGATCCGCAAATGCGTGGAAGGTGGAGTGACCCCCTAGATGGTCTTCTGCAATTTCCTAGTCAACAGGTGGGCTCCGTTGAAGAAGAGGAAGAAGCTTGCGTGGGACCTCAACAGCGTGATGGATGAAGACCAGATTGAAATTGGTCTGAAATCCAACTTGGATGGCGTAGATTTGGAGCTTCATCTCAAGAAGTTCCAGCATGGAATTGACATCGAAGGCGAATACTTGACTCCGCCGGCGGCTTTCCTCCCTCTGAACATGGAGGCACATTTCAGCAGGGAGCTCTGGAGGAGTATGCCAGCACTTGACGATCTTGGTGAGGTGGAAAGGCTTCCAACCACCAGATTGGCGATCCCCGGAGCTTCCGAGGGTGGTCCTGCCCCCGCCCCAAGCCGAAGGACTGAAGACGTCGGCAAAGGCAAGGGCAAAGAGCCAGCTGAGCCTTCCAGCCGGAAGAGAAAGTTGAAGCATGCTGACGGGAGGTCCGTGAGGCCTGCTCCTTCCACGACGACTGCTTCTCCCTGGAGGAGGAGGTCTTCTGCTACTATCCCTGCTCCGGTGCAAGCGCCTTCAAGAGGTGTCAGCTCCAGGCAGTCGACTCCGGCTGCAGTGCTGGCTAGGAGCTCCAAGTCTGGGAGTTCTTCCCATCGAAGGGAAGCTCCGGCTGAAAGGACTCCGGTGGCTGCAAGTTTTCCTCAACCGAGGTCTGAAGCAGTTGTCTCACCAGATTTGAAGGTCTCGAGCTCCGGGCCTAAGAATAAGAGGTTCCGGGGTGACTGGGGTGGTAGCATCCCAAGGTAAGCATTGATTGCTCACTCTGAAATGTTAATCCTGCTTTTGGATGTGTATTTAATCTTCTCTTCCCTTTATTTCCATGGTGTCGAAGAAAGGACCTGGAGCTTCAACACCTGTTGCAACGGCTAGGGCTGCTCCCGCTGAAGCTCTGGCTTCGATTGTTGAGCCTCCCCGTCAAGCGGAGGTGGAAGTCGCGGCATCTCCAGCGCCAGCTGTCGTGAGCCTGGACTTGGAGTCCTCGCCTGAAGCTCATGTGGTAGCGCCGGACTGCAGGAGGGAAGTTGAAGAAGTGCCTCTGGCGGCAGAGGCTAATGCTCCAGCACTGACGACGCCAGAAGTTCTGGCTTCCGAGCCAGAAGTTGCTGAAGCCATGGCTGTTGAGCCAGAGGTAGTTGAAGCCCCGGCTGTTGAGCCGGAGATCGTCGAGGCTCCGGCCCTTGTGCCGGAAACAGTTTAAGATCCGGAGGCAGAGCCAAAAGTTGTAGAGGGCCCAACAGCTGTGCCGGAATTGGTTGAAGGTCCGGTGGCTGTGCAGGAGGTGGCTATGCCGGAGGTGGTCGCCACGCCGGAGCCTGAGCCAGTGGAGGTTGAGGCCCCAGTTGAAGCTCCTGCCACTGCTCCAGAAATGGTGGCCCCGGAGGTACCAGGGCTGGAGCTAGAGCAGCTTGCAGGACCAGCGACGGATCCTTCAACATCAGAGCCGTCGTCTGAAGACCCAGAAGCAGTGTCTTCACCTGCTCCGGAGGCGGAAGTTCCCCCCGTGGGTTCTTCTACTGCCACTGAAGGGCTCCAAGAGAGCGCCCCCAGCGCCGCGGGAGTACAGGGGACCACTATTGTAGAGTGAGACCCCATTTTTGTTACGGAGAACCCGCTCGAGCCTACGGAAATGATCCCAGCAGGCCCGGAACCTATCCCTTTGGCGTTGTCCATAGACAACGCCTGCTCAAGCCTTCGACAGGTCTAGCTAGCCTTCGACCATGAGAGCAAAGCTTTGGAGGAGGAGCGCAACACCTTAAGACGTTGGCGCAGTAGACTCCATTTTGAGACCAAGCTTGCTCAGACAAGGCTGGCTGACCAGAAGGAGTGGATACAAGGGAAGAAGGCCCGGTTAGAGTACTGGGACAAGTTAATGGAGGAGAAGGAGGCCGCCATACGGGTCAGGGAAATTCTGGAGCAAGCCAAAGAGAGATGTGACGCTGCTGACGGGTGTTACGAAAAACTTGCAGAGTTGAATGAAACTCTCATGAAGCGTCGAGTATACCTCGAGGCGAGGGAGGAAAAACTCCTAGGACAACAGGAGGATGTGGTGAGGAGGGAAGCGGAGGTCACCCAAAAGTTGGCTCTGGGTGAGAAAAATTTGGCGGATCACAATAAAAGCTGGATCTATGGAAGGAGGAAGAGAAGAAGAAGAACTGGAAGGTGGGGCAAGAGCTCTCAAAAAGAGAGTCTGACATTGTCGCTAGGGAGGAGAGAGTCAAGGACAGGGAGAAAGACCTAGCTGAGAGGCGGAACTGCATTCAGCTCCGGGAGACGGAGTTGGCCGACCAGGAGAAGCAAGTTGCTGAGGTCAAGTAGCAGCATGCCAAGCTGGCTGAGCGACTTGCTCGTGAAAGCTCGAAGCTTACGGCCGCCCGGAGGTCACCAGAGGAGCTGTGGAGCTTGAAGGATACCGAAGCTAATCAAGTGTGGGACTTCCTCGGATGAGTGAATGATGCGCTGACACCACTGGGTTTCAGTCCAGTACGTCCGGACAACCCGGAGCTGGATCTAGACCGAGCGCTGGTGGCCCTCAATGGTGCTGGTGGCAAACTTGATGCAATGGGCGACGTCATTGCGGATCAGCTGGAGACAGAGGGAAAAACTCTGGCTACAAACGTCGCAGAGTATGTGCTGACGTGTTATGTAAGCCGAGATCCCCAATTCCAACTGGACCCGGTGCTCGAAGGTCCCGTTGCTGAAGAGGAAGACGCCGCCAAAGCCAGCGTCCAAGAGGTTGCCCAAAAAGTAGCTTCGTTCTTCCGCAGGTCTTAGGTCTTCCAGTAGCTTGGACTTTTCTCCTTTTGTCCCTTGTAATCTCAATTTTGTAATCCAGTTCTTCTGATAATTGAAATCCTCCTTTTTGCCTTGAATTTCACTTTATCTTCAATATACTATGTCGTGTCTTGTTGGCCCCCTGGTACATGTGTACAGTTGAGGTGTGTACATGTACCAAAGGTTATGACAATATGTTGAAGTCTTCAATTTTAAAACATCGAAGACAGGCCCCCTGGAATGGTCAGAGCTTGGTAGCTCCAGTGTCAACATATTGGATGTCGACGACAGACCTATCTTGGGAGATGTCGGAACTTAGTAGCTCTGGTGTTGTCCATCATCGCTATGAATTTTGCTTTTCCTGTACATCAAAGGCAAAGAAGAAAGTAAAATTCGTCCTCTTGTCTATAAATTGGTTGTGACTTATTGTTCTTATTTGAACTTTATGTCCGAAGAAACTCAACATGGTAACAAGTGTTTTGATAGAATCTTCCTAGATCTACGTGCCTTTTTAGTACTCACCCTACTGAGGCCTGCTGGGGTGTAGGTAGAGTAGCGTACTTAGGGTGCAGGACCAAGCTAAGTCGATAGTACACTCCGGACCTAGGTTGGTTTGGCGTTGAGGCAAGTAGACTATGTAGCGGTGTTAAGATCCAAAAAGACTATCAATAAGACTTGTAATGCATGTGAGTTACTTGGAACAAAATTCAAAAAGATTTGCACAACTTCATTATAGACAAGCACGGTAAAAATAATTTAATATATTGAGCCTTGTAAAAAAGTAAATGCACGTGGAGTCTGTTTTCACACAACAATACTTTTCATTATAGGTCCGAATTACAGGGGAGACAAGGACACACTTAGGGTGTTGGACCAAGCTAAATGTGCTATACATCTTGTGCTAGCTCAGAGCAAGTAGTTACACTTAAAGTGTTACTTGAACTTTCCGGACCCTCCCGGAGGGGTCCAGATGTTCTCCCGGAGGACTTGCTTGACTCTGTATAATGACTCTATAACATGCATTGTGTGTAATTACATACTCACCTCCGTGATTCTAAGTATAAAACTTACGGAGGTACTCGACGTTCCAAGGATTAGGGAGTGGGATCCCATCCTCAGTTGCCAAGCGAACGCAGCCTAGTCGGGATACTTTAATGACTCGGAAAGGACCCTCCCAGCTGGGGGAAAGTTTGTTCATCCCATCACGAGTTAGTATCTTGCGGAGCACCATGTCGCCTTCTTCAAGCTGTCGGTCACGCACATGTCTTTGATGGTAGCGCCAGAGCGCTTGGCGATAACGTGCATTTCCAACAGCTGCTTGGCACCTTCCCTCGTCGACGAGGTCAAGGTCTTCACATCGGAGCTGGTCCTGCATGGCTTTGTCGAAGGTCCAAACCCAGAGGGACCCCAAGGTGATTTCTGTAGGAAGGACTGCTTCAGCTCCGTACACTAAGAAGAATGGAGTTTCCCAGTTCACCGGTTAGGTGTTGTCCTATTCGCCCATAATGTGGACGGAAGCTCTTCAATCCAGTTAGCTTTGTGCTTTTTCAAGCGCTCATATGTGCGCATCTTGAGTCCTTTTAAGATTTCTGCATTTGCTCTCTCGGCTTGTCCATTGCATGCTGGATGAGCTACTGAAGCATAGCTCAATTGAATGCCGAGGTCTTTGCAATATTCTTGGAATGCAGCACTTGTGAATTGAGTTCCGTTGTCAGTTATGACTTTATTTGGAACTCCAAATCTGCATATTATGGACTTCAAGAACTTGATTGCTGATTGTTTATTGATTGTTGCTACTGGAGTTGCTTCCGGCCACTTGGTAAACTTGTCGATGGCGACATATAGGAACCTGTAACCTCCGACGGCTTTTGGGAAAGGTCCCAAGATATCCATGCCCCACACAGCGAATGGCCATGTAGGAGGTATAATCTGCAGTGATTGAGCCGGTGTGTGAATCTGTATTGCATGGAACTGACATGCTTCACATTTTTCCACCAGCTCAACCGCATCCTGGAGTGTTGTAGGCCAGTAAAAGCCATGTCGGAAGGTTTACCGACCAGCGTGCGAGAAGATGCGTGGTTCCCGCACTCGCCTCCATGGATTTCTGCGAGGAGATCGCAACCTTCTTCCCTTGCGATGCACCGCATTAGGATGCCATTGGCACCGCGTCGGTAGAGATCCCCTTCTACCAACGTGTATCTTTTAGCCAATCTGACAATCCGGTCAGCGGATACACTATCTTCAGGAAGGATATTGTCTTTCAAGTAGCTCCGGATCTCCGAGATCCATGCATCGGAGCTAACTTGAGCTTCTGAGTCTTGCGTGCTGGGTTGCTCGGAGCTTCCGACAGCACCTATGACCCTTGGTGAACGCTATGGTAACAGGGCCACCGGGACCGCCAGCTTCGAGGTGCTGGTCTCGCCCCCTTCGCTCATTTCAGCAGGCTGAGCTATTGGCTTTGATAACCTCCGGATGAAGATTCCGTCAGGAGCCAGAGCTCCGGTTGAGGCTTTCATCAAGAGTTCATCAGCTTTGGAGTTATGAAGGCACTGAACATGATGGAGGTCCAAGACTTCGAAGTCCTTCTGAAGCCTCTGGACTTCAAGGAGATAAGCAGCTAATTGAGAATTGTTACAGAAGCATTCACCTTTCACTTGCTTGATGATGAGCTGTGAATCTCCCTTCACCAACAGTTGTTTGACACCATAAGATAGTGCCACCTTGTGTCCATTGATGAGGGCTTCATACTCCGCCATATTGTTGGTTGCCTTGAAATCAAGTTGTACCATATACTTGACCTTCTCTCCGGTCGGAGCTAGGAGAAGGACTCTCGCTCTGCCCCCCTGCTTCTGCACGGAGCCGTCGAAGTAGAGGGTCTAGTGAGGCTCAGTGAATACCAGAACTTTGAGCTCTGGTTTCTGCTCACTGTGGCCCCCAGGGTTTGATGGAGAGGGAGTCCACTCCGCCACGAAGTCAGCCAAGGTTTGACTTTTAATTGCTTGTCTTGACACGAATTCTAGATCGAATTCTGCCAGCTCCGTTGCCCACTTTGCAATATTCCCAGTAGAATTAGGGTTATGCAAAATTGCACGTAGTGGAAAAGAAGTTACCACTGATATTTTGTGGGCTTGGAAGTAATGACGAAGCTTTCTTGAGGCAATGAGAACTGCGTAAAGCAGTTTATGCACCTCATTGTATCTTGTCTTTGCGTCGTGGAGTACTTCACTGATGAAGTACACTGGGTGTTGGACTGTCCGGACCCTCCCGGAGGGGCCCGAAGCTTCCTCTTCATCAACTTGGACCCTTCCGGAGGAATCCAGACCTTCTTCTGGAATTTCCTGGTCCCTTCCAAAGGAACCCAAAGCTTCTTCTGGAGTGACCCGGACCCTCCGAGAGGGGTCTAGATCTTTTTGTTCAGCAGCAGTTGCTCCTTCGTTTGAAGGAGGTTGATCCTCCAACATCTCGCCTTGAGGATCTATGTCTGAGGGTTGGTCCCCAGACTCGCCTTCACGTAGTTCCGGACCCTCCTGGAGGGGTCTAGACTCCTGAATTGGGGATGGATCCGGTCTTTCCGCGACCAGAACCATACTGACAACCTCTGTAGTTGCTGAAATGTAAAGCAGTAAAGGCTCACCAGGATTCGGAGCTACCAGGATTGGTAGTGTGTGTTGACGACTATTATATACCAATTTCATCCGTCAATTTAACTCAATTATGTGAAGGATTTGTCATTTCTTGCACACATCACCTTTCTATCTAACCCAATTCCACTTGGACTTGGAGAAATATGTGTATGCAGCATTTTATGCAGGAAATGAGGAAATGTAGAGGGACCAATCCTATAAAATATCATCCCAGCCCATCAGGCGATGACACGTGGCATCCCATGGATCAAATGGCTCACAAACAGAAGTATTTGAGGAGATCCAATGGTGTATCACCCAGATACATCAAGGGGGCCCACCTGGCAGCCACCTGGAGGAAGCACTCCACGTTTGGAGTGCTGACCAGGTCGGCCAAACCAGGGGTTCAGCCGATCCCTTCCTGGTTCCAAACACGGTCAAACGACGCGTGTTGGCTCCTCCTGGCTTGAAGGAGTCAATGGTGACTAATTCGCGTGCTTTTGGTGGCGGGAACCGACCTCAACACTAGTATAAATAGGACCTCCTACCCCTCACTTCAACACACACCACTTGAGCTTCATATCTATTGTATACACTATCATCCATAGTCTTAGAGGAGTTAGGTTGTAGAGAGGAGAGTCTCTAGTCCCAAGTCCAAACTGGCAAAGGAGTAAGGAGTCTCTCTCTTCCCAATCCTACATTGGGAAAGGTATGTCTCATGTATTCTTTCTTGTATTTGTGACTTTATGCATAATAAAAATAGTATCTTTAGTCTCTACTTATACATATACTTGGACAAAGCATTTCTTGTTTGATTGTGGATTCCATGTATGTGGAAGGTATAGCTTCTATGACTGTTTCATTATGAACATATCTCATTATAATAGAACCTATATACCCCTACTATAGTCTAGTTAATTATAACATAACTAGGTTAGTATGAATAATTATGTTGTGTATCAACATTGGTTCAATGATGATTCAATTCATTTCCTTAGGATGGCTTGTGCCTAGACTCTTAAGGTAATTACTTAATATGCTAGCATGGTGCTAGGATAGCTAAGTAGCATTGGATGTCCCGTAGACCCACACATTGAAGAGGTAGACAGTAGGTGGTGACAGCCCTATCTGTCTTTTGTAATCCTCCACGTTTGGCTATGCCACATGCTCTTAGCGGGAGTCACGCTAGTATTGCTAGGGGTAAGCCCGTGCCCGATTTGTTGAACCACATAGCATAAGTATTCACTATTGATCTAGCTTATGAATAATTAGCTTAGACTATGTATATGTACAATAGAGCATAGTAAGAGTACCTTCATAACTCTCAACCTTAACTAACCTCTAGGATCCTTTTATCCCCCTTAAACTTGAAAGCTTTTGTGTGTGTCACACTACCTCCACCATTATTTTTTCCATCCTTACTATATTCTTACCTAGACCTTTCTACCCTTTTCACTCGATGATTGTTATATCTCTTCCCTGCCTTCCTTTGAGATCAAACAAATGACACCCTTGGGAATACTCTTAAGTGAAAATGCTACAATGATATCTCCGTGCGCTTGCGGAACTCACTCTATGATCCAATAGAACCATTAACAAGCATTTCTGACACATCAGTTGGAGATGTTTAGTTAATGGTGCATAAGAAATACCAACAAGCATTTCCGGCGCCGTTGCCGGGGATGATTTGTTAGTATATCTTAGGAGCCGTCAACAGTGTGGTGAGGAGCTGTTTCATCTCTTGAAACGCCTTTTCTGCTTCTTGAGACAGATGAAATGGCCCAGATTTCCTCAAGAGTTTGAAGAAGGGTAGTGCCCGTTCTGCCAGTCTTGAGATAAACTGACTAAGCGCGGCGAGACATCCAGTACTTTTGGACGTCTTTAATGTGGGTTGGGGGTCACATTTCTTCTATAGCCTTGATCTTCGTTGGATTTGCTTCGATTCCTCGATGAGTCACCAAGAAACCCAAAAGCTTCCCGGAAATAACCCTGAAGACGCACTTGTCGGGCTTCAGCTTGGTGCGTGTAGTACGCAACTTGTCGAAGATGGCTTGTAAGTTGTCAAGGAGTGATTCCTTGTTTTTAATATTCACGACGATGTCATCAACATACACCTCCACCAAGTCTCTAATTAGATCTCCAAATGTTTTGTACATAGCTCGCACAAATGTTGAAGTAGCATTTTTGAGACCAAATGGCATGGCAGTATAACAATACAATCCATCTACTATTATGAAGGCAGTATGCTCTTCATCTTCTTTAGACATTTGGATTTGATGATATCCAGAATATGCATATAAGAAACACAGTAGTTCGCACCTGGAGGTGGAATCCACTATCTGATCTATTCTAGGTAGTGGAAATGTATCTTTCGGACATGCCTTATTTAAGGTGGTGTAGTCGATACACAACCGAAGCTTCCCGCCGGCCTTGGGTACAACAACTGGGTTTGCCAGCCATTTTAGATGGAAGACTTCTCGGATGAATCCAGCTTCGAGCAACTTCTTGATTTCCTGTCGGATGAAGTTTTGTCGCTCGATTGATTGTTTTCGGGGCTTTTGATGTACAGGCTGGGCGTCTGGGTAAATCTAGAGATTGTGCTCAATCACCTCCCTAGGGATCCCAGACATTTGTGACGGTTGCCAGGCAAACACGTCGACATTAACCCGGAGGAAAGTGATGAGCGTGAGTTCCTATCTGTTGTTCAAACCACCCGATATACGGGTAGTCTGAGCAGTATCGGAACCAATTTGGACGACTTTGATGGGAAAGTCGGTGTCGCCGCTTGGTTGCACACGAGGTGCGGAGGTAGAGCCTTTGTGGTGAATGCTTGGAGGATTCGCAGCTGGCTCTTTTCCAGATGCTTCCTCTTGCGCTGTGGTAAGCGCATAGAGTTCTTCCTGAGCTGTGACTCCAGCAGTGCGATCTCCACGGATCCGGAGAACGGCCATAGGTGTTGGCATCTTCAACACCAAATAACCAATAATGGGCAGCAGCCATAAATTTGTATAAAGTTGGTCTGCCTAAAATGGCATTGAAAGGCAGACTGATTTGCGCAACGTTGAAGATCAACTTCTCGGTTCTGTAGTTCTCACGGGTCCCGAAGGTCACCGGGAGTGTAATAGAACCAAGAGGAGTGATAGTTCCCGGACCTACTCCAGAGAAAGGTCGGGATGGACGGAGGTCCGAAGACTGAAGCTGAAGCTTCACGAAAGCTTCGAAGCTTATGAGGTTAAGCCCGGAACCTCCATCCACCATCACGTGGTGAATTTGGATATTTTTAATGGTGGGTGACACCATCAACGAGAGTTGACCATCCCCGATCATGTTTCGGGGACAGTCCGAAGCATCGAAAATGATGGGTGTATCCATCCACTTCCGATGTGGTTCTGCCTTAGCAGCAGGAGCTACCATGGCCATGTCCCCCCGCATTGTCTTGAGGATGCGACGAGAAGTGATGTCCCAAGAACCACCATAGATGGTGTTCAAGGTTTTCCGACGTTCGTTGTCGGAGACGTCAGAATCGTCATCGACAGTGTTGTAGATGACTTTCAAGACCTTTTTAGGGTCCTGGAACCCTAGCTCTTTATCAGCCGGAGCTTCGACAACTTTTTGTTTTCCTTCCCTTTGACGGAAAGGAGCTTCTTCCCGGCGCTTGTTGTAGCACTCGACAAGGTTCTAGACCTCCCGACACCCTTCCAAGCTGTGTTGATTCGTCTTGTGAATCGGACACCATGCTTTGGAACTGTTGCCGTCTTCTGATGAAGGATGAGGTCGCTTCTCGGGGCGTGGCCCCCGGCTTCTAGGAGCTGCAGCAGCAGTAGACGGATCACCGGCCGACGGCTTCTTTTTGCCATTGGGTTTCTTATTCTTCTTGCCACTACTGGAGGTAGCGACTTCAGTTTTGGAGGACTTCTGATCGACCTCTGGGGCTGGCTTGGAGTGCATTTCACGGCCCTCCGCAACCCTAGCGCATTTGTCGGCTAGGCTGAAGAGCTCTGTGACGCTGGTAACTTCCTTAATTGCCAGTTTCTCTAGCATCTTCTTATCTCGAACACCCTGTCTGAATGCAATGATAACTGAAGAGCTTGAGATAGATGGAATGGTATTTCGTACCTGAGAGAATCGCTGGATAAAGGACCGTAGCGATTCCCCCGACGTTTACTTCACAGCAAACAGGTCCAGTTCAGTGCCGGGTCGGGTGTAAGAACTCCCGAAATTGGCAGTGAATTGCTGGCATAGTTCCGCTCAACTATTGATGGAGTCGAGTGGAAGACTCATGAACCAAGACCTTGCAGTCCCGGTTAAGGCCACTGGGAAGTAATTGGCCATTACAGCCTCATCACCCCTCGCTGCCAGTATGGCAGTAGAGTAGATTTGTAGAAATTCGGCGGGGTTGACTGTCCCGTCGAATTTTTCCGGCAAGTGAGACCAGAACTTTTGTGGCCACCTGACCATACGTAGGTGCATAGCCGGGGCAGAACAACCTCCTCCCACTCTTTGAGGAGCAGGGTTATCTCGAGCCTCTCGCCTTTCGCGAGCACGCTCGATGTGGACTCGGTCGTCTTGTTGCCGGTAACGGCGATCTAGTTCTGACTGCAGGTCATGGGTCAGAATCCTGGTGATGGTATGGGTGCGTCGTGCCCCAGGGGGCAACGAAGTCACCTATTGGGAGGCAACACACCTCCTTTATTTAGAGGCTTGTGGACCACATCGGCCAGAGATGGTCCGTCGTTGTGAAGGTGCTCGCCCCGAAGGAGGAGGACCTTGGTTGCTGATGCCTGCAGCCGCAGCTGCGACCAGATGGTCAACATCTGCCCTCCACTGCTCTATAGCAACCTGGGGTGCACCTGGAGGTGGTGGATGTTGCAGAAGAGCTCGCGCGGCAATGAGCGCGTGCTCAGGGTTGTTGTTTGCCGATGCAGTGATCGATGCAGATACCCCATCTCGTTGACCGGCATTGTTTGCCGGAACAGATGGTGCTACAGTGCCTGCCGAAGCGTTGGCACCTGCTGGTTGCTGAACATTGGAGGGGTTGCCTCTAGCAGGTTGTTCAACATGATTGTCGTTGGATGATCTAGCAGCTGAATTCACCATCTCGTGATCTTGGAACAAATTGCCCCCCTACCTGGCGCGCCAAATGTCGATGTGTGGAACACGACACTTCCCCCGGACCCGTTGAGAAACAGCCCGCAGAGGTTCTTTTGTGGTTAGGGAGCTCAAGATCAATATCAAGATGGTGACCTCAGAGATTTACGTGGTTTGGGCCGCCTAAGCATAACACCCTACTCCATGGGGTTTGTGTAATTGTATTGAGTGAGTTCGCTATGGTCAGGTTGTGATAGCTTGGATCCGCCCCCATACTCGCGCGGTGCAGGCCTTTTATAGTTCTAAGGACTGACCGTTACAAAGCTAGCTGGGCCCGACATGTGGCCCTGGCGTGCTTAATGACCTAATACACTATCTAAAGAGTATTAAGTATAATTAATGGTGTGCTATTAATGGTACACTGATTGTGTGTCATTAATATGGTATTAATGAGACATTATCAAACCTTGTAACTTTCGTCTTAACCATCCTTGAATGTCTGTAATGGTCATGATCGGCTTGTATTTTCATTGGTGACGAAGGTCCGGAGGCTCCTCACGTGGCGGATCCGGAGCTTTCCCTTGCAGGAGAATAGGTCCGGGGTCGCTGTACACGTGTCAGTACCGGATCTCCTCTCTGACGGGGGCTAGGTCCGGGGCCCTTGTACACGTGTTAACCCGGGAGTCAGCCATGTAAGAGAAGTGGGTCCGGAGCAACGTGACATGTGGGGCCAGCAAGGGCCTTCGACTTTGGCGGGTGGAACTTTCTTGCACTTGTTGCGGATCGTGGGGTATCCGGTACGTAGGGTACCGACAGTGTCATACGGCACAGCCCGTACGGGCGATCATCTCAGGCAGTCACAATAATATATATGAAAGTAAGACATCCGCCCCTTATCATTCCATACGGGCCGCCCCGAGCTTAGCCACGTCTCGAGGTACATGACTGGGTTTTCTACCACCCGACGGGGGTCCCATGTCTTTGCATAATGCTGCACCGGTAAGAGGCGCATCGGGTTATGTCCCACCCGATGGGGGCTCCCACTAATTTTGAAGCACGTTGGGGTACCGCGTGTCATATGTTCTCAGAAATATGAAGAGTTTCAGAGACTCATATTGACTTTTCGTGCTAAGCCACGAAAACCAACACATGCTACCTCTCGCATGGTGAGCTTACCGCAATTGATCCGCTTGCGGTGGCGTACCTTACCTCTTACCTAACGTCAGAGCGTCGTTACAGAATATAATAACACATAGGTTAGCTTTGCCACCTAAAGTAACTATGCCAATAATAGCCCTTATGTTGGCTACTATTGATTCCTCACCGTACACCTAATTTTTTTCTTGTAATACGATCCTTTTTAAGTGTGCTATTCCCAATGCGACTCTGATACCAGGATGTGGGGACCAGAGTCCCGACATTCCAGGAATCGCATTTGGGTGGTACCGTGCGATGCGACACCCAAGAGAACACAGAAAAAGATACATCATATTACATAAAACAACATAGTATTATACAAGATTTGTCTTTTACAAATAATATACATTTAAATACACTACAGTGAAAGATAAGTTCATAGCTATCGACACTCAAGCCTAAGCTATGCAAAAGTCATTCCGTTCAGCCCTAGAACGGAATCACACTAGCAGCACACAGAACACATCACGACGGCGTGCAGGGTTCCCACTCAGCCGTGTACCCCGACGGGGGCAACGCCTCACTGGTGAACCCTTCAACAAAAAGATCATCACCTGCAGCAAAAACATAAAATAGCAACTGTGAGCACGAAGGCTTAGCAAGACTTAACCGTCTCCACTAAGCATGAAACTCTATATGCAGGATATACGTAAGATAGGACAACAGTTTGCAATAAAAGACTCGCCTAAATGTTAGTCCTTACTTTCAGCTTTTAGTAGCAAATTGAGGCTTCATGAATCTAAAATTTAGTGAGCAACCTGATCTAAACATACAAGTATCAATACATAATTATTCCATAAAACATGATTTAATAATATTCATCTCCAAATAATTAACTACATCACGACTCGGTGAACAAGCGGTACTCAATAACCGCGAGGGACGACGACTCGAATCGATATACACCTGCAGGGATACCCGAATAGCACGACACATACACCCACACTCGGAGCTGCGATGACACACTCCACTCATGTTATATGTGACAACCTTTCACCTGCTACCTACACGTTGAATCGGTCCCACCGTTACGAGCAGGAGGCCCCCACACGGAGTACAACGTACCCGCTGGCAGGTTTACACCTTGCTGCTCTCAACCCGCACCTATAAGGCGGTGAGGTATGCCTCGACGCTAAGGTGGACAAGTTACATTGGTTTACTGGGTCGTATATATCCAGTATGCCTTCGGTACATTCAAACTTACTCAACAGGACCGCACACGGATCGGTCCTTGACCGACACAGACACATCTACTGCTCACAGGCCCCTATGTCCTGCTGCTCCTACTCTATGCCCAGTCTTATATTTAACCAAATGGTGAATCTCTCACTCGACCAACCCCGTGTGAGCCCAATTCCTGAACTCGCGGGTAGATTCCAACTACTCGACTTCTATCGAAGCAACTATAACATTAAACATAGAATGGACACATCGAGGACTTAAACATCTACCCTGCTCTCATGGGTGCTCTGGTCATGCAAGTGGAAAACTCAAAGAAAACCTAGAACAAATGCACAATACATTTTAACCCATATATGTGATACAAATAAAAATTCAAAACACTGTTAAATGCAAATCGGGACTTGTCTTAGGTTGCGACTAGATAAATGTTAATTAATTAGTGCTTGATCATCTGGGCGAAGCTTCTCATTGTTTTTCTCCTTTTCTTAGCTTCAATGTTGCTTGTTCAATCTTGCTCGCAGCAATATCCACACTTGTACCTCCTCCTCCGAGCAGTGCTCATCGTACTACATATCCACTTGTCGAATGCCATCATCGTGTTCATCACTATCGATATGAAAATGCATATAAAAAAATAATACAACTTAAGCAATTAAAAATGAAGATATAATAACTTGAGAAGGAGAATTAGATAGGAGTGAAATGTCTGCTGTTGGATTCTAAATCTGGTGGAAAGGAAGAGGCTTAATTGAGTTGATCTAGGAGAAGGGATTTGTCTTGCTTTCCTATGAGCAAAAGAATGCAGGAGGAGTTTCCTAATATTCAAATGGTCAAGTAGTGGCTTGATGTTAAAAATTAAGTCTCTGATGGTTTATGAGATTATCTTGGAGAGAATTGAACTTAGTCCAATCTGATATATGGAAAAGGTTCTATATGCTTGAATCGAGACTTTCATGTAATGAGACAACAACAGATTTAATTCAACTGTACGAATTTGTAAATGGGTTTCAGATTTTTACAGTATTCCAAGGAGATGAAATGTGATTTACCAGAAAATTTTCAGATTTTTAGGTGAGGTATTTTGGTCCCAATAATTCTCTAAGTCTTCCCACTTCTATCAATTTCCAGAATATATTATGGACTTCATCATACTGGACAGTTAGTTTTTCATGTAGTGTTGTTCTCAATAAGTCCAAAATTTTTTGTTTCATACTTTTTTGAGCATTCTATACGAATTTATAGATTTTATAATGTTTTACCATTTTCTGGAAATGTTGCTGTTATTTTCTGGAATTTCTATTAATCATAGGCAAAGATCCTTAATTAAGTTACTTTAAACACCTAATCTGGAGCTGAACTTTTTACTGGGTTTATAGGTACTAAAAGGAAATATCTGACCAAGTGTCATAAGTTTCCATTGAGTATGTTACCCAGACTAATTTTCCTAATGCTTCAGCACAAAGGATTTTTAGTTCAAATCCTAAGGTCTGTCATAATGGTTCAACTGTACTAATGCAAAGTACAGACGTTACTGAAGCTAATAAAATTTGTTACACTATTTGTGGACAATTATACAATTAATTACGATTTTACAAAGATTGGCCAAATTTCTGAAATTCTTTTCCTAATAGAAACCTCCACCCACTCACTGACTGGTGGGGTCCACACCTCAGCTTTGTCTTCTACCTCTGGACAGGTCGAACTGGAGGCTTGCTAGCAATGGCACACGGGCGTTCCATCGCCGCAGAGCCACAATAGGTGGGGATTCATGTGGGAAAATGACCTAAGGACCTTGGAACACACATTGGACAACGTATTGACCCGTGGCAGCGACCGGAACGGCACCGGCGACGGAGGCAGCGGAGGAGGGTTTGCCGGCAAGGTCGATCTCCCAGGAAACAGCAGGAAAACACAAATGATTTGATCCTATAACATTAGGAAGGTATGTGGAAACTTAAACTAGATGCAAATCGAAAGGAAATGCACTGGAAATATATCATCCCCAGTGAACCTAGGGTTTCATGGCCGCCAATAGGGAAACTTGGTTCCTGGGGCCTAGACTTACTAATTCTGGACGCTTATTGCTGCATGAGGTCCGTGGGGTCCTGGTAAAACTATTTGCTAACTGAATTGACGGATTTTTCTGCATGCACCAAGAATTGCATCAACACCTAGCTCCAGTTCTATTGAACATGCCAACAGTAAAACTTCAAAAACTGTGAAGAGAGAAGATGGAGGGGGGAGCAACACTCTGTACACGATAGGAGAGGTGAAGGCGCATCTTGTGATGGTCCGAATGGCACAAGATACGGACTGGAACGCCGGGAACACGAGTGCGACGTGCGGTGCAGAACGGGCAGTCGCCATGGCGGTCACGGAAACGCCGGGTATGGCACCGATAAAGCTCGAGCTGCCCAAAAATAGGATCAAGGAGCTGCACACAATATTGGAGAATACAAAGCAGGAGGGAATGGGGATTAAAACTCGACTCTACAGCATGGAGGTGGCCGGGATTTGAAGAAACACCATGGAACACAGCACTGCAGGAGAGGCTAAGAAGCAGAGAGGAAAACTCATCCTTGCTGCAAGGAATAGATGAGGCAGAGAAAAATATCGCCAGGAATGTTGATAAGGAAGGCTTGAATATTCTCTGTGAGCTGGATACATGAGAGCAAACAAGTATCTCGCTGGACATGCAAAGCAGCTGCTTGGCGTGCAGAGAACAGAGAGAAGAAAAACAGGGCATTGCAATGGCTGACAAGAGGGGCCCACTAACAGTTATTCTTCCCCCTTTCTTATATTCCTACTTTGCTTGAAAATCCAAAAGCTGAACTAAATGAGTCCCAAAAATGATGAAAGTTGAAAGATTTAATAATTTGAATATGAGGAACTCTCAGGTGCACCTAAATCTGAATTTGACAAAGTTGAATTCTGGATTTTAAATTCAATTTGAGTTTGAAATCACCTTAAGGCTTTTGCTCCAAAATTTATATATTTTCTTTCCAAAAACCAGTAGGGTCACTACATCAATGGTATTTATTAATTGATGGTTTAAATTCCTACATTTTTCTGATTCAAACTTAAAGTTTGAAAAGGTTTGAATTTTCAGCCTTTATGTGATTTGATTTCTATTCCCCACATACTCTAAATTCTAATTTTTTCTTTCTCAACTATTTTCCATAACTGTCTTACACCTCTTTATTTGGGCTTTTGCAGAAAATATTTTAGTGAACTAACATTGCTCATTTGACCGATGTGGAATACGACTATTGATTAAAAAAAATTGAACCTTCTTTTTAGGGTTCGCTTTTAATCAAACTCACTTTAGCACTATCTTTCATTTGTTTTTTCCTCATTTTAACTCTCTTAGCTAAAGTGAACCTAATGGATTATAGAGATTTTATAGTGATCATTTACTCTAACCGAACTCTTAGCAATTATAGGAGTTGAAGAATTCTCGGCAAAAGTAACATTCTCTATACGTGACACAAAAGAGGGAGGACAACCATTCTTTATTACCGGTCATGTGGCGTGAGCAACCTGAATCCACAATCCAAATGTTCTCCTTCCTCAAGCGTGTAACCTACATAGAAGCACAATACATCGATGACTCAATACTGGGGTTAGTCAAATGATATTTAGGAATCTAGTACTGAATCACACGATGTCTAGCAGGAATAACACGCGAAAGATGAGATAAAACAACAGGTTTATGAGCCAAAGCTTGAGAATTTTTGTTCCCAACTACTAACCTACGAGGTGTTACATGTGTAGCACGAAAAACAGTAGGTTTGGGAGCAAACTTATCATCTTTTCGACTCATTAAAGCAGGTTGCATGTTCCTATCACTCGGTTTAGCATGTGCAGTAAATTTTGCATGAAAGTTATGAGATATAGCAATTATTCTTTCATTTTTTCTGTTATTTCGCTAGTCTATAACAAAAATCTATGACATGAACATCTCTACCACAGTAGGTACAATGAACTTTAACTTTGGGTTCATGTCTAGATGAGCAAGCAACATGTTTATTAGAAGCTGAATGAGACGATACTCCTGCAGATTTAAAAACCACTTCTTTTTGTTTAGGAGCCATTTGAATCAAACCACATCCTAATGAATTTACAATTTTAGGTGGATGTGCCTTAGCATGATGAAAGCATCTAGGCCCCCATGAGGTATGGTTTTGGTGATTAATGACAACCATTGGATTTTACTAATGAATTTGTGAATACAAGGTCCCCATAATCACTCAATCAAATGAAATCTATATGTCATTGGAGACCCATATACAATCACTTTATGATATCAAATCAATGATATGAAGACAAGAAGTGAAAGCTCTTATGTCAAAGTCATTCAATCACAATTGATGACACTTAATGCTTGACAACCAACAAAAGTACATTTCTAACAAAAGTCTAAGAGGTCAATCGAGCAAGACACAAAAGAATCACTTAGAAACAACTCGAAGCAAACAAAATCAACTCACCGGATCAACCGATGATTTCTGAGAACAACACATCGATCGAGTTGGTTCAGCAGAAGAATAAGACCTCAGAACAAAGCACTCACCAGATCATCCGATGTTAAGGGCTCAACTACATTGGTCCATTAGTACAGTTTGCAATATCCTTGGACAGAGTGTAGCACCGGATCATCCGATGTACAGAAATATACACAACGGTCAATCACTCCAGTAAGCATCAAGTTTGAGCCAATTCTAGAGGAAGAGCCACCAGATCATCCGATGAGAAGACAAGTGCAACATCGGTCTAACAACGGTCATATCTGACACAATGACGTCAGCTAAAGTAAACTTGACCGATGATAACTAAAGGGGAGACATCGGATCATCCGATGTTCGCAGAAAAGTTCTGTCAGCCTACTTTTCCAACGGCTATTTCGTGGAGGCTGGCTATAAATACCCCCTAAACCTGTCATTTCGACAAGTCTTGATCACCAGACATTCTCAACACATCCACAAGCGTTCAAGACCAAGAGCCATCACTTCTACATCATTTCGACCACCTACACACCAAGAGATAGGCTAGAACTAGCTAGAGAGAGAGCTTGTGTGCCTCCATTCTGGGTGAGTGGAATCTCTAGGATAGTAAGAGCCTCAAGGGAGTGCCCCTTGGTGTTTGTAACTGTGAGAGACTTCCGGAGCTTGCCAAGGCGTTTGTGGAAGCACGGAGGGTCGAAGTTGTACAAGGCTTGAGCTCCACCTTGCCGAGGTTGGCAAACGAAGAAGAATAGTGGAGATCCCTCGTCCCGGTGACTTGGGTGTGGCTATACCCTTTGGTGGGTGCCACAACGTGGATGTAGGAAGATCTTGACGATCTTGCCGAACCACGGGATAAATCCTCGTGTCTCCTCGGGAGTTTGCATCCTCTTCCTCTCCCTTACATTTATGCATTTTATATTCCGTGAAGTTGCTATTTACTTCAATGCATAGATAGTTTGCGTAGGGAATTGGGCTTTTAGGAATTAAGTTTTATTGTTTAGATTTTTTGAAAAGAAGCCCAATTCACCCCCTCTTGGGCATTCGATCCTTACAATTGGTATCAGAGCAAGGTTGCTCATAGGATCATTCTAGCTTCACCGCTAGAGAGCTAAAATGGCCAAGGTTGGGGGTTCGGTTCCTATCTTCGAGGGCAAGAACTTTGCCTATTGGAAAGCACGCATGCGCGCTTATCTAGAGGCTATTGCTCCCGAAGTATGGGAAGCGACCCACGCGGGGTTTGGAGAACACAACTATGTTGGTGATCAAATTATATGGGATGCTAAAGCTAGGAATGCAATCTATGAGTGCATTAGTCAAGATGTTTTTTCTAGGGTTGCTAGCAAAGAAAAGGCATGTGAAATTTGGGCTTGCTTGATAGAAATTCATGAGGGTTCTTCTCGTGTGAAAGAACTTAAATATCACATGCTTAAAGCAAAATATGATGAATTTAAGATGCTACCTCATGAAAATGTTAATGAGATGTTCTCTCGCTTGAATGTACTTATTGAAGAAATTAATGCTCTTGACATTGGTTCTCTTTGCAAGGGACTCATCAACCGCAAGATCCTCATGCTCCTTCCCAATCCAAAGTACAACATCATCAACTCCATGCTCCAAAAAGAGTCTCTTGACCACATTGAAGTTTCGGAGCTCATTAGAGAAATTCACGCTCATGAGACAAGTGTGCTTGGGATGATGGAGCAATCATCTTCAAAAACAATTGCTCTAAAGGCCTCCACCAAGAAAACAAACCTCAAGAAGAAGAAGGTGGTTGATCCTAGATCAAGTGAAGAAGAGCAAGTATCAAGTGAAGATGATGATGATGAGCTTGCATTGATGATGGGAAAATTCTCACGCTTAAACTCCAAGATTACCAAGAAGGGATACACCTTTGATCCCAAGAAGAAAGCGTTTCTACCAAGGAGAGATGATCACAAGACTTGCTACAATTGTGGTGATCAAGGCCACATCTCCTATGATTGTCCAAAACTGGACAAAAGAAGAGAGAACTACAAGAGCAAGCATCGCAAGCTTGAAGAGAGTGAAGATGATGAAGAAGAGGCCAAACCCAAACCAAGATCCTTTGGGAAGAGGAAACATGACAAGGGCAAGAAGGCAAGACTCTTCCAAAAGAAGAGAAATGGCCCACAAAAGGTGTTCATGTGTGAGGCAAATGAATGGGTCACCGACGAAGAAACAAGTGATGAAGAGAGTGAAGTGGAAGAAGAAAGTTTGGCCGGCCTCGCCATTGCCAACAATGATGACTCACCTCTTCATCCACCGCCCATGTGCCTCATGGCGAAAGGTAACACCAAGGTATGTGACGACTCTAGCGATGATGAGCTTTCCCCCGATGATTTAACTTCTTTGATAAATGAATATCATGCTATCATTAAGAGGGAAAAGACTAAGGTTAAACTCTTGAAGAAACTCGTGCTAGACTTGAGAGTGCTAACCTCGATTTGCTTGACAAGTATGAAATCATACTCAAAGAGCATGACACGTCAAATATCATGTCAAGAAAATTGAGGAAGAAAAGGCTAAAATCAAGTTAGATAATCATGAGCTTAACTTAGCACACCAAACACTATTGGAAGAGCACAACAAGTTAGTACAAGAACATCAAACACTTAACCTTGCTCATGACGTGCTTGATCAAGAGTTGAAAAATATAAAGAAGCAAACTCTTAATGATAGGATATCCATTACTTCTCATGCCTTGAACAAGTCTTTGCCTGTGAAAGCAAATGCTAGGGAGAAGGACTTGTTGGAAGAAATTGAGAGTCTCCGCACTAGTGTGGCTAGACTTTCAAAAGGGGAAGTCAAACACAAGGAAATACTCTTCCAACAAGCAAAGGCCTTCAACAAGAGAGGACTTGGATCCTTCCCGGTGCCTAACAAAGGAAAGGTGCCCTCACCGGAGCTTAGAACAAGCTTCATCAAGGAAGTTGGTTCTTATTGCCAACATTGTGAGGTCACCGGTCACCACACAAGGGAGTGTCCTCTTCCTAACCGACCTTCTCCAAAGTTGCCTATTAATTACAAATCTGCTTTCAATGATCGTTATTATCTCTTAAGTAAAGTAGATGGCAAGGTGAAGGTTAGGTTCATCGGCAAAGACATGAAGGACATGAAGGGGAAGCTCCCCAAGCAACTTTGGGTCCCAAAGACACTTGTATCACACATACAAGGACCTAAGTTGGCTTGGGTGCCTAAAGTTAAAAATTGAATTCATTTGTGTAGGTGAACTACAAAGCTGGAGGAAAGCATTGGGTACTCAATAGCGGGTGCACCCAACATATGACCGGCAATGATGGTATGTTCACTACCATAGAAAACCCCGGCAATCATGAACAAGTCACCTTTGGTGATAACTCTAAGGGAAAGGTAATTGGGTTAGGTAAAATTGCTATTTCAAATGATTTATCCATTTCCGATGTTTTGTATGTCAAGTCACTTGGTTTTAATTTACTTTCCATTGCACAACTATGTGATCTTGGACTAACATGCACATTTAGCAAAAATGATGTTGTTGTGAGTAGTGAAACAAGCCAAGACATAGTCTTCAAAGGATTTCGGCATGGACATCTCTACCTAGTAGATTTCTCCAACAAGAATGCTAGCTTGACCACTTGTCTTTTCACTAAGACAAGCTTGGGTTGGCTATGGCACCGACGCATAGCGCATATAGGGATGAGCAAACTCAAGAAGTCATTCAAGCTTGGGATGGTGACCGGCGTGAAGGATGTCACATTTGAGAAGAACAAGCTTTGTAGCGCTTGTCAAGCCGGGAAGCAAGTTGCTTCACACCACCCAATGAAGACAATGGTGTCAACCTCCAAGCCACTTGAGCTACTCCACATGGACCTCTTCGGACCGTCCACATATCAAAGCCTTGGCGGTAACCTCTATTGTCTTGTTATAGTTGATGACTACTCTCGCTATGCTTGGACTCTATTTCTAGGTGACAAGAGTGAAACTCCGGAAGTGTTCAAGACCTTCGCCCACCGCGCTCAAAGGGAATTTCAACTTCCCATCATCAAGGTTCGGAGTGACAACGGCACCGAATTCAAAAAACTACAACATTGGGGAGTGGTGTGACCGTGAAGGCGTGAAACATGAGTTTTCGGCCACATACACTCCTCAACAAAATGGTGTCGTTGAAAGGAAGAACAAGACACTCATCACTCTTGCGAGAGCAATGCTTGATGATGGCACGTCAGAGAAGTTTTGGGCCAAAGCAATCAACACGGCGTCCCATGCCGCAAATAGGGTCTATCTCCATCGACTACTTCAAAAGACCCCGTACGAGCTTCTCATTGGGAGAAAGCCCAACATCTCCTACTTTCGAGTCTTTGGATGCAAGTGCTACATCTACCGCAAGAAAAAGCTCAGTAAGTTTGAAAGAAGATGTGATGTTGGTATATTTCTTGGTTATGCATCAAACTCAAAAGCATATCGAGTATTCAACCAAACCTCCGGTTTAGTTGAGGAAAGTTGTGATGTTGAGTTTGATGAATCTAATGGCTCCCAATAGGAGAGTTTTGGTCATGATGAAATAGATGATGAGTCTCTACGAAAAGCCATGAAGAACATGACCATTGGAGACATCAAGCCTGAAGTTGAGGAGAGCCATGATCAAGGGGGAGCCTCAAGTTCCAACAACAACACCTCTATGGCGCCTCAAGTTGACGAAGAAGAGAAGGATGATCCATTGCCGACTCATGACTCACAAGCCCAACAACATCAAGAAGAAGAAGAAGTCCATGATCAAGTCCAACCACAAGAGGAGCAACACGCATCACCTTCGCCAAGTGCTTCACAACCACTTATGAGGCATGGACGCATCTCCAAGGCGCATCCGATGGACCAAATCATTGGAAGTCCGTCAAGGGGTGTAAGTACACGTTCTTGCCATTTCGCTTCATTTTGTGAGAACTACTCGTTTGTTTCATGTGTATAACCCACTCATATTGAGGAAGCACTCCAAGACCCAAATTGGGTGATGGCCATGCAAGAAGAACTCAACAACTTCATCCGCAATGAAGCTTGGGTGTTGGAGGAGCGACCCAAGGACAAGAACGTCATCAGAACAAAGTGGGTGTACCGCAACAAACAAGACGAGAATGGCATTGTGGTCCGCAACAAGGCAAGACTTGTGGCCAAAGGGTTCTCGCAAGTTGAAGGACTAGACTTTGGGGAGACATTTGCCCCAGTCGCCCGACTAGAAGCCATCCGTATACTCCTTGCTTTTGCTTCACATCATAATATTAGACTTTATCAAATGGATGTGAAAAGTGCCTTTCTTAATGGTTATATTAACGAGCTTGTTTATGTTGAAAAACCTCCCGTGTTTGAAGATCCGAGGAATCCTAATCATGTGTATAGGTTGCACAAGGCGCTCTACGGGCTCAAGCAAGCACCTAGGGCGTGGTATGAACGACTACGGGATTTCCTTATCATGCAAGGATTCAAGATCGGGAGGGTGGACACTACGCTCTTCACCAAACACATCAACGGAGATTTGTTTATTTGTCAAATTTATGTTGATGATATTATTTTTGGTTCAACTAACGAAGCTCTTAGCCATGAGTTTGGCAAAATGATGTCTAGGGAATTCGAGATGTCAATTATTGGAGAGCTCAACTTCTTCCTTGGATTTCAAATCAAGCAACTTCAAGAGGGGACCTTCATCTATCAAGAGAAGTATACCAAGGACCTCTTGAAGAAATTTGAGATGGGAGATTGTAGCTCAAGAAGCACTCCAATGGCAACTAATTGTCATCTCGACGCGGATAAGGATGGTAAACCTATTGATTAATCTAACTACCGTTCTATGATTGGCTCATTGCTTTATCTTACCGCATCTAGGCCCGATATCATGTTTAGTGTATGCTTGTGTGCTCGCTTTCAAGCGGCACCTAAAGAATCACATAGGAAGGCGGTATTTAGGATACTTAGGTATCTTAAGCATACCCCTAGTGTGGGCTTGTGGTACCCTAAAGGTGCAAAATTCCATCTCTTGGGATACTCGGATTCGGACTTTGCCGGATGTCGCGTGGATCGCAGGAGTACCTCCGGTGGGTGCCACTTTCTTGGGCATTCCCTAGTATCTTGGTCTAGCAAGAAGCAAAATTCCGTCGCCCTGTCCACGGCGAAAGCGGAATATATAGCGGCCGGTGCATGATGTGCCCAAATTCTATATATGAAGCAAACCCTTTTGGACTTTGGTATTAAACTTGGTTGTGTGCCTCTGCTTTGTGACAATGAAAGTGCGGTTAAGATAGCTAAAAACCCCGTTCAACACTCCCGCACTAAGCACATTGATATTCGCCATCATTTCTTGAGGGACCATGAAGCTAAGGGAGACATCTCATTGCGAGGTGTTAGGTCCGAAGAACAATTGGCGGATATCTTCACTAAACCACTTGATGAGAAAAATTTTTCTAGGCTAAGAAGTGAGTTAAATGTGTTAGATGCAACAAACGTCATGTAAGAATGCACTTCATATAGGTCTTGCCTAACTCTCAAAGGATAGGGGTGAGCAAGGGTTAGCTTGGGATGGAGGTTCTTTTGGGTTTCCCCACGGTTTGGAGAGTGGCTCTCCCTGAAGAAGGCTTTGAAAGGTTCAAATTTGGCAAGATAGATTTATTTTATGCCTTGCATGATGCCTGCCATATAGACTTGTAATTTCTTGCATTATAAAATGTTTGGCATTGCATACGATAGATTGTCACAAAGGGGAACCCACCTCATGAGAAAGAGACTTGTTTGAAATGCAATATCTCAACTCATATGTGGTGGAAAGAACAAAATGTTAGGTGCGTTAATGCCTAGAGGAACATGCTTTAAAGAGATAGAAGTCTTCATACTCTAGCTCACAAAGCATGGGCCTTATATTTTATTTGGATAATTTCCTTCCCATTTCTTCGGTGTTCTATTCGATTTAAGGCTTAGCCAAGTTATTGGCATATTAGTATTTTTGAGGGGTGAGGGGTTGCCCAAAAAGTCCTAAGACATGTGTTTCTTATTGCTTGTTTGTTTGGTCAAAGGACATATATGGGATGTTGCGGTTTTATAGTCATCGGATTATCCGATGCTTAGGTCAGACCATCATCGGATTAGTTGGTGTTCAAAAGCCAAGGGCCAGTTCAGTCAGTATCTCAAATCATCCGACGAGTTCATTCTGAAAAACATCGGTCCATCCGATGTGCACAATTCTGGAACTTTGATGAATTCCACCGATGATATTCCCTTCTACATCGGACCATCCAGTGTCAACGACACCTTTTTGAATACCCTTACTGTGCCATTTGACCGATGCTTCTAACGTTCAATGTCGGTCCATCCGGTGTTAAAGTTTCGGCTAGGGTTTGGGACCCACTATTTAAATGGCGCTTCGCCTCCTTTTCTTCTCTCTCCCCGATCCCGACTCACCCGCACTCATCTTCACCACCTGCCGCCCTCCGGTCGTCACCGCCGCACTCCGGCCACCGCCGCCGCCCTCCGGTTGCCGCCGCCGACCTCCGACCGCCGCCGCCATCCTCCAGCGCCGCCACCGCATCATCTAGCGCCGCCGCCACTCGCCTCCATTGCAGCCGCCGCCGACACTCCACCCAGCCGCCGCCGCCGCTCCACCCAAGCGCCGCCGCCGCTCTCCCTCACCACCACAGCACCCAAGCGCCACCTCCTCCCGTGCACCACCGTCGCCCCAAGCACATCGCCGTCGTGGTGCTTCCACCATTGCCATCTCTTCATCGCTAGGGATTCCGATCGCATCAACCTTCGTGTCGCCGTTCCGTGCATCGTCGACTTCGTTCACGCGCTTTGCTCGTCGCAATGGCTCGCGACAAGAAAAACAAGGGCAAGGCCATTGCGGAGCCGGCCGCAAAGAAGCAAAAGCTCTCGAAGGAGGAGAAGAAGGCGTTGATGGCCGCTCGCGTCACCGAGGAGCGAGAGCGTGGCCGAGGAGGATCACTGAGGATCCGCGAGGCTCGTCCGAGGCATCCTCCCGTGATCAATGAGTCCGAGGCCGAAGAAGAGCCGGAAGAGCCACTCGTCCGCCGGCGCTCAGCCCGGACCCATGGGGGGCATCCTGCGGCAGCACCACGTCCGATACCGACGGCTGCTGATCTTCGTTAGGGCAGGGAGGCCCAGAGAGCCATCTACGAGATGGACACTACCGTCTGTGTCGGTGAAGGTGTCCGTTTGACTGATTACCGGAAGATGAAGGCCAAGCAGCTCTGAAGACTCAGATGGAGTGTGTTGCTTGAGGAGTGGTACCCGCAGCCCAGAGAGGCTCTGGTGGACAGTCGTTTCTGGACCGTGACACAGGCGTCACTCTACGAGACCTACAGACGCCGCGGCCACAAGTTATTCCAGCATAACTTTTTGGATTGGGATCAGCTCGCCCTGGCAGCAGAGACAGAGATTCGCCCATACATTGAGAGGTATTGCGGGCTGGTGCAGCTGATGTCCTATGAGAGGAGTGCTTATGTGGGGGATTGGGTACGCGTGTTCTACGCTACCCTCTACGTCTGTGAGGGCCGCAGGTCGATTAACTTCATGTTCATGGGACAGCACCATCACCTGACGAGACAGACACTTGCACAACTGCTGGGAATGGACCTGCACGACACTTGCGTGTATGAGAGGGTGTATGGTCAGGCAGACCCACTGAGGAGTCCGCTCACTGGAGGAGTGGCACCACCACTGGACGAGATTTGCTCTTTGTTTGGCCCGACCTTCTCTCCAGACCAGCCGAGGGTATCGGCACTGTTGACTCTAGCTGCGCGCACAGTGCACCTTGCCTTGTGCCGCACTCTCTTGCCGAGGTCCGGTTACTTGGAGGGGTTCACCAGCCTGCAACAGACCCTCCTATTCTACATCATGAACAGGATGGAGTTTGATATTGTGGACGTCCTCATATGCGAGATGGAGGATGTGATCATCGATGGAGTGGGCATGATGAGGCAGCTTGTGTACAGACACTGGATCAGCTACCTGCTCTCCATGATGGTCCCTGAGGAGTCCGCCGTGCATGACCGTCTCACTGACGAGAGTGTCACAGGGTTCGGTCACTACCATGCCCCAACTCCTGGAGACCGCTGCCTTGGCCGTCCAGTTGAGTGTCAGGTTAGGGCTCGTCTATCTGAGGAGGACTGATCGGATCTGGAGAAGGAGGATGAGAGGCTGGCTGAGGCAGAGGCACAGGGTGAGGACCTGCAGCATATATGGTCCGAGAGCGACACAGATGACAGTGTTGAGGAGTACTTCCCACCTCCTCCCTCACCCAGGCAGAACGACGCGGAGGCTGGAGGCTCTACAGTGCCACCCCCTACTCCACCTCCCGTCTCAGAGGCACAAGTTTCTCAGCCGTCCGAGCTCACATCCCTCCTACAACAGATGGTTGACCAGCATCGCTTGGACCGGCTTGCAGCTGAGCAGGCCCGAGCGGAGCAGGCCGCACGCCTTCTGGAGCTCCAGCAGCAGCAACAGCAGGAGATGCAGCGCCAGATCGCTCGTGAGAGGCGAGAGGACACTGACCGGCTGACTGGGCTGATCGACCAGATGCACCAGCGCTCCCTCGACCAGCAGCAGCAGACGCAGCAGGCGATGATGGGCATCCTGGGGTTGATCACCAACCTCTACACCCAGACCAGGATTGCCCTCCCGTCGCAGCTGCCAGGAGTTGCTCCACCTCCACCTGTCCTTGCTCCACCTACCGCTCCGGTGCCAACCACGCCGATCCCCTCGATCAGCATGTCTCCACTGCTGGCTTCGGGCGCGCCGATTCACTCTCCACCTCCGGCCGCGACACTGTTCTAGCAGACGCCGGCATCCGTCGTCAGTGCCCCTCTTCCAGCAGCTACTACTCAGCAGGCACCGACGGCGGCTCCTACGGCTCCGACAGCTCCTTCTACCTCTACTCCAGGCAGCAGCTCCGACGACAGCACCCCCGACAGTGACCAGTTCGTCATCGCGCCTAGTACTCAGGGTCCTTAGGCACTCGGATCCCTTTTTGGTGTCTTGACGCCAAAGGGGGAGAAGAGTTAGAGGAGTCAGGGGGAGGATAGCTTAGTCTCAGGGGGAGTGTCCTAGCCTTAGGGGGAGTTTACCTATATCATCTTTTGTAATTCGATACTTTTGCTACTCATTTGGTGTTTATTGAGTACTCTTAAGTTATTAATCGATTGAGCTCATTGGAGTTTATCTATATGAGTTATCTCTTGTAATTTGGTGTGTTTGCTACTCATTTGCTACTTATTGAGCATTAATGAACTTGTCACTTATTCCCACTTCCGAGTTATTAATTGATTTTGAGCCTTCAAATTTTAAGTGTGATAATATTGTATTCATTGCATATCCTCTTAAGTTTTGTACTATCAAATCATTACTATTGTGCTTCAATTGTTGTGTTGTCATCAATCACCAAGAAGGGGGAGATTGAAAGCATCTAGGCCCCCATGCGGTATGGTTTCGGTGATTAATGACAACCATTGGATTTTACTAATGAATTTGTGAATACAAGGTCCCCATAATCACTCAATCAAATGAAATCTATATGTCATTGGTGACCCATATACAATCACTTTATGAGATCAAATCAATGATATGAAGACAAGAAGTGAAAGCTCTTATGTCAAAGTCATTCAACCACAATTGATGACACTTAATGCTTGACAACCATCAGAAGTACATTTCCAACAAAAGTCTAAGAGGTCAATCGAGCAAGACACAAAAGAATCACTTAGAAACAACTCGAAGCAAACAAAATCAACTCACTGGATCAACCGATGATTTCTGAGAACAACACATCGGTCGAGTTGGTTCAGCAGAAGAAGAAGACCCCAGAACAAAGCACTCACCGGATCATCTGATGTTAAGGGCTCAGCTACATCGGTCCATCAGTACAGTTTGCAATATCCTTGGACCAAGTATAGCACCGGATCATCCGATGTACAGAAATATACACATTGGTCAATCACTCCAGTAAGCATCAAGTTTGAGCCAATTCTGGAGGAAGAGCCACCGGATCATCCGATGAGAAGACAAGTGCAACATCGGTCTAACAACGGTCATATCTGACACAATGACGTCAGCTAAAGTAAACTTGACCAATGATAACTAAAGGGGAGACATCGGATCATCCGATGTTCGCAGAAAAGTTCTGTCAGCCTACTTTTCCAACGGCTATTTCGTGGAGGCTGGCTATAAATACCCCCTAAACTTGTCATTTCGACAAGTCTTGATCACCAGACATTCTCAACACATCCACAAGCGTTCAAGACCAAGATCCATCACTTCTACATCATTTCGACCACCTACACACCAAGAAATAGGCTAGAACTAGCTAGAGAGAGCTTGTGTGCCTCCATTCTGGGTGAGTGGAATCTCTAGGATAGTGAGAGCCTCAAGGGAGTGCCCCTTGGTGTTTGTAACTGTGAGAGACTTCCGGAGCTTGCCAAGGCATCTGTGGAAGTCCGGAGGGTTGAAGTTGTACAAGGCTTGAGCTCCACCTTTCCGAGGTTGGCAAACGGAGAAGAATAGTGGAGATCCCTCGTCTCGGTGACTTGGGTGTGACTATACCATTTGGTGGGTGCCACAACGTGGATGTAGGAAGATCTTGACGATCTTTCCGAACCACGGGATAAATCCTCGTGTCTCCTCGGGAGTTTGCATCCTCTTCCTCTCCCTTACATTTATGCATTTTATATTCCGTGAAGTTTCTATTTACTTCAATGCATAGATAGTTTACGTAGGGAATTGGGCTTTTAGGAATTAAGTTTTATTGTTTAGATTTTTTGAAAAGAAGCCCAATTCACCCCCCCTCTTGGGCATTCGATCCTTACACATGAGCATGAGAATCAAAACCTAAATCAGATTTATCATTGCAAGGTTTAGAAGAATTCAGCAGCAAGTTTAGATTCTTATTCTCATTACAAAACCGCTCTAGTGTTCTATTCATGTCATCAAGTTTCTTTAACAACTCTAAGAAGTTTTCACATGAAGTTTTTCCTTTTAGTTTGCAATTGGAACAATATTTCACTTCATGAGTATGCAAGCATTGTTCAAAATAAAAATTTCATCCATAGCATCATGTAGTTTCTTATCAAGATCATCACAACTAGAACGATTCAAATCAATTGTAGAACAACTAGCATCTTTCAAGGTTTTATCATTAAGTGCAGCAAGCTCTCTGTTCTTTTCAATCTCTAAATCAAGTTTATCAAGTGTGGAGGTGTGTGCACTTCTTAGAGAGGACAATTGCTCATATATTAAGTCACATGAGGAACAAGAATCATTACTAGGAATCAAAGATTTCAAACAATTAATTTCAGATTCTAGTGACTCAATTTTAACAACATTGTCCCTAAGCTTTTTGTCCTTTTTCTTAACTACAACAATGGCACGAGAAATAGCGTCACACATTTCTTCGCAAGTAGGACATATCTCTTCATTGTCGCTGTTGTGTTCTGCCTCTTCCATACTTGATCTTGACTTGCCTCCCATAAAACACAAGTTTTCCAAACCATCTTCATCTTCATCACACCCGATGTCCACATCACTCGAGTCAAGTTCTTGAAGTGCGGAGATAAAACTATTCACGAATTGGTGTCCTATAAAACCCTTCTTTTTCTTGTTGTTGTTTGCAGAGGAGTGCTTTGTCCTTGTTTGTTTTTCATCATAGGAAGTAGCACCTGAAAGGTTAGGACAATCCATGCAAAAATGTCCTATCTTACCAAATTTGAACATCGTTGAGGTCCAACACTTCCTCTCCTTCTAGTTCTCATATTTTGCAATGCTTTTGAGAACCGAGTAGAGATGAGTGCAAGTTCTTCCTTTGGAAACTCTTCAATCTGTTCAAGGGTTAGAGAGGACAACAAAGCAAGTGTTCCACAAGATGAAGATTGGCCAGAGCTAGGCATGTCACGTTGAGAAACAAATGCAAGAAACTTGTTGGGTTCTTACGTGAGATTATGTCAATTTCATGAGTTTTCAATGTAGTATAGAACATCTAAAATAAGTGTACTCATGACAGTAGATTCACGAATAGATGTAACTTTCATCTCCCAAATTGACATGTCTAATGTACTTAGTAATTGCCTAGCATTCTCAGCATCTGAAAAATTAACATTGATGCTACGCAAGTTGCTGAGAATTTTATTAAAGCGAGCAAAGAGATCGTCGATGGACTCCCCTGGTTGCATCTCAAAGAACATATATTCTTTCTTGAACATATCTTTCTTTACCTCCTTTATCGTGTTGGATCATTTTTGTTAGTAACAAAGTGCTTTCCACACATCGTACGCTGATTAGAGGTGTGCAACACAGTCGAAGTCACTTTGAGTTAATCCTTGTAGGATCAATTTGCGAGCCTTGTTGTTGTTGTCATCATCTCTCATGTTTGTAGCCGTGACTTCATCGTTTGATGACACGTAATAAGGCTTGTACACCTTTTTCCATATTGCGAAACCTTGTGCCCTGATGAATGCTTCCATACGTGCCTTCCAAACCTAAAAATAATTACCACTAAAGATACAAGGTTTTGCGGAGTATTTCTCCATGACGTTTAGTCAAAAACATGTGCAAATCTAAGATATTATAGCACCGTGGCTCTGATACCAATTGTAGGATCTAAGAGCACGTGTAAAGCTACCATAGGGGAGGTGAATGGTAGATTAATTTTTTTTAGCAGCAGCGATGAAAACCCCTCAGCAGAAAATTGATCTATTAAAGAAATCGTGTGTGCGACTAATCTAAACGTGATAAATCATGACAAAACCATTATAGATTGTGGAGAATCAAGTCACGAAGACACGACAATAAGAATCACGAAAAACTGTCGAGAAAAACTCAAGTTACGATCGAAATATTGAGCGAAGGTCAATCTGTTCTACCCGAGAAAAACCAGATCTACAACACTGCATTGAAACTCGTGTAGATCCAAAACCACAAATCCAATGACCGTGAAATTTTCACAGATGATAGATAATCAAGTTGTGAAGAAAACCCATAAAGAATCACATCAATTGGATCTGTAATACTCAAGTTATGATAAAACCACCGAAGCAAGATAGTGCTGTGCAAAAACTCGATGAGAAAAAACTTGTTTGAAACAAGTCGGACGAACAAGGCACAAAAGTTCCTTTAAACTACGAATTTTATTTATCAAACCACAAGAGGAACAACCCCAAAGTCATGCACCACGAGCTCTGGCGTCCCTTGCTTATATAACCAGCCCTAAGGCCAACTCAATCCTAACTAGTACGAAAATCCTACTCAGATTCAACCGAAACTTTCCATATCTGCTCAAGACTCTTCTATACGCAGATAGAAGCAATCTTAAGACTTCCAAACACCTTACAAACGTATCCCACATTCCTAAAACAACTCAACATCGTGCTCACCATGAAATCCTAACCTAACCAACTCAAATCTTTCCATATTTGAGTCAAACCCGATTCAGTTGCAGCTTGAGTCCATAACTTAGTCGGTTGGACCTTTCCGACCAATTATTTTTGTCCACATCTCTTCATCACACTTTGGAACCATGTAGCCACGTCCATGCAATCCTTGCACACGTGCAAGCACCTTCCAACAATGTCCACGATACCTTCATATGCATTGTTCTTGATTCAAACATGTTGCGCGACCTCCCGATCAACTCAACCACAATTTCTCCCGAACTTGGTTGTTGAACCTCATCTTCTCCCTAAGACTAGTTCAATGGATCCTGTCACCAGCTATGTCTTGAACTCAAGCAACACCTACACATGAATAAACAACCGATACTTCCGAGCACAAGTCCTCGACTTTACT
This sequence comes from Tuctoria greenei, assembly GCA_036927565.1. Lineage (NCBI taxonomy): Eukaryota > Viridiplantae > Streptophyta > Magnoliopsida > Poales > Poaceae > Tuctoria > Tuctoria greenei. The sequence goes on along the minus strand of JAYESD010000007.1, from coordinate 126,415,653 downwards.
CACGTTAGTTCTGATAACCACAACACCTTACGTGAGCACCTCACATAAGCATGTTGCAAACCATAGCAAAATTTCCACCAAAAACACACCAAAAACTTAGTAAAATAATACTAAGAAAACTTTCCATAGATGTAAAACAAGTTCGAATCAATTCAAAGTAAAAGCAGAACCATTGCAATCTAGCACCGGACCTTGCCAAAGCTAACTGAACCTTGAACCAGAGCTTACCAAAGCTAGTCGGACCTAGCGTCGGAGCTTATCAAAGCTAGTCGGACCTAGCGCCGAAGCATACTAAAGCTTAGTCGGACCTTGCGCCAGAACATGTTGGACCTAGCCAAAATAAGTCGGACCTAGACAAAGAAGTCAGACCTAGCCAAAGTAAGTCGGACCTTATGTCGGACCTTGCTAGAGCTACCCAAAACAAGTCGGACCTATTGTCGGACCTTGCTGAAGCTCGGACCTAGAGTCGGACCTTGACGAAAAAGGTGTTTTGATAGTATTCGAAACTTTTATCGTCATAGCCAATGTATTCAACACACATAGGTCTCACATGGTGTCGAAAACTCGAAGAGTAGAAATTAGGGTTTAAAATTTCTCGAGTTGTGTTTAGCCATAATGTGTAGAGAGTTTTCAACAACTTAATTGCTTGAGAATCACTACGGAGCTCATGGTCAAGTTTGAGAATTGGTGAGAGAGTAAGTCTAGGCAGCCTTAAGGATAAGGCCGAACTTGTATGGGCCTGGGGGCCCGACTCGTCTGGTTGCGCCAGACTATTTCAATGTTAGGCGTACCCGTTGTCTCTGTGTGAGTTCAGACTTGTTTGTTAGAGAATGGACAAGTCTGTGGTATGTCTGAGCTTTTCTAGGACTAAGTCTTAGAGGGCCGGACTAGTCCGCCCTAGCAAACTTGTACGTTCTCACCTGGAAGGGATCCTTCTTTGTGAGTTCAAACTAGTTCGTTGAGGGGCAGACTAGTCTGTTGTGAGGAAGAGAATTGGCTTCTGGGTCTAAGTCCCAGACGGACAGACCAGTCCGCCACATGGGTCAGACTAGTCCATCTTTTCAGACTAGTCCGAGTTTGATCGGAATGAAAGGTTATGTGTGACTTCAGACTTGTCCTGGTGTGGACAAACTAGTGCATTTTGTGAGAGAAGAGAGCTGCAGGGACTAAGTCCTGGTAGGTCAGACTACTCCGCCCTGGGGGGATAGACTAGTCCGCCCGAACCAGACTTATGCGTTCTCAACCGGACCAGAAGGTCCTGAGTGAGATTGGACTAGTATGTTGTTGGACGGATAGTCCAAGGTTTTGTGACCATTTTAATTCAAAAGATGACAGGGACTTTAGTGTAACACCCTCATTTTCATGCATAATGCATTGCATACATCCTCATACATGTTTACCATTAAGCCATGTAAAAAGGAACAAGACTAAAATGAATTTAGGCTTAATCTGAAAGTTTTAGTCTCTCAGAGTACGGACTTGTCTGGCCTAACACTGGACTAGTCCAGTATTCCCTTTAAAAGTGCAGTATAGTCCTTTATCACCATAGACTAGTCCTATCAACCTTACTCGACCAAAACGGACTAGTCCTTTATGACAACGAGCTAGTCTGATCAGCCTTCCTGTAACACTTCAGACTTGTCAGAAAACATCTAATTTAGTCCAATCCAACCCTGGACTTGTTCAGTATCACCAGAATAGTCTGAAGTCCCTTACTGTATGAGAACGGACTTGTTCGGTCCCAAATGCGGACTAGTCCGACCTTCAGAAACCAACTCGGGTTCTTTTATTTCTCCACGATTTGTTTTTCGGTAATTGCCTAAATTGAGCCCAAGAACTTCGTGCCCAACCTTAGAGGGACCCAAGTGGACCCCACCTCGGCCCTTACACGTCCCCCACTAAATTCCACTTGGAATTCACCCCAAACCCTAATCCTTCACCTCTATATAAACAACCCAAAAACCCACACCTCCCCACCCCAATTGAAAACCCTTCCTGCCACTTCCGTATTGTGCCGTCATCAAGATCAAGTCCAGAAGCAAGGAGGAAGATAGGAACTCGAAGAAGGGCTAATCGAGATCAATCTCCATCGATTCTTCGACAATTGACGTTCTTCATTCAAGTTCTTCATCAACTCATCTCCATCAAGCCCTAATTGCCAAGATCCAAAGTCTCACGTCAAAACTTTGATCTTTGGGTCTCTAAACACATGGTACACCCTCTACATCCAAGTTTCTACGTAAATTCAACCCCAATTCTTGCAGATAAAGAAAATCCTAAAAAATCCAATTCTGTCCAGGGCGGACTAGTCCAGCCTTGAAAACGGACTAGTCCGACCTCTGAATCTAGAATGTGCTGAATTAATTCTAAATTGAATCGAATAAACTCCAAACCTGTCCAAACTTGTTATAAACTATTGTAACTAGTTAGTAAACCTAATTAGCAACTCATTAACAAGTTTTACCTCACAATTGCATTAATCATGCATATCATGGCATATTGAGTACTATATGAGCATTATTTGATTGAATTGTGTGTTTTGCATGTTTGTCACTCGGAATAGAAGGAATTGCCATTGAGAGTGCTTTCGAGGATCTGCAGAACCAGAACTACGAAGCCTTTGATCCAAACCATGCTCAAGAGCAAGGCAAGTGTCCTTAACCATATTGATCCTGTTTTATAGGTTTTGTTTGCAAAATTCCATGCTTGTGTCTATATGATGGGAAAACCCAATTTTAGGAGTTTACTAGTTTTGTATGACTATCCTTGTCGCTTGAACACTATGTAGAGAGTCGGGAAGGGTATTCTGCACTTTTTTGCTTCGTAATACTAAATTGGATTTGGGAAACAGTTAAATGGCTTAATTGTGAACTATTGAACATGTGAATGATGAGAATTGATAATAATGACCCTTTAGAAACATGGTGCCTAGGGATATAAGCAAGTTGGTTATGTGGAATGGGTTGATTGTCTCAGTGGTTTTGCTTGCTTTAGATCTAAGGACCAGTTCGTGGAGCGACCATTCAGGATTTACAGTGCCACCACAGGGCCAAGTATGGGTGCGGCTTAACTGACTAATTAGTGAATTGCCAGTGTTGTTTGGACCATTAAGAATGCTCGGGGAAGGGGTAGTTGGATTGGGTTCGTTGGTGAATGGTGAGACTACCTTGGGATCCGAATGGCTCAAGAAGGGGCCCTTGATTGGATGTGCTCAGTTGGAGACATCACCACTGGTGAAACCTCAGTGGGGTATAAATAGGCTAGTAATCACTTTGTAAAGGCTATTTTGTGATCTCTTGGCCACACACCTAAGGAAGTGTGAGACAACATAATTGAGATTCCATAGTCATCAAAAGGTGATGAAATCACGAACTTGTGGGTAAAGTGGTACAACCTTTGCAGAGTGTGTTTAAAACTATCATGATAGCCCTGCTCCTGGTCATGAGCAACCTGGACCCTCACATGATTAGAATTTGGACTTTAACTTAGTTTAATTAATTGGCTTTGGTACATAGAATTGATGAAATTGAGATAAATGAGCAGTTATGAGTTGATTATGGATTATTATTGCTGGAATTGGTGATTTAAGTTGAAATTGATGTTATTTTGAGTTATTTGGGATGGACCACACTTAATAATGATATAATTGCATTTTCAACTATTTTGAATGTACTTTTATGCAATTAGCCTATTTATCTACCGTGCCTTGTTCAAGCTACATGTCATACTTTCTCACACTTACTGAGTACGACATGTGCTCACCCTTGCTTTCCCACACCAAATTCAAATCCAGGCGACCAGGTGGAGTACCAGGAGGTTTTTGAGGAGTACTAGGCACGCGTGTTACCATCAAACTTGCCTGTGGAGTTGAAGTCTTTAGTGTTTAGTTTTTCCGCTGGAGATTCATTAGAACTTCTATTCGAGACTATTTGGTTTGTACTAAGTTACTATTATTAGTATTATTATTCGAGACATGGTTATAATCTGTTTATCAACTGTGAATCACTTGTGTATGTGTATTAAACATCATGGGCACACGTGCATTATGCTTGGTTCATTTTCGGAACCGGATGTCACAATTTGGTATCAGAGGCATGTTTGACCGTAGGACGCATGCCTAGTTAGAATGGACACCACAAATCACTTATGACTTCTTTCCTATTCAAAGATAGCCTATTTTGCACTATTTTTCCTCCCACTAGCTATATAATGCGGGAAAAACTACGGTTTTGCTGCTGCTGCAATTTTTGCTGTTTTTGCATCTTTTTGAGTAAATGCACATCCTCTCATCTAAATTTATGGATGCTGTAATTTCAGAACTGATATTTGTATTTTCCTCTATTTTTTCATGCTTTCTTGTAGATGGCTCATACCAAAATAACAGCCCGCAAGAGAGCTCGTTTGCCACCCCTTGGAAGCTAGCTTAGGCTTCGCAAGGAGCAAAAAATGGAACCAGCTCAAGAGGAGGAAGAAGTGAATTCTCCCACAAAAGTTGAGCATGAACACTCCAACACGACGGAGGAAGACCCTGAAATGGTGGAGTCCTACGATGATGAGGAAGAAGAAGATTCAGAGATGGTAGAAATATATGAAAGTGAGGAGAGTGAAGATGAAGCCCAAGATGAAGAGGAACCACAAGAGGAGGACCCTGCTGCACCAGAAGAACCTGAAACCCAAGGGAAAGCATCGCATCCAAGTGAAGCTAGGAAGGAGGACAAATGCATAGTTTACCGCAATGCTCAAGAATTCCATGCTGACGGCACTAATGGAGGTTTTGGAGCTAAGCAATTGAAGGAGTTCCTTGATTTATGCAAGATGTACCCGAAGTACTATGTCAAGAGGATTCCTCGCCATGGACGTGATGAATGGAGGGATCAAGTTACTGTTCTTGCTAGAGATGAGGTGGTCACCCGAAACTTTGCATCCACATGGAGAGCCACCAGGGAGCAAGCTATTGATGATGTCGCTTGGGATGCACTTACTAGATTGTGCCAAATCTATCGGGAGCATATTGGAGGTACTAGTTTTGCACTACACCCGCAATGCAAGAAGGGGACAAGGGAGATCTTAAGACCGCAAGATGAAGCTCAAGTCAGTTCTTGTGCCATTGACAGATCTCGGGAAGTATTTATGAATTTGGGGAATTGTTATGCTGATGCTATGGAAGAGATCCGCTACCTCCGCAAGAAGCTGTTTATCATGGAGAAGCAAGAGGAAGTTCGTGCCACCGTGGAGATGAACGGTGTATCTACCTCTCCAGCTCCTATATGGATGGCCAACTCACCCTAGCGTGCGCCCATGTATGCTTCGCCACAGCTGTCGCCTTCGCCACCTCATTGCCAGGACAGCCACGACTCACACAATTAAGTCTAGGTCTCCTATCTAGAAGTTAGAGAAGTGCTTAGATCGTCTTAGTCATGTTTAGTGTGGTGTGATGAATTTTCTTGGTGTGCTTGTGCTTGTGTGCTTTGTGCGAGTTGTGGGACGCCTAGCGTTTTGTCCACATCCGCACGTAGTAGAGGGTTGTGGGATCATTGTTCACATCCTCTAATAGGGCTTTTAGTATCAATAAAGGAGTTGTTAGTTACATATCACTTGATGCATATAGATGGGGCGTTTTCTTTTCAAATTCTAAATTCTTCTATATCTACTATTCTTTCACCAATAGATGCCGATGACTTGCAACCAGAGGAATGCCAATGGTGAGGAGGAGAGCAATGAGACACCTCAGAACAACCAGGGACCTGCCCAGGGAGCTATCAACCTTGAGCAGCTATTGGCTATGCAGAACCAGCTCATGCAAACCATGATACAGACTATGGGACAACTGCAAGCTGGCAACAACAATCAACCCCATATGCCGCCGCCACCACCACCCCCGTCACATCACAACCGATTGGGAGAGTTTATGAGAACCTGGACGTCTACCTTTGCTCAAGCCACAGATCCAATGGAAGCTAATGATTGGCTGAAGTCAGTTGAGAAGAAACTCGCTATAGTCCAGTGCAGTGACAGAGAGAAGGTTCTTTTTGTCTCACACCAATTGATGGAGGCTGCTGCAGACTGGTGGGAATCTCTATGCAATGCCCATGAAAATCAAGAAAGAATCACCTGGGCTGAATTTAAGAAGAAGTTCTGTTCTCACTATGTGACAGAATGAGTTATGATACTGAGAAGGCAAGAATTTGAAAACCTCAGGCAAGGAAGGATGAGCGTGAGTGAATACCTTAATAAATTCACTCAACTGTCAAGATATGCTCCAGAGGACATCAGCACTGATAGCAGGAAGCAATATCTATTCATGAGGGGTCTCACCAATGAAATTCAAGTTCAGATACTCAATGCTGACTATGCAAACTTTCAGAAGCTGGTTGACAAGGCTATTGTGGTTGAGAACAACATTCATGAGATGGAGCTAGACCACAAGAGGAAGATGCCATATCAGGGACAACCGCAAGGAAGCAATGTCTGTCCTCGCTATGCACCACCTGCTGCACCATACTACAACCCGTCTGCTGCTGCATACCGCCCTGCTTATCCACCACGACCACAACAACCAATGCAGCAATGCCCGCCTATGCAAGCACCTCGCTTACCCATGCAGCGTGCACCATGCCCAAATGTGCCTGCCTACATTCAGAACCAGCCTCACCCTAACTTCGCTGGCGCCACTGGTGGAAAGACTTGCTATGCTTGTGGTCAAACATGACATTTTGCTAATCAATGCCCAAGGTCACGTTAGGGTCAGATGAACAATGTTCCAAGGCAGAATCTGGGGCCAATGGAGGAGCAACTCAAGGCAATCGTGGACTGCAGAATTTCGTTCGTGGCAAGGTGAACCATGTTTCTGCAGAAGAAGCCCAACATGCTGAAGATGTTGTGATTGGTATGTTTCTCGTAAACTCCAACCCCGCGACTATACTATTTGATTCTGGAGCATCGCATTCATTCATCTCATCAAAGTATGTTGCAAAGCATAGAACGCCCATATCATAACTGAAGTTTACTTTATTGGTGAAATCTCCTGGAGGAGAGATGAGGACAAATATAGTATGTCCAAAAGTAAGTATTTCCATAAGGGGGGTAGAATTCGTTGCCAACCTTATTGTCCTGAATTCTCAAGGCTTGGACATCACACTTGGAATGGATTGGTTAAGGAAGCATAACGGAGTGATTTAGTGTGCTACTCGAACAGTGCAATTGACAAATGAGGAAGGAATCAATATAGAGTTCCAGGCAGTACAGCTGACAACCGAGAAGGCAATGGTGAATCACGCAGAAGGACTGACCTTGGAGGAGATTCCAGTTGTTAGAGAGTACCCAAATGTGTTTCTTGAGGAATTGCCAGGTATGCCACCTGATCGTGACATCGAGTTCGTCATTGATTTAATACCTGGAACTGCACCTATAGCAAAGAGGCCATTGTTGGTATTTCTTAACACCACAGAGTTATCTGCAAGGACACGGAAATACCGTTGTAGCACTTCCCCTTAAGGATTATTCCCAAGGGTATCGAATCCAAAGAACGTGTGTGCTAATCTTTCGAACTAGCTCACCCAGGGACACAAAGTTGTTTGGTATCCAAGAAACAGAGAGGAACCCAAAGTATTGATCCTAATTCAAGGTAGTTTGTAGTAAATGCTCGCTTCGAGCACAGGCTTACTTCTAGCAATACTAGGACGACTCCCGCCAAGAGCCTATGGCATAGCCGAACGTGGAGGATTACGAAGGACAAATAGGACTGTCACCACCTACTGCCTACCTCTTCAATCCGTGGGTCTACGAGATATCCACTGATGATTTATAACCTAAGCACCATGCTTACGTTCTAAATCACTACTCTAGTTGTTTCGAACACAAAGCTACAACTAGAGCCTCTAATGAATTAAAGCAGTGAACCCACAAGTAACTACTTGTGCAAACTACTAAGAATAAAAGATCAAACTTGTATTGAATTCACAAATGCTTACTTGATTGAGTAAAACCTTGTAAGGGTACAAGTGTAGAAGAGGGACTTGACAAGCCCAAACCTCCTTCTCCTAGACTCTTCACCACAGTCTCCTTCTACTTTGGTAGCCTCTAGGACTACTCTAAACCTTTATAGTGTAGCACTATTCTCAACTTTTGGTGTGTGTGAGAAGTGAGGTGAGGGGGTCTATTTATAGGTGGAGAAGGGTCGGTTCCCGCCATAATTAACGCGCGAATCAGTCACCATTGACTCCAGGGAGTCGGGAGGAGCCAACACGTGTCATTTGACCAACCAAGCCTCCCCTCGGGGAGTGCTTCCTCCAGGTGGGCCCCCTTGATGTATATGGGTCAACAACGTTGGATCTTCTCGTCTTCTTCTGTTTGTGGGCCATTTGATCCATGTGTTGCCACGTGTCATCGCTTGATTCGTTGAAATCCATTTTCATGGATTCATCCCTGCATGTTTTGGTATTTTGGGTAATAATTCACTTGCATACAAATAGACACCAACACTTGTGGAATTGGGTTAGTGTATAGCCCTACCACTATATTTTGTGTTTCTTTTATGCACATTATGAGGTGAATTGACGATCAAAATATGGTACTTAAGGACCGTCAACAAACCCCCCTACACTTAGTCCTTTGCTCGTCCTCGAGTGAAGGCAAGAAGAACTAGAGTGTTGTCATGAATTTGCTATAAGGTAAAAAATAAGGATACTAGATATTTCAACTTATACCTGAATTCATGGATCCTCTTTGTGTATGTGGCTACCACATCAATCTTGGGTGTTTGAAAAGTGGAACAGTTAGAATGAAGTTCCCTTGGATCATTCTCTGCTGAAATGATTTGGCAATTGCTATATTTTAAAGTCATAGGAACATTTTCCCTTGCCTTCTCGATCAGAATTCTCAAATCTCTCATAGTGTTTGAGTCCTCACCATGGCATGTTTTGCCAATTCTTGTCCCTATACTAAAAGTGGCTATATCTGGAGCTTGGTAGGGATGAATGTGGCACACATTTGCAATGCATATGTTACTAAGTCAAAAACATGATCCTATGAGAGACTTATGCAATGAACAAAGTGAAGGGAAAATTCTTGTGCACATGAATGGAATGGAGGGGTGAGGTGATAACTCGCATGAATTTGCTCTTTTTTTTTTAAGGATGAAACATGGCTACTTTTTTTAGCACTCTTACTCTTTTTCAAGAGTGGATGCTTTTTCTTTTTCTTGTATCCATGTATTCTAGTCCTTTTTTTTAGAGAGGCTTTCATTTGTATTGTATGGAGTTTCTTTTTGACGGATGGGTAATCGATGGATGCAAACTCTCAATGTGAGAAATTTTGCATGAATGGAGTGCACAAGAGTTTTCAATTCAAAATGTTCATGCATGTCACTCAATTGGGTCACGGTTTGACAAAGTTCAATGAAAAACAAAGTGGCATAAGCTTGTGGTTTTCAATGAATGTATCATATGGCCTTGGTGGGTATATAAATTTCCAATGAGAGATTTAGGCAAAGTTCAAGACTTCAAATAGTTACAAATGTCAAAATCAATTTCAAGCAAAAGGATGATTTCTAAAGAACTCATTTACCATATCATACTAGTCAAATACCTATATGATGTGTTTTTCCTATTGAATTATGGGAATCATAAACAAGGTAATGAATTGAAATATAAATTATTCAAATTTTCAGCTTAAGCAAATTCTTGACTACCAACTTTTTTTTCAATTTGTTGAGTTGATTCATTTTAGAGATGCAATGAATAATATGAAATCAACTCAAACAGCAGGGTAGCGCATAAAATTGGGGAAAAGAAATCCAAACTGCTTTTCTGGAGCGAAACGGAGTCGTACGGTGCAGAAAACAAGTCGATCGACCAGGGGGTTCGACCGACCTTCTGTTGGCTTTTCTATGGCTCTGTTTCGTTGTGTCGTTTTGCTCATTCGGTCGCGACGTGTTTTGATATGCAACGTTGATTTTTCACGTCAGGATTTCGTGACTTGGAGACATGTTTCCCCCACACTTGTTTCCTAAATTCTTTATTCAACAAAATAAACTAAAGGTGGAACTTTACCGGTGTTAGATGAACCGGTAAGTTCACTTTATTGAAATCAAAATATGGGGATGCTTACATTATTTAACCTAGCTTTAGAAAACAAATGTTTTTTAAAATAAAATCCTAAGTAGTAAGCATCCTATGCTGTCGGGACATCTAAACTATGGTGCGTTGTAGATGTCGGGCTCCCCGACGGCATTGCACAAGCGCTGCAGTTTAGCGCTCATGCCACGACGAACACTGTCAATCTCCTCCTTAAGGGCCATGATGTCGTCCTTCAGTTCTGCCCTCTTGATGCGCCCTTCAGCCACCAAGTCAGTCAGCTTCTTGTTCTCCAAGCGGAGAGAAGCGAACTCCTTGGTCAGCTGTGCCACTTTAGGGGCACGAGGAGAGTCCTCATCACTGGCCTCGAATTGATCGGGTGGCCCTTTGATGGCAGGTGGTGGGACGTGTCACCTAATCTTGGAGGGCGACAACCCCGTCGACTCCTCCAATGCCAGATTATCCACGCGCTTAAATAGGCCCTTAGCGTAGCCTCCTTCGGGTTTGTGCACCCCGTGGATAAGAAAGTGATCTCCCATGCGCTCCGGCGAGGTACAGGTGGGCGTCTTGTAGTGGTGGCTCACTACATCGCCCTTCTTAGTCTTCAGTGTGTACATGAACTCCTTGCCTGGCAGCAACGATGGGAGAGACTCGTATTTTACATGGAAAAGACGTGTCTTGACTGGTTCAGTCCAGCCAAAGTCGGACGGCATGGCGTCGTCGACTTCATCGGCGTTCTCCGAGGGGAGAGCGACTGGACAACGCTACGAGGTGTAGGGCTGTGCCCACGCGGAGTCGTCGCAGGCGGGATCATGGCAAGGGGCTTGACATCGATCGCCATGATGAACTCCAAGGCGAGGGAAGTTTTGTCGTTGGCCGGCGTAATGTCCCCGCTCAGGTTGAAGGTTGTGCTGGAGGAGGCGTGAGGCACAATCTTCTTGTTGGCCATGACAAGGATGGGAGGAAGATGATGCTTCAATGAGGTGTATAACTTTCCTCTCTGTTTCCGTCCTTTAAGTAGGCAGGGAACAACGCGTTTCACCGAGGATTTTGTGTAGGATATCGAGGAGGATCAACACGAGAAAACAGAACGCGAACAACGCGAAGGGAGAGTCAACCGACCCCCTGCTGGCTCCATTCGGGCCACACATTCCCGGGTTGATTAAATGGGCCTCATAGATGAAGAATTGGATGGGCCCATTAGTTGGACGTGGAGAATTTAAATAGAATTGAAATAAATGGCATGGAAATCGATTAGATTTCGTCAATTTCTTTTTCTGTATCCTTTTGAGAATCGATAAATAATTTGAGTCGGTGCCCATTCACTTTGAATAGTTGACCGTCATCACCTTGGAGTGTGATTACTCCATGGGATGAAGGTTCTACTACAGTGAAGGGTCCTTCCCATTTACTTCTAAGCTTCCCATGTCCAAAGAGTTTAACCCTAGAGTTAAAGAGTAAAACTTTATCTCCAAGTTTGAACTCTTTCACGTAATCCTCTTATAATGCCATCTTTTGGTTCTCTCTTTATAAATTATGGCACTGTGGTACGCCTTATCTCTCCATTCCTTCAACTCAAAGATTTGCTTCAATCGGTGATTTCCAGCTTCGTTAAGATTCATGTTCCACCGCTTGATGGCCCAATATGCTCTATGTTCCAATTCTACGGGAAGATGGCAAGTCTTCCCATAGACAAGTTGGAAAGGAGACATACTGATAGGTGTCTTGTAGGCAGTACGATATGCCCACAATGCGTCGGGTAGCTTTTGCTTCCATCCCGTTCCCATTTCCAAGACTGTCTTTTGCAGAATATTCTTAATTTGCTTATTAGATGTTTCTGCTTGACCACTTGTCTGTGGGTGGTATGGGGTAGCAATGTTATGCTGGACTCCAAGTTCTCTTAAAAAGTTTCGGAAGATCTTATCTATGAAATGAGACCCTCCATCACTTATGACCATATGGAGAGTTCCAAAGAGTGGGAAAATGATCTCATGGAACATTTTCCTTGCTTGCTTGGAATCAGCATTTTTGCATGGCAATGCTTTTACCCATTTTGACACATAATTGATGGCAACCAGAATATACTCGCAATCATAAGACCTAGGAAAAGGTCCCATGAAATCAATACCCCATACATCAAATAATTCCACTTGGAGATTGTATGTTAGGGGAATCACATCGTGAGCAGAGATTCCTCCATGCTTCTGGCATTTCCAACATCTACGAATGAATTCCTTGGTACCTTCATACATTGAAGGCCAATAAAATCCACTCTGCCAAATCTTTGTCTGAGTACGGTAAACACCGTAATGACCACCATAGGGGCCAACATGGCATTTCTCTATAATTTTGGTGCCTTCGATTGATGGGACACACCTTCTAAGAAGGCCATCGACACATACTCGATAGAGGTAAGGGTCATCCCAAAGGTGTCTACGACTCTAATAAATGAGTTTCTTTTTGTTCTCCCCTGGTGGTACGTATCTCGTGACCATAAAGTTCACGATATCCGCATACCAAGGGTGAGAGTCTGTCACCTTGAGGAACATATCATCTCGTAGGATGTCATTGATAGGTATGTCCATGGTTTGTGTGACTTCCATACGTGAAAGATGATCTGCTACTGGATTCTCTACTCCTTTCTTATCTCTTATTTCCAGATCAAATTCTTGGAGTAGAAGAATCCATCGAATTAGCCTGGGTTTAGCATCCTTTTTGGTAAGAAGATATTTCAAAGCAGCATGGTCTGTGTAGACTATGACCTTTGCTCCAACCAAATAGGATCTAAACTTGTCGATAGAAAAAACTATTGCTAGGAGCTCTTTCTCAGTTGTGGCATAATTGAGTTGGGATCCTGTTAGAGTTTTGCTAGCGTAGGCTATTGCGTGATGCTTTTTATCTTTGGTTTGACCTAAGACCGCACCAACAGCAAAGTCACTGGCATCACACATGATTTCGAATGGCAGTGTCCAATCAGGAGGTTGGATAATTGGAGCTGAGATGAGTGCCTTTTTGAGTATATCAAATGATTTAAGGCATTCATCATCAAAAGCAAAGGGAGCTTCTTTAGCTAATAGGTTGGTGAGGGGTCTAGCGATTTTGGAGAAATCCTTGATAAATCGTCGGTAGAACCCCGCATGACCTAAAAAGCTGCGGATTCCCTTAACATTGATAGGAGGTGGAAGTTTTTCAATAACTTCAATTTTAGCTTTGTCCACCTCTATCCCTCTCTCAGACACCAAGTGTCCAAGAACGATGCCTTCCCGGACCATGAAATGGCACTTTTCCCAATTAAGCACGAGGTCCTTCTCCTGGCATCTTTGTAAGACCCTGTCTAAATTTTCTAGACAATGATCAAAAGTTTTTCCATAGACAGAGAAATCGTCCATGAAAACTTCCATGATATCCTCAATCATGTCTGAAAATATAGACATCATGCATCTCTGGAAAGAGGCAGGAGCGTTACACAGTCCAAAGGACATACGCCGGTAGGAATAGGTCCCGTAAGGACATGTGAACGTGGTCTTACTTTGATCATCGGGATGGATAGGAATTTGATGATATCCCGAATACCCATCAAGGAAACAGAAGTAGGAGTGTTTTGCCAATCGCTCTAACATCTCATCGATGAAGGGCAATGGAAAATGGTCTTTCCTTGTTGCCTTGTTAAGTTTTCAGTAGTCAATGCACATCCTCCATCCCGTGACGGTCCGTTGAGGAATTAATTCATTCCTCTCGTTTTGAACGACCGTCATACCTCCCTTCTTTGGCACTACTTGAACTGGACTTATCCATTCACTATGAGGAACAGGGTAAATAATCCCGGCATACAGAAGTTTCAAGACTTCTTTCTTGACAACTTACCGCATCACATTATTCAATCGCCTTTGAGGTTCCCTTGAGGGGACACTCTCAGGGTCAATAGGAATACGATGGGTGCATAACGCTGGACTAATTCCCTTGAGATCCTGAAGTGAATATCCAAAAACAGCTCTATGCCTTTCTAACATGGCTATGATTTTGAGCGTTTCATCATCTGAAAGCTTGTCACTTATGGTGACAGGGGCTTCCAAATCGCCATTTATAAAGGCATAACGTAGGCCTGCAGGTAGAATCTTGAGCTCAACAGGAGGTTTTGGGGAGGGCTCTTCTTTTGGCAATTCAATTTCCTCCTAAAATTCATCCTCCTCTTGGACGAAGTATTCTTCTCCTTCAATTTCAGGGGGTTCTAAAAATTGAAGAGTCCTAACCTCCTCCATTGGCTCATCTTGGATGGGAGATTATGCAGATGTGTTCTTTGAATGCAGAATAGGCATGGAGAAGTTTCTCCCTCCAAGATTGATAATGAGGCTTCCTTCCAAAGGAACTTCCATGAGAATTTTCTCTATGGGAATCCGTATTATGATGTCGAAATCTTGGATTTCGAACACATGAAAATCTAGGAGAGCCTCAACATCTTTGTGTCTAACAGACACTTGTTGCAGAACCCCTGTAACACCCTCATTTTCATGCATCATGCCTTGCATACATTCATATACATGTTTAACATTAACCCACATCAAGAGGAACGAGTTTAAAATTGATTTGGAACAAAACCGCACTTAAAAAGCAGGAAAGTGCGGACTCGTCCGTTTTTGCTGCGGACTAGTACGATTTCTCTCTGACTAAAAACGGACTTGTCCATTCTCACTGCGGACTAATCCGATTTTTGGCACTGGAAACTTTTGGACTTGTCCGATTTTGTGCGGACTAGTCCGATATTCCATGAATCCTTGAAAATTTGCTAAGTCCCTGGACTTTTCTGGACTACTCTGGTGTTTCAGCGGACTTGTCCGTTTTCCTTTCTGTTCAAATTCGGACTTGTCCGATGTTTGGCCAGACTTGTCCGATTTTCTCTCTGGACTACTTCGAACTAGTCCGGTCCTGTCCGGACTTGTCCGATATTTCGCGACTCCGAATTGATCTTTTGTTTTACGACTTGTTTCTTGTGTTTCACTTAAAGTGGGCCTAGGGACGTCGTGCCCAACTCTTTTAGAGCCCATGTGAGACTCTAAACCGGTCTCTACTTATCCCAAACTCGAAATCCATCTAACCCTAGTCTCCACCTCTATATAAACAGCCCCACCCCTTGGTTTGACATCTATTTGCCACTTTTCCACCCACCCAAACCCTAGTTCACGGGGAGCCGCCATCAAGGAGGGAGGAGAAGATCCCAATCAAGAAGAATAAGAGGAGGAAACGAAAGAGGATCAAGATCTCCACCAAGTTTCGTCCTTCACCACCAATTCATCTCCAAGTTCATCACCAACCCTAGATCATCAAGATCCAAGTGCTACCTCCAAGTTGCTTGATTCATTGGAGTTCTAAACACCTGGTATACCTTCTATTCTCTTTTACTTACGTGAATTCAACCCCTAATCTCCAAATTCACGTCGATCTAGAAAACCCTAATCTGCTGATCTCGTAAAGTGCGGACTTGTCCGGTCCCTAGCAGACTAGTCCGATCTTCCTGGTTAAATTGGGTTGAATTAATTCTAAAATTTGATCTAATCAATCCCAAACCTGTATAAACTTGTTAAAAAGATATTAGAACTAGTTAGTTATCATTAAAAGCAATCTATTAACAAGTTCTACCTTGCATTTGCATTAATCATGCATGTCATGTCATATTGAGTAATATTTGTGCACTCTTTGATTGTGTTTCTTGTCTTGTATGTTTATTGTGTGGATTAGACAGATTTGCGCTAGAAAGTGCCGCGGAGGACCTACAGCACCAAGAGTTTGAAGGCTTTGACCCTAATCAACAGCAAGAGCAAGGCAAGTGTCCTTGAAGCATATTGATCCTGTTTTAAAATAAATGTTTTGTTTGCAAAACTGCATGCTGTGTCAAATTGATGGGAATCCTATGGTAGGAAGTTTACTAGATTTGTTTAACCACCCTTGTCACCTGGAATATATGGTAGAGAGTCGGGAAGGGTTTTTACCTTTTTGCTTCGCTTAATCAACTGGGATGGAAACCAACTATACCACTCAATTTAATTATGCATGGATGAGATTATGGATAACATGAACTGGTTAATACGGTACTATAATGGGTGATCTAAGCAAGCCTGGTATGTGGATGGGTAGGATGTTATGGTGGTTTGCTTGCTTTAGATGTAAGGACCGGTTCATGCGAGAATAAGCCAGGACTACAGTGCCACCACGAGACCAAGTATGGGTGCGGCGTAGCTGATTAATTAGAGCTTTGCTAGTGCTGTTTGGACCATTGTGGATGCTCGGGGAAGGGGTAGTCGGGTTGGGTTTGTTGAGGATTGGTGGGACTACCCTGGGATCCGAATGGCTCAAGAGGGGGCCCTTGGTTGAAGATGTGCTCCGCGGGAGACATCGCCATCGGTGAAACCTCAGTGGGGTCTAAATAGGCTAGTAATCCCTTAGTAAAGGCTATTTTGTGATCTCTTGGCCACACACTGACGGAAGTGTGTAATGTGACCGACGGGTCCTGGCATAAGGGAGGTTATTAGTCGCCGAAAGGTGATGAAATCACGAACACGTGGGTAAAGAGGTACAAACTCTGCAGAGTGTTAAATAAAACTATCATGATAGCCGTGCTCCCGGTTATGAGCACCTGGACAACTTCCATGATTAGAGGGAAATTGGTAATTGGGATGGTTATGGTTCGATAATGGTTATGGATGGTTATGGATTTATTTCTGGTATTGAATATGGTTATTGGCAAATGGTGAAATATGGAATTATTGATGAGGATGGTGAATTGTGGACTGGTATTATGATATTATTTATGATTATGATGGGTTTACTTCACATGCATATAATATATTGTTTTTCAAATGTTTTTATGTACTTTTCATCACTTTACCATTATTATTGTCGACATTTGAATCAGCCACATGTCATACTTTTCACACTTGCTGAGTACGACATGTACTCACTCTTGCAATCCCCCACCCAATAGTTGCAGGTCAGGATTGGCAGTTTAATGGCAATAATGCGGAGTTCTAGGCCGTGTCTACCGTCAGCTTTGCCTGTGGTGTTATTGGAGCTGCGCTATACCCTATTGCTTATGTTGTCTAGCTGTTTAGTTTGCTTAGTTGCTTATTCAGTTTATTTCCGCTGCATTAGTTGAACTTGTCATAAGTATTCATTAGAGCTTGTATTCGAGGATAATCTAGTTTGTGTAATAAAATTTGGTTAATTAATCTTGTTCTGTGGTAATTATCTGTATATCGTTTGTGATTGCACTCGTGTATGTGTGATGAACATCCTGGGCACACATATGCGTTAACTTGGTTCAGTTTTCGGAACCAGGCGTCACAGATTGGTATCAGAGCAACAGGTTGACTGTAGGATGCAACCTAGATAGAATGGACACTTTAGAGCACATAGGAGCACTCAGGAATCGATGAGTTTTTGCTTGGAGTGCTGTTTGCTATATATATTGCTTGCTTGTGTGCTTAATAGAGGATTTTGGGATGCCTTAGCATTGCCATGTCCACCTAGGCTAGTGTAGCTAGCTATTTAGTTTCATATCCCTTGATGCATATAGTTGGGGGCGTTCTCTAATTCTTACCTATTGTTTTTCTTCAGATGGTGAGGACTCGCAACCAGAGGGATGGCAATGATGAGGAGGAGAACAATGGAGTGCCTCAGAACAACATTGAACAAGGATCTACTCAGGGAGCTATCAACATTGAGAAGCTATTGGCTATGCAAAACTAGCTCATGCAGACCATGATACAAACAATGGGTTAGCTGCAGGCTGGCAATGTCAACAATCAGCCCCACATGCCTCCACCGCCACCCCCACCTCCTCATAACCAATTGGGAGAGTTTATGAGGACTAGGCCCCCGACCTTTGCTCAAGCCGCTGACCCTATGGATGCGGATGATTGGCTCAAGTCCGTGGATAAGAAGTTAGCGATTGTCCAATGCAGTGACCGGGAGAAGGTGCTATTTGCTTCTCATCAACTCGTTGGAGCAGCTGCGGATTGGTGGGATTCTTATTGCAATGCTCATGAGAACCAAGAGAGAATTACTTGGGCCAAATTCAAGGAGAATTTTTGTTCTCATTATGTGCCCGAGGGTGTTATGATCTTGAAGAGGCAAGAATTTGAGAATTTAAGGCAAGGAAGATCGAGCGTGAGTGAATATCTCAATAAGTTCACTCAACTCTCAAGGTATGCGCCTGAGGATGTTAGTCGGGACAGCCGGAAACAATACTTGTTCATGAGGGGCTTGAACAATGAGATCCAGGTGCAATTGCTCAATTGTGATTATGCAAATTTTCAGAAGCTTGTGGACAAAGCAATTGTGGTTGAGAACAAGATTCGTGAGATGGAGCAAGAAATCAAGAGGAAGGCGCCATATCAAGGACAACAACAAGGAAGTAATGTGCGCCCTCACTTTGCGCCGCCCAATGCGCCATACTACAACTCCTCTGCTCCTATACAAAGCCCTGGCTATGTACCGCGCCCAACTCAGTTTGTGCAGCAGCGCCCTGTTATGCAAGCACCTAGGCCTCCGATGCCTTATGCGCCTCGTGCTAATTTTCCTGCTGCAAATGTTCAAAACCAAGCTCGCCCCAATAATTCTGGTGGAGTTAAGAAGTGTTATACTTGTGGAGAAGCTGGACACTTTGCACATCAATGTCCTAAGTCAGGCCTTGGTTAAGGAAGCAATGTGCCGAGGCAAAACCCAAGACCCAATGGAGGACAGCCACAAGGAAGCCGTGGACAGTAGAATTTTGCTCGTGGCAACGTGAACCATGTCTCTATGGAGGATGCCCAACAAGCGGATGACGTGGTCATTGGTATGTTTCTCGCCAACTCCAACCCCGCGACTATGTTATTTGATTCTGGAGCATCGCATTCATTCATTGCATCGAAGTATGTTGCCAAGTATAGTTTGCCTATCTCTCATATGAAGTTTACTCTATTGGTTAAGTCTCCTGGAGGAGAGATGATGACAAGTATAGTATGTCCAAAAGTAAGCCTTAGAATAAGGGGGTAGACTTCTCCGCCAACCTCATAGTTTTGGATTCTCAAGGATTGGACATTATACTTGTTATGGACTGGTTGAGGAAGCACAATGGAGTTATTGAGTGTGCCACAAAGACAGTGAAGTTGACCAATGAAGAAGGGATCATCGTAGAATTTGAAGCATCTCAAACCGCACCAAAGCAATTGGACCTGAATCATATGGACGGTGCCGCCATTGAGGAGATTCCGGTGGTGTGTGAATTTTTGGATGTTTTTCCAGACGAGTTGCCAGGTATGCCACCTGATCGAGACATTGAGTTTGTTATTGATTTAATACCTGGAACTGCACCTATAGCTAAGAGGTCGTATAGGATGCCTCCTATGGAATTAGCGAAGCTCAAGAAGCAAATTCAAGAGCAATTAGAGAAGGGTTTCATTCGCCCAAGCTCTTCACCTTGGGGAGCGCCCGTGCTGTTCGTGGACAAGAAGGATGGATCCCAAAGGATGTGTGTGGATTACCGAGCTCTCAACGAGGTAACAATTAAGAACAAGTACACCTTGCCATGCATAGAAGACTTGTTTGATCAGATGAAGGGCGCTTGTGTCTTCTATAAGATTGACTTGAGGTCGGGATATTTTCAAATGAAGATTAGACCATCGGACATACCCAAGACATCTTTTAGGACACGGTATGGATCTTATGAGTACACGGTGATGTCTTTTGGATTGACAAATGCGCCTGCCTACTTTATGTACCTCATGAATAAGGTCTTCATGGAGTACTTGGACAAGTTCGTTGTGGTGTTCATTGATGATATTATGATCTACTCGAAGGATGAGAAGGAACATGAGGAACACTTGAGGCTTACGTTGCAGAAATTGAGGGAGCATCGACTGTATGCCAAGTTCAACAAGTGTCAGTTTTGGTTGAAAGAGGTTCCATTTTTGGGTCATATAATCTCGGGAGGATGAGTATCGGTCGACCCCGGAAAAGTGAGAGACGTGTTGAAGTGGGAACCGCCGCAAAATGTCAAGGAAATAAGGAGTTCTCTTGGGATGGCTGGATATTATTGTAGATTCATCAAGGACTTTTCCAAGAGAGCCAAGCCTATGACGGAGTTGCTAATGAAGGGAAAGGCTTTCCAATGGACCCAAGCTTGTCAAAATAGTTTTGAGGAGTTGAAGAAGAGGTTGATAACAACCCCAGTTTTGGTACTGCCGGATGTGAGAAAGAGTTTTGATATTTATTGTGACGCATCGAGACAAGGACTTGGATGTGTATTGATGCAAGAAGGTCAAGTGGTCGTCTATGCATCAAGACAATTGAAGAAACATGAGCAGAATTACCCCACGCACGATTTGGAACTAGCAGCCGTGGTACATGCATTGAAGATTTGGAGACACTATATTCTTGGACATAGGTGTGAAATTTATACGGATCATAAGAGTTTGAAGTATATTTTCACACAAACGGATCTGAACTTGAGGCAACGTAGATGGTTGGAGCTCATCAAAGATTATGATTTGGGGATCAACTATCATCCAGGAAAAGCCAATGTAGTGGCCGATGCTTTGAGTAGAAAGGGAGTAAGTCACCAACTCACAGTTCGAGAGTTACCATCCGAGTTATGCAAGGAGTTTGAACGGTTAAACCTCGGGTTTGTAAATGAGATGGAGATGATGGAGCTAAACCCAACCTTGGAGCAAGAAATTTGAGAAGCACAAACCACAAATGAGGAGATCAAGGAAATCAAGGAAAGGATCGAGGAAGGGATAGAATTCAGATTTGACGAGGATGAACATGGTACCTTATGGCTTGTAAAGAGGATCGTTGTTCCTAACGTAAAGCATATTCGGGAGACAATATTAAAAGAGGCACATAACTCGCCTTACTCGATTCACCCTGGTTGCACAAAGATGTACAAAGACTTAAAGATTTGCTATTGGTGGGATAGCATGAAGAAGGACATAGCTGAATATGTAGCATTATGTGATGTGTGCCAACGAGTCAAGGCGGAACATCAAAGGCCAGTTGGATTATTGCAACCATTAAAGATTCCGGAGTGGAAGTGAGAAGAAATTGGAATGGACTTTATAGTTGGGTTACCACGTACTCAGTCCGGGTATGACTCAATTTGGGTAATTATGGATCACTTAACCAAGTCAGCTCATTTTGTCCCTGTGAAGACCAAGTATACAACTGCACGATTGGTCGAAATATACATGGAGCATATTGTGTGTCGACACGGAGTACCGAAGAAGATAGTCTCGGATAGAGGTTCTCAATTTACCTCCAGATTTTGGCAAAAATTGCATGAAGCTTTGGGAACGAGGTTGAATTTTAGTTCAGCATATCATCCTCAAACGGATGGACAAACCGAGAGGACCAATCAGATTTTGGAGGACATGTTAAGAGCTTGCGCTTTAAAGCATGTGAAGAGTTGGGACAGAAGCTTGCCATACGCGGAATTTTCATACAACAATAGTTACCAAGCAAGTTTGAAGATGTCACCGTATGAAGCACTTTATGGGAGGAAGTGTAGGACGCCTTTATTCTGGAATGAGGCAGGAGAAACTCAAGTATTTGGTCCAGATGCGTTGCAAGAAGCCGAAAAGCAGGTCCGAATAATTTGTGAAAACTTGAGGGCTGCCAATCAAGGCAAAAAGGCTATGTGGACAATAGGAGAAGGAAACTAGCCTTTGAAGTGGGAGATTTTATTTACCTCAAGGTGTCACCAATGAGGGTTCATAAGAGGTTTAACATAAGAGGAAAGCTAGCACCTCATTATATTGGACCATTCAAGATTTTGGACAAGAAAAGAGAAGTAGCGTATAAGTTGGAGATGCCAGCTCATCTTTCAGACGTACATGATGTCTTTCTTGTTTCCCAGCTCAAGAAGTGCTTGAGAGTACCGGAAGAACAAGTGCCAATGGAAGAATTGGAACTAGAGGAAGATTTGACTTATGCTGAGCAACTGGTCAAAATCCTGGAAACCAAGGAGAGAGTCACAAGGAACAAGATTATTAGATGGTGTAAAGTTCAATGGAAGCACCACATAGAAAAAGAAGCGACGTGGGAATTGGAGGATGATCTCAAGAAGGAATTTCCCTCTCTCTTCTCTTCCGCGTCGAATCTCGAGGGCGAGATTCATTTTAAGGGGGTAGGTTTGTAACACCCTCATTTTCATGCATCATGCCTTGCATACATTCATATACATGTTTAACATTAACCCACATCAAGAGGAACAAGTTTAAAATTGATTTGGAACAAAACCGCACTTAAAACGCAGGAAAGTGCGGACTAGTCCATTTTTGCTGCGGACTAGTCCGATTTCTCTCTGACTAAAAACGGACTTGTCCGTTCTCGCTGCGGACTAATCTGATTTTTGGCACTGGAAACTTTCGGACTTGTCCGATTTTGTGCGGACTAGTCCGATATTCCATGAATCCTTGAAAATTTGCTAAGTCCCTGGACTTTTCCGGACTAGTCCGGTGTTTCAGCGGACTTGTCCGTTTTCCTTTCTGTTCAAATTCGGACTTGTCCGATGTTTGGCCAGACTTGTCCGATTTTCTCTCTGGACTACTTCGGACTAGTCCGGTCCTGTCCGGACTTGTCCGATATTTCGCGACTCCGAATTGATCTTTTGTTTTATGACTTGTTTCTTGTGTTTCACGTTAAGTGGGCCTAGGGACGTCGTGCCCAACTCTTTTAGAGCCCATGTGGGACTCTAAACCGGCCTCTACTTATCCCAAACTCGAAATCCATCTAACCCTAGTCTCCACCTCTATATAAACAATCCCACCCCTTGGTTTGACATCTATTTGCCACTTTTCCACCCACCCAAACCCTAGTTCGTGTGGAGCCGCCATCAAGGAGGGAGGAGAAGATCCCAATCAAGAATAATAAGAGGAGGAAACGAAAGAGTATCAAGATCTCCACCAAGTTTCGTCCTTCACCACCAATTCATCTCCAAGTTCATCACCAACCCTAGATCATCAAGATCCAAGTGCTACCTCCAAGTTGCTTGATTCATTGGAGTTCTAAACACCTGGTATACCTTCTATTCTCTTTTCCTTACGTGAATTCAACCCCTAATCTTCAAATTCACGTCGATCTAGAAAACCCTAATCTGCTGATCTCGTAAAGTGCGGACTTGTCCGGACCCTAGCAGACTAGTCCGATCTTCCTGGTTAAATTGGGTTGAATTAATTCTAAAATTTGATCTAATCAATCCCAAACCTGTATAAACTTGTTAAAAAGATATTAGAACTAGTTAGTTATCATTAAAAGCAATCTATTAACAAGTTCTACCTTGCATTTGCATTAATCATGCATGTCATGTCATATTGAGTAATATTTGTGCACTCTTTGATTGTGTTTCTTGTCTTGTATGTTTATTGTGTGGATTAGACGGATTTGCGCTAGAAAGTGACGCGAAGGACCTACAGCACCAAGAGTTTGAAGGCTTTGACCCTAATCAACAGCAAGAGCAAGGCAAGTGTCTTTGAAGCATATTGATCCTGTTTTAAAATAAATGTTTTGTTTGCAAAACTGCATGCTGTGTCAAATTGATGGGAATCCTATGGTAGGAAGTTTACTAGATTTGTTTAACCACCCTTGTCACCTGGAATATATGGTAGAGAGTCGGGAAGGGTTTTTACCTTTTTGCTTCGCTTAATCAACTGGGAT
This sequence comes from Tuctoria greenei, assembly GCA_036927565.1. Lineage (NCBI taxonomy): Eukaryota > Viridiplantae > Streptophyta > Magnoliopsida > Poales > Poaceae > Tuctoria > Tuctoria greenei. The sequence goes on along the minus strand of JAYESD010000007.1, from coordinate 126,391,891 downwards.
GGAAACCAACTATACCACTCAATTTAATTATGCATGGATGAGATTATGGATAACGTGAACTGGTTAATACGGTATTATAATGGGTGATCTAAGCAAGCCTGGTATGTGGATGGGTTGGATGTTATGGTGGTTTGCTTGCTTTAGATCTAAGGACCGGTTCATGCGAGAATATGCGAGGACTACACTACCACCACGAGGCCAAGTATGGGTGTGGCGTAGCTGATTAATTAGGGCTTTGCTAGTGCTGTTTGGACCATTGTGGATGCTCGGGGAAGGGGTAGTCAGATTGGGTTTGTTGAGGATTGGTGGGACTACCCTGGGATCCGAATGGCTCAAGAGGGGGCCCTTGGTTGAAGATATGCTCTGTGGGAGACATCGCCACCGGTGAAACCTCAGTGGGGTCTAAATAGGCTAGTAATCCCTTTGTAAAGGCTATTTTGTGATCTCTTGGCCACACACCGACGGAAGTGTGTAATGTGACCGACGGTTCATGGGCATAAGGGAGGTTCTTAGTCGCCGAAAGGTGATGAAATCACGAACACGTGGGTAAAGAGGTACAAACTCTGCAGAGTGTTAAATAAAACTATCATGATAGCCGTGCTCCCGGTTATGAGCACTTGGACAACTTCCATGATTAGAGGGAAATTGGTAATTGGTATGGTTATGGTTCGATAATGGTTATGGATGGTTATGGATTTATTTCTGGTATTGAATATGGTTATTGGCAAATGGTGAAATCTGGAATTATTGATGAGGATGGTGAGTTGTGGACTGGTATTATGATATTATTTATGATTATGATGGGTTTACTTCACATGCATATAATATATTGTTTTTCAAATGTTTTTATGTACTTTTCAGCACTTTACCATTATTATTGTCGACATTTGAATCAGCCACATGTCATACTTTCCACACTTGCTGAGTACGACATGTACTCACTGTTGCAATCCCCCACCCAACAGTTGCAGGTCAGGATTGGGAGTTTAATGGCGATAATGCGGAGTTCTAGGCCGTGTCTACCGTCAGCTTTGCCTGTGGTGTTATTGGAGCTGCGCTATACCCTATTGCTTATGCTGTCTAGCTGTTTAGTTTGCTTAGTTGCTTATTTAGTTTATTTCTGCTGCATTAGTTGAACTTGTCATAAGTATTCATTAGAGATTGTATTCAAGTATAATCTAGTTTGTGTAATAAAATTTGGTTAATTAATCTTGCTCTGTGGTAATTATATGTATATCGTTTGTGATTGCACTCGTGTATGTGTGATGAACATCCTGGGCACACATATGCGTTAGCTTGGTTCAGTTTTTGGAACCGGGCGTCACAACCCCACATCCTTCAAGAATGGTTCCTAATGAATCTTTAAAGGATTTGCGTGTTGGTGCTTGGCACATCACCAAGAATGGCGAGAGCACAAGAATCGGAAATGAGATTTGCTCCAACAGTAGGGTTGTATAGGATTCTCATTGGTGTCCCTCTAATAGAACATAAAATGGTAGCCAAAGGTGAGGTCATCCGAATAATTTCGGGTGAATTCTTGACTTCAGCTGTCCACTCTCTGCTTAGGATAGAGGTCAACTCCTTGACCGTCTGACGGACGAACACCCCGTCAGGTGGTTCAGGTGGAGTTGGTGGCAATGAAGGTTTCCTATAGCAACAATACTTTGAGGTATTTCCATAATCTTCGAAAAGCTCTTCCTTGAAGTGAAATGGAAATTGTGAGGGTTGAATTTCTTCTACCTTTGTAGTCTCAGGTTTGGGAGAGGATTCCTCTAGCAAGGCTTGGGGTAAACAAGAAATGGGTTCATCCTTGTCCAAGAGTGTATCCTCCGTTCGTGACATGACTTCCTCTTGGGGAGGCTCATTAAGACCCATAATGAAGGAAGAATTTTCTAGAATTCTGTCCAGAAGATCCTTGCCTTCTTCTGGAGTCTTATGGAGGAAAGATCCTCCAGCCATAATGTCAAGATATAGGGCAGACTCTTTGTTCAATCCCATGAAGAAATGTTGCAAAAGCATTGGATCAGGGGTTAACAAATCTGGGCCAGAATTTTTCAAAAGCGAAAATCTGTCCCAAGCTGCACCTATGGATTCCTTCTCCATCTACTGGAAGCATAGTACTTCCTTTCGTAAGGAAACAATTTGGGCAATGGGAAAGAAAGCAAGACAAAATTTGTATCATAATTCACTCCAATCACCGTTTGTCTTCCCACCGTAGTGGTTGTACCATTGTTTGGCTTTTTCCTTGAGAGAAAAAGGAAACAACTTCCATTTGAGAGTTTCCTGTGTCATACCTTTGATTAGAAGGCATGAACAAAGTTGTTCGAACTCTCGTAGATGGTGGTAAGGGTTTTCACAATCCATTCCTGAGAAGGATTGTTCCCGAACCATGGCTATAAAGCCAGGGCGAAGTTCATAGCTGGTTGAACAAATGGGTTTCGCCGAAGGCGGTGGCTCACAGAACTTGCCCTTCGGAGCAGAGTAAGAAAGAATGGTGGGTTGCTCCATTTATATGGTGGTGGTAAGGTAAGAATCAGAAAGGTAAGATGATAGATAAGGGCGATATGATACGAGGGTGATCTTGGTTCGAAGATTAACAACAACCGTTCCCCAGCAACGGCGCCAAAAATGCTTGTTGGTATTTATTAACACCATAGAGTTATCCGCAAGCGCACGGAAATACCGTTGTAGCACTTCCCCTTAAGGAGTATTCCCAAGGGTATCGAATCCAAAGAATGTGTGTGCTAATCTTTCGAACTAGCTTACCCAAGGACACAAAGGTGTTTGGTAGGCAAGGAACAGAGAGGAATTCAAAGTATTAATCCTAATTCAAGGTAGTTTGCAGTAGATGCTCGCTTCGGGCACGGGCTTACTCCTAGCAATACTAGGACGACTCCCGCCAAGAGCCTATGGCATAGCTGAACGTGGAGGATTATGAAGGACAGATAGGGCTATCACTACCTAATGCCTACCACTTCAATCCGTGGGTCTACGAGATATCCACTGATGATTAATAACCTAAGCACCACACTTACGTTCTAAATCACTACTCTAGTTGTTTCGAACACAAAGCTACAACTAGAGCCTCTAATGAATTAAAGTAGTGAACCCACAAGTAACTACTTGTGCAAACTACTAAGAATAAAAGATCAAACTTGTATTGAATTCACAAAGGCTTACTTGATTGAGTAAAACCTTGTAAGGGTACAAGTGTAGAAGAGGGACTTGACAAGCCCAAGCCTCCTTCTCCTAGACTCTTCACCACACTCTCCTTCTACTTTGGTAGCCCCTAGGACTACTCTAAACCTTTGGAGTGTAGCACTATTCTCAACTTTTGGTGTGTGTGAGAAGTGAGGTGAGGGGGTCTATTTATAGGTGGATAAGGGTCGGTTCCCACCACAATTAACGCGCGAATTAGTCACCATTGACTCCAGGGAGTCGGGAGGAGCCAACACGTGTCATTTGACCGGGTTTGGCGCCAAGAAGGGGTCGGCCGAACCCCTAGTTCGACCGACCTGGTCAAGCCTCCCCTCGAGGAGTGCTTCCTCCAGGTGGCTTCCAAGTGGGCCCCCTTGATGTATATGGGTGCAACACCGTTGGATCTCCTCGTATTCTTCTGTTTTTGGGCCATTTGATCCATGTGTTGCCACGTGTCATCGCCTGATTCGTTGAAATCCATTTTCATGGATTCATCCCTGCATGTTTTAGTATTTTGGGTAATAATTCACCTGCATACAAATAGACACCAACACTTGTGGAATTGGGTTAGTGTATAGCCCTACCACCATGTTTTGTGTTTCTTTTATGCACATTATGAGGTGAATTGACTGTCAAAATATGGTACTTAAGGACCGTCAACAGCCATATAGGATGCCTCCTAAGGAATTAGCAGAGCTCAAGAAGCAGATTCAAGAGCAGTTAGAAAAAGGTTTTATACGCCCAGGCTCATCACCATGGGGAGCCCCAGTGCTCTTTGTAGATAAGAAGGATGGGTCCCAAAGAATGTGTGTGGATTATCGGTCTCTCAACAAGGTGACAATCAAGAATATGTACACTCTACCACACATTGAAGATCTGTTCGACTAGATGAAGGGGCCAGAATATTCTCTAAGATTTATCTTCAGTCAGGATATTTCCAAATGAAGATTAGACCGTCAGACATACCCAAAATAGCTTTCAGGACACGGTATGGATCCTATGAGTAAACGATCATGTCATTTGAATTGACTAATGCACCCGCATACTTCATGTATCCTATGAACAAGGTTTTCATGGAGTACTTGGATAAGTTCGTGGTAGTGTTCATTGATGATATCATGATCTACTCAAAGAGTGAAGAGGAGCATGAAGAGAAATTAAGGCTGACGTTGTGGAAACTAAGACAGCACCAGTTGTATGCCAAGTTTAACAAGTGCCAATTATGGTTAAGGGAGATATCATTCCTAGGCCATATTATATCTGGAAGTGGAGTGTCAGTCGACCCAAGAAAGGTTAGAGACGTGCTAAAGTGGGAACCACCACAAAATGTGAAGGAGATAAGGAGTTTTATTAGAATGGAAATATATTACCGTCGGTTCATCAAGGACTTTTCCAAGATAGCGAAGCCCATGACTGAGCTGTTAATGAAGGAGAAGCCTTTCAAGTGGACTCAAGCTTGTCAAGATGGTTTTGAGGAACTAAAGAAGAGGTTAACAACAACACCTGTGTTGGTATTGCCAGATGTAAGCAAGAGCTTCAATATCTATTGCGATGCTTCGAGGCAAGGATTAGGTTGTGTATTGATGCAAGAAGGCCGAGTAGTAGCTTACGCATCCAGGCAGTTGAAGAAACATTAGCAGAACTATCCTACGCATGATCTCAAACTCGCCACTGTAGTGCATGCATTGAAGATTTGGAGACATTACGTTCTTGGTCATAGATGTGAGATCTACACAGATCATAAGAGTCTCAAGTACATATTCACTTAGATGGATCTGAATTTGAGGCAACGAAGATGGTTGGAACTCATCAAGGATTATGATGTGGGGATCAAATATCATCCAGGGAAGGCTAATTTAGTGGCCGATGCTTTGAGTCGAAAGGGAGCTAGCCACCGGCTTACCACCAGGGAGTTGCCACTTGAGCTATGCAAGGAGTTCGAACGGTTGAATCTTGTATTTGTGAATGGGATGGGAGCAATGGAAGTGAATCCAACCCTGGAACAAGAGATTCGAGAAGGTCAAACGAACGACAAGGAGATCCAGGAAATCAAGGAAAGGACCCAAGAGGGGAGAGAATTCAGATTTGATGAGGATGACCAAGGTACTCTATGTCTTGGAAAACGGATTGTTGTGCCTAATGAGAAGCGTCTCTGGGAATCGATATTAAAGAGGCACATGAATCACTTTACTCTATCCATCCCAGTTGTACAAAGATGTACAAGGACCTGAAGATGTGCTACTAGTGGGATGGTATGAAAAGGGACATAGCTGAATATGTTGCACTATGTGATGTATGTCAATGAGTCAAGGCTAAACATCAAAGGCCAGCTGGATTATTGCAACCATTGTAAATTTTAGAATGGAAGTGGGAAGAGGTTGCTATGGACTTCATAGTTGGATTACCTAGAATCCAGTCTAGGTATGACTCCATATGGGTTATTGTGGATCGGTTAACCAAATCAGCTCATTTTATTCCTGTCAAGACTACTTATAGTGGAGCGAAGTTGGCAGAACTGTATATGGGAAGAATAGTGTGTTTACACGGAGTTCCCAAGAAAATAGTGTCCGATAGAGGTTCTCAGTTTACCTCGAGGTTTTGGCAGAAGCTGCACAAATCAATATGATGAGGACATCACAACAGCAGAGACGCACATTGAACTGCAAGGACCAATCACAAGAGCACGAGCATGGTTAATAAATCAGCAGGTGAATTCGTTCCTAACTTCTTTTGCACGTGAGTTTGAGAATAGATTGCTATGTGATGATTTAATTGTTATTAGGAATAATGGAGAAGATCAAAAAGTGAAGGAAAGAGGCCTTGGGAGCGTGGAGAACCAGCTGGGACGTCTACAAGTTGATGGAAACAGTTTACAACTTGGACTCGAGTTCAACTCAGAGTCCAGGAGCAGTCCACCTTAAAACGGACGCCCAAGAGGCATACGGACTCTGTTTTCAATGTTCTACATATGCACAGAAAGAGGAGAAGACAATGATGACGAATGTGTTCAACATGTTGAGTTACGTGATATGATGAAGACCATGACAGATATGTTTTCCAAATACAACGCAACAACGGAGGAGTCATTGGCAAACTTGACTCGCCAACTTGATGACCTTGCTCTTCGGATGAATACTTTTGAGGCTCGGTTGCCTCTCGCTGGAAGACAAGAAGATAATGCTTGTGATGAACTGGAAGATCACAATAATTAGCTAAGACTGCCACTTTATCATCGAGGTATGGGAGGTAATAATCATAACAATTATAATCATCCTCCTGATGATCCTTTTGCTAAAGTGAAATTTACTATACCCTCTTTTTTTGGTGCTGATGATGTTGAGGCTTATCTTGATTGGGAGATGACAGTAGAGCAAAAATTTAATTCCCATCTTGTTCCTGAACAACATAGAGTTCGTCAAGCCACTAGTGAGTTTAAGGACTTTGCAATCATATGGTGGAATGAACTTGTTAAAACTAGAACTGATCCTCCAACATGGGATAGATTAAAGGAAGCTATGCGTGTTCGATTTGTTCCTCCATCTTTTTAGTGGGACCTTGGCAAAAAATTGCAGCACTTAGACCAAGGTAACATGTCCTTAGAGGAGTATTATCAAGAGTTACAAAAGGGTATGCTGCGTTGTGGGGTACTAGAGGACATGGATGATAAAATAGCTTGTTTTTATGGGAAGTTAAGGCGTGAAATTCAGAACATTATTGATTACAAGGAATATGATAACGTTAACAGATTGTTTCAGCTTGCTATGTTGGCAGAAAAAGAATTGCAGGGCCGACAACAACAGCAACAACGCATGAGGAGCAACTTCACGCCACGTGCAGCGACTACACCATCCAAAACAGCACCATCTTCGACCAACCGTGCAGCGACTACACCATCCAATGGCGGCCAACGAACTATACCTACTGCTCCACCTTCTCGCGTACCGGAAGGCAGCAAGGCAACATTATTCAAGCCTTCGTCATCCACTCCTTCTACGGGTCGTACTTCTGACATTAAGTGTCACCACTGCCAGGGACTTGGTCATATGATGAGAGATTGCCCGAGAAAACGAGAATACATAGCAGGCGACGATGGCGGGTATGATAGTACTTCGGATGTTGAAGATGCATATTCTCTTGCTACTAACTTTACAGATCCAAATGACGAACACACCGAAGAAGAGGTACTTGGTACAGCGGTGACGGAGAACTATAGGAGCATCATTGTGCAGCATGCCTTGAGCTCCAAAGTGGATACCGACGACAAGCTACAACGACACAACCTCTTCCACATGTTTCTCGTCGTCAAGGACTGCCGTGTACACACTATAATTGATGGAGGTAGCTGCAAAAACTTGGTGAACACGAACGTCGTCAAGAAACTTGGTTTGACAACAAGAGCACACCCTCATCCGTACCACATTCAATGGTACAACAACAGCGGTAAGGTTCGGGTAACACAAACAGCGAGAATACATTATTCAATTGGTTAATACCATGATTTTGCTGATTTTGATGTTGTTCCTATGGATGCTTGTTCTCTTTTATTGGGTCGTCCTTGGGAATTTGATACAAATGCTATTCATCATGGTAGAACCAATAAATATACTCTCATGCATAAGGGAAAGAAAATCACTTTGCTCCCCATGACTCCTGCTGAAATTGTGCATTTTGAGAAGAGTAAAATTCATGATGGCAAAGCAACAAAATTAAAATCTGAAAAACAAAAAGTTATTAAGTTAAAATCACCATCGTTGCTCGGAACTAAATCTGAACTTGCTGATTTATTCGATGCTAAGGGGATGTGCTATGCTTTAGTTTGCAAAGAAGCCATGTTTTCACTTCATGAATTGACTATTGCATTGCCCCTTGCTGTTGCTAACCTTTTGCAGGAGTTTGAGGATGGGTTTCCCTCTGAGATACCCCCTGGTTTACCACCGATGAGAGGCATTGAACACAAGATCGATTTGATTCCAGGAGCAAGTTTGCCAAATCATGCAGCATACAGGGCGAATCCAAAGGAAACTAAGGAAATTCAGCGACAAGTCCAAGATCTTTTGGACCGCGGGTACATTCATGAAAGCCTTAGCCCTTGTTCCGTTCCTGTTCTTTTGGTTCCTAAGAAAGATGGTAGTTGGCGCATGTGTGTTGATTGTCGAGCGATTAATAACATCACCATTCAATATCGTTATCCTATTCCTCGCTTAGATGACATGCTTGATGAATTGAGTGGTGCTATCATCTTCACAAAAATTGACTTGCATAGTGGTTACCACCAAATTAGAATGGCACTAGGAGATGAATGGAAAACTGCATTTAAAACCAAGTTTGGACTTTATGAGTGGTTAGTCATGTCTTTTGGTTTAACTAATGCACCCAACACCTTTATGCGATTAATGAATGAGGTTTACGTGCTTTCATTGGACAATTTGTGGTGGTTTACTTCGATGATATCCTCATTTACAGCAAGTCATCTGATGAACATCTTGATCATTTACATGCTGTTTTTACTGTTTTGAGAGATGCACGTTTGTTTGGTAACCTCGAAAAGTGCATCTTTTGCACCAATTGAGTCTTGTTTCTTGGCTATGTCGTTTCCTCGCAGGGAATTGAGATGGATGAGGCAAAAATTGAAGCAATCACCAGCTGGCCAACCCCAACAACCGTCACACAGGTTCGTAGTTTTCTTGGTCTTGTAGGTTTTTATCGGCGTTTGTGCGGGATTTCAGCACCATTGCAGCACCTCTACATGAGCTAACGAAGAAGGGAGTGCCATTTCAATGGGGAGGACATCAGAAACAAGCTTTTGATGCTCTCAAATCGAATCTTACACAAGCACCATTGCTACAACTTCCTGATTTTGACAAGACCTTTGAGCTAGAATGCGATGCAATCGGCATTGGTATTGGAGGCATTCTCATACAAGGAGGTAAACCCGTTGCTTACTTTAGTGAAAAACTTCATGGTCCTTCTTTGAATTATTCTACTTATGATAAGGAATTGTATGCCTTAGTGCGTGTATTACAAAATTGGCAACATTATCTTTGGTCTAAGGAGTTTGTCATACTGTTGGTGTTTGGAAACGGCAGATCTTCCGACACTACCTTTTGTAGATCGAGGAGTTGTAGTTCGGTAATTGGCGCACAGAGATTCAAGAAGGTGAAAGACACGTGTACATAGGGATTTATGTGGTTCGGGCCGCCTGAGCGTAATACCCTACTCCACGGGGTGTGTTGGTGATGTATTAAGCTCGGGAGTCTAGAAGAAGCTCCAGAAGAAGAAGCTCGTCTAGCTCAGAGTGTTCAGCAATGGTCTGGAACCGTCCCTTGTGTATCGTCGACCAGTCCTTTTATAGTACAAGGACTGGTCGTTACAACGTCAGCCTGGCCCAATAGGTGGCCCCAGCGGTTACACACGCTTGATACACAATAAATGGGGTTAATTACCCTTAATTGCCTGGTAACGGGCCTTAATATTGCCGTTACCAGTATTAAGGGCCATCCGATTGTGCGTCATTAATATAGCATTAATGACACTTAATCGAGTCTTGAAGTCTTTGATTGATCCTTGAAGGTCCGGAGCCGTTGGGAGTCCTCCGACCTGATAGTTGAAGTTGAAGGTCCGGCGGTTGCCACGTGGCACCTCCGGAGCTCACCGTCGTGGACGGGTAGGTCCGGTGCTGTTGGACACGTGTCAGTACTGGAGCTTTCCTCTGTCTGGGGTTAGGTCTGGGGTGCCATATTGGTATTCTGTCCGGAGCTTCCCAGGTGTGGGTGATAGCTCCGGTCTTGTGATACACGTGGTGGCCCCGAGACTAACCATGTTGGGGGAGCAGGTCCGGCTACGCCTGACATGTGGGGCCTTCGGAGGTCTTCAAATCTGGTATATGGAGTTTCCTTGTGATATTTGCAATCCCAAGGGATATCCAATACGGAGGGTACCGACACATACATTCCTATCATGAATCATTGAAGTATCTTAAGTGTCAAACCAATCTGAATAAACGACATGCTAAATGGATTGAGTTCATAGAGTCGTTTCCATACGTCATTAAGCATAAGAAAGGGAAGGAAAATATCATTGCCGATGCATTATCTAGGCGTTATACCATGCTGTCCCAACTTGATCATAAAATCTTTGGTTTGGAAACAATAAAAGCGTTATATCCTACTGATTTGGACTTCAAAGATGCTTTTGAAAATTGTAGAGAAGAAATAACTTGGAATAAATATGTGCTGCGAGAGGGTCTCCTCTATCGTGCTAACAAGCTATGCGTTCTAGCTAGCTCCATTCGTCTATTACATTTGCAGGAAGCACATGGAGGAGGTTTGATGGGAAATTTTGGAGTGAAGAAAACTGAAGACATGCTGTCCACACACTTCTTTTGGCCAAAGATGAGGCGTGATGTCGAGCGCTACGTGTCACGATGCACTACTTGCAACAAAGCTAAGTCTCGCCTTAACCCACATGGTCTTTATATGTCTCTTCCTGTTCCTAGTGTACCTTGGAAGGATATTTCTATGGACTTTGTTTTGGGACTTCCTAGGACTAAGAGGGGGAGGGATAGTATTTTTGTAGTTGTTGATCGTTTTTCCAAAATGGCACACTTTATACCTTGCCATAAGAATGATAATGCCTCACACATTGCTGATTTATTTATGACAGAAATTGTTCGTTTACATGGTGTGCCAAATACCATTGTTTTTGATCGTGATGCAAAATTTTTAAGTCATTTTTGGAGAACATTGTGGTATAAATTGGGAACCAAGTTGCTGTTTTCAACTACATGTCACCCACAAACGGATGGACAAACCGAGGTAGTTAATCATACTTTATCCACTATGTTGCGGGCTGTCTTGAAAACAAATTTGAAGTTATGGGAGGAGTGATTACCACATATAGAATTTGCTTACAACAGATCCGTTCACTCCACGACAAAGGTAAGTCCATTCCAGGTAGTGTATGGTTTCAATCCCCGTGCTCCTATTGATTTACTAACTTTACCTCCTTCTGAAACTATAAATTTGGATGCTACACAACGATCTGAATTCATTCTTAAGATGCATGAAACTACAAAGAAAAATATTGAAATGATGAATGAGAAGTATAGGATTGCAGGTAGTATAGGTAGAAAAGAAGTAAAACTTGAACCGGGTGATTTGGTGTGGTTACATTTGAGAAAAGAGCGATTTCCCAACTTGAGAAAATCTAAACTTATGCCACGAGCTGCTGGTCCTTTTAAGATTGTTGACAAGATTAATGATAATGCATATAAGCTTGAATTGCCTCCCGGTTTTGGGGTTAGTCCTACATTTAACATTTCAGATTTGCGACCGTACTTGGGAGAAGAAGATGAACTTGAGTTGAGGACGACTCCAATTCAAGAGGGGGAGGACGATGAGGACATCACAACAGCGGAGACGAACATTGAACTGCAAGGACCAACCACAAGAGCACGATCACGGTTAATAAATCAGCGGGTTAATTCGTTCCTAACTTCTTTTGCATGTGAGTTTGAGAATAGATTGCTATGTGATGATTTAATTGTTATTAGGAATAATGGAGAAGATCAACAAGTGATGGAAAGAGGCCTTGGGAGCATGGAGAACCAGCTGGGACATCCACAAGTTGATGGAAACAGTTTACAACTCGGACTCTAGTTCAACTCGGAGTCCAGGAGCAGTCCACCTTAAAACGGACGCCCAGGAGGCATACGAACTCCTTTTTTGATGTTCTACATATGCACGAAAAGAGGAGAAGATAAAATTTCCAATGGTTCTGGTTCCACCTCAAAATACCTTGTCATTGGGACTCGTCAAAACAAGTCGAATCCAGATATCTGTCCGGTGCTGCGCCACCAAATCGGGCCTTTGGGCCTTGTATCCCATAAGAGTCCATTAGGGACGCGTCTAATCGTGTTTTGGTCGAACCCTAGCCTATAAATACTGCAGACACCGGTCATATTCGGTGGGTTTTGCTTAGATCAGTAATATCACTGTTCTACGGTTTGTGAGACCCCAACTTCGCGATTTCGGATCGTGTCTTCGACGTTCTTGCTCGTGTTCTCGGTTGCACTTGCAGGGATTAGCCTTCTTGGCGAGGTCAAGCGTGTGCAGCACAGTTGATAACCAACAGAGCCGTGATGTAGTGATTGCAGGGGTACTCGAACTGCTCGAGTGCCGCGGATCATCAACGTCGAGTTCTCCACCCCAATCGATATACCTTTCGGAAGATCGGGCCTAAACATACTCATCACGATGGGAACTCAATTGAATTTCAGTTCCGCATATCACCCTCAGATGGATGGACAGACCGAGAGGACAAATCAGATGCTGGAGGATATGCTGAGAGCTTGTGCACTAAAGTATGGAGTAAGTTGGGACAAAAGTCTGCCATATGCTGAATTTTCCTACAATAACAGTTATCAAGCAAGCTTGAAGATATCACCATATGTAGCATTGTATGGAAGAAGATGTAAATCACCCTTGTTTTGGAATGAGACAGGGGAAACTCAAGTATTTTGACCTGATGTAATCCAGGATGCTGAAAAGCAAGTTCAGACCATCCGCGAGAATTTGAGGGCTGCTCAGTCAAGACAGAAGGGTTATGCGGATAATAGACGAAGAAGCATATCTTTTGAGGTGGAAGACTTAGTATATTTTAAAGTGTCACCTATGCGAGGTGATGAGAAAAGGATGAGTCCCGATCTTCCGAAAGGTATGTCGATTGGGGTGGAGAACAAGGGCTGGCAATGCGGGAGTTCACGCAAGGCGGCTAGCTAGGGCAAACCGATGAACGTGGTGGATCGGTTTGTTATTTAGGGATTGTGGAATAGGTGTCGAATAGCAAGAAAACAAGGACGAAACACGATAACTAGGACCAAAAAACACAAAGCTAAACCAGCAACAAGACTTAACCACACGAATGCAAACTCAACAATGCAAACTGAAAAACGAAACTGCAGGCACTATAGTCTGGGAAGCGGTAAAAACGATCTAATTTTTTTTTGTGGCTTTTTTGTGGACTCTAGGTACGAAACAAAATCGATCTAATGGAAGGAAGGAAAAAAAAGATACCTCACGGGCAACCTGGAAATCTGATACCAATTGATGAGAAAAGGATGAGTCCCGATCTTCCGAAAGGTATGTCGATTGGGGTGGAGAACTCGACGTTGATGATCCGCGGCACTCGAGCGGGTCGAGTACCCCTGCAATCACTACAACACGGCTCCGTTGGTTATCAACTGTGCTGCACACGCTTGACCTCGCCAAGAAGGCTAATCCCTGCAAGTGCAATCGAGAACACGAGCAAGAACAAGGTAGACACGATCTAAAATCGCGAAGTTGGGGTCTCACAAACCGAAAAACGGCGATATTATTGATCTAAGCAAAACCCACCGAATATGACCGGCGTCTGCAGTATTTATAGGCTAGGGTTCAACCAAAACACGATTAGACGCGTCCCTAATGGACTCTTACGGGATACAAGGCCCAAAGGCCCGATTCGGTGGCGCAGCACCGGACAAAAATCTGGACTCGACTTGTTTCGACGATTCCCAATGACTCCGGAGGAATTTTGAGGTGGGACCAGAACCATTGGAAAGTTTATCTTCTCCTCTTTCCGTGCATATGTAGAACGTCGAAAACAGAGTTCGTATGCCTCCTGGGCGTCTGTTTTAAGGTGGACTGCTCCTGGACTCCGAGTTGAACTCGAGTCCGAGTTGTAAACTGTTTCCATCTACTTGTGGACGTCCCAGGTGGTTCTCCACGCTCCCAAGGCCTCCTTCCTTCACTTGTTGATCTTTTCCATTATTCCTAATAACAATTAAATCATCACATAGCAATTTATTCTCAAACTCACATGCAAAAGAAGTTAAGAACGAATTCACCTGCTGATTTAATAACCGTGCCCGTGCTCTTGTGATTGGTCCTTGCAGTTCAATGCGCGTCTCTGCTGTTGTGATGTCCTCATCACGAGGCCATAAGCGATTTAATGTCACAGGCAAGTTGGCACCTCGCTATATTGGACCATTCAAAATTTTGGATAAATGGGGAGAAGTAGCATATAAACTGGAGATGCCTGCACATCTATCGGATGTTCATGATGTGTTTCATGTTTCTCAGCTCAAGAAATACTTGAGGGTACCAGAAGAGCAAGTACCGATGGAGGAATTGGAACTTGAGGAAGATTTGACCAATGCCGAGCAACCTGTCAAAATTATGGACACCAAGGAGAGGGTCACCAGAAACAAGGTGATTCGATGGTGCAAAGTGCAATAGAAGCATCATATAGAATCGGAAGCAACTTGGGAGCGAGAGGATGATCTCAAGAAGGAATTCCCCTATCTCTTTCCTTTTGCGCCGAATCTCAAGGGTGAGATTCATTTTAAGGGGGTAGGTTTGTAACACCCTCATTTTCATGCATAATGCATTGCATACATCCTCATACATGTTTAACATTAAGCCATGTAAAAAGGAACAAGGCTAAAATGAATTTAGGCTTAATCTGGAAGTTTTAGTCTGTCAGAGTACAAACTTGTCCGGCCTAACACCGGACTAGTCTGGTATTCCCTTTAAAAGTGCGGAATAGTCCTTTATCACCACGGACTAGTCCTATCACTCTTACTAGACCAAAACAGACTAGTCCTTTATGTCAGCGGACTAGTCCGGTCAGCCTTCTTGTAACACTTCAGACTTGTCTGAAAACACCTAATTTAGTCCGATCCAACCCCAGACTTGTCTGCTATCAACACCAGACTAGTCCGAAGTCCCTTACTCTACGAGAATGGACTTGTTCGGTCCCAAATGTGGACTAGTCCGGCCTTCGGAAACCAACTTGGATTCTTTTATTTCTCCATGATTTGTTTTTGGGTAATTGCCTAAATTGGGCCCAAGAACTTCGTGCCCAACCTCAGAGAGGCCCAAGTGGACCCCACCTCAGCCCTTACACGCCCCCCACCGAATTCCACTTGGACTTCACCCCAAACCCTAATCCTCCACCTCTATATAAAAAACCCAATACCCCACACCTCCCCACCACAATTGAAAACCCTTGTTGCCACTTCCGCATTGTGCCATCGTCAAGATCAAGTCCAAAAGCAAGGAGGAAGAGAGGAACTCGAAGAAGGGCTAATTGAGATCAATCTCCATCAATTCTTCGATAATTGACGTTCTTCATTCAAGTTCTTTATCAACTCATGTCCATCAAGCCCTAATTGCCAAGATCCAAAGTCTCACATCAAAACTTTGATCTTTGGATCTCTAAACATGTGGTACACCCTCTACATACAAGTTTCTACGTAAATTCAACCCCAATTCTCGCAGATCAAGAAAATCCTAAAAAATCCAATTCTGTCGAGGGCGGACTAGTCTGGCCCTGAAAACGGACTAGTCCGGCCTCTGAATCTCGAATGTACTGAATTAATTCTAAATTGACTCGAATCAACTCCAAACCTGTACAAAGTTGTTATAAACTATTGTAACTAGTTAGTAAACCTTATTAGCAACTCATTAACAAGTTTTACCTCACAATTGCATTAATCATGCGTATCATGGCATATTGAGTACTATATGAGCATTATTTGATTGAATTGTGTGTTTTACATGTTTGTCGCTCGAAATAGAAGGAATTGCCGTTGAGAGTGCTTTCGAGGATCTGCAGAACCAGAACTACGATCCTTTGATCCAAACCAAGCTCAAGAGCAAGGCAAGTGTCCTTGACCATATTGATCCTATTTTAAAGGTTTTGTTTGCAAAATTGCATGCTCGTGTCAATATGATGGGAAAACCCAATTGTAGGAGTTTTCTAGTTTTGTATGACCACCCTTGTCGCTTGAACACTATGTAGAAAGTCGGGAAGGGTATTTTGCACTTTTTTCTTCGCAATACTAAATTGGGTTTGGGAGACAATCAAATGGCTTAATTGTGAACTATTGAACATGTGAATGATGAGAATTGATAATAATGACCCTTTAGCAACATGGTGCCTAGGGATCTAAGCAAGATGGTTATGTGGAATGGCTTGGACTGTCTCGGTGGTTTTGCTTGCTTTGGATCTAAAGACTGATTCGTAGAGCGACCATCCAGGATTTATAGTGCCACCACAGGGCCAAGTATGGGTGCGGCTTAGCTAACTAATTAGTGAATTGCCAGTGCTGTTTGGACCATTAAGAATGCTCGGGGAAGGGGTAGTCGGATTGGGTTCATTGATGAATGATGGGACTACCCTGGGATCCCTATGGATCAAGAGGGAGCCCTTGGTTGGATGTGCTCAGTTGGAGACATCACCACTGGTGAAACCTCAGTGGGGTCTAAATAGGCTAGTAATCACTTTGTAAAGGCTATTTTGTGATCTCTTGGCCACACACCTAAGAAAGTGTGAGACAACATAATTGAGATTCCATAGTCATCGAAACGTGATGAAATCACAAACTTGTGGGTAAAGTGGTACAACCTCTGCAGAGTGTGTTTAAAACTATCATGATAGCCGTGCTCCTGGTCATGAGCAACCTGGACCCTCATATGATTAGAATTTGGACTTTAACTTGGTTTAATGGCTGGAATTGAATTGGGAATCGGTATTGGTTAATTAATTAGCTTTGGTACATAGAATTTATGAAATTGAGATAAATGAGCAGTTATGAGTTGATTATGGATTATTATTGCTAGAATTAGTGATTTATGTTAAAATTGATGTTATTTTGGGTTATTTGGGATGGACTTCAATTAATAATTATATAATTGCATTTTCAACTGTTTTGATTGTACTTTTATGCAATTAGCCAATTTATCTACCGTGCCTTGTTCAAGCTACATGTCATACTTTCCCACACTTGCTGAGTACGACATGTGCTCACCCTTGCTTTCCCCCACCAAATTCAGACGTAGGCAACCAGGTGGAGTACCAGGAGGTTTTTGAGGAGTACTAGGCGCGCGTGTTACCGTCAAACTTGCCTGTGGAGTTGAAGTCTTTAGTGTTTAGTTTTTCCGTTGTAGATTCATTAGAACTTGTATTCGAGACTATTTGGTTTGTAATAAGGTACTATTATTAGTAGTGTTATTCGAGACATGGTTATAATATGTTTATCAATTGTGAATCACTTGTATATGTGTGTTAAACATCCTGGGCACACATATGCATTACGCTTGGTTCATTTTCGGAACCGGGTGTCACATATAGTTGGTGAGCTTTTGTGACGTTTGTGGTCCCCTCAAGCTGGACTAGTCCGGGGTCCAGAGCGGACTACTCCGGACTTTAGTTGGTGGCAACGGTCAAGTGTTGGAACCCCTATAAAAAGGGATCTCCAGGCTTCATTTGGAAATCTTCTGAAACCTAGCGCCGCCATAGAACACCTTGAGCCTTTCTAAGACTTTCCCCTCACATTCTTGAGCTCTAGGAGCGAATCTTGAGGGTTGTGGGGATTTCTGAGAAGAGTGAAGGGAGTTTGACTGGTTTTGAGCTCTTTGTTGATTCTCTTGTGCTTGAGCTGTCGATTTGCATTTGTTGCTATTGTTTTTTGATTCCTAGACTTGCTAGGTTGTGGTGGGAGCCTAATGTTGTGAGAATCCCCAACAATTGTGTTACTCTTTGTGATTTAGTGGAGAAGCCAAGTTAGCCTTTCTAGTGACTTGGAGAGGGTACGGTTCAAAGAGATCCAATCCTTCGTGGAAATCTCAACGAGGATGTAGATTCCTCTGTGGAATCAAACCTCAAGATAAAATTTGTATCTCTTGTCCATTTACTTTCAAGTTCATTGCTAGATCACTTGCTAGGGTTTCATATCGTTCATAACTTTTAAATCGTGTTCATCACATCTATCTTGCGATCTAACCTGCTTTTAGTACTCTTACATACTTGCTTAGGTTGCTAGATTGTTTAATTACCTTCCGCTTAAACACACTCGAAGAAAAGCTCATAAAAATCTTAACTTTGTAGTTTTCCTGTAGCTTGACCGGACTAGTCCGATTGTGACCGATCTGGTCCACTCTCCTGTTGCTGATTTTGTTTAACTAAGTTTTTTCTGATTTTATTAGCATATTCACTCCCCTCTAGGCAACTTTCAATTGGTATCAAGTCTAACTCTCCCAAGAAGCTTAACCACCGAGATGAGATGGGTGAAAATAGCGAAAGAGATGTGGTGCTTCAAGACATCACTAAGACCGGTCAGACCGACTCGAAAGGAGTTCAAGGATCAAATCATCCTCCACCCAAGATCAATGGAAATCAGCAAATAAAGCCAACATCTCCTCCTTTGGATGCGTCGAGCGCTGATGAGGATGAAGAAGTTATGCGACTTGTAGGGCTACAAAGGAAGGCAAAGGATGAAGTCAAGAGGTGTAACATCCTCATTTTCATGCATCATGTCCTGCGTCCATCATTATACACGTATAACATTAATCCATATAAAAAGGAACAAGTTAAAAATGAATTGATAGCAAAACCGCTCTTAAGAATTCTGGGAAGTGCGGACTAGTCCGGTCTTGGTGCGGACTAGTCCGATTTCTCTCTGACTTTCGTCGGACTTGTCCGTTTTGCTGCGGACTAGTCTGTTTTTCCCTCTGAATATTTTTGGACTTGTCCGGCCCATAGCGGACTAGTTCGGTATCCCAAATTGCTTGAAATTTTGCTAAGTCCCTGGACTTGTTCGGACTAGTCTGGTATTCCAGTGGACTTGTCCGTTTTTCCCTCTGACTAAAGTCAGACTTGTCCGATTTTGGCCAGGCTTGTCTATTTTTCCCCTCTGGATGTCCGATTCAGACTTGTTCGATATCTCTATGTCTGACTTCGGACTAGTCCGACCCTTTTCAGACTTGTCCGATAAATCGCAACTCCGAGTTGATCTTTTGTTTCACGACTCATTTCTTGGATTTCACGTTAAGTGGGCCTAGGGACTCGTGCCTAACTATTTTAGAGCCCATGTGGACTCTAAACCGGCCCCTATTCATCTCAAACTCGAAATTCGTCTAACCCTAGCCTCCACCTCTATATAAACAACCCCACCCCTTGGCTTGACATCTATTTGCCACTTTTCCATCACACCCAAACCCTAGCTCATGGATAGCCGCCACCAAGGAGGGAGAAGGAGATCCAGAGCAAGAAGAAGAAGAGGAGGAAACAAAAGAGGATCAAGATCTCCATCAACTTCATGTTCTTCATCAACAATTCACCATCAAGTTCTTCATCAACCCTAGATCTTCAAGATCCAAGTGTTGTCTCCAATATCCTTGATTCATTGGAGTCTTAGACACCTGGTATACCTTCATTATCTTTTATTTACGTGAATTCAACCCCAAATCTCCAAATTCACATCGATCTAGAAAACCCTAGTTCGCCAGTTTTGTGAACTGCGGATTTGTCTGGTCCCTAGCGAACTAGTCCAATTTTCCTGGTTAATTTCTGTTGAATTAATTCTAAATTGACTCGAATCAATTCCAAACCTGTCCAAACTTGTAAGTAACTATTAGAACTAGTTAGTAAACATTAATAGTGACCCATTAACTTGTTTTACTTCACAATTGCATTAATCATATATGTCATGTCATATTAAGTATTGTATGTGCACTCTTTGATTGTGGTTCTTGTCTTGTATGTTTATTGTGCAGATTAGACGGATTTGCGTTAGAGAGTGCTGCGGAGGATCTCCAACAACAAGAGTTTGAAGGCTTTGACCTGAACCAATCCCAAGAGCAAGGCAAGTGTCCTTCAACATATTGATCCTGTTTCTAAAATAAATGTTTTGTTTGCAAACTTCATGCTTGTGTCAATTTGATGGGAAATCCTATGGTAGGAAGTTTACTAGATTTGTTTAACCATCCTTGTCACCTGGAATACTTGGTATAGAGTCGGGAAGAGCTTTTTACCTTTTTGCTTTGCTTAACTACTTGGGATGGGAAAACGACTATACCACTTAACTTAATTATGCATTTACGAGATTATGATTAACATGAACTGGTTAATATGATATATTAATGGGTGATCTAAGGAAGCATGGTATGTGGATGGGTTGGATGTTATGGTGGTTCTGCTTGCTTTAGATCTAAGGATCGGTTCGTGAAGCGACCATCCAGGATTTACCGTGCCACCACGAGGCCAAGTATGGGTGCGGCATAGCTGATTAATTAGGGCTTTGCCAATGCTATTTGGACTATTAAGGATGCTCGGGGAAGGGGTAGTTGGATTGGTTTTGTTGATGATTGGTGGGACTACCCTGAGATCCGAATGGCTCAAGAGGGGGCCCTTGGTTGAAGATGTGCTCAGTTGGAGGCATAGCCACCGGTGCAACCTCAGTGGGGTCTAAATATGCTAGTAATCCATTTGTAAAGGCTATTTTGTGATCTCTTGGCCACACACTGACGGATGTGTGAGACAACATAATGGAGGTTCTAGTCACTGCAAGGTGATAAAATCACAAACACGTGGGTAAAGTGGTACAACCTCTGCAGAGTGTGTCTAAAACTATCATGATAGTCGCGCTCCCGGTTATGAGCAACCTGGACCCTCACATGATTATAGGAAACTTGGTTTTTGGGATGGTCTTTGGGATGGTTATGGTTGGTAATATGGTCATGGCTGGTTATGAATTAAATTTTGATATTGATTGTGGTTATTGGTGATGAGAAATTTGGAATATGGATGATGGTAATGAAATATGGACTGGTACTATGATATTACTTATGGTTTGTGGTGGGTTTACTTCACATTCATATAATATATACTGCTTTTCAAATGTTTTAATGTACTTTTCAGCACTTAGCCTTTATTATATTCGTCATTTGAATTAGCTACATGTCATACTTTCCACACTTGCTGAGTACGACATGTACTCACTCGTGCAATTCCCCCACCAACAGTTGCAGGTCAGGATTGGGAGTTTAACGATGATAATACGGAGTTCTAGGCCGTGTCTACCATCAGCTTTGCCTGTGGAGTGTTGGAGCTCCGTTATACCCTTTGCTTATGCTGCTTAGTTGCTTAGTTTGCTCACTTTAGTTATTTCAGCTGCATCAGTTCAAACTTGTCGTTAATATTCATTAGAGCTTGTATTTGAGGATATTATTAATCGTGTAATAAAATTTGGTTAATTAATCTTGTTCTGTGGTAATTTTTTGTATATCGTTTGTGATTGCACCCGTGTATGTGTGTTGAACGTCCTGGCACACATATGCATTCACTTGATTCATTTTCGGAACCGGGTGTAACAAGAGGATGAATCGATTTGAAAGGGAGAAGAAGCTAAAGAGTAGTTAAAAATACTACACTTGATATCCTTTTAACTACGAGCGCTTAAATTCGTATTCAAATTACTTGTCTATTCCTTTGGGCAAACCACCCCACTTTGATGGTACTAATTATACAATGTGGAAGCATAACATGAAATTGCATCTAATCTTTCTCAATCCTATCCATTGGCACATTGTATGCACATGTATAGATATCCACGTGGATGACGAAGAGCTCACCTACGAGCAAGAGCAACAAATCCACTATAATGCTCAAGCAGCGATCGTGCTCAACTCATCCTTGAGCTAAGAGCTATTCAACAAGGTGGATAGGTTGGAGCTTGCCAAAGAGATTTGGGACACGCTCAAGATAACACATGAGGGCAACCGATCCGGGCAGGAGACTAAGACTAAGATGATCGAGAGAGAACTTGGAAGATTTGCCATGGAAGATGGCAAGATCGCTCAAGAGATGTACAACCGGCTCAAAACCCTCATCAACAAGAGCCGGGCATATGGATGCAAGAAGTGAACGGACACGAAGTGGTGAAGAGTTTGATTAGGGCACTCATGCCCAGCAACGTCACCCTATGCACCTTTATTCGAGAGAGTCCCAACTTCCATAAGATGACTTCGAATGAGGAGCTAGGGAAGATCATAAACCACAAGATGATGGAGATGGAAGCCCGACATGTCAAGGACCTTGCCAAGGTCACATCTTCAAGGTGTGAGACCTATGTGTGCTGAATACATTGGTTGTGACAACAAAAGTTTTGAATATTGCCAAAACACCCATCTCATGAAGGTCTGACTCTAGGTCTGAGTTTCTGCAAGGTCCGACAATAGGCCTGGCTTGTTTAGGGTAGCTCTGGCAAGGTCCGACGTAAGGTCCGACTTGCTTTGGCAAGGTCCAACTTCTTTTTCTAGGTCTGATTTATTTTGGTTAGGTCCGACTAGCTTTGGTCAGCTCCGATGCTAGGTCCGACTAGCTTTGGTAAGCTTTGGCGCTAGGTCCGACTAGCTTTGGCAAGCTCTGACGCTAGGTCTGACTAGCTTTTGATAAGCTTTGGCGCTAGTCTGACTAGCTTTGGCAAGCTCCGGTGCTAGGTCCTGCTAACTTTGTTAAGCTTCATCTCAAGGTCCGGTGCTAGATTGCAATGGTTCTGGTTTGAACTTGCAATGTTTCAAACTTGCATTTTGGATTATGGAAAGCTTGCTTAGTATTCTTTTACTAAGTTTTTGGTGTGTGTTGGTGATTATGGCTGATATCGTTTTGCTATGGTCTGCAACATGCTTATGTGAGGTGCTCACGTAAGGTGTTGTGGTTATTAGAACTAACAAGAGTCAAGTCGATGACTTGTGCTCGGAAGTATCAGTTGTTTATTCATGTGCAGTTGTTGCTTGAGTTCAAGACATGACTGGTGACAGGATCCATTGAACTAGTCTTAGGGAGAAGATGAGGTTCAACAACCAAGTTTGAGAGGAATTGTGGTTGAGTGTATCGGGAGGTTGCGCAACATGTTTGAATCAAGAACAATGCATATGAAGGTATCGTGGACATCGTTGGAAGATGTTTGCACGTGTGCGAGGAGTGCATGGACGTGTCTACATGGTTTCAAAGCGTGATGAAGAGATGTGGACGTAAAGAATTGGACGGAAAGGTCCAAACGACTAGGTTATGGACTCAGGCCGCGGCTGAGTCGGGTTTGACTCAAAATGGAAAGATATGAGTTGGTTATGTTAGGGTTTCATGGTGAGAACGAAGTTGAGTTGTTTTAGCAATGTGGGATACATTCCTAAGGTGTTTGGAAGTCTTAAGATTGCTTCTATCTGTGTATGGAAGAGTCTTGAGCAGTCATAAAAAGTTTCGGTGGAAACTAAGTAGGATACTAGTCCTAGGTTGGTTTGGGTTTGCCTCATGGCTGGTTATATAAGCAAGGGAGGTCAGAGCTCGTGGTGCACAGATTTTGGGATGTTCCTCTTGTGTTCTATTGAATAAAGAACATATTTTAAAGGAACTTTTGTGCCTTGTTCGTTCGACTTGTATCAGACAAGTTTTTCTCATCAAGTTTATGCACATCACTACCTTGCTTTGGTGTTTTATCATAACTTGAGTTTTACAGATCCAATTGATGTGATTCTTTTTGGGTTGTATTCACAACTGTATTATCTATCATTTGTGAAACTTTCACGGTCATTGGATTTGTGATTTGTGAACTACAC
Organism: Tuctoria greenei; assembly: GCA_036927565.1. NCBI lineage: Eukaryota > Viridiplantae > Streptophyta > Magnoliopsida > Poales > Poaceae > Tuctoria > Tuctoria greenei. Next base: position 126,368,255 of record JAYESD010000007.1, on the reverse strand, counting down.
GAATTTCTTTGCAGTGTTGCAGATCTGGTTTTTCTCGGGTAGAACAGATTTACCTTTGTTCGATCTTTCGATCGTAACTTGAGTTTTTCTCGATGGATTTTTTGTGGTTCTTGTTGTGACATCTTCGTGACTTGATTCTCCACAATTTATACTGGTTTTTTCACAATTGATCATATTTAGATTAGTTGCACACACAATTTTTTTAACAGATCAATTTTGGGATCGTCTTTGGGATGGTTATGGTTGGTAATATGGTCATGGCTGGTTATGAATAAAATTCTCATATTGATTATGGTTATTAGCGATGAGAAATCTGGAATATGGATAATGGTAATAAAATATGGGCTGGTACTATGATATTACTTATGGTTTGTGGTGGGTGTACTTCACATTCATATAATATATACTGCTTTTCAAATGTTTTAATGTACTTTTTAGCACTTAGCCTTTATTATATTCGTCATTTGAATCAGCTACATGTCATACTTTCCACACTTGCTCATTACGACATGTACTCACTCTTGCAATTCCCCCACCAACAGTTGCAGGTCAGGATTAGGAGTTTAATGATGATAATACGGAGTTCTAGGCCGTTCTACCGTCAGCTTTGCTTGTGGAGTGTTGGAGCTTATGCTGCTTAGTTGCTTAGTTTGCTCAGTTTAGTTATTTCCGCTGCATCAGTTCAAAATTGTCATTAATATCCATTAGAGCTTGTATTCGAGAATATTATGAATTGTTTAATAAAAGTGGTTAATTAATCTTGTTTTTGGTAATTATCTGTATACTTCTTTGTGAATGCACTCTTGTATGTGTGTTGAACGTCCTGGGCACACATATGCATTCACTTGGTTCATTTTCAGAACCGGGTGTCACAAATTGGTATCACAACCACAGGTTGACCGTAGGACGCAATCTAGATAGAATGGACACTTAGAGCACATAGGAACACTCAGGAATCAATGTGTTTTTGCTTGGTGTGCTGTTTGCTATATATTGTTGCTTTTGTGCTTAATAGAGGATTTTGGGATGCTTTAGGATTGCAATGTCCACCTAGGCTAGTATAGGTAGTTGCTTAGTTTCATATCCCTTGATGCATATAGTTGGGGACGTCTTCTAAATTCTTACCTCTTGCTTTTCTTCAGGTGGTTAGGACTCGCAACCAGAGGGATGACAATGATGAGGAGGAGAACAATAGAGCACCTCAGAACAACAATGGACAAGGAACTGCTCATGGTGCTATCAATATCGAGCAGCTATTGGCTATGCAGAACCAGCTTATGCAGACCATGATACAAACTATTGGACAGCTGCAGGTTGGTAACATCAACAATCAGCCCCACATGCCTCCACCGCCACCCCCACCTCCTCATAACCTGTTGGGAGAGTTCATGAGGACTAGACCAACAACCTTTGCTCAAGCCGCTGACCCTATGGATGCCGATGATTGGCTCAAGTATGTGGAGAAGAAGCTAGCTATTGTTCAATGCAGTGACCAGGAGAAGGTGCTCTTTGCATCTCATCAACTTGTTGGAGCAGCTGTCGATTGGTGGGATTCGCCATGTAATGCTCATGAAAATCAAGAGAGGATTACTTGGGATGAGTTCAAGGAAAGCTTCCGTTCTCATTATGTGCCGGAAGGAGTCATGATTTTGAAGAGGCAAGAATTTGGGAACTTGAGGCAAGGAAGATCGAGCGTGGGTGAATATCTCAAATTCACTCAACTTTCAAGGTATGCCCCTGAAGATGTTAGTCGGTACAACCGGAAGCAATACTTGTTCATGAGAGGATTGAACAATGAGATCCAAGTGCAATTGCTCAATTGTGATTATGCTAACTTCCACAAGCTTGTGGACGAGGCAATTGTTGTGGAGAACAAGGTCCGTGAGATGGAGAAAGACAAGAGGAAGGTGCCATATCAAGGACAACAACAAGGAAGTAATGTGCGCCCTCACTTTGCACCACCCAATGTGCCTTATTATAGCTCCTCTGCCCCTGTACAGCGCCCCGGATACGCACTGCGGCCAACTCAGTTTGTGCAGCAGCGCCCTGTCATGCAGGCACCTAGGCCTCCAATGCCTTATGCACCTCGTGCCAACTTTCCTGGTGCCAATGCGCAAAATCAAGTCCGTCCAAATTCTGGGGCAGCAAAGAAGTGCTATACTTGTGGAGAAGCTGGACATTTTACACATCAATGTCCTAACTCAGGCCTTGGTCAAAGAAGCAATGCGCCGAGGCAAAACCCAAGAGCCAATGGAGGACAAACGCAAGGAAACCGTGGACAGCAGAATTTCGCTCGTGGCAACGTGAACCATGTCTCTACGGAGGATGCTCAACAAGCGGATGACGTGGTGATTGGTATGTTTCTCGCAAACTCCAACCTGACGACTATGTTATTTGATTCTGAAGCATCACATTCATTCATTGCATCGAAATATGTTGCCAAGTATAGTTTGCCTATCTCTCATATGAAGTTTACTCTATTGGTTAAGTCTCCTGGAGGAGAGATGATGACAAATATAGTATGTCTAAAAGTAAGCCTTAGAATAAGGGGGGTAGACTTTTTTGCCAACCTCATTGTCTTGGATTCTCAAGAATTGGACATTATACTTTATATGGACTGGTTGAGGAAGCACAATGGAGTCATTGAGTGTGCCACGAAGACGGTGAAGTTGACCAATGAGGAAGGGATCACCGTAGAATTTGAAGCATCTCAACATGCACCGAAGCAATTGGAGCCAAACCACATGGATGATGCCACAATTGAGGAGATTCCAGTGGTGTGTAAATTTTTGGATGTGTTCCCGGATGAGTAGCCAAGTATGCCACCTGATCGAGACATTGAATTTGTTATTGATTTAATAACTGGAACTGCACCGATAGCTAAGAGGCCGTATAGGATGCCTCCTAAAGAATTAGCGGAGCTCAAGAAGAAAATTCAAGAGCAACTAGAGAAGGGTTTTATTCGCCCAAGCTCTTCACCTTGGGGAGCGCCCGTTCTATTTGTGGACAAGAAGGATGGATCGCAAAGGATGTGTGTGGATTACCGAGATCTCAATGAGGTGACCATCAAGAACAAGTACACTTTACCACGCATAGAAGACTTCTTTGATTAGATGAAGGGTGCTTGTGTCTTCTCCAAGATTGATTTGAGGTCGGGATACTTTCAAATGAAGATTAGACCGTCGGACATACCTAAGACAACTTTTAGGACACTGTATGGATCTTATGAGTACACCGTGATGTCCTTTGGATTGACAAATGCGCCTGCCTACTTTATGTACCTCATGAATAAGGTATTCATGGAGTACTTGGATAAGTTTGTTGTGGTGTTCATTGATGACATTATTATCTACTCGAAGGATGAGAAGGAACATGAGGAACACTTGAGGCTTACGTTGCAGAAATTGAGAGAGAGCACCAATTGTATGCCAAGTTCAGCAAGTGCCAGTTTTGGTAGAAAGAGGTGTCATTTTTGGGTCATATCATCTCAGGAGGAGGAGTATCGGTTGACCCTGGAAAGGTGAGGGACGTGTTGAAATGGGAACCCCCGCATAATGTTAAGGAAATAAGGAGTTTTCATGGAATGGCTGGATATTACCGTTGATTCATCATGGACTTTTCCTAGATAGCCAAGCCAATGATGGAGTTGCTAATGAAGGGGAAAGCGTTTCAATGGACTCAAGCTTGTCAAGAGAGTTTTGAGGAGTTGAAGAAGATGTTGACAACAGCTCCAGTTTTGGTTTTGCCGAACGTAAGCAAGAGTTTTGACATATATTTTGATGCATCGAGACAAGGACTTGGATGTGTATTGATGCAAGAAGGTCAAGTGGTCACCTATGCATCAAGAAAATTGAAAAACATGAGCAGAATTATCCTACACATGATTTGGATCTCGTAGTCGTAGTACACGCATTGAAGATTTGGAGACATTATATCCTTGGTCATAGGTGTGAAATTTATACAGATCATAAGAGCCTTAAGTATATTTTCACACAAACAGATCTGAATTTGAGGCAACAAAGATGGTTGGAGCTCATCAAGGATTATGATTTGGGAATCAGTTATCATCCGGGAAAAGCCAATGTAGTGGCCGATGCCTTGAGTAGAAAAGGAGTAAGTCACCAACTCACAGTTCGAGAATTACCATCCGAGTTATGTAAGGAGTTTGAATGGTTGAGTCTTGTATTTGTTAATGAGATGGGGACAATGGAATTAAATCCGACCCTGGAGCAAGAAATTCGGGAAGCTCAAACAAAGGATGTGGAGATTCAGGAAATCAAGGAAAGGACCCAGGAAGGAAGAGAATTCAGATTTGATGAGGATGAACATGGTACCTTATGGCTTGGAAAGAGAATTGTCGTGCCTAATGTAAAACATATTCAGGAGAAAATACTAAAGGAGACACATGACTTGCCATACTCAATTCACCCCGGTTGTACCAAGATGTACAAAGACTTGAAGACTTGTTATTGGTGGACTAGCATGAAAAAGGATATAGCTGAATATGTAGCATTGTTTGATGTGTGCCAACGAGTCAAGGCGGAACACCAAAGGCCAGCCGGATTATTCCAGCCATTAAAAATTCCGGAGTGAAAGTAGGAAGAGATCGGTATGGACTTTATAGTTGGATTGTCATGTACCCAGTCCGGTTATGACTCAATTTGGGTAATTGTGGATCGGTTGACCAAATCAGCTCATTTCATCCCTGTGAAGACCAAGTATACAGCTGCACAATTGGCCGAAATATACATGGAGCATATTGTGTGTTGACATGGAGTTCCAAAGAAGATAGTATCGGATAGGGGTTCTCAATTTACCTCTAGGTTTTGGCAGAAATTGCATGAAGCATTGGGAGCGGGGTTAAATTTCAGCTCAGCATATCACTCTCAAACGGATGGACAAACTCAGAGGACCAATCAGATTTTGGAGGACATGTTAAGAGCTTGTGCTTTGAAGCATGGGAAAAGTTGGGACAAAAGCTTGCCATATGCGGAATTCTCCTACAACAATAGTTACCAAGCAAGTTTGAAGATGTGACCATATGAGGCACTATATGGAAGGAAATGTAGGACACCTTTGTTCTGGAACGAGACAGGGGCGAAGCAAGTATTTGGTCCGGATGTGTTGCTAGAAGCTGAAAAGCAAGTCCAAATAATTCGTGAAAATTTGAGGGTTTCTCAATCAAGACAAAAAGGCTATGCAAACAATAGGAGAAGGAAACTAGCCTTTGAAGTAGGAGATTTTGTTTATCTCAAGGTGTCACCAATGAGAGGTCATAAGAGGTTTAACATAAGAGGCAAGCTAGCACCTCGATACATTGGGCCATTCAAGATTTTGGACAAAAGAGGAGAAGTAGCGTATAAGTTGGAGATGCCAGCTCATCTTCCAGGTGTCCATGATGTGTTTCATGTTTCCCAGCTCAAGAAGTGCTTGAGAGTACTAGAAGAACAAGTGAAAATGGAAGAATTGAAATTAGAGGAAGATTTGACTTATGCTGAGCAACCGGTCAAAATCTTGGAGACAAAGGAAAGAGTAACAAGAAACAAGGTCATCAGATGGTGTAAAGTTCAATGGAAGCATCACACAGAATCAGAGGCAACATGGGAGTTGGAGGATGATCTCAAGAAAGAATTACCCTATCCTTTCTCTTCCGCGTCGAATCTCGAGGGCGAGATTCATTTTAAGGGGGGTAGGTTTGTAACACCCTCATTTTCATGCATCATGCCCTGCATCCATCATTATACATGTTTAACATTAATCCACATAAAAAGGAACGAGTTAAAAATGAAATGATAGGAAAACCGCACTTAAGAATTGTGGGAAGTGCAGACTAGTCCGGTCTTCATGCGGACTAGTCCGATTTCTCTCTGACTTCCATCGGACTTGTCCGTTTTGCTGCGGACCAGTCTGTTTTTCCCTCTGAATATTTTCAAACTTGTCCGGCCTATCGCGGATTAGTCCGGTATCCCAAATTACTTGAAATTTTGCTAAGTCCATGGACTTGTCCGGACTAGTTCAATATTCCAGCGGACTTGTCCGTTTTCCCTTTGACTAAAGTCAGACTTGTCCGATTTTTGCCAGGTTTGGCTGTTTTTCCCCTCTGGATAAGTTCAGACTTGTCTGATATCTCTAGTCTGAATTCGGACTAGTCCGATCCTTTTTGGACTTGTCCGATAAATCGCGACTCTGAGTTGATCTTTTGTTTCACGACTTGTTTGTTGGGTTTTACGTTAAGTGGTCCTAGGGACGTCGTGACTAACTCTTTTAGAGCCCATGTGGGACTCTAAACCGACTCCTATTCTTCTCAAACTCTAAATCCATCTATCCCTAGCCTCCACCTCTATATAAACAACCCCACCCCTTAGCTTGACATCTATTTGCCACTATTCCATCACACCCAAACCCTAGCTCGTGGATAGCCGCCACCAAGGAGGGAGAAGGAGATATAAGACAAGAAGAAGAAGAGGAGGAAACGAAAGAGGATCAAGATCTCCATCAACTTCGCGTCCTTCGTCAAAAATTCACCATCAAGTTCTTCATCAACCCTAAATCTTCAAGATCCAAGTGTTGTCTCCAAGATCCCTGATTCATTGGAGTCTTAGACACCTGGTATACCTTCTATTATCTTTTCTTTACGTGAGTTCAACCCCAGATCTCCAAATTCACGTTGATCTAGAAAACCCTTGTTCGTCTGTACTGCGAAGTGCGGACTTGTCCGGTCCCTAGCGGACTAGTCCAATTTTCCTGGTTAATTTCTGTTGAATTAATTCTAAATTGACTCGAATCAATTCCAAACCTGTCCAAACTTGTAAATAACTATTAGAACTAGTTAGTAAACATTAATAGTAACCCATTAACTAGTTTTACTTCACAATTGCATTAATCATGCATGTCATGTCATATTGAGTAATGTATGTGCACTCTTTGATTGTGGTTCTTGTCTTGTATGTTTATTGTGCAGATTAGATGGACTTGCACTAGAAAGTGCCGTAGAGGATCTCCAACACCAAGAGTTTGAAGGCTTTGACCCGAACCAATCCCAAGAGCAAGGCAAGTGTCCTTGAACATATTGATCCTGTTTCTAAAATAAATGTTTTGTTTGCAAACTGCATGCTTGTGTCAATTTGATGGGAAATCCTATGGTAGGAAGTTTACTAGATTTGTTTAACCATCCTTGTCCCCTGGAATACTTGGTAGAGAGTCGAGAAGGGCTTTTTACCTTTTTGCTTCGCTTAACTACTTGGGATGGGAAAACGACTATACAACTTAACTTAATTATGCATTTATGAGATCATGTTTAACATGAACTGGTTAATATGATATAGTAATGGGTGATCTAAGCAAGCATGGTATGTGGACAGGTTGGATGTTATGGTGGTTCCACTTGCTTTAGATCTAAGGACCGGTTTGTGGAGCGACCATCCAGGATTTACAGTGCCACCATGAGGCCAAGTATGGGTGCGGTGTAGCTGATTAATTAGGATTTTTCCAGTGCTATTTGGACCATTAAGGATGCTCGGGGAAGGGGTAGTCGGATTGGGTTTGTTGATGATTGGTGGGACTACCCTAGGATCCGAATGGCTCGAGAGGGGGCCCTTGGTTGAAGATGTGCTCAGTTGGAGGCATCACCACCGGTGAAACCTCAGTGGGGGTCTAAATAGGCTAGTAATCCCTTTGTAAAGGCTATTTTGTGATCTCTTGGCCACACACTTACGGAAGTGTGAGACGGCATAATAGAGGTTCTAGTCACTACAAGGTGATGAAATCACAAACACGTGGGTAAGGTGGTACAACCTCTGCAGAGTGTGTCTAAAACTATCATGATAGCCGTGCTCCCGGTTATGAGCAACCTGGACCCTCACATGATTAGAGGAAACTTGGTTTTTGGGATGGTCTTCGGGATGGTTATGGTTGGTAATATGGTCATGGCTGGTTATGAATTAAATTCTGATATTGATTATGGTTATTGGCGATGAGAAATCTGGATTATGGATGATGATAATGAAATATGGACTGGTACTATGATATTACTTATGATTTGTGGTGGGTTTACTTCACATCATATAATATATACTACTTTTCAAATGTTTTAATGTACTTTTCAGCACTTAGCCTTTATTATATTCGTCATTTGAATCAGCTACATGTCATACTTTCCACACTTGTTGAGTACGACATGTACTCACTCTTGCAATTCCCCCACCAACAGTTGCAGGTTAGGATTGGGAGTTTAACGATGATAATATAGAGTTCTAGGCTGTGTCTACTATAAACTTTGCCTGTGGAGTGTTGGAGCTGCGTTATACCCTTTGCTTATGCTGTTTAGTTGCTTAGTTTGCTCAGTTTAGTTATTTCCACTGCATCAGTTCAAACTTGTCATTAATATTCATTAGAGCTTGTATTCGAGGATATTATGAATCGTGTAATAAAATTTGGTTAATTAATCTTGTTCTGTGGTAATTTTCTATATATCGTTTGTGATTGCACATGTGTATGTGTGTTGAACGTCCTGGGCACACATATGCATTCACTTGGTTCGTTTTTAGAACCGGGTGTCACAAGAGGATGAAGAGATTTGAAAGGGAGAATAAGCTAAAGAGTAGTTAAAAATACTACACTTGATATCCTTTTAACTACGAGCGCTTAAATTTGCATTCAAATTACTTGTCTATTCCTTTGGGCAAACCACCCCAATTTGATGGTACTAATTGTACAATGTGGTAGCATAACATGAAATTTCATCTAATCTTTCTCAATCCTATCCATTGGCACATTGTATGCACATGTATAGATATCCACGTGGATGATGAAGAGCTCACCTACGAGCAAGAGCAACAAATCCACTAGAATGCTCAAGCAGCGATCGTGCTCAACTCATCCTTGAGCTAAGAGCTATTCAACAAGGTGGATAGGTTGGAGCTTGCCAGAGAGATTTGGGACACGCTCAAGATAGCACATGAGGGCAACCGATCCGGGCAGGAGACTAAGACTGAGATGATCGAGAGAGAACTTGGAAGATTTGCCATGGAAGATGGCAAGATCCCTCAAGAGATGTACAACCGGATCAAAACCCTCATCAACAAGAGCCAGACGTACGAATGCAAGAAGTGATCAGACACGAAGTGGTGAAAAGTTTGATTAGGGCACTCATGCCCATCAATGTCACCCTATGCACCTTGATTCGAGAGAGTCCCAACTTCCACAAGATGACTCCGAATGAGGTGCTAAGGAAGATCATGAACCACAAGATGATGGAGATGGAAGCCCGACAAGTCAAGGATCTTGCCAAGGTCACATTTTCAAGGTGTGAGATCTATGTGTGCTGAATACATTGGCTGTGATGATAAAAGTTTTGAATTTTGTCAAAATACCCATCTCATCAAGGTCCGACTCTAGGTCTGAGTTCCTGCAAGGTCCGACAATAGGCCCGGCTTGTTTTGGGTAGCTCCGGCAAGGTCCGACGTAAGGTCCGACTTGCTTTGGCAAGGTCCGAATTCTTTGTCTAGGTCTGCCTAATTTTGGTTAGGTCCGACAAGCTTTGGTCAGCTCCGGCGCTAGGTCCGACTAGCTTAGGTAAGATTTGGCGCTAGGTCCGACTAGCTTTGGTAAGCTCTAGCTCTAGGTCCGACTAGCTTTGTTAAGATCCGGCGCTAGGTCCTGCTAGCTTTGGTAAGCTTCGTCTCAAGGTCTGGTTAGCTTTGGCAAGGTCCGGTGCTAGATTGCAATGGTTCTGCTTTTAACTTGCAATGTTTTGAACTTGCATTTTGGATTATGGAAAGATTGCTTAGTATTCTTTTACTAAGTTTTTGGTGTGTGTTGGTGGTTATGGCTGATATCGTTTTGCTATGGTCTGCAACATGCTTATGTGAGGTGCTCACGTAAGGTGTTGTGGTTATCGGAACTAACAAGAGTCAAGTCGAGGACTTGTGCTCGGAAGTATCAGTTGTTTATTCATGTGCAGGTGTTGCTTGAGTTCAAGACATGGCAGGTGACAGGATCCATTGAACTAGTCTTAGGGAGAAGATGAGGTTCAACAACCAAGTTCGAGAGGAATTGTGGTTGAGTTTATCGGGGGGTTGCGCAACAAGTTTGAAAGAATAATGCATATGAAGGTATCGTGGACATCGTTGGAAGATGTTTGCACCTGTGCAAGGAGTGCATGGACGTGGCTACATGGTTTCAAAGCGTGATGAAGAGATGTGGACATAAAGAATTTGTCAAAAAGTTCCAACCGACTAGGTTATGGACTCAGGTTGCGGCTGAGTCAAGTTTGACTCAAATATGTAAAGATTTAAGTTGGTTACGTTAGGATTTCATGGTGAGAACGAAGTTGAGTTGTTTTCAGAATGTGGGATACGTTCTTAAGGTGTTTGGAAGTCTTAAGATTGCTTCTATCTGCTTATGGAAGAGTCTTGAGCAGTTATGGAAAGTTTCGGTGGAAAGTGAGTAGGATATGAGTCCTAGGTTGGTTTGGGTTTGCCTCATGGCTGGTTATATAAGCAAGGGAGGCCAGAGCTCGTGGTGAATGGATTTTGGGCTGTTCCTCTTGTGTTCTATTAAATAAAGATCGTATTTTAAAGGAACTTTTATTCCTTGTTCGTCCGACTTGTATGAGACAAGTTTTTCTCATCAAGTTTCTGCACAGCACTACCTTGCTTTGGTGTTTTATCATAACTCGAGTTTTACAGATCCAATTGATGTGATTCTTTTTGGTTTGTCTTCAAAACTAGATTATCTATCATCTGTGAAACTTTCATGATCATTGGATTTGTGATTTCTGAACTACACGAATTTCTTTGCAGTGTTGCAGATCTGGTCTTTCTCGGGTAGAACAGATTGACCTTTGTTCGATCTTTCGATCATAACTTGAGTTTTTCTCAATGGATTCTTGTGGTTCTTGTTGTGACGTCTTCGTGACTTTATTCTGCACAATCTATACTGGTTTTGTCACAATTGATCACATTTAGATTAGTCGCACAAATGATTTCTTTAACAGATCAATTTTCTACCAAGGGGTTTTCATAGCTTCCGCTGAAAAAGTTGTAATCTACCATTCACCCCCCTCTGGTAGCTTTTCACATGATCTTTGATTCTATAATTGGTATCAGAGCCACGATGCTCTAATCTTTGTGATTTGCGCGTGTTAATAATCATTATGGAGAAATACTCCGCCAAACCTTGTGTGTTTAGTGGTATTGATTTTCAGGTTTGGAATGCACGCATGGAGGCTTTCATCCAGGTGCAAGGCTTTGCAATATGGGAAAAGGTGTACAAGTCTTACAAAAAGCCGTCAAACAATCAAGTTATGGATACAAATATGAGAGATGTCGACAACAACAACAAGACTCAGAACATGATCATACAAGGGTTAACTCAAAGCGACTTCGATCGTGTTGCTCACCTCCGATCTGCGTATGATGTTTGGAAAGCTCTATGTGATTACAATGAAGGATCCAACACGATCAAGGAGGTCAGGCAAGACATGTTCAAAAAGGAGTACATGCGCTTTGAGATGCAACCAGGTGAGTCCATCGATGACCTCTTTGCTCGCTTTAATAAAATTCTCAGAACCTTGCATAGCATCAATGTTAATTTTTCAGATGCTAAGAATGCTAGGCAATTACTAAGTGCATTAGACATGTCAATTTGGCAGATGAAAGTCACATCTATTCGTGAATCTACTGTCATGAGTACACTTACTTTATATGTTCCATATTCTAAATTGAAAACTCATGAAATTGACATAATCTCACGTAAGAACCCCAACAAGTCTCTTGCATTTGTTTCTCAACGTGACATGCCTAGCTCCAGTCAATCTTCATCTTGTGGAACACTTGCTTTGTTGTCCTCTCTAACCCTTGAACAGATTGAAGAGTTTCCAGAGGAAAAACGTGCACTCATCTTTACTCGGTTCTCAAAAGCATTGCAAAATGTGAGAACTAGAAGGAGAGGGAGTGCCGGACCTCAACGATGCTTCGAATGTGGTAAGACAAGACATTTTTGCACGGTTTGACCTAACCTTTCAGGTACTACTTCCCAGGATGAAAAGCAAACAAGAACGAAACACTATTTTGCAAACAATAACAAGAAAAAGAAGGGTTTTACAGGACGCCAGTTGGTGAATAGTTTTATCTCCGCACTTCAAGAACTTGGCTCGAGCGATGTGGACATCAGAAGTGAGGAAGATGAAGATGATTTGGCAAACTTGTGTTGCTTGCTCATCTAGATATGAACACAAAGTTAAATTTCATTGTACCTACTGTTATAAAGATGGTCATGTCATAGATTTTTGTTATAGAGTAGCTAAACAACATAAAAAGGAAAGAATGCAAGCTAGATCTCATAACTCTCATGCAGAATTTGCTGCACATGCTGAACATAATGTTAGGAACTTGCAACCTGCTGTGATGAGTCGAAAACATGCAAAGATTGCTCCCAAACCTACTGTTTCTCGTGCTACACATGTAACACCTCGTAGGTCAGTAGTTGGGTACAAGAATTCTCAAAATTTGGCTCATAAACCTGCTGTTTTATCTCACCTTTCGCGTGTTATTCCTGCTGTACATCATGTGACTCAGTACTGGATTCCTAAATACCTTTTGACTAACCCTTGTATTGAGTCATCGATGTATTGTGCTTCTATGTAGGTTACAAGCTTGAGGAAGGAGAACATTTGGATTGTGGATTCAGGTTGCTCACGAAACATGACCGCTAACAAATAATGGTTCTCCTCCCTCTCTTTTGTGTCACGTGTAGAGAATGTTACTTTTGCCGATAATTCTTCAACTCCTATAATTGCTAAGAGTTCGGTTAGAGTAAATGATCACTACACTTTGAAGGATGTGGCACTTGTTAAAAATTTGAAATACAACTTGCTTTCTGTTTCGCAACTGCTAGATGAAAATCTATAAATTATTTTCATTAAAATTTGCTGCAAAGTTGTAAATTCAAATAGTGAGCTTATTTTTAACATGTCTCGGTTTGGAAGAGTGTTTAAAGCTGATTTTGATATGTCTTCCTCTAAGCATAGGCGTCTAGTTTCTAATGATTCAAATGACTTATATTTTTGGCATCGTAGACCTGGTCACGTAGGCTTTGATCATCTAACACGTGTTAGTGCTCTTGATCGCATATGTGGGTTGCCTAAGCTTAAAGGAGACAAAGAAATTGTGTGCTCTTCTTGTAGACATGTTAAGATGGTTGCAGGTTCACATAATCCTCTCACAATGATCATGACAACTGAACCGGGTCAACTTTTGCACCTTGACACCGTAGGACCTTCACGTGTTCAATCCTTCGGAGGTAAATGGTATGTTATTGTGATTGTTGATGATTATTCTAAATACTCTTGGGTTTACTTTATGGCATCTAAGAATGAAGGTTTTAGTCACTTTAGAACTTTATTTCTTATATTATCAATTGATCACCCATGATCTTTAAAAGCAATTAGAAGTGATAACGGAACCGAATTTAAAAATCAATCGTTTGATCACTTTTGTGCTGAAAATGGAATAGATCGTGAATTTTCTTCACCTTATGTACCTCAACAAAATGGTGCTGTTGAGATAAAGAATAGAACCTTAGTTGAGATGGCTAGGACTATGCTTGATGAATATCAAACTCCTAGAAAATTTTTGGCAGCTGCAGTTGCAACCACTTGTTATGTCTCAAATCGTGTTTTCTTGCGTGCTAACCTAGGTAAAACACCATATGTACTTCATTTTGGACATAGGTCTAGTGTCACACACTTTCGGGTCTTTGGTTGCAAATGCTTTGTTAACAAACATGGTAATCTTGATAAATTTGAAGCTAGATCTGTTGATGGCATGTTTCTTGGTTATCCATCTCATACTAGATGCTACCGTATGCTTTTACTTGACACTAACAAAATTGTGGAGACTTGTGAGGTTTCTTTTGATGAAGCTAGCCCAAGTACTAGCTCTAATATTGCAACTCCAGATCCATATACGCAGGAGGATATTATTTTGACGAAGAAGACGAAGAAGTGGTGCTACTGCTCGAAAATTCAGAAGCAAATGACGTTGATCACACTGCTTATTTTGCACCACAACCAACACCAACAACTATTGCAGCCGGTATAGATCGTCCTCAAGCCACAAGTTCTTTGATCTGTGATGAACATGAAGAACAAGGAGCTTGTGAACTGTCTACTCCCCTTCGAATCCTCAAAAGTCATCCTCCACAAAAAATCATTGGGAGCTTGCACGAACGAGTCATACGGTCCAGGTTTTGCGATCCAAACTCTCATGCTCATTCTGCTTTTGTTGCTTCTTTTGAACCCAAAGATATATCACACGCACTCACTAATGAATATTGGATTATTGCCGTGCAAGAAGAGTTAGAAAATGTTCGAAAGAAATAATGTTTGGAAACTTGTACCTCCACCTCAAGGTCACACTTTAATTGGAACTAAATGGGTGTTTAAAATAAACAAAGTGAGGATGGGGTTGTGGTTAGGAATAAGGCTAGGTTGGTTGCTCAAGGTTTCACACAAATTGAAGGTCTATATTTTGATGAAACTTTGCTCCTGTTGCTATATTAGAAGCCATAAGAATTTTGTTAGCTTTTCCTGCAACTAAAGGTTTCAAGTTATATCAAATGTATGTTAAAAGTGCTTTTCTTAATGGCTATATAAATGAGGAGATTTATGTCAAGCAACCACCAGATTTTAAAAATCCAGATTTTCCTACTCGTGTTTACAAACTGTCCAAAATGTTGTAAGGTCTTAAACAAGCCCCTAGAGCATGGTGAAAGTGCATCTAGGCATCCCTTGTGGGTTTTTGTTGATTAATGACAATCCAATGAGATCCTAACAAAATTGTTGAGATGAGCGCAGATCTTAAGGAAATGAGGGAGAAAGCACAAAAAGGAAAGAGAATGAGGATTTTAAGGGAAAAGAGCTCAAGAGCTGAAAAGATTAGATTATTTTGTATGGAGTGTGTTGGAGAAACACACCCAAGAGCTCAAGTGAAATAAATATATTACACTCACTACACATAAATCAGCACATGCGGACTAGTTCGATATCCACTGGACTAGTCTGATATCTCTCTGACTAAAAACAGACAAGTCTCCACAGTGCGGACTTGTCTGTAGCCCTTCAGATTTACACAACACTGGACTAGTCCGATATCAACCGCACTAGTCTGATAATCCTCTGACTAAAATCGGACAAGTCCTCCAAGTTCAGACTTATCCTTATCCCTACGGTTTTTCACTACACTGGGCAAGTCCGATATCCACCTGACTAGTCTAAAAACTCTTACAAAAATCGGACAAGTCCCTCCAAGTGCAGACTTGTCCTTAGTCCTACACGGTGTTCACCTCACCGGACTAGTCCGATATCTACCAGACTAGTCCGAAAAGTTTTTGACTAAGATCGAACTAGTTTGCACCTCATCAGACTAGTCTGGTATCCAACAACACTTATGGTTTTTTGCACACACGCACACCAGACTAGTCCGGTGCCCACCACCGACTGGTCCGGACATAGCAAACCCTAACGGTAACTTTTGGAAACCCTAGTATAAATAGAGGTGTACGACCATACATCAAACTCTCTCGACTCCCTGGCTGTCACACCTTCCAAGAGCCCAAAATTCACATCTCTCCACACATCCTAAGGCTAAAAAGATCAAATCTTTGAGGATTAGCAATTGAACAAAGGAGAGACTTTATCTACACATCTTGAGCTCTTGGGTTTGATCTCTCGCACACTCTAATTGTTTTATTGTATATATTTTCAGTGTGGTGGTGTTCATCGCTGTAATCTTTTGGGAGCCCTCAATGTGTGAGAAAGCCCCCTTGAACGAGTTATTTGCCCCTTCGTGGTTAGTGAAAGAGAATCGGCCTCCATGGCGATTCGATGAAAGAAGGGTTGGTGAAGACCCGATCCTCTGCGGACTCCTAAACGGGGATGTAAATTCCTCTGCGGAATTGAACCTCGGTAAACTTTTGTCTTGCGTGTTCTTGTTCTATTTTTCATCATAATCCAGGTTGTGCTTAGTATTGTAAAATTCACATTGAAACATTGTATCATACTTGATCATTGCAATATATTGGTTCATTGGATCAATACACTTTACTCGTAATCTGATTTCCGTTGCATAGTGTGCTGGAAGTAGAATTTTCAATTTACTTTATCTTTCAGTCCGCGCAAACTGGACTAGTCCGCATCGTACCGGACTAGTCCGGCCTCCCCGTATTTGATCCATCTGTTAAGTGTTTCAGGGTCCGACAAAAGTTCAAAAAGCCTATTCACCCGCTCTAGGCTACATTCAATTGGTATCAGAGCCAAACTCTTCAAAAGAGACTCACCGCTCGAAGAGACGATGTCAGACATCAAGGATGTACACAAGAACTTCAACAACTAGAAGGGTGAGGATGTAAAGACCCAAAAGCTGGAGAAACTCCTCGATGCCATTCAAGACTGTGAGGACGATGATGAGGAGATGCTTCAACTCAAGGCTCTTCTCCGGAAGAAGGAACTATCTCCAAAAGGAAAGAAGAAGACTCAAGATGAGAAGATGAAAGGGAGTAGTCACACCGACTACTCCCGATATCCTTTTGACTAGGAATGTTTAAATTCTAATAATAGTCATTACCTATCAATTCCTTTAGGCAAAGCACCTTACTTTGATGGCAATGACTATTCAATGTGGAGACAAAATATTAAACTGCACCTTATATCTCTTAACCCAAGTTAGTGGCATATAGTTTGTACAAGGATAGATATTTCGGACAATGATGAAGAATTAACACCAAGTCAAGAACAAGCAATTCATTGGAATGCTCAAGCTGCAACTGTGATCACTTCATCGTTGAGCTGAGACGAGTTTACCAAGGTGGATGGAATCGAAATTGCCAAAAGAGATATGGGACACTCTACAAACCGCACATGAAGGTGACTGTCATGTACGCAAAGCAAAGATAGAAATGATCGAAGCTGAATTGGGAAGATTCGCTATAGAAGATGGTGAATCGCCTCAAGACATGTACAATAGAATCAAGAATCTTATCAATAAGATCCGAGCTTATGGCAGCAAGAAGTGGAATGATCACGAGGTCGTGAAGTTGATTCTTAGAGCATTCATGTCTCGCAATGTGACTCTTTGCTCTATGATTAGAGAAAGCCCCGGGTATCAGAAAATGACCCCAGATGAACTTCTTGGCAAGATTATAAACTTTAAAATGATGGAGAAGCAAGCCAAGCACGTCAAGGAAATTGCCGAACTTACCCCGGCAAAGAAGAAAAGGAGTTGCTTTGAAGTAAACCTGTAAACCCGCATCAAAAGAAGCTCAGGAAGCTATTAAAGAAGATGACAGTGATGATTGTAGCAGTGACATCAATGATGAAGACATGATCCTATTCATGAAAAAGTTCAAGAAGATGATGAGAAGAAGAAAGGGTAATAGCTCAAACAAAGGAAGACAAAAGGACAAACAAAGACCTATAATGAGACGAGCATGCTACAGTTGTGGAGAATATGACCATTTCATAGTAGATTGTCCACATGAAGAAAATAAGAGGAAGACTAAAGACAAGAAGCCTCAACCAAAGAAATGTAATAAGAAGAAGCAATATGGTCAAGCACATCTAGGGAAGGAGTGAGACTCCAATGATGAGTCCTCATCCGAAGAAGAAGAGGAGATGGCCACCATAGTCATCAAGAAGCCTACCAAGAAATCCACCTTCTTCCCAACCATGGGCGCATAGAAGGACACTGATCACACGTGTCTAATGGCCAAGGAAGGAAAAAGAAAGGCTTATTCATCCGGTGGAGCAAAATGGGTGCTAGATAGTGGATGTACCAATCACATGACCGGATAAAGAAGAATGTTCGTGGAATACGAAGAAAATGAAAACCCAAGCGAAGACATTTATTTTGGTGATAATAGTGAAGGAAGGGTGCTTAGTACCTGTAAAATTGCAATTTCATCACAACATACTCTTTCTCATGTTTTATATGTTGACTCCTTGGATTATAACCTTTTGTCCATATCTCAATTATGTGACAGTGGTTATAATTGTTTATTCACTAATGAGGGTGAGATCGTCTCTAGAAGGAGTGATAACTCGGTTGCATTCAATGGTGTGTTAAAGGAAAACTTTATCTAGTTGACTTCAACAAAGATAAAACCGAACTTGACACATGCTTGATTGCAAAAACCAACATGGGTTGGCTGTGGCATAGAAGGCTAGCACATGTTGGTATGAGGAATCTTCAAAAACTCCTTAAAGGCGATCACATCTAAGGTTTAAAGGATGCTATTTTCGAGAAAGACAGGCCTTGTAGAGCATGCCAAGCCGGGAAGCAAGTAGGAGCACCCCATCCCGTGAATAATGTCATGACTACAACAAGACCGCTTGAGCTCCTCCACATGGATCTATTAGGTCCAATTTCTTACATAAGCATCATCGGTAATAAATGCGGTTTATTCATTGTTGATGATTTTTCATGCTTCACGTGGGTTTTCTTTTTACATGATAAGACAGAAACTCAAGGAACCCTCAAGAAGTTCATCAAGCGTGTTCAAAACGAATTCTCATTGAGGATCAAGAACATACAGAGTGACAATGGGACATAATTCAAGAATACTCAAGTTGAGGTATCTAGATGAGGAAGGAATAAAGCATGAATTTTCAGCACCATACTCTCCTCAACAAAACAGAGTAGCCGAAAGGAAGAACCGAACGCACATTGAGATGACAAGGACAATGCTCGATGAATACAAGACTTCAGACCGGTTTTGGGCTGAAGCGGTTAACACTGCCTGTCACGCCATAAACTGACTCTATGTTCTTCGTCTACTCAAGAAAACCTCATATGAACTACTCACCGGTAACAAACTAAACATTTCATACTTTTGAGTTTTTGGTTCAAATTGCTATATTCTCAACAAGAAGCCTAGATATTTGAAGTTTGCTTCGAAGTCCAATTAAGGTTTCTTTATTGGCTACGATTCGAACTCCTACACCTACCGTGTTTTCAACAAGGCCTTCGGACTTGTTGAAGTGGCACGTGACGTAGTGTTCGATGAAACTAATGGCTCTTGTAGGATCGAAGAGCACGTGAAAAGCTACCAGAGGGGGGTTGAATGGTAGATTTAAAAATCTTACGCAGCGGAAACACTAAAACCCTAATCCCTTCGGTAGAAAAATGATCTGTTAAAGAAATCGTGTATGAGACTAATCTAAAACGTGTTTCAACGTGACAAAAGTGATAGATATCAGAGAGAATCAAATCACGAAGACAACACAAAAAGAATTACTCAAATCCATCGAGAAAATCTCAAGTTATGATCGAAAGATCAGACTATGGTCAATCTGACCTACCCGAGAAAAACAGTTTCTGGAATGCTGCAAAGAAACTCGTGTAGCTCAGAAACTACAAATCCAATGACCATGAAAGTTTGACAGATGATAGAAAATCAAGTTGTGAAGACAACCCAAAAAGAATCACGTCAATTAGATCTATAAAACTCGAGTTATGATAAAACCACCGACGAAAGGTAGTGCTGTTCAGAAACTCGACGAGTAAAACTTGTCTAGAAAAAGTCGGACGAACAAGGCACAAAAGTTCCTTCAAACTACGAATTTTATTCAATAGAACACAATAGGAACAGCCCCAAAGTCGTCTTCCACGAGCTTTGGCCTTCCCCTGCTTATATAACCAGCCCTTAGGCCATCCCAATCTCAACTAGGACTCCAATCCTAATCCGATCACAATCGGAACTTTCCATAACTGCTTAGGACTCTTCTATACACAGATAGAAGCAATCTTAAGACTTCCAAACACCTTAGGAACGTATCCCACATTCCTAAACAACTCAAATTCGTGACCCACACGAAATCCTAACATAACCAACTCGATATTTCCATACCGAGCCATAACTGACTCAGCTAGCAGCCTAAGTCTTCAACCGATACGATCCAATCCTTCCGATCAGATCTTCCTTCCATAATCCATCTCTAGAAGCATATTGCCACATCATGCACCTCATGCACACGTGCGAACACCTTCCTTTGACCTTCATATGCACTGCCCTTGATTCAATCATCCTGCGCGACCTCCTGACCCGCTCAACCACAGTTCCTCCCGAACTTGGTTGTTGGAACCTCATCTCCTCCTGAGACTAGTCCAATGGATCCTGTCACCAGCCATGACTTGAACTCAAGCAACACCTGCACATGAATAAACAACCAATCCATACGAGCCCAAGTCCTCGACTTGACTCAAGTTAGTTCCGAACACAACACCTTACGTGAGAACCTCACATAAGCATGTTGCAAAAACACAGTAACACGATATCATCGATATCATCCAAAACGCACCAAAAACTTAGCAAATGAATACTAAGAAATCTTTCCAATCATGTAAAGCAAGTATGAAACATTGCAAATGAAAAGAAGAAGCACTTAGGTCAAGTTCCGGACCTTGCCAGAGCAACCCGGAGCTTGAGCCGGAGCTATCAAAAGCTAGTAGAACCTAGCGTCGGAGCTTTCCAAAACTAGTAGATCCTAGCACCGGAGCTTACTAAAAACTAGTCAAAACTAGTCAACCCAAAACCGGAGCTAGACAAAGTACGTCGGAGCTTAGCAAAAGCATGCTGGAGCTTTCAAATATATGTCGGAGCTAACAAAGTCATGCCGGAGCTATCAAAGACATGCCGGGGCTAAATATAAAGCTCACCGGAGCTGACCAAAGCTAGTCGGACCTTACCAAGAAGCCGGACCTAGCATCTAACATAGCCGGAGCTACCCAAAACAAGCCGGACCTACCGTCGGACCTTGCTGTTGCTCAGAGCTAGAGTCGGACCTTGACAAAAAGGTGTTTTGGTGATATTTAAAACTTTTATCATCAAAGCCAAGTGTATTCACTACAAGCCAATGTATTCAGCACACATAGGTCTTACAATCTCCCCCTTGATGAATGCATTGGCAACACCATTTAAAATCCGAACATTGGCTTATTCACATAAAAGTTTTGAAAACAATTTCTCCCCCTTTGTAAATCAAAAGTAAAATGAGAAGAAAAATTATCCCATATTATCTGTCATTATCTCTCCCCCTTTTATTATCTCTCCTTATTCTCTTTCTTTTCATGCTTATCTCTCCCCCTTTGACAATGTATTCAGCAACTCATGAGCATATAAACAAATTATCTGTCCCTCTTTAGTTGTTATGAGCATATTATAACATATACATATAAACAAAGCTCATCCAAGTCATACTATCAAGTACCTTACATTATCACATCAAGGAAATACATAAGGTAGTGTAAGCCATGCTAGAGATCAAATGTAATTTTTCAATTTAAGCAAGTCATGATCTCACAAACTTAACTATTTCAAAACCTGATAGCATGACACTAGTTGCTGCATTTTATTATTTTTCAAAGCATAAATTTATATCATATGATATTTGCAAGAGATTATATGCGCATCTGCCTTATTCTAACCAACCAAGCCAAGCCTATGTCATTTGACAATCAGAAGCTTAAGGACATGGTTTTAGTCATACACAACTTCTTCCAAGTTCATATCTAAGTGCAATGACAAGCCATCTCAAAAGAAAAGTGCGATGCATGCATATTCTCTTGATCTTTTCTCAATTTATATTTGTTCATAAAAACTCAACATGTGAGTTGATTACTTGATTAATTCTTTATGGTTAAAAGCATTTGTGAGCATGCAACAAGTTCAAAACAACAAGAAAGTTCGACCATGACCACATTTAGTGTAAGTAATTATTCCACTTACTAGACATGGCAAAAACTACAAAATGTATAACACGAGTAATGTAGTAAGAACTTTCAGCATGTAAAAGGAATCACAAAGTCATATATGTATGAAATACTATGCTCATATTATTTTAATTTCAGATTCACACATAGACTTCCCAAGTTTCAAAAACTCCCCCTCAATTTAAGCCATGAGGATGCATAACCCCTATTTCACTACGAATGTAACAAAAACGAGTGAAATCCAAAGGTTTTGTTAAAATGTCAGCCAATTGATGTTCGGTATCTACATGGTGAAGCACAATGTTTCCTTTTTCAACATTATCTCGGAGAAAGTGATACCTAATGTCAATGTGCTTAGTTCTAGAATGTTGCACGAGATTTTTTGCAATGCAAATGGCACTAGTGTTATCACAGAACAGTGGAACACTATCTAGATCAACCCCATAGTCCTTAAGTGTTTGAACAATCCAAAGAATTTGTGAGCAAGCACTAGCAGCAGCTACATATTCAGATTCAGCTGTGGATTGTGCAACTGAATTTTGTTTTCTAGAGGACCAAGCAACAAGAGAATTACCAAGAAAATGACAAGCACTGGAATTACTTTTCCTATCAATCCTACAACCTCCAAAATCAGCATCCGAAAAAGCATTCAAAGTAACGGTTGAGGAAGAAGGAAGAAAAATGCCAAATTCTTGAGTTCCATGTAAGTACCTGAGAATCCTTTTGACAGCTTGACGATGTGAAACACGTGGGGAAGCTTGAAACCATGCACAAAGACATACGCCGAATTGTATATCCGATCTTGATGCCGTGAGGTACAAAAGTGATCCGATCATGCTTCTATATTCTTTTTGATCCACGGGTTCACCATCTTCATCAAGTTCAAGTGTTGTTGTTGTTCCCATTGGTGTCCGAAGAGGCTTGCTTTTGTCCATGTTGAAGCGCCTTAGGAGGTCTTTGGTATACTTCGTTTGATGCACAAAGGTACCCTCCTTGGTTTGCTTGATTTGCAGCCCCAAAAAGTAAGTGAGTTCACCCATCATACTCATTTCAAATTCGGAACTCATCATTGCTGAAAACTTGGACACAAGATCATGAGAAGCACAACCAAAGATAATATCATCCACATAAACTTGAACGAATAATGAGTCATTGCCATGTTTAAGCACAAAAAGAGTTTTATCAACCTTGCCCATTGTGAACCCTTTTTCAAATAAGAATGTTTTTAACCTATCATACCATGCTCTAGGGGCTTGTTTGAGACCGTATAAGGCTTTGGACAGTTTGTAAACATGATTAGGAAAATCTGGATTTTCAAAACCCGGTGGTTGTTTGACATAAACATCCTCATCTATGTAGCCATTAAGAAAAGCACTTTTAACATCCATTTGATATAGCTTAAAACCTTTAGATGCTGCAAAAGCTAACAAAATTCTTATGGCTTCTAATCTAGCGACAGGAGCAAAAGTTTCAACAAAATCTAGACCTTCAACTTGAGTGAAACCTTGAGCAACCAACCTAGCCTTATTCCTAACCACAACCCCATCCTCACTTTGTTTATTTTTATATACCCATTTAGTTCCAATTAAAGTGTGACCTTGAGGTGGAGGTACAAGTTTCCAAACATTATTTCTTTCAAAATTTTCTAACTCTTCTTGCATGGCAATAATCCAAGATTCATTAGTGAGTGCATGTGATATATCTTTAGGTTCAAAAGAAGCAACAAAAGCAGAATGAGCATGAGAGTTTGGATCGCAAAACCTGGACCGTGTGACTCGTTCGTGCAAGCTTCCAATCATCTGTTGTGGGGGATGATCTTTGTAAACACGTAGGGGAACAGATGTCTCACAAGGTTCTTCTTCATTAGGTTCATCGTAGATTGATGAGCTTGTGACTTGAGGACGATCAGGACCAGCGGAGGTGATAGCCGGAGCTTGTTCAATGTCCGGAGCTGGACACGTGTCAACTTCGGAACTACCAGGCAGTATCACCGGCTCTTCTTCTTCTTCGAAAATACCCTCCCCCTGAGGATATGGATCTGGTCCTGCAACACCGGAGCTAGTACCTGGGCTAGCTTCATCAAAAGACACTTCACAAGTCTCCACAATTTTGTTAGTGTCAAGTAAAAGCACACGGTAGCCTCTAGTATGAGATGCATAACCAAGAAACATGCCATCAATGGATCTAGGTTCAAACTTATCAAGATTACCATGTTTCTTAACAAAGCATTTGCAACCAAAGACCCGAAAGTGTGTAACACTAGGCCTATGTCCAAACCGGAGCTCATATGGTGTTTTTCCTAGCTTAGCACGCAAGAAAACACGATTTGAGACATAACAAGCGGTTGCTAACGCATCAGCCCAAAATTTCCTAGGAGTTTGATATTCATCAAGCATAGTCCTAGCCATCTCAACTAAGGTTCTGTTCTTTCTTTCTACAACACTGTTTTGTTGAGGTACATATGGTGAAGAGAATTGATGATCTATTCTATTTTCAGCACAAAAGTGATCAAAAGATTGATTTTTAAATTCAGTTCCGTTATCACTTCTGATTGCCTTTAAAGATCCTGGGTGATCAATTGATAATATAAGAAATAAAGTCCTAAAGTGACTAAAAGCTTCATTCTTAGATGCCATAAAGTAAACCCAAGAGTATCTAGAATAATCATCAACAATCACAAGAACATACCATTTACCTCCGAAGGATTGAACACGTGAAGGTCCTACGGTGTCAAGATGCAAAAGTTGACATGGTTCAGTTGTCATGATCATTGTGAGAGGAGTATGTGAACCTGCAACCATCTTAGCATGTCTACAAGAAGAGCACACAATTTCTTTGTCCCCTTTAAGCTTAGGCAGCCCACGTATGCGATCAAGAGCACTAACACGCGTTAGGTGATCAAAGCCTACGTGACCAAGTCTACGATGCCAAAAATATAAGTCCTTTGAATCATTAGCAACTAGACACCTATGCTTAGAGGAAGACATATCAAAATCAGCTTTAAAAACTCTTCCAAACCGAGACATGTTAAAAATAAGCTCACTGTTTGAACCTACAACTTTGCAGCAGTTTTTATTGAAAATAATTTCCAGATTTTCATCTAGCAATTGTGAAACATAAAGCAAGTTGTATTTCAAATTTTTTACAAGTGCCACATCCTTCAAAGTGTAGTGATCATTTACTTTAACCGAACCCTTAGCAATTATAGGTGTTGAAGAATTATCGGCAAAAGTAATATTTTCTACACGTGACACAAAAGAGAGGGAGGAGAACCAATCTTTGTTACCGGTCATGTGGTGTGAGCAACCTGAATCCACAATCCAAATGTTCTCCTTCCTCAAACGTGTAACCTACATAAAAGCACAATACGTCGATGACTCAATACTGGGGTTAGTCAAAAAGAATTTAGGTATCCAGTACTGAGTCACACGACGTGCAGTAGGAAAATCACGCAAAAGCTGAGATAAAACAGTAGGTTTATGAGTCGAAGTTTGAGGTTTTCTGTTCTTAACAATTGATTTAGAAGTTGTTACTTGTTTAGAGTGAAAACCAGTAGCTCCGGAGGTAAAAGCAGAAGATCCGGAGGCAAAAACTGAAGCTCCGGAGGGAACAACAGAAGATCCGGGAG
Organism: Tuctoria greenei; assembly: GCA_036927565.1. Taxonomy (NCBI): domain Eukaryota; kingdom Viridiplantae; phylum Streptophyta; class Magnoliopsida; order Poales; family Poaceae; genus Tuctoria; species Tuctoria greenei. The sequence goes on along the minus strand of JAYESD010000007.1, from coordinate 126,342,860 downwards.
CTCTCGGAGCTATCGAAACTATCGGAGCTGCTTTTGCGGATTTCTTACCAGAAGGTCCGGAAGCTACCTTTTCAAATTTCTGACTCACTAAAACAGGTTGTGTTTTTCTAATTGCATGAAAGTTATAAGATCTAGCAATTTTTCTTTCCTTTTTCTGTTGTTTAGCTAGTCTATAACAAAAATCTATGACATGACCATCTCTACCACAGAAGGTACAATGAAATTTAACTTTGTGTTCATGTCTAGATGAGCAAGCAATATTTTGAGGCAACACTCCTGCAGATTTGAAAACCACTCCTTTTTGTTTAGGAACTATTTGAATCAAACCACTTCCTAATGACTTTACAATTTTAGGTGGATGTGCCTTAGCATGAGCATGAGAATCAAAACCTAAACCAGTTTTATTATTGCAAGACTTGGAAGAATTCAGCAGCAAGTTTAGGTTCTTATTCCCATTACAAAACCGATCTAATGTCCTATGCATGTCATCAAGTTTATTGGACAGATCAAGGCAATTTTCACATGAAGTTTTTCCTTTTAATTTGCAATTGGAACAAAATTTAACTTCATGAGAACGTAAAGCATTGTTCAATATAGAAATTTCATTCATAGCATCCTGTAGTTTCTTATCAAGATCATCACAAGTAGAACAATGCAAGTCAATTGTAGAACAGCTAGCATCTTTCAAGTTTTTATCATTAAGTGCAGCAAGCTCTTTGTTCTTTTTAATTTCTTCATCAAGTCTATCTAGAGTGGAGGAGTGTGCACTTCTTAATGTGGACAATTGTTCATAGATTAAGTCACATGAGGGACATGCATCATCACTAGGAATCAAAGTTTTTAAACGGTTAATTTCAGATTCTAGTGATTCAATTTTAGCAGCATTATCCCTAAGCTTTTTGTCCTTTTTCTTGACAATAATAGTTGCACGAGAAATAGCATCACACATTTCATTGCAGGTAGAACATACCTCATCGTCTTCACTATTGTGTTCTGCATCCTCCTGACTTGATCTTGATCTTGTTTTGCCCGTCATGAAGCATAAGTTGGCTAGATCGTCATCATCTTCATCACTTTCAAAGTCTACATCACTTGAACTAAGTTCTTGAAGTGCAGTGATGAAGCTATTAATCATCTTGCGTCCTATGGTACCCTTCTTTTTCTTGTTGGAATTTCCAGAGGAGGTCCAGACCTTGATTTGTTTTTCTTCCCGGGTGGTCGGACCTGAAAGGTTAGGGCATTCTGTACGAAAGTGTCCTATTTTACCATATTCAAAACAGCGTTGAGGTCCGGAGCTTCCTCTTCTTCTAGTTCTCACATTTTGCAATGCTTTTGAGAATCTAGTAGAGATGAGTGCCAACTCTTCTTCTAGAAATTCTTCAATCTGTTCCAGGGTTAGTGAGGACAACAAAGCAAGAGTATTGCAGGATGATGATTGACCGAAGCTAGACATATCTCGTTGTGAGACAAATGCAATAGACTTGTTTGGGTTCTTACGTGCAAGGATGTCAATTTCATGAGTTTTTAGTTTAGAATAAAGTACATCTAATGTAAGAGAACTCATGACAGTTGATTCACGAATAGATGTTACTTTCATCTCCCAAACTGACATGTCTAATGCACTAAGAAGTTGTCTAGCATTCTCAGCATCAGAAAAATTAACATTGACACTTCGTAAGTTGCTGAGAATTTTATTGAAACGAGCAAAGAGATCATCGATAGACTCACCTGGTTGCATCTCAAAACGCATATATTCCTTTTTGAACATATCTTGTTTGACCTCCTTGATGGTGTTGGAGCCTTCATGATAATCACATAGAGCTCTCCAAACATCATATGCTGATCGGAGGTGCGCGACACGATCAAAGTCGCTTTGAGTGAGTCCTTGGATGATCAAGTTTCGGGCTTTGTTGTTGTTGTCGACGTCCCGGAGGTTCGTAGCCATAAATTGATCGTTAGGCGGGACTTCATAAGGTTTGTACACCTTTTCCCATATTGCGAAGCCTTGCGCCTAGATGAAGGCCTCCATGCGTGCCTTCCAAACCTGAAAATCATTACCAACAAACACACAAGGTTTGGCGGAGTACTTCTCCATGATGATTAGTCAAAAACACGCGCAAATCACAAAGATTAGAGCACCGTGGCTCTGATACCAATTTTAGGATCGAAGAGCACGTGAAAATCTACCATAGGGGGGGGGGGTGAATGGTAGATTTAAAAATCTTACGCAGCGGAAACACTAAAACCCTAATCCCTTCGGTAGAAAAACGATCTGTTAAAGAAATCGTGTATGAGACTAATCTAAAACGTGTTTCACCATGACAAAAGTGATAGATATCAGAGAGAATCAAATCACGAAGACAACACAAAAAGAATTACTCAAATCCGTCGAGAAAATCTCAAGTTATGATCGAAAGATCAGACTATGGTCAATCTGACCTATCCGAGAAAAACAGTTTCTGGAATGCTGCAAAGAAACTCGTGTAGATAAGAAACTACAAATCCAATGACCATGAAATTTTGACAGATGATAGACAATCAAGTTGTGAAGACAAACCAAAAAGAATCACGTCAATTGGATCTATAAAACTCGAGTTATGATAAAACCACCGACGAAAGGTAGTGCTGTTCAGAAACTCGACGAGTAAAACTTGTCTAGAACAAGTCGGACGAACAAGGCACAAAAGTTCCTTCAAACTACGAATTTTATTCAATAGAACACAAGAGGAACAGCCCCAAAGTCGTCTTCCACGAGCTTTGGCCTTCCCTTGCTTATATAACCAGCCCTTAGGCCATCCCAATCTCAACTAGGACTCCAATCCTAATCCGATCACAATCAGAACTTTCCATAACTGCTTAGGACTCTTCTATACGCAGATAGAAGCAATATTAAGACTTCCAAACACCTTAGGAATATATCCCACATTCCTAAACAACTCAAATTCGTGACCCACACGAAATCCTAACATAACCAACTCGATATTTCCATACCGAGCCATAACCGACTAAGCTAGCAGCCTAAGTCTTCAACCGATACGATCCAATCCTTCCGATTAGATCTTCCTTCCATAATCCATCTCTAGAAGCATATTGCCACGTCATGCACCTCATGCACACGTGCGAACACCTTCCTTTGACCATCATATGCACTTCCCTTGATTCAATCATCCTGCGCGACCTCCTGACCCGCTCAACCACAGTTCCTCCCGAACTTGGTTGTTGGAACCTCATCTCCTCCTGAGACTAGTCCAATAGATCCTGTCACCAGCCATGACTTGAACTCAAGCAACACCTGCACATGAATAAACAACCAATCCATACGAGCCCAAGTCCTCGACTTGACTCAAGTTAGTTCCGAACACAACACCTTACGTGAGAACCTCACATAAGCATGTTGCAAAAACACAGTAACACAATATCATCCATATCATCCAAAACGCACCAAAAACTTAGCAAATGAATACTAAGCAATCTTTCCAATCATGTAAAGCAAGTATGAAACATTGCAAATGAAAAGCAGAAGCACTTAGGTCAAGTTCCGGACCTTGCCAGAGCAACCCGGAGCTTGAGCCAGAGCTATCAAAAGCTAGTAGAACCTAGCATCGGAGCTTTCCAAAACTAGTAGATCCTAGCACCGGAGCTTACCAAAAACTAGTCAAAACTAGTCAACCCGAAACCGGAGCTAGACAAAGTACGTCGGAGCTTAGAAAAAGCATGCTGGAGCTATCAAATATATGTCGGAGCTAACAAAGTCATGCCGGAGCTATCAAAGACATGCCAGAGCTAAAGATAAAGCTCACCGGAGCTGACCAAAGCTAGTCGGACCTTACCAAGAAGCCGGACCTAGCATCTAACATAGCCGGAGCTACCCAAAACAAGCCGGACCTACCGTCAGACCTTGCTGTAGCTCAGAGCTAGAGTCGAACCTTGACAAAAAGGTGTTTTGGTGATATTTAAAACTTTTATCATCAAAGCCAAGTGTATTCACTACAAGCCATTGTATTCAGCACACATAGGTCTTATAGCTCTCAAGTAGAGCAAGTTGATCAGTGTGTGATAGATCAAGAAGAAGCTCCATGTAAAGCATTGCAAAGTATGGTGTTGGGCGATGTTCGACCACATGTGCCACCTCCAAATGTGAATGAAGAAGATGAGAAACAAGTGGAGGAAAATGGTCAAGGGGGAGCTTCCACACAACATCAACCTCAAGAAGATCAAGGTGATCAAAACATCAATGAGGGCAACTGTCTAGGGGGGGGGGGAAGAAGATGATAATCATGAAGATTCAAGACCACAAGTGCCACATCTAAGAGTACACCAAAGCATCCAAAGAGATCACCCCCGTCAACAACATAATCGGTGACATCCAAAAGGGAGTAATAACTCGATCTCACAGAGCTAATTTTTGTGAACACAATTCTTTTGTATCCATTTTGGAACCATACAGGGTTGAAGATGCATTGAAATATTCAGATTAGGTGATGGCGATGCAAGAAGAATTGAACAAATTCAAAAGGAACGAAGTGTGGGAGCTTGTTGTAAGACCCAAGTCCAACGTCGTCGCCACTAAATGGGTCTTCCGCAACAAGCAAGACGAACATGGAGTGGTAACAAGGAACAAGGCATGACTTGTGGCCAAAGGGTATTCACAAGTCGAAGGTTTGGATTTCGACGAGACTTTTGCTCCTGTAGCTAGGATTGAATCGATTCATATATTACTTGCATATGCTACTCACCATGATTTCAAGCTTTATCAAATGGACGTGAAAATGCCTTCCTCAACGGACCGATCAAGGAGGAGGTGTACATGGAGCAACCACTCGGTTTTGAAGATCAAGAGTATCCCAACCATGTGTACAAACAGCATAAGGCTCTCTATGGCCTCAAACAAGCTCCTAGAGCTTGGTATGAGTGCCTTAGAGACTTTTTGGTTGAAAATGGCTTCAAAATTGGTAAAGCTGATTACACTTTGTTTACCAAACACATTGATGATGATCTCTTCGTTTGCCAAATCTATGTTGATGACATCATGGTTTAACTAACAAATCTTTTTGTCAAGAATTTAGTAAGGTTATGACAGATAGATTCGATATGTCCATGATGGGAGAGTTGAGATACTTTTTGGGATTCCGAGTGAAGAAACAAAAGGGAGGGACGTTCATAAGCCAAACAAAGTACACTCAAGATATTCTCAAGAAGTTTGGAATGGACAAAGCGAAGCCCATAAAGACTCCCATGGTGACAAATGGACACTTGATCTCAATGAAGACGGACCTAACGTGGATCAAAAGGTACGTCGTTCCTGATTGGTTCTTTACTATATTTATGAGCACCTAGGCCAGATATTATGTTGAGTGTATGTTTGTGTGTAAGGTTTCAAGCCAATCCTAAGGAATGTCATTTGACATCCGTTACAAGGATCTTGAGATATTTAGTTAATACACCCAACCTAGGACTTTGGTATCCCAAAGGTTCAAAATTCAATCTCATTGGATACTCCGATGCAGATTATGCCAGATGCAAGGTATATAGAAAAAGTACCTCCGGTACTTGCCAATTCCTAGGTAGATCCCTAGTTTCTTGGTCCTCCAAGAAACAAAATTCATTTTCCATATCCACGGCTGAAGCGGAGTATGTTACAGCCGGGAGTTGTTGTGCACAACTCCTTTGGATGCGACAAACTCTAAGGGACTACGGTTACAATATGAACCATATTCCGGTCCTTAGTGACAATGAGAGTGCAATTAAAATTGCCCATAACCCTGTTGAGCACTCTAGAACCAAACACATAGACATCCGGCATGTGACGCCCGGTTCCGAAAATGAACCAAGCTAACGCATATGTGTGCCCAGGATGTTCAACACACATACACGCATGATTCACAAATGATAAACAGATAATTACCACAACTCAAATTATTAAATAAGTACTCTTATTACATAATTTATTATATCCTCGAATACAAGCTCTAATGAATATTAATGACAAGTTCAACTAATGCAGCGGAAATAAACTAATTAAACAACTATGCAACTAAGCAAAAGGGATAGCGCAGCTCCAATAACACCACAGGCAAAGCTGACGGTAGACACGGCCTAGAACTCCGCATTATCACCGTTAAACTCACAATTCTGACCTGCAACTGTTGGGGGGGATTGCAAGAGTGAGTACATGTCGTACTCAGCAAGTGTGGAAAGTATGACATGTGGCTGATTCAAATGACGACAATAATAATGGCTAAGTGCTGAAAAGTACAGTAAAACATTTGAAAAGCAATATATCATATTTATGTGAAGTAAACCCATCATAAACCATAAATAATACCATAATACTGGTCCATAATTCACCATCCTCATCCATGATTCCAGATTTCATCATTTGCCAATAACCATATTCAATACCAGAAATTAATCCATAACCATCCATAACCAAACCATAACCATCCCAAATTCCAATTTCCCTCTAATCATGGAAGTTGTCCAGGTGCTCATAACCGGGAGCACGGATTTCATGATAGTTTTAATACTCTGCAGAGTTTGTACCTCTTTACCCACGTGTTTGTGATTTCATCACCCGTCGGCGACTAAAGAACCTCCCTTATGCCAATTACACTTCCTTTGGTGTATGGCCAAGAGATCACAAAATAGCCTTTACAAAGGGATTACTAGCCTATTCATACCCCACTGAGGTTTCACCGGTGGCGATGTCTCCCACAGAGCACATCTTCAACCAAGGGCCCCCTCTTGAGCCATTCGGATCCCAGGGTAGTCCCACCAATCATCAACAAACCCATTCCGACCACCCCTTCCCCGAGCATCCACAATGGTCCAAACAGCACTAGCAAAAGCCTAATTAATCAGCTACGCTGCACCCATACTTGGCCTCGTGGTGGCACTGTAGTCCTGGCTTATTCTCGCATGAACCGGTCCTTAGATCTAAAGCAAGCAAACCACCATAACATCCAACCCATCCACAAACCAAGCTTGCTTAGATCATCCATTACCATACCATATTTAACCAGTTCATGTTAACCATAATCTCATCCATGCATAAATAAATTGATTGGTATAGTTGTTTTCCATCCCAGTTGATTAAGCGAAGCAAAAGGTAAAAACCCTTCCCGACTCTCTACCATAAATTCCAGGTGACAAGGGTGGTCAAACAAAACTAGTAAACTTCCTACCATAGGATTTCCCATCAAATTGACACAACATGCAGTTTTGCAAACAAAACATTTATTTTAAAACAGGATCAATATGCTTCAAGGACACTTGCCTTGTTCCGGCGGATAGGGTTGCTCAAGCGCTTCGAAATCTTGATTCTGAAAATCCTCGTACACGATCTCCTGAGCACTTCCCTCTACTCGTGATCACACATACAAGAATATACATACAAATCAATATGATGCACACACATTAATCAACATGCGATGATATGCATGCATGCAAAGTACAATAATTGATTAAATATGGTTGTTTATTAATTAGATGCAACTAGTTCATATGTGTTCATACAAGTTTACAGGGATTTTAACAAGAATTAATACTGCTGAAAATAAAATTGTGGTGCAACTAGAATCAATTTACGTCTATTAGATCTAATGCGTTGCTAAAATTCGCATCGGGAACATGGCCTACCGTAGATGCGATGGCTTTGAAGATGGCGGAACGAAGACGGCGCGTAGACGAAGTGGATAGCGCAGCAGTCCTTCGGCGGCACGATGACGGCGACGATCTCCGGTGGACGGTGGCACCCTCCTCTTTTTCTTCCTCTTCTTGCCCTCTTTTTTTCTTCTTTTTCTTCCCCTGGCGGTGGCGGCTCTGGTGCTTTTCTGTTTCTTTTCTTCCTGGCGGTGTGGCTTTCTGGGATCGGGGAATTAAGCCTCCATCGGTATTTATAGGGGGCGGCTAGGGCGACGGGGTCGCGTGGCGGCGGGGGCGTGCGCGGTCGGCCGGTACGGTCGGGGCGCGAAAATCGCGGTTCGGGAGGCGCGGGAATCGCAGTTCGGGATTCGCTCGGGCGGGAGTCCGCGTGGGGGTGGGAGCGCGGGAGCGAGGCCGCGTGGGGGCGTTAGGCGGCGGGCGGGGCCCAGGGGGCGAGCGGGGCGTACGGCGCGCAGCGTGGGGGGGACAGGCGGGGCAGCGCGGGAGGGGGCGGCGCGCTCGGGCGCGTGTCGGCGGGAGCGGGAGGCGCGGGGCCAGGCGGCGCGGGCGGCTCCTCGCGGGAGTCCGAGGCGGCGGTTGGCTGGGCCTGGTTCGGCCTGGCCGGCTGCCCCTCGTTTCCTTTTTTCTTTTTTTTTATTCTTTTTATATTGTTATTCTTATAATATATTTTATTATTTACATTTTATTTATTTTATTTATCTTATTTATTTTATTTATTTATTATTTTATATATGTATATATTTATTATTATATAATTTATTTATATGTTTCTTTTTATATATTATTATTATTATTTTATATTTATTCCCTATTACAAGTTTACGCTATTATTTTGTTTTTCTTTTTTTGCTACATACATTTGTATATATATGCTCCATCTTTTATGTTTTATTATTTTTCTTTTATCCTAATAATTTTTAATGCATGATCATGTATGCAATGCAGGATGCGAAAATTTAGGGTGTTACAATTCTACCCCCCCTTAAAGTGAATCTCGCCCTCGAGATTCGATAGCGTGGAGAAAAGGTGAGGGAATTCTGCCTTCAGGTCTTCTTCACGTTCCCATGTAGCTTCGGTTTCCGTATGGTGTTTCCATTGCACTTTGCACCAATGGATCCTCTTATTCCTTGTGAATCCAAAACAATTAGGTTGGCGGAGAAGTCTACCCCCCTTATTCTAAGGCTTACTTTTGGACATACTATATTTGTCCTCATCTCTCCTCCAGGAGACTTAACCAATAGAGTAAACTTCATATGAGAGATAGGCAAACTATACTTGGCAACATACTTCGATGCAATGAATGAATGCGATGCTCCAGAATCAAATAACATAGTCGCGGGGTTGGAGTTTGCGAGAAACATACCAATGACCACGTCATCCGCTTGTTGAGCATCCTCCGTAGAGACATGGTTCACGTTGCCACGAGCAAGATTCTGCTGTCCACGGTTCCCTTGTGGTTGTCCTCCACTGGGTCTTGGGTTTTGCCTCGGCGCATTGCTTCCTTGACCAAGGCCTGACTTAGGACATTGATGCGCAAAGTGTCCAGCTTCTCCACAAGTATAGCACTTCTTAACTCCACCAGAATTATTGGGACAAGCTTGGTTTTGAGCATTTGCAGCAGGGAAATTAGCACGAGGCTCATAAGGCATTGGAGGCCTAGGTGCTTGCATAACAGGGCGCTGCTGCACAAACTGAGTTGGGCCCGGTGCGTAACCAGGGCGCTGAGCAGGAATAGAAGAGCTGTAATGAGGCGCATTGGGCGGCGCAAAGCGAGGGCGCACATTACTTCCTTGTTGCTGTCCTTGATATGGTGCCTTGCTCTTGATTTCTTGCTCCATCTCACGGATCTTGTTCTCAACCACAATTGCTTTGTCCACAAGCTTCTGGAAGTTGACATAGTCACAATTGAGCAATTGCACTTGGATCTCATTGTTGAGGCCTCTCATGAACAAATATTGCTTCCGGCTGTCTCGACTAACATCCTCGGGCGCATACCTTGAGAGTTGAGTGAACTTGTTGAGATATTCACTCACGCTCGATCTTACTTGCCTTAAGTTCTCTAATTCTTGCCTCTTCAAGATCATCACACCTTCCGGCACATAATGAGAACGAAAATTCTCCTTGAATTCGGCCCAAGTGATCCTCTCTTGATCCTCATGAGCGTTGCATAGTGAATCCCACCAATCGGTGGCTGCTCCAACGAGTTGATGAGAAGCAAATAGGACCTTCTCCCGGTCACTGCATTGGACAATAGCAAGTTTCTTCTCCACGGACTTGAGCCAATCATCAGCATCCATAGGGTTTGCGGCTTGAGCAAAGGTTGGCGGCCTAGTCCTTATAAACTCTCCCAATCGGTTATGAGGAGGCGGGGGTGGCGGTGGAGGCATGTGTGGCTGATTGTTGATATTGCCAGCCTGCAGCTGTCTCATGGTCTGTATCATGGTCTGCATGAGCTGGTTTTGCATAGCCAAAAGCTGCTCAATGTTGATAGCTCCATGAGCAGGTCCTTGTCCGTTGTTGTTCTGAGGCACTCCATTGTTCTCCTCCTTATTATTGACATCCCTCTGGTTGCGAGTCCTCACCATCTGAAGAAAAGCAATAGGTAAGAATTTAGAAACGTCCCCAACTATATGCATCAAGGGATATGAAGCTAAACAGCTAGCTACACTAGCCTAGGTGGACATGGCAATGCTAAGGCATCCCAAAATCCTCTATTAAGCACACAAGCAAACAATATATATATATATATATATATATATATATATATATATATATATATATATATATATATATATATATATATAGCAAACAGCACTCCAAGCAAAAACACATCGATTCCTGAGTGCTCCTATGTGCTCTAGAGTGTCCATTCTATCTAGGCTGCATCCTACGGTCAACCTGTGGCTCTGATACCAATCTGTGACGCCCGGTTCCGAAAATAAACCAAGCTAACGCATATGTGTGCCCAGGATGTTCAACACACATACACGCATGATTCACAAATGATAAACAGATAATTACCACAACTCAAATTATTAAATAAGTACTCTTATTACATAATTTATTATATCCTCGAATACAAGCTCTAATGAATATTAATGACAAGTTCAACTAATGCAGCGGAAATAAACTAATTAAACAACTAAGCAACTAAGCAAAAGGGATAGTGCAGCTCCAATAACACCATAGGCAAAGCTGACAGTAGACACGGCCTAGAACTCCGCATTATCACCGTTAAACTCACAATTCTGACCTGCAACTGTTGGGGGGGGGGGATTGCAAGAGTGAGTACATGTCGTACTCAGCAAGTGTGGAAAGTATGACATGTGGCTGATTCAAATGACGACAATAATAATGGCTAAGTGCTGAAAAGTACAGTAAAACATTTGAAAAGCAATATATCATATTTATGTGAAGTAAACCCATCATAAACCATAAATAATACCATAATATCAGTCCATAATTCACCATCCTCATCCATGATTCCAGATTTCATCATTTGCCAATAACCATATTCAATACTAGAAATTAATCCATAACCATCCATAACCAAACCATAACCATCCCAAATTCCAATTTCCCTGTAATCATGGAAGTTGTCCAGGTGCTCATAACCGGGAGCACGGCTATCATGATAGTTTTAATACTCTGCAGAGTTTGTACCTCTTTACCCACGTGTTTGTGATTTCATCACCCGTCGGTGACTAAAGAACCTCCCTTATGCCAATTACACTTCCTTTGGTGTATGGCCAAGAGATCACAAAATATCCTTTACAAAGGGATTACTAGCCTATTCAGACCCCACTGAGGTTTCACCGATGGCGATGTCTCCCGCGGAGCACATCTTCAACCAAGGGCCCCCTCTTGAGCCATTCGAATCCCAGGGTAGTCCCACCAATCATCAACAAACCCATTCCGACTACCCCTTCCCCGAGCATCCACAATGGTCTAAATAGCACTAGCAAAGCCCTAATTAATCAGCTACGCCGCACCCATACTTGGCCTCGTGGTGGCACTGTAGTCCTTGCTTATTCTCGCATGAACCGGTCCTTAGATCTAAAGCAAGCAAACTACCAGAACATCCAACCCATCCACAAACCAAGCTTGCTTAGATCATCCATTACCATACCATATTTAACCAGTTCATGTTAACCATAATCTCATCCATGCATAAATAAATTGATTGGTATAGTTGTTTTCCATCCCAGTTGATTAAGCGAAGCAAAAGGTAAAAACCCTTCCCAACTCTCTACCATAAATTCCAGGTGACAAGGGTGGTCAAACAAAACTAGTAAACTTCCTACCATAGGATTTCCCATCAAATTGACACAGCATGCAATTTTGCAAACAAAACATTTATTTTAAAATAGGATCAATATGCTTCAAGGACACTTGCCTTGTTCCGGCGGATAGGGTTGCTCAAGCGCTTCAAAATCTTGATTCTGAAAATCCTCGTACACGATCTCTTGAGCACTTCCCTCTACTCGTGATCACACATACAAGAATATACATACAAATCAATATGATGCACACACATTAATCAACATGCGATGATATGCATGCATGCAAAGTACAGTAATTGATTAACTATGGTTGTTTATTAATTAGATGCAACTAGTTCATACGTGTTCATACGAGTTTACGGGGATTTTAACGAGAATTAATACTGCTGAAAATAAAATTGTGGTGCAACTAGAATCAATTTACGTCTATTAGATCTAATGCGTTGCTAAAATTCGCATCGGGAACATGGCCTACCGTAGATGCGATGGCTTTGAAGATCGCGGAACGAAGACGGTGCGTAGACGAAGTGGATGGCGCAGCAGTCCTTCGGCGGCACGATGACGGCGACGACGGTGGACGGTGGCACCCTCCTCTTTTTCTTCCTCTTCTTGCCCTCTTTTTTTTCTTCTTTTTCTTCCCCTGGCGGCGGCGGCGGGCGGGGCCCAGTGGGCGAGCGGGGCGTACGACACGCAGCGTGGGGGGGACAGGCGGGGCAGCACGGGAGGGGGCGGCGCGCTCGGGCGCGTGTCGGCGGGAGCGGGAGGCGCGGGGCCAGGCGGCGCAGGCGGCTCCGCGCGGGAGTCCGAGGCGGCGGTTGGCTGGGCCTGGTTCGGCCTGGCCGGCTGCCCCTCGTTTCCTTTTTTTCTTTTTTTATTCTTTTTATATTGTTATTCTTATAATATATTCTATTACTTACATTTTATTTATTTTATTTATCTTATTTATTTTATTTATTATTATTTTATATATGTATATATTTATTATTATATAATTTATTTATATATTTCTTTTTATATATTATTATTATTATTTTATATTTATTCCCTATTACAAGTTTTACGCTATTATTTTGTTTTTCTTTTTTTGCTACATACATTTGTATATATATGCTCCATCTTTTATGTTTTATTATTTTTCTTTTATCCTAATAATGTTTAATGCATGATCATGTATGCAATACAAGATGCGAAAATTTAGGGTGTTACACGGCATCACTTTTTGAGAGATCACTCAATGAAAGGAGACATAGCCATTTCCCATGTCAATACTGAAAAACAACTAGCCGATATCTTTACCAAGCCACTTGATGAAAAACACTTTTGTGAGCTCCGAAATGAACTAAATATCCTTGATGCTCGGAACGTGGCTTGAAAACTTGCATACCTGTATGCCATCTTCAAAATCATGTTGATTGTATTGAAAAATCATCTCTCTCTATTTTTCTCTGAAAAACTATGTTAATTTCTTGATCTTGGTGAATTATGGTCATAGCTTGATTGTTGTATGTTTATTGATCATATTCATCAAGATTATTTATGTGTTTTTGCCCCCTATATCTGTTTAGGCACCCTCGGATATATATATATATATATATATATATATATATATATATATATATATATATATATATATATATATACACACACGAAGGGTTTTATATCTTTCTGTCGGTGACCACGGACTAATCTGTGGTTACCCCAGACTAGTCCGCACATTGCAGACTAGTCCGCGGAGTGTCCGCTAGTTCGGACTAGTCCGATATTTTGACTCCATAACCCTAGGGCCGACACAGACCTAATCTTCTTGTATCTCACAACTTCTCTCATGTTCTCTCTGTAACACCCTCATTTTCATGCATCATGCCCTACATACATTCATATACACATTTAACATTAACCCACATAAAGAGGAACGAGTTTAAAATTGATTTGGAACATTTAAAATTAATTTGGAACAAAACCGCACTTAAAATGCTAAAAAGTGCGGACTAGTACGATTTTGGTGAGGACTAGTCCGATTTCTCTCTGACTAAAAACGGACTTGTCCGTTTTTGCTGCGGACTAGTCCGATTTTGCCTCTGGAAACTTTTGGACTTGTCCGATTTTTTGCGGACTAGTCCGATATTCCAAGAATCCTTGAAAATTTGCTAAGTCCCTCGACTTTTCCGGACTAGTCCAGTGTTCCAGTGGACTTGTCCATTTTCCTCTCTGACTAAAGTCGGACTTGTCTGATTTTTGGCCGGACTTGTCCGATTTCTCTCTGGACAACTTTGGACTAGTCCGGTCCTTTTCGGACTTGTCCGATATTTCGCGACTCCGAGTTGATCTTTTGTTTTATGACTTGTTTCTTGGGGTTCATGTTAAGTGGGCCTAGGGACGTCGTGCCTAACTCTTTTAGAGCCCATGTGGGACTCTAAACCGGCCTCTACTCCTCTCAAACTCGAAATCCATCTAACCCTAGCCCCCACCTCTATATAAACAACCCCACCCCTTGGCTTGGCATCTATTTGCCACTTTTCCACCCCATCCAAACCCTAGTTCGTGGAGAGCCACCATCAAGGAGGGAGGAGGAGATCCCAAGCAAGAAGAAGAAGGGGAGGAAACGAGGAGGATCAAGATCTCCACCAAGCTTCCGTTCTTCATCACCAATTCATCTCCAAGTTCATCATCAACCCTAGATCATCAAGATTCAAGTGTTACCTCAAAGTTTCTTGATTCATTGGAGTTCTAAACACCTGGTATACCTTTTATTCTCTTTTCCTTACGTGAATTCAATCCCTAATCTCCAAATTTACGTCGATCTAGAAAACCCTAGCTCACTAGTTCTGCGAAGTGCGGACTAGTCCGACCTTCTGCAGACTAGTCCGATTTTTCTGACTAAATTGTGTTGAATTAATTCCAAATTTGACCTAATCAAATCCAAACCTGTATAAACTTGTTAAAAGCTATTAGAACTAGTTAGTGATCATGAAAAGAAATCTATTAATAAGTTCTACTTTGCATTTGCATCAATCATGCATGTCATGTCATATTGAATAATATTTGTGCACTCTTTGATTGTGTTTCTTGTCTTGTATGTTTATTGTGTGGATTAGACGGATTTGCGCTAGAGAGTGCCGCAGAGGATCTACAGCACCATGAGTTTGAAGGCTTTGACCCTAATCAACCGTAAGAGCAAGGCAAGTGTCCTTGAAGCATATTGATCCTGTTTTAAAATAAATGTTTTGTTTGCAAAATTGCATGCTGTGTCAATTTGATGGGAAATCCTATGATAGGAAGTTGACTAGCTTTGTTAAACCACCCTTTTCACCTGGAATTTATGGTAGAGAGTCGGGAAGGGGTTTTTACCTTTTTGCTTCGCTTAATCAACTGGGATGGGAAAACTACTATACCACTCAATTCAATTATGCATGGATGAGATTATTGTTAACATGAACTGGTTAATATGATATGGTAATGGGTGATCTAAGCAAGCCTGGTATGTGAATGGGTTGGATGTTATGGTGGTTTGCTTGCTTTAGATCTAAGGACCGGTTCGTAGAGCGACCATCCAGGATTTACAGTGCCACCACGAGGCCGAGTATGGGTGCGGCGTAGCTGATTAATTAGGGCTTTGCCAGTGCTATTTGGACCATTAAGGATGCTCGGGGAATGGGTAGTCGGATTGGGTTTGTTGATGATTGGTGGGACTACCCTGGGATCCGAATGGCTCAAAAGGGGGCCCTTGGTTGAAGATGTGCTCAGTTGGAGACATCGCCACCGGTGAAACCTCAGTTGGGTCTAAATAGGCTAGTAATCCCTTTGTAAAGGCTATTTTGTGATCTCTTGGCCACACACCTAAGGAAGTGTGAGACGCATAATTGAGATTCTATAGTCATCGAAAGGTGATGAAATCACAAACACGTGGGTAAAGTGGTACAAACTCTGCAGAGTCAAATAAAACTATCATGATAGCCGTGCTCCCGGTTATGAGCAACCTGAACCCTCACATGATTAGAGGAAACTTGGTATTGGAATAGTTTGTGGGATGGTTATGGTTTGGTAATGGTTAATGGATTAATTTCTGGTAGTGAATATGGTTATTGACAATGGTGAAATCTGGTATATGGATGATGGTATGAATTATGGACTAGTATTATGATGATTACATGGCTTATGATGGGTTTATTTCACATACATATAATATATTGCTTTTCAAATGTTTTAATGTACTTTTCAGCACTTAACCATTATTATATTCGTCATTTGAATCAGCCACATGTCATACTTTCCACACTTGCTGAGTACGACATGTACTCACTCTTGCAACCCCCCCCCCCCCCCCCGTCCCCCAACAGTTGCAGGTCAGGATTGGGAGTTTAATAGCGATAATGCGGAGTTCTAGGCCGTGTCTACCGTCAGCTTTGCCTGTGATGTTGATTTGAGCTGCGCTATACCCTATTGCTTATGCTGCCTAGCTGTTTAGTTTGCTTATTTAGTTTATTTCTGCTGCATTAGTTGAACTTGTCATTAATATTCTTTGGAACTTGTATTCGAGGATAATATGGTTTATGCAATAAAATTTGGTTAATTAATCTTGTTTTGTGGTAATTTTCTGTATACTCTTTTGTGAATGCACTCGTGTATGTGTGTTGAACGTCCTGGGCACACATATGCGTTCACTTGGTTCATTTTCGAAACCGGGTGTCACACTCTCTCCTCACTCGAGTGCTCCCAAGGCAATTTTGTGAGTTCTCCATCAAATCCACTCAAGTCTCCATGGGAATCGATATCCACTGCAAGGGGATCGAAGACCCCGGACTAGTCCGCATCAAGAACTCCTTCAACGCCATGAATTGAAGGATTTGGTAAACTTCTCTCCAAACCCTAAAACCTTCGATTTTTCTTGTTCTTGCTCCAATAGCTTAATACTTCTAGCCAATACATGCTCTATTGATGTATTCCATTTACCCTAGATCACTTTTGCATTGAGTAGCCTAAATTCTCATTGAGTTACGTTTTGAACAGCCACATAACGGATTAGTCCGTCCCTGAACAACGGACAAGTCTGGTATGCCCTAATCAAAAATCTAGCTTATATCAATTCAATGCAATTCCTTGTCATGCTTGCTTATCTATATCCTTTATATCTTCATTGTCAGAATCATGTCGAACTCAAACGAGGATATCTCTGACTTCGAGGCCGAATTGGATCAAGAGACATTACCTCATTCCTTGGTGGGCCAGACCAAGAAAAGGCAAAATTGTGCCGCTGATTTCTTGCCCACTACACCTAGGGTGCGGCGAAAGGTTTCGTCTAAGAAACCAGCTTCCAAAGGGAAAGATGTGGTTGGTCCTAGCTCTGCAGCTTCACGCCAAACCAAGGGCAAAGGAAAGGGGATTGCCTCTGGCCCGATTGGTCACTTGATGATGGCAACTTCAAGACAAGGGAATAGGAACCCCTCAGAAGAGAAGTTCAATGGCAAAGGAAGTGATGTGGCATGGAAGCTCAGGAAGACTGATGCATATAGCAGTGGGAAAAAGGCAGCTGACCCGAGATTTTGGAGTCACTTCCACTCAGACTACTACAACACCGTGTACCTTCAAATGAATACTCCAGTGGTCCGCAGCCAATGGATTGACTGGACCCATTTTGAAAGGAAGAGTTGTGATGCCTTTGAGGAGGTGATACAGGCTGCCGAGAGACGCGATCTCAAGGACTTATTTTCTTTCAGATACAACTAGAATGATGAAGTCATTGCTCAGTTCTTTGCAACTTGCTATTTTGCCAGCGATGAAGAAGAGAGAGTGACTTGGATGACACATGGATCCAAGTACACAGTTATTTATGCTGAGTTTGCCAGGCTGCTGCACCTTGAGGACACCGGCAGCAATGAGATTGTGATTCACAATCTTGGTGTTTTGGAGAAGGACAAGATGGATTTTCTTTGTGATACTCGCCTCAAATACAATCCTCCCTCAACCAAGAACATGAAGCCCTTATTCATTGTTCTCAATAGAGTGCTCCGAAAGACAATTGCTCCAAAGGATGGAGATGCCGGGAGTGTCCAAGGTTACTTGAGAACCTTGATGAAAGTGATTAGCAGGAGAAGGAAGTTTGGTATCTTCGATTACATCTGGAATGACATGGTGAACATCTCCTGCACACCAAACCGCTCCTGTGGCTATGCACCATACTTGATTTTCATGATTGAAAAAGTCATAGGAATTGAGTTAGTGAAGGATTTGGAGCATACTGCTCTAAGGCCTCAGAAGCCTCCTCAAGCCTCTCTCCCAGCTGCTCCCTCACCTGCCTCAAGTGAGGAACACCCGTAGAGAGCTCAAGAAGATACAAGGCCTTCCTCTGGCTCTAGGGCCCCTCCGTTTTGCAAAGGGTCTGCTAACAGAATCATGAAGTATTTAGCTCTTGCCGCAAAGCAGAGGTGAAGATACACAAGATGAAAAAAACAAGAAAGGAGGATATGAGATACATGAAGGACAATGTCAAAGCCATTTGTCAAAAACTGGAGATTGAGCCTATTGGGTCTCCAGTTATCTCAGAGGACTCCGCTTCTGACTTCTCTGAGCTTCCACCTCTCTCTCCTTTCGAGCTTGCATACTTTGGCCTTCGGGGCACGACGAATGGTTCTTCTCATCCTCCTTCTCAGCCTAGTGAAGAAGATGAAGAAAATACCAACAACGCGGATGAAAGCGGCGACGACGAGTAGATACCTCCTTCTCTTCCTTTTTGGTGCCTTGATGCCAAAGGGGGAGAGATTGAGGGGGAGTATTAGGTCGTAGCATTAGTTTGAGAGGGAGAGCTCTATTACTCTTCTATTTTTTGTTGCTACTTTGTCACACTTTTAATCTTGTAAAATTTAATTATGCTCTCATCATGCTTTTGGACATGTGTTGTGAAGTGATGACTATGTTATGATTATGATCAACAGGTTATGTTTAAAACTGCTATGTGTGCTTGTTATCCTTGATGATGTTATAATTATTCTCCCTATCATACTCACATCAATATTATTGCTCACATAGTTTTGCACCCCACCATAAAGAGTGCACATATGTATTACTTTTACATTTGCTATTTTTGCTCAATATTCATATGTGCACACTTTATGAAAATCTGAATTTTTATCATATTTGTGCAATCTCCACTGGTTGTCATCAATCACAAAAAAGGGGGAGATTGAAAGTGCATCTAGGCATCCCTTGTGGGTTTTATTTAATTAATGACAATCCAATGAGATCCTAACAAAATTGTTGAGATGAGCGCATATCTTAAATAAATGAGGGAGAAAGCACAAAAAGGAAAGAGAATGAGCATTTAAAGGGAAAAGAGCTAAAGAGATGAAAAGATTAGATTATTTTGTATGAAGTGCATTGGAGAAACACACCCCAAGAGCTCAAGTGAAAGAGATTACACTCACTGCACAAAAATCAGCATGTGCAGACTAGTCCGATATCCACCGGACTAGTCTGATATCTCTGTGACTAAAAACGGACAAGTCTACACAGTGCGGACTTGTTCGCAGCCCTTCTGATTTACACAACACCGGGCTAGTCCGATATCAACTGGACTAGTCCGATAATCCTCTAACTAAAATCGAACAAGTCCTCCAAGTCCGGATTTGTCCTTAGTCCTACGGTTTTTCACTACACCGGACAAGTCTGATATCCACCGGACTAGTCCGAAAACTCACTGACTAAAATCGGACAAGTCCCTCCAAGTGCGGACTTGTCCTTAGTCCTACACGGTGTTCACCACATCGGACTAGTCTGATATCTATCGGACTAGTCTGAAAAGTTTCTAAGTAAGATCGGACTAGTCCGCACCTCATCAGACTAGTCTGATATCCATCAGACTTAGGATTTCTCGCAAAGATGCACACCGGACTAGTCTGGTGTCCACCATGGACTAGTTCGGACATCGCAAACCCTAACAGTAACTTTTGGAAACCCTAGTATAAATAGAGGTGTACAACCATACATCAAACTCTCTTGACTCCCTGCGCTGCCACACCTTCCAAGAGCCCAAAATTCACATCTCTACACACATCCTAAGCCTAAAAAGATCAAATCTTTGAAGATTAGCAATTGAACAAAGGAGAGACTTGATCTACACATCTTGAGATCTTGGGTTTGATCTCTCGCACACTCTAATTGTTTTATTGTATATATTTTTAGTGTGATGGTGTTCATCCCTGTAATATTTGGGGAGCCCTCAACGTGTGAGAAATCCCCCTTGAACGAGTTATTTTCCCCTTTGTGGTTAGTGAAAGAGAATCGACCTCCGTGGCGATTCGACAAAATAAGGGTTGGTGAAGACTCAGCCCTCCTTGGAATCCTCAACGGGGATGTAAATTCCTCTGTGGAATTTAACCTCGGGATAAACCTTTGTCTTGCGTGTTCTTGTTCTATTTTTCATCATAATCCAGGCTTTGCTTAGTATTGTAAAATTCACATTGAAACATTGTATCATACTTGATCATTGCAATATATTGGTTCATTGGATCAATACACTTTACTCGTAATATGATTTCCAACGCATAGTGTGCTGGAAGTAGAATTGTCAATTTACTTGATCTTCTAGTCCGCGCACACCAGACTAGTCCGCACCGTACCAAACTAGTCTGGGCTCCCTGTATTTGATCCACCTGTTAAGTGTTTCAAGGTCCGACAAAAGTTCAAAAATCCTATTCACCCCCCTCTAAGAGATATTCACATGGTATGATAGGTTAAAAACATTCTTACTTGAAAAGGGGTTTACAATGGGCAATGTTGATAAAACTCTTTTTGCGCTTAAGCATGACAATGACTCATTATTCATTCAAGTGTATGTGGATGATATTATCTTTGGTTGTGTTTCTCATGATCTTGTGTCCAAGTTTTCAGCTATGGAGTTCAGAATTTGAGATGAGTATGATGGGAGAACTCACGTACTTTTTGGGGCTGCAAATCAAGCAAACCAAGGAGGACACATTTGTGCATCAAACAAAGTATACAAGAGACCTTCTTAAGCGCTTCAACATGGACAAAAGCAAGCCTCTTCGGACACCAATGGGTACAGCAATGACATTTGAACTTGATGAAGATGGTGAACCCGTCGATCAAAAAGAATATAGAAGCATGATCGGATCACTTTTGTACCTCACAACATCAAGACCGGACATACAATTCAGCGTACGTCTTTGTGCATGCTTTCAAGCTTCCCCACCTGCTTCACATCGTCAAGCCATCAAAAGGATTCTCAGGTACTTACATGGAACTCAAGAATTTGACATTTTTCTTCCTTCTTCCTCAACCATTACTGGAAAGCCTTTTTGGATGCTGATTTTGGGGGTTATAGGATTGATAGGAAAAATACTTTGGGTGCTTGTCATTTTCTTGGTAATTCTCTTGTTGCTTGGTCCTCTAGAAAACAAAGTTCAGATGCACAATCCAGAACTGAATCTGAATATATAGCTGCTGCTAGTGCTTGCTCACAAATTCTTTGGATTGTTCAAACACTTAAGGACTATGGGCTTGATCTAGATTGTGTTCCACTGTTTGTGATAACACCAGTGCCATTTGTAATGCTAAAAGTCCCGTACAATATTCGAGAACAAAGCACATTTACATTAGGTATCACTTTCTCTGTGTTAATGTTGAAAAGGGAAACATGTTGAGCTTTTATGATCAAATAAAAATGAGAAAAGATCAAGAGAATATGCATGCGTCACACTTCTTCTTTTGAGATGGCTTATCATTGCACTTATATATGAACTTACAATTAGTTGTGTATGACTAAAACCATGTCTTTAAGCTTCTGATTGTCAAATGACATAGGCTTGGCTTGGTTGGCTAGAATAAGGCAGATGCGGCATATAATCTCTTGCAAATGTTATATGATCAGAATTTGTGCTTTAAATAATACTGAAAAAATGAAAAATGCAGCAACAAGTGTCATGCTTTCAGGTTTTGAAATAGTTAAGTTGTGAGATCATGACTTGCTTAAATTGAAAATCACATTTGATCTCTAGTATGGCTTACACTACTTTATGTATTTCATTGATGTGATTGTATAAGTTACTTGATAATATGACTTGGATGAACTTTGTCTTATATGTATATGTTACAATATGCTCATAACAATTGAAATTTCTCTTTTGGACCTTGCTGAATACATTGTCAAAGGGGGAGAAATTGATCACACATTGCACACATTCACAAGTGTTTTGACACGATTCTTCTCATGGGGAGAATTTTTGTTTTTCTTCTCATTTTTTCTGATTTACAAAGGGGGAGAAATAAGTATAGGGGGAGAAATATTTGTTTTAAAATTTCTTTATTTCTCATTTGATTGTTTTCAAAACTTTTAATAAGCCAATGTTCGGATTTTAAGTGGTGTTGCCAATGAATTCATCAAAGGGAAGATTGTGAGACCTATGTGTGCTGAATACATTGGCTATGATGATAAAAGTTTTGAATTTTTCCAAAACACCTATCTCATCATGGTCCGACTCTAGGTTCGAGTTCCTGCAAAGTCCGACAATAGGTCTGGCTTGTTTTGGGTAGCTCTTGCAAGGTCTGACGTAAGGTCCAACTTGCTTTGGCTAGGTCCGACTTCTTTGTCCAGGTCCGACTTATTTTGGTAAGGTCCGACTTGCTGTGGCTAGGTCCGACTAGCTTTGGTCAGCTTCGGCGCTACGTCCAACTAGCTTTGGTAAACTCTGGCGCTAGGTCCGACTAGCTTTGGTAAGCTCTAGCGCTAGGTCCGACTAGCTTTGGTAAGCTCCAGAGCTAGGTCCTGCTAGATTTGGTAACCTTCGTCTCAAGGTCCAGTTAGCTTTGGCAAGGTCTGGTGCCAGATTGCAATGGTTCTTCCTTTAACTTGTAATGTTTCAAACTTGATTTTTGGATTACAGAAAGTTTGCTTGGTATTCTTTTACTAAGTTTTTGGCGTGTGTTAGTGGTTATGGCTGATATCGTTTTGCTATGGTTTGCAACATGCTTATGTGAGGTGCTCACGTAAGGTGGTGTGGTTATCAGAACTAACGAGAGTCAAGTCGAGGACTTGTGCTCGGAAGTATCGGTTGTTTATTCATGTGTAGGTGTTGCTTAAGTTCAAGACATGGGTGGTGACGGGATGCATTGAACTAGTCTTAGGGAGAAGATGAGGTTCAACAACCAAGTTCGAGAGGAATTGTGGTTGAGTTGATTGAGAGGTTGCGCAACATGTTTGAATCAAGAACAATGCATATGAAGGTATGGTGGAAGTCGTTGGAAGATGTTTGCACGTGTGCAAGGAGTGCATGGACGTGGCTACATGGTTCCAAGGAGTGACGAAGAGATGTGGACATAAAGACTTGGTCGGAAAGGTCCAACCGACTAGGTTATGGACTCAAGCTGCGGCTGAGTCGTATTTGACTCAAATATGGAAAGTTTTGAGTTGGTTATGATAGGATTTTGTGTGCGTCACGAATTTGAGTTGTTTTAGGAATGTGGGATACATTCGTAAGGTGTTTGGAAGTCTTAAGATTGCTTCTATCTGCGTATGGAAGAGTCTTGAGCAGTTATGGAAAGTTTCGGTGGAAACTGAATAGGATACGAGTCCTAGGTTGGTTTGGGCTGGCATCATGGCTGGTTATATAAGCAAGGAAGGCCAGAGCTCGTGGTGCATGGATTTTGGACTATTCCTATTGTGTTATATTGAATAAAGATCATAGTTTAAAGGAACTTTTGTGCCTTGTTCGTCTGACTTGTTTCAGACAAGTTTTTCTCGTCAAGTTTTTGCACAGCACTACCTTGCTTTGGTGGTTTTATCATAACTCGAGTTTTACAAATCCAATTGATGTGATTCTTTTTGGGTTGTCTTCACAACTTGATTATCTATCATCTGTGAAACTTTCACGATCATTGGATTGTGATTTCTGAACTACACGAATTTCTTTGCAGTGTTGTAGATCTGGTTTTTCTCGGGTAGAACAGATTGACCTTTGTTCGATCTTTCGATCGTAACTTGAGTTTTTCTCGACAGATTTTCGTGGTTCTTATTGTGACATCTTCGGGATTTGATTCTCCACAATATATTCTGGTTTTGTCACAATTGATCTGTGAGACCTATGTGTGCTGAATACATTGGTTTTGATGATAAAAGATTTGAATTCTACCAGAACACCTTTTTAACAAGGTCCGACTCTAGGTTCGAGCTCCAGCAAGGTCCGACGATAGGTCCGGGTTGTTTTGGGTAGCTCCGGCAAGGTCCGACGTAAGTTTTGATTTGCTTTGTCTAGGTCCGACATGTTTTTGGGTAGCTCCGGTGAAGCATTGTTTTAGCTCCGGCTTATCTTTGATAGCTCTAACATGTCTTTGTTGAGCTCCGACTTGCTTTTTCTAGCTCCGGGTTTTGGGTTGACTAGTTCTGGTAAGCTTCGTCGGATGCTAGTTCTGCTAACTTTGGGAAGCTCCTATTGGTTGTATTTCGACTGAGTTTGTTTTAGCTCCCATTAGCTTTTGCAAGTTTCAGAACTTAATTTTATTGTTTCTCTAAATTGTTCCGAACTTGTTTTGTATTCTGAAATGTTGCTTAGTATTCATTTACTAAGTATTTGTTGTGTTTTGGCTATTAGAAAAATGTCCACTTTTACTGTGGTTTGCAACATGCTTATGTGAGGTGCTCACGTAAGGTGTTGTGGTTTCAGAACTAATGAGAGTCAAGTCGAGGACTTGTGCTCCGAAGTATCAGTTGTTTGTTCATGTGCAGGTGTTGCTTGAGTTCAAGATACGGATGGTGACGGGATCCATTGGACTAGTCTCAGGGAGGAGATGAGGTTCCAACAACCAAGTTCGGCAGGAATTGTGGTTGAGCTGATCAGGAAGTCACACAGGGTGATTGAATCAAGGGCAGTGCATCTGAAGGAAACTGGATATCGAAGGAAGGTGTTCGCACGTATGCATGCGGTGCATGACGTGGCAACATGGTTCCGAAGACGGGTTATGGAAGGAAAAGATCTGGTTGGAAGGATCGGATCGCAACGGATGATGAGGCTGCGGCGGAGTCGTTTATGGATCGGATATGGAAATTATCGAGTTGGTTATGACAATTTTCATGTGGGACACGAAGTTATGTTGTTTTAGAAATGTGGAATACATTCCTGAGTTTGTTATGAAGTCTTGTGTGACACCCGATTCCAAAAAAGAACCAAGTGAACGCATATGTGTGCCCAGGACGTTCAACACACATACACGAGTGCATTCACAAAAGATTATACAGATAATTACCACAAAACAAGATTAATTAACCACTTTTATTACACAATTCATAATATCCTCGAATACAAGCTCTAATGTTTTTAATGACAAGTTTTAACTAATGTAGTGGAAATCATCTAAACTGAGCAAACTAAAACTAAGTAGCTAAGCAAATAGGGTATAGCACAGCTCCAACACTCCACAGGCAAAGTTGATAGTAAACACAGCCTAGAACTCTGCATTATAATCATAATACTCCCAATCCTGACCTACAACTGTTGGTGGGGGAATTGCAAGGGTGAGTACATGTCGTACTCAGCAAGTGTGGAAAGTATGACATGTAGCTGATTCAAATGACGACAATAATAATGGCTAAGTGCTGAAAAGTACGTTAAAACATTTGAAAAGTAATATATTATATGTATGTGAAGTAAAACCATCATAAACCACAATAATTATCATAGCATAAGTCCATATTTCATATCCATCACCATTACCATTAACCATATTCAATGCCACAACTCAATCTGTAACCAGCCATAACCATATTATCAACCATAACCATTACCAAACCATAACCAGTCCAAATCCCAATTTCCCTCTAATCATAGAAGTTGTCCAGGCGCTCTTAACCGAGAGCACGACTATCATGATAGTTTTTATACTCTGCAGAGTTTGTACCACTTTACCCACGTGTTTGTGATTTCATCACTCGTCAATGACTGAAGAACCTCCCTTACACCAATTACACTTCCTTTGGTGTATGGCCAAGAGATCACAAAATAACCTTTTATAAAAGGGATTTCACTGGTGGCGATGTCTCCTATAGAGAACATCTTCAACCAAGGGCCCTCTCTTGAGCCATTCGGATACCAGGGTAGTCCCACCAATCATCAACAAACCTAATACGACTACCCCTTCCCCGAGCATCTTTAATGGTCCAAATAGCACTAGCAAAGCCCTAATTAATCAGCTATGCTGCACCCATACTTAGCCTCGTTGTGGCACTGTTGTCCTGGCTTATTCTCGCATGAACTGGTCCTTAGATCTAAAGCAAGGAAACCACTGTAACATCCAACCCATCCACATACCGGGCTTGCTTAGATCACCCATTACCATATCATATGAACCAGTTCATATTAACCATAATCTCATCAATGTATAATTAATGGTATAGTTGTTTTCCCAACCCAATTAATTAAGCAAAGCAAAATAGTTAAAAGCCCATCCCAACTCTCTACCATGAATTCCAGGTGATAAGGGTGGTTAAACAAAGCTATTAAACTTCCTACCATAGGATTCCCATCAAATGGACACAAGCATGCAGTTTCGAAAACAAAACATTTATTGTCAAAACAGGATCAATATGTTCAAGGACACTTGCCTTGCTCTTGAGCTTGGTTAGGATCAAAGACTTCAAACTCTTGGTGCTGTAGATCCTCCACGGCACTCTCTATCCCAAAACCGTCTAATCCACACAATGAACATACAAGACAAGAATTGCAATCAAAAAGTGCACAAATATTACTCAATATGACATGACATGCATGATTACTGCAAATGCGAAGTAAAACTAGTTAATAAGTTGTTAATTATGTTCATTAATCAATTACAATGGTTATAAAGAAGTCTATACAGGTTTGGAGTTGATTCAATCTAATTTTAGAATTAATTCAACACAGTTTAACCAGGAAAATCGGACCAGTCCACTAGGGACCGAACTAGTCCGCACTTCGCGGGACTAGCGAACTAGGGTTTTCTAGATCGACGTGAATTTGGAGAATTGGGGTTGAATTCACGTGAGAGAAAGGAAGTAGAAGGTATACCAAGTGTTTAGAACTCCAATGAATCAAGGATCTTGGAGGCAACACTTGGATCTTGACAATCTAGGGTTGATGAAGAACTTGATGGTGAATTGGCGATGGAGAACGAAACTTGATGGAGATCTTGATCCTCTTTCGTTTCCTCCTCTTCTTCTTCTTGCTCTATATTTCCTTCTCCCTCCTTGGTGTCAGCTATCCACGAGCTAGGGTTTGGGTGAGGTGAAAAAGTGGCAAATAGATGTCAAGCCAAGGGGTGGGGTTATTTATATAGAGGTGGAGGCTAGGGTTGGATGGATTTCGAGTTTGGGGTGAGTAGGGGTCAGTTTAGAGTCCCTCATGGGCTCTAAAATAGTTAGGCACGACGTCCCTAGGACCACTTAATGTAAAACCCAAGAAACAAGTCGTGAAACAAAAGATCAATTCGGAGTCGCGATTTACCGGACAAGTCCGAAAAAGGTCGGACTAGTCTGAAGTTGGACAGAGATATCGCAAGTTTGGACTGGACATCGGACAAGTCCGAAATTATCCAGAGGGGAAAAACAGACAAGTCTGACCAAAATTGGACAAGTTCGACTTTAGTCATTGGGGAAAACGGACAAGTTTGCTAGAATACCGGACAAGTCTGGACAAGTCCAGGGACTTAGCAAAATTTCCAAGGAATTGGAATATCGGACTAGTGCGCTAAGGGCTGGACAAGTCCAAAAATGTCCAGAGAGAAAAACAGACTAGTCTGCAGCAAAACGGATAAGCCCCATTGGAGTCAGATAGAAATCGGACTAGTCCGCACCAAAAACGAACTAGTCCACACTTCCCAGAACTTTTGAGTGCGGGTTTATTCTAAATTCATTTTAAACTTATTCCTTTTTATGTTGCTCAATGTTAAACATGTTTAACGCTGGATGCAGGGCACGAGGCATGAAAATGAGGATGTTACATCTTGAGATTGTTTATATATATAAACTGGAAGATCTTGAGCAGTTATGGTTAGTTGCGATTCGTGATCAGAGTAGGATTAGAGTCCTAGTTTGAGTTGAGTTGGTCTTCAGGCTGGTTATATAAGCAAGGGAGGCAAGAGCTCATAGTAGACGACTTTGGGGATGTTCCTCTTGTGTTTTTATCATTAAAATTCATAGTTGAAGGAACTTTTTTGCCTTGTTTGTCCGACTTGTTTTCATCAAGTTTTTCTCGTTGAGTTTCTGCACAGCACTACCTTTCTTTGGTTGTTTTACCATAACTCGAGTTTTACAGATCTGATTGACGTTATTCTTTTTGGGTTATCTTCAAAACTTGATTTTATATCATCTGTAAAAATTTCATGATCATTGGATTTGCAGTTTTGGATCTACACGAGTTTCTTTGTAGGATTGCAGAACTATTTTTTACTCGGTAGCACAGATTGACCTTTGTGTTGATCTTTCGATGGTAACTTGAGTTTTTCTCGACGGATTTCCATGATTCTTGTTGTCATGTCTTCGTGACTTGATTATCTACAATATATACTACTTTTGTCACGGTTGAACTCATTTAGATTAGTCGCACACATGATCTCTTTAACAGATCATTTTTCCATCGAGGGGTTTTCGTTGCTCCCGCTGAAAAAGTTTAAATCTACTATTCACCCCCCTCTGGTAGCTTTTCACGTGATCTTCGATCAAAAAATTGGTATAAGAGTCAAGTTGCTCTAATATCATTGATTTGCATGTGTTTTGACTAATCATCATGGAGAAATACTCTGCCAAACCTTGTGTGTTTAGTGGTATTGATTTTTAGGTTTGGAAGGCACACATGGAGGCTTTCATCCTGGCACAAGGCTTCGCGATATGGGAAAAGGAATACAAACCTTATGAAGTGCCGCCAAACGATCAAGTTACGGCTACAAATCTACAGGACGTTGACAACAACAACAAAGCCCGCAACTTGATCATTCAGGGACTCACTCAAAGCGACTTTGATCGTGTCGCGCACCTCCGATCAGCATACGATGTTTGGAGAGCTCTTTGTGATTATCACGAAGGCTCCAACACAATAAATAAGGGAAAACAAGATATGTTCAAAAAGGAATATATGCGCTTCAAGATGGAACCTGGTGAGTCCATCGATCAACTTTTTACCCGATTTAATAAAATTCTCAGTAATCTAAGTAGTGTCAACATAAACTTTTCGAATGCTGTGAATGCTAGGCAACTCCTTAGTGCACTAGACATGACAATATGGGAGTTGAAAGTAACATCCATTCGTGAATCAACTGTCATGAGTACTCTTACTTTACATGTGCTTTACTCTAAACTAAAAACTCATAAATTGACATTTTATCATGAAAGAATCCAAATAAGTCTATTGCATTCATTTCACAACGTGATATGCCTAGCTTTGGCCAATCATCATCTTGCAATACTCTTGCTTTGCTGTCTTCACTAACCCTGGAACAGATTGAAGAATTTCCAGAAGAGGAGCTAGCACTCATCTCTACTCGGTTCTCAAAATCATTGCAAAATGTGAGAACTAGAAGGAGAGGAAGCTCTGGACCTCAATGATGCTTTAAATGTGGTAAGACATGACACTTTTGTACAGAATGCCCTAACCTTTCAGGTCCTACTACCCGTGAACAGAAGCAGAAAAAGGTCAAGACCACCTCTGGAAACTCCAACAAGAAAAAGAAGGGTTCCATAGGACGCAAGATGATAAACAGCTTCATCACTGCACTTCAAGAATTCAGTTCAAGTGATGCAGACATTGGAAGTGATGAAGATGATGATGATCTGACCAACATATGCTTCATGGCGGGCAAAAAAAGATCAAGATCAACTCAGGAGGATGCAGAACACAACAGTGACGACGATGAGGTATGTTCTACATGTAATGAAATGTGTGATGCAATTTCTCGTGCAACTATTATTGTCAAGAAAAAGGACAAAAAGCTTAGGGATAATGCTGCTAAAATTGAATCACTAGAATCTGAAATCAACCGTTTAAAAACTTTGATTCCTAGTGGTGATGCATGTCCCTCATGTGCCTTAATCTATGAACAATTGTCCACATTAAGAAGTGCACACTCCTCCACTCTAGATAGACTTGATGAAGAAATTAAAAAAAAAAAAGCTATCTGATTCTAATGTTAAAAACTTAAAAGATGCTTCTTGTTCTTTAGATGATCTGCATTGTTCTGCATGTGATAATCTTGACAAGAAACCAAAAGATGCAATGAATGAAATTTCCATTCTGAATAATGTTTTCCGTTCTCATGAAGTTAAATATTGTTCCCATTGCAAACTAAAAGGAAAAACTTCATGTCAAAACTGCCTAGTTTTATCTAAAAAACTTGACAATAAAAATAAGATACTAGAGCGGTTCTATAATGGGAACAAGAATCTAAACTTGCTGTTAAGTTCTTCTAAACCTTGCAATGATCAAACTGGTTTAGGTTTTGATTCCCATGCTTATTCTAAAACACATCCACCTCACATTGTAAGATCATTTGAGGTTTAATCAAAATTGTCTCTAAACAAAAGGATGTGATTTTTAAATCTGCAGGAGTGCTTTCTAATTCTGTTTCTAATACTGGATGCTCATCTAGACATGATTACAAAATAAAATTTCATTGTACTTATTGTGATAAAGGTGGTCATGTCGCAGATTTCTGTTATAGACTAGCTAAACAAATTGAAAAGGATAAAGTGTCTGTTAGATCTCATAACTTTCATACTAAATCTGCTATGCATGCTAAACCTAAAATTAGAAACACGCAACCTGCTTTAATGAGTCAGAAATTTGAAAAAGTAACTTCTGAACCTTCTGGTAAGGAATCTGCAAATGCAGTCCCAGTAGTTCCGATAGCTCCGAGAGCCCCCGAACCTTCAGTTGTTCCATTCAGAACTTCAGTCTTTGCATCTAGAGCTTCACCTTTCTCCTTTGGAACTACTGCTCTAACTCCAGAGCTATTCGTTTTCATGCTAAACGAGTAACAACTTTTAAATCAGTAGTTAAGAACTGAAAACCTCAACCTTTGACTCATAAATCTGTTGTTTTGTCACAGCCTTCACATGTTGTTCCTACTAGACGTCACATGGCTCAGTACTGGATTCCCAAATGCTTATTGTGTAACCCCAGTATTGAGTCAATGACGTATTGTCCTTTTGTGAGGTTTCACACTTGAGGAAGGAGAACATATGGATTGTGGATTCAGAATGCTCACGCCACATGACCGGTAACAGAAAATGGTTCTCCTCTCTCTCTTTTGTGTCACGTGTAGAAAATGTTACTTTTGCCGATAATTCTTCGACTCCTAATATTGCTAAAGGACGGTTAGAGTAAATGATCACTACACTTTAAAAGATGTGGCACTTGTTAAAAATTTGAAATACAACTTGCTCTCTGTTTCTCAATTGCTTGATGAAAATTTAGAAATAATTTTCTCTAAAAATTGCTTCAAAGTTATAGATTCAAATAGTGAGCTTTGGTTTAACATGTCTCATTTTGGAAGAGTTCTTAGAGTTGATTTTGATATGTCAACTTCTGAACATAGGTGTCTAGTTGCCAATGATTCAAATGATTTATTTTTCTGGCATCGTAGACTTGGTCACGTAGGATTTGATCACGTGACTCGTGTTAGTACTCTTGATCGCATACGAGGTTTGCCTAAACTTAAAGGAGACAAAGATATTGTATGCGCTTCGTGTAGACATGCTAAGATGGTTGCAGGTTCACATGCTCCTCTCTCAATGACTATGTCAACTAAACCTGGTCAACTTTTGCACCTTGACACCGTTGGTCCGACACGTGTACAATCCTTTGGAGGTAAATGGTACGTGCTTGTAATTGTTGATGACTATTCCATATACTATTGGGTATATTTTATGGCATCTAAGAATGAAGCTTTTACTCATTTTAGGACTTTATTTCTTAGACTATTAATTGATCACCCAGGATCGTTAAAAGCAATCAGAAGTGATAATGGAACTGAATTTAAAAATCAATCATTTGATCATTTTTGTACTGAACATGGAATATAACATCAACTTTCTTCACCATATGTTCCTCAACAAAATGGTGTTGTAGAAAGGAAAAAACAGAACCTTAGTTGAGATGGCTAGGACCATTCTTGATGAATATCAAACTCCTAGAAAATTTTGGGTAGATGTAATTGCAACAGCTTGTTATGTTTCAAACCGTATTTTCTTGCGTACTAAACTAGGTAAAACACCTTAGGAACTTTGGTTTGGACATAGGCCATGTGTTTCACACTTTAGGGTTTTTGGTTGCAAATTCTTTGTTAAGAAACATGGAAATCTTGATAAATTTGAATCTAGATCCGAAGATGGCATGTTTCTTGGTTATCCATCTCACACTAGAGGTTATCATGTGCTTTTATTGGAAACTAACAAAATTATAGAGACCTGCGAAGTTTCTTTTGATGAAGCTAGCCCAGGTACTAGCACTTCTACTGCAGTTTCAGATACATATCCTCTAGGGGAGTGTATTTTCGAAGAAGAAGAAGAGTCGGTGATACTGCTTGATAGTTCCAAAGCTGACACGTGTCCAGCTCCAAACTTAGAACAAGCTCTGACTACCACCTCTGCTGGTCCTGATCGTCCACAAGCCACAAGCGCATCAATCTGCGATGTAATTTATAAAGAAGAAGCTTGTGAGACATCTGTTCCCCTACGGATTTACAAGAATCATCCCCCGCAATAGATAATTGGAAGCTTGCATGAACGAGTTACAAGATCCAGGTTTTCCGACCCCAATTCTCATGCTCATTCTGCTTTTGTTGTTGCTTTTGAACCCAGGGATATATTACATGCACTCACTAATGAATCTTGGATTATTGCCATGCAAGAAGAGTTAGAAAACTTTGAAAGAAATAATATTTGGAAACTTATACTTCCACCTCATAACCACACCTTAATCGTAACTAAATGGGTGTTTAAAAACAAACAAAATGAGGATGGTGTAGTAATTAGGAATAAAGCTAGATTGGTTGCTCAAGGTTTCACACAAATTGAAGGCTTAGATTTTGAAGAAACTTTTGCTCATGTTGCTAGATTAGAAGCCATAAGAACTTCATTAGCCTTTGCTGCATCAACAGGTTTCAAGTTATATCAAATGGATGTAAAAAGTTCTTTTCTTAATGTCTACATAGATGAGGAGGTTTATGTTAAGCAACCACCTAGTTTTGAAAATCCAGAATTTCCTAATCATGTTTTCAAACTAACTAAATCCTTGTATGGTCTAAAACAAGCTCCTAGAGCATGCTACGATAGGTTAAAAACTTTCTTAATTAAAAAAGGTTTTACCATGATCAAGGTAGATAAAACTCTTTTTGTACTTAGGCATGGCAATGACTCACTATTCGTTCAAGTGTATGTGGATGACATTGTCCTTGGTTGTGCTTCTCGTGATCTTGTGTCCAAGTTTTCAGCGATGAGGAGTTTAGAATTTGAAATGAGTTTGATGGGTGAACTCACTTACTTCTTGGGGCTGCAAATCAAGCAAACTAAAGAAGGTACCTTTGTGCATCAAATGAAGTATACAAGAGACCTTCTTAAGTGCTTTAACATGGACAAAAGCAAGCCTCCACGGACACCAATGGGTACAACAACGACACTTGAACTTGATGAAGATGGTGAACCCGTGGATCAAAATGAATATAGAAGCATGATCGGATCACTTTTGTACCTCACGGCATCACGATCGAACATACAATTCAGAGTTTGTCTTTGTGTACGGTTTCAAGCTTCCCCACGTGCTTTACATCGTCAAGCCGTCAAAAGGATTCTCAGGTACTTACATGGAACTCAAGAATTTGGCATTTTTCTTCCGTCTTCCTCAACCGTTTCAATGAGAGCTTTTTCTAATGCTGATTTTGGGGGTTGCAGGATTGATAGGAAAAGTACTTTGGGTGATTGTCATTTTCTTGGTAATTCACTTGTTGTTTGGTCCTCTAGAAAACAAAATTCAGTTGCACAATCCACAGCCAAATCTGAATATGTAGCTGCTGCTAGCACTCGTTCACAAATTCTTTGGATTGTTTAAACACTTAAGGACTACGCGGTTGATCTAGATAGTGTTCCACTGTTTTGTGATAACACTAGTGCCATTTGCATTGCTAAAAACCCCGTGCAACATTTGAGAACAAAGCACATTGACATTAGGTATCACTTTCTCCGTGATAATGTTGAAAAATGAAACATTGTGCTTCACCATGCAGATACCGAATAACAATTGGCTGATAGTTTTACAAAACCTTTGGATTTCACTCATTTTTGTCTCATTCGTTGTGAAATAGGGGTTATGCATCCCCATGTCTTAAATTGAGGGAGAGTTTTGAAACTTGGGAAGTACATGTGTGAGTCCAAAATTAAAATAATATGAGCATAATATTTTATATATATATATATATATGACTTTGTGATTCATTTTTCATGCTGAAAGTTGAATGTAGGCCTAGAGGGGGGTGAATAGGCCTTTTTGAAATTTCTCGGTTCCTGTAGCACTTCAACAACAAGGTCAAAACCAGATATATCGGACTAGTCTGGTAAAGTGCGGACTAGTCCGGATTTCACGGGCTAGGTTGATCAAGTTAGGTCAATTTGATTGTTTCGTTGACGTTTGCAGCGGAAATATAAACTTTAATAACAGTTCAATAGTTGTATGTCAAGTTCTATTGCAAGTATGATTCTTGTTCAACTATTTAACTTGAATTCAACAAAATGAATCAAACCCTAGATAATGTTGATCAACTAGAGTGATGAACACAAACGAACAAGACACAAGATTTATCCCGTGGTTCGGTTACCACGAAGGCAACCTACGTCCACGTTGAGGAGCCCACAAAAGGACCGGGTCTTCACCAACCCTTCCCTCGTCGGATCGCCACGAAGGCCAATCCTCTTCCACTAATCACACAGGGGTAAATCACCAAGTTGAAGGCGCGATCTCACAAGTTGAGAGCTCCCTTGATTACAAGTTTCAAGACCACCAATAACACACTTCGAAATATACAAATTGAGATACAAGAGTGTGTTAGAGATTCAAACCAAGCGCTCAATCGTGTGCCAAGTGCCCTCTCCAATGATCTACAAGTGATCTTCAATGGATTGATCTATTTTTCACTTAGTTTCGTGGAGAGAGGTAGTTTTTGAGTCTCTTGGGAGGTGTGACGGCGCTAGGGTTCGAGAGAGTTTGAAAGAGGGTCGTGCACCTCTATTTATATGGGATTTCTAACAGTGACCGTTAGGGTTCAGAAAGATCGGACTAGTCCGTGGTGGACACCGGACTAGTCCGGTGTGCTGTGTGTAGCAAACCCTAAGTGTCCAGGAATATCGGACTAGTCCGGTTGAAAACGGACTTGTCCGATTTCCCTACTGGAAGGCTTCGGACTAGTCCGATTGCCATCGGACTTGTCCGGACAAATGAAACCCTAAGTGTTTGGGATGACAAGTCCGCACTTGGAGGACTTGTCCGATTTAGATCAGTGTGTATATCGGACTAGTCCGTGTAGACACCGGACTTGTCTGAAGTGGATCGGAATGAATATCGGACTAGTCCGGTGGTGACCGGACTTGTCCGATCTAGTGACTTGTGCATTGTGTTGGGGACTAGTCCGCACTGGAGAGGACTAGTCCGAAGTGGAACAGAAAGATATCGGACTAGTCCGGCTGATATCGGACTAGTCCGGTCCTGTATAGCTTTGTGCATTGTGTGTGTGTGATTAAATGAGATTGAGCTCTTGGGTGTGTTTCCTTAACACACTCCATACATACTAAACTACTAATTTCTTCTCCTTGAGCTCAAATTCATTTTCTTCTCAATTTCCCTCTTTTTGGCACTTTGCTAATTTTTCATCATTTTCCTGCATTCATCTCAACAAAAGGATTAGGATCCCAATTGCTTGTCATAAATCATCCAAAACCCACAAGGGAGTCCTAGATGCACTTTCAATCTCCCCCTTTTTAGTGATTGATGACAACCAATTGAGATTTCACAAAATGAGGTATAAAATGAGATTTTCATAAAGTATGCACATATGACTCAAAAATACATCAAGCAACAAGATAATTATTCATGTGTGCATTCTTTATGGTGGGATGCATGCTAAGAGCATGAATGCATTAAGAATGACAGAATTTGCATTGATCAACTAATATCAAGTGAATATGGCATTTCAGGAGCAAAAATTCAGATTTCATCACACACTTGCAAATTAATTGAGCAATTTAACACAGGACCAAACATGATATGAAAATAGTGTTAAACAAATACAATCACAATTAAAAATACATAGAGAGCTCTCTCCTTGCATCCTATTCAGCTAAAGCTAAGACTAGAGACTCCCCCTCAATCTCTCCCCCTTTGGCATCAAGACATCAAAAAGAGAGAGAGGAAGGTCCTAGGGCTTCACTCTTCGCTGTCAGTCCTCTCGTCGTCTTCATCATCTTCATCGCTTTCCACTTGACGAGGTTGAGAGGGAGGAGGAGGAGCGGAGCTGCTCGAGCCCCCAATGCCAAAATAGGCAAGCTCGGAGGGAGTCAAGGGGCTGAGCTCGGTGATGTCCGGATCAGAATCTTCAGAAAGTACTGGAGATCCAATTGGGTTGATCTCCAGCTTCTCACTCAGCTGCTTCACATTGGCTTTTATGTACCTCATGTTCTCCTTCCTCTTCTGATTTAGCTTGTGAAGCTTCACTTCAGTTTTCTTGCATGAGGAGAAAATTGCAGCCAAGTACTTGAGGATCCCACTGGCGGATCCTTTCTGAGGGGCTTCCCTGGAGGGAGGAGGAGCCCTAGTAGCTTCTTCTTGCCTTGCCGGTGCCTCGGGGCTTGAGGCCGGCGATGGAGCAGTCTGGACACTCACTAGCTGAGGCTTCTGAGGACTCAGTGGAGTGTGCTCCACATCCTTCACAAACTCGATCCCTGTGACCTTCTCAATCATAAACATCAAGTAGGGAGCATAGCCACAGGACCGGTTGGGGGTGCTTGAGATGTTGACCATATCGTTCCAAATGTAATCTGCAACATCAAACTGTCTCTTCTTGCTTATGACCCTCATTAGAGTCCGGAGGTAACCCTGTACACTCCCTGCATCCCCATCCTTGGGGGCAATGGTCTTCCGGAGAACTCTGTTCAGGACCACAAAGAAGGGCTTCATGTTCTTTGTGGAGGGAGGAACATACTTAGAGTTGGGCTCATACATGAACTTCATTCCGTCCCTCTCAATGACTCCTATGTTGTGGATGATTAGGTGGTCATTTCCAGCAGAGTCTAAGTGGAGCAGGTTTGCTAAATCCTCCTGAGTGATGGAGTACTTGGATCCATGGGTCATCCAAGTCACACTTTCTTCATCTTCACTTGAGAAGTGGCACGTTGCATAAAATTGTGCTATCACTTCATCATTCCAGTTGTGTCTGAAGGCAAAGAGATCCTTCAGACCATGTCTCTCTGCAGCTGCTATCACTTCATCAAAAGCTGCACATTTATTCTTCTCAAGGTGGGCCCAGTCAATCCATTGACTGCGCACCACCGGGGTCTTCATCGGCAAGTAGACCAGCTTGTAGAAATCAGCATGGAAATTTGACCAAAATCTGCCATCAGCTGCTTGCTTGGGCCTTGCATAGCAATCAACACTTCTCAACTTCGCAGCCACATCGCTGCCCTTGCCAGTGAATCTTTCCTCATTGGGGTCCCGGACCCCTTCTCTGGGTGTATGCAGCTTCAGGGGCCCAACAGGCCCTGTGGCAACCCCCTTGCCCTTCCCTTTAGCTTGTCGAAGGCCACTTGAAGAAGTAGCAGCCTTCAAAGCGGCTTTCTTGACGCACACCTTCCTTCGAACTTGGGGAGTTGAGGGAGCAGGCTCAGAGGGTCTCTCTTGGCGTTTCTTGCCAAGACCCGCCGAGGACCGAGGTGCCACCTCGTGGTCCAACTCGGCCTCGAAATCGGAGATTTCGTTGTCGGAGCTCGACATGATCTGAGAATGAGTGATCAAGAGAAAGGACAAGTTATACAAGGTATTGGTGAGGTAAGATGGCAATGGAAGGCATTAGGGAATTAAAGAATTAGGTTTTGGTTCAGAAACAACGGACTTGTCCGGTGCATAGGCACGGACTAGTCCGGGGGACCGGACTTGTCCGTACCTGGACCGGACTAGTCCGGTGTTCATCTGCAAAAAACCTAACAGACTGGACAAAAACTGATCCCTAAGGTAAAACTAGTCTAGCATACACATAGTACATCAACTAGACATGTAACTAGTGAAGAATGCTAGGCCAAACGATAAGCAATAGAGAAATTTGTGATTTCTTAGGGTTTTGAGGAAAATTTACCAAGAAATCAAAGGAAGCTTGAGATTTTGGGGGTTGGAGGCCGGACTTGTCCGCTAACTTCAATCCCCGAGTCTTCAAGCTTGATCTCCGCCAAAGATTGAGGCTTTTCGACGGAGGAATCAAGGATTCGCCTTGGGAGCTCGAGCGCAAGAGAGAGAAAGCTTGGGGGCGAGTGTGGGGTGAAGGGATTAGGGTTTGGTGGCGGCTAGGGTTATGGACACGAAAAATCGGACAAGTCCGGACATGACTGGACTAGTCCGAAGTCATCCAGAGACCTATATCGAACTAGTCCGTGGTCTGTCGGACTAGTCCGGCCTAACCGGCACTCTGCGGACTAGTCTGCAATGGCGGACTAGTCCGGGTAACCACGGACTTGTCCGTGGTCACCAGGAAAGAATTGCATAGCCCATTCATATATATTTGAAGGTCCAATAATTGAGAGTAGAGAGGCAAAACAATTCAAATAATCTTGATGAATTTGAC
Source organism: Tuctoria greenei (assembly GCA_036927565.1). NCBI lineage: Eukaryota > Viridiplantae > Streptophyta > Magnoliopsida > Poales > Poaceae > Tuctoria > Tuctoria greenei. The sequence goes on along the minus strand of JAYESD010000007.1, from coordinate 126,304,068 downwards.
CAGTAAGCAAACAACAATCATACTATGATCAAAAATTCATCAAGATCTAATAATTGACATAGTTTTTCGAGAGAAAAATGAAGAGGGATGATTTTCACAATTCAATCAATATTTTGAAGCAATCATACAGGTATGCAACTTTTCAAGCCACACTCCGAGAATCAAGAATGTTTAGCTCATTTCGGAGTTCGCAAAAACGTTTTTCATCAAGTGGCTTGGTGAATATGTCGGCCAATTGTTTTTGGGTGTTGACATGAGAGATGGATATGTCTCCTTTCATGGAATGGTCTCTTAAGAAATGGTGTCTTATGTCAATGTGTTTAGTCCTAGAGTGCTCAACTGGATTGTGGGCTATTTTAATGGCACTCTCATTATCACAAAGGAGAGGAATACGGTTCATATTGTAACCGTAATCCCTTAGAGTTTGTCGCATCCAAAGGAGTTGTGCACAACAACTCCCGGCTGCAACATACTCTGCTTCGGCTGTGGATAATGCAATGGAATTCTGTTTCTTGGATGACCAAGAAACTAAGGATCTTCCTAGGAATTGGCAAGTGCCGGAAGTGCTTTTTCTATCAACTTTGCACCCGACATAATCTGCATCGGAATACCCAATGAGATTGAATTTTGAGCCTTTTGGGTACCAAAGACCAAGGTTGGGTGTATGAACTAAATATCTTAGGATTCTCTTTACGGCTATCAAATGACATTCCTTAGGGTTGGCTTGAAATCTTGCACACAAACATACACTCAACATAATATCTGGCCTAGATGCACATAAGTAAAGTAAAGATCCAATCATGGAGCGATATACCTTTTGGTCGACGCTCGGTCCATCTTCATTGAGATCCAAGTGGCCATTCGTAGCCATGGGAGTCTTTATGGGCTTTGCCTTGTCCATGCCAAACTTCTTGAGTATGTCCTGTGTGTACTTGGTTTGGCTTATGAATGTTCCCTCCTTTTGTTGCCGCACTTGGAATCCCAAAAAGTACTTCAATTCTCCCATCATTGACATTTCAAATCTGTCTGTCATAATTTTACTAAACTCTTCACAGAAAGATTGGTTAGTTGATCCAAAAATTATATCATCAACATAGATTTGGCAAATAAAAAGATCATTATCCAGATTTTTTGTGAATAATGTATAGTCTACTTTGCCAATTTGAAAATCATTATCAATTAAAAAATCTCTAAGACACTCATACCAAGCTCTAGGAGCTTGTTTGAGTCCATAGAGAGCCTTACGCAGTTTATACACGTGGTCGGGGAACTCTTCGTCTTCAAATCCGGGTGGTTGCTCCACGTACACCTCCTCCTTGATCGGTCCGTTGAGGAAGGCGCTTTTCACGTCCATTTGATACAGCTTGAAATCATGGTGAGTAGCATATGCAAGTAATATTCTAATTGATTCAAGCCTAGCTACTGGAGCAAAGGTTTCATCGAAATCCAAACCTTCGACTTGTGAGTAACCTTTGGCCACAAGTCGTGCCTTGTTTCTTGTCACCACTCCGTGTTCGTCTTGCTTGTTGCGGAAGACCCACTTGGTGCCCACAATATTTGCATTGGGTCTTTCCACAAGTTCCCAAACTTCATTTCTCTTGAAATTGTTCAACTCTTCTTGCATTGCCACCACCCAGTCCGGATCCTTCAATGCATCCTCAGTCCTGCGGGGTTTCAAAAAGGAGACAAACGAGTAATGTTCACAGAAATTTGCTATACGAGATCTAGTGGTTACTCCCTTTTGGATGTCGCCGATGATGTTGTCGATTGGATGATCCCTTTGAATGCATTGGTGTACTCTTGGGTGTGGCACTTGGGGGGTCGTATGTTGGTGATCATCTTCTTCTCCCCCTGAGTTGTTGTCCTCGTTGATTTGTTGATCATGTTCATATTCCTGTGATTGATCTTGTATCGAGGCTCCCCCTTGATTGTTGATCTCCTCTTGTGGTTCACTTTCCTCTTGTATTTGTGACGATGAATCTTGTGGTCGTACTTCGCCTAGAGCCATCCTCTTCAATGCTTGATAGGGGGCTTCCTCTTTACCTAATTCACATTGATCAACTTGCTCCTTTTGGGAGCCATTAGTTTCATCGAACACTACGTCACGTGCCACTTCAACAAGTCCGGAGGCCTTGTTGAAAACACGATAGGCGTAAGTGTTCGAATCATAACCAAGCAAGAAACCTTCATCGGACTTCGAAGCGAACTTTGAAGTCTTGGGCTTCTTGTTCAAAATATAGCAAGGAGAACCGAAAACTCGAAAATATGAAATGTTCGGTTTGTTACCGGTGAGTAGCTCATAGGGGGTCTTCTTTAGTAGTCGATGAAGGTAGAGTCGATTTGTGGCATGGCAAGCGGTGTTGATTGCTTCCGCCCAAAATCAATCCGAAGTCTTGTATTCATCGAGCATTGTTCTTGCCATCTCTATGAGCGTTCGGTTCTTCCTTTCGGCAACTCCGTTTTGTTGTGGAGAGTATGGTGCTGAGAATTCGTGCTTGATTCCTTCCTCATCAAGGTACTCCTCCACTTGTATGTTCTTGAACTCCGTGCCGTTGTCGCTCCGAATACTCTTGATTGATAGTGAGAACTCGTTTTGCGCTCGCTTGAAGAATTTCTTGAGTGTTCCTTGTGTTTCTGACTTGTCATGCAAAAAGAACACCCAAGTGAAGCGGGAAAAATCATCAATAATAACTAAACCGTATTTATTACCGTCGATGCTTATGTAAGCAATTGGACCAAACAAGTCCATATGAAGTAGTTCGAGCGGTCTTGTCATGGTCATGATGTTCTTCGCGGGATGTTGTGCTCCAACTTGCTTCCCTTCTTGGCACGCGCTACAAGGCCTGTCTTTCTCAAACACAACATCTTTCAAACCTCGGATGTGATCGCCCTTGAGGAGTTTTTGAAGGTTCCTCATACCAACATGTGCCAGCCGTCTATGCCACAGCCAACCCATGTTGGTCTTTGCAATCAAGCATGTGTCGAGTTCGGCTTTATCCTTGTTGAAGTCAACAAGGTAAAGCTTTCCCTTCAACATACCCTTGAATGCAACAGAACCATCACTTCTCCTTGAGACGGTCACACCCTTGTTAGTGAACAGGCAATTATAACCTTTGTCACATAATTGAGATATGGACAGCAGGTTATAATCTAAAGATTCAACGTGTAAAACATGCGAAAGAGTATGTTCAGAGGATATTGCTATTTTACCGGTACCGAGGACCCTTCCTTGACTGTTATCCCTAAAGTAGATGCCTTCGTTTGGGTCCTTGTTCACTTCATACTCCACAAACATCCTCCTTTCTCCGGTCATGTGGTTGGTGCATCCACTGTCTAGCACCCATTTGGATCCACCGGAGGAGTAGGCCTGCAAAAATAAATTACGCCTTGGTTTTAGGTACCCAAGCTTGTTTGGGTCCTTGGAGGTTAGTAACAATACATTTGGGCACCCACACATGGGATTTTGTGTTCCCATGGCGTGGCCCAGCATAATAAGCATATACTTTACCAACATTATTTTTCATTAATACATAAGAAGCATCAAAGGTTTTAAACAAGAGTTGCTGTTGATTATGGGTCGGACTAGTCTGTGTGACCGGACTTGTCCGGACCACAACCGGACTAGTCCGGTTTTCATGAGAGTTCAGGTTTTTAGTTTTCGAGTTACCAGGTTGTGAGGGTCCTCCCTTCACAAAGGTAATCCTTCCCTTGTTATTCTTATGATTTCCAGCTCTTTGCTTTCCATCATAAGAGTAACCAATGCCATACTTGACATTTGGAGGTCTTTGGACCAAATATGCACTACGTGCATAGTTGATCCTCTCCTTGTCAAATATTACACATTGGGTAGGATTTTTGTCCTTTGTGGAGGTAGAATTTTCCTTCAACCTGGTGTTAATTTTATCACATTTGCAAATATGAGCGATATTAGTTGAAGTGGGTTGAGAAGGTAGGCTTGAAGAGGAGGAAGGTTCACTAAGCTTGAGTGACTCAACCTGCACTTCAAGGATCTTGTTGACCTTGATTAGGTCATCAAGTTGATCCTTGATTGCAACGTTTGAGTTGGTTAACTCCAAGCAAGTTTTCTTGCTTGAAGCTAGCTCAAGCTCTAGTGAGTGGTTTCTCTCCTTTTCAAGAACTAGAAGATTGTCAAGTTCGACATGCTTCTCCTTTTGGGAGATAATCATGTCTTCTTGACGATCAATTAGCTCTTCCTTCTCAACAAGTTGGTTAAGCAAGAATTTCATTTTAGCAGCAGTTTTTCTATCTAAACCAATTAGCATATCTTCATCATCACTATCTAGATCATCATCACTTGAGTAAGAATGCAAGGAAGGAGTTTTGATGTTTACCTTGCGTTTACCTTCCTTAGCCATGAGGCAAGTTCCATTTGCCTTCTTTGCACCGAGCGTGGGGAAGAGTGTGGGTTTCTTGGACATGCTTTCAATGGCTATGCTAGCCATTTCTTCTTCATCGGACGATGAGGACTCATCGTTTGAGTCCCACTCCTTTCCGATGTGTGCTTGTTCAGCTTGTTTCTTCTTCTTGAAGAATTTCTTCGGTTGAGGCTTGGACTCTTTACTCTTCTTCTTGTTGTCCTCATACGGGCAATCGACTATAAAGTGATTGTACTCACCACAATTATAGCATGCCCGCCTCATCTTCGGCTTTGTCTTCTCCTTGTATTTTCCTTCACTCGATTTTGTTCCTTGTCTTTTCTTCATAATTCTTTTGAACTTCTTCATGAACAAAATCATATCTTCTTCGTCCAGCTCGCTGCTTTCATCATCGCTGTCCTCCTCAAGATGTGCTTCTCTTGCTTCTTTGGATAGAGGCTTGAGTGAGGACTTTAGGGCAACTCCCTTCTTCTTGGCTGATGTGAGGTCGGCTATTTCTTTTACGTGCTTGGCTTGCTTCTCCATCATCTCAAAGTTGATGATTTTGCCAAGCAGTTCATCCGGAGTCATTTTCTTGTACCCGGGACTTTCTCGGATCATAGAGCAAAGTGTGACGTTGCGAGGCATAAAGGCTCTAAGGATGAGCTTTACAACCTCGTGGTCATTCCACTTTTTGCTCCCATATGATCGAACCTTGTTCACAAGAGTCTTCAGTCTGTTGTACATGTCCTGGGGAGACTCATCTTCCTCAATCGCGAACCTTCCTAGTTCGCCTTCAATCATTTCAATCTTTGCCTCCCGCACATGCCGGTCACCTTCATGTGCTGTATGTAGTGTGTCCCAGATTTCTTTGGCAATTTCCAATCCGTCCACCTTTGTGAATTCATCTCGACTTAGAGATGAGGTGATAACGGCTGCGGCTTGGGCATTCCTGTGGATGGCTTGCTCTTGACTTGGCGTGAGCTCTTCATCGTCATCAGGGATGTTTATTCCTGTGCACACAATATGCCATAAACTTGGGTTAAGGGAAATCAAGTGCATCTTCATATTTTGCCTCCACATGGAGTAATCACTCCCATCGAAGTGTGGGGCTTTTCCGAGAGGAATAGATAGATAATGACTGATGTTAGAATTTAAACGGTCATAATTAAAAGGATATCGGGAGTAGTCGGTGTGACTACTCCCCTTCTTCTTTTCTTCGACTTTAGATTTCCCTTTGGAAAGTGCTTTCTTTCTAAGGAGTGCTTTCAGCTCCAATGTCTCCTCATCATCATCATCGAAGTCTTGAATGGCTTCGAGATACTTTTCAAGCTTTTGGTGCTTGTCATTGTTCATTTCTTCCTGGTTGTTGATTTTCTGGACTTCCTTCATGTCCGACATGATCTCTTCGAGTGGTTGCACTCTTTCTTGAAGAACCAGCTCTGATACCAATTGAATGTAGGCCTAGAGGGGGGTGAATAGGCCTTTTTGAAATTCCTCGGTTCCTGTAGCACTTCAACAACAAGGTCAAAACCAGATATATCGGACTAGTCCGGTAAAGTGCGGACTAGTCCGGATTTCACGGGCTAGGTTGATCAAGTTAGGTCAATTTGATTGTTTCGTTGACGTTTGCAGCGGAAATATAAACTTTAATAACAGTTCAATAGTTGTATGTCAAGTTCTATTACAAGTATGATTCTTGTTCAACTATTTAACTTGAATTCAACAAAATGAATCAAACCCTAGATAATGTTGATCAACTAGAGTGATGAACACAAACGAACAAGACACAAGATTTATCCCGTGGTTCGGTTACCAAGAAGGCAACCTACGTCCACGTTGAGGAGCCCACAAAAGGACTGGGTCTTCACCAACCCTTCCCTCGTCGGATCGCCACGAAGGCCAATCCTCTTCCACTAATCACACAGGGGTAAATCACCAAGTTGAAGGGGCGATCTCACAAGTTGAGAGCTCCCTTGATTACAAGTTTCAAGACCACCAATAACACACTTCGAAATATACAAATTGAGATACAAGAGTGTGTTAGAGATTCAAACCAAGAGCTCAATCGTGTGCGAAGTGCCCACTCCAATGATCTACAAGTGATCTTCAATGGATTGATCAATTTTTCACTTAGTTTCATGGAGAGAGGTAGTTTTTGAGTCTCTTGGGAGGTGTGACGGCGCTAGGGTTCGAGAGAGTTTGAAAGAGGGCCGTGCACCTCTATTTATATGGGATTTCTAACAGTGACCGTTAGGGTTCAGAAAGATCGGACTAGTCCGTGGTGGACACCGGACTAGTCCGGTGTGCTGTGTGTAGCAAACCCTCAGTGTCTAGGAATCTCGGACTAGTCCGGTTGAAAACGGACTTGTCCGATTTCGCTACTGGAAGGCTTCGGACTAGTCCGATTGCCATCGGACTTGTCCGGACAAATGAAACCCTAAGTGTTTGGGATGACAAGTCCGCACTTGGAGGACTTGTCCGATTTAGATCAGTGTGTATATCGGACTAGTCCGTGTAGACACCGGACTTGTCCGAAGTGGATCAGAATGAATATCGGACTAGTCCGGTGGTGACCGGACTTGTCCGATCTAGTGACTTGTGCATTGTGTTGGGGACTAGTCCGCACTGGGGAGGACTAGTCCGAAGTGGAACAGAAAGATATCGGACTAGTCCGGCTGATATCGGACTAGTCCGGTCCTGTATAGCTTTGTGCATTGTGTGTGTGTGATTAAATGAGATTGAGCTCTTGGGTGTGTTTCCTTAACACACTCCATACATACTAAACTACTAATTTCTTCTCCTTGAGCTCAAATTCATTTTCTTCTCAATTTCCCTCTTTTTGGCACTTTGCTCATTTTTTATCATTTTCCTGCATTCATCTCAACAAAAGGATTAGGATCCCAATTGCTTGTCATAAATCATCCAAAACCCACAAGGGAGTCCTAGATGCACTTTCAAAAGTTCTTACTACATTACTCTTGTTATACATTTTGTAGTTTTTGCCATGACTAGTAATTGGAATAATTTCTTACACTAAATCTGGTCATGATCGAACTTTCTTGCTGTTTTGAACTTGTTACATGCTCACAAGTGCTTTTAATCATAAAGAATTAATCAAGTAAGCAACTCCCATGTTGAGTTTTTATGTTCAAATGAAAAAATGAGAAAAGATCAAGAGAATATGCATGCATCACACTTCTTCTTTTGAGATGGCTTATCATTGCACTTAGATATGAACTTGGAAGAAGTTGTGTATGACTAAAACCATGTCCTTAAGCTTCTGATTGTCAAATGACATAAGCTTGACTTGGTTGGTTAGAATATGGCAGATGCACATATAATCTCTTGCAAAGTTCATATGATCAAAATTTGTGCTTTAAATGATGATCAAAATTGCAACAACAAGTGTCATGCTTTCAGGTCTTGAAATATTTAAGTTTGTGAGATCATGACTTGCTTAACTTGAAAATCACATTTGATCTCTAGCATGGCTTACACTACTTTATGTATCTCATTGTTATAGTGTAAGTTACTTGATAGTATGACTTGGATGAGATTTGTTTTATATGTATATGTTCTAATGTGCTCATCACAATTGAAATTTCTCTTTTGTACCTTGTTGAATACATTGTCAAAGGGGAAGAAATTGATCACACATTGCACACATTCACAAGTGTTTTGCCATGATTCTTCTCAGGGGGAGAATTTTTGTTTTTCTTCTCATTTTATTTCTGATTTACAAAGGGGGAGAAATAAGTATAGGGGGAGAAATATTTGTTTTCAAATATTCTTTTTCATTTGGTTGTTTTCAAATGTTTTTATGTGAATAAGCCAATGTTCGGATTTTAAGTGGTGTTGCCAATCCATTCATCAAGGGGGAGATTGTGAGACCTATGTGTGCTGAGTACATTAGTTTTCACGATAAAATTTTTGAATTCTACCAAAACACCTTTTTAACAAGGTCCGACTCTAGGTATGAGCTCCAACAAGGTCCGACGATAGGTCCGGCTTGTTTTGAGTAGCTTCGGCAAGGTTCGACGTAAGGTACGACTTGTTTTGTCTAGGTCTGACATGTTTTTGGGTAGCTCCGGTGAAGCTTTGTCTTTAGCTCCGGTCTGTCTTTGATAGCTCCGACATGTCTTTGTTGAGCTCCGACTTGCTTTTTCTAGCTCCGGGTTTTGGGTTGACTAGTTCCGACTAGTTTTGGTAAGCTTTGCGGATGCTAATTCTGCTAACTTTGGGAAGCTCCTATTGGTTGTATTTCGACTTACTTTGTTTTAGCTACCGTTAGCTTTTGGAAGTTTCGGAACTTAATTTTATTGTTTCTCTAAATTGTTCCGAACTTATTTTATATTCTGAAATGTTACATAGTATTCATTTACTAAGTTTTTGTTTCCTTTTGGCTGTTATAAAAATGTCCACTTTTACTGTGGTTTGCAACATACTTATGTGAGGTGCTCACGTAAGGTGTTGTGGTTTCGGAACTAATGAGAGTCAAGTTGAGGACTTGTGCTCGGAAGTATCAGTTGTTTGTTCATGTGCAGGTGTTGCTTGAGTTCAAGATACGGATGGTGACGGGATCCATTGGACTAGTTTCATGGAGTAGATGAGGTTCCAACAACCAAGTTCGAGAGGAATTATGGTTGAGCGGATCAGGAAGTCACGCAGGGTGATTGAATCAAGGGTAATGCATATGAAGGAAACTGGATGTCGAAGGAAGGTGTTCGCACATATGCATGCGGTGCATGACGTGGCAACATGGTTCTGAAGACGGGTTATGGAAGGAAAGATCTGGTTGGAAGGATTGGATCATATCGGATGATGACTTCGGCTGCAGCGGAGTCGGTTATGGATTGGATATGGAAAGTATCGAGTTGGTTATGATAGTTTTCATGTGGGACACGAAGTTAGGTTGTTTTAGAAATGTGGAATACATTCCTGAGTTTGTTAGGAAGTCTTGAGATGGTTTCTATCTGTAAATCGGCAGATCTTGAGCAGTTATGATTAGTTGCGATTCATGATCAGAGTAGGATTAAAGTCCTAGTTTGAGTTGAGTTGGTCTTCAGGCTGGTTATATAAGCAAGGGAGACCAGAGCTCGTAGTAGACGACTTTGTGGTTGTTCCTCTTGTGTTTTGATCAATAAAATTCATAGTTGAAGGAACTTTTGTGCCTTGTTCGTCCGACTTGTTTTCGTCAAGTTTTTCTCGTCGAGTTTCTGCACACCACTACCTTTCTTTGGTTGTTTTATCATAACTCGAGTTTTATAGATCCGATTTACGTGATTCTTTTTGGGTTGTCTTCACAACTTGATTTTATATCGTCTTAAAAATTTCACGGTCATTGGATTTGCAGTTTTGGATCTACACGAGTTTCTTTGCAGTATTGCAGAACTGTTTTTTATCGGTAAAACAGATTGACCTTTGTTCGATCTTTCGATCGTAACTTGAGTTTTTATCGACGGATTTCCGTGATTCTTGTTTTCATGTCTTCGTGACTTGATTATATATAATATCTACTAATTTTTTTATGGTTGAACACGTTTAGATTAGTCACACACACGATCTCTTAACAGATTGTTTTTCTACCGAGGGGTTTTCGTTGCTTCTGCTGAAAAACTTTAAATCTACCATTTACCCCCCTCTAGTAGCTTTTCACGTGCTCTTCGATCCTACATGATTACGTTTAGATTAGTCACACACATGATTGATTTCATCCGCCACAATGCGACATAAACTATCCCCACGTTCGGCGCCTTGCATTTTCCTTGGCTATCCTCCGGATAAAAAAGGATATCATTGTTACAACCCCTCCACACGTGTGTTCTAACCTCTCGTCATGTTATTTTGGACGAGTTTATTTTCCCTTTCAGGTGCTCATCTCCAGGGAGCCAGGCAGTGGCACAGTCACGTGCTCCAGTTACAATTCCAGACTCCTATCCGGTTTTCCTGCGCCAATCACGTCAACCGGAGGGCACACTGCATGCGCCTGTAGCTGCCCAAGGTGCACGACAAGGGCGGGCCCCGCCTGCATGCATGGCGCCCGCAAATCAAGGATCGTCTAGGGCTCGCGCTCCGGATTCAACTGCTCTGGTGCAGCAAGCCGCATATCAGGCGGCTCTACCAGGCACATCCAAACGGCGGGTCCCAGCTGTATGCATGTAATCCGCCAATCATGACTCGACCGGGAATAACGATCCGTATGCACCGGACACGGTGCTGCAAGCCACGTCACACGCAGTGGGACCACCTGCATGTGCGGCTTCAAACCATCGTGATTGTGATCTGCATGGTGCTGTTGCGCGCCCCGATCCACCTGCTCACGATCTGGTGCAACGGACGCCTTATCTCATCGGAAGCATGGCTGGCAGATCGGCACATCAGCTATTCACCGATAATAGCACCGCTTCACCACTTCTCCCGTTTACAACCAACAGCACCGACGCCTCCGCCAAGCTGCTCCTCCTGCAACCGCGCCACAAGCACACCAACGCCATCACATTACTACAATAAGCCTCATCATAGGCGGCTCCAAACCTATTATCACAAACGGCTTTTAAAACCGCCTGAAACGAAGAGTTTGTGATAATCCACAATTTCACAGGCGGAGAAGTGATACCGCCTGTTAAGACACATTATCATAGGCGGTTCTTTACTTAGGCTAGCCGTCTGTGAAGATATTTTATCACAGACGGGTCGTGCAACATATATAACCGCCTGTGATAAATGTCTTATCACAGGCGGGTATTGAAGCATAACTAACCGCCTATGATAATGTGTCTTCACAGACGGGTATTGAAGCATAACTACCGCTTATGATAATGGTGTTATCACAGGCGGACGTTTACCTACATCAACCGTATTTGAAGACCTTTTAACGTAGCCGGTTTCTACCATAACAGTCACCGCCTGTGAAAATTAGGTTATCACAGATGGTTCTTTACTTGTATCTAGCCGCCTGTGATAATTGTTTTTCACAGTCATGCCTAGCCGTTGGTTAATAACCGCCTGTGATAAGGTATAACCTATGCAGTACTACTGCTGTTATTTCTAATTTCCAGGTCAATTCAATATAATCACAGAACAAAAAACAACAATATCATCATAGAACAAAAGTCAACAATATTATCATCACAGAAGTCAATTTCACTAAAACAATATACATATGTACAAGTTACAGATACAATTCATCTCAAAGTTTGCAAGTTTTCACTAAAAACTGTTTCTATTAGCATAGTCGCAAAGTTCTAGCACATCAGCTGCTGCACAATTCTCATCAAAGAACTTCTCTTTTTTGTACAAAATTTCACGACGAATAAACTGACAGAGTTCAGCAGCAATCCTGTCGGCTCCTCCACTAGGAATACTTCTACAAACCGGTCATTCTTCGTTCAGATTCTTCATGTGCTGCAATATAACACATAACAAGGTTTAGAATGTATTGGTTTGAACAATCTCAAAGTATAGATCAAAGTGATAGTATACAGGAATTTATTTGGTATTTTTGGAGCAGTTGTACTATGAGCAATTGAATTTTGAAGTTGGAATCAAAATATGAAAATAATGTTTCTTGTAATATTGAACAACAGAGAATATAAGCATTAAACTATGCTAGTTACAATGAAAATGAAACACAAAAGTAAGAAAATAAGGTATCGACATTAAGGATAACTTACATCCTCACGATTCACTCTATATACGCCGGCGGTCCGAAGATGCTCGCATACATAATACCCTCATAAGACACTCCCAGCAGACTGCTTCGAACAAGCATAATACGTTTTAATGTTCAATGCATTCGTATTAGGAGGTCTCTGACTGCCAAGCTATTCCGCGTAAAACCGCCCAGCGCTGTAATACAAGAAATATCATATAAAACTTGTCAACACATTCTAAATATGCGTAAATTAAAATTATTGAATAAACGTATAGTTTCAAAATGGAAAGGAAATCTTTGTAACGATCTGGTGAGAAATCGGCCGAGTCCAAGACTGTTGCCATTCCCTGCGTTGGCTTGATGAAGATCATTATGTAGTGATTACTGCAAACATACGAACACACGTGTTAACAATTACCAATAATTGTTATTTCAATGTCATGTGTCGAACTTACTCGAAGTGGTACGGAGCCTTTACGAAGTCCTTGCCGTCTCTAACAAAGTTAAACATCGCATGTCCTATGTAAGCTGCAACTTCTGTCCTTCTATCCTTCTTAAGTTTTGCAATTGCTTTTTCAAAATCTCTTTTGTTCATGTGTTTGTACTGTCCTGAGTCTCGATTCGCCTGGACGTCGAATAGTGACTTTGCAATCCTAGTAGGGTCAAAGATACCTGTCTTGTGCTCCAACTTTTCATTATCCATGTATTGCATCCTATTGAAGAAGTCCAGAATTATTATAATCTCATGAAATGTGTATGCGTATAGTAAGAAAAGCAAATACAAAATATTAGAGCACTTACAAGCACCAGACGAGCAGGAGGTTGATTTCGAGCATGCCCCGATGGAAAAGGGAATGCAGCTCTTCAAATAAAATGACTCGTTTATCTACTCCAGTGCTCCAGAATGCTGCTTTTGGAATACGAAATGTGACACAATTAAGACCATATTTTGTGCTGGCAGTGATGTACCACTCATGCATTCTTCTGAGCTGGACGGGTTGTTTGCTAAGTTGTACGGATGTCATGAACGGCTTTCCATTCGCAAATTTAGGAGTAACATCCTCAAGCTTGTATATTGGAACTCCTGGTTTAACTAAAGCCGTCCGCCGATTATACATGACACCGTCTTCTTCCCACTCCTCGGTATCATCTAATGCTGGCTCATGAGAAGAACGAGATGCACTCGATTTTCTAATATTTTCCTTCATAGCTTCCAAATACTTTGACACTTCTGATGAAGGTTTACTAATTTCGTATGAGCTAACTTTGATAGGCACTGATGATCGAGGAGTAGTCATCAGAAGTTGGACACTGGCTTGTTGTTGAACATGTTGTTCAACTGATTGCTCTTTACTCCCAGCAGTTGGCTCTAGTACTACTTCAAGCTGTTGCTCAACTGGTTGCTCTTTACTAGCAACAACTTGCTCTGGTACTGCTTGAAGTTGTTGTCCAACTTGTTGCTCTTGGATATCATCCTTGCTGAGACATAGGGGGACTGGATCTTCCCGGACTGTGAGTGGATCTTCATGCACTTTCGCCTTAGAAGATGGGGTTGCAGTATTTGGAGATGCGACGGGGCTAGAAATTGGCTCATCGTCCAACACGATATCGCGTCCGTGCCAAAGGATTAATTGATTGATAGTCTGCCCCAGAGTCACGATCCCCTCAGGTGTGACATGGTCTATTTCATAATCTTCATAATCATTATCAATGATCTGAAGAACTTGCACCACAACATAATACAACAGAAGTGGATTCCCATTGAAGTCACGATCAGACTTTGCCATAGCAGTGGCAACCTGTTTGGTTTTGTTCCCTGCTCTGCCTATCGGGACAAGAAGACGACAAGATTTGTCATTAGCAATATCATCGACAGGGAACTTATGGGTTGACCCTGAGCCTGGCACGGAACCAATGCTGCTAGGGTAGGCAGTTGGAGATACTAATTGCTCCTTTTGCACCAGAACCATCACTGTACTCGGTGCCACTAATTGTCCTGATTGTTTACGTTGTTCCATTATTTCTTGCATATTTTCTTTGACCTGTTGAGCAATCGTTTCATCAAGTGTTTTCTTAAACTTCTCACGTCTTCTATATGTGTCTTTATCTTTAGGGAAACCATCTAGCCAAGACATTTGAGAAGAGACCGCTCGAACCCGTCCGCTGTGTTCAGGGTTTCCTAAGATAGCGGTAAGTTGGTCATTCTCCCTCTTCGGCTTGAAGAGACCCTTCTGTTGCTTTTCAATTACTTCTTTCATTTTATCCTCTACTTCATTCAGAGAGTCGGGCTTTTCAAGTTTGCCCTCGCTGGTCAAACCTGACCGAGCAAAGACCCAGTGTTGAGTTCGCTCATCGCACCCTTCTAATGGGTGAGGATAGCCCTTACTGGTAATTTCGTCTAATATCTTATTCCATTTCTGGACTTTGGGGGCATATCCGGCAGACCCCAAGCGATGATGGTATTTGTTCTTTTTTGCAAGCTCTGACCTAGTTGCACTTAGAGCTTTAGCATCAGGTGTGCTCTTTTGACGAACAAACTCTTGCCACTGAGCTTGTGTGATTTTTCCCATCTTCCTCGGCCTAGGGACCTCATCGGCCTTAACATAAGCATTCATTTCACTCTTCCAGCATCGAAACTTCTTGCCGTAAGAGACCAATGTTGCTTTCTTTACAGCTTCTTTTGTGCCTTTCGGGAACTTGAATTGTTTCTTTATCTTTTCCCACAACTCATTCTTGGTCTGCTCGGGTAATTTCCTCCAATTCTCGGTTGTGGTCGGCACAACCTCCCTAACAAGAAAACCGCATGCATTACGGTACTTGGTAACTGAATCCAGTGGTTCTTGGGGAAGCCCACCTGGACCGACCCTTGTTATGTACATGATGCGGTCCAATGGACCCTTATTGGGACCTCGTTGCCCTCGTTTCCGCTTGAGTGAAGCTGAGGATTCATCCATTGGAGAACCTTCTGCGGTTTTAGGAGCCGATGTCACCTCATTGTCTTCGCGATTAATATAGGTAGAAAAAAATTATAAGACTTTGTATACTTGACAACCAACATTAACTTGAACTGCTGAATTTAAGATTCGTGAGCCATACCTCGTCGGCAGGATCATATTCCGGGTCTAGATCCACTGAAGTCTTTTTAATTTTTATATTCGGAAAAGGATCCGATGGACTGTGATAGGAGCCTGAACTGCTAGAGTCAGTAAACTCCATATTGTCTTCTTTGTTGTTACTACCAGGACCAGTCTTCTTAGGGCTTTCCATGCTAGATCTAATAAGACAAAAAATCCAATAAATGGCATATTAACTCTACATGAAGTGTTGCATGAAGAAAAAGATGGAAGCATTCTAGGATTTGATAAGGCATTCTAGGGTTTAAGGCGACTGACCAAAAGGTTCCTATACATTGCGAGGGTGACAAGCATGTTAAAGTTGATCACCAGCAATGGCAATTTTATATTTATTCTAAATAGGCTAGCTTCATTCAGAGTGGCGACCACGTTCTTGAGGTTTACTAGGCGATGCCTAGCTCCGGACCTATAACTGATCAAGCAAGGGACAAAAAGCAAATCCTCCGGCCTTTTTCTAGTATCAAGAATCGCAAAGTGTGGCACTTGGATTTGGATGGTGAGGTGAGGCGAGGCGAGGTAGCTGCAGGCGAGAAGAGACACTCTTTTTCAGTGATCATCTCTACAACCGTGGGATTTGCACGGTAAAAAAAGATAAAAGACGCACATTCTCAAACAAATCAGGAATCCGGAAACATTCGCCAAAATCTAATCTCGGTGTGCTCGGCCGCACCAAATGGGCTCATCATGGCAGCAGGTTCAGCCATCATGAAAGGCATTACGTACCCCACATATGATGGCACCAAGTATTTCTGAGATGGTCAATTGTCCTGGCTGTTTAGAAAACAGGACAGGGAAGTCGGCGCCTCCTATAGTGATAAACTTGGTGAGTTCTAGAGGTTCATGAGGTTTAGGTGACTTGATCAAGTCTGGGCATATGAAACCTTTGGTGGAATATTTCTGATAGGATGGGATTAACCAAGTCGAGGGGTTGGGGGCTTATTTTTGAAATCCCCCTTCATGTGACTCCAAATCCTATATCGATTGTAACTCAATTCGTACTAGGACTGGTTCCTAAACTGAATCTGACTCCTAACTCTATTCAGAGTAGGACTCTACTAATATCGTTAAGGATGAAATCTGCTTTATCTAGAACAATCATATACCCCTAGACTGGTGTTTCCGCAACTTTGTCCAAAGTCCAAGTTCGACTCCTCTACTGGGTGCACCAAATGCCCAGATCATCAAACAAAAATGAAGTCCCAATATATCTAGTTTGATACAAATGGTGCTAACAAATCATAAATGGGTACATAAACTTTTTTCCTGTGAAATGCCTTAATATTAAGCTGAGTTCAATAATGGGATACATAATTGTTTTAACGCATGCAACCCTTCTGTAATTCTTCACATCATCATGATTGAATAAGCTATTCAATAAACAAACTCATAGTCATATAATAGTTGCACTATCAGCAAGAATTATTCAACATAGTAATATATCATTCTCGAAAGGATAAGATACATATATGTTTATTATACGTGTTCATGTATTTCAATTTGACAATTGTACTAAAAAATGCATATCGTAGCCACTAATTTCGTTCAGTTGTGCTAATATGGCCATTATCATCACAATCCTACGTATTTGAGTGACACATCATATGTTTGGCATCCAGCACCGCTAGAAGATGGACACACCTACTTCCAATAGAGTTCTTATTGCAGTTACCCCCTCAACCTAACTCATTTTGTGTATCGAGTGTGAGTCACCATGAATATTCCTGTTCATTACGTATTCGAATTCCAGTCAGGTGAGGACATTGGGTTGCTGGAACTGCTGCTGCGTAGAATTGATGGAAGTACACCGACAACCCAAGGATGCCTACCCACCGAACCCTAACCAAAGATGCCACTGAACTTGACAGTTTTTTGAATTCCACCGAACCCTAACCAAGGATTCCTACCATTTTCCAATTCCCGAACCCTAACCAAGGATATGCAAGGCGGCGATGAGGGCGGGGAGGGAGGCGGCACGGCGAAGGAGGATGGAAGGTCGAAGGGTTTACAGTTTACCTTGAAGCTCGGCGGCGACAGCAATGGCTTTGCTCGGCGTACCTGGAAGTGACGAGGGCGAAGCTCGGCGACGGCAAAGCTCGGCGGCGTACCTGGAAGTGACGAGGGTGAACACTTGGCAGCAAACGAAATTTTGGTAGCCTCACGGCATCTAAGTGTTTCGCCCGGGTTAGGTTTTTCCAACGCTGCCGAGAGGTATATATAGACTCCCATTTTCTCAGGAGGATTTTAAGTACCGACTGCCTCAGAGGATTGTTACCTCAGACGGGTTTTACTTACCAACCGTCTGAGAAGATACAATTATCTCAGGCAGTTGGTTAGTAACTCCCATCTGCGATAAACATCTTCTCAGACGGTTATTAATTACCAACCGCCTGTGAAGATATTTACTTCTTCTTAATTAATATGTGTTCATAATTTGATGAACGCCTACATAAAGACCCCTCACCAACCACCTGTGAGGTTCTTAATTAATATGTGTCGATGACTGTGCGCGACCTTTCTTTTCCCCGAGGCGCGACCTTTGAATGCGCGGTAAACCAACTGCTCCATCTTCCACTCCGTGCGGCCTTAAAGACGCGCTATCACCCGTTAGTTCTCCACAAGCTATCACCCGTGCCGGAGTCGCCGCCGGAGGACGACGAGGAGGAGGAGGAGGAGGAAGAGGAGTAGGAGTAGGAGTAAGATTTAATTAGTTTTTCTCTTTGTTGTTTTTAGTTGCTTCTGTTTTGTAACTATTGTTAATGAATGAAATCTATCTTTGTTCATCTATGTGATTGAATATTACTTGTGTATCTTGTGTGTTCTTGTGTAAATATTGTGCATCTTGTGTGTTCTTTTGTGAGATGTGTGATTGAATATTGTAAATGAATGAGTATCTTGTTTGTTCTATAACTGTGTGAATGAATGAATGTGTAGTGTGTTCATCGTTAATTAAAACACGTCTGAGAAGAAGATTATCTTAGACGGTTGGTAAGTAATACCTGCCTGAGATAAACATCTTCTCAGGCGGTTGGTAAGTACCAACCGTCCGTGAAGATATTTACTTTTTCTTAATTAATATTCTTGATTAAATGTGGTCCTTTAAAAAGGCAAAAATCCACTTTCTTGTAATATTATTGATAAGTAAAGGTTACCATTAAATTTCACTTTATAAATCCTTTGAAATTGGTCAGAACATAAAATCATACAACAAATGCTATTTTTCATAAATCTTGATGAATACAAGGTGCGATGGAGCAGTGGTGTGCTGATGTGCAGCATCTGTTGCAGCCACAACCGATGCCATCAGCAATCAAGGTCCTCCCCCTTCTGGGTAGGCACCTTCTCAGCATAGGACCTTGTTTGGGAGACTTGGTCCTCACACATCAAAGCACTAGAGGTGTGTTGTGTCTCAGCAGGTGACTTCGTTGCCCTCCGGGTCGCGTTGCACCCACACCGTGTCGAGACTCTCGATGCATGACTAGCGGTCAGAGCTTGACCGCCGCTACAGACAGCAGGACAGCCATGTCCACATCGAGCGCGCTCGCGAAAGGCAGGAGGCTCGGGAAAACCCACCTCCTTCGGGAGTAGGGGGCGGCTGTGCTTCCTTGGCCATGCACTTGCGCATGGTTCGCTGGCCCTAGAAGTTCCAGCCTCATCTGCTAGAGAAATTCAATGGGACTGTCAACCCCGCCGAGTTCCTCCAAATTTACTCCACCGCTATTCTAGTGGTGGGTGGGAATGAGGCCGTGATGGACAACTACTTTCTGGTGGTTCTAACTGGGACCGCGAGGTCCTAGTTCATGAGTCTGCCGCTCGACTCTATCAACAATTGGGCAAAGCTATGCCAATAGTTCACTGCCAACTTCGAGAGCTCCTACACCCGACCAGGCACTGAACAGGACATGTTTGTTGTGAAGCAAATATCGGGAGAATTGCTGTGGTCCTTCATCCAGCAGTTTTCTCAAGCACGCAATACCATTCCCTCCACCTCCAACGCATCTATGATTGTGGCATTCAGATAGGGTGTCAGAGATAAAAATATTTTGGAGAAGCTGGCGACAAAGGAGGTAACCAGTGTCACAGAGTTGTTTAGCGTGGCTTACAAATGCGCCTGGGCCGCAGAAGGCCGGTAAATGCACTTTAAGCTTGCTCCAGAGGCTAACAAAAAGCCTTCCAAAGCGTAAGCCACTACCTCTAGAGGTGGCAAGAAGAAGAAAGAGTCTAATGGAAAGAAGAAGTCGTCGGCCGACACACCTATTGTTGCGGCAGCTGCAGCTCCGGGTGGTCGGGGGCCACGCCTTGAAAAGCGACCTCGACCTTCGTCCGAATACGGCGGCGGTTCAAAGGTGTGGTGTCCGATCCACAAGACGGACAAACACAGCTTAGAAGACTGCCGAGAGGTCTAAAACCTTGTTGAGCGCTACAACAAGCACCGAGAAGAAGCACCTTTCTGTCAACGGGAAGGAAAATAAAAAGTCGACGAAGCTCCGACTAAGACGGAGCTGGGTTTCAAGGACCCCAAGAAGGTCCTGAAGGCTGTGTATAACACAGTCAACGACGATTCTAATGTCTCTGACAATGAACATCGGAGACCCTCAACACCACCTATGGAGGGTCCTGGGACATCACTTTGTGCCGTGTCCTCGAGACAATGCGGCGGGAAATGGCTTCAGTAGCCCCTACTGCCAGGGCAAAACCACATCGGAAGTGGATGGACACTCCCATCACTTTTGATGCAATAGACTGCCCCAGGAACATGGTCGGAGCTGGCCAACTGCCACTGATGGTGTCTCCAACCATCAACAGTGTCTAGCTCTACCATGTCTTGGTAGACAGAGGCTCAGCTCTCAATCTTTTGATCTTTGAAGCGTTCATGAAGATCCAGCTCCAGGGTAGGTCCGGGGGTCATCAGCCCTCTCGGATCCATTACACTCCCAATGACCTTTGGAACTCGAGAGAAGTATTGGACTGAGAAGCTGGTCTTCGACATTGCTCACATCAGTCTGCCCTTCAACGCCATCCTGGGCAGGCCCTCCCTGTACATGTTCATGGCCATGGCGCACTATGGCTATCTGGTGTTGAAGATGCCAACACCTTCAGGCATTCTCCGGGTCCGTGGAGATCGCACTGCAGGAGTTACCGCACTGGAGAAACTCCATGCACTTGCCACGGTGCAGGAAGGAACCTCCGACAAAGAGCTAGCTGCTCAACCTCCGAGCACTCGTCATCGAGGCTTGACCTCTGCACCATGTGTGCAGCCAAGTGGCAACACCGACATTCCCATCAAAGTCGTTCAAATCGGGTTCGATGCTGCTCAGACCACCCGTATATCGAAAGGTTTGGACAACAAATAGGAAATCACTCTCATCACTTTCCTCCAGGCGAATGTTGACGTGTTTTCCTAGCAACTGTCACAAATGCCTAGGATCCCTAGGGAGGTGATTGAGCACAATCTGAAGATTTATCCCGACACACGACCAGTACACCAGAAGCCTCGTAAGCAATCAGTTGAAAGGCAGAACTTCATCCGACAGGAGATCAAAAAGCTACTCGAAGCCGTTTTCATCTTAGAGGTTCATCACCCAAAATGGTTGGCGAACCCAATCGTTGTACCCAAGGCTGGTGGGAAGCTTTGGATGTGTATCGACTACACCACCTTTGTAAGGATCGAATGCCAAAGAGAGGGGGGTGAATTGGGCTTCTTTTCAAAAATCTAAGCAATAAAACTTAATTCCTAAAATCTCAATTCCCTACGCAAACGATCTATCCATTGAAGTAAATAGCAACTTCGCGGTATATAAAATGCATAAATGTAAGGGAGAGGAAGAGGATGCAAACTCCCGAGGAGACACGAGGATTTATCCCGTGGTTCGGCAAGATCGTCAAGATCTTCCTACATCCATGTTGTGGCACCCACCAAAGGGTATAGCCACACCCAAGTCACCGAGACTAGGGATCTTCACTATTCTTCTCCGTTTGCCAACCTTGGCAAGGTGGAGCTCAAGCCTTGTACAACTTCGATCCTCCGGGCTTCCACAATCCTCTTGGCAAGCTCCGGAAGTCTCTCTCAGTTACAAACACCAAGGGACACTCCCTTAAGGCTCTCACTACCCTAGAGATTCCACTCACCAAGAATGGAGGCACACAAGCTCTCTCTCTAGCTAGTTCTAGCCTATCTCTTGGTGTGTAAGTGATCTAAATGATGTAGAAGTGATGGCTCTTTGTCTTGAATGCTTGTGGATGTGTAGATTATGTCTGGTGATCAAGACTTGTCGATTTGACAGGTTTAAGGGGTATATATAGCCAGCCTCCACGAAATAGTCGTTGGAAAAAGTAGGCTGACAGAACTTTCCTGCGAACATCGGATGATCCGATGTCTCCCCTTCAGTTATCATCGGTCAAGTTCACTTTAGTTGACGTCACTGTGTCGGATATGACCGTTGTTAGAACGATGTTACACTTGTCTTCTCATCGGATGATTCGGTGGCTCTTCCTCCAGGATTGGCTCAAACTTGATGCTTACTGTAGTGATTGACCGATGTGTATATTGTTGTACATCGGATGATCCGGTGCTACACTTGGTCCAAGGATATTGCATACTGTATTGATGGACCGATGTAGCTAAGCCCTTAACATCGGATGATCCGGTGAGTGCTTTGTTCTGAGGTCTTCTTCTTCTGCTAAACCAACTCGACCGACGTGTTGTTCTCTAGAAACATCGATTGATCTGGTGAGTTGATTTTGTTTGCTTCGAGTTGTTTCTAAGTGATTCTTTTGAACTTTGTTCGATTGACCTCTTAGACAATTGTTGGAAATGTACTTCTGATGATTGTCAAGCATTAAGTGTCATCAATTGTGGTTGAATGACTTTGACATAAGAGCTTTTACTTCTTATCATTGATTTGATCTCATAAAGTCATTGTATATGGGTCTCCAATGATTAGTAGTTGATATTGATGTTCATATAAATTTCGTTTGTTTGAGTGATATGGGAGACCTTGCATCCACAAATTCATTAGTAAAATCCAATGGTTGTCATTAATCACCGAAACCATACCTCATGGGGGCCTAGATGCTTTCAATCTCCCCCTTTTTGGTGATTGATGACAACACAACAATTGAAGCACAATAGTAATGAATTTGATAGTACGAAACTTAAGAGGATATGCCATGAATACAAGATTATCACACTTAAAATTTGAAGGCTCAAAATCAATCAATAACTCGAAAAGCTCAATCGATGAAAATTCATGGGAATAAGTGGCAAGTTCATTAATGCTCAATGAGTAGCAAAAACATCAAATTACAAAAGATGATATAGATAGACTCATATGGATAAACTCCCCCTATAGCTAGGATACTCCCCTGAGACTAAGCTATCCTCCCCCTGACTCTCCTCTAACTCTTCTCCCCCTTTGGCATCAAGACACCAAAAAGGGATCCGAGTACCTACGAGCCCTGAGAGCTAGGAGCGATGATGAACTGGTCACTGTCGGGAGTGTTGTCGTCGGAGCTGCTGCCTGGAGTAGAGGTGGAAGGAGCTGTCGGAGCCGTAGGAGCCGCCGTCGGTGCCTGCTGAGTAGTAGCTGCTGGCAAGGGGGCACTGACGATGGATGCTGGCGTCTGCCGGAACAGCGTCGTAGCCGGCAGTGGAGAGTGGATCGGTGCACCTGGAGCCAGCAGTGGAGACATGCTGATCGACGGGATCGGCGTGGTCGGCACCGAAGCTGCAGCTGGAGCAAGGACAGGTGGTGGTGGAGCAACGCCTGGCAGCTGCAACGGCAGGGCAATCCCGGTCTGGGTGTAGAGGTTGGTGATCAACCCCAGAATGCCCATCATCGCCTGTTGCGTCTGCTGCTGGTGGTCGAGGGAGCGCTGGTGCATCTGGTCGATCAGCCCAGTCAGTCGGTCAGTGTCCTCTCGCCTCTCACGGGTGATCTGGCGCTGCATCTCCTGCTGCTGCTGCTGGAGCTCCAGAAGACGTGATGCCTGCTCAGCTCGGGCCTGCTCAGCTGCAAGCCGGTCCAGGCGCTGCTGCTCAACCATCTACTGCAGGAGTGAGGTGAGCTCTGACGGCTGAGAGACATGTGCCTCTGATACAGGAGGTGGAGTAGGGGGGGCACTGTCGAGCCTCCAGTCTCCGCGTCGTGCTGCCTGGGTGAGGGAGGAGGTGGGAAGTACTCCTCAACACTGTCATATGTGTCGCTCTCGGACCATATATGCTGAAGGTCCTCACCCTGAGCTTCTGCCTCTGCCAGCCTCTCATCTTCCTTCTCCAGATCCAACCAGTCCTCCTTAGATAGCCAAGCTCGGACCTGACGCTCGACTGGACGACCAAGGCGGCGGTCTCCAGGAGCTAGAGCTCGGTAGTGGCTGAACCGTGTGACACTCTCGTCAGTGATACGGTCATGCACGGCGGACTCCTCAGGAACCATCATGGAGAGCAGGTAGCTGATCCAGTATCCAAACACAAGCTGCCTCATCATGCCCACTCCATCGGTGATGACATCCTCCATCTCGCATATGAGGACGTCCACAATATCAAACTCCATTCCGTTCATGATGTAGAACAGGAGGGTCTGCTGCAGGCTGGTGAACCCCTCTAGGTATCCGAACCTCGGCAGGAGAGTGTGGCGCAAGGCAAGGTGCACTATGCGCGCAGCTGGAGTCAGTAGTGCCGGTACCCTCGGCTGGTCTGGAGAGAAGGACGGTCAGAACAAAGAGCGGATCTCCTCCAGTGGTGGTGCCACTCCTCCAGTGAGCGGCCTCCTCGGCCGGTATGTCTGTCCATATACCCTCTCATGCACGCAAGTGTCGTGCAGGTCCACTCCTAGCAGCTGTGCCAACGTCTGCCTCGTCAAGTGATAGTGGTGGCCCATGAACATGAAGTCTATAGACCTGCGGCCCTCAGAGACGTAGAGGGTGGCGTAGGACACGCGGACCCAGTCCTCCACGTAGGCACTCCTCTTGTAGGACACCAGCTCCACAAGCCCTCCGTACCTCGCAAAGAAGGGGCGAATATCCATCTCTGCTGCCAGGGCAAGCTGATCCCAGTCCAAGAAGTTGTGCTGGAAGAGCTTGTGGCCTCGGTGTCTATAGGTCTCGTATAGGGACGCCTGTGTCACGGTCCAAAAACGACTGTCCACAAGAGCCTCTCTGGGCTGCGGGTACCACTCCTCAAGCAGAACACTCTATCTAAGTCTTCTTAGCTGCTTGGCCTTCATCTTCCGGTAATCAGTCAACCGGACACCTTCACCAACACGGACGTTGGTGTCCATCTCGTAGATGGCTCTCTGGGCCTCCCTGTCCTCACGACGATCGGCAGCAGTCGGTCTCGGACGTGGTGCTACTGCGGGATGACCCCCACGGGTCCTAGCTGATAGCCGGCGAACAAGTGGAACTTCCGGCTCTTCTTCTACCTCAGACTCATCTATCACAGGAGGCTGCCTCGGACGAGCCTCGTGGATCCTCAATGATCCCCCTCGGCCACGCTCTCGCTCCTCGGCGGCGCGAGCGGCCATGAACGCCTTCTTCTCCTCCTTCGAGAGCTTCTGCTTCTTTATGGCCGGCTCCGCAATGGCCTTGCCCTTGTTCTTCTTGTCACGAGCCATTGCGATGAGGCGCAACGACGTCAAGTGCACGACACGACGATCGACGCGGCCGGAAACTCTAACGGCGACGAGACGGCGACCGTTGAGGGAGACACCACGACGATGGTGGAGAGGGTGGTGGTGTGGCTGCTGGGGGCGTCGGCGGTGGTGGTGCACGAGCGGCGGTCGGCGGCGTTTGGCTGCGGCGGTGGAGGAGAGTGGCGACGGCGGCTGCGGTGGTGCGGCGGCCGCTGCTGCTATGGTGCGGCGGCGGCCGAAGGGCGGCCGCGGCGGCCGGAAGGCGACGACGGCGGCCAGAAGGCGACGACGGCGGCTGGAAGAAGCGGCGGCGGCCGGAGATGGCGGTGGCGCAGGGCGAGAGGAGCGCGGCGGTGGAGATAGGCGCGGGTGAGTCGGGATCGGGGAGAGAGAAGGGAGGGAGGCGAAGGGCCGTTTAAATAGTGGGTCCCAAACCCTAATCGAAAATTTAACACTAGATGGACCAACGTTAAACGTTAGAAGCATCGGTCGAATGGCACAGTAAGGGTATTCAAAAAGGTGCCGTTGACACCGGATGGTCCGACGTGGAAGGGATTAGCATTGGTGGAATTCAGCACAGTTCCAGAAGTGTGAACATCGGATCAACCGATGTTTTTCAGAATGAACTCGTCCGTTGATTTGTCACACTTGACTGAACTGACTCTTGGCTTTTGAACACCAACTGATCCGATGATGGTCTGACCTAAGCATCAGATAATCCGATGACTATAAAACAGCAACATCCCATATATGTCCTTTGACCAAACAGACAAACAATGAGAAACACATGTCTTAGGACTTTTTGGGCAACTCCTTACCCCTCAAAAATACTAATATGCCAATAACTTGGCTAAGCCCTAAAGCAAATAGAATACCGAAGAAAAATAGGGAGGAAAATATCCAAATAAAATGTAAGGCCCATGCTTTGTGAGCTAGAGGATGAAGACTTCTATCTCTTTAAAGCATATTCCTTTAGGCATTAACACACCTAACATTTTGTTCTTCCCACATCATATGAGTTGAGATATTGCATTTCAAACAAGTCTCTTTCTCATGAGGTGGGTTCCCCTTTGTGACAATCTACCGTATGCAATGCCAAACATTTTATAATGCAAGAAATTTCAAGTCTATATGGCAGGCATCATGCAAGGCATAAAATAAATCTATCTTGCCAAATTTGAACCTTTCAAAGGCTTCTTCAGGGAGAGCCACTCTCCAAGCCTTGGGAAAACCCAAAAGAACCTCCATCCCAAGCTAACCCTTGCTCACCCCTATCCTTTGAGAGTTAGGCAAGACCTATATGAAGTGCATTCTTACATGATGTTCGTTGCATCTAGCACATTTAACTCACTTCTTAGCCTAGAAAAAGTTTTCTCATCAAGTGGTTTAGTGAAGATATCCGTCAATTGTTCTTTGGACCTAACACCTCGTAATGAGATGTCTCCCTTAGCTTCATGGTCCCTCAAGAAATGATGGCGAATATCAATGTGCTTAGTGCGGGAGTGTTGAACGGGGTTTTTAGCTATCTTAACCGCACTTTCATTGTCAAAAAGGAGAGGCACACAACCAAGTTTAATACCAAAGTCCAAAAGGGTTTGTTTCATATAAAGAATTTGGTCACAACATGCACCGGCCGCAATATATTCCGCTTTCGCTGTGGACAAGGCAACGGAATTTTGCTTCTTGCTAGACCAAGATACTAGGGAACGCCCAAGCAAGTGGCACCCACCGGAGGTACTCTTGCGATCCACGCGGCATCTGGCAAAGTCCGAATCCGAGTATCCCAAGAGGTGGAATTTTGCACCTTTAGGGTACCACAAGCCCACACTAGGGGTATGCTTAAGATACCTAAGTATCCTAAAGACCGCCTTCCTATGCGATTCTTTAGGTGTCGCTTGAAAGCGAGCACACAAGCATACACTAAACATGATATCGGGCCTAGATGTGGTAAGATAAAGCAATGAACCAATCGTAGAACGGTAGTTAGATTGGTCAATAGGTTTACCGTCCTTATCCGCGTCGAGATGACAATTTGTTGCCATTGGAGTGCTTCTTGAGCTACAATCTCCCATCTCAAATTTCTTCAAGAGGTCCTTGGTATACTTCTCTTGATAGACAAAGGTCCCCTCTTGAAGTTGCTTGATTTGGAATCCAAGGAAGAAGTTGAGCTCTCCAATCATTGACATCTCGAATTCCCTAGACATCATTTTCCCAAACTCATGGCTAAGAGCCTCGTTAGTTGAACCAAAAATAATATCATCAACATAAATTTGACAAATAAAGAAATCTCCGTTGATGTCTTTGGTGAAGAGTGTAGTGTCCACCCTTTCGATCTTGAATCATTGCATGATAAGGAAATCCCGTAGTCGTTCATACCACGCCCTAGGTGCTTGCTTGAGCCCGTAGAGCGCCTTGTGCAACCTATACACATGATTATGATTCCTCGGATCTTCAAACCCGGGAGGTTGTTCAACATAAACAATCTCGTTAATGTAACCTTTAAGAAAGGCACTTTTCACATCCATTTGATAAAGTCTAATATTATGATGTGATGCAAAGGCAAGAAGTATATGGATGGCTTCTAGCCGGGCGACCGGAGCAAATGTCTCCCCAAAGTCTAGTCCTTCAACTTGTGAGAACCCTTTGGCCACAAGTCTTGCCTTGTTGCGGACCACAACGCCATTCTCGTCTTGTTTGTTGCGGTACACCCACTTTGTTCTGATGATGTTCTTATCCTTGGGTCGCTCCTCCAACACCCAAACTTCATTACGGATGAATTTGTTGAGTTCTTCTTGCATGGCCATCACCCAATTTGGGTCTTGGAGTGTTTCCTCAATGTGAGTGGGTTCTACACATGAAACAAACGAGTAGTGCTCACAAAATGAAGCGAAATGGCGAGAACGTGTACTTACACCCCTTGACGGATTTCCGATGATTTGGTCCATCGGATGTGCCTTGGAGATGCGTCCATGCCTCATAATTGGTTGCGAAGCACTTGGCGATGGTGATGCGTGTTGCTCCTCTTGTGGTTGGACTTGATCATGGACTTCTTCTTCTTCTTGATGTTGTTGGGCTTGTGAGTCTTGAGTCGGCAATGGATCATCCTTCTCTTCTTCGTCAACTTGAGGCGCCATAGAGGTGTTGTTGTTTGAACTTGAAGCTCCCCCTTGATCATGGCTCTCCTCAACTTCAGGCTTGATGTCTCCAATGGTCATGTTCTTCATGGCTTCTCGTAGAGGCTCATCATCTATTTCATCATGACCAAAACTCTCCTCTTGGGAGCCATTAGTCTCATCAAACTCAACATCACAACTTTCCTCAACTAAACCGGAGGTTTGGTTGAATACTCAATATGCTTTTGAGTTTGATGCATAACCAAGGAATATACCAACATCACATCTTCTTTCAAACTTACCGAGCCTTTTCTTGCGGTAGATGTAGCACTTGCATCCAAAGACTCGAAAGTAGGTGATGTTGGGCTTTCTCCCAATGAGAAGCTCGTACAGGGTCTTTTGAAGTAGTCGATGTAGGTAGACCCTATTTGCGGCATGGCACGCCGTGTTGATTGCTTCGGCCCAAAACTTCTCCGACGTGTCGTAGTCATCAAGCATTGCTCGTGCAAGAGTGATGAGAGTCTTGTTCTTCCTCTCAACGACACCGTATTGTTGAGGGGTGTATGTGGCCGAAAACTCATGCTTCACGCCTTCACGGTCACACCACTCCCCAATGTTGTAGTTCTTTAATTCGGTGTCGTTGTCACTCCGGACCTTGATGATGGGAAGTTGAAATTCCCTTTGAGCACAGTTGGTGAAGGTCTTGAACACTTCCAGAGTTTCACTCTTGTCACCTAGAAATAAAGTCCATGCATAGCGAGAGTAGTCATCAACTATAACAAGACAATAGAGGTTACCTCCAAGGCTTTGATATGTGGACGGTCCGAAGAGGTCCATGTGGAGTAGTTCAAGTGGCTTGGAGGTTGACACCATTGTCTTCATCGGGTGGTGTGAAGCAACTTGCTTCCCGGCTTGACAAGCGCTACAAAGCTTGTTCTTCTCAAATGTAACATGCTTCACGCCGGTCACCATCCCAAGCTTGAATGACTTCTTGAGTTTGCTCATCCCTATGTGCGCTATGCGTCGGTGCCATAGCCAACCCAAGCTTGTCTTAGTGAAAAGACAAGTGGTCAAGCTAGCATTCTTGTTGGAGAAATCTACTAGGTAGAGGTGTCCATGCCGAAATCCTTTGAAGACTAGTTCTTGGCTTGTTTCACCACTCACAACAACATCATTTTTGCTAAATGTGCACGTTAGTCCAAGATCACATAGTTGTGCAATAGAAAGTAAATTAAAACTAAGTGACTTAACGTACAAAACATTAGAAATAGATAAGTCATTTGAAATAGCAATTTTACCTAACCCAATTACCTTTCCCTTAGAGTTATCACCAAAGGTGACTTGTTCATGATTGCCGGGGTTTTCTATGGTGGTGAACATACCATCATTGCCGGTCATATGTTGGGTGCACCCGCTATCGAGTACCCAATGCTTTCCTCCGGCTTTGTAGTTCACCTACACACATGAATTCAACTTTTAACTTTAGGCACCCAAGCCAACTTAGGTCCTTGTATGTGTGATACAAGTGTCTTTGGGACCCAAAGTTGCTTGGGGAGCTTCCCCTTCATGCCCTTCATGTCTTTGCCGATGGACCTAGACTTCACCTTGCCATCTACTTTACTTAAGAGATAATAACGATCATTGAAAGTAGATTTTTAATTAATAGGCAACTTTGGAGAAGGTCGGTTAGGAAGAGGACACTCCCTTGTGTGGTGACCGGTGACCTCACAATGTTGGCAATAAGAACCAACTTCCTTGATGATGCTTGTTCTAAGCTCCGGTGAGGGCACCTTTCCTTTGTTGGGCACCGGGAAGGATCCAAGTCCTCTCTTGTTGAAAGCCTTGCTTGTTGGAAGAGGATTTCCTTGTGTTTGACTTCCCCTTTTGAAAGTCTAGCCACACTAGTGCGGAGACTCTCAATTTATTCCAACAAGTCCTTCTCCCTACCATTTGCTTTCAAAGTCAAAGACTTGTTCAAGGCATTAGTGACATGAGAAGTAATGGATGTCCTACCACTAAGAGTTGGTTTCTTTATATTTTTCAACTCTTGATCAAGCACATCATAAGCAAGGTTAAGTGTTTGATGTTCTTGTATTAACTTGTTGTGCTCTCCCAAGAGTGTTTGGTGTGCTAAGTTAAGCTCATGATTATCTAACTTGATTTTAGCCTTTTCTTCCTCAATTTGCTTGACATGGGATTTGAGCGTGTCATGCTCTTTGAGTATGGTTTCATATTTGTCAAGCAAATCGAGGTTAGCACTCTCAAGTCTAGCACGAGTTTCATCAAGAGCTTTAACCTTACTCTTTTCCCTCTTAATGATAGCATGATATTCATTTATTAAAGAAGTTAAATCATCGGAGAAAAGCTCATCATCGCTAGAGTCGTCACATACCTTGGTGTTACCTTTCGCCATGAGGCACATGGGCGGTGGATGAAGAGGTGAGTCATCATTGTTGGCAATGGCGAGGCCAGCCAAACTTTCTTCTTCCGCTTCACTCTCTTCATCACTTGTTTCTTCATCGGTGACCCATTCATTTGCCTCACACATGAACATCTTTTGTGGGCCATTTCTCTTCTTTGAGAAGAGTCTTGCCTTCTTTCCCTTGTCATGTTTCCTCTTCCCAAAGGATCTTGGTTTGGGTTTGGCATCTTCTTCATCATCATCACTTTCTTCAAGCTTGCGATGCTTGCTCTTGTGGTTCTCTCTTCTTTTGTCCGGTTTTGGACAATCATAGGAGATGTGGCCTTGATTACCACAATTGTAGCAAGTCTTGTGATCATCTCTTCTTAGTATAAATGCTTTCTTCTTGGGATCAAATGTGTATCCCTTCTTAGTAATCTTGGAGTTCAAGCGTGAGAACTTTCTCATCATCAATACAAGCTCATCATCATCATCTTCACTTGATGCTTGCTCTTCTCACTTGAGCTAGGCTCAACCACCTTCTTCTTCTTGAGGCTTGTTTTCTTGGTGGAGGCCTTTAGAGCAATTGTTTTTGAAGATGATTGCTCCATCATTCCAAGTACACTCATCTCATGAGCGCGAATTTCTACAATGAGCTCCGAAACTTCAATGTGGTCAAGAGACTCCTTTTGAAGCATGGAGTTGATGATGTTGTACTTTGGCTTGGGAAGGAGCATGAGGATCTTGCGGTTGATGAGTCCCTTGCCAAGAGAAGCAATGTCAAGAGCATTAATTTCTTCAATAAGTACATTCAAGCGAGAGAACATCTCATTGACATTTTCATGAGGTAGCATCTTAAATTCATCATATTTTGCTTTAAGCATGTGATATTTAAGTTCCTTGACTCGAGAAGAACCCTCATGAATCTCTATTAAGCAAGCCCAAATTTCACAAGTTTTTTCTTTGCTAGCAATCCTAGCAAACACATCTTGACTAATGCATTCATATATTGCATTCCTAGCTTTAGCATCCCATTTCATTTGATCACCAACATAGTTGTGTTCTCCAAACCCCGCGTGGGTCGCTTCCCATACTTCGGGAGCAATAGCCTCTAGATAAGCGCGCATGCGTGCTTTCCAATAGGCAAAGTTCTTGCCCTCGAAGATAGGAACTGAACCCCCAACCTTGGCCATTTTAGCTCTCTAGTGGTGAAGCTAGAATGATCCTATGAGCAACCTTGCTCTAATACCAATTGTAAGGATCAAATGCCCAAGAGGGGGGTGAATTGGGCTTCTTTTCAAAAATCTAAGCAATAAAACTTAATTCCTAAAAGCCCAATTCCCTATGCAAATGATCTATGCATTGAAGTAAATAGCAACTTCGCGGTATATAAAATGCATAAATGTAAGGGAGAGGAAGAGGATGCAAACTCCCGAGGAGACACGAGGATTTATCCCGTGGTTCGGCAAGATCGTCAAGATCTTCCTACATCCACGTTGTGGCACCCACCAAAGGGTATAGCCACACCCAAGTCACCGAGACTAGGGATCTTCACTATTCTTCTCCGTTTGCCAACCTTGGCAAGGTGGAGCTCAAGCCTTGTACAACTTTGATCCTCCGGGCTTCCACAATCCTCTTGGCAAGCTCCGGAAGTCTCTCTCAGTTACAAACACCAAGGGACACTCCCTTAAGGCTCTCACTACCCTAGAGATTCCACTCACCAAGAATGGAGGCACACAAGCTCTCTCTTTAGCTAGTTCTAGCCTATCTCTTGGTGTGTAAGTGATCTAAATGATGTAGAAGTGATGGCTCTTTGTCTTGAATGCTTGTGGATGTGTAGATTATGTCTGGTGATCAAGACTTGTCGATTTGACAGGTTTAAGGGGTATATATAGCCAGCCTCCACGAAATAGTCGTTGGAAAAAGTAGGCTGACAGAACTTTTCTGTGAACACCGGATGATCCGATGTCTCCCCTTCAGTTATCATCGGTCAAGTTCACTTTAGCTGACATCACTGTGTCAGATATGACCGTTGTTAGACCGATGTTACACTTGTCTTCTCATCGGATGATCCGGTGGCTCCTCCCTCCAGGATTGGCTCAAACTTGATGCTTACTGGAGTGATTGACCGATGTGTATATTGCTGTACATCGGATGATCCGGTGCTACACTTGGTCCAAGGATATTGCATATTGTACTGATGGACCGATGTAGCTAAGCCCTTAACATCGGATGATCCGGTGAGTGCTTTGTTCTGAGGTCTTCTTCTTCTGCTAAACCAACTCGACCGACGTGTTGTTCTCTGGAAACATCGGTTGATCCAGTGAGTTGATTTTGTTTGCTTCGAGTTGTTTCTAAGTCATTCTTTTGAACTTTCCTCGATTGACCTCTTAGACATTTGTTGGAAATCTACTTCTGATGATTGTCAAGCATTAAGTGTCATCAATTGTGGTTGAATGACTTTGACATAAGAGCTTTTACTTCTTATCTTCATATCATTGATTTGATCTCATAAAGTGATTGTATATGGGTCTCCAATGATTAGTAGTTGATATTGATGTTCATATAAATTTCGTTTGTTTGAGTGATATGGGAGACCTTGCATCCACAAATCCATTAGTAAAATCCAATGGTTGTCATTAATCACCGAAACCATACCTCATGGGGGCCTAGATGCTTTCAACCTTAAATAAGGCATGTCCAAAAGATCCATTTCCACTACCTAGAATAGATCAGATAGTGGACTCCACCTCCGGGTGTGAGCTATTGTGTTTCCTAGATGCCTACTCCGGATATCATCAAATCCAAATGTCTAGGGAAGATGAAGAGCATACTGCCTTCATAACAGTAGATGGATTGTATTGCTATACTGCTATGCCATTTGGTCTCAAAAATGTTGCTTCAACTTTTGTGCGAGCTATGCACAAAACCTTTGGAGATCTAATCAGGGACTTGGTGGAGGTGTATGTTGACGACATCGTCGTAAAGGTCAAGAATAAGGACTCACTCCTTGACAACTTGCAAGCCGTTTTCGACAAGCTGTGCATCACACGCACTAAGCTGAACCCGGACAAGTGTGTCTTTGGGGTTAGCTCTGGGAAGCTCCTTGGTTTCTTGGTGACTCACCGAGGAATTGAGGTGAACCCGATGAAGATCAAGGCTATTGAAGATATGCGGCCACCAGCCCGCATCAAGGACGTCCAGAAGCTAAATGGATGTCTAGGTGTGCTCAGTTGTTCATCTCAAGACTGGCAGAGCGGGCACTTCCCTTCTTCAAGCTATTGAGGAAGACTGGGCCTTTCCATTGGTCCGAAGAAGTAGAAAAGGCGTTCCAAGATCTCAAGCAGCTCCTCACCACACTACTAATCTTGGTAGCTTTGAACCCTGATGAGCCTCTGCTGCTTTATATTTCCGCAACTACAGAGGTTGTCAGCATGGTCCTGGTCGCGGAAAGACCGGAGCCACTTCCAATTCAGGAGCCCAGACCCCTCCGGGAGGGTCTGGAGCTACCTGAAGGTGAGTATGGGTTCCAGCCCCCAGGCACGGATCTTCAAGGCAAAATGCTAGAAGATCAACCTCTCTCATATGAGGGAGTTCACACAGCTGATCAGAAAGATCCAGACCCTTTCGGAAGGGTCAGGATTGAATAGGAAGAAGTTTTGGATGCCTCCGAGAGGGTTCGAGAAGATCAACAAGAAGGTCCGGACCCCTCTGAGAGGGTCTAGATCGATGGAGAAGAAGCTTCGGGCCCCTCCGAGAGGGTTCGGATTGTCCAGCGACCAGTATATTTCATCAGTGAAGTACTCTATGACGCCAAGACCAGATACATTGAGGTGTGAAAGTGCATCTAGGAATCCCTTGTGGGTTTTGGTTGATTTATGACAAGCAAATGAGATTCTAACCCAATTGTTGAGATGAGCACAGGTTCTAATGAGAGAATGAACAAAATCCAAAAAGAAAGGAGAATGAGGAGCAATGTGTAAAAGAGCTCAAGAACTAAGTGTAGTAGATCATTGTGTATGGAGTCTGTTAAGGAAACACACCCCAAGAGCTCAAGCACAAATAATCTCACACATTGCACAAATTTATACAGGACTCGACTAGTCCGACTGACCCCGAACTAGTCTGGTATCTTTTTGCACCAGATCGGACAAGTCCTCACAATGCGGACTTGTCCTCAGAGTCCAGTTTTTCACTGACCGGACTAGTCCGATATCACCACAGACTAGTCCCATATCTCTCTGACTAGAATTGGACTAGTCCTCTCTAGTTCAGACTAGTCCCATATCTCTCTGACTAGAATTGGACTAGTCCTCTCTAGTTCAGACTAGTCCCACAAACACTTTACAAGTTGCACAAAACCGAACAAGTCTGATAACACCACGGACTAGTCCGATATCTTTCTGATGTCAATCGAACAAGTCTGATATTAGCGCGGACTAGTCCGATAATGCCTCTGACTAAAATCGGACATGTCCTCCAAGTGCGGACTTGTCCTATATTCACCTAGGGCATCACCACACCGGACAAGTCCGATATCAGCACGGACAAGTCCGAAATCCTTTCTGACTAAAATCGGACAAGTCCGCTCTTAGCCGGACAAGTCCGATATTTCGGGACACCTTGGGTTTCCTACACGCAGCACATCGGACTTGTCCGGTGTCCATCACGGACTAGTCTGATCTTTCTAAACCCTAAAGGTAACTTTTGGAAACCCCATATAAATAGGTGTGCACGGCCCATCTTGCAAAACTCTCGACACCCTGCGCCGTCACACCCTCCAAGAGCCTAGAAAACTCATCTCTCCACGCGATACAATGCAAGAAAGCTTGATCCTTTGAAGATACACTTTAGATCCAAGGAGAGACACGGTTCTTCACTCATTGAGCTCTTGGTTTGATTCCCTAACACACTCCTGTGATTTTCATTGCAATCTTAAGAGTGTGTTCTTGGTGGTGTTCATCGTGTAATCTTGGGGAGCCCTCAACTTGTGAGAAGGCCCCTTGAATTTGGTTATTTGCCCTTTGTGATTAGTGAAGAGGATTGGCCTTCGTGGTGTTCCGACGAGGGTAGGGTTGGAGAAGATCCGGTCCTTTTGTGGACTCCTCAACGTGGATGTAGGTTGCCTCTATGAGAATCAAATCACAGGATAAAGAACATGTGTTCTTACTTTGCGCCCATTGTTCTTATTCTTCATATCTATCTAGGGTTTTAATCAATCTTTTTCACTTTACGTTGAAACATTGGATATAAGATTAACTTGTGCTACATCCTAGTTCAGAGTAGTGTGAAACTTCAATTACAAGTATATTTCCGCTGCATACATCCTAGGATCGAGATAATCGATCAAACTTGATCAATCTAGTTGGCACGCACCAGACTAGTCTGCACTCTACCGAACTAGTCCGATATCTCAGGATTTGATCAGTTTGTTAAGTGTTGCAGGTTCTGACTAAAAATGAAAAAGGCCTATTCAACCCCCCCTCTAGGCCACATTCAATTGGTATCATATCCAGACTCTTAAAAAGGAGACTAATCGCTCGAAGAGAACATGTCGTACATTAAGGACGTACACAAGAGCATTAACCAAGAGAAGGTTGAAGAAGAAAAGAACCAAAAATTGGAGAGGCTCCTCGAGGCTATTCAAGACTTCGAGGATGACGATGAGGCAACGCTGGAACTAAAGGCGCTCCTAAGGAAGAAAACCCTCTCCAAGGGAAAAGTGAAGACCGAAGACGAGAAGAAGAAGAAGAAGGGGAGT
This sequence comes from Tuctoria greenei, assembly GCA_036927565.1. NCBI lineage: Eukaryota > Viridiplantae > Streptophyta > Magnoliopsida > Poales > Poaceae > Tuctoria > Tuctoria greenei. Next base: position 126,268,000 of record JAYESD010000007.1, on the reverse strand, counting down.
AGTCACACTGACTACTCCCGATATCATTTTAATTATGATCGCTAAAATTCTAACAACAATCATTATCTATCTATTCCACTTGGAAAAGCACCACACTTTGATGGCAATGACTACACAATGTGGAGGCAAAACATGAAAATGCACTCGATCTCACTCAATCCAAGCTTGTGGCACATTGTGGTTACAAGAATAGATATACCCGACGATGATGAGGATCTCACACCTAGCCAAGAGCAAGCAATCCATCGAACTGCCCAAGCTGCTACAGTCATCACCTCATCACTTAGTCGGGACGAGTTCACAAAGGTGGATGAACTCGAGATTGCAAAGGAGATATGGGATACATTGCAAGCCGCACATGAAGGCGATCGTCATGTGCGAGAAGTGAATATTGACATGATTGAAGGCGAATTGGGAAGATTTGCCATCGAAGAATATGAGTCACCGCAATACATGTACAACCGGCTAAAGACGCTCATCAACAAGGTTTGAGCATACGGAAGTAAGAAGTGGAACGACCACGAGGTGGTGAAGCTCATTCTTAGAGCTTTCATGCCTCGCAATGTCACTTTATGCTCGATGATTAGAGAAAGTCCCAGGTACAAGAAAATGACCCCGGATGAGCTACTTGGGAAGATCATCAATTTTGAGATGATGGAAAAGCAGACGAAGCATGTCAAAGAGATTGTTGATCTCACCTCGGCAAAGAAGAAAGGGGTCTCTTTAAAGTCCACTCTCAAGCCCATGTCTAAAGAAGCTCGAGAAGCTCAACAATAAGAGGACAGCGACGATGAGAGCAGCGACATGGATGAATATGACATGATACTATTCACGAAGAAATTCAAAAGAATGATGAAGAAAAGACAAGGGGCTAAATCAAGTGAAGGGAAGTACAAGGAAAAATCAAGACTGAAGTTGAGGCGGGCATGCTATAATTGTGGTGAATATGACCACTTTATAGTTGACTGCCCATATGAAGAAAACAAGAAGAAGACCAAGAAAACAAAGCTTAAACTCAAAAAATTCTTCAAGAAGAAGAAGCAAGCTGAACAAGCGCATCTAGGGAAAGAGTGGGACTCAAATGATGAGTCGTCGTCCGAAGAAGAAGAAGAGATGGCTAGCATAGTCATCGAGAAGACATCCAAGAAGGCCACTCTCTTCCCCACTCTAGGCGCATGGAAGGGGAACGACACTTGCCTCATGGCAAAGGAAGGTAAATGAAAGGTAACAACCAAATCCTCTTCCTTGCATTCTGATTCTAGTGATAGTGAAATTGCTAGTGATAATGAAGATATGCTCATTGGCTTAGATAAGAAAACAGCTGCGAAAATGAAATTTCTACTTGATCAACTTGTTGAGAAGGAGAAGTTGATAAACCATCAAGAGGATATGATTATCTTCCAAAAGGAGGAATATGTTGAACTTGACAAGCTTTTTGAACTTGAAAAGGAGCGAAGCAAGTCACTAGAGCTTGAGTTAGCTTCAAGCAAGGAAGCTTGCTTGGAGTTAAGCGACTCAAATACTACAATCAAGGACGAACTTTCTAACCTAATCAAGTTTAACAAGATCCTTGAGGTAAAAGTTGAGTCACTCAAGCAAAGTGACCCTTCATCCTCTTGAAGCTTGCCTTCTCAACCCCTTAAAACTAAAACTGCTTCTACCTGTGCATGTGGTAAAGTTGACACCAGCTTGAAAGACAAGTCAACCTCTACCAAGGATAAGCATCTTGCCCAAAGTGGCATATTTGACAAGGAGAAGGTCAAATATGCATGTAGTGCATACTTGGCCACAAGACCTCCTAATGTCAAATATGGCATTGGGTATTCCTATGGTGGAAAGCAAAATGCTAGAAGCCATAAGAATAACAAGGAAAGCATTGTCTTTGTAAAGGGAAGACCCTCTAGAACTAGAAAGTCCAAAGTTAACACATCCAACACATATGATCACCGGACTAGTTCGGTCGGGACACGGACAAGTCCGGTCCTTCGGACAAGTCCGATCTTCCGGACTAGTTCTGTTTATAAACAACAATAGTTGCTATTTAGAACCTTTGATGCATCTTATGTTTTAATGAGAAGTAATTTTGGTAAGATTTATGCTCATTATGTTGGGCCACACCATGGGAACACCAAGTCTCATGTGTGGGTGCCCAAATCCCTTGTGACTAACCTCAAAGGACCCAAGCAAGCTTGGGTACCTAAAACCAAGGCTTGATTTGTTGTTGTAGGCCTATTCCTCCGGTGGATCTATATGGGTGCTAGACAGTGGTTGCACCAACCATATGACTGGAGAAAGAAGGATGTTCGTTGAGTATGAAGAAAATGAGGATCCAAGTGAGGACATCTATTTTGGAGATAATAGTCAAGGAAAGTTGCTCGGTACCGTTAATATTGCCATATCATCTCAACATACTCTTTCTCATGTGTTACATGTTGATTCCTTAGATTATAACCTGCTGTCCATATCTCAATTATGTGACAAAGGTTATAATTGCCTGTTCACTAATGAGGGTGTGACCGTCTCTAGAAGGAGTGATGGTTGCATTGCATTCAAGGGTATGTTAAAGGGAAAGCTTTACCTTGTTGACTTCAACAAAGATAAAGTGGAACTTGACACATGCTTGATTGCAAAGACCAACATGGGTTAGCTGTGGCATAGACGGCTGGCACATGTTGGTATGAGGAATCTTCAAAACCTCCTCAAGGGTGATCACATCCGAGGTTTGAAGGATGTTGTTTTTTAGAAAGACAGGCCTTGTAGCGCGTGCCAAGCCGGGAAGCAAGTTGGAGCACCTCATCCCGTGAAGAATGTCATGACTACGACAAGACCGGTCGAACTACTTCACATGGACCTATTCGGTCCAATTGCCTACATAAGCATCGGCGGTAACAAATATGTCTTAATAGTTGTTGATGATTTTTCTCGCTTCACTTGGGTTTTCTTTTTACATGATAAGACAGAAACACAAGGAACACTCAAGAAGTTCTTCAAGCGAGCCCAAAATGAGTTTTCATTGACGATCTAGAACATTCAAAGTGACAACAGCACGGAGTTCAAGAACACACAAGTTGAGGAGTACCTAGATGAAGAAGGCATAAAGCATGAGTTTTCAGCACCTTACTCCCCTCAAGAAAACAGAGTTGCAGAAAGGAAGAACCGAACCCTCATAGAGATGGCAAGAACAATGCTCGATGAGTACAGGACCTTGGATCGATTTTGGGCGGAAGCGGTTAACACCGCTTGCCACGCCATAAATCGACTTTATCTTCATCGACTACTCAAGAAGACATCCTATGAGCTACTCACCGATAACAAGCCTAATATTTCATATTTTCAAGTTTTCGGTTCTAAATGCTATATTTTGAACAAGAGGCCTAGGACTTCAAAGTTCGCTTTGAAGTCCGATGAAGGTTTCTTGCTTGGTTATGATTCGAACTCTTACGCCTATCGTGTCTTCAACAAGACCTCCGGACTTGTTGAAGTAGCACGTTATGTAGTGTTCAATGAAATAACGGCTCCCAAAAGGAGCAAGTTGATCCATGTGTGCTATGTAGTGAAGAATCTCCTTGTCAAGCATTGAGAAGAATGGCGTTAGGCGATGTTCGACCACAAGAGCCACCTTTACATGTGCATGAGGAAGATGAACTGCAAATGGAGGCCAATGATCAAGGGGGAGCTTCCATACAAGATCAACCTCAAGAAGACGAAAATGATCAACAAGGCAATGAGGGCAACCATCTAGGGGAAGAAGAAGATGACCATGAAGATTCAAGACAGCAAGTGCCACACCAAAGAGTACACCAATGCGTCCAAAGGGATAACCCAGTCGACAACATCATCGGTGACATCCAAAAGGGAGTAACTACAAGATCTCGCATAGCTAATTTTTGTGAGCATTATCCGTTTGTATCCTTTTTTGGAACTGCGTAGGGTTGAGGATGCATTGAAGGATCCGGATTGGGTAGTGGCCATGCAAGAAGAACTCAACAACTTCAAACGGAATGAGGTGTGGAAACTAGTCAAAAGACCCAAGTTCAACGTCGTCGGCACCAAATGGGTCTTCCGCAATAAACAAGACGAACATGGGGTGGTGACAAGGAACAAGGCACGACTTGTGGCCAAAGGGTATTCACAAGTCGAAGGTTTGGATTTCGATGAAACCTTTGCTCCCGTAGCTAGACTTGAGTCTATTAGAATATTACTTGCATATGCTACTCACCATGATTTCAAGCTCTATCAAATGGATGTGAAAAGCGCCTTCCTCAACGGACCAATCAAGGAGGAGGTGTATGTGGAGCAATCCCTCGGATTTGAAGATGAAGAGTTCCCTGACCACGTCTTTAAACTGTGTAAGGCTCTCTATGGCCCCAAACAAGCTCCTAGATCTTGGTATGAGTGCCTTAGAGATTTTTTAATTGAAAATGGGTTCAAGGTTGGAAAAGCAGATTACACATTATTCATGAAACACTTTGACAATGACCTCTTTATTTGTCAAATTTATGTTGATGATATTATCTTTGGTTCAACTAACAAATCTTTTTGTGAGGAATTTAGTAATATTATGATGGATAGGTTTGAGATGTCTATGATGGGAGAGCTAAAGTACTTCTTGGGATTCCAAGTGAGGCAACAAAAGGAAGGGACGTTCATAAGCCAAACTAAGTACACCCAAGACATACTCAAGAAGTTTGGAATGGACAAGGTGAAGCCTATAAAGACTCCCATGGCAACGAATGGCCACTTGGATCTAAATGAAGATGGACCAAATGTCGATCAAAAGGTATATCGCTCCATGATTGGATATCTGCTCTACTTATGTGCATCTAGGTCAGACATTATGTTGAGTGTATATTTGTGTGCAAGGTTTCAAGCCAACCCAAAAGATTGTCATTTGACAACCGTAAAGAGAATCTTGCGGTATTTAGTTCATACACCCAACCTAGGTCTTTGGTACCCCAAAGGTTCCAAATTCAATCTCATTGGTTACTCCGATGCAGATTATGCCGGATGCAAAGTAGATAGAAAAAGTACCTCTGGTACATGCCAATTCCTAGGTAGATCTCTAGTTTCTTGGTCCTCCAAGAAACAAAACCCCATTGACTTATCCACGACCGAAGCGGAGTATGTTGCAGCCGGGAGTTGTTGTGCACAACTCCTTTGGATGCGACAAACTCTTAGGGATTACGGTTACAATATGAGTCATATTCCACTCCTTTGTGATAATGAGAGTGCCATTAAAATTGCCCAAAATCCCGTTGAGCACTCTAGGACCAAACACATAGACATCCGACATCACTTTTTGAGAGACCATTCAATGAAGGGAGTTATAGCCATTTCACATGTCAACACTGAAAAAGAACTAGCAGACATATACACCAAGCCACTTGATGAAAAACGCTTTTGCGATCTCCGAAATGAACTAAATATCCTTGATGCTCGTAATGTGGCTTGAAATCTTGTATACCTGAATGCTATCTTCAAAATTCATTGATTGTTTTGTGAAAATCATCTCTCTCAATTTTCCGAAAAACTGTGTCAATTACTAGATACTGGTGAATTATGGTCATTGCTTGATTGTTGTATGCTTACTGGTCACATTCATCAAGATTATATGATTTGCTTTGCTTCCCTATTTTCTTAATAAGTACCTTCAAATATATACGAATGGGCTAAGCATTTCGTCCCTGGTGACCACGGACTAGTCCGTCGTTGCCCGGACTAGTCTGCCCATGCAGACTAGTCTGCAGAGTGACTGTAGGTCCGGACTAGTCCGTGGTTGGTCAGACTAGACCGATATAGGCTCTGGAAAAGTTTGGACTAGTCCGATCATTTTCGGACAAGTCCAATTTTTTGTGTCCATAACCGTAGTCGTCGCCAAACCCTAATCTTCCTCACCCCCACACTTGCCTCAAGCTTTCTCTCTCCACGCTCGAGCTCCCCAAGGCGATTTCCTTCATCCTCCATCAAAACTCCTCAAATTTTGGTGGAAAACGACCTCCATTGCTCAGGGATTGAAGAACCATGGACTAGTCCGCACCTTCAACCCCTTCAATCTCAAGAATCAAGAAATTTCAGTAAATTTTTCTTCCAAACCCTATAATCGCTATTTCCTTCGTTGGTGATCAAATAGCTTGGTTCTTTTCACCATATACATGCTTCCTTGATGTATTACATTGATTATAAGCTATTTGTGCATTAGGAGTCACCATTTGTCTCATAGTTAGGGTTTTAGAGGTTGAATACCGAACTAGTCCGTCCATGCACGGACAAGTCCGGTCACCCGGACTAGTCTGTGCCTGTACCCCGGACTAGTCCGATTTTTCTGAACTCAACCCTAGCTTCTTAATTCCTCAATGCGATTCCTTGCCATCTATTCTCATCAATACCTTGTGAAATCCATTCTTAGGACAATGTCGATCAGCAACGACAAAATCTCTGATTTTGAGGCCGAGATGGACCACGAAGCCGTGCTTCGGTCCTCGACGGGCCAAAGCAAGAAGCGCCAAGAGCGCCCATCCGAGCTGGCTCCTTCTCCTCCCAGGCTCAACGGAAGGTGCTCGCAAAGAAGCCTGCCTCCAAGGCTTCAGCTGGAGGTGGCCCTAGCTCAGCAAGTGCTCGCCAAGCAAAGGGCAAAGGAAAGGGGATTGCCACGGGCCCGATTGGCCCCCTCAAGATGTCAGCTCCAAGGTGAAAGTGCATCTAGGCATCCCCGTGGGTATTGGATGATTGATGATGACAATTAAGAGGCTAATGATCTAAGTTGATCTTAAACACAGGTACAAGGATTGAAATGAGATGAAAACCCTCAAAAAGGAAAAGGAGAAAACGGGTGTCAAAGACTCAAGCGTAGAAATTAGGGTTTCTATGGTATTGATCTTATATGAGCTGTATCATGAGAGAGGGTGGTTGTATCATGTGCATTGAAATCATACCAAGGGGCTCAAAGTGGTGGTTTAGAGAAAAACCTAAGTGAGAAGCCTAAAATGAGAAAAACCCTAGGAGGCCGGACTAGTTCGGGCCTCTGGGCCGGACTATTCCATCCGTGGCAGACAAGTCCGTTTTTGGACGGACCAAATGTCTCTGGAGTGTTCCCAAGTGATTTTGGAGCTAAGTCCGAGAAGTCCGGACTTGTCCGTTATTGGACGGACCAAAGCTCTCTGGAGTAGTTCCAAAGCCTTCTACTCGTCCTACTAACCCCCTAAGAGCAAATCTTGAAGAGATTAGGGTTTAGGGAGGAGAGTAAAGGAAGATCATCGCGCTTTGGCTCTCAGTTTGATCTCTTGCACATTGTGTTGTGTTTTGTGGCTTGTGTGAGTTGAGCTTCGTGTGCTCCTCATTGTATTGATTTGTGGGAGTCTCAAGTTGTGAGTAGCCCCATCAAACTTTGTGATTGCCCATTGATATAGTGAAAACCAAGCCGGCCATTGTGGTGGCTTGGTGAGAGAAGGGTCAAGTGAGACCCGGTCCTTGTGTGGACTTCTCAACGTGGATGTAGGCTTCTTCGTAGAGCTGAACCACGGGATAAATCTCGTTTCGCTTGTTTTGCACTTTTCATAATCTCTAGCATTGCTATTAGGGTTCACATTTGACTTATTGTCTTACACTTTATCACTATTGTAAACTTGCAATCTAAGTGTTTAAACATCACAATCTGAGCTTCACAAGTTTGTTACATATTGCTTTTATTCTCTGTGAACATTAATTCCGCAAACATCTTGTAGAAATCAAGTTTTAGGGTTTACAACCTGTGCTGAGCAGACTTGTCCGGCCCTAACCAGACTAGTCCGGCCACAGAGAATTAATCTTGTTTAATTAAGTCATTTCAGGTATTATTGCCTATTCACCGCCCTCTAGGCAACTTTCAATTGGTATCAGAGCGGGCTTCTCCCCAAGAGTCTAACAACTCAGAGAAGTAATGGCTGGAAGGGGTGACAACAAGGTTTCGGTGGTCGTCGATGACACCAAGAAAAAGAAAGTCGATGTTCTTCAAGACGATCCAAATGACGACGAAGAGGTTTAGATGCTCAAAGCACAGCTTCGTGAGAAGCTCAACGTGCTGAAGAAAGAAATCAAGCCAATTCCTCCGGTCAACATCGACAATGGGAGTAGTTCACAAGACTACTCCCGGTATCCTTACAATTATGAGCAACTTAACGCTAGCAACCATTACTTATCTATTCCCATTGGCAAACCTCCTCAATTTGATGAAAATGATTATTCTATGTGGAAGCATAATATGAAGATGCACCTCATTTCCTTAAACCCTAGCTTGTGGCAAATTGTGATGACAGGTGTTCACCTTCCCAAGAATGAGGAAGATATCACTCCGGAGCAAGCCATCCTTCTACATTGCAATGCTCAAGCCGTTGGAGTGATTACCTCCTCATTGATTCGTGAGGAGTTCAACCGCATTGAAGGTTTGGAGGTTGCCAAGGAGATTTGAGATACCCTCAAGATGGCGCACGAAGGAAACTGCGTCATAAGGGAAGCAAAGATCGAGATGATCAAAGGAGAGCTTGGGATATTTACCATCATGGAGGGTGAATCTCCGCAAGACATGTATGACCACCTCAAGACTCTCATCAACAAGAGTCGATCATATGGAAGCACCCGGTGGACCGACCACGAGGTAGTAAAGAGGACGATTCGAGCATTTATGCCTCGAAACATCACTCTTTGCTCACTAACTCGTGAAAGTCCGGGCTTCCACAAGATGACTCCCGAAGAAGTGCTAGGGAGAATCACAAACCATGAGATGATGGAGCAAGAAGCAATGTTCTACAACGATCTACAAAAGCTCTCCTCCTCCAAGAAAAGGGATGTTGCATTCAAAGAAACTTCCTCAAAATCTCAAGAAAAGGAAGAGATTGGTGAGGAGAGTCCTCACACCGATGAGGAAGAAGCTCTCTTCATCAACAACTTCAAGAGGATGTTTAGAAGGAGGAGGGGGAGCTACCAAAATGAGAGGAGAAGCAACGACAAGCCCAAAACAAGATCAAAAATGGCTTGTTACAATTACGGAGAATATGGTCACTTCATTGTGGATTGTTCACATGAAGAAAACAAGAAGAAGAAGGAGGGCAAGTCCAAAGAAAAGAAGTACTTCAAGAAAGAGAAGCAATCTGGACATGTGAAAGTGCATCTAGGACTCCCTTGTGGGTTTTGGATGATTTATGACAAGCAATTGGGATCCTAATCCTTTTGTTGAGATGAATGCAGGAAAATGATGAAAAATGAGCAAAATGCCAAAAAGAGGGAAATTAAGAAGGAGAATGAATTTGAGCTCAAGAAGAAGAAATTAGTAGATTAGTATGTATGGAGTGTGTTAAGGAAACACACCCAAGAGCTCAATCTCATTTAATCACACACACACAATGCACAAAGCTATACAGGACCGGACTAGTCCGCTATCAGCCGGACTAGTCCGATATCACATTCTGCACAAGATCGGACAAGTTCGGTCTCCACCGGACTAGTCCGATATCTTTCTGTTCCACTTCGGACTAGTCCTCCCTAGTGCGGACTAGTCCTCAACTCAATGCACAAGTCACTAGATCGGACAAGTCCGGTCACCACCGGACTAGTCCGATACCCTTTCTGATCCACTTCGGACAAGTCCGTTGATTACACGGACTAGTCCGATATACACTCTGATCTAAATCGGACAAGTCCTCCAAGTGCGGACTTGTCGTTCTAAACACTTAGGGTTTCACAGGTCCGGACAAGTCCGATGGCAATCGGACTAGTCCGAAGCTTTCCAGTGACGAAATCGGACAAGTCCGTTTTGAACCGGACTAGTCCGAGATTCCTAGACACTTAGGGTTTGCTTCACACAGCACACCGGACTAGTCCGGTCACCACCACGGACTAGTCCGATCTTTCTGAACCCTAACGGTAACTTCTAGAAACCCCATATAAATAGAGGTGCACGGCCCACTTTTAACCTCTCTCGAACCCTAGCGTCGTCACACCTCCCAAGAGACTCAAAAACCATCTCTCTCCACGAAATTAAGTGCAAAATCAATCAATCCTTTGAAGATCACTTGTAGATCATTGGAGAGGCACTTGGCACACGATTGAGCTCTTGGTTTGAATCTCTAACACACTCTTGCATCTAAATTTGTATATTTCGAAGTGTGTTATTGGTGGTCTTGAAAATTGTAATCAAGGGAGCTCTCAACTTGTGAGATCGCCCCTTCAACTTGGTGATTTACCCCTGTGTGGTTAGTAGAAGAGGATTGGCCTTCGTGGCGATCCGACGAGGGAAGGGTTGGTGAAGACCCGGTCCTTTTGTGGGCTCCTCAACGTGGACGTAGGTTGCCTTCGTGGTAACCGAACCACGGGATAAATCTTGTGTCTTGTTCGTTTGTGTTCATCATTCTAGTTGATCAACATTATCTAGGGTTTGATTCATCTTGTTGAATTTAAGTTAAATAGTTAAACAAGAATCATACTTACAATAGAACTTGACATACAATCATTGTACTGTTATTGAAGTTTACATTTCCGCTGCAAACGTCAACTAAACAATCAAATTGACCTAGCTTGATCAACCTAGTCCGTGAAATCCGGACTAGTCCGCACTTTACCGGACTAGTCCGATATATCTGGATTTGACCTTTTTGTTGAAGTACTACAGGAACCGAGAAAATCAAGAAGGCCTATTCACCCCCCCCCCTCTAGGCCTACATTCAATTGGTATCAGAGCAGGTTCTTCAAGAAAGAGTGCAACCACTCGAAGAGATCATGTCGGACATGAAGGAAGTCCAGAAAATCAACAACCAGGAAGAGATGAACAATGACAAGCACCAAAAGCTTGAAAAGTATCTCGAAGCCATTCAAGACTTCGATGATGATGATGATGAGACATTGGAGCTGAAAGCACTGCTCCGAAAGAAAGCACTTTCCAAAGGGAAAGCTAAATTTGAAGAAAAGAAGAAGGGGAGTAGTCACACCGACTACTCCCGATATCCTTTTAATTATGACCGTTTAAATTCTAACAGCAGTCATTATCTATCTATTCCTCTCGGAAAAGCCCCACACTTCGATGGGAGTGATTACTCCATGTGGAGGCAAAATATGAAGATGCACTTGATTTCCCTTAACCCAAGTTTATGGCATATTGTGTGCACAGGAATAAACATCCCTGATGATGATGAAGAACTCACACCAAGTCAAGAGCAAGCCATCCACAGGAATGCCCAAGCCGCAGCCGTTATCACCTCATCTCTAAGTAGAGATGAATTCACAAAGGTGGACGGATTGGAGATTGCCAAAGAAATCTGGGACACACTACAGACAGCACATGAAGGTGACAGGCATGTGCGGGAGGCAAAGATTGAAATGATTGAAGGCGAACTAGGAAGGTTTGCGATTGAGGAAGATGAATCTCCCCAGGACATGTACAACAGACTGAAGACTCTTGTGAACAAGGTTCGATCGTATGGTAGCAAAAAGTGGAATGACCACGAGGTTGTAAAGCTCATCCTTAGAGCCTTTATGCCTCGCAACGTCACACTTTGCTCTATGATCCGAGAAAGTCCCGGGTACAAGAAAATGACTCCGGATGAACTGCTTGGCAAGATCATCAACTTTGAGATGATGGAGAAGCAAGCCAAGCACGTAAAAGAAATAGCCGATCTCACATCAGCTAAGAAGAAGGGAGTTGCCCTAAAGTCCTCACTCAAGCCTCTATCCAAAGAAGCAAGAGAAGCACAGCTTGAGGAGGACAGCGATGATGAAAGCAGTGAGCTGGACGAAGAAGATATGATTTTGTTCATGAAGATATTCAAAAGAATTATGAAGAAAATACAAGGAGCAAAATCGAGTGAAGGAAAATACAAGGAGAAGACAAAGCCGAAGATGAGGCGGGCATGTTACAATTGTGGTGAATACAATCACCTTATAGTCGATTGCACGTATGAGGACAACAAGAAGAAGAGTAAAGAGTCCAAGCCTCAACCGAATAAATTCTTCAAGAAGAAGAAGCAAGTTGAACAAGCACACATCGGAAAGGAATGGGACTCAAACGACGAGTCCTCATCGTCCGATGAAGAAGAAATGGCTAGCATAGCCATTGAAAGCATGTCCAAGAAATCCACACTCTTCCCCACGCTCGGTGCAAAGAAGGCAAATGGAACTTGCCTCATGGCTAAGGAAGGTAAACGCAAGGTAAACATCAAAACTCCTTCCTCGCATTCTTACTCAAGTGATGATGATCTAGATAGTGATGATGAAGATATGCTAATTGGCTTAGATAGAAAAACTGCTGCTAAAATGAAATTCTTGCTTAACCAACTTATTGAGAAGGAAGAGCTAACTGATCGTCAAGAAGACATGATTATCTCCCAAAAGGAGAAGCATGTCGAACTTGACAATCTTCTAGTTCTTGAAAAGGAGAAAAATCACTCACTAGAGCTTGAGCTAGCTTCAAGCAAGAAAACTTGCTTGGAGTTAACCAACTCAAATGTTGTAATCAAGAATCAACTTGATGACCAAATCAAGGTCAATCCTTGAAGTGCAGGTTGAGTCACTCAAGCTTAGTGAACCTTCCTCCTCTTCAACCCTACCTTCTCAACCCACTTTAACTAATATCGCTCATGTTTGCAAATGTGATAAAACTAACACCAGGTTGAAGGAAAATCCTACCTCCACGAAGGACAAAAATCCTACCCAATGTGTAATATTTGACAAGGAGAGGATCAACTATGCACGTAGTGCATATTTGGTCCAAAGACCTCCAAATGTCAAGTATGGCATTGGTTACTCTTGTGATGGAAAGCAAAGAGCTGGAAATCATAAGAATAACAAGGGAAGGATCACCTTTGTGAAGGGAGGACCCTCACAACCTGGTAACTCGAAAACTAAAAATCTAAACTCTCATGAAAATCGGACTAGTCCGGTTGTGGTCCGGACAAGTCCGGTCATCCGGACAAGTCCGGTCACACAGACTAGTCTGACCCATAATCAACAGCAACTTCTGTTTAAAACATTTGATGCCTCCTATGTTTTAATGAAAAATAATGTTGGTAAAGTGTATGCTTATTATGCTGGGCCACGCCATGGGAACAGAAAATCCCATGTGTGGGTGCCCAAATTTATTGTTACTAACCTCCAAGGACCCAAGCAAGCTTGGGTACCTAAAACCAAGGCGTAATTTGTTTTTGCAGGCCTACTCCTCCGGTGGATCCAAATGGGTGCTAGACAGTGGATGCACCAACCACATGACCGGAGAAAGGAGGATGTTTGTGGAGTATGAAGTGAACCAGGACCCAAACGAAGGCATCTACTTTGGGGATAACAGTCAAGGAAGGGTCCTCGGTACCGGTAAAATTGCAATATCCTCTGAACATACTCTTTCGCATGTTTTACACGTTGAATCTTTAGATTATAACTTGCTGTCCATATCTCAGTTATGTGACAAAGGTTATAATTGTCTGTTTACTAACGAGGGTGTGACCGTCTCAAGGAGAAGTGATGGTTCCGTTGCATTCAAGGGTATGTTAAAGGGAAAGCTTTATCTTGTTGACTTCAACAAGGATAAAGCCGAACTCGACACATGCTTGATTGCAAAAACCAACATGGGTTGGCTGTGGCATAGACGGCTAGCACATGTTGGTATGAGGAACCTTCAAAAACTCCTCAAGGGCGATCACATCCGAGGTTTGAAAGATGTTGTGTTTGAGAAAGACAGGCCTTGTAGCGCGTGCCAAGCAGGAAAGCAAGTTGGAGCACAACATCCCGCGAAGAACATCATGACCACGACAAGACCGCTCGAACTACTTCATATGGATCTCTTCGGTCCAATTGCTTACATAAGCATAGGCGGTAACAAATACAGTTTAGTCATTATTGATGATTTTTCCCGCTTCACTTGGGTGTTCTTTTTGCATGACAAGTCAGAAACACAAGGAACACTCAAGAAATTCTTCAAGCGAGCGCAAAACGAGTTCTCACTATCAATCAAGAGTATTCGGAACGACAACGGCACGGAGTTCAAGAACATACAAGTGGAGGAGTACCTTGATGAGGAAGGAATCAAGCACGAATTCTCAGCACCATACTCTCCACAACAAAACGGAGTTGCCGAAAGGAAGAACCGAACGCTCATAGAGATGGCAAGAACAATGCTCGATGAATACAAGACTTCGGATCGATTTTGGGCGGAAGCAATCAACACCGCTTGCCATGCCACAAATCGACTCTACCTTCATCGACTACTAAAGAAGACTCCCTATGAGCTACTCACCGGTAACAAACCGAACATTTCATATTTTCGAGTTTTCGGTTCTCCTTGCTACATTTTGAACAAGAAGCCCAGGACTTCAAAGTTCGCTTCGAAGTCCGATGAAGGTTTCTTGCTTGGTTATGATTCGAACACTTATGCCTATCGTGTTTTCAACAAGGCCTCCGGACTTGTTGAAGTGGCACGTGACGTAGTGTTCGATGAGACTAATGGCTACCAAAAGGAGCGAGTTGATCAATGTGAATTAGGTAAAGAGGAAGCCCCCTATCAAGCAATAAAGAGGATGGCTCTAGGCGAAGTACGACCACAAGAGTCATCGGCACAAATACAAGAGGAAAGTGAACCACAAGAGGAGATCAACAATCAAGGGGGAGCCTCGATACAAGATCAATCACAAGAATATGAACATGATCAACAAATCAACGAGGACAACAACTCAGGGGGAGAAGAAGATGAACACCAACATACGACCCCCCAAGTGCCACACCCAAGAGTACACCAATGCATTCAAAGGGATCATCCAATCGACAACATCATCGGCGACATCCAAAAGGGAGTAACCACCAGATCTTGTATAGCAAATTTCTGTGAACATTACTCGTTTGTCTCCTTTTTGGAACCCCGCAGGACTGAGGATGCATTGAAGGATCCGGACTGGGTGGTGGCAATGCAAGAAGAGTTGAACAACTTCAAGAGAAACGAGGTTTGGGAACTTGTGGAAAGACCCAATGCAAACATAGTCGGCACCAAGTGGGTCTTCCGCAACAAACAAGACGAACACGGGGTGGTGACAAGAAACAAGGCACGACTTGTGGCCAAAGGTTACTCACAGGTCGAAGGTTTGGATTTCGATGAAACTTTTGCTCCAGTAGCTAGGCTTGAATCAATTAGAATATTACTTGCGTATGCTACTCACCATGATTTCAAGCTGTACCAAATGGACGTAAAAAGCGCCTTCCTCAACGGACCGATCAAGGAAGAGGTGTACGTGGAGCAACCACCCGGATTTGAAGACGAAGAGTTCCCCGACCACGTGTATAAACTGCGTAAGGCTCTCTATGGCCTCAAACAAGCTCCTAGAGCTTGGTATGAGTGTCTTAGAGATTTTTTAATTGATAATGGCTTTCAAATTGGCAAAGTAGATTATACACTATTCACGAAAAATATGGATAATGATCTTTTCATTTGCCAAATCTATGTTGATGATATAATTTTTGGATCAACTAACCAATCTTTCTGTGAAGAGTTTAGTAAAATTATGACAGACAGATTTGAAATGTCAATGATGGGAGAATTAAAGTACTTCTTGGGATTCCAAGTGCGGCAACAAAGGGAAGGAACATTCATAAGCCAAACCAAGTACACACAGGACATCCTCAAGAAGTTTGGCATGGACAAGGCAAAGCCCATAAAGACTCCCATGGCAACGAATGGTCACTTGGATCTCAATGAAGATGGACCGAGCGTCGACCAAAAGGTATATCGCTCCATGATTGGATCTTTACTTTACTTATGTGCATCTAGGCCAGATATTATGTTGAGTGTATGTTTGTGTGCAAGATTTCAAGCCAACCCTAAGGAATGTCATTTGACAGTCGTAAAGAGAATCCTAAGATATTTAGTTCATACACCCAACCTTGGTCTTTGGTACCCAAAAGGCTCAAAATTCAATCTCATTGGGTATTCCGATGCAGATTATGCCGGGTGCAAAGTTGATAGAAAAAGCACTTCTGGCACTTGCCAATTCCTAGGAAGATCCTTAGTTTCTTGGTCATCCAAGAAACAGAATTCCATTGCATTATCCACAGCCGAAGCGGAGTATGTTGCAGCCGGGAGTTGTTGTGCACAACTCCTTTGGATGCGACAAACTCTAAGGGATTACGGTTACAATATGAACTGTATTCCTCTTCTTTGCGACAATGAGAGTGCCATTAAAATAGCCCACAATCCAGTTGAGCACTCTAGAACTAAACACATTGACATAAGACACCATTTCTTGAGAGACCATTCCATGAAAAGAGACATATCCATCTCTCATGTCAACACCCAAAAACAATTGGCCGACATATTCACCAAGCCACTTGATGAAAAACGTTTTTGCGAACTCCGAAATGAGCTAAACATTCTTGATTCTCGGAGTGTGGCTTGAAAATTTGCACACCTGTATGATTGCTTCAAAATATTGATTGAATTGTGAAAATCATCTCTCTTCATTTTTTTATCTCGAAAAACTATGTCAATTATTAGATCTTGATGAATATTTGATCATAGTATGATTGTTGTTTGCTTACTGGTCAAATTCATCAAGATTGTTTGATTTGTTTTGCCTCTCTACTCTCAATTATTGGACCTTCAAATATATATGAATGGGCTATGCAATTCTCTCCTGGTGACCACGGACAAGTCCGTGGTTACCCGGACTAGTCCGCCATTGCAGACTAGTCCGCAGTGTGCCGGTTAGGCCGGACTAGTCCGACAGACCACGGACTAGTCCGAATTAGGTCTCTGGAGGACTTCGGACAAGTCCGGGCACGACCGGACTAGTCCAATTTTTCGTGTCCATAACCCTAGCCGCCACCAAACCCTAATCCCTTCACCCCACACTCTCCCCCAAGCTTTCTCTCTCTTGCTCTCGAGCTCCCAAGGCGAATCCTTGATTCCTCCGTCGAAAAGCCTCAATCTTGGGCGGAGATCAAGCTTGAAGACTCGGGGATTGAAGTTAGCGGACAAGTCTGGCCTCCAACCCCCACATTTTCAAGCTTCCTTGGATTTCTTGGTAAATTTTCCTCAAAGCCCTAAGAAATCACAAATTTCTTCATTGCTTATCGTTTGGCCTAGCATTCTTCACTAGTTGCATGTCCAGTTGATGTACTATGTGTATGCTAGACTAGTTATTTGATTAGGGATCAATTTTTATCCAGTTTGTTAGGTTTTTGCGGATGAACACCGGACTAGTCCGGTCCAGATACGGACAAGTCCGGTCCCCCGGACTAGTCCGTGCCTGAGCACCGGACAAGTCCGTTGTTTCTGAACCAAAACCTAATTCTTTAATTCCCTAATGCATTCCATTGCCATCTTACCTCACCAATACCTTGTATAACTTGTCCTTTCTCTTGATCACTCATTCTCATATCATGTCGAGCTCCGACAATGAAATCTCCGATTTCGAGGCCGAGTTGGACCACGAGGTGGCACCTCGGTCCTCGGCGGGTCTTGGCAAGAAACGCCAAGAGAGACCCTCCGAGCCTGCTGCCTCACCTCCCCAGGTTCGGAGGAAGGTGTGTGTCAAGAAGGCCGCCTCAAAGGCTGCTCCTCCTTCAAGTGGCCCTCGCCAAGCTAAAGGGAAGGGCAAGGGGTTTGCCACAGGGCCTGTTGGGCCCCTAAAGCTGCATACTCCTAGAGAAGGGGTCCGGGACCCCAATGAGGAAAGATTCAATGGCAAGGGCAGCGATGTGGCTATGAAGTTGAGAAGTGTTGATTGCTATGCAAGGCCCAACCAAGCAGCTGATGGCAGATTCTGGTCAAATTTCCATGCTGACTTCTACAAGCTGGTCTACTTGCCGATGAAGACCCCGGTGGTGCGCAGTCAATGGATTGACTGGGCCCACCTTGAGAAGAGGAAATGTGCAGCTTTTGATGAAGTGATACAAGCTGCAGAGAGACATGGGCTGAAGGATTTGTTTGCCTTTAGATATAATTGGAATGATGAAGTGATTGCACAATTCTATGCAACGTGCCACTTCTCAAGTGAAGACGAAGAAAGTGTGACTTGGATGACTCATGGATCCAAGTATTCCATTACCCAGGAAGAGTTTGCCCGCCTGCTGCACCTTGACTCTGAAGGACAAGACCAACTCATTATCCACAACATTGGGGTCATTGAGAGGGATGGAATGAAGTTCATGTATGAGCCCACCTCCAAGTATGTCCCTCCCTCCACAAAGAACATGAAGCCTTTCTTTGTGGTCCTCAACAGAGTCCTCAGGAAGACGATTGCTCCCAAGGATGGGGATGCAGGGAGTGTGCAAGGCTACCTCCGGACCCTGATGAGGGTCATCAGCAAGAAAAGGCAATTCGATGTTGCAGACTATATGTGGAATGATATGGTCAATATCTCAAGTACCCCCAACCGATCTTGTGGCTATGCCCCTTACTTGATGTTCATGATTGAGAAGGTCACAGGGATCGAGTTTGTGAAGGATGTGGAGCACACTCCACTGAGGCCTCAGAAGCCTCAGTCCGTGAGTGTCCAGGCTGCTCCATCGCCGGCCTCAAGCCCCGAGGCACCAGCAAGGCAAGAAGAAGCTGCTAGGGCTACTCCTCCCTCCAGGGAAGTCCCTCAGAAAGGATCCGCCAGTGGGATCCTCAAGTACTTGGCTGCAATTTTCTCCTCATGCAAGAAAACTGAAGTGAAGCTTCACAAGCTAAATCAGAAGAGGAAGGAGGACATGAGATACATAAAAGCCAATGTGAAGCAGCTGAGTGAGAAGCTGGAGATCAATCCAATTGGATCTCCAGTACTTTCTGAAGATTCTGATCCAGACATCACCGAGCTCAGCCCCTTGACTCCTTCCGAGCTTGCCTATTTTGGCATTGGGGTGTGACACCCGGTTCCGAATATGAACCAAGCGTAACGCATATGTGTGCCCAGGATGTTCAACACACATACACGAATGATTCACAAATGATAAACAGAATTTAACCACGTCTTAACTAATAAATAAGTACTTTATTACAATAATCCATTAGTTCACGAATAATATAACTCTAAATAATTGCAGCGGAAAATAAACTAAACAGCACGACTCCAATCCACAGGCAATTGACGGCGGTACGCAACCTAGTACTCCTCGTGATCCTCAGGGTACTCCCAATTGTCTCCAGTAGCTGTTGGGGGGGGGATTGCAAGGGTGAGTACATGTCGTACTCAGCAAGTGTGGAAAGTATGACATGTGGCTAATTCAAATGACGACAATAATAATGGCTAAGTGCTGAAAAGTACAGTAAGACATTTGAAAGCATTATACTATGTCTATGTGAAATAAATCCCATCATAGTAACAATATCCAATTAATACCAACATTACCATTATCCATGTCCAATTACCATAACTCAATTTCATAACCATTACCAAACCATAACCATCCATAACCATCACCAAACCATAACCATCCCAAATCCCAATTTCCAACTCTAATCATGTAGGTCATCCAGGCGCTCATAACCGGGAGCACGGCTATCATGATAGTTTTTAACACTCTGCAGAGGTTGTACCACTTTACTCACATGTTTGTGATTTTATCACCTTTCGATGACTAAGAAACCTCCATTGTGCCATCTCACACTTCCGTAGGTGTGTGGCCAAGAGATCACAAAATAGCCTTTCAAAAGGGACTACTAGTATGTACGGCCCCACTAAGGTTTCACCGGCAGGCTTGAATCTCTATTCTCCCACCCACGGGTCCCCTCGTGTGCCATGCGGATCCCAGGGCAGTCCTCCTCGACTCCCATTCCCCGCGCCATCCAATGGTCCATACAATACTAGCAGCGCTCCTAATTATTCAGCTACGCCGCACCCATACTTGGCCTTGTGGTGGCACTGTTGACCTGGCATATTCTCGCATGAACCGGTCCTTAGATCTAAAGCAAGCAAACCACCATAACATCCAACCCATCCACATACCAGGCTTGCTTAGATCACCCATCGTATTGACCAATTCACATTAACCAGAATATCATTGATGCATAATTAAATGTGTAGTGTTGTTTGCCATCCCAATTAATTAAGCGAAGCAAAAAGGTAAAAACCCTTCCCGACTCTCTACCATAAATTCCAGGTGACAAGGGTGGTTTAACAAGTCTAGTAAACTTCCTACCATAGGATTCCCATCAAATTGACACAGCATGCAGTTTTGCAAACAAAACATTTATTTTAAAACAGGATCAATATGCTTCAAGGACACTTGCCTTGCTCCGGCGGATGGGGTTGCTCAAGCGCTTCGAAGTCTTGGTTTTGGAAATCCTCGTATGCGGCCTCTTGAGCACGTTCCTCTACGCGTGATCATACATACAAGAAAACATATACAACTCAACATAATGCACACAAAATAATCAACATGCAATGACATGCATGCACGCACAATTTAATAATTAATTTACTACGGTCGTTTATTATTTAGATGCGTCTAGTTCATACGTGTTCATATGTGTTTACGGGGATTTTAGGGTGGATTAATGCTGCTGAAATAAAATTTATGGTGCAACTAAAATTAATTTACGCCTACTAGATTTAATATGGTCGCAAAAATTCGCATCGGGAACGAACCCTACCGTAGATCTGACGGTGTGACGGTCGCGGAATAAATGCGACGCGAAGACGAAATAGGTGGTGCAGCAGTCCTTCGGCGGCACGACGACGGCGGCGCGATGTCGGCGACGATCTCCGGCGAACGGTGGTGTCCTCCTCTTTTTCTCCCTCTTCTTCCCCTTCTTTTCCTCCTTTTTTCTTCCCTGGGCGCCTCTGTTTTCTCTGTTCCCGTCGGCTGCTTCCGTCGGCTTTTGGCGGCTGCTGGTTCGTGGGGAAAAAGAGCCTAGGCCTGGGTCCTATTTATAGGGGCGGTGCTAGGGTACGGCACCGGTATCCGGCTCGGTTGGGAGTCACGCGGCACCGGGAAACGCGGCAGAAGAGTCGGACGCGGAAGAGAGTCCAGCGGGAGCGGGAGTATCGGGCGCGCTTGCGGAAAAATCGCGGAGGCGGGGGCCGAGTCGGACCGATCGCTACGCGGGAAGGCCGGGGCTGGGCGCTCAGCGCCTCGCACGCGAGGCGGCAGGCGGGCCCCGCGGGGGCGTCGCGTCAGGGGGCGGGACGGCGCGGCGCTGCACGCTCGCAGGCGGCGCGGCAGGGTGCCAGGCGGGGCCTCGGGCGGTGCGTCGGGGGGGGGGGGGGGGGGGGGGGGGGGGCGGGGCCCGGCGCAGCGCTGCGCTGCAGCGGCAGGCGCGAGGGGGCGGGCGGCGGTGGGGCCCCCGGGGCGAGCGCGCGCGCGCGCGGCATCGGGGCGCGGTGCGGAGCGGGGCCGGCTCGGCCGGCTGGCCGCTGGCCTGGCCGCCGGGCGGCTCCTTGTTTTTTTTTTCCCCTTTTTTTTTCTTTCTTTTTTTTTATTCTTTTATATATATATTATAATATATTTTATTACTTATATTTTATTTATTATTATTTTTTTTATTCTACCTATTTATTATTTATATGTATACATTTATTTATTATATATAATTTATTTATATATATATATATTTCTTTTATATATATATATATTATTATTATTTTATATTTATTCCCTAATATATGTTTTACGCTATAATTATTGGTTTCTTTTCTTCCTTTGCCACGCGTATTTGTATATGCATATGTTTTATTATTTTTCTTTTATTCTACTAGTGTTTAATGCATGACCATGTATGCAATGCATGATGCGAAAATTGAGGGTGTTACAAACCTACCCCCCTTAAAGTGAATCTCGCCCTCGAGATTCGATAGCGTGGAGAAAAAGTGAGGGAATTCTGCCTTCAGGTCTTCTTCACGTTCCCATGTAGCTTCGGCTTCCGTATGGTGTTTCCATTGCACTTTGCACCAACGGATCCTCTTATTTCTCGTGACTCTTTCCTTTATATCCAAAATTTTGATAGGTTGTTCAACATAGGACAAATCCTCTTGAAGTTCTAACTCGTCCATCGGCACTTGTTCTTCCGGTACCCTGAGACACTTCTTGAGTTGAGAGACGTGAAACACGTCGTGTACATCGGAGAGATACGTCGGCAGCTCAAGTCGATAAGCTACCTCTCCTCGCTTGTCCAGAATCTTAAATGGTCCGATGTAACGTGGTGCGAGTTTTCCCTTGACGTTAAATCGTCGTTGACCTCTGATAGGTGACACTTTGAGGTATACGAAATCTCCAACTTCAAAGGTCAAACTCCTTCGCCTATTATCAGCATAACCTTTCTGTCGAGACTGGGCAGCCCTTAAGTTTTCCCGTACTATTTGGACTTGCCTTTCAGCTTCTTGTAACACGTCGGGACCAAACACTTGATTCTCTCCGGTTTCATTCCAAAACAAGGGAGTCCTACATTTCCTTCCGTATAATGCTTCATAGGGTGACATTTTTAAACTTGCTTGGTAACTATTGTTGTACGAGAATTCAGCATACGGCAAACTTTTATCCCAACTTTTCCTATGCTTTAAAGCACATGCTCTCAGCATGTCTTCCAAAATTTGGTTGGTCCTCTCGGTTTGTCCATCTGTCTGAGGGTGATACGCCGAACTAAAGTTCAGCCTTGTTCCCATTGCTTCATGCAATTTCTGCCAAAATCTGGAGGTGAATTGAGAACCTCTATCCGAGACTATCTTCTTTGGAACTCCATGTCGGCACACAATATGCTCCATATACAATTCTGCTAGCTTTGCGGTGGTATAGGTGGTCTTGACGGGGATGAAATGAGCTGATTTTGTCAATCGATCCACAATAACCCATATTGAATCATAGCCAGACTGAGTTCGCGGTAATCCAACTATAAAGTCCATACCAATCTCTTCCCACTTCCACTCCGGAATCTTCAATGGTTGTAACAATCCAGCTGGCCTTTGATGTTCAGCTTTAACTCGTTGGCACACATCACAAAGTGCAACATATTCGGCTATGTCCTTTTTCATGCTGGCCCACCAGTAGCATGTCTTTAAGTCCTTGTACATCTTCGTACAGCCAGGATGAATTGAGTAAGGCGTGTCATGTGCCTCCTTCAATATCGCTTCCCGGATATGCCTAACATTAGGTACCACAATCCTCTTTCCAAGCCATAAGGTACCTTGTTCGTCCTCATCAAATCTGAATTCCTTTCCTTCTTGGGTCCTTTCTTTGATTTCTTGTATTTCCTTGTCCTTTGTCTGTCCTTCCCGTATTTCCTGCTCCAATGTTGGGTTGACTTCCATCGTTCCCATCTCATTTATGAATCCGAGGTTCAACCGTTCAAACTCCTTGCATAACTCGGATGGCAGTTCTTGAACTGTAAGTTGATGACTTACTCCCTTTCGGCTCAAAGCATCGGCCACTACGTTGGCCTTCCCTGGGTGATAGTTGATTCCCACGTCATAATCCTTGATGAGCTCCAACCATCGGCGTTGCCTCAGGTTCAGATCCGTTTGCGTAAATATGTACTTGAGACTCTTGTGGTCCGTATAAATCTCACATCGGTGACCAAAAACATAGTGTCTCCATATCTTCAAGGCGTGTACCACGGCTGCGAGTTCAAGGTCGTGCGTAGGATAATTCAACTCATGTTTCTTTAGTTGCCTCGATGCATAAGCTACCACTTGGCCTTCTTGCATGAGCACACATCCTAATCCTTGTCTTGATGCATCACAGTATATATCAAAACTCTTGCTCACGTCCGGTAATACTAACACTGGGGCGGTTGTCAATCTTTTCTTTAACTCTTCAAAGCTATCCTGACAAGCTTGAGTCCATCGGAATGCCTTCCCTTTCATGAGTAATTCGGTCATAGGCTTGGCTATTTTGGAGAAGTCCTTTATGAATCGGCGGTAATATCCAGCCATTCCAAGGAAACTCCGAATCTCCTTGACATTCTGTGGCGGTTCCCACTTAAGCACATCTCTCACCTTCCCTGGGTCAACTGATACTCCTCCTCCAGAGATAATATGGCCTAGGAAAGAAACTTCCCGTAACCAAAATTGACATTTACTGAACTTGGCGTACAATTGATGCTCCCTCAATTTCTGCAGCGTAAGCCTCAAGTGTTCCTCATGTTCCTTCTCGTCCTTCGAGTAGATCATAATATCATCGATGAACACTACAACGAACTTATCCAGATATTCCATGAAGACCTTATTCATAAGATACATAAGGTACGCAGGCGCATTCGTCAATCCAAATGACATGACGGTGTACTCATAAGATCCATATCGTGTCCGAAATGCCGTCTTGGGTATGTCTGATGGTCTAATCTTCATTTGGAAGTATCCTGACCGCAAGTCGATCTTGGAGAAGATACATGCACCCTTCATTTGGTCGAACAAATCCTCTATACGGGGCAGTGAGTACTTGTTCTTAATTGTCACTTCGTTGAGAGCCCTATAGTCCACACACATCCTCTGGGTTCCATCCTTCTTATCTACGAAGAGCACTGGGGCTCCCCACGGGGATGAGCTTGGGCGTATAAAACCCTTCTCTAGCTGCTCTTGAATTTGCTTCTTGAGCTCTGCTAATTCCTTAGGAGGCATCCTATACGGCCTCTTCGCTATAGGTGCAGTTCCGGGTATCAACTCAATGGCGAATTCTATGTCACGATCAGGTGGCATACCTGGCAACTCATCTGGAAACACGTCCGGGTACTCGCGAACGATCGGAATGCTTTCCAATGTCACTTCTTCCACGTGATTCAGCATCGCTTTCCCTCTTGCAGGTTGGGCTGCTTCAACTTCAATGCGTGTACCATGTTCACTTGTCAACTGCACAATCCTCTCGGCGCATTGAATGACTCCATTATACTTGCTCAGCCAGTCCATTCCAAGTATTATGTCTATTCCTTGGGAGTCCAAGACTATGAGGTTTGCGAGGAAGTCTACCCCCCTTATTTTAATGCTTACTTTCGGACATACTATATTTGTCCTCATCTCTCCGCCAGGAGAACTTACTAGCATAGTTTGCTTCATATGGGATATAGGCAAATTGTACTTGGCAACATACTTTGACGAGATGAATGAATGAGATGCTCCTGAATCAAATAAAACAGTCGCGGGGTTGGAGCTGGCGAGAAACATACCAATCACGACGTCATCAGCTTGCTGAGCTTCCTCAGTAGAGATATGATTGACATTGCCACGAGCAAAATTCTGCTGTCCACGGTTGCCTTGTGGTGCTCCTCCATTTGGTCGCGGGTGATTTGGCCTTGGTGCATTGTTCATAGGTCCATTGTTTCTCTTGGGGCATTGACTTGCAAAGTGTTCGGGTTCTCCACACGCATAGCATGTCTTACCACTCATAGCATTGGGGAAGTTTGGGCGCATCTGGTTTTGAGCATTTGCCGCCATGTTAGGACGCGGCGCAGGTGGCACAGGATTGCGAGGCGCTTGCATGGCGGGGCGTTGCTGCGGTGGCTGATTTGGGCGGGGCGGATAAGCAGTGCGGTATGCAGGAGCAGAGGGGTTGTATTGTGGTGCAGTAGGTGGTGCATAGCGGGGGCGAACATTGCTTCCTTGCTGCGGTCCATGATGTGACATCTTCCTCTTGTTGTCCTGCTCCATCTCACGAATCTTGTTCTCAACCACAATAGCCTTGTCAACCAGCTTTTGGAAGTTTGGATAATCAGTATTGAGCAACTGGACTTGAATTTCATTGTTGAGACCTCTCATAAACAGATACTGCTTCCTACTATTAGTTTTGATGTCTTCTGGGGCATATCTTGATAATTGAGTGAATTTGTTGAGATACTCACTCACACTCATCCTTCCTTGCCTGAGATTTTCAAAGTCTTGTCTCCTCAGTATCATAACTCCTTCAGGTACATAGTGGGAACGGAAACTCTGTTTAAACTCAGCCCAAGTGATTGTTTCCTGGTTATCATGAGCGTTGCAAAGAGCTTCCCACCAGTCAGCGGCTGCTCCAACTAGTTGATGTGATGCAAAGAGAACCTTCTCCCTGTCAGTGCACTGGACAATAGAAAGTTTCTTCTCAACAGACTTCAGCCAATCGTCAGCTTCCATTGGGTCTGTAGCTTGTGCAAAGGTAGGCGGTCTGGTCCTCATGAACTCTCCCAAACGGTTGTGATGTGGCGGGGGTGGCGGTGGAGGCATATGGGGCTGATTGTTGTTGCCAGCTTGCAGCTGTCCCATGGTCTGTATCATGGTCTGCATGAGCTGGTTCTGCATAGCTAACAGTTGTTCAATGTTGATAGCTCCATGAGCATGTCCCTGGTTGTTCTGAGGTACTTCATTGCGCTCCTCCTCATCGTTGGCATCCCTCTGGTTACGAGTTCTCACCATCTGTTGGAGAAAGAAAGGTGGGGATAGAAGGATTTAGAATTTGGAAGGAAACGTCCCAACTATATGCATCAAGGTATGTGACACTAAATAATCCTTTATTAATATAGACCTATATTACGAGGATGTGGACAATTGCCGAAGCATCCCACAACTCTCTACTAAGCACACAAGCACTCAAACAAGCACCAAACAAAATTTACAAAGATCCTAAAAGAAGTAATACAACTCAAGGTCACACAAGTATATCTACATCGCTCTTATTTACTAATGGGGGTGTGCCTATCCTTGAGTCGTGGCATGGGTCGAGGACTAGTCGTCGTCGAGCGGGAACTCATCCGGGTCCTCGTCGTCGTCGTCGTCGTCGCCGGGGTTCTCGGGGTCCTGTGGGTCCTGGGGTGGTGAGGCAGCAGGCGGCGGTGGTGCGGTAGACGCCACACTGGAAGGTTCCTCGTCAGAGGACTCCTCAGAGGATGACTCACGCTGACCGTTGCGACGGTCTGGAGAGTCCGGGGTCCACATCGGGGTGTCGGACGCGTAGTCGTCCGGGTCCTCGTCAGTGATCCGACGATACCTCCTGATTATCGCCTCGTGACGCTGGGCGAGGTCGCGTCCATCCTGGATCTCCTGCTGCGCCCTCTGAAGTCGGGCACTCAGCTGGGTCACGTCGTCGACAGTCTGACGAGACTGCGGGAGGTCCAGGGGTCCCTCCACGTGCCTGGAGACGAAGCGCGCAGTGCCACTAGGACGCTGCGGGACGAAGGCGTGAACCGTGTCCTCCAGACGGAAACGGCGGGCGTGGCTCCAGAAAGTGGCTGCTTCCCAGCTAGCATCCTGCTCTGCAGATCGGCGGGAGCTCCTCCAAGCGGGGCTGCTGTGGGTCTTCACCAACTCGTCACCGTAGTAGATATAAATTTTGCAGCTCCACTCCTTCCTGCCGGGGCGCTGCACTCCAGTGGTGTGGTAGGAGAGCGAGAGACTGTGGTGGCGGTAGCCAGCCTCACGGAGTAGGGCACGGAGACGGTGTCGCAGTTGTCCTGCGGCTCTGCCGTCAGAACGGATCACCACCGGGTGGCGGGGGTCGACGGCCGGAGAGCGACTAGCCAACCTACGCGGGGGCACGAGTCCACCGGTCGACTTACGGGGGGTTGTCTTGGTGCGGGCCATCTACAAGAAACAAGAATACATTAGGAAAATAATGAAAAACAAATCTAAAAAATTTCAGCAGCTAAACGGCGGACAAAGAGCGGTGCAGCGGTTCCAAAAGAACGAAAAATAAAGAGAAAAATTACAGCAACCAACACAATAATTTTACCCACACATAATAGCAGCAAAACACACCGTTTTCGCGTAAATTTATACAGCAAAACAGCAGCGCTTAATATTGCTCACTTCTGAAAATTTTTATCAAAAACGCAGCAGCGATCAATACTTTTTGCGGCCGAAAATAAAGGAAACAAAACAGCAGCAAAAATTTTCGAAAATAGCATATTAGAAGAGTGTTCCTAAGTGCTCTAGAGTGTCCATTCTACCTAGGCTTGCGTCCTACGGTCAACGCGGCTCTGATACCAATTTGTGACACCCGGTTCCGAATATGAACCAAGCGTAACGCATATGTGTGCCCAGGATGTTCAACACACATACACGAATGATTCACAAATGATAAACAGAATTTAACCACGTCTTAACTAATAAATAAGTACTTTATTACAATAATCCATTAGTTCACGAATAATATAACTCTAAATAATTGCAGCGGAAAATAAACTAAACAGCACGACTCCAATCCACAGGCAATTGACGGCGGTACGCAACCTAGTACTCCTCGTGATCCTCAGGGTACTCCCAATTGTCTCCAGTAGCTGTTGGGGGGGGGGATTGCAAGGGTGAGTACATGTCGTACTCAGCAAGTGTGGAAAGTATGACATGTGGCTAATTCAAATGACGACAATAATAATGGCTAAGTGCTGAAAAGTACAGTAAGACATTTGAAAGCATTATACTATGTCTATGTGAAATAAATCCCATCATAGTAACAATATCCAATTAATACCAACATTACCATTATCCATGTCCAATTACCATAACTCAATTTCATAACCATTACCAAACCATAACCATCCATAACCATCACCAAACCATAACCATCCCAAATCCCAATTTCCAACTCTAATCATGTAGGTCATCCAGGCGCTCATAACCGGGAGCACGGCTATCATGATAGTTTTTAACACTCTGCAGAGGTTGTACCACTTTACCCACATGTTTGTGATTTTATCACCTTTCGATGACTAAGAAACCTCCATTGTGCCATCTCACACTTCCGTAGGTGTGTGGCCAAGAGATCACAAAATAGCCTTTCAAAAGGGACTACTAGTATGTACGGCCCCACTAAGGTTTCACCGGCAGGCTTGAATCTCTATTCTCCCACCCACGGGTCCCCTCGTGTGCCATGCGGATCCCAGGGCAGTCCTCCTCGACTCCCATTCCCCGCGCCATCCAATGGTCCATACAATACTAGCAGCGCTCCTAATTATTCAGCTACGCCGCACCCATACTTGGCCTTGTGGTGGCACTGTTGACCTGGCATATTCTCGCATGAACCGGTCCTTAGATCTAAAGCAAGCAAACCACCATAACATCCAACCCATCCACATACCAGGCTTGCTTAGATCACCCATCGTATTGACCAATTCACATTAACCAGAATATCATTGATGCATAATTAAATGTGTAGTGTTGTTTGCCATCCCAATTAATTAAGCGAAGCAAAAAGGTAAAAACCCTTCCCGACTCTCTACCATAAATTCCAGGTGACAAGGGTGGTTTAACAAGTCTAGTAAACTTCCTACCATAGGATTCCCATCAAATTGACACAGCATGCAGTTTTGCAAACAAAACATTTATTTTAAAACGGGATCAATATGCTTCAAGGACACTTGCCTTGCTCCGGCGGATGGGGTTGCTCAAGCGCTTCGAAGTCTTGGTTTTGGAAATCCTCGTATGCGGCCTCTTGAGCACGTTCCTCTACGCGTGATCATACATACAAGAAAACATATACAACTCAACATAATGCACACAAAATAATCAACATGCAATGACATGCATGCACGCACAATTTAATAATTAATTTACTACGGTCGTTTATTATTTAGATGCGTCTAGTTCATACGTGTTCATATGTGTTTACGGGGATTTTAGGGTGGATTAATGCTGCTGAAATAAAATTTATGGTGCAACTAAAATTAATTTACGCCTACTAGATTTAATATGGTCGCAAAAATTCGCATCGGGAACGAACCCTACCGTAGATCTGACAGTGTGACGGTCGCGGAATAAATGCGACGCGAAGACGAAATAGGTGGTGCAGCAGTCCTTCGGCGGCACGACGACGGCGGCGCGATGTCGGCGACGATCTCCGGCGAACGGTGGTGTCCTCCTCTTTTTCTCCCTCTTCTTCCCCTTCTTTTCCTCCTTTTTTCTTCCCTGGGCGCCTCTGTTTTCTCTGTTCCCGTCGGCTGCTTCCGTCGGCTTTTGGCGGCTGCTGGTTCGTGGGGAAAAAGAGCCTAGGCCTGGGTCCTATTTATAGGGGCGGTGCTAGGGTACGGCACCGGTATCCGGCTCGGTTGGGAGTCACGCGGCACCGGGAAACGCGGCAGAAGAGTCGGACGCGGAAGAGAGTCCAGCGGGAGCGGGAGTATCGGGCGCGCTTGCGGAAAAATCGCGGAGGCGGGGGCCGAGTCGGACCGGGCGCTACGCGGGAAGGCCGGGGCTGGGCGCTCGGCGCCTCGCACGCCAGGCGGCAGGCGGGCCCCGCGGGGGCGTCGCGTCAGGGGGCGGGACGGCGCGGCGCTGCGCGCTCGCAGGCGGCGCGGCAGGGTGCCAGGCGGGGCCTCGGGCGGTGCGTCGGGGGGGGGGGGGGGGGGGGGCGGGGGCCCGGCGCAGCGCTGCGCTGCAGCGGCAGGCGCGAGGGGGCGGGCGGCGGTGGGGCCCCCGGGGCGAGCGCGCGCTGCGCGCGGCATCGGGGCGCGGTGCGGAGCGGGGCCGGCTCGGCCGGCTGGCCGCTGGCCTGGCCGCCGGGCGGCTCCTTGTTTTTTTTTTCCCCTTTTTTTTCTTTCTTTTTTTTTATTCTTTTATATATATATTATAATATATTTTATTACTTATATTTTATTTATTATTATTTTTTTTATTCTACCTATTTATTATTTATATGTATACATTTATTTATTATATATAATTTATTTATATATATATATTTCTTTTTATATATATATATATTATTATTTTATATTTATTCCCTAATATATGTTTTACGCTATAATTATTGGTTTCTTTTCTTCCTTTGCCACGCGTATTTGTATATGCATATGTTTTATTATTTTTCTTTTATTCTACTAGTGTTTAATGCATGACCATGTATGCAATGCATGATGCGAAAATTGAGGGTGTTACATGGGGGCTCGAGTAGCTCCGCTCCTCCTCCCACCTCTCAACCTCGTCAAGCCGAAAGCGATGAAGACGATGAAGACGACGAGAGGACTGACAGCGAAGAGTGAAGCCCTAGGACCTTCCTCTCTCTCTTTTTGGTGTCTTGATGCCAAAGGGGGAGAGATTGAGGGGGAGTCTCTAGTCTAAGCTTTAGCTGAATAGGATGCGAGGAGAGAGCTCTCTATGTTTTTTAATTGTGATTGTATTTGCTTAACTCTATTTTCATATCATGTTTGGTCCTGTTATGAATTGCTCAAATAATTTGCAAGTGTGTGATGAAATCTGAATTTTTTTGTCCCTGAAATGCCATATTCACTTGATATTAGTTGGTAAATGCAAATTCTGTCATTCTTAATGCATTCATGCTATTAGTATGCATCCCACCATAAAGAATGCACATATGAATAATTATCTTGTTGCTTGATGAATTTTTGAGTCATATGTGCATACTTTATGAAAATCTCATTTTATACCTCATTTTGTGAAATCTCAATTGGTTGTCATCAATCACCAAAAAGGGGGAGATTGAAAGTGCATCTAGGACTCCCTTGTGGGTTTTGGATGATTTATGACAAGCAATTGGGATCCTAATCCTTTTGTTGAGATGAATGCAGGAAAATGATGAAAAATGAGCAAAATGCCAAAAAGAGGGAAATTAAGAAGGAGAATGAATTTGAGCTCAAGAAGAAGAAATTAGTAGATTAGTATGTATGGAGTGTGTTAAGGAAACACACCCAAGAGCTCAATATCATTTAATCACACACACACAATGCACAAAGCTATACAGGACCGGACTAGTCCGCTATCAGCCGGACTAGTCCGATATCACATTCTGCACAAGATCGGACAAGTCCGGTCTCCACCGGACTAGTCCGATATCTTTCTGTTCCACTTCGGACTAGTCCTCCCCAGTGTGGACTAGTCCTCAACTCAATGCACAAGTCACTAGATCGGACAAGTCCGGTCACCACCGGACTAGTCCGATACCCTTTCTGATCCACTTCGGACAAGTCCGTTGATTACACGGACTAGTCCGATATACACTCTGATCTAAATCGGACAAGTCCTCCAAGTGCGGACTTGTCGTTCTAAACACTTAGGGTTTCACAGGTCCGGACAAGTCCGATGGCAATCGGACTAGTCCGAAGCTTTCCAGTGACGAAATCGGACAAGTCCGTTTTGAACCGGACTAGTCCGAGATTCCTAGACACTTAGGGTTTGCTTCACACAGCACACCGGACTAGTCCGGTCACCACCACGGACTAGTCCGATCTTTCTGAACCCTAACGGTAACTTCTAGAAACCCCATATAAATAGAGGTGCACGGCCCACTTTTAACCTCTCTCGAACCCTAGCGCCGTCACACCTCCCAAGAGACTCAAAAACCATCTCTCTCCACGAAATTAAGTGCAAAATCAATCAATCCTTTGAAGATCACTTGTAGATCATTGGAGAGGCACTTGGCACATGATTGAGCTCTTGGTTTGAATCTCTAACACACTCTTGCATCTAAATTTGTATATTTCGAAGTGTGTTATTGGTGGTCTTGAAAATTGTAATCAAGGGAGCTCTCAACTTGTGAGATTGCCCCTTCAACTTGGTGATTTACCCCTGTGTGGTTAGTAGAAGAGGATTGGCCTTCGTGGCGATCCAACGAGGGAAGGGTTGGTGAAGACCCGATCCTTTTGTGGGCTCCTCAACGTGGACGTAGGTTGCCTTCGTGGTAACCGAACCACGGGATAAATCTTGTGTCTTGTTCGTTTGTGTTCATCATTCTAGTTGATCAACATTATCTAGGGTTTGATTCATCTTGTTGAATTTAAGTTAAATAGTTAAACAAGAATCATACTTACAATAGAACTTGACATACAATCATTGTACTGTTATTGAAGTTTACATTTCCGCTGCAAACGTCAACTAAACAATCAAATTGACCTAGCTTGATCAACCTAGTCCGTGAAATCCGGATTAGTCCGCACTTTACCGGACTAGTCCGATATATCTGGATTTGACCTTTTTGTTGAAGTACTACAGGAACCGAGAAAATCAAGAAGGCCTATTCACCCCCCCCCCCTCTAGGCCTACATTCAACATGCCCACCTTGGAAAGGAGTGGGATTCAAATGAGGAATCCTCCTCCGATGAAGATGATAAAGTAGCAACTATTGCTATGAATAAGACAACAATGGAGAACAAGCTCTTCCCCAACTTAGAAATCTCAAGACCAACATGTCTAATGGCCAAGGAGAAAAGAAAGAAGGTTAAATCTAAATCCTCCTCTTCAATTTCTTCTCATGATGACTTTGATAGTAATAGTGAAAATGAACACATGCTTAAAGACATGAGCAAAAGCACCTTGAAGAGATTGAGATTGTTAACGGAAGAGATATTTGAGAAGGAAGAACTCATCAACCGTCAAGAGGACATGCTCATCCAACAAAAGGAGAGATGTCAAGAAGTTGAGGATCTCTTGGAGCTTGAAAGAGAAAGAAGCAAGGCACTTGAGAGTGAACTCGCTTTGAGCAAGGAAACTTGCTCAAACTTTGAGAACACTACAATTGTGCTCAAGGATGAACTTGTTAGTTTGACACAAGCTAACAAGATCCGTGAGACGCAAGTGAAGTCTCTCAAGGTCAATGCACCTTCTTCCTCTACAAGCTCACCTTCCACAAATATTAAATCCTAAGCATATCAACCTTGTAAATGCTCAAACTTAATCATAAAACTTAAAGATGAGCTAAAGTTGGCACAAACCAATCAAGCACCCAAGGGTGGCATTTTTTACAAGGAGAAGGTGGCATATGCACGTAGTGCATTTACCAACACAAGACATCCTCTTGTCAAGGATGGTCTTGGTTATTCTAGGGGGATGAGGCAAAATTCCAAAACTCCCAAGAATGGCAAAGACTTGATTGTCTTTGTCAAAGGAGGCTCATACAACACTAAGGGAAAGAACATTGCTACTACACCTAAAATGTCTAAGAAAGAACCGCATCCATTGTTCCATGATTTTGATGCTTCATATGTTTTATTAAGGAACAAGTTTGGAAAGGCATATGCTAGGTATGTTGGGCCACACCGCAAGAGTCCCAAACCTTGTGTGTGGGTGCCCAAGTGCCTCTTGACTAACATCAAAGGACCCAACACCGTTTGGGTACCTAAAGCCAAGGCTTAAATCTTTATTGTAGGCATACTCCTCCGGTGGAACCAAGTGGGTCCTTGATAGTGGATGCAAAAATCATATGACCGGAGAGCAATGGCGGAGCTACAGTAGAACCACTGAGTTCAGGTTAACCCAATAAATTTATGTAAAGCAAGCATGATTAATCTATTGCTACAAGTTTGATCCCATTAAATTCAGTTGATTTATACTTGATTCACACATATATTTTTAAGTGAACCCATTGACAAAAATTCCAAGCTCCGCCCCTGCCAGAGAGAGGAAGATGTTTGTGGAGTATGAGCTTAATGAAGATCCAAGTGAAGGAATCTATTTTGGGGACAATAGCCAATGAAAATCCTTGGCACTGGTAAAATTGCTATATCCTCTAATCATACTCTTTCAAATGTCTTACATGTTGATTCACTTGATTATAACCTCTTGTCCATATCACAACTATGTGAAAAAGGTTATAATCGTTTATTTACTAATGAGGGTGTGACCGTCACAAGGAGAAGCAATAACTCAATTGCCTTTAAGGGTGTACTTAAGGGAAAGCTCTATCTTGTGGATTTCCTTGCGTATAAAGCCCAACTTGATACATGCTTAATTGTGAAAACTAACATGGGATGGCTTTGGCATAGGAGGCTAGCCCATGTTGGAATGAGGAATTTGCAAAAACTCCTTAAGGGCGAGCACATCCGTGGTTTAAAGAATGTTGTGTTTGAAAAGGATAGGCCATGTAGCGCATGCCAAGCTGGAAAGCAAGTTGGAGCACCTCATCCATCCAAGAACATTATGACAACATCAAGACCATTGGAGCTTCTACACATGGATCTCTTCGGTCCAATTGCCTACATTAGTATAGGTGGTAATAAATATGGTCTTGTTATTGTTGATGATTTTTCACGTTTCACTTGGGTGTTCTTTTTGCATGACAAGAGAGAGACTCAAGGTGTCCTCAAGAGATACCTGACGAGAGCTCAAAATGAGTTCTCCTTGAGTATCAAGACCATTAGGAGTGACAATGGCACCGAATTCAAGAACACCCAAGTTGAAGAATTTTTGGATGAAGAAGGCATCAAGCATGAGTTGTTGGCCCCCTACTCCCCTCAACAAAATGGGGTGGACGAGAGGAAGAATAGGACTCTAATTGAGATGTCAAGAACCATGCTTGATGAGTACAAGGCATCGGACCGGTTTTGGGCGGAAGCGGTCAACACCGCTTGCCATGCCATAAACCGGTTGTACCTTCACCGCATACTTAAGAAGACGTCATATGAGCTCCTGACCGGTAACAAACCCAACATCTCTTACTTTCGTGTTTTTGGGAGCAAATGCTACATTCTTAACAAGAAGCCTAGGACTTCGAAGTTTGCTTCTAAGTCCGATGAGGGTTTCTTGCTTGGCTATGACTCAAACACTTACGCCTATCGTGTCTTTAACAAATCCTTCGGAATTGTTGAAGTAGCACGTGATGTAGTGTTTGATGAGACTAATGGCTCCCAAGTGGAGCAAGTTGATCGTCATGTGCTAGATCAAGAAGAAGCTCCACAAGTAGTGATAGGAAGGATGGCACTTGGAGACATTCGACCACAAGAGCAACCTCAAGTCACAAGTATCCATCCTATACATCAAGCAAGATCTTCCTCAAATGATCAAGATCAACCTCCCCAAGATGCGCTTCAAGAAGATGAAAATGAAGGCATCAATCAAGGGGGAGACAATGAGAATGAGGAAGACCAAGATGATGAATCAAGACCTCAAGCACATCACCCAAGAGTGCATCAAAGCGCCCAACGGGACCACCCCATTGACAATATACTTGGAGACATCTCCAAGGGGGTAACTACTCGATCTCGTGTTGCAAATTATTGTGAACATTACTCTTTTGTTTCTTCCTTGGAGCCCCACAAGGTTGAAGAAGCACTACGATATCCGGATTGGGTGATGGCCATGCAAGAAGAGCTCAACAACTTTGAGAGAAATAAAGTATTGGAGCTTGTGAAGAGGCCAAATGCAAATGTTGTAGGGACCAAATGGGTGTTCCGCAACAAACAAGATGAACACGGGGTGGTTACAAGGAACAAGGCACGACTTGTGGCCAAAGGGTACTCACAAGTCGAAGGTTTGGATTTCGAAGAAACATTTGCTCCCGTAGCTAGGCTTGAATCAATTCGTATATTACTTGCATTTGCTACTCACCATGATTTTCAGCTATATCAAATGGATGTCAAGAGCGCATTCCTAAATGGTCCAATCAAGGAAGAAGTGTATGTGGAGCAACCCCCGGATTTGAAGATGAAGAATTCCGAAACCATGTGTACAAATTGTGTAAGGCTCTCTATGGACTTAAACAAGCTCCTAGAGCTTGGTATGAGTGCCTTAGAGACATTCTAACTCAAAATGGTTTTAAAATTGGGAAGGCGGACTATACTCTATTCACTAAGCATTTTAATGATGATTTGTTTGTTTGCCAAATATATGTCGATGACATTATATTTGGTTCTACTAACAAAGCCTTTTGTGATGAGTTTTCCAAGATAATGACGGAAAGATTCAAGATGTCCATGATGGGGGAGTTGAAGTTCTTTCTAGGTTTTCAAGTGAAGCAACTCAAGGAAGGCACGTTCATTAGTCAAACCAAGTACACACAAAATATACTCAAGAAGTTTGACATGGACAAGGCCAAACCCATCAAGACTCCTATGGCAACCAATGGGCATCTCGATCTCAATGAAGATGGTCCAAGTGTAGACCAAAAGGTATATCATTCTATGATAGGCTCATTGTTATACTTATGTGCATCTAGGCCCGATATCATGCTTAGTGTGTGTATGTGTGCTAGATTTCAAGCTGCTCCAAAGGTGTGTCATTTGACCGCAGTTAAGAGAATTCTTAGATATTTGGTTCACACACCAAGCCTAGGACTTTGGTACCCCAAAGGCTCTAAGTTTAACCTCATTGGATATTCCGATGCGGACTATGCGGGGTGCAAAGTTGATAGGAAGAGTACATCGGGAACTTGCCAATTCCTTGGTAGATCTCTAGTGTCATGGTCCTCAAAGAAACAAAACTCCGTTGCACTTTCCACAACCGAAGCGGAGTATGTCACCGCCAGAAGTTGTTATGCACAACTTCTTTGGATGCGACAAACTCTTAGGGACTATGGCATAAATTTGTGCCATATTCCTCTCCTATGTGACAATGAGAGTGCCATCAAAATAGCTCACAATCCAGTTGAACACTCAAGGACCAAGCACATCGATGTATGCCACCACTTCTTGAGAGATCACTCCATCAAAGGAGACATTGCAATTTTCCATGTGAGAACCGATAAACAATTGGCCGATATCTTTACCAAGCCCCTAGATGAGAAAAGGTTTTGTGAACTTAGGAGGGAGCTAAATATCTTGGATTCTTGAAATTTGGCTTAAGTCTTGCACATCTGATTGCAATATTCAAAATTCATGCATGCTTGCGAAAAACTCATCCCCCTCAATTTTTCCACAATTATTTTGAAATTATTGAATCCTTGTGAATCATGGTTAGAGTTTGATTGTTGATTGCTTACTGACCATATTTACAAAGATCTTTTGTGAAATATAGTCCAAAAGGATCAAATCTCCACTCAAAACTCAATATCAAGGAGTTTTAAGTCTTGGTACCGGACTAGTCCGCTCCTTGTACCGAACTAGTTTGGTGGTATGAGTTGTCCGGACCCAGTCCGGATGCCGGACAAGTCCGGGTCCCTGACCGGACTAGTCCAGCCCTTGGGGACTTAACCTCCCCAGGGTACCCTCGAAATTCCCACTTTCGTTCAAACACTCTCTCTCTCTCTCTCCAAAACGCTCGAAAACCGCCTCCCCAACGGCAATTTTTGCGTCCATCCACCAAATCTCGATTCCAATCGGTGGATTGAAGCCCCAAGGTGCTTAGGAACTTTTCCCCAAGCATCGGAGACCACTTCCTCTTCCACATTTCAACAAATCGAAGACTTGAAGAGGTATTCTTGACCTAACTCCAAAATCCTTGAAACTCAATTCTTTTGGGTCCATTGATCAAATCTTCTTCACAAATGTTGTTGTACACATCAATGTGATCATGTATCTCCATTTTTGTGGTAGGATCCATAGTTTTTGCAAAATTTCCCTCGGTTAGGGTTCTTACTGTGTGAACCGGACTAGTCCGGCCGCCGGGCGGACATGTCCGACCTCGTGCGGACTAGTCTGGCCCTTGGGCGAACAAGTCCGGGTTACATAGTGAAAATCCTAACCTAGGTTGATCTTGTGAATTCTACCATTTTACTCTAACTTCCTTGACTCATACACATTCCCTTGCTTCTCTTGTCAGCAACCATGTCGGACAATGAGTATGTTCCTCCCTCCGACTCCGAGACCGAAGCAGAGAAGCAGGCTCTCTTTCGCCGGAAACAAAGAGAGGATCAAGAGATGGTTGCTGCGTACTTTGCCTCTCAGAGGGCAAAGAAGACGCAGCGTGAGGAGCACAACTCCGTTGCTGACGGGGCTGCCCCAAAGAGGAAGAGGCTTGTGACCTTGGGTGAGCAAGCCAAGTCCCAGGAGGTAAGATCCTCCAAAGATAAGGGAAAGGCCCCTGTTGATGCTACACCCAAGAAGAGGGTGACTGTGGCCAAGAAGGCAGCAAGCAAACTGAAGAAGGGTGCCCCACAACCCATTGGCCCCTTGAGGATGTCCTCTCCTGCACGGAACCCAAACCATGCAGCAGCTTTTGATGTCAACATCTTCAAGGGCAAGGGGGCTGAGAAGGCACGCAAGTTGAGGAAGATAAATGTTTATCAGCGTGACAGTAGCATAGTGGATCCCCGGTTCTGGTGTGACTTCCACTGTGACTACTACAGGACGGTCTATATGACCAAGCAAACTCCTGTCAAAGATGCTCAATGGATCGACTGGGATTACATGGCCCAGAAAGATCATCAAGCCTTCAATGCTGTGATTGAGGCTGTCGAGAGGCATGGTCTGAAGAAGCTTATGGCTTTCCAGTATGACAGGAATGTGGAGTTCATCACTCAGTTCTACTCCACCTTTTACTTCCACACCGATGGGGACAGGAGGATCACCTGGATGACCCATGGAGAGCAGTACTCTACCACCTTTTGGGAGTTTGCTCAGTTGCTTGACTTGGAGGATCAACTGGATAATGAGATCATCATTTCCAATTTGAAGCCAGTTGATCGGCACACATTGGAGTATATGTATCCAAGCCATGGACAGTATGAGGCTCGGCACATCAGAAATATCAAGTCCTTCTATAGTGTGCTCAACCGAGTCCTCACAAAGACAATTGCCCCCAAGGATGGAGATGCGGGGATAATTCAAGGCAATTTGAGGCATTTAATGGTCGTCATTGATGGAGATGTACGCTTCAATGTGGTGGACTATATCTTTGATGACATCTTCAACATCTGTCACACCCCCAACCGATCATGTGGATACGCTCTGTACATTATGTACATGATCGAGAAGATCTTTGGGCTCACATTCAAGAAAGATATCAGTCACCGGAGGCTTCGACCACAACTCCCTCCTCCGGAGCCAACTGCCCCTCGGAGGAAGAATGCGGATCCTCCCACTTCTTCCTCTCGCTTTGTGCCATCTGCTCCACCACCTCCGCCTTCGACATAATGCGGAAGCGGCTTCTTCAAGTGCTTCAAAGCTCTCTTTTCTTCGTGCCAGAAGACGGAAATTCGGCAACGTCGCATGGAGCATCGCAATGAGAAGTATCTCAAAGCGATGTGCGACAAGCTGGACATCCCTATGTCCCCCGCTGAGGAGAGCGATGGTGAGCTCACTTCCTTTCCCAAGTTCACTGCCGAAGAGCTCGCTGAATTTGGAGAAGCTGGAACTTCCACCGCGGCCCTGACCGAGGATCCGGGGGCCACAGAAAGCGACAGCGAGCCCCAAGGCGACAATGATGACTCCGACTTCGACGATGAGTAGTCCTAAGGGCTCTTTCTCTCTTCTTTTCCTTTTTGGTGTCTTGATGCCAAGGGGGAGAGGTAGCGAGGAGATAGCTTGGCGGGCTCTTAGATCCAGGGGAGAGACATAGGGGGAGAGATGAAGGGTAGGTGTATGAGTGTTTTGATCTATGTTGGACCTATGTGTTAAACCTCATTTCAAGTTGTATTGTAAGACTTAATCTATGTATTCAAGTATTCATGTATCTTGCCTAAATTTGTGATGTGTTGCCTCATTTTAATGTCTATTTTGCATAATCATTGTCTTATCACACTTTATGAACACATCACTTAGGCACCCCACCATAACATGTATATGTATGAGAACTCTCTCAATCTCTCTTACTCATGATGCATACATTGAGGGGGAGTCACTCATACAAATACAAGTTATGAGAACAAATTATTATCCTTGGTGTTGAAGTCTTAATGTGTTGTCATCAATTCACCAAAAAGGGGGAGATTGAAAGTGCATCTAGGCATCTCCGTGGGTTTTGGATGATTGATGACGATAATTAAGAGGCTAATGAGCTAAGTTGATCTTAAGCACAGGTACAAGGATTGAAATAAGATAAAAACCCTCAAAAAGGAAAAGGAGAAAACGGCGTCAAAGACTCAAGCATAGAAATTAGGGTTTTGTAGGATCGAAGAGCAAGTGAAAAGCTACCGGAGGGGGGTGAATGGTAGATTTAAAAATCTTACGCAGCAGAAACAATTAAACCCCAAACCCTTTCGGCAGAAAAACGATATGTTGAAGAAATCGTGTGTGAGACTAATCTAAACGTGTTTCACCGTGACAAAAGTGATAGATATCAGAGATAATAAAGTCACAAAGACAACACAAAAAGAATCACTCAACTCCGTCGAGAAAAACTCAAGTTATGATCGAAAGATCAAACAATGGTCAATCTGCCCTACCCGAGAAAAAAAACAGTTCTGAAACGCTGCAAAGAATCTCGTGTATATCATAAAACACAAATCCAATGACCGTGAAATTTTTACATATGATAGACAATCAAGTTGTGAAGATAACCCAAAAAGAATCACTTCAATTGGATCTGTAAAACTCAAGTTATGATAAAACCACCGACGAAAAGTAGTGCTGTCCAGAAACTCGATGAGTAAAACTTGTCTGGAACAAGTCGGACGAACAAGGCACAAAAGTTCCTTCAAACTACGAATTTTATTCAATAGAACACAAGAGGAACAGCCCTAAAATCGTGCACCACGAGCTCTGGGCTCCCTTGCTTATATAACCAGCCCTTAGGCCAACCCAATATCAACTAGGACTCCAATCCTACTCAGATCACGAATCGTAACTTTCCATAACTGCTCAAGATTCTTCTATACGCAGATAGAAGCAATCTTAAGACTTCCAAACACCTTAGGAACGTATCCCACATTCCTAAACAACTCAAATTCGTGACCCACATGAAATCCTATCATAACCAACTCAAATCTTTCCATATTTGAGTCAAACCCGACCCAGCCGCAGCCTGAGTCCATAACCTAGTCGGTTGCACCTTTCTGACCAACTCTTTACGTCCACATCTCTTCATCACGTCTCGGAACCATGTATCCACGTCCATGCACTCCTTGCACACGTGCAAACATCTTCCAATGACGTCCACGATACCTTCACATGCATTGTTCTTGATTCAATCATGTTGCGCAACCTCCTGATCAGCTCAACCACAATTCCTCCTGAATTTGGTTGTTGGAACCTCATCTCCTCCCTGAGACTAGTCCAATGGATCCCGTCACCAGCCATGTCTTGAACTCAAGCAACACCTGCACATGAATAAACAACCAATCCATACGAGCCCAAGTCCTCGACTTGACTCAAGTTAGTTCCGAACACAACACCTTACGTGAGAACCTCACATAAACATGTTGCAAAGCATAGCAAAACGATATCAGCCATATCATCCAAAACGCACCAAAAACTTAGTAAAAGAACACTAAGCAAACTTTCCAACAATGTAAAGCAAGTACGACACATTACAAATGAAAAGCAGAAGCACTGCGGTCAAGTTCCGGACCTTGCCAGAGCAACCCGGAGCTTGAGCCGAAGCTAACAAAAGCTAGTAGAACCTAGCGCTGGAGCTTACCAAAACTAGTATAACCATGCTCCCGCCGGAGCTTACAAAACTAGCAGGACCTAGCGCCGGAGCTAACCAGAACTAGTCGGAACTAGTAATCCCAAAAACCGGAGCTAGAAAAATCAACTTCAGAGCTTAGCAAAAACATGTCGGAGCTATCAAAGACATGCCGGAGCTAAAGACAAAACTTCACCGGAGTTGACCAAAGCTAGTCAGACCTAGCATCGAACGTAACCGGAGCTACCCAAACCAAGCCGAACCCTACCGTCGGACCTTGCTGTAGCTCAGAGCTAGAGTCGGACCTTGATAAAAAGGTGTTTTGATGATATTCAAAACTTTTATCGTCAAAGCAAGTGTATTCACTACAAGCCAATGTATTTAGCACACATAGGTCTTGCAATCTCCCCCTTGATGAATGCATTGGCAACACCATTTAAAATCCGAACATTGGCTTATTCACATAAAAGTTTTTGAAGACAACTTCTCCCCTTTTGTAAATCAAAAATGAGAACAAAAATTCCCAGATTATCTCCCCCCTTTATTATCTCTCCTTATGCACATATTCTCTCTCTCTTCATGCTTATCTCTCCCCCTTTGCCAATGTATTCAGCAAGTCATGAACATATAAACAAATTATCTCTCCCTCTTTAGTTGTTATGAGCATATTATTACATATACATATAAACAATGCTCATCTAAGTCATACTATCAAGTACCTTACATTATCACATCAATGAGATACATAAAGTAGTGTAAGCCATGCTAGAGATAAAATGTAATTTTCAATTTAAGTAAGTCATGATCTCACAAACTTAACTATTTCAAAACCTGAAAGCATGACACTAGTTGCTGCATTTTATTATTTTTCAAAGCATAAATTTAGATAATATGATATTTGCAAGAGATTATATGCGCATCTGCCTTATTCTAACCAACCAAGCCAAGCCTATGTCATTTGACAATCAGAAGCTTAAGGACATAGTTTTAGTCATACACAACTTCTTCTAAGTTCATATCTAAGTGCAATGATAAGCCATCTCAAAATAAGAAGTGTGATGCATGCATATTCTCTTGATCTTTTCTCAATTTATATTAGTTCATAAAAACTCAACATGTGAGTTGATTACTTGATTAATTCTTTATGATTAAAAGCATTTGTGAGTATGCAACAAGTTCAAAATAGCAAGAAAGTTCGACCATGACCAGATTTAGTGTAAGTAATTATTCCAATTACTAGACATGGCAAAAACTACAAAATGTATAACACGAGTAATGTAGTAAGAACTTTCAGCATGTAAAAGGAATCACAAAGTCATATATGTATGAAATACTATGCTCATATTATTTTAATTTCAGATTCAAACATAGACTTCCCAAGTTTCAAAAAAACCCCTCAATTTAATCCATGGGGATGCATAACCCCTATTTCACTACGAATGTAACAAAAACGAGTGAAATCCAAAGGTTTTGTAAAAATGTCAGCCAATTGTTGTTCGGTATCTACATGGTGAAGCACAATGTTTCCTTTTTCAACATTATCTCAGAGAAAGTGATACCTAATGTCAATGTGCTTAGTTCTAGAATGTTACACGGGGTTTTTAGCAATGCAAATGTCACTAGTGTTATCACAGAATAGTGGAACACTATCTAGATCATCCCCATAGTACTTAAGTGTTCGAACAATCCAAAGAATTTGTGAGCAAGCACTAGCAGCAGCTACATATTCAGATTCGGCTGTGGATTGTGCATCTGAATTTTGTTTTCTAGAGGACCAAGCAACAAGAGAATTACCAAGAAAATGACAAGTACCGGAAGTACTTTTCCTATCAATCCTACAACCCCCAAAATCAGCATCCGAAAAAGCTTTCAAAGTAACGGTTGAGGAAGAATGAAGAAAAATGCCAAATTCATGAGTTCCATGTAAGTACCTGAGAATCCTTTTGACA
This sequence comes from Tuctoria greenei, assembly GCA_036927565.1. Lineage (NCBI taxonomy): Eukaryota > Viridiplantae > Streptophyta > Magnoliopsida > Poales > Poaceae > Tuctoria > Tuctoria greenei. The sequence continues at coordinate 126,224,013 of JAYESD010000007.1, read as the reverse complement.
GCTTGACGGCGTGAAACACGTGGGGAAGCTTGAAACCGTGCACAAAGACATACGCTGAATTGTATGTCCGGTCTTGATGATGTGAGGTACAAAAGTGATCCGATCATGCTTCTATATTCTTTTTGATTCACAGATTCACCATCTTCATCAAGTTCAAGTGTTGTTGCTGTTCCCATTGGTGTCCGAAGAGGCTTACTTTTGTCCATGTTGAAGCGCCTTAGGAGGTCTTTGGTATACTTCGTTTGATGCACAAAGGTACCCTCCTTGGTTTGCTTGATTTGCAGCCCCAAAAAGTAAGTGAGTTCACCCATCATACTCATTTCAAATTCGGAACTCATCATTGCTGAAAACTTGGACACAATCATGAGAAGCACAACCAAAGATAATATCATCCACATACACTTGAACAAATAATGAATCATTGCCATGCTTAAGCACAAAAAGAGTTTTATCAACCTTGCCCATGGTAAACCCCTTTTCAAGTAAGAATGTTTTTAACCTATCATACCATGCTCTAGGGGCTTGTTTGAGACCGTATAAGGATTTGGACAGTTTGTAAACATGATTAGGAAAATCTGGATTTTCAAAACCTGGTGGTTGTTTGACATAAACCTCCTCATCTTCAATGAAAATGCTCTCCCCCTGCGGATATGGATCTGGACCTGCAATGTTTGAGCTAGTACCTGGGCTAGATTCATCAAAAGACACTTCACAAGTCTCCACAATTTTGTTAGTGTCAAGTAAAAGCACGCGGTAGCCTCTAGTATGAGATGGATAACCAAGAAACATGCCATCAATGGATCTAGGTTCAAATTTATCAAGATTACCATGTTTCTTAACAAAGCATTTGCAACCAAAGACCCGAAAGTGTGTAACACTAGGCCTATGTCTAAACCGGAGCTCATATGGTGTTTTACCTAGCTTAGCATGCAAGAAAACATGATTTGAGACATAACAAGCGGTTGCTAACGCATCAGCCCAAAATTTCCTAGGAGTTTGATATTCATCAAGCATAGTCCTAGCCATCTCAACTAAGGTTCTGTTCTTTCTTTCTACAACACCATTTTGTTGAGGTACATATGGTGAAGAAAATTGATGATCTATTCTATTTTCAGCACAAAAGTGATCAAAAGATTGATTTTTAAATTCAGTTCCATTATCACTTCTAATTGCTTTTAAAGATCATGGGTGATCAATTGATAATCTAAGAAATAAAGTTCTAAAGTGACTAAAAGCTTCATTCTTAGATGCCATAAAGTAAACCCAAGAGTATCTAGAATAATCATCAACAATCACAAGAACATACCATTTACCTCCAAAGGATTGAACACGTGAACGTCCTACGGTGTCAAGGTGCAAAAGTTGACATGGTTCAGTTGTCATGATCATTGTGAGAGGAGTATGTGAAACTGCAACCATCTTAGCATGTCTACAAGAAGAGCACACAATTTCTTTGTCCCCTTTAAGCTTAGGCAGCCCACGTATGAGATCAAGAGCACTAACACGCGCTAGGTGATCAAAGCCTACGTGACCAAGTCTACGATGCCAAAAATATAAGTCCTTTGAATCATTAGCAACTAGACACCTATGCTTAGAGGAAGACATATCAAAATCAGCTTTAAAAACTCTTCCAAACCGAGACATGTTAAAAATAAGCTCACTATTTGAACCTACAACTTTGCAGCAGTTTTTATTGAAAATAATTTCTAGATTTTCATCTAGCAATTGTGCAACAGAAAGCAAGTTGTATTTCTAATTTTTGACAAGTGCCACATCCTTCAAAGTGTAGTGATCATTTACTCTAACCGAACCCTTAGCAATTATAGGAGTTGAAGAATTATCCACAAAAGTAACATTCTCTACACGTGACACAAAAGAGGGGGAGGAGAACCAATCTTTATTACCGGTCTTGTGGTGTGAGCAACCTTAATCCACAATCCAAATGTTCTCCTTCCTCAAACGTGTAACCTACATAGAAGCACAATACGTCGATGACTCAATATTGGGGTTAGTCAAAATGCATTTAGGAATCCAGTACTGAGTCACGCGACGTGTAGTAGGAAAAACACGCGAAAGCTGAGACAAAACAGCAGGTTTATGAGTCAAAGTTTGAGGTTTTTTATTCTTAACTACTGACCTATAAGGTGTTACTTGTGTAGCACAAAAATCAGTAGCTCCAGAGGCAAAAGCAGAAGGTCCGGAGGTAAACTTTGAATGTTTTTGACTCAAAACAACAGGTTGTACATTCGGTTCAATGTGTGCAGCAAATTTTGCATGAAAGTTATGAGATCTAGCAACCATTCTTTCCCTTTTCTGTTGTTTAGCTAGTCTATAACAAAAATCTATGACATGACCATCTCTACCACAGAAAGTACAATGAAATTTAACTTTGTGTTCATGTCTAGATGAGCAAGCAATATTTTTATTTGAAACCGAATGAGGCAGCACTCCCGCAGATTTGAAAACCACTCCTTTTTGTTTAGGAACTGTTTGAATCAAACCCCTTCCTAATGACTTTACAATTTTAGGTAGATGTGCCTTAGCATGAGCATGAGAATAAAAACCTAAACCAGTTTTATTATTGCAAGACTTGGAAGAATTCAGCAGTAAGTTTAGGTTCTTATTCCCATTACAAAACCGATCTAATGTCCTATGCATGTCATCAAGTTTATTGGACAGATCAAGGCAATTTTCACATGAAGTTTTTCCTTTTAGTTTGCAATTGGAACAAAATTTAACTTCATGAGAACGTAAAGCATTGTTCAATATAGAAATTTCATTCATAGCATCCTGTAGTTTTTTATCAAGATCATCACAAGTAGAACAATGCAAATCAATTGTAGAACAGCTAGCATCTTTCAAGTTTTTATCATTAAGTTCAGCAAGCTCTCTGTTCTTTTCAATTTCTTCATCAAGTCTATCTAGAGTGGAGGAGTGTGCACTTCTTAATGTGGACAATTGTTCATAGATTAAGTCACATGAGGGACATGCATCATCACTAGGAATCAAAGTTTTTAAACGGTTAATTTTAGATTCTAGTGATTCAATTTTAGCAGCATTGTCCCTAAGCTTTTTGTCCTTTTTTTTGACAATAATAGTTGCATGAAAAATAGCATCACACATTTCATTGCAGGTAGAACATACCTCATCGTCTTCACTGTTGTGTTATGCATCCTCCTAACTTGATATTGATCTTGTTTTGCCCACCATGAAGCATAAGTTGGCCAGATCGTCATCATCTTCATCACTTTCAAAGTCTACATCACTTGAACTAAGTTCTTGAAGTGTGGTGATGAAGCTGTTAATCATCTTGCGTCCTATGGTACCCTTCTTTTTCTTCGTATCTTTTGCAGAGGAGTGCTTCGTTCTTGTTTTCTTTTCATCCCGGGAAGTAGGAACTGAAAGGTTAGGACAATCTGAACAAAAATGTCCTGTCTTACCACATTCGAAACATCGTTGAGGTTCGGAGCTTCCTCTTCTTCTAGTTCTCACATTTTGCAATGCTTTTGAGAACCTCGTAGAGAGAAGTGCTAGCTCCTCCTCTGAAAACTCCTCAATCTGTTCAAGGGTTAGAGAGGACAACAAAGCAAGTGTACTACAAGATGAAGATTGGCTGGAGCTAGGCACATCACGTTGAGAAACAAAAGCAATAGACTTGTTGGGGTTCTTACGTGATATTATATCAATTTCATGAGTTTTTAGCTTGGAATATAGCACATCTAAAGTAAGTGTACTCATGACAGTAGATTCACGAATAGATGTAACCTTCATCTCCCAAATTGACATGTCTAATGCACTTAACAATTGCCTAGCATTTTCAGCATCTGAAAAATTAACATTGACGCTACGCAAGTTGCTGAGAATTTTATTAAAGCGAGCAAAGAGATCATCAATTGACTCACCGGGTTGTATCTCGAAGCGCATGTATTCTTTCTTGAACATGTCTTGCCTTACCTCCTTGATCGTGTTGGATCCTACGTGGTAGTCACAAAGTGCTTTCCACACATCGTATGCAGATCGGTGGTGTGCAACACGGTCGAAGTCACTTTGTGTTAATCCTTGTATGATCAAGTTCTGAGCCTTGTTGTTGTTGTCGACATCTCTCAGATTTGTAGCTGTAACTTGATCATTTGACGGCACTTCATATGGCTTGTACACCTTCTCCCATATTGCAAATCCTTGCGCCTGGATGAAAGCCTCCATGCGTGCCTTCCAAACCTGAAAATCAATACCAGTAAACACACAAGGTTTGGCGGAGTATTTCTCCATGATGATTAGTCAAAAACACGCACAAATCACAAAGATTAGAGCACCGTGGCTCTGATACCAATTGTAGGATCGAAGAGCACGTGAAAAGCTACCAGAGGGGGGGTGAATGGTAGATTTAAAAATCTTACGCAACGGAAACAATTAAACCACAAACCCTTTCGGCAGAAAAACGATCTGTTGAAGAAATCGTGTGTGAGACTAATCTAAATGTGTTTCACCATGAAAAAAGTGATAGATATCAGAGAGAATAAAGTCACGAAGACAACACAAAAAGAATCACTCAACTCCGTCGAGAAAAACTCAAGTTATGATCAAAAGATCAAACAATGGTCAATCTGCCCTACCCGAGAAAAAAACAGTTCTGAAATGCTGCAAAGAAACTCGTGTAGATCATAAACCACAAATCCAATGACCGTGAAATTTTGACATATGATAGACAATAAAGTTGTGAAGATAACCCAAAAAGAATCACTTCAATTGGATCTGTAAAACTCAAGTTATGATAAAACCACCGACGAAAAGTAGTGCTGTCCAGAAACTCGATGAGTAAAACTTGTCTGGAACAAGTCGGACCAACAAGGCACAAAAGTTCCTTCAAACTACGAATTTTATTCAATAGAACACAAGAGGAACAGCCCTAAAATCGTGCACCACGAGCTCTGGGCTCCCTTGCTTATATAACCAGCCCTTAGGCCAACCCAATATCAACTAGGACTCCAATCCTACTCAGATCACGAATCGTAACTTTCCATAACTGCTCAAGATTCTTCTATACGCAGATAGAAGCAATCTTAAGACTTCCAAACACCTTAGGAACGTATCACACATTCCTAAACAACTCAAATTCGTGACCCACACGAAATCCTTTCATAACCAACTCAAATCATTCCATATTTGAGTCAAACCCGACTCAGCCGCAGCCTGGGTCCATAACCTAGTCGGTTGGACCTTTCTGACCAACTCTTTACGTCCACATCTCTTCATCACGTCTTGGAACCATGTAGCCACGTCCATGCACTCCTTGCACACGTGCAAGCATCTTCCAATGATGTCCACAATACCTTCACATGCATTGTTCTTGATTCAATCATGCTGCACAACCTCCTGATCAGCTCAACCACAATTCCTCCTGAATTTGGTTGTTGGAACCTCATCTCCTCCCTGAGACTAGTCCAATGGATCCCGTCACTAGCCATGTCTTGAACTCAAGCAACACCTGCACATGAATAAACAACCAATCCATACGAGCCCAAGTCCTCGACTTGACTCAAGTTAGTTCCGAACACAACACCTTACGTGAGAACCTCACATAAACATGTTGCAATGAATAGCAAAACGATATCAGCCATATCATCCAAAACGCACCAAAAACTTAGTAAAAGAACACTAAGCAAACTTTCCAACAATGTAAAGCAAGTACGACACATTGCAAATGAAAAGCAGAAGCAATGCGGTCAAGTTTCGAACCTTGCCAGAGCAACCCGGAGCTTGAGCCGGAGCTAACAAAAGCTAGTAGAAAATAGCGCCGGAGCTTACCAAAACTAGTATAACCATGCTCCCGCCGGAGCTTACAAAACTAGCAGGACCTAGCGCCAGAGCTAACCAGAACTAGTCGGAACTAGTAATCCCAAAAACCGGAGCTAGAAAAATCAACTTCGGAGCTTACCAAAAACATGTTGGAGCTATCAAAGACATGCTGGAGCTAAAGACAAAACTTCACCGAAGCTGACCAAAGCTAGTCGGACCTAGCATCGAACTTAACCGGAGCTACCCAAACCAAGCCGGACCTACCGTCGAAACTTGCTGTAGCTCAGAGCTAGAGTCGGACATTGATAAAAAGGTGTTTTGATGATATTCAAAACTTTTATCGTCAAAGCAAGTGTATTCACTACAAACCAATGTATTCAGCACACATAGATCTTACAGGTTTCTATGGTATTGAGCTTATATGAGTCGTATCATGTGAAAGGGTGGTTGTATCATGTGCATTGCGATCATACCAAGGGGCTCAAAGTGGTGGTTTAGAGAAAAACCTAAGTGAGAAGCCCAAAATGATAAAAAACCCTAGGAGGCCAGACTAGTCTGGGCCTCTGGGTCGGACTAGTCCGGCCGTGGCAGACAAGTCCATTTTTGGACGGACCAAATGTCTCTGGAGTGTTCTCGAGTGATTTTGGAGCTAAGTCTGAGAAGTCCGGACTTGTCCGTTTTTGGACGGACCAAAGCTTTCTGGAGTAGTTCGGACTTGTCCGTTTGGGCTCAGATTTGTCCGTTTGGGACTTAGTGTGACGAACCGAGAGAAAACCCTAGGGGGCCGGACTAGTCCGCCCCTGTAGCTGGACTAGTCCAGACCAACCCAGAAGAGTCCGTTTTGGGACAGACCAAGTGATTTTGTTCCACTTCGGACTAGTCCGTTGTTGACCGGACTAGTCCGGTGTCTAGTGACCGTTTGAATTTGGAAATTTGGCGGGTTGCGTTACGATCGTTGCTCAGTGTGGCAGTTGTCGGGAGCTGACCCGGGGGTCAGTGGTCCCATAGGGTCGGACTAGTTTGTGGTCTAAGGCCGGACAAGTCCGCCCCTTTGCTGATGTAAGCAGAAGGGGCTCAGGACCTCTATAAAAAGGGGACCCCCGAGCTCATTTGAAGGAGACTTGAACCCTAGCGCCGCCACAATCATCCTAGAGCCTTCCAAAGCCTTCTACTTGTCCTACTAACCCCCTAACAGCAAATCTTGAAGAGATTAGGGTTTGGGGAGGAGAGTAAAGGAAGATCATCGCGCTTTGGTTCTCGGTTTGATCTCTTGCACATTGTGTTGTGTTTTGTGGCTTGTGTGAGTTGAGCTTCGTGTGCTCCTCATTGTATTGATTTGTGGGAGCCTCAAGTTGTGAGTAGCCCCATCAAACTTTGTGATTGCCCATTGATATAGTGAAAACCAAGCCGGCCATTGTGGTGGCTTGGTGAGAGAAGGGTCAAGTGAGACCCGGTCCTTGTGTGGACTTCTCAACGTGGATGTAGGCTTCTTCGTGGAGTTGAACCATGGGATAAATGTCATTTCGCTTGTTTTGCACTTTTCATAATCTCTAGCATTGCTATTAGGGTTCACATTTGACTTATTGTCTTACACTTGATCACTATTGTAAACTTGCAATCTAAGTGTTTAAACATCACAATATGAGCTTCACAAGTTTGTTACATATTGCTTTTATTCTCTGTGAACATTAATTCCGCAAACAACTTGTAGAAATCAAGTTTTAGGGTTTCCACCATGTGCTGAGCAGACTAATCCAGCCCTGACCAGACTTGTCTGGCCATAAAAAATTAATCTTGTTTAATTAAGTCATTTCAAGTATTATTGCCTATTCACCCCCCGCCCCTCTAGGCGACTTTCACAAGGGAAGGGGCCTGTGATCCCGCTGAGGAGAAATTCAATGGCAAGGGAAGCGACACGGCTGCAAAGTTCAGAAATGTGGATTGTTACTACCGACCCAAGCAAGCTGCTGATGGGAGGTTCTAGAGTAACTTCCATGCAGATTTTTACAAGACTGTTTATCTCCCAATGAAGACCCCAGTGGTGCGCAGCCAATGGATAGATTGGGCACACTTTTAGAAGAAGGGTTGCTCACCTTTTGTGGAGGTAGTTGGGGCAATTGAAAGGCATGGCTTGAAGGATCTCTTTGCCTTCAGAAACAACTGGAATGATGAAGGCATTGCCCAATTTTATGCTACATGCCACTTTGCTAGTGATGAGGAAGAGCAGGTGACTTGGATGACTCATGGATCCAAGTACACCATTACCTATGATGAGTTTGCAGGGATGCTACATCTGGATAGCTCTAGCAATGACAACTTGATAATTCACAACATTGGTGTCATTGAGAAGGACAATATGAAGTTTCTTTATGAACCCCACTCAAAGTTCAATCCTCCTTCCACCAAGAACATGCAACCTTTCTTTGTGGTGCTCAACCGGGTCCTCAGGAAGACCATTGCCCCAAAGGATGGGGATGCCGGAAGTGTGCAAGGATACCTAAGGACATTGATGAAGGTCATAAGAAAAGACAGAAATTTTGATGTCTTTGACTACATTTGGAACGATATGGTCAATATCTCCTGCACGCCAAATAGATCATGTGGCTATGCCCCCTACCTCATGTTTATGATTGCAAAAGGTCATAGGCATCGAGTTCATCAAGGACGTGACGCACACCCCCTTGAGGCCCCAAGTGTTCAAGCTGCTCCTTCTCCTGCTTCCAGTGCAGAGGCTCTAGTGAGAGCCAATGGAGATGCTAGGGCTGCTCCCGCCGCTAGGGCCCCTCCTCAAAAGGGGGTCACCAAGTGGCATATTGAAGTACTTGTCTGCCATCTTTGCCTCTTGCAAGAAGGTGGAAGTGAACACTCATAAGCTGAACAAGAGAAGGAAGGCTGATATGAGATATGTCAAGGAGAATGTGAAGCACATTTACCAGAACCTGGAGATCGAACCCATTGGATCTCCAGTCATTTCTGATGATTCTGATTTTGATTTCATCGAGCTCGGGCCCTTGACTCCCTCCGAGCTTGCCTATTTTGGCATTGGGGACTCAAGTGGTACCATTCCTCCTCCTCCTCCTTATCAGCCCGAGAATGAAGATGAAGATGATGAGAGGACCGACAACGAGGCTTGAAGACCTTAGGTCCCTCCTCTCCTTCTTTTTGGTGTCTTGATGCCAAAGGGGGAGAGATTGAAGGGAGAGTCTTAGGAGTCTTAGATTTTAGCTGTAGGCTGCGAGGAGAGCTATCTTTTTGTATCTTTTGTCTCTTTGTGGGTTATAAGACTTATATCATGCTCTTTGGGTACTTTTGTCTTGTGATGCAATGTCATGAGCTGCTTATGAAGATAATGATGAAATATGTGATTTTGCTATAAAAATGACATATATGCTTGTTGTTGATGTATTGATGTCAATTATGTCATTCTCATCATGATCATCATTTATACATACTTAGTTTTGCATCACACCATAAAGAGTGCACATATGACTTATGTTTTCATTGCTTAATGTGTTTCAAACTCATATGTGCACACTTTATGAAAATCTCAACTTTTTATCATATTTTGCGAAATCGAAATTGGTTGTCATCAATCACCAGAAAGGGGGAGATTGAAAGTGCATCTATGAATCCCTTGTGGGTTTTGGTTGATTTATGACAAGCAAATGAGATCCTAACCCAATTGTTGAGATGAGCACAGGTTCTAATGAGAGAATGAACAAAATGCCAAAAAGAAAGGACAATGAGGAGCAATGCAGAAAAGAGCTCAAGAACCAAGTGTAGTAGATCATTGTGTATGGAGTGTGTTAAGGAAACACACCCCAAGAGATCAAGCACAAATAATCTCACACATTGCACAAATTTATACAAGACCATACTAGTCCGACTGACCCCGGACTAGTCTGATATCTTTTGGCACCAGATCGAACAAGTCCTCACAATGCGTACTTGTCCTCATGGTCCAGTTTTTCACTGACCGAACTAGTCCGATATCACCACGGACTAGTCCGCTATCTCTCTGACTAGAATCGGACTAGTCCTCCCCAGTGCGGACTAGTCCCCCAAACACTTCACAAGTTGCAGAAAATCGAACAAGTCTGATAACACCACGGACTAGTCCGATATCTTTCTGATGTCAATCGGACAAGTCCGATATTAGCACGGACTAGTCCGATAATGCCTCTGACTAAAATCGAACAAGTCCTCCAAGTGCCGACTTGTCCTATATTCACCTAGGGCATCACCACACCGGACAAGTCCGATATCAGCACGGACAAGTCCGAAATCCTTTCTGACTAAAACCGGACAAGTCCGCTCTTAGCCAGACAAGTCCGATATTTTGGGACACCTAGGGTTTCCTACACGCAGCACACTGGACTAGTCCAGTGTCCACCACAGACTAGTCCAATCTTTCTAAACCCTAACGATAAATTTTGGAAAACCCATATAAATAGGTGTGCATGGCCCATCTTTCACAACTCTCGACACCCTGCACCATCACACCCTCCAAGAGCCTAGAAAACTCATCGCTCCACAGGAGACAATGCAAGAAAGCTTGATCCTTTGAGCATACACTTTAGATCCAAGGAGAGGCACGGTTCTTCACTCATTGAGCTCTTGGTTTGATTCCCTAACACACTCCTGTGATTTTCATTGTAATCTTAAGAGTGTGTTCTTGGTGGTGTTCATCGTGTAATCTTGGGGAGCCCTCAACTTGTGATAAGGCCCCTTGAATTTGGTTATTTGCCCTTTGCGATTAGTGAAGAGGATTGACCTCCGTGGCGATCCGACGAGGGTAGGGTTGGAGAAGACCCGGTCCTTTTGTGGACTCCTCAACGTGGATGTAGGTTGCCTCTGGGGGAACCGAACCACCACGAGATAAAGAACTTGTGTTCTTACTTTGCGCCCATTGTTCTTATTCTTCATATCTATCTAGGGTTTCAATCAATCTTTTTCACTTTGCGTTGAAACATTGAATATAAGATTAACTTGTGCTACATCCTAGTTCATAGTAGTGTGACACTTCAATTACAAGTATATTTCTGCTGCATACATCCTAGGATCGAGATAATCGATCAAACTTGATCAATCTAGTCGGCACGCACCGGACTAGTCCGATATCTCGGGATTTGATCAGTTTGTTAAGTGTTGTAGATTCTGACTAAAAATCAAAAAGGCCTATTCCCCCCCCCTCTAGGCCACATTGAAGGTGCATAAGCTTCTTTACGTAGTTCTTATTGCCTCAAGAAAGCTTCATCATTACTTCCAAGCCCACAGGATATCAATGGTAACTTCTTATCTACTACGTGCAATTCTGCATAATCCTAATTCTACAAGAAAAATGGCCAAGTGGGCAGCGGAGTCAAGCCTTGGCTGATTTTGTGGCAGAGTGGACTCCTTCTCCATCAAATCCTGGGGGGCCCAGTGAGCAGAAGTCGGAACCTAAGGTCCTGGTGTTCACTAAGCCTCATTGGACCCTCTACTTCGACGGCTCCGTGCAGAAGCAGGCGGCCGAAGCTGGAATACTTCTCCTCGCTCCGACCGGGGAGAAGGTCAAATATATGGTGCACCTTGATTTCAAAGCGACTAATAACATGGTGAAATATGAATCTCTCATCTATGGGCTCAAGGTGGCACTATCTTTTGGTGTCAAGCAGATGCTAGTGAAGGGTGACTCGCAGCTCATCATCAAGCAAGTTAAAGCTGAATGTAGCTGCAACAACCCTCAACTCGCCGCTTATCTCCTTGAAGTCCAGAAGCTCCAGAAGGATGTTCACATCCTGGACCTCTGCCATGTCTAGCGTCTCAACAATGCAGAAGCTGATGAACTCCCAACGAAGGCTTCAACCAGAGCTCTGGCTCCCGACAAAGTCTTTGTTCAGAGACTGTCAAGACCAACCGCTCCACCTGCCAAACTTAGTGAAGGGGGCAAGACCAGCACCTCAAAGCTGGCGGTCCCGATGGCCCTGTTACCATGGCATCCACCAAGGGTCGTAGGTGCAGCAGGAAGCTCCGAGAAACCAGGCACGCAAGACTCACAAGCTCAAGTTAGCTCCGATGCATGGATCTCGGAGATCCAGAGCTACTTGAAAGACAACCACCTTCCTGAAGACGGTGTATCCGCTGACCGGATCCTCAGATTGGCTAAAAGATACACACTAGTAGAAAGGGATCTCTACTGACGCGGCGCCAACGGCATCCTAATGTGGTGCATTGCAAGGGAAGAAGGCCGCGAGATCCTCGCGGAGATCTATGGAGGTGATTGCGGGAACCATGCATCTTCCCGCACGCTGATTGGCAAAGTCTTTCAGCATGGCTTCTACTGGCCTACAACACTCTAGGATGCAGTAGAGTTAGTGAAAAAGTGTGAAGCGTGCCAGTTCCACGCAAAACAAATTCACACACTGACTCAGTCACTGCAAATGATTCCTCCTACATGGCCATTCCTTGTGTGGGGCATGGACATCTTGGGACCTTTCCCAAAAGCTGTCAGAGGTTACAGGTTCCTGTATGTTGCCATTGACAAGTTCACCAAGTGGCCAGAAGCTACTCCAGTTGTGACTATCAATAAGCAATCAGCAATCAAGTTCTTGAAGTCCATAGTTTGCACATTTGGAGTTCTGAATAGAGTCATCACTGACAACAGAACTCAATTTACAAGTGCAGCATTTCAAGAGTATTGCAAAGACCTCAGCATTCAAGTCAGCTACGCATCAATAGCTCACCCGGAAAGTAATGGACAAGCTGAGAGAGCAAATGTAGAAATATTAAAAGGACTCAAGACGCGCACTTATGAGCGTCTGAAAAAACATGGAGCCAACTAGATCGAGGAGCTTCCGTCTGCACTGTGGGCAAGCAGGACTACACCTAACTGGTCTACTGGAGAGACACCCTTCTTCTTGATGTATGGAGCTGAAGCAGTCCTTCCTCCAGAGATTACCATGTGGTCACTCCGGGTCCGGACCTTTGACGAAGCCATGGAGGACCAGCTCCGGTGTGAAGACCTTGACCTCGTCGACGAGGGAAGGTGCCAAGCAGCGGTTCAGAATGCACGTTATCACCAGGCACTCTGGCACTATCATCAAAGGCATGTGCGTAACCGAAAGCTCGAGGAAGCCGATCTGGTGCTGCAGAAAATACTGACTTGAGAAGGGATGAACAAACTCTCCCCCAGCTGGGAAGGTCCCTTCCGAGTGATTATAGTATCCTGTCCCGGATGTGTTCGCTTGGCAAGTGAGGATGGGACCCCGCTTCCTAATCCTTGGAACATAGAGCACCTCCGTAAGCTTTACGCTTAGTATCACGGAGGTGAGTCTGTAATTACATGCAATGTAAACTATAGAGTCTATATACAGAGTCGGGTAGGTCCTCCGGGAGAACGTCTGGACCCCTCCAGGAGGGTCCGAGAAGTTCAAGCAACACTTGAATCAGTCACATCACTAAAAGTGTAGCTACCTGCCCTGGGTTAGTACAATATGTATAGCATCCTTAGCTTGGTTCCATATCCTAAGTGTGTCCTTGTGTCCCCTATAATCCGGACCTATAATGAAAGACACTGTTGTATAAAAGCACATTCCACGTGCATTTTTGTGCAGGCTCATTCTTTTTTATTTATCCTTCTCCTTCTTGTCTATAATGAAGTTGTGCTATTCTTGTTGAGTTTTAGCCCAAGTTATTCATATGTTGTACAAGTTATATTGTTGGTCTTTTAAGATTTTAGCATTTCTACATGGTCTACTTGCCTGAATGCTAAGCCAACATAGGTACAGAGTGTGCTATTGACTTAGTCTGGTCCTGCACCCTAAGTACGCCACTCTACCTACATTCCGACAAGACTCAGTAGGGCAGGTCCTAAAAGCATTCGGATCTAAAAAGATTACATCAATGTGGTTGTTATCATATCGAGTTCCTTTGGGTCTAAAATCCAAATAAGAACGATAAGTCGCAAACGAGTTATAGACGAGAAGAAAAATTTTACTATTTTTCTTGTCTTTTATGCACAGGAAAAAGGAAAACTCATGACGATGGTGGACGATGACAGAGCTACCAAGCTCCGACATCCCCCAAGGGGGCCTACTGTCGATGTTTTCAACGTTGAAAGTGAGCGCCGTCGGAGTTAACAAGCACCGAAAACTCCCATGAGGGCCCGCCATCGACGTGGAGCATAATGGCAATTGAAGTGAAGATGGTCGAACCACCCGAGGAGATTCTCCGTCGACGTATTCTACAATTGGTGGTGGATATCGTTGAACCTGAGAAGCTCTGACAACCCCAGGGGGCTCGTTGTCGACGTTTTAAGTGTTGGCAGTGTGTGTCGTCGGACCTACCAAGCCCCAACAACCCTTAAGTGTTGGCAGTGGGTGCCATCAGACCTACAAAGCTCTGACAACCCCAAGGGGCCCGCCGTCAACGTTTTACGCACTGACAGTGGGTGTCGCCGGACCTACCAGGCTCCGACAACTCCAGGGGGCCTGTCGTCGATGTTTCACGCGTAGACAGCGGGTGTCGTCGGACCTACCAAGCTCCAACAAACCCAGGGGGCCCGCCGTCGACACAACAAAAGCTCCCTGGAGAAGTCGAAAATAAACTTTGGACCTAAAATCTACAAGTTCGAAGCATCCTAGTCATCAACACATCGTCAAATCCTTTTGGTACATGTTCGCAATCAAATTGTGTACATCTACCAGGGGGCAAACAAGATAAAGGACAATGTATTGAAGACAAGGACAAAATGAAATTCGTTTCAGAAACATTGGATTTCATTCATTCGAGGAGTTACAAAATTGGAGAGTTACAAGCAGGAGCAAAAGAGAAAAATACTAGGTTCCTGCGAAAGTATGAGGCAACTTTCTGGGCAACCTCTTGAACGCTAGCCTTGGCGGTGTCCTCCTCTTCAGCAACGGGTCCTTCGAGCACCGGATCCAAAGAGTATTGGGGGTCTCGTCTCTTGTAACACGTCAGCACATATTCTACGATGTTCTTGGCCAGAGATTTCCCCTCCGTCTCTAGCTGGTCCACGATGACGTCACCCATTGCGTCGAGGTTGCTGCCAGCAGAGCTAAGTGCCACCAGCGCTTGGTCCAGCTCCGGCTCTGGATTATCCAGACATAATGTACTAAAGCCCAGTGGCATCAAAGCGTCATTGGCTCGCCCCAAGAAGTCCCACACTTGCTGGGACTCAGTCTCCCTCAAACTCCGCAGCTCCTCCAGTGACCTCCTGGCGGCCACAAGCTCCGATCCTTCTTGGGTAAGGCGCTCAACCTGTTTGGCATGCTTCTGAATGCTTTCAGCAACTTGCTTCTCGTGTTTGGTGAGCTCCGACTCCCGGAGGTGGATGTGGTTCCACCGGTTGGCCAGGTCTTTCTTCTGCCCTGCACTTTCTCCTCTCTGGTGGAGACTTCAACCTCTCTTTGGTTGAGGTTTTGTCCCCTCTGCCAGAGCTTAGCTTCCTCTTCCTTGCACCGCATATCAAGCTTTTTCGTGCGGTCAACCAAGTTTTGCTCTCCCAGAGCAAAACTAGTCATCAACAAACCCAGGGGGCCCACCGTAGATGCAACAAAAGCTCCCTGGAGAAGTTGAAAATAAACTTTGGACCTAAAAGCTACAAGTTCGAAGCATCCTAGTCATCAACACATCGTCAAATCCTTTTGGTACATGTTTGCAATCAAATTATGTGCATCTACCAGGGGGCAAAAAAGATAAAGGACAATGTATTGAAGATAAGGACAAAATGAAATTCATTTCAGAAAGATAGGATTTCATTCATTCGAGGAGATTAAAAAATTGGAGAGTTACAAGCAGGAGCAAAAGAGAAAAATACTAGGTTCTGCGAAAGTATGAGGCAACTTTCTGGGCAACCTCTTGAACGCTGGCCTTGGCGGCGTCCTCCTCTTCAGCAGCAGGTCCTTCGAGCACCGGATCCAGAGAGAATTGGGGGTCTCGGCTCTTGTAACACGTCAGCACATATTCTGCGATGTTCTTGGCCAGATATTTCCCTTCCGTCTCTAGCTGGTCCACGATGACGTCACCCATTGCGTTGAGTTTGCTGCCGGCAGAGCTAAGTGCCACCAGCGCTTGGTCCAGCTCTGGCTCTGGATTATCCAGACATACTGGACTAAAGCCCAGCGGCATCAAAGCATCATTGGCTCGCCCCAAGAAGTCCCACACTTGCTGGGACTCAGTCTCCCTCAAACTCCGCAGCTCCTCCAGTGACCTCCTGGCGGCCACAAGCTCCGATCCTTCTTGGTTAAGGCGCTCAACCTCTTTGGCATGCTTCTGAATGCTTTCAGCAACTTGCTTCTCGTGTTTGGTGAGCTCCGACTCCCGGAGGTGGATGCGATTCCACCGGCTGGCCAGGTCTTTCTTCTGCCCCGCACTTTCTCCTCTCTAGTGGAGACTTCAACCTCTCTTTGGTTGAGGTCGTGTCCCCTCTGCTAGAGCTTAGCTTCCTCTTCCTTGCACCGCATATCAAGCTTTTTCATGCGGTCAACCAAGTTTTGCTCTCCCAGAGTCATCTTTTGGGTGAGCTCCTCTTCTCTTTTCAAAATATCCTCCTGCTGTTCTAGGAGTTTCTCCTCCCTTGCATCGAGGTCCGCTCGGCGCTTCAGGAGAATCTCATATAATGTATTGAGGTTGTCATGATGTTCGTCAGCAGCATCATTCTTTTCTTGGCCTGCTCAAGAATCTCCCGAGAATTAGCGTCGAGGTCCCTAATTGAGGCCTCCTTTTCCTCCATCAACTTGCCCCAATATTCCATCCGACCTTCTCCTTCTCGACCCACTCCTTCTGATCAGTAAGCCTCGTCTGTGCAAGCTTGGTCTCGAAGTGGAGCCTGTTGCGCCAACGCCTCAAGGTGTGGCGCTCTTCTTCGAGAACCTTGCTATCATGGTCGAAGGCAAGCTGGACCTGTCAGAGGCTCGAGCAGGCATTGTCAATAGACAACTCCAAGGGAATAGGCTCCGGACCTGTCGGGGTCATCTCCGCCAGCTCCAGGGGGTCTTCAAGAATAAAAATTGGTCCCATGCCACAAGTGTGGTCCCCTGTGGTCCTGTGGCACTAGGGCCACCTTCAGGAGGTACCTCAGCCTCCACTCTCGACGAGGAAGGCCCCGCCGTAGGGACTTCAAATTCTGGAACTGATGACGAAGGATCCCCCGTCGGAATGTCCACCATTAGCTCAGCGGGTGGAGGGCCTGCCACAGACTCCTCAGGGTGCTCTGGCTCGGACATGGGTGTCTCCGGAGCTATCACCTCTGGGGCAGATGCTGGAGCTTCATTCGGAAGCCTCATCATCTCCGGTTCAGGAACCGGCACATCAACCAACTCCAGCATGGAGGCCAGAGCTTTAACTATCTTCGACATAAAGGTCGGGACTGCAGGCACCTTCGGCTCGATTGCCAGCTCTTCAACAACTTCTGGCACAAGCGTTGGAGCTTTGGTTGCCTCTAACTCAACTGCTGGAGCTTCTGCCATCTCCATGTCTTGCATCATAGCTTCAGCCATCGGTGCTACCGTTGCCGACGCGTCTTCACAAATGTCTTCCTCGTGGTCTGGCGCTACCACAGGAGCTTCTGGTGTCTCTTCGAGATCCAGATCCACGACAGTCGGCGCCGAAGTTGTCGTGACTTCGGCCACCACCTGGGGAGGCTTAGGGGCCAGCGCTGGAACCTCCACCCGCACAATCTTAATTGTTGGGACGGGTGTCGGAGCTTCCTAGCTCTTCCTCGTTGCTCTGCAAACGAAGAATCGAAATATTCAATACATGACGAAAATAAAATCAGCAACTCAAGGTGAGGACGTAATGTCTACCTTGGAAGGTTACCGCTCCAACTGGCGCAGGACTTCTTCACTAGGCGATCGGAGCCAGAGCCCTCTGCGGTAGGCGTGGCCAGAGCTCCGGATTGCTGCCCAGAACTTGTCACCGTCTTCGACGTCGACTTAGCTGGGACCTCCCTCGCCTGGGAGGGACCTCTAGACCCGGAGCCCACAGCTGGTATTGGAGCTGGGGTTGATCTGTCGGAGCTGGTGCCCCTTGAGGAAGCCTGCACCAGAGGATGTGTAGCCGCTGAAGATCCACCTCGCTGGGGAGAAGGAGCAGTTGTAGTCGGAGCTGACCTGATGTGGCTCCCGTTAGCATGCCTCAACTTTCTCTTCCGACTAGAGGATTCAGCTTGCTCCTTGCCTTTACCCTTTCCCTTGCCGATGTCATCGACTTTCCGGCTCGCAACAGGGGTAATCACCCTCTCAGAAGCTCCAGGGATCGTAATCCTGGAGATAGGGTGCCTCTCGACCACGCCCAAGTCATCCAATGCTAGCATTCTCCTCCGCATCTCCCTACTGACCTCTGGAACCATGTTCAGAGGCAGGAAGGAAGCCGGCGGAGTTAGGGCATCGTGGGAGATACCCCCATTTTGAAATTTTTTGAGATCGATCTTCAAAGCTTCATCGTCCAGGTTGGTGTTCAAACCGACTTCAATTCAATCATGATCCATCTCACTATTCAACGCCCATGCAGGTCGTTCCCTCATCTTCAGCGGGGCCCACCTGTTCACCTAGAAATTGCCAAAGACCATTTGGGGGGTCACTCCTCCCTCTATGTATTCTTTGACCAGGATGGGCTTGTACAGATTCAACAGCTCTGAAACTACGTTCCAAGTGTCGGTGTCGACATTGAGAAGGCCCTTGGGCAGCTCCAGCTTCTCATGCTCCTCCAAAGTTATGATCACCCAATACTTCTTCCAATCATCCCACTTTCCGGAGGGGAAGGACTTCAAGTACTTGAAGGGGCAATTCTTCCGCTTCACGAAATAGTAGAAGCCGATGAGCTCTGTCCCCTTGCCGGTGGTGTGGACCGTGAAGAAGGTCTGGAACAGCTCGATGCAGGGAGGCACTCCCACACACATCTCGCAGAAGTGGACTAAAGTTGCCACTAGCAAGAGGGAGTGGGGGGCAATATGATAAAGCTGGAGGCCATAGAAATCCAGCAACATTAAGAGGAAGCTTGAGAAAGGGGGGATCAGACCCACCATGGCATACGCCGAGAAGTACACCATATCTCTGGTGCGCTCCTTCTTGAAGGGGAGCTTGCCGAAGCGGATGTCCTTGTTGCAGGAGTCGTTGGACCAACCCATGTAGGTCCAGACACTAGCCATCTCCTCGTTGGTCTTGACCTTGATGCGGGGAAGACCAAACTCCATCGCGACAAAGGCGAGCAAAAGTTTGAAGGCTATGCGGGGGTTAGGAGGCTTTGAGCATGAGTTCAATTGAAAGCGTGAAGAGTCCTCAAACCATGAGGACTTTCCTTCTTAAGTAAGCCCCCACAACGCTTGGATGGAAACCATAATGGGGTCAAGGTTACGCTCTGAAAAATCTACTTTGCTAATGACGAATGGGCCCGGGTCCACTTTGGCGGAAAAGCCGAAGCTATTGCCCCAGGTGAACTGTTGTCATGATGAGAGGTTGGAAGCCTAAGGGCGACGGCCTGACAAGTCGCGCGGAATCGATACAGTTTTTGCATCGAGAACCGGCGACCTTCAATTGCGTGAGATCCGCACGCAAAGATCTCACCTTCCACATTCAAAAGAAGCCATGTGGCAATGGTTTAACCACGGAGCATCGCCCCAACAGCACATCAGAAGAACTTTGAAGCCGAAGCGTGGGAATCAAAGATGGCCCCACCTCCTGTAGAATACTTAACCCAAAGGGTTTCTCCCGGAAGTGGGCCTGGGGGGGCACTGTCGGTACCCTGCGTACCGGGTACCCCGATACCGCAAGAAAAGCTAATGAGTTCCCCCATTCAAGTTGCACAGTACTAGACTCGCCTCCCTCGTTTGGGAAGCTCCGATCTTGCCATGTGTCAAGCGACCCCAGATCTAACCCCCATTAGAGGGAAGCTCTAGTGCTACCAGGTGTATAGTGGCTCCGAACCTACCTCCTCACGATGGGAAGATCCAGAGCCACCACGTGTCTAACCTCCGGAGCTAGGACTTCAACAGAAGATAGAGAGATCTCCAACGGCTCGGGCCTTCAAGGGACAGTTAAAGCGATAGTTACAAGACCCGATTATGTATCGTTAATGCCATATTAATGACATGCGATCAGTAGACTGTTAATAGGGGTAACACCATCATTAAGGTGCATTATCACCCTATTAACCACTCTTAATATTCAGTGATTGTGTATTAGACAGTTAACTACACCAGGGCCACATGTCGGGCCAGGCAAGTGTTGTAATGGTCAGTCCTTAGACTATAAAAGGATTGCATCGTCCGATACAAGGGCAAGCTCATACGCACACAACGGCATAGACACATTTTCTTACATACAACACACAATCCGTGGAGTAGGGTGTTACGATCAGGCGGCCCGAACCACGTAAATCTCTTGTGTCATCATCTTGTTCAAATCTCACGCGCCCCATCCAATCAAGAACCTCCGCGAGCTACGATCTGAGTAGTACCATGGGAAGTGTCGATCGTACACTTTGACAAGTGCATATAACTTGAAAAAGTAGAAAAGACGCGGAAGGACTCATAGATTTAGATTTTTATTTTTCTTGAAACATAAGAAACACCGTACTATCTAGAGGGGCACAACTCTTGAAAACTTAGGGAATAAAATGGGAGCTCAACCCCTTGGATAGTTTTTAAGAAGATCAATTAACCTAAGGTCCGTACTTGTCCGAGCCATGAGCTCGGATATGTTTGAATTCTCCCTCAAGGACCTGGACTTGTCTGAGGCGGGCGGACTTGTCCGAACTGCCCTGACTTAGAAATATCCTAAGTCTCTCTAGCCAGTCGAGCTTGTTCGAATTTGGCCAGACATGTTTGAATAATCTTTGCATAGAATCGGACATGTCCGATACACAAGGACTTACACAAATTCTATGTCCTTCTGGCCACCTGAACTTTCCCGAATTGTGCCAGACATGTCCAAGACGTCCCTGCATAGACCAGGACTTAGAAAATTCTCAGTCCCTCTGGCTACTCGAACTTGTCCGAGTTTGATCAGACATGTGTGAAAAATCCCTGCATAAACCCCAACATATCCGAGGTTGTTCGGACTTGTCCAGGGAGCAAAACCCGGATAAGTTAGTCAAAAACTCCACATTGGCAATTCGGACTTGTCCGATGCATGTCGGACATGTCCAAACCGACTTTTACACACTAACTAAAAATAAACACTTAGTTGTACCATCACTGGGTCCATTAGCTCAGACATGTTCATGATATTTTTAGACTTGTCCGACGTGGGCAGCCTAACAATGGCCAAAATCACTTTTTGGCTATAAATAGGGGATCAAATCCCCTCTTTGCCATAAGTCTAACTATTCAAAGATTCACCTGTGCACAGAAAACCCTCAAGAGCAATTCAACACCTAGATTTCACTTTCTAGAACCAAAACTTGTGGTTTTTGGGAAGAGTGAAAGAGTGATCGTGTGGTTTGAGAAGAAGTGGCTTTAGTGTTGAGATTTGATTTGATTCGTTGAGTTTGCTTGAGTTTTTTGTGTTTGTTACTCTTGGGTGCAAATCCTAGACAGTTAGGCATCGCTCGGCGATTTCACCTGTGATTTTGGTGTCCGAGAAGTTTGTATCACCCTTGTTGAGATAGTGGAAAACCAAGTCACGACCTTTGTGATCTTTTGGTGAGGGAAGGGCTAGAGAATGTACGGTCCTTCGTGGACTCCTCAACTGGAACGTAGGTTTCTTCGTGAAACTGAACCTCTGTGAAAATTTTGTTTTCATTGTCTCTCTTTTGATTTCTGCATCATTTTTACCTTTCTAGTGATAATCTAGAGTATTATTGTCATCTACTTGTTCTAGCACGTTGTAGTTCTTGTTTCATCATCTATATTACTTATAGAACTGCTAGGGTGCTATTTACTTAATTAGTGTTAAGAAAAAAATCACCATTGGGCAGTCCTACGCAGAAAGTCAGACACATCCGACTTGCTTCCAGATTTGTCTGAAGCACCTCGGACAAGTTTGAACTCAGCTCGGACTTATCCGAGATTTGGGATCAGGACAGATTTATATTAAGTGCATTTTCATTTTAATTGCCTATTCACTCTCGTCTAGGCTACATTCACTTCTCCTACAGGAATCAAGAATCAATTTTCTTGCCAAACGATTCTGTCGAAGGGGTCAACCGACAGGTTTGAGCCAGAACACAGTCTATTCAATTCTTTCCATTGAAACAAACTCCATCGAATATGCAAAGCGCTACTGAGTCTTTGGAGATCAGTGATGCCAAGATCTCCCAGTTGTAGAGGTCTACATAACCTTTGCCAATTTACTTTTGCCTTGCCTCCTATTAAATCTTGCGTGCCATACCACAGGAATCTACTACGAATTTTGTCAAGGTCATTTAAGAATGTTTTGGGCACCTTCATTGTGGACATAGTATAAGTGGGTAGGGAGCTTAACACTGATCCGACTAATTCCCTTCTTCCAAAAAATGAAATACATGCTATGAACAGAAGCACTGCTAATTTATTAAGAGAGAGAATGCGGTCATCTGGGCCTAGCTAGACTAGAACTTAGGTGAGCATGGGCGGAAACCAACCGCACTATCCTAATAAAACAGATGGTCTATTGCTGCAGCTAGCTTGTGCGAAGTAAGGGTGGGCATTCTGGTTACCCGAAATTTCGGATCGGGAAATTCAGATTTTCCAAAATTTGGGTTTTAAGAATAGATACCCAAAGTTGTATCTAAATTTTCAGTATTCGAGATTTCAGGTACCCGAAAATTCGGGTTCGGGTTACCCAAATTACCCGTAATAGTTCAAAACGGATAAAAATATAGCAATGGAAGTAGCAACAAAACTGACATTCCGACGAATAAAAAATTTGGCAATATAACAGTACTTTCGGTACCCTGCGTACCGGGTACCCTATGATACCGCAAGAAGTGCAAAAGAGTTCTACCCGTCAAAGTTGAAGGTCTCCTCAGGCCCCACATGTCATATTACACCGGACTCGCATCCCTTATATGGGTAGCTCCGGAGATTGACGCGTGTAATGTAAATCCGTAGCTAAACTCCCAACACGGGGAAGCTTCGCGATCAACACGTGTATAATGACCCCGGACCTAACCCCCAGCAGAGGAAAGCTCTAGTGTTGACACGTGTACAGCGGTTCTGGAGCTACCTCCCCGCAAGGAGAAGCTCCAAAGCTGCCACGTGTGGAGCCTCCGGACCTTTATCATCAATGAATACATTGACAGATCTCCTTCAGCACGGACATTCAAGGGACAGTTAAAGCGGTAGTTAGAAGACTTAATTACGTGTTGTTAATGTTGTATTAACGAAACGAGGTCAAAGCACTATTAATAGAGGTAACGTAGCCACTAAGGCATGTTATCACACTATTAACCATGCTTAATACTCATAGACAGTGTATTAGGCTATTAAATATGCCAGGGCCACATGTCGGGCCAGGCGATTGATATAACAGTCAGTCCTTGCACTATAAAATGATTGAACTGCACGATACAAAGGACAACCCCAAGCTGAGCCAGAGACTACGCTTTCTAGCGATTCACAATACAACAACGCACACCTCGTGGAGTAGGGTATTACGCTCAGGCGGCCCGAACCACGTAAATCTCTCGTGTCACCATCTTGCTCTTGATCTCTGCGTGCCCCAACTGAAACAAGAACCTCCGCAGGCTACACTTTAGTAGTACTGGGGGAAGTGTCGTTGCTACACTTCGACATTTGGCGCACCAGGAAGGGGGATCACCCGAGGTCTTAAAATGGTGAATTCTGTTGCAGGATCTTCCAACGGCAATCGTGCTGAACAACCTGCTGGAGGCAATCCCTCAAACATGCAGTGGCCAGCAGGTGCTGTTGTTCCAACGGGCACTATGGCACCCCAACCGCCATCTGTTCCGGCAAACAATGTTGGGCAACAAGATGGGGCATCTGCATCGATCACTGCATCGACAAACAACAACCCTGAGCACGCGCTCATTGCCGCACGAGCTCTCCTACAACATCCACCACCTCCAAGGGTGCCTCAGAGTGCTATGGAATAGTGGAGAGCTGATGTTGACCATCTGGTTGCAGCTGCAGCCGCTGGCATTAGCAATCAAGGTCCTCCCGCTTCGGGGCGAGCACCATCTCAATGACGGACCTTGTCTGGTCGATTTGGTCCACAAGGCTCGCAGCAGTGGAGACATGTCGCATCCCAGAGGTGAGTTCGCTGCCTCCCGGGGCGCAACGCACCCACACCATCACCAGGATACCGACTCATGACCTACGGTCAGAACTTGATCGTCGTTACCGACAGCAAGAGGTTGCGTCCATATCGAGCGTGCTCGTGAGAGGTGAGAGGCTCGGGACAACCCTGGTCCTCAGGGAGTAGGAGGAGGCTGTTCTGCATTGGCCATGCATTTACGCATGGTCAGATGGTCACGGAAGTTCTGGCCTCACTTGCCAGCAAAATTCGACAGGACTGTCAACCCCGCCGAATTCCTTCAAATCTATTCCACTGCTATACTGGCAGCGGGGGGTGACGAGACTGTGATGGCCAACTACTTCCTGGTGGCTCTAACTGGTACTGCAAGGTCCTGGTTCATGAGTCTTACACCCGACTTCATTAATAGATGGGCGGAGCTATGCCAACAATTGACTGCCAACTTCGGGAGTTCTTACACTCGGCCCGGCACTAAATTGGATCTGTTTGCTATAAAGCAAACATCAGGGGAATCGCTGCGATCCTTTATCCAACGGTTTTCTCACATACGGAATATTATTCCTTCAATCTCGAGCTCTTCTGTTATCGTTGCATTCAGACAGGGTGTTCGAGATAAAAAGATGTTGGAGAAGTTGGCTATCAAAGAGGTCACCAGCGTCACGAAACTCTTCAGCCTAGCGGACAAATGTGCTAGGGCTGCGGAGGGCCCTGAAATGCACTCTATCCAGCTCTGGAGGCTAAAAAGAAGTCCTCCAGAATTGAAGCCACTACATCCAGCAGTGGCAAAAAGAAAAAGAAGCCCAACGACAAGAAGAAGTCGTCGGTCGGCGCACCAGCCGCTGCAGCTGCTGCAGCTCCGGGTGGCCAGGGGCCATGCCCCGAGAAACAACCTCGTCCTTCATCAGAAGACGGCAACAGTTCTAAAGTGTGGTGTCCGATCCACAAGATGGACAGACACGACCTGGAAGAATGTCGGGAGGTCCAGAACCTTGCCGAGTGTTATAACAAATGCCAGGAAGAAGCTCCTTTCCGTCAGAGGGAAGGAAAACAAAAAGTCGACGAAGCTCCGGCTAAGGAGGAGCTAGGTTTCCATGACCCCAAGAAGGTCCTGAAAGCTGTCTACAACACCATCGATGACGATTCCGACGTCTCTGACAATGAGCACCGAAAGATCCTAAAAACCTATATGGTGGTTCTTGGGACATCACCTCTCGCCGCATCCTCAAGACAATGCGGCGGGACATGGCCGTGGCAGCTCCCACTACTAGGGCGGAGCCACATCGGAAGTGGATGGACACTCTCATCATTTTCGATGCTTCGAACTACCCCCGCAACATGATCAGAGCTGGCCAACTCCCATTGATGGTGTCACCCACCATTAACAATATTCAACCCCACCATGTAATGGTGGACGGAGGTTCAGGGCTGAACCTCATAAGCTTCGAAGCTTTCGTTAAGCTTCAGCTCCAGCCTTCGGACCTCTGCACATCTCGACCTTTCTCTGGGGCAGGTCCAGGGACCATTACTCCTCTCGGTTCAATCACACTCCGAGTGACCTTCGGGACTCGGGAGAACTACACAATTGAGAAGTTGGTCTTCGACGTCACGATGATCAGTCTGCCGTTCAACACCATTTTGGGCAGGCCAGCTTTGTACAAGTTCATGGCAGCCGCTCATTATGGTTAATTAGTGTTGAAGATGCCAACACCTGCGCGCGTTCTCTGGATCTGCGGAGAATGTACGATAGGAGTCACTGCTTTAGAAGAACTCTATGCGCTTACCACAGCGCAAGAGGAAGTATCCGGTAAGGAGCCAGATTCGAACCCTCCGAGCATTCGTCATAAAGGCTCTACCTCCGCACCCCGTGTGCAACCAAGCAGCGACACCGACGTTCCCGTCAAAGTCGTCCAAATTGGTTCCGATGCTGCTCAGACTACCCGTATATCAAGAGGTCTGAACAACAAATAGGAACTCGCGCTCATCACTTTCCTCCGGGCTAATGTCGATGTGTTTGCCTAGCAACCGTCACAAATACATGGGATCCCTAGGGAGGTTATTGAGCATAATCTGAAGATTTACCCAGATGCACGGCCTGTACACCAGAAGCCCCGGAAGCAATCGATCGAGCGACAAAACTTCATCCGACAGGAAATCAAAAAGTTGCTCGAAGCTGGATTTATCCGGGAATTCTTCCATCCAAAATGGCTGGCAAACCCAGTTTTTGTACCCAAGGCTGGTGGGAAGCTTCGGATGTGTATCGACTACACCACCTTAAATAAGGCATGTCCAAAGGATCCATTTCCACTACCTAAAATAGATCAGATAGTGGAATCCACCTCCGGGTGTGAACTGTTGTGTTTCTTAGATGCATATTCTGGATATCATCAAATCCAAATGTCTAAGGAAGACGAAGAGCATACTGCCTTCATAACTATAGATGGATTGTACTGTTATACTGCCATGCCATTTGGTCTTAAAAATGCTGCTTCAACATTTGTGCGGCCTATGTACAAAACATTTGGAGAGCAAATTAGAGACTCGGTGGAGGTGTACGTCGATGATAATGTAGTGAAGATCAAGAACAAGTAGTCACTCCTTGACAATTTACAAGTTATCTTCGATAACCTACGCACTACGCGCACCAAGCTGAACCCGGACAAATGTATCTTCGGGGTTAGCTCCGAGAAGCTTCTAGGTTTCTTGGTGACTCACCGAGGAATTGGAGGGGTCCAGGCCTTCTTGTTCAGTAACATTTACCCCTTCGTTTGAAGGAGGTTGATCCTCTAGCATCTCACCTTGAGGATATGTGCCTAAAGGTTGATCTTCAGACTCGCCTTCAGGTAGTTTCGGACCCTCCCGGAGGGGTCCAGAGTCCTGATTTGGGGATGGCTCCGATCTTTCCGCGACCAGGACCATGCTGACAACTTCTATAGTTGCCAAAATGTAAAGCAGTAAAGGCTCA
This sequence comes from Tuctoria greenei, assembly GCA_036927565.1. NCBI lineage: Eukaryota > Viridiplantae > Streptophyta > Magnoliopsida > Poales > Poaceae > Tuctoria > Tuctoria greenei. The sequence continues at coordinate 126,197,058 of JAYESD010000007.1, read as the reverse complement.
CCTAGGTTCGGAGCTACTAGGATTGGTAGTGTGGTGAGGAGCTGCTTCAGTTCTTGAAACGCCTTTTCTGCTTCTTCAGACCAGTGTAAAGGTCCGAATTTCCTCAAGAGTTTGAAGAAGGGTAGCGCCCATTCTGTTTGTCTTGAAGTAAACCGACCCAGCGCAGCTAGACATCTAGTCAATTTTTGGACGTCCTTAATGCGGGCTGGGGGCCGCATTTCTTCTATAGCCTTGATCTTCGTCGGATTTGCTTTGATTCCTCGATGAGTCACCAAGAAACCCAAAAGCTTCCCGGATCTAACTTCGAAGACACACTTGTCTGGGTTCAGCTTGGTGCGCGTGGTACGCAGCTTGTCGAAGATGGCTTGTAAGTTATCAAGGAGAGACTCCTTGTTTTTGATCTTCACGACAATGTCATCAACATACACCTCCACCAAGTCTCTAATTAGCTCTCCAAATGTTTTGTACATGGCTCGCACAAATGTTGAAGCAGCATTTTAGAGACCAGATGGCATGGCTGTATAACAATACAATCCATCTACTGTTATGAAGGCAATACGCTCTTCATCTTCCTTAGACATTTGGATTTAATGATATCCAGAATATGCATCTAATAAACATAGTAATTCGCACCCGGAGGTGGAATCCACTATCTGATCTATTCTAGGTAGTGGAAATGGATCTTTCGGACATGCCTTATTTAAGGTGGTGTAGTCGATACACATCCGAAGCTTCCCACCGGCCTTGGGTACAACAACTGGGTTTGCCAGCCATTTTGGATGGAAGACTTCCCGGATAAATCCAGCTTCGAGCAACTTCTTGATTTCTTGTTGGTTGAAGTTTTGCCGCTCAACTGATTGCTTCCGGGGCTTCTGGTGTACAGGCCGTGCGTCTGGGTAAATCATTAGATTGTGCTCAATCACCTCCCTAGGGATCCCAGACATTTGTGACGGTTGCCAGGCAAACACGTCGACATTAGCCCGGAGGAAAGTGATGAGCGCGAGTTCCTATTTGTTATTCAGACCACCCGATATACAGGTAGTGTGAGCAGCATCGGAACCAATTTGGACGACTTTGACGGGAGCGTCGGCGTCGCCGCTTGGTTGCACACGAGGTGCGGAGGTAGAACCTTTGTGGTGAATGCTTGGAGGATTCGCAACTGGCTCTTTTCCAGATGCTTCCTCTTGCGCTGTGGTAAGCGCATAGAGTTCTTCCAGAGCTGTGACTCCTGCGGTGCGATCTCCATGGATCCGGAGAACGCACATAGTGTTGGCATCTTCAACACCAAATAACCATAATGGGCAGCAACCATAAATTCGTATAAAGCTGGCCTGCCTAAAATGGCGTTGAAAGGCAGACTGATATGCGCAACTGAAAGCATCTAGGCCCCATGAGGTACGGTTTCGGTGATTAATGACAACCATTCGATATTACTAATGAATTTGTGAATGCAAGGTCTCAATAACACTCAGTCAAATGAAATCAAAATTGCATTGGAGACCCATATAAAATCAACAAATGATATCAAACCAAATCATATGAAGACAAGAAGTGAAAGCTCTAACTTGATATCACTCAATGCTTGAAGACAATCAAAACAACACTTCAAACAAATATCAAAGAGGTCACAAGTTCAAAATTCCAAAAGAACAACTCAAAACAACTCGAAGTCAACAAGTTGAACACACCGGATCATCCGATGGTCTTGGAGTTGACTGCATCGGTCGAGTTGGTTCAACTGAAGAAGAAGACCTCAGACAAATGCACTCACCGGATCATCCGATGTGAGTGGCTCAGTGACATCGGTCCATCATCACAGATTGCAATACCATTGGACCAAGTGAAGCACCGGATCATCCGATGTACAGACTTACACACATCGGTCAATCACTCCAGTAAGCCTCAAGATCAAGCAAAATTCTGGAGGAAGAGCCACCGGATCATCCGATGAGTAGAGATATCAACATCGGTCTAACAACGGTCATATCTGACACAGTGACATCAGCTAATTTGGCTTTGACCGATGACAACTGAAGGGGAGACATCGGATCATCCGGTGTTCGCAGAGAAGTGATGTCAGCCTACTTTTCCAACGGCTATCTCGTGGAGGCTGGCTATTTATACCCCTTCAACCTGTCAAATCGACAAGACTTGAAGCCCAGACATACTCTACACATCCTAGAGCATTCAAGCAATAGAGCAACCACTTCCACATCATTTGTTCATCATTTGTACACCAAGAAATAGGCTAGAACTAGCTAGAGATAGTGCTTGGGTGCCTCCATTCTTGGTGATTGGAGTCTCTAGTGTAGTGAGAGCCCAAAGGGAGTGACCCTTGGTGTGTGCAACTTCCGGAGCTTGCCAAGAAGATTGTGGAAGCCCGGAGGATCCCAAAGTGTACAAGGCTTGAGCTCCACCTTGCCGAGGTTGGCGAACGGAGAAGAATAGTGAAGAAGCCCCTTGTCTCGGTGACTTGGGAGTGGCAAAACCCTTCGGTGGGTGTCACAACGTGGATGTAGGAAGATCCTTGTGATCTTACCGAACCACGGGATAAACTCCGTGTCCCTTGAGCGTTTGCATCCCTCTCCCTTTTACTCTTATGCAATCTTCATTCCGCAACTTTAATTTACATTGATTGCATAGTTTAATTGCATAGGGAATTGGGCTTTAAGTTGTTAAGTGTTTAATTGTCTTAAAATTTGAAAGAAAGCCCAATTCACCCCCCCTCTTGGGCGTTTCGATCCTTACAATTGGTATCAGAGCCTTGTTGCTCATTGGATCATTCTAGCTTCACCGCTAGAGAGCTTAAATGGCCAAGAATGGGGGTTCGGTTCCTATCTTCGAGGGCAAGAACTTTGCCTATTGGAAAGCACGCATGCGTGCCTACCTAGAGGCTATTGCTCCCGAAGTTTGGGAAGCGACCCATTCGGGTTTTGGAGATAATACCTATATTGGTGATCAAATTAAATGGGATGCTAGAGCTAGAAATGCCATTTATGAATGCATTAGTCAAGATGTATTTGCAAGAATAGCTAGTAAAGAAAAAGCTTGTGAAATTTGGGCATGCTTAATTGAAATTCATGAGGGTTCCTCTCGTGTTAAAGAACTTAAATATCACATGCTTAAATCAAAATATGATGAATTTAAAATGCTTCCTCATGAAAATGTTAATGAAATGTTTTCACGCTTAAATGTTCTCATTGAGGAAATAAATGCTCTTGATATTGCTTCTCTTGGCAAGGGACTTATCAACCGAAAGATCCTCATGCTCCTTCCCAAGCCAAAGTATAACATCATCAACGCAATGCTCCAAAAAGAATCACTTGATCACATTGAAGTTTCGGAGCTAATTGGGGAGATTCACGCTCATGAGATGAGTGTACTTGGGATGATGGAGGATTCATCTTCTACAAGGACAATTGCTCTCAAGGCTTTCAAGAAAACAAATTTCAAGAAAATGATCAAACCTAGTTCAAGCAAAGAAGAGCAAACATCAAGTGAAGATGATGATGATGAGCTTGCATCAATGATGAGGAAATTCTCTCACTTGAATTCCAAGATTGCCAAGAAGGGATACACTTTTGATCCCAACAAGAGAGCCTTCCTCCCCAAGAAAGAAAGTAGCAAGACTTGCTATAATTGTGGTGAACAAGGCCACATCTCCTACGATTGTCCAAAACCGGACAAGAGAAGGGAGAACCACAAGGAAAAGCATCAAAAGCAAGAAGAAAGTGATGAAGATGAAGAAGAGGTCAAGCCCAAGCGCTCCTTTGGAAAGAAGAAATTTGACAAAGGCAAGAAGACCAAGCTCTTTCCAAGGAAAAGAAGAGGGCCTCAAAAAGTCTTCATGTGCGAGGCAAATGAGTGGATCACGGATGAAGAGTCAAGCGACGAAGAGAGTGAAGATGAAGAAAACTTGGCGGGGCTTGCCGTCATCAACAAGGATAACTCACCTCTTCGTCCACCTCCCATGTGCCTCATGGCAAAAGGTAACATTGAGGTTTGTGACGACTCTAGTGATGATGAGCTTTCCCCCGATGAATTAACTTCATTGATAAATGAATATCACACCATCATTAAAAGGGAAAAGAACAAAGTCAAGGCGCTAGAACAAGCTCATGCTAAACTTGAAAATGCTAACCTTGATTTGCTTGGCAAGTATGAAAGCATACTTAAAGAGCATGACACGCTCAAAACCTATGTCAAGCAAATTGAAGAAGATAAGGCTAAAATTGAGCTAGACAATCATAAGCTTGGCTTAGTTCATCAAACGCTCTCGGATAAGCACAATGAGTTAGTTCAAGAGCATCATGCACTTAATCTCTCTTATGAAGCCATTGAACTAAAATTAAAAAATAAGGAGAAAGAAACTATTGATGGCAAGGTACCCATTATTTCAAATGCTACTAATGCTTTCCATGAGTCTTTGCCTTTGAAAGAGAATGCAAGGGAGAAGGAGTTGATGGAGGAGATTGAAAGTCTCCGCACAAGCTTAGCAAGACTATCTAAGGGAGAAGATAAACATAAAGAAATCCTCTTCCATCAAGCAAAGGGCTTCAACAAGAGAGGACTTGGATCCTTCCCGGTGCCCAACAAAGGAAAGGTGCCCTCACCGGAGCTCAAAACAAGCTTCATCAAGGAAGTTGGCTCCTATTGCCAACATTGCAAGGTCACCGGTCACCATACAAGGGAGTGCCCTCTACCTAACCGACCTTCTCCAAAATTGCCGACTAACTATACATCTACCTTTGAGAATCACTATTATTTGTTGAGCAAAGTAGGTGCTAAGGTGAAGGCAAAGTTCATTGGCATGAACGTAAAGGGGATGAAAGGGAAGCTCCCCAAGCAACTTTGGGTCCCAAAAGCACTTGTATCACATATACAAGGACCAAAGCTAGCTTGGGTGCCTAAAGTCAAGAACACGTGACCGTCCACGAGGTGACTTCAAGAGGAGACCTCCACCATCAAAGAAAATCTACCAAGGACCTCTTGAAGAAAGTTGAGAATGGGAGCCCAACGCGGATATGGACGGTAACCCTATTGTCAAATCAAATTACCATTCCATAAATAGTCTATTGCTATATCTTTCCACATCTAGGCCCCATGTCATGTTAAATGAATGCTTGTGTGATTATGTGCCTCTCCTTTGTGACAATGAAAGTGCGGTTAAGATAGCTAAAAACCCCATTCCCGCACTTGATAAGAAACTTTTTCTAGACTTAGAAATGAATTAAATGTGCTAGATGCATCCAACGTCATGTAAGTTGCCATGTTCATGTAAGGATGCATATCATATAGGTCTTGTCTAACTCCCAAAGGATAGGGGCAAGCTAGAAGTAGTTTTCCCTGAGGAAGCCTTTGGAAGGTTCAAATTTGGCAAGATAGATTTATTTTGTGCCTTGCATGATCCCTGCCATATAAACTTGCACTCATTTAATCTCTTGCATTATAATTTGTTTGGCATTGCATAACGGTAGATTGTCACAAAGGGGAACCCACCTCATGAGAAGGAGACTTGTTTGAAATGCAATATCTCAACTCATATAAGGTGGAAAGAACAAAATGTTAGGTACGTTAATGCCTAAAGGATCATGCTTCAAAGAGATAGAAGTCTTCATACTCTACCTCACAAAGCATGGGCCTTACATTTTATTTGGATATTTTCCTCCATTTTTCTTGGTGTTCCATTTGAGTTAAGGTCTAGCCAAGCTATTGACATATTAGCTTCTTGAGGGGTAAGGGGTTGCCCAAAAAGTCCTAAGACATGTGTTTCTCCTCGATTGTTTGTTTGGTCAAAGGACATATATGGGATGTTTTCGTTCTGTTGTCATCGGATTATACGATGCCTATGTCAATCCCTCATCGGTCAAATAGGTGTTCAATCCTCAAAGCCCAACTCTGTCAGAACCTCAAATGATCCGACGCGCTCATCCTGGAAAACATCAGTCCATCCGATGTTCACTCTTCTGGAGCTGTGATCTATTCAACCGATGTCTACCTCCCTCTAACGTCGGATCATCCGGTGTCAACATCACTCGGTTGAACACCCTTACTGTGATATTCGACCGATGTTCAAAACCCTAAACGTCGGTCCATCCGATGTCAAAAGCAATTCTTGAATATCCTTTCTGTGGCAATTGACCGATGCTCACTTCACATATCATCGGTCCATCCGGTGTTTAAATAACGGCTAGGGTTTGGGTCCCACTATTTAAACGCCCGCGCCGCCGCCACCTTCTCTCTCCCCGACCCCTCGCACCCCCGTGCTCGCGCCGCCGCCTCTCCCTCGCGCCGCCGCCTCTCCCTCGCCTGCAGCGCCGCCGCCGGCCGCCGCCGCCGCCCCTCTGCTCGCGCCGCCGCCGCCGGCGACTCCCGCGCCACCACTGCCCGTGCACCACGCCACCTCCGCCGGCAGCCGTCGCCGCCGCCGCCCTAGACGCCGTTGCCGCCACTCACCACCGCGCCCAAAGCATCGCCGCCGCCTCTCTCCACCTCGCTAGGGTTTCCCGGTCCGTTGCGCTTCACGCCCCGTCGTCGACTCCGTGCAATCTCGTGATCGCGATGGCTCGTGACCGGAAGAACAAGGGCAAGGCCGTCGCGGAGCCCGCCGCGAAGAAGCAAAAACTATCCAAGGAGGAGAAGAAGGCCTTGATGGCCGCTCGCGCCGCCGAGGAGCGTGAGCGCGGCCGTGGGGGTTCGTTGAGGATTCGCGAGGCCCGTCCAAGGCCGCCTCCCGTGGTCGACGACTCCGACGCCGAAGAGGAGCCAGTTGAGCCCCTCGTCCGCCGGCGCTCAGCCCAGACGCGTGGGGGTCACGCCGAGGCTGCTCCTCGTCCGAGACCGACGGTTGCCGACCGTCGTGAGGACAGGGAGGCTGAGAGGGACATCCATGAGATGGACACTGCCGTCCGGGTCGGTGAAGGAGTCCGTCTTGTGGACTACCGGAAGATGAAGGCTAAGCAACTCCGGAAGCTCAGATGGAGTGTTCTGCTTGAGGAGTGGTTCCCACAGCCCCGAGAGCTTCTTGTTGACAGTCGCTTCTGGACTGTCACCCAGGCGTCTCTCTATGAGACCTACAAGCGCCGGGGGCACAAGCTTTTTCAGCACAACCACTTGGACTGGAGGCAGCTTGCAGTGGCAGCGGAGACTGAGATCCGCCCTTTCTTTGAGAGGTACAGAGGCTTGGTGGAGCTGCTGGATTATGAGAGAAGTGCCTATGTGGAAGAGTGGGTCCGTGTCTTCTACGCGACCCTGTACATCTCAGAAGGCAGGAGGTCGATTGCCTTCATGTTCAATGGACAACACTACCACCTCTCGAGGCAGACCTTGGGGCATATTCTTGGCTTGGACCTGCACGACACCAGCATTCACGAGAAAGTCTATGGGCAGGCAGATCCACCAAGGAGGCCACTTACTGGAGGGGTAGCACCTCAGCTGGACGAGATCCGCTCCTTGTTTGGCCCCTCGTTCTCTCCAGATCAGCCGAGAGTCCCAGCACTCCTGACCCCAGCTGCGCGCATTGTGCACCTCGCCTTGCGCCGCACGCTCCTGCCGAGGTCAGGTTACTTGGAGGGGTTCACGAGTCTGCAGCAGACCCTCCTGTTCTACATAATGAACAGGATGGATTTTGATATCGTGGACATACTCCTCTGTGAGATGGAAGACGTGATCACGGATGGGATTGGGATGATGAGGCAGATGGTCTACGGGCACTGGATTAGTTACATTTGCTCTATGGTGGTGCCTGAGGGACACACAGCACAAGCCCGGCTAGCTGACGAGAGTGTGACTCGCTTCAGTCACTATCGTGCCTCTGCTCCTGGAGACCGTCGCCTTGGTCGTCCAGTTGAGCGCCAGGTCCGGGCCCGTCTGTCAGAGGAAGACTGGTCCGACCTAGAGCGGGAGGACGAGAGACTTGCTGAGGCCGAGGCTCAGGGGGAGGACTTGCAGCACGTCTGGTCCGAGAGCGACACAGACGAGAGTGTCGAGGAGTACTTCCCTCCGCCTCCACCTTCACCGAGGCAGCACGACGCCGAGGCAGGAGGATCAGCTGCTCCGCCACCGACACCACCTCCTGTGTCCGAGGCGCAGGTGTCACAGCCGTCAGAGCTGTCGGCACTTCTCCAGCAGATGATCGAGCAGCAGCGCCAGGACAGGCTCGCAGCTGAGCAGGCCAGGGCGGAGCAGGCTGCTCACCTGGCACAGCTGCAGCGGCAGCAGCAGGAGCTCCAGCTGGAGATCGCCCGTCAGAGGCGAGAGGATACGGACCGGTTCACCAACCTGGTCGATCAGATGCACCGCCGTACCCTCGACCAGCAGCAGCAGACCCAGCAGGCCATGATGGGGATCCTAGGGTTGATCACCAACCTTTACACTCAGACCGGGATCGCCCTTCCTCCACAGCAGCCTGGACTGGGACTAGCTCCAGGTGTTGCTCAGGTGCCCACTACTCCCATCCCTTCCATCAGTATGTCACCACTTCTGGCATCTAGCACACCGATTCACTCACCACTGCCGGCGACGATCTTGTTCCAGCAGACACCGGCGTCCGTGGTGAGCGCTCCACTTCCTCCAGCTCCACCGGCACCTGCTTCCTCTCCTCCAGCACCGGCAGCGGACCCTCCAGCTCCCGCCGCACCGGCAGCTCCTACGTCCGGCGACTCCAGCTCCGACGACGGCGACGGTGCCCAGTTCGTCCTCGCGCCCAGCTCTCAGGGTCTATAGGCGTTCTGATCCCTTTTTGGTGTCTTGATGCCAAAGGGGGAGAAGATGTAGTAGAGTCAGGGGGAGTGTAGGGAGTGTGAGTGTGTGTGCTTATCTTTTGTATTCATGCTTGAGTACTCTTTTGTAATTTTAATTAAGCACTCTTTCACTTGTCTCATTTGCTTATGATTTTAATCAATTGAGCTTTTCGCACCACAATTTTCTTTTGCGTTCTACAAGCTTAATGTGTCCTATGCTGTATTCATTGCATATATACTTGAGTATTATCATCAAATTCATTATTATTGCGCTTTAAATTATTGTGTTGTCATCAATCACCAAAAAGGGGGAGATTGAAAGCATCTAGGCCCCATGAGGTACGGTTTCGGTGATTAATGACAACCATTCGATATTACTAATGAATTTGTGAATGCAAGGTCTCAATAACACTCAGTCAAATGAAATCAAAATTGCATTGGAGACCCATATAAAATCAACAAATGAGATCAAACCAAATCATATGAAGACAAGAAGTGAAAGCTCTAACTTGATATCACTCAATGCTTGAAGACAATCAAAACAACACTTCAAAAAATATCAAAGAGGTCACAAGTTCAAAATTCCAAAAGAACAACTCAAAACAACTCGAAGTCAACAAGTTGAACACACCGGATCATCCGATGGTCTTGGAGTTGACTGCATCGGTCGAGTTGGTTCAACTGAAGAAGAAGACCTCAGACAAATGCACTCACCGGATCATCCGATGTGAGTGGCTCAGTGACATCGGTCCATCATCACAGATTGCAATACCATTGGACCAAGTGAAGCACCGGATCATCCGATGTACAGACTTACACACATCGGTCAATCACTCCAGTAAGCCTCAAGATCAAGCAAAATTCTGGAGGAAGAGCCACCGGATCATCCGATGAGTAGAGAGATCAACATCGGTCTAACAACGGTCATATCTGACACAGTGACATCAGCTAATTTGGCTTTGACCGATGACAACTGAAGGGGAGACATCGGATCATCCGGTGTTCGCAGAGAAGTGATGTCAGCCTACTTTTCCAACGGCTATCTCGTGGAGGCTGGCTATTTATACCCCTTCAACCTGTCAAATCGACAAGACTTGAAGCCCAGACATACTCTACACATCCTAGAGCATTCAAGCAATAGAGCAACCACTTCCACATCATTTGTTCATCATTTGTACACCAAGAAATAGGCTAGAACTAGCTAGAGATAGTGCTTGGGTGCCTCCATTCTTGGTGATTGGAGTCTCTAGTGTAGTGAGAGCCCAAAGGGAGTGACCCTTGGTGTGTGCAACTTCCGGAGCTTGCCAAGAAGATTGTGGAAGCCCGGAGGATCCCAAAGTGTACAAGGCTTGAGCTCCACCTTGCCGAGGTTGGCGAACGGAGAAGAATAGTGAAGAAGCCCCTTGTCTCGGTGACTTGGGAGTGGCAAAACCCTTCGGTGGGTGTCACAACGTGGATGTAGGAAGATCCTTGTGATCTTACCGAACCACGGGATAAACTCCGTGTCCCTTGAGCGTTTGCATCCCTCTCCCTTTTACTCTTATGCAATCTTCATTCCGCAACTTTAATTTACATTGATTGCATAGTTTAATTGCATAGGGAATTGGGCTTTAAGTTGTTAAGTGTTTAATTGTCTTAAAATTTGAAAGAAAGCCCAATTCACCCCCCCTCTTGGGCGTTTCGATCCTTACAGCAACGTCGAAGATCAACTTCTTGGTTCTGTAGTTCTCACGGGTCACAAAGGTCACCGGGAGTGTAATAGAACCAAGAGGAGTGATGGTTCCCGAACCTACTCTAGAGAAAGGTCGGGATGGACGGAGGTCCGAAGGCCGAAGCTGAAGCTTAACGAAAGCTTTGAAGCTTATGAGGTTAAGCCCGGAACCTCCATCCACCATCACATGGTGAATTTCAATATTGTTAATGGTGGGTGACACCATCAACGGGAGTTGACCAGCCCCGATAATGTTTTGGGGATGGTCCAAAGCATCAAAAATAATGGGTGTGTCCATCCATTTCCGTTGTGGTTCTGCCTTAGCAGCAGGAGCTACCATGGCCATGTCCCACCGCATAGTCTTGAGGATGCGACGAGAAGTGATGTCCCAAGAACCACCATAGATGGTGTTCAAGGTTTTCCGACGTTCTTTGTCGGAGGCGTCGGAATCGTCATCGATAGTGTTGTAGACGGCTTTCAAGACCTTTTTAGGGTCCTGGAAACCTAGCTCTTCATCAGTCGGAGCTTCGTCGATTTTTGCTTCCCTTCCCTTTGATGGAAAGGAGCTTCTTCCCAGCGCTTGTTGTAGCGCTCGGCAAGGTTCTGGACCTCCCGGCACTCTTCCAAGCTGTGTCAATTCGTCTTGTGAATCATACACCACACTTTGGAGTTGTTGCCGTCCTCTGATGAAGGACGAGATCGCTTCTCGGGGCGTGGCCCCCGGCTTCCAGGAGCTGCAGCAGCAGTAGCCGAAGCGCCGACCAACGGCTTCTTTTTGCCGTTGGGCTTCTTCTTGCCACTACCGGAGGTAACAGCTTCAGTCTTGGAGGACTTCTTGTTGGCCTCCGGAGCTGGCTTGGAGTGCATTTCACGACCCTCAGTAGCTCTAGCACATTTGTCAGCTAGGCTGAAGAGTTCTGTGATGCTGGTAACTTGTTTGATTGCCAGCTTCTCCAACATCTTCTTATTCCGAACTCCCTGTCTAAACGCAACAATAACAGAAGAGCTCGATATGGAAGGAATGGTATTGCGTACCTGAGAGAATCACTGCATGAAGGACCGTAGTGATTCCCCCAACGTTTGCTTTACAGCAAACAGGTCCAATTCAGTGTCGGGTCGGGTGTAGGAGCTCCTGAAATTGGCAGTGAATTGTTGGCATAGTTCTGCCCAACTATTAATGGAGTCAAGTGGAAGACACATGAACCAGGATCTTGCGGTCCCGGTTAAGGCTACAGGGAAGTAATTGGCCATTACAGCCTCATCACCCCCTGCTGCTAGTATGGCGGTAGAGTAGATTTGTAAAAAATTCGGCGGGGTTGATTGTCCTGTTGAATTTTTCCGGCAAGTGAGGCCGAAACTCCTGTGGCCACCTGACCATACGTAAGTGCATGGCCAGGGCAGAACAACCTCCTCCTACTCCTTGAGGAGCAGGGTTGTCCCGAGCTTCTCGCCTTTCGCGAGCACGCTCGATGTGGACTCGGTTGTCCTATTGCCGGTAACAGCGATCCAGTTCCGATCAAAGGTCATGGGTCGGAATTCTAGTGATGGAATGGATGCGTCGTGCCCCGGGGGCAGCAAAGTCACCTGTTGGGAGATGGCACGCCTCCTTTATTGAGAGTTTTGAGGACGCAGCAATGAGTGCGTGCTCAGGATTATTCGTCGATGCAATGATCGATGTGGATGCCCCATCCCGTTGACCAGCATTATTTGCCGGAAACAGATGGTGCCACAGGTCCTACTAGAGCATTGGCACCTGTTGCCCATTGAACATTGGAGGGGTTGCCTCCAACAGGTGGTTCAGCATGATTGCCATTGGATGATCCAGCAGCTGAATTCACCATCTTGTGATCTCAGGAAAGCTACCTGCCCCCCTACCTGGCGCGCCAAATGTCGAAGTGTGGAATACGACACTTCCCCCGGACCCGCTGAAAAGCGGCCCGCGGAGGTTCTTTTGTGGTTAGGGGACACAAGATCAATATCAAGATGATGACCTCAGAGATTTACGTGGTTCGGTCCGCCTGAGCGTAACACCCTACTCCACGGGGTTTGTGTGATTATATTGAGCGAGTTAGTTCACTAAGATCAGATTGCAATCGTCCCCGATGTTCGTGCGGTGCAGCCCTTTTATAGTTCTAAGGGCTGACCGTTACAAAGCTGGCCTGGCCCGACATGTGGCCTTGGCGTGCTTAATGACCTAATACATTGTCTAAAGAGTATTAAGTACAGTTAATAGTGAGGTAACGTGCCTTCATGGAAGTGTTACCCCAATTAACAATGCGTTGATCGTGTGTCATTAATACGACATTAATGACACATTATCACACCATATAACTGTCGCTTTAACCATCCTTGAATGTCAGTAACGGTCTTGATCAGCTTGTATTCCTGTTGGCGACGAAGGTCCGGAGGTTCCACATGTGGCAGATCTGGAGCTTTCCCTTGCGGGAGGGTAGGTCCGGGATTACTATACATGTGTCGGTACCGGAGCTCCTCTCTGTCGGGGGCTAGTTCTGGGGCTGTTGTACATGTACAATCGCTGGAGCTTCCCTCAGTCAGGAGTTTTGTTCCGGGCTTATTTTACACGTGTTAACCCGAGAGACATCCATATGAGAGGAGCAGGTCCGGCGCAATGTAACATGTGGGACCTGCAAGGGCTTTCATCTCCGATGGGTAGAATTTTCTTGAGCTTTTTGTGGTATTGTGGGGTACCCGGTACATAAGGTACCGACAAATGTGCAGGAAAAACAAAAATTCATAGCGATGGTGGACGACGCCAGAGCTACTAAGCTCCGACATCCTCCGAGGGGACCCGCTGTTGATATTTAATATGTTGACAATGGTTAATGTCAGAGTTACAAAGCACCGACAACCCCTGGGAGGCCTACCTTCAACTATTTGTGCAACGACATCAGGAGCTACCAAGCTCCGATAAATCCTAGGGGGGCCCCACCGTCGACGTTTTATACATTGATAGTGGGTACCGTCAGAGCTACCAAGCTCTGCCAATCCCCGGGGGCCAGCCGTCGACGCATCAACAAGGGCGAAGATTTAGTGAAGACTTCAGACCTAAAATCTACAAGTGTGAAGCGTTCAAGTCATCAATATACTGTCAAATCATTTGGTACATGTACACACTTCAATTGTACAAATATACTAGGGGGCCAACAAGACAGAGCACATTATATTGAAGACAAAAATAAAATGAAGTTCATAGAAGCAAAGTGGATTTCATTAAATCGAAGCACTAGATTACAAAATTGGGATTACAACAGGAGACAAAAGGGAAAAGTCCTAGCTACTGGAGGATCTAAGTCCTGCGGAAGAATTTGGCGACTTTATTGGCAACTTCTTGGACGCTGGCCTTGGCGGCGTCCTCCTCTTCAGCAACAGGACCTTGGAGCACCGGGTCCAAAGAGAATTGGGGATCTCGGCTCACATAACACGTCAGCACATACTCTGCGATGTTTGTAGCCAGAGATTTCCCCTCTGTCTCTAGTTGGTTCGCGATGATGTCACACATTGCGTCGAGTTTGCCGCCAGCAACATTGAGGGCCACCAGTGCTCGATCCAAGTCCAGCTCCGAATTGTCCAGACGTACAAGACTGAAGCCTAGTGGCGTCAGCGGGTCGTTGGCTCATCCCAAGAAGTCCCATACTTGGATGGACTCAGTCTCCTTCAAGCTCTGCAGCTCCTTCAGTGACTTACGGGCGACCGCAAGCTACGAACCTTCCCGAGGGAGATGCTCGACCAATTTAGCATGCTTCTACATATTCTCAGCAACTTGCTTCTCACGATCGGTCAGCTCCATCTCCCGGAGGTGGATGCGGTTCTGCCTTTCCGCCAAGTCCTTTTCCCTGCCTCTCACCTTCCCTTCCCTGGTGGCAACGTCAGCTTCTCTTTTTGAGAGCTCATGCCCCAGTTTCCAGTACTTCTCCTTCTCCTCTTTGCTCCATAGATCCAGCGTGTTTCTGCGATTTGCCAAATTCTGTTCACCCAAAGTCAACTTCTGGGTGACCTCCGCCTCCCTCTTCATAACATCCTCCTGCTGCTCCAGGAGCTTTTCTTCTCTCGCCTCAAGGTCCGCCCGGCGCTTCAGGAGAATCTTTTTCAATTCATTGAGGTTTTTGTTACGCTCATAAGCAGCATCACGCCTCACCTTGGCTTGCTCAAGGATCTCCCTGGAGTTAGCGTCGAGAGACCGGATGGCGGCTTCCTTCTCCTCCACCAGCTTGTCCCAGTATTCCAACCGGGCCTTCTCCCTCTTGATCCACTCCTTCTAATCAGCCAGCCTTATCTGTGCCAGCCTGGTCTTGAAGTGGAGTCTATTGCGCCATCGCCTCAAGGTGTTGCACTCCTCCTCCAAGGCTTTGCTCTCATGATCGAAGGCGAGCTGGACTTGTTGGAGGCTAGAGCAGGCGTTGTCTATGGACAACGCCCGAGGGATAGGCTTCGGGCCTGCTGGGACCAACTCCGCAGGCTCCAGAGGATTTTCAATCATAACAATTGGGTCCCACTCTACAAGGGTGGTGTAGGATTGAAGAGCACGTGAAAAGCTACCAGAGGGGGGTGAATGGTAGATTTAAAAAATCTTACGCGGCGGAAACAATTAGATCCCAAGACCTTTGGCAGAAAAATAATCTGTTAAAGAAATCATGTGTGAGACTAATCTAAACGCGTTTCACCATAAAAAAAGTGATAGATATAATAGATAATCAAGTCACGAATACGACACAACAAGAATCACCCAAATCCTTCGAGAGAAACTCAAGTTACGATTGAAAGATCGAACAAAGGTCAATCTGTCCTACCGGAGAAAAACAGTTCTGGGATGCTTCAAATAAACCCGTGTAGATCAGAAACCACAAATATAATGACCGTTAAATTTTGAAAAATGATATATAATCAAGTTGTGAAGACAACCCAAAATGAATCACGTCAATTGGATCTGTAAAACTCGAGTTATGATAAAACCATCGAAGAAAGGTAGTGCTCTGCAGAAACTCGACGAGAAAAACTTGTATGGAACAAGTCGGACGAACAAGGCACAAAATTTCCTTCAAACTACGAATTTTATTGATCAAACCACAATAGGAACAGCCCCAAAGTTGTGTGCCACGATCTTTGGCCTCCCTTGCTTATATAACCAGCTCGAAAGCCAACTCAACTCAAATCAAGACTCTAATCCTACTCCGTTCACGAATCGAAACTTTCCATGATTGCTTAGGACTCTTCTATACGCAGATAGAAGCAATCTTAAGAATTCCAAACACCTTAGGAACTTATCCCACATTCCTAAAACAACTCAAATTCGTGACCCACACGAAATCCT
This sequence comes from Tuctoria greenei, assembly GCA_036927565.1. Lineage (NCBI taxonomy): Eukaryota > Viridiplantae > Streptophyta > Magnoliopsida > Poales > Poaceae > Tuctoria > Tuctoria greenei. The sequence continues at coordinate 126,181,277 of JAYESD010000007.1, read as the reverse complement.
ATCATAACCACCTCAAATCTTTCCATATTTGAGTCAAACCCGACTCAGCCGCAACCTGAGTCCATAACCTAGTCGGTTGGACCTTTCCGACCAATTATTTACGTCCACATCTCTTCATCACATCTCGGAACCATGCAGTCACGTCCATACACTCCTTGCACACGTGCAAACATCTTCCAACGACGTCCACGATACCTTCATATGCATTGATCTTCGTTCAAACATGTTGTGCGACCTCCCGATCAACTCAACCACAATTCCTCCCGAACTTGGTTGTCGAACCTCATCTTCTCCCTAAGCAAGGGGGTTGTTGAACCACAATTCCTCCCGAACTTGGTTGTTCAATGGATCCCGTCACCAGCCATGTCTTGAACTCAAGCAACACCTGCACATGAATAAACAACCAATACTTTTGAGCACAAGTCCTCGACTTGACTCTCGTTAGTTCTGAAACTGCAACATCTTACGTGAGCACCTCACATAAGCATGTTTCAAAACATAGCAAATGATATCAACCATAACCACCAAAACACAACAAAAACTTAGAAAATAAATACTAAGCAATATTTCCATCAATGTAAAGCAAGTACGAATCAATGCAAGATAAAAGCAGAACCACTGCGATCAAGCACCGGACCTTGCCAAAGCTAATCGGACCTTGAACCGGAGCTTACCAAAGCTAGTTCAACCTATCGCCGGAGCTTACAAAAGCTAGTACAACCTGGCACCAGAGCTTACCAAAGCTAGTACAACCTAGAGCTGGAGCTAGAAAAACATGTCGGAGCTAACCAACATAAGTCGGACCTAGCAAAATATATCAGAGCTTAACAAAGACATGCCAGAGCTATCAAAGACATGCCAAAGCTAAAGACAAAGTTCACCGGAGCTACCCAAAAACATGTTGGACTTTGACAAAGCAAGTCGGACCTATTGTCGGACCTTGCTAAAAAGGGTATTTTGGCAGGATTTCAGAACTTATATCATCAAAGCCAATGTATTCAGTACAAGCTAATGTATTCAGCACACATAGGTCTCATAATCTCCCCCTTGATGAATGCATTGGCAACACCATTTAAAATCCGCATATTGTCTTATTCACATTAAAAGTTTTGAAAACAATTTCTCCCCCTTTGTAAAACATAAATAAAGTGAGAAGAAAAACAAATTCTCCCCCTGAGAACAGTCGTGCCAAAAACAATTGTGAATATGTGCAATGTGTAATCAATTTATCCCCCTTGCATACTTATCTTTAAAAATTCACATATTATCTCCCCCCCTTTGACAATGTATTCAGCAAGGTTTATAAGACAAATTTTAATTGTTATGAGCATATTATAACATATATATATAAAACAAAGCTCATTCAAGTCATACTATCAAGTAACTTACACTATCACATCAACGAAATACATAAAGTAGTGTAAGCCATGCTAGAGATCAAATGTAATTTCCAATTTAGCAAGTCATGATCTCACAAACTTAACTATTTCAAAACCTGAAAGCATGACACTTGTTGCTGCATTTTATTATTTTTCAAAGCACAAATTTAGATCATGTGATATTTGCAAGATATTATATGCGCATCTGCCTTATTCTGCCAACCAACCAAGCCTATGTCATTTGACAATCAGAAGCTTAAGGACATGGTTTTAGTCGTACACAACTTCTTCCAAGTTCATATCTAGGTGCAATGATAAGCCATCTTAAAAGAAGAAGTGTGATGCATGCATATTCTCTTGATCTTTTCTCAATTTATATTTGTTCATAAAAACTCAACATGTGAGTTGATTACTTGATTAATTTTTTATGATTAAAAGCACTTGTGAGCATGCAACAAGTTCAAAACAGCAAGAAAGTTCGACCATGACCAGATTTAGTGTAAGTAATTATTCCAATTACCAGACATGGCAAAAAAACTACAATATGTATAACACGAGTAATGTAGTAAGAACTTTCAGCATGTAAAAGGAATTACAAAGTCATATATGTATGAAATACTATGTTCATATTATTTTAATTTCAGAATTACACATAGACTTCCCAAGTTTCAAAACTCCCCCTCAATTTAAGCCATGAGGATGCATAACCCCTATTTCACTATGAATGTAACAAAAACAAGTGAAATCCAAAGGTTTTGTAAGAATGTCAGCCAATTGTTGTTCAGTATCTACATGGTGAAGCATAATGTTTCCTTTTTCAACATTATAACGGAGAAAGTGATACCTAATGTCAATGTGCTTAGTTCTAGAATGTTGCACGGGGTTTTTAGCAATGCAAATGGCACTAGTGTTATCACAAAATAGTAGAACACTATCTAGATCAACCCCATAGTCCTTAAGTGTTTGAACAATCCAAAGAATTTGTGAGCAAGCACTAGCAGCAGCTACATATTCAGATTCAGCTGTGGATTGTGCAACTGAGTTTTGTTTTCTAGAGGACCAAGCAACAAAGTGAATTACCAAGAAAATGACAAGCACCAGAAGTACTTTTCCTATCAATCCTACAACCCCCAAAATCAGCATCCGAAAAAGCTTTCAAAGTAACGGTTGAGGAAGACAGAAGAAAAATGTCAAATTCTTGAGTTCCATGTAAGTACCTGAGAATCCTTTTGACGGCTTGACGACGTGAAGCGCGTGGGGAGGCTTGAAACCGTGCACAAAGACATAAGTTGAATTATATGGCCGGTCTTGATGCCGTGAGGTACAAAAGTGATCCGGTCATGCTTCTATATTCTTTTTGATCCACGGGTTCACCATCTTCATCAAGTTCAAGTGTTGTTGCTGTTCCCAGTGGTGTCCGAAGAGGCTTGCTTTTGTCCATGTTGAAGCGCCTTAGGAGGTCTTTTGTATACTTCGTTTGATGCACAAAGGTACCCTCCTTAGTTTGCTTGATTTGCAGCCCCAAAAAGTACGTGAGTTCTCCCATCATACTCATCTCAAATTCTGAACTCATCATATCTGAAAACTTGGACACAAGATCATGAGAAGCACAACCAAAGATAATATTATCCACATACACTTGAACGAATAATGAGTCATTGCCATGCTTAAGCACAAAAAGAGTTTTATCAACCTTGCCCATGGTAAACCCCTTTTCAAGTAAGAATGTTTTTAACCTATCATACCATGCTCTAGGGGCTTGTTTGAGACCGTACAAGACTTTGGACAGTTTGTAAACATGATTAGGAAAATCTCAATTTTCAAAACCTGGTGGTTGTTTGACATAAGCCTTCTCATCTATGTAGCCATTAAGAAAAGCACTTTTAACATCCATTTAATAAAGCTTAAAACCTTTCGATGCAGCAAAAGCTAACAAAATTCTTATGGCTTCTAATAGCAACAGGAGAAAAAGTTTCATCAAAATCTAGACCTTCAACTCGAGTGAAACCTTGAGCAACCAACCTAGCCTTATTCGTAATGACAACCCCATCCTCACTTTGTTTATTTTTAAACACTCATTTAGTTCCAATTAAAGTGTGACCTTGAGGTGGAGGTACAAGTTTCCAAACATTATTTCTTTCAAAATTTTCTAACTCTTCTTGCATGGCAATAATCCAAGATTCATTAGTGAGTGCATGTGATATATCTTTGGGTTCAAAAGAAGCAACAAAAGTAGAATGAGCATGAGAGTTTGGATCACAAAAACTGAACCGTGTGACTCGTTCGTGCAAGCTTCCAATAATTTGTTGTGGAGGATGACTTTTGAGAACCCGGAGGGGAGTGGACACTTCACAAGCTTCTTCTTCTTCTTCATGTTCATCACAAATCGATGAGCTTGTGACTTGAGGAGAATCTGGACCAGCAATGGTGGTCGTTGGTGTTGGTTGTCAATCAAAATCAGGAGCTGGAACAATGTCATTAGCTGCTGAATTTTCGGGCAACAGCACAACTTCTTCCTCATCTTCAACGAAAATGTTGTCCCCCTGTGGATATGGATCCAGACCTACAATGTTTGAGCTAGTACCTGTGCTAGCTTCATCAAAAGACACTTCACAAGTCTCCACAATTTTGTTAGTGTTAACTAAAAGCACACGGTAGCCTCTAGCATGAGATGGATAACCAAGAAACATGACATCAATGGATCTAGGTTCAAATTTATCAAGATTACCATGTTTCTTAACAAAGCATTTGCAACCAAAGACCCGAAAGTGTGTAACACTAGGCCTATGTCCAAATCAGAGCTCATATGGTGTTTTACCTAGCTTAGCGCGCAAGAAAACACGATTTGAGACATAACAAGCAGTTGCAATCGCATCAGCCCAAAACTTCCTAGGAGTTTGATATTCATCAAGCATAGTCCTAGCCATATCAACTATGGTTTTGTTCTTTCTTTCTACAACACCATTTTGTTGAGGTACATATGGTGAAGAAAATTGATAATCTATTCTATTTTCAGCACAAAAGTGATCAAAAGATTGATTTTTAAATGCGGTTCCGTTATCACTTCTAATTGCTTTTAAAGATACTAGGTGATCAATTGATAATCTAAGAAATAAAGTTCTAAAGTGACTAAAATCTTCATTCTTAGATGCCATAAAGTAAACCCAAGAGTATCTAGAATAATCATCAACAATCACAAGAACATACCATTTACCTCCGAAGGATTGAACGCGTGAAGGTCCTACGGTGTCAAGGTTCAAAAGTTGACCCGGTTCAGTTGTCATGATCATTGTGAGAGGAGTATGTGAACCTGTAACCATCTTAGCATGTATACAAGAAGAGCACACAATTTCTTTGTCCCCTTTAAGCTTAGGCAGCCCACCTATGCGATCAAGAGCACTAACACACGTTAGATGATCAAAGCCTACATGACCAAGTCTACGATGCCAAAAATATAAGTCCTTTGAATCATTAGCAACTAGACACCTATGCTTAGAGGAAGACATATCAAAATCAGCTTTAAAAACTCTTCCAAACCGAGACATGTTAAAAATAAGCTCACTATTTGAATTTACAACTTTGCATCAATTTTTAGTGAAAATAATTTCCAGATTTTCATATAGCAGTTGTGAGACAGAAAGAAAGTTGTATTTAAAATTTTTAACAAGTGCCACATCCTTCAAAGTATAGTGATTATTTACTCTAACCGAACCCTTAGCAATTATAGGAGTTGAAGAATTATCGGCAAAAGTAACATTCTCTACACGTGACACAAAAGAGAGGGAGGAGAACCATTCCTTGTTACCGGTCATGTGGCGTGAGCAACCTGAATCCACAATCCAAATGTTCTCCTTCCTCAAGCGTGTAACCTACATAGAACCACAATACGTCGATGACTCAATACTGGGGTTAGTCAAGAGACACTTAGGAGTCCAGTACTGAGTCACACGATGTCCAAGAGGAATAACACGCGAAAGCTGAGACAAAACAACAGGTTTGTGTGCCAAAGTTTGAGGATTTTTGTACCCAACTAATGACTTATCAGATGTTACATGTGTAACACAAAACACAGTAGGTTTGGGAGAAAACTTTGCATGTTTTCGACTCATTACGGCAGGTTGCATGTTCCTATCATCCAGTTTAATATGTGCAGCAAATTTTGCACGAAAGTTATGAGATCTAGCAATCATTCTTTCTTTTTTCTGTTGTTTAGCTAGTCTATAACAAAAATGTATGATATGACCATCTCTACCATGGTAGGTACAATGAAATTTAACTTTGTGTTCATGTCTAGATGAGCAAACAACATTTTTATTCGACACCGAATGGGACAACACTCCTGCAGATTTGAAAACCACTTCTTTTTTGTTTAGGAACTGTTTGAATCAAACCACTTTCTAATGTTCTTACAATTTTAGGTGGATGTGCCCTAGCATGAGCATGAGAATCAAAACCTAAACCAGTTTTATCATTACAAGACTTAGAAGAATTCAGCAGCAAGTTTAGGTCCTTATTCCCATTACAAAACTGATCTAATGTCCTATGCATGTTATCAAGTTTATTGGACAGATCAAAGCAATTTTCACATGAAGTTTTTCCTTTTAATTTGCAATTGGAACAATATTTAACTTCATAAGAACGTAAAGCATTGTTCAATATAGAAATTTCATTCATAGCATCTTGCAGTTTCTTATCAAGATCATCACAAGTAGAACAATGCAAATCAATTGTAGAACAGCTAGCATCTTTCAAGTTTTTATCAGTAAGTGCAGCAAGCTCTTTGTTCTTTTAAATTTCTAACTCAAGTTTATCAAGTGTGGAGGTGTGCGCACTTCTTAATAAGGACAATTGTTCATATATTAATTCACATGAGGAACATAATCATCACTAGGAATCAAAGATTTTAAATGATTAATTTCAGATTCTAATGACTCAATTTTAACAGCATCGTCCCTAAGCTTTTTGTCCTTTTTCTTAACTATAACAGTGGCACGAGAAATAGCATCACACATTTCTTCACAACTAGGACATACCTCTTCATTGTCGTTGTTATGTTCAGCCTCCTCCATACTTGATCTTGACTTGCCCGCCATGAAGCACAAGTTTGCCAAATCATCTTCATCTTCGTCACTTCCAATGTCCACATCGCTTGAGCCAAGTTCTTGAAGTGCGGAGATAAAACTGCTCACCAATTGATGTCCTGTAAAACCGTTCTTTTTCTTTGTATCTTTTGCAGCGGAGTGCTTCGTCCTTGTTTGCTTTCCATCCCGGGAAGTAGGACCTGAAAGGTTAGGGCAATCTGAACGAAAATGTTCTGTCTTACCACATTTGAAACATCATTGAGGTCCGGAGCTTCCTCTCCTTCTAGTTCTCACATTTTGCAATGCTTTTGAGAACCTAGTAGAGAGAAGTATTAGCTTCTCCTCTGGAAACTCCTCAATCTATTCAAGGTTTAGAGACGACAACAAAGCAAGTGTACCACAAGATGAAGATTGACCGGATCTAGGCATGTCACGTTGAGAAACAAAAGCAATAGACTTGTTGGGGTTCTTACGTGATACTATGTCAATTTCATGAGTTTTTAACTTGGAATATAGCACATCTAAAGTAAGTGTACTCATGACAGTAGATTCACGAATAGATGTGACTTTCATCTCCTAAATTGTCATATCTAATGCACTTTACAATTGCCTAGCATTTTCAGCATCTGAAAAATTAACATTGACACTACGCAAGTTGCTGAGAATTTTATTAAAGCGAGCAAAAAGGTCATCAATAGACTCATCGAGCTGCATCTCGAAGCGCATGTATTATTTCTTGAACATGTCTTGTTTTACCTCCTTGATCGTGTTGGATCCTTTGTGGTAGTCACAAAGTTCTTTCCACACATCGTATGCAGATCGGAGGTGTGCAACACGGTCGAAGTCGCTTTGAGTTAATCCTTGTATGATAAAGTTCCGAGCCTTGTTATTGTTGTCGACATCTCTCATATTTGTATCTGTAACTTGATCGTTTGACGGCACTTCGTAAGGCTTGTATACCTTCTCCCATATTGCGAAGCCTTGAGCCTGGATGAAGGCTTCCATATGTGCCTTCCAAACCTGAAAATCAATACCACTAAACACACAAGGTTTGGCAGAGTATTTCTCCATGATGATTAGTCAAAAAAACGTGCAAATCACAAAGATTAGAGCACCGTGGCTCTGTTTGACGCTTCAAGTGACACAATGGATCTACTTTGCTTGTTTTGTCCAAAGAATTGGACGACACATATATAGGATCATGTGGATTGATAATCTTCAAGATCATTTCAACTATGCAGCAAAGGAGGATACTTCTGCCGGAAGGATGAAAGCTGGTGGATGCGATCTGACGGATAAAAGCTCAATTTCTGATGTCAGGTTGCAGCGGGTGAGATATATAGCTAGCAGCTGATAAATGTAATATTGTATTAGTTTCACGTACATTTTATTCAAATACATTACAGGAAGGATGAATGCTTATTTTTGGTTAAAAAACTTGTGGACTTGCTATACCAATTGTAGGATCGGAGAGCACGTGAAAAGCTACCAGAGGGGGGGTGAATGGTAGATTTAAAAAATCTTACGTAGCGGAAACAATTAAATCCCAACCCCTTTGGCAGAAAAATGATCTGCTAAAGAAATCGTGTGTGAGACTAACCTAAACGTGTTATCGTGTGTGAGACTAACTTAAACATGTTTCACCGTTACAAAAGTGATAGATATCAGAGATAATCAAGTCAGAATACGACACAACAATAATCACTCAAATCCGTCGAGAGAAACTCAAGTAACGATTGAAAGATCGAACAAAGGTCAATCTGTCCTACCGGAGAAAAACAGTTCTGGGATGCTTCAAAGAAACCCGTGTAGATCAGAAACCACAAATATAATGACCGTGAAATTTTGAGAAATGATAGATAATCAAGTTGTGAAGACAACCCAAAAAGAATCACGTCAATTAGATCTTTAAAACTCAAGTTATGATAAAACCACCGAAGAAAGGTAGTGCTGTGCAGAAACTCGACAAGTAAAACTTGTCTGGAACAAGTTGGACGAACAAGGCACAAAAGTTCCTTCAAACTACGAATTTTATTGATCAAACCACAATAGGAACAGCCCCAAAGTCGTGCGCCACGAGCTCTGGCCTCCCTTGCTTATATAACCAGCTCGAAAGCCAACTCAACTCAAATCAGGACTCTAATCCTACTCCGTTCACGAATCGAAACTTTCCATAACTGCTTAGGACTCTTCTATACGCAGATAGAAGCAATCTTAATAATTCCAAACACCTTAGGAACGTATCCCACATTCCTAAAACAACTCAAATTTGTGGCCCACACGAAATCCTATCATAACCAACTCAAATCTTTCCATATTTGAGTCAAACCCGACTCAGCCGCAGCCTGAGTCCATAACCTAGTCGGTTGGACCTTTCCGACCAATTCTTTACTTCCACATCTCTTCACGCCTCAGAACCATGTAGCCACATCCATGCACTCCTTGCACACGTGCAAACATCTTCCAACGACGTCCACGATACCTTCATATGCATTGATCTTGATTCAAACATGTTGTGCGACCTCCCGATCAACTCAACCACAATTCCTCCCAAACTTGGTTGTTGAACCTCATCTTCTTCCTAAGACTAATTCAATGGATCCCGTCACCAGCCATGTATGGAACTCAAGCAACACCTACACATGAATAAACAACGAATACTTTCGACCACAAGTCCTCGACTTGACTCTCGTTAGTTCCAAAACTACAACATCTTACGTGAGCACCTCACATAAGCATGTTGCAAAACATAGCAAATGATATCAACCATAACCACCAAAACACACCAAAAACTTAGAAAATGAATACTAAGCAATCTTTCCATCAATGTAAATCAAGTACGAATCATTGCAAGATAAAAGTAGAACCACTGCGATCAAGCACCGGACCTTGCCAAAGCTAACCGGAGCTTACCAAAGCTAGTACAACCTAGCGTTGGAGCTTACAAAATCTAGTACAACCTGGCACCAGAGCTTACCAAAGCAAGTACAACCTAGCGCCGGAGCTAGAAAGAAATGTCGGAGCTAACCAACATAAGTCGAACCTAGCAAAACATATCGGAGCTTAACAAAGACATGCCGGAGCTATCAAAGACATGCCAGAGCTAAATACAAAGCTCACCGGAGCTACCCAAAAACATGTTGGACTTTGACAAAGCAAGTCAGGCCTATTGTCGGACCTTGCTAAAAAGGGTATTTTGGCATAATTTCAGAACTTATATCATCAAAGCCAATGTATTCAGTACAAGCCAATGTATTCATCACACATAGGTCTCACAGGTGGTCCCTTGAGCTTTTGCAGCACTAGGGCCACTCTCTCGAAGCCCTTCAGCAGCAGCAGAGGAAGAACCCACTGGGGGAACTCCCAACTCCAGACCAGAAGTCGAAGGCGCTGCTTTCGAGTCTCCAATTATCGGCTCCGAAGGTGGAGGACCTGTCGCCACCTCTTCAGGTTGCTCCAGCTCTGGTCCAGACACCTCCAGGGCAGTAGCTGGAGCTTCATTCGGTGCCCCTACCACTTCCGACTTAGACGCCGATGTGTCAGTCACCTCCGGTTCAGCGACCGGAGCTTCAAGCATCTTCGGCTCAGTCGCCGGACCTTCAACTACTTCTGGCACAAGGGCCAGAGCTTCAACTATCTCCGACTCAGTGGCCAAGGCTTCAATTGCCTCTGGCTCAGCGGCCAGGGCTTCGACGACTTCTGGTTCAACGACCGGAGCTTCAAACATCACCGGCTCTCGTATTGGAGCATCAGTCACCGGCACCGTTGTCAGAGGTACATCTTCAACTTTTCCCCCGCGGTTCGGTGCTACCACGGGAGGTTCTGGTGAGGACTCTGAATCCAAGTCCACGACAGCTGACACCAGAGCTGACGTGACTTCTGCCACCACTTGAGGAGGAGGCTCGATGCTTGAAGCTGGAGCTTCGGCATGCACAGCCCCGGTCGCTGCGACAGACGCCGAAGTTCCCGATCCTTTCTTTGACACCCTAGAAATAAAGGGATGAAAAGATCAGAGACACGACAAACAAGACTAGCATTTTAAGGTGAGCACTCGATGCTTACCTAGGGATGCTACCGCCCCAATCGCCTCAGAACCTCTTCTTCTGAGGCCCGGAGCCAGAGCCCACCAAGTCTGGTGAGACAGCGACTTCAGACCTCAGCTGGGGACCACTTGCGGCAGCCAGAGTCCTCTCGGTCAGAGCTTCTCTGGGTCGGGAAGAACTTCTGGGTTTGGAGCTTTTAGCTGGCACTGAAGCTGGTGTCGACTGCCTGGATCCAGCGCCTCTTGAAGACGCCTGTGCCGGAGAAGGTGCAGTCGCAAAATACCTCCTCCGTCGGGGAGAAGGAGCTGTTGTAGAGGGAGTAGCCCTGACGGACCTACCATCAGCATGCTTCAGCTTCCTCTTTCGGCTGGAGGGTTCGGCTGGCTCTTTGCCTTTTCCTTTGACCTTGCTGATGTCTTCAACCCTTCGGCTCGGGGCGGAGGCAGGCCCTCCTTCGGAAGCTCCAGGAATTACCACCCTGAAGGTCGGACGCCTTTCCACCTCACCATGGTCATCAAGCGCCAACATCTTCCTCCGGAGCTCTCTGCTGAACCGTGGCTCCATGTTCAGAGGAAGGAAAGTAGTCGGCGGAACCAAGTCATCACCGTCGACATTTATCTCATGCTAGAATTTCTTGATATGAAGTTTCAAAGCTTCTTCATCAAAGTTGGACTTCAGACCGGTTTCAATTCGGTTGTCATCCATCACGCTGTTGAGGGCCCAGGCGAGCTTCTCCCTCTTCCTCAGCGGATCCCATCTATTGACCAGGAAGTTGCAAAAGACAATCTGAGGTGTCACTCCACCCTCCACGCATTCGCGGATCCTAGACAGGACGGGGTTGAAGGCATCTGACAGCTCCGGAAGAACACTCTAAGCATCGGTGTTAACGTTGGGGAGTCCTTGGGGCAGCTCCAACCTCTCGTGCTCCTCCACTGCAATGACGACTCATTCTTTCTTCCAGTCATCCCATTTGTCGGAAGGGAAAGACTTCAAGTACTTGAAGAGGCAGTTCTTGCACTTCACGAAATAGTAGAAGCCAAGAAGCTCAGTTCCCTTGCCGGTGGTGTGGACGGTGAAGAAGGTACGAAATAGCTCGATGCAGGGGGGGAACACCCACCCACATCTCGCAAAAGTGGACGAAGGTCGCCACTAGCAGAAGAGAATGGGGGCCAAGATGATAGATCTAGAGACCTTAAAAGTCCAGTAGCATTAAAAGAAAAGTTGCAAAAGGTGGGATCAATCCCACCATGGCGTATGCAGAGAAGTACACCATGTCACCATTACGCTCCTTCTTGAACGGAAGCTCGCTGGCGCGGATCAGGTGGGTGAAGGAGTCACTGGACCATCCCATATAGTTCCGAACCTTCATCAAATCGTCCTTGCTCTTGAGGCGGCTCTTGGGAAGACCCAACTCCATCGCGGCAAAGTGGAGCGAAGGAAGAGAAAGCTAGGCAAAGTTTGGGAGGCTCTGAGCGCAAGTTTGATCGAAAGCGTAAAGAGTCCTCAAACCGTGCACACTTTCCTTCTTAAGTAAGTCTCTGCGACACTTGGATGGAAACCGCAACAAGAGTGGGGTCACATTTCAAAAAATCTACCCCGTCCATGACGAATGGGTCCGAGGCTACCCCGACGAAGAGATCGAGGTTATTACCTCAGGTGAACCATTGTCATGATGGTCGGCGGGAGACCCAAAGGCGGCACCCTGACAAGGAGCTCAGAACTGATACAGTTTTTGTATTGGGAACTGGCGACCTTCAATTGCGTGAGATCCGCACTCAAAGATCTTATCTGTTGTATTCATAACAAGCCACGCGACAATGGTTTAACCCCAGACCATCGCCCCAATGGCACATTATGAGACTTTTGAAGTCGGAGCGCGGGAATCAAGGATGACTCCACCTTTGGTAGAATAACTTAACCCAAAGGATTTCTCCCAAAGGTGGGCCCAGGGGCCACTGTCGGTACCCTACGTACCGGGTACCCTATGATACCGCAAGAAGTTCAAAAAAGTTCTACCCGCCAAAGTTGAATGTCTCCTCAGGCCCCACATGTCATATTACACCAGACTTGCATCCTTTATATGGGTAGGTCTGGAGATTGACGCGTGTAATGTAAATCCGGAGCTAAACTCCCAACACAGGGAAGCTCCACGATCAACACGTGTATAATGACCCAGGACCTAACCCCCAGCAGAGGAAAGCTTCAGTGTTGACACGTGTACATCGGTTCTAGAGCTACCTCACCGCAAGGGGAAGCTCCGAAGCTACCATGTGTGGAGCCTCTAGACTTTTATCATCAACGGATACATTGACAGCCTCCTTCAGCACGAACATTCAAGGGACAGTTAAAGTGGTAGTTACAAGACTTGATTATGTGTCGTTAATGCTGTATTAACGACACGTGATCAAAACACTGTTAATAGCGGTAACGTAGCCATTAAGGCACGTTATCACATTATTAACCATGCTTAATACTCATAGACAGTGTATTAGGCTATTAAATACGCCAGGGCCACATGTCGGGCCAAACGAATGATGTAACGGTCAGTCCTTGGACTATAAAAGGACTAAGCCGCACGATACAAAGGACAACCCCAAGCTGAGTCAAAGACTACGCTTTCTAGCGATTCACAATACAACAATGCACACCTCGTGGAGTAGGATATTACGTTCAGGCGGTCCGAACCACGTAAATCTCCCGTGTCACCATCTTGCTCTTGATCTCTGCGTGCCCCAACTGAAACAAGAACCTCTGCAGGCTACACTTTAGTAGTATCGGAGGAAATGTCGTTGCTACACTTCGACAGGTACATTTAAAAAAATGACAATGATCTTCAACAAGTACAAAGACGACAAACTAACAATGATCATTTCATATCTGTACTCTGTAACATCACATGCAAGGAACAACAAATGCTAGCTAAGGCTTGAAAACCTGAACAAATCAAGCAAAAGTGTAAAGACTTGATATACGTGTTAGCAGTAACTAAGCTGGGTCTAAAAGTTCAATCGAGTATTTAGGATAATTCAGGTATCGGATCCTATAACCCGAATTAATTTTAGTTTTAGAATTGCTTACAAAAAATGCATTTAGGTTTCGGTTTTCGAGTAATTTGGGTTCAGATTCAGGATTTTTCAGATTCGGTATTCGAGTTTGAATTTTATGCCCACCCTAATGCAAAGAGCCGATAAAGTCGAACAGAAAAAGTGGTTCCACCAGCTCCAAGTACTGTTTAGGCATCATTTCAAAAAAAAGTACAGTTTAGGCAAGACTTTCAAAATATCTACGCTACGAGTACCGTGGATGTGCAGTACCTCTACGGTATTGATGTGAATGATACATAATATGAGGGCCTCGTCGCAAATATCACCGAATCAAAAAATGTCCTCCTGTTCGATTGCTGGCCGCTCTGGCCACCGTCACTCGCAACTACCGCCGCCGCCCGTTTCAAAAATCCAGCGGAAAAAAGAAAGCACGGCCACCCAAAGCTGCTGTTGCTGCACGCTGCACGCGCACGCGCCCATTCCACCTCCACGCTTCCCGTCCGCTCCAAGCAAGGTACCCGCGCGGCGCCGATGGCGTCGTGGCTGGGCCCGGCGCTCGCGACGGCCGCGGCGTGGGCACTTCGTGTGGCGGTGTGGGCGTGCCTCGTGTCGTCGGCCATGCTCGTCGCCGAGGCCTCCTACATGGGCGTCGCCAGCCTCGTCGCCGTTGTGGCGCCGCCGCGGCTCCGGCCCCGACAGAGGTACAGGTGGGAGCCCATGCCCGGGGGTGGCGACGTCGAGGCGGCGGCGGAGGCAGAATTCCCTATGGTGCTCGTGCAGATCCCCATGTTCAACGAGAGGGAGGTGAGGCGCCCCTTTCTCGAAATTGCCCCTCGTCCCGTGTCAAAAGTTATGTGTACCCAGCCAGACTGGTGGTCTATTCGCGGCTACGCGTCGCGATCGCGACTAGAAACCAATGGACGAGGGCGTTGTTTATTGACGGTCTTCCAGATACGGACTGTAGGGACCCTAATTCTTGAATGCGTCCTTTTGGTAATAATGTATCCTTTTGATAATCTTGGGAGTCACTGATCAAGCAAATTTGGTAGTTTTCGTTCGCTCTGACTGAATTGGGGCCATGACGTTGGGAATTCAGTACCTAGAAGTGTCTCGCTGTCTCTTTACTCCAACAATTTCTCTCTGATATCTCAAGGTAGATTTTGTTTTCAGAGAAGGGCTAACTTCCTTATTAGTGGATTTGCTATACAACAATTTTCTTTTTCCATAGAAACGATAGATAGAGCAAAGTCCATGAGTAATGTAGAGATTGGCCAGTAGAATGCAGCGTATGCTTTGTTATCCTGGTGTCTGATGCAGCAGAAAGTTTTTACAATGTGAGTTGCTGAGTAGATGAATAATGATAGTCTCCCTTTTTTACTTCTACACTGACACTGTTGCTAATACAAGTTTAATACTTTGTTTATATTGCTTAGCAATTGACTAGCAATGCGACAACGCTGAACAGCAATATTTGTTCCTAGGTGTCTGTAGTCTGAACATTGTTCCCTTGTGTCTTGAAACATCTATGAACTTGACCCCTGAATTGGTGCAAACCATTTCGTTTTGCAGGTGTACAAGCTCTCCATTGCGGCGGCGTGTGCTCTCACATGGCCACCAGACCGTATTGTAATACAAGTCCTGGATGATTCCACTGATCCAATTATTAAGGTAAACCTCGGTTTGCAGCAACAGTGATCTATCTTGATTCGTTTAAGGTCAATGTTTTCATATTGACTCTGGGTCAAGTGGTGGTCCTTCTGATACATATCTGAAAATAATAGACATTGCAATACAAATGAATGATCAGCATTTACTCTTGCCAAATGACTAAATGAACCTTAGCATTTTGTTTGGCAAATTCCAGCAAAGAGTCAACTTTTTCTATTTACTCTATACAAGCAGGAGAGATTACTTAGTTACTCAATGTACACGTTTTCTAATGCTTGACAAGACAAAAAACTTGAACCTGCTTTTCAGTAATGCGCTGAAACATTAAGAGCACTGCAACAGAAAATATTTTTCTATGCTATTTAAGAATTTACTGGCGGGATGTCACTTTGTAATATATCCAACAAGTAAAGAACTGTAGTATGTTGACTACTTGACTGGCAATGCGGCACCGGCCCCAAAGCAATGCATTTATAGTCTAAGAAATAGCTAATGTTTCTCTGCATTTTTGTGGGAAAGAGTATCACTGTGGATGGCCAAACTCACATGCTAAATTTCATTTATGATTTATGTACATACTGACGTCAAGAATACTTCATTTCATGGTCGTCTTCAGAATTCCAATAGTATCAAATAGCCTTTTAGTTAAGTTTTCCTCTGTTCAGGAACTAGTGGAGCTCGAGTGCCAGGACTGGGCCAGCAAGAAAATTAACATAAAGTATGAGATTAGAAATAACAGAAAGGGATACAAAGCAGGTGCATTGAAGAAGGGAATGGAACATATATACGCCCAACAATGTGACTTTGTTGCTATCTTTGATGCGGATTTCCAGCCTGAATCTGACTTCCTTTTAAAAACCGTACCATTCCTTGTACATAACCCAAAGATTGCACTAGTACAAGCACGTTGGGAATTCGGTAAGTTAAATATGTCGTTTTATCATGCATTCACTCTGGAATATTCTAGTGGTTGAGAAGAATTTTAGACTCATGGCAAAATGCAAGACCTATCCTACACTGGATGCTATGGTGCTTCCAAATCCTGGAACATTTGGAACGGATGTTCACCTAAGATATCATGTGCTTTCTAAAGCGGGCATTCAAGACCAGTGTCAATCCAATACCTTCAAAATTTTATGATATTCGGAATATGTAAAAGGACACTTGCCATTTAAAATGCTTTGTTTATTTCTGATCCTTTAGTCCTAGGCCAGACAATATTGTGTAGTCCTCTTCGAGACAGTAGTTAATAAAAGGCTAGAATGATTACTTGATTAACCAAAGGTTTAGGTACATATTTATAGATACATAGATGGGCCGGTATACAGGCTAGGCCCAAACACATAACTCAACACAGTCCAACAGCCTCCCGCAGTCCCAACATCTAGCCACAACAGATGTTGAGACTGGACCGAAACTCAGAAAATAAAGTCGTCGGGAGTCCCTTCGTGAAGATGTCGGCAAACTGTGACGTCGTCGGCACATGGAGAACTCGAACCTCACCACGTGCAACCCGCTCATGAACAAAGTGAAGATCAATCTACACATGTTTCGTGCGCTGGTGCTGGACGAGGTTGGTGGAGAGGTAAACGGCGCTGACATTATCACAGTAGACCAACGTGCTCCGGGCGACAGGGGAGTGGAGCTCCTGAAGTAACTGCTGGAGCCAAGACGCCTCTGCTACGCCATTAGCCACGGCGCGGTACTCCGCCTCAGCACTGGAGCGAGAAACCACGGGCTGCCGCTTCGAGGACCAGGAGACAAGATTCCCCCCCCCCCCCCCCCCCCCAGGAAGACGGCGTAGCCATAGGTGGAGCGGCGGGTATCAGGGCACCCCGCCCAGTCAGCGTCGGTGTAGACCACCAGCTCAGAAGGCGAGTCACGTCGAAGTAGAAGGCCGTAGTCGAAGGAGCCGCGCAGGTACCGAAGAATCCGCTTCATCGCCGTGAGATGCGTCTCCCGCGGATCATGCATGTGGAGACACACCTGCTGAACCGCGTAGGAGATGTCCGGCCTGATGAAGGTGAGGTACTGCAGGGCACCTGCAAGACTCCTGTAAGAGGTGGGGTCGGCGACCGAGGCGCCGTCGGCCGAAGATAGCTTCGCCTGGGTGTCCACGGGAGTGGAGCACGGCTTGCAATCAGCCATGCCTGCTCGCTCGAGGATATCCAGGCAGTACTGGCGCTGGTGGAGGAACAGAGCGCCCGTGCGGTGCTCGACCGCAATGCCCACGAAGTGGTGGAGCTGGCCGAGATCCTTCATCGCGAACTCGCGCTGCAGGGCGGAGATCGTGCGCTGAAGAAGAGCCGGGCTAGACACCATGAGGACAATATCGTCCACGTACATGAGGAGGTAGACAGTGTCATCCTCATGCCTGTAAACGAAGAGCGAGGTGTCCGACTTGGCCTTGACGAAGCCGAGCGAGGCCAGGAAGGAGGCGAACCGGCTGTACCAAGCCCGAGGCGCCTGCTTCAGCCCGTATAGGGACTTGTTCAGCTGGCAGACCAAGTCTGAACGGGCTGAATCAACGAACCCTGTTGGCTGACTGCAGTACACCGTCTCTGTCAGCGTCCCGTGAAGGAAGGCGTTCTTGACGTCCAGCTGGTGGACAGGCCAAGAACGCGAGAGAGCCAACAACAGAACAGTCCGTACTGTCGCTGGCTTAACCACCGGACTGAAGGTCTCGTCGTAGTCCACTCCAGAGCGCTGAGTGAAGCCCCGAAGTACCCAACGAGCCTTATATCTCTCCAGGGAGCCATCCGCCTTTCTCTTATGCGTGAAAACCCACTTGCTTGTGACAACGTTGCCACGAGGAAGACGGGGAACAAGGTCCCATGCCCGGTTGGCAAGTAGGGCCGCATACTCCTCCTCCATAGCGCGGCGCCAGTGAGGGTCAGCAAGGGCGCTACGGACGGAGGTCGGTATAGGTGATACCGAAGAGGAAGTGGATGGTGTCGGTGTCGTCGAAGAGAGTACCACTCCGGAGAACCTCTCAAGAGGCCGGAGAAACCCCGGGGCACGTCTAGTCACCATCGGGTGAACGTGTCCTGGGTCCCAGTGGAGCAACGGTGGGTGGTACACCGAGGGCTCGGGACGAGCAGGCGCAGAGTCACCAACCCGCTCTCGTCGCTGGTAGACAAGAGCAGGGTCGGCGAACCGTGGAACAGGGGCCGCGCGTGGCGCAGCGCGTGACGCGGGAGTCGGAGTAGTCGTCGGGTCCCCGCACGGCGCGGGAGTCGAGGTCGGAGACGCTGGGGCCGCGCGTGGCGCAGCTGTAGGGGACGTCGGGGCCTCGTGTGGCGCAGGAGTCGAGGCTGGAGACGCTGGGGCCGCGCGTGGCGCAGCTGTAGGAGACGTCGGGACCTCGTGTGGCGCAAGAGTCGAGGTCAGAGACACCGGGGCCGCGCGTGGCGCAGCCGTAGGAAGCGTTGGGGCCTCGTGTGGCGCAGGAGTCGAGGTCGGAGATGCCGGGGCCACGCGTGGCGCAGCCGTAGGAGACATCGGGGCTGCACGTGGCGCAACAGGAGACGTCGGTGCCACGCGTGGTGCAGCACTCGTCCCCAGGGTCGACGGAGCCTGGGCACCAACCCGCACTCGTCGCTGGTAGACGAGAGCAGGGTCAGTGAACCGCCGTGTCGTGGCTGTAGTAGGCACAGCCGGAGTCGCCACAGGTGTCGGTGCTGCGTAAGGTGCAGCTGTCGACGTCGTGGGAGCCACCTGTGAGCCGGTGGGTGATGTACCTGCAAAAAAAGGCCAAGGCAGCTGTGGTGGAGCAGCCTCGGTGTCAGTAGAAAAAAGGGAGTCCAGCTCTGCAGCTGAACCAGAGGTGGAGGAAGAAAAGGGGAAGGAGGACTCGTCGAAGACGACGTGCCGAGAGATCAAAATGCGGTGGGTAGAGAGGTCGAGGCACCGGTAACCCTTATGCTCAAGGGAGTACCCAAGAAAGACACACCTAGTAGAGCGGGGCGCAAGCTTATGTGGAGCTGTGGCGGAAAGATTAGGGTAGCAGGCGCACCCGAAGACACGAAGGTGGTCGTAGAGAGGGGTAGTGCCATACAAAGCAAAGAAAGGAGTCGGTGCTCGAATCGCCTTGGTGGGAAGGCGATTAAGGAGGAAGGTGGAAGTGTGGAGTGCCTCTACCCAGTATCGAGCGGGGATAGATGCCTGAAACATCAAGGAACGTATGACATCATTAGTGGTGCGAAGCATGCGCTCAGCCTTGCCATTCTGGGGGGATGTGTATGGACAAGACATGCGTAGCTGTGTGCCATGTGTAAGAAGAAAGTCACGGAGTCGCGAGTTGTCAAACTCGCGTCCGTTGTCACACTGGAGAGCACGAACAGTACGCTCAAACTGTGTGGAAATCCAAGTGAAGAAGTGAGAGAGAGTATCAAATGTCTCAGATTTCAGACGTAAGGGAAAAGTCCAAGAGAAATGTGAGAAATCATCAACTACCACCAAATAATATTTAAAACCCGAGACACTGATAACAGGAGATGTCCACAAATCGCAGTGAATAAGATCAAAAATGTGTTGCACATGAGACACAGAAGTGGGAAAGGGAAGCCGGACATGGCGACCAAGCTGACAAGCGTGACATAATGACTCATGTGTGCCCCTAGTACACGATATAACTGAACTACTGGACAACTTCGACATAGCATCAGCGCCAGGGTGACCAAGCCGGCAGTGCCAAGTAGCGGACGAAGCTGTCGTAGCCAGAGCAAATGACGGAGATGCAGCGGAAGTAGGAAGTCGAAGAGTGTACAGGGACCCCGGAGTATCACATCGAAGAAGAAGACGCCGGGTGGAAAGATCCTTTACAGACAAACCAAAAGGATCAAACTCAACAGAAATATTGTTATCAGTGGTGAAACGACGAATGGAAAGCAAATTTTGAATAATGTCTGGAGCAACTAGAACATTGTTAAGATGGAATGAACCCGGAGAAACTGAGTCACCTACTGAGGTGACTGGAAGAACAGATCCATTACCAACAACGATCGATGAAGGAAACGAGGGATGAGGTGGGTGGGTAGAAGAGAGAATACCAGCATCTGGGGTGGTGTGCTAGGAGGCGCCCGAATCAGCCACCCAATCAGTAGTCGGCGGTGTAAGGTGCATGGTGCTGAAAGAGGACGCCAAGTCCTGACGGTCCCACCCCAGGGGCGGCTCCTGGAGGGGTGCTGGCGGCTCCGAGTACCCAACGGGGTAGGTAGCACCGCCGTAGGCTGGAGCTGGCGATCCAGCCGCAGGGCGACCAAGTCCGCCATAGCCCGATGGGCTACGTATGCTGCCTGAGGACGTGGCTGGCGCGGAGTAGAGGAAGTCAGTGGCGCCCCAAGAATAGCCGGAGACGGTCCAGGCCACATAGAGATCTGGCCAGTCCACGGGTTGTACGGTGTGGGCCAGGACGCACCTCCCTGGCCGGTGCCACCAGTACCACTACCAGTAGGAGCAGTTGACGTAGAAGTGCCGCCAACACCTCGTCCTGTGCGCCTTCCGCTGCGACATCGACGAGTACCACTCCCAGAGCCAGTAGAGGCACCCGGGGCGGTAGGCGGAGTAGGTGGTCGCGGTAGTGGTCCCCCAGAAGACGGTGGGCGTGAGGGCTGCCCAGAGCCATAGAAGGCTGTGGCAGGCCCAGAAGTAGCAGATCCACCAGTCGTGATCTCCTCAAGCTCGAGATCGGACCAGACCTTCTCGAAGGTCGATGGCAGCTCCATACGAAGAATCCAGAAGCGAAGATGGTTGAAGCGCTCGTTCAGGTCGTGAAGGACCCGAAGTACTAGTGTGCTGTCGGCAACCGGCTCACCAAGGTCGCGCAAGGAGTCAGCCATGTCCTTCATCTCTCCACAGTAGGCAGAGATGGAGCGGTCACCCTGCACTGTAGTCTGGAACCGTGTGTTAATGTGAAGAGCCCGAGTCGCACGGTTCCCCAAGAAGTGGTGCTCCAGTATCTGCCAAGCCCGGCGCGGTCCCCCCACCGCGTTGTCCGACAAGCTTGTGCAGATCGTCGGTGAGAGTGCCAAGGATCCAAGCAAGGACCAAACTATCCATGCTGATCCAAGAGTCATCCCACGGGGCGTCGTCCTGCTGGACGTGGTCCGCAAGCTGGTACCGCCGCAACGTGAGGAGGAACTCGTTACGCCAGCGGACGTAGATGGTGGAGTTACAGCTCAGGACAGTCAGCACTAGTGTCCGAATGTTCTGAACTCCAGCCGCCTGGGCGTGTAGAGCGGCGGCGAGAGACGCCGAGTATGCGGAGTGCACACTGGTGTCCAAGGTGGGCTCGTACGTCGCGCCCAGCGGTCGGTGAGTGCTCTCCTGGATCTGGTACGAGAGAGCAGCCGCTGAAGCGCGCTCCTGCTCTAAGGCAAGAGCGAGTGCACGCTCGCGCTCGCGAGAGCCAGCCAGAGCCGCGAAGACACCGGAGGTGTCCGCGGCCGTCGTGGTGGTGCTGGCGACGCCGTAGAGAGGATCAGTGGCCGCACGAGGAGCAGTAGCAGTGCCAACAGCAGATCCGGAGCCCGTCATGAAGGCAACGGCAGTAGGGCCGCCAAGTGATCCGCCAACTGTCGGATTAGTCGCTGCGGCGGGCGCGTGCCGAGCCATAGAGACGAGTGGTGCGCCGGCTGCCGGACCAGTAGCAGGTACACCGGCGGAATGGGGCGCACCGGCCAGGGGGGCGCCGGTCAGGGGGCGCTGGCCAGGGGGGCGCCGGCCAGGGGGCCGCCGGCCAGAGAGCCGCCGGCCAGGGGGGCGCCGGCCGGGGGGCACCGGTCAGGGGGGCGCCGACCAGGGGGGGCACCGGCCAGGGGGCCGCCGGCCAGAGAGCCGCCGGCCGGGGGGGGGCGCCGGCCAGACGGCCGCCGGCCAGGGGGAAGGCTGCGGCGGCGACCAGAGGCGCGGCGGCGGCGGCAGCCAGAGGGGGGGGGGGGCGGCGGCAGCCAGAGGTGTTGCGGCGGCGGCAGCCAGAGGTGTTGTAGCAGCGGCGGCCAGGGGGGCGCCGGCGGCGGCGGCAGCCAGGGAGGGGCCGGCAGCGGCAGCAGCCAGGGAAGGGGGCGCCAGGGAGGCGGCGGTGGCCAGGGAGGGGCCGGCGGCGGCCGCGGCCAGGGAAGGGGGCGCCAGGGAGGGGCCGGCGGTGGCGGGGGCTAGGGAAGGGGGCGCCAGGGAGGGGGCGCCAGGGGCTCTGATACCATAATAGAAGGCTAGAATAATTACTTGATTAACCAAAGGTCTAAGATGGGCCGGTATACAGGCTAGGCCCAAACACATAACTCAACACAGTCCAACAGTAGTGAGTCTTGCTATAGTCTGCAACACTATTGCATAACTAAATCTTACCAAATGCATATATTGTCATGTCTGTACCATTAGTGGTCATCTTTCTAGTGACACTGGCTAATATTTTGGCTGACATGCCCTGTATTGCAGTTGCTTCTCTTTAAAAGAAAACAGCGGGGACGGTCTTATCCCCGGGACTGAGAATTTTTTTAGATATTTTTCCCTGAGTATATATGAATATGATGCTCTGTTGCAATTTATTGCCCCCTGTAGTTGAGAATGGTAAAATTGATAAAGTGAGGGACTTTTTTTCATTATGATTACAGGATATTCCTGACCTGGCCTTTGCCGGGCAATTTTTGCAGTGAACTATAATGTTTGCCTGATGACAAGAATACAGAAGATGTCTCTTGACTATCATTTCAAAGTTGAGCAGGAATCAGGGTCCTTTGTGTATTCATTCTTTGGTTTCAATGGTAAGGCCAATCTGTGGCCACACAATTGAGAATTTTATCTTGACTGATATTGATTGTTCTCACAACAGGATGAAGTGGAACATTTCAATCTAAATATGGTAAAATCATGGCAGCTGTATTTTGTTACAGGTACAGCTGGTGTGTGGCGTATATCTGCTATTAATCAATCCGGGGGATGGAAAGAACGCACAACCGTTGAAGATATGGACTTGGCTGTGAGGGCAGGTCTCAAGGGATGGGAATTCTTGTATGTTGGTGATATAAGGGTATTTCTTTCACTCTCTGTAAACTTCTAGTAATTGCTTCTCGATGAGAATATCATATTTGGCGCCATCAATGGTGCAACTTTATGCAGGTTAAGAGTGAACTCCCAAGTACCTTCAAAGCCTACCGTCATCAACAGCATAGGTGGACTTGTGGCGCTGCCAATCTCTTCAGGAAAATGGCATGGGAAATCATTACAAATAAGGTATGCCTTCTTGAAACCATGCTCCATATGACATTAGAATGAAATTGTCATGTAACTATTGTCATCTGCACATGTTGCAGGAGGTTTCAATATGGAAGAAACATCACCTGTTATACAGCTTTTTCTTTGTGCGAAGGGTTATTGCTCCCCTCGTGACATTCTTGTTTTATTGTGTTGTCATCCCATTGTCCGCCATGGTTCCTGGTGTTGACATTCCCATCTGGGGGCTGGTCTATATTCCCACTGCCATTACGATTATGAACGCTGTCAGAAATCCTGGGTACGCATTTCCAGCAGTGTACAGTCTTCCATCTTCTCCTTAATGTTGCCATCTTGTGATCTATATGCTCTTATGCAATGTCAGGTCCCTCTACCTGATGCCCTTCTGGATCCTGTTTGAGAATGTCATGTCTATGCACCGCATGTGTGCTGCTCTAACAGGTTTATTCGAGACTGGACGTGCAAATGATTGGGTAGTCACTGAGAAGGTAGGAGGTCAGATGAAGGATGACCTTGATGTCCCGCTTCTGGAACCACTGAAGCCAACCGAATGTGTTGAGAGGTAATTTGAGAAACTCTGGCATGACAATTTCCCTTTTCAGTTTTGAAAAAAGTAAAGAATACATTCTGCATTTTTGGCAGAATATGCTTCTGATTTCTGTCATTACCTTTGCAGGATTTACACCCCTGAGCTCTTACTTGCCCTCTACCTATTAATATGCGCTTCCTATGATTTCATCCTAGGCAACCATAAATACTACATGTACATCTACCTCCAGGCCTTTGCATATGTTGTGATGGGGTTCGGTTTTGTTGGAACAAAAACTCCTTGTTCATAGCAGCTATGGTGATGTTACCCTTCTGCATTTCACAATTTGCTCCTATTAATACTGCCATAATTGTGTCCAAGATAGCTCTTATCTGATAGTATCATTTAAAATGATATATGTCCATGCATTAGTCAAGGAGTGTCTAAATTTCTAACAAGAGAATTCCTTATTACGACTCGTAAATCAGATTTATTTGACGATTTACCACTGGTAAACCCATTGTTCCACACATATCTGTGTTTTCTCAATAGTTGCCCCGTGTTAGATATGTTAGATCTGTACTAGTCCTGTCCCTGACTTGAGCAGGATTATATATGTATCCTAGGTAGCTGGATTATGAACATTGTCCAGCATATGTTTGTGATTGTCATTTGTAGGTGCCAAGAAAGATTGTGGGACACCATTTTCTTTGTTTTATTTCATCTGTTGTGCAAATCAAAGCAGTATAGGATTCTTCACTGACATGGAAGTTTAGATCTATATGATTACCATGAGACAGATCATCGGTGCCCACAATATGCATCGCTTACTCCCACTAATTCTTGCTTAGCTGTTTGGGGAGATGCAGATGCTTGAAGGGATTTATCTTGGCACTGGAGGATGCTATAACAAAGTAGCATAATTCATCAATACTACTTCAACATCAATATGACTTATTACAACATTTGTTTAAATGAGAAATGGTTTGGTGCGTGGCTCTTGCGTGACGCCCTCCCTCTTGCTCATCCCGCCTCGCCGCTGCCTGCTCCTCATCCACCGCCAACCTCTACGCTCTAGACTGTGGTGCTGTGTAGGCCTGCCCATGGGGCAGGTACTAGTTCTTGTGGTTCTTGAAGTCCTCTCACGCCAGCATTGTACACTAGGCCGGCGACAGGGAGGGAGCAGTGGGCCTCAGGCCGGGAAAGAGGTTCCAAGCAGAGGTGTTGGCGCGGTTCTGATCATCGATCCATCATCCAAGGTCCTCCATACATGGTTCGTTCCTACTAATCGTCGTCTTCAGGCGATACACCTTTCGCCTCACCGAGCTTGATGTTGGAAGGGCTTTGCACTCGGTCCTAGGAGGGACACCGGGTGGATTTCATGTGCGACAGTTGCAAGACGGCACATTCAAGTTCTTGGTGGCTAGCAAAGCCGTCGGGCTGTTGGTCACTTCCTTGAGGAGGGCCATCACCTCAATGTTCAACGTTTACTTCCATCTTTGGCGCAACGGATTGCCGGATTGGATCAAGGAGTGGCGGGCTTGGCAAAGGGAACAACAAGCCTCATGGATGATTGTCTCGTCAAGGAGTAAAGGCTGGAGTATCATCCTCGAATCCTCGTCGGGGACCGGCCCTCGCTGGCGACGATGGCCCCATGGGCGCAAACTGGTGCTGTTGGTCTTTCCGCCTACGCGGCAATTTCAAATGCCAGTGGTTCGGGCGTTGCCACGTCTCTGGTAGACAGCGGGCCATTAATATTTTTCGGCCGCAATCCCAGGCTATCCCTAATAGCCATAGCTACATAGCCTATGCCTCCAGTAAAACGTCAGACGTGGCGGCCAGGGGAGCTAGCGTTGGTGCATCTGCTGAGGTGTACAACGGAGGATCGCACTGTCTTAACACCACTACCAAGCTTTGTCACTTCAGTGACAAGGGCGGCGGTCGAAGCATTCATTCTACTACGAGTCTTCACAGCACGTCTGGTCAGGAACTCGAGTGCCTGCAGTGCACTGAGTTTTACAGCTCATTCAATGGGGCAGTTCGATCGACTTCACAAAAGCTTTGCTACCAATGTCTCAGTCTGTCCCATTTAAAATTTCAGTGCAACAATGAAGTCTGGTGTAAGCAATGCTTTGGATACGGCCACATCAAAAGGGATTGTTTCAAAAAAAAAAGGAGGGGCCGGAGGGTGTGGAGGGTCAAAACTACTCAAAGTGGTGCGAAGCTACATATGAGTCCGAATGGACTCGATGGAACAGGCCAGAGCGCACTTCATACCATCAATGAAATTCTAACTGGCGAAGAATCCAAAGCTCTCACCACTCTTCCACATCTCTCATCAATGGCAAACTTTGTTGTTGATCCAACTCGTTTCTTGCCTAACCACGTGGAGATCGAAGACGGCGGACCACATAGGGTGCCAAGATCGATAGTACATCTGCTGGGCATTCATCATCCGATGCATGAAGAATTTGTGATAGTTGTGGATGCGGAGGGTGTGTTTCCAAAAGAGGAGTATGAATACTATAGGGTCGAGATTTGAGATCACATTGTCCATGTCTTGGGAATGCCGGTGAGATCTTCATGCCTCACTCTTTTAGGGATTGCTTTGATGTCGATGGAGACTACCTTTTACCGTGATGCTTTGTTTATGGGAGAACCCATCGAGGTGGAGGATGTAAGGATTACTTTCACTAGGCATGACTTTGGGATCAATCAATCGGAGAACAAGAGATTTTAGTCGCATCAGATGGTTCTTAATCCTGGATTACCCAATTGACTACCGCACCATAGAGGCCATCGATCTTCTGTTTCTGGCTTTGGGAAGCTCCTTCACTGGCATAACATCCCTAGAGATTTGAGATACATACTGGTCAAATGCTTATATAATGAGGCAAGGTCA
Source organism: Tuctoria greenei (assembly GCA_036927565.1). Lineage (NCBI taxonomy): Eukaryota > Viridiplantae > Streptophyta > Magnoliopsida > Poales > Poaceae > Tuctoria > Tuctoria greenei. The sequence goes on along the minus strand of JAYESD010000007.1, from coordinate 126,154,399 downwards.
ATTCTAAGAAGTCTGGTGTTGAGGCAGGGGTAGAGACGGGCATGCCTGGTCTTGGACATGCTCGGTGTACATCTTAAGTTGGATGCAGTTGTCGATATGCATATCAAGTATCTCTTCGTACAAGAAGAAGACGCGTTGAGTTCCACCTTCTAGTATGGTGGACTTCCGGAGGCAACACGTGTCCCGCTGTGCTGGATCTGTCTCTCTCCTTAGAGTAGAGTTCGACACTGCCACGTGTCTCGCAGTGCCGGATCTGCCTCCCTCCTTAGGATGGCTCCGCCCCTGCCACGTGTCCCGCAGTGCTGGATATGCCTCCCTCCTTGGGATAGCTCCGGTGCTACCACGTGTCCCGGGGTGCCGGACCCACCTCTCTAACGGGGGAAGCTCCGGTGCTGCCACGTGTCTAGTAGTTCTGGACCTGTCTCCGCGTAGAGGGAAGCTTCGGAACTGCCACGTTTCTAGTAGCTTCGGACCTGCCTCCCCGCAGAGGAAAGCTCCGGAGCTATCGCGTGTCACACGTCCGGATCTATGTCTACAAAGGGAAGACTTCAGGATCTCCAACGGTGCGGACATTTAAGGGATATCAATCGGTCGTTACAAGACTTGGTTAACGCGACATTAATGTCATATTAATGACGCACAATCAGATCACTATCAAGACCGATAACACTGCCGTTAAGGTACATTATCACACTATTAACCTCCTTTGACACATGTAGATCGTGTATAGGCGGTTATTACAGCCGGGACCACCTGTCGAGCCACAGCGCATACTGTAACAATCAGTCCTTGGCATATAAAAGGGTTGTGCTACACGTTAGAACACAAGTCATTCAGACTAGGTCATCCATACTAAGCTCAGACTTACACATTCTCATAAAACACACATCCCGTGGAGTAGGGTATTATGCTCAGGCGGCCCGAACCACGTAAAACCCCTCGTATCACCTTGTTCTTGCATCTTGATTTTGCTCCCTGCCTAAATACGAACCTTCGCGGACTACTTCTTAGTAGTATCGGGAAAAGTGTCGTTAGCACACTTCGACAACATCCATTGGCTAACATACATATTGAAGAAATATCCCCCGGACGATGGCAATCCTCACCAGGCACAAGAAATACATCATCCCCAGGAGGAACATGAGGAAGAACAGGTGGTCCCTCAGCATGGTCCTTGCGCAGGGTGACCCGAATTGGGATGCTCTGGGGAATCAAGGAGAGCCTATTCACAACCTTTTTTCGAAAAACAGCCGGTTGGCGTTATATTATAAGCAGATAATAGGGTATTGGTTACAGTAGTTGACTAAGGTAGTCAAAAAAAGAACCAATAAGAAGAACGATTACAGCGAAGTTGGACCAGACACCTGAGGCAGGTGCTTGCAGCCTGCAAGGCGCCAAGTTCGAAGCTCCTCCTGGATCGCTGAGATAATCTGGCTAACCGAATGACATGATGAATTGAACACGCGTGCATTGCGCTCCTTCCAAATTTCTCAGAACGTAGCCAGGATAACCGACCTTGTCCCCTTTGCTAGCCGTGAGGAGTCACCAGGCGAGAGAAAGAGCAAACCACCAGGCAAGATTATCTGAGTTGTCCCACGATGAAGGGAGGAGCCGAGACATCCCAGACCACCGTGCAATTTGTAACCAGATTTGCCTAGACACCCAACAGTCCCGAAACAGATGAGGGCCTGTTTCTAGGTTGTGCACACAAAGAGCGCAGAAATATCCATTTGGCCAGTGAAGCTGCTGTAAGCGATCTGCTGTCCAGATACGATTTTGCAGTGCTAACCAGAGGAGGGTTTTGCATTTTGCCGGAGCCCAGGCCTGCCATACCTTCTGTGATGTTGTGGAACGGATGGCACCCTCAAACTGTAACATATAAGCGGAGCGAGCAGAATATTGACCGCAAGCAGAAAAACGCCAATTGATTTCATCCGGCTCTCCAGGAGTAATTTGAGGCTGCATATTATCAATTAGCACCCATAGCCGGAGAAACTCAACCAACATCGTTGGATTGAGGTTCTGTTGAAGGTCTCGTATCCAAGCACTTTGGCCAAGCGCTGCAGCCACCGACTTTCTCTTGCCCCGGCTTGCTTTGAAAAGGGACGGGAACAGTATGGCCGGGGCGCAACCTTGCAACCAACTTGAGTGCCAGAAAGATGCTGTGGTGCCATCACGTACAGTTACCACAGTTGCCACCGCAAAGAGGGTCAAGTCTGCTTGGTCTACCGGAAGCTCAACCTGCTGCTAGTGCCGATCACGATTTGTCCATATGAGCCACAGCCAGCGCAGGCGCAATGCCCGGCTGAAACGGTCTAGGTCCTTGATGCCCAATCCTCCAAAGATCAATGGTCGACAGACTGTTGGCCAATTCACTTTACATTGCGCACCTGTGATTTGGCTACCTCCGCACCAAAGGAAGCATTGACGTAAGCGATCCAGATCTCGAATTAAGCATTTGGGAGGCTTCATGGCTGACAACAAGTATGTGGAGAGCGGTGTGAGTATTGAGCGCACCAGTACTCGACGCCCTGCAAAGGAGAGCAACTTTCCTTGCCAGCCCGCCATCTTCGTAGCAGCACGATCATGAAGCTCTTGAAAATGAGATCGGCGCAGTCGGTGCAGGGATAACGGTAGCCCAAGATACTTTATAGGCCATTGGGCATGCTCTCCATGGAAGGAGCTGAGCACGTGTGGAAGGTTCAGATCCTCACAATTAACCAAGATCACCGAGCTCTTGACCATGTTAACCTTGAGTCCTGTGGCATCGCCAAAGAGGGTGAGTATATGTAGAGCGGTATCCACATCTTCCTTTATTGGGTTCAGGAATAGTGCCACATCATCCGCGTATAGCGAGAGTCGCAGTCTAGTACGTGCACCCCAAAGCGAAGATAGGAGGCCATCCTCAGTAGCGCGTTGAAACAGCTGATGGAGAGGATCAATAGCAAGGATGAACAGGTATGGAGACAGGGGATCGCCCTGTCTAAGGCCTCGTGCGTGTTGAATTGAGGGGCCCCGAACACCATTGAGACGAACAGAGGAGGATGTCGAGGACCAAAGAAGACTCAGCCAATCCCGCCAGCGTGCAGGGAAGTGGCGTTCTTGAAGCAATTCGAGCAAGTAACTCCAAGAAACTGAGTCAAAGGCCCGAGATATGTCTAGATTGAACATAAGCACTGGTCGTCGTGTCCGATTGTAATCCCGTAGAAGATTACGGACATAGAGGTAGTTCTCTTGAATACTGCGCTTTTTTATGAAAGCACTTTGCGCCACGGAAACAAGGTAGCCAATGTGGGGAGATAACCGGTTTGCCATGACCTTGGATATAAGTTTGATGAAGGAATTTACCAGACTTATCGGCCGAAAGTCACCAGGCGACTCTGGTGCTGATGTTTTTGGCAGCAGTGTGATCGTGACCTTATTGAGCAATGGCAGAGAGCAAGTATTCATATTATAGAATTGGTGAAAAGCAGCGACCACATCTTGTTTAATCGTGGACCAACATTGCTTGTAGAAAATGCCCGTGAACCCGTCTGGCCCGGGTGCCTTCTCAGTTGGTGACTCCAGGATAGCCTTCCAAATTTCTTGTTCTGGGAAGGGGAGGTCCAGGCTAGAATTGACCGGACAAAGTTGCAACGACTGCCAGTTTAGTGTCCAAGGCCTTGGTGAAGAGGTACCCAGAATATTAGTGAAATGCTCATGCAGCGGTAGCTCTTTATCGGAGTGGGACCATAAGAAGGCTCCATCTTCTTGTTTCAGCCGCGGAATGAAATTTTTCCGGGCTCTGCCGTTCGCCTTGAGGTGAAAAAATTTCGTAGAAGCATCTCCACCGCGAAGCCAGAGCGCTCGGGAGGCTTGTCGTCGTCGGGATCGCTCCACGGCCCCCAATCCCAGCAACCTAACTTTGAGATCTTTCCTCAGCTGTTGCTCCTCTTCAGATAATATTCGTTGCTCCTAGGCCTTGTTGAGTTTCCCAATTACCTCGGTGGCAATAAGAAGTTGCAAGCGAGCCTGTCCAAACAGACCTTTGCTCCAACGCTTCAAAGCAGCAGCTGTGTATCGAAGTTTATTGTGCAGCTGGACCATTGGAGAGGCAGGTGCATGATATTGGCACCATGCTTGAGTGATCACCTCGTGGAAACCCGGAACAGTGGTCCAGAAAATTTCGAATCTAAATTCGGTGGTAGGCCTTTGGTGTGGTTGCGACGCCAATACAAGGGGGCAGTGATCGGACAGGGAGGAGGAGAGCGCCTGCAGGTGATGAACCGGGAACAAGAGAGCCCAGGCTGAGCAGCAAAACATTCTATCGAGTCTCACCATAGTTGGGTTCTACCGCTCGTTTGTCCATGTGAAGGCCCTATTGAGCAATGGCAATTCCAGTAGCTCAGTAGAATTAAGAGCTTGACGAAAAGATGACATCCACCGCCTGTTCAGATTCCCATTGTTTTTATCCCGCGCATCATAGATGAGATTGAAATCACCAACACATAACCAGGGCATTGGAGACGGAGGCTTAGCCTGAACTAGTTGCTGAAGGAAACGCTCCTTATCTGCCTCAGTTGATGGTCCATAGACGACTGTAAGGTTGAACTGAAGTCCGGAGTGAAGGCACTGTATTGAGGCAGAGGTAGAGAAATCTTGCAAGGCTAGGGCAGAACCAACGAAGTAATTTGGATTCCAGGCTAGGATCACTCCACCCCTGGTGCCTTGAGCCGGGAGGAAGAAATATTCAGTAAGTTGCGGACCCAGAAATTCCGCAGCCACTCTCCGATCGATTTGCTGCAGCTTTGACTCTTGGATACAAGCAATGGTCGCCCTGGAGTCTACGATCATTTGACGAACGACTTCACGACGTGCTGGGAGGTTGAGTCCCCGCACGTTCCAGGTGAGAAGGGTCAAGTGCTCAGCCATTAAGAAACAGTAGAGACTTCCATAAACTTGGGAAAATACACCTTCCTTCATAGGGGGCATACGAGGAAGCAACCGCCAATAGCCCCAAGATAAGCTTCCTCGTGACTAAACCACGGACTCGGACAACACCAAGGAGAACTAAAAACCCAGCTGCGAAACAACAGAAGCTACTGCAAGCTAACATGGGGAAACAAAGATACATCTTTCAGGCAGGCAGCCATACTAGGCCACTGCCTGAGCACTGAGCTCTTCTACCACCAGAGCTGCCGTGGCCCTGGTGAGATCATCACGTGCAAGACAGGTGATGCCACGGATTACAGCTATAGCCTTGGGCGGGAGAGGCTGCCGGTACAGAGCTTCATATTTCTTCATGGTGTCCGCTCCGATGGCCTCGCTCTCGCCAACGAGATCAAGTTCCTTGATGAGGCGCTGGGTGGCGCGGAGGGTCACCGGGATGTTTGAAGGATTCTGCTCCTGACGACAGCTGCGACGGGGCGGTGTAGCCGGCACCGAGTTGCCCCGCGGCACCCGCATTTTCTTCGGCGGAGCCCCCAAGATGGCGGGAGGAGGTGCTTTGAAGAGGTTGGAGAGGTTACCAGGCCCGTGGCCTAGCCCGGCGGGTGGCACTTGCTCATCTTGGGCTGGTCCGACGCCTAGAGCTTGAGGCAGGCGTTGGTCTAACCAGTTCTGAGGGGGCTGCGGGTTGGATAGGTCCCGTAGTGCTGGGCCATCCACGTTGGCCTGGAGGGGCCGTCGATCTCAGCAGCAGTAGCGGTGGGGTCGATGCTGACCATAGCAGTTGGGGTGGAGGCCGCCCATCCCTGCTCCTGTAAAGCCTGCATAACGTTGCTGCCCTGCACCAAGGAAGCGGCAGCACCAGAAAGATCAGCGGTAGGGGAGCACAGAAGCTCGGCAACCATAGGGTCGTTCTCCATGCTAAGGCCGGGAGGAACAATGTGTTCCTTTTGAAGTTCAGGCCCTGACATGGATGCCACAACCGGGTCTTCAACAGCCATTGGAGTAGCAGTCGAGGCACCAACAGCCTTTGCCAGTGGCAAGCTAGCAGCCACTGGCAGCCGTGACGACAGGGTGTCACGGACCGGCAGCGTGGAAACAGCCTTGCGTGGCGCAGCCTTGCGTGGCACAGGAGACATGGAACGTCTGCGGTCCCAGCCTTCATCGTCTCTGCGCTGGGCCTCCCGACGCCGAAGACGGAGTGGCAACGATGAGAGGGAGCGGCCTCGTTCGGGACAGTCCTCCACCGGAGAGGAGGAGACAAGGTGATGATGACGGCCACCCCTGTAGTCTCCTCTATAGCGAGAGGGCCCAGAGTGGTGCGAGCGCCCGCCCGCTCGGCCGCGCTGAGTGCCGCGGCACTGGAAGGCAGCAGGACGGTGCACACCGTCGAAGTCGTCATCTGGGCGATCCATCGGGCGTAGTGGCTGTAGCGGTCGACAACGTCCCTGCGCAGATGGGCGGCCTGAGAGGACTAGAGCATCAGGCATACCTCTCATCCAGTCAAAACGCTGCAGTCGGATGTGGAGGTCCTCCTTGTTGGTGATGTGCCCAAGAGGCAATCATAACAATTCGGGTTCAGGCCTATTGGATATTTGATCCATAAGCAATTAGGGTACTAATGGGCCTGCGACCTAAAAGCCCATTAGTACGCCTATAAATATGAGAGGTAGGGTTAGGGGCTAATCATCCCACCACGTGACAGCCCTAGCCGCCACCCCTCGCAGGCCTCACGCCGAGACCCTTACCGCGCACGCGGTGCTAGCACACCGGTGCACGGCGTTCCTCTCCGTACGTGTGGACTCCGTGGAGGCGTTGCTGCTACTGCTGCGCTGATCGGCTACGACGATCGTGATCGTCTACCTGCTGCTGTGACGAGGACGAGGAGAAGACGAACGAGATCGTCTACTTCCCTTACACCGACGCGCATCAACGTTCCGCTGCGCTGCGCATCTAGTGGTAACGATCCATGACCGCTGTACTCGCATGTTTCCTGGGTGATGCGGTAGAGTTGCTAGAGTAGCTTTCCGCTGATTTCCTAACAGTGGCATCAGAGCCGACTTGCATAGTTTTTGGTCTGGATCTACTGCAGACATGTTCATACGATGAATTTTTCGCACGGTTTTTGGGTTTGGAATTGGTTAGAGTAGATTGCGATCGTATATGACTAAAGGGTCAGTTCGTTCGTGCTCCTTCTCTGCTGTGTGCGCAACCTGTCCCTACCGGCTGGAATCACCATCGGGACTAATCGCGTACATAGCTAACAGATTGAGCCAACAGACCACGGTCATGAGTCGCGATCTACTCATGAATAACCGATCACATTGAAAATTTGAGACATTCTGAATGTCTCGGATTCGGGGTGATTTGATCAATCCGATGAGATTTTCATAGTGATTTCATAGATGTGATCTATGTAATTCCGTTTGGTGTTCAGGGCGCTGCCCTGAAACCCGCGGGGGGCGGCTCCCCCCTCGACCCCCCGCCCGCTAACCGGCTAGCGGGACCGCCGTTTTGCTGTCTGCTATAGCGATTACATAATATCGTTTTGCGCTAGAAACCGTTCTACGCTTAACTCGTTTTTGCAGGGAATGATGTGAATGGTATGGCCTAATGTGATGTGATAATCTGTGTGTAATATTCGTGCGGCCTGCGTGCTGCAAAATTAACACAACCGGGTTGAGGTTGTCACATAATTGTATAACGACCTGCGTGTCGACCTGTGATGCTTGATCTCTCTTGTAATTTATTTGGTAGCTATTAATTGTATTAGCTTCTTTTATTATCATGGAGATGTCCTCAAGCATGGTGGAGATGGAGATCACCACAAGAAGGGAAGCATGGCAGCTCAGATCTTAATGGAACCATGGCGATGGAGACCATTATGATTCTAAAGGCCATACTATTCACAATGTGATATTATCATATGCCTGTGATGCTTATTACTTTCTTTTCATGCTCTTCATATGGTGGATGTTTTGTCATGATAGAATAGCTTCCCTCACAAAAGTTGAGCATTTGATGCCATTTACCAATAGCTGCACCTATGTTATTTTGATCGTTGTGTGGTAGGTTTGCCAAAGCAAAGTACCATCATCTATCATAATTCATAGGGTGAATGTTGGACATTCACATGCATAGTGTTGGTTTACTCAACAAAGCTATCAAAACGGTTTTGGGCTTTATGGCATAGAGTTGGGAGCCGGGGCATTGGATGTCACCCAACAAACAAGAGTCATATAGGGATATGATTAACAATTGTTGTTTACCTATGTCACTATTTTCCTAGCCGTGAAGCCAAAGCTCACTAGGAATTAGTGAATATGGATCTTGAACCACTATATATCGTTAGAGGGAAGACGATGATAATATAGTGGTAATATCTTTTATTAAACTGTTAATAGAAGATTGGTACATAACATAGTGCTAAACCTTGCATATTTATTTTCTATTGTAGATCATGTCTGCTAGTAACAATTCCGGTTTCAATTTGCGATCTGTGCTTGAAAAGGAAAAGCTCAATGGAGCTAACTTTATCGATTGGTACCGCAACCTGAGAATCGTTCTCAGGCAAGAGAAAACCGAGTACGTTCTTCTGCAGCCTTACCCTGATGACCTCCCAGCTGATGCAACTAATGCAGCACGTAGAGCTTATACGAAGCACTGCGATGATGCGCTTAATGTAAGCTGCCTCATGCTTGCCACTATGTCCCCTGATCTACAAAAACAGTATGAGCATACAGATGCTTATTCTATGATTGAGGGACTGCGTGGAATGTTTGAGAATCGAGCAAGAGCTGAAAGATACAATATCTCAAAGTCCTTGTTCTCATGCAAGCTGGCGGAGGGTAGCCCGGTCAGCCCTCATGTAATCAAGATGATTGATTACATTGAAACTTTGGGCAAACTTGGTTCTGAACTCAAGGATGATCTGGCTATTGACGTTGTTCTCCAGTCGCTCCCACCGAGCTACGAACCATTCATATTGAATTTTCAAATGAATGGCATGGAGAAAACTTTGGCTGAATTGCATGGGATGCTTAAAACAGCCGAAGAAAGCATTAAGAAAAATGCCAATCATGTGATGATGGTACAAAAGGAGAATAAAAAGAGGAAGCGTGTGACGCATCCTAAAGGCAAAGGCAAGGGAAAGGTTCCCGATGAGCCCTCAAGCTCAAAGTCTAAGCCAAAGGGCAAATCTGGCCCTTCTCCTGATGATGAATGCTTTCACTGTCATGGTAAGGGACACTGGTCTAGGAACTGCAAGAAGTACTTGGAGGATATGAAGAAGAAGAAGGGAAGTGAGACTTCCACTTCAGGTATAAATGTTATAGAAATTAACATTGCATTATCTTCTAGTGAATCATGGGTATTTGATACCGGATCGATGATTCACACTTGCAAATCATTGCAGGGTCTAAGTGAGACTAGAAGATTTGCAAAAGGCGAGTTGGATGTTCGTGTTGGCAATGGAGCAAAGGTTGCGGTCATAGCTGTCGGAACTTACCACTTGTCATTACCCTCAGGATTAGTTTTGGAATTGAATAATTGTTATTGCATTCCTACTTTGAGCAAGAATATTATCTCTTCTTCGTGTTTAGAAGAAGTTGATGGTTATGAGATTGTAATAAAGAACAAATGTTGTTCTATTTATTACAATAATATTTTCTATGCTCAATGTCCATTGGTGAATGGATTATATGTTCTTGATCTTGAGGATAAAACTGTTTGTAACATTAATACCAAAAGGGCTCGTCATAATGATCTAAGTCCCACTTTTATTTGGCATTGTCGCTTAGGTCATATAAATGAGAAACGCATTGAAAAACTCCATAAAGATGGTTTACTAAGCTCATTTGATTTTGAATCACTTGACACATGCGAATCTTGTTTGTTTGGGAAGATGACCAAAGCACCCTTCACTGGTCAAAGTGAGAGGGCGACTGACTTGTTGGGACTTATACACACAGATGTATGTGGACCAATGAGTTCAATTGCCAGAGGTGGTTTTCAGTACTTCATCACATTTACCGATGACTTTAGTAGATATGGTTATGTCTACCTAATGAGGCACAAGTCTGAATCCTTTGAAAAGTTCAAAGAATTTCAGAATGAAGTACAGAATCAATTGGGCAAGACAATCAAATTTCTACGATCTGATCGTGGGGGTGAATATTTGAGCCATGAATTTTATGATCATTTGAAACAATGTGGAATTGTTCCACAATTGACTCCACCTGGAACGCCTCAATGGAATGGGGTGTCCGAGCGGAGGAACCGAACCTTGTTGGACATGGTTAGGTCGATGATGAGCCAAGCAGATCTTCCACTATCCTTTTGGGGTTATGCTCTTGAAACTGCTGCGTTTACACTAAACAGAGTCCCAACTAAGTCTGTTGAGAAGACACCATATGAGATGTGGACCGGGAAACGTCCCGGATTGTCTTTCCTCAAAGTTTGGGGATGTGATGTTTATGTCAAACGTTTGACGTCAGACAAACTCACTCCAAAATCAGACAAATGCTTCTTTGTGGGATATCCTAGGGAAACCAAAGGGTATTATTTTTATAATAAAGCAGAGGGTAAAGTGTTTACCGCTCGCAATGGTGTCTTCTTGGAGAAAGAGTTTCTCTCAAAAGGAGTTAGTGGGAGCAAGGTGCATCTTGAAGAAATTCAAGAAATACCTGAAAATGTTTCAACACCCACCGATCCTATACAGGATGTACAAGATGTTGTGCAACCAGTTGATGAAACACCAGCCCCACGAAGGTCTACGAGGGTACGTCGTGCGACTGAAAAGTTAACGCTTCTAACCACGGAGCAGCATGACATGGTATTGTTAGACAATAATGAGCCCACGACCTATACTGAAGCAATGATGGGACCCGACTCTGAGAAGTGGCTTGGAGCCATGAAATCTGAAATTGAATCCATGCATGAAAATCAAGTTTGGAACTTGGTTGATCCAATCGAAGGTGTGAGACCTATCGATTGTAGATGGATTTTCAAGAAAAAGACTGATATGGATGGAAATGTTCACATCTATAAAGCGCGATTGGTAGCGAAAGGTTTCAAACAAATTCAAGGTGTTGATTATGATGAAACTTTCTCACCCGTTGCAATGCTTAAGTCTGTTCGGATTCTTCTAGCAATTGCTGCATATTTTGATTATGAAATATGGCAAATGGATGTCAAAACAGCCTTTCTTAATGGAAGTCTGACTGAGGATGTGTACATGACACAACCTGAGGGTTTTGTCGATCCTAAAAATGCTAGTAAAATATGCAAGCTTCAAAAGTCCATCTATGGACTGAAGCAAGCATCTCGGAGTTGGAATCTGCATTTTGATGAAGTAATCAAAGGGTTTGGTTTCATCAAGAACGTAGAAGAACCTTGTATTTACAAGAAGTTTAGTGGGAGCACACATGTATTTCTGGTCCTATATGTAGATGACATATTATTGATCGGAAATGACATTTCAATGCTTGATGATGTTAAATCCTCATTAAGAAAAAGTTTCTCAATGAAGGATTTAGGAGAGGCAACGTATATCTTGGGCATAAAGATCTATAGAGATAGATCTAAAAGGCTAATTGGATTAAGTCAAGATACATATATTGACAAGATATTGAATCGGTTCAATATGCAAGATTCCAAGAAAGGTTTTTTGCCAATGTCACATGGCATTACTCTAAGCAAGAGTCAGTGTCCTTCGACACCTGATGAGCAAAAGAGGATGAGAGCGATTCCTTATGCTTCGGCTATTGGATCCATCATGTATGCCATGCTATGTACACGCCCAGATGTATCTTATGCTCTAAGTATCACGAGTAGATATCAATCAGATTTTGGTGAGGCTCATTGGACCGTTGTCAAAAACATCCTTAAGTACTTAAGAAGAACTAAGGATGCATTCTTAGTGTTTGGAGGTGAAGAAGAGCTGGTTGTAAAAGGTTACACTGATGCCAGCTTCCAAACTGATAAGGATGATTCTAGATCGCAATCCGGTTTTGTATTCTGCCTCAATGGAGGGGCAGTGAGCTGGAAAAGTTCCAAGCAAGATACAGTAGCAGATTCAACCACAGAGGCGGAGTATATTGCAGCTTCTGAAGCTGCAAAGGAGGCTGTTTGGATCAGAAAATTTGTTTCTGAGTTGGGTGTTGTTCCTAGCGCGTCCAGTCCTGTGGATCTCTACTGTGACAATAGTGGAGCCATCGCACAGGCAAAGGAGCCTAGATCACACAAACGATCCAAACACATACTACGACGCTATCACCTCATTCGAGAGATCATCGACCGAGGTGATGTGAAGATATGCAAGGTGCACACGGATTTGAATATTGCAGATCCGTTGACAAAGCCTCTTCCACAATCAAAGCATGAGGCACACACGAGATCTATGGGTATTAGATACTTACATCAGTGATCATAATGTGTAGTGGGAGACTTGTGTCACAGCTATGTTTATGTACTATTAAATAAATTGTTATATGAGTAATCATTATCTACATTGATCATCAAGTATGTGACTTGTTCGTGAAACTCTTTGTTAAAAGTAATGTTACTCTAGATGATCCCTAGTCTATATCATTATATGAGATAATGATTGCATACAGACTAGCACATGTATTAATTGATGATCACGTTTCACGGATCATAGATATAGAGATATCAAATTAATAATGTGAACACATGTTAGTGAACATGGTGTTGGATTGACCCACTCCAAGACACTGCTGGGATTGTTATTTCCATATGTGCCATCAGTTGGTCTTGAGTGATACACCTGCTAGATCCTTAGACCTGAGATCGCCATTGTTTCTCACTATGCATAGTTGTGTACTTTGAGACTACCAAACGCTACTCCGTAATTGGGTAGTCATAAAAGTAGTCTTCGGGTATATAATGAAACATAGAATGTGATGTGCGCGGATCAAGATGGGATTTGCCCCTCCTAAATAACAGGAGAGATATCTATGGGCCCCTCGAGATAGTTGGATTTGAAAGTGCATGGCCATGCCAAGGTGATTAAAGGTTAATCACAGTGACTAAAAGTTAGTCACGGAATGAATCCACTATTTGATCGAGTGAATGGTCGAGCTATCACAAGGATGGCACGCATCTCGCCTTGAGCTTGACTGGTATCGTGAGGCAAAGGGATTAGCATGTTGAATGTATCTAGGTTCGGCCGATATGATCTTTATGTACAGTCGGGAGTCAGTATGTCCTGCTAGGTACCTCTACTGACTTGTGGTTGGAAATGGTTTCCATTCACAACCGACTGCTCATGAACCTAACGGGTCACACACTTAAGGAGTTGGAATATCGAAAATCTTGGCTAGATGATTGTCTCTAGTGCAAGTGGGAGATTGTTGGTGATGTGCCCAAGAGGCAATCATAACAATTCGGGTTCAGGCCTATTGGATATTTGATCCATAAGCAATTAGGGTACTAATGGGCCTGCGACCTAAAAGCCCATTAGTACGCCTATAAATATGAGAGGTAGGGTTAGGGGCTAATCATCCCACCACGTGACAGCCCTAGCCGCCACCCCTCGCAGGCCTCACGCCGAGACCCTTACCGCGCACGCGGTGCTAGCACACCGGTGCACGGCGTTCCTCTCCGTACGTGTGGACTCCGTGGAGGCGTTGCTGCTACTGCTGCGCTGATCGGCTACGACGATCGTGATCGTCTACCTGCTGCTGTGACGAGGACGAGGAGAAGACGAACGAGATCGTCTACTTCCCTTACACCGACGCGCATCAACGTTCCGCTGCGCTGCGCATCTAGTGGTAACGATCCATGACCGCTGTACTCGCATGTTTCCTGGGTGATGCGGTAGAGTTGCTAGAGTAGCTTTCCGCTGATTTCCTAACACTCCTCTGAGTCCAAGGATAAGGTGGACGGGAGCGCGCTGACGCCGAAGCGCGGGGAAGCCGGAGGCGAGGGAGACCAGTTATGTATCTCGGTGATGTGGATGACGATCTCCACGGATTGGGCCTCCGGAGGATGATCCAGTGACTGAAGAGCAAACCCAGGAGAAGACGCCCTCGGAGTTAAGGCGCCGAGGCCTCGGGGGAGGAGGAGCAGGTACAGTAATGGCCGAGGCGGAGGGTTGCAGGGGTGGAGGGACGCAGCTGACCGGGGCATGGGCTTCCTCCAACGGAGAGAGAGCTTCAGGAAGGAGACTACCAGAGCAGAACGCGAAGACACCATCCTCGTCATCAATGGAGCCCCAATCAAGAAGTTCTTTGCTTTCAATGCTGGCGGAAGGAGAGGTCGAAGACTGATAAGGGTTTGAAGTGAGCGCTAGGGTGGTAGGAGTTGGCGTGCGACCAGATGAAGGTGAGGGAGAGCCGTGTGCCGATAGCAGCGGCGCAGGGAGGACCAAGATGCCCGGAGCAGCGGCAGCAGGGAGCAGAGCAAGGACGGAGGGGCGAAGGGAGAGTGGCGAGATGGGGGTGGGCGCCGGGGGCGGGGTGCCCGTCGGCGAAGAGACCAGGGGGGCGGGGGAAGGTGCCACCGGCGGAAGCTCGCTCAGCTCGCACATCCCTTCGCATTCTGGTTTATAAAGCTCGAGCCTATGCACAATCATGTAGGTCAGAATTGGGGGTGGCAACCGTGGCCACATGGTCCTCAGCATGAACAACCTGTCGGCTCAGATGGTCCTGCACACCAGGCTGCTACGGCGGTACGGCTTCACATACGAGGTCCTCGGAAACTTCGGTTCAGGCTCATGCCACAAATCCCATTCTACATGGGGTTCCTATTATCTCCCTGGGGAGGTCTGGTGATCAGACTCAACAGCCGGCTTTGTTGCAGCCGTTTGACTCGTCTGATCTTCTGCGCATGCATGCTACAAGCTGCATTCCCCCAACCATCCTCAGCATGGTGGAATGCCCAACTGCAGAAGCCAGGGGGCCAAGTGCATAATACTGACATGCCTATAGATGCCCCCCCCCTCTTAGCCAGAAGGTCCTCTGTGAGAATTGAAAATATCCAACCAGCAGGAACACCTACAACACTGATCAACAGGGATGAAAATGAAGGAACTCAACGCTTTGGCCGAGTCTACACTTGCAGGTCTACTAACACCATCAGATCTGAGGACAAAGGAAAGGGTGCCAAGGCTCTTGAGTCTCGGACGTCAGTTGGCGACATGGGACCTGGTCCATCAGCCACTCCCGTCAGCCGAAAATCTAAAGGCAAGGCGCCCGTCGACTGGGACACTTGCTACGTAGAAGCTCAAGGATTAGGCAACTGCTTGATGGACACAGGACCAGAGTTGCGGCTGATCATCAGACCGGTGCCCGGCAACAGGAGGAAGGGATGGAATCGGACCCGTCGGATTCAACTGCATCCGCGGGTAATCATCACTTCCCAGGACCCGTTAAGTTCCCTTCTATTTCCCAACTTCAAGACAATAAATCATATCCTGAAATTCACGTTCAAACCTTGCAGGACGTTGTTGTCACTGAATGTGGCGTGCCACTTGAAGTGGCACGTTAGAGGCTTCTTACGGCACATCAGGATCAGCATGATGGTGAGGACGCAGGGAGCTCAGCGCAGGAGAGAGTTGATTAATGGAAACACACAAGTCTTTTGAACGGAGGTGGCTAGGAAGGACATCTTTTGGGAGGACAAAGTCTCTGCGTTATTTTGGTGTAATATATGCTGCAGAGGGAGGAAAATGTGCTAGGATGTCGATGCATGTAGGATGTAGGAACAGTAAGTCAGGCCTCATGCATGAATACTCCTTGCTCTTTTGTTGTACACACTAGGCTGGGAGGTGGTACGACAATGATGGATGTAAACCTCGGCTTTCTAAAGCCTAATAGAGGATCTCTCTCATGTTCCAAGTATTATGCTTGTGTTACCAGTCGGTACATCAATTGTGGGACAGTGGGAGTTACTATATAAGAGATCAGGCGGGTATTAGCTTGACACTTCAGAATTGTCTGGCCAAGTGACGTGCGAGGGAGGATACACGTTGGGCTCATCTCACTACAACTTTAGCTCGTTGGGCCAACACAGCTAAAGCTGCCTCGAACCTCACTTCTATACGTCACCTCAAATCTCGGCCGGTTGGGCTGACAATAGGCAGTGCATCTCAGGGCTAGGCTCATTTCACTACAACTTTAGCTCACTGGGCCGACACAGCTTGGGCTTCCTCGGACCTCACTTCTATACATCGCCACAAATTTTGGTCTGTTAGGCTGAAAATAGGCAGTTCATTCCAGGGCTGGTGGGATTGGTTTGGTGGGCCAAGGCATGGGATTAGCGCAACTTGTTGAATTTCATGCTAACTTTCGGCATGATCAGGCCACGGGGCTTTGGAAAACTTTCGGTTATCGGGTTCGCTATTCTATTTGCTGTCAATATCCCCGACACGTCTCTCTCCTATACTATTGAAGTGTGCTATGCTTATACTTGGCCAACCGTAGGCCCAATTTGTATTTTCATGTGCAACAAAGTCACTCATTTAGTGAAGCTATCTTTAGCACACACTAGGCTGAAGGCTACTCATACCGTGCTGCTACGTTATGGCATAAGCAATTCAGAACTCCAGGATTCTAATCTGATAATACTCTATGTTCTCAAGAATGACCATCAGGTCTCTGTTATAATCTGATGTTATGCCTAATGAAGATTAGGGCACAGACTAAGTATACATAGGCTAATTAAGCTAGAACAAACACCAATCAACATCTAGTCTACTGGGATTGGGCTATGGTGGACATACCTTCGCTTGCAGGGATGTTGGAGGCTGTTGGAGTCTGTCGGGAGGGCACAACCGCTCCACCGACGTTGGTGCAGCACCGGCAACGGGGTTGGGGAAGGGTCTTCCCGAGACTCCCTCCTCAAGCGATCAGAGCTTCTGAGTTTTAGATGGCTAGGCCTAATTTAATTGAACTGATTCTTAGAGGTGCCTGTGCCTTACTTATAAAGGGAGGAGGTGCCCTAGGAGGCCCGCCCAAACTGAAATCAGTTGGGATTTTGATGTCCCGATCAACTGGGAGAGGATAGGAGTCTGGGTCGGTTACAATTGTAACCGACCCCTAAAACCCCTGTGGCCACCTAATATTATTCCAACATTCTCCCCCTTGATCACAGGTCACATAAGCTGATTTCTAAACATATAGACTTTTGACATTATTTTCTTATGCTCGACATAAAGAGAATGGCACATCAAAACAACTAGTTACATACTGCTTGAATCGACGATCACATTACATCTCACACTTAGAAACATGTCATAAACTGAGTTTGGCCCCTGAGTATCCAGGTATCACAGGCTCTCCCTCAAACCCATACTTACGTGTCTCCTGAACACGCTGGGCGGAAGACCTTTTGTAAGCGGATCCGCGAGCATCTGCTCGGTACTGATATGCTCTAGACTGATAACATGATCCTGGATTTGTTCTTTCACAACATAGTACTTAATGTCAATGTGTTTGGCAGCACCACTCGACTTATTGTTGTGAGAATACAATACTGCAGGCTTGTTATCGCAATATAGCTTAAGTGGTTTCTCAATGCTGTTGACTACTCTAAGTCCGAGTATAAATTTCTTAAGCCACATAACTTGTCCCGTTGCCCCATAGCAAGCAACAAACTCAGCATACATCGTGGATGATGTCATGATGGTTTGTTTGAAGCTTTTCCAAGAAATAGCTCCATTCACAAGGGTGAATATGTAGCCTGATGTGGATTTTCTAGTGTTCACGCACCCTGCAAAGTCTGAGTCTGAGTATCCTACTATTTCTAGTGAGTCTGGTTTTTGATAAGTCAACATGAGGCTCTTAGTACCTTGCACATATCTTAGTGCTTTCTTAACTGTCTTTCAGTGGTCGGGTCCGTGATTGGCCTGATATCTGCCAAGCATCCTGGTAACATAAGCTAAGTCAGGGCGTGTACAAACTTGAGCATATTGAAGGCTTCCGACAGCTGAAGCATAGGAAACTGTTTTCATCTGATCGACTTCATACTGATTCTTAGGACATTGAAAGTTCCTAAATTTATCGCCCTTGACTATGGGAGCAGGTGTGGCCTTGCTCTTATGCATACTGTACTTTCTAAATACATTCTCTAAGTACGTCGTTTGTGAAAGACCTAATACCCCTTAATTCTATCTCGGTAAATCTCTATGCCCAAGACATAGGAGGCTTCATCTAGATCTTTCATATCAAAGTTTGAGGACAGAAACTTCTTAGTCTCTAATAGTATATCAATGTTACTACTCGCAAGTAGTATGTCATCTACGTAAAGCACGAGAAAGATGAATTTCCCATTCTTAAACTTAGTGTACATGCAGTTGTCCTCCTCATTCTCATTAAACTCAAATTTCCCGATTGTCTCATCGAACTTGAGATACCATTAACGTGAGGCCTGTTTAAGTCCATAAATGGACTTCCTAAGTCGGCATCCCATGTTCTCCTTACCCTTAGCGATGAAACGTTTCAATTACATCATATAGATGTCCTCATTTAGATCCCATTGAGAAATGCCGTCTTTACATCCATCTGATGTAATTCTAAGTCATAATGTGCTACTAGTGCCATAATGATTCTGAACGAATCTTTAGTTGAGATGGGTGAGAATGTCTCATTGTAATCAACACCCTCTCTTTGAGTGAAACCTTTTGCAATAAGTCTGGCTTTGTACTTTTCAATGTTCCCTCTGGAGTCATGTTTGATTTTGTAGACCCATTTACAACCTACTGTTTTGGCTCCATTAGGAACTTCAACTAATTCCGAGACTTTGTTTGCATCCATAGACCTCATCTCATCTTCCATGGCTTTACGCCACTCGGATGACTGAGGACTGCTCATAGCTTGTTCAAATGAGGAGGGATCATCCTGCATTTGAAACTCTTCACTCATATAGACCTCATAGTCAGTCGGTATTGCAGACCATCTGGCTCTCTGAGATCTCCTAAGTTCCACATCATTTTGGAGCGGTTGTTATTCCTCATTAGCGACAACTAATCGAGGTTGCTCAGAAGGTTGAGTTGGCTCCTATTGTACAAGTGCATCATTATTTTCTATTGCTCATGGAGAGCTAACAACAGGTGTTGCACCACCATCATCAGACACTTGTGGTGCATCGACAGCGGGTAGAGTGAAGATGGTTCTTGAATCATAGGAGTGGGCACGTAGACCCACTTCTCCTCAAGATCAATCTCACGTCTTATCGTGCTCCACCTGATCATTGAGTCCTCTAAGAAAATGGCATGTTTCGTTTCTACAGACTTAGTGTGCCTGTCGGGATAGTAGAAACAAAAGCCCTTACTCTTATCTCGATAGCCAATAAAATGACAACTAATTGTTTTAGGATCCAATTTTTCTAAGTTTGGGTTAAATATCTTAGCCTCAGCAGGACAGCCCCAGATGTACAAGTATCTAAGTGAGGACTTACGTCCAGTCTACATCTCATACGGTGTCTTTGACACCGCCTTAGTAGGAACCCGATTAAGCAAATGAATGATGGTTTTTAACGCCTCCATCCACAATTTAACCGGTAAGTTTGAATAACTAAGCATGGATCTAACCATGTCCATTAGCGTACGGTTGCGCCGTTCCGATACTTCATTTTGCTGAGGTTCGCCCGGTGTAGAATACTGGATGACTATGCCATGTTCCTGTAGGAACCGTGCAAACGGTCCAGGAACTTGGCCATATGGGGTGTGCCGACCGTAGTACTCACCACCACGATTGGACCTAATGACCTTTATCTTAGTGTTGTGCTGATTTTCAACTTCAACCTTAAAGATCTTAAATTTATCCAATGCTTCCGTCTGGTCCTTGATTGGATAAATATAGTCATAACGAGTATAGTCGTCCGTGAAGGTTATGAACGAGTCAAAACCGTCAACAGAGACAATGGGAAAAGAGCCATAAATGTCTGTGTACTAATTCTAATATTCCCATACTGCGTTTGGCGCCTTTTTAATTGTCTTAGTGAATTTGCCTTTTATGCAGTCTATGCATTCTACTGAATCTGAAAATTCCAAACGAGGAAGAATCGATTGCTTTCTCCCACTCGAAATATGGCCTAAGCGATAAAGTCATAATTTTGATGACGTTTCGGGATCGATTCTTTTGCACTTGTGAAAGCCTGAATCGCTATATGAGGAATTCTGAATTTCACTTATCTGATTTACATTATCATGCATAGATAGCAAATAAAGTTGGTCTTGTCTGATGGCAAGACCTACAACCTTATTATCAAACTTAATGATACATTTGTCATTGCCAAAGTGGCATACAAATCCATAATCATCTAAGCATGAAACTGATATTAAATTCCTCCTAACTGAGGGTACATAAAGGACGTCATGAAGCACAAGTACAAAGCCATCACTAAGTACTAAGGGAAATTCTTCAATGACTTCAACATGGGCTTTGTGAGTGTCAGCAACTCTAATGCTCCTTTCTCCTCTTCTTAGGTTCCTCTTTATATTCAACCCCTGCAACGAATGAGTAACGTGCACAGTGGCACCTGAGTCAATCCACCAAGTAGACAATGAATAGTCTAAGTACAGAGATTCATCAACTGAAGTTACTATGTCCATACCTCTCTTATTTCACCACTTTAGAAAGCCAATGCAATCCTTTTGAAAGTGTCCCTTCTCTTTACATAAGAAACACTTATCCTTATCCACTTTCTCACCCTTGCTAGAGTGTTCATGTGGGATTTTAGCTTTGCCCTTGTCCTTCCGAGGAATGCTGAGGTTTGGCTTTGAATAATGGAAGTTCTTCTCGCCTTTTCCACTCATGTAGTTGATAGAGTCAACTCCGCGAGCAGACTTAATTCTTTCCTCTTCTTAGACACACATAGCCATCAATTTCTCTAAGTTCCATTGCTCTGGCATAGAGTTGTAGTTGATGATAAAAGGCTCAAATTCTTTTGGAAGTGAGACGAAGATTACATGCACAAGGAATTCATCTTTCACCCCTAAGTCCATTGTCTTAAGCTTAGTAGCCATGCTTGTCATCCTAAGTATGTGATCTCTCACATTACCTCCAGTGAATTTCTCAATAAAGAGCCTCTTGATAAGAGTGCTCACAGTGGCCTTAGACGAGCCAATGAACTGACTCTTGACTTTTTGGAGATATTTTGTGGCGAACTCGCAATCAGGAATGGAGCTTCTAATTGCTTCTGAGATAGTGCCCTTAATTATCATCAAACACTTCTTGTTTGATGCATTTCACTTAGAACGAACCTCAGTGTAGGATGCGATAGCCTTGTTATAGATATCCATCCGCTTAGTGTAGGCCTCCTGACTCTCCTGAGGCTGTTTCTCAGGAGGAGTGACATGAGCTAAGGGTAGAGGCATCTTCAGTGCTAAGTCCAAATCTGAAACTGCCAGAGTAATCTCTAAGATTTCTCTCCATGCATCATAATTGTTGCTATTAAGGTGCTCAGTGGAGGACATAAGACTGAGTGTGTGATTCACGCCTGAGGAACCTTCAAAAATGTGAAAAGAACAATAAAACATAAGCGAATGCATAAACTT
The DNA here is from genome assembly GCA_036927565.1 of Tuctoria greenei. Lineage (NCBI taxonomy): Eukaryota > Viridiplantae > Streptophyta > Magnoliopsida > Poales > Poaceae > Tuctoria > Tuctoria greenei. Next base: position 126,132,954 of record JAYESD010000007.1, on the reverse strand, counting down.
ATTAAAAAGACAAACATAGATGCAGTGTTTTGTCTTTTCACGTTGGCTAGTTCAACAAAAACACATCATCCAAAATAACTTAGAACATGGCATATTTTATTTTTCACATTGTCTACTCAACAAAATTTCATGAATAATGACTGAGAGCATAGTAAATTATGTTGTTCATGTTGGCTACTTAGCAAAATTTTATCATGCAAGATATAACTGAGAACATAGTAATTTTAATTTTCACGTTGGTTACTTCTTAAAATTATCATGAATACTAAAATAGTGGAAGCATAATAATGGACATTTTCATAATTAACTGAAATGATCTACAACAATTATTAAATTAAATGACTGAGAAAATTACTAAGTAAGCAATAATAATATCAATGATTATACTAAAACATTACACCATTACATTGCAATACATCACAACAAAATACTAATTATTTTCTTAGCCAATTTAATTTAACCAGTGGGTCTCACAAAATTAATTGCCCATATTTATTTTTTTGAAAAATACAGAAAATAAGATAAATAACCCACTGCTAAAAATAGCCCAAAAGGCACTAAAGATTGGCCCAACCCACTAAGAAAATACTGGAGAAAGCTTAATATTTTCGGGTGGCCCACTGTGTGTGAAACCAGCCAACTGAGGTGGAAGGCCCAAGGCCCACTGAGATTTTTCTGAAAATTCCAGGGAAAAGAGAAAAAAAATGAAAACCGACCTATGAGGCCCGACCTCACCTGAATTTGGCATGTCGGCCTGCTAAGAAATTCGGGAAAAAATCCCGAAAAAGGGAAAGGGCAGTGCCGGACGTTCGATCTGAATCGACGGGCGAGATTTAACGCGCCACGTCGGCTGAAATAATCGCACCGTTGATCTGGCATTGGACGGCTGAGAGCGAATCAACTAAGATACTTAAGCGGGTTTCACTGGGAACCCTAGTCATTCCATCTCTACCCGATCCCGTTCGTCCTGGCCGAGAGAGAGAGAGAGAGAGAGAGAGAGAGAGCGGCTGAGAGTGACGGTGACGCCGTCGAGGCGACGGTGTGCTCCGGCGCCACCGCGGCCACCGCGCAAGACGCGCGAGCTCGCCGTGAGGCAGCTCGTCGTCGGGGTGATCCGCCTATCGGAAGCACCTAAGAGAAGGGGGCACGCACCCTAGGGTTAGGGTTTCTACCCTAACCACAGCGAGCTCTAAGGCCCGGAGGTGCCACTACGACCCTCTCGCCAACGAGTGACGCTCACCGTTGGGGAGCGCGCCGCCGTGGAGCGGCTCGATGTGGTGTCATCTTCGGCTACGGTGGTGCTAGCCTCGGGTGCTCCAGCGAGGAGGCGACCCTAGGAGCACGGCGGCTTCGATTTCCATCGAGCGCGAGGCTTCAGGATGGAGAACCAAAGGCCAAAGCTAAGGTGAGTTTCATCTAAATCCCCTTTCTAATATGAGTCTGAGGTCAGTTCGAGGTTGAATTCAGATTTGATCCTATGTGTTGCATTCTGATTTGTCCCAAATTGAAGTTTCAATCGTTTTGGACCATAATCCCCAATTTTGGTCCGATTTGGGGATTTAGGTAAACCCTAATTCCCAATTTGGTTCGGTTCCATTGTGATCTGAACCCTAATTCTCTTAGTTTGATTCATCTCCTTCTAAATGTTGTAGAACCGTTAGCTTAGGGTTTAGAGATCAATTGATCTCTCAGAGTTCGATCAACACTTGATCGAGGCTAAGGTGGCCGAAGCCCTAACCCTCAATAGGGTGGCTCTGACGTAATTGTTATAATCTGATGTTATGCCTAATGAAGATTAGGGCACGGACTAAGTATGCAGAGGCTAATTAAGCTAGAACAAACACCAATCAACATCTAGTCTACTGGAATTGGGCTATGGTGGACATACCTTCGCTTGTAGGGATGTTGGAGGCCATTGGAGTCTATCGGGAGGGCACAGCTGCTCCACCGACGTTGGTGCAGCACCGGCGACAGGGTTGGAGAAGGGTCTTCCCGAGACTCCCTCCTCAAGTGATCGGAGCTTCTGAGTTTTAGATGGTTAGGCCTAATTTATTTGAGCTAATTCTTAGAGGTGTTTGTGCCTTGCTTATAAAGGGAGGAGGTGCCCCAGGGGGCCCGCCCAAACTGAAATCAGTTAGGATTTTGGTGTCCCGATCAACACCTGGAAGAGGATAGGAGTCTGGACCAGTTACAATTGTAACCGACCCCTAAAACCCCCGTGGCCACCTAATATTATTCCAACAGTCTCCTCTTACCACATTCTCAGTGGTGCTCATCTACTGATATATAGGCTTCATCACACTACCCTCAAGGCAAGTGCCATCTATTCTACGGGACTCTTTGAGCTATGGAATTACAGTATGCAACACATCGGTTATTTTAATGGCAGACACCAATACAAGAAATTGGAACATTCTTAACTGGAATGTAAGAGGCATCAATAATGCAAGTAAACAGAGAGCGGTAGGGTTCAAAATTAAGGAGTCCATGGATTGTAATATCTTATGCATTCAGGAAACAAAGAAGGAAGCGATCAACATGTCTCTCAACAAAAAATTGCACCTCAAAGATTCAACAAGTTCGCTTACTCCTCATCTCGGGGAGCAGGGGTGGGGATGGGGGGTCTTAATGGCTTGGAATGGAACCACACTTTACAGAGAAGTCATAAAAATATTAAATTATGCAATTGTTGTGCAATTCACCTCTTTACAGAATGAGACTAAATGACACTTGATAATTCTCTATGTCCCTTGCCATGGAACGCAAAGGACTGAATTTACTCAATAGTTACTAGATATACCTTTCTAACTAGAGGACATGTGGATGATAGTAGGTGACTTCAACTTCTACAGGAGTAGTGAAGACAGAAACAGATCGGGTGCAAACTTTGGAGACATGCAGACATTCAACAATTTTATTTAGCAGCTTGGATTGATAGAGATTCCGCTGAAAGGCAGGAACTACACATAGAGAAATATGCAAGACTCATCATTGATGGAGCAACTGGACTGATGTTTCACATCTTTGCAATGGACAATTGAATTTCCCAATACCATCTTGTTACTATTGGCAAGAGACACATCTGACCACATACCATGTCTAGTACAGATTGGCACGACCATTCCAAAGGCGATATGTTTCAGATTCGAAAATTACTGAATCTAACATCCCCATTTTCTAACATTGGTGCAGGAATCTGGGAACAACCCGTAACTCAGATGAATGGCGCAAAAAAGATAGCTACAAAGCTCAAACGGCTCAGATACAAATTGAAATACTGGAGCAAAAACATTGGGAACTTATCAATGCTCATTCGTAAATGCAATGACATACTATTGGTGATTGATAAGCTGGAAGAACAGTGAGGACTGTTCATACAAGAAAAAAGGTTCAAAGATCTCATTAAATCTCATATTGGCACACTCCTGCATAACAAAAATGAATACTGGAAACAACGATACACGACACGATGGACTAAATTAGGGGATGAACCAACTAAATTCTTTTTGGTTGCAGCAACAGAGAGGTACAGGTGTAACATGATCACATTTATTCATGATTGAGAAGGCACAAAAATGTTGGATCATAATGAGAAGGCTAATATATTATGGAAGGAGTTTAGTGACTGATTGGGCCAGTCAAAACCAATTCAACCTTGGCCTCAGTTATAGGCCATGTTACAAGAACATCAGAATCTAGCGCATCTATGCAACCAAGTCAGCACGAACGAAATTGATCAAGTGCTAAAATAAATGTCTGGCGATAAATCACCTGGCCCAAATGGTTTCAACCCTAAATTTTACAAGGCTTGCTAGCACATCATTAAACCTGACGTATATGAGTTGTGCTCGGATTTCTTCAACAATGCAGTCAGTTTGGAACCATTGAATAACTCGTATATTGTATTGCTGCCTAAGATCAGCAACCCCACAACAGTCAAGGGTTACAAGCCTATATCACTACTAAACTCCACTATGAAGCTGATCACCAAAGTCATGTCCTTAAGATTACAAAATGTCATCACGACCATTATTCACAAAAATCAATACGGCTTCATAAGGAACTGAACGATACAAGACTGCATGGCTTGGGCATATGAATATCTATATCAGTGCAAAACATCAAAAAAAGACATAGTGGTATTGAAGCTTGATTTCGAGAAAGCATTTGATATGGTGGAACATAATTATCTATTACTAATGCTTCATTCTATGGGATTTCCGGATCAATGGAATAAATGGATTGAGGACATCCTTTCTACTGCAACATTTGTGGTTTTGCTGAATGGTGTGCCCTGAAAAAAAATGTGCAGACGGGGTGTCTGTCAAGGTGATCCGCTTTGCACTCCCTAGGGGAAGAGTTTCTTCATATTTGCATCAATAAAGCGATCGAGCATGGGCTTCTATCAATACCCTTACAGCAACTGCCTCACATGAAATTCCCGGTGGTCCACTACGCCGATGACACTATTATGGTAATGAAAGCTTCGCAAAGGGAGCTGCTTTTCCTCAAAAACTTATTGCATGCCATAGGGGGAGCCAACGACCTCAAAGTAAACTGGAGAAAGTCATGCATCATGCCAGTAAATACCGATCTACAGCAAGCAACCCTCATGGCTGTCAATTGGGGGCATTTCCCTTCACATATCTATGGTTACCCATGGGATTGTCTAGACCAAAGGCGGAAGATTTTGCACAACTAATTAGCAAAGTGGACAGGAAGTTGACATCGTCTTCAACATGGTTGTCCATGGGCGGCAGGTGTACTCTGGTAAAGAACATTATATCCTCCATTCCCATCTATGCGATGTGCACGATGAAACTGAATGGTAGGATGCTGCAAGCATTGGACAAATCATGCAAGTTGTGTATCTGGAGGGGCTTGGATGTGGCCGAAAAGGGTAAACTGCTTGTTGCTTAGGACAAGGTGACATCTCTTTTAGACAAGGGAGGCTAGGTCTCAAATGCTTAAGACGAATGAACATAGCACTATTGGGGAAATTTTTATACAAAATATACAACAAACAAGAAATTCCGTGGGTGCATCTAATACTCAACGTGAACTGCGCTACGGGCAAACCACCGCACCACACTACTGACATGGGCTCCTTCTGGTGGAGGGACGTTCTTAGCACATGGGATGACTTCAGAAAACAGGTGAAAATCAGGATTGGACGAGGCGACACCATAACTCTTTGGCACGATGAATGGGAGGGCCATCTCCTCAAAAGAGACCTTCCTAGGCTCTTTACCTTTCCCAAAATCCCAAACATAGCTTTCGCGTAGTTTAACCCAGAGCTTCTAGTGCAACTAAACTTCTTCACACCTCTCTCAGTTGAAGCGGCAACAGAGCTTCAACAACTCAAGCTCAGATGGAGGAGGTCCGATCCAGGGGCCACCAAAATGACTTATGGAAAGGGATCGGGACAAAAACATATTGCACAAGGAGAGGATACTGAGCCTACTTTCAACACATCCATCCGCTGCTGCCGTTCAACTGGATTTGGAAGTCCAAGGCCTTGAGGAAGATCAAGGTGTTCATCTAGCTGCCATTCAGGGACCGACTCAACTCTTGCAATATTATAAAAAAGAAAAATATGACCATTGAAGGAGATGATTACTCTTGCATTCTATGTGACACATACATGGAAGAACTAACATATCATCTATTTTTCCTGTGTGCGTTCAGTGTGAGCTGCTGGAATCTGTTAGGCATTATCTGGGACAATGACGACCTATACTTCTTTGACACCATCGCAAGAGCAAAACAGATTTGGACGTTACCCTGTTTTATGAAAATATTCGCAACAGCAGCATGAATGATTCGGAAGCAAAGAAATGCAATGATATTCAGGGGAACACAACCCACAATTCAAGGATGGAAGGATTGTTTCAAGGCATCCATCAAATCTCAAATCAGCCGCTTCAGAGATTTAGATAGGAATATAGTAGAAGAATTCATGGCAAGTCTGTAAGGTGGTTTCCAACCTTAGAAAACCACAATTAGACTAGCATCCATAAATGTATCAGGGCTACTTTATGTACTTAACTGCTTATTACTATCAATATATGTATGCGGAGGCTTCCCCGGTTTCCGCTAAAAAAACATTTGTTCAAATGAACAGCACAACTGCAAAATGACATAATGACTAAAAAACGCACACAATTGAAGGACGATTTTTTTGGCTTTCTGGAGTGCGCAAAGAAAATCTATCTGGTTCAATCACTGTTAGGACACTGGCACTACTACAAAAAGCATTTTTACAGGCGCCTCAATTTTTCAAACACAGGCGGTCCTTAAAAATATGCGACTGTGATGACGAATGATATAATAACCGTCTGTGATGAAAGAACAACACAGGCGGATTTTAAAGAACAACCGTCTGGGTAAATACATGATCTTCAGAATCGGTTCTTAATTAAGAACCGCCTGTAATGCAACGAACTTCACAGACGGATTTTAAGAAACAACCGTCTGGGTAAATACATGATCTTCACAGACGGTTATTAATTATTAACCGCCTGCAATGCCATGAACTTCACAGACGGATTTTAAGAAACAACCGTCTATGTAAATACATGATCTTCGTTGGCGGTTCTTGATTAATAACCGTCTGTAATGCAATGAACTTCACAGATGGATTTTAAGGAACAACCGTCTGAGTAAATACATGATCTTCGTTGGCGGTTCTTAATTAATAACCGTCTGTAATGCAATGAACTTCATAGCCGGTTCTTGATTAACAACGGCCTAAGAAGATCATGTATTTTCATTGTTTAATTATCATAAGCGGTTTTTATTGAAATTACAGGGATGTAGTTGCAATTATATATCACAGCCGCATGTAGTCGTGCAGGCAAAATTGTATCAGGAAAAAAACACAGGTGAGCTAGCGGATACTAGTACAGTAATGCATTATAGGAAATGCTCGATCACCAGTGAGGCTGGCTTAATTGTGATAATACACCATTAGAGGTTTTACAATTGTTCAAAGATAATTTCTTTACACACTGAACAAAAATCATGCTACATTCATTGTAGATCGACGATGAAGCTCCCATCGATCAATCTAAATTGTACCGTCCTGCTTGCTCCCGAACACGTCTCTTATATTCCGCTGGATCCTGAAAATATTGACATTATTTATATTAACAAATGTCGAAGGAGGAATGAATAACCTACATTGGTCACTAAGTCAAAGTGTCATCTAACCTTGATAAGTAGATTATAGCAATCATTTTCAACATCAGGCACATTTGGCTGATGCAGCAAACGCTGAACTTCAAGTAGTATAGTTTTGATTGTAAAAGCACTGCACCACCCCTACGAAATATAATTTAAGCAATATAAGAAACCAGTTCAAATAAGTTCGACAAAAATTATAAGTAATAATTACATGAACAAAATAGGTCTATCTTACAGTCTCTTGATCAAGAATCCCGATGCAGAGTGCTCCCGAACGATGGACATTTGGGTGGAAGAACCCAATTGGAAATGAGCATCTTGGAGGCACCAAGGGATAGTCCTCAGAGAAGGAGATTGTCAGGGGGTAGTAACCATCTTCCCATTCAGTCTGCAAAAGAAATTTATTAATAGGAGGATGATAGTTAAACTCATATTGTGCTTGTTCTTCATGACTTACCCCTTCTTTACCGGGGACGATGCACTGCCACTTCAATAAATCTCCCAATTCAGGCTTCGCAGAGAAACCCTACGCGGAGAAATTGAAAATACCAAAAACAAACAACACGGAAAAACAAACTACAGTTAAGTTCATCAGTCCATTACAGATACATATGTATATACAACCATGTGACCGGTGTGCCATATGTACATACATGGGGATGGTTCTTGCGCCACGCCAAGCGCTCCTCCTTCAATCGGCTACACGCCCGAGACATCATTATCTGAAGAAAGACCAAACTTCCAAACTTCCAAATCATTGAGTCCAAACGCATATGTACACAAATGCAAAAGGACACAATCCATATACCAACATTGTTCTAAGTTGATTTCAGAAGATACAAATATATACAATATATATCATCTCGCATTGCTATATACATTTTTTCCAGCATTGACATCTTCTCGCATATAGGGTTTCAAATTCTTTTTAATGCTTCTCTCTACGCGCTTGATGTTTTCTGGTTCGGTGAAAAGGTACATCTCTTCATACTGATTATATTCCTCTTCATTATCTCCCACATTGTCAACCCCAACAATATTTTGCTTTCCAGAAACAACTACGTGCAACTTCTCAGTTTCTGGATCTTGAACATAAAAAACTTGTGCAACATTATCGGCGAGAACCCACAGGTCATCTTTGTAACCCACTTTATTCAAGTCTACCAGTGTCAGTCCGTAATTGTCCACTTTCAAACCATCAGGATGTTTGACCCATTGGCACTTAAATACGGGCATTACCATTCTTTCGCCATAATCGAGTTCCCATATTTCCTCTATGAACCCGAAGTATGTGGTCTTCTGCCCTTGTGAATCATAAGCCTCAATACGAACACCACTATTTTGTGCAACACTCTTACCGTCTTTTTCTTTAGTGTAAAATGTGTAACCATTGATGTCATATGCTTGCCATGATGTTACCAAAGCAGATGGGCCACAAGCTAACTTTTTCATTGTTGCCTCTTCTATAGTGTTTCCGTATGATATATTTTTGTCCATTAACCATTCAGTGAAACATCTTCTGTGCTCTTTCATGATCCAGTCCTCTTTGCGGTCTTGGTTTTTATCACGAAGCTCAATTTGGTGTTCCTCGATGTACGGCTCAGCTATTGCGAGCTGTTGTAGTACACCAAAATGTGCACGGTGTACATTCTTGTAATCTTGAACAATAAAAGTTTTCTTACCCACTTTGCCTCTCCCACGTAGTCTACCCTCATGTACCGGTATAGGCACACCTATCGATTTTCCATCTTTGATGTAATCAGCGCAACCCTCAATCACTTCTTCAGTGGTGTATCCTTCCATAATTGAACCCTCTGGGTGAGCACGGTTCCGCACATAACCTTTTAATACTCCTAAATATCTCTCCAACGAAAACATATGATGTAAATATAGTGGCCCCAATGCTTTTATCTGATCAACAAGATGTATGATTAGGTGTACTTGCATATCAAAAAAGGATGGTGGGAAACACATCTCAAGCTTGCACATTGTCTCGACGATGTATGTTTTCAGATAGTCTAAATCTTCACGTGCTATCACCTTTTGCGATACTGCATTGAAGAAGTAACACAAACGTGTGATGACAACTTTTATATGCTCAGGTTTGATTACTCTTATTGCAATGGCAAGGAAAACTGTCATCATCATGTGACAGTCGTGAGAATTATAACCGAATAAAGACAAGTCTTTCATCGAGACTAGTTTGCGGATATTGGATGAGAAACTTGTGGGCACTTTGATCCCACGCAAGCATTCGCAAATTGCTTTTTTCTCTTCTAGCGTCAAGTTGTAGCTGGCTGGGGGAAGGTAATGCTTCCCGTTCGCCTTTTCTACTGGATGAAGCTCTGGTCTCAAATCAAGATTTACTAGGTCCATACGTGAATTTAATCCATCCTTTGTCTTCCTCGGCATGTCCAGCAAGGTCCCAATGATGCTGTCAAATACATTCTTTGTAACGTGCATCAAATCAATACTATGGCAACATTCCAGATTCTTCCAATACGGAAGATACTTGAAAAAAATTGATTGTTTCTTGAAAGCCATGTCAGTTGTATCATCCGAAGATGTACTTTTCTTTCTCTTAATTCCTTTACTCTTTTTTTCCCTTACCGAAAGCAATATGAATGTTCTTGACCATTTCAAACACAAGTTTTCCACTGTAAGGTTTCGGTGCAGTATCTTTTTCGATTTTGTTATCAAATTGTTCTTTCATCTTCCTATACTTGTGTGTATCTGTCAAGAACCGTCGATGTCTCATGTACACCGTCTTTCTGGATGAAGTGAGGTATAGATATCCAGTTCTATCCACGCACCTAACGCAACCTTTCTTCCCTTTCATTTGTCCCGATAATGTAAACAGTCCGGGATAATCATGCACGGTAACGAATATCATTGCTCTTAGCGTGAAATACTCCCGCTTGTACTCATCCCATGTACGTACCCCTTCATTCCACAATTTCGCCATATCTTCCATTAAAGGTTCCAAGAACACATCAATTTCGATGCCGGGTTGTTTCGGACCTTGGATAAGAACAGATAATAAGATATATTTCCTTTTGTGACACAACCACGTCGGTAGGTTGTACATAGTTAAGACCACGGGCCATGTGCTGTGTATGCTCCTTTTTTCACCAAACGGATTCATTCCATCTGTACCCAAGGCAAACCTCACATTTCTGATTTCCTTCGCAAATTCTGGATACTGAATATCAAAATTTTTCCACTGCGTTGCATCACCAGGGTGTCGTATATGTTTTTCATTCTTCTTGCGTTCCTCGGAATGCCAACGCATAAGTTCAGCCTCCCTAGGGTTTGAGAACAAACGCTTCAAGCGATCAATTACCGGAAGGTACCACATCACCAATGCAGGAATTTTTCTCTTATTCTTTCCGTCTGCATCGCCAGAAGTATCGTCATCGTCACCTTCAGGACCAATAATAAACTTCTTATTCTTCTGAGTCTTTTTCATGTTGGTAACATACTGGTGATTGTAGTCCTTCTTATATCTACTGACACCACAAATGGGGCATCTAGTTGCGAGCTCATGCTCTTTGCGATACAGAATACAATGGTTCACACAAGCGTGTATTTTTGTCACACCTAGTGCCATCGGGCAAAGAAGTTTCTTCGCTTTATAAGTGCTTCTAGGCAGTTTATTTGGATTTGGAAGAATTTCTGCCAGAAGATTCAAAAGATCAGAGAAACTACAATCGGACCATCCGTGCGTAGCTTTCAACTTTAGTAGTTCTAAGACTGCACGCAATGTAGTAAACTCTTTATCACAACCGTTTGATTCATCATATAAAAGCTCTGTGGCCGCATTCTGCAATGTCTCCATTTTACTTAAACCTTTGCTTGCTCCCATAGAAGTCAGTACATATGGTTCAATGTGACGCAACATCTCCTCACAATCGAACTCATCATCATCATCACCAGCTTGATTGTCACTACCATCATCGATATGAACATTATCATCATCTGAGCCTCTCTCATCATCTTTATCCACATCATGTGTATCTAACTCACCATGCTCTGTCCATATTGTGTAGTTATTTTTGAAACCTCTTTTCACCAAATGAGATTGGATTACTATAGTATCCGTCCAAGCAATCTTATTTTCGCAGTCGATACATGGACATAATATGTCATCTATCTTTTGCAACTTCGCATGTCTCTTGGATGCTTCAATAAAATTTGCAACATTACGAATGTACATAGGATCGGGTCTTGGCATGTTATACATCCACGCTCGACGGTCCATGCTTCAATAATAGAATTTTTTGTCAGATTTACAAAATTTGGCCACAAATATTCTCTAAAGGTCTTCTATAAAATGAATTTACAGAGACATAACAAGTATGATTAGGGCGACTAATGTAGGAGACGGGCGACGTCTTGAGGCGGACGGAGTCAAAGGGGGAAACAGGCCCAGCAGCATGGGCTAGGTCTGGGTGGGATCCAGTCCGTTATATCGGGAAACAAGGCCCAGATGCATCTTATATATATTACAATAGCATCTGTTAATTAAACATCATATTCATGTCACATAATAGGTACAAAAAGGAAACAATCCATATAGTCCATACATCAATATACCAGAACACAATCCATACAGTCCTTACACATGCAAAAGGACAGAATCCATATACCAGAACACACAAAACTAACAGCTTATCAGCTAATGAAAATATACAAAGAAAAAGTAAGGAAACTACATTTACCTTGCAGAGGCGTCAACACGGTGGGGAGGCGTCAGCACGGTGGGCCGGCTGGGTGGAGAAGTGGCGGTGCGGGGTTGAGCGGCGGCGCGGCAGTATGGGCTGGGCGGCGGAGCGGCGGCGCGGCGCAGGGGAAATTTCAACAGCCTGGCGGCGTCGATATAAATTCTCCAGGGTTGCGTTTTGACTGCGGTGAGGGGTCCTTATATAGACGTAGGTTTTTCACAGGCGGTTTTTAACTTTATCGCAGGCGGGTTTTACTTACCAACCGCCTGAGATGATATTTATTAATTAAGAAGTAAATATCTTCACAGGCTGTTGGTACTTAATAACCGCCAGGGAAGATTTTTATCTCAGGCGGGTATTACTTAACAACCGCCTGAGATAATGCCAACTGAACAAAATATTTTTAAAACTTGTATAGCTGACGTTGAAATGTTTTGGTAAATATCAAATTAATTTCTATTCACATATTATTCACATTTGTGTATCTCATAAAAAAAGATCTTTCACTCAAAATTGTTGGTACGAACATATTTGCATAATCTATACATGTATGAATTTTTTTAATTTTTTTAAAAGCACTCCAACATGTCAAACTTCAAATTATCCACCACCAGTATTCATTGACACTTGATTGAAATATGTACAAAACAAAAGAAAAATGTACAAGAACACTTGATTGAAATCCTAAAACTACACTACAGCCCCGCCTCCTCCATCCTCTCCGCCAGCTTCTCAAACCAAGCCAAGCGGTCCTCCTCCGACTCGTCGTCGTCGTCGTCGTAGTCGTCACCATGGTGGTGGTCGCCGTCGTCGTCGTCGCCGTCGTCAGTGGACGACTCGTCGTCGCCATCGTCGGTGGACGACTCGTCATCGCCGTCGTCGGAGGACGACTCGTCGTCGCCGTCGTCGGAGGACGACTCGTCGTCATCATCGTCATCATCGTCGTCGTCGTCGAAGTCGTCCTCCTCCTCCTCCTCCTCCTCCTCCGGCGACGATGCAGCAGGAGAGAGGGTCGGCTTCTCCGGCTGAGCCGATTGCTCCGGCTGTACCGGTGGCTCCGGCTGCACCGGCGGTGGAACGTGCTGGTCGTCATTCACCCTCTCGGGGGAGCTGCAGCGTATCCGCTTGCAGGGTGGCTGCCTAGGCGGGCTAGGTGGCGGAAGGTTGGCCATGGCTGTGGTGGTTAATCGGCGGCGGGCTAGGAGAAGAAGAAAGGAGTGGAGAAAAGTTTTGTGCTTGTCCATAACCGACGACGCACCTTATATAGGTCTGTGCGGAGTAGACGAGGGAGCGGTTCGTTTCCCGCGCATTGAACTCTTTGCAGACCTCGTGCGGCGCACAATTAAACCACTGTGGAAGACGATCTTGAGAGATCCTTGCACGCGTCCCTGCACCACGGCTTCTCAACTTCTCCGCAGACCTCGTGCGGCGCGTCAGTTTCAAAAATGATTATCTCAGGCGGTTATTACTTATGAACCGCCTGAGAAAAAAGAAGTAAAAATCTTCACAGACGGTTGGTACTTAACAACCGTCTGCAAATATATTTATCTAAGGCGGGTATAACTTAACAACCGCCTGGGATAATGCCCGATACTCTTCTGCAGTTTCCTTATCCCTTGCTTCTTTTTTATTTAGATTCCAATATAAATACTCAAACATGTTTACATTCTGCAAATTGTGTTCAAATTCGATGATTCTTTCTTCTACATTTGTATTAAATTAACATCTACCAACTGAACAAAATATTTAGTTCATTGCGCATTGAACTCTTTGCAGACCTCGTGCGGCGCACAATTAAACCACTGTGGAAGACGATCTTGAGAGATCCTTCCGTCGCACGCGTCCCCTGCACCACGACTTCTTAACTTCTCCGCAGACCTCGTGCGGCGCGTCAGTTAATTAACATCTTCTCAGGCGGTTGGTACTTACTACCAACCGCCTGAGAATATATTTATCTCGGGGACGGTTGTTTTTTATGTTCTGACAAATTTAAAAGGATTTATGAAGTGAAATTTAATGGTAACCTTTACTTATCAATAATATTACAAGAAAGTGGATTTTTGCCTTTTTAAAGGACCACATTTAATCAAGAATATTAAATAAGAAGAAGTAAATATCTTCACAGGCGGTTATTGCTTAACAACCGCCTGAGATAATGCCCGATACTGTTCTTCAGTTTCCTTATCCCTTGCTTCTTTTTTATTTAGATTCCAATATAAATACTCAAACATGTTTAGATTCTGCAAATTGTGTCCAAATTCGATGATTCTTTCTTCTACATTTGTATAAAATTAAAATCTACCACCTGAACAAAATATTTTTAAAACTTGTATAGCTGACATTGTAATGTTTTGGTAAATATCAAATTAATTTCTACTCACATATTATTCACATTTGTGTATCTCATAAAAAAAAGGTTCCTTCACTCAAAATTGTTGGTATGAACATATTTGTATAATTTATACATGTATGAATTTTTTTAATTTTTTTAAAAGCATTCCAACATGTCAAACTTCAAATTATCCATCATTCTAACTAAATGCTCATATTCATATGAGGCATTCATCAAATTATGAACACACATTGATTCCAAAAAATTTAAAAAAATATGAAAAAATTCGTAGATGTTGGTATGATGATTAAAAATGTCCACTGAAAAAATAAATGAAAAGAGCATTATATTCATCAAGATAGAAAAATGAAAAATAGCATTTGTTGTATGTTTTTTATGTTCTGACAATTTTAAAAGGATTTATGAAGTGAAATTTAATGGTAACCTTTACTTATCAATAATATTACAAGAAAGTAGATTTTTGCCCTTTTTAAAGGACCACATTTAATCAAGAATATTAAATAAGAAGAAGTAAATATCTTCACAGGCGGTTATTGCTTAACAACCGCCTGAGATAATGCCCGATACTGTTCTTCAGTTTCCTTATCCCTTGCTTCTTTTTTATTTAGATTCCAATATAAATACTCAAACATGTTTAGATTCTGCAAATTGTGTCCAAATTCGATGATTCTTTCTTCTACATTTGTATAAAATTAAAATCTACCACCTGAACAAAATATTTTTAAAACTTGTATAGCTGACATTGTAATGTTTTGGTAAATATCAAATTAATTTCTTCTCAGACGTGAAATTTTAATTAACGATGAACACACTACATTCATTAACAATATTCAATCATTCACACAGTTGAAGAACACACAAGATACTCATTCATTAACAATATGCACATCTCACACAAGAACACACAAGATGCACAAGTAATATTCAATCACATAGATGAAAAAAGATAGATTTCATTCATTAACAATATTTACAAAAGAGAAGCAACTAAAAACAACAAAAAGAAAAACTAATTAAATCCTACTCCTACTCCTCTTCCATCTCCTCCTCCTCGTCCTCCGGCGGCGACTCCGGCACCGGTGCAACAGGAGACAGGGCCGGCTGCACCGGCTGCACCGGCTGCACCGGCGGTGCAACCCCGAGGTTGCTAGCCGTCGCCTCCACCAGCGTTCTACGGCCCTGGGGGCCAAGAACCTGGGCCATCGTCGCGAACAGAATGTCGAGACGATCAGCCACCCCCACGAGGGCGTAGAGGTAGTGGCCCAAGGTACCCATTCCAGTATACTCTGGAAGGGTACCCAGCCCCAAGGCACTCATGGCGCGAGACGTATTGTTGTACGCCTCTCGCGCCATGAGGAGGCGCTGCTCGGCGTTGATCTTCTCGGGGGAGCTGCAACATTGTTTCTTGCAAGGTGGCTCCCTCGGAGGGCTTGGCGGCGGAAGGTCGGCCATAGTGGTGTTGGGTCGTCGGAGCGGAGGAAGACGAAGAAAACAAGAGGAGTTGTGAGCGGAGGGCTTGTGAGCGATAGCGCGTCTTTAAGGCCGCGCGGAGTGGAAAAGAAAGGTCGCACCTCGGGGAAAAGAAAGATCGCGCACGCGTGACATGGTCACTGACGTGTGGGACCGGGTCCACATGTCAGTGACCGCTGATTAAGTCAGGGGATCCTCATCCCGGTTGGTGAGGGGTCTTTATGTAGGCGTTCATCAAATTAAGAAGAAGTAAATATCTTCACAGGCCCATGTTTAACTCAGGCGGGTGTTACTAACCAACCGCCTGAGATAATTGTATCTTCTCAGGCGGGTGTTACTGACCAACCGCCTGAGATAATTGTATCTTCTCAGGCGGTTGGTAAGTAAAATCCGACTGAGTTAACAGTCTTCCCTGACGGTCGGTACTTAAAATCCGCCTGAGAAAATGTGAGTCTATATATACCCCTCGGCAGCATTGGAAAAACCTAACCCGGGCGAAACACTTAGACGCCGTTAGGCTGCCAAAATTTCGTTTGCCGCCAAGTGTTCCCCCTCGTCACTTCCAGGTACGCCGCCGAGCTTCGCCGTCGCCGAGCTTCGCCGTCGTCGCCGAGCTTCGCCGTCGCCGCCGAGCTTCGCCCTCCTCACTTCCAGGTACGCCGAGCGAAGCCATTTCCGTCGCCGCCGAGCTTCAAGGTAAACCCTAAACCCTTCGACCTTCCATCCTCCTTCGCCGTGCCGCCTCCCTCCCCGCCCTCGCTGCCGCCTTGCATATCCTTGGTTAGGGTTCGGGAATTAGATAATGGTAGGCATCCTTGGTTAGGGTTCGGTGGAATTCGAAAAACTGTCAAGTTCGGTGGCATCTTTGGTTAGGGTTCGGTGGGGCAAGATTTATGTGGATGGTTATATCACGATAAATTGGTAGTTGGTTCTGTGTGTCTGAAACTGTTCTGACACATTAGTGGTAAACATGATTCTAGACTCTAGTAACAGCAGTATATTCCCTATTTCTGTCATCGGCCTTGCATATGCCACATAATTCTCTATTAGGGGCAAGATTTAGCTATATTTGGTTAAGTTGACCAAATTTGGCTAATTTTGGCTAAGTTACATTAGATATAGTTATACTTGACTAATTTTGACTAAGTTATGCTATATTTAGCTATATTTGGCTACTTTTGCTTAGAGTTAGCTATGCTAGACTAAGTTTGGCTAAGTTTGCTTTTATTTCTCTAAGTTTCATTTGAGCAATTGTAGCTAATCTGTGCTACCAAAGATGTCTGCACTTGTGGCTCCATCAGCTTCATTTGAGCAATTGTACCTAATCTGAGCTACCAAAGTTATGCTATATTTAGCTCTGAAGCCAAACAAAAGTTGCTGGCCAACTCATTTGTGATGCCAGGAGCATCCTCACGCCCATATCTAGGTAACACTAGGTGTGGCGATGGAGTCTGAGCATATGATGCCGATCTCTATGATACAAGAATTTATTTAGACCTATATAACTTCAAAAATGTGTTTTGGCTAAATTTACTTAATTGAGCCAAAATTGAGAAAATTTGTTTTAAATATGACCAAATTTAGTTATGCCATTTATTAGATTTTTTGTCTTATTAGATCTAGCATGGAAAGCCCTAAGAAGACTGGTCCTGATTGTAACAACAAAGAAGACAATATGGAGTTTACTGACTCCAGCAGTTCAGGCTCCTATCACAGTCCTTCGGATCCTTTTCCGAATATAAAAATTAAAAAGACTTCAGTGGATCTAGACCCGGAATATGATCCTGCCGACGAGGTATGGATCACGAATCTTAACTTCAGCAGTTCAAGTTAATGTTGGTTGTCAAGTATACGAAGTCTTATAATTTTTTTCTACCTAGATTAATCTCGAAGCCAATGAGGTGACATCGGCTCCTAAAACCGCAGAAGGTTCACCAATGGATGAATCCTCAGCTTCACTCAAGCGGAAACGAGGGCAACGAGGTCCCAATAAGGGTCTATTGGACCGCATCATGTACATAACAAGGGTCGGTCCAAGTGGGCTTCCCCAAGAACCACTGGATTCAGTTACCAAGTACCGTAATGCATGCGGTTTTCTTGTTAGGGAGGTTGTGCCGATCACAACTGAGAATTGGAGGAAATTACCCGAGCAGACCAAGAATAAGTTGTGGGAAAAGATAAAGAAACAATTCAAGTTCCCGAAAGGCACAGAAGAAGCTGTAAAGAAAGCAACATTGGTCTCTTGCGGCAAGAAGTTTCGATGCTGGAAGAGTGAAATGAATGCTTATGTTAAGGCCAATAAGGTCCCTAGTCCGAGGAAGATGGGAAAAATCACACAAGCTCAGTGGCAAGAGTTTGTTCGTCAAAAGAGCACACCTGATGCTAAAGCTCTAAGTGCAACTAGGTCAGAGCTTGCAAAAAAGAACAAATACCATCATCGCTTGGGGTCTGCCGGATATGGACCCAAAGTCCAGAAATGGAATAAGATATTAGACGAAATTCTTAGTAAGGGCAATCCTCACCCATTAGAAGGGTGCGATGAGCGAACTCAACGCTGGGTCTTTGCTCGGTCAGGTTTGACCAGCGAGGGCAAACTTGAAAAGCCCGACTCTCTGAATGAAGTAGAGGATAAAATGAAAGAAGTAATTGAAAAGCAACATAAGGGTCTCTTCAAGCCGAAGAGGGAGAATGACCAACTTACCGCTATCTTGGGAAACCCTGAACACAGCGGACGGGTTCGAGCGGTCTCTTCTCAAATGTCTTGGCTAGATGGTTTCCCTAAAGATAAAGACACATATAGAAGACGTGAGAAGTTTAAGAAAACACTTGATGAAACAATTGCTCAAAAGGTCAAAGAAAATATGCAAGAAATAATGGAACAACTTAGACAATCAGGACAATTAGTGGCACCGAGTACAATGATGGTTCCGGTGCAAAAGGAGCAATTAGTATCTCCAACTGCCTACCCTAGCAGCGTTGGTTCCGTGCCAGGCTCAGGGTCAGCCCATAAGTTCCCTGTCGATGATATTGCTAACGACAAATCTTGTCGTCTTCTTGTCCCGATAGGCAGAGCAGGGAACAAAACCAAACAGGTTGCCACTGCTATGGCAAAGCCTGATCGTGACTTCAACGGGAGTCCACTTCTGTTGTATTATTCTGTGGTGCAAGTTCTTCAGATCATTGATAATGATTATGAAGATTATGAAATAGACCACGTCACACCTGAGGGGATCGCGACTCTGGGGCAGGCTGTCAACCAATTAATCCTTTGGCACCGACGCGATATCGTGTTGGACGATGAGCCAATTTCTAGCCCTGTCGCATCTCCAAATACTGCAACCCCATCTTCTAAGGCGAAAGTGCATGAAGATCCACTCCCAGTCCGGGAAGATCCACTCCCCCTATGTCTGAGCAAGGATGATGATATCCAAGAGCAACAAGTTGGACAACAACTTCAAGCAGTACCAGAGCAAGCTGTTGCTAGTAAAGAGCAACTAGTTGAGCAACAGCTTGAAGTAGTACTAGAGCCAGCTGCTGGGAGTAAAGAGCAATCAGTTGAACAACAGGTTCAACAACAAGCCAGTGTCCAACTTCCGACGACTACTCCTCGATCATCAGTGCCTGTCAAAGTTAGCTCATACGAAAATAAGAAACCTTCATCAGAAGTGACAAAGTATTTGGAAGCTATGAAGGAAAATATTAGAAAATCGAGTGCATCTCGTTCTTCTCATGAGCCAGCATTAGAAGATATCGAGGAGTGGGAAGAAGACGGTGTCATGTATAATCGGCGGACGGCTTTAATTAAACCAGGAGTTCCAATATACAAGCTTGAGGATGTTCCTCCTAAATTTGAGAATGGGAAGCCGTTAATGACATCCGTACAACTTAGCAAACAACCCGTCGCGCTCAGAAGAATGCATGAGTGGTACATCACTGCCAGCACAAAATATGGTCTTCAGTGCGTCACATTTCGTATTCCAAAAGAAGCATTCTGGAGCACTGGAGTAGATAAACGAGTCATTTTATTTGAAGAGCTGCTTTCCCTTTTCCATCGGGGCATGCTCGAAATCAACCTGCTGCTCGTCTGGTGCTTGTAAGTGCTCTAATATTTTGTATTTGCTTTTCTTACTACACGC
This sequence comes from Tuctoria greenei, assembly GCA_036927565.1. Lineage (NCBI taxonomy): Eukaryota > Viridiplantae > Streptophyta > Magnoliopsida > Poales > Poaceae > Tuctoria > Tuctoria greenei. The sequence goes on along the minus strand of JAYESD010000007.1, from coordinate 126,113,086 downwards.
ATACGCATTTCATGAGATTATAACAATTCTGGAGTTCTTCAATAGGATGCAATACATGGATAATGAAAAGTTGGCGCACAAGACAGGTATCCTTGACCCTACTAGGATTGCAAAGTCGCTATTCGACGTCCAGGCAAATCGAGAATCAAGCCAGTACAAACACATGAAAAAAAAAGATTTTGAAAGAGCAATTGCAAAACTTAAGAAGGATAGAAAGGCAGAAGTTGCAGCTTACATAGGACATGCGATGTTTAACTTTGTCAGAGACGGCCAGGACCTCGTAAAGGCTCCGTACCACTTCGAGTAAGTTCGACACATGGCATTGAAATAGCAATTATTGGTAATTGTTAACACGTGTGTTTGTATGTTTGCAGTAATCACTACATAATGATCTTCATCAAGCCAACGCAGGGAATGGCAACAGTCTTGGACTCGGCCGATTACCCACCAGATCGTTACAAAGATTTCCTTTCCATTTTGAAAAAGTACGTTTATTCAATAATTTTAATTTACGCACATTTAGAATGTGTTGACAAGTTTTATATGACATTTCTTGTATTACAGCGCTTGGCGGTTTTACGCGGAACAGCTTGGCGGTCAGAGACCTCCTAATACGAATGCATTGGACATTAAAACGTATTATGCTTGTCCGAAGCAGCCTGCTGGGAGTCTCTTATGCGGGTATTATGTATGCGAGCATCTTCGGACCGCCGCCGTATATAGAGTCAATCGTGAGGATGTAAGTTATCCTTAATGTCGATACCTTATTTTCTTACTTTTGTGTTTCATTTTCATTGTAACTAGCATAGTTTAATGCTTATATTCTCTGCTGTTCAATATTACCAGAAACATTATTTTCATATTTTGATTCCAACTTCAAAATTCAATTGCTCATAGTACAACTGCTCCAAAAATACCTACTAAATTCTTGTATACTCTCACTTTGATCTATACTTTGAGATTGTTCAAACCAACACATTCTAAACCTTGTTATGTGTTATATTGCAGCACAAGAAGAATCTGAACGAAGAATGGCCGGTTTGTAGAAGTATTCCTGATGGAGGAGCCGACAGGATTGCTTCTGAACTCTGTCAGTTCATTCGTCGCGAAATTTTGCACAAAACGGGGAAGTTCTTTGATAAGAGAGGTTCAGCAGCTGATGTGCCAGAACTTTGCGACTATACCAATCTAAACAGTTTTTAGTGAAAACTTGTAAACTTTGAGATGAAATTGTATCTGTAACTTGTGTGTATGTATATTGTTTTAGTGAAATTGACTTCTGTGATGATAATATTGTTGTCTTTTGTTCTGTGATGATTGTTGTTTTTTGTTCTGTGATTATATTGAATTGACCTGGAAATTAGAAATAACAGCAGTAGTACTGCATGACTGTGAAAAACAATTATCACAGGCGGCTAGATACAAGTAAAGAAACATCTGTGATAACCTAATTTTCACAGGCGGTGTCTGTTATGGTAGAAACCGGCTGCGTTAAAGGGTCTTCACAGACGGCTGGTATAGGTAAACTCCGTCTGTGATAACACCATTATCATAGACGGGTTAGTTATGCTTCAATAACCGTCTGTAAAGACACATTATCATTGACGGTTAGTTATGCTTCAAAACCCGCCTGTGAAGACATATTATCATAAGCGGTTAGTTATGCTTAAAAATCCGCCTGTGAATACAAATTATCATAGACGGTTAGTAATGCTTCAATACCCGTCTGTGAAGACTTCTTATCATAGACGGTTAGTTATTCTTCAATAACCGTCTGTGATAAGACGTTTATCACAGACGGTTATATATGCTGCACGACCCGTCTGTGATAAAGTATTTTCACAGACGGCTAGCCTAAGTAAAGAACCGCCTATGATAATCGGTCTTCACAGGCGGCTATCCTTAGTGAAGAACCGCCTATGATAATTAGTCTTCACAGGCGGTTTCACTTCTCCGCCTGTGAAATTGCGGATTATCACAGACTCTTCGTTTCAGGCGGTTTTAAAAGCCGTCTGTGATAATAGGTTTGGAGCCGCCTGTGATGAGGCTTATTGTAGTAGTGTGGGTGTCAGCTGGGTTTCTCGCTTTATATGCTGGTTATTCTCTAGTTTGTCTAGATCCTACGTTTGATCAGATTTGCTGCAAATTCAAGGGTTTCGTTTGTGGTTTTTTTTGTTTGCCTTTGTGTCTATTGTCTACTTATACTTATGTTTACTTCAACATGCTTGGAGCCTTGGACAATATGTTCATAGCAAAATCATTTTCGTAAATGCTTAACATATACTCCCTGAACAAAGCATAAGCTCAACTCAGGAAGGCTCTGAGCAAATAACTCGTGAGCCTCAAGTTCTTTTATAGTTCAAGGTATCGGATATCATCTTGTTTGATGGAATTAAGTATTTGTCAAACTAGCATGTTCAGTTTAGGACGCATGTAAGTGTTTTTCACCTAATTTTTAGGAGAATTAGACTAGTCAGCATTCAAAGGGCTGGTGACATGTACACTTTTCAACTTAGTACGAGGACGATGACCAAGAGCCGGAAGCAGCCAAAAGTCAGCCGCACCAAGGTTCCTTTTGACGGAAAAGCTGATACCAAAATTCACAAGAAACCTGTGGTCTGTTTTCAGGGCTCATCCAAAAGAGCATTTTGGCTGTTAATCCTTGCACGTGTGTCAGCTATGGTATATTTTTTAAGATTATCCTCCTTAGTCTTTCCAGGACATTGTTTTGTTTTTCAAACTTTGAAAGCTATTTCATCTACAAGGTGTAATTCAAGGCCTCGAAGGTTCAACTGATAATTGAGCTGGGCGATCAGTCTTTTTGATGCTTTATAGAGATTAGAGTATATGAAAATTGTCAAAAATCCATGTGCTTATAAACTGTGGTAATAAGGTTATAAACTTTGGCAGTTTCTTTCAGCTTGATAGATTAGTTAGGAATGGCAGTCTTTTGTTTTGGTTCAGGGAGACTCATGAGTCATGACATACCCTCTGTCCACAAGACCACATGCCTTTTGCAGCCTCATGATGCCAAAAAGGAAAAATTGAACTGCAGAGTCCGTTTGAGTGAGGCCAGACCAGGCATCGTACAGAGTGAGACGCTTTTGGCATGCCCATTGAAACACGTAAACAGCTGCTGGTTGCGACGAGAGGCTTACATGGGACAAACTGATAAGATACGATGCACATGGAGAGGTCGCCTAACAAAATTTCCCGTAAATGGAGTCATGAGTTTTTTATTGGTACGAGTGCAATCCTGTTGCGTGAACGGGTTTTACAGATGGCCACGAATTAGTTGCCGGTGAAGGGTGTTTCGGCCAAACCAACAAAAAGTGGCAAGCCATCTGGAGGTACAAGAAGGCCTAGTAAAACAGACTGCCATGTTAAGCAATAACAGAATTGGGTGGCATGGCAATTCAATGAAAGCCGGACCGATACTATACTACAGGATGATCTAAAATTCATGCAACTGGAGCATTAAATTTCATGAAAACTACTTAACCAAAGTTTCACAACTTAGAGAAGATCTTGACTTTCACCCCTCTGATATGCCGCCTATTTCGCCTCCCAGTCCACTGCCAGCCGCACCTGTTTCGCTTCAACACACTGCTAATCCCGTCTCCCCAGTGCCGAACCAAACCCCTGTTGTCAGCGAGCAAAACTCACATCCAGATCACGGGTCTGTTTAGATTGTTTCCTTTGCTTACCTTTCTAAAGTTTGGTGTTACTAAATTTTAGTGAAGGATTTGACCACCCAAACTTTAACCAACATTGGTAAAGAAAATGAATTAGCACAACACATTAGTCCATTGGCTTGCCAAATTTTAGTTTCAATCTAAATACACTCATATTTCATGATCAACTACCAAATTTTGGTAAGGTAAATATTGACAATAATCTAAACACACCCCACAACTCTCCTCACGACGCTTCACTCCAAGTCATGGAGCAAGCCCAACCACCAAACGACACTCCGCAGCCTGAAGCAAATCTCGCCCAGTTCACGGCTCAAGTTTTCAAACCACTTCCTCCCGCCATCCTGCCACTGCCACCATCGCCCAAGCCTGTTGCACCTCGCCAGCAACGATCACTCTTTGCAGAACCTTCCAGGCGCAGCGCTCGGCAGGCTAAAAACAAAACAATTATACTCACCACTTGATCCACCAGCTAGATTTGGTCGGGCCGGACGGCAACATCGGCGAGGCAGAACTGCTCAAATATGTGGCATCCTTCAAGCAGCCTCTTCCGCCAAAAGCTCTCACAGCTATCAGAGAGCTCACAGGCCTTGCAAACAATCAAGACCCTCAGCATCTGACGGCCTTGGCCGCAACTGAGATTGCAGCACAGGTGGCTGCAACCTAATCTGATCGTCGCTACAATCTGCCAAAATGTTGCCAAATCAGTTTATTATGTTACTATCTAGTTTTTGTAGTAGTTGCTTGCAAGTGTGCTGGGATGATGAGGCCAGATTCTGTGGACCTGTCTTGGCAAAATGGGTGGAGGTTCCACGATCTGATGCCCTCAATGGAAGTGTACCTGCTCTGTTTGTTATGCTAGTCAACAATGTTATGAGATGTACTCAAGATCTCCCTTCCCACTTTACAAGTGGCCTGCTCTGTTTCACAAATGAATGACGATCCAAGAGTCATGAGTTGGAATGTCAGAGGTTTAAACCAACCTGTGCGCCGAGAAGCAGTCCGTGAATATATATTAGCAGTCAGGCCACACATTGCATGCATTCAAGAAACCAAACTGCAAGTTATCAATGATCAAGTGGCTGCTGAATTCTTGGGAGCGAAGCTATCACAGTATGCATACCTGCCACCTGAAGGATCAAGAACCTTGCAAAGCTGCACCATCGTCTGCACCGACCGAACCAACCGGTTCTATTTTTCAAACTTGATATCTCAAAAGCATTTGATTCTATCTCCTGGGAACACGTGTTTGACATGCTGCAGGCTCGGGGCTTTTTAGCTCGGTGAAGAAATTGGATAGCACTCTTACTCTCAACAGCCTTCTCTCGCGTCAGACTCAATGGCGACCTGGGGCAACCAATCTTACATCGGTACGGGCTACGACAGGGCGATCCAATTTCGTCGTATCTCTTCATCCTCGTGATTGACTCTCTGCCAAAAATCCTGGATCGGGTCACTGAGCAGGGTTGTCTCATGCCGCTAGCTTCGCATCATGCAGGGTTCCGAGCTTCCCTCTACACCGATGATGTGGCTCTTTTTGTCAACCCAGTCCAATCGGATTTTTTTTGATGAAATCAGCAGACACCTTCGATTAAAGTAGGAATAAAATTTTGTACAGGAGGCAAAAGGAAAACAGGAATGCAAAACTTATGTTGTGCAGGGGAAGATAGAAACACGTCCAACGAAATAAGAGAGTCATCTAAGCTCCAAGGCGCGACCCCGAGCTAGACTAAGTTATCTGCAGTGCTACTGCTACGCAGTCTCACTCGAAGCCATTGAAGATTCTCCCGTTGTGTTCCTTCCATATGTTCCACCACGCATATAGGATGATGCCTATGCCTGCCTTTAAATCTTCTTTCTTCAGCATTGTGCTTATCTGGGACAACTCTTCTGCAGTAGATTGCACAGGTGTCCTGGTATGCGACAAGTTAAGGCTTTGAAACCACCGTCTCACTATGTCCAGGACCTTCTTCGAGTAATGACAGTTTATTAGTAAATGTGATATTGTTTTCGGCTCCTGTAGGCATACCGGGCAAACCACTCCGTTGTCCCATCCCCTTTTATGGAGGTTGTCTGCTGTGAGGGCTCTCTCGTGCATCGCAACCCAGCCGAAGAACTGTACCCTCGGCTCTGCCCGTGCTCTCCAGATGATGGTCGCTGGAAGGCTGGTGTAGGATCCAATGAACTGGGTATCGTAAGCTGACTTCATGGAAAAGCATCCATTTGACGTCCATCTCCACGAAACTGTCAGACTCCCGCAGCTCAATGTCTGATATTATGTTCCACAAAGCCACAAACTCCACGATCTCTTGTTGCGTGGATAATCCCGCAACCGACTTGATCCAGTTCTGGCCTTGGAGCTCTTTTGCTACTATTCTATTTTCACGTCGGGCCATCCGGAAGAGATTCGGTGCCAGGAACTTTAAGGGGGTCTTCGCCGCCCACTTGTCATGCCAGAATAGGGTTCTTGTCCCATTTCCTAGCGACATTTCTACAGATGCAGCAAATAGGTCCTTGTCCCGCTGATTGCATGGGACAGGCATACCCGTCCACGGCTTCTGTGGTTCCGTCCAGGACTTCCACAGCCAGGCGACTCGCAGGGAGGAACAGGAACGATGTAGATCAATCACACCCAAGCCTCCAATGTTCTTCGGTCTACATACCACCTGCTAGTTTATGAGAGAACAACCTTTACGTTTACCTTCCTTGTCACCGCCCCAGATGAAATTTCTTCTGATGGCATCAATCCTTTCAATGACCCACTTGGGTAAAATGATGACCGACGCATGGTAGGACACCAAAGAGGTAAGAACCGACTTCGTCAGGACCACTCTCCCTGCCTTTGTTAGAAAACGGCCTTTCCAGGTCTTTAATATAGATGCCACTTTGTCAATGAGCGGGAGATAGTCTTGTTTGCAGAGTTTTCTATCACTGAGAGGGAGGACAAGATAGGTGCAGGGGAATTCACATAGTTTTCCAGGAATAATTTCAAGGATTTGTTGCATGCCAACAGAGTCCACAGAAAGTGGGTAGAATTCTGTTTTACTGATGCTAATCTTGATCCCGAAGACCAACCCGAAAGTCTGCAGTATCTCTCTGATGGTTGACATCTCCTGCACTGATGGATTCAGTAGCATAGCAGCGCCATCAGCGTAGAGGGATATGGCACCCTTAGGCACTTTGCTTGACACCATGGTTAGAAGGTTTTCCTCAGTAGCCTGACTGAAGAGCTTTTGAAGCGGATCCATAGCCATTATGAACAACAGTGGCGATAGGGGGTCCCCTTGCCTAAGACCCCTTCTGTGTATGATCGTTTGCCCTAGTTTGCCATTGATGAGAACCCTCGTGGACGCTATTGAGAGGAGTATGGAAACCCACTCGCGCCATCTGTCACCGAAACCCCAAGCAGTTAAGAGCTCCAAGATGAAGCCCCAATTCACAGAATCAAAAGCCCTACTAATATCCAGTTTCAAAAACATCGCTGGCTTTCGCTGCCCTTTTAGCTCTCTGATTAAACTTTGCACAAAAATGAAGTTATCATGAATGCTTCTTCTTTTTACAAAAGCTGACTGGTTAATGGCTACCAATTTCGATAACTTCGGGGCCAGCCGATTTGCCAGTACCCTTGAGAAACATTTAGATAAGCTATGAATTAAGCTAATGGGTCTGTAGTCGGATATTTGAGTGGGTCTCTCTTTCTTTGGTAGGAGGATGAGCAGGGACTTATTTAGCAACTCAAAACCCCGGCCCCGAAGCTGCGCCATCTGGTGAAAAATGAGCATGATGTCATGCTTGATGATGCTCCAGCAGTCTTTCAAAAACATGCCTATATAACCGTCCGGCCCCGGAGCCTTCTGCTTAGGCATTTCTTTGATGGCTTGATGTACCTCTTCCTCGGTGAAATCCCTTTCTAGATCTAGCAACTCCTCTGTTCTTTGCGTGTATCCCAGAGCTTCCCAATTTAGGGAAAGAGGTCTGTCAACGTTTGATCCTAGCAGTTGTGAGAAGAATTTATGAGCTTCGGCCTCCTTGTCTTCCTGGGCGATGGCAATCCCTTGTTCTGTGTTGAGAGAGTGAATATGATTTTTCCTCTTACGCCCATTTGCCTTTAGGCGAAACAGCTTTGTGTTTGCATCATCCAGCGCTATGCTTGTGAGTTTGGCTCTTTGCCGGGCTTTGATCTTGTCGATGGCTAACAATCCCAACAGTTTATTCCTGATTCTAGCCATGAACTCTTTCTCTGGTGTTTGCAGGATTCTGGACTCCTCAGCTTGCTCCATTCGGAGCAGGATCTCCTTCGCAATGGCGATATGTAGCTTGATGTTACCAATGTTATTCCTTGCCCAGGCTTTGAGGTATTTCGTCAGCGCATTAAATTTTTTATGGATATTTCTGAACGTATTAGATTGGAGGAGTGGTCGGTTCCAGGACTTAGCAACAGTTTCCCTAAAACCTGGCATCTGAGGCCAGAATGCTTCAAAATGGAAGTGCTTAGCCGGCGGTAGAATGGTTGCTCCATGCAGAAGGAGAGGAGCGTGATCTGAAATTCCGACCGTCAAAGCTTGTAGGCCTGCCGACAAGAAATGTTGTTCCCAGGCTCTATTTGAGAAGCATCGGTCAATTCTTCTCATGATGGGATTCACCTGCCCGTTGGACCAAGTGAAGTTTCTACCGTGCATGTAAAGTTCTCTAAGCTGTAAACCCTCAATCAAGGAATGGAAGGCATTCATAATTCCTCTGTCAAGTCGACCTCTGTTTTTATATTCCGCCTTGTAGATCATGTTAAAATCACCGATGATGAGCCATTTCTGCGTAGGAGCGGGAGCTATGAGCTCTAGTTCTTTTATGAAACACATCTTGTCTCGTCTCGACTGTGGTCCATAAACGGACGTGAGGATCCACTCGGAGCCATCGTCCAACATGTGCACCAAAGTGTTCTGCGTGCGCCGTGAGTATATCAATTTGAAGTGGGTTTCATCCAGCGCTATAGCAATACCACCCCTAGATCCCTCCGTCAGGACAAAGGAGAGGTTCTGTGAAAATTGCCCCCCTAGAGTTTGCGCGCAGAGGGATGGGGGCCAATCTTGGATCTTTGTTTCTTGTAAACATACCACTATTGCCCGTACAGAGGCAACCAGTTCCTTAATGGCATGCCACCTAATAGGGGAATTTAACCCCCTTACGTTCCAATCAATAAGCTTGATACGATGTTGAGCCATATGATAACTGAGAGCCACTCTGGGGACGAAGAACATAGACAATATAAATGCGATAGTGGTTGCATTGGACCACAGTCAGGCACAGTGGAGTATGATCAGCGACCCCTGGGGTATGAGCACCCATGACAAAAGTTCCTCTGCAAGACAGGCATAGAGGAAGAGGGGGCATCCAGTGCTGGCTAATTAGGCGAAGGAGAACAACATGTAGACATGACATGACACACATGATTACTACCATAGACAACTGCGAGAGAGCTACTAGCCATCTGTCACACCATCAGGGGCATGACAGTCTTCTTACTCTTCCCACGGCCCGTCTTCGTCATGTACACGCTCATAGCTTTGAGGAGGTCCTCCATTGCCTCCATGATTTCCATGCTGAGTGGTGTAGATAATAGGGACACAAACTTCTCCTTGACCTCTGCCGTGAGCTTCCCGTCAGGAGAGGTGATGCCCAGCTTCTTTGCAAGCACATCCTGTGCCTGCTCCACCATAGTCTTGGACCCAAGTGCCCCACATTTGGCGCCAATGTGGGCACTCTTCCTTGTCGAGACCCGAGGCCGCCCACTTGCGCTACCCAGTGGAGGCGGCGACAGCGTGCAGAGGATGGCTGGCGGCGTCGGATGAGCGACCGTGTCGAGAAAATCCTTCGCGCCTCTCTCTGTCTCCTTGTGCCTCGGGGGGGGGGGGGGGGGGGGGGGAAGGTGCAGGCTGACAGTTCTCAAAGGATGCCAGCATCAGGTCAGTAACCTCACCGGGAGCAGGCTGTAGGGTGAGTTCCCCGCCAGCAAGGAAGCCCACCGAAGCTCCATACATCTGAGAAGGCCCAGCATGGCTTCAAAAACCATTGGATCACTGTGGGGCTCCTGGGAGGGAAGCACATCGCACACCTCCCTGCACCCCCCCTGCAAAGAAAATTCTTCCACGCTAACAGGCGGTTCATGCTCAGGGCCGATGCCAACAAGCTGGACAGTAGCTTGTGGCATACCATCACCAGAGATGGTGTCAGCAGGATGCAAGGGGTTTCGCAGAGCAGCAAAAGCACTTCACCTCTGAACCTGAGAAGACATTGAAGTGTCTAGCTTCTGGAACCTGTGGATCATTCTACCCAGAAACCGATCCCGGGAGCACCGCATGCTGGGGCTGGCCGATCTGTCAGCTGCCCGCCTCCTTCCATATCTTGAGCTCCCCTCCCTCTGCCTTGCCGGCGATCGCGTCCTGCTTCGGCCCCTCTCACTAGGCCAACGAAGCCGCTGCAGAAAAGATCTCCTGCGCGGCTCATGGGCTCCTTGTCCATCATTGTCTTCATCATCCTCCTCGTCCCTACGCATGCGGTCATACCATATGTCAGCACTGCAAGAGTATCTTGGCAGCAGCAAAGCCTCCGTATCGGCAGCTTGGGACGGGGGAAAGGAATCTTCAGTGCCAAAGTCCCAGGAGAGGGCAGCCCACTCTGGACGTCTGTCACGGCCAACGCTACGCAGGTCTTGCACAATTAGCAAATGAACGATCACATCATAAGTTGTGCCCGGGTTGGGATCTAGAGGATAACGGTGCTGGTGCTCGCGCACCTTCTGGCCGAGCTCAGTCTCGACCAAAGCGAGCTGCACCCTTTTGGGGATCAAACTGGGGTCGGGCGTGAGAGCCCAAACCTCATAACCCCTGGTGTCAGATATACGCCTAGTGGAGGATTCTGTGTATTGCAGGGCACAAGACCTGGCCAGCACAGCAGCAACTACATCTTCACACCAAAGATGCAAGGAAAGATTTTCCAGTGACAGCTTGACCCGGAAGCAAGCCTCTCCACAATTGGCTCTGACGTCCCTCACCCAAGGACGAAGCTGGAATTCCCGACCTTCATCGACAAAGCTCCTTCTGTTCCTGATCCTGTCAAAGTCATCCCGAAGGGTGAAAGTGACCAGAAAGTCTTCAGGGTAATGCCTTGATACCAGGATATTGTTGGGGTCGATGTCTGTCAGTGGTTTGGATCTGGCAGATCTCCCGACACTACTAAAGTGTTAGAGGAGTTTGAGGTTCGGTGTGGGCACGCGGAGATTCAAGAAGGTGAATTGTAAATTACACAGGAGACACGGAGATTTACGTGGTTCGGGCCGCCTGAGCGTAATACCCTACTCCACGGGTGTGTTGGTGTTGTATTGGCTGTGAGAGCTTGTCTCGAGCGTCTATGGAACGTATGGAGTCTGTCGTCGGCCTGTCCTTTTATAGTACAAGGGCAGGCCGTTACAAGTTAGCCTGGCCCGACATGTGGCCCCGACGGTTACTAATATTGATACTCATTCAACACGTTTAATTGCCCTTAATGACCGGGTAATGGGCTTTGACAGCACTGTTACTGGTAATTAAGGTCGTCCGATCGTGTGTCATTAATATAGTATTAATGACACTTGATCAGGTCTTGAAGCCCTTGATTCCCCTTTGAAGATCCGGAGCCGTTGTGGAGTCTTCCTAAGGTTAGAGGCTGAAGATCCGACGGTTGGACACGTGGCAGCTCTGGAGCATACTGTGGGAAACAGGTAGCTCCGGAGCTACCTGACATGTGTCAGTTCCGGAGCTTCCCTCGATCTGGGGTTAGGTCCCGGGGTGCCATTTTGGTACATAGCCCGGAGCTTCCCCCTTGTGGGCGGTAGCTCCGATTTGACAGTACACGTGGCGACCCTGGGATTAACCATGTTGGAGAAGAGGGTTCGGTTATGTCTGACATGTGGGCCTCCAAAGGTCTTCAAATCAAATAGATGACTTTCCCTTGAGATCTTTGTAATCTCAAGGGGTGTATGGTTTCCAGGGTACCGACAGTGGCCCCCTGGGCCCACCTCTGGGGAAGACCCCTTGGGTGAAGTCATTCCGCCGGAGGTGGGTCCATCCTCGCGACTTTTGAACTGAGTCTTCAAAGGTCTTCGGATGTGCCGTTGGCGATGGTTTGGAGTTAAATCCTCGCCGTGTGGCGTATCCCGCACGCGGCAGATGAGATCTTTGGCGTGCGGATCTCACACAATTGAAGGTCGCCGGTTCCCGATACGAAAACCGTATCGGTTCCGCGCGCCTTGTCAGGCCGCCGCCTTCGGGCTTCCTGCCTCATGATGACAACCGTTCGCCTGGGTAAGAACCTCGACTTGATCGTCGGGGTGGCCCCGGGCCCTCTTGTCATCGGCTGGGTAGAATTTTTGAGTGGTATCTTCGACTTCTTTGCGGTTTCCATCCAAGCGTTGTGAGGGCTTACTTAAGAAGGAAAGCGTGCACCGTCTGGAGTTCTTTACGCCTTTCATCTGATCTTGCGCTCAAACTCCCAACTTGTTCTTCGCTTTTCCTTTCTTGCCTTGCTGTGCCGCGATGGAGTTGGGTCTCCGCGAGAGTCGATTGAAGACCGACAGCGACCTGAAGAAGGTCCAGACCCTCATGGGATGGTACTCGGACTTCTTCAACCGCATGGTCCGCGCCGAGGGAGAGCTCCCGTTTGAGAAGGAGCACGCCGGCGAAATGGTGTACTTCTCCTCGTACGCCATGGTAGGGTTGATCCTACCTTTTTCCTCCTTTTTCTTGATGCTGCTAGACTTTTATGGTCTGCAGCTATACCACCTCGGCCCTCACTCCATCTATCTTCGTCCACTTCTGTGAGATGTGGGTGGGCATCCCCCCTGCATTGAACTCTTCCGGACCTTCTTCACCGTCCATACCACCGGCAGGAGCAATGAGTACCTTGGCTTCTACTACTTCGTGAAGCGCAAGAAGTGCCCATTCAAGTACCTCCGGTCGTTTCCCTCTGGGAAGTGGGATGACTGGAAGAAGGACTGGATAGTCATCCGGGTGGAGGAGCACGAGAGGCTGGAGCTGCCCGAAGGCCTCCCCAACATTGACACGACGATCTGGAGTGAAGCTCCGGTGTTGGCGGACGCCTTCAACCCTGCTCTGACCAGGATCCGCCAATGCGTGGAGGGAGGATTAACCCCTCAGGCGGTGTTTTGTAACTTCCTGGTCAATAGGTGGGCACCGCTAAAGAGGAGAGAAAAACTCGCTTGGGCCCTCAACAGCGTGATGGACGACGACCGGGTCGAGACCGGGATGAAGTCCAACATGGTGGGGACAACCATGGAGTTTCATCTCAAGAAGTTCCAGCACGGCATCGACGTCGAGGGTGACGACTTGACTCCGCCATCAGCTTTTCTTCCTCTGAACGTGGAAGTAGAGTTCAGTAGGGAGCTCCGGCGGAAAATGCCCGTGCTTGACGACCTTGGTGTCGTAGAGAGAAGATCAACCACTAGGGTGGCGATCCCTGGAGCTTCCGAGGGTGGCTACGACCCTACCCCGAAGCCAAGGGCCGAGGTCGTCGGCAAGTGCAAGGAGCCGGCGGAAGAACCCTTGAGCCGGAAGAGGAAGCTGCAGCATGCCGACGGAAGGTCCGTCAGGCCTGCCACCTCTGCATCGGCTCCTTCTCCCTGGAGGGGGAGGTCTTCTACCACCGCGGCGACTGTACCCGCATCGGGGTCCTCCCGGGGTGCTAGCTCCGGGCATGCGACTCCAGCACCAGGGCCGGTTGAGGCCTCTAGGTCCGGAGGTTCTTCCCGATCGAGGGGGGCGTCGACTAGGGAAACGCCCGTGGCTGCAATGAGTTCCGGGGGGCCTTCCGGAGCTTCCACACCGGCTATGACCAGCCCAGAACGTCCGGGAAAGTGGTTCCGCGCAAGCTGGTGCGGAAGCCTCCCAAGGTAATTTTTAATCTTTACCTTGGACAGTTGTTTAGTTGTAGTAACTATTTTTTAAGTTTCTTCGTCCATCATCTGCAGCGTTCCCAGGAAGAGGAGTGAGGCTCCACCCTCAGCCACAGCAGCTGAAGCTGTGAGGGCGGGGGCTTCTGCTCCTGTCCCAGTGCCGCCCCAAGTGGTGGCTGAAGCTGCGACAGCTCCGGCGCCAGCTGTCGTGGTCATGGACCTCGACTCATCCTCAGAGACTCCCGTGGTAGCGCCGGACCGCGGGAGAGAAGATGTGCCAGCGGCACCTGTCCCGGAGGTTGAAGCTCCGGGTCCTGGTGCTGAGATGATGGAAGCTCCGGCCGTTGAGCCGGAGGAAGCAGTAATTCCGGAAATTGTCGAAGCTTCGGCGGTTGAGCCGGAGGGGATTGAAGTCCCGGCGTGCGCGCCGGATGTTGAGGAAGTCTCGGCGGTTGGGCTGGCTAACTCAGAAGCACCGGCTGCATAGCCGGTCGTTGGTGGAGCTCCGGCCACAGGGCCGGTTGATGATGAAGATCTTCCGACTCTTGAGCCGGTTGTTGCAGAGGCGTCGGAGCTCGATCCCCCAATAGAGGAGGTGCCCAGGCCGGAGCCAGAAGCGGCCCCTGCTCCGGAAGTGACGACGTCGGGGGTACTCGCGGTTGAGCCGGAGTGCCCTAGTGAAGTTGTTGGCCCCCTGCCTGAGGGGGCAAATGAAGACCAGGCGGCGGGGCCTTCCTCGATGGCAACTGAGGCCATCCCGGAGGACGGCCCTAGTGCCATGGAGACCCAGGGGACCACTCTTGTGGAGTGGGACCCAATTTTTGTATCTGAAAACCCGCTGGAACCAGCGGAGGAGACCACGGTAGGTCCGGAACCCATCCCGTTGTCATTGTCTATTGACAACGCCTGTTCTAGTCTGCGTCAAGTTCAACTGGCCTTCTTCCACGACAGCAAGGCTCTTGAAGAGGAGCGCCAAACCCTTAGGCGGTGGCGTAACCGGCTCTACTTCGAGACCAAGCTGGTGCACTCGAGGCTAGCGGATGACAAAGAGTGGATCAAGCGGGAGAAGGTCCGCCTGGAATACTGGGGAAAATTATTGGATGATAGGGAGAGTATGACTCGTGCCCTCGATGCTCAATCGCGGGAGATTTATGAGCAGACCAAAGCAGCTAACAGTGCGGCCGATGAACGCCAAGAGAGGCTTGAGGCCATTAACACTACACTCATCAAGCGCCAGGAGGCACTTGAAGAGAGGGGAAACGGCTCGAAGATGAAGAGCAGAAACTCCTAGAGCTGCGTGATGACATCCTGAGGAGGGAGGAGGAGTTCACCGAAATGGTGGCTCTGGCTGACAAGGGCCTCGAGGAGCGCGCCAAGAAATTGGAAGAGCGCTGCACCGAGGAGGAGGAGAAAGCCTGGGTGCGAGGGCAGGAACTCTACGAGCAAGAGTGTGCCCTTGCTGCCAGGGAGAAGAAAGTGAGGGGCAGGGAGAAGGACCTGGTCGACCACCAGAACAAGATCCACCTCTGGGAGGAGGAGCTCAGAAAACTCGAAAAGCGGGTTGCTGAAAAGATTCAGCAAAACGCCAAAGAAGTTGAGCGCCTCGCTCACGAGAATTCTGAACTGGTGGTGGCCAGGAGATCCTTGGAAGAATTGAAGGGCTTGAGGACTGCGGACTCCCTACAGATTTGGGAGTTCCTGGGCAAGGCTAACGACGCACTGACACCGATGGGCTTCAGCCCCGTGCGCCCGGATGATCCGGAGCCGGAGCCGGACCTGGCGTTGCAGGCGTTGAGCTCGGCAGGCAGCAAACTCTCCAAGGTGGGCGATGTCATCGCGGACCAATTGGAGGTTGAGGGGCAATCCCTGGCGAAGAACGTCGCAGAGTATGTGCTGACGTGCTACACCAGCCGGAACTCCCAATTTCCTCTGGACCCGGTGCTTGAAGGTCCCGTTGAAGGAGAAGGCAAAGTTGCCCAAGCCAACGTGTCGGAGGTTGCCCAGAAGGTCACCCAATTCTTCCATAGGGTATAGGACCATCTCTGTAGTTCTCACTTGTATTTTCTCTTCTTCTTCCTCAATTTTGTAATCCCTTGTCTCCAGATGAATGAAATCCCCAAATTTCTATGAATTTCACTTTTTGTCTTCAACACTTTTGTCTTCACTTGGCACCCTGGTAGATGTACACAATTTGATTGTGAACATGTACCAAGAGGATATTGTGTTTTGTTGAAGACTCATTTGCTCCGAACTTATAGAGTGTAGGTCCGAAGTCTTCGATAGTGAAGGCCCCCTGAGGTTGTCAGAGCTTAGAAGCTCCGGCATTGTCTATTGTCGGAGCTTAGTAGCTCCGACAATAGTCCCTATCAACGCGTAGAGCATCGATAGTTAGTCCTCTGGGGTGTCGGAGCTTAGTAGCTCCGGCAGTGACCTTTGCCAACACTTAGTTTGTTGGCAGCACACTCCGTTTGCGGGGTCTTCTCACCATCTTTTATTTAGCGTCGACGGCTGGTCCCCCTAGCTCTACCGGAGCTTGGTTGCTCTGGTGATGCTCGTTTTCAATGCTTAACATCGATTACAAGCCACATAGGGGAGTCGGAGCTTTGTTAGCTCCGGCTTTTCTCCATCAACGTAGATTTTATTTTTCCTGCACACTGAAGCCAAGAAAAATAGTAAAATTCGTTTCTTGCCTATAACTTCATCGCGGCTTACGATTCTCAAGAAAATTTTAGGTCCAACGCGATTCTAAATACAATCGAATGCGTTGTCTTTACTTCCAGATCCAATTTTACTTGGACCCGCCTTACTTCGGCCTGCCGGGGTGTAGGTAGAGTGGCGTACTTAGGGTGCTTGACCAGGCTAAGTCGATAGCACACTCCGGCCCTAGATTGGCTTGGCAGCATTCAGGCGAGTGGGCCATGAACAATATTTGAATCCAAAAGAATCGACAATACAACTCGAATCGTATATGAACCAGTCAAACTGAAATTTCTTAAGAATTGCACGTCTTTGTTATAGACAAGAAAGAGAAAAATAAAAAATGTTGAGCTTGTACAAAATAAATGCACGTGGAGTCTGTTTCACATGAAGATGTCTTTCATTATAGGTCCGGGGTACAGGGGAAACAAGTACACTCTTAGGGTACGGAACCAGGCTAAGCGTGTTTTATTTCTCGTTTGACCCAGGGTAGCTAGCCACACTTTTAGTCCTGAGACTGTGACAAGTGTTGCATGAACTTTGCAGACCTTCCGGGAAAGGTCCGGCTGTTCTCCCGGAGGAACTACCCAACTCTGTACAATGACTCTATAACATACACCTCAAGTTACTACAGACTCACCTCCGTGATATTAAGTGTAGAACTTACGGAGGTGCTCAATGTTCCAAGGATTTGGGAGAGGTGTACCATCCTCGGTAGCCAAGCGAACGCTCCCGGGACGGGATACTTTAATCACTCGGAAGGGTCCCTCCCAGCTGGGGGAGACTTTGTTTAACCCTTCTCTGGATTGTATTCTCTGTAGCACCAGGTCGCCTTCCTCAAGCTGTCGGTTGTGTATATGCCGCTGATGATAGCGCCGAAGGGCTTGGCGGTATCGAGCATTCCGAACAGCTGCTTGGCACCTTCCCTCCTCAAGGAGGTCTAGGTCTTCACGTCGGAGATGGTCTTGCGTGGCTTCGTTGAAGGTCTGGACCCGGAGTGACCCCAAGGTGATTTCTGGAGGAAGGATTGCTTCAGCTCCATACACCAGGAAGAAGGGTGTCTCTCAAGTTGACCGGTTTGGAGTTGTCCTGTTGGCCCATAGAGTGGGCGGAAGCTCTTCAATCCAGTTGGCACCATGTTTTTTCAAGCGCTTATAGGTGCATGTTTTGAGTCCTTTAAGGATTTCAGCATTTGCTCTCTCGGCTTGGCCATTGCTTGCTGGGTGAGCTACGGAGGCGTAGCAAACTTGAATGCCGAGGTCTTCGCAATATCCTTGAAATGCAGAGCTTGTGAATTGGGTCCCATTATCAGTGATGATTTTGTTTGGGACTCCAAATCTGCATACAATGGACTGCAAAAAGTTGATAGCAGATTGCTTGTTGATTTTCACAACTGGAGTTGCTTCCGGCCACTTGGTGAACTTGTCAATGGCGACGTACAGGAACTTGTAACCTCCGACGGCTCTTGGGAAAGGTCCCAAGATGTCCATCCCCCACACAGCGAAGGGCCATGTAGGAGGTATCATTTTTAGGGGCTGGGCCGGTGTGTGAATTTGCTTTGCATGAAATTGACATGCTTCGCATTTCTTCACCAGCTCAGTTGCATCCTGGAGTGCTGTAGGCCAGTAGAAGCCATGCCGAAAGGCTTTACCAACCAGCGTGCGGGAAGACGCGTGGTTCCCACACTCACCTCTATGGATTTCTGCGAGGAGCTCGCAACCTTCTTCCCTTGTGATGCACCGCATTAGGATGCCGTTGGCACCGCGCTGGTAGAGATCCCCTTCTACCAACGTGTATCTTTTAGCCAATCTGACTACCCGGTCAGCGGATACATCATCATCAGGAAGGATGTTGTCTTTCAAGTAGTTCCAGATCTCCGAGATCCATGCATCAGAACTAACTTGAGCATTTGAGTCTTGCGTGCTGGGTTGCTCAGAGCTTCCGGCAGCACCTACGACCCTTGATGGCTGCCATGGTAACAGGGCCATCGGGACCGTCAGCTTCGGGATGCTGATCTCGCCCCCTTCGCTCAGTTCGGCAGGCTGAGCTGTGGGTTTTGATAACCTCCGGACAAAGGTTCCGTCAGGAGCTGGAGCTCCGGTTGACGCTTTCGCCGAGAGTTCGTCGGCTTCAACATTGTGGGCACGCTGGACATGGTGGAGATCTAGGACTTCGAAGTCCTTCTGAAGCCTCTGGACTTCAAGGAGGTAAGCAGCTAGCTAGAGATTGTTGCAGGAGCATTCACCCTTCACTTGCTTAATGATGAGCTGTGAATCTCCCTTGACCAGCAGTTGCTTGACACCGTATGACAATGCCACCTTTAGTCCGTAGATGAGTGCTCTATACTCCGCCATGTTGTTGGTCGCCTTGAAGTCAAGGTGTACCATGTATTTCACCTTCTCCCCGGTTGGTGCGAGGAGAAGGATTCCAGCTTCGGCCCCCTGCTTTTACATGGAGCCGTCGAAGTAGAGGGTCTAATGAGGCTCGGTGAAGGCCGGAGCTTCGTGTTCCGGCTTCTGCTCACAGGGGCCCCCAGGGTTTGATGGAGAGGGAGTCCATTCTGCCACGAAGTCTGCCAATGCTTGACTCTTGATTGCTTGCCTTGAAATGAAATTGAGATCGAATTCGGCCAATTCCGCTGCCCACTTTGCAATATTTCTAGTTGAGTTGGGATTATGCAAGATTGCTCGATGTGGGTAAGAAGTCACCACTGAGATTTTGTGAGCTTGGAAATAATGGTGAAGCTTCCTGGAGGCAATAAGAACTGCATAGAGCAACTTATGCACCTCTAGGTATCGAGTCTTGGCATCATGTAGTACTTCACTGATGAAGTATATTGGGCGCTGAATGGTCCGGACCCTCCCGGAGGGGCCCGGAGCTTCCTCTCCACTGACCCGGATCCTCCCGGAGGGATCTAGATTTTCTTCGGGGACCTCTGGGTCTTGGCTGGAGGAACCCGGAGCTTCTTCAGAAGCAACCTGGACCCTCTCGGAGGGGTCTGGGTCTTCTGAAGTAGCTTCTTGTGGATCAAGTCTGGGAGCTGGGACCCAGACTCGCTTTCAGGAACCTCCTGACCCTCCTGAAGGGGTCTGGATTCCTGAGTATGGGGTAGTTTTGGTCTCTCTGCGACCAGGACCATACTGACGACTTCGTCAGTGGCTGAAATGTAAAGCAACAAAGGCTCACCAGGGTTCGGAGCTACCAGGATTGGTAGGGTGGTGAGGAACTGTTTTAGCTCCTGGAATGCCTTTTCTGCTTCTTTAGACCATTGGAATGGTCCGGACTTCCTCAATAACTTGAAGAAGGGAAGTGCCCGTTCTGCCAGTCTTGAAATGAACCGGCTGAGGGCTGCTAGACATCCAGTTAGCTTTTGGACATCTTTGATACGGGCTGGTGGCCGCATGTCTTCAATGGCCTTGATCTTCGTCGGATTAGCTTCTATGCCCCGGTGACTTACCAGGAAACCAAGAAGTTTTCCGGAGCTAACCCCGGAGACACACTTGTTTGGGTTTAGCTTTGTGCGGGTGACCCGTAGCTTATCGAAGACAGTCTGCAAGGTGTCAAGGAATGAATCCTTGTTCTTGATCTTAACCACGATGTCATCGACGTACACTTCCACTATGTCTCTAATGAGTTCTCCAAAGGTTTTGTACATATCTCGTACAAAGGTTGAAGCTGCATTCTTGAGACCAAATGGCATGGCTGTATAACAGTACAATCCATCTACTGTGATGAAAGAGGTATGCCCTTCATCTTCCCTAGACATTCTGATTTGATGATACACAGAATATGCGTCTAGGAAACACAGTAATTCACACCCGGAGGTGGAATCCACTATCTGATCTATTCTAGGTAGTGGGAATGGATCTTTTGGACATGCCTTATTTAGTGTAGTGTAGTCGATACACATCCGAAGCTTCCCGCCGGCCTTGGGCACAACGACTGGGTTTGCCAGCCATTTTGGATGGAAGACTTCTCGGATGAATCCAGCTTCGAGCAACTTCTTCACTTCTTGTCAGATGAAGTTCTGTCGCTCTACGGATTGCTTCCGAGGCTTCTGATGCACAGGCCGGGCGTCGGGGTAGATCTTCAGATTGTGCTCAATCACTTCCCTGGGGATCCCAGGCATTTGTGATGGTTGCCAGGCAAACACGTCGACATTAGCCCGGAGGAAAGTGATGAGCGCGAGTTCCTATTTGTCTTTCAATCCCCTCGATATACAGGTGGTCTGAGCGGCATCGAAACCGATTTGGACGGGAATGTCGGTGTCGCCGCTTGGCTGCACACGAGGTGCAGACGTCGAGCCTCGTTGACGAATGCTCAGGGGTTTTGGAGCTTGTTCCTGCCTGGAGTCCTCTTCTTGTGCCGTAGTAAGCGCATGGAGTTCTTCCAGAGCTGTTACTCCGGCGGTACGATCTTCGCGGATCCGGAGAACGCCTACTGGTGTTGGCATCTTTAACACCAGGTAGCCATAATGAGCAGCTGCCATGAATTTGTACAAGGCGGGCCTACCCAAGATGGCATTGAAGGGTAAGTTGATCTGAGCAACGTCAAAGACCAACTTCTCGGTGCGATACTTCTCCCGTGTCCCGAAGGTAACGGGGAGGGTAATAGCTCCGAGTGGGGTAATGGCTCCCGGACCTACTCCGGAGAAAGGTCGGGAGGGGTGGAGATCCGAAGGTCGGAGCTGAAGCTTGGTAAAAGCTTCGAAGCTTATGAGGTTGAGCCCCGAACCTCCGTCTACCATGACATGATGGAGCTGGATGTTATTGATGGTATGGGATACCATCAAAGGTAACTGACCTGCTCCAACCATGCTTCGAGGGCAGTCCGAAGCATCAAAAGTGATGGCTGTGTCCATCCACTTCCGATGAGGCTCCGGTCTGGCTGTAGGAGCCACAACAGCCATGTTCCGACGCATAGTCTTGATGACGCGGCGGGAGGTGATGTCCCATGATCCACCAAAGATGGTGTTCATGGTCTTCCAACGCTCGTTGTCAGAGACGTCGGAATCGTCGTCGACAGAGGTGTAGACGGCCTTCAGGACCTTTTTGAGATCCTGAAAACCTAACTCCTCTTCAGCCGGAGCTTCGTCGACTTTTTGTTTTCCTTCCCTCTGTCGGAAAGGAGCTTCTTCCCGGCGCTTGTTGTAGCGCTCGGCAAGGTTTTGGACCTCCCGGCAGTCTTCCAAACTGTGGCTGCCCGTTTTGTGAATTGGACACCACACCTTGGGTTTGCCACCGTCTTCAGAAGACGGTCGAGGTCGCTTCTCGGGGCGTGGCCCCTGGCCACCCGGAGCTGCAGCAGCTACAACATTGGATGTATCGGCCGACAACTTCTTCTTGCCGTTGGTCTTCTTCTTCTTTTTGCCACTCCCGAAGGTAGCGGCTTCTCCTTTGGAGGATTTCTTGTGATCCTCTGGAGTTGATTTGGAGTGCATCTCACGGCCCTCTGCAGCTCTGGCACATTTGTCGGCCAAACTGAAGAGTTCCGTGACACTGGTGATCTCCTTGATCGCCAGTTTCTCCAGCATCTTCTTATCCCGTACACCCTGTCTGAATGCCACAATGACAGAGGTGCTAGAGATAGAAGGGATAGTGTTTCATACCTGAGAGAACCTCTAGATGAATGATCACAGGGATTCTCCACCTTTTTGCACGACTGCAAAAAGGTCCAGTTCAATGCCTGGTCGGGTGTATGAACTCCCGAAATTGGCGGTGAACTGTCGGCACGGCTCCTCCCAACTGTTGATGGAGTTGGGTGGAAGGCTCATAAACCAGGACCTTGCGGTCCCAGTTAAAGCCACTGGGAAATAATTGGCCATTACAGCCTCATTTCCTCCAGCTGCCAAGATAGCAGTGGAGTAAATCTGAAGAAATTCGACAGGATTGACGGTCCCGTCGAACTTCTCCGGCAGGTGAGGCCGGAACTTCTGTGGCCACCTGACCATACGCAGATGCATGGCCAGGGCTGAACAGCCTCCTCCTACTCCTTCAGGAGCAGGAACGTCTTGAGCTTCCCGTCTTTCACGAGCACGCTCAATATGGATTCGGCCGTCTTGTTGGTGATATCAGCGATCAAGCTCCGCCCGGAGGTCGTGAGTTGAAAGCCTTGATACCGTGTGGGTGCGTCGTGCCCTGGAGGGCAATGACGTCACCTGCTGTGATGCAGCTCGTCTCCTGTTGTTGGAGACGTGCGGACCAAGTCTGCCAGACAAGGTTCGTCGTTGCGATGGGGCCTGTCCTGAAGGAGGAGGACCCTGGTTGCTGATGCGGTCGGCTGCTGCTGCAACCAAATGTTCCACATCAGCCCTCCACTGCTCCAGTGCATCTCGGGATGCATCCGGAGGTGGTGGGCGTTGGAGAAGAGCACGTGCTGCATGGAGCGCGTGTTCCGGGTTGTCATGATTTCCCGACACAGTGATTGACGCCGGTGCACCATCGCGCTGTCCAGCTTGATTTGCTGGTGGATGTGGCGGTGGTGGCAGTGTGACTCCTGCTGGCGCTGAGGCCCCTACTGGTGGCTGCATATTGGAGGGATTGCACCCAACAGCTTGAACAGCAGGGTGACCGTTGGATGATCCAGCAGCTGAGTTCACCATTCTCGAAATCTCAGGCGCCCCCTACCTGGCGCGCCAACTGTCGGTGGTTTGGATCCGGCAGATCTCTCGGCACTACTAAAGTGTTAGAGGAGTTTGAGGTTCGGTGTGGGCGCGTGGAGATTTAAGAAGGTGAATTGTAAATGACACAGGAGACACGAAGATTTACGTGGTTCGAGCCGCCTGAGTGTAATACCCTACTCCACGGGTGTGTTGGTGTTGTATTGGCTGTGAGAGCTTGTCTCGAGCGTCTATGGAACGTTTGGAGTCCGTCGTCGGCCTGTCCTTTTATAGTACAAGGGCAGACCGTTACAAGTTAGCTTGGCCCGACATGTGGCCCCGGCGGTTACTAATATTGATACTCATTCAACACGTTTAATTGGCCTTAATGACCGGGTAATGGGCTTTGACAACACCGTTACTGGTAATTAAGGTCCTCCGATCGTGTGTCATTAATATAGTATTAATGAAAATTGATCGGGTCTTGAAGCCCTTGATTCCCCTTTGAAGATCCGGAGCCATTGTGGAGTCTTCCGAAGGTTAGAGGCTGAAGATCCGACGGTTGAACACGTGGCAGCTCCGGAGCATAATGTGGGAAACAGGTAGCTCCGGAGCTACCTGACACGTGTCAGTTCCGGAGCTTCCCTCGGTCTGGGGTTAGGTCCGGGGGTGCCATTTTGGTACATAGCCCGGAGCTTCCCCCTTGTGGGCGGTAGCTCCGGTTTGACAGTACACGTGGCGACCCTGGGATTAACCATATTGGAGAAGCGGGTCCGGTTATGTCTGACATGTGGGCCTCCAAAGGTATTCAAATCAAATAGATGACTTTCGCTTGAGATCTTTGTAATCTCAAGGGGTGTACGGTTTCCAGGGTACCGACAATGTCGAAACATTGAGCGAAGGCAGCCACAACCTGTGCTGGCTCCGTAGGTGGCCTGTTGCGCCCCATCCAGACCAGAAGCGATCCGGAACTGAAGAAGTGAACCATCTGCTGAATCTGCTCGGTGAGAGGCACGAAGCAGGAGTCCACATCTGGCCGAGCATGGAGGTTCAGCTCAGCCAGAATTCTCTCACGACCCTCCATAGTTGCGGTGGAAGGTTTGGTTTGGGCAGGCAGATGAGAGGCTCGCCCCCTCACACAACTGGAGGAAACGTGACCAGAATTATCACAGCGCCAACAGCGGGTGGGTTTATCAGAGTGGATAACTTTGTGGCCTCTGCCCAGACAGTTGAAACACTTGCCCCTGGTTTTATCGAGGAAGACGACTCTCCTTGCCTGTATATCTGATGCCAAATGCCTCACGTGTCGGCTTCTTCTTCGCTGTACTGTCTGCCATCCCCCGATGCAGTCTTGTTGATGTTCTCGTCTTGCTATTCTCTGCCATAGGGTGGTGCCTGAGGCCTCTGGGAGTTGGACAAGAGGATGTCCTAATAAGAACCAGTAGGGTGTATGTTGTGGCCAACGGTCTTCTTCAGACTCTGTCCATGGACGAGAGGTGCTGACGAGTCTCCCGCTTTCTGCCATCTCTCGGTGCCAGAGCATCTCGGATACTGATGCGACGATGCACCAGAAGGCCTGTCATGGTGCCTAGTCGCTTCAACTAGTGGAAGCTTCTGCCTTGCAGCTTGCTGCTTAAGGGCTCTCCCCTCCCCGATGGGAAGCTTTGTCTTCTCTCCATCGTCCAACTTTTGTTGGGCCACCCGAGTAGACTGGTACAAAACCCGGATTCGAATCCGAATTCACAGATCTGAACTGAGCACGTTTTCCCAATGCTGAGGCAGAATCAAAATCTTTCACTGCATCAAGATCTCAATGATCTTCTTTGCTCGAGCCCTGTGCCCCTGAAAATTCCGCTCTTTCCTCCGATGGTGACGGCCAGAAGCGCTTCAGGCGAGAGTTTGAAACCGTGGTCACGGGCCAGAGTAGGACCCTTCTCCCCAAAGCTGAGACAGTATCACCACCTGTCGGATCTTGATCTTCAGAGCTCGGGCCCCGCGCCCCTGTTGGCCCCGCACTTACCTTCGAAGATGACGGCCAGATGCGCTTTAGATCTAAGGAGAAGCGCCACTGCGGGGATAGTGGTCGAGGCGACCGCCCTTGCAGGAGGACGGCTGACGTCACAGCGGCGTCACGGCACCCACTGCCACGCTTCTCAGGGCCCCCGAGGTCCGGATTCGGGCAGAGGTCCGTGGAGTTACCAATGGGGATTTTGAAAGGTGAGTAGGCTATGATAGCTAGGGAAGGTGGTGGCGGGGTTAGGGAATGGGGGGTGGGGAGTGCACGACGGAGGCTGGCAGGAACGACGGTGGGGCTGTGGGTTCGAAGGTGGGGGGGAACGTCGCCCGCGGTGCCGCCGCGGGAGGAGGAGGGAGCTAACATTTTTCATAAAAAAAATTCCTCAGGCCGAGGAATGCAGAGCGGCGTCGAATAGTCCAATCGGATATCACCTCCCTGCTACACATCCTGCACTTCTTCGGAGATGCAACCGGTTTGAAGGTCAACATGGAGAAATGTTCAGTGGCCCCAATATGATGTGAATAACTTGGATCAAGTCTTGGAAACCTTGTGAAGACATTAACTTGGATCAAGTCTTGGAAACCTTCCCATGCCAGCGAGTGTCCTGGCCACTTACTTACCTGGGCTGCCGATTAGCCTGGGCCGCATCAGGCATTGTCACCTAAGCCACATCCAAGAGCCGCTTCGGCAAAGCTTGCGGGATGGCAACGAAAATTGCTGAGCATTGCAGGATGGAGAGAACTAGTGCACTCTGCTAACCTCACTCGCAACGTACACGTTGTCTGCAATCAAGGCCCCGAAAAAATTTATAAAAGACCTCGATAAAGTCAGACCACACATTTCTTGTCGGCCGGGACTCAAGACATTACAGGAGGACAGTGCAAAGTGAATTGGAAGAAAGTATGCCGACCTTTAAACTGCGGGGTACTCTGCATCATGGACTTAGACCGGTTTAGCAGAGCACTTATAATACGCTGGTTATGGCTTGCATGGAAATTTCTGGAGCGGCCTTGGGCTGGACTAAACTTACCAGTCGATGCTTCGGACCAATCCCTCTTCATGGCTGCAACCACAGTTACCATTGGAAATGGCAGGAAGGCAGAGTTCTGACCATCAAGTTGGCTGCACGGCACCAGTCCGTTGAGTGTCGCCGACGCAATATCAAGCTAGCAAAGCAATATCAAGCTAGCAAAGGTAAATCCAAAAGTGTCGCCGACGCTATGCTACACTATTCTTGGATTCGAGATTTGATCCCAAACTTCTCTGTTGACCTGCTGTCGGAACACATTCAACTTTGGGAGTTGATTGACTCAATGCGGCTTATTCTGGAACCACAGAACCGTGACACCATCACATGGAATCTGTCTCCAGACAGTGAATATTCTGCCCGGACTGCGTATCAAATTCAGTTCGAAGGCTCCTTCAGATCATCCTATCTACAAATGATTTGGGAAGCATGGGCACCCCCACGTTGCAAGGTATTTGCCTGGCTCATCCTCCAAAATCGTGTTTGGACATCCAATGGCCTGCAATTGCGAGGATGGGAAAACAACTACTTCTGTTCTCTCTGCTACCAAAAATCTAGAAAAAGCAAGGCATCTGGTGATTGAATGCCCCTACACCAAAGTGGTTTGGACGTTGGTCAGCTCATGAACGGCGCAAAGAGAAAGGGCATTAGAAGCCTGGTGCTGCTGGTCATATGGTCAATCTGGCGCGAACGAAACTCGCGCATTTTTCAAAATGAGGAACGGCCAGTGGACGTCTTCATAGCGCAGCTAAAAGAAGAATTCCGACTCTGGGTTGCTGCAGGATCCAACGGTCTCAGAAAGCTAGTAACTAAACTGTGGCGTAGCAACGGCCTAGCTGCCACATGCCCAGCATTTTTTTTCTAATTTTTATGTACGCGTATCTGTACTTCTTGTACAACATGTCACAAAACTCTCCATCATCTTATAATTAAGCGCCGGCAATACTGGTTTTTTCGAGAAAAAAAACTTAGAAAAGAAACCATAAAAAACCAATGATTAAATAATATATATCCAAATTGCACGAGCGCGAGAGTCCTAGATTAATTTGAAGGAGGACGGCTTTTTACACGACTACAAGAGAATTTAAACGAACAATTGAACAAAAACATTTGCCAAGCAACACGATTGAACAGAAAAATAAAAACACTAGACTCCAAAAGCCCCTACAAGGACAGCCACAAACAGGCTGCCATGTTATGCGGCAGATTCAACATATCTAGTCAAAAGACCACGATCACTACAGCCACGTACATAAAGTGCAGCCGCTGCTGTTCCAGCCTAGCTTGGTGGGACAGCAACACAAATTAACCAAATTTTTTTTTGCAAACAAATTAACCAAATTTTGGTATGCGAAAAGGTCACTATCAAAAAAGCATAATATATGCATGCAAAAAATTTACAAGAGCGGTGCTTAAAGTGAAGAAAAATAATACTTCATCCGTTCTGAAATAAATGATGTTTAGGACAAAAAAATCTACTTCAATTTGAATTAAATTAGTTGTCCTAAAGGTCATTTATTTCAGAACAATTGGAGCAAAAATTTTATAGGTAATCATAAATTGCATCACATCAGATACAATACAAAGAGGTATGATTTTCTCAGAAGAAGAGGATCATATATACTCACACGTTTATCTGTTAGAAGAAATAAGACATTTATTGAACAATTCTGGAAAAAAAATACACATATAAACAGCGATTAACACCAGCAAAAAACATGGTCAGATCAGCTTTGCGCATACCGATTTGTAGCCAGAAGAGTCACAATAGGTTTGCTGCCTCACTGCAGCAGTAGTTGATGATGGCGTGGACGGCAACGACCGATCTGATCGGCAGATGACTTGTGGTGAAGGTGTTGAGGAGTTGCGCGAAGCACTTCCTAAAAATATTATTCGCACTCTCTCGATGCAGGATCGCAAGAGTCGTCAACGCGGATACGCAAGCAATTTGAAGACTTGCTCTCCCAATCGCCGTTGTGTATACTCAGTCTGCACGCACACCTGCTATTTATAGAACCGAGTCCGGGCGTTTCAGTTATGATCCGTTCGATCCAAACCGACCAGTTTGACTCGACCTAATTAGGAGCCCAACCCAATTTTTCTGCAGCAAAAATAAAAGTTAAACTCAACTCGAATTCACACGAATACACATGTGTGCTAAGCGTAGCGAGGCGCATGTGGACTACTGTTTTAACTTACTTAAGCAGTAGAAGAGCAACCCCACTTATTTGTGGGTGTGCCTCGACCTACACTTCTCATATGGTGCTTGTTAGAAAATAGGCACGCGAAAGCGACGACGGATCTACCGAGGCATCGATGCAAGATCACAGACGACACACGAGACACGATATTTATTAACGAGGTTCAGCCGAAGCCTACATCCCCAGGGCATGACTACGGGCGCTCCTCCCCAATATGTTGTTTTTGTCGTAGTTACAACAGCGGCCCTCCCCTCATATTTATAAGGAGGCCGGTAAAGAGTCCAACACAAACTCTACACTCCACCGCTAATACAACTCAAAGTCCCATCGTAATCAACTTGTACATAATATTCGACACATATCCAACAAACTCCACCTTGGCGAATATTACACCACCTTGAAGTTGTCATGCACAAATCTCCATGTACCCGTACTTGAGTTGTCAACTTCGTAGCTCACGGAGAGCCACCCGACGAGTCCAACACCTTAGACTCGCCGTCCGAAGAGAACACTGCTATCCCTGCAACTCCATCTTCCATGACTCCACCTGCAACGGAATGCCCTTGTAACTTGTACAAATTTGATGTCTCTCTCTCTCCTATCATCACAGTCTTATCTCCATTCATGACCTTCATTGTCTTCCCATCCGGCTCAGCCCGGAATAACAGACCATCACAATGTAGAGCCTCGAGCGAAATTAGATTTCTTTGCAGCTTCGGTAGATGCTTAACACCTTGAAGTACATGCTCACCTCCATCTTGTGTCTTGATCTTGATATCGCCTATTCCAATAACAGGGTGTCCCCTATCATCTCCTAAATAAGCTTTGCCAAAATCACCTGACTTGTACAAAGAGAACCACTCCCTTTTGTGCGTAATATGAAAAGAGCTCGCTGAATCTAACACCCATACTTCAGTTGACTGTATTTCGATACCCACTGAGAGAACATCACCGTCGCTATCTGAGTCACTCTTAGGAATTACCACATTAGCACTTGAACCCTTCACTTTTGCTCAACAATCTCTTTTAACATGTCCCCACTCCTTGCAGAAATAGCACTGTACCTTTTTCTTCTCGTTGTTCTTAGCCTCCACCTTCTCCTTCGCATTCTCACATCTGATCAGCAAACCTTCAGCTTGAGGTTCATCCACTGCATTGTTCTTCCTTCTTTGTTCTTGAGCTAGTAACGCCGCAGTAACATCCTCAATTTTGATGGAATCCTTGCCGAATGTCAGAGTCGTGACCGTTTGCTCATAAGATGGTGGTAATGAGCATAAAAGAATTATTGCCTTGTCTTCATCGTCAATTTTTACATCTAGCTAGCCTAGATCCGTGACCCTTTGATTGAAGATATTTATGTGCTCTGCAAGATCAGACCCTTCCTGCATCTTCAGCCCATATAATTTTTGCTTCAAATACAACTTGGTCGTCAAAGTCTTCGACATGAACTGATTTTCCAGCTTATCTCAGATTTCCTTCGGTGTAGTCAACCCGATAACATGGTACATGACATTGTCAGACAGACACAGCCGTATCACTACAGGAAACGCGACAATAGATGACGTCCCGATAAATAGACGACGGGGCTGTCGTCTTTTATATTATTGACGACGGTCATTTTCAGCCGTCGTCAATTATGCTGTAATTAACGACGATTAAACAAGTACCGTCGTCAATTAATTAAAGACGACGGTTGACCGTCGTCGATTATGGCCCGTCGCCAATGTGGGCCGAAACCCAGTCCACCTGAGCCTGTTATTGACGACAGTTAACCTAGTACCGTCGTCAATAAATTAAAGACGACGGTCAACCGTCGTCAATAAACGACCATCGTCAATAATGGCCGAAACCTGGCCCACCTGAGCAGTTATAGACGACAGCTAGGGAATACCGTCGTCAATAAGTCCATAATTGACGACGGTGGGCATGTTACCGTCATCTATTAGAGTTAGGGATTATTTGCCGCCCGCGCCTCTTCATTTTCATTTACGCGCCGCCGCTCCTCGCTAATCGTTGCCGCTGCCGCCCCGCTCCTCGCCGCACCGTGCCGCCGCCCCCCGCTCCGCGCCGCCGCCTCCGCTCCGCGCCGTCGCCCCGGTCGCGCCACCATCACACCGCCGCTGTCAACCGGGAAGGACGCGACAACTAGGTATGCCGCTACCTTTTAAACTACTAGGTTATATGTGATTAAATAGTTATTAGAACTATTATGGTTTGAAGTTCTAATTCACTAGTCAAACTGCTTTTAACAGCTAGGTTTGAAGTTATTAGAACTGGTTTTAATTCACTAGTCAACTTGGCAAAAAAAAATTGATGGAATACACTTTGTTAATTGAGCCATATTCTGTTCTTCACCATGAACTTTTTTCTCAAAATCTTCATTGTCACTCTAATGCCTGAGACTCACAGAGTACCCCAACTCCTCTTCGACTAGCGTGGCCAAAGAGAAATAACTCAAACACTCTTGATACTTCTGTTTAAGATCCTCAATTCACAACTTAGAGTTTTTACCTGTCACCAAGATAAGCAATCATCTAGATCATATGATAATATATAATTATAAGTTCTACATTCACAAACATTTTCACATTAATGGTTCTTACTCAATCATTAAATAATCATAACTTGAGGTTTCCAAACTCTAATGGTTATGAAGTTTGCGATATATCAACCAACACTTCAGGAACCTTGTAGGTAGGGTCATCCATTGTGTGTTCAGCTCACATGGAGCCCCGGGAGCATGTACCACTTGAAAGCTAAGTTTTGTTTATGCTGGAATTTTTCTAGCAATCTCAGAACCCCACATGAGGTCTATACCAACATATTTTTGTGTTTCCACATGCACAAAAGAGTGTTGCATAGAGTGTGCTAAGCATTACACTGCAACACATACACAACTGTTGTGGGTAAGAAATTATTCGATACCTATAAGTAAAAATGGTATTCTGATGTTTATACTGTATAAATTGATTTCTTTCTTTACAGTGTCAGGTATGTCCAACTACTACTACAACAAACAACTATTTCGTTATTTTTCCTTTTTTATAGTGCTACTCACTGGCATTCATCTTTGTGGATAGTCCAATAATGCTGGTTAATATTATATCCCGAGTGATCATTAGTTAGTTAGTTTATTATGTTGTTCATCAATAATTGTTTATTATTTGTAATTCTTTATTAGTTGGTTTGTTTATTAATATGTAAATATACGGGTTTTTGGGCTGGCCCGGCCCGACACAACACGACACGGAATAAATATGTCCGTGCCGTATAGACAGTTGTAGTCGTAATGTATGCGTCGAGACGACACAGAAGCGAACGACGATGGTGAGGAAGTCAATCACCCGCGATTGCGCAGACGGTGGATCCGGACGTGGAATTGTCATCTAAGACCAACTTTCCTCCTTCGTTCTTTCCTCTTGTAAATGATTTAAAAATGAAAATGAGGAACGTAACCTATAGCAATGTGTCACCCGTTTCAGATCGGCACGTCTCACATGCTATTGGCATGTGAGACGTGAAGGTTCGGAATTATCCCTTTTTTGACAGCCTCGGAGTGACCGAGGGGGCATGGCTTGTGACGAGACGCGGGTCTGGATCTGGACGAGATTTCAACGGCATAACCCTATTGTTCTCTGCTGCACCATTTTCGGGTGTGCAGTGGAGAACAACGGGGTTATGCTGCCGAAATTTCGTCCGGATCCAGACCGCTCGTCCCGTCATGAGCACGCTCTGCTCGGTCACTCTTGGGTGGGTTTAGGACCTATCTGCCTAGTTATAGGGCCGTGACATAACATAACAATGAAACTAATAATGATTTATCTGCTTTGAAGGTATACCCTCAAACATGGCTGAAGATCGCACTTGGATGTATACTGGTTGGAAAAAGGATGGGAGTCACTCAGATGAGTAGTTCACCAAGACGGATGCTTTCATACAACGAGCTTTTTCGTTGTCAAACAACAGCAAGGTGCGGTGCCCATGTATCAAATGTCAAAATGCGAAGTGTTTCGACAAAGTGACATTAACGTTCCACTTGTGTCGAAATGGTTTTATGCAACGTTATGAGTTATGGACCTTTCACGGCGAGACACCTTCTCAAGCCGTAGAAGATCGAGATGGGGATGATAGCACTGGTGTCGATAGGATGGACGAGATGCTTGAAGCCATAAATCCTGAATTGACGGAGGATTCTCCTACAACGGAGGCAAAGGAGTTCTTCGAGCGTCTCAAGACATCAGAACAACCGGTGCATGAACACACCAAAATGACAGTCCTCAATTTCATGACTAGATTTATGGCAATTAAGTCTAAGTATTTCTTCTCGAATAATTGCTACAACGACCTCATCAAATTGATCAGCGATGTCCTTCCGCAGCCCCATAAATTGCCTAAGGATATGTATCATTCTGAGAAATTGATTTCTGATCTTGGTATGAACTATGAGAAGATTGATATGTGTCCAGACCACTGCATGCTTTTCTGGAAAGAGCATGCTAACGAGAACAAGTGCTTAAAATGTGATAAGGCGAGATTTGTCGAAGTTATTAATGAAGACGGTGCAAAAGTAATGACTGAAGTTGCACAGAAGCATCTTCGCTACTTGCCTGTCACACCTAGGTTGAAGCGCTTGTTTCTCTCATAGAAAACAACCAGACACATGAGGTGGCACAAAGAAGGTGTACACGAGAATGACGGAATGATGGTGCACCCGTCCGACGGTTAGGCATGGAAATCGCTTGACCGCTTCGATCCAGATTTTGCCAACGACGCGAGAAATGTTCGCATCGGGTTGGCGACATATGGCTTTTCACCGTTCAGTACAAACGCAACACCATACTCTTGTTGGTCTGTGTTCGCTATTCCGTACAACTTACCACCATCTCTTTGTATGAAGTACGAGTTCATGTTCCTTTGCCTTATTGTACCTGGACCGGATCATCCCGGTTCACGACTAAATGTGATGTTGAAGCCATTGATTGAAGAGTTGAAAATGTTATGGACAGGAATCGAAGCGTACGACTGCTACAAAAAACATAAATTCAACCTTCGAGCTGCATACTTGTGGTCTGTCCATGATTTCCCAGCTTACGGCATGGTTTCTAGCTGGAGCACTCATGGTCGTTTGACATGTCCAATATGTGCTTCGAACACGGAATGTTTTCGTTTAAAGCATGGTGCAAGATTTGCTACTTTGATTGCCACAGACGTTGGTTACCGCCCAATCACATATTTAGGCAATAGAGAAATGCCTTCAGGAAGGACACCATTGTCAAAAAAGGACCACCACAACGTCTAAACGGGTCGGAGATTGTTGAACAATTGAACAACTTAGTGCCAGTGAAGATCGTCCTGGATATTTTGTTGGTTACGGAGAGGACCACAATTGGACTCATATATGTGCACTATGGGAGCTACCGTATGTTAAGTCCTTAATCTTAATGCATAACATTGATGTCATGCATCAGGAACGTAACATGGGCGAATGCATAATAAGCACATGCTTCGATGTGACTGGCAGAACAAAAGACAATATAAAGGCTCGTAAGGATTTGGCAGAGGTTTGTAATCGTCCAACTCTTGAGCTATCTGAAGCTGGTGGGAAACCGTGTGCTTTTTTCTGTCTTCGACCAAAAGAAAAGAAAGAAGTCTTTGAGTGGTTGAAAAGTTTGAAATTCCCAGACGGTTATGCTGCTAGCCTGAGACGAGCTGTAAATGTTAAGACTGGAAATCTCACAGGGTTGAAGAGTCATGATTATCACATAATTATGGAAAGACTACTGCCAGTTATGTTTTGAGGCTACATTGACGATGTGGTGTGGAAGGTGTTAGCCGAGCTTAGCTACTTTTGTAGATAGCTTTGTGCTAAAGAAATCACAAGGGAGATGATGGAGAAGTTGTAAAGGGAGATACCAGTGCTTTTATGTAAGATGGAAAAAGTTTTCCCTCCAGGGTTCTTCAATCCAATGCAACATCTCCTAATTCATCTTCCATATGAAGCTAAAGTGGGCGGCCCTGTGCAATATAGGTGGATATATCACGTTGAAAGAGCACTCAGGTGTCTTAAACCGATGGTTCGCAATCGGGCAAGGGTTGAAGGATGCATCGCCGAAGCATACGCCATTCAAGAGATAGGATACTTTTCAAGTGTATATTTTGCAGAAGAAAACAATGTTAATGCTTCCACGTTGCAGTACAATATGGATGAAGCACCCCCTTGTAGCAACCTCTCAATTTTTCAAACGAGAGGCACTACTGTTGGCAGCGGCACAAGCTACGATATTGAAACAGATGACAAGACGACTGCTTTGCTATACATGTACGCTAATATAGAGGGGATGGAAGAATATTTTCAGTAATTATTTGTTCAACATCTATAATAATTAGCGTGTTGTGTTATACATCTATGCTAATTATTCTGTTTTTTCCTTATTTAGTGAGTTCAATCAACAAAATTGGAAATCGAAGCAGCAACCTACGCTTCGACAAATACAATCGATGCGATATTATGGAGTACAAGGAGGGCCTAACTTCATATCCTGGTTTCATGCACAAGTAACGTGTTCATGTTTTGTTTCTCTTAGTAATTACATGTATAGCATAAAATAGTCTTCTAACTTCGTATGTTGAACAGTGCAAAAAACGAGCCGATGTCCATGAAGATGTACGACAACTGTCCTACGGATCCATTAAAATTAAAAGTTACGGTCGATACGACGTCAATGGGTTCCGATTTCATTCCAATCAATTTGAAACTCAACGTCCTTTCAGGGCAACATGTAACACCGGAGTTGTGACGAGGGTAGTCGACGCCGAAGGACGTGAAACTAATTATTATGGGATCATTAAAAATATCCTTGAATTCAGTTTTGCGGGGAATAAGGTCCTTAAAGTAATCTTCTTTGACTGCGATTGGTTTGATCATAATCATGGAACTCGACAAAACCAATTTGGCATGGTAGAAGTAAAACACAAGGACCAGCTACAAGGCTGCGACACCTTCGTCCTTGCACACCAAGTCGAGCAAGTGTATTATCTACATTATCCATGCGAAAAGCTTAATTCTTCGTGGGTTGTACACAAGGTGAATCCTCGTGAGCGGTTATATACACCAGACAATGATGGATACCTTGATGATGAGGTTGATGTTGTTTACCAAGAACAAGAGTTGCCGGACTCTTTTGTCGTCGAGCCTGGTTTAGGACTCGATGACTTAGTTGGAGATGCAGAAGATGTAGAAACTCCTAAGATGCGAAAACGAAAACGAAAACAGGCAACTTCCATGATGGAAGATCGATGGTCCGATTTACGGAGTAGAGTACATGAGCGTGATGCTGATGAATTTTAAAATTGAGTACAAGTAACGTTTGCTTCATCTCTTCTTTCTTCTTCTATATTTTCCATTACATTGTTTAACAATTTTTTATTAAACAGGATGTTGTCGAGGAGCAGCAGACGACGAGGGACAGAGGCACAGAGCTTTCTGTCGCCGAGAGCCACAAGAGGAGACGAGGTCTTCCAGGGCAGTCAGCTTAGCGGAGGTAGACGGGCTCAGTTGGTGAGCCATCTGCCCCAGTCGTCACGTGGCCAGGTAAAGAACATTTAATTACATAAATTATATAATTAATTCTTTATTCTATAATATGAATCTTTGAAATTGTCAGGACGACTCTATGTCTGAGGACTCAGAGGCTAGGATGCCTCTTTCGGTGCCTGCTTTGGAGCCTCCTTCTTCAGTGCCTGCTTCAGAGCCTCCTTCTTCGGTGCCTGCTTCAGAGCCTTCTTCTTCGGTGCCACCTTGTTCAGAGCCAGTGCAATCGGGTGACCTCACTTTTGGGTCACCTGATGTGGAGCCAGCTGCACAGCGACGGACTAGGAGGACGGCTCCTGCAAACCCAAACGATCGGATCGTTATTCGTCCTATTGGCGAGAAGTAAGTAAATCTTTAACAATTCAGATATTTAAAGGCTTATATATATACTAATTGAGAATCTTATATCAGGGCTTGGGAGGATTGTTCGTTCACAGGACAGGGACACCACAAGCAGGTGAATTTGGTCTTGGGCAGTCTAGTCCGTTTGCACTACCCCGGTGTAGTGAACGGACAACCTGCCACGTCTTGGGACCATTACGCTACGGCCCAGGACCTTGCTTACGGCAACCATCAGGAGGCTGTGTGGCACGACTTTATGGTAAGTATGAACAAATATTTGTGTAATACATATTTATTATAAATTAAATACATTTACTTGTATATTTGTTCTTCCAGGCACGGTACCGTTTGGAGAACGAGGCCGAGCAGACGGATCAAGTTCGTCTCGTCTTCCATAATTGCGCCAGGAAGCTCGTGACTCAGTCACTATCGACGGCTCACATTCAAGCTACGAAGGCGTATTTCAAGTTGCATCCGGAGGAGGGTCAGCCGGGGAAGTACAGGGAAGGGGCCGACAAGTACTTGACAGAGGCGCAGTACGCAGAGGTAAAGTGTTTATTGTACTTTACTTCATTATATAATTGTGATCAATGCTTTCATTTAATAATAAAATGTGTGTAGGTCGGTGTAGCATGGCTTGACAGCCGTCCGGACGCATACCGTGCCTTGTGTGCTCGTTGGGGGAGCCAAAACTTCCAGGGCGTGTCTAAAACCCGTCGAGAGAGTAGAGGGATGGATGGAAAACACCGTATGGGTGGGGACGGCTACATACGTCTCGCTAAACGGATGGTAAGTGTGACTTGAATTCTATTTAAGTAATTTTATAATCTTTCATTGTGCTAACATGTATCGATAGGAGCACGAGAGGGGTCAGGAGCCATCACCTATTGAGGTGTGGAAGAGGGGTCACTTGGGAAGTGACCCGTCGCAGTCTGAGCAGCTGTCTTCTCAGATGGCGACTCAGACGTTGGTGAGTTATTTCGTTAACTTAATTGAATTTTCTTTAATAGTTTTAATAATGTTATTTTACTGTGTTTCCAGGCAAAGTACGGGCAGGAGGCGCGGAGGCTTCGAGGCGAAGAGTTCGATTGGCAGAGCGCGCCAATTGTACCCGAAGCCGTGTATGCAATCGGTGGCGGGAAACCTCACGAACGATGAGTTTTGTTAATTTTAATTTACTGTCACGAACTTTGAGTTACAAAAATTTAATCATCTTACTTCGTTGTGCAGGTTGGCAATCTTCGATGCAGTGGTCGACTCGAGGCAGGCGCGGGCTTCCTCGAGAGCCTCTTCATCGCAGCAGGGTGGGTCCAGCAGCAGCCGTACGGGACGAGATCTGGAGCTCCAGAGTCTACGGGAGGAGCTCCAGAGGACGCAAGAAGTGCTCCGGACTAGGGACGAGATGCAGACAGCGGCGCTCTGGACTAGGGACGAGATGCAGGCAGCGGCGCTTAGGGCTAGGGACGAGTATCAAAACTCGTACATGCTACAGTGGCAAGCTGCCTTCCAGGTAAGTTCTGAATGTTGTACTTAACATTTGTAATATACAAATGACAGTTATAATGATTTGATTTGTATTCGCAGGCTATGAGCGCAGGACAACCGGCTGTATTTCTGCAGTGGGTGCCGCCATCAACGGAGCTGCTACTGGTGCCGACGACAGGAGCACAGGTATAAAATTATTCAAAATAACTGAAACTAGTTAAACTTGTTCAAATTTAGTAAAATATGCATTTTTATACTTATAACTTGTCTAACCACACTTGCATATCACAGGGATCAGGGACGGAGGCTCAAACTCCGTTGCCCCAGATTCCGGCGCTTGGATGACTGCCGGAGGAAGATTTTCTGAACTCCGGCGGCAGCGGACGGGGTAGCGTGTGATAGTCAGGTTAGCCGATTTGAAATCTATTTGCATCCTTTTTCAATTGTAATACACTTGCTGTAATATTCATTTTCCCAAAGCCAACAACTCCAAATTCATTTTCAATTGCATGGAAGAACTTGCGGGTCTCAACAGATAGATATGCTAAATCACCAGAGTCTAACCTAATACCAACAGCCTTATACCTGCAATGAAAACTCCATAAATGTTGAAAGCCATAATGCACTAATACATCCATATGTCAACTAAATAAAACATGAGGAAAGCGAAAAAATCTATGAACAATCTGGACATCACATATTCCCTTGCTTCTTTTTGTAAAATACAGAAAATCCAAATTCAGTCAGACCTATCAAGTTCAATCATGTATTCTTATACATTTTTAATAAAAAAATCATCAACACAATGTAACACTCAATGCGGACCTGGACCCCCTAAAATACAGTACTACACATGATCCACATTCCTGCAGTAACAGAAAAATAATCCACCTAAGGCAACTATTTCAAAAGGAAGGAACCAAGAGGATGACTCCTTGGTGTTGGTACTTATGCCAGAGTTCCTTGTTACAGAGATATTTCTAACTTTTTGATATTATGTATCGCAATGCAAGAAGGTGCATAACTATTTCTAAATACCCATGAGATCACATCTACCTAGTCAGGAAACAATGAACATCCAAACTACCAAGTTTTTTCTTGTTGTAAAATAGAATGAATGCTAAATTCGCATGTACAGAAGGTACTAGTAGAACTTCCAAAAAGATACACAACGTGACAGAAGATAATTGAACCCATAAGGCCATAAGAATCAAATATCAAAGAAAGGAGCTGAAATAAATTACCCCATATCATTGAGGGCTAAAGCAACAGCACAGAAGTTCGGCACTCCACTTCTGATGACCTAGCAATGACATGTAGTTAAACATCAGCTGTGCTAAACCAGAACACGATTTGATGAACTAATTCTGTAATCATTAGCCCTGAAACATTCCCTCTCTCATAGTTCTGTTAAAAGCCACACCATCATATTTTATTCTAGCTTGGACATAGACAACCACAGGTGGCTATATGCGAAGATTTTTACAATAGTGATCGATGCTTACAACTTAATTTTGCAAAAGTGGACAAGTTTCAGTACTCAGTTGCCAGGTATAGTTAACTATTATATGCTGTCAAACATAAGACCATGGAATAAACTTTTTCACCTAGGATGTTGCCGATATGATTTTGTGCTACATTTTCTTTTGACATGCTTTCTATTGATTGCTGATTATCACATTTCCTGTAAGTTTTACTCAAACACTTGAGCCTGCTGATTCTTCTTTTCTGGTGTGTGACCAGTGTTGCTTCCTTGGAGCACTCGAAGGTCGGGATGGCAATCTCGTGGGACGACGCGCTGCAGTCAGGGACGAGGCACTTCTAGCACTTCTTGTGAACTCTTATATGTGAAATCTGTGATATGTGTGAACTCTTATATGTGAAATCTGTGATATGTGTGAACTCTTATATGTGAAATCTGTGATCTGTCTACTGTGATTCTGTTTACTATGATATCTGTAAAATCTGTACTGTGATATCTGTGTAATATCTATTTTCTATTTTTTTAAAAGCAAAACATATAGACGACGGTTTTACACACACCGTCGTCTATAAGGAACTCTTATAGACGACAGGCAAAAGGAAACCATCGTCACTTGGGGTCCTAATGGACGACGGTTTTCCTGTGATCGTCGTCAATAGTGGACCTTATAGACGACGGTGCTCAGACGGCTGTCGTCTATATTGTTTTCACGCTGCCACGTGGTTGAGCTGATTTATTGACGACAGCTAAGTTTGGCCGTCGTCAATAAACTATTTGACGACGGTTACCGTCATCTATAAGGTTACAAACGACAAATTATCATAGACGGTCAGGAACCGTCGTCTATAAGTAATAGACGACGATAATGTCCTTATAGACGACGGTTCTTGGCCTTCGTCTATTATCGTGATTCCTGTAGTGTATGGTTGCAGCTGCTTGCATCTGTTTCTCCTCCCACTCGTCATCCTCCATCTTGACCGGCTTTTTTGCTTTCAGAACGGACAAAAGACTTTGTTGCGCCAACAAATCTTTCACCCTTATCTGCCACAAGCCGAAGTTGACGCTGCCATCAAACTTCACCATATCAAATCTGGTACCCGTCGGTGCCATCTGGCCTCTTGCCATGGATCACCGAAAGAACCTTCGAACGTGTCACACGTCGAATTTGTGTGCCTCCTGCACGCACAAGCATGTCGGCGCGTACTCCTCCGTTCCGCCTGAACGCGCCGCCACGTACACGTGCACCCCCGGCGCACACCGCCGTGCACAACCCGTCGCTCTCAAGCCTCGTCGACTGTCACGTCGCTCGCACACGATGAAGTCGACCCGCTTTATCGCCGCCGGCCATTCGTCTTCAAACTGCTGCAAACTTATGTTGAACACGAATTGCCGAACGTTTTCTCTGCTTGTTCTTTGTTACAATCCCCGTGACTCCTCTGTTTTTATAATGCAGCAAGGCGCAAAGTCTTTTTACCGAAACCGACTCTGTATTCGCCCGCGTGGAGTCTTTACCAAAACAGACTCTTAACTATCGTGCTTTCTGCATACGAAATTTTCTTCCGTACTCACCAGTTCGCAGGAAAAGAAGATCTCCATGAAAAGAAGAAACAAATCCAACCATCGTGTTGATTTGTATCTCTAAACAAACATGTGGCCCCCACTTTGTTCCCCATGCAGAGAACAGCCATGCAGGCTTGCAACAGAAATAGAAACCGACCACCACGCTGAATACGATCATTAACCAACCATGTGGCTCCACGTTGCCTCTCCATGCATGGAATCTCAAAATTCCGGATCGAACACAAGTCCACCAGTCCACCTTTCTCGTATGCATGCACGCGTTTAGACTCATGTTTCCATACGAGTCCACCGCAATTATCTCTGACTCCAGCGCAATTTTCTCCAAGTCTAGCTCTCTCACGCGTAGGGCCACGCGCCGCCAACAACTCACGGAGCCACGCCGTTGTCGCACGCAACAACAAGTCATCTCATAAAAATGTCGAGTCCACCATGATCATCTCCAACGCTGTAGCAGCTCCACCTTGAGCATGCAACAGTCCCTCTAATCAAACTGATCACGCATCAGTTAGATCGCGAGTCGAAGCCGCCGCCTAGATCCGCGACGTCTTCCAGCCGCACCGTCGAACTTGACCATCACGTCTGATCGGTCCCTATCGAACAGCAACCTGCAGCCGCCATCAATTTGTTCTCTACGCCAGGACAAAACTCCATTGATGCAGCTCATTGAACGGTTTGAGCCACCACGCTCGAAGTGTCCAACCCCACCGATCGAGTCGTCGATCGCTGTCATGCTCCACCTTGCGCCATGTCCCTCCCGGACACCTCTTGCGAGCTTTACGCGGTGTGGAACATACCATCATGTCTGCTAACGATCTTTTGCATCTCCTATAGATCCGATTCAACCTTGGCTCTGATTACCACTTGTTAGAAACGCGGCCCGGCCCGTCATGCAGACGGGCCCCTGCCGTCATCCCAGGTCGCAACGGGCCTGCTACGCAAACAGGCCCAACCAGAGCCCCAACCAAGGTCATGGACCACCTCAACCCAAAAGACTAGCCTGATAGGTGAGGTTCCCTCCACCTTATATGTTGGGCTCCCCCATCATCAATATTCGATGTGAAATTAAACCTAACAATCTTCTCCTTCATCACACATCGGGTGATCCTACTCCCCTTCACACTCGGATGGACACTACTCCGACAGCCCGATTTCATGTGGCCCGGGAGATCTCTCCGACGGCCCGATATCTGTGTGTGGCCCGAGAGACGTTACAGGTTTCCGACTTGGCTCTGATACCTCTTGTTAGAAAATAGGCACGCGAAAGCGACGATGGATCTACAGAGGCATCGATGCAAGATCACAGACGACACACGAGACACGATATTTGTTACCGAGGTTCAGCCGAAGCCTACATCCCCGGGGCATGACTACGTGGTATCAGAGCATGATGATAGGAGAGAGGGAGACATCAAATTTGTACAAGTTACAAGGGCGTTCCGTTGCAGGTGGAGTCATGGAAGATGGAGTTGCGGGGATAGCAGTGTTCTCTTCGGACGGCGAGTCTAAGGTGTTGGACTCATCAGGTGGCTCTCCGTGAGCTACGAAGTCGACAACTCAAGTCCGGGTACATGGAGATTCGCGCATGACAACTTCAAGGTGGTGTAATATTCGCCAAGGTGGAGTTTGTTGGATATGTGTCGAATATTATGTACAAGTTGGTTACGATAGCATTTTGAGTTGTATTAGTGGTGGGGTGTAGAGTTTGTGTTGGACTCTTTACCGGCCTCCTTATAAATATGAGAGGGCCGCTGTTGTAACTACGACAAAAACAACATATTGGGGAGGAGCGCCCGTAGTCATGCCCCGGGATGTAGACTTCGGCTGAACCTCGTTAACAAATATCGTGTTTCGTGTGTCGTCTGTGATCTTGCATCGATGCCTCGGTAGATCCGTCGTCGCTTCCGCATGTCTATTTTCTAACAGTGCTAAACAATTAGCACCTCCTCCTGTCCAAATATACTTTTGAGATTTATTAAGAATTTATTCATAGACCTCTATTGATCCAAATTCCAACATTATCAAACAAAGTAGTTGAACAGAGGGAACGGCGATACCAAAACCGCGGTACCCAAACCATCCCAGTCACTCAATATTATTGACAGATAGAGGAGAAAATGGCGAGAGAAACCGCTTCAGACTTTTTGTGAGAGCGAACGGCGAGAGAAGCCAAGAGGATAGAGCGAAGGGTGGAAAAGGCAATCGAGAGGCGAATCAAAAAACGCATCCTTGAGGCCAAAGGCCGAGAATGTGGCTCTCCGTCCTCGCGGTGGCCCACACCCGCACCCCTCTTATACCACCCCGGTCTTCCATTCCGTGGTCGAGCACCAGCCAAGGTCTTGCCTCCTCGCTGACCTGCAAGAACCCGCGATTTGTCTCGTTCCGTCTCGTTACCAGCAGCAGCAGCAGCAAGGAGACAAGAGAAGCCAGCAGCAGCCACTGCTACGTAGTAGCTT
The DNA here is from genome assembly GCA_036927565.1 of Tuctoria greenei. Taxonomy (NCBI): domain Eukaryota; kingdom Viridiplantae; phylum Streptophyta; class Magnoliopsida; order Poales; family Poaceae; genus Tuctoria; species Tuctoria greenei. The sequence continues at coordinate 126,069,973 of JAYESD010000007.1, read as the reverse complement.
TCGAAGGAGGAGGAGGAGGTTCAGAGATGGGGGAGTGCAGAGGAGGAGGAGGAGGGGACTGCCTGATCAAGCTGTTCGGAAAGACGATCCCCTTGCCGGAGGCAGGCGACGCCAAGGTTGGTTTTGCTCTGCTTTGCTTGTCTTGTCATTCCATTTCGCCTGTTTTTGTGTCTTTCTTGGTTGGGTTCTTGTGGCTGCGAGTGGCAAAACCGATATGTTGTTCTGCTAATTGGAGAAGTTTTGAGGACATCCGTCTGTAGTTTGGGGGAGTTCTTTGGTTTTAAAACCGTAGGCGATGAATCCCTGTTCCTGGAGGCTAAAGAGAATTATCTGTATCCAAGGTGTGACACGAATTCGGATCTTAGTGCCGTATCCCCAAAGATGAGAGCCGGTTGTTTTACCTGTTTACTTTGTTATTGGAGACGACACAAGTTTTCATCATTAATTTCAGAATTAGTAAGCTATAAAAGAACTCGATGAACTTGAGTGTACAAAAATGCATTTTTTTTAGTTTTGGAAGTGGTATTAAGCTGTTTCTGGGACAATTCTGTCTCTTCAGATAAGAGGCTTATCCTCTGGCGTCCTGTCAAATCATGGTCAAACTGTTTTGTCCTAAGCTCTGACTCTGAGATAAGAAAACGAATCTCTGACCTTCCAGCAAAGCTCAATAACAGGAACTAGCAACAATATCAAAGATAACAAGCAAATGAAAATTTAACAAGTAAAACAGTACCTAAATCTTCGTTGTTCATGAAAAAAAAAGAATGAAGTTGATGTATTCGTTCCCATTCTTGCGTCTTACAAATATAACAATCGGCACACATCCATACACTTCTAGTTAAACAACAATAAGTTGCAAATTTACAAAACGTTTTTCAAGAAGGGACAGCGATTCTTGGAACTGATCGGACGATTTCTCTGTATCTTTCCAGGATCTTCAGCAAAGTGGTGGCAGCAGCAGCAGCTCGACTGAATCCGATGCCAAGGAGAACAGGCACGAGGACACCTTGGACCCGCCTCCGCAGCCGGAGGTCGTGGACGCCGAGGACCCGAAGAACTCGCTGGCAGAGTCGCAGAATCCCGGTGATGGTGAGGTAAACCACAGGGAGAAGTTGAAGAAGCCTGACAAGGTGCTGCCGTGCCCCCGGTGCAACAGCATGGACACCAAGTTCTGCTACTTCAACAACTACAACGTCAACCAGCCTCGCCACTTCTGCAAGAACTGCCAGCGGTACTGGACCGCTGGAGGCGCCATGCGTAACGTACCCGTGGGGGCTGGCCGCCGGAAGAACAAGAACGCCGTCGCCGCTTCCCACTTCCTACAGAGGGTTCGGGCGGTGCTGCCCGCCGCCGGTGATCCACTCAAAACCAATGGCACGGTGCTCAGCTTTGGCCAAGGGGACCTCGAGCAGCAGCAGGTGGACCACTTGAAGGAGAGGCTGGTTCTCCAGGTTGGAAACGCGGGGAACCAGTCAGTGGGGCCTTGCAGCGAAGGATCGAGCAACAGGGATGCCGATAATCTGAGTTGCATCAAGGAGAAGGTTACTATAGATAAACCGGCAAATGAAGTACATCAGCATCCAGCAAACATGAACGGGCAAACCATGTGGCCATACAGCTGCGCACCATCTCAGGCAAATTATCACCCGGGCATGGCAATTCCGATATACCCAGCAACGCCGGGCTACTGGGTCTGCATGGTTCCCGGAGGTTGGAGCCTACCATGGCCGGTGCAGTCTCCTGCACAAGGCCTCTCGTCGCTTACCTCAGTCTCCTCAGGGGCTGACTCACTCACACTAGGAAAGCACGCCAGGGAGGGTGACGAGGGAAGAAGCCATGGAAGTGGCAAGGTTTGGGCGCCAAAGACGATCCGGATAGATGACGTCGATGAGGTGGCCAAGAGCTCAATCTGGTCGCTGATCGGGGTCAAAGGCGACAAGCAGAACGCAGACATGGATGGACGCAAAAATGGGACGGTGTTCGAGCCAAAGCATGACGCAAAGACGGCAAAACAGGATATGGTCACAATCTCGCCGCTCCTTCACGCGAACCCGGTGGCGCTCACGCGCTCATTGACCTTCCAGGAGGGATCTTTAACTTGAAGACCACTGACCTGCAGGAAATTTGCCCACGCTGCCTTTTGATCTGAACGCGAGCTTAGCCTGACAGCACTGATTTTCTTTTTATTCAGGGAGGATTGTACAATAGGTGTTGGTTGAAAGAGTTTGTAACACAGTACTTGGTGATTTGTAGTTGTCATAGGTAGCAGCATGTAAATTGAAAGGAATGGCCAGGGGATAAGGTCCCTGGTTGTACATAAATGGGAATAAAGATGAAATATATTTCATGAGGTATTTCATTCTTTAGCAGCTTGTTAACAAGGTCTTAGTAAATATATAAAATAAATTCTCTTTTGGCACATATACAGTAAGCCACTAGATTCGGGATATATTCTAGTATACCTCATATATCTGTCAACTTTCTATACTTGCATCAGGCTAGACAGGGAACAGTATCTGATTTCTTTGTTGTTTTTTAAGCATCAGTTTTCTTGCATTTTTCTTTCTTTAGTCCTTTCCCCCCTTTTGGTTGAGATAATTGGACAAAGAAAGTGGTGGAAAAAGTGAAGGCGGGCATGGCCAAAAGTTGGAAAGTGACATGCAACTGCTTGCCCAATTGCCCCCCATGATCTTAAAACGGGAAGCTGAATATCATATTTTAGCTGCTTTGCATACTGCCAGCTCAGTCCTGCAAACGGTCTCCAAGCAATGAGAGAAAGGATAAAAGAAATGAAAAGAAGCAAAAGATAAATCCAAGATCTAGTAATAGATTTATGCGTGGGATGGGAGAGACAGACAGACAAACAGATTGGGCACAGAACATGAATACTCCCTTCGTCCCAAATGTTTTTCATCCGTTAGTTCATTTTTAAACTATCCGGCGACTATGAACTAATCGGTGACAAATATTTGGAGGAAATACTTATTAATCCTGTGTTAGTCTACTGATAATATCATGAATTAACATATACAAGTATGATTGAAAGTCACCCAAAATAAACAATACAAAATGCAGGACAGAACCAATATTGGTCTGTGTTATAAGTCAATATGCATACACGTTTGTCCTGGACTGAAAAGAACACACACGTCTGCTCCGGATCAGAATTACTTTGAGGAAAAGCTAGAAAATGGAAAATAGATGGTGAGAGATAGCATGGCCATGAAAACTTCCTATTCGTTAAGTAGCAAACCACCTTTGCAGTGCTTCAAACACATGAATAATTACCACCATTCATGCTGCCTTGTTTCTTGCCGTTGACATTTTGAATGGTGCCATCTCCACTTACATAAATTGTCAACCCAAATCACTAGAGTATTATATACTTCTTCACCTAAGCTCCAACCCCCTAAAGTCCATCCATACGTCAAATTATCTAACTTTAGTGATCAGAGATTGAGGACTAAAGTTATAAAAGGTGATGAGTCACTACTACATAAAAAGTGCGCTTGTGATGTCGAATGATACAATTACCGTCTGTAATGCTCAAACATCACATGCGGTTTTTCATGAACCACCGCCTGTGTAAATACATGATCTTCACATACAATTATTAATAAAGAACCGCATGTACTGGTTCAAACTGTTATGAATGATGCTTGTATTGATCAGGAGGCAGGAGACCTCTATAAATAGATGTACAGGGATGGTCAATAAACATAAAAACCCTTATGCAAAAGAGAAATATAAAACACATCCCTACACCTCTAACACCCCCCTCAAACTCAAGGTGCGTCACAAACACTGAGTTTGGAGAGATAAAAACAATGCTGAGCTCTGGTCTGTGCCTTCATGAAAAAATCAGCTAGCTGAAGCTCTGAAGGCACATACTAAAGATCAACAACACCATCCTGTACTTGCGCTCGTGTATAAGAAGCATCAACACCAATATGCTTGGTAAGCTCATGCTTGACCGGATCACGAGCAATGCTGATAGCACATGTACTGTCAGATAAAAGGGAAGTCGACATACCAACAGAAACACCAAATTCCTCAAGCAACCACCGTAACCAAGTCACCTCTGCACTCACAAGAGCCATAGCACGCAATTTAGCCTCTGCACTCGAACGAGAAACTGCTACCTGTTTTTTAGTCTTCCAAGCAATGAGGGAACCACCAAGAAAAACACAATAGGCAGAAAGAGATCGACGATGAGAGGGATCACTAGCCCAAGTAGCATCAGAATATGCTTTGAGCTGTAGAGAGCTAGAGCGTGAAAATAACAGGCGTCTAGAGATAGTCCCACGAAGATAACGCAAGACACGAAGCAAGTGACTATAGTGAACCTGGGTGGGAGCAGAAACAAACTGACTCAGAATGTGAACAGAGTACGAGATATCAGGACGAGTGACACCAATGTACACGAGACTCCCTATAATATGACGATAACGAGTAGGATCATCAAGAGGCTCACCATCAGTGGCCAAGATGGACATTGAGTTCCATGGGAGTCTCAACAATCCGGTGATTAGTAGGAGAAGCCCGATCAAGAAGATCCTGAATGTACTTTTCTTGAGACAGATAAATTCCCTTAGAAGAGGAGGAAACCTCAATCCCAAAAAAATAGCGAAGAGGACCAAGATCGGACATAAGAAACTGCTCACTGAGACGGGACTTCACAAAGGCTATGTACTCTGAATCATCTCCGGTGATGATCATGTCATCAACATAGAGAAGAAGAAGAGTGCGGCCACGTGACGAAGTATGCACAAAAAGTGCTGGATCATAAGCACTAGCAGAGAAACCAGCAGCAGTGACCACAGACACAAAGCGCTAAAACCAAGCACGAGGAGCCTGCTTAAGGCCATAAAGAGAACGCCGAAGGCGACAAACCATACACTCAGGAATAGAATACCCAGGTGGTGGCTGCATATAAACCTCCTCACGCAGCTCTCCATTAAGAAAAGCATTCTTTACATCAAGCTGGGAGATAGACCAATCACGAACAGAGGCCACAACAAGCAGAGTACGAACTGTGTTCATGTGAGCGACAGGAGCAAAGGTCTCATCATAGTCACGACCATGTTCCTGCTGGAAGCCACGGGCAACTAATCGAGCCTTATATCGCTCAAGTGAACCATCCGAGCGAGTCTTAACCTTATAAACCCACTTACAGGTGATGGGTCAAACACGTGGGGGATAGGGCACAAGTTCCCACGTGCCAGTGCGCTTGAGAGCAACAATCTCCTCAGCAATCGCATGCTGCCATTCCTGATGAGGAACAACATCACGATACGTAGCCGGCTCAGGAAGAGCAGTAGCAGCAAAGCTAGAGGGAGAGTACCGATCAGGAGGCTGGAGAGAACGATGACCTCGTCCAAGGGGCTGCTCAGGAGAAGAATCATCAGAAGGAGGTGATTCCTCAGGAGAAGAAGGCGTATCCGGAGAGTCAGATTAAGCTGGAGAAGCTGAGACATCAGATGACTCAACTGGAGTAGACGGCTCATCAGAAGAAGATGACACATCTGTAGGAGGCACAACTCGTCGAGTATAGACTTGCGTCACCGTAGCCTTCAAAGCATAATCAGGAACCATCGAAGAAGGTTCCGAAGAAGAGGAGGTCGTGGATGGAGGTACTGAGTGTGAAGGAGAAACACTCACAACTGGAGCATCAGGAAGGAAAAGGAACGAAATAGGATCAATCACTGATACAGAAGAAGTATCAGAAGATGGTCGAGGATAGAAAGGACGTGTCTCATCAAAAACAACATCCCGTGAAATTCTCATCCGTCGAACAACCGGATCCCAACAATGATATCCCTTATGCTCCGAGCTGTAGCCTAAGAAAACACACTCAACAGACTGAGCAGTCATGGCATCTTGCCTGTAAGGCGCTCAAAGGGAATTCCACCTTTAAGGGTAGACAATGGCTGAATGTTAATTAAGAAAGTGGCCGTAGAAACAGCCTCAGCCCAAAAATGAGGTGGAATAGAAGAGACAATCAGAAGAGTGCGAGCTGTCTCAAGGAGATGTCAATGCTTGCGCTCTGCAACGCCATTCTGAGCATGAGCACCTGGACAAGAGAATTGTGCAAGTGTTCCTTGCTCAGAAAGAAAATGGCTAAGAGCATCAGATAGATACTCACCAGCAGAGTCAGCTCAAAAAATACGAAGGTGTCACACTGAGTACGGACCATAGTCGGGAATGATTTATAGATAGATAACACCTCACTGTGATGCTTCATGAAGTAGATCCATGTGTGGCGAGAAAAATCATCTATAAAAATGATATAATATCGATGTCCTCCTTTCGAAGCAAAAGGAGCGGGGCCCCATACATCAGAATGAACAAGATCAAAAGGACGCTTAGACACTGACGCACTAGAAGGATAAGGAAGCTGAATCTGCTTCCCAAGCCGACAACCCTGACAATGAGCTAAAGACTCGGAACTAGAAACCGATCCTAAAACACCTCGACGAATTAGAATGGAGAGGCGAGAGCCACAAAGATGACCCAAACGGTGGTGCCACTGAGCAAACGTCGAAGTGGACGAAGCAGCAAGAGTGGAGCTGACTGAACTGGCATGCGCAACGGAAGGAAGATGAAGCCAGTCAAGCTCCCAAAGACGCTGTGAGTCACGACGACGAGGGCCAGTACCAAGCAGGCGACCCGTGCAACGATCCTGAACATAGCAACAATCATGATCAAGAATCACTCAACAATCATTATCAGTGAGTTGACCAGCAGATATAAGTTGCATTGTAAGTCCAGGAACAAAAGAAACAGCAGGAACAACAAAAGAATCAGATAGAAGAGTGCCATGTCCAATAACCGAAAGAGGAGAACCATCGGCAATATGAACAATAGAAGGACGGTACGAAGGACTCAAAGAAGACAAACTAGTACGATAAGGAGTCATATGGAACAAAGCACCAGAGTCAAGAATCCATGGACAAGTACCTGGAGCAGAAGTAGAAGGTGGTCCCTCAGTAGAAGACAAAGAAGCAATAACAGTACTCGAAGGCGTAGAAGACTGAGTCACAGAACCAGCAGCTCCCGATGGTGTAGAAGTAGCAAGGCGACGAAGAAGCATGAGTATCTGGGCATATGTAGTAGCAGCACTCACCTGAGATCCTCCAGTACTAGCACCACCAGCACCCTGTGAAGACCGACGAGCCTGAGCCTTCCTCTTTTTTAAACAAGACGTCTCCTCATGACCATCTTTGCCACAGTAATCACAATGACGAACACCACGCCCCCTTGGCGTAGAAGAAGGGGAAGCCAAAGTCGTCACCGTCGATGGAGATACAATATGCACCAGTGCTGAAGAGCGGGCTGCCAATACTGAAGTAGGACGCAGTAACCCGACAGCCTGAAGACGAGTCTCCTCATTACGAACACTCGTCATAGCATCCATAAGAGAAACACAAGGGTGACGAGCAAGCAACTGAGCACGAAGAGGCTCAAACTCGGAACGAAGACGAGTCAGAAAGTCATAGGTGCGTCAAAGCTCAAGTGCAACCTTCTGACTCTGACAAGACGAACATGTATCTGTTAACAACCGAGGACCAAAAGAATCAAGTTGATGCCAAATAGCAGACATCTGACTGAAGAACTCCTCTACTGAAGCATCTCCCTGCTGCAACAACTGCTCCTGACGAATAGCAGCAAGGTAGGTAGACTGTCCAGTAGGCTTGTAGCGAGAGCGAAGAAAAGCCCACATCTGATGTGTAAACTCAAACTCAACTATGTCTGCAGCAAGACGATCATTCATACTAGCAACAAGAATAGCAGCAGCCCGAGCATCATCATCTAGCCAAGTCCTGTATAAGCTGACGTGAGACTCATATGTAGAAAGACGTACATCATAATCCGCTAGCAGCTTCTTCTTATTATCATCAGTAGCCTTATCTGGAATAACAGATTCAGAAGGAACTGCAGGACAAGACGGACATTTGAGATCGCCCGTAAGATACTCCCAGAGTCGTAGACCGCGCATATGCAGGCGCATACGAGGAACCCAATCACGGTAATTAGTGCCATCGAAAAGCACCAGACACCATACAATAGAAGTCCACCTGAAAAGTCATCATGATGAAGATGACTAGCAACGACGTGAGAATACAGAAGAATAGACACAAACTTCTTCTTCGTTTTTTTTTTTTTGCGAACCACAAATCTTAGGTAGCCACCGCAAACGGCGTTGGCAGGAGAAGCACAGGCGTGCGGTGTTGCCTCCGTAGCATAGGAGCAGAGGCTATGGATCTAGATCGAGGAGCTGCCTGGAACAAGAGCAGCCACGTGCACGCTGCCTGGAGACAGGAGCAAGACCACCGTTACTGGAACAGGAGCAGCCACGTGCACGCTGCCCGGAGACAGGAGCACGACCACCGTTGACCCACCGTACAACTGAACCCCAGACGGCGCGAGTTGAAGCCGCGTTGAAGCCTGCACGGCGGATCTTGACGGCGCCAATTCGAGTCAGGCGACGGCGATACAAAAGTGTTGACGACAGATCACAGGCCGCGCTGGGGTTTGGCGGCGCAGTCGTTCCTCGACGTAAAAATAAACGGCAGAGGAGCAGCAGCACAGAAGCTAGATCTGTGAGATACGGGCGCGTCGAGAAAGAAAGACGACCAAAGTATCCAAATTCGGCAAGATGAAGTCAACGGGAGTAGTTAAAACCTAACCCTAATTTTATGGTTCTAATACCATGTTATAAATGATGCTTGTATTGATTAGGAGGCAGGAGGCCTCTGTAAATAGATGTACAAGAATGATCAATAAACATAAAAGCCTTATGCAAAAGGGAAATATAAAACACACCCCTACACCTCTAACACAAACATCACAGATGATTTTTAATAAACAACCGCCTGGGTAAGGACAATGTTTTCACATACGGCTATTAATAAAGAACCGCCTGTAGTAGTGTATATATTTCATGCGATCTTTTATACGGACTGTTTGTGATGCTCCCACTACGTAAGAAACACAAATAGGAGACAAAGATCAGAGACGAACGCAAAGACGATCATCACTGATATGGGTCAACAAGACGAACCTGCCTCAGTGAGGATGCTGGTTCACGAAAGAAAGGCGCGCCTAAGCGTAAAAGGAGACGAAGTACTATAAGGAACATCTCATTTAATGAAATATCCGAGATGAGCTCGATCCTCTGACAAATGAGAGGCGAGCGGTTAATAGAGCACGTCTCCTATTTGCGAAAGAAATGAGACAAACTTTACAAAAAGCACGTCCCTTTTAGCTTCGGTTACAGACACAGATGAACACATCGTTGAACGAATGTAGAGTACATTCACTTGATAACTAAATAATCATTCCAATGTAGTGAAAGTCGCCTAGAAGGGGAGTGAATAGGCAATATGACCTGAAATCGCTTAATCAAATGAGATTAAATTCCTAAAACCGGACTTGTTTGGTCAGGGCCGGACTAGTCCACTCAGCACAGGGTGAAAACCTAAAAACTTGATTTTTATAAGTTATTTGCAAAATTTAGGTTCACGAAAGATGGAAGCAATGTCTAGCAACCTAATATAACTTAGATTGACAAATTGTAATCAATTAGGTTGCAAGATTTCAACGATGAACAATATGAAGAATGATATGAACCATAATAGCAATTCTAGTGAATACCGAAATGTAAAGCGACAAGCGAGATACGATTTATCCCATGATTCAGCTCCACAAAGAAGCCTACATCCACGTTGAGAAGTCCACACAAGGACAGAGTCTCAGTTGACCCTCTTCTCACCAAGCTACCACAATGGACGGCTTGATTTCCACTATATCAAAGGGTAATCATCAAGTTTCTTGGGGCTGCTCACAAGTTGAGGCTCCCACGAATCAATACAGCAAGGAGCACATGAAGCTCAACTCACACAAGCCACAAAATGTAACACCAAGTGCAAGAGATCAAACCGAGAGCCAAAGCACGATGATCTTCCTTCACTCTCCTTCCCAAACGCTAATCTCTTCAAGATTTGGTCTTAGAGGGCAAGTAGGACGAGTAGAAGGCTTTGGAAGGTTCAAGGACTATTGTGGCGGTGCTAGGGTTCAAGACTTTTTAAATAGGGGTCGGGGGTCCCCTTTTTGGCAACTAACTGTTGCCATCAACACAACACCAGACTAGTCCGACCCGATACCATAGACTAGTTCGTCCTTTTGGGAACACCAATAATTCAATGTCACCGATTGACAAAACAGGTGACGTCCCCGCTAAACTTTTGAATTTTAAACGGTCACTGGCAACACGGAGTAGTCTGGCCCAAAATGGACTAGTCCGATGTAACACCCCAGCTACTACAGGTCTGACGTTCGTTACCTGGTAGCTCTATAGGATCATAGACTAGCCCCACAGACCAACACTAGTCTTTTCTACGCATTTTGTCCTCACTCGTATGCAACCGGGAAAACTTCCCAGTCAGTCACCCATCCTTAAATTGCTCCGGGTCAAGCACACTTAACCTCAAAGTTCTTTGCAGATGGGCTTCTGGAAAAGAAGGTATACCTTGATGGTATGAGTTATTCTATCAATCCTATTAAGCCTTGAGCCAGGATGTCACAATCCACCCACCCTTAGAAGACCGACGTCCTCGTCGGTCAACTCCTAAGCCAGGAACGTACCCTCTTGGCCATGTCCATACGTTCAGTACTGGCATACGTACCATACCGTATCCCTCCTAGAGGACCCACGCGTCATGCATACGTACCCACATCCCTGACCTGTACGCACCCGTGAAACCGCGAGGGTTGGCTCTGATACCTTATGTAACACCCCAACAACTACGAGCCTGGCGATCGTTACCTGACAGCTCTATAGGATCACAGACTAGCCCCACAGACCAACAATAGTCTTTTCTGCGCATTTTGTCCTCATTCGTGCGCAACCGGGAAGACTTCCTGGTCAGTCAGCCATCCTTAAATTACTCCAGGTCAAGCACACTTAACCTCAGAGTTCTTTGCAGATGGGCTTCCGGAAAAGAAGGTATACCTTAATGGTATGAGTTATTCTATCAATCCTATTAAGTCTTGATCCAGGATGTCACAATCATACCTAGCTGTGGGGACCGGGGTCCACACATTACAGGAATCGCATTGGGTGGTACCGTGCGATGCGGCACCCAATAGCACACAAGAAAAACTATACAAAATAACCAACACAAATATTTCATTCCACAAGATAATCCTCTTTTACAACATAATATACAACACAACAAAATATTTATATACTCACACTCTCAACTAACTTTGCACAAAAGCCGTTGATGCCCTTGGACGTTTCTCACTAGCAACACGAAGAAGAGAGCAGCGGCAAGGTTCCCGTGAAAGATACATCTCGACAAGCTCGAGGTTTAACGGACAACCACAATATAAGCATAAACTAATAATACCTGCAAAAACCATAATATAGCAACCGTGAGCACAAGGCTCAACAAGACTTAACCGTCTCACCTAAAATATGGAATTCTATATGCTGGGAACTCTAAAGACCGAAAAGCTGAATTTGCAGAAATGGACTCGCCGAAAGTAAATCCTTAGTGGTCAGTTTTAAAGTAGCATACGCAATCCATGGACATAGCATCATTGTGAATTCCACAATCAAACAAGAAACTTTTCATCCACGATGATACTTGCTCAAGGTTGCATAAGCCTTATCCAAGTTAAATGTTTGGAAATCGTAAATTTGATTATGCTATCTCTATAGCAGCCAAGATTTCAGTACAAAGTATTATTCATAGCAGCATATTCATAATCTTTCCATTTCTCTTTCTTACTACGTCAAGACTCATTGTTCAAGTATGCTCAAATAACCGCGAGCGACGGTGATTGCAACCAATAGACACCCGGACTGCACCACACGTACGCCCATACTCGGAGTTGCAACGACACCCTCCACTGATGTCGCACGCAACCACCTTTCCCAAGACTAACCCATATCAAAACAGTTCGATCGACCCGAACAGCGAGCTCCCTCAAGGTACATCTCCGCTGTTAAATGTTCATGAGCGAGTTACCTCCCACTGTACTAACAGCCGACAGCTTAAGCTGATTGAAAAGGTTCCAACATAGGATCTTCAAGGTACATCATTTTACTAGGTTCCATATATCCAGTATGCACCCAGTACAGTTCAAACTTGTCCAACAGGGCCAGGCACGAGACATGCCTAAATCGACAAAGGTAGGACTACGCAGCCAGGACCATGTCCTGCTGCATCCTATGAATCATCCCAATTAATCCAATAATTCCAATCCAGTGTAAACCAAGTGCTAGTCTCACGAGAAGGTTCCAACCTCTCGACTTCTACCGTTTCTTCCAACTAGGCATTAAGCATATCATATCGAAACGTGGAGCATTAATCTACCGAAACCACTCTTTGGAATATTCTGGTCATGCAAGTGGGTTTCATTGCACAAAACCTAATGCACAATACATCTCATCCATATAGTGTGATTAAATGAAAACTTTGCAAGATTTCTTAAATGCAAACCGGGGCTCGCCTTCGGTTGCGATAAAAGTCAGCGACGATCAGTTAGTATTCTTTGATGAGAAAAACACTCCACACCAGAATCACTATAGAAATCCTCAGCTCCAAGTTGTGCTTCTTGTCGGCCACCTTCGTCGCGAATACTATCAAAATGATATGCAAATAAAAGATTGCAATTTATTATTATAACAATTGAAGTTGATTATAACTCAAGAAGGATTAATATTAGTTAGGACTTGAAGTTCTGTTGCTAGACTGGACAGCAACAGAAAGGAGACAAGATGAACTTAGGCAATAGACATATGAAGTGAAATATGTTTTGTACATAGGGATGTGATCTCAATTTTATATCGGTTCAACAGATTCCCTGAGCCTGAGAAAATTACAGAGAGTTCACATGGTCATTTAGTAATAACCAGTTAAGTTTCAGATACAACAATTGAATATATTGGTCTACATAATTTCTTAAGTGTTTAGATTTTCTGAATTTTCATTGTAATTCTGGAGGTCTATCATGGCTATCAGTGATTGTACCATACAGAGGGGGTCTCACTGGTTCTAGGAAAATTTGTTTCACAATTTTCTAAGCATTCTACTGTGAGATATTGAATTTAGAAGTTTGGACAAATTTCTGTACAAATTCTAAATGAATTTGGCTATTTTTATGTCCATAGAGAATACTCAGGTGATCATACTATGTAAATGAAGTCTAATGACCCTGAAATTTTTACTGAAGTTCAAGGATATTCAAGTGAAGGATCTGGAAAAATTTGGTAATTTTCCAAAGAACAGAACTGTAGTAATTAATTATATAAATATTTTATTATTTGAATTATGGAGAAACTTCTATGGACTTTCATACAATTCGAAGTGCACCACTGGAATTTACTATTAATTCTGGTTCTAACAAAATTTATTTGGGAATTTTTGGACATTTCTACTGGCCATGGTGAATTTCCAAAGATTGGGTAGTATCTGCAATTATTTCTCTATTGGAAATTGACTGGACCGTTGACAGTGGGTCCCACTATTTAAAATTGGCCATTGGGATTGAAGCAACACAGGGGTCCACAAAGTATTCCTGCAGCCACACTTGATCCCGTGCCACAATCTGATCTGCGGATTGGAAACAGGGGCTGACAAGTGGGGCCGGCCCGGGGCCTTCTTCAACCTCGGGCAGGGACCGAGCGGCGGCGCCCGACGGCAGACCCGGCAGCGCCCTTCGCCGGCAGCCTTTCCCCTGCATCTCTCTGCCCCCAAATGGCCGCCTGTGCCTAACTCCACACGGGAAGAATGCTGGTGAGGTCGGGGAAAGCCAAGGATGACCGGAAACAGTGTCTCCACGGTGGCGGCGGTCGGTAAAGCTCCGGTGAAGTTGCCCGGTGTACAGAGAGCATCATAGCACTTGGGATTTGATCGCACGGCACCAGTAAGCAATGAGGGAAAAGAATATGAACTAAAATTGGGGAGCAATTGACTGGAAAAAGAATTACACCGGTGACCTAGGTCGAAATAAAACGGCGGGTACAAGAACTCGAATAACAGGGCCTAGGATTGATGATTTTCTTTGGTTTTTGTTTCAGAAGGGTCGTATGGTCATGAGTAAGATCTTATCTAACTGAATTGAAAAATAAATACACGTAGAATCCAAATTGCTTGGCAAAAGTTTCCTCTGTTCTTGAGAACGGCTGAAGCAAAAATCGAACTCCGGCTCAACGGTGCTACGAACGGACTAGAACTCCTGTGGACAGCATGAAAAGGTTGTGGCGAACCTTATTGTGGCCGGAGTGAGTCGGGAGGAAGACCGAGACGGCCGAGCGTCATTTAACAGGGGCGGTGCTGTTTTCAGCGCCGGGAATGAAACGCCGTGCACCGTTGGCAGAGGAAGAAAACACCAGAGGAGCTGCGTGGGAAGGTTCAGAAGGCCCCGACACACTCAACAGCTGCACCAAATTAGCTTGGGGATCCTAGTTTCGGCTGGACAACTAACAATAGGGGCCGGCCAAGGGGAGCTTGAGCAGAGCTGCGCCAGGGGAGCAATGCCGACCAGAGGGAGAGGAGAGATGAAAGGGGGCACCCAACTCGGATGATAAGGGCAAGGGCATGCTGTGGACAGGCTGTTGAGGGAAGGTGGCACATGCAGCAGGGTGTGGTGGCGCCATGGGAGGAGCAGAGAAATGGAACACGCCTGGCTCTGTTGTCACTAGATGACAAGTGGGTCCCACCCTTCTCCTTATCCCTTCTATGTCCTTTTAATTCCATCACCAAACAAGGTCCAAAAATCATGAAACTTTGTAGATAGGCTCAAACAAATATCTAGGATCTGATTGTGAAATTGGATTTCAAGTTTGCACAGGTTTCATGTGAAATTAAAATTCAAATTTGAATTGGATTAGAATTTAATGTACCCATTGAATTAAATAGAATTAGTGCTCCAAATATTATGAAAATTTGCATGGGTGCTCTTTGGAATATTTGAAGCTAATGGTGAGCCCACCTTTTTAATTTGGCAAAATTTGAACATGATCTAAATTTGAATTATTTTTAATTTCCTCCATTGAAGGTTGAATTGGTTTGAGTTTTAAATTGTCCTTTTGATTTATTTTTCTTATTTCAAATTTAAGTTCTCTTATATGAACTTTGTACTTTGAATTTTTGGGCTTTTACATCCCCCCTTAAAAGAATCTCATCCCGAGATTACAAATGAAAGAGACAGAAGTAAAAGATTACTGGAGATATGATGATAACATGTCCGGATACTTTGTGCGGAGATAATCTTCACTCTCCCATGTTGCTTCCTCGACGGTGTGGTTACTCCATAGAACTTTATAAAACCGCATCGTCCGACTCCTTGTGACACAAGATTTTTCATCGATAATACGGATTGGATGCTCGACATAGGTGAGGTCCGGTTTCAATTCTTCCAATTCTTCAATGCGGATGTCGGTAGATGTTTTGAGACATTTCCGTAATTGGGATATGCGAAAAATGTCATGAACACCAGCTAGAGTTATTGGTAACTCCAATCTGTAAGCAAATGGACCGATGAATCATGGAGCCAACTTTCCTTTTACTCCAAATCGATGAATTCCTTTCATCGGAGATACACGGAGATACACGTGGTCTCCGATGGTGAATCTTAAAGGACGACACCTTTTATCCGCATAACTCTTTTGTCGAGACTGAGCGGCTTTGAGATTAGCTTGAATAACTTTTACTTGCTCTTCGGCTGCTTGTACCAGATCAATCCCATATACCACTCGTTCACCAGATTCACACCAGTTGAGTGGTGTGCAGCACTTCTGACCATACAGAGCTTCATAGGATGCCATTTTGATACTAAATTGATATACGTTGCTGTACGAGAATTCCGCCAACGGTAATTGATCATCCCAATTTTTACCGATGTATGGCACATGATCTTAACATATCCTCAAGTATCTGATTTACCCTCTCAGTTTGTTCGTCAGTTTGAGGGTGATATGCGAAACTACGAATTAATTTCGTCCCCAATGATGCATGTAGCTTCTCCCAGAAACGAGCAACAAACAACGATCCTCTATCTGATACAATGGTGCAGGGAACTCCATGTAAGCACATAATTCTTGATATATATATATATATATATATATATATATATATATATATATATATATATATATATATAGGTCCGCATATTTCTTCGCATTGTATGCCATATGCACTGAAATAAAGTGTGCTGGCTTATTAACCAGTCAAAAATCACCCAAATGGAATCGTGCTTGTGAAAGGTGAGAGGTAATCCAACAATGAAATCCATACTCAGATCCTCCCATTTCCATGCCGGTATTTTCAGTGGTTGCAGCAGTCCGCTTTTCCTCATGTGGTCAGCTTTCACTCTCTGACATGTGTCACATTCGGACACATACTTTGCTATTTCTCTCTTCATATGTGTCCCCCAAAATTTAGTATGGAGATCTTGGTACATTTTATTG
This sequence comes from Tuctoria greenei, assembly GCA_036927565.1. Classification (NCBI taxonomy): domain Eukaryota; kingdom Viridiplantae; phylum Streptophyta; class Magnoliopsida; order Poales; family Poaceae; genus Tuctoria; species Tuctoria greenei. The sequence goes on along the minus strand of JAYESD010000007.1, from coordinate 126,053,490 downwards.
CTTCCTGGGTGGATGGAATATTTGGACAAATGAGCCTCATCCAAAATCTTTTTCCGTAGGTCCATGTCCCGGGGTACCACTATTTAATATTTGAACCATAAAGTTCCTTGTTCATCTTCTCGGAAAAATTACATTTCTCCACTTTTAAGTCTCCTCTGAATATGAGACATTCCCTTGTCTTTCTTCTGAGCCTCTACAATCTCCTCTCTGATTGTAGGTATGAGGGCAAAGTTATACAAAGCTCCATAAGGAATCACACGTAGACTTGGTTCTGATGGTCAAATTATGAACGTGAGACTTTCGACTAAGTGCATCGGCAACCACATTGGCCTTGCCGGGATGATAATGAATCTCAAGTTCATAGTCTTTGATTAACTCTAACCATCTCCGTTGTATCATATTTAATTCTTTCTGAGTGAATACGTACTTCAAACTTTTATGATCTGTGTAGAGATGCACTAGATTTCCCATTAAGTAGTGCCTCCACATCTTCAGTGCAAGAACTACTGATGCCAACTCTGAATCATGTGTCGGATAATTGTGTTCATGATTTCAGAGTTGTCTTGATCCATATGCAATTACTCTTCCATCTTGCATAAGTACTCAACCCAATCCAATGTTGGATGCATCACAATAAACATCAAACGATTTTGTTGTATCGGGTTGAGCCAGGATCGGGGCTGTTGTGAGATGTTTCACTAGAGTTTTGAAGGCTTCCTCACATGATTCACTCCATACATACTTGCTGCACTTCTTTAATAAATCTGTCATAGATTTAGCAATCTTTGAGAAACTTGGAACTAATCTCCAATAATAGCCTGCCAAACCCAAGAAACTACAAACTTCATGTACGGAGGTGGGAGATTGCCATTTCAGCACTTGTACCACTTTACTCGGATCCACAACGATGCCTTCCACTGAAATAATGTGACCAAGGAATGGAACTTGATTAATCCAGAATTCACATTTGCTGAATTTGGCATATAGCTTGTGACCACGCAGTCGTTGAAGCACAATCTTGAGATGTTCGGTATGTTCCTCTTCTGACTTTGAGTAGACCAAAATATCGTCGATGAACACCACAACGAACTTGTCTAACTCTGGTATGAATACTGAATTCATCAAGTACATGAAATGCACTAGGGCATTTGTGAGACCAAACGACATAACCAAATACTCATAAAGTCCATATCTAGTTGAGAATGCCCTCTTAGATATATCTTCTGGTCGTACCTTAATTTGGTGATAACCAGACCGAAGATCCATTTTAGAGAATACCTTAGCACCCACTAGTCGATCAAATAGAATATCAATATGTGGTAGTGGATACTTGTTCTTGATGGTGACGACATTAAGCGGACGGTAATCCATGCATAGCCTCAATGTCTTGTCCTTCTTCTTGACAAAGAGAGCCGAGCATCCCCAAGGTGATGAGATCGGACGAATGAAACCTTTACTCAATAAGTCATTCAGCTGCTCCTTTAATTCAGCTAACTCCTTAGGTGCCATTCTATATGGCCGTCGAGAAATAGGTGTAGTTCCCGGTATTAATTCAATCTTGAATTCCACATCTCGGTCGTGCGGCATACCCGACAGATCATCAGGGAATACATCTGGGAAATCATGGACCACTAGAATGTCCTCCAACTTACTTGTTTTAGAGTGATACACCGCTGCACTTTCTTGAACTGTGTTCTCAAGAATTAAGGTGTGGTGGCCGTGAGTTGAAGAGTTGAGCTCCACGGTTCGAGGACTGATGTTTAGAACAACCTCGTGGTTGCTCAACCACGACATCCCCAAGATTACATCAATCTTTTGACCTTCAAGGATGATAAGAGTAGTGGGGTATATTCTACCACCCAAACATAATGGTGCTCGAGAGATAACATCACTAGCGGTAATATTACCTCCAGGTGAAGATATAAGATAGCGATGTTTTGTGGTAATGGTTGGAAGCTGGTGCTTGAACACAAAAGATTATAGTGGTTGGAAGCTGGTGCTTGAACACAAAAGATTGACTTATGAAATTATGTGTAGCACCGGAATCAAAGATAATCAATATAGGTATATGGTTGAGAGTGAACATTCCCGCTAACACGGGTTCTCCTTCCGGTACACCCTCAATGGTAGTATAGTGGACACTGCCACAATTTGATTTCTTTTGCTGTTGATTGGGAAACTGACTTTAATGTTGAAGTGATGACTGGCTGCAGCTTTTATTTCTCGCTGGACAATATCTAGTAAAATGACCCACAAGACCACAAGTGAAGCACATATATTTAGTTGGTTCATCGCTGACTTGTGGATGAAACCTGGGTATCTCTGGCTGCGGTGATGGATAAGAATTTATGTGCTGCTGCTGCAGGGGTGATTCAAAACCTGATGCAAGCAGTGGGCGACTTTGATATGATGGTCGGACAGATGGCTGCCACTCTTGACCGGATGGCGATCGATATACCAACCGATATTTCTGAGCAACAACACTAGTGTTGCCATGCGGAATACTCTGCTTTCTCTTCTCCGCTTGAAGACAAAGATCTTACTTTTCTTGTAGGATATCTGCATTGACTAATTCGTTGTACTTGCCGTGATTGAACAACGCCAACCTAGCTTGAAGTTTGACTCTTAGCCCAAATGATCACATCTCAACTTTTCTGTATTCACATAGTCGGGCGCATATTGTGCCAAACGGTTGAACTCCTTAAAATACTCATGGACACTCATGTCCCCTTGCTTGAGTTCAACGAATTCCTCATACTTGTCTTTATAATCCCTATCGGAATATGACGAGCACGGAAAGCCTCACGGAACTCATCCCATGCTATCCGATGACCTTCACGGCGAGTTGCACTATATTCTGCCCACCAAGCTCCGGCAGCTCCATGGAGTTGTTGAGCAGCGAACAATGTCTTTTGATAATCGTCACAGGGAAACACACCAAATTTGGATTCCATTACACAAAGCCAATGATCTGATTCTAATGGTTCAGTTGCTTCCGTGAAGATTGGCGGTTGCGTTGCCAAGAAATCCAAGTAACTGTTTCGAGGTGGTATAACTTGCTGTGTTTGATGAATTAGGCCTTTCTGCACCAAAGATTGAAGTAACTTAGTGTTCTCTTGGTGAGACTCAAACATTTTAGACATGACATCCACCAATACTGTTGATGGTGGCACCTGCGGTGGATCCAAATCATCACCGTCTCGATGAGAACTTCCAACCTTACTCAATGAGCGAGTACGAACCATACTGCACAATGAATTTGGGATGCGTGAAAGTTCGATTTCAGAATTAAGTGAAGATAAGGAAAACATGAACATGTCAATAACTTTGTGAAAGTACAACAATATTCATGTTCGTGCAAATTTTCAAACTTATGCTTCAACGATGAACTGTTCTGCCAGAAATGACCAGTCTGGAGAAATTTGAGAATTTCATCCAGTTAGATGCAAAATCATGCATTGAGGTGAACAACAAAATTGTAGTGCACTTCCTGGCCTTTCCAAAATGTATTTATTTGCTTCAATATCTGTTCTTTTTAATTAGATATGAATTTCCAAAGTTGACAACGTTCCCAGATTTTCTGAGAAATCTTGACAGCACTCCTTTGTATATGGCTGTTTTGTCCACAGTTTTTCATATACAAAATATCCAAAATTTCCAAAACTGTAAATTACAACATTGTCATATATCTCATATAGTTTCCATAAATATATCGTATGCCTTCATTCGATGTTTCTACTGAGAGTTATGATAAAATTGGTGAGAAGTACAGAAACTGTTCCAGTTTCTGTCCAGTTTTGACAGGTTTTGAAATTTTCAAATTTTAGCTATGATCCAAAGAATTCTGCTCTGGTCATGAACATAAATTATTTAGAAGACTCACAAACATTTCCAACCATGTATGGAACACCTCAATGGGATAATTCTAACAGGAGATATGACTTTCCAAACTGGAGCTAAGTTTCTGCCAGAAAAACACAGGGAAGAACTGAGGTAAACAGTTTTGGTTCAAATTTCATATTTATGATTTCAAGATAGGAATCTGCTATGGATATTAAAATGACACTGGTGTTGCGAGCTACACCTTCGGCACAGACTTTAATCGTCGAGGTGCCGATGTAACCTGAATGCAATGCCGGTACTACGTCCTCACCAAATAAAAATTCTAAACCGGTATTCCGGCATACAACTCAACGGTGGCACTAATGACGTTCACTTGCAAAAGTTTTCTACTCGACCTTCGAATAGCGCGGTTAGTGTACCTGCTACTACACACAAACGATAGATCAAACATATGGTACCATACGCCACAGCCCGCACGGGCGATCAATTCACAATAATATATATGAAAGTAAAAACATTCGTCCCGTATCATTCCATACGGGCCGCCCCGAGTTAAGCCACGTCTCGAGGTACATGACTGAGTTTTCTACCACCCGACGGGGTCCCACATCTTTGCATAGTGCTGCACCAGTAGGGGGCGCATCGGGTTATGTCCCACCCGACGGGGTCCCACTAACTTTGAAGCACGCTGGGGTACCGCATGTCATATGTTCTCAGAAACATGAAAAGTTTCAGAGACTCATATTGACATTTCCATGCCAAGCCACGGAAATAATAACATGCTACCTCTCGCATGGTGAGCTTACCACAACTGATCCGCTTGCGGTGGCGTACCTTACCTCTTACCTGACGTCGGAGCGTCGTTACAGAATATAATAACACATATGTTAGCTTTGCCACCTTAAGTAACTAACACTATAATAGACCTTATGTGGGCATAATAACTAAGGGAACAACTGCTATGCAATCTGCTATTTCGTGCAAGCGTGCAATCTCTAAATCTGAACCGTCCCCTACCAATCTAAGGGTGGTGCATTCAGGGTTCTTTTTGCATATTGTCAGTAACACCAGGTGGGAGGATTTAAGTGTTAAAAGTGCAGAACCCTTAGATAGATAGGGGACGGTTCAGATTTGAAGATTGCACGCTTGCACAAAATAGCAGATTGCACAACAGTTGTTCCCAATAACTAATCCTCACTCGACTACTTCGTAGTTTTCAAAAATAGGCGCTTTTCAAACGTGCTATTCCCAACACGGCTCTGATACCAAGCTGTAGGGACCGGGGTCCACACATTCCAGGAATCACATTGGGTAGTGCCTGCGATGCGGCACCCAACAACACACAAGAAAAACTATACAAAATAACCAACACAAATATTTTATTTCACAAGACAATCCTCTTTTAGAACATAATATACAACGCAGGAGAATATTTTTATACTCACACTCTCAACTAACTATGCACAAGGGAAGCCGTCTGTGCCCTCAGACGTTTCTCACTAGCAACACGAAGAAGAGAGTAGCGGCAAGGTTTCCGTAAAAGATACATCTCGAGAAGCTCGGGTTTCACGGACAACCATAATATAAGCATAAACTAATAATACCTGCAAAAACCACAATATAGCAACCGTGAGCACAAGGCTCAACAAGACTTAACCGTCTCACATAAAACATAGAACTCTACATGCTGAGAACTCTAAAGACTGGAAAGCTGAATTTGCAGAAATGGACTCGCCGAAAGTAAATCCTTAGTGGTCAGTTTTAAAGTAGCATACGCGATCCATGGACATAGCATCATTGTGAATTTCACAATCAAACAAGAAACGCTTCATCCACGATGATACTTGCTCAAGGTTTCATAAGCCCTATCCAAGTTAAATGTTTGGAAATTGTAAATTTGATTATGCTATCTCTGTAGCAGCCAAGATTTCAATACAAAGAATTATTCATAGCAGCATATTCATAATCTTTCCATTTCTCTTTCTTACTACGTAAAGACTCAGTGTCCAAGTATTCTCAAATAACCGCGATCGACGGTGATTGCCACTAGTAGACATCTGTACAGCACGACACGTACGCCCATACTCGGAGTTGCAACAGCACCCTCCACTGATGTCGCACGTGGCCACCTTTCCCAAGACTAACCCATATCAAAACAGTTCGATCGACCCGAACAGCGAGCTCCCTCAAGGTACACCTCCGCTGTGAGATGTTCATGAGCGAGTTACGTCCCACTATACTAACAGCCGATAGCTTAAGCCGATTGAAAAGGTTCCAACATAGGATCCTCAAGGTGCATCGGTTTACTAGGTTCCATATAGCTAGTATGCACCCGGTACAATTCGAACTTGTCCAACATGGCGAGGCACGAGACGGGCCTTAATCGACACAGGCAGGACTACGCAGCCAGGACCATGTCCAGCTGCATCCTATGCTCCTGACCGGTCTCCAATTTATTAAAGGGAATCATCCCAATTAATCTTATAATTCCAATCCAGTGTAAACCAAGTGCTAGTCTCGCGAGAAGGTTCCAACCTCTCGACTTCTACCGTTTCTTCCAACTAGGCATTAAGCATAGCGTATCGAAACGTGGAGTATTGATCTACCCAAACCACTCTTTGGAATATTCTGGTCATGCAAGTGGGCTTCATTGCACAAGACCTAATGCACAATACATCTCATCCATATAGTGTGTTTAAATGAAAACTTTGCAAGATTGCTTAAATGCAAACCGGGGCTTACCTTTCGGTTGCGATAAAAGTCAGCAACGATCAGTTAGTATTCTTCAATGAGAAAAACATGCCACACCAGAATCACTATAGAAATCCTCAGCTCCGGGTTGTGCTTCTTGTCGGCCACCTTCGTCGCGAACACTATCGAAATGATATGCAAATAAAAGATTGCAATTTATTATTATAACAATTGAAGTTGATTATAAATCAAGAAGATTAATATTAGTTAGGACTTGAAGTTCTGGTGCTAGACTGGACAACAATAGAAAGGAGACAAGATGAACTTAGGCAATGGACATATGAAGTGAAATAGATATTGTTTTGTACATAGGGATGTGATCTTAATTTTATACAGGTTCAAGAGATTCACTGAGCCTTAGAAAATTACAGGGAGTCCACATGGTAATGTAGGAATAAGCAGGTAAGTTTTAGATACAGCAATTGAATATATTGGTCTACAAAATTTCTTAAGTGTTTAGCTTTTCTGAATTTTCTTTGTAATTATGGAGGTCTATAATGGCTATCCGTGATTGTACCATACAGAGGGTGTCTCACTAGTTCTAGGAAAATTTGTTTCACAATTTTATAAGCATTCTACTGTGAGATATTGAATTTAGAAGTTTGGACAAATTTCTGTACAAATTCTAAATGAATTTGGCTATTTTTATGTGCATAGAGAATACTCAGGTGATCAGGCCATGTAAATTAAGTCTAATTACCCTGAAAATTTTACTGAAGTTCAAGGATATTCAATTGAAGGTTCTGGAAAATTTTGGTAATTTTCCAAAGAGCATAACTATAGGAATTAATTCTATAAGCATTTTGATTTTTTGAATTATGGAGAAATTTCTATGGACTTTCATACAATTTCAAGTGCACCACTAGAATTTACTCTTCATGCTGGTTCTAACAAAATTTATTTGGGATTTTTTTTTACATTTCTACTGGCCATGGTGAATTTCCAAAAATTGGGTAGTTTCTGCAATTATTTCTCTATTGGAAATTGACTAGACCGTTGACAGTGGGTCCCACTATTTAAAATTGGCCATTGGGATTGAAGCAACAGGGGTCCACAAAGTATTCCTGCGGCCACACTTGATCCCGCGCCACAATCTGATCCACGATATGGAAACAGGGGCTGAGAAGTGGAGCCGGCCTAGGGCCTTCTTCAACCTCGGGCAGGGACCGAGCGGCGGCGCCCGACGGTGGACCCGGCGGCGCCCATCAACGGCGTCCTTTCCCCTGCATCTCCCCGCCCCCAAATGGCCGCCTGTGCCTAACTCCACACGGGAGCAACGCTGGTGAGGTCGGGGAAAGCCAAGGATGGCCGGAAACGGTGTCTCCACGGCGGCGGCGGTCGGTAAAGCTCCGGCGAAGTCGCCCGGTGTACAGAGAGCACCATAGCACTCGGGATTTGATCGCACAGCACCAGTAAGCGATGAGGGACAAGAATATGAACTAAAGTTGGGGAGCAATTGACTGGAAAAAGAATTACACCGGTGACCTAGGTCGAAACAAAACGGCGGGTACGGGAACTCGAATAACAGGGCCTAGGATTGATGATTTTCTTTATTTTTTGATTCAGGGGGGTTGTATGGTCATGAGTAAGATCTTATCTAACTGAATTTAATAATAAATACACGTAGAATCCGAATTGCTTGGTGAAAGTTTCCTCTGTTCTTGAGAACGGCTGAAGCAAAAATCGAACTCCGGCTCAACAGTGCTACAAACGGACTAGAACTCCTGGGGATAGCATGAAAAGGTTGGGGCAAACCTTATCGCGGCCGGAGTGAGTCGGGAGGAAGACCAAGATGGCCGGGCGTCGTTGAACAGGTGCGTTGCCATTTTGAGCGTCGGGAATGAAACGCCATGCACTGTCGGCAGAGGAAGAAAACACCGGAGGAGCTGCGTGGGAAGGTTCAGAACGCGCCGGCGCACCTAACAGCTGCACCAGATTAGCTTGGGGATCCTAGTTTCATCTGGACAACTAACAATAGGGGCCGACCAGGGGGAACTCGAGCAGAGCTGCACCAGGGGAGAAATGCCGACCAGAGGGAGAGGAGAGATGAAAGGGGGCACCCAGCTCGGATGATAAGGGCAAGGGCATGCTATGGATAGGCTGTTGAGGGGAGGTGGCACATGCAGCAGAGTGTGGTGGCGCCATGGGAGGAGCAGAGAAATGGAACATGCTTGACTCTGTTGTCACTGGATGACAAGTGGGTCCCACCCTTCTCCTTATCCCTTCTATGTCCTTTTAATTCCATCACCAAACAAGGTCCAGAAATCATGAAACTTTGTAGATAGGCTCAAACAAATATCTAGGATCTGATTCTGAAATCGGATTTCAAGTTTGCACAGGTTTCTTGTGAAATTCAAATTCAAATTTGAATTTGATTAGAATTCAATGTACCCATTGAATTAAATAGAATTATTGCTCCAAATATTATGAAAATTTGCATGTGTGCTATTTGGAATATTTGTAAGCTAATGGTGAGATCAACCTTTTAATTTGGCAAAATTTGAACATGAGCTAAATTTGTTTTTTTTTTAATTTCCTCCATTGAAGGTTGAATTAGTTTGAGTTTTCAATTGTCCTTTTGATTTATTTTTATTATTTCAAATTTAAGTTCTCCTATCTGAACTTTGTACTTTGGATTTTTGGGCTTTTACATCCGAAGTCAGACAAAACACTTTAGTTTGGCTAAAACCGAACAACTCTAGGATGACCCAGACTAGTCCAACCCCTGGAGCGGACAAGTCCGCCCTCCCAGGACTTGGCTTCGAGATCTGTCACTAAGGTATACACTGACTACTCCGTACCACAACGGACAAGTCCGAACTCAAACATATCCATTTGGTCCGTCCCAAAATGGACTACCCTGGGGGGCCAGACTAGTCCGGCCTCTGGTGCGGACAAGTCCGGCCTGCCAGGACTTAGCTCCACAAACGCTCACCAAGGCAGAACAGACTAGTCCGTACCCATACGGACAAGTCCGAACTCCAATAGAGACATTTAGTCTGTCCCAAAACGGACTAAGCTGGCCACCAGGACTAGTTGTAGGATCGAAGAGCACGTGAAAAGCTACCAGAGGGGGGGGGGTTGAATGGTAGATTAAAAACTTTTTCAGCGGAAGCAACAAAAACCCCTCCCAGAAAATCAATCTGTTAAGAAATTGTGTGTGCCACTAATATAAATGTGATCAATAGTGACAAAACTAGTATTGATTATGTAGAATCAAGTCACGAAGATACGACAATAAGAATCACGAAAAACCGTTGAGAAAAACTCAAGTTATGATCTAAAGATTGAACAAAGGTCAATCTGTTTTACCTGAGAAAAACTAGATCTGCAATACTGCAATGAAACTCGTGTATATCCAAATCCACAAATCCAATGACCGTGAAATTTTTACAGATGATATATAATCAAGTTGTGAAGACATTCCAAAAAGAATCACGTCAATTGGATCTGTAAAACTTGAGTTATAATAAAACCACCAAAGCATGGTAGTGCTGTGCAGAAACTCGACGAGAAAGACTTGACAGAAACAAGTCGGACGAACAAGGCACAAAATCTCCTTTAGACTATGAATTTTATTTATCAAAACACAAAAGGAACAGTGCCAAAGTCGTGCACCACGAGATCCGTCCTCCCTTGCTTTTATAACCAGCCCTAAGGCCAACCCAATCCTAACTAGGACTCTGATCCTACTCAGTTTCTAAGGCCACCTTAGAAACATATCTCACATTCCTAAAACAACTCAACTTTGTGACCCACATGAAAACCTATCATAACCAACTCAAATATTTTCATATTTGAGTCAAACCCGAGGCAGCCGCAGCCTGAGTCCATAACCTAGTTGGTTCGACCTTTCCATCCAAATTTTACGTCCACATCTCTTCATCATGCCTCAGAACCATTTAGCCACGTCCATGCACTCCTTGCACACGTGCAAATACCTTACAAGCGACGTCCACGATACCTTCATATGCATTGTTCCTGATTCAAACACGTTGCGCGACCTCCCAATAACCTCAACCACAATTCCTCTCGAACTTAGTTGTTGAACCTCATCTTCTCCCTAAGACTAGTTCAATGGATCCCATCACCAGCCATGTCTTGAACTCAAGCAACACCTGCACGTGAACAAACAACCAATACTTCCGAGCACAAGTCCTCGACTCGACTCTCGTTAGTTCCGATAACCACAACACCATATGTGAGCACCTCACATAAGTATGTTGCAAACCATAGCAAAATGATATTAGCCATAACCACCAACACATCAAAAACTTAGTAAAAGAATACAAAGCAAACTTTCCATAGATGTAAAGCAAGTATGAAACATTGCAAGGTAAAAGCAGAATAGTTGCAATCTAGCTCCGGACCTTGCCAAAACTAACCAGACCTTGAGCCAGAGCTTACCAAAGCTAGCAGGACCTAGCACTAGAGCTTAACAAAGCTAGTCAGACCTAGTGCCAGAGCATATTAAAGCTTAGTCGGACTTAGCGCCAGAACATGTCGGACCTAGCCAAAATAAGTCGGACCTAGACAAAGAAGTTGGACCTAGCCAAAGTAAGTCGGAACTTCTGTCGGAACTTGTCGAAGCTACTCAAAACAAGTCAGACCTATTTTCGGACCTTGCAGAAGATCGGACCTAGAGTCAGACCTTGATGAAAAAGGCGTTTTGGTAGTATTCAAAACTTTTATCGTCATAGCCTATGTATTCAGTACACATAGGTCTCACAATCTCCCCCTTGATGAATGCATTGGAATCACCACATAAAATCCGAACATTGGCTTATTCACATGAAAAGTTTTGAAAACAAAGTTCTCCCCCTATGCATATTTCTCCTCCTTTGTAAATTAGAAATAAAATGAGAAGAAAAACAAAAATTCTCCCGTTAGAAGAATCATGACAAAAACACTTGTGAATATGTGCAATGTGTGATCAATTTCCCCCCCCCCCTTTGACAATGTATTCAGCAAGGTTCAAAAGAGAAATTTGAATTTATATGAGCATATTATAACATATACATATAAAACAAAGCTCATCCAATTCATACTATCGAGTAACTTATACTATCACATCAATGAAATACATAAAGTAGTGTAAGCCATGCTAGAGATCAAGTGTAATTCTTAATTTAAGCAAGTATAATATCACAAACTTAACTATTTCAAAAACTGAAAGCATGACACTTGTTGCTGAAATTTTCATTTTTCAATATTATTTAAAGCACAAATTCTGATCATATAACATTTGCAAGAGATTACATACCGCATCTGCCTTATTCTAACCCACCAAGCCAAGTCTATGTCATATGACAATCAGAAGCATAAGGTCATGGTTTTAATCATACACAACTTCTTCTAAGTTCATATCTAAGTGCAATGATCAGCCATTTCAAAAGAAGAAGTGCGATGCATGCATATTCTCTTGATATTTTCTCATTTTTTATTTGATCTTAAAAGCTCAACATGTGAGTTGATTACTTGATTTTTTATTATTAAAAGCACTTGTGAGCATGCAACATGTTCAAAACAGCAAGAAAGTTCGATCATGACCAGATTTAGTGTATGTAATTATTCGAATTACTAGTCATGGCAAAAACTACAAAATGTATAACATGAGTAATGTAGTAAGAACTTTCAACATGTAAAAGGAATCACAAAGTCATATATGTATGAAATACTATGCTCATATTATTTTAATTCAGATTCACACATAGACTTCCCAAGTTTCAAAAATCCCCCTCGATTCAAGCCATGAGGAAGTGTAACCCCTATTTCACTCTAATGAAACAAAAACGAGTGAAATCCAAAGGTTTTGTAAAAATGTCAGCCAATTGTTGTTCGGTATCTACATGGTGAAGCACAATGTTTCCTTTTTCAACATTATCACGGAGAAAGTGATACTTAATGTCAATGTGCTTTGTTCTCGAATGTTGCACAAGATTTTTAGCAATGCAAATGGAACTAGTGTTATCACAAAACAGTGGAACACTATCTAGATCAACCCCATAGTCCTTAAGTGTTTGAACAATCCAAAGAATTTATGAGCAAGTGCTAGCAACAGCTCCATATTCAGATTCGACTGTGAATTGAGCAACTGAGTTTTGTTTTCTAGAGGACCAAGCGACAAGAGAATTACCAAGAAAATGACAAGCACCCGAAGTACTTTTCCTATCAATCCTACAACCCCCAAAATCAGCATCCGAAAAAGCTTTCAAAGTAATAGTTGAGGAAGAAGGAACAAAAATGCCAAATTCCTGAGTTCCATGTAAGTACCTGAGAATTCTTTTGATGGCTTGACGATGTGAAGCACGTGGAGAAGCTTGATACCGTGCACAAAGACATACGTTGAATTGTATCCGGTCGTGATGCTGTGAGGTAAAAAAGTGATCCAATCATGCTTCTATATTCTTTTTGATCGATCGAGTCACCATCTTCATCAAGTTCAAGTATTGTTGCTGTACCCATTGGTGTCGGAAGAGACTTGCTTTGGTCCATGTTGAAGCGCTTAAGAATGTCTCTTGTATACTTCGTTTGATGCACAAAAGTACCCTCCTTAGTTTGATTGATTTGTAGCCCCAAAAAGTACGTGATTTCTCCCATCATACTCATCTCAAATTCTGAACTCATCATAGCTGAAAACTTGGACACAAGATCATGAGAAGCACAACCAAAGATAATATCATCCACATACACTTGAACGAATATGAGTCATTGCCATGCTTAAGTAAAAAAAGAGTTTTATCAACCTTGCCCTTGGTAAACTTCTTTTCAAGTAAGAATGTTTTTAACCTATCATACCATGCTCTAGGGGCTTGTTTGAGACCGTACAAGGCTTTGGACAGTTCGTAAATATGATTAGGAAAATCTGGATTTTCAAAATGCGGTGGTTGCTTGACATAAACCTCCTCATCTATATAGCCATTAATAAAATCACTTTTAACATCCATTTGATATAACTTGAAACCTTTAGATGCAGCAAAAGCTAACAAAATTCTTATAGCTTCTAATCTAGCAACAGGAGCAAAAGTCTCATCAAAATCTAGGCCTTCAATTTGTGTGAAACCTTGAGCAACCAACCTAGCCTTATTCCTAACCACAACCCCATCCTCACTTTATTTATTTTTAAACACCCATTTAGTTCCAATTAAAGTGTGACCTTGAGGTGGAGGTACAAGTTTCCAAACATTATTTCTTTCAAAATTATCTAACTCTTCTTGCAAGGTAATAATCCAAGATTCATTAGTGAGTGCGTGCGAGATATCTTTGGGTTCAAAAGAAGCAACAAATGCAGAATGAGCATGAAAGTTTGGATCGCAAAACCTGGACCGTGTGACTCGTTCGTGCAAGCTTCCAATAATTTATTGTGGAGGATGACTTTTGAGAACCCGGAGGGGATTGGACACTTCACAAGCTTCTTCTTCTTCTTCTTCTTCTTCTTCATGTTCATAATAAATAGATGAGCTTGTGACTTGAGGACGATCTGGACCAACAATGGTGGTTGTCGGTGCTGGTTGTGAATCAAAATCAGGAGTTGGAACAATGTCATTAGCTGCTGAATTTTCGGGCAGCAGCACCTCTTCTTCCTCATCTTCAACGAAAATACTCTCCCCCTGCGGATATGGATCCGGACCTGAAATATTTGAGCTAGTACCTGGGCTATCTTCATCAAAAGAAACCTCACAAGTCTTCACAATTTTGTTAGTGTCAAGTAAAAGCACACGGTAGCCTCTAGTATGAGATGGATAACCAAGAAAGATGCCATCAACAGATCTAGCTTCAAATTTATCAAGATTACCATGTTTCTTGACAAAGCATTTGCAACCAAAGACCTTAAAGTGTGTGACACTAGGCATATGTCCAAACAGAAGTTCATATGGTGTTTTTCCTAGCCTAGCACGCAAGAAAACACGATTTGGAACATAACAAGTGGTTGCAATTGCATCTGCTCAAAACTTTCTAGGAGTTTGATATTCATCAAGCATAGTCCTAGCCATCTCAACTAAGGTTCTGTTCTTTCTCTCTACAACACCGTTTTGTTGAGGTGCATATGGTGAAGAAAATTGATGATCTATTCCTTTTCAGCACAAAAATGATAAAAGGATTGATTTTTAAATTCAGTTCCATTATCACTTCTAATTGCTCTTAAAGATCCTGGGTGATCAATTGATAATCTAAGACACAGTTCTAAAGTGACTAAAAGCTTCATTCTTAGATGCCATAAAATAAACCCAAGAGTATCTAGAATAGTCATCAACAATCACAAGAACATAACATTTACCTCTGAAGGATTGAACGCGTTAAGATCCTATGGTGTCAAGATGCAAAAGTTGACCCGGTTCAATTGTCATGGTCATTGTGAGAGGATCATGTGAACCTGCAACCATCTTAGCACATCTACAATAAGAGCATACAATTTCCTTGTCCCCTTTAAGCTTAGGCAACCCACGTATGCGATCAAGAGCTTTAACACGTGTGAGATGATCAAAGCCTACGTGACCAAGTCTACGATGACAAATATATAAGTCTTTGGAAGCATTAGCAACTAGACACCTATGCTTAGAAGAAGACTTATCAAAATCAGATTTAAAAACTCTTCCAAACCAAGATATGTTAAAAATAAGCTCACTATTTGAACCTACAACTTTGCAGCAAATTCTATTGAAAATATTTTCCAAATTTTCATCTAGCAATTGTGAAACAGAAAGCAAGTTGTATTTCAAACTTTTGACAAGTGCCACATCCTTCAAGGTGTAGTGATCATTTACTCTAACCGAACCTTTAGCAATTATAGGAGTTGAAGAATTATCGTCAAAAAGTAACATTCTCTACACGTGACACAAAAGAGAGGGAGGAGAACCATTCTTTGTTACCGGTCATATGGCGTGAGCAACCTGAATCCACAATCCAAATGTTCTCCTTTCTCAAGTGTGTAACTTACAAAGAAGCACAATACGTAAATGACTGAATACTGGGGTTAGTCAAAAGGCATTTAGGAATCCAGTACTGAGTCACACGAGGTCCAGCAGGAATAACACGCGAAAGCTGAGATAAAACAACAGGTTTATGAGCCAAAGTTTGAGGATTTTTGTACCTAACTATTGACCTACAAGGTGTTACATGTGTAGCGCAAAAAACAGGAGGTTTGGGAGAAAACTTTGCATGTTTTTGGCTCAATACAACAGGTTGCATGTTCCTATCATTCGGTTTAGCATGTGCAACAAATTTTGCATGAACATTATGAGATCTAGCAATCATTCTTTCCTTTTTCTGTTGTTTAGCTAGTCTATAACAAAAATCTATGACATGACCATCTCTACCACAATAGGTACTGTCAAAGTGTGCAATCGACACTTCCCCCGATACTACTAGATTGTAGCCCGCAGAGGTTCTTGATTGGTTGGGGCGCATGTGAGATTACAAACAAGATATGACACGAAGGATTTTACGTGGTTCGGCCCACCTGAGCGTAACACCCTACTGCACAGGTTGAGTGTTGTATGTATGAATTTGATTGGCGCTTGTGAGCGTGTGAGCTTGGTTGTCCATGTACCGTGGGGTGCAACCTTTTAATAGTCTAAGGATTGGCCATTACAACACTTGCCTGGGCCGACATGTGGCCCTAGCGTAGTTAATTGCATAATACACGATCTATGAGTATTAAGTGTGATTAACGGTGTGATAACGTGCCTTAATGACGGTGTTACCCCTATTAACAGCCCACGATCGTGTGTCGTTAATATAGCATTAATGACACGTAATCTGGTCTTGAAACTATTGCTTTAACTGTCCCTTGAAAGTCCGAGCCGTTGGAGATCTGTCAGTCTTCCATTGAGGTCCTAGGTTCGAAAGCTCGACATGTGGCGGCTCCGGAGCTTCCCATCGTGGGGGGCAGGTCCGGAGCCACTATACATGTGGCAGTACTGGAGCTTCCCTTTACTGGGGATTAGGTCCGGAGTCACTGGACACGTGGCAAGACCGGAGCTTCCCTATGAACAGATTTAGGTCCGGTCTTGTGTTACACGTGGCAATGCCGGAGCCACCCAAACAAGGGAGGCGGGTCCAGTACTGTGTAACATGTGCGGCCTTCGGAGGTCTCCAACATGGACTGGCAGAACTCCTTAGAGTTTCTTGTGGTATCATGGGGTACCCGGTATGTAGGGTACCAACAGTGGCCACCGGGCCCACCTCTGGGAGAAACCCTTTGGGTTAAGTTATTTTACCAGAGGTGGGGCTATCTTCGATTCCCACGCTGCGGCTTCAAAGGTCTTTTGATGTGCCATGGGGGCAATGGTCCGCTCTTAAACCATCGCCGCATGGCTCCTTTTGAATGTGGCAGGTGAGATCTTCGCGTGTGGATCTCGTGCAATTGAAGGTCGCCGGTTCCCAATGCGAAAACCGTATCAGTTCCGCGCGCCTTGCCAGGCTGCCACCCTCGGGCTTCCAACCTTCCATCATGACAACAGTTCACCTGGGGCAATAACCTTGGACTTTTTGCCAAAGTGGACCCGAACCCATTTGTCATTGGCAGGGTAGAATTTTGAAAACACAATCCTGGTCCCATCACGGTTTCCATCCAAGCATTGCGGGGGTTTACTTAAGAAGGAAAGCCAACACGGTTTGAAGACTCTTTACACTTTCGATCGAACTTGCGCTCAGAGCCTCCCAACCTTCGCATAGCCTTCCAACTTTCGCTCCACTTTGGCGCGATGGAGTTGGGTCTTCCCCGCAGCAAGGTCAAGACCAACGAGGAGATGGGGAGTGTCCGGACCTACATGGGGTGGTCCAATGACTCTTGCAATAAGGACATCCGCTTCAGCAAGCTCCCCTTCAAGAAGGAGCGCACGGGGGAGATGGTGTACTTCTCTGCATACGCCATGGTGGGTCCGATTCTGCCTTTCTGAAGCTTCCTCTTGATGTTGCTGGATTTCTACGGCCTCCAGCTTTACCATCTCGACCCCCACTCCCTCTTGCTAGTGGTGACTTTCATCCACTTCTGCGAGATGTGGGAGCGCGTGCCTCCTTACATTGAGCTATTTTGCACCTTATTCATGGTCCACACCACCGACAAGGGGACAGAGCTCATCGACTTCTACTACTTCGTGAAGCGGAAGAATTGCCCCTTCAAGTACTTGAATACCTTCCCCTCTGGCAAGTGGGACGATTGGAAGAAGTATTGGGTGATCATCACTATTGAGGAGCACGAGAGGCTAGAACTGCCCAAGGGCCTTCCCAATGTCGACACCGACGCCTGGAATGTAGTTTCGGAGCTGTCGGACACATACACGCCCATCCTTGAAAGACGAAGAATGCATAGAGGGAGGAGTGACCCCCAAATGGTCTTCGGCAATTTCTTGGTGAATAGGTGGGCTCCGCTAAAGACTAGGGATTGGCCCGCACGGGCGTTTAATAGTGAGATGGGTCATAACTGAATTGAAGTTGGTTTGAACACCAACTTGGATGATGAAGCTTTAAAGATCCATCTCAAGAAGTTTTAGAATGGAGTTATCTACCGCGACGCCCTGGCTCCATCTGCTACCTTCCTGCCTCTCAACATGGTTCCATATATTAGTAGGGAGATCCGAAGGAGAATGCCAGCATTGGATGACCTAGGCGTGGTGGAGAGACGTCATATCTCCGGAGTTGCAATCCCTAGAGCTTCAAAGAGGGTGGCTACCCCTGCCGCAATCCAGAAAGTCGATGATGTCGGCAAGGGAAAGGGCAAAGGCAAGGAGCCAGCCGAATCCTCCAGCCAGAAGAGGAAGTTGAGGCACGCTGATGGGATCCATGCCAGGTCAGCTCCGACTACAACTGCCCCTTCTCCCCGGCAAGGCAGATCTTCAACGACCACGCCTCCTCCGGTGCAGGCGTCCTCAAGGGGCGCTAGCTCCGGCAGATCAACTTCGTTCCATCACCGAGCATGGGCTCCAGGTCCGGAGGTCCTTCCCAGCCGAGGGAGGGCCTGACTGAGGCGACACGGAAGACAGCGGCAAGTCCCGGGCAGCAATTCAGAGCTCTGGCCACACCGACTAGAGTGGGTCTGGCTCTAATCGCCTGGTGAAGAAATTCCGTGCTAGTTGGAGCAGTAACCTCCCAAGATAAACATTACGTCCACACCTTGAGTTCTGTTTTTTTTTCATTTATTGAATCTTTTGATTCTTTATTTACAGGGCGACGAAGAAGGGCACGGAAGCTCTGGCACCCGCCATGGCAGAAGTTCTAGCTTCGACCCCTACATCTCCACAAGTGGTGGCTGAGGTCACGACAGCTTCGGTGCCAGCTGTCGTGGATCTGGATCCCGAAGCGACACCAGAGGCTCCCGTGGTAGCACCAGACCACGGGGGAGACATTTGTGAAGATGCACCAGGAGCAGCGGTGCTGGTGGTTGAAGCTCTGACATTTGAGCTGGAAGCAACTGAAGCTCCGATGCTTGTGTCAGAAGTTGTTGAAGAGCCGGCGGGTGAGCCAGTGGTGCCCAAAGCTCCGGCCCCCATGCCAGAGATGGTTGAAGTTCAGGCTTCCGTGCCGTAGATGGTTGAGGTACCGGTGCCTAAGACAGAAGTGGTGGGGGCTCCGAACGAAGCTCCAACGTCCGCCCAAGAGGTGATTGCTCCGGGGGCACCCATGTCCGAGCCAGAGCACCTAGAAGAGTCTGCAGCAAGCCCTCCACCCGCTGAGCCGACATTGGAAATTCTGGCACGGTAACCTTCTACATCAGCTCCAAAGGTTGAAGTTCCCTTGGCGGGGCCATTCTCGACGACAGTGGATGCTGAGGAGCTTCCTGAAGGCGGTCCGAGTGCCGCAGGACCATAGGGGACCACACTTGTGGCGTGGGACCTGATTTTTGTTATTGAAGACCCCCTGGAGCCGATGGAGATGACCCCGAAAGGTTTGGATCCTATTCCCTTGGCGTTGTCTATTGATAATGCCCGCATGAGCCTTCATCAAGTCCAACTCGCCTTCGACCACGATAGCAAGGTTCTCGAAGAAGAGCACCACACCTTGAGGCGTTGGCAGAACAGGCTTCACTTGGAGACCAAGCTTGCGTAGACAAGGCTTGCTGACCAAAAGGAGTGGGTCGAGAAGGAGAAGGCCCGGATGGAATACTGGGGCCAGCTGCTAGAGGAAAGGGAGGACTCCATCAGGGTCCTCGACGCTAAGTCTCGGGAGATTCTCGAGCACGCCAGGAAAGGCAGTGAGGCTGCTGACGATCGCCCCGACAACTTCAACACGCTGAACGAGATTCTCTAGAAGCGCTGTGCGAACCTCAATGAGAGGGAAGAGAAACTCCTCGAGATGCAGGAGGATATTTTGAAGAGAGAGGGGGAGCTTGCTCAGAAGTTGACTCTAGGAGAGCAGAACATGGCGGACCGCACCAAAAAATTTGAACAGCGGTGCAAGCAGGAGGAAGAGAAGAAGTGGAAGCTGGGGTAGGAGCTCTCTAAAAGAGAAGCCAATGTTGCCATCAGAGAGGGGAAAGTGAGAGGCAGGGAGAAGGACCCGACCGAACGGCAGAACACATCCACCTCTGGGAGATGGAGCTTGCTGACCGTGAAAAGCAAGTGGCTGAAAGCATTCAGTAACATGCCAAAGAGGTCGAGCGCATCGCTCGGGAGAGTTCAGAGCTTGCGGCAGCCAGAAGGTCACTGGAGGAGTTACGGAGCTCGATGGCAACTAAGTCCCATCAGGTGTGGGATTTCTTGGGGCATGCCAACAGAGCCTTGGTGCCACTTGGCTTCAGTCCGGTACGTCCGGAGAACTCAGTACCTGAGCTGGACCAGGCGCTGGTGGCGCTTAGCTCTACTGGCGGTAAACTCGACGCGATGGGTGACGTCATCATCGACCAACTTTAGATGGAAGGGGAATCACTGGCCAAGAATGTCACAAAATATGTTCTAGTGTGTTACAAGAGCCGATACCCCCAACTTTCTCTAGATCCGGTCTTCGAAGGACCCATTGCCAAAGAAGAGGATGCCGCGAGGGCTAGTGTCCAAGAAGCTGCTGAGAAGGTTGCCTCGTTTTTCCATAGGACTTAGAGCCTCCAGTAGCTAGGACCTTTCTCTTTTGCCTTCTACTGTAACCCTCATTTTGTAATCTAGAACTTTCAATGAATGAAATCCAGTCTTTGCATGAATGAATTCCATTTTATGTTTGTCTTCAATGCATCGCCCTTTATCTTATTGGCCCCTTGGTAGATGTACACAATTTAATTGCGAACATGTACCAAAAGGTTTGACAATGTTTTGATGACTTGAACACTTTGTGACATCGATAGCGGGCCCCCAGGGAGGTGTCGGAGCTTAATAGGTCCGACGGCGCCCACTATCAATGCATAATACGTTAGCGGCGGGCCCCCTGGGGTTTTCGAAGCTTGATAGGTCTGACGGCACCCACTGTCACTGCGTAAAACATCGACGGTGGGCCCCATGGGGTTGTTGGAGAATCCCCTTAGGTGGTTTCACCATCTTCACTTGAATTGCCATTATGCTTCACATTGACCGCGGAACCCCATGGGAGTTGTCAGAGCTTGTCTTATTTGAATTTTAGATCCATAGAAACTCGATATGATAACAAGTACATTGATGTAATTTTTTCAGATCCGAATGCTTTTAGGACCCGCCCTACTTAGGCCTGCCGGAATGTAGGTAGAGTGGTGTACATAGGGTGCTGGACCAGGCTAAGTCGATAGCACACTCCAGGCCTGTGTTGGCTTAGCATTCGGGCGAGTAGACCGTCTAGCAATACTAAGATCCGAAAAACCCACAATATAACTTGTACATCATATGAGTAACTTGGACCAAAGGTCAAACAGTATTGCACAACTTCATTATAGACAAGAAGGAGAAGAATAAATAGAAGAAAACGATCCTGTACAAAATTAATGCACGTGGAGTCTACTTTCACACAACAATGTCTTTTATTATAGGTCCGGATTACAGGGGATACAAGGGCACACTTAGGGTACAAAACCAGGCTAAGTGTGCTATACATCTTGTACTAACCCAGGGTAGGTAGCTACACTTTTAGTGCTATGACTGTGTCAGGTGTTGCTTGAACTTCCCGGACCCTCCTGGAGGGGTCCGGATGTTCTCCCGGAGGACCTACCCGACTCTGTGTATGGACTATATAACTTACATTGTGTGTAATTACAGACTCACCTCCGTGATACTAAGCATAAATTTTACGGAGGTGCTCGATGTTCCAAGGATTGGGAAGCGCGGTCACATCCTGAGTTGCCAAGCGAACGCATCCAGTACGGGATACTTTGATCACTCAGAAGTGACCTTCCCAGCTGGGGGAAAGTTCGTTCATCCCTTCACGTGTTACTATTCTCCGCAGCACCAGATGGCCTTTTTCGAGCTATCGGTTGTGCACATGCCTTTGATGATAACGCCGGAGCGCCTGGCGATAACGTGCATTCCGAACAGCTGCTTGGCACCTTCCCTCGTCCACGAGGTCAAGGTTTTCACGCCGGAGATGGTCTTGCGTGGTTTTTTTCGAAGGCCCGGACCCATAGACCCCATGGTAAGCTCTGGAGGAAGAACTGCTTCAGCTCGGTACACCAGGAAGAAGGGTGTCTCTCCAGTAGACCAGTTAGGTGTTGTCCTTCTTGCCCACAGTGCAGACAGAAGCTCCTCTATCCAGTTGGCTCCGTGTTTTTTCAGGCGCTCATAAGTGCGCGTCTTGAATCCTCTTAATATTCCTACATTTGCTCTCTCGGCTTGGCCATTACTTGCCGGGTGAGCTACTGACGCGTAGTGGACTTGAATGCCGAGGTCTTCACAATACTCTTGAAATGCTGCACTTGTAAATTGGGTTCTGTTGTTAGTGATGACTCTGTTCGGAACTCCAAATCTGCAGACTATGGACTTCAAGAACTTGATAGCTGATTGCTTATTGATAGTCACAACTGGAGTTGCTTCCGACCACTTGGTGAACTTGTCGATGGCTACATACAGGAACCTATAACCTCCGACAGCTTTTGGAAAAGGCCCCAAAATGTCTATGCCCCACACAGCGAATGGCCATGTAGGAGGTATCATCTACAGTGACTGAGCTGGAGTGTGAATTTGTTTTGCGTGGAACTGGCACGCTTCACACTTTTTCACCAACTCAACTACATCCTGGAGTGTTGTAGGCCAGTAGAAGCCATGCCGAAAGGCTTTACCGACCAGCGTGCGGGAAGACGCGTGGTTCCAACACTCACCTCCATGGATATCCGTGAGGATCTCACGACCTTCTTCCCTTTAAATGCACCGCATTAAGACACCGTTGGCACGGTAGAGATCCCCTTCTACCAGCATGTATCATTTAGCCAATCTGACAATCCAGTCAGCGGATACAACGTCTTCAGGAAGGTGGTTGTCTTTCAAGTAGCTTCGGATCTCCGAGATCCATGCATCAAAGCAAACTTGAGCTTTTGAGTCTTGCGTGCTGGGTTACTCGGAGCTTCCTGCAGCACCTACGACCCTTGGTGGACGCCATGGTAACAGGGCCATCGGGAGTGCCAGCTTCGAGGTGCCAGTCTCGCCCCCTTCACAAAGCTCGGGGGGATGAGAGGTTGGTCTTGACAATCTCCGGACAAAGACTCGGTCGGGAGCCGGAGCTCTGGTTGAATCTTTCATCGAGAGTTTGTCGACTTCTGAGTTATTGAGACGCTGGACATGGCAGAGGTCCAGGACGTGGAAGTCCTCCTGGAGCTTCTAGACTTCAGGGAGATAAGCAGCGAGTTGAGGATTGTTGCAGCTGCATTCGCCTTTGACTTGCTTGATGATGAGCTGTGAGTCACCCTTCAGTAGCATCTGCTTGACGCCATAAGATAGCGCCACCTTGAGCCCGTAGATGAGAGCTTCATACTCCGCCATGTTGTTGGTCGCCTAAAAATCAAGGTGCACCATGTATTTGACCTTCTCCCTGGTTGGAGCGAGGAGAAGTATTCCAGCTCCGACCCCCTGCTTCTGCATGAAGCCGTCAAAGTAAAGGGTCCAGTGACGCTCAGTGAAGACCGGAACCTTTGGTTCCAGCTTCTGCTCACTGGGGCCCCCAGGATTTGATGGAGAAGGCGTCCACTCTGCCATGAAATCAGCCAAGGCTTGACTTTTGATAGCTTATCGCGGCAGGAATTTGAGATCGAATTCTGCCAACTCTGCTGCCCACTTGGCAATGTTTCTAGTAGAGTTGGGATTGTGCAGCAATCCATCCTAAGGCAATGAATTGAATCATCATTGAACCAATGTTGATACACAACATAATTATCCATACTAACCTAGTTATGTTATAATTGACTAGACTATAGTGGAGGTCTATAGGTTCTATGATAATGAGATATGTTCATGATGAAACAGTCATAGAAGCTATACCTTCCACATACATGGACTCCACAATCAAACAAGAAACGCTTTGCCCAAGTATATGTACAAGTAGAGACTAAAGATACTATCTTTACTATGCATAAAGTCACAAATACAAGAAAGAATACATGAGCCATACCTTTCCTAATGTAGGATTGGGAAGAGAGAGACTCCTTACTCCTTTCCCAATTTGGACTTGGGACTAGAGAATCTCCTCTATACAACCTAACTCCTCTAAGACTATGGATGACAGTGTATACATTAGAGATGAACCTCAAGTGGTGTGTGTTGAAGTGAGGGGTAGGGGGTCCTATTTATACTAGTGTTGAGGTTGGTTCCCGCCACCAAAAGCGCGCGAATCAGTCACCATTGACTCTAGGGAGCCGGGAGGAGCCAACACGTGGAGGCTGACCGAGTTTGGTGCAAAGACCAGGTCGGCCGACCCCCTGGTTCGGCCGACCTGGTCATTGCACTGTTTCTCGTGTGCTTTCTCCAGGTGGCTGTCAGGTGGGTCCCATTGATGTATATTGGTGATACATCGTTGGATCTTCTTGGATACTTCTGTTTGTGTGCCATTTGATCAATGGGATGCCATGTGTCGTCGCCTGATTGGCTGGGATGATATTTTATAGGATTGGTCCCTCTACATTTCCTCATTTCCTGCATAAAATGCTGCATACACATATTTCTCCAAGTCCAAGTGGAATTGGGTTAGATAGAAAGGTGATGTGTGCAAGAAATGACAAATCCTTCACATAATTGAGTTAAATTGACGGATGAAATTGGTATATAACAGCCGTCAACAAACTCCCCCAAGCTTATCCTTTGCTCATCCCGAGAAAAGTCAAGACTTTAGGTTGATGATCAGGAGTTGCTACAATGTCTTATTTTCAAAAGTATCTAATGCACAACAAGATACTCTACCTAGTATTGCAGAAATTGGCTATGATACTCTACCTTTCTTAAGTTATCATGGGGCTTATGCTTTTTCATATTCATGAGTAGTTGAAAGGTAGAATAGCAAATGGAGCAAACATAGCCTAGAAATCAAGTTCCACTTACACCCAAGAGAATTCAATTTAGATATTAAGTACCTCAATTTGATTCTCTCAATCACTCCTTTGTGGATAGTGGAAATATTTCCTCACCAAAGCATTGTGCCTCTACTATTCCTACTCATTGAATATGGCTTGTATGTGAGCTTGGTAAGGAAACTAAGTAGGCATATTTGCATCACATATATTGCTAAGTCAAAAGAGTAAGCTCTAGGAGAATTCAAATCAAAACTTTTTGATTCAAGACTAGTGCATGTGTGATGGAGTGGAAGTGGATGTGGATACTTGAGATAACTCCTTTTTGGTATAATCTCTCTTTCTTTTGCAGGGATGAAACATGGCTACTTTTTTTTCTCTTTTTTTTTCTCATGCTTATAATGTAAGCATGCCTTTTTTTTCATTTTTGTAGCCATGTCTTCTACTCCCTTTCTTTGCAATGAATTTTGAAGAGAGTGCTAAACATGAATAACATGGAGTTTCTCTTTTTATTGTGGAATGGTGGGTATGATGGAATTTTGCTTCCTTCTAGTGTAGAAGTATAGCATGTGCAAGTGAAGTCTTGAATTCAAAAAGAGTTGAATGATTTCTCGCATAGGTCTATACTAGTTTGACTAGGCTCAATGTGAAAGCAAATAGCATATACATAAGGTTTTGTCTATGTATGAACATCATATGGCTTTGGTAGGTATTTCCAATCAATTGAGGCAAACTTAAATCTTTTCAGAATTTCTCTGGAAATCTAAGTTTTACTTTCAAACTAGGACTAGCAGCCCTATTACTAATTCTAATCTTGCAACAACCTTGAATTAGATTAAGCTTTTGCTACCCACAATTTCCAAATTAAGGTAAAAGTATTTCAAACCAATGGAAACAATATTCACAGAGTAGCAAGTTGTGAACTAGAGACTTAGGAAAATAGAACAGAGCAATTGTTCATCATTTCATCTATGTGAATTCTAAATCATTCTTACCGCACATCTTTATTTGATGAAAGTAAATCTAACCTTTTTTAAATGCAAGGTGGATGATGGATGGATGGAAAATAAATATGCAAGGAATGTGATACATGTTACCTCAAGTGGGGGTCCTCCCCCAAACTTGTTCTTCAACTACCTCCGTGATAAGGGTTGAACCCTTGATAACAGAAGTACGCTGCAAGATCGGCTTGTCGTTGTTGTAGCGCCGTGTTGAAGTTGGTGAATTGAGCATCCATGTGTTGTTGCCAATCCTGGGTACCTTGAACATGCTCTTGGAGTGTGTTGTAGATGTCACCCATTCTCACTTCAAGTTCTCCCATATGTCTAGTGAGGTCCGTCATTCCTTGGCTATAATCATGATGACTTCTAGCCGAAAAGGAACAATGTCCTCTCATGGATGTTGGGGGTAAGCTGCTAGAGCTTGAAGTGGATAAGGGTGGATCCCTTTGCCCTTCTTGTCAAGATGATCCCCCAGTCTCATACGTCGGAGGTTGAGTCCATCCGGGTGCATAACCCATTGTGTTCTCTTCCTCTTGGTATTCATGGACCGGAGAGATTATCGGTGGCATGCCTGTGGCTGCAGACCTCACACGATTCCTTGTTACCCTGCCAGAGACATTACTTATTCTTGCTTCCTCAAGGGGAAGAAGATTAATGGTTAGCCTCCGGCATTCGTACAAATGAAAATCCGGGTTAGGTAACCGAATTTCATTGACAAAGCCGGGATAGAAAAATATCAAGGAGCCATCATGATCATGCTTATGGGTATGTCCTTGCACTAAATAGTCTTCATCAAGTAATTCTCTTTCAGTTTCAATATATTCAAATGAAGAGTATTTAATTGCTCCTACCCTATCAGCAATATGAGTAATCAATGAAGTGCATTCAATAGGTCCATATTTTGAAATGTAATCTAACCATTGTGTCATCATGGCTTTGACTGGAGCAACTTTTATCTTTTTAGTCATAGCAAACAAAATTTTCAATTCATCATCTCGCACAACCCTAACATCTCCCCTAGGGAACATAGTTATAGCCACCCATCTATGCATGAAGCATAAGGTAGGGTTTTGGATGTGGCTATTCCTAGGAGCCCTGCATGTGACCTCACTAGTTAGCTCATGCCAAAAACTTTGTTTGTTAAACTTAGGCAAATTGTCTACATCTAGCAAACACCGTTTATGGAAGCCTAGGATTCTACCTAATTCTTTCCATAGTATGTTGTATTCTTTTTGAAATAATCTAAAAGCAATACCATCAAATCCTATTCTTAGCGTGCAAAGGAATTGGATAGTGAGAAGGCGTGAACCTTTCTCCTCTATGTGAGCAAAGTCATCAAATCCAATTGCATGCCAAATGGAAAGAAATTCGGAGTCCATAACTATTTTGGAGATCAAATGTGGATCATAAGCCTTGGTGTGGTGGAACTCACAATCTTGGAGAAGCCTGCGTGCTTGATCTTCAACTTTGCTTCGTATCTCGAGGTCATTGTCATGAAGAAGTTGGTGTGGGTTGCTTCTCTCTTCCATGGGAGTGTCCTCACACACACTTCTCCTCTTTGGGCCTGTACCCACGGAAGAGAGGCGTGCACTGTAACCTTCACCATGGCTTGAGCTTGCAGCCTCCTTCCTCTTTCCAAACAACCTCTTGATGTCTTTTTGAGTTCAACAAGCAAGAACAAAACAAGGCGAGAAAAATACGAAAAGAAGCGATGTTTGGAAAACAAAACTCTCAACGAATTTTCTCCTCTTGAAAGCTTGAGTGTAAAATGCAAATGCAAACAAAAGAAAATCTTTTTGGGGATGGATTTGAGCAAGAGTATTGCAATGAAGAGCAAGAAAAACAGGTGATCTAGAGAGTGACTTGGGGAGGTGTAAAAATGATGTGGTGTGTGAAGAGAGGTGCTCCTCACGACCACAATTTATAGGGTGCACCCTCCAACAGTCACTTGGGGTTCAAAATGTAGCCGTTGGAGGAAGGAGAGCCAATTTGGCTCCACTCCCTATTCGGCCGACCTGACAGGCGGCCCCCCTGGTTCCCCTTTTGGCAAGTGGCTCCCCAATGGCTATAAAGTTAGCACGTTGGTGAAATGCCACATGTGCAGCTCAGAAAAAATTGTTTTTCAAATAAAAACCTTTTTCAAATCCAATAAAAAATTTTCTTTTGAAAAGAAGGAAAGAAAAATGATAGTTGAGAATATACGATTCTCAACTTGCTAGGAAAAATCAAATATGCAATGGGAAAAAACCAAATGGGGTGGAAAAAGAATGAAAAAAAAATTAAAGTGGGTAACTACCAATTTAACCTATTGGCGTAGGCCTCACCACTGTCCGATGAGATGGACATTCCTCCGTCTTCATTTCACATCCGGGCTCGGAGGGATGGGCTCGGACGGCTTGTCTTGCTTCTTCCGCCATTCCTTCTTTGGCGGCTTGGTGGACTTGGGCCTTCAGGAAGGTCCAGATGATTCCGTCGCCTTTGGATATTGGCGTGGTCGAAACGACGAATTCTCCTCGTAGATTAATCTTCTCATGAATGCAATGAGTGATTCCACCTTTGGAGGTGTGACTTTGACCTCTCTGATGTGTTTATCATTCGACCCATACTTGATTCGAATCATGGAGCATTGTTCTGATTTTGGCCGAAAGTTAAACCTTTCCTCCTTGCCATTGATATGGAAGTGGATTTCTCCAACTCCCACATCTATGCGAGCTTTTTTGCAGTGCTTAGGATTGGACGTCCAAGAATGAGTGGTGTATCTTTCTCAGTGTCCATGTCTAGCACCGCAAAATCCACGGGTATGGAGCAGTTCCAGATCTTCATCGGGACGTCTTCAGCAATACCGTTGGATAACAGACTGAAGAGTCAGCCAGTTGTAACTGCATTGGTGTTGGAGTCAACTCTGTGAAGTTCAGCTGGTCGAACACAACCTTGGGCATCACACTAACACTTGCTCCCAGATCACAAAGTGCCTTGTGAAAGTGGTGAGCCCCAATTGAGCATGAAATGGTAGGACACCCAGGGTCCTTCTTCCATTTGCTCTGTCGTACAGAAATCATGTTGACATTTTCCGTCGGAGGTTCTGGCTGGCCTGACATCTTTCCATTCTCCATCGGAGGAATAGCAGTTGCCAACTGAGCCAATTGAGTCTCGAGCATCTTGTTGAAGCTCAGTTGATTCTTGAAGGGTGAGGATAGTTCATCAATCTTGGCATTGATGTTTTCTAGGGTCTTGTCATTAGCAAATAGCTTCTTGGATAGGGCATCGTTGATCTTGAGCTGGCTAATGGAAAGTTCTTTCAAGTCGGGCTGATTTCTAGGGTTGCCATTGTTGTTGTACCCTCCGTGAAAGAATGGGCGTTGTTGACCCCACCCTTGACCTTCTGGACGATAGCCATTGTTGTTGTTGAAATTTCCATTGTTGGCAAGGTATAGGGCATCCTCACGAGTTTTTGGGCAATCATTGCCCATATGACCCGTGTTGCCACAGACCTCACACGTGATGTGAGAGTCTATGGCATAGGCATTGCCAGACACTTCACCACTGGCTTGCCCATCTATTTTCTTCATTAGGAGGTCCAATTTTGCAGCGATCATGTCCACCTCCTTCAAGGTGTGCATGCCTCGCTGCTGGGTATGGAGACGCTCATCGTTCCATCCCATGTTGGACACCATCTTCTCAATAAGGTCTTTAGCTTTTGGCACCGTCAATGAGAAGAAGGCTCCCCCCGCAGCAGTATCCAAATGGTCACGAGCTGATGGGATTAGCCCGTTATAAAAATTCTGAATAAGGAGCCAGTCATCCATCCTATGGTGGGGACAGGCTAGGATGTACTCCTGAAGCCTTTCCCATGCCTCGGGAATAGATTCCTTGAGCTCTTGCTGAAAGTTGGAAGTCCTTCCACGTAGGGCATTGGTTTTGCCCAACGGGAAGAATTTGGCGAGGAATGCCGTAGAACACTTCTCCCAAGTGTCTACAGCACTTCGGATCACGTAGAACCACTGTTTCCCTCTCCCAAGGAGAGAGAACAGGAACAGTCTCAGACGGACCGCATGTAGAGACACGTCCTTGATCTTAAAAGTGCTGCAAATCTCGAGGAATTGTTGCAGGTGAGCACTTGCATCCTCGTTAGCCTTCCCACAGAATGGGTTTGCTTGCACCATAGTGATAAGGCCAGTTTTGATCTCGAAGTTCACATCTCCCGTGTTAACAGTGGGCCCAATAGGCACATTGTTAGCAGAGGGAGCTGAGAACTCACGAAGGGTCTTCTGAGCCATTGGTGTTTGGATTGTTGGTGCAGAAATGCTGGCATGCTTTGCCGCTCGAATCTTCTGAGGAGTAACGACACGGGGTCGGTCTATCAGAAGAGATTTGGGATCTTCAACAAGGTTTTCCGGCAGGTGGAAACCAGACATGCACTACCCTGTTTTCACATTTAAAATGCGAAAACAAAGAATGGTTATCCTACTAAACCCCTACCCAGGGTTCAATCCTATTCACTCAGTCAAGTTATATATCTATTTGCCTTCCCCGACAATGGTGCCAGAAATGCTTGTTGACGGCTCCTAAGATATACTAACAAATCATACCCGACAACGGTGCCAAAAATGCTTGTTGGTATTTCTTATGTACCATTAACTAAACATCTCCAACTGATGTGTCAGAAATGCTTGTTAACGGTTCTATTGGATCACAGAGTGTATTCCGCAAGCGCACGGAGGTATCATTGTAGCATTTCCCCTTAAGAGTATTCCCAAGGGTGTCATTTATTTGACCCCAAAGGAAGGCAGAGAAGAGATATAACAATCATCAAGTGGAAAGGGTAGAAAGGTCTAGGTAAGAATCTAGTAAGGATGGATAAAATAATAGTGGAGGTAGTCTGACACACACAAAAGCTTTCAAGTCTAAGGGGGGTAAGAGGATCCTAGAGGTTAGTTAAGGTTGAGAGTTATGGAGGTACTCCTACTATGCTCTATTGTACATATACATAGTCTAATCTAATTATTCATAAGCTAGATCAATAGTGAATACTTATGCTATGTGGTTCAACACATCGGGCATGGGCTTACCCCTAGCAATACTAGGGCGACTACCGCCAAGAGCCTGTGGCATAGCCGAACATGGAGGATTACAAAGGATAGATAGGACTGTCACCACCTACTGCCTACCTCTTCAATCCATGGGTCTACGAGACATCCAATGCTACTTAGCTTTCCTAGCATCATGCTAGCATATTAAGTAATTACCTTAAGAGCCTAGGCACAATCCATCTTAAGGCAATGAATTGAATCATAATTGAACCAATGTTGATACACAACATAATTATCCATACTAACCTAGTTTTGTTATAATTGACTAGACTATAGTGGGGGTCTATAGGTTCTATGATAATGAGATATGTTCATGATGAAACAGTCATAGAAGCTATACCTTCCACATACATGGACTCCACAATCAAACAAGAAACTCTTTGCCCAAGTATATGTATAAGTAGAGACTAAAGATACTATCTTTATTATGCATAAAGTCACAAATACAAGAAATAATACATGAGCCATACCTTTCCCAATGTAGGATTGGGAAGAGAGAGACTCCTTACTCCTTTCCCAATTTGGACTTGGGACTAGAGACTCTCCTCTCTACAACCTAACTCCTCTAAGACTATAGATGATAGTGTATACAAAAGAGATGAAGCTCAAGTGGTGTGTCTTGAAGTGAGGGGTAGGGGGTCTTATTTATACTAGTATTGAGGTCGGTTCCCGCCACCAAAAGCGTGCGAATCAGTCACCATTAACTCCAGGGAGCTGGGAGGAGCCAACACGTAGAGGCTGACCGAGTTTGGTGCAAATATCAGGTTAGCCGACCCCCTGGTTCGGCCGACCTGGTCATTGCACCGTTTCTCATGTGCTTTCTCAAGGTGGCTGCCAGGTGGGGCCCATTGATGTATATTGGTGATACACCGTTGGAT
This sequence comes from Tuctoria greenei, assembly GCA_036927565.1. NCBI lineage: Eukaryota > Viridiplantae > Streptophyta > Magnoliopsida > Poales > Poaceae > Tuctoria > Tuctoria greenei. The sequence continues at coordinate 126,021,548 of JAYESD010000007.1, read as the reverse complement.
CTCCTTTGATACTTCTGTTTGTGGGCCATTTGATCTATGGGATTCCACGTGTCATCGCCTAATTGGCTGGGATGATATTTTATAAGATTGGTCCCTCTACATTTCCTCATTTCCTGCATAAAATGCTGCATACACATATTTCTCCAAGTCCAAGTGGAATTGGGTTAGATAGAAAGGTGATGTGTGCAAGAAATGACAAATCCTTCACATAATTGAGTTAAATTGACAAATGAAATTGGTATATAACAGCCGTGAACATGAAGTAATGACGAAACTTCCATGAGGCAATAAGAACTGCGTAAAGTAGCTTATGCACCTGAATGTATCGAGTCTTGGCATCGTGGAGTACTTCGATGATGAGGTACACTGGGCACTGGACAGTCTGGACCCTCTCAGAGGGGCCCGGAGCTTCTTCTCCATCAACCTGGACCTTGGTCCAGAACGTCTTCTTGTTCAATCTGAACCCTCCCAGAGGGATCTGGATCTTCTTGATCAGTCGTCTGAACTCCCTCAGATGAGAGAGGTTGATCCCCTAGCATTTCGCCTTGAAGATCCGTGCTTGGGGGTTGGGACCAAGACTCGCCTTCAGGTAGCTTCGGACCCTCCCGGAGGGGTCTGGGCTCCTGAACTGGAGATAGCTCTGGTCTTTTCGCAACTAGGACCATGCAAACAATCCCCGTAGTTGCGGAAATGTAAAGCAATAGAGTCTCACCAGGGTTCGAAGCTACCAAGATTGGTAGTGTGGTGAGGAGCATCTTGATCTCTTGGAACGCCTTTTCTGCTTCTTCGGACCAATGGAAATGCCCGATCTTCCTCAATTGCTTGAAGAAGGGAAGTGCCCGCTCTGCTAGTCTTGAGATGAACCGGCTGAGCGCAGCTAGACATCCAGTTAGTTTTGGACATCCTTGATGCATGCTGGGGGCCACATATCTTCTATAGCCTTGATCTTCACCAGGTTTGCCTCAATTCCTCGGTGGGTCACCAAGAATCCGAAGAGATTCCCAGAGCTAACCCCAAAGACACATTTGTCCGGGTTCAGCTTGATGCGCGTCATACGCAGCTTATTGAAGACGGCTTGTAGGTTGTCAAGGAGTGACTTCTTGTTCTTGACTTTCACTACAATGTCATCGACATACACCTCCACCAAGTCGCTGATGAGCTCTCCAAATGTTTTGTGCATGGATCGCACAGAAGTTGAAGCAGCATTTTCGAGACTGAATGGCATGGCAGTGTAACAATACAATCCATCTACTGTTATGAAGGCAGTATGCTCTTCATCATCCTAGACATTTAGGTTTGATGGTATCTAGAATATGCATCTAGGAAACACAGTAACTCACACTCGGAGGTAGAGACCACTATATGATCTATTCTAGGTAGCAGAAATGGATCTTTTGGACATGCCTTATTCAAGGTGGTGTAGTCGATACACATCCGAAGCTTCCCGCCGGCCTTGGGTATAACGACTGGGTTTGCCAACCATTTTGGATGATGAACCTCTCGGATGAAACCAGCTTCGAGCAACTTCTTGATTTCATGTCAGATGAATTTCTGCCTCTCGACTAATTGCTTTTGGGGCTTCTGGTGTATCGGCTGTGCATCGGGATAAATCTTCAGGCTGTGCTCAATCACCTCCCTAGGGATCCCAGAAATTTGTGACTTTGCCAGGCAAATACGTCAACAATTACCCAGAGGAAAGTGATGAGCGCGAGTTCCTATTTGTTGTCCAGACCTCCTGATATATGTGTGGTCTGAGCAACATCGAATCCAATTTGGACGACTTTGACAGGAACGTCGGTGTCACCGCTTGGCTGCACGCGTGGTGCAGATGTCGAGCCTCGATGACGAGTGCTCGGAGGTTGAGCTGCTTGCTCTTTGCCGGATGTTCCCTCCTGCGCCATAGCAAGTGCATGGAGTTCTTCCAATGCAGTGACTCTTGCAGTGCGATCTCCACGGATCTAGAGAACGCCTAAAGGTGTCGGCATCTTCAACACCAAATAGCCGTAGTGAGCTGCGACATGAACCTATACAGGGCAGGCCTACCTAGGATGGCGTTGAAGGGTAAGCTGATGTGAGCAACGTGGAAGACCAGCTTCTCGGTCCTATATCTTTCTTGAGTCCTGAAGGTCACTGGGAGTGTAATGGATCCGAGAGGGCTAATGGCCCCCGGTCCTACCCCGGAGAATGGGCGTGAGGGGCGAAGGTCCAAGAGTTGGAGCTGGATCTTCATGAACGCTTCAAAGCTCAAGAGGTTGAGCGCTGCGCCTCCGTCTACCAAGACATGGTAGAGCTGGATGTTGTTGATGGTTGGATACACCATCAGTGGCAATTGGCCAACTTCGACCATGTTCCCAGGGCAGTCTGTTGCATCGAAAGTGATGGGAGTGTCCATCCACTTCTGATGTGGTTCTGCCTTGGCGGTAGGAGCTACAGAAGCCATTTCTCGCCGCATAGTCTTAAGGACACGATGAGAGGTGATATCCCAAGATCCCCCATATATGGTATTGAGGGTCTTGTGACGCTCGTTGTCAAAGACGTCAGAGTCGTCGCCGACTGTGTTGTAGACAGCCTTTAGGACCTTCTTGGGGCTCTGAAATCCTAACTCCGTATCAGCCAGAGCTTGGTCGACTTTTTGTTTTCCTTCCCGCTGGCGGAAAAGAGCTTCTTCTCGACGCTTGTTGTAGCGCTTAACAAGATTTTGGACCTCCCGACAGTCTTCTAGGCAGTGTTTGTCCATTTTGTGGATCTGACACCACACCTTTGGACCACCGCCATATTCTAACGAACGTCAAGGTCGCTTTTCGGGGCGTTGCACCCGGCCACCCGCAGCAGCAGCTGCTGCAGCAGTAGGCATGTCGGCCGACGGCTTCATTTTGCCGTTGGACTTTTTCTTCTTCTTTCCACTACCGGAGGTAGTGGCTTCAGCTTTGGAGGACTTTTTATTAGCCTCCGGATCTGGCTTGGAGTGCATTTCCCGGCCCTCAACAGCTCGGGCGCACTTGACAGCCAGGCCGAATAGCTCCGTGATGCTGGTGACCTCCTTCGTTGCCAAATTCTCCAACATCTTCTTGTCTCTGACAGCCTGTCTGAATGCCGCGATGACTGAAGCATTGGAGATAGAGGGAATGGTATTGCGTACCTGAGAAAACCGCAGAATGAAGGATCACAATGATTCTCCTAACTTTTGCTGCATAGCAAAAAGGTCCAGTTCAGTGCCGGGCCGGGTGTAGGAACTCCCGAAGTTGGAAGTGAACTGTTGGCATAGCTCCGCCCAACTGTTGATGGAGTCAGACGGCTGACTCACGAACCAGGACTTTGTGGTCCCAGTCAAAGCCACTGGAAAATAATTGGCAATCACAGCCTCATTGCCACCCGCCGCTAGAATGGCGTGGAGTATATTTGGAGGAACTCAGTGGGGTTGACAGTCCCATCAAATTTCTCCTTCGGATGAGGCTGAAACTTTTGCGGCCAGCGGACCATGCGAAGGTGCATGGCCAGGGCCGAACAACCGCCCCCACCCCCGAAGGAGGAGGGTTTTCCTAAGCCTCTCTCCTTTCACGAGCGTGCTCGATGTGGACATGGCCCCCTGTTGTCTGTAACGGTGGTCGAGTTCTGACCGCAGATCATGTGTCAAGAGTCTCGATCTGGTGTGAGTGCGACGCGCCCCGGAGGGCAGCGACGTCACCTGCTGAGACACAGCACGCCTCCGGTGCTGTGATGTGTGAGGAACAAGGCTTCCAGACAAGGTCCTACGCTGAGAAGGTGCCTGCCCAGAAGGGGGAGGACCTTGGTTGCTGATTGCATCGGCTACTGCTACAACCAGATGCTGCACATTAGCGCGCCACTGCTCCATCACACCCTGAGGTGCTCCAGGAACTTGTGGGCGCTCCAAAAGAGTATGCGTAGCAATGAGCGCGTTCTCGGAGTTGTTGTGTGTCGATGTAGTGACCGACACCAGGACCCCATCCTGCTGTCCAGCATTGTTAGCTTGAGCAGGTGAAGGTGGTGCGACGCCCGCCAGAACAACAGCACCTGCTGGCTGTTGCACATTGGAGGGATTTCCCACAGTAGGTTGCGCAACATTGCTGTTGGATGTTCCCGCGTTGGAGTTTACCATCTTGAAATCTCAAAGACCCCTACCTGGCACGCCAAATGTCAAAGTGTGCAATCGACACTTCCCTCGGTACTACTAGATCGTAGCCCGCGGAGGTTCTTGATTGGTTGGGGCGCACGTGAGATTATGAACAAGATGATGAAATGAAGGATTTTATGTGGTTCGGGACGCCTGAACGTAACACCCTACTCCACGGGTTGAGTGCTGTATGTATGAATTTGATTGGCGCTTGTGAGTGTGTGAGTTTGGTTGTCCATGTACCGTGTAGTGCAACCCTTTTATATTCTATGGACTAGCCGTTACAACACTTGCCTGGCCCGACATGTGTCCCTAGCATAGTTAATAGCCTAATACACGATCTACGAGTATTAAGTGTGATTAACAATGTGATAATGTGCCTTAATGAAGGCGTTACCCCTATTAACAGACCACTGATTGTGTGTCATTAATATAGCACTAATGACACGTAATTAGGTCTTGAAACTGTCGCTTTAACTGTCCCTTGAAAGTCCGAGCCGTTGGAGAGCTGTCAGTCTTCCGTTGAGGTCCTAGGTCCAGAAGCTCGACACATGGCAGCTCTGGAGCTTCCCATCGTGGAGAGGCAGGTCCGGAGCCACTATACACGTGGCAGTACCGGAGCTTCCCTCTATTGGGGGTTAGGTCCGGGGTCGCTGGACACGTGGCAAGACCGGAGCTTCCTATGAAGGGAGTTAGGTCCGGCCTTGTGTGACACGTGGGAATGATGGAGCTACCCAAACTAGGGAGGCGGGTCCAGTACTGTGTAACACGTGCGGCCTTTGGAGGTCTCCAACTTGGACTGGCGGAACTCCTTAGTGTTCCTTGCGATATCATGGTGTACCCGGTACGTAGGGTACCAACAGGTATAATGAAATTTAACTTTGTGTTCGTGTACAGATGAGCAAGCAACATTTTTATTTGAAATTGAATGAGACAAAACTCCTGCAGATTTGAAAATGAAAGCGTATCTAGGCAATCCCTTGTGGGTTTTGGACGATTGATGACAAGCAAATGAGATCTTAATGAATTTATTGAGTTGACTGCAGGATAAGCAAAATGAGATAGTTTGGTGCACTCAAAAAGGTAAAAAATGAAGTGGTGTACAAAAGAGAAAAGCCCAACTGTCAACTGAAGCGCAAAGTAGATTTAAATGTATAGGATGTGTGTGAGAGACACATCCCAAGAGCTCACGTCTTTGCATAGGGTAAGGGCTTAAAAACACCTAAAAACTCACTGAGCACCAGACTAGTCCGTTTAACTCTCTGTTGTCCAAATACACTGTGCACCGGACTAGTCTGTCTACAGACCAGACTAGTCCGTTAACCTTTGTGGAATCCAATAACATAGTGCACCGGACTAGTCTGATCATGGACCGAACTAGTCCATTCAAGTCTCTGTAAATCCTGTTCAGTCCACTCCGGACAAGTCTGTCCACGGGACAGGACTAGTCCGTTGAACTCTCTGGTGTCCAATTACACATAGCACCGGACAAGTCCGTTCTAGGATCAGACTAGTCCATTCAACTCTCTGGTGTTGAATTACACTGGCACCGGACAAGTCCGGACATACACCGTATTAGTCCGGTATACCTTACACAGTTAGGGTTTCTAGTGTGCTGCATTCCACGCTGGCTTTTATACAGCACACCGGACAAGTCCGGTACCCAGTACGGACTAGTCCGAACCTCGGGATTTCTAACGGTAACTTTTTGGAAACCCTATAAATAGGAGATCCACAGCCCCACAAACATAACTTTTGATTCCTACTGTCAAAATCATAAACCCTAGTGCCACCACCTGTCCCAAGAGCCCAAAAACACATGTCCCCACACATCTAAAGTCCAAAAAGGTGAAAACCAACTGAACACTTAGATTTGGGATTGGGAGATCGTCGTCTACACGTTGTGAGCTCTTGGGGTTTGATCTCTTAACACTTGTACTCTCTCTTGTAATCTTTTCGAGTGTATTTGATCATCTTTTCGTTGTAATTTTTGTGGGAGCCCTCAACGTGTGAGGTTGCCCCATAAACTCATTGATTGCCCGTGATAGTGGATTCAAGTCGGCCTTGTGTGGTGACTTGAAAAGAGAAAGGGTTTGAAGAGACCCGACTCTGTGTGGGCTTCCTCAATGAGGCGTAGATCTCTTTGGTGAGATCGAACCTCGGTAAAAATAGGTGTCTCGTGTGCTTCTTTACTTTTGCATCTTGATTAGGGCACATCGTTGATCAATATCATAATTTGAATTGCTAATTGTTTTTCACGTGCAACTTCACAACATCAATTGTGAATTCGAGTAATCTTATCTTTTGTCCACATTTCTGCTGCTTAAAAGAATTTAAATCCTGTATAGATACTTAATCAAATCGGCACACACCAGGCACACCGGATTAGTCCGCCCACACAACCGGACAAGTCTGGTCAATCAAGTTTTTGACCGTTTGATTAAGTGTCTAGGAAATTTTCAAAGCCTATTCACCCCCCTCTAGGCCACATTCAGAAAACCATTTCTTTTTGTTTAGGAACTTTTTGAATCAAACCACTTCCCAATGACTTTATAATTTTAGGTGAATGTGCCTTAGCATGAGCATGAGAATCAAAACCTAAACCAGATTTATCATTGTAAGATTTAGAGGATTTCAGCAGCAATTTTAGGTTCTTATTTGGATTACAAAGACGATATAATGTTCTATGCATGTCATCAAGTATATTTGACAGATCAAGACAATTTTCACATGAAGTTTTTCCTTTTAATTTGCAATTGGAACAATACTTAACTTCATGAGAACGTAAAGCATTGTTCAATATATAAATTTCATTCATAGCATCTTGTAGTTTCTTATCAAGATCATCACAAGTAGAACAATGCAAATCAATTGTAGAACAACAAACATCTTTCAAGTTTTTATCATTAAGTGTAGCAAGCTTTTTGTTCTTTTCAATTTCAAGTTCAAGTTTATCAAGTGTGGAGGTGTGTGCACTTCTTAGAGAGGACAATTGTTCATATATTAAATCGCATGAGGAACATGAATCATCACTAGAAATCAAAGATTCAAAACGATTAATTTCAGATTCTAGTGACTCAATTTTAACAGCATTGTCCCTAAGCTTTTTGTCTTTTTTCTTAACTATAACAGTGGCATGAGAAATAGCATCACACATTTGTTCGCAAGTAGGACATTCCTCTTCATTGTCTTTGTTGTGTTCTACCTACTCCATACTTGATATTGACTTGCTCGCCATGAAACACAAGTTTTCCAAATCATCTTCATCACTTCCGATGTCCACATTGCTCGAGCCAAGTTCTTGAAGTGCGGAGATAAAACTATTCACCAATTGGCGTCCTGTAAAACCCTTGTTTTTCTTGTTGTTGTTTGCAGGGGAGTGCTTCGTTCTTGTTTGTTTTTTATCACGGAAAGTAGCACCTGAAAGGTTAGGACAATCCGTGCGAAAATGTCCTGTCTTACCACATTCGAGGCATCGTTGAGGTCCGACACTTCCTCTCCTTCTAGTTCTCAGATTTTGCAATGCTTTTGAGAACCGAGTAGAGATGAGTGCAAGTTCTTCCTCTGGAAACTCTTCAATCTGTTCAATGGTTAGAGAGGACAACAAAGCAAGTGTTCCACAAGATGAAAATTGGTCGGAGCTAGGCATGTCACGTTGAGAAACAAATGCAAGAAACTTGTAGGGGTTCTTACGTGAGATTATGTCAATTACATGAGTTTTCAATTTAGAATACCGAACATCTAAATTAAGTGTACTCATGACAGTAGATTCACGAATAGATGTGACTTTCATCTCCCAAATTGACATGTCTAATGCACTTACTAATTGCCTAGCATTCTCAGCATCTAAAAATTAACATTGATGCTACGCAAGTTGCTGAGAATTTCATTAAAGCAAGCAAATAGAACGTCGATGGACTCACCTAGTTGCATCTCAAAGCGCATGTACTCCTTTTTGAACATGTATTGCCTTACCTCCTTGATCGTGTTGGATCCTTCGTGGTAGTCGCAGAGTGCTTTCCACACATCATATGCAGATTGTAGGTGAGCAACACAGTTGAAGTCGCTTTGAGTTAATCCTTGTATGATCAAGTTGTGAGCCTTATTGTTGTTGTTGTCAACATCTCTCATGTTTGTAGCCATGACTTCATCATTTGATGGCACGTCGTAAGGTTTGCACACCTTTTCCCATATTGCGAAGCCTTGTGCCTGGATGAAAGCTTCCATACGTGCCTTCCAAACCTAAAAATCAATACCACTAAAGACACAAGATTTTGCGGAGTATTTCTCCATGATGATTAGTCAAAAACATGTGAAAATCATAAAGATTAGAACACCATGGCTTTGATACCAATTGTAGGATTGAAGAGCACGCGAAAAGCTACCAAATAGGGGGGTGAATGATAGATTAAAAACTTTTATAGCGGAAGCAACAAAAACCCTCAGCAGAAAATCAATCTGTTAATAAATTGTATGTGCAACTAATCTAAACGTGATCAATAGTGACAAAACCAGTATAGATTGTGGAGAATCAAGTCACGCCAGACAAAACAACAAGAATCACAAAAACCATCGAGAAAAACTCAAGTTACGATCGAAAGATTGAACGAAGGTCAATCTGTTCTACCCGAGAAAAACCAGATCCGCAACACTGCAATGAAACTCATGTAGATCCAGAAAAACATATCCAATGACTATGAAATTTTTAAATCTGATATATAATCAATTTGTTAAGACAACTTAAAAAGAATCACGTCAATTGGATCTGTAAAACTCGAGTTATGATAAAACCACCAAAGTAAGGTAGTGCTGTGTAGAAACTCAACGAGAAAGACTTGACAGAAACAAGTCGAACGAACAAGGCACAAAAGCTCCTTTAGACTACGAATTTAATTTATCAAAACACAAAAGGAACAGCCCCAAAGTCGTTCACCACCAGCTCTGGCCTCCCTTTCTTTTATAACCAGCCCTAGGGCCAACCCAATCCTAACTAGGACTCTAATCCTACTCAGCTCACGAATCGAAACTTTCCATAATTGCCCAAGACTCTTCTATACATAGATAGAAACAATCTTAAGACTTGCAAACACCTTAGGAACATATTCCATATTCCTAAAACAACTCAACTTTTTGACCCAAACGAAAACCTATCATAACCAACTCAAATCTTTCCATATTTGAGTCAAACCCGACTCAGCCGCAGCCTGAGTTCATAACCTAGTCGGTTGGACCTTTCCGACCAATTTTTATGTCCAAATCTCTTCATCACGCCTCGGAACCATGTATCCACGTCCATGCAATCCTTCACGTGCAAACACATTCCAAACGACATCCACGATACCTTCATATGAATTGTTCTTAATTCAAACACGTTGCACAACCTCCCGATCAACTCAACCTCAATTCCTTCCGAACTTGGTTGTTGAACCTCATCTTCTCCCTAAGACTAGTTCAATGGATCCTGTCACCACCCATGTCTTGAACTCAAGCAACACATGAAAATGAACAAACAACCAATACTTCCGAGCACAAGTACTCGACTTGACTCTCGTTAGTTTTGATAACCATAACACCTTACGTGAGCACCTCACATAAGCATGTTGCAAACCATAGAAAAGCGATATTAGCCATAACCACAAAACACCAAAAACTTAGAAAAAGAATACTAAGCAAACTTTCCATAGATGTAAAACAAGTTTGAAAGATTGCAAGGTAAAAGCAGAACAATTGCAATCTAGCTTCGGACCTTGCCAAAACTAACCAGACCTTGAGCCGGAGGTTACCAAAGATAGCAGGACCTGGCACTGGAGCTTACCAAAGATAGTCGGACCTAGAGCTGGAGCATACTAAAGCTTAGTTGGACCTAGCGCTAGAACATGTCAGACCTAGCCAAAATAAGTCGGACCTAGACAAAGAAGTCAGACCAAGCCAAAGTAAGTTGGACCTTCCGTCGGACCTTGCGTCGGACCCAAAACAAGTTAGACCTATTGTTGGATATTGTAGAAGCTCGGACCTAGAGTCGGACCTTGATGAAAAAGGTGTTTGGGTAGTATTCAAAACTTTATTGTCCTAGCCAATGTATTCAACACACATAGGTCTCACACTAGTCCAGCCTGAGGCCCGGACAAGTCCGGTCACTAGGGATTTTTCTATCTCTAAGGCTTCTCACTTATGTATTTCTTTCATCCACCACTTTGAGCCCTATTTTATGATCTCAATGCACATGATACACACACACCCTCACACTTGATACATCTAGTCTAAACTCAACACAATAGAAACCCTAATTTCTATGCTTGAGTCTTCGACGTCTGTTTCAACCTTTTCCTTTTTGAAGGATTTTGTCTCATTTTAATCATCACACCTGTGATTAACATCAACTTATCTCATTAGTCTTTTAATTGTCATTATCAATCATCCAAAACCCACGGGGATGCCTAGATGCACTTTCAATCCCCCCCCTTTTTGGTGATTGATGACAACACATTAAGCTTCAACGAAAAGGATAATAATTGATTTTCATAACATGTATGTGTATAAGTAAATCCCCCTCAATGTTTGCATTAATAAGCTAAAAATTGAGAGAGTTATCATATATATACATGTTATGGTGGGGTGCCTAAGTGATGTGTTCATAATTTGTGATGAGGCAATGAATATGAGTGATAAGTAAGACGTTTCAAGCATCACATCATAATTAAGAATTGCAAGCATTGTAAAGTGCATAAAACCCATAATAGTTTATGTATTACACAAATTCAAAAGCGAGAGTTTTTTACAATAGAATACATGTCCATAGAGGATCAAAAGAGACTACAACTATTAACTCTAAGTACCCCCTTCCAATCTCTCCCCCTTTAGCATCAAGACACAAAAAAGGAAAAGAGAGGAGGAGAGTCCTAAGATCTACTCTTCATCGTCATCGTCGTCCTCTTGTTGTTGCTCACTGTCGCTCTCTGTTGCCTCCGGATCTTCGGCGTTTTCATCATCTCCTTCTTCCTTGGAGGGTGCCACCATGGAGGTGCTAACATCACCAAATTGAGCATGTTCTTCGGCAGTGAACTCATGGAATGGAGTCATCTCTCCATCACTCTCCGCAGTGGGAGGCATGGGAACATCGAGCTTTTCGCACATTGGCTTGAGATACTTCTCTTCGCGATGCTCCATGCGATGTTGCCAAACTTCCACCTTCCGGCAAGAGGAAAAAATGGCCTTGAAGCACTTGAAGAAGCCACTTTCGGATTTTGATGGAGGAGGAGGAGGTGGAGAAGCCACGGGATGAGAGAATGAAGCAGGAGGATCCACATTCTTCCTTCTTGGTGCAACGGGCTCCGGAGGAGGAATCTGAGGGCGAAGTCTCCTATGAGTGATGTCCTTCTTGAAATTCAGCCCGAACATGTTCTCGATCAAGAACATAATGTAAGGTGCATAGCCACATGATCATTTGGGTGTGTGAGAGATGTTGAAGATGTCATCGAAGATATAGTCCACCACATTGAATCAGACATCTCCATCAATAAGCACCATCAAATGTCTCAAATTTCCTTGAATAATGCCCACATCTCCATCTTTGGGGGAAATTGTCTTCCTGAGTACATGGTTGAGGACACTGTAAAAGGGCTTGATGTTCTGAATGTGTCCTGCCTCATAAACTGCATGACTTTGATACATGTAATCCAAGACATCTCTATCAACTACTTTGAGGTTGGAGACCACAATCTCATTTTCAAGTTGACGTTCCAAGTCGGGAATATGAGCAAACTCCCAATAACAAATAGTGTATTGCTCTCCATGAGTCATCCAAGTGATCCTCCGATCTCCATCTGTGTGAAAGTAGACAGTGGAATAGAACCGCACTATGACTTCAGCATTTGAATCATAGTTGAATGCCATGAGTTGCTTCAATCCATGGCGCTCTATGGCTTCAATCACGACATTGAGGCCCCCTTTGGTAGAGCTTCACGGAGCTGATTATCAGGCGGAAGCAGGGAAGCTGTGCCAAACACTATTTTTCAGAAGAAGTGATTCTTGGCTGATTCTGTGAAGTGATTCTCTAAAATGAACTAAGGGGCTGGAAGCTGAAAAAAGTAGTTTCTCCTGATTCCGTGAAGTGATTCTCTATCTTGATTTTAAGAGTTTATTCTAGAAAATCATAGAGAATCATTTTTAGCCACAGAATCACTTCACTAGAGAATCAGAAGTGAATCCAGAGAATCAGCTTTGTGGAGCTGTGCCAAAGGGGACCTGAATGCAGCATGATTCTTTTGTTCCATATGGTCCAAGTTGTTGACGGCTATTATATACCAATTTCATCCGTCAATTTAACTCAATTATGTGAAGGATTTGTCATTTCTTGCACACATCATCTTTCTACCTAACCCAATTCCACTTGGACATGGAGAAATATGTGTATGCATCATTTTATGCAGGAAATAAGGAAATGTAGAGGGACCAATCCTATAAAATATCATCCCAGCCAATCAGGCGATGACACGTGGCATCCCATGGATTAAATGGCCCACAAATAGAAGTATCCGAGGAGATCCAACGGTGTATCACCCATATACATCAAGGGGGCCCACCTGGCAGCCACCTGGAGGAAGCACTCCACGATTGGAGTGCTGACCAGGTCGGCCGAACCAGGGGTTCGGCCAACCCATTCCTGGCACCAAACGCGGTCAAACGACGTGTGTTGGCTCCTCGTGGCTTGAAGGAGTCAATGGTGACTGATTCACGCGCATTTTGTGGCGGGAACCGACCTCAACACTAGTATAAATAGGACCCCCTACCCCTCACTTCAACACACACCACTTGAGCTTCATCTCTATTGTATACACTATCATCCATAGTCTTAGAGGAGTTAGGTTGTAGAGAGGAGAGTCTCTAGTCCCAAGTCTAAATTGGGAAAGGAGTAATGAGTCTCTCTCTTCCCAATCCTACATTGGGAAAGGTATGGCTCATGTATGCTTTCTTGTATTTGTGACTTTATGCATAATAAAGATAGTATCTTTAGTCTCTACTTATACATATACTTGGGAAAAGCGTTTCTTGTTTGATTGTGGATTCTATGTATGTGGAAGGTATAGCTTCTATGACTGTTTCATCATGAACATATCTCATTACCATAGAACCTATAGACCCCCACTATAGTCTAGTTAATTATAACATAACTAGGTTAGTATGGATAATTATGTTGTGTATCAACATTGGTTCAATGATGATTCAATTCATTGCCTTAGATGGATTGTGCCTAGGCTCTTAAAGTAATTACTTAATATGCTAGCATGGTGATAGGATAGCTAAGTAGCATTAGATGTCTCGTAGACCCACAGATTGAAGAGGTAGGCAGTAGGTGGTGACAACCCTATCTGTCCTTTGTAATCCTCCACGTTCGGCTATGCCACAGGCTCTTCGCGGGAGTCGCCCTAGTATTGCTAGGGGTAAGCTCGTGCCCGATGTGTTGAACCACATAGCATAAGTATTCTCTATTAATCTAGCTTATGAATAATTAGTTTAGACTATGTATATGTATAATAGAGCATAGTAGGAGTACCTCCATAACTCTCAACCTTAACTAACCTCTAGGATCCTCTTACCCCCCTTAGACTTGAAAGCTTTTGTGTGTGTCACACAACCTCCACTATTATTTATCCATCCTTACTAGATTCTTACCTAGACCTTTCTACCCTTTCCACTTGATGATTGTTATATCTCTTCCCTGCCTTCCTTTGGGATCAAATAAATGACACCCTTGGGAATACTCTTAAGGGGAAATGCTACAATGATACCTCCATGCACTTGCGGAACTCACTCTGTGATCCAATAGAACCATTAACAAGCATTTCTGACACATCAGTTGGAGATGTTTAGTTAATGGTGCATAAGAAATATCAACAAGCATTTCTGGCGCCGTTGCTGGGGATGATTTGTTAGTATATCTTAGGAGCCGTCAACAAGCATTTCTGGCACCGTTGCCGGGGAAGGCAAATAGATATATAGCATGAATGAGTGAATAGGATAGAACCCTGGGTTGGATTTTCGTAGGATAACCATTCTTTGTTTTCACATTTATTTGAAATGTGAAAACAGGGTAGTGTATGTCTGGTTTCCGCTTGCCGGGAAACTTTGTTGAAGATCCCGAATCTCTTCTGAGAGACCGATCCCGTGTCGTTACTCCTCAGAAGATTCGATCGGTGAAGCAAGCCAGCATTTTTGCACCAACAATCCAAAAGCCAATGGCTCAGAAGACCCTTCGTGGGTTCTCAGCTCCCTCTACTAACAATGTGCCTATTGGGCCCACTGTTAACATGGGAGATGTGAACTTTGAGATCAAAACTGGCCTTATCACTATGGTGCAAGCCAACCCATTCCGTGGGAAGGCTAACGAGGATGCAAGAGCTCACCTGCAACAATTCCTCGAGATCTGCATCACTTTTAAGATCAAGGATGTGTCTCCGGATGCGGTCCGTCTGAGACTGTTCCCGTTCTCTCTCCTTGGGAGAGCGAAACAGTGGTTCTATGCGAGCCGAAGTGCTGTAGACACTTGGGAAAAGTGTTCTACGACATTCCTCTCCAAATTCTTCCCATTGGGCAAAACCAATGCCCTACGTGGAAGGATTTCCAGCTTTCAGCAAGAGCTCAAGGAATCTATTCCCGAGGCATGGAAAAGGCTTCAGGAGTACATCCTAGCCTGTCCCCAGCATGGGATGGATGACTGGCTCCTTATTTAGAATTTCTATAACGGACTGATCCCATCAGCTCGTGATCATATGGATGCTGCTGTTGGAGGATCCTTCTTCTCATTGACGGTGCCAAAAGCTAAAGATCTTATTGAGAAGATGGTGTCCAACATGGGATGGAACGATGAGCGTCTCCATACCCGACAGCGAGGCATGCACACCTTGAAGGAGGTGGACATGATTGCTGCAAAATTGGACCTCCTAATGAAAAAAATATATGGACAAGCCAGTGGTGAAGTGTCTGGCAATGCCTATGCCCTAGATTCTCACATCACGTGTGAAGTCTGTGGCAACACAGGTCATATGGGCAATGATTGCCCAGAAACTCGTGAGGATGCCCTATACCTCGCCAACAACCGAAATTTCAACAACAACAATGGCTATCATCCAGGAGGTCAAGGGTGGGGTCAACAACGCCCATTCTTTCAAGGAGGGTACAACAACAATGGCAACCCTGGACATCAGCCCAACTTGAGAGAACTTGCCATTAGCCAGCTCAAGATCAACGATGCCCTATCCAAGAAGATGTTAGCTAATGACAAGACCCTAGATAATATCAATGCAAAGATGGAAGGACTATCCTCAGCCTTCAAGAATCAACTTAGCTTCAACAAGATGCTCGAGACTCAGTTGGCTCAGCTGGCAGCTGCTACTCCTCCGATGGAGAATGGCAAGATGCCAGGCCAGCCAGAACCCCTGACAGAAAATGTCAACATGATTTCCGTACGAGAGAGGAACTGGCAAAAGGACCCCGGATGTCCTACCATTTCATGCTCAATTGGGGCTCACCACTTTGACAAGGCACTTTGTGATCTGGGATCAAGTGTTAGTGTGATGCCCGAGGTTGTGTTCGACCAGCTGAACTTCACAGAACTGACTCCAACACCAATGCAGCTATAACTGGCTGACTCTTCAGTCTGTTATCCTGCGGGTATTGCTGAAGACGTCCCGGTGAAGATCCGGAACTGTTTCATACCCATGTATTTTGAGGTGCTAGACATGGACAATGAGAAAGATACACCACTCATTTTTGGGCATCCATTCCTAAGCACTGCAAATGCTCACATAGATGTGGGAGCCGGAGAAATCCACTTCCATATCAAGGGCAAGGAGGAAAAATTTAACTTTCGGCCAAGATTAGAGCAATGCTCCAGGATTCAAATCAAGTATGGGTCGAATGATAAACACATCAGAGAGGTCGAAGTCACACCTCCAAAGGTGGACTCACTCATTGCATTCATGAGAAGATCAATCTACAAGGAGAATCCGTCGTTTCGACCACGCCGATATCCAAGTGCGACGGAATCATCTGGACCTTCCTGAAGGCCCAAGTCCACCAAGCCACCAAAGAAGGAATGGCGGAAGAACCAAGACAAGCCGTCCGAGCCCATCCCTCCGGGCCCGGATGTGGAATGAAGATGGAGGAATCTCCATCTCATCGGACGGTGGTGAGACCTACACCAATAGGTTAAATTGGTAGTTATCCCACTTTATTTTTCTTTCTTTCTTTTTCCACCCCATTTGGATTTTTCCCATTGCATATTTGATTTTCTCTAGAAAGTTGAGAATCTTATATTCTCAACTATCATTTTTCTTTCTTTATTTTCAAAAGAAATTTTTATTGGATTTGAAAAAAAGGTTTTTATTTGAAAAACAATTTTCTGAGCTGCACATGTGGTATTTCACCAACGTGCTAACTTTATAGCCGTTGGGGAGCCACTTGCCAAAAGAGGAACCAGGGGGCCACCTGTCAGGTCGGCCGAACCCCCTGGTCAGCCGAACAGGGAGTGGAG
Organism: Tuctoria greenei; assembly: GCA_036927565.1. Lineage (NCBI taxonomy): Eukaryota > Viridiplantae > Streptophyta > Magnoliopsida > Poales > Poaceae > Tuctoria > Tuctoria greenei. The sequence continues at coordinate 126,004,884 of JAYESD010000007.1, read as the reverse complement.
CCAAAGTGGCTCCCCTTCCTCCAACGGCTATATTTTGAACCCCAAGTGACCTTTGGAGGGTGCACCCAATAAATTATGGCCGTGATGAGCACCTCTCTTCACACACCACATCATTTTACACCTCCCCAAGTCACTCTCTAGCTCACCTTGTTTTTTTCTTGCTCTTCATTGCAACACTCTTGCTCAAATCCATCCCCAAAAAGATTTTCTTTTGTTTGCATTTGCATTTTACACTCAATCTTTCAAGAGGAGAAAATTCGTTGAGAGTTTTGTTTTCCAAACAACGCTTCTTTTCGGATTTTTCTCGCCTTGTTTTGTTCTTACTTGTTGAACTCAAAAAGACTTGAAGAGGTTGTTTGGAAAGAGGAAGGAGGCTGCAAGCTCAAGCCATGGTGAAGGTTCTAGTGCACGCCTCTCTTCCATGGGTACAAGCCCAAGGAGGAGAAGTGTGTGTGAGGACACTCCCATGGAAGAGAGAAGCAACCCACACAACCTTCTTCATGACAATGACCTCGACATATGAAGCGAAGTTGAAGATCAAGCACGCAGGCTTCTCCAAGATCGTGAGTTCCGCGACACCAAGGCTTACGATCCACATTTGATCTCCAAAATAGGTATGGACTCCAAATTTCTTTCCATTTGGCATGCAATTGGATTTGATGACTTTGCTCACATAGAGGAGAAAGGTTCACGCCTTCTCACTATCCAATTCCTTTGCACGCTAAGAATAGGATTTGATGGTATTACTTTTAGATTATTTCAAAAAGAATGCAACATCCTATGGAAAGAATTAGGTAGCATCCTAGGCTTCCATAAACGGTGTTTGCTAGATTTAGATAATTTGCCTAAGTTTAACAAACAAAGTTTTTGGCATGAGCTAACTAGTGAGGTCACATGTAGGGCTCCTAGGAATAGCCACATCCAAAACCCTACCTTACGCTTCATGCATAGATGGGTGGCTATGACTATGTTCCCTAGGGGAGATGTTAGGGTTTTGCGAGATGATGAATTGAAAATTTTGTTTGCCATGACTAAAAAGATAAAAGTTGCTCTAGTCAAAGCCATGATGGCACAATGGTTAGATTACATTTCAAAATCAGGACCAATTGAATGCACTTCATTGATTACTCATATTGCTGATAGGGTAGGAGCAATTAAATACTCTTCATTTGAATATATTGAAACTGAAATAGAATTAATTGATGAAGACTATTTAGTGCAAGGACATACCCTTAAGCATGATCAAGATGGCTCCTTGATATTTTTCTATCCCGGCTTTGTCAATGAAATTCGGTTACCTAACCCGAATTTTCATTTGTACAAATGCCGGAGGCTAACCATTAATCTTCTTCCCCTTGAGGAAGCAAGAAGAAGTAATGTCTCTGGCAGGGTAACAAGGAATCGCGCGAGGGCTGCAGCCACAGGCATGCCACAGATAATCTCTCCAGTCCATGAATACCAAGAGGAAGAGAACCCAATGGGTTATAAGCCCGGATGGACTCAACCTCCGATGTATGAGACTGGGGGATCATCTTGGCAAGAATGGCAAAGGGATCCACCCTTATCCACTTCAAGCTCTAGCAGCTTGCCCCCAACATCCATGAGAGGACGTCGTCCCTTTTCGGCTAAAAGTCATCATGACTATAGCCAAGGAATGACAGACCTCACTAGACGCATGGGAGAACTTGAAGTGAGAATGGGTGACATCTATAGCACACTCCAGAAGCATGTCCAGGGTACCCAGGATTGGAAACAACACATGGATGCTCAATTCACCAACTTCAACACGGCGCTACAACAACAAGCCGATCTTGCAGCGTACTTCCGTCATCAAGGGTTCAACCCTTATCATGAAGATAGTTGAAGAACAAGCTTGGGGGAGGACCCCCACTTGAGGTAACATGTATCAAATTCCTTGCATATTTATTTTCCATCCATCCATCATCCACCTTGCATTAAAAAAAAGAATAGGTTAGATTTGCTTTCATCAAATAAAGATGTGCAGTAAGAATGATTTAGAATTCACATAGATGAAATGACGAATACTTGCTCTGTTTTATTTTCCTAAGTCTCTAGTTTACAACTTGCTACTCTCCGAATATTGCTTTCATTGGTTTGAAATACTTTTACCTTAATTTGGAAGTTGTGGGTAGCAAAAGCTTAATCTAGTTCTAGGTTGTTGCAAGATTAGAATTAGTAATAGGGCTGCTAGTCCTAGTTTGAAAGTAAAACTTAGATTTCCGGAGAAATTCTAAAAAGATTTAAGTTTCCCTCAATTGATTGGAAATACCTACCAAAGCCATATGATGTTCATACATAGACAAAACCTTATGCATATGCTATTTGCTTTCACATTGAGCCTAGTCAAACTAGTATAGGCCTATGTGAGAAATCATTCAACTCTTTTTGAATTTAAGACTTCACTTGCACATGCTATACTTCTACACTAGAAGTAAGCAAAACGTCCATCATATCCACCATACCACAACAAAAAAAAGAGAAACTCTATGTTATTCATGTTTAGCACTCTCTTCAAAATTCATTGCAAAGAAAGGGAGTAGAAGACATGACTACAAAAATAAAATGAAAAAAAGCATGCTTACATCATAAGCATGAGAAAAAAAAGAGAAAAGAAAAGTAGCCATGTTTCATCCCTGCAAAAGAAAGAGAGATTATACCAAAAATGAGTTATCTCAAGTATCCACATCCACTCCCACTCCATCACACATGCACTAGTCTTGAATCAAAAAGTTTTGATTTGAATTATCCTAAGGCTTACTCTTTTGACTTAGCAATATATGTGATGAAAATATGCCTACTTACTTTCCTTACCAAGCTCCACATACAAGCCATATTCAATGAGTAGGAATAGTAGAGGCACAATTCTTTGGTGAGAAAATATTTCCACTATCCACAAAGGAGTGATTGAGAGAATCAAATTGAGGTACTTAATATCTAAATTGAATTCTATGGGATTTAAGTGTAACTTGATTTCTAGGCTATGTTTGCTGCCTTTGCTATTCTACCTTTCAACTTCTCATGAATATGGAAAAGCATAAGCCCCATGATAACTTAAGAAAGGTAGAGTATCATAGCCAATTTTTGCAATACTAGATAGAGTATCTTGTTGTGCATTAGATACTTTTGAAAATAAGACATTGTAGCAACTCCTGATCAACAACCTAAAGTCTTGACTTCGCTCGGGACGAGCATAGGATAAGCTTGGGGGAGTTTGCTGACGGCTGTTATATACCAATTTCATCTGTCAATTTAACTTAATTATGTGAAGGATTTGTCATTTCTTGCACACATCACTTTTCTACCTAACCCAATTCCACTTGGACTAGGAGAAATATGTGTATGCAACATTTTATGCAGGAATAAGGAAATGTAGAGGGACCAATCCTATAAAATATCATCCCAGCCAATCAGCCGACGACACGTGGCATCCCATGGATCAAATGGCCCACAAACAGAAGTATCTGAGGAGATCCAACGGTGTATCACCCATATACATCAAGGGGGCTCACCTGGCAGCCACCCGGAGGAAGCACTCCATGACTGGAGTGCTGACCAGGTCGGCCGAACCAGGGGTTCGGCCGACCCCTTCCTGGCGCCAAACGCGGTCAAACGATGCGTGTTGGCTCCTCCAGGCTTGAAGGAGTCAATGGTGACTGATTTGCGTGCTTTTGGTGGAGGGAACCGACCTCAAAACTAGTATAAATAGGACCCCCTACCCCTCACTTCAACACACACCACTTGAGCTTCATCTCTATTGTATACACTATCATCCATAGTCTTAGAGGAGTTAGGTTGTAGAGAGGAGACTCTCTAGTCCAGAGTCTAAATTGGGAAAGGAGTAAGGAGTCTCTCTCTTCCCAGTCCTACATTGGAAAAGGTATGGCTCATGTATTCTTTCTTGTATTTGTGACTTTATGCATAATAAAGATAGTATCTTTAGTCTCTACTTATACATATTCTTGGGCAAAGCGTTTCTTGTTTGATTGTGGAGTCCATGTATGTGGAAGGTATAGCTTCTATGACTGTTTCATCATGAACATATCTCATTACCATAGAACCTATAGACCCCCACTATAGTCTAGTTAATTATAACATAACTAGTTTAGTAAGGATAATTATGTTGTGTATCAACATTGGTTCAATGATGATTCAATTCATTGCCTTAGGATGGATTGTGCCTAGGCTCTTAAGGTAATTACTTAATATGCTAGCATGGTACTAGGATAGCTAAGTAGTATTGGATGTCTCGTAGACCCACGGATTGAAGAGGTAGGAAGTAGGTGGTGACAACCCTATCTGTCCTTTGTAATCCTCCACATTCGGCTATGCCACAGGATCTTGGCGGGAGTCTTCCTAGTATTGCTAGCGGTAAGCCCGTGCCCGATGTGTTGAACCACATACCATAAGTATTCACTATTAATCTAGCTTATGAATAATTAGTTTAGACTATGTATATGTACAATAGAGCATAGTAGGAGTACCTCCATAACTCTCAACCTTAACTAACCTCTAGGATCCTCTTACCCCCTTAGACTTCAAAGCTTTTGTATGTCTGACACTACCTCCACTATTATTTTATCCATCCTTACTAGATTCTTACCTAGACCTTTCTACCCTTTCCACTTGATGATTGTTATATCTCTTCCCTGCCTTCCTTTGGGATCAAATAAATGACACCCTTGGGAATACTCTTAAGGGGAAATGCTACAATGATACCTCCATGCGCTTGCGGAAGTCACTCTGTGATCCAATAGAACCATTAACAAGCATTTTTGACACATCAGTTGGAGATGTTTAGTTAATGGTACATAAGAAATAACCACAAGCATTTCTGGCGCCGTTGCCGGGGACGATTTGTTAGTATATCTTAGGAGCCGTCAACACCAGTCGATCCATTGGACATCCGTCACTGGAGTCTACTTGGATGTGTAGACGGTCCGGTAATAGTCATAGTGGAAGTCACACCAAAAGCGAGGATCGGCGGTGCTCTTCTCACGCTGATATACTTTGTACATTCTTAGTCTCCTAGCCTTCTGAGCCCCATCTGCCACTAAAAATATTGGCTTCGATAGTGGCTTGGCAATTGGGGTATCTAGCAGGTTAAGACATCCTAAAGGGGCCTATGGGTTGAGAGGCTCCCTTCTTAGCCTTGCTTGCAGGCTTCTTAACACCAGGAGCCTTGTTCTTGGGTGCCTCCTCAACTGGTGCTTTTCCCTTGTCCTTGGACCTCCTAGCCTCTTGAGTTCTGGATTTCTCTCCCATGGTCACAAGTCTCTTCTTCCTTGGGGCTGTCTCGCCAGCAGCTGAGTTATGTGCCTCCCTTTGCTTTTTCTTCACATTCCTTGCTTCAGTCATCGAGTCGAGGTAGGCTATAGCAATCTCTCGCTCCTCTCGATCACGATAATGAAATTCTTGCCTCGATGCCTCGCGCTCGAGATCGGATTGAGGAGAATAGTTGGGGTCCGACGTTGTCCCTAAGAAGAGATGCACAAGAGAGTATATGAGTCCAAGGAACTGGAACATTATGTTAGAATTCACAAAATCGATCAAGGTTAGGATTTTTACTGTGAAATACGGATTTGTCCGCTTAAGGGCCGGACCGGTCCGCATGAGCCAGACTTGTCCGCCCTGTGGCTGGACTAGTCTGGTGCACAAAGTAAGAACCCTAATGTTGAGGATTTTTTTGCAAAATCTACGGATCCTACCACAATATCCCAACAATATGATGACAATAACATAGAGAACAACTTTTGTGAAGACGTTTCTATCAAAAGACCAAAAAGAATTAAATTTTGAAGGATTTAGAGCTAGGTCAAGAATACCTCTTCAAATCTTCAAATCGACGAAATGTGGATGAAGAATCAGCCTAGAATGCTTAGGGACGAGTTCCCACTCACCTTTGGGCTTCAATCCACAAATTGGAATCGAGTTTTGGTGGATGGAACTGAAAACCGTCGATTTGGGGTGCAATTTTCCCGTTTTGAGGAGAGAGAGGGTTTGAGTGAAAGTGAGGAGGTCGGGGGTCCCGTGGGGAGGTTAAGTCCTCAGGGGCCGAACTAGTCCGGTTGGGACCCAAACTTGTCCGACTTGCAGACTGGGTTCGGACTATTTTGATGGGCCGGACTTGTTCGGCAATAGGGGCGGACTAGTCCGGTCCAAAGGTTGAAAACACATATATATTGGGTTTTCACCAGAGATTTGATCCTTTTAAAATAGATTTTCATAAAAGATCTTTGCAAACATGGTCAGTAAGCAATCAACAACCAAACTATGACCATAATTTACAAAGACTCAATAATTTCACATTGTTTTGTAGAAAATTGAGGGAGGAAGAGTTTTCTGCAAGCATGTGTGAATTTTGAAGCAAATACAAGTAACAATCAGATGTGCATGATTCAATCCACATTTCAAGAATCTAAGATATTGAGCTCACTCCTAAGTTCACCAAATCTTATCTCATCTAGGGGCTTGGTGAAGATATCGGCCAATTGTTTTTCGGTTCTCACATGGGAGATTGCTATGTCTCCTTTGATGGAGTGATCTCTCAATAAATGGTGGTGGATATCGATGTGTTTAGTCCTTGAGTGTTCAACTGGGTTGTGAGCTATTTTGATGGCACTCTCATTGTCACATAGGAGGGGGATATGGCGCAAGTTTATGCCATAGTGCCTAAGAGTTTGTCGCATCTAAAGAACTTGTGCACAACAACTTCCGACGGCGACATACTCCGCTTCGGCTGTGGAAAGTGCAATGGAGTTTTGTTTCTTTGAGGAACGAAACACTAGGGATCTACCAAGGAATTGACAAGTTCCGGAGGTGCTCTTTCTATCAACTTTGCACTCTGCATAATCTGCACCAGAATATCCAATGATATTAAACTTAGAACCCTTGGTGTAACAAAGTCCTAGGCTTGGTGTGTGAACCAAATATCTAAGAATTCTCTTAACGGCGGTCAAATGACACACCTTAGGAGCAACTTGGAATTGAGCACACATACAAACACTTAGCATTATATCGGGCCTCGATTCACATAAGTAAAGCAATGAACCTATCATGGAACGATATACCTTTTGGTCCAAACTTGGACCATCTTCATTAAGGTCAAGGTGTCCATTGGTTCCCATTGGAGTCTTGATAGGTTTGGCTTTGTCCTTGTCAAACTTCTGAAGTATATCTTGTGTGTACTTTGTTTAACTAATGAACGTGCCTTCCTTGAGTTGCTTCATTTGAAAACCTAGAAAGAACATCAACTCCCCCATCATGGACATCTCAAACCTCTCGATCATTATCTTGAAAAACTTATCACAAAAAGCTTTGTTAGTAGAACCAAATATAATGTCATCGACATATATTTGGCAAACAAATAAATCATCATTGAAATGCTTAGTGAATAAAGTGTAATCTGTCTTCCCAATTTTGAAACCATTTTGAGTTAATAAGTCTCTAAGGCACTCATACCAAGCTCTAGGAGCTTGTTTAAGGCCATAGAGAGCCTTACACAATTTGTAGACATGGTTTGGGAATTTTTGATCTTCAAAGCCGAGTGGTTGCTCCACATACCCCTCTTCTTTGATTGGACCATTGAGGAATGCACTCTTGACGTCCATTTCATATAGCTTAAAGTCATGGTGAGTAGCAAAGGCAAGAAATATACGAATTGATTCAAGCCTAGATACGGGAGCAAAGGTTTCAACGAAATCCAAACCTTCAACTTGTGAGTACCCCTTGGCCATAAGTTGTGCCTTGTTCCTTGTAACCACCCCGTGCTCATCTTGTTTCTTGCGGAACACCCAATTGGTGCCCACAACATTCACATTAGGCCTCTTCACTAGCTCCCGTACTTGAGTTCTTTCAAAATTATTGAGCTCTTCTTGCATGGACATCACCCAATCTGGATCTCATAGTACTTCTTCAACCTTCTGAGGCTCCAAAGAAGAAACAAAAGAGTAGTGTTCACAAAAATTTGCCATATGAGATCGAGTAGTTACCCCTTGGAGATGTCTCCAAGGATGTTGTCAACGGGATGCTCCCGTTGAACACTTTGATGCACTCTTGGGTGAGGTGCTTGAGGTCTTGGATCTTCATCTTCATATTCCTCATTTTCTTCGCCTCCCCCTTGATTGATGCCTCCATTTTCATCTTCTTGGAGCGCATCTTGGGGTTTTTGAGCTTGAATATTTGAGGAAGAGCTTGCTTGATGTGTAGGATGATCACTTGAGTCTTGAGGTTGTTCTTGTGGTCGTATGTCTCCAAGTGCCATCATTCCTATCACGACTTGTGGAGCTTCTTCTTGATCTAGCACATGACGATCAACTTGCTCCACTTGGGAGCCATTAGTCTCATCAAACACTACGTCACGTGGTAGTTCAACAATTCCGGAGTATTTGTTGAAAACACGATAGACGTAAGTGTTTGAGTCATAACAAAGCAAGAAACCCTCATTGGACTTAGAAGCGAACTTCGAAGTCCTAGGCTTCTTGTTGAGAATATAACATTTGCTCCCAAAAACATGAAAGTAAGAGATGTTGGGTTTGTTATCGGTTAGGAGTTCATAAGACGTCTTCTTCAAGATGCGGTGATGGTACAATCGGTTTATGGCATGACAAGCGGTGTTAACCGCTTACGCCCAAAACCAGTCTAACATCTTGTATTCATCAAGCATGGTTCTTGACTTCTCAATGAGAGTTCTATTCTTCCTCCTGGCCACCCCATTTTGTTAAGGGGAGTAGGGGGCCGAGAACTTAAGCTTGATGCCTTCTTCATCCAAAAACTATTTAACTTGAGTGTTCTTGAATTCAGTGCCATTGTCACTCCTTATGGTCTTGATACTTATGGATAACTCATTTTGAGCTCTCCTCAAGTATTCCTTGAGTACACCTTGAGTCTCACTCTTATCATGCAAAACGAATACCCAAGTGAAGCGTGAAAAATCATCAAAAATTACAAGACCATATTTGTTACCACCAATGCTTATGTAGGCGATTGAGACGAAGAGATCCATGTGTAGAAGCTCCAATAGTCTTTTTGTCATCATGATGTTCTTGGATGGATGTTGAGCTCCAACTTGCTTTCCGGCTTGGCATGCGCTACATTGCCTATCCTTTTCAAACACAACATTATTGAAACCACGAATGTGCTTGCCCTTAAGAAGTTTTTGCAAATTCCTCATCCCAACATGGGCTAGTCTTCTATGCCAAAGCCAACCCATGTTAGTTTTTGCAATTAATCATGTACCAAGTTGGGCTTTATCCGCAGAGAAATTCATAAGATAGAGTTTTCCCTTGAGTACACCTTTAAAAGCAATTGAGTCATTGCTTCTTCTTGTGACGGTCACACCCTCATTAGTAAAAAGTCAATTATGACCTTTGCCACATAGTTGTGATATAGACAAGAGTTTATAATCAAGTGAATCAACATGTAAAACATTTGAAAGAGTATGATTGGGGGATATAGCAATTTTACCGGTGCCAAGGATTTTCTCTTGGCTATTGTCCCCAAAGTAGATCCCCTCACTTGGATATTCATTTTCTTCATACTCTACAAACATCTTCCTCTCTCTGGTCATGTGATTTGTGCATCTACTATCAAGAACCCACATTGTTCCATCGGAGGAGTATGCCTACAAAATAAAATTAAGCCTTGGCTTTAGGTACCCAAGCGGTGTTGGGTCCTTTGATGTTAGTCAAGAGGCACTTGGGCACCCACACACAAGATTTTGGACTTTTGCGGTGTGGCCTAACATACCTAGCATAAGGCTTTCCAAATTTGTTCCTTAACAAAACATATGAAGCATCAAAATCATGAAACAATGGATGAGGTTCCTTTTTAGGCATGTTAGGAGATGTAGCAATGTTATTTCTTTTGTTGTTGTTATATGAACCTCCTTGGACAAACACAATCAAATCTTTGGCGTTCCTGGGAGTTTTGGCATTTTGCCTCTTATCCCTATAATAACCAAGACCATCCTTGACAAGAGGATGTCTTGTGTTGGTATATGCACTACGTGCATATGTCATTTCTCCTTATCAAAAATGTCACCTTTTGGTGCTTGCTTGTTTTGTGCCACACTAAGCTCATATTTAATTTTCAATATCAACTTAAAGCATTTGCAAGTTTGAGATGTTTCAAATTTGATATTTCTAGAAGGTGAGCTTTTAGAGAAAGAAGGTGCATTGACCTTGAGAGACTCCACTTGTGTTTCAAGGATCTTGTTAGCTTTTGCCAAGCTAACAAGTTCATCCTTTAGCACAATTGTAGTGTTCTCAAGGTTTGAGCAAGTTTCCTTTCTCAAAGCGAGTTCACGGTCAAGTGCCTTGCTTCTTTCTCTTTCAAGCTCCAAGAGATCCTCAAACTCTTGACATCTCTCCTTTTATTGGATGAGCATGTCCTACTGACGGTTGATGAACTCTTCCTTCTCAAATATTTCATCCGTTAACAACTTCAACCTTTTCAAGGTACTCTTGCTCATAACTTTAAGCATATATTCATTATAACTACTACTATCAAAATAATTATGTGAAAAAATTGAAGAGGATGATTTAGATTTAACCTTATTTTTTACCTCCTTGGCCATGAGGCAAATTGGCCTTGAGTTCTCCAAGTTAGGGAAGAGCTTGTTCTCCATTGTTGACTTCTTCATAGCAATATTGCTATCTTTTCTTCTTCATCAGAGGAGGATTCTTCATTTGAATCCCACTCCTTCCCAAGGTGGGCATGTCCCGATTGCTTCTTGTTCTTGAAGTATTTTTTATTGAGACTTGCCCTACTTCTTCTTCTTGTTCTCTTCATGTGGGCAATCCAAAATGAAGTGGTCGTATTCCCCACAATTGTAGCAATCCCTCTTTGATCTTGTCTTGGGATTGTTTTTGCTCTTGACTTCACGATGGTAGCTCCCCCTCCTCTTTTTTCAACATCCTCTTGAAGTTGTTGATGAAGAGTGTCTCTTCCTCATCGATGTCGGGGCTCTCTTCATCTCTCTCTCCTTTTTCATGCGATCTTGAGGACGTTGCCTTGAATTCAACATCTCTTCTCTTGGAGGAGGAGAGCTTTTGAATTGTAGAACATAGCCTCTTGATCCATCATCTCATGGTTGATGATTCTCCCTAGCATTTCTTCGGGTGTCATGTTATGGAATCCTGCACTTTCACGAATTAGTGAGTAAAGAGTAATGTTTCTAGGCATGAATGCCTGAATCATTCTCTTCACCACTTCGTGGTCCGTCCACCGGTTGCTTCCATAAGATTGACTCTTGTTGATGAGGATCTTGAGGCAGTTGTACATGTCTTGGGGGTTCTCACCATCCATGATAGTGAACCTCCCAAGTTCTCCTTCAATCATTTCGATCTCGGTCTCCCTTATGACACGATTGCCCTCATGTGATGTCTTGAGCATGTCCCATGTTTCTTTGGCCACCTCCAACCCTTTAATCCAGTTGAACTTCTCTCGAGTCAATGAGGAGGTGATCACTGCAACTGCTTGAGCATTGCGATGGAGTAGGACTACTTGCTCCGGGTCACGTCTTCCTCATTCTTAGGAAGATGAACACCTGTCAAAACAATTTGCCACAAGCTAGGGTTTAAGGAAATGAGATGCATCTTCATGTTATGCTTCCACATAGAGTAGTCATTTTCATCAAATTGGGGAGGTTTCCCAATAGGAATAGATAAATAATGATTGCTACCAGGTAATCGCTCATAATTGTAAGGATATTAGGAGTAGTCTTGTGAACTATTCCCATTGTTGTTGTTGATTGGATCGATCGCCTTGGTCTCCTTCTTGGGAAGACCTAGCTTCTCACAAAGTCGCATCTTGAGTAGACGCACTTCCTCGTCGTCATTGGGACCATCTTGAAAAACATCGACATTCTTCATCTTGTTGTCGTCGATGATCAATGGAACTTCGTTGTCACCCCTTCTGGCCATCTCCTCTCCGAGTTGTTAGACTCTTGGTGGAGATTACTGCTCTGATACCAATTGAAAGTCGCCTAGAGGGGGGTGAATAGGTTATATCACTTGAAATCGCTTAATCAAACGAGATTAAATTCCTGAGATCGGACTTGTCTGGTCAGGGCCGGACTAGTCCGATCAACACAGAGTGAAAACCTAAAAACTTGATTTTTACAAGTTATTTGCGGAATTTAGGTTCACGAAAGATGGAAGCAATGTCTAGCAACCTAGTATAACTTAGATTCACAAATTGTAATCAATCAGGTTGCAAGATTTCAACGATGAACAATTTGAAGAACAATATGAACCCTAATAGCAATTCTATTGAATACCGAAATGTAAGGCGATAAGCAAGACACGATTTATCCCATGGTTCAGCGCCACAAAGAAGCCTACATCCACGTTGAGAAGTCCACACAAGGACCGGGTCTCACTTGACCCTCTTCTCACCAAGCCACCACAATGGCTGGCTTGGTTTCCACTATGTCAAAGGGTAATCACCAAGTTTCTTAGGGCTGCTCACAAGTTGAGGCTCCCACCAATCAATACAGCAAGGAGCACACAAAGCTCAACTCACACAAGCTACAAAATGCAACACAAAGTGCAAGAAATCAAATCGAGAGCCAAAACACGATGGTCTTCCTTCACTCTTCTTCCCAAACCCTAATCTCTTCAAGATTTGGTCTTAGAGGCCAACTAGGACAAGTAGAAGGCTTTGGAAGGCTCAAGGACTATTGTGGCGGCGCTAGGGTTCAAGACTTTTCAAATAGGGGTCGGGGTCCCCTTTTTATAGGGGCCCCGACAACTAACCGTTGCCATCAACACAATACCAGACTAGTCCATCCCTGGACCACGGACTAGTCCGGCCTTTTTGGACCATCGACAATTCGACATCACTGATCGACAAAACAGGTGACGTCACCACCAAACGTTTGAATTTCAAACGGTCATTGGCAACAAGTACTAGTCCGACCCAAAACGGACTTGTCTGAAGTCGGACAGAACACTTTAGTCCGGCTAAAAACAGACAACTCTGGGATAGCCCGGACTAGTACGGCCCCTGGGTAGACAATTCCTGCGTCCCAGGACTTGGCTTTAGGATCTCTTACTAAGGTACAAACGGACTAGTATGTACCACAATGAACAAGTCTGAACTCAAACAAAACCATTTGGTCTATCCCAAAACGAACTACATTGGGGGGGGGGGTCTGGACTAGTCCAGCCTCTGGGGCGGACAAATCTGGCCTCCCAGGACTCAGCTCAAAAAACGCTCACAAAGGCAGAACGGACTAGTCCGTACCCATACGGACAAGTCCAAACTCCAACAGAGACATTTAGTCCGTCCCAAAACGGACAAACTTGGCCACCCAGACTAGTCCGGCCTGAGGCCCAGACAAGTCCGGTCACTGGGGATTTTTCTGTCTCTAAGGCTTCTCACTTTGGTATTTCTCTCATCCAGCACTTTGGGCCCTCTTTGATGATCTCAATGCACATGATACACACACCCCCACACTTGATACAGCTAGTCCAAACTCAACACAATAGAATCCCTAATTTCTATGCTTGAGTCTTCGATGCCCGTTTCAACCTTTTCCTTTTTGAGGGATTTTGTCTCATTTCAATCATCACACCTATGCTTAAGATCAACTCAGCTTATTAGTCTCTTATTTGTCGTTATCAATCATCCAAAACCAACGGGGTGCCTAGATGCACTTTCATGTATAGTACCTTCATGTAATATTTTAAATCCAAAAAATAATCAAATCCTTCCTTATGAATTTTAATTCCCGAGGAACATGATGAACACACCATTCATTCATCCACAGTTGAAGAGACAAGATAATATTCATTTACACAGATGAACACAGATAACACATTCATTGATTAACAATATATTACAAAACACAAGAAAAAAGTACAAGACACAAGAAAAGAAAAACAACATCAACTAAAAACAACAAAAGAAAACCTAAATCCTCCTCCTCCTCTGGTGGCGACTCCAACGCCAATGGAACAGGAGCCCTGACCGGCTGCTTCGGCTGCTCGGCCGGTTGCTCCGGCTGGTCCGATGGTGCAACCTCGTGACTGAGGTTCCTAGCCATCACCGCCACCAGGTTACTACACCCTCGGCACTTAGCACCTTGGCCATCCTCTCGAGTAGCCTCTCAAACCTGTCGAATAGCCTGTCGAACAGCCTCTCGAGCACCTGGGCCATGTCTCGAGCAGCTCGTTATTGAGCCTCTCGGGGGAGCCGCAACACTGTTTCTTGCAGGATGGCTCCCTTGGTAGGCTTGGCGGCGGAACATTGGTGTTGGTGGGTTGTCTGCGGGGAGAATACGTACGAAGAAAAGAGGAGAGACTGATGGCGTGCCTTGTATAAGGTCTGTGGCGGAGATGCAAAATGGAGACACGCTTAACAACGAAGGGAGTCTCCTATTCTCGATGTCTCCCTCTCCTATGCTAAAAGGGAGACGGGCTTAACGGCAAAGCATGTCTCCTATTCCCCATGACAGCTTCATGATTATCTCCATTTTGCTTCGGTTCACTGTTGATATCACACAGACAACGCATCACTGAACTTAGAGCACATTCACTTGATAACTAAATCATTCATTTGTCCAGAAAATAATCAAATCCTTCCTTATGATTCTTGAGGAACACGATGAACACACCACACATTTATTCATTCACACAGTTGAACACACAAGATAATATTCATTCACACACATGAACACAGATAATTTTCATTCATTAATAAAATATATTACCAAATACAAGAAGACACAAGAAAAGAAAAACATCAACTAAAAACAACAAAGAAAACTAAATACTCCTCCTCCTCCTTTCCCTCCTCCTACTCTAGTGACTCCTGCGCCTGTGCAACAGAAGCCTGGGCCGGCTGCTTCGGCTATGCCGGTTGCTTCGGCTGCACCAGTGGTGCAACCTCGCGGCCGAGGTTCCTCTCCTTCGCCGCCACTAGGTTACTGCGGCTTTAGGCACCAAGCACCTGGTCCATCGTCTCGAATAGAATGTCGAGACGATCGACCACTCCCGTGAGGGCGTAGAGGTAGTGGCTGATGGTACCCATTCCAGTAAACTCTAGAAGGGTACCCAGACTCAAGGAACTCATGGTGCGAGACGTACTGTTGTACTCCTCTTGCACCATAATGAGGCGCAACTCGTTGTTGAGCTTCTCGGGGGGGGGGGGGGGGGGCTACAGCACTGTTTCTTCTACGGTGGCTCCCTCGGCGGGCTTGGCAGCGGAATGTTGGCCATGGTGGTGGTGGGTCGTCACTACGGAGAAGACGACGACGAAGAAGAAATAGATGCAAAAGGAGAGACGCACTTGTGGAGAACTGACGGATGATGGCGTGTCTTATATAAGGTATGTGTGGAGTCGACGATGGAGCAGTTGGTTTCACGCACATTGATGGTATGATGGGATGCATCAATACTGCCCCGGGGAAATGAAAGGTCGCGCACGTCGGTCGCACGTGTCTCTGCACCACCACCGTCGAAATTAAGTTCTCCGCAGTCCTCGCGTCGCACGTCTCTCTTTGTCAACAATGGAAGAACCGCTTTCATATCTCGCGCGTCTCACATTTATCTTCTGCATCTCTTCACCACCGGTGCTTCTTTACTAATCGACCAACTCCAGTGCGACCGCCGCCTCTGTTTGACCAACTCCAGTGTGACCGTCGCCTCTGTTCGCCATCGCCATCATTGTTTTCGTCATCCTTGTCATTGTCACTATTCATGGCTGGGTTAGATATCAGCTTGGTGCGTAACCGACTGAAACAGGAGCGCTTGGCATGGTGCAAGAACCATCCTCATGTATGTACATATGGCACACCGGTCACATAGTTGTATGTAGCTCTGCAATAGATTGATGAACTTAACTGCAGTTTGTTTTTCGGTCTTGTTTGTTTTGGGTATTTGCAATTTCATGGCTCGCTGCCATTTGCATAACTTGTTTGTCCAATTTCTCTGCGAAGCTTGAGTCAGGAGATTTATTGAAGTGACAGTGTATCGTCCCTGGTAAAAAAGAGGTAAGTAATGAAGAATAAGCACAATCATATCCAGTATAACATCGTCTCCCTAATTAATGAATTTCCTTTCTAAATTGACTGGAAAGGTGGTTACTACCCCCTGACAATCTCCTTCTCGGAGGACTATCCGTTGGTGCCTCCAAGATGCGCCTTTCCACGTGGTTTCTTCCATCCGAATATCCATCGCTCAGGAGCTCTCTTCCATGGGATTCTTGATCAAGAGACCGTAAGATAGACTTATTTTGCTCAAGTAATTAGTAATTGTTGCCGAACTTATTTGAACTGGTTTCTTATGTTGCTTAAATTGATATTTCTTAGGGGTGGTGGTCTGTTTTTACAATGAAAACTATACTACTTGAAGTTCAACGTTTAGCCAAACGCATCCGATGTTAGAAACGATTGCTATAATCTACTTATCAAGGTTAGTAAGTTTGTGTTAGTGACCAACGTAGGTTATATATTATTCCTCATTCGACATTTGTTAATTTAAAGAAGGTCAAAATTTTCAGGATCCAGGGGAATATAAGAGACGTGTTCGGGAGCAAGCTGGATGGTACAATTTAGATTTATCAATGGGAGCTTCATAGGAATAAGTTTTAAATTGAAATGTATTGTTTAGAGGGCACACGATGTGTATGAACTATAAAATTCATTGAGTTGCAAATTATCTCTGAATTGCAATGTCAATGTGTTTTTTTATTCATGAATTCCAATTATATCCCTCAATTGCAATATCATTGTGTTTGTTTATCCCTGCTACAGACGCTCACAATGTTAACTCTACGCGCGAGTGGCAATGGACGCTCACGGTGTCGTGCGAGTGGCAAAAGGCAGATGAGCACATGACAGACAAACATTAAATAGGAGCGTCTCCGATTTTTGACCTCTGCCAAAAGGGATATGGCGAATGAGAGATGCGCACTATTGAGGCCCGTCGCCAATTTTGACCTCCGCCAAAAGGTAGACAGGCAAATGAGAGACAGACATTATACAGTCTCGGCTCTGATTTTTACCTATTTTTAGCTCTTGCGCGCTCTCTAGTGAAAATTTTTGCTCAAAACTTACTCGCGCTCTCTCGACCTAAGGGAGACGCTCAAATGAGAGACAGGTGTTATAGAGGCTCGTCTCCGAGTTTTGCTATTTTTATCTCTCACGCGCTCTCTCCCAACACTCGGTGAAAATTTTTAGCTCTCGCGCGCTCTCTCGACCTAGAAACCGCAGCTCCTGAGCACGCCAGCACTGTCTCTCTTCCTCAACTCGCTCTCCATCATTGTCACGCTGTTGCCGTCGACCCCGAACCTGCCGTCAATCCCGACCTTGGTCATCAGAGAGTTGAGCACGCTGGAGCACACTGCCTCATCCCCTGTCCCCGGAGCTGTTGGTGATATGCCCAAGAGGCAACCATAACAATTCGAGTTAAGGCCTGTTGGATATTTGATCCATAAGCAATTAGGGTACTAATGAGCCTGCAACCTAAAAGCCCATTAGCACGCCTAAAATACGAGAGGTAGGTTTAGGGGCTAATTACTCCACCATGTGGCAGCCCTAGCCGCCACCACTCGCAGGCCTCACGCCGAAACCCTTGCCCTGCACTCAGTTTTAGCACATCGGCGCACGGCGTTCCTCCCCATACGTGTGGACTCCGTAGAGGCGCTGGTGCTACTGTTGCGCTGATCAGCTATGACGATCGTGATCGTTTACTTACCGTTGTGACAAGGACGAGGAGGAGACGAACGAGATCGCCTGCTTCCCCTACACCAACGCACGTCTACGTTCCATTGCGCTGCATGTCTAGTGGTAACGATCTATTACCTCTGTACTCACATGTTTCCTAGGTGATGCGGAAGAACTGCTAGAGTAGCGTACCGCTGATTTCCCTATAGCGACATCAGAGCTGACTTGCGTAGTTTTTTGTCTGGATCTTGCTAGTAGATGGGATCTACTGCAGACATGTTCATACGATGAATTTTTTTGAATGATTTTTGGGGTTTGGAATTGGTTAGAGTAGATTGTGATCGTATATGACTAAAGGGTCAGTTCGTGCCCCTTCTCTGCTGTGTGCACAACCTGTCCCTACCAGCTAGAATAACCATCAGGACTCATCGCGTACATAGCTAACAAATTGATCCAACAGACCACCGTCATGAGTCGCGATCTACTCATGAATAACCGGTCAAATTGAAAATTGAGGCATTCTGATTGGCTCGGATTCAGGTTGATTTGATCAACCCGATGAGATTTTCATAGTTATTTCATAGATGCGATTTATGTAATTCTGTTTTGCTGTCTGCTATAGCGATTACTTAATATCATTTTGCACTAGAAATCATTCTACGCTTAACTTGTTTTTGTAGGGAATGATGTGAATGGTATGGCCTTATTGTGATGTGATGATCTGTGTGTAATATTCGTATATCCTGCGTGTTGCAAATTTAACACAATCTGGTTGAGGTTGTCACATAATTGTACAACGACCTACGTGTTGACCTGTGATGCTTGATCTCTCATGTAATTTATTTGATAGCTATTAGTTGTATTAGCTTCTTTTATGATCATGGAGATGTCTTCAAGCATGGTGTAAATGGAGATCACCACAAGAAGGGAGGTATGACAGCTCAGATCATGATGGAAGCATTGATTAGAAAAGATGAGTCCCGACCTTCCGAAAGGTAATGGATACGTCGATTGATGGAGATCTCGACGTTGATGATCCGAGGCTCTCGAGTAGAACACGAAAAACCGCTGCAATCACTACACCACCGCTCCGTTGGTTATCAACTGTGCTGCACACGATTGACCTCGACAAGAAGTCTAATCCCTGCAAGTGCAACCGAGAACACAAGCAAGAACATAGAAGACACGATCTGAAATCGTGAAGTTGGGGTTTCACAAACCGTATAACGGCGATATTATTAATCTAAGAAAAACTCAATTGTCTATGGAAGCCACCATGGAGTATATATAGGTAGGAGGACGTCTAAGGAGGTGTTGGGGTCGTGACCTAACCCTAAGACACGAAAATAATAGACTTAGACTTGATACAAGGCCCAATAGCCCAATACGGTGATGCAGCACCCTGACAGATTCTGAATTCGTTTTTGTTTTGATGATTCCTGTCGTCTCTGGAGGAATTTTGACATGGGACCAGCGGCATTGGAAATGTTATCCTCTCCCCTTTCTGTGCATATGTAGAACGTCCAAAACGGAGATTGTATGCGTCCTGGACGTGCATTTTAGTGTGAACTGCTCCTGGACTCCGAGTTGGATACAACTTTATGTTGGGCTCGGTTTCCATCTTCTTTGAACGTATTCTCTGGTACTCCACGTCCCTAAGACTTCCTCCAAGTACTCCTTGAACATCTCCATGGATCCTAATCACAATTAAATCATTAGGTATCAATCTATGCTCAAAAATATATAAGGAAACATATAAGAACGAGCTCACCTCTAAAATTAATTGTTGTATGTGAACTCTATTGATTGCATCTTGTATGTTCAATGGAGTGTTGTTTGTATCCAGAGAAGTGATGTCCCCATCATCCTCCCCTTCTTGAATTGGAGTCGTCCTCGACTCAAGTTCATCTTCTCTCATGTGTTGGTCAATGCCATCAAATCTTCTTGTATGCACGAAAGGAGGAGGCCAAGGTGGTGGACGACATAGTGCACCATCTTGATCTTGTCCATCAGATAAGAGCGCACATTCACTTGAGTCAGGATCTCAAACAAATAAACATTGTGTCATGTTTATAGGTGCAATAATAACATGCATTATCTTGTCATTATCCCCTTCTTTATGACAAGTCATCCACGGCTTGCTCGTATGTCCAGGAAAGAGGCTTTTGGGGATAGTATGAGCGCTGTCCATATTGCACAACCGTAGCGAACAATGCTTCTCTTTTATTTGTTCTCCCCACTGCAAGGAAAAAATACTAGAAGAACTTGACAAGGCATTATTAGCATTAGTGCATTCATTTACTTTACCATGGTGTTGTAGCATAAAAGGAGCTTGCACATTTGAATATATGTAAACTTTATGCACCATAAATTCACCACTATCTTCATAATTTCCTATAGCATGAAAAATATTTCTACTTAACAAAGGCAATTCAGATTGGGAAAATATTCTCTTCTCTACGATATCTAGATCACAAAGAGTATTGAATTTAATATATTCCAAGATATTTTGAGAAGACAACAATTTTAGTTCAACATTTTCACAAGTAATTGGAATCAAATGCATAATTTCAGCACAAGTGGGTAATAAAGTATCAAATTCATTTACTTGTTCTAGCATCAGTACAATATAATTATCAACATACAACTCATTTTTACCGTAAGAATCAGTAGGAAAATCAACTAGGTATAATGGTGTTTTCAGAAAAGGCTCCTCGAGTTGTTGTCCAATAGAATGATTGAGAGAAAAATTTGAGACATTCAAAAACTTCTCAACATCGATAAGTGTAGTATCAGGTGCATTACCTTCATTCTCATTTTCAGCAGTAATTGTTGGTGAAATATGAATGGATGAATCTGAAAGTTGACAAAAATTGTGTATCACCTCATTTTCTTTTGCACCAGCTGCATTACTTTCTACATTGTCCTGCAAAAGATTAGCCACAGGAAGACGTACAACAAGGACCTGCTCCTCAAATTGTTCAATTTCTTCTTTGCGCATAGATACATCGGCAAAAGTTTCTCGCATAAGAATTTTCATATCATTCCATGTTCGAGGTTTTTCTAAATCATTTAAATTTTTCCACCAAGTTAATGCACAATCTACTAATGCACTTTCAAAATTTCTAATCTTTCTCCTCTCACACATATGCTGTTGTCCAAAATTGTTATCCAACTCTATTTCCCAAGCAATATATTCATCATAACCAAAACCATCATAAGAAGGAAGAGATGGGAGAATGTAATTACTTTCTGTGGAAGGAGTTGTAAAGATGGTCTCAATGTCATGTGAAACCTTGGTTGATGCTTGATTCTTAGCGAGCAACTCCATCGCCATCTTCATCATGTGAATCATCTCAGCATATAATGCATGATTCTTGCTTTTACCTGACATTGTTAGTAGCAAACAAAAGACAACAAAAAATATATTCTCCCTATCAACTACAAAGGATAATGGCAAAGTGGAAGTGGAATCACACACTCTCAAGCGTCTTACCACGCTCTTACAAGTGTTCTTACCGACACTGCAGGTGGCAAACAGTGGCTGGTATGAAGAAACCAATGAAGCGTGGGATGATTGCAAAGGTGTATCAATTCTGCTCAAGAGTAAAGTGTAGCTTGGATGACACTTTATATGTAGCAAGGATTAGCAACAATGCAATCAGATAGTAAAGTTGAATAAGTGTCCAAAGTACTTGTCAATGTTGCTGGTTTAAATGTGTTCCTAGTAGTTCAAGCAAGCAAGACATGAGACAAAACTAGATGACACAAAGGATGCAAGCACTTCGGTTTTTTTGTTGTTTTTTTTCTCCTCTTTTTTTTTTTTTGCGGATTTTGTATCTTGTTTTGCACTTGTCTTTTTTTTCTTCCTTTTCTCAGAATGTGCTGCAAAAGAAGAACACAATAAAAAAGTAATCAAAGATATCTCGTGTGTCTTTCGCAGATTTTCTGCTCAATCTCCCAAGGACAAACAGACACACTTAGAGGCTCCAAATAGAAAATCTAACAACAGAAAGATTGTAGATATATCTCTCCTATTTAATTTCAATATATGGAAGACCTATTTTGGAAAATAACAATTGGAGATATTGCCCCCGAAATACAGACTGTTCAGAATTTCTAGGTCAATAACATATTCAAATCTAATGCAATTTCAGCAT
Organism: Tuctoria greenei; assembly: GCA_036927565.1. Taxonomy (NCBI): domain Eukaryota; kingdom Viridiplantae; phylum Streptophyta; class Magnoliopsida; order Poales; family Poaceae; genus Tuctoria; species Tuctoria greenei. The sequence continues at coordinate 125,983,035 of JAYESD010000007.1, read as the reverse complement.
TGTTAACTATATTTTCTGGACAACTGATGAATACGAAAGTTATAGAAAACATCCTAAGCTTTCCAGAAAGTACAAGAACACCAAAATTAGAGTACGTATGAGCGAGGTATGATGAAAATAAACAACAGGACAGAGATGAATCTAATCTGGACGTGATGACGTGATTCAAAAGGATGAATCACACAATGCAAAACTCAAACTAAGACCAAAAACACTTTCTAAACCAGCAATATGACTGAACCACGGACACAAAGTCAACAAAACCAAACTGAATAACAAAGTTGCAAAGGATCAATAGTGGTTTGGACAAAGTGATGAATAGATCTACTAAACTACAAGTTTTTTATGCCTTTTTTGTGGAGTCTAGGTATGAAAAAAAAACAAATCAAAAGGATAGATGAATTACCTAATGGGCAACCTGGAAATATGATACCAATTGATAAGAAAGGATGAGTCCCGGTTTTCCGAAAGGTAATGGATAAGTCGATTGATGGAGATCTCGACGTTGATGATCCGAGGCTCTTGAGTAGAACACGAACAACCTCTGCAACCACTACACCACCGCTCCGTTGGTTATCAACCGTACTGAACAAAATTGACCTCGCCAAGAAGGCTAATCCCTGCATGTGCAACCGAGAACACAAGCAAGAACGTAGAAGACATGATCTGGAATCGCGAAGTTGGGGTTTCACAAACCGTAGAATGGCAATATTATTAATCTAAGCAAAACCCAATTGTCTATGAAAGCCACCATGGAGTATATAAATGTGGGAGGACGTCTAAGGAGGTGTTGGGGTCGTGACCTAACCCTATGAAACGAGAATAATAGACTTAGACTTGATACAAGGCCCAATAGCCCAATACGATGGTGCAACACCCTGATAGATTCTGAACTCAATTTTGTTTTGATGATTCCCGTCGACTCCAGAGGAATTTGACATGGGACCAACGGCATTGGAAAGGTTATCCTATCCCCTTTCCATGAATATGTATAACATCCAAAATGGAGATCGTATGCGTTCTGGACATGCGTTTTAGTGCGAACTACTCCTGGACTCCGAGTTGGATACGATTTTAAGTTGGGCTCGGTTTCCATCTTCTTTGAACGTATTCTCTGGTCCTCCACGTCCCTAAGACTTACTCCAAGTACTCCTTGAACATATCCATGGATCCTAATCACAATTAAATCATTAGGTAGCAATCTATACACAAAAACATATAAGGAAACATATAAGAACGAGCTCACCTCTAAAATCAATTGTTGTGTGTGAACTCTATTGATTGCATCTTGTATGTTCAATGGAGTGTTGTTTGTATCCATAGAAGTGATGTCCTCATTATCATCCCTTTCTTGAATTGGAGTCGTCCTCGACTCAAGTTCATCTTCTGTCATGTGTTGGTCAATGCCATCAAATCTTCTTGTATGCACGAAAGGAGGAGGCCAAGGTGGTGGACGATATAGTGCACCATCTTGATCTTGTCCATAAAATAAGAGCGCACATTCACTTAAGACAGGGTCCCAAACAAATAAATATTGTGTCATGTTTACAGGTGCAATTATAACATGCATGATCTCGTCAACCATGGCGATGGAGACCATTATGATTCTAAAGGCAATACTATTCACAATGTGATATGATCATATGCCTGATGTTTTATTACTATTATTTTCATGCTTTTCATATGGTGGATGTTTTGTCATGATAGAATAGCTTGCCTCGCAAAAATTGAGTATTTGATGCCATTTACCAATAGCTGTACCTATGTTATTTTGATCGTTGTGTGATAGGTTTGCCAAAGCAAAGTACCATCATCTATCATAATGCATAGGGTGAATGTTGGACATTCACATGCATCGTGTTGGTTTACTCAACAAAGCTATCAAAACGGTTTTGGGCTTTATGGCATAGATTTGGGAGCGGGGGCATTGAATGTCACCCAATAAACAAGAGTCATATAGGGATATGATTAACAATTGTTGTTTACCTATGTCACTAATTTCCTAGTGGTGAAGCCAAAGATCACTAGGAATTAGTGAATATGGATCTTGAACCACTATATGTCGTTAGATGGAAGACGGTAATCATATAGTTGTGATATCTTTTATTAAACCTGTTGAAGCGTACGAACGACACTTCCCCCGGTACTACTAAATTGTAGCCTACGGTGGTTCTTTTATCGGTTTGGGCACGCAGAGATCTTAGAAAATATGATGACACAAAGAATTTTACGTGGTTTGGGCCGCCTGAGCGTAAAACCCTACTCGACGGGGTGTGGGTTGTTGTATTGAGGATTCACTGGTGCTTTTGTGCGTATGAACTTAGTTGTCTTGTATCGTGTAGCACATCCCTTCTATAGACCAAGGGATGGCTGTTACAGGAGTTGCCTAGCCCAACATTTGGCCCCAACAGTTATTATTGCCTAATACACTATTAAGTTTGTTTAAGCACCCTAATAGCATGATAATGCGCCTTAATGGTGGCATTACCAGTATTAAGGGTCTTCTGATCGTGCGCCAATAATATTGTATTAATGGCACATAATCAGGCCTTGTAACTGTAGCAATCATTGTCCCTTGAATGTTCATACCGTTGGAGATCCGTCAGTATTCCCGCTGGTGTCGTAGGTCTGGAGGCTCAACACGTGGCAGATCCGGAGCTTCCCCTTGCGGGGAGGTAGGTCCGGAGCCGCTACACACATGGTGGCATTGGAGCTTCCCTCTACTGGGGGTTAGGTCCGGGGTCACTGTACACGTTTCAAGCACGGAGCTCCCCTGTGTAGGGAGTTTAGCTCCGGTCTTATATTACACGTGGTAGTGCCGGAGCTACCCATATGAAGGAGGCGGGCCCAGTGCCGTGTGACACGTGGGGCCTATGGAGGTCTTCAACTTTGTTAGGTGGAACTCCCTTGCACTTCTTGCAGTATCATGGGGTACCCGGTACGCAGGGTACCGAGAGTGGCCCCTGGGCCCCCTCTGGGAGAAATCCTTTGGGTTAAGTTATTGTACCGGAGGTGGGGCCATCCTTGATTCCCGCGCTATGACTTCAAAGGTCTTCTGATGTACCGTTGCGGCGATAGTCCGGGGTTGAACCCTTGCCGCGTGGCTTGTTTTGAATGCGGCAGATGAGATCTTTGAGTGCGAATCTGACACAATTGAAGGTCGCCGGTTCCCAATACGAATACCTTTTGGTTCCGAGCACCTTGTCAGGCAGCCGCCCTCGGGCTTCCCGCCGCCCATCATGACAACGGTTCGCCTGGGTAATAACCTCGACTACATCGTCGAAGTGGCCCCTGGCCCATTCGTCATTGATGGGGTAGATTCTTTGTAATGTGGCCTTGCTCTCGTTACGGTTTCCATCCAAGCGTCGTGGAGGCTTACTTCAGAAGGAAAGTCTGCACGGTTTGAGGACTCTTTACGCTTTCGATCAAACTCGTGCTCAGAGCCTCCCAACCTTTGCCTAGCTTTCTCTTCTTTCATTCCACTTTGCCGCGTTGGAGTTAGGTCTTCCCAAAAGCCACATCCAGAGCAAGGATAATTTTATGAAGGTCCGGACCTTCATGGGGTGGTCCTGCGACTCCTTCAACCACATGATTCGGGTCGGCAAGCTCCCCTTCAAGAAGGAGCGCTGTGGCGAGATGGTGTACTTCTCGTATGCCATGGTGGCACTGATCCCACCTTTTTCATGTTTCATCTTTATGTTGCTAGACTTCTACGGCCTCCAACTGCATCTCTCGGCCCCCACTCTCTCCTGCTGGTGGCAACTTTTGTCCACTTCTGCGAGATGTGGGTGGGCGTGCCTCCCTGCATCGAGCTGTTCTGGACCTTCTTCACGGCCCATACCATCAACAAGGGGACAGAGCTGCTTGGCTTCTAATATTTTGTGAGTGCAAGAACTACCCCTTCAAGTACTTGAAGTCGTTCCCCTCCGGCAAATGGGATGACTGGAAGAAAGACTAAGTCATGATTGCAGTGGAGGAGCACGATAGGCTGGAGCTACCCCAGGGACTCCACAACGTTGACACCAATGCCTGGAACGTAGTTCCGAAGCTAGCGAATGTGTTCAAGCCTGTCCTGGCCAGAATCCAAGAATGTGTGGAGGGTGGAGTGACCCCCCAAATGGTTTTTTGAAATTTCTTGGTGAACAGGTGGGCTCCGCTGAAGAGAAGGGAGAAGCTCGCCTGGGCCTTCAATAGTGTGATGGACGACAACTGGATTGAAACTGGTTTGAAATACAACTTGGATGATGAAGCTTTGTGGCTCCATCTCAAGAAATTTCAGCACGGGTCCATCGCTGATGATGCCTTGACTCTGCCGGCTACTTTCCTGCCTCTAAACATGACTCCAGAGTTCAGCAGGGAGCTCTAGAGGAAGATGCCAGCGCTAGATGACCTCGGTGAAATGGAGAAGTGCAGGACCTCCAGGGTTGTAATTTTCGGAGTTTCCGAGGGGGTGGTCACCCCTACTCCGAGCCAAAGGGTTGATGACATCGGCAAGGGCAAGGTAAATGAGCCAGCCGAATCTTCCAGCCGAAAGAGAAAGCTGAGCCACGCTGATGGGAACTCCATCATGCCCGCTCCGTCTACAACTGCCCCTTCTCCCCGGCGAGGAAGATCTTCGGTGGCAACACCTCCTCCGATGCAGACGTCCTCAAAGAGCACTAGCTCGAGACAGTCGACTTCGGTCCCAGTGCTAGCTATGGGCTCCAGGTTCAGTAGTCCTTCTCAGCCAAGGAAGGCCTCACCTGAGGTAATGCCGATGATGGTGATAGGCTCCGGGCGACTCTCTGAATCTTCTGCTATGCCAACCACGGCAGGCTCTAGCTCCGAGCGCCCGGTGAAGAAGTTTCGCGCCAATTTGAGTGGTAGCTTTCCAAGGTAAGCTTTGATTTTTCATGTTGATTTGCTATTATTATTTTTGTCATATTTTTAATCTTCCAATCTTTCGTCTACAGGGCATCAAAGACGGGGGCTGATGCTCTGGCCTCTGTTGCAGCGGTTGAAACGGTGCGGGCGGAAGCTTCAGCTCCGACCCCCGCGCCACCTCAAGTGGTGGCTGAGGTCACGGCAGCTCCAGCGCCAGCTGTCATGGATTTGTACCTCGAGTCGACGCCAGAGACTCCTGTAGTATTGCCGGACCATGGGGGAGGCATACATGAAGACGCTCCAGTAGCAGTAGCACCAACGACTGAAGCTTCGGCTCAGGACATGTTGATGGTGGAAGCTCCGACAGCGGAGCCGGAGGTAATCGAGACTATGGTCGCTGTGCCAGAGGTTGTTGCTGAGCTGGCAGGTGAACCAATGGTGCCAGAAGCTCCGATCCTTGAGCCGAAAGTCATTGATGCCCTGGCAACCAAGTCGGTGATGCTTGAAGTTTCGGCCCTTGAGCCGAAAGTTGTTGAAGCTTCGACAGCCGAGCCAGAGATGGTTGAAGCTCCGACAGCTGAGTCAGAGGTGGCTGATGTACCGGCGCCTGAGCCGGTGGTGGAAGTGGCCTCGGGTGAAGCTTCAACGACTGCCCCGATGGTAATAGCTCCGGAGGTGTCCATGCCCAAGCCTGAACACTGTGAAGAAGTGGTGGCAAGCTCTCCACCTGCGGAGCCAACAGTTGAAGACCCTATGGTGGCACCTTCGGCGTCGGCCCCAGAGGTAGAAGTTCCTCCAGTGGGATCTTCCTGAGCAGCTGCCGAAGAGCTCCCGGAGGATGGCCCTAGTGCTGTAGAAGCTCAAGGAACTACGCTTGTGGTGTGGGACCCTATTTTTATTCTTGAAGACCCTATGGAGCCATCGGAGATGACCCCGGCAAGTCTGAAGCCTATTCCTTTAGTGTATTATATTGACAATGCTTGCTTAAGCCTCTGAAAGGTCCAGCCCGCCTTCGACCATGATAGCAAGGTCCTCAAAGAAGAGCGCCACACCTTGAGGCGTTGGTGCAATAGGCTTCACTTCGAGACCAAGATGGCGTAGACGAGGCTTGCAGACCAAAAGGAGTGGGTCGAGAAGGAAAAGGCCTGGTTGGAAATTGGGGCAACTTGCTGGAGGAGAAGGAGGTCGCCATCAGGGCCCTCGACTCTAATTCTTGGGAGATTCTCGAACTAGACAAAGAAAGGAATGATGCTGCTGACAAAAGTCAATACAGCCTCAATGAGTTAAACAATATTCTCCTGAAGCGCCAAGCAGACCTTGATGCGAGGGGAGAGAAGCTCTTGGAACAACATGAGGATGTTTTAAAAAGGGAGGAAGAGCTCGCCCAGAAGCTAACTCTGGCAGAGCAAAATTTGGCAGATCGCTCTAAGAAGCTTGAGCTGAGGAGCAAGGAAGATGAGGAAAAGTACTAGAAACTGGGGCAGGAGCTCTCAAAAAGAGAAGCTGATGTTGCTGCCAGAGAAGGGAAAGTTAGGGGCAGGGAGAAGGACCTGGCCGAACGACGAAACCACATCCACCTCCAGGAGACGGAGCTAGTCGACCGCGACAAGCAAGTTGCTGAGAGTATGCAGCAACATGCCAAAGTGGTCGAGCGCCTCGCTCGGGAAGGTTCGGTGCTAGCGGCCGCCAGGAGGTCACCTGAGGAGCTACAGAGCTCGAGGGAAACTGAATCCCTGCAGGTATGGGATTTTCTGGGGCGTGCGGACAGAGATTTGGGGCCGCTTGGCTTCAGTCCAGTACGTCCAGAGCACCCAACACCGGAGCTGGACCAGATGCTGGTGGCACTTGGCTCTGCTGGCAGCAAACTCGACGTGATGGGTGATGTCATCGCTGACCAGCTGGAGACGAAGGGAATAACTCTGGCCAAGAACGTCGCCGAGTATGTTTTGGCGTGTCAAAAGAGCTGAGATCCCCAACTTTCTCTAGATCCGGTCTTCGAAGGACTCATTGCCAAAGAGGAGGATGCCGCCAGGGCTAGCGTCCAAGAAGCTACTGAGAAGGTTGCCTCGTTTTTCCGCAGGACATAGATCCTCCAGTAGCTAGGACCTTTTCCTTTTGCCTTTTGTTGTGACCCTGATTTTGTAATCCAGTACTTTAAATGAATGCAATCCACTATTTCTGCAATGAATTCCATTTTATTGTCCTTGTCTTCAATACACTGCCCTTTATCTTGTTTACCCCTGGTAGATGTACACAATTAGACTGCGAACATGTACCAAAAGGATTTGACGATGTGTTGATGACTTGGACACTTCGAAATTGTAGCTTTTAGGTCTAAAGTTTATTTCCGACTTCTCCAGGGAGCTTTTGTTGTGTCGACGGCGGGCCCCTTGGGGTTGTCGGAGCTTGATAGGTCCGACAACACCCACTGTCAACCCGTAGAATGTCGATGGCGGGCCCCCTGGTGTTGTCGGAGCTTGATAGGTTCGACGACACCCACTGTCTACGCGTAGAACTGAAAGTGCATCTAGGTATCCCCATGGGTTTTGGATGATTGATGACGACAATTAAGAGACTAATGAGCTAATTTGATCTTAAGCACAGGTGTAATGGTTGAAATGAGAGGAAAAACCTCAAAAAGAAAAGATCAAAACGGGTGTCAAAGACTCAAGCTTAGAAATTAGCATTTCTATGGTATTGAGCTTCAGTGAGCCGTATCATATGTGAGGGTGGATGTATCATGTGCATTGAGTCATTCTAGAGGGCTCAAAGTTGTGGTTGAGAGAAAAACCTAAGTGAGAAGCCAAAATGAGGAAAAACCCTAGGAGGCCCGACTAGTCCGGGCCTCAGGCCAAACTAGTCCGGCCAATCAGAGAAGTCCGCTTTGGGGCAGACTAAAGGTCTCTGGAGTAGATCTGACTTGTCCATATGGGTACGGACTAGTCCGTTCTTCCCTTCGTGGAGTTGGAGCTAAGTCCCAGTAGATCGGACTTGTCCGTTTTAGAACCGACCAAAGCTTTTTGGAAAAGTTCAGACTTGTCCAGTGTGGTACGGACTAGTCCATTCAAGACTTAGTGAGATAAACTAAGAGGAAACCCTAGAGGGTCGGACGAGTATGACCATACCCAGTTGTGTCTGTTTTGGGACGGACCAAACCTTTATGTCCTACTTCGGACTATTCGTTTTAAACCGGAGTAGTCCGTATTGTCAGTCGCCGTTTGAAATTCAAACGTTGGCGGGCACGTCATCTGTTTTGTCGATTGATGACATGAAATTGTCAGTTATCCCGAAAGGCTGGACTAGTCTGTGGCACAGGGCCGGACTAGTCCGAGTTTGCCCTGGCGGCAACGGTTAGTTGTCGGGACCCCTTAAAAAGGGGACCCTCGACCCCTATTTGATAACACTTGAACCCTAGCGCCGCCACAAGTGACCTAGAGCCTTAGAAAGCCTTCCACTTGTCCTACTAGCCCTCTAAGACCAAATCTTGAAGAGATTAGGGTTTGGGGAGGAGAGTGAAGGAAGATCATCGTGCTTTGGCTCTTGGTTTGATCTCTATGCACATTGTGTTGTGTTTTTTGGCTTGTGTGAGTTGAGCTTCGTTTGCTCCTCATTGTATTGATATGTGGGAGCCTCAACTTGTGAGCAGCCCCAATCAAACTTCGTGATTACCCATTGATATAGTGAAAACCAAGCCGGCCATTGTGGTGGCTTGGTGAGAGAAGGGTCAAGTGAGACCCGGTCCTTGTGTGGACTTCTCAACGTGGATGTAGGATTCTTCGTGGAGCTGAACCAAAGGATAAATCTTGTCTCACTTGTCATTTTACATTTCATAATCACTAGCATTGCTATAAGGGTTCCTATTGTTCATATTGCTCTTCACTTGATCTTTGTTGAAATCTTGTAACCTAAGTGCTTTAACCTCACAATCTAAGTTTTACTAGGTTACCACACGTTGCTTACCTCTTTGGTGAACTTAAATTCTGCAAATAACTTGTAGAAACCAGGTTTTTAGGTTTTCACCCTGCGCTGAGCGGACTAGTTTGGCCCTATCAAGAGAAGTCCGGCCTCAAGAGTTTAATCCCATTTGATTAAGTAATTTCAAGTCTTATTGCCTATTCAACCCCCCTCTAGGCGACTTTCAATTGGTATCAGAGCAGGCTTCTCCACCAAAAGTCTAACAACTTGGAGAAGTAATGGCTGGAAGGGGTGACAATGAGATTCCGATTATTGTTGATGACACCAAGACGAAGAAGTCAATGTTCTTCAAGATGATTCAAATGAAGACGAAGAAGTTCGTATGCTCAAGGCACGGCTTCGTGAGAAGCTCAATGTGCCCAAGAAGGAGATCAAGCCAATTGCTTCAATCAACGTCGACAATGGGAGCAGTTCACAAGACTACTCCCGATATCCTTACAACTATGAGCAACTTAACGCAAGCAATCACTATTTATCTATTCCCATTGGCAAACCTCCCCAATTTGATAGAAATGATTACTTTATGTGGAAGCATAATATGAAGATGCATCTCATTTCCTTAAACCCTAGTTGTGGAAAATTGTCATGACAGGTGTACATCTTCCCAAGAATGAGGGAGACATCACTCCGGAGCAAGCCATCCTCCTCCATCGCAATGCTCAAGCTGTTGGAGTGATTACCACCTCATTGATTCGAGAAGAGTTCAACCACATTGAAGGGTTGGAGGTTGCCAAGGAGATATGGGACACCCTCAAGACGACGCATGAGGGCAACTGTGTCATTAGGGAGGCGAAGATCGAGATGATCGAAGGAGAGCTTGGGAGGTTCACCATAATGGATGGTGAGTCCCCCCAAGACATGTACGACCGCCTCAAGACTCTCATCAACAAGAGTCGGTCTTATGGAAGCACCCGGTGGACCGACCATGAGGTGGTAAAGAGGATGATTCAAGCATTCATGCCTCAAAATGTCACTCTTTGCTCAATAATTCGTGAGAGTTCGGGTTTTCACAAGATGACTCCCAAAGAAGTGCTTGGGAGAATTATCAACCATGAGATAATGGAGCAAGAAGCTATGTTATGCAATGATCTACAAAAGATCTCCTCCTTCAAGAAAAGGGATGTTGCATTCAAGGCAACATCCTCAAGATCACAAGAAAAGGAAGAGAGTGATGAAGAGAGCCCTGACACCGATGAGGAGGAGGCACTCTTCACCAACAACTTCAAGAGGATGTTTAGAAGGAGGAGCTACCATAATGAAAGGAAGACCAAAGACAATCCCAAGACAAGATCAAAGAGGGCTTGCTACAATTGTGGGGAGTACGGCCACTTCATTGTGGATTGCCCACATGAGGAAAACAAGAAGAAGAGGGAGGGCAAGTCCAAAGAGAAGAAGTACTTCAAGAAGAAAAAGCAATCAGGGCATGCACACCTTGGAAAGGAGTGGGATTCAAATGAGGAATCCTCCTCCGTTGAAGAGGAGAAGATAGCAACCATTGCCACGAAGAAGACAACCGCGGAGAACAAGCTCTTCCCCAACTGGGAGAAATCAAGGCCAACTTGCCTCATGGCCAAGGAGGGAAGAAAGAAGGTTAAATCTAAATCCTCCTCTTCAATTCCCTCGCATGATGATTTTGATAGTAGTAGTGAGAATGAACAGATGCTTAAGGATATGAGTAAAAGTACCTTGAAAAGATTGAGGTTATTGACGGATGAGATATTTGACAAGGAAGAGCTCATCAACCGTCAAGAGGACATGCTCATCCAACAAAAGGAGAGATGTCAAGAGGTTGAGGAGCTCTTGGAGCTTGAAAGAGAAAGAAGCAAGGCGCTTGAACGTGAACTAGCTTTGAGCAAGGAAACTTGCTCAAACCTTTAGAACACTACAATTGTGCTCAAGCATGAACTTGTTAGTTTGACACAAGCTAACAAGATTCTTGAAACACAAGTGAAGTCTCTCAAGGTCAATGCCCCTTCTTCCTCTACAAGATCACATTCTATAAATGTCAAATCCGAAGCGCCTCAACCTTGCAAATGCTCAAACTTGATTATGAAGCTTAAAGAAGAGCTTAAGTTGGCACAAACTTATCAAGCACCAAAGGGTGGCATCTTTGACAAGGAGAAGATGGCATATGCACGTAGTGCATACACCAACACAAGACATCCACTTGTCAAGGATGGACTTGGTTATTCTAGGGAGATGAGGCAAAATGCCAAAACTCCCAAGACTGGCGAAGACTTGATTGTTTTTGTCAAGGGAGGTTCATACAACAATAAGGGAAAGAACATCGCTACATCTCCTAAAATTCGTAAGAAAGAACCTCATACCTTGTTCCGTGATTCTGATGCATCATATGTTTTATTGAGGAACAAGTTTGGAGAGGCCTATGCTAGGTATGTTGGGCCACACCATAAAAGTCCTAAACCTTGTGTGTGGGTGCCCAAGTGCCTCTTAACTAACATCAAAGGACCCAACACCGCTTGGGTACCTAAAGGCAAGGATAAATCTTTCTTGTAGGCATACTCCTCTGGTGGAACCAAATGGGTTCTTGATAGCGGGTGCGCTAATCTTATGACCGGAGAGAGGAATATGTTTGTGGAGTATGAGCTAAATGAAGATCCAAGTGAAGGAATCTACTTTGGGGACAATAGCCAAGGAAAAATCCTTAGCACCAGTAAAATTGCTATATCCCCTAATCACACTCTGTCAAATATTTTACATGTTGATTCACTCCATTATAACCTCTTGTCCATATCACAACTATGTGACAAAGGTTATAATTGTTTATTCACTAATGAGGGTGTGACCGTCACAAGGAGAAGCAATGACTCAATTGCCTTTATGGGTGTACATAAGGGAAATCTCTATCTTGTGGATTTCTCTGCGCATAAAGCCCAACTTGATACATGCTTAATTGCAAAAACTAACATGGGATGACTTTGGCATAGAAGGCTAGCCCATGTTGGGATGAGAAACTTGCAAAAACTCCTCAAGGGCGAGCACATCCGTGGTTTAAAGAATGTTGTGTTTGAAAAGGATAGGCCATGTAGTGCATGCCAAGCCGAAAAGCAAGTTGGAGCTCAACATCCATCCAAGAACATCATGCTGACAAAAAGACTATTGGAGCTTCTACACATGGATCTGTGACGCCCGGTTCCGAAAAATGAACCAAGCTAACGCATATGTGTGCCAAGGATGTTCATCACACATGCACGAGTGCAATCACAAAAGAGTATACAGAAAATTACCATAGAACAAGATTAATTATCAAATTTTATTAAACAAACCAGATTATCCTCGAATACAAGCTCTAATGAATATTTATGACAAGTTCAACTAATGCAGCGGAAATAAACTAATTAAGCAAACTAAACAGCTAGGCAGCATAAGCAATAGGGTATAGCGCAGATCAAATAACACCACAGGCAAAGCTGATGGTAGACACGGCCTAGAAATCCGCATTATCGCCATTAAACTCCCAATCCTGACCTGCAACTGTTGGATGGGGGATTGCAAGAGTGGGTACATGTCGTACTCAGCAAGTGTGGAAAGTATGACATGTGGCTTATTCAAATGACGACAATAATAATGGCAAAGTGCTGAAAAGTACATAAAAACATTTGAAAAGCAATATATTATATGTATGTGAAGTAAACCCATCATAATCATAAGTAATATCATAATACCAATCTGAATTCGCTACCATCATCAGTAATTCCAGATTTCACCATTGCCAATAACCATATTCAATACCAGAAATAAATCCATAACCAGCCATGACCATTACCAAACCATAACCATCCCAATACCAAGTTCTCTCTAATCATGGAAGTTGTCCAGGTGCTCATAACCGGGAGCACGACTATCAGATAGTTTTATTTAACTCTGCAGAGTTTGTACCACTTTACCCACGTGTTTGTGATTTCATGACCTTTCGGTGACTAAGAATCTCCCTTATGCCCATGACCCGTCGGTCACATTATACACTTCCGTTGGTGTGTGGCCAAGAGATCACAAAATAGCCTTTACAAAGGGATTACTAGCCTATTTAGACCCAACTGAGGTTTCACCGGTGGCGATGCCTCCAACTGAGCACGTCTTCAACCAAGGGCCCCCTCTTGAGCCATTCGGATCCCAGGGTAGTCCCACCAATCATCAACAAACCCAATCCGACTACCCCGTCCTCGAGCATCCACAATGGTCCAAACAGTACTAGCAAAGCCCTAATTAATCAGCTACGCTGCACCCATACTTGGCCTCGTGGTGGCACTGTAGTCCTGGCTTATTCTCGCATGAACCGGTCCTTAGATCTAAAGCAAGCAAACCACCATGACATCCAACCCATCCACATACCGGCTTGCTTAGATCACCCATTACCATATCATGTTATCCAGTTCATGTTAATCATAATATCATCCATACATAGTTAAATTGAGTGGTATAGTTGTTTCCATCCCAGTTGATTACGCGAAGCAAAAAGGTAAAAAGTTCATCCCGACTCTCTACCATATAATCCAGGTGACAAGGGTGGTCAACAAAACTAGTAAACTTCCTATCATAGGATTCCCATCAATTTGACACAAGCATGCAGCTTTGCAAACAAAACATTTATTTTAAAAACAGGATCAATATGCTTCAAGGACACTTGCCTTGCTCTTGCTGTTGATTAGGGTCAAAGCCTTCAAACTCTTGGTGCTGTAGATCCTCCGCGACACTCTCTAGCGCAAATCCGTCTAATCCACACAATAAACATACAAGACAAGAAACACAATCAAAGAGTGCACAAATATTACTCAATATGTCATGACATGCATGATTGATGCAAATGCAAGGTAGAACTTGTTACTAGATTGCTTTTAATGACAACTAACTAGTTCTAATAGCTTTTAACAAGTTTATACAGGTTTGGATTCGAATAGATCAAATTTTAGAATTAATTCAACACAATTTAACCAGAAAGATCGGACTAGTCCGCTAGAGACCGGACAAGTCCGCCCTCTGCGAGATCAGTAGTTTAGGGTTTCCTAGATCGACGTGAATTTGGAGCTTAGGTGTTGAATTCACGTAAGGAAAAGAGAATAGAAGGTATACCAGGTGTTTAGGGCTCCAATGAATCAAGAAACTTGGAGGTAACACTTGGATCTTGGTGATCTAGGGTTGGTGATGAACTTTGAGACGAATTGGTGATGGAGAACGAAAACTTGGTGGAGATCTTGGTCCTCTTTCGTTTCCTCCTCTTCTTCTTCTTGCTTGGGATCTTCTCCTCCCTCCTTGGTGGTGCCTCTCCACGAACTAGGGTTTGGGTGGGGTGGAAAAGTGGCAAATAGATGTCAATCCAAGGGGTGGGGTTGTTTATATAGAGATGGAGGCTAGGGTTAGATGGATTTCGAGTTTGAGAGGAGTAGAGGCTGGTTTAGAGTCCCACATGGGCTCTAAAAGAGTTAGGCACGACGTCCCTAGGCCCACTTAACGTGAAACCCAAGAAACAAGTCGTAAAACAAAAGATCAACTCGGAGTCGCGAAATATCGGACAAGTCCGGAAAGGACCGGACTAGTCCGAAGTTGTCCAGAGAGAAAATCGGACAAGTCTGGCCTAAAATCGGACAAGTCCGACTTTGAACAGAGAGGAAAAACAGACAAGTCCGCTGGAACACCGGACTAGTCCAAAAAAGTCCAAGGACTTAGCAATTTTTCATGGATTCTTGGAATATCGGACTAGTCCTCACAAAATCGGAGAAGTCTGAAAGTTTCCAGGGGCAAAATCGGACTAGTCCGCAGCAAAAACGGACAAGTCCGTTTTTAGTCAGAGAGAATTCGGACTAGTCCTCAGCAAAATCGGACTAGTCCGCAGTAAAATCGGACTAGTCCGCACTTTCCTGCGTTTTAAGTGTGGTTTTGTTCCAAATCAATTTTAAATGCTCCAAATCATTTTTAAACTTGTTCCTCTTGTTGTGGGTTAATGTTAAACACGTATATGAGTGCATGCAAGGCATGATGCATGAAAATGAGGGTGTTACAGGATCTCATCATGTCAATTGCCTACATAAGCATCGGTGGTAACAAATATGGTCTTGTAATTTTTGATGATTTTTCACGCTTCACTTGGGTATTCGTTTTGCATGATAAGAGTGAGACTCAAGGTGTCCTAAAGAAATACTTGAGGAGAGCTCAAAATGAGTTCTCCTTAAGTATCAAGACCATAAGGAGTGACAATGGCATCGAATTCAAGAACACTCAAGTTGAAGAGTTTTTGGATGAAGAAGGCATCAAGCTTAAGTTCTCGGCCCCCTACTCCCCTTAACAAAATGGGGTGGCCAGGAGGAAGAATAGAACTCTCATTGAGATGTCAAGAACCATGCTTAATGAATACAAGACATCAGACTGGTTTGGAGTGCAAGCGGTTAACACCACTTGCCATGCCATAAACCGGTTGTACCTTCACTGCATCTTGAAGAAGACGTCTTATGAACTCCTAACCTGTAACAAACCGAATATCTCTTACTTTCGTGTTTTTGGGAGCAAATGTTATATTCTCAACAAGAAGCCTAGGACTTCGAAGTTCGCTTCTAAGTCCGACAAGGGTTTCTTGCTTGGTTATGACTCAAACACTTACGCCTATCGTGTTTTCAACAAATACTCCAGAATTGTTGAACTAGCATGTGACGTAGTGTTTGATGAGACTAATGGCTCCCAAGTGGAGCAAGTTGATCGTCATGTTCTAGATCAAGAAGAAGCTCCACAAGTCGTGATAGGAAGGATGACACTTGGAGACATACGACCACAAGAACAACCTCAAGACTCAAGTGATCATCCTACACATCAAGCAAGCTCTTCCTCAAATATTCAAGATCAAAAACCCCAAGATGCGCTCCAAGAATATGAAAATGGAGGCATCAATCAAGGGGGGCAAAGAAAATGAGGAAGATGAAGATGAAGATCCAAGAACTCAAGCACCTCACCCAAGAGTGCATCGAAGTGTTCAACAGGAGCATCCCGTTGACAACATCCTTAAAGACATCTCCAAGGGAGTAACTACTCGATCTCGTGTTGCAAATTTTTTTGAGCATTACTCTTTTGTTTCTTCTTTGGATCCTCAGAAGGTTCAAGACCATAAGGAGTGACAACGGCACCGAATTCAAGAATACTCAAGTTGAAGAGTTTTTGGATGAAGAAGGCATCAAGCATGAGTTCTCGGCCCCCTACTTGCCTCAACAAAATGGGGTGGCCGAGAGAAAGAATGGAACTCTAATTGAGATGTCAATAACCATACTTGATGAGTACAATACGTCGGACCGATTTTGGGCGGAAGCGTTTAACACCGCTTGCCATGCTATAAACCGATTATATCTTCACCGCATACTTAAGAAGACGTCTTATGAGCTCCCAACCGGTAACAAGCCCAACATTTCTTACTTTCCTGTTTTTGGGAGCAAATGCTACATTCTCAACAAGAAGCCTAGGACTTCAAAGTTTGCTTCTAAGTCCGATGAAGGTTTCTCGCTTGGTTATGACTCAAACACCTACACCTATCGTGTCTTCAACAAATCCTCCAGAATTGTTGAAGTAGCACGGGACGTTTTGTTTGATGAGACTAATGGCTCCCAAGTGCAGCAAGTTGATCGTCATGTGCTAGATCAAGAAGAAGCTCCACAAGTGGTGATAGAAAGGATGGCACTTGGAGACATACGACCACAGGAACAACCTCAAGACTCAAGTGATCATCCTATTCCTCAAGCAAGTTCTTCCTCAAATGATCATACTCAAGTTCCACAAGATGCACTCCAAGAAGATGAAAATGGAGGAATCAATATAGCGGGGAGACAATGAAGATGAGGAAGACGAAAATGAAGATTCAAGACGTCAAGCGCCTCACCCAAGAGTGCACCAAAGCGTTCAACGGGACCATCCCGTTGACAATATACTTGGAGACATCTCCAAGGGGGTAACTACTCGATATCGTGTTGCAAACTTTTGTGAACATTAGTCTTTTTATCTTCTTTGGATCCTCACAAGGTTGAAGAAGTGCTACGAGATCCGGATTGGGTAATGGCCATGCAAGAAGAGCTCAACAACTTTGAAAGAAATCAAGTATGGGAGCTCATGAAGAGGCCTAATGCGAATGTTGTAGGCACCAAGTGGGTGTTCCGCAATGAACAAGATGAGCACGGGGTGGTTACAAGGAACAAGGCGTGACTTTTGTCCAAGGGGTATTCACAAATCAAAGGTTTGGATTTCGAAGAAACCTTTGCTCACGTAGCTAGGCTTGAATCAATTCGTATATTACTTGCCTTTGCTACTCACCATGATTTTAAGCTATATCAAATGGATGTCAAGAGTGCATTCCTCAATGATCCAATCAAAGAAGAGGTGTATGTAGGGCAACCCCCGGTTTTGAAGATGAAGAATTCCCAAGCCATGTGTACAAATTGCGTAAGGCTATCTATGGCCTTAAACAAGCTCCTAGAGCTTGGTATGAGTGCCTTAGAGACTTTCTAACTCAAAAAGGTTTCAAAATTGGAAAGGAGGAGCACACTCTATTCACTAAGCACTTTAATTATGATTTGTTTGTTTGCCAAATATATGTCGATGACATTATATTTGGTTCTACTAACAAAGCTTTTTGTGATGAGTTTTCTAAGATAATGTTAGAAAGATTTGAGATGTCCATGATGGGGGAGTTGAAGTTCTTCCTAGGTTTTCAAGTAAAGCAACTCAAGGAAGGTACATTCATTAGTCAAACTAAGTACAAACAAGACATACTCAAGAAGTTTGACATGGACAAGGCCAAACCCATCAAGACTCCAATGGCAACTAATGGGAATCTCGATCTTAATGAAGATGGTCTAAGTGTGGACCAAAAGGTATATCGCTCCATGATAGGTTCATTGCTTTACTTATGTGCATCTAGGCCCGATATCATGCTTAGTGTGTGTATGTGTGCTAGATTTCAAGCTCGTCCTAAGGTTTGTCATTTGACCGCCGTTAAGTGAATTCTTAGATATTTGGTTCACACACCAAGCCTAGGACTTTGGTACCCTAGAGGTTCTAAGTTTAACCTCATTGGATATTCTGATGCAGACTATGCGGGGTGCAAAGTTGATAGGAAGAGCACCTACGGAACTTGCCAATTCCTTGGTAGATCTCTTGTGTCTTGGTCCTCAATGAAACAAAACTCCATTGCTCTTTCCACAGCTGAAGCGGAGTATGTCGCCGCCGGAAGTTGTTGTGCACAACTTCTTTCACTGCGGACAAACTCTTAGGGACTATGGCATAAAATTGCACCATATTCCCCTCCTATGTGACAATGAGAGTGCCGACAAAATATCCCACAATCCAGTTGAACACTGAAGGACCAAACACATTGATATCAGCCACCACTTCTTAAGAGGTCACTTCATCAAACGAGACATTGCAATCTCCCATGCGAGAACCGAAAAACAATTGGCCGATATTTTTATCAAACCCCTAGATGAGAAAAGATTTTGTGAACTTAGGGGTGAGCTCAATATCTTAGATTCTCGAAATGTTGCTTGAGTCTTGAACATCTGATTGTTATATTCAAAATTCACACATGCTTGCGAAAAACTCATCCTCCTCAATTTTCTATGAACTATTTTGAAATTATTGAATCTTTGTGAATTATGGGCATAGTTTGATTGTTGATTGCTTACTGACCATGTTTACAAAGATCTTTTGTGAAAATGTAGTCTAAAAGGATCAAATCTCCACTAAAAACTAAATATATAGGAGGTTTTAGCCTTATGACTGGACTAGTCCATCCCCCAAACTGGACTAGTCCGGTGGTTCAGAATAGTCCGGACCCAATCCGTAGGATGGACAAGTCCGGGTCTCCAACCGGACTAGCCTGGCCCTTGGGGATTAACCTCCCCAGGGAGCCCTCGACCTCTTCACTTCATTCAAACACACACACACACACTCTCCCTCTCTCCAAAACGCACGAAAACCGCCCCCAAATCGGCGATTTTTTATTCCAACCACCAAATCTTGATTCCAATCAGTGGATTGAAGCCCTAGGGTGCGTGGGAACTCTTTCCCAAGCATCGGAGGCCGATTCCCCTCCCACATTTTGTCGAATCGAAGATTTGAAGAGGTATTCTTGACCCAACCCCAAAATCTCCGAAATTCAATTCTTTTAGGTCTATTGATAGAAACTTCTTCACAAATATTGTTGTCCACATCATTGTGATCATGCACATCAATTTTGGTGGTAGGATCCGTAGTTTTTGCAAAATTTCTCTAGATTCGGTTCTTGTTGTGTGAATCGGACTAGTCCGACCACAGGGCAGACAAGTCCGGCTTGGTACGGACTAGTTCAGCCCCTTGGCGGACAAGTCCAGATTACACAGTAAAAACCCTAAACTAAATAGATTTTGTGAATTCTACCACCATATCTCTACTTTATTGGACTCATACACATTCTTTTACATCTTTTATCAGCAACCATGTCGGATTCTGACTATGTTCCTCTCTCCGACTCTGAAGTCGAGGCGGGAAGGCAAGCATTATACCGCCGAAAGCGCGAGGAGGACGAGCTTGTCATAGAATATCTCGACTCTCAGTCAGAATCTAGAAGAGCAAAGAAGACACAATAGGAGGCTCATAACTCAGCTGCAGCTGGGGCAGCCCCCAAGAAGAAAAGGCTTGTGACCGTGGGGGAGAAGGCAAAATCCAAGGAGGCAAGGACCTCCAAGGACAAGGGCAAGGCACTAGTGGATGCTGCACCCAAGAAGAGGGTTCTAGTTGCCAAAAAGCCAGCAAGCAAGGCCAAGAAGGGTGCCTCTAAACCCATTGGTCCCTTGAGGATGTCATCTCCTGCAGGGAACCCAAACCGTGCAACGGCCTTCGATGCCAACATCTTCGAGGGCAAAGGGGCTGAGAAGGCAAGAAAGGTCAGGAAGATCAATGTCTACCAAAGGGAGAGGAGTACAGTGGATCCCCGTTTTTGGTGTGACTTCCACTGTGACTATTACAGGACAGTCTACATGTCCAAGCAGACTCCAGTCACAGATTCTCAGTGGATCGATTGGGACTACATGGCCCAAAAGGATCACGTGGCTTTCAATGTTGTGATTGAGGCCATAGAGCGCCATGGCTTTAAGAAGTTCATGGCATTTCAGTATTATTGGAATGTGTAGGTAATTGCTTAATTCTACTCCACTGTCTACTTCCACACCGACGGGGATAGGAGAATCACTTGGATGACTCACGGAGAGAAATACTCCACCACCTACTGGGAGTTTTCTCAGTTACTTGACTTGGAGGACCAACTGGAAAATAAGATCATCATCTCTAATCTAAGTCCAGTTGATCGAGACACTTTGGAGTACATGTATCCAAGTCATGTACCTTTTGAGGCCGGACACATAAGGAACATCAAGCCCTTCTACAGTGTCCTAAACCGAGTGCTCTGGAAGACAATTTCCCCCAAGGATGGAGATGCGGGAATTATTCAAGGTAACTTGAGGCACTTAATGGTGTTAATTGATGGAGATGTCCGTTTCAATGTGGTGTACTACATTTTTGATGACATCTTCAACACCTCGCATACTCCAAACCGATCATGTGGCTATGCTCCGTACATCATGTACATGATCGAGAAGATGTCCGGGCTCAACTTCAAGAAGGACATCATTCATAGAAGGCTTCATCCTCAAATTCCTCCTCCGGAGTCGGCTGCCCCTCGTAGGAAGAATGCAGAACCTCCCGCCTCTTCCTCACACTTTGTGCCATCACCTCCTCCTCCACCTCCTCCTTCATCACAATGAGACAGCGGATTTCTCAAGTGCTTCAATGCCATATTCTCCTCTTACCGGAAGGCGGAAGTTCGGAAACATCAGATGGAGCGTCGCCAAGAGAAGTATCTCAAGGCGATGTGTGACAAGTTGGAGATCCCTATGTCTCCCGCCGTGGAGAGTGATGGGGAGTTGACTCCATTCCCGGAGTTCACCACCGAGGAGCTTGCTAAATTCGGTGACGTTGGTACCTCCACGGTAGCTCCGTCCGAAGATGATGCTATTGATGATCCGGAGGCCACGAAGAGCGACAGCAGGCACCAAGGGCGAGACGACGACGACGATGACGCCGATGATGATGAAGTGTAGATCTAAGGACTCTTCTTTCTCTCTTTTCCTTTTTGGTGTCTTGATGCCAAAGGGGGAGAGATTGGAAAGGGGGTACTTAGAAAGGGGGAGAGATTGATCCACTATGGACTTATGTTTTAAAACTCTCCTTTCAATTTTTGTAAGACATAATTCATGTATCTTGTCTAAATTGTGATGTTATGCTTAAGTTACATGTTTCATCTTGCATGCTTGGTACCTTATCACAATTTATGAGCTCATCACTTAGGCACCCCACCATAAAATGTATATGTATGGGAACTCTCTCAATTTCTCTTACTCATGATGCATACATTGAGGGGGAGTCACTCATACAAATACATGTTATGAAAACAAATTATCCTTTTTTGTTGAAGTCTTAATGTGTTGTCATCAATCACCAAAAAGAGGGAGATTGAAAGTGCATCTAGGCATCCCCGTGGGTTTTGGATGATTGACGATGACAATTAAGAGACTAATGAGCTCAGTTGATCTTAAGGATAGATGTAATGGTTGAAATGAGACGATAACCCTCAAAAAGAAAAGATCGAAACGAGCGTCAAAGACTCAAGCGTAGAAATTAGGGTTTCTATGGTATTGAGCTTAAGTGAGTCGTATCATGTATGAGGGTGGATGTATCATGTGCATTGAGATTATTATAGAGGGCTCAGAGTGGTGGTTGAGAGAAAAACCTAAGGGAGAAGCCAAAATGAGGAAAAACCCTAGGAGGCCGGACTAGTCCAGGCCTCAGGGCCAGACTAGTCCGGCCAGTCAGAGAAGTCCGCTTTGGGGCGGACTAATGGTCTTTGGAGTAGATCGCACTTGTCCGTATGGGTATGGACTAGTCCGTTGTTCGCTTCGTGGAGTTGGAGCTAAGTCCCAGTAGATCGGATTTGTCTGTTTTAGAATAGACCAAAGCTCTTTGGAAATGTTCGGACTTGTCCTGTGTGGTATGAACTAGTCTGTTCGAGACTTAGTGAGATAAACAGAGAGGAAACCCTAGAGGGTCGGACTAGTCCACCTCTGTGGCTGGACTAGTCCGGCCATACCCAGTTGTGTCTGTTTTGGGACGGACGAAACCTTTTTGGCCGACTTCGGACTCATTTTGAATCGGACTAGTCCGTATTGTCAGTGGCCGTTTGAAATTCAAACGTTGGTGCACACGCCATTTGTTTTGTCGATCGATGACGTGAAATTGTCGGTGGTCCCAGAAGGCCGGATTAGTCCGTGGCACAGGGCCAGACTAGTTCGGGTTTGCCTTGGTGGCAACGGTTAGTTGTTGGGACCCCTATAAAATGGGGACCCCCATCCCCTATTTGATAACACTTGAACCCTAGCACCGCCACAAGTGACCTAGAGCCTTACAAAGCCTTCCACTCGTCCTACTAGTCCTCTAAGACCAAATCTTTAAGAGATTAGGGTTTGGGGAGGAGAGTGAAGGAAGATCATCACGCTTTGGCTCTCAGTTTGATCTCTTTGCACATTGTGTTGTGTTTTGTGGCTTGTGTGAGTTGGGCTTCGTGTGCTCCTCATTGTATTGATTTGTGGGAGCCTCAACTTGTGAGCAAATCCAATCAAAATTGGTGATTACCAATTGATTTAGTGGAAACCAAGCCGGCCATTGTGGTGGCTTGGTGAGATAAGGGTCAAGTGAGACCCGGTCCTTGTGTGGACTTCTCAACGTGGATGTAGGCTTCTTCGTGGAGCTGAACCACAGTTTAAATCTTTTCTCACTTGTCATTTTACTATATCATAATCACTTGCATTGCTATTAGGGTTCTTATTGTTCATATTGCTCTTCACTTTGATCTTTGCTGAAATCTTATTACCTAAGTGCTTTAACTTCAGAATCTAAGTTGTACTAGGTTACCACACATTTCTTACCTCTTCAGTGAACTTAAATTCCCCAAATAACTTGTACAAACCAAGTTTTTAGGTTTTCACCCTATGCTGAGTGGACTAGTTCGGCCCTGTCCAGACAAGTCCGACCTCAGGAGTTTAATCTCGTTTGATTAAGTCATTTCAGATCTTATTGCCTATCCACCCCCCTCTAGGCGACTTTCAAGAACGTCGACGGCAGACCCCCTGGGGTTGTCCGAGCCAGATAGGTCCGACGGCACCCACTGTGAACGTGTAGAACATCGACGGTGGCCCCCTAGGGTTGTCGGAGCTTGGTAGGTCCGATGACACCCACTATCAACGCGTAGAATGTTGACAGTGGGCCACTTGGTGTTGTTGGAGCTTGGTAGGTCCAACCGCACCAACTGTCAATGCGTAGAATGTCGACAGCAGGCCCCTGGGGTTGTCGAAGCTTGATAGGTTCGTCGACACCCACCATCAATCATAGAAAACATTGACGGCGATCCCCTCGGGTGGTTATGCCATCTTCACTTTAATTATACTTCACGTCAATGATTGGCCCCCATGGGAGTTGCTGGAGCTTGTTAGCTCTGGCAGGGCCCACTTTTAACTTTTGAAACATCGACGGCGTGCCCCCTTGGAGGTTGTCAGAGCTTAAGAGCTCCGACATCGTCCACCATTGCCATGAGTTTTCATTTTTCCGTTGCATCAAAGACAAGAAAAAAACCATAATATTCATCCTCTCATCTATAACTATTTTGCGACTTACTATTCTCATTTGAATTTTAGATCCGAAGAAAGTCGATATGATGACAAGCAATTTGATATAATATTTTGCAGGATCCGAATGCTTTTAGGACCCGTCCTACTGAGGCCTGCCGAAATGTAAGTAGAGTGGCATACTTAGGGTGCGGGACCAGGCTAAGTCGATACCACACTCCGGACCTGTGTTGGCTTGGCGTTCAGGCGAAAAGACCACCATTATATCTTGGAATAAAACTCAAAAAGAATTGCACAACTTGTTATAGACAAGAAGGAAAAGGATAAATAAAAGAGAATGACCCTGCACAAAATTAGTGCACGTGGAGTCTGCTTTTATATAACAATGCCTTTCATTATAGGTTCAAAATACAGGGGATACAAGGACACACTTAGGGTACGGAACCAATCTAAGCGTTCTATACATCTTGTGCTAACTGTGGGCAGGTAGCTACACTTTTAGTGCTGCGACAGTGTCAAGAGTTGCTTGAACTTCTCGGACCCTCATGGAGGGGTCCGGATGTTCTCCCGGAGGTCCTACCCAACTCTGTTTATAGACTCTATAACTTTCACTGCATATAATTATAGACTCACCTCCGTGACACTAAGTGTAGAACTTACGGAGGTGCTCGATGTTCCAAGGATTAGGAAGCGGGGTCCCATCCTCAGTTGCCAAGCGAACGCATCCAGGATGGGATACTTATATCACTCGGAAAGGACCTTCCCAGCAGGGGGAAAGTTTGTTTATCCCTTCACGAGTTAGTATTCTCCGCAACACTAGATCACCTTCCTCAAGCTGTCGGTTACGCACATGCCTTTGATGTTAGCGCTGGAGCGCCTGGCGATAACGTGCATTCTGAACTGCTGCTTGGCACCTTCCCTCGTCGACGAGGTCAATGAATTCATGCCGGAGCTGGTCCTGCGTGGCTTCGCCGAAGGTCCGGGCCCGGAATGACCCCATGGTGATCTCCAGAGGAAGGACTGCTTCAGCTCCGTACACCAAGAAGAAGGGTGTCTCTCCAGTTGACCGATTAGGTGTAGTCCTGCTTGCCCACAGTGCGAGCGAAAGCCCCTCAATCCAGCTGGCTCCATGCTTTTTAAGACACTTAGATGTGCGCATCTTGAGTCCTTTTAAGATTTCTGCATTTGCTCTCTCGGCTTGGCCATTGCTTGCCGGGTGAGCTACTGATGCGTAGCTGACTTGAATGTTGAGGTCTTCGCAATACTCTTGAAATGCTGCACTTGTGAATTGGGTTCTATTGTCAGTGATGACTCTGTTTGGAACTTCAAATCTGCAGACTATGGACTTCAAGAACATGATTGCTGATTGCTTGTTGATAGCCCCAACTGGAGTAGCTTCCGGCCACTTGGTGAACTTGTCGATGGTGACATATAGGAACCTGTAACCTCCGATGGTTTTTGGGAAATGTCCCAAGATGTCCATACCCCACACAGCAAATGGCCATGTAGGAGGTATCATTTGTAGTGATTGAGCCGATGTATGAATTTGTTTTGCATGGAACTGGCACGCTTCACACTTTTTCACTAGCTCAACTGCGTCCTAAGTGTTGTAGGCCAGTAAAAGCCATGCTGGAAGGCTTTACCGACCAACGTGTGGGAAGACGCGTGGTTCCCACACTCGCCTCCATGGATATCCGTGAGAAGCTCGCGACCTTCTTCCTTTGTGATGCACTGCATTAGGACGCCGTTGGCATCATGCTGGTAGAGAACCCCTTCTACCAGTGTGTATATTTTAGCCAATCTAATGATCCAGTTAGCGGATACACCATCTTCAGGAAGGTGGTTGTCTTTCAAGTAGCTCCGGATCTTCGAGATCCATGCATCGGAGCTGACTTGAGCTTCTGAGTCTTGCGTGCTGGGTTGCTCAGAGCTTCCTGCAGCACCTAGGACCCTTGATGGATGCCATGGTAACACGGCCACCGGGACCACCAACTTTGAGGTGCTGGTCTCACCCCCTTAGCTCAGTTCGACAAACTGAGCTGTTGATCTTGACAACCTCTGGATGAAGATTCCGTCGGAAGCCGAAGCTCTGGTTGATGCCTTCGTCGAGAGTTCGTCAGCTTTAGCATTATGGAGATGCTGAACATGGTGGAGATCCAGGACTTCGAAGTCCTTTTGGAGCCTCTAGACTTCAAGGAGATATGCGGCTAGTTGAGGGTTGTTGCAGCAGCATACACCTCTGACTTGCTTTATGATTAGCTGTGAATCACCCTTCACCAACAGCTGCTTGACACCATAGGATAGTGCCACCTTGAGCCCGTAGATGAGAGCTTCATACTCCGCCATGTTGTTAGTCGCCTTGAAGTCAAGGTGAACCATGTATTTGACCTTCTCCCCGGTCGGAGTGAGGAGAAGGATTCCAGTTCCGGCCCCCTACTTCTGCATAGAGCCATCGAAGTAGAGGGTCCAATGAGGCTCAGTGAAGACCGGAACCTTGGGTTCCAGCTTATGCTCACTGGGGCCCCCAGGATTTGATGGAGAAGGAGTCTACTCCGCCACAAAAACAGCTAAGGCTTGACTCTTTATAGCTTGTCACGGTAGGAATTCAAGATCAAATTCTGCCAGCTCCACTGCCCACTTTGCGATGTTCCCAGTAGAATTAGGGTTATGCAGAATTGCACGCAGTGGATAAGAAGTTACCACTGATATCTTGTGAGTTTGGAAATGATGATGAAGCTTCCTTGAGGCAATAAGAACTGTGTAAAGCAGTTTATGCACCTCAATGTATCTAGTCTTGGCATCATGGAGTACTTCACTAATGAAGTACACTGGGCGTTGGATGGTCTGGATCCTCTCAGAGGGGCCCGGAGCTTCCTCTCCATCAACCCGGACCCTCCTGGAGGGGTCCGGACCTTCTTATTGAGCTTCCCGGACCCTCCCGGAAGAGTCCAGAACTTCTTCTTGTAAAATCCGGACCCTCCCTTAGGGGTCAGCATCTTCTTGAGCAGTCGTGGGAACTCCCTCGGATGAGAGAGGTTGATCTTCTAGCACTCCGCCTTGAAGATCCGTGCGTGGGGGCTGGGACCCAAACTTGCCTTCAGGTGGCTCCGAGCCCTCCCGAGGAGTCTGGGCTCCTGAACTAGATGTGGTTCTGGTGTTTTCGCGACCAGGACCATGTTGACAACTTTTGTAGTTGCGGAAATGTAAAGTAGTAGAGGCTCACCAGGGTTTGGAGCTACCAAGATTAGTAGGGTGGTGAGGAGCTGCTTGAGCTCTTGAAACGCCTTTTCTGTTTCTTTGGACCAATGAAACGGCCCGTACATTCTCAATAGCTTGAAGAAGAGAAGTGCCTGCTCTGCTAGTGTCGAGATGAACCGGCTGAGCGCGGCTAGACATCCAGTCAGCTTCTGGATGTCCTTGATGCGGGCTGGAGGCCGCATATCTTCTATAGCCTTGATCTTCGCTGGGTTCGCCTCAATTCCTCGATGAGTCACCAAGAAACCAAGGAGCTTCCTAGAGCTAACCCCGAAGACGCACTTGTCTGGGTTCAGCTTGGTGTGTGTGATGCGCAGCTTTCGAAGACAACTTGCAAGTTGTCAAGTAGTGACTCCTTGTTCTTGATTTTCACAACGATGTCATCGACATACACCTCCACCAAGTCCCTAATGAGTTCTCCAAAGGTTTTGTGCATAGCTCGCACAAAGGTTGAAGCAACATTTTTGAGACCAAAGGGCATGGTAGTATAACAGTACAACCCATCTACTGTAATGAAGGTAGTATGCTCTTCATCTTCCCTAGATATTTGGATTTGATGATATCCGGATTATGCATCTAGGAAACACAATAGCTCACACCTGGAGGTGGAGTCCACTATCTGATCTATTCTAGGTAGTGGAAATGGATCTTTTGGGCATGCCTTATTTAAGGTGGTGTAGTCAATACACATTCGAAGCTTCCCGCCGGCCTTGGGCACAACGATTGGGTTTGCCAACCATTTTGGGTGAAAAACTTCTCGGATGAAACCAGTTTCGAGCAGCTTTTTGATCTCCTGTAGGATGAAGTTTTGCCGCTCGACTGATTGCTTTCGGGGCTTCTGGTGTACAGGTTGTGCGTTAGGATAAATCTTCAGATTGTTCTCAATCACCTCCCTAGGGATACCAGACATTTGTGATGGTTGCCAGGCAAACACGTCAACATTCGCCCGAAGGAAAGTGATGAGCGCGAGTTCCTATTTGATGTTCAGACCTCCCAATATACGTGTGGTCTGAGCAGCATCGGAACAAATTTGGACGACTTTGACGGGTATGTCATTGTCGCCCTTGGCTGCACACGTGGTGCAGAGGTTGAGCCTCAGTGACGAGTGCTCGGAGGTTGAGCAACTTGCTCTTTACCGAATGCCTCCTCCGGTGCTGTTGCAAGCGCATGGAGTTCTTCCAGTGCGGTGATTCCTACAGTACGGTCCCCGCGCATGCAGAGAACGCTAGAGGGTGTTGGCATCTTCAACACCAGGTAGCCATAGTGAGCCGCATCCATAAACTTGTACAAGGTAGGCCTACCCAAGATGGCGTTGAAGGGTAAGCTGACCTGTGCGATCTCAAAGACTAGCTTCTTGGTCCTGTATTTCTCCCGAGTTCCAAAGGTCACCGTGAGTGTAATGGATCTGAGAGGGCTAATGGCCCCCGGACCTACCCCAGAGAAAGGGCGTGAGGGATGATGGTCCAAAGGTTGGAGCTGGAGCTTGACGAAGGCTTCATAGCTCAGGAGGTTCGGCCCCGCACCTCCGTCCACCAAAACATGGTAGAGATGGACATTGTTGATGGTAGGAGATACCATTAGTGGCAATTGGCCAGCTCCGATCATGTTCCGGGGGCAGTCCGTAGCATCGAAGGTGATGGGAGTGTCCATCCATTTTCCATGAGGTTCCGCCCTGGTGGTAGGAGCTGCAGTGGCCATGTCCCGCCACATTGTCTTGAGGACACCATGAGAAGTGATGTCCCAAGAACCACCGTAGATGGTGTTCAGGGTCTTCTAATGCTCGTTGTCAGAGACGTCAGAATTGTCATTGACTGTGTTTTACACAGCCTTTAGGACCTTCTTGGGATCCTGAAAGCCTAGCTCCGCTTCAGCCGGAGCTTCGTCGACTTTCTGTTTTCCTTCCTATTGGCGGAATGGAGCTTCTTCTTGGCACTTGTTGTAGCGCTCGATAAGGTTCTGGACCTCACGACAGTCCTCCAGACTGTGCTTTACCGTCTTGTGGATCGGACACCACATTTTGGAGCTGCTGCCGTTTTCCGATGAAGATCGAGGTGGTTTTTCAGGGCGTGGCCCCCGACCACCCAGAGCTGCAGCAGCCGCAGCAGCAGGTGCGCCGGCTGACGGTTTTTTCTTGCCGTTGGTCTTCTTCTTCTTTCCACTACCAAAGGTAGTGGCTTCAGCCATGGAGGACTTCTTATTGGCCTCTGGAGCAGGTTTGGAGTGCATCTCACGGCCCTCCACAGCTCTAGCACATTTATCAGCTCGGCTGAAGAGTTCTGTGACACTGGTGACTTATTTTGTCACCAGTTTCTCCATCATCTTTTTGTCCCGGACACCCTGTCTGAATGCAACAATAGCATAAGTGTTCGAGATAGAGGGGATGATATTGCATACCTGAGAGAATCGTTGGATAAAGGATTCACAACAACTCTCCTGATTTTTGCTGAATAGTAAAAAGGTCCAGTTTAGTGCCGGGTCGGGTGTAGGAACTCCCGAAGTTGGCGGTGAACTGTTGGCAGAGCTCTGCCCAACTATTGATGGAGTTAGGCGGGAGACTCATGAACCAGGACCTGGCGGTCCCGGTCAAAGCCACGGGGAAATAATTGGCCATCACGGCCTCATTACCCCCCGCCACAAGTATAGCGGTGGAGTAGATCTGGAGGAATTTGGCGGGGTTGACAGTTCTGTCGAATTTCTCTAGCAGATGAGGCCAGAACTTCTGGGGCCAACGGACCATGCATAGATGCATGGCTAGGGCAAAAAATCCTACTCCTACTCCCAAAGGAGCAGGGTTGTCCCAAGCTTCTTGCCTCTCGCGAGCACACTCGATATGGATGCGGCTGTCCTGCTGTCAGTAATGGCGGTTGAGCTCCGACCGCAGGTCATGCGTCGAGAGCCTCGACGGAGTGTGGGTGCGACGTGCCCCGGAGGGTAGCGAAGTCACCTGTTGGGACACAGCACGTCTCCTGTGCTGTTAAGCTTGCGGACCAAGTCTTCCTGACAAGATCCAACGCTGTGAAGGTGCCTGCCTCGAAGGAGCAGGACCTTGATTGCAGATGCCATCGGCTGCAGCTACAACCAGATGTTTAACATCAGCCCTCCACTACTCCATCGCATCCTAGGGTGCTCCTGGAGGTGGTGGACATTGGAGCAGAGTGCACACAGCAACAAGCACATGGTCAGAATTGTTGTTCGTCGATGCCGTGATCGACGTGAGTACTCCATCCTGCTGTCCAACATTGTTTGCCGGAACAGATGGTGGTGGTAATGGTGGGACGCCCGCCGGGACAATGGCGCCTACTGTTTGCTGCATGTTGGAAGGTTGATTCCCTCCAAGAGGTTGCATAGCGTTGTTGCCGTTGGATGATCCTGATGCGGAGTTCATGAATGTAGCCTACAGGGGGGGTGAATAGGACTTTTGAATTTTGTCAGAACCTGCAACACTTAACAAACAGATCAAATCTCGAGATATCGGACTAGTCCGATCGAGTGCGGACTAGTTCGGTGTATACTGTCTAGGTTTATCAAATTTGATTGATTAATTTGATTCTACGATGTATGCAGCGGAAATATACTTGTAATTGAAGTGTTACACGATTATGAACTAGGATATACCACAAGTCAATCTTATATTTAATGTTTCAACGTAAAGTAAGCAAGATTGATTGAAACCCTAGATTGATTGATGTATAAGAACGATGAGCACAAAGTAAGAACACAAACACTTCATCTCGTGGTTATCTTCCCACAGAGGCAACCTACATCCACGTTGAGGAGTCCACAAAAGAACCGAGTCTTCTCCAACCCTACCCTCGTTGGATCGCCATGAAGGCCAATCCTCATCACTTATCACAAAGGGAAAATAACCGAATTCAAGGGGCCTTCTCACACGTTGAGGGCTCCCCAAGATTACAACAAGAACTTCACCAAGAACACACTCAAAAGATTACAATGAAAACCACGGGAGTGTGTTAGGGAATCAAACCAAGAGCTCAATGAGTGATGAATTGTGTCTCTCCAATGATCAAAAGTGTATCCTCAAGGGATTGATCTTTGTTGCGTTTGATTTCATGGAGAGATGTGTTTTTTGAGGCTCTTGGGAGGTGTGACGGCGCAGGGGGTCGAGAGATATGAAAGATGGGTTGTGTAATCCTATTTATATGGGGTTCCCAAAAGTTACTGTTAGGGTTTAGGAATATCGAACTAGTTTGTGGTGAACACCAAACTAGTCCGGTGTGCTGTGTGTAGCAAACCCTAGGTGCCCCGAAATATCAGACTAGTCCGGCTAGAAGCAGACTTGTTCGATTTCGCTTCTGGAAATCTTCGGACTAGTCCGATGGATATCTGACTTGTCCGGAAAAGTGAAACCCTAAGTGAATTGGGGACAAGTCCGCACTTGGAGGACTTGTACGATTTAAGTTAGAGGGTTTTTCGGACTAGTCCGTGCCAATATCGGACTTGACCGATTTACATCAGAATGATATCAGACTAGTCTGTTGTGTGACTGGACTTGTCTGATTTTGTGCAGCTTGTGAAGTGTTTGGAGGACTAGTCCGCACTGGGGAGGACTAGTCCGGTTCTAGTCGGAGAGATATCGGACTAGTTTGTGGTGATATCGGACTTGTCCGATCTTGTGCAAAAAGATATCGGACTAGTCCGGTATCAGTCGGACTAGTCCGGTCCTGCATAAACTTGTGCAATGTGTGTGATTATTCGTGCTTGAGCTCTTGGGGTGTGTTTCCTTAACACACTCCATACACAATGATCTACTACACTTGTTCCTTGAGCTCTTTTCCACATTGCTCCTCATTCTCCCTTCTTTTTGGCACCTTGCTTATTTTCTCATTAGAACCTGTGCTCATCTCAACAAAGTGGTTAGGATCTCATTTGCTTGTCATAAATCATCCAAAACCCACAAGGGATTCCTATATGCACTTTCAATCTCCCCGTTTTTGGTGATTGATGACAACCAATTGAGATTTCACAAAATATGATAAAAAGTTGAGATTTTCATAAAGTGTGCAATATGAATTTAAAACATATTAAGCAATGAAAGCATGATCCATATGTGCACTCTTAATGATGGGATGCAGAACTAAGTGTATAGAAGCAATAATCAATATGAGAATGACATAATTGACATCAACAATAAGCATATATGTCATTTTTATAGCAAAAACATAGATTTCATCAATTTCTTCATAAGCAGTTCAAAACATTGCATCACATGACCATAAGTATCATAAGAGCATATTAAAATATTTACAAACCAAAAAATAGACAAAAGATACAAAAAGAAGCTCTCCTCGCATCCTACAGCTAAGACCTAAGACTCCCCCTCAATCTCTCCCCCTTTGGCATCAAGACACCAAAAAGAAGGAGATGAGGGACCTAAAGTCTTCAAGCCTCGCTGTCGGTCCTCTCATCGTCTTCATCTTATTTCTCTGGCTGATGAGGAGGAGGAGGAGGAACGGAGCCACTCGAGCCCCCAATGCCAAAATAGGCAAGCTCAGAGGGAGTGAAGGGCCCGAGCTCGGTGTAATCAGAGTTGGAGTCATCAGAGATTACTGGAGATCCAATGGGCTCGATCTCCAGTTTTTGGCAAATCTGCTTCATGTTCTCCTTGACATATCTTATGTCATCCTTTCTTCTTTTGTTGAGCTTGTGGGCCTTCACCTCGGCCTTTCTACAGGAGGCAAAAATAGCTGCCAGGTATTTGAAGATGCCACTTGGGGACCCCTTTTGAGGAGGGGCCCTAGTGGCGGGAGCAGCCCTAGCACCGGCACTGGCTCTTGCTGGAGCCTCAGGGCTGGAGGCCGGAGATGAAGCAGCTTGTACACTTGGCTTTTGAGGCATCTGGGGCCCCAAGGGAAGGTGCTCCAAATCTTTGACAAACTCTATGCCTGTGACCTTCTCAATCATAAACATGAGATAAGGGGCATAGACACATGACCTATTCGATGTGCAGGAGATGTTCACCATGTCATTCCAAATATAGTCACAGACATCAAATCTTCTGTCTTTGCTAATGACCTTCATCAAGGTCCTGAGATATCCCTGCACACTCCCAGCATCTCCATCCTTGGGAGCAATTGTCTTCCTCAAGACCCTGTTCAACACCACAAAGAAAGGCCTCATATTCTTTGTAGAAGGGGGGTTGAACTTGGAGTTGTGCTCATAGAGGAACTTCATCCTGTCCTTCTCAATGACACCTACGTTGTGGATGATCAAGTTGTCATTGCTTGAGGTGTCAAGGTGTAGCAGTCTTGCAAATTCTTCATAAGTTATGTTGTACTTGGATCCATGAGTCATCAAAGTCACACTTTTTTCTTCGTCACTTGAGAAATGGCAAGTAGCATAAAACTGGGCGATGAATTCATCATTCCAGTTATTCCTGAAGGAGAAGAGGTCCCTCAATCGATGCCTTTCGACTGCCTCCACTACTTCAATAAACGGTGAGCAACCCTTCTTCTCAAAATGCACCCAATCGATCCATTGGCTGCGCACAAAGGGTGTCTTCATTGGGAGGTATACAGACTTGTAGAAGTCTACATGGAAGTTGCTCCAAAACCTCCCATCGGCAGCTTGCTTCGGACGGCTGTAACAGTCAACGTTTCTGAATTTGGCAGTTGTGTCACTGCCCTTCCCGTGGAATCTCTCCTCTGCGGGGTCCCTAGCCCTTTCCCTTGGAGCTGACAGCTTTAGAGGACCAATCGGACCCGTTGCAATCCCCTTGCCCTTGCCCTTGGCTTGGCGAGGGCCACCACCAGTTGATGCCTTTGATGCTGGCTTCTTCGCGAGGAATTTCCTTCGAGCCTGGGGAGGAGAGGTAGCTGGCTCGGAGGGGCGTTATTGACGCTTCTTGCCAAGGCTTCTCGAGGACCGAAGCACGACTTCGTGGTCCATCTCGGCCTGGAAGTCGGAAACTTCGTCATGAGAGTTCGACATGCCTTGAGAATGGATTGCACAAGGTATTGATGATAATAGATGACAAGGAACTGCATTGAGAGATTAATAAGTTAGGGTTGAGTTCAGAAAAAACAAACAAGTCCGTTGTACAGGCACGGACTAGTCCGGGTGACCAGACTTGTTCGTGCATGGACCGGACTAGTCCGGTATTCATCCTCAAGAACCTTAACTATGAGAAATATGGAGTTTCTCATTGCAAAACTAGCCTAATAGCAATGTAATACATCAAGGACACTTGCATTAGGTGGCAGACGCTAGGCTATTCGATCAACAATGAAGAAAATGGTGATTTCTAGGGTTTTGGGGAAAATTTACCGAAAAATTGCTTGAATCTCGGAGAAGAGGGTGTTGAAGGGCGGACAAGTCCGTGGTCCTCAATCCCTAAGCGAAGGAGGTCGATTTCCACCCAAACTTGGAGATTTTTGATGGAGAAATCGTCGAATCGCCTTGGGGAGCTCGAGCGCGGAGAGAGAAAGCTTGAGGCAAGTGTGGGGTGAGGGAGAATAGGGTTTGGCGGCATCTAGGGTTATGGACACGAAAAATCGGACAAGTCCGAAAATGATCAGACTAGTCCAAACTTTTCCAGAGGCTATATTGGACTAGTCCATGGTCTATCGGACTAGTCCGGCCTAACCGGCGCTCTACGGACTAGTCTGCATGGGAGGACTAGTCCGAGAAACCACAGACTAGTCCATGGTCACCAGGGAAGAAATGCTAAGACCATTCGTATATATTCGAATGTACTTATTTAGAAAATAGGGAGGCAAATCGAATCAAATAATCTTGATGAATATGATCAGTAAGCATACAACAATCAAGCAATGATCATAATTCACCAAGATCTAGTAATTGATATAGTTTTTCGGAAAAATTGAGAGAGATAATTTTCACAACACAATCAATGAATTTTGAAGATAGCATTCAGGTATACAAGATTTCAAGCCACACTCCGAGAATCAAGGATATTTAGTTCATTTTGGAGTGCGCAAAAGCGTTTTTCATCAAGTGGAATATCGGCTAGTTGTTTTTCGGTGTTGACATGTGAAATGGCTATATATCCCTTCATTGAATGATCTCTCAAAAAGTGATGCCGGATGTCTATGTGTTTGGTCCTAGAGTTCTCAAGGGGATTATGGGCAATTTTAATGGCACTCTCATTATCACAAAGGAGTGGAATGCGGTTCATATTGTAACCGTAATCCCCTAGAGTCTGTCGCATCCAAAGGAGTTGAGCACAACAACTCCCGGCTGCAACATACTCTGCTTCAGCTGTGGATAGTGCAATGGAGTTTTGTTTCTTGGAGGACCAAGAAACTAGGGATCTACCTAGGAATTGGCATGTACCTGAGGTACTTTTTCTATCTACCTTGCATCCGGCATAATCTGCATCGGAATATCCAATGAGATTGAATTTGGAGCCTTTTGGATACCAAAGACCAAGGTTGGGTGTATGAACTAAATATCTCAAGATCCTTTTTACAGCTGTCAAATGACACTCTTTTGGGTTGGCTTGAAACCTTGCACACAAGCATACACTCAACATAATGGCTGGCCTAGATGCACATAAATAGAGTAAAGATCCAATCATGGAGCGATATACATTTTGATCGACTTTTGGTCCATCCTCATTGAGATCCAAGTGGCCATTCGTTGCCATGGGAGTCTTTATGGGTTTCGCCTTGTCCATTCCAAACTTCTTGAGTATGTCTTGAGTGTACTTGGTTTGGCTTATGAACGTCCCTTCCTTTTGTTGCCTCACTTGGAATCCCAAGAAGTACTTTAGCTCTCCCATCATAGACATCTCAAACCTATCTGTCATAATTTTACTAAATTCCTCACAAAAAGATTTGTTAGTTGAACCAAATATTATATCATCAACATAGATTTAAAAAACAAAGAGATCATTGTCAAAGTTCTTTGTAAACAATATATAATCTACTTTAACGATCTTAAAACCATTTTCAAGTAAGATATCTAAGACACTCATACCAAGCTCTAGGAGCTTGTTTGAGGCCATAGAGAGCCTTACGCAATTTGAAAACGTGGTTGGGGAACTCTTCATCTTCAAACCCGGGGGGTTGCTCCACATACACCTCCTCCTTGATTGGTCCGTTGAGGAAGGCGCTTTTCACATCCATTTGATAGAGCTTGAAATCATGGTGAGTAGCATATGCAAGTAATATTCTAATGGACTCAAGTCTAGCTACGG
Organism: Tuctoria greenei; assembly: GCA_036927565.1. NCBI lineage: Eukaryota > Viridiplantae > Streptophyta > Magnoliopsida > Poales > Poaceae > Tuctoria > Tuctoria greenei. The sequence continues at coordinate 125,947,065 of JAYESD010000007.1, read as the reverse complement.
GAGCAAAGGTTTCATCGAAATCCAAACCTTCGACTTGTGAATACCCTTTGGCCACAAGTCGTGCCTTGTTCCTTGTCACCACCCCGTGTTCGTCTTGTTTGTTGCGGAAGACCCATTTGGTGCCGACGATGTTGGATTTGGGTCTTTCGACTAGTTCCCACACTTCGTTCCTTTTGAAATTGTTGAGTTCTTCTTGCATGGCCACTACCCAATCCGGATCCTTCAATGCATCCTCAACCCTGTGTGGTTCCAAAAAGGACACAAACGAGTAATGCTCACAAAAATTGGTTATGCGAGATCTAGTAGTTACTCCCTTTTGGATGTCACCGATGATGTTGTCGATTGGGTGATCCCTTTGGACGCATTGGTGTACTCTTGGGTGTGGTACTCGCTGTCGTGAATCTTTATGATCATCTTCTTCTCCCTTTAAATGGTTTCCCTCATTGACTTGAAGGTCACTTTCGTGTTCTTGAGGTTGATCTTGTATGGAAGCTCCCCCTTGATCATTGCCCTCCTCTTGTGGTTCATTTTCCTCATGCATATGTAGAGGTGGCTCTTGTGGTCGAACTTCGCCTAACGCCATTCTTCTCAATGCTTGACACGGAGCTTATTCTCTATCTAGCACACATGGATCAACTTGCTCCTTTTGGGAGCCATTAGTTTCATCGAACACTACGTCACGTGCTACTTCAACAAGTTCGGAGGTCTTGTTGAAGACACGATAGGCGTAACTGTTCGAATCATAACCAAGCAAGAAAACTTCATCGGACTTCGAAGTGAACTTTGAAGTCCTAGGTTTCTTGTTCAAAATATAGCATTTGGAAGCAAAAACTCGAAAATATGAAATATTAGGCTTGTTACCGGTGAGTAGCTCATAGGATGTCTTCTTGAGTAGTCGATGAAGATAAAGTCGATTTATGGCATGGCAAGCGGTGTTAATCACTTCCGCCGAAAATCAATCAGAGGTCTTGTACTCATCGAGTATTGTTCTCGCCATCTCTATGAGGGTTCGGTTCTTTCTTTCGGCAACTCCGTTTTGTTGAGGGGAGTAAGGTGCTGAAAACTCGTGCTTTATGCCTTCTTCATCTAGGTACTCCTCAACTTGTGTGTTCTTGAACTCTGTGCCATTGTCGCTTCGAATGTTCTTGATTTTCAATGAAAACTCATTTTGAGCTTGCTTGAAGAAATTCTTGAGTATTTCCTTGTGTTTCTGACTTATCATGTAAAAAGAAAACCCAAGTGAAGCGAGAAAAATCATCAACAACTACTAAACCATATTTGTTACCGCCGATGCTTATGTAAGCAATTGGACCAAATAAGTCCATGTGAAGTAGCTCGAGCGATCTTGTTGTAGTCATGAAGTTCTTAGAGGGATGAGGTGCTCCAACTTGCTTCCGGGCTTGGCACGTGCTACAAGGTATCTTTCTCAAAAACAACATCCTTCAAACCTCGGATGTGATCGCCCTTGAGGAGTTTTTGAAGGTTCCTCATACCAACATGTGCTAGCCGTCTATGCCACAACCAACCCATGTTGGTCTTTGCAATCAAGCATGTGTCAAGTTCGGCTTTATCTTTGTTGAAGTCAACAAGGTAAAGCTTTCCCTTTAACATACCCTTGAATGCAATGGAACCATCACCCCTTCTAGAGACAGTCACACCCTCGTTAGTGAACAAGCAATTATAACCTTTGTCACATAATTGAGATATGGACAGCAGGTTATAATCTAAGGAATCAACATGTAATACATGAGAAAGAGTGTGTTTAGATGATATGGCAATTTTACCAGTACCGAGCACCTTTCCTTGACTATTGTCTCCAAAATAGATGCCCTCACTTGGATCCTCATTTGCTTCATATTCAATGAACATCCTTCTTTCTCCAGTCATATGGTTGGTGCAGCCACTGTCTAGCACTCATTTAGATCCACTGGAGGAATAGGCCTGCAAAAATAAATTATGACTTGTTTTTAGGTACCCAAGCTTGCTTGGGTCCTTTTAGGTTAGTCACAACGACTTTGGGCACCCACACATGAGACATGGTGTTCCCATGGCATGGCCCAACATAATGAGCATAAACTTTGCCAAAATTACTTCTCATTAAGACATAAGATGCATCGAAAGTTCTAAATAGCAACTGTTGTTGTTTATACACAGGATTAGTCTGGGAGATCGGACTTGTCCGGAGGACCGGACTTGTCCAGATACCGACCGGACTAGTCCGGTGATAATGCGTGTTGGATTCATTAATTTTGTATTTTCCAGTTTGAGATGGTCTTCCCTTTACAAAGGCATTGCTCTCCTTGTTATTCTTATGGCTTCTAGCATGTTGTTTTTCACCATAAGAGTAACCAATGCCATATTTGACATTTGGGGGTCTTGTGACCAAGTATGCACTACGTGCATATTTGATCTTCTCCTTGTCAAATATGCCATTTTGTGAAGGATGCTTGTCCTTGGTAGAGGTTGACTTGCCTTTCAAGCCGGTGTCAACTTTACCACATGTACAAGTAGAAGCAACTTCAGTTTTAATGGGTTGAGAAGGTGAACTCGAAGAAGATGGAGGGTCACCTTGCTTGAGTGACTCAACTTGCACTTTAAGGATCTTGTTAATCTTGATTAGGTTGGCAAGTTCGTCCTTGATTGTAGCATTTGAGTCGCTTAACTCCAAGCAAGCTTCCTTGCTTGAAGCTAATTCAAACTCTAGTGACTTGCTTCGCTCCTTTTCAAGTTCTAGAAGCTTGTCAAGTTCAACATATTTCTCATTTTGGGAGATAATCATGTCTTCTTGATGATGTATCAATTTCTCCTCAACAAGTTGGTCAAGTAAAAAATTCATTTTTGTGGCTGTTTTCTTATCTGACCCAATGAGCATATCTTCGTTATCACTATTAATTTCACTATCACTGGAATAGGAATGCACGGAAGAGGGTTTTGTTGTTACCTTGCGTTTACCTTCCTTTGCCATGAGGCAAGTGTCGTTCTCCTTCCATGCGCCGAGAGTAGGGAAGAGAGTGGACTTCTTGGATGTCTTTTCGATGGCTATGCTAGCCATCTCCTCATCTTCTTCGGATGAGGACTCATAATTTGAGACCCATTCTTTCCTAAGATGTGCTTGTTCAGCTTGCTTCTTCTTCTTGAAGAACTTCTTGGGTTGAGGCTTTGCTTCTTTGGTCTTCTTCTTGTTCTCTTCATATGGGCAATCAACTATAAAGTGGCTATACTCACCACAATTATAGCATGCCCGCCTCAATTTTGGTTTTGATATCTCCTTGTACTTTCCTTCACTTGATTTAGTGCCTTGTCTTTTCTTCATCATCTTCTTGAATTTCTTCATGAACAGTATCATGTCATCTTCATCCAAGTCACTGCTTTGATCATCACCGTCTTCTTCTAGTTGAGCTTCTCGAGCTTCTTTAGACAAGGGCTTAAGGGTGGACTCTAGAGTGACCCCTTTCTTCTTTGCCGAGGTGAGGTCGGCAATTTCCTTAACATGTTTGGCTTGTTTTTCCATCATCTCAAAGTTGATGATTTTCCCAAGTAGCTCAGCTGGGGTCATCTTCTTGTATCCGGGGCTTTCTTGTATCATTGAGCACAAGGTGACATTGCGAGGCATGAAGGCTCTAAGTATGAGCTTCACTACCTCATGGCCGTTCCACTTCTTGGTTCTGTATGCTCACACCTTGTTGATAAGCATCTTTAATCGGTTGTATATGTATTGTGGTGACTCATCTTCTTCGATTCCGAACCTTCCCAGCTTGTCTTCAATCATCTCGATCTTTGCTTCTCGCACATGTCGATCGCCTTTATGTGCGGTTTGCAATGTATCCCATATCTCATTCGTGATCTCGAGTCCATCCACCTTTGTAAACTCATCCTGACTGAGCGATGAGGTAATGACTACAGCAGCTTGGGCATTTCGATGGATCGCTTGCTCTTGGCTAGGTGTGAGCTCCTCATCATCATCAAGGATATCTATTCCTGTGCATACTATGTGCCACAAACTTGGATTGAGAGAAATCAAATGCATTTTCATGTTTTGCCTCCACATTGAGTAGTCATTGCCGTCAAAATGTGGGGCTTTTCCAAGTGGAATGGATAGATAATGATTGTTGCTTGAATTTAGGCGATCATAGTTAAAAGGATATCGGGAGTAGTCGGTGTGACTACTCCCCTTCTTTTTCTTCTCATCTTCGATTTTCACCTTTCCCTTGGGAAGGGTTTTGTTCCTTAGGAGCGCCTTGAGTTCCAGCGTCTCCTCATCGTCATCCTCGATGTCTTGAATGGCTTTGAGGAGCTTCTCCAATTTTTGGTTCTTGTCTTCATCAACCTTCTCTTGGTTGTTGCTCTTGTGTACGTCCTTCATGTTCGATATGATCTCTTCGAGCGATTTGTCTCCTTCTTGAAGAACCTTGCTCTGATACCAATTGAATGTGGCCTACAGGGGGGTGAATAGGCCTTTTTTAATTTTGTCGGAACCTGCAACACTTAACAACCAGATCAAATCTCGAGATATCGGACTAGTCCGTTCGAGTGCGGACTAGTCCGATGTATACCGTCTAGGTTTATCAAATTTGATCGATTAATTTGATTCTAGGATGTATGCAGCGGAAATATACTTGTAATTGAAGTGTTACATGATTATGAACTAGGATATACCAAATGTCAATCATATATTTAATGTTTCAACATAAAGTAAGCAAGATTGATTGAAACCCTAGATTGATATGATGTATAAGAATGATGAGCGCAAAGTAAGAACACAAGCACTTTATCCCGTGGTTCGGTTCCCACAGAGGCAACCTACATCCACGTTGAGGAGTCCACAAAAGGACCGCATCTTCTCCAACACTACCCTCGTCGGATCGCCACGGAGGCCAGTCCTCTTCACTTATCACAAAGGGAAAATAACTGAATTCAAGGGGCCTTCTCACACGTTGAGGGCTCCCCAAGATTACAACAAGAACTCCACCAAGAACACACTCAAAAGATTACAATGAAAACCACAGGAGTGTGTTAGGGAATCAAACCAAGAGCTCAATGAGTGATGAACCGTGTCTCTCTAATGATCCAAAGTGTATCCTCAAGGGATTGATCTTTGTTGCATTTGATTTCATAGAGAGATGTGTTTTTTGAGGCTCTTGGGAGGTGTGACGGTTCAAGGGGTCGAGAGATATGAAAGAAGGGTCGTGTACACCTATTTATATGCGGTTCCCAAAAGTTACCGTTAGGGTTTAGGAATATCGGACTAGTCCGTGGTGAAGTGTGTAGCAAACCCTAGGTGTATCGAAATATCGAACTAGTCCGGCTAGAAGCGAACTTGTCTGATTTTGCTTCTGGAAATCTTCGGACAAGTTTGATATCTGGAAAAGTGAAACCCTAAGTGAATTAGGGACAAGTCTGCACTTGGAGGACTTGTCCGATTTAAGTCAGAAGGTTTTTCGGACTAGTCCGTGCCAATATCGGACTTGTCTGATTTACATCAAAATGATATCGGACTAGTCCGTTGTGTGACCGAACTTGTCCGATATTGTGCAGCTTGTGAAGTGTTTGGAGGACTAGTCCGCACTGGGGAGGACTAGTCCAATACCAGTCAGAGAGATACCGAACTAGTCCGTGGTGATATTGAACTTGTCCGACCTTGTGCAGAAAGATATCAGACTAGTCCGGTGTCAGTCGGACTAGTCTGGTCCTGTATAAACTTGTGCAATGTGTGTGATTATTCGTGCTTGAGCTCTTAGTATGTGTTTCCTTAACACACTCCATACACAATGATCTACTACACTTGTTCCTTGAGCTCTTTTCCACATTGCTCCTCATTCTCCCTTCTTTTTGGCACCTTGCTTATTTTCTCATTGGAACCTGTGATCATCTCAACAAAGTGGTTAGGATTTCATTTGCTTGTCATAAATCATCCAAAACCCACAAGGGATTCCTATATGCACTTTCAGTTCACCATCTTGTGATCTCAGGCGCCCCTTCCTGGCGCACCAAATGTCAAAGCGTACAAACAACACTTCGCCCGGTACTACTAAATTGTAACCCGCGGAGGTTCTTGTATCGGTTTGGGCGCGCAGAGATCTTATACAACATGATGACACAAAGGATTTTACGTGGTTTGGGCCGCCTGAGCGTAATACCCTACCCCACAGGGTGTGTGTTGTTGTATTGAGGATTCACTGGTGCTTGTGTGCGTATGAGTTTAGTTGTCTTGTATCGTGCAACACATCCCTTTTATAGACCAAGGGATGGCTGTTACATGAGTTGTCTGGCCCGACATGTGGCCGTGGCGATTATTATTGCCTAATACACAATAAAGTGTGTTTAAGCACCCTAATAGCATGATAATGCGCCTTAATGGTGGCGTTACCAGTATTAAGGGTCTTCTAATTGTGCGCCATTAATATTGTATTAATGGCACATAATCAGACCTTGTAACTGTAGCAATCACTATCCCTTGAATGTTCATGCCGTTGGAGATCCGTCAGTATTCCTGCTAGTGTCGTAGGTTCAGAGGCTCAACACGTGGCAGATCTGGAGCTTCCCCTTGCAGGGAGGTAGATCCAGAGCCGCTACACACATGGTGGCACTGGAGCTTCCCTCTACTGGGGGTTAGGTCCGGGGTCACTGTACACGTGTCAAGCACGGAGCTCCCTTATATAGGGAGTTTCACTCCGATCTTATATTATACATGGTAGTGCTGGAGCTACCCATATGAAGGAGGCGGGTCCATTGCCGTTTGACACGTGAGGCCTACGGAGGTCTTCAACTTTGTCAGGTGGAACTCCCTTGCACTTCTTGCGGTATCATGTGATACCCAGTACGCAGGGTACCGACAAAACCGTTAATAGAAGATTGGTACATAACATAGTTCTAAACCTTGCATATTTATTTTCTATTGTAGATCATGTCCGCTAGTAACAATTCCGGTTTCATTTGCGAACTTTGCTTGAAAAGGAAAAGCTCAATGGAGCTAACTTTATTGATTGGTACAACAACCTGAGAATCGTTATTAGGCAAGAGAAAACCGAGTACGTTCTTCTGCAGCCATACCCTGATGACCTCCCAGCTGATGCAACTACTTCAGCACGTAGAGCTTATACGAAGCACTGTGATGATGCGCTTAATGTAAGCTTCCTCATGCTCGCCACTATGTCCCCTGATCTGCAAAAACAGTAGGAGCATACAAATGCTTATTCTATGATTGAGGGACTGCATGGAATATTTGAGAATCAAGCTAGAGCTGAGAGATATAACATCTCAAAGTCCTTATTCTCATGAAAGCTGGCGGAGGGTAGCCCGGTCAGCTCTCATGTAATCAAAATGATTGGTTACATTGAAACTTTGGATAAACTTGGTTCTGAACTCAAGGATGATCTGGCTATTGACGTTGTTCTCTAGTCGCTCCCACCGAGCTACGAGCCATTTATATTGAATTTTGGAATGAATGGCATGGAGAAAACTTTGGCTGAATTGCATGTGATGCTTAAAACAACCGAAGAAAGCATTAAGAAAAATGCCTCTCATGTGATGATGGTGTAAAAGGAGAATAAAAAGAGGAAGCGTGTGACGCATCCAAAAGGCAAAGGCAAGGGAAAGGTTCCCGATGAGCCATCAAGCTCAAATTCTAAGCCAAAGGGCAAATCTGGCCCTTCTCCTAATGATGAATGCTTTCACTGTCATGCTAAGGGGCACTGATCAAGAAACTGCAAGAAGTACTTGGAGGATATGATGAAGAAGAAGGGAAGTGAGACTTTTGCTTCAGGTATAAATGTTATAGAAATTAACATTGCATTATCTTCTAGTGAATCATGAATATTTGATATTGGATCGATGATTCACACTTGCAAATCATTGTAGGGTCTAAGTGAGACTAGAAGATTTGCAAAAGGCAAGTTGGATGTTCGTGTCGGCATGGAGCAAAAGTTGTGATCATAGCTGTCGGAACCTACCACTTGTCATTACCCTCAGGATTAGTATTGGAATTGAATAATTGTTATTGCATTCCTACTTTAAGCAAGAACATTATCTCTTATTCGTGTTTAGAAGAAGTTGATAGTTATGAGATTGTAATAAAGAACAAATGTTGTTCCATTTATTACAATGATATTTTCTATGCTCAATGTCCATTGGTGAATGGATTATATGTTCTTGATCTTGAGGATAAAACTGTCTGTAACATTAATACCAAAAAGCTCGACGAAATGATCCAAATCCCACTTTTATTTGGCATTGGCGCTTAGGTCATATAAATGAGAAACACATTGAAAAACTCCATAAAGATGATTTACTAAGCTCATTTGATTTTAAATCACCTAACACATGTGAATCTTGTTTGCTTGTGAACATGACCAGAGCACCCTTCACTGGTTATAGTGAGAGGGTGACTGACTTGTTGTGACTCATACATACAGATGTATGTGGAGCAATGAGTTCAATTGCTAGAGGTGGTTTTCAGTACTTCATCACATTTACCGATGACTTTAGCAGATATGGTTATGTATACTACCTAATGAGGCACAAGGCTAAATCCTTTGAAAAGTTCAAAGAATTTCAGAATGAAGTACAAAGTCAATTAGGCAAGACAGTTAAACTTCTATGATCTGATCGTGGGGGTGAATATTTGAGCCATGAATTTTATGATCGTTTGAAACAATGTGGAATTGTTCCACAGTGGACTCCACCTAGAACGCCTCAATGGAATGGGGTGTCCGAATGGAGGAACCAAACCTTGTTAGACATGGTTAGGTCAATGATGAGCCAAGCAGATCTTCCGCTATCATTTTGGGGTTATGCTCTTGAAACTGCTGCGTTTACACTAAACAGAGTCCCAACTAAGTCTATTGAGAAGACACCATATGAGATGTGGACCGGGAAACGTCCCGGGTTGTCTTTCCTCGAAGTTTGGGGGTGTGATGCTTATGTCAAACGTTTGACCTCTGACAAAATCACTCCCAAATCAGACAAATGCTTCTTTGTGGGATATCCTAGGGAAACCAAAGGATATTATTTTTATAATAATACAGAGGGTAAAGTGTTTACCGCTCGCAATGGTGTTTTCTTGGAGAAAGAGTTTCTCTCAAAACGAGTTAGTGGGAGCAAGGTGCATCTTGAAGAAATTCAAGAAATACCTGAAAATGTTTCGGCATCCACTGATCCTATATAGGTTGTACAAGATGTTGTGCAACTAGTTGATGAAACACCAGCCCCATGAAGGTCTATGAGGGTACGCCGTGCGACTGAAAAGTTAACGCTTCTAACCACGGAGCAGCATGACATGGTATTGTTGGACAATGATTAGCCCACGACCTATACCGAAGCAATGACGTGACCTGACTTTGAGAAGTGGCTTGGAGCCATGGAATCTCAAATTGAATCCATGCATAAAAATCAAGTTTGGAACTTGGTTGATCCAATCGAAGGTGTGAGACCTATCGATTGTAGATGGATTTTCAAGAAAAAGACTGATATGGATAGAAATGTTCACATGTATTGAATGTAGGCCTAGAGGGGGGGGGTGAATAGGCCTTCTTGAATTTCTCGGTTCCTGTAGCACTTCAACAAAAAGGTCAAATCCAGATATATCGGACTAGTCCGGTAAAGTGCGGACTAGTCCGGATTTCACGGGCTAGGTTGATCAAGTTAGGTCAATTTGATTGTTTCGTTGTCGTTTGCAGCGGAAATATAAACTATAATGACAGTTCAATAGTTGTATGTTAAGTTTTATTGCAAGTATGATTCTTGTTCAACTATTTAACTTCAATTCAACAAAATGAATCAAACCCTAGATAATGTTGATCAACTAGAATGATGAACACAAACAAACAAGACACAAGATTTATCCCGTGGTTCGGTTACCACGAAGGCAGCCTACGTCCACGTTGAGGAGCCCACAAAAGGACCGGGTCTTCACCAACCCTTCCCTCGTCGGATCGCCACGAAGGCCAATCCTCTTCCACTAATCACACAGGGGTAAATCACCAAGTTGAAGGGGCGATCTCACAAGTTGAGAGCTCCCTTGATTACAAGTTTCAAAACCACCAATAACACACTTCGAAATATACAAATTGAGATGCAAGAGTGTGTTAGAGATTCAAACCAAGAGCTCAATCGTGTGCAAAGTGCCTCTCCAATGATCTACAAGTGATCTTCAAAGGATTGATCGATTTTGCACTTAATTTCGTGGAGAGAGATGGTTTTTGAGTCTCTTGGGAGGTGTGACGGCGCTAGGGTTCGAGAGAGGTTAAAAGTGGGCCGTGCACCTCTATTTATATGGGGTTTCTAGAAATTACCGTTAGGGTTCAGAAAGATCGGACTAGTCCGTGGTGGAGACCGGACTAGTCCGGTGTGCTGTGTGAAGCAAACCCTAAGTGTCCAGGAATATCGGACTAGTCCGATTGAAAAACGGACTTGTCCGATTTCGCTGCTGGAAATCTTCGGACTTGTCCGGTTGCTATCGGACTTGTCCGGTCCTGTGAAACCCTAAGTGTTTAGAACGACAAGTCCGCACTTGGAGGACTTGTCCGATTTAGATCAGAGTGTATATCGGACTAGTCCGTGTAGTCACCGGACTTGTCCGAAGTGGATCAGAAAGTGTATCGGACTAGTCCGGTGGTGACCGGACTTGTCCGATCTAGTGACTTGTGCATTGTGTTGAGGACTAGTCCGCACTGGGAAGGACTAGTCCGAAGTTGAACAGAAAGATATCGGACTAGTCCGGTAGAGACCGGACTTGTCCGATCTTGTGCAGAATGTGATATCGGACTAGTTTGGCTGATATCGGACTAGTCCGGTCCTGTATAGTTTTGTGCATTGTGTGTGTGTAATTAAGTGAGATTGAGCTCTTGGGTGTGTTTCCTTAACACACTCCATACATACTAAACAACTAATTTCTTCTTCTTGAGCTCAAATTCATTCTCCTTCTTAATTTCCCTCTTTTTGGCATTTTGCTCATTTTTCATCATTTTCCTGCATTCATCTCAACAAAAGGATTAGGATCCCAATTGCTTGTCATAAATCATCCAAAACCCACAAGGGAGTCCTAGATGCACTTTCAATCTCCCCCTTTTTGGTGATTGATGACAACCAATTGAGATTTCACAAAATGAGGTATAAAATGAGATTTTCATAAAGTATGCACATATGACTCAAAAATGCATCAGGCAACAAGATAATTATTCATATGTGCATTCTTTATGGTGGGATGCATACTAAGAGCATGAATGCATTAAGAATGACAGAATTTTCATTTACCAACTAATATCAAGTGAATATGGCACTTCAGGAGCAAAAACTCAGATTTCATCACACACTTGCAAATTAATTGAGCAATTCATCACAGGACCAAACATGATATGAAAAGAGAGTTAAGCAAATACAATCACAATTAAAAAACATAGAGAGCTCTCTCCTCGCATCCTATTCAGCTAAAGCTTAGACTAGAGACTCCCCCTCAATCTCTCCCCCTTTGGCATCAAGACACCAAAAAGAGAGAGAGAGGAAGGTCCTAGGGCTTCACTCTTCGCTGTCAGTCCTCTCGTCGTCTTCATCATCTTCATCGCTTTCGGCTTGACGAGGTTGAGAGGTAGGAGGAGGAGCGGAGCTGCTCGAGCCCCCAATGCCAAAATAGGCAAGCTCGGAAGGAGTCAAGGGGCTGAGCTCGGTGATGTTTGGATCAGAATCTTCAGAAAGTACTGGAGATCCAATTGGATTGATCTCCAGCTTCTCACTCAGTTGCTTCACATTGGCTTTTATGTATCTCATGTCCTCCTTCCTCTTCTGATTTAGCTTGTGAAGCTTCACTTCAGTTTTCTTGCAGGAAGAGAAGATTGCAGCCAAGTACTTGAGGATCCCACTGGCGGATCCTTTCTGAGGGGCTTCCCTGGAGGGAGGAGTAGCCCTAGCAGCTTCTTCTTGCCTTGCCGGCGCCTCGGGGCTTGAGGCCGGCGATGGAGCAGCCTGGACACTCACGGACTGAGGCTTCTGAGGCCTCAGTGGAGTGTGCTCCACATCCTTCACAAACTCGATTCCTGTGACCTTCTCAATCATGAACATCAAGTAAGGGGCATAGCCACAGGATCGGTTGGGGGTACTTGAGATATTGACCATATCATTCCAGATATAGTCTGCAACATCGAATTGCCTTTTCTTGCTGATGACCCTCATCAGGGTCCGGAGGTAGCCTTGCACACTCCCTGCATCCCCATCCTTGGGAGCAATCGTCTTCCTGAGGACTCTGTTGAGGACCACAAAGAAAGGCTTCATGTTCTTTGTGGAGGGAGGGACAAACTTGGAGGTGGGCTCATACATGAACTTCATTCCATCCCTCTCAGTGACCCCAATGTTGTGGATAATGAGGTGGTCATCTCCCTCAGAGTCAAGATGCAGCAGACGGGCAAACTCTTCTTGAGTGATGGAATACTTGGATCCATGAGTCATCCAAGTCACACTTTCTTCGTCTTCACTTGAGAAGTGGCACGTTGTATAGAATTGTGCAATCACTTCATCATTCCAATTATATCTGAAGGCAAACAAATCCTTCAGCCCATGTCTCTCTGCAGCTTGTATCACTTCATCAAAAGCTGCACATTTCCTCTTCTCAAGGTGGGCCCAGTCAATCCATTGACTGCGCACCACCGGGGTCTTCATCGGCAAGTAGACCAGCTTGTAGAAGTCAGCATGGAAATTTGACCAGAATCTGCCATCAGCTGCTTGCTTGGGCCTTGCATAGTAGTCCACACTTCTCAGCTTCATGGCCACATCGCTGCCCTTGCCATTGAATCTTTCCTCATTGGGGTCCCGGACCCCTTCTCTGGGAGTATGCAGCTTTAGGGGCCCAACAGGCCCTGTGGCAACCCTCTTGCCCTTCCCTTTAGCTTGGCGAGGGCCACTTGACGGAGGAGCAGCCTTCGAGGCGGCCTTCTTGACACACACCTTCCTCCGAACCTGGGGAGGTGAGGGAGCAGGCTCGGAGGGTCTCTCTTGGCGTTTCTTGCCAAGACCCGTCGAGGACCGAGGTGCCACCTCGTGGTCCAACTCGGCCTCGAAATCGGAGATTTCATTGTCGGAGCTCGACATGATCTGAGAATGAGTGATCAAGAGAAAAGACAAGTTATACAAGGTATTGGTGAGGTAAGATGGCAATGGAAGGCAGTAGGGAATTAAAGAATTAGGTTTTGGTTCAGAAACAACGGACTTGTCCGGTGCTCAGGCACGGACTAGTCCGGGGGACCGGACTTGTCCGTACCTGGACCGGACTAGTCCGGTGTTCATCTGCAAAAACCTAACAAACTGGATAAAAATTGATCCCTAATGAAATAACTAGTCTAGCATACACATAGTACATCAACTGGACATGCAACTAGTGAAGAATGCTAGGCCAAACGATAAGCAATGAAGAAATTTGTGATTTCTTAGGGTTTTGAGGAAAATGTACCAAGAAATCCAAGGAAGCTTGAAAATGTGGGGGTTGGAGGCCGGACTTGTCCGCTAACTTCAATCCCCGAGTCTTCAAGCTTGATCTCCGCCCAAGATTGAGGCTTTTCGACGGAGGAATCAAGGATTCGCCTTGGGAGCTCGAGCGCAAGAGAGAGAAAGCTTTGAGGAGAGTGTGGGGTGAGGGGATTAGGGTTTGGTGGCGGCTAGGGTTATGGACACGAAAAATCGGACAAGTCCGGACAGGACCGGACTAGTCCGAAGTCCTCCAGAAACCTAAATCGGACTAGTCCGTGGTTTGTCGGACTAGTCCGGCCTAACCGGCACACTACGGACTAGTCTGCAATGGCGGACTAGTCCGGGTAACCACGGACTTGTCCGTGGTCACCAGGAGAGAATTGCATAGCCCATTCATATATATTTGAAGGTCCAATAATTGAGGGTAGAGAGGCAAAACAATTCAAATAATCCTGATGAATTTGATCAGTAAGCAAACAACAATCATACTATGATCAAAAATTCATCAAGATCTAATAATTGACATAGTTTTTTCGAGAGAAAAATGGGGAGGAATAATTTTCACAATTCAATCAATATTTTGAAGCAATCATACAGGTATGCAACTTTTCAAGCCACACTCCGAGAATCAAGGATGTTTAGCTCATTTCGGAGTTCGCAAAAACGTTTTTCATCAAGTGGCTTGGTGAATATGTCGGCCAATTGTTTTTGGGTGTTGACATGAGAGATGGATATGTCTCCTTTCATGGAATGGTCTCTCAAGAAATGGTGTCTTATGTCAATGTGTTTAGTTCTAGAGTGCTCAACTGGATTGTGGGCTATTTTAATGGCACTCTCATTGTCGCAAAGAAGAGGAATACGATTCATATTGTAACCGTAATCCCTTAGAGTTTGTCGCATCCAAAGGAGTTGTGCACAACAACTCCCGGCTGCAACATACTCCGCTTCGGCTGTGGATAATGCAATGGAATTCTGTTTCTTGGATGACCAAGAAACTAAGGATCTTCCTAGGAATTGGCAAGTGCCAGAAGTGCTTTTTCTATCAACTTTGCACCCGGCATAATCTGCATCGGAATACCCAATGAGATTGAATTTTGAGCCTTTTGGGTACCAAAGACCAAGGTTGGGTGTATGAACTAAATATCTTAGGATTCTCTTTACGGCTGTCAAATGACATTCCTTAGGGTTGGCTTGAAATCTTGCACACAAACATACACTCAACATAATATCTGGCCTAGATGCACATAAGTAAAGTAAAGATCCAATCATGGAGCGATATACCTTTTGGTCGAAGCTCGGTCCATCTTCATTGAGATCCATGTGACCATTCGTTGCCATGGGAGTCTTAATGGGCTTTGCCTTGTCCATGCCAAACTTCTTGAGGATGTCCTGTGTGTACTTGGTTTGGCTTATGAATGTTCCTTCCCTTTGTTGCCGCACTTGGAATCCCAAGAAGTACTTCAATTCTCCCATCATTGACATTTCAAATCTGTCTGTCATAATTTTACTAAACTCTTCACAGAAAGATTGGTTAGTTGATCCAAAAATTATATCATCAACATAGATTTGGCAAATGAAAAGATTATTATCCAGATTTTTCGTGAATAGTGTATAATCTACTTTGCCAATTTGAAAGCCATTATCAATTAAAAAATCTCTAAGACACTCATACCAAGCTCTAGGAGCTTGTTTGAGGCCATAGAGAGCCTTACGCAGTTTATACACGTGGTCGGGGAACTCTTCGTCTTCAAATCCGGGGGGTTGCTCCACGTACACCTCTTCCTTGATCGGTCCGTTGAGGAAGGCGCTTTTTACGTCCATTTGGTACAGCTTGAAATCATGGTGAGTAGCATATCCAAGTAATATTCTAATTGATTCAAGCCTAGCTACTGGAGCAAAGGTCTCATCAAAATCCAAACCTTCGACTTGTGAGTAACCTTTGGCCACAAGTCGTGCCTTGTTTCTTGTCACCACCCCGTGTTCGTCTTGTTTGTTGCGGAAGACCCACTTGGTGCCGACTATGTTTGCATTGGGTCTTTCCACAAGTTCCCAAACCTCGTTTCTCTTGAAATTGTTCAACTCTTCTTGCATTGCCACCACCCAGTCAGGATCCTTTAATGCATCCTCAGTCCTGCGGGGTTCCAAAAAGGAGACAAACGAGTAATGTTCACAAAAATTTGCTATACGAGATCTAGTGGTTACTCCTTTTTGGATGTCGCCGATGATGTTGTCGATTGGATGATCCCTTTGAATGCATTGGTGTACTCTTGGGTGTGGCACTTGGGGGGTCGTATGTTGGTGTTCATCTTCTTCTCCCCCTGAGTTGTTGTCCTTGTTGATTTGTTGATCATGTTCATATTCTTGTGATTGATCTTGTATCGAGGCTCCCCCTTGATTGTTGATCTCCTCTTGTGGTTCACTTTCCTCTTGTATTTGTGCCGATGACTCTTGTGGTCGTACTTCGCCTAGAGCCATCCTCTTTATTGCTTGATAGGGGGCTTCCTCTTTACCTAATTCACATTGATCAACTTGCTCCTTTTGGGAGCCATTAGTTTCATCGAACACTACGTCACGTGCCACTTCAACAAGTCCGGAGGCCTTGTTGAAAACACGATAGGCGTAAGTGTTCGAATCATAACCAAGCAAGAAACCTTCATCGGACTTCGAAGCGAACTTTGAGGTCCTGGGCTTCTTGTTCAAAATATAGCAAGGAGAACCGAAAACTCGAAAATATGAAATGTTCGGTTTGTTACCGGTGAGTAGCTCATAGGAGGTCTTCTTTAGTAGTCGATGAAGATAGAGTCGATTTGTGGCATGGCAGGCGGTGTTGATTGCTTCCGCCCAAAATCGATCCGAAGTCTTGTATTCATCGAGCATTGTTCTTGCCATCTCTATGAGCGTTCGGTTCTTCCTTTCGGCAACTCCGTTTTGTTGTGGAGAGTATGGCGCTGAGAATTCGTGCTTGATTCCTTCCTCATCAAGGTACTCCTCCACTTGTATGTTCTTGAACTCCGTGCCATTGTCGCTCCGAATACTCTTGATTGATAGTGAGAACTCGTTTTGCGCTCGCTTGAAGAATTTCTTGAGTGTTCCTTGTGTTTCTGACTTGTCATGCAAAAAGAACACCCAAGTGAAGCGGGAAAAATCATCAATAATAACCAAACCGTATTTGTTACCGCCTATGCTTATGTAAGCAATTGGACCGAAGAGGTCCATATGAAGTAGTTCGAGCGGTCTTGTCGTGGTCATGATGTTCTTTGCGGGATGTTGTGCTCCAACTTGCTTTCCTGCTTGGCACGCGCTACAAGGCCTGTCTTTCTCAAACACAACATCTTTCAAACCTCGGATGTGATCGCCCTTGAGGAGTTTTTGAAGGTTCCTCATACCAACATGTGCTAGCCGTCTATGCCACAGCCAACCCATGTTGGTTTTTGCAATCAAGCATGTGTTGAGTTCGGCTTTATCCTTGTTGAAGTCAACAAGATAAAGCTTTCCCTTTAACATACCCTTGAATGCAATGGAACCATCACTTCTCCTTGAGACGGTCACACCCTCGTTAGTAAACAGACAATTATAACCTTTGTCACATAACTGAGATATGGACAGCAGGTTATAATCTAAAGATTCAACGTGTAAAACATGCGAAAGAGTATGTTCAGAGGATATTGCAATTTTACCGGTACCGAGGACCCTTCCTTGACTGTTATCCCCAAAGTAGATGCCTTCGTTTGGGTCCTGGTTCACTTCATACTCCACAAACATCCTCCTTTCTCCGGTCATGTGGTTGGTGCATCCACTGTCTAGCACCCATTTGGATCCACCGGAGGAGTAGGCCTGCAAAAACAAATTACGCCTTGGTTTTAGGTACCCAAGCTTGCTTGGGTCCTTGGAGGTTAGTAACAATACATTTGGGCACCCACACATGGGATTTTGTGTTCCCATGGCGTGGCCCAGCATAATAAGCATACACTTTACCAACATTATTTTTCATTAAAACATAGGAGGCATCAAATGTTTTAAACAGAAGTTGCTGTTGATTATGGGTCGGACTAGTCTGTGTGACCGGACTTGTCCGGATGACCGGACTTGTCCGGACCACAACCGGACTAGTCCGATTTTCATGAGAGTTCAGATTTTTAGTTTTCGAGTTACCAGGTTGTGAGGGTCCTCCCTTCACAAAGGTGATCCTTCCCTTGTTATTCTTATGATTTCCAGCTCTTTGCTTTCCATCACAAGAGTAACCAATGCCATACTTGACATTTGGAGGTCTTTGGACCAAATATGCACTACGTGCATAGTTGATCCTCTCCTTGTCAAATATTACACATTGGGTAGGATTTTTGTCCTTCGTGGAGATAGGATTTTCCTTCAACCTGGTGTTAGTTTTATCACATTTGCAAACATGAGCGATGTTAGTTAAAGTGGGTTGAGAAGGTAGGGTTGAAGAGGAGGAAGGTTCACTAAGCTTGAGTGACTCAACCTGCACTTCAAGGATCTTGTTGACCTTGATTTGGTCATCAAGTTGATTCTTGATTGCAACATTTGAGTTGGTTAACTCCAAGCAAGTTTTCTTGCTTGAAGCTAGCTCAAGCTCTAGTGAGTGATTTTTCTCCTTTTCAAGAATTAGAAGATTGTCAAGTTCGACATGCTTCTCCTTTTGGGAGATAATCATGTCTTCTTGACGATCAATTAGCTCTTCCTTCTCAATAAGTTGGTTAAGCACGAATTTCATTTTTGCAGCAGTTTTTCTATCTAAACCAATTAGCATATCTTCATCATCACTGTCTAGATCATCATCACTTGAGTAAGAATGCAAGGAAGGGGTTTTGATGTTTACCTTGCGTTTACCTTCCTTAGCCATGAGGCAAGTTCCATTTGCCTTCTTTGCACAGAGCATGGGGAAGAGTGTGGGTTTCTTGGGCATGCTTTCAATGGCTATGCTAGCCATTTCTTCTTCATCGGACGATGAGGACTCATCGTTTGAGTCCCACTGCTTTCCGATGTGTGCTTGTTCAGCTTGTTTCTTCTTCTTGAAGAACTTTTTCGGTTGAGGCTTGGACTCTTTACTCTTATTCTTGTTGTCCTCATATGGGCAATCAACTATGAAGTGATTGTACTCACCACAATTATAGCATGCCCGCCTCATCTTCGGCTTTGTCTTCTCCTTGTATTTTCCTTCACTCGATTTTGTTCCTTGTCTTTTCTTCATAATTCTTTTGAACTTCTTCATGAACAAAATCATATCTTCTTCGTCCAGCTCGCTGCTTTCATCATCACTGTCCTCCTCAAACTGAGCTTCTCTTGCTTCTTTGGATAGAGGTTTGAGTGTGGATTTTAAGGCAACTCCCTTCTTCTTGGCCGATGTGAGGTCAGCTATTTCTTTGACGTGCTTGGCTTGCTTCTCCATCATCTCGAAGTTGATGATTTTGCCAAGCAGTTCATCCGGAGTCATTTTCTTGTACCCGGGACTTTCTCGGATCATAGAGCAGAGTGTGACGTTGCGAGGCATAAAGGCTCTAAGGATGAGCTTTACAACTTCGTGGTCATTCCACTTTTTGCTACCATACGATCGAACCTTGTTCACAAGAGTCTTCAGTCTGTTGTACATGTCCTGGGGAGATTCATCTTCCTCAATCGCGAACCTTCCTAGTTCGCCTTCAATCATTTCAATCTTTGCCTCCCGCACATGCCGGTCACCTTCATGTGCTGTCTGTAGTGTGTCCCAGATTTCTTTGGCAATTTCCAATCCGTCCACCTTTGTGAATTCATCTCTACTTAGAGATGAGGTGATAACGGCTGCGGCTTGGGCATTCCTGTGGATGGCTTGCTCTTGACTTGGCGTAAGTTCTTCATCGTCATCAGGGATGTTTATTCCTGTGCACACAATATGCCATAAACTTGGGTTAAGGGAAATCAAGTGCATCTTCATGTTTTGCCTCCACATGGAGTAATCACTCCCATCGAAGTGTGGGGCCTTTCCGAGAGGGATGGATAGATAATGACTGCTGTTAGAATTTAAACGGTCATAATTAAAAGGATATCGGGAGTAGTCGGTGTGACTACTCCCCTTCTTCTTTTCTTCAACTTTAGCTTTCCCTTTGGAAAGTGCTTTCTTTCGGAGCAGTGCTTTCAGCTCCAATGTCTCATCATCATCATCATCGAAGTCTTGAATGGCTTCGAGATACTTTTCAAGCTTTTGGTGCTTGTCATTGTTCATCTCTTCCTGGTTGTTGATTTTCTGGACTTCCTTCATGTCCGACATGATCTCTTCGAGTGGTTGCACTCTTTCTTGAAGAACCTGCTCTGATACCAATTGAATGTAGGCCTAGAGGGGGGGTGAATAGGCCTTCTTGAATTTCTCGGTTCCTGTAGCACTTCAACAAAAAGGTCAAATCCAGATATATCGGACTAGTCCGGTAAAGTGCGGACTAGTCCGGATTTCACGGGCTAGGTTGATCAAGTTAGGTCAATTTGATTGTTTCGTTGTCGTTTGCAGCGGAAATATAAACTATAATGACAGTTCAATAGTTGTATGTTAAGTTTTATTGCAAGTATGATTCTTGTTCAACTATTTAACTTCAATTCAACAAAATGAATCAAACCCTAGATAATGTTGATCAACTAGAATGATGAACACAAACAAACAAGACACAAGATTTATCCCGTGGTTCGGTTACCACGAAGGCAGCCTACGTCCACGTTGAGGAGCCCACAAAAGGACCGGGTCTTCACCAACCCTTCCCTCGTCGGATCGCCACGAAGGCCAATCCTCTTCCACTAATCACACAGGGGTAAATCACCAAGTTGAAGGGGCGATCTCACAAGTTGAGAGCTCCCTTGATTACAAGTTTCAAAACCACCAATAACACACTTCGAAATATACAAATTGAGATGCAAGAGTGTGTTAGAGATTCAAACCAAGAGCTCAATCGTGTGCAAAGTGCCTCTCCAATGATCTACAAGTGATCTTCAAAGGATTGATCGATTTTGCACTTAATTTCGTGGAGAGAGATGGTTTTTGAGTCTCTTGGGAGGTGTGACGGCGCTAGGGTTCGAGAGAGGTTAAAAGTGGGTCGTGCACCTCTATTTATATGGGGTTTCTAGAAATTACCGTTAGGGTTCAGAAAGATCGGACTAGTCCGTGGTGGAGACCGGACTAGTCCGGTGTGCTGTGTGAAGCAAACCCTAAGTGTCCAGGAATATCGGACTAGTCCGATTGAAAAACGGACTTGTCCGATTTCGCTGCTGGAAATCTTCGGACTTGTCCGGTTGCTATCGGACTTGTCCGGTCCTGTGAAACCCTAAGTGTTTAGAACGACAAGTCTGCACTTGGAGGACTTGTCCGATTTAGATCAGAGTGTATATCGGACTAGTCCATGTAGACACCGGACTTGTCCGAAGTGGATCAGAAAGTGTATCGGACTAGTCCGGTGGTGACCGGACTTGTCCGATCTAGTGACTTGTGCATTGTGTTGAGAACTAGTCCGCACTGGGAAGGACTAGTCCGAAGTT
Organism: Tuctoria greenei; assembly: GCA_036927565.1. Taxonomy (NCBI): domain Eukaryota; kingdom Viridiplantae; phylum Streptophyta; class Magnoliopsida; order Poales; family Poaceae; genus Tuctoria; species Tuctoria greenei. The sequence continues at coordinate 125,926,104 of JAYESD010000007.1, read as the reverse complement.
GAACAGAAAGATATCGGACTAGTCCGGTAGAGACCGGACTTGTCCGATCTTGTGCAGAATGTGATATCGGACTAGTCTGGCTGATATCGGACTAGTCCGGTCCTGTATAGTTTTGTGCATTGTGTGTGTGTGATTAAGTGAGATTGAGCTCTTGGGTGTGTTTCCTTAACACACTCCATACATACTAAACAACTAATTTCTTCTTCTTGAGCTCAAATTCATTCTCCTTCTTAATTTCCCTCTTTTTGGCATTTTGCTCATTTTTCATCATTTTCCTGCATTCATCTCAACAAAAGGATTAGGATCCCAATTGCTTGTCATAAATCATCCAAAACCCACAAGGGAGTCCTAGATGCACTTTCATGTATAAAGCGTGATTGGTGGCGAAAGTTTCAAACAAATTCAAGGTGTTGATTATGATGAAACTTTCTCACCCGTCGCAATGCTAAAGTTTGTTCGGATTCTTGCTGCATATTTTGATTATGAAATATGGCAGATGGATGTCAAAACAACCTTTCTTAATGGAAGTCTGACTGAGGATGTGTACATGACGCAACCTGAGGGTTTTGTCGATCCTAAAAATGCTATTAAAATATGCAAGCTTCAAAAGTCCATCTATGGGTTGAAGCAAGCATCTCAAAGTTGGAATCTACATTTTGATGAAGTGATCAAAGGGTTTGGTTTCATCAAGAACGTAGGAGAACCTTGTATTTACAAGAAGTTTAGTGGGAGCGTACATGTATTTCTGGTCCTACATGTAGATGACATATTATTGATCGGAAATGACATTCCAATGCTTGATGATGTTAAATCCTCATTAAGAAATTTTTCTCAATGAAGGATTTAGGAGAGGCATCATATGTTTTGGCATAAAGATCTATAGAGATAGATCTAAAAGGCTAATTGGATTAAGCCAAAATACATATATTGACAAGATATTGAATCGGTTCAATATGCAAGATTCCAAGAAAGGTTTCTTGCCAATGTCACATGACATTACTCTAAGCAAGAGTTAGTGTCCTTCGACACCTGATGAGCAAAAGAGGATGAGAGCGATTTCTTATGCTTCAACTATTGGATCCGTCATGTATGTCATGCTATGTACACGCCCAGATGTATCTTATGCTCTAAGCATCACGAGTAGGTATCAATCAGATTATGGTAATGCTCATTGGACTGGTGTAAAAAAACATCCTTAAGTACTTGAGAAGAACTAAGGATGTGTTCTTAGTGTTTGGAGGTGAAGACGAGCTCATTGTAAAAGGTTACACTGATGCTAGCTTCCAAACATATAAAGATGATTCTAGATTGCAATCCGATTTTGTATTCTCCCTAAATGGAGGGGCGGTGAGCTAGAAAAGTTCCAAGCAAGATACAGTATAAGATTCAACGACAGAGGCTGAGTATATTGCAGCTTTTGAAGCTGCAAATGAAGCTGTTTGGATTATAAATTTTTTTTCTGAGTTGGGTGTTGTTCCTAGTGCGTCCAGTCCTGTAGATCTCTATTGTGACAATAGTGGTGTCGTCGCACAGGCAAAGGATCCTAGATCACACAAAATATCTAAACACATACTACGACGCTATCACCTCATTCGAGAGATCATCCACCGAGGTAACATGAAGATATGCAAGGTGCACACGGATTTGAATGTTGCAGATCTGCTGACAAAGCCCCTTCCACAATCAAAGCATGAGGCACACACGACATCTATGGGTATTAGATACTTACATCAGTGATCATAGTGTGTAGTGGGAGACTTGTGTCATATCTATGTTTATGTACTATTAAATAAATTGTTATATGAGTAATCATTATTTATATTGATCCTCAAGTATGTGACTTGTTCGTGAAACTCTTTGTTAATAGTAATGTTACTTTAAATGATCCCTAGTCTATATCATTATATGAGATAATGATGTCACACAGACTAGCACATGTATTAATTGATGATCACGTTTCACGGATCATAGATATTGAGATATAAAATTAATAATGTGAACACATGTTAGTGAACATGGTGTTGGAGTGACCCACTCCAGGACACTCCTGGGATTGTTATTTCTATATGTGTTATCAGTTGGTCTTGAGTGATACACCTGCTAGATCCTTAGACCTGAGATCGCCATTGTTTTTCACTGTGTATAGTTGTGTACTTTGAGACTACCAAACGCTACTCCGTAACTGGGTAGTCATAAAAGTAGTCTTCGGGTACATAATGAAACATAGAATGGGATGTGCGCGGATCAAGATGGGATTTGCCCCTCCTTAATAACAGGAGAGATATCTCCGGGCCCCTCGAGATAGTTGGATTTGAAAGTGCATGGCCATGCCAAGGTGATTAAAGGTTAATCACAATGACTAAAAGTTAGTCATGGAATTAATCCACTATTTGATCGAGTGAATGAACGAGCTATCACAAGGATGGCATGCATCTCGAGCTTGACTGGTATCGTGAGGCAAAGGGATTAGCATGTTGAATGTATCTAGGTTTGGCCGATATGATCTTTATGTACATTCGGGAGTCAGTATGTCCTGCTAGGTACCTCTACTGACTTGTGGTTGGAAACGGTTTCCGTTCACAACCGACTGCACATAAACCTAATGGGCCACACACTTAAGGGGTTGGAATATCGAAAAGCTTGACTAGATTATTGTCTCTAGTGAATGTGGGAGATTGTTGTTGATATGCCCAAGAGGCAATCATAACAATTCGAGTTAATGCTTGTGTTGGATATTTGATCCATAAGAAATTAGGGTAGTAATGGGCCTGTGACCTAAAAGCCCATTAGCACGCCTATAAATACGATGGGTAGGGTTAGGTACTAGTTACTCCACCACGTGACAACCCTAGCCGCCACCCCTCGCAGGCCTCATGCCGAGACCCTTGCCGCGCATGCGGTGTTAGCACACCGGCGCACAACGTTCCTCCCCGTACGTGTGGACTCTGTAGAGGCATTGCTGCCACTGTTGCGCTGATCGGCTACGACGATCGTGATCGTCTACTTGCTGTTGTGATGAGGACAAGGAGGAGACAAATGAGATCGTCTGCTTCCCCTACACCGACACGCGTCTATGTTCCGCTGCGCTGTACGTCTAGTGGTAACGATCTATGACCTCTGTACTCGCATGTTTCTTGGGTGATGCGGTAGAATTGCTAGAGTAGCGTACCGCTGATTTCCCTACAGGAGCACGCCGCCGCCTTGACCCCAACCTCGATAACTAGTATGAGCACGCCGCCGCCTTCACATAAGTGGAAATGTTCTTCCTGGTTGGTGTCCTGGAACACATTCATCTTCCTTGTTTATGTCCAATGCATAAGTAATGTATTTGTTGTGACTATCAATGTATATTATGAATTCTGATTCGCAAACCCTTGAAACTGCAGGAACTGTGGTTGACACTAGTATTTGCCATTCCAGTTAGTTTGATTTCTACCTCTGCAACCATGCAGGAATCAAAGTACCTATGCGATAATTGGTGTTGCTCTCATGAGTTTTTCATATCAGACTATTAATGCATCAATGAAATGTAAATTGTTTGTTTTTCAAGGGATAAGCACACCAGCTCACTACCATGTCCTTTATGATGAGAAAAATTTCTCTGATGATGCTTTGCAGATGCTCACCAACTGTCTGTGCTACCATTAAGCTCGGTTCTTAATTCACTAATAGTTTTTGATTTTATTACAATTGTATACCAATTGTTTTCCTAGGCCTTCAGGTATTTGCTCCCTTATGTGATTATTTAAGCGAATGTGACTGTAATTTGATAATGTTTTATATGATTTCAGTGAGGATGTCTCAGTCGGAGCATTAGAGGCTATGAAGGCTCATCGTTAGTGAAGTCAATGATCACAATAATTTTCATTACGGTATACAGGATTAGATGATGACAATTATGACGTGTGTAAAGGGGCATTCTTTGTGTAATTAGTATACTTGATAATCATGATTGACACTTTGTTAATATTTGATTGGTCAATATAATTTAGGGTGTGATCTTTGGCTATACATATGTTCATGTATGTGTATATTGATGACACTGGCATGCGGCTGCCAAATCTTGGCTAGCTCCGGGATGCAGCCGACAACCAGTATAATCAGGAGTCGGGGCACCTAAATAATCCATGACGAACTGTAACAAAGAACGTCTCAAATTACCTAAATAAAGGAGACGAACTTCCTTAAAGCCCGTCTCAGATCAGTCAACAAATCTGTGACGAGCTGCATTAAAGCCTGTCTCGGATCAATCAAAAAGTATGTGATGTGCTGTATTAGAGCTTGTCTTGCATGTATGCTAATGGGCGATGAGCTAGTTGATCGTCTCCAATGACTCCGTAAAGCACATCTGGTATGACTCAAAGAAAGGAGACGAGCTATCTTTGAGCTTGTCTTGCACTTATGCTAATCAGCGATGCATCCGCCACCCGTCTCTAATGACTACGTAATGCGAGACGTGACGACAGAGACACACTATTTGTTCGTCTCTGTTCTTCATTCGAGCACGTCTCAGATGAGCCTTTCTCACGTAGTGTTTCTATGTTTTCACATACAAATTTTACTTACTGACTGACTATGAAGGAAACTAAAAGAAAAATATCTCATGATATTTTTTAGAGCATTTTATAGTAATATTATATATATAATACTATATACACATACATACATATACCTACATATATGAACTAATTCATAAAAAGAAAAAATGTCAAATTAAAATATTAAAGCTTCATTGTAATATTTCAAATATATACAATATATATCATACACTTTTTTCTAGCATTGACATCTTCCCGCATATAGGGTTTCAAATTCTTTTTAATACTTCTCTCTACGCGTTTGATGTTTTCTGGTTCAGTGAAAAGGTGCATATCTTCATATTGATTATATTCCTCTTCATTATCCCCACATTCTCAACCCCAACAATATTTTGCTTTCTAGAAACAACTACGTGCATGTTCTCAGTTCCTGGATCATGTACATAAAAACTTGTATAACACGATCGGCGATAACCCACAGGTCATCTTTATAACCCACTTTGTTCAAGTCCACCAGTGTCAGCCCATAGTTGTTCACTTTCACACCATCAGGATGTTTGACCCATTGGCACTTAAATACAGGTATTAGTATTCTTTCGCTATAATAGAGTTCTCATATTTCCTCTATGAACCTGAAGTATGTGGTCTTCTGCCCTTGTGGATCATAAGCCTCTATATGAACACCACTATTTTGTGCAACACTCTTACCGTCTTTTTCATTAGTGTAAAATATGTAACCATTGATGTCATATGTTTGCCATGATGTCACCAAAGCAAATGGGCCAGAAACCAACTTCTTCATTGTTGGCTCTTCTAAATAGTTTCCGTATGGTATATTTTTGTCCATTAACCATTCTGTGAAACGTCTTCTACGCTCTTTCATGATCCAATCCTCTCCGCGGTCTTGGTTTTTTCTACGAAGCTCAATGTGGTGTTCCTACAACTCAACTATTTTGAGTTGTTGTAGTAAACCAAAATGTGCACGGTGTACTAATTTATAATCGTGAACGATAAAAATTTTCTTACGCACTTTGTCCCTCTCGCATACGATTTTCGTATCGGGGACCGGCGACCTTCAATTGCGTGAGATCCGCACGCTGAGATCTCACCTGCCGCATCCAGGATATGCCACACTGCGGTGGTTTAACTGCGAACCTTCGCCAACGACACGTTCGAAGACCCTTGAAGACACGGCTCAAAAACCGAAGAATGGTCCCACCTCTGGCGGAATGACTTCATCCAAAAAGTCTCTCCCGGAGGTGGGCCCTGGGGGCCACTGTCGGTACCCTCTGTACCGAATACCTTTTGAGATTGCAATGATCACAAGGAAACTCCATCTACCAGATTTGAAGATCTCTGAAGGCCCCACATGTCAAGTGTAGCCAGACCTGCTTCCCCGACATGGTTAGTCCCAGGGCCGCCACATGTATCATAAGACCGGAGCTATCGCCCACACATGGGAAAGCTCCGGACTAGATACCAGTATGGCATCTCCGAACCTAACCCCAGACAGAGGGAAGCTTCGGTGCCGACATGTTTCCAATAGCATTGTACCTACCCGTCCACGATGGTAAGCTCCAGAGGTGCCACGTGGTTGAACCACCGGACCTTCAACTTCAACAATCAGGCTGGTGGACCCCCAACGGCTCCGGACCTTCAAGGAGCAATCAAAGACTTCAAGACCCGATTAAGTGTCATTAATACCATATTAATGACACACGATTGGATGGCCCTTAATACCAGTAACGGCATTGTTAAGGCTCGTTACCAGGCTATTAAGGGTAATTAACCTCATTAATTGTGTATCAAGCATGTGTAACCGCCAGGGTCACATGTCGGGCCAGGCTAACGGTGTAACGACCAACCCTTGTACTATAAAAGGACTGGTCGACGATACACAAGGGACGTCTCCAGACCTCTTCTGGGATCCCTGATCTAGGCGAGCTTCTTCTTCTGGAGCTTCTTCTAGATTCACACGCTTAATACATCACCAACACACCCCGTGGAGAAGGGTATTACACTCAGGCGGCCCGAACCACGTAAATCTTTGTGTCACTTGTCATTCACCTTCTTGAATCTCTGCGCGCCCAATACCGAACTACAACTCCTTGATCTACCAACAGTAGTATCGGGAGATCTGCCGGATCCAAACACCGATAGTTGGCGCGCTAGGTAGGGGGAGGGTCCGGAGGTTCCTGAAGGTGAGTCTGGGTCCCAGCCCCCAGACTTGGATCTACAAGGAGTTACTCCAGGAGATTCGGACTCCTCCAGGGTCTGGGTCACTCCAGTAGAAGCTTAGAGTTCCTTTAGCAAAGACCCGGAGGTCCCTGAAGCAGGCCTGGACCCCTCCGGAGGGTCTAGGTCGATGTGGAGGAAACCCCGGGTCCCTCCGAAAGGGTCCGAATAGTCCAGTGCCCAGTGTAATTCATCAGCGAAGTACTACATGATGCCAAGACTCGATACCTAGAGGTGCACAAGCTGCTCTACGCAGTTCTCATCGCCTCCAGGAAGCTTCGTCATTACTTCCAAGCTCACAAGATCTCAGTGGTGACTTCTCATCCACTGTGTGCGGTCTTGCATAATCTCAACTCTACTGGGAACATTGCAAAGTGGGCAACAGAATTGGCCAAATTCGATCTTGAATTCGTCCCAAGACAAGCGATCAAGAGTAAAGCATTGGCAGACTTCATGGCGGAATGGACCCCCTCTCCATCGAACCCTGGGGGCTCTAGTGAGCAGAAGCCGGAACTCAAGGCTTCGGTCTTCACCGAACCTCACTGGACCCTCTACTTCGACGGATCCATGCAAAAGCAGGGGCCAGAGCTGGAGTCCTTCTCCTCGCTCCAACCGGGAAGAAGGTAAAATACATGGTCCACCTTGACTTCAAGGTGACCAACAACATGGCGGAGTATGAAGCACTCATTTATGGACTAAAGGTGGCACTATCATATGGTGTCAAGCAGCTGTTGGTCAAGGGAGATTCGCAGCTCATCATCCAACAGGTGAAGGGTGAATGCTCCTGTAACAATCCTCAACTAGCTGCTTATCTCCTTGAAGTCCAGAGGCTTCAGAAGGACTTTGAAGTCCTGGACCTCCACCATGTACAGCGTGTCCATAATGCTGAAGCTGACGAACTCTCGACGAAAGCGTCAACCAGAGCTCCGGCTCCTGACGGGACCTTCGTCCGGAGGTTGTCAAAACCCACAGCTCAGCCTGCCGAACTGAGCGAAGGGGGCGGGATCAGCATCCCGAAGCTGGCGGTCCCGATGGCCCTGTTACCATGGCAGCAATCAAGGGTCGTAGGTGCTGCCGGAAGCTCCAAGCAACCCAGCGCGCAAGACTCGAATGCTCAAGCAAGCTCCAATGCATGGATCTCGGAGATCCGGAGCTACTTGAAAGATAATATCCTTCTTAACGATGATGTATCCGCTGACCGGATAGTCAAATTGGCTAAAAGATACACGTTGGTAGAAGGGGATCTCTACCAGCGCGGTGCCAATGGCGTCCTAATGCGGTGCATCACAAGGGAAGAAGGCTGCAAGCTCCTCGCAGAAATTGATGGAGGCGAGTGTGGGAACCATGTGTCTTCCTGCACGCTGGTCGGTAAAGCCTTCCAGCATGGCTTCTACTAGCCTATAGCGCTCCAGGATGCAACTGAGCTGGTGAAGAAATGCGAAGCATGCCAGTTCCATGCAAAGCAAATTCACACACCGGCTCAGCCTCTATAAATGATACCTCCTACATGGCCTTTCGCTGTGTGGGGGATGGACATCTGGGGACCTTTCCCAAGAGCCGTCGGAGGTTACAAGTTCCTGTATGTTGCCATTGACAAATTCACCAAATGGCCGAAAGCAACTCTAGTTGTGACAATAAACAAGAAATTAGCTATCAACTTCTTGCAGTCCATCGTATGCAGATTTTGAGTCCCGAACAAAATCATAACAGATAATGGGACCCAATTCACAAGCTTTGCTTTCCAAGGGTACCGCAAAGACCTCAGCATCCAAGTCAGCTAAGCCTCCATAGCTCATCCGGCAAGCAATGGCCAAGCCAAGAGAGCAAATACAGAAATCTTGAAAGGACTCAAGACGCGCACATATGAGCGCCAGAAAAAACATGGAGCCAACTGGATCGAAGAGCTTCCGCCCACTCTATGGGCCAACAGGACAACTTCAAACCGGTCAACTGAAGAGACACCCTTCTTCCTGGTGTACAGAGCTGAAGCAGTCCTTCCTCCGGAAATCACCTTGGGGTCGCTCCGGGTACGGACCTCCGACGAAGCCACGCAAGACCAGTTCCGGCGTGAAGACCTTGACCTCCTTGAAGAGGGAAGGTGCCGATCAACTGTTCGGAATGCCTGATACCGCCAAGCTTTTCGGCGCTATCACTAACGGCATGTTCACAGCCGACACCTCGAGGAAGGCAATCTGGTGCTACGGAGAATACAATCCAGAGAAGAGTTAAACAAACTCTCCCCCAGCTGGTAAGGACCCTTCTGAGTGATCAAAGTATCCCGTCCCGGATGCGTTCGCTTGGCAACCGAGGATGGGACACCTCTCCCAAATCCTTGGAACATTGAGCACCTCCGTAAGTTCTACTCTTAATATCACGGAGGTGAGTCTATAATTACATGTGATGTATGTTATAGAGTCATTGTACAGAGTCGGGTAGCTCCTCCGGGAGGGCGGCCGGACCTACCACGTTAGGTCCGCAATGTCCATGCAACACTTATCACAGTCTCAGAACTAAAAGTGTAGCTAGCTACCTTGGGTCAAACGAGAAACGAAACACACTTAGCTTGGTTCTGCACCCTAAGAGTGTACTTGTTTCCCATGTATCCCGGACCTATAATGAAAGACATCATTATGTGAAAACAGACTCCATGTGCATTTACTTTGTACAGGGTCAATATTTTTTTTATTTTTCTCTTTCTTGTCTATAACAAAGTTGTGCAGTTCTTAAGAAACTTTAGCTCTACCAGTTCATGTACCATTCGAGTTGCATTGTCCATCCTTCCGAGTTCAAAGATTGTTGAAGGTCTACTCGTCTGAATGCTGCCAAGCCAATCTAGGGCCGGAGTGTGCTATCGACTTAGCCTGGTCATGCACCCAAAGTACGCCACTCTACCTACAGCCCAGCAGGCCGAAGTAAGGCGAGCCCAGAAACGATCAGACCTGAAGGAAACAAGACGACACTCTTAATTTTATTTAGAATTGTGTTCGACCTAAAACTTTCTCGAGAATAGTAAGCCGCAATGAAGTTATAGATACGAAACGGATTTTACTGTTTTTCTTGACTTCAGTGTGCAGGAAAAATAAATATTTCATGATGATGGGGAATGAAGCCGGAGCTGCCAAAGCTCCGACATCCTCTAGGCGGCTTGTGGTCAATGTTCAAACATTGACACCGAGCGTTGCTGGAGCTACTCAGCTCTGGTAAATCTAGGGGCAAGCCGTCAACGTAAAGAAAAGATGGTGGAAAGACTCTATAGTGGAGTCTGCCATTGACACACTATGTGTTGACAGAGGTCACTGCCGGAGCTACCAAGCTCCGACACCTCAGAGGGCTAACCGTCGATTCTTTACGCATTGATGGAGACTACTGCGGAGCTACTAAGCTCCGACGATGGTCAATGTCGGAGCCACTAAGCTCCGACAACCTCAGGGGACCTACACTATCGAAGACTTCGGACCTACATTCTACAAGTTCAAAGCATGCAAGTCTTCAACTGTTACATCCTCTTGGTACATGTTCACAATCAAATTGTGTACATCTACCAGGGGGCCAAGTGAGACAAAGGTGTTGAAGTCAAAAAATGAAATTTATAAAAATATTGGATTTCATTCATCTGGAGACAAGAGATTACAGAATTGGAGAAGAAGAAGAGAGAATACAAGCGGGATCTACAGAGAGATGGTCCTAGATCATATGGAAGAACTGGGCGACCTTCTGGGCAACCTCCGACACGCTGGCTCGGGTGTCTTCACCCTCTCCTTCGATGGGGCCTTCAAGCACCGGGTCCAGAGGGAATCGAGGGTCCCGGCTGGTGTAGCTCGTCAGCATGAACTCTGCGACGTTCTTCACAAGGGACTGTCCCTCAGTTTCCAGCTGGTCCGCGATGACATCGCCCATCTTGGTGAGCTTGTTGCCTACTGAACTCAGCGCCTCCAACGCCTGGTCCAACTCCGGCTATGGATCATCCGGACGCACGGGACTGAAGCCCATTGGCGTCAGTGCATCGTTGGCTTTGCCCAGGAAGTCCCAAACTTGTTGGGACTCTGCAGCCCTTGCGCTTTGCATCTCCTCGAAGGATCTTTTGGCTCCCGCAAGCTCCGAGTTCTCTCGAGCAAGACGCTCCACCTCTTTGGCATTCTGCTGAATCTTTTTAGCAACCTGCCTTTTGAGTTTACTGAGCTCTTCCTCCCGGAGGTGGATCTCGTTCCGGCGGTTGGCTAGATCCTTCTCTCGGCCCCTAACTTTCTTCTCCCTGGCGATGACGGCATTCTCCTACTTGTAGAGATCTTGCCCTCGCTCCCAGGCCTTCTTCTCCTCTTCCTCACAATGCTCCTCCAATTTCTTGGTGCGTTCTTCGAGGCTCTTGTCAGCCAGAGCTGTCTTTAGGACAAGCTCTTCCTCCCTCTTCACGAGGTTGTCCCGTAGCTCCAAGAGTTTTTGCTCTTCATCTTCGAGCTTTCTCTCCTACGCCTCAAGAGCCTCTCAGCGCTTGACGAGACTATCGTGGATGGCGGTGAGCCTCTCCCGGCGATCATCCGCCACGCTATTTGCAGCTTTGACCTGCTCATAGATGGCCCATGACTGGTTGTCGAGGGATCGTGTCATGCTTTCCCTCTCATCCAACAGCTTACCCCAGTACTCCAGGCGGACCTTCTCCCTTTGCACCCACTCCTTATCGTCAGCCAGCCTCGACTGTGCCAGCTTGGTCTCGAAATGGAGTTGGTTGTGCCACCTCCTAAGGGTTTGGCGCTCCTCCTCGAGGGCCTTGCTATCATGGTAGAAAGCCAGTTGGACCTGGTGAAGACTGGAGCAGGCATTGTCAATAGACAACGATAGGGGGATCGGGTCCGGACCTGTCAAGGTCATCTCTGCTGGTTCCAGCAGATCTTCAGTGACAAAAATTGGGTCCCACTCTACAAGAGCGGTCCCGTGAGCTTCCATGACACTAGGGCCGTCCTCCGGGATAGCCTCGGCCGTCGCCGAGGAAGTACCTGCAGCAGAAGTTCCAACCTCCGGAATTGACTCCGAAGGTCCCGCCGCTTGGTTATCAACAACTGGCCCCTCAGGCGGGGGGCCAGCAGCTTCATCTTGGCACCCTAGCTCAGCAGCGGGCACCTCTGGGATCACCACTTCAGGAGCAGGTGTTGAAGGTTCGGTCGAAGCAGAAGCTACTTCTGGCTCCGGCGCAGGCGCCTCCTCCGCCGCTGGCTCAGGTGCTGGCGCTTCGACCATCATGGGCTCAGGCGCTAGCGCTTCGACCATCATAGGATCAGGCGCCGACACCTCCGTAGCAACTGGCTCGGACGCCAGAACCTCTTCAACGACCGGCTCTACAGCTGGAACTTCTGCAGCAACCGGCTCAACCGCCAGAGCTTCCTCAACAACCGGCTCAAGTGTCGGAACTTCATCAACACCCGGCTCCACCGCCAGGACCTCATCAACCACCAGCTCGGCTGTGGGGGTTCAACAACATCCGGCTCTAGGGCCGGAATAGCAGTTACCTCTGGCTCTGTGGCTGAAGCGTCCAACATCTCAGCATCCAAGCCTGGAGCTTCAACCTCCGGGGCTGGTGCCGCTGGTACATCTTCATTCCCGTGGTCCGGCGCTACCACGGGAGCTTCTGGGGATGAGTCGAGGTCCTTACCCCAGACGAATGGTTGTCATCATGAAAGGCGGTAAACCCGAAGGCAGCGGCCTGACAGGGGGCGCGGAACCGATACGATTTTTGTATCGGGAACCGGCGACCTTCAATTTCCTGAGATCAGCACGCTGAGATCTCACCTGCCGCATCCAGGATATGCCACGCGGTGGTGGTTTAACTGCGAACCATCGCCAACGGCACGTCCGAAGACCCTTGAAGACACCGCTCAAAAACCGAAGAATGGACCCACCTTCGGCGGAATGACTTCATCCAAAAAGTCTCTCCCGGTGGTGGGCCCAGGGGGCCACTCCCGGCTTTGGTTGATTAATGTAAATTATGTCATTCTCAATGTCTCAATATACTTAGTTATGCATCCCACCATAAAGAATGCACATATGGATAATTCTTTCACTGCTTGATGTATTTTGACTCATATGTGCATACTTTATGAAAATCTCAATTTTTATCATATTTTGTGAAATCTCAATTGGTTGTCATCAATCACCAAAAAGGGGGAGATTGAAAGTGCATCTAGGACTCTCTTGTGGGTTTTGGATGATTTATGACAAGCAATTGGGATCCTAACCTATTTGTTGAGATGAGTGCAGGCCTATGATAGGAAAATGAGCAAAATACCAAAAAGAAGGAAGGATGAGGAGCAAAGTGGAGATGAGCTCAAGGAAGAAGAGTAATAGATTATTATGTATGGAGTGTGTTCAGGAAACTCACCCCAAGAGCTCAATCACAATTAAACACACACATTGCACAAAGTTTCACTGGACCGGACTAGTCCGATCACAACCGGACTAGTCCGATAACCTTTCTGCACCAGATCGGACAAGTACGATATCTGTCGGACTAGTTCGATATTCTTCTGACTAGAATCGGACTAGTCCTCCCCAGTACGGACTAGTCCTCAAAACACTTCACAAGTCACACAAAATCGGACAAGTCCGATCATAACCGGACTAGTCTGATATTCTTTCTGATCCAAATCGTACAAGTCCGATATTTGCACGGACTAGTCCGAAAAACCCTCTGATCTACATCGGACAAGTCCTCCAAGTGCGGACTTGTCATCTAACTCACTTAGGGTTTCACATGTCCAAACAGGTCCGATGGATATCGGACTAGTCCGAAGGTTTCCAGTAGTGAAATCGGACAAGTCCGTTCCTAGCCGGACTAGTCCGATATTTCGGGACACTTAGGGTTTGCTACACACAACACACCGGACTAGTCCGAAGACCACCACAGACTAGTCCGAACTTTCTGGACCCTAACGGTCATTTTTAGAAACCCCATATAAATAGAGGTGCACGGCCTTCTTTTGAACTCTCTCAAACCCTAGCGCCATCACACCTCCCAAGAGCCTCAAAAACTACATCTCTCCACGAAATTAAGTGCAACAACGATCAATCCTTTGAGGATTCACTCTAGATCATTGGAGAGACACTTGGAACATCACATTGAGCTCTTGGTTTGATTCTCTAATACACTCCTGCGTTTTAATTGTAATCTTTTGAGTGTGTTTTCGGTGGAAATTTGTGTTGTAATCTAAGGGAGCTCTCAACGTGTGAGAAGGCCCCTTGAATTCGGTTATTCACCCCTTTGTGATTAGTGGAAGAGGATTGGCCTTCGTGGCGATCCGACGAGGGTAGGGTTGGAGAAGACATGGTCCTTTTGTGGACTCCTCAACGTGGATGTAGGTTGCCTTTGTGGTAGCCGAACCACGGGATAAAACCTTGTGTCTTGTTTTTGGTGTTCATCATTCTAATTCATCAATATAATCTAGAGTTTCATAATCATTACTCATCTTACGTTGGATTGTTAAACATAAGATTTAATTGTGATATAATCTATAATATAACTATGAAACCTTTATTTGGTTCTATTTTTCCGCTGCACACATAAAAGAATCAATCTAATCGACCTAGCTTAATCAACTTAGTCTGTGAAAACCGGACTAGTCCGCACTTTACCGGACTAGTCCGATATCTCTGGTATTGAGCTTGTTGTTGAGTGTTGCAGGATCTGACAATTTTCAAAAAGGCCTATTCATCCCCTCTCTAGGCCAACATTCAATTGGTATCAGAGCAAGGTTCTTCAAGAAAGAGTCTAACCACTCGAAGAGATCATGTCGGACATGAAGGACGCCCACAAAATCAACAACCAAGAGGAGGTTAACAACGCAAGACCCAAAAAGTGGAAAAGTACCTCGAAGCCATTCAAGACTTCGAGGACGACGATGAGGAGACACTGGAGCTAAAGGCGCTCCTTAGAAAGAAGGCACTTTCCAAAGGGAAAGTGAAAGTTGAAGAGAAGAAGAAGGGGAGTAGTCACACCGACTACTCCCGATATCTTTTTAACTATGATCGTCTAAATTCCAATAACAATCATTACTTATCCATCCCACTTGGAAAAGCCCCACACTTCGATGGAAGTGATTACTCAATGTGGAGGCAGAATATGAAAATGCATTTGATTTCTCTCAATCCAAGTCTATGGCATGTTGTATGCACATGGATAGACATTCCGGACGACGACGAAGAGCTCACCCCAAGCCAAGAGCAGGCCATTCATAGAAATGCTCAAGCCGCAGCTGTAATCACCTCCTCACTCAGTCGGGACGAGTTCACCAAGGTGGATGGACTCGAAATTGCTAAGGAGATTTGGGATACACTGCAAACTGCACATGAAGGTGACCGACATGTGCGTGAAGCAAAGATTGAGATGATCGAAGGCGAACTAGGAAGATTAGCAATTGAGGAAGACAAGTCACCCCAAGATATGTACAATCGATTGAAGACACTTGTCAACAAAGTTCGATCATATGGGAGCAAGAAGTAGAATGACCACGAGGTGGTAAAGCTCATCCTTAGAGCTTTTATGCCTCGCAATGTCACGCTATGCTCCATGATTAGAGAAAGTCCCGGATACAAAAGGATCACTCCGGATGAATTTCTTGGAAAAATCATCAACTTTGAGATGATGGAAAAACAAGCAAAGCACGTCAAGGAAATTGCCGACCTCACCTCGACCAAGAATAAAGGGGTTGCTTTAAAGTCCACACTCAAGCCTCTATCCAAAGAGGCAAGAGAAGCACAACTAGAGGAAGACAGTGACGACGAGAGCAGTGAGCCAGATGAAGAGGACATGATATTATTCATGAAAAAGTTCAAGAGAATAATGAAGAAAAGACAAGGGACAAAATCAATTGAAGGAAAGTACAAGGAAAGAACGAAGCCGAAGTTGAGGCGGGCATGCTATAATTGTGGTGAGTATAACCACTTTATAGTTGATTGCCCATATGAGGAGAACAAGAAGAAGACCAAAGAAGCCAAGCCTCAACCTAAGAAATTCTTCAAGAAGAAGAAACAAGTCGAGCAAGCGCACATTGGGAAGGAGTGGGACTCAAACGATGAGTCCTCATCATCCGAAGAAGAGGAGATGGCTAGCATAGACATCGAGAGTGCGTCCAAGAAATCTACACTCTTCCCCACACTCGGTGCAAGGAAGGGAAATGACACGTGCCTTATGGCAAAGGAAGGTAAACGCAAGGTAATCATCAAAACCCCTTACGTGCATTCCTACTCTAGTGATGATGATGATATGCTTAGTGGACTAGATAGGAAAGCTGCAAAAAAAATGAAATTTTTACTTGATCAACTTGTTGAGAAGGAGAGGATGATTCATCATCAAGAGGACATGATTATCTCCCAAAAGGAGGAGTATGTCGAACTTGACAAACTTCTAGAACTTGAAAAGGAGAAAAACAATTCACTAGAGCTTGAGTTAGCTTCAAGCAAGAAAGCTTGCTTGGAGTTAACTGACTCAAATGTTGCAATCAAGGACCAACTTGCTGACCTGATCAAGGTTAACAAGATCCTTGAAGTGCAAGTTGAGTCACTCAAGCTGAGTGAACCTTCCTCCTCTTCAAGTTCACCTTCTCAACCCACTAAAATTGATTTTGCTCATATGTGCACATGTAGTAAGATTGACACCAGTTTGAAGGAGAAGTCAACCTCCACCAAGGATAAACATCCTACCCAATGTGGCATATTTGACAAGGAGAAGATCAACTAAGCACGTAGTGCATACTTGGAAATATGGCATTGGTTACTCTTATAGTGAAAAGCAGCATGCTGGAAGTCATAAGAATAACAAGGGGAGGATTTCCTTTGTGAACGGAAGAACCTCTCAAACTAGTAAGTCGAAGGGTAAAAACTTGAACTCACACGAATACCGGACTAGTCCGGTAAGTGTCCGGACAAGTCTAGTCCTCCGGACAAGTCTGGCCTCCAAGACTAGCCCTGTATACAAACAACAACGATTACTCTTTAGAACCTTTAATGGCTCCTATGTGTTAATGAGAAGTAATTTTGGCAAGGTTTATGCTAATTATGTTGGGCCACGCCATGGGAACACCAAATCTCATGTGTGGGTGCCCAAATGTATTGTAACTAACCTCCAAGGACCCAAGCAAGCTTGGGTACCTAAAACCAAAGCATAATTCGTGGAATATGAAGAGAATGAGGACCCAAACGAAGGCATCTACTTTGGAGATAATAGTCAAGGAAGGGTGCTCGGTACCGATAAAATTGCAATATCTTCTACACCACACTTTCTCATGTTTTACATGTTGAATCCTTAGATTATAACCTGCTGTCCATATCTCAACTATGTGACAAAGGTTATAATTTTTTTTTCACTAACGAGGGTGTGACCGTCTCTAGGAGGAGTGATGGTTCCATTGCACTCAAGGGTATGTTGAAGGGAAAGCTTTACCTCGTTGACTTCAACAAGGATAAAGCCAAACTTGACACATGCTTGATTGCAAAGACCAACATGGGTTGGCTGTGGCATAGACGGCTAGCGCATGTTGCTATGAGGAATCTTCAAAAACTCCTCAAGGGAGATCACATCCGCAGTTTGAAGGATGTTGTTTTTGAGAAAGACAGGCCTTGTAGCGCGTGCCAAGCCGGGAAGCAAGTTGGAGCACCTCATCCCGCAAAGAACGTCATGACTACAACAAGACCGCTCGGACTACTTCACATGGACTTATTTGGTCCAATTGCTTACATAAGAATTGGCGGTAACAAATATGTTTTAGTTATTATTGGTGACTTTTCTTGCTTCACTTGGGTTTTCTTTTCGCATGATAAGTCAGAAACACAAGGAACACTCGAGAAGTTCTTCAAGCGATCTCAAAATGAATTCTCATTGACAATCAAGAGTATTCGAAGCGACAACGACACGGAGTTCAAGAACACACAAGTGGAGGAGTACCTTGATGAAGAGGGTATCAAGCACGAATTTTCAGCGCCATACTCGCCACAACAAAATGGAGTTGCCGAAAGAAAGAACCGAACACTCATAGAGATGGAAAGAACAATGCTCGATGAGTACAAGACCTCAGATCGATTTTGGGCGGAAGCGATTAACACCGCTTGCCACGCCGTAAATCGACTTTATCTTCATCGACTACTCAAGAAGACATTCTATGAGCTACTCACCGGTAACAAACCAAATATCTCATATTTTCGAGTTTTCGGTTCTCCATGTTATATCCTGAACAAGAAGCCTAGGACTTCAAAGTTTGCTTCGAAGTCCGATGAAGGTTTCTTGCTTGGTTATGATTCGAACACTTACGCCTATCGTGTTTTCAACAAGGCCTCCGGACTCATTGAAATAGCATGTGACGTAGTGTTTGATGAGACTAATGGCTCCCAAAAGGAGCAAGTTTATCCATGTGAACTAGGTAAAGAAGAAGCTCCCTATCAAGCATTGAAGAGAATGGCTCTAGGTGAGGTTCAACCACAAGAGCCACCTCCACACGTACATGAGGAAGATGAACAACAGGAGGAGATCAACGATCAAGGGGGAGCTTCAACACAAGAGCAACCACAAAGATACCAAGATGATCAACAAGTCAACGAAGGCAATAACTTAGGGGGAGAAGCAGATAATCATGAAGATACAACTCCTCAAGTGCCACACCCAAGAGTACACCAATGCGTCCAAAGGGATCACCCAATCGACAACATCATCGGTGACATCCAAAAGGGATTAACCACTAGATCTCGCCTAGCTAACTTTTGTGAACACTATTCGTTTGTATCCTTTTTGGAACCACGCAGAGTTGAAGATGCATTGAAAGATCCGGACTGGGTGGTGGCAATGCAAGAAGAATTGAATAACTTCAAGCGGAATGAAGTATGGGAACTTGTGGCAAGACCCAATGCAAACATTGTCGGCACCAAGTGGGTCTTCCGCAACAAACAATATGAACACGGGGTGGTGACAAGGAACAAAGCACGACTTGTGGCCAAAGGGTATTCACAAGTCGAAGGTTTGGATTTCGATGAGACTTTTGCTCCAGTAGCTAGGCTTGAATCTATTAGAATATTACTTGCATATGTTACTCACCATGATTTCAAGTTGTATCAAATGGATGTAAAAAGCGCCTTCCTCAACGGACCAATCAAGGAGAAGGTGTACGTGGAGCAACCACCCGGGTTTGAAGACGAAGAGTTCCCCAACCACGTATTCAAATTGCGTAAGGCTCTCTACAGCCTCAAACAAGCTCCTAGAGCTTGGTATGAGTGTCTTAGAGATTTCTTAATTGAGAATGGTTTTCAAATTGACAAAGTAGATTATACTCTATTTACAAAGAATTTAGACAATGATTTTTTTATTTGTCAAATTTATGTTGATGATATAATCTTTGGGTCAACTAATCAATCGTTTTATGAGGAATTTAGCAAAATCATGACAGACTGCTTTGAAATGTCAATGATGGGAGAATTAAAGTACTTCTTGGGATTACAAGTGCAGCAACAAAAGGAAGGGACATTCATAAGCCAAACCAAGTACACGCAGGACATACTTAAGAAGTTTGGCATGGACAAGGCAAAGCCCATAAAGACCCCCATGGCAACAAATGGCCACTTGGATCTCAATGAAGATGGACCTAGCATTGAACAAAAGGTATATAGCTCCATGATTGGATCTCTACTCTATTTATGTGCATCTAGGCCAGACATTATGTTGAGTGTATGTTTGTGTGCAAGATTTCAAGCCAACCCTAAGGAATGTCACTTGACAGCCGTAAAAAGGATCTTGAGATATTTAGTTCATACACCCAACCTTGGTCTTTGGTACCCAAAAGGCTCAAAATTCAATCTCATTGGTTACTCCGATGCAGATTATGCCGGGTGCAAAGTAGATAGAAAAAGCACCTCCGGCATGCCAATTCCTAGGGAGATCCTTAGTTTCTTGGTCCCCAAGAAACAAAATTCAATTGCCTTATCCACAGCCGAAGCGGAGTATGTTGCAGCCGGGAGCTGTTGTGCACAACTTCTTTGGATGCGACAAACTCTAAGGGATTACGGTTACAATATGAACCGTATTCCTCTCCTTTGTGACAACGAGAGTGCCATTAAAATCGCCCACAATCCAGTTGAGCACTCTAGAACTAAACACATAGACATAAGACATCATTTTTTGAGAGACCATTCCATGAAAGGAGATATAGCAATCTCACATGTCAATACCCAAAAACAATTGGCCGACATATTCACCAAGCCACTTGATGAAAAGCGCTTTTGCGAACTCCGAAATGAACTAAATATCCTCGATGCTCGGAGTGTGGCTTGAAAAGTTGCATACCTGTATGAATTCTTCAAAATATATTGATTGAATTGTGAAAATCAACTCTCTCTCAATTTTTCCCGAAAAACTATGTCAATTACTAGATCTTGGTGAATTATGATTATTGCTTGATTGTTGTATGCTTACTGGTCATATTCATCAAGATCATTTGATTTAATTTGCCTCTCTATTCTCTATTTATGAACCTTCAAATATATATGAATGGGCTATGCAAATTTATCCTGGTGACCACGGACTAGTCCGTGGTTACCCGGACTAGTCCGCACATGCAGACTAGTCCGCAGAGTGCCGGTTAGGCTGGACTAGTCCGATAAGACCACAGACTAGTCCGATGTTGCTCTCTGGATGAGTTCGGACTAGTCCGGTCATCTACGGACTTGTCCGATTTTTCTTGCCCATAACCCTAGCCACCACCAAACCCTAATCCCTTCTTCCTCCACTCTAGCTCACGCATTCTCTTTCTTCCGATAGAGCTCCCAAGGCGATCTCTTGCTCCCTCCACCAAAAAGCTTCGCTTTTGGGCGGAAATCAAGATTGTCCACTTGAGGATTGAAGCTAGCAGACTTGTCCGGCCTTCAACACCCCTCATCCCCAAGTTTCAATCGAATTCTTCGGTAATTTTCACCCAAAACCCTAGAAATCTCAATTTTCTTCATTATTGGTCGAATAGCCTAGCATCTTTCACTATATACATGCCTCTTTTATGTATCACGTGTATGCTAGACTTATTGTGCATTAGGAATCGTCTTTTGTCAAATCTCTTAGGTTTTTGAGGATGAACACCGGACTAGTCCGGTCCATGAACGGACAAGTCCGGTCCCCCCCCCCCCCGGACTAGTCCGTGCCTGTGCATCGGACAAGTCCGATGTTTCTGAACTCAAAACCTAACTCTTTTATTCCTCAATGCAATTCCTTGCTATCCTTTAATACCTATGCCTTGTATCATTCATTATCATTCTTGAAACTCATTCTCAGGTCATGTCGAGCTAAAATGATGAGGTTTCCAATTTTGAGGCCGAGATGGACCACGAGGTGGCACCTCGTACCTCAACGAGTCTTGGCAAGAAGCGCCAAGAGCGACCTACCGAGCCAGCTCCGTCTCCTCCACAAGTTCGTAGGAAAGTGCTAGCAAAGAAGCCGGCCTCCAAGGTGCCAGTTTCTAGGGCTACCGCCAGTGGTGGCCAGAGCTCGGCAAGTGCCCGCCTAGCCAAAGGCAAGGGCAAGGGGATAGCGACGGGTCCAGTTGGACCATTGAAGCTGCATGCTCCCAGGGAAGGGGTCCGGGACCCCTATGAAGAAAAGTTTAACGGGAAGGGCAGTGACTCGGCGGCCAAATTCAGAAGCATCGATTGGTATGGCCGACCGAAGCAAGAAGCTGATGGAAGATTCTGGTGCAACTTCTATGCTGATTTCTACAGATCGGTGTATCTACCGATGAAGACACCAGTGGTGCGCAGTCAGTGGATCGGCTGGGCACATCTTGGGAAGAAAAGATGCTCTGCTTTTGATGAAGTGATTGCAGCAGCTGAAAGACATGGCTTGAAGGACCTCTTTGCCTTCAAGTACAATTGGAATGATGAAGTGGTGGCTCAGTTCTATGCCACCTGCCACTTTGCAAGCGATGAAGAGGAAAGAGTGACTTGGATGACTCATGGATCCAAGTACACTATCACTTATGAAGAATTTGCAAGGATGTTGCATCTTGACACCTCCAGCAATGATAATGTGGTCATCCACAATGTTGGTGTCATTGACAAGGAGAGGATGAAGTTTCTCTATGAGCCCAATTCAAAGTTCATCCCTCCTTCCACAAAGAACATGAAGCCATTCTTTGTGGTGCTAAACAGAGTCTTGAGGAAGACCATCGCCCCTAAGGATGGGGATGCAGGGAGTGTACAAGGGTACCTCCAGACCCTAATGAGGGTCATAAGCAAGAACAGACAGTTTGATGTGTTTGACTACATATGGAACGATATGGTTAACATCTCCAGCACCCCCAACAGGTCCTGTGGCTATGCTCCCTATCTAATGTTTATGATTGAGAAAGTCACAGAGATTGAGTTTGTCAAGGATGTGGAGCACACTCCTTTGAGGCCTCAGAAGCCTCAACCAGTAAATGTCCAGGCTGCTCCCACGTCGGCCTCCAGTCCCGAGGCACCGGCAAGATCAAGAGAAGATGATAGAGCTGTCCCTACTTCTAGGGAAGGCCCTCAAAGAGGATCAGCTAGTGGGATCCTCAAATATCTGGCTGCCGTATTCTCCTCCTGCAAGAAGGCCAAAGTGAAGGCCCACAAGCTCAACCAGAAAAGAAAGGAGGACATGAAGTACATAAAGGCCAATGTGAAGCATATCTGCCAGAAGCTGGAGATCGACCCTATTGGATCTCCAGTGATTTCTGAGGACTCTGACCCGGAATTCACTGAGCTCGCGACCTTGAACCCCTCCGAGCTTGCCTAATTTGGCATTGGGGGCTCGAGTGGCTCCGTTCCTCCTCCTTTTCCTCCTCGTCAAGCTGAAGATGAAGATGACGAAGACGACAATGAGAGGACCGACGGTGAAGAGTGAAGACCCTAGGACCCTCCTTTCCTTCTTTTTGGTGTCTTGATGCCAAAGGGGGAGAGATTGAGGGGGAGTCTTAGCTTTAGCTGTAGGATGCGAGGAGAGAGCTTTTTTATGCTTCTTGTCTATTTTTGAGTTTTGCAGTGTTTTAACTTTGTTCCTAAGTTAGTTATGGTTCTGTGATGCAATGCTTAACTAATTTGAGAAGTATTTGTTGAAATCTGTAATCTTGTTCCTGGAATGACATATATGCTTGGCTTTGGTTGGTTAATGTAAATTATGTCATTCTCAATGTCTCAATATACTTAGTTATGCATCCCACCATAAAGAATGCACATATGGATAATTCTTTCACTGCTTGATGTATTTT
Organism: Tuctoria greenei; assembly: GCA_036927565.1. Classification (NCBI taxonomy): domain Eukaryota; kingdom Viridiplantae; phylum Streptophyta; class Magnoliopsida; order Poales; family Poaceae; genus Tuctoria; species Tuctoria greenei. Next base: position 125,903,090 of record JAYESD010000007.1, on the reverse strand, counting down.
GACTCATATGTGCATACTTTATGAAAATCTCAATTTTTATCATATTTTGTGAAATCTCAATTGGTTGTCATCAATCACCAAAAAGGGGGAGATTGAAAGTGCATCTAGGACTCTCTTGTGGGTTTTGGATGATTTATGACAAGCAATTGGGATCCTAACCTATTTGTTGAGATGAGTGCAGGCCTATGATAGGAAAATGAGCAAAATACAAAAAAGAAGGAAGGATGAGGAGCAAAGTGGAGATGAGCTCAAGGAAGAAGAGTAATAGATTATTGTGTATGGAGTGTGTTCAGGAAACTCACCCCAAGAGCTCAATCACCATTAAACACACACATTGCACAAAGTTTCACAGGACCGGACTAGTCCGTTCACAACCGGACTAGTCCGATAACCTTTTTGCACCAGATCGGACAAGTCTGATATCTGTCGGACTAGTCCGATATTCTTCTGACTAGAATCGGACTAGTCCTCCCCAGTATGGACTAGTCCTCAAAACACTTCACAAGTCACACAAAATCAGACAAGTCCGATCATAATCGGACTAGTCCGATATTCTTTCTGATCCAAATCGGACAAGTCCGATATTTGCACGGACTAGTCCGAAAAACCCTCTCATCTACATCGGACAAGTCCTCCAAGTGCGGACTTGTCATCTAACTCACTTAGGGTTTCACATGTCCGGACAGGTCCGATGGATATCGGACTAGTCCGAAGGTTTCCAGTAGTGAAATCGGACAAGTCCGTTCCTAGTCGGACTAGTCCGATATTTCGGGACACTTAGGGTTTGCTACACACAGCACACCGGACTAGTCCGGTGACCACCACGGACTAGTCCAAACTTTCTGAACCCTAACGGTCATTTTTAGAAACCCCATATAAATAGAGGTGCACGGCCTTCTTTTGAACTCTCTCGAACCCTAGCGCCGTCACACCTCCCAAGAGCCTCAAAAACTACATCTCTCCACGAAATTAAGTGCAACAACGATCAATCCTTTGAGGATTCACTCTAGATCATTGGAGAGACACTTGGAACATCACATTGAGCTCTTGGTTTGATTCTCTAACACACTCCTGCGTTTTAATTGTAATCTTTTGAGTGTGTTTTCGGTGGAAATTTGTGTTGTAATCTAAGGGAGCTCTCAACATGTGAGAAGACCCCTTGAATTCGGTTATTCACCCCTTTGTGATTAGTGGAAGAGGATTGGACTTCGTGGCAATCCGATGAGGGTAGGGTTGGAGAAGACCCGGTCCTTTTGTGGACTCCTCAACGTGGACGTAGGTTGCCTTTGTGGTAGCCGAACCACGGGATAAAACCTTGTGTCTTGTTTTTGGTGTTCATCATTCTAATTCATCAATATAATCTAGGATTTCATAATCATTACTCATCTTACGTTGTATTGTTAAACATAAGATTTAATTGTGATATAATCTAGAATATAACTGTGAAACCTTTATTTGGTTCTATTTTTCCGCTGCACACATAAAAGAATCAATCTAATCGATCTAGCTTAATCAACTTAGTCTGTGAACACCGAACTAGTCCGCACTTTACCGGACTAGTACAATATCTCTGGTATTGAGTTTGTTGTTGAGTGTTGTAGGATCCGAGAATTTTCAAAAAGGCCTATTCACCCCCCCCTCAAGGTCCACATTCACGAATACCCCTTGAGATTGCAAAGATCACAAGGAAACTCATCTACCATATTAGAAGACCTCTGAAGGCCCCACATGTCAGGTGTAGCCGGACCTGCTTCCCCGACATGGTTAGTCCCACGGCCGCCACATGTATCATAAGACCGGAGCTATCGCCCACACATGGGAAATCTCCGGACTAGATACCAGTATGGCATCCCCGGACCTAACCCCAGATAGAGGGAAGCTCTGGTGCCGACACGTGTCCAATAGCACCTGACCTACCCGTCCACGACGGTAAGCTCCAGAGCTGCCACGTGGCTGAACCACCGGACCTTGAACTTCAACAATCAGGCTGGTGGACCCCCAACGGCTCCGGACCTTCAAGGAGCAATCAAAGACTTCAAGACCCGATTAAGTGTCATTAATATCATATTAATGACACACGATTGATTGGCCCTTAATACCAGTAACAACACTGTTAAGGGCCGTTACCAGGCTATTAAGGATAATTAACCTCATTAATTGTGTATCAAGCATGTGTAACCGCCAGGGCCACATGTCGGGCCAGGCTAACGGTGTAACGACCAATCCTTGTACTATAAAAGGACTGGTCGACGAAACACAAGGGACGTCTCCAGACCTCTTCTGGAATCCCTGATCTAGGCGAGCTTCTTCTTCAGGAGCTTCTTCTAGATTCACACGCTTAATACATCACCAACACACCCCGTGGAGTAGGGTATTACGCTCAGGCGGCCCGAACCACGTAAATCTCTGTGTCACTTGTCAGTCACCTTCTTGAATCTCTGTGCACCTATTACCAAACTACAACTCCTTGATCTACCAACAGTAGTACCGGGAGATCCGCCGGATCCAAACACTGACACTTTGGTTGAGCATGGTTCCGCACATGACATTTTAACATTCCTAAATATCTCTCCATTGAAAACATATGATGAAAATATAGTGGCCCCAATGCTTGATCAACAAGATGTATGATTAGGTGTACATGCATATCAAAAAAGGATGGTGGGAAACACATCTCAAGATTGCACATAGTCTCGACGATGTACATTTTCAAATAGTCTAAGTCTTCACATGCTGTCACCTTCTGCGATCACTACGTAAGAAACCCTAATAGGAGACAAATATGGGCGACGAGCTAAAAGGAGAACATCTCTGATAAGCTTAAGTGAGACGAGCCCGCTTCAGCGAGGATCTGACATGGCTCAGTTGAACGTACAAGGAGACGCGTTACAATACAGCCCGTCTCAGTTAAGTAGATATCCGCAACACGCCCTCCTCTCTGACAAATGGGAGACTCGCTTTAACTAAGCGCGACTCATATATTTTAGGTAACTAAGATGGACTTTGGTTTCAGACCGTCTCCTTTCATTCTGGAATAAGGCGCGTCTCCCATAACCACCAGTCTGGCTCGTCTCCTTTAGTTGTGGAAGCGGGCCCGTCTCCCATTCCCTCTATAGAGAGACGTGCTTTATATCGGTCTGTCTCGATTTTCTGTTGCCCTTCTACAACCTCCCTGCTGTGGCAGAACAAGTGGCTACCAGACCTGCCCTGTTCTTGCCCTGTTCTTTCCATGTTTTATTCTAAAAGTCTTGTGGTTATTATTAGTGGATCTTAAAACAATGGGGTTAGTCCTCTCCTCCCCTCCTATTCCTTACTATTGAAGTTGGCTTGCGGTGATTATCAGTGGCTCCGAATTTCTTTGATTTAGCTCTTCTTTTCTGTACGTAGATGTCGTCGGATCGAAGTTGGATGTATGGGCCGCGCCTTTGCAATGAATATATCCAAGGGGTAGATGCATTAATCGCTTTCGTGAAGAAAGACATGTTGGACAACATTAGAGGGACTATTTGTTGTCCTTGCAAACACTGCAAGAATGAGAAGAGATATCGCACATATGAAGTGTTGAGGTCACATTTGATCGCGCATGGATTCATGGTGGATTATTGATGTTGGAACAAACATGGGGTGGAAGGGCTTAATGAAGCAGAGATGAGAGATTCATATCTGGAGAGGGAGGTCCCTACCAATGTCCAAGAATATCACGACGAGGATGAACAAGCCAGATATATTGGGGTTCACTGATGAAGACATTGAGATTCAGGTGCATAACATAGAGGAGATGGTACGCAATGTCGAGAGACATGGCAACGATGATCGGTACAGTAATGGTGAACTTGAAAATTACAAGAAGATGATCGAAGACTCGAAGAAGCCATTGTATCATGGTTGTGCGGCTAAGTACACTAGACTGTTTGCGATGGTAAAACTTTTCTAGATGAAGGCGAGCAACGGATGGAGTGATTGTAGTTTTAAGGAATTGTTGACGCTCCTTAAGGACATGTTACCCCAAGGAAACACAGTCCCTACGACAATTTATGAGGCAAAACAGAAAATATGTCCACTGGATTTGGAGGTGGAGAAAATCCATGCGTGCAAGAATGATTGTATTTTATATCGTGGACTTGAGCACAAAAACCTTGAGAAATGCCCTATTTGTGGAGTGGACAGAATCAATCGTAGGAAAGACGACGGTGATGACGAGAACTGCAATAGAAGTAAAAGAGGGCCTAAAAAGGTGGTTGGGTACTTTTCTATCATTCCTCGTTTGAAGTGTTGGTTTGCAAACAAGAAGGAGTCAGAATTGTTGCAATGGCACAAAGAGAAGCATAAGCAGGATGCTGGAATGATAAGACATCATGTTGATACCACACAGTAGCAAAACGTTGATTCACGAAATCCTGAATTTGCCATTGATCCGAGGGATGTTAGGATCGCAATGAGCACCGATGGCATGAATCCTTTTTTGAACAGTAGCACACATAGCACATGGCCAATTGTGCTTACAATTTTGAACCTTCCTCCTTGGTTGTGCAAAAAACAGAAATATATTATGATGTCAGGACTGATACCGGGGCCACAACAACCTAGGAATGACATCGACACTTATTTTAGGCCTCTGGTTGAAGATCTGAAGCAGTTGTGGTACAACGACGGAGTGCAGGCCTGGGATGACCACAAGCGTGAGTACTTTCGCCTCAAAGCCATTTTATTTGTGACTGTTTGTGATTCTCCAGCGGCACATAACTTGTCCAGACAGAGTAACAAAGTAGGTTGCAGATCTCCACATTGTTGGAGAGAAACAGACTCACAATACTTGAGCGAGTCATGAAAAATAGTGTACATGGGACATCGACGCTACATTCCAATGAAGCGCGATAATTTCAATGGTGACACTGAGAAGAGGCATCCTCCACCTCACATCACAGGTCATGAAGTCTATGAAATGGTCAGGGATATCCATGTCGTCCTTGGTAAGCGCAGAAGTACTAGCAGAAATACTGGCGAAGATGACATGTGGAAAAATCAATTGATTTTTTTTTGGAGCTACCATATTGGAAAGACTTAGACATCCATCATTCGATTGATGTGATGGATGTTCAGAATAATGTGTGCGAGAGCCTACACGGAACATTGCTTAACACGGATGGGAGAACTTGGGACCATGGACATGCACGGGCAGATCTAAAGAAAATGGGAATGAGGCCTGAGTTGTGGATCGATGACTCGGTAAAAGGAATGGAACTACCCACATCATGCATCACCCTTTCAAAAAAATGAAAAAAAAAGAGTTTTGTGGGTTCTTGAAAAATGTGAAAGTACCATCCGGCTACTCGACGAATGTCTCAAGGCTTATTTCATTTCCAGATCTAAAAGTACCTCCCGATGTGAAGTCTCATGATTACCATGTATTGCTTATGTAGATGATTGCTATTGGAATTTGGAATATCCTACCGGTCAATGTTCAGGAGGATATAATGAACTTTTGCTTTTTCTTCAATGCAATTGGTCAAAAAGTACTATGTGAAGAAGATCTCGAGTCATTGGAAAAAAGGCACTATGAAACTTTATGCTTCCTTGAGATGTATTTTCCACCTGCCTTTTTCGACATAAGCGTCCATTTCACAACTCATATTATTAAGGAGATAAAGCTACTTGGCCCCATGTTCCTTCACCAGATGTATGCTTACGAGAGATTCAACGGCATACTGAAGTCCTTCGTTAGAAATGGAGCTTACCCTGAGGGCAGCATGGTACAAGGATACTCTATAGAGGAAGCTGTGGAGTGGGCTCTAAACTACACTAACCCGAGTAACCCGATTGGTGTTCCCAAGTCTCGTCATGAGGGGAGGCTCACAGGAAAAGGGACCATTGGGAAGAAGGTTATAACTCAAGATTCACATTTATTCTTCTGCACTTATTTCCACGTGTTGCAACACATGTCCATCATGTCGGAGTACCTCGATGAGCACAAGGAGGTGGTGCTTAGAGACAATTCTGGCCGCAATGAATCATGGTTAGCAAATGAACACAAGAGAAAATTCATTGGTTGGCTTCGGGATCGGATTTCTCACTCATCGGATACTCAAACAAGTGAATACCTAAAAAAGTTTGCTCGCGGTCCTATATTCACAGTTATTACATATCAAGGGTACGACATAAATGGATACACGTTCTACACTGTAGAACAAGATAAGAAAAGCACGTATCAGAATAGTGGTGTTCGTGTTGATGCTTACAATGTTGCGGGCCAAGACAAAGAAATGTACTATGGTCAAATACAAGAGATCTGGGAGCCTGACTTTCAAGGATTCAAGATTCCTCTTTTCCGTTGCAACTAGGTTTATTGAATCAAAGGTTTTGTACAAGATAAGTATGGTTTTACTAGCATTGATCTTAACTGTCAAGGATATAAGTGGGTGCCTTTCGTGTTATATGTTCCAGACGCAACAAATAAAAGACTTAATGTGGTTATACATGAAAAACGATGAATCGTCAGAGTCGAGAATGCCAACGATGAGGAAGAGTTTAACCAATTTGATAAGATTCCTCATTTCATCACCTCGATGATCAAGCTAAGAATACTATCGGCCAACGAACTTCCTTTCTTGCAGAACATTCACCATGAAAAAGTTAAGAATTTCAAAAAACCAAGACCGCAATGTAAAGTACCAAATTGATTGTGTGTAAATATGTTCAAGTATGTGAAAATATGGTCGATTGAGTGCAAAATGGACTTCCATTTGGATATTTTGTGATATATGCTCAAATGTGTGAAAATATGCAATGTGCTTTGTTTCTTATGGAGAAGTACTGATGCTTTGTGTTCTGTTTCTTAAGGAAGTAGTACCGAAATATAGCAGTTGCTCTGCCCTAAAAAATTGGGAAAGTTATGCGAGACGCGCCTCACAAAGGCGCGTCCGTCAGGCAAGAAAATGTGAGACGCTTTTTCAAAAAGTGCGTGTCTGATTTAGACCCTTGACGCGCCTCACGAAGATGCGTCTGTCAGGTAAGTTAATGTGCTCTGCCTACGAAAGTGATGTAAGAGGCGCCTCATGAAGACGCGCCTCATGAAGACGCGTCTTCCAGACAAGATAATGTGATAGGCGTTTGCAAAAAGCACGTCTGCGATTTAGACCCTTGCTCTGCCTACGAAAGTGATGTGAGACGCGCCTCATGAAGACGCGTCTGACAGGCAAGATCATGTGATACGCGTTTCCAATAAGTGCGTCTCCGATTTAGACCCTTGCTATTTGTCCCACCTTAGAGCTCCAAGCGAGTTGCAACGAGCATATAAGGCTTTGCGTTGCAACGTTTGCGTGAAGTTCTGCATGGATGGTCCCTGACAGGGACGGTCCACGCGAAACTTCTCTTTTGTTATTTAGTTTTGGCACGGTCCCACATATCATCGACAATGAGGTTGGAGTGCTTTGAATTCTGTGTTGAATGGCATTACGACAATGAATGCACATTAATTCAAAAGAAAAGAGACGCTCTTTCCAAAAGTGAGACGCGCTTAGCGGTGGCTTTTCTGAGGCGTGTCTGCAATAGTTGCCCTTAGGTACTTTTACCTCTCTCGCACGCTCTCTTCGCAACACTTAGCACAACTTTTCACTTTTCGCGCGCGCTGAGCACTTCTCACCCTAGAAACCGTCGCCGTGTCGTCTCCTTCCCTGGAGCACGCCGCCGCGTTTGTCCGCTTCCCCCGAGATCGTCGCCACATTGACACTGCCCTAAGGTACTTTTATCTCTTTCGCATGCTCTCTTTGCAACACTTAGCACAACTTTTCACTTTCCGTGCAAGCTGATCACTTCTCGCCCTAGAAACCGCCTCCATGTCGTCCCCTTCCCTAGAGCACGCTGACACGTTGTATCCTTCCCTGGAGAACGCCGCCGCGTCGGCCCGCTTCCCCGGAGCTCGTCGCCGCCTTGATAGTGCCTTCTTGATCATTGTCGCGCTGTGCCATCGACCCTCGACTCCCCGTCGACCAGCTAGGCACTGCCCTAATAAGGTTTGTTCGCGCTTTGGTTCGAGTCAAAATCGCGCTTTGGTACAAATGCAATCAGAGAATTTGCTCCCTTATGTGACTGTTTGTGCGAATGTGACTGAAATTTGATAATGTTTTACAGGATTTTGGTGTTTTTTGTGGATCTGAAGATGTCTCAGTTGGAGCATCAACAACATATTGAAGAGGAGGCCCAGCAGCAGACTCAGCAGCAGACACATGAAGAGGACGCATATGCCTCTGGTAACACAAGAAAAAGTTCACGGACGACGCGGCCGACAGACATTGTGACTGTTGATGAGTCCAATGATGAAGGCGTACCTCTGGACCATGATGTGAATACAAGACTGTACAGAATTTGTGGTCTAGCTGCTCAGGAAAGGGTGCCGCTAAACCTGCATAGATTCGATCACTTGACCGAAAATGAAAAAGATGAACTCTTCGAATGCTCTATACAACCATATGTTCAATATCAGAAACATATGAAATAGAAGGGGAAGAAGCTAGCTATGAAGATGATCTCTCATGCATGGAGGACCTACAAAACTAAGCTTCGCAAGTTTGCGAAGAATCATGAAACCCCCTTCCATAAGTATCCACATGTGTCAGAAGAGGACTGGATGAGATTTGTTGAAACGTGTGAATCACAAGAATTTGCCAAGAGGAGTGAACATATGAAGTGGCTCCAATCGCAGAACGAGCTTGACCACCACCTCGACAACACTGATGCCGGTAAAAAAAGGATTTGGGAAGAACGAGATTCAGCATTGGACAAGCTAGGTTATCAGAATCCATACGACAGTTTTAGTGGATGGCTAAAACCATTTATGCGTGCTCGTTCATAGCTGTCTTACCTTAGGCAGTATCATCTTCTATAGCCCGAGCACTGCAAACGTCGCTCAAAGAGCGTGGAACATGAGCAGCAAAGAGGAAAATGGTGAGAGGGAAAATGATGCCCTAACCAAGGCCCTGCAAAGACCGGAGTAACGAGGCTGTGTTTGTGGTGTTTCCAGTAAGTTGACTTGGAGGGAGGTTTTTTCGAAACACAAAACTACTTATCGGAAGCAGAAAATGGCCTCGAAATCACAGGTTGACGTCGAGGAGCTGAAAACACAGCTGAGAAGGGAGCTCCTAGGAGATGTTAAGCAAATGCTGGAGGGAGCAGGTATACCAATCCCTAACGCATTATTCAACGACGACGAGCGTAGGAGCAGCTTTGTTTCTATAGCAGCTGGGGGTGGACAACAACAGGAGGATCTTCAGGCACCAGCGTTTGGACCTTCAATTGAGTTGGACACGATAGATAACTTGGTTCAGCCAACAACATGCAGCCTTCTACTAATGGTCGGAGGAATCGCTCAAATAGAGGTCGGGAGAGGGCTAGTGTATCCCGATCAGACCATGCTTGACAACATTCAGGTGGACACAACATCCTATGCTGTGGTCAAGGTGGACATGGTGCATGAAAATACAAAAAACCTGGAGCTCGAAGTGCCATGGGACGATACAACGCTGACTATGAAGGATGCAGTTACTAGAAGGGTTCAGTGGAGATGGAGCCTTATTGTTGTTGACCCAGCAGCAGCAGCAGCTTCCGCATCGATCGCTTCAATGTCTCCTGAGGCACGTCTGCTTCTGCATCCAAATCCAGAACAGATGGAGTTGTCTCCAATTCCAAAGCTATTATTGCCTCCAGTTATAGAGAAGCAACAGAAGTCTCCAATTGGAGAGCAGTTGCCTCTAGTTACAAAGAACCTGCAGTTGTCTCCAACTGTAGAGCTGTCGCAGAACTCTCTGCTTGAAGAGCAGTCGCGTCGGTCTCCACCTCGCACTCGAAGTGCCCTACACGGTACACCTGATCAGTCGTCGGCAAAGCGTGCCCACAAAAAGGGTGTGCCGCAACAGCGAGTATCGACGAAGGAAGGTTGGAAGAAACCAGTGAAACAGTTGAAACCTAACCCGAGGGTGCCAAAAGCTATGACTCATGCAAACCCGGAGTATGAAATAGGAAAGCCAATGTTAACTGCGGCCGCACATAAACAAGTTCCTGAACCTTGTGTTCAGCTTCATCAATACTACATGGAAAATTGCAATAAGTGTGATACCATACTAGTGTCATTGAAGGATAAACACTTTCTCTCGGGTGATGGCGCTTTTGTCATCGCATGGTCCGATCTCTACGACCTTTTCAATCTCAACGCGTTGGATATCTCCCTAATACGCTGCTTCGCATTGTAAGTCTCCTCAAAAACTAGGTTCTTCAATACATACTCAATACAAGTGTTATATGTGACAAAATTGGCATTTTGCATGTAGGCACCAGCATCAACATGCTCGCCATAACAGGTGAAACGTGTCTGCTACATATCTTGACCCGCAAATACCAGCACTTTTGCAAATGTCGAGCGGCGGAAAAGAGGTTATTCAATATTTGGTGAAGGCAATGAAACTACACGGTACGACCAGGTCTAGTACTGTGACTCCTCAAGGCCAACAGATGAAAAAACTGGCTAGCGAAAGACCAGATCATGGAATGATATCTCTTTTGTTATTGACGAGTAAGTTCCTTCTTCACTTTAGTTTCCTTGCACGATAATTTTACATTAACTATGAATGTTTTTGTTTACGGCTTTTGTGCAAGTAAAAGAAAAACGCCGACATCTAACACATCATACTGCATTCGACGTCCAACAACAAGCTCCGGGCAACACGTGCGGCTTCCACATCTGCTTACACATGGCTTTATTTGGAGAGCAACCTAATTGCAATATATGTGTAAGTTCATTTATTTTACTTTATTACTAATCTTTTGCTAAATCTCATTTTATCGTGTGGCAGGACTACGGACCCACCTTCAGGAACGATGGAGGTCGTAGCCTTGAGCATGTTAGAGACGTCCTATGCAGGTTCATCGTTTCTAAAATCATTAATTCTAATAGAGAATTTCATTACCCAATAGATGATTAGGTGATAGTTATTCTTTGTGTAAATTAGTTACATGTAGCTGGATGAACAGAGGAATTTTGTGTAAATAGTTACTTGGTAACCACAATTTACACTTGTTAATATTTGATTGGTCAATGTGTGTATACTTTGTTAATATTTGTTTAGTTACATGTTAAGCTAGATGAACAGGAGACATTTGGCTACATATGTTTCTATATGTGTATGTTGCTGACACAGGTAATGCGACTGCCAAATCCTGGCTAGCTCCAGAATGTAGCCGAGAACCAGCATAATCAGGGGCGGGGGCACCTAATAGGAGACGTGTGCCTAGCAGGGCGTGTCTCCTATTAGTGCCGCACTAAAGTTGCCTGTAAACAATCTGCGACGCGCTGTAACAGAGGTTGTCTTAGATTACCTAAATAAAGGAGACAAACTTTTTAATAGTTCATCTCAGATCAGTCAACGAATGTGCGACGGGCTGTAATAAAGAACATCTCAGATCAATCAACATATATGTGATGCACTTCATAAGAGTGTGTCTCTCATTCAGAATGATGGGCGACGTGCACCATGCGGGTCTCCAATGACCTCGCAAAGCCCGTCTGTTTTGACTCATCGAAGGGAGACGCACTACTTTTGAGCGTGTCACGCACCTAGTATGATCGACGACGTGCCTTACCGCCCGTCTCTGATGACAACGTAATGCGAGACGCGACGACGGAGACGCACAGTTTGTTCGTCTCCCTTCTTCATTTGGACACGTCTCGTATGAGCCTTTCTTCTATAGTGGATACTGCATTGACAAAGTAACACAAACGTGTGATGACAACTTTTACATGCTCAGGTTTGATGACCCTTATTGCAATGGTAAGGAACACTATCATCATCATGTTATAGTCGTGAGAATTATAGATGAATAAAGACAAGTCTTTCATCGAGATTATTTTGCGGATATTGGATGAGAAACTTGTGGGCACTCTGATCCCACGCAAGCATTCGCAAATTACCTTTTTCTCCTGTAGTGTCAAGTTGTAGTTGGCTGGGGGAAGGAAATGCTTCCCGTTTGCCTTTTCTACCGGGTGAAGCTCTGATCTCATATCAAGATTTACTAGGTCCATATGTGACTTTAATCCTTCCTTTGTTTTCCTCAGCATGTCCAGCGAGGTCCCAATGATGCTGTCAAATACGTTCTTTGTAATGTGCATCAAATCAATACTATGGCAAAATTACAGGTTCTTCTAGTACAAAAGATACTTGAAAAAAATCGATTGTTTCTTGAATGTCATGTCAGTTGTATCACCCGAAGATGTAGTTTTCTTTCTCTTTGTTCCTTTGCATTTTTTGCCCTTACCGAAAGCAATTTGAATGTTTTTGACCATTCTTAACACGAGTTTTCCACTATAAGGTTTTGGTGCAGTATCTTTTTTGACTTTGTTATCAAATTGTTCTTTCATCTTCCTATACTTGTGTGTATCTGCCAAGAACTGCCGGTGTCTCATGTACACCAACTTTCTGGATGAAGTGAGGTACAAAAATCCAGTTCCATCCACGCACCTTACACAACCTTTCTTCCCTTTCATTTGTCCCGATAATGTAAACAGACCGGGATAATCATGCACGGTAACGAATATCATTGCTCTTAGCGTGAAATACTCTCGCTTTTACCCATCCCATGTACGTACCCTCCACAATTTCGCCATATCTTCCATTAAAGATTACAAGAACACATCAATTTTGATGTCGGGCTGTTTCGGACCTTGTATAAGAACAAATAACAAAATATATTTCCTTTTGTGACACAACCACATCGGTAGGTTGTACATCGTTAACACCATGGGCCATGTGCTTTGTATGCTCCTTTTTTCACCAAACGGATTCATTTCGTCTGTAACCAATGCAAAGCTTACATTTCTTATTTCCTTCGCAAATTCTAGATACTGAATATCAAAATTTTTCCACTGGCTTACATCACTAGAGTGTTGAATATGTTTTCATTCTTCCTGGGCTGCTCGGAATGCCAACACATAAGTTCAGCCTCCCTAGGGTTTGAGAACAAACACTTCAAATGATCAATTACTGGAATGTACCACATCACAAAGGTAGGAATATTCAAAAGTAACGTCATCATCACCTTCAGGGCCAATAATGAACTTCTTATTCTTCAGGGTCTTATTCACGTTGGTAACATACTAGTGATTGTAGTCCTTCTTGTATCTACTGACACCGCAGATGGGGTATCTAGTTGTGAGCTCATGCTCTTTGCAATACAAAATACAATGATTCACACAAGAGTGTATTCTTGTCACACTTAGTGCCATCGGACAAAGAAGTTTCTTCGCTTTATAAGTGCTTCTGGGTAGTTTAATTGTATTTGGAAGAATTTTTGCCAAAAGATTCAAAAGATCAGAGAAACTACAATCAGACCATCTGTGTGCGGCTTTCAACTTTAGTAGTTCTAGGACTGCACACAATGTAGTAAGCTCTTTATCACAACCCTTTAATTCATCATATAAAGTTCCATCGCCGCATTCTGCAATGTCTCCATTTTACTTAAACCTTTAGTTGCCCACATAGAAATCAATAGTTGTGATTTGATGTGACGCAACATCTCCTCACAATCAAACTCATCATCATCACCATCTTCATTATCACTACCATCATCGATATGAGCATTATCAGCATCTGAACCTCTCTCATCATCTTTGTCCACTTCATGTGTATCTGACTCACCATGCTTTGTCCATATCGTGTAGTTTTTTTTGAAACCTCTTTTCACTAAATGAGATTGGATTACTATAGTATATATCCAAACAATCTTATTTTTGCAATTGATACATGGACATAATATATCATCTATCTTTTGCATCTTCACATGTCTCTTGGATGCTTCAATAAAATTTGCAACATTTTGAATTTATGTAGGATCAGGTCTTTGTATGTTATACATCCATGCTCGGCGGTCCATCTTCAATGAAAAAAGTGATATGTGATTTATATGTGATAATGCTCAAACTTAGTCAAAATGATACAAACTTACTCATACATAGACAAACATAGCCAATTTCATCAAATTTAGCCGAACTTAGTACAATATAATCAATCATAGTCAAACTTACTCAAATATAATCAAGCATGCACTTTCTAATAGCTAAAACTTGCTAATAATGAAACATAAACCTGCTAACTTGCATACAGAGGAAGACGACGACATACAGAGGAAGACGGCAAGGACAACGGCGCTTGGAGGCAAGGCCGAGGGTGGCAGCAGCATCAGCGACGGCCAGGCCCAGGACGGCGGCGGTGACAAGTGACTAGGACGGCGGCGGCGAGGGGCAACAAGAAAATTTTGGCAGCTTGACGGCGTCGATGTAAAATCTCGCAGGTTACGTTTCTGCAGTGTCCTCGCCGTCGCCGTTGCCAGTACGTCCGCCTCTTTTCTCCCTTCTTCCTTCTCTGTTCCCGCGCCGCCTCCTTACCTCCTCCCTTCTCGTGTCGCCTACCTCCTCGCCCTCGCCCTCGCCCCCGGTTTGGGTTCAAGCTCAGAGCCTCTCGGGGAGGGCGAGTCTAGGTTTACTCTTGCTAATCTATCAAGATACATATCATGCTAGATGCATTTGCTGATAGAATTTCAAAGTCGTGTCTCATTTGGGTAGACAAGATGCTAAGTTATTTAGGTATAAGTATTTTTATGGGTTGATTGAGTTCAAGAAAGACCAAATGTTTCTTTATTATCATTTTATATAAACCATCTGCCAGTAATTGGTTTCTGCTCTGCCCAAATTTACAATTTGAATTAAAGGCTATAGATTACAATTATACATGTGTTGAATCCCACTGTCTATTAAGGGCTATGCGTCTCAATTGTTTTGCACCAGTAATTACACATCATGCTGTTAATAATAAGCATCCATCACATTTTGTAATTATCTAGTGACCGCTCTTCATTCTGTTGAGTATTACTTAGGCCATGTTTAACTTTGTCAGAGATGGCAAGGACCTCGTAAAGGCTTCGTACCACTTCGAGTAAGTTCGACACATGACATTGAAATAACAATTATTGCTAATTGTTAACTTAACACGTGTGTTTGTATGTGTGTAGTAGACACTATATAATGATCTTCATCAAGCCAATGCAGGGTTTCACAACGGTCTTGGACTTAGCCGATTACTCATCAGATTATTACAAAGATTTCCTGTCTATTTTGAAAACATATGTTATTCGATACTTTTAATTTACATATATTTTGAATGTGTTGACAAGTTTTATACGACATTCCTTGTATTACAGTGCTTGGCGGTTTTACGCGGAAAAACTTGGCGATCAGAGACCTCCTAATAAGAATGCATTGCACATATCAACATATTATCCTTGTCCCAAGCAGCCTCCTAGGATCGTCTTATGCGAGTATTATGTATGCGAGCATCTTCGAACCGCCTGCGAATATAGAGTGAATCATAAGGATGTAAGTTATCTTTAATGTCGATATTATATTTTTTTACTTTTGAGTTTCATTTTCATTGTGACTAGTGTATTTTAATACTTATATTATTTTATCATTGTCACCAACACATTCTAAACCTTGTTATCTGTTTCATTGCAGCACACGAAGAATGTGAACGAAGAATAGCCAGTTTCTAGAAGTATATCTGGTGGAAAAGCTGATAAAATTGCGAGTGAACTGTGTTACTTCATGCATGGCGAAGTTTTTCACCGAAGAGGGTTGTTCTTCGATGACGACAGTGTAACAGCTGATATGCCAAAACTTTGCCCGTATGAGCATCAAAACAGTTTTTAGTGAACTTGTAAACTGTGAATTGAGATGTACTGTGCATATGTATATGAGATGACTTTTTGGTGATTTTGTGTCGATGATGCTTGTAAGAATATATTGTTTCTACTTTGTGTGAATGTTCATCTTTTGTGTGTGAATTTTCATATAAAATTGACCTAAAAATTAGAAATAACAGCAGTTAGTGCTGCATAGGGTATACTTTATTACAGACGGTTCTCTACCTACGGCTAGCCGCCTGTGAAATTATGTTATCACAGACGGCTAGTCATAAGTAAAGAACCGCCTGAGATAACTCCATTATCACATGCGATTACTCTTAAGTTACAAACCAGCTGTGATAAAGAATCTTCACAGGCGGCTAGTCATAGGTAAAGAACCGCCGATGATAACTCGATTACCACAAGTTGTTACTCTTACATTACAAACCACCTGTGATAAAGAGTCTTCATAGGCGGATTCATGAAGTTTAAGACCGTCTGTGATAACTTATTTTATATGCGGTTTTAGTATCTGCCTGTGAAAATTACAGATTATGACAGACTTTTCGTTTCAAGCGGTTTTAAAAACCGCATGTGATAATAAGTTTGGAGATGTCTGAGATGAAGCTTATTGTAGTGTTGAGTGGTAACTAGACAGGTCACACTACTGCTCAAGTGCTGCACACTTATGCCAAAACATGCTTATAAGACAGAAGGGTGTGTGTGCTCGCGCGCTAACACCAGAGTGCCACTTAGCTTGATCAAGCCTTATGGGATTGGAACACACATATTTGCGCCCACAACTCAGAAAGATATTGGATCGGGAAGATTCGAAAAATGAGATCTTGCAAGTATGTTAAACAAATATTTCCGGGTTGGATCCTACCTTTCTGGTAAGAGAGCTTCCTGTGACGACCCAAAAATATTCAACTCAATTTTGTTGACATGTACAGTTAGATTTCAAATAGAGAAGCTTAAGGAAGCAGCCAAGCTCTTGCTCATACAACGTCTGTCTTCAGTAACTTTCGGCTATGATATGAAGACCGGTAAAATTATATATCCTTTTAGACACCTGGAGGTCAACACCTATAGGGAGTCGACATGTTGCACTCTTCTAGCACCTTTTTCAAAGGGATGCTCTGAAAAACACTTTTAAGAGAAAGGAAAAGACACCTAACTTTGAGCAAGCTCTGAGTGCACTTTCCCATCAAGGGCATGCAAGTAAAGAAAAGGCAGTCACGTAGTGGCCAAAGCGGACTCACAAGTCACTAGCACAATTCTATAACAATCTTATCATGATAGTTTTGGAGGAATTTTAATCTGTGGTCGAGTTTAAATAAGAAAAGGGCGTATGGAAAGGAGAGGAGATGGTGAGGCTCCAACCAACCCACCATATGACACGCACAGAGATTTTTGAGCACGTCGTTCTCGAAAAGGGAAATGATATGAAAACAAAGCAGAATATGCCTTGTAAATGACGCGATTAATGTGAGCTCCAGTAAGTTTTTTTTAGTTCTCTACTAGGCAAATATATCTTTAGATGGTGGGTAAAGTCTCCATCTTTTCCTCCAAAAAGGTTATGGCCAATTTATTACAAGTGAGTACAAATGCAGATATTCACAACCTATTGTCTAGAACAAGACAACAATAACTGGATGGCTAAGCACACGACTGTAGAGCGGACTTCGTAGGCCAATATTACCACACGTTCATCTCTTCACATTTTTCGTAAGTGACTCCAGATTCAATGCTCATGACTTCCTCTTTAGAGTACCTGCATTTAGTATTGTGAAACTAATTCAGGACCTAAGAAGTACTACTCATAGTCAGTGTTATCTTAAACGGTAAACGGTAGACAGTCGGTGGAGCTCTGTTTACCGTTTAGAAGGTTTAGACGGCGTTTAAACGATGTTTAAACGGATTAAACGGTGTGTACTGTAGCAGTTAGAAAAAATATTTTTTACTGTCTTGCGCTACTGTAGATGTTCATATCAAGTTCAAACTCATATTTGGAATCAATTTAACTTTGACATCTTATAAAATTAAAGAGATGATCACAATACCACACCACCAAATAATAATATTGAGACTGAAAAAAGTACATATAGTGTTCTAAACAAATATTTTAAACTTCTGCTGCTAATGGTTGTTTATTATACTTTTTAAAACACGAGTAATATTACTTCTGATGTGTTTAAGTGAAGCTTAGAAAATATATTAATTTTAATCAATTTGGTAATATTAATTTTAAACTTGCATATGACTTAACGGTTCTAAACACGTTTAAACACGTTTAAAATCTGTTTCGTTTAGCCCGTTTAGCCCGTTTAAACGGGTGTTGACCCGTTTAAACGGGTCAACCGTTTAATCCATCATTTAGGGGCTAAACTGTACAGTTACCTTCTGTTTAGTGTTTAAACGAGTTTAAACAGGCCATTTAGGCCGTTTAAGATAACACTGCTCATAGTACTTAACCACTAGGCTAAGCTCTCTTTCACGACCAGACAAATATATAACATTGGGCATAATATTGTCTATCATCCATCATGCTCAACTTCGAAAATGAAACAAAAAAATAGTTATTGTTTGCTGACATGACCAGTATATGTAGTAGGTCAGTATATCTCCTTTATTAATTTTCTCGACTTAATGTTACTATTCATTTTATTTATTTAGCAATACCATGTTTTAGCATATATTAACACTATGAAATGGATTGGTGTGTTTAACATGACAAAACAACACTATACATTTTATCCTTATTCCAAACAAAGGATAAATGAAGAAATTTCAAAGGAACCACATCATATGTAGATTATTCTATATAATAAGTATTCTTAGGAAGAGGGAACAAGGAAATTCGTACAAATAACTTCATGCATAAAAACTTTGGAGGTTCCTAAAATGAGGTTAAACCTTGTATAAACTAATTAAGTTTTTTTCCTGGCAATCAAGCACTCAATCCATGGTGGTCATTCTTACAGATTTTATGTGCTTTTCCGTGGTCCTTTTGAAATCCAAACAATAGAAATATACGAGCAAAAATGTATGGTGCGAATGGCCTGTTTGGATCAAAGAAAATTCAAAAGAATTTTGAAGGAATTCATTCCTAAGGAATTTTTTCTACACATGTTGTTTCGAATGGAGGAATGGTGAATTCCTTTCCTAAGGAAAAGATGAGATTTCCTTCAAAGAATGTCGGGAAAAAACATGAGGTTAAAGCTAAGAAAATTTTCCCTTTGTTAAGTTTCATAAATAATGATAATGTAACTATTTTTTTAAAAAATAATTGTAATACATTTTATTCTTATGTTTTACATTCCTTCATTCTAGATGTAGCTAGTTCAACATTCCTCTATTTTCAGTTCCTGTGGATTAAACAATTCCTCAATTCTCGAGTTTTGTTCATTCCTCTACGTTTTCCCTATTCCTCTATTTTACAATCCTTGATTCCAAACAGGGCATAAGGTTGTAGGAACACAAAACAACTACACAAGTGGTCACTCAAATTCGAGCACCCATCGGTGTTTTGGGTAGCGCACACGTCATATTACTATAACGAGACTCGGACATCTCCAACGCGTGGGACACGAATCATTTTTCACTGGTCCCACCAGAAACCCGCTGCTCCTGCTAAAAACGCGATGCTCCCACCAGAAATCTCGATTCTCCCGAAGTGGGAAAGGGCAGCTGACGAGCAGCACGGGCATGGGCGAGTGCGAATAGTGTGCGGCGCATGGGCATCACCACGGGAGGTTGGCGCGACACTAAAAAACACGATCATTTGCGACAACTACAATTATTTGTGGCGGTCGACTGTCGTAAATAAATTAAATTGCACAGTCCGCCTCTGGGCATCGCAAAAAAGGCGGCTGTCACAATTAGGACCCTATTTGCAACGACCGTCGCCGAAGCCGTCGCACATAGTCTTATATTTGCGATGGCCCACCCTAGGGCCGTCGCAAATAGGGTATCATTTGCGACAACCTGAAAAAGAAATGTCGCAAATAACGTAATTTCAATGGCCAGCCCTAGGGCCATCGCAATTAAGCTAGCCATCACAAATAAATGGGATATACTCGGCCCCGTCAGCCCCCGACTCACACACTCACGCACACACCCAATCGACCACGCCCGTGCGCCCGACGCCGCCGCCGCCGCATCGACGTAGGCGCACAGCACGCTGAAGTTAGTGCGGGCAGCTAGCATGGGCGAGCGTCAGTTTCAGCTCGAGAAGGCACGGACAATGATGGGCACCGTGGCGGGTGAGCTCTATGGCACATCCCGAACAACTACTTCCTCTAGATGTCAGGCTCGTCATCAGTGTCCTCCCCTCGCGACCGCATTTGCGTAAGAGTGGGTCCATGGGGTCTATGGCGCAGTGGCACCACATAAGGGAGCTCATCATCGGCCACAACCACAGTGACAGAGGGAGAAAATCATCTTCCTCTATGTGCCGCCATCCCAGGCCAGGGAGCATGCTTATTCCAACCCCAAGGTGAAGAAGCAATAGGCAAAAGGAAGCAAGGCAGTGAGCGTGGGGGAGGTCGAGCGTCAGCATGGGCGAGCATCATCTTCTTCTTCTTTCGATGCTCCTGAGTGGATCTGCAAGTTTAAGTCGCGAGCGGAGGCCACCCACATATGGGTTCTCTTCCACCAGCTACATAAATAAGGCATCCATTTGTGTTCTCTGGTTGGAGATGTTTTTTTACCATTGGAGTACTCATTCTGGGTTCGAGTTCCTATTGACAATCGTTAAGTACCAATTTATACCATCAATATAACTCATACACATCGAGGATTAGACATTTCTTACAAGTGTATCATTTAGAAATAATGCATTTCCACTTGTACTTGAAAAAATTTGTGCATGCGGGTATTTTATACAAAATTAAAGTGAATATAGGGAAGAAATCCTAAATAATACATTCTCAGCCAATAAGACGTCGACATGTGGCAGCACATGAATCAAATGGCCCACCTACAGAAGTATCCGAGGGCATCCAATGATGTAGGACCAAGGAGTGATCAAAGGGCCCACCTGCAAACCACTTTGAGGAAGCACACTACGAGAAGACCCAACCAGAGGTCGGTCGAACCTCCTGGTCGACCGACCCGGTCCTGGCGCCAAATGCAGTCAGCTTCCACATGTCGACTCCCTGTTGTGAGACCTATATGTGTTGAATACATTGGCAAATAGGCTAAAAGTGAGGGTTTGCATGTAATGTTTTGAATACACCCGAGCCCACATTGAAGTGTCCGAACTTGCGGAAAACTAGTTTGCATTGTCTAACTTTGTAGCACATGAGGTGCATGTGATTCAATGCTTCGGAGTGCTCGAACTTTTCCTTCTATAATGCAGAGCGACTGTTTGTATCGCCCGATCTTTCTATGAGTTGAAATAATCGTTCAGTTGCTATGTTTTTAAAATGCAGTGTTTCAAACTAGCTTTTTGTCTTATGGGAAGTTTGCTTACTATCTGTTTACCAATTTTTTGATATGTTTTGGCTGACCATGGTGGATATTATCTTGTTGTGTTTGCAACATGCTTATGTGAGGTGCTCACATAAGGTGTTGTGGGTTTCAGACTAATGTGAGTCAAGTCAAGGACTTGTGCCCAGACGAATTGATTGTTTGTTCATGTGCAAGTGTTGCTTGAGGTCAAGACATGGCTGGTGATGGTGATCCATTAAACTAGTCTCAAGGAGGAGATGAGGTTCAAAAACCAAGTTTGGGAGGAATTGTGGTTGAGTTGATCGGAAGGTCACACAACATGTTTGGGTCAACAACAATGCATATGAAGGTATCATGGACGTCGTTGGAAGGTGTATACACGTGTGCAAGGGGTGCATGGATTGGGCAACATGGTTCCAAGGCATGATGAAGAGTTATAGACATGAAGAATTGGCTGGAATGGTCCAACCGGCTGAAATATGCTTCAAGTTGCGGCTAAGGTGGTTATAGTTCATTTATGGAAGGTTTCTAATTGGTTATTGTTAGATTTCGTGTTGAGAAGGAAGTTGAGTTGTTTTATGAATGTGTAGGACCTTCCTAAGGTGACTGGAAGTATTAAGGTTGCTTCTATCTACATTTGGAAGAGTCCTGAGTAGTTACAGAAAGTTTTAGTTGAAACTAAGTAGGAATAGGAGTCCTAGTCTAGATTGGGTTGGCCTTAGAGCTGGTTATATAAGCAAGGAAGGCCACGTCTTGTGGATGCATGACTTGTGGATGTTCCTCTTGTCTTTCTTTGAATAAAATTCATGTTTAGAGGACTTTTTGTGCCTTGTTCATCTAACTTTTTGTCAAGTCTTTCTCGTCGAGTTTCTGCACAGCCCGATGTTGTCTCGGTGTTTTCATCATAACTTGAGTTTTATTGATCCAGTTGACATGATTCTTTTTGTGTTGTTTTCACAACTCAATTATATATCATCTATGAAAATCACGGGCATTGGATTTGTGTTTTTTGATCTACAAGAGTTTATTTGATGTGTATCATATCTGTTTTTAACTCGGGTAGAATAGATTGAGCTTTGTTCAATGTTTAGACCATATCTTGTGATTCACTAGACATTTTCACATGATTCTTGTTGTGATGTCTTCGTGACTCGATTCTCTACAATCTATATTGGTTTTGTCATGGTTGAACACGTTGGAAACACTAACACACACAGTTTCTTTATCGGGTTGATTTTCTGCTATGGAGTTTTTGTTGCTTTCGCTAAAAAAGTTCTAATCTACCATTGACCCCCTCTGGTAGCTTTTCATGTGCTCTTCGATCTTATAATTGGTATCAAATACACAATCCTCTAATCTTTGTGATTTGCACAT
This sequence comes from Tuctoria greenei, assembly GCA_036927565.1. Lineage (NCBI taxonomy): Eukaryota > Viridiplantae > Streptophyta > Magnoliopsida > Poales > Poaceae > Tuctoria > Tuctoria greenei. The sequence continues at coordinate 125,880,542 of JAYESD010000007.1, read as the reverse complement.
GTTTTGACTAATCAACATAGAGAAATACTCCGCAAAACCTTGTGTGTTCGATGATGTTGACCTTCAGGTTTGGAAGGCTTGTATGGAGGCTGACATACAGGCGCAAGACATCACAATATGGGAAAAGATCTTCAAGCGCTTTATGCAATCAAATGATGAAGTCATGACTGCCAATGTGTAGGACATCGACAACAATAACAAGGCAATGGACTTGATCATACAATGATTCACTAAAAGCGACTTCGATCGTGTTGCACACCTCCGATCTGCATATGATATGTGGAAACACTATGCGACTATAATGAGGGGTCCAATACAATCATGGGGGTACGTCATGACATGTTCAAGAAAGAGTACATGCATTTTGAGATGCAACCCGTTGAGTCAATTGATGATCTCTTTGGTTGCTTTAATAAAATTCACAGCAACTTGCGTAGTGTTAATTTTAATTCTTCAGATGCTTAAAATGCTAGACAATTGTTAAGTGCATTAGACATGTTGATTTGGGAGATGAAAGTTACATCTATTCGTGAATCTACTGTCATGAGTACACTTACTTTAGACGTTCTATATTCTAAGTTGAAACTAATTAACTTGACATAATACCACGTAAAAACCCCAACAAATCTCTTGTATTTGTTTCACAACGCGACATGCCTAGATCTAGCCAATCTTCATCACGTGTTACGCTTGCTTTGCTGTCTTCTCAAACTCATGAACAGATTGAAGAGTTTCCAGAGGAGGAGCTAGCACTTCTCTTTACTCGGTTTTCAAAAGCATTGCAAAATGTGAGAATTAGAAGGAGAGGAAATGGTGGTTCTCAACAATTCTTTGAATGTGGTAAAACAGGACATTTTTGTGCAGATTGCCATAATCTTTTAGGTCCTACCACCCGTGATGAAAGGCAAATAAAGTTCAAGTCCTCTTCTGATAACAACAACGGGAAAATAAGACTTCTACAAAATGGCAAGTGATGGAACACATTCTCTCCACACTCCTAGATAACAACTCGAGCGATGTGGACTCCAGGAGTGATGAAGATGAAGACAATTTGGCAACAATGTGTTTCATGACGGACAACTCAAGATCAAGTATGGCAGAAGCAGAACACAACAGCGATGATGAAGAGGTATGTCCCACTTGCGAAGAAATGTGTGATGTTATTTCTCGTGCCACTGTTGTACTTAAGAAAAAAAGACAAATAACTTAGGGACAATATTGTTTAAATTGAATCACTAGAATCTAAAATTAATTAGCTAAAAATATTTAATTCCTAGCGATGATTATTGTTCCTCGTGTGAATATATATGAACTATTGTCCTCTCTGAGAAGTGAGCACACCTCCACACTTGATAAACTTGAACTTGAAATTGAAAAGAACAAAAAGTTTGCTGCAGTTAATGATAAAACATAAAAGATGCTAGTTGTTCTATAGTTGATTTGCATTGTTCTAGCTGTGATGATCTTAATAAGAAACTACATGATACTATGAATGAGATTTCTATCTTGAACAACGATTTACTTTCTCATGAAGTTAAATATTGTTCTAATTGCAAACTAAAAAAAACTTCATGTGAAAATTTTCTAGATTTATCTACAAAGCTTGATGGCATGCATAGGATACTAGAGCTGTTTTGTAGTGGGAATAAAAATTTAAACTTGCTGCTGAATTCTTCCAAGTCTTGCAATGATAAAACTAGTTTAGGTTTTGATTCTCATGCTCATTCTAAGACACATCCACCTAAGGTTGTAATGTCACTAAGAAGTGGTTTAATTCAAACAATTCCTATAAAAAATGTGGTTTTTAGGTCAGCACGAGTGTTGTCTCATTCAGTTGCTAACTCACACGTTGCTTGCTCTTCTAGACATGAACATAAGGATAAATTTCATTGTACCTATTGTGGTTTAGATGGTCATATCATATATTTTTTGTTATAGACTATCTAAACAGGAAAAGAGGAAAAGATTGCATGCTAGGTGACATAAAAATCAAGCAAAATTTGTTGCACGTGCCGAACTAAATGTTAAACACCTGCAACCTGCTGTTATAAGTCAAAAACATGTGAAGATTGCACCCAAACCTACTATTTTTCATGCTACATATAACACACCTCGTAGGTCATTAGTTGCATGCCATGATTCTCAAAATTTGGCTCATAAACCTGTTGTTTTATCTCAGCTTTCGCATGTTATTCCTATTGGACGTCATGTGACTCAGTACTGTATTCCTAAATGCCTTTTGACTAACCTCAATATTGAGTCATCGACGTATTGTGCTTCTATGTAGGTTACACGCTTGAGGAAGGAGAACATTTGGATGTGGATTCAGGTTTCTCACGCCACATGACTGGTAACAAAGAATGGTTCTCCTCCCTCTCTTTTGTGTCACGTGTAAAGAGTGTTAATTTTGCCAATAATTCTTCAACTCTTATAATTCCTAAGGGTTCAGTTATGGTAAATAATCACTACACTTTGAAAGATATGACACTTGTTAAAAATTTGAAGTACAACTTTCTTTTTGTTTCACAATTACTAGATAAAAATCTTGAAATTAGCTTCACTAAAAAGTGTTGCAAGGTTGTAAATTCAAATGGTGTTCGGTTTGAAAGAGTTTTTAAAATTGATTTTTACATGTAATCCTCTAATAATCGGTGTCTAGTTGCTAATGAATCAAAAGACATATATTTTTGGCACGTAGACTTGGTCATGTAGGCTTTGATCACCTAACACACGTTAGTGGTCTTGATCGCATAAAGGGTTTGCCTAAGCTTAACGGGGACAAAAAAAATTATGTGCTCTTCTTTTAGACATGCTAAGATGGTTGTATGTCACATGCTCCACTCACAATGACCATGACAACAGCACCGATACAACTTTTACACCATGACACCGTAGGTACTTCACGTGTTCAATCTTTTGTAGGTAAATGGTTTGTGCTTGTAATTGTTGCTGATTATTCTAGATACTCTTGGGTTTACTTTATGGCATCTAAGAATGAAGTTTTTAGTCATTTTAGAAGTTTAGTTCTTAGACCTTCACTTGACCACCCAGGATCCTTAAAAGAAATTAGAAGTGATAATGTAACTGAATTTAAAAACTAATCATTTAATGACTTTTGTGTTGAACATGGAATAGATCATCAATTTTCTTCATCATATGTATCTCAGCAAAATGGTGTCGTATAAAGAAAGAACAGGAACTTAGTTAAGATGGCTAGGACCATGCTTGATGAATATCAAACTCCTAAGAAGTTTTGGGCATATGCAATTGCAATAGCTTGTTATGTCTCAAATCGAGTTTTCTTGCATTCTAATCTTGGAAAAACACCATTTGAGCTTCGGTTTGAATATAGGCCTAGTGTCACACACTTTAGGGTCTTTGACTGCAAATGCTTTATTAAGAGACATGGTAATCTTGATAAATTTAAAGCTAGATCCGTTGTTGACATGTTTATTGGTTATCCATCTCATACTAGAGGGTACCATGTGATTTTACTTGATACTGACAAAATTGTGGAGACTTGTGAGATATCTTTTGATGAAGCTAGCCCAAGTACTAGCTCAAATATTGCAGGTCAAGATGCATATCCGCAAGGGAGAGTATTTTCGTTGAAGATGAGGAAGAACTGGTGCTGCTGCCCGAAAATTCAGAAACTAATGACGTTGTAGCTCTTTATTTTGATCAACAACCAGCACCGACGACTGCTCTTGTTGGTCCAGATCATCCTCAAGCTACAAGTTTTTCGGTTGTTGATGAACATGAAGAGCAAGGAGCTTGTGTAGTGTCAACTCCCCTCCGGATCCTCAAAAGTCACCCTCCACAACAGATTATTGGAAGCTTGCACAAACGAGTCACACGGTCCAGGTTTTTCGATCCAAACTCTCATGTTCATTCTGCTTTTGTTGCTTCTTTTGAACCCAAAGATATATCACACGCACTCACTAATGAATCGTGGATTGTTTCCATGCAAGAAAAGTGAGAAAATTTTGAAAGAAATAATGTTTGGAAACTTGTACCTCCACCTCAAGGTCACAATTTAATTGGAACTAAATGGGTTTTTAAAAATAAACAAAGTGAGGATGGGGTTGTGGTTAGGAATAAAGCTAGGTTGATTTCTCAAGGTTTCACACAAGTTGAAGGTCTAGATTTTCATGAAACTTTTGCTCATGTTGCTAGATTACAGGACATACAAATTTTGTTAGCATTTGCTGCATTTAAGGGTTTCAAGTTATATCAAATGGATGTTAAAAGTGATTTTCTTAATAGCTACATAGATGGGGAGATTTATGTTAAGCAACCACCAGATTTTGAAAATCCAAATTTTCCTAATCATGTTTACAAACTGTTCAAAGCTTTGTATGGTCTCAAACAAGCCCCTAGAGCATGTTATGATATGTTAAAAACATTCTTAATTGAAAATGAGTTTACCATGGGCAAAGTTGATAAAACTCTTATTGTGCTTAATCATGGTAAGGACTCACTATTCGTTCAAGTGTATGTGGATGATATTATCTTTGGTTACGCTTCTCATGATCTTTTGTCCAAGTTTCAGCTATGATGAATTCATAATTTGAGATGAGTATGATGGGTGAACTCACATACTTTTTGGCGCTGCAAATCAAGCAAACTAAGGAAGGAACTTTTGTACATCAAACGAAGTATACAAAAGATCTCCTTCGGCGCTTCAACATGGAAAACAACAAGCCTCTTTGGAAACCAATGGGAACAACATCGACACTTGAACTTGATGAAGAAGGTGAACTTGTTGATCAAAAATAATATAGGAGCATGATCGGGTCACTTTTGTACCTCACAGCATCAAGACTGGACATACCATTCAGCGTATGTCTTTGTGCACGATTCCAAGCTTCCCCACACACTTCACATCGCCAAGACGTCAAAGGGATTCTCAGGTATTCACATGGTACTCAAGAATTTTGGCATTTTTCTTCCTTCTTCCTCAACCATTACTTTGAAAGCTTTTTCGGATGCTGATTTGGGGGTTGTGGGATTGATAGGAAAAGTACTTCAGATGCTTGTTATTTTCTTGGTAATTCACTTGTTGTTTGGTCCTCTAGAAAAAAAAATTTAGTAGCACAATCCACGTCTGAATCTTAATATGTAGCTGCTGCTAGCGCTTGCTCACAAATTATTTGGATTGTTCAAACACCTAAGGACTATTGAGTTGATCTAGATAGTGTTTCGCTATTTTGTGACAACAATAGTGCCATTTGCATTGCTAAAAACCCCGTGCAACACTCTAGAACAAAGCACATTGACATTAGGTATCACTTTCTTCGTGATAATGTTGAAAAATGGAACATTGTGCTTCACCATGTAGACATCGAACAACAATTAGGTTACATTTTTACAAAACATTTGGATTTCAATCGTTTTTCTTTCATTTGTAGTGAAATAGGGGATATGCATCCTCATGGCTTAAATTGAGAGGGAGTTTTGCAACTTGGGAAGTCTATGTGTGAATCTAAAATTAAAAGTAATGTTAGCATAAATGTTTCATACATATATGACTTTGTGATTCCTTTTACATGCAGAAAGTTCTTACTACATTGCTCATGTTATACATTTTCTAGTTTTTGCCATGACTAGTAATTTGAATAATTACTTATATTAAATCTGGTCATGTTTGAGCTTTCTTGCCGTTTTGAACTTGTTGCATGGTCACAAGTGCTTTTGATCATGAAAAATTAATCAATTAACAGCCCACATGATGAGCTTTTATGTTTAAATAAAAAATCAGGAAATATCAAGAGAATATGCATGCATCGCACTCCTTCTTTTGAGATTGTTTATCATTGCACCTTGATATGAACTTGGAAGGAGTTGTGTATGAAAAAAAAACCATGTTCTTAAGCTTCTGATTGTCAAATGACATAGGTTTGGCTTGGTTGGTTAGAATAAGGTGGATGCGGCATATAATCTCTTGCAAAGTTCATATGATTTAAATTTGTGATTTAAATATAATTAAAAATAGCAACATGTGGCATGCTTTTAAGTTTTTAAATAGTTGCGGTTGGGAGATCATGACTTGTTTAAATTAAAATTACACTTGATCTCTGGCATGGCTTACTCTACTTTTTGTATCTCATTGATGTGATAGTATAAGTTACTTGATAGTATGGCTTGGATGAGCTTTGTTATATATATATATATATATATATATATATATATATATATATATTATGCTCATAAACAATTAAAATTTCTCTTTGAACCTTGCTGAATACATTGTCAAAAGGGGAGAAATATGTCACACATTGCATATTCACAAGTGTTTTGATTACACGTTCTTCTGAGGGGAAGTGTCCATACTTAGGAGGAGAATTTTTGGGTTTCTTCTCATTTGATTTTTGGTTTCAAAAAGGTAGGGAAATTTTCTTTTAGTCAAAACCTTTCATGAAATGTGAATGGGCCAATGTTCGGATTCTAAGTGGTGTTGCCAATGCATTCATCAAGGGGGGGATTGTGAGACCTATTTGTGCAAAATACATTGGCAAATAGGCTAAAAGTGAGGGTTTACATGTAAAGTATTGAATATACCCAAGAAGCCCACTTCGGAGTGTACGAACTTGTGGGAAACTAGTTTGCACTGTCCAAACTTTGCAGCAAGTGAGTTGCATGTGATTCAATGCTTTGGAGTGTCCAAACTTTTCCTTAAATGCAGAGTGGCTGTTTGGACCTTCCAATCTTTCTACAAGCTGAAATAATCGTGCAATTGCTATGTTTTTAAAATGCAATGTTTCAAACTAGCTTTTTGTCTTATGGGAAGTTCACTTACTATTCATTTACTATGTTTTTTATGTGTAGGTGATGATGATCCATTGAACTAGTCTCAAAGAGGAGATGAGGTTTAACAACCAAGTATGGGAGGAATTGTGGTTGAGTTGATCGGGAGGTCATGCGACATGTTTGGGTGAAGAACAATGCATATGAAGGTATCGTGGACGTCGTTGGAAGGTGTTTGCACGTGTGCAAGAGGTGCATGGACGGGGCAATATGATTCCAAGGCATGATGAAGAGTTATGGACGTGAAGAATTGGCTGGAACGGTCCAAACAACTGAATTATGCCTCAGACTGTGACTAAGGTGGTTATAGTTCGTTTATGGAAGGTTTCTAGTTGGTTATTGTTAGATTTCATGTTGAGCATGAAGTTCAGTTGTTTTAGAAATTTGCGGGATGTTCTTTATGTTTGGAAGTCTTAAGATTGCTTCTATCTGCGTATGGAAGATTATTGAGCAGTTATGGAATGTTTCTACTGAAACTGAGAAGGAATAGGAGTTCTAGTCTAGATTGGGTTGGCCTTAGGGCTAGTTATATAAAAAAGGAAGGCCACGGCTCATGGGTGCACGACTTGTGGCTATTCCACCTGTGTTTTTTTGAATAAAATTTGTACTTTAGAGTAGCTTTTGTTCCTTGTTCGTCCGACTTGTTTTTCGTCAAGTCTTCCTCATTGAGTTTCATCATAGCCTGATGTTGCCTCGATGTTTTCATCATAATTCGTGTTTTACAAATTCAATTAACGTGATTATTTTTGTGTTTTTTTTGTAACTCAGTTATCTATCATCAGTGAAAATTTCAGGTCTATTGGATTTGTAGTTTTTGATCTACACGAGTTCCATTGATGGGTAGCAGATCTGTTTTTAACTCGGGTAGAACATATTGACCCTTGTTCAAATTTTAGATCATACCTCGTGATCCACTAGACGTTTTCACATGATTATTGTTGTGGTGTCTTGGTGACTTGATTCTCTACAATCTATACTGGTTTTGTCATGGTGAACACATTGGAAACACTGGCACACACAGTTTCTTTATCGAGTTGATTTTCCACTGAGGGGTTTTTGTTGCCCTCGCTGAAAGTTTAATCTACCATTCACCCCCTCTGGTAGATTTCCACGTGCTCTTCGATCCTACACCTATGTCTCCTTGAAGGTGGCTCTGACTGCTTCACATGCAATTAGTGGCGGGAACTAGTCTCAACTCGTGTATAAATAGGATCCTCACCCCTCACTTCTCCACACACACCACTTGGGCATCACTGTCTTGTATACACTAGTTCTCCATGTACTTTGTGGAGTTTAGGCGCCTCTAGTACCAAGTTTATATTGGGAAAAGTATGGCTCATGTATCTTTTCATCTTTATGTGATTTTATGCATTATAATAATATTAGTCTTTTATTATTCATATGCTCGGAAAAAATGTTTCTTGTTTGATTGTGAAATCCATGTATGTGGTAAGGTTTAGTTGTTATTATGATAGTATAGTAATTATGTTATTATGTTACCGTAAACATCATAATCCTCCATTATAGTCTAATTAGGTATGATATGAATATGTTAATATAAATAACATAGTGCTTGGTCGTAACATTGGTTCAACGATGTTTAGGTTAGTCATTGCCTTAGAGTGGTACTTGTACTCGAGCCTTTAAGGTATTTACTTAATATGCAAGTGGGATACTTAGATAGTTAAGTAGCGGTGAATGTCTCATAGACCCACATGTTGTAGGAGTAGGCGGCAGGTGGTGACAACTCTGTCCGTCCTTTGTACTCCCCCACATTTGGTTATACCATAGGCTCTTAGTGGGACTCATTCTGATTTTGCCAGAGGTAAACCCGTGCCCCATATGTTGGACCACTAAGCCCTAGTGTACACCACTAGCATATCCATATGTACATTACTTAGACTATATATATATATATATATATATATATATATATATATTAGAAGCACATTAGAAATGACTATTTCATAGCTTAGATCTCACTAGAACTACCTTATCTCTAGGAGTAGATTGCTTAGGTGTGTGTCATACTATCATATCATCAACTTACACTCGTCGTGATAATTACTTAGTATTTTGTATCTTCATCATAAGAATAATGTTTACTTTACTTCATCGTCTTCCTTTGGGATAAATACATACCCTTAGGGATACTCTTGGGTGAAATGCTACAACGATATCTTCTATGCGCTTGCGGGTCTCATCTCCTACTAGAGATGATCTGTGGTGTTAAGAAATACCAACAAACATTTCTGGTGCCGTTGACAGGGAAGCAAATGAAGTAAAGGATAGCTATCATTTATGATTAAGCTACAGGTACTAGTAGTTGTTAGATAGGTTTACATTTGCTTTTTTTATCCTTTTATTTGAAAAAAGGATAGTGTTTGGCTAGCTCATTTCATGGGAAAGCCAACGAGGACGTAGGTACTAAATGCATAAGTGATTCAAGGCGTACCTCAAGAAATTTCTGCTAGGCAATACCATTGCCCTTCGCAAAAGAACTCTAGCTTCCAACATGAGCCAAAGAAATCTATCCAAAAAACTTGGGTGAGGCTCCAAGAGTACATCTTGGTTTGCCTCCACCGTGGAGTGGATAGTTGGCTCTTCAACACTCCTACTGGATTGACTTCATCAATCTATGACCACATTCATGCTGAAGCTGGAGGTGGTCTCTTCTCTACGATCATAAGAAGGATGAAGATTTAATTGAGAAGAAGGTCACCATTCAAGGGGTGGATCATTGAAAGATCCAGTTCTATTAGTATAGCATGCACACCATTGATAAGGTGGACATGCTATACTAATAGAACTGGACCTCCTATTGAAAGATCAAGAAGGTCAAGCCAATGGAGAAGTGTTTGGATGATCCAAGCCATGAATATTCACATTATTTGTGAAAATCCATGTCAACATGGTATACTTGGAGATTTATTTTCTTAAGACCAATGAGGATCCTTCATTTTCAAGCAACAACTCTAATGGCTACCACCAACACGGAGGTTAAAGGTGGGATCAATACAATCAAGGAGGATATAAGAATTTCAATAATTCCAACAGATTCACCTTCAACTAGCCTACCTTGAAATATCTTATTCATGCCCAAGTAGAAACCAATGACTTGTTCAACGTTTAAGATCCAAGTGGTCCCACAATTACTTGTTCTAACCCTACACTTCAACCAAGATGATGCAACATTACACAAACGACATCGTGGATGAAGCATTTTTTGTTTGATTGTGGTTCCACATGTTGTCATGCCCATGGAAGCCTTCGATCTAAGATGAAGTATTGGTTGAATAAAAAGAATGTCTTGAGGGTGGAAGTGACACCCTCACAAGTGGACAACCTCGTTACCTTTATGAGAAAATTAATTTATAAGAAGACTTTGTCATTTGATCCACGATGACATTCTAAGAAGATGGAGAAATCAGAGCCATCCAAACAGCCCAAGTCCACTAAGCTGCTAAAAAAGGAATGGGGGAAGAAGGATAATCCTCACCAAGTTCATGAAAGAATGTCTTCAAGAAGTAAATGTCATTGCAACATCAACAAGTCTCCATCAAGGCGACGAAGAGGTAGGGGTCACCATGTGCCCTACTTGTCCAAATGACAGCCAAATGAGGTTTGACATGTCAATCAAGAGAAGTTAGCCACAACTTAATCTTCGGGTATGGACAACACAACATCATACTAAACGGGGCGGAGGTAAGTCTCACTCATCAAACTTCAAAAATTTGGTGAGTCCTTATCGATAGCTTAATTGATGGTTATCATGTTTATTTTCCTAATTGCATATTTGAATTCTTCATCAGTCATTGCATTTGCATTTAGAATATTTGAAATTTCCACTGGCATGTTGGAAACTTAAATTTCCAACCATCATAAAACTACAATTTTGAAATAGAGAAGAAATTTATTTAGATTTGAGCATAACCACTTGAATTTTTTCAGAATATAAACCAAAATTATTTCCCTTATTCCTCATTGCATTTGAAAGTTTTTTCAAGTTGAGCAAAACAATTTGACAAGGGGTTCATTTTGTTTTTTGGCAAATGTAACCTGTTTTTGAGTTGTTTTGTTTGATCTTCATTAAATTGCAGCTAGAACAAAATTTGTGAAGAGTTTGTTTGGCAAGAAAAAGCCTCATCAAGTTGAATCCACCATCAGAAATATTTAAGAACATATCTCTCCATCGAACTCGTTTCGAGTTCAAAGTTGAGGAATGCTCAAGGTGATGGCCCAATGGAGGAGCAAGATGAAGCTTCATTCATCATCAACTCCAACCTCAACTTGGCAAAAGACATCGAACATAAAGGTTGCACCAAAGTCTAAGGTTGTGACTTTTCTCGCACAAAGACCTTCAACTCCAAACTGCTCTTCAAATGACGTATGAATTTAGAATTCTTCATGGTTTGTATTGCATTATAATTGAATAATTTTGCTTACATTGGCGAGGAAGGTTTATATCTCCTCATCACTCAATTCTTATGCACCCTCATGAGTGTAAGTGTTGGTGTTGTCTTTTGATTTTTCAAAAGGAATGTCACCTTACTTGGAAGAAATTTAAACAAGTACCTAGAGTCTCATAAGCATTTTTTAATTGACATAGTCATTCTCTGCCTAGGTTTAGTAACAAATCTTATGGAATAAATTAATAAGTAATTTGACATGTAGCAACCTAGGAATAACAATGTCCATAATTCCAGTTTAAATTTCATGAATATATGGGGGTCACTAGATTTTAAATTCCTAGACAGAACATTAGACATGTTTGGAAGGATAAAATTGTAAAAAAAATTGTCGTGATCCAAATGATAAACATTTGCTCTTGTAAAAAGTTATGATGGTTAGAAAAGTTCAAGATGAAGGGACCCAGAGAGTGTACATCTATAAATTACATTGCTATGAGCTTCATAAAATGTGCAAATTGATTAATTTATAAAGTCCCACTTTTATATAAATGAATAATAATTTATTTATGGATACACATGAAATTGGACCCGATGGATAATTGCTATTTTTTCTCTCTGGATGTACAAATGAAATTCGGTTACCTAACCGAATGTTGCATTTCTACAATGTACGGTAGCTAACCATCCCTCTCCATCTAAGAGAGGAAACTTGCAGGAGTAATATTTCTATGTAGGCAGACAAGAAGTCGATCATTGAATTCAGGCTAGAGGTTCCATTCAATATATCATGGCCAATGAGTAAACAAGCATGGTTGCAACCTATTGGAAATTAAGCTTGAAGAACAATCATAGCTATACGAGGTTGGAGATTTGACATGGAAACTGTCGAAGTGTTCGAGCGACAGTTCCACCGGATCTGCTAAGAAGCAGCCCGCAGAGGTTGTTTGTTCAGTGGGGCTTAGTCCTCAATCAAGTGTACTAGTGAATGGAGTTAGAGACAGTGGTTTCTACGTGGTTCGGGCTGCAAGGAGCGTAACACCCTACTCCACAGTGGATTGTATTGCTGGTGAGTGTATATGTGTGTGTTTGTGTATCTGGGATTCTGAGTCCGGTCCCGATCCCCCAGTCCGAGCGAATCAGGGAAGATGTCTAAGTCGGCAGCTGCCCGGTTCTTTTATAGTCCAAGGCCGGACGACTTACATGTGGGGCCTGGGGCCCAATATGTAGCCCTGAGGTGATCTTATCCTGTACAAGATCTAAGGCTTCTTGCGTACGCTGCCTCTGACCGCACTTTGAAGACTTGTTGTCTTGTCGTGTCGGTCGCCAGTAGCAGGATGTAGTCGTTGATGATGGCAAGGAACGTCCCATCTGTCTTGTCGCCGTAAGCTACCCACTTGGCGGTGTGGGGTAGGCATGTGGCGCCTTCACTGTGATATGATTGGGCGTAGCGGTACCTGACAGGGGTGTGCGCTGCATTGTGCACTTGGGAAAGGCGCGTGCCTTTAATGCACGACTGTACAGGATGCGTCGCCCTTTACTCTTTGGGGTCCACGGCTAACTGCAGGTCGTGGGACACACTCCAGCTCTGGAGCCCTCCTCGGTGGGAGCAAGGGCCCGAAGCCGGAGGACGTGTGGCAGCTCCGGAGCCCTCCTCGATGGGAGCAAGAGCCCAGAGACATATGACGTGTGGCAGCTCCGGAACCCTCCTCAGTGGGGAGGACGGGTCTAGAGCTTCTTCTTGTATGCGGGGGTACCTGGTCTTGAGGGTGCCGACAGTGGCCCCCGGGGCCACCTTGGGAGAGATGACGATCCCGTAGGTGGGGCTTTTATCTTGTCTTGTAAAAGTGACGCCAGCGGGGCCCCTTGAGGGGTGCCGGAGCTCAGAGAAGTGATGCGAGCGGCCCCCTTGGGGGGCGCCGGAGCTCGCACAAGTAACGCCAACGGTCCCGTTGGGAGGCATCGAATCTCGGATAAGTGACATCAGAGGCCCCCTTGGGGGTGCTGAAGCTCGAAGAAGTGACATCGGCGACCCTTGAGAAGGTGTCGGAGCTCGCAGAAGTGACGCTGGCGGTCCTTGTGGGAGGCACCAGAGCTCGAAGAAGTGATGCCGACGGCCCCCTCAGGAGGTGTCGAAGCTCGCAGAAGTGACGTTGGTGCGGTCTCTGTGGGAGGCGCCAGAGCTCGAGGAAGTGACGCCGACGACCCCCTGGGGAGGCGCCGGAGCTCACAGAAGTGATGCCGACGGCCCCTTGGGGAGGCATCGGAGCTCGCAGAAGTGACTCCGGCGGCCCCCTTGGGGGCACCGGAGCTCGGAGAAGCAATGTCGGCGGCCCCCTTGGGGGCACCGAAGCTTAGAGAAGTGACGCTAGCGGCCCCCTTGGGGCACCAGAGCTCGGAGAAGTGACGCCGATGACCACCTTGGGGGCATCGAAGCTCACAGAAGTGACGTCGACGGTCTCCGTGGGAGGCGCTAGGGCTCGAAGAAGTCACAGCGGCTACCCCCTTGGGAGGCACCGGAGCTCGCAGAAGTGACACCGGCGGTCCCCTTGGGGGCACCGGAGCTCGGAGAAGCATCAACGGCGCCTACCACAGACGTGTAGAATGTGGCGGCGGGCTCCCTGTATGTCCTGCACACACGGTAGACGAAAAGTAATTTTGCTCGTCGATAACCACTTCCCTGCTCTTTAGTTTCGTTATGGCTTACGGTCCTTAACTAAGATGCGGGGCATGGGTAATTCGGTGCGACAATATTCTGGGAATGGTCGCTGCCTTTGTTAAGGCATGAGCCGTCCGACCCCCTTTACTCAGCTGTTAGCACTGGGAGGCAAGGTGCGCATGCTTAGTGTATGGAACCAGGCTAAGCAGGTTGCACACCCTGGACCTCCAACTCGGCGTTAGCCTTTTAGGAGTTAGAACCATTCGGCACCATGGACCCAAACCAAGAAAACGATCATCGGACCCCAAACATATTGCAGGTACCTCATGCGGATCCGCATTCAGTAGGATAGCACAACTCCAACTAGGACGAGATAGGAGAAATGTAACAGGGCATATGGCAGACGATATGCAAAAGAAAGCAAAAAATTAAAGCATAATGTAAATAATTTTGCTCGTCGATTACTCCCTTCCAGCTTTTAGTCTCGTTATGTCTTAATGTCACGATTCGATCTTACGGTGTGTGGTTAATTCAGTGCGATGGTATCCGGGTTATGGTTATCAACCTACTCATAAGTGTGTGTCGTACGGCCCCCTGTACTCAACCGTTAGTGCTAAAGAGGCAGAGTGTACACGCTTAGGGTGCAGGACCAGGCTAAGCAGGTTGTACACTCTGGACCTCCCATGGGCGTTAGCTTTTCAGAGGAGTGACCATTTGGCGACATGGGCTCCCGAGCAGGAAATCAACCAAAGAACCCAAATACATCACAGGAACCTCAAGTAGACCCGCCAGCAGCAGGATTGCATAACTCCACTAGGCGTGAGACAAGGAGAGAGTGCCTGAGCATATGATAGATAATATGCGAGAACGAGTATGATTTGATGATCATAAAATTAATGTGTAATAACATGAACATAAATGGTGCATAGGGCAAGACAGTTGTTCTTCTAACTTGGTAATCATAGGAGGGGGCAGGCTTTACAAGAAGGCAACGACCCGCTCCGGATGACAAGGGAGGAAAAATGTAGAGGCTTAGGGTATGGAACCATGTTAAGCAGGCTGAACACCCTGGACCGGACCCACTGTGGCTTAGTTGCTTCAAGCGCTGCTCCTAGATGCTATGACACCCTTTTCAGAGAAAAAAGCACTATCCTACCACTATGCCGAGGGTGAATCTTTACCGAAGTGGCACTGGGAGGCAGAGTGTGCACGCTTAGGGTGCAGGACCAGACTAAGCAGACTGCATACTCTAGACCTATCACCATGCCAAAAGTAAAACTTACAGCGGATCTTCGGGTTGAACTTACTATAACACCTTGGTGACGGCGTTGTCACCGTGATGGCAGGAAACCGCTTGACGTCCTGCCCATGAGACCCCTTAGAGGACCCCTGGTAGGTGTGGCCAACTGGTTGGGCAAGCCTACCACTTACACGAAGGATGTCATCTATGGGCCACCGGCGGAGCGCGGGAGCATGGATAGTTGATGCTAGAGGCGATGGCAACGAGGTAGCCACTGAACCGAGGTGGCGCCCACCCTCAACGTGCGGAATGTCAACGGCGGGCCCCCTGAGAGGTGCCAGAGCTGGATGCTCCGGCGGCACCCACCATCAATGCTAAGAAATGTCAACGGCGGGCCCCTGGGAGGTGCTAGAGCTGGATGCTACGGCATCGCCAATCACCAACGAGAAGAATCGTCGACGGCAGGCCCCTTGGGTGATGCTGGTGTTGGCTGCTCTGGCGTCGCCCATCGTCGCTATAGAAATGTCGACGGCAGGACCTTTGGGTGGTGCCGGAGCTGGCTGCTCTGGCGTCGCCCATCGTCACTGTGGAAACGTCGACGGCAGGCCCCTTGGGTGGTGCCAGAGCTGGCTGCTCTGGCGTCGCCCATCATCACTTTGGAAACGTCAATGGCAGGCCCCCTGGGTGGTGCCGATGCTGGCTGCTCTGGTGTTGCCCATCGTCGCTGTAGAAACATCGACGGCAGGCCCCTTGGGTGGTGCCAGAGCTGGCTGCTCCAGCGTCGCCCATCGTCACTGTAGAAACATCGACTGCAATCCCCTTAGGTGGTGACAGAGATGGCTGCTCCGGCGTCGCCCATCGTCGCTGTAAAAACGTCGATGGCAAGCCCCCTAGGTGGTGCCGGAGCTGATCTGCGTGTCCTTTATGTCCTGCGCACACGGTAGACAAAAAGTAATTTCGATCGTTGGTCACCACTTCCCTGCTCTTTAGTTTCGTTATGGCATACGGTCCTTATCTAAGATGCGAGGCATGGGTGATTCGGTGCGATAGTATTCAGGGTATGGTCGCTGCCTTGCTCATGGCATGAGCCGTCCGGGCCCCTTAACTAAGCTGTTAGCATTGGGAGGCAAGGTGCGCATGCTTAGGGTATAGAACTAGGCTAAGCTGGTTGCACACCCTGGACCTTCAACTCAGCATTCGCTTTTTAGGAGTTAGAACCATTCGGCACCATGGACCCCGACCAAGAAAACGATCATCAGACCCCAAACACATTGCATGTACCTCATGCGTATCCGCCTTTAGTAGGATAGCACAACTCCAACTAGGACAAGACAAGAGAAATTTAACCGTGCATATCGCAGACGATATGCAAAAGTAAGCAAAAAATTAAAGCATAATGTTAATAATTTTGCTTGTCGATTACTCCCTTCCTGCTTTTAGTCTTGTTATGTCTTACGGTCCCGAACTGGGCTTACGGTGCGTGGTTAATTCAGTGCGACGATATCCGGGTTATGGTTATTGCCCTGCTCAGGAGTGTGTGCCGTCCGGCTCCATGTACTCAGCCGTTAGCGCTGAAGAGGCAAAGTGTGCACGCTTAGGGTGCAGGACCAGGCTAAGCAGGTTGTACACTCTGGACCTCCCATGGGTGTTAGCTTTTCAAGGGAGTGACCATTCGGCGCCATGGGCTCCCGAGCAGGAAATCAACCAAAAAACCCAAATACATCACATGAACCTCAAGTAGACCCACCAGCAGCAAGATTGCATAACTCCACTAGGCGCGAGACAGGGAGAGAGTGCCCGAGCATATGACAGAGAATATGCGAGAACGAGCATGATTTGATGATCATAAAATTAATGCATAATTTAATGAACATAAATGGAGCATAGGGCAAGACAGTTGTTCTTCTAACTTGGTAATCATAGGAGGGGGCAGGCTTTACAAGAAGGCAACGACCCGCTCCGGATGACAAGGGAGGAAAAATGTACAGGCTTAGGGTATGGAACCATGCTAAGCAGACTGAACACCATGGACCGGACCCACCGTAGCTTAGTTCCTTCGAGCGCTGCTCTTAGACGCTATGACACCCTTTTAAGAGAAAAAAAACACTATCTGACCACTCCGCCCAGGGTGAAGCTTTACCGAAGTGGCGCAGGGAGGCAAAGTGTACACGTTTAGGGTGCATTACAAGACTAAGAAGGCTACATACTCTGGACCAATCATCGTTCCATAAGTAAAACTTATAGTGGGTCTTTGGTCGAACTTACCGTAACGCCTTGGTAACATCGTTGTCACTGTGGTGGCGGGAAACCGCTTGATGTCCGGCCCATGAGACGCCTTAGAGGACCCCTGGTAGGTGTGGCCAACTGGTTGGGCACACCTACCACTTAGACGCAGGATGTCGTCGGCGGGCCTCTGGCAGAGCGCGGGAGCATGGATAGTTGACGCTGGCGGCGATGGCAACGAGATAGCCACCGAACCGAGGCAACGACCACCCTCAACGTGCGAAACGTCGACGGGGGCCCCCTGGGAGGTGCCGGAGCTGGATGCTCCGGTGGCGCCGACCATCAACGCTAAGAAACATTGACAGTGGGCCCCTTGGGAGGTGCTAGAGCTGGATGCTCCGGCATCGCCAATCATCAATGAGAATAATCATTGATGCGGGCCCCCTGGGTGGTGCCGGTGCTGGCTACTCCGGCGTCGCCCATCGTCGTTGTAGAAACATCGATGGTAGGCCCCTTGGGTGGTACCAGAGCTGGCTGCTCCAGCGTCACCTATCGTCGCTGTAGAAACGTTGACGGCAGGCTCATTGGGTGGTATCGGAGCTGGCTTCTCCGACGTCGCCCATAGTCACTATAGAAATGTCGATGGCAGGCCCCTTGGGTGGTGCTGGTGCTAGCTGCTCTAGCGTCGCCCATCGTCACTATAGAAACGTCGATGGCAGGCCCCTTGGGTGGTGCCGGAGCTGGCTGCTCCGGCGTCGCCCACCGTCGCTGTAGAAACGTCGACAGCAGGCCCCTTAGATGGTGTCAGAGCTGGCTGCTTCGGCGTCGCCCATCGTTGTTGTAGAAACGTCGATGGCAGGCCCCCTAGATTTTGCCGAAGTTGATTGGCCTTTTGTGGCTTGATCTTGCTACTACTCGCAGGCTTGATGAACACCATGGTGGTGAAAGTGCTACCACTTTTTTTAGGGAAAAAACCCCTTACTGGTGCGCCAAATATCAAAGTGTTCGAGCAAAACTTCCCCCGGATCTACTAAGGAGCAGCCCGCGGAAGGTTCTTTGTTCAGCGGGGCTTAGGCCTCAATCATCTGTACTAGCGGATGGAGTTAGAGACAGTGATTTTTACATGGTTCAGGCCGCAAGGAGCGTAACACCCTACTCCACGGTGGACTGTATTGCTGGTGAGTGTGTATGCGTGTGTGTGTGTGTGTATCTGGGGTTCTGAGTCCGGTCCCAATCCCCCAGTCCGAGGGGACCAGGGAAGATGTCTAAGTCGGTGGCTGCCCGATCCTTTTATAGTCCAAGGCCGGACGGCTTACAAGTGGGGCCCGAGGCCCGACAGGTATCCTCAGGGTGATCTTATCATGTACAAGATCTAAGGATTCTTGCGTACGCTGCCTCTGGCCGCACTTTGAAGACTTGCTGTCTTGCCGCGTCTGTCGCAAGTGACATGACGTAGTCGTTGATGATGGCAGGGAAAGTCCCATCCGTCTTGTCGCTATAAGCTACCCACTCGCTGGTGTGCGGTAGGCCTGCGGCACCTTCACCGCGACATGATTGGGCGTAGCAGTACCTGACAGGGGTGTGCACTGCACTGTGTGCCTCGGGAAGGCGTGTTCCTTCAATGCGCGACTGTACAGGGCGCGTCGGTCTTTACTCTTTGGGGTCCACGGCTCATTGCAGGTCATGGGACACACTCTAGCTCTGGAGCCCTCCTCGGTGGTAGCAAGGGCCCAGAGACGAAGGACGCGTGGCAGCTCCGGAGCCCTCCTCGGTGGGAGCAATAGCCCAGATCCGTATGACGTGTGGCAGCTTCGGAACCCTCCTCATCGGGGAGGACAGGTCCGGAGCTTCTTCTTGTATGCGGGGGTACCCGGTCTTGAGGGTGCCAACAGAAACCCTCCATGAGCGACCAATGGGCTGGGATCACATAATTCCAACTATTCTAAGCATCCATTCAAGCTCAAGGGAGTT
The DNA here is from genome assembly GCA_036927565.1 of Tuctoria greenei. Classification (NCBI taxonomy): domain Eukaryota; kingdom Viridiplantae; phylum Streptophyta; class Magnoliopsida; order Poales; family Poaceae; genus Tuctoria; species Tuctoria greenei. The sequence goes on along the minus strand of JAYESD010000007.1, from coordinate 125,861,233 downwards.
GGCTCCATCATTGGGTGTCTGTTGTCCTTTTTTACTAGAGGTTATCATGACTTTAACCAAGAAACGCCGAATCGCACTCATCGCATGGGAGAACTTGAGATGTGGACGAATGACATCTACAACACTCTCTTCGATCATATTCATTGCACCCATGTGTGGCAACACAACATCAACACTAAAACCTCTATTGTCGAAGCCACACGGCAACAAGGTTAGGCCGACCTCATAGCCTACCTCCGTTGATAGGATTTCAACCTCTATCGGAGCTTGATCAAGAACAAGCTTGAGGGAGGACCCCCCCCCCCCCCCACTTGAGGTAACTTGTATCACATCCCACCTTGAATTTTATTTTCCCTTTTCCACATCATTGCATCTAAAAACAAAAACACTTAGGATAGGATTACATAAAATAAAATATACGCGGCATGAATGTTTGATTTCTTCATAAGTTGAAATGATGAATAGTTGCTCTGTTTTATTCTTCTTTAGTACTTAAGTTACAATTTAATATTCTCCAACTATTGAGTTTATTGTCTTTAAATACTTCACCTTGAACTTAGAAATTGTGGGTATCATAAGCATGATCCAATTCTAGGTTATTGTGAGATATGATATAGAACATACGACTGCTAGTTTTCTAATCAAAGTGGAACTTGATCTTCAGAAAAAATTATAAATTGATTTAAAATGACATTCCTCGTTTGATCCAAATTTCTTACCAAAGTCATATGATATCTTAATTTGATAAATCTCATGCATATGCTATTTGTTTTCACATTGAGCCCAGTCAAACTAATATAGACATATGTAAGAATCTTTTTATACTTCCATGATCAAGATTATGCACATACACGTGCTAAACTTTTACACTTGAAGTTAGCAAATTTTCCGTGATACTATTGTAACACCCTCATTTTCATGCATCATTCCCTGCATATATTCATATATGTGTCTAACATTAATTCACATAGAAAGGAATAAGTTTAAAATGAATTAGAAACAAAACCGTGCTTAAGAATTCTGGGAAGTGCGGACTAGTCCGTTTTTCGTGTGGACTAGTCTGATTTCTCTCTGACCTCGATCGGACTTGTCCGTTTTTCTGCGGAGTAGTCTATTTTTGCCTCTAGACACTTCTGTACTTGTCCGGTCCTGTGCGGACTAGTCCAGTGTTCCAATTCCCTTGGAGATTTTGCTAAGTCCCTGGACTTGTCCGGACTAGTCGGGTGTTCTAACGGACTTGCCCGTTTTTCCATCTGACTAAAGTCGGACTTGTCCGATTTTAGGCCAGACTTGTCTGTTTTTCCCCTCTGGATAAGTTTGGACTTGTCCGATGTCCAGAGCGGACTTGTCTTATATCTCTCTGATCAAATTCGGATTAGTTCGGCCCTTTTCGGACCTGTCTGATAAATTGCGACTCCGAGTTGATCTTTTGTTTCACGACTTGTTTCTTGGGTTTTATGTTAAGTGGGACTAGGAACATCGTGCCTAACTCTTTTAGAGCCCATGTGGGACTCTAAACCGGCCTCTATTCATCTCAAACTCGAAATCCATCTAACCCTAGCCCTCCACCTTTGTATAAACAACCCCACCTTTTGTCTTGACATCTATTTGCCACTTTTCCACCTCACCCAAACCCTAGCTCGTGATTGGCCGCCACCAAGGAGGGATAAGGAGATCTAAAGCAAGAAGAAGAAGAGGAGGAAACAAAAGAGGATCAAGATCTCCATCAACTTTGCGTTCTTCATCAACAATTCACCATCAAGTTCTTCATCAACCCTAGACCGTCAAGATCCAAGTGTTACCTCCAAGATCCTTGATTCATTGGAGTTCTAAACACATGGTATACCTTCTATTCTCTTTTCCTTACATGAATTCAACCCCAAATCTCCAAATTCACGTCGATCTAGAAAATTATAATCTGCTGATCTCGCGCATCGCGGACTTGTCCGGTCCATAGCGGACTAGTCCAATTTTCCTGGTTAAATTGTGTCGAATTAATTATAAAATTTGATATAATCAACTCCAAACATGTATAAACTTGTTAAAATCTATTAGAACTAGTTAGTGATCATTAAAAGCAACTCATTAATAAGTTCCACCTTGCAATTTCATTGATCATGCATGTCATGCCATATTGAGTAATATATGTGCATCTATTTATTGTAATTCTTGTCTTGTATGTTATTGTGCGGATTAGACGGATTTGCACTAGAGAGTGTCGTGGAGGATCTATAGCACCAGGAGTTTGAAGGCTTTGACCCGTACCAATCCCAAGAGCAAGGCGAGTGTCCTTGAAGCATATTGATCCTGTTATTGACAATAAATGTTTTTTTTTTTGAAAATTGCATGCTTGTGTCAATTTGATGGGAATCATATGATAGGAAGTTTACTAGCTTTGTTTGACCACCCTTGTCACTTGAAATTCATGGTAGAGAGTCAGGAAGGGCTTTTACCTTTTTGCTTTGCTTAACTACTTGGGATGGGAGAACAACTATACCACTTAACTTAATTATGTATTTATGAGATTATGATTAACATGAACTGGTTAATATGATGTGATAATGGGTGATCTAAGCAAGCATGGTATGTGGATGGGTTGGTTGTTATGGTGGTTTGCTTGCTTTAGATCTAAGGACCGGTTCATGCGAGAATAAGCTAGGACTACAGTGCCACCACGAGGCCAAGTATGGGTGCGGCGTAGCTGATTAATTAAGGCTTTGCTAGTGCTATTTGGACCATTAAGGATGCTCAGGGAAGGGGTAGTCGGATTGGGTTTGTTGATGATTGGTGGGACTATCCTGGGATCCGAATGGCTCAAGAGAGGGCCCTTGGTTGAAGATGTGTTCAGTGGGAGGCATCAACACCGGTGAAACCTCAGTGGGGTCTAAATAGGCTAGTAATCCCTTTGTAAAGGCTATTTTGTGATCTCTTGGCCATACACCAAGGGAAGTGTAATGGGCATAAGAGAGGTTATTTAGTTGCCGATGGGTGATGAAATCACAAACACGTGGGTAAAGTGGTACAAACTCTGCAGAGTCTATTAAAACTATCATGATAGTCGTGCTCCCGGTTATGAGCACTTGGACAACTTCCATGATTAGAGGGAACTTGGTTTGGTTATGGTTTGGTAATGGTTATGGATGGTTATGAATTAAATTCTGATATTGATTACGGTTATTGGCAATGAGAAATCTAGAATATGGATGATGGTAATGAATTATGGACTGGTATTATGTTGATTACATGGTTTATGATGGGCTTATTCACATACATATAATATATGGCTTTTAAAATGTTTTAATGTACTTTTCAGCACTCAGGCATTATTATATTCGTCATTTGTATCAGCTACATGTCATACTTTCCACACTTGCTCAATACGACATGTACTCACCCTTGCAATTCCCCCACCAACAGTTGTAGCTGAGGATTGGGAGTATAACGATGATAATGTGGAGTTCTAGGCCGTATCTACCGTTAGCTTTGCTTGTGGAGTGTTGGAGCTGCGCTATCCCTTTTGCTTAGTTTGCTTAGTTGCTTATTTAGTTATTTCTGGTACATTAGTTCAAACTTGTCATTAATATTCATTAGTGCTTGTATTCGAGGATATTTTGAATTGTGTAATTTAAGTACTTATTTAATAACTTGAGTTGTGGTAATTATCTGTTTATCATTTGTGAATCACTTGTGTATGTGTGTTAAACATCCTGGGCACACATATACTGCACTTGGTTCATTTTCGGGACCGGGTGTCACAAATTGGTATCAGAGCCACAGGTTGACCGTACGAAGCAGTCTAGATAGAATGGACACTTTAGAGTACATAGGAGCACTCAGGAATCAATGTGTTTTTGCTTGGTGTGTTGTTTGCTATATATTGTTTGCTTGTGTGCTTAATAGAGGATTTTGGGATGCTTTAGCAATACCATGTCCATGTAGGCTAGTGTAGCTAGTTGCTTAGTTTCATATCCCTTGATGCATATAGTTGGAGACGTTTCTAAATTCTTATCTCTTGCTTTTCTTCCGATGGTGAGGACTCGCAACCAGAGGGATGGCAATGGTGAGGAGGAGAACAATAGAGCACCTCAGAACAACAATGGACAAGGACCTGCTCATGGAGCTATCAATATTGAGCAACTTTTGGCTATGCAAAACCAGCTCATGCAGACCATGATACAGACTATGGGACAGCTGCAGGCTGGCAACATCAACAATCAGCCCCACGTGCCTCCACCGCCACCCCCACCTCCTCATAAACGGTTGGGAGACTTTATGAGGACTAGGCCACCAACCTTTGCTCAAGCCGTTAACCCTATGGATGCTAATGATTGGCTCAAGTCCGTGGAGAAGAAACTTGCTATTGTCCAATGCAGCGACCGGGACAAAGTTCTATTTGCTTCTCATCAACTAGTTGGAGCAGATGCGAATTGGTGGGATTCACTATGCAATGCTCATGAGAATCAGGAGAGGATCACCTGGGCGGAATTCAAGGAGATTTTCCGTTCTTATTATGTGCCGGAAGGTGTTATGATTTTGAAGAGACAAGAATTTGAGAACTTGAGGCAAGGAAGATCGAGTGTGGGTGAATACCTCAATAAATTCACTCAACTCTCAAGATATGCGCCTGAGGATGTGAGCCGGGACAGCCGAAAGCAATACTTGTTCATGAGAGGCTTAAACAATGAGATCCAAGTGCAATTTCTGAATTGTGATTATGCCAACTTCCAGATGCTTGTGGACAAGGCAATTGTTGTGGAGAACAAAGTCCATGAGATGGAGCAAGACAATAAGAGGAAGGCGCCATATCAAGGACAACAACAAGGAAGTAATGTGCGCCCTCACCTTGCACCACCCAATGTGCCTTACTTCGGCTCTTCTGCGTCTACTTATCGCTCTGGTTATGTGCCGCGCCCAACTCAGTTTGTGCAGCAGTGCCGTACCATGCAAGCACCTAGGCCTTCTATTCCTTATGCACCTCGCGCCAACTTTCGGGGTGCAAATATTCAGAACCAAGCTCGTCCCAATAATTCTGGTGGAGTTAAGAAGTTCTATACTTGTGGAGAAGCTAGATACTTTGCACATCAATGTCCTAAGTCGGGATTTGATCAAGGAAGTAATGCGCCGAGGCAAAACCCAAGACCCAATGGAGGACAGCCGCAAGGAAATTGTGGACAGCAGAATTTTGCTCGGGGCAACGTGAACCATGTCTATACGGAGGATGCTCAACAAGTGGATGACATGGTGATTGGTATGTTTCTCGCAAACTCCAACCCGTCGACTATGTTATTTGATTCTGGAGCATCGCAATCATTCATTGCATCAAAATATGTTGCCAAGTACAGTTTTCCTATCTCTCATATGAAGTTTACTCTATTGGTTAAGTCTCCTAGAGGAGAGATGAGGACAAATATAGTATTTCGAAAAGTAAGCCTTAGAATAAGGGGGGTAGACTTCTCCGCCAACCTCATTGTTTTGGATTCTCAAGGACTGGACATTATACTTGGTATGGACTGGCTGAGGAAACACAATGGAATTATTGAGTGTGCCACGAAGACGGTGAAGTGGACCAATGAGGAAGGGATCACTGTAGAATTTGAAGCATCTCAACACGCACCGAAGCAATTGGAGTTGAATCACATGGACGGTGCCGTAATTGAGGAGATTCCGGTGGTGTGTAAATTTTTGGATGTGTTTCCAGATGAGTTGCCAGGTATGCCACCTGATCGAGACATTGAGTTTGTTATTGATCTAGTACATGGAACTGCACCTATACCTAAGAGGCCATATAGGATGCCTCCTAAGGAATTAGCGGAGCTCAAAAAGCAAATTCAAGAGCAACTAGAGAAGGGTTTTATTCGCCCAAGCTCTTCACCTTGGGGAGCGTCTATTTTGTTTGTGGATAAGAAGGATGGGTCGCAAAGGATGTGCGCAGATTACCGAGCTCTCAACGAGGTAACCATCAAGAACAAGTACATCTTGCCACGCATAGAAGACTTGTTTGATCATATGAAGGGTGCTTGTGTGTTCTCCAAGATTGATTTGAGGTCAGGCTATTTCCAAATGAAGATATGACCATCGGATATACCTAAGACAACTTTTAGGACACGGTATGGGTCTTATGAGTACACCGTGATGTCCTTTGGATTGACAAACGCACCTGCATACTTTATGTACCTCATGAATAAGGTCTTCATAGAGTACTTGGATAAGTTCGTCGTAGTGTTTATCAATGATATAATGATCTACTCGATGGATGATAGGGAGCATGAGGAACACTTGAGGCTTACATTGCGAAAATTGAGGAAGCATCAATTGTATGCCAAGTTCAACAAGTGTCAGTTTTGGTTAAGGGAAGTGTCATTTTTGGGTCATATCATCTCGGGAGGAGGAGTATCGGTTGACCCAGGAAAGGTGAGGGACGTGTTAAAACGGGAGCCACCGCAAAATGTCAAGGAAATAAAGAGTTTTCTTGGAATGGCTGGATATTACCGTAGATTCATCAAGCACTTTTCCAAGATAGCTGAATGTGGCCTAGAGGGGGGGTGAATAGGCTTTTTTGAATTTTGTCATAACCTGCAACACTTACCAACCAGATCAAATCTCGAGATATCGGACTAGTCTGGTCTTGTGCGGACAAGTCTGGTGTGTACCGACTAGGTTAATCAAATTTGATCAATTAACTTGATTCTAGGATGTAAGCAGCGGAATTTTACTTGTAATTTAAGTGTAGCACAAATATAAACTAGGGTGTATCACAATTTAATCTTAAACTCAATGTTTCAACGTATAGTGAGCACGATTGATCAAAACCCTATATGTGTATATGAAATGTAAGAACAATGAGAGCAAAGAAGGAACACAATGATTTTATCTCGTGGTTCGGTTCCCACAGAGGCAACCTACATCCACGTTGAGGACTCCACAAAAGGACCGGTTCTTCTCCAACCCTACCCTCGTCGGATCGCCATGAAGGCCAATGCTCTTCACTTATCACAAAGGGTAAATAACCAAATTCAAGGGGCATTCTCACACATTGAGGGATCCCCAAGATTACAACAAGAACTCCACCAAGAACACACTTGAAAGATTACAATGAAAATCACAGGAGTGTGTTAGGGAATCAAATCAAGAGTTTAATGAGTGATGAACCGTGTCTCTCCAATGATCCAAAGTGTATCCTCAAGGGATTGATCTTTGTTGCATTTGATTTCGTGGAGAGATGTGTTTTTGAGGCTCTTGGGAGGTGTGATGGCGCAGGGGGTCGAGAGTCAAAGGTTGGGCCGTGCACATCTATTTATATGGGGTTTCTAAAAGTGACCGTTAGGGTTTAGGAATATCAGACTAGTCCGGTGTCCTATGTGTAGCAAACCCTAGGTGTCCCAAAATATCGGACTAGTCCGGCTAGAAGCGGACTTGTCCGATTTTGCTTCTGAAAATCTTCGGACTAGTCCGATAATCATCGGACTTGTCTGGATCAGTGAAACCCTAAGTGAATTGTGTGACAAGTCCGCACTTGGAGGATTTGTCTTATTAGATCAGAGGGTTTTGGACTAGTCCGTGCCAATATCGTACTTGTCCGATTTACATCAGAATGATATCGGACTAGTCCGTTGTGTGATCGGACTTGTCCGATTTTGTGCACTTTGTGAAGCGTTTTGAGGACTAGTCCGCACTGGGGAGGACTAGTCCGTTTCTAGTCAGAGAGGTATCGGACTTGTCCAATCTTGTGCAGAAAGATATCTGACTAGTCCGGTGTCAGTCACACTAGTTCGGACCTGTATAAACTTGTGCAATGTGTGTGATTTTTTGTGCTTGAGCTCTTGGGGTGTGTTTCCTTAACACACTCCATACACAATGATCTACTACACTTGTTCCTTGAGCTCTTTTCCACATTGCTCCTCATTCTCCCTTCTTTTTGGCACCTTGCTTATTTTCTCATTTGAACCTGTGCTCATTGCAACAAAGTGGTTAGGATCTCATTTTCTTGTCATAAATCATCCAAAACCCACAAGGGATTCCTAGATGCACTTTCAATCTCCCCCTTTTGGTGATTGATGACAACCAAATGAGATTTCACAAAATATGATAAAAAGTTGAGATTTTCATAAAGTATGCACATATGAGTTTAAAATACATTAAGCAATGAAAACATGATCCATATGTGCATTCTTTATGGTGGGATGCATAACTAAGTGTATAGAAACAATAATCATGATTAGAATGACATAATTGACATTAACACCAACAACAAGCATATAAGTCATTCTAGGAGCCAAAGTCATAGATTTCATCAATTACTTCACAAGAGTTCAAAGCATTGCATCACAGGACCATAAGTAACATAAGAGCATATTAAACATTTTACAACCCACAAAATAGACAAAGGACACAAAAAGAAGCTCTTCTCGCATCCTACAGCTAAAACCTAAGACTCCCCCTCAATCTCTCCCACTTTGGCATCAAGACACCAAAAAGAAGGAGAGGAGGGACCTAAAGTCTTCATGCCTCGCTGTCGGTCCTCTCATCGTCTTCATCTTCATCTTCGGGTTGAAGAGGAGGAGGAGGAGGAACGGTCGAGCCCCCAATGCCAAAATAGGCAAGCTCGGAGGGAGTCAAGGGCCCGAGCTCGGTGTAGTCAGAGTCGGAGTCATCAGAAATTACTAGAGATCCAATGGGCTCGATCTCCAGTTTTTGGCAAATCTGCTTCACATTTTCCTTGACATACTTCATGTTAGCCTTTCTTCTCTTGTTAAGCTTGTGGGCCTTCACCTCAGCCTTTTTGCAGGAGGCAAAAATAGCAGCCAGGTATTTGAAGATGCCACTTGCAGATCCCTTTTGAGGAGCTGCCCTAGTGGCAGGGTCAGCCCCGGCATCTCCACTCGCTCTCGCCGGAGCCTCTGCACTAGAAGGAGGAGAGGGAGCAGCTTGAACATTTGCTTGTTGAGGCTTCTGAGGCCTCAATGGTGTGTGCTCCACATCTTTGACAAATTTGATGCATGTGACCTTCTCAATCATGAACATGGGGTAGGGGGCATAGCCACAGGATTTGTTTGTAGTACTAGAGATGTTGACCATATCGTTCCATATATAGTCAAACACATCAAACTTGCGGTCCTTGCTTATGACCTTCATCAAGGTCCGAAGATAGCCCTGTACACTCCCTGCATCCCCATCCTTAGGGGCAATTGTCTTCCTCAGCACTCTGTTAAGCACCACAAAGAAGGGATTCATGTTCTTTGTGGAGGGAGGATTGAACTTCAGTGATGGGTCATATAGGAACTTCATCCTATCCTTTTCCAAGACCCCAAGGTTGTGGATCATCAGCAAGTCATTGTCGGTGTTCTCCAGGTGGAGGAGACTGGCGAACTCATCGTAGGTAATGGTGTACTTGGACCCGTGAGTCATCCAAGTCACACGCTCCTCCTCATCACTAGCAAAGTGACAAGTAGCATAGAACTGAGCTATCACTTCATCATTCCAGTTGTACTTGAAGGCGAAGAGGTCCTTCAGGCCCTTTCTCTCAACTGCCTCGATCACCTCATCAAAGGTGGATCATCTCTTCCTCTCAAGATGTGCCCAATCTATCAACTGACTGCGCACCACTGGGATCTTCATCTGGAGGTAGACAGACTTGTAAAAGTCTGCATGGAAGTTGCTCTAGAATCTTCCATTTGCAGCCTGCCTGGATTGGCTGTAGCAATCCATATTCCTGAGCTTTGCAGCTGAGTCATTGCCCTTCCGGTTGAACCTTTCCTTTGTGGGATTCTGAGCCCCTTGCTTTGGAGCTAACATCTTTAGAGGGCCAATCGGGCCCGTTGTGATCCCTTTGCCTTTCCCTTTTGATTGGCGAGCACTAGACGAGCTAGGGCCACCACAAGTGCAAGCCCTGGAAGCAGGCAACTTGCATTGAGCCACCCTTTATTGAGACTGAGGAGGAGAGGGGGCTGTCTCGGAAGGGCGCTTCTTGTTTTGGCCCGTCGAGGACCGAAGTAGGGCTTCTTGGTCCATCTCGGCTTCGAAGTCAGAAACTTCATCGTGAGAGTTCGACATGCCCGAAAAATCACTTGAATCTCCGAGAGGAGGGTGTTGAAGGGCGGACAAGTCCGTGGACTTCAATCTCTAAGCGAAGGAGCTTGATTTCCACCCAAACTTGGAGCTTTTTGATGGAGGAGTCGCCAAATCGCCTTGGGGAGCTCGAGCGTGGAGAGAGAAAGCTTCAGGCAAGTGTGGGGGTGAGGAAATTAGGGTTTGGCGGCGCCTAGGGTTATGGACACGAAAAATCAGACAATTCCGAAAATGATCGGATGAGTCCAAACTTTTCCAGAGGCTATATCGGACTAGTCCGTGGTCTGTCAGACTAGTCCGGCCTAACCGGCGCTCTGCGGACTAGTCTGCATGGGCGGACTAGTCCGGGTAACCATGGACTAGTTTGTGGTCACCAGAGAAGAACTTCTTAGCCCATTCGTATATATTCAAAGGTACATATTTAGAAAATAGGGAGGCAAATCAAATCAAATAATCTTGATGAATATGATTAAGCATACAACAATCAAGCAATGATCATTATTCACCAAGATCTAGTAATTGACATAGTTTTTTAGAGAAAATTGAGAGAGATGATTTTCACAATCCAATCAACATATTTTGAATAATTCATACAAGTATGCAAATTTTCAAGCCACATTCCGAGCATCAAGGATGTTTAGTTCATTTCGAAGCTCGCAAAAGCGTTTTTCATCAAGTGGCCTGGTGAATATGTCGGATAATTGCTTTTCGGTGTTGACATGGGAAATGGCTATATCTCCTTTCATGGAGTGGTCTCTCAAGAAGTGATGTCGGATGTCTATGTGTTTGGTTCTAGAGTGCTCAACTGGATTATGGGCAATTTTAATAGCACTCTAATTATCACAAAGGAGTGGAATACGGTTCATATTGTAACCGTAATCCCTTAGAGTTTGTCGCATCCAAAGGAGTTATGCACAACAACTCCCAGCTGCAACATACTCCACTTCGGCTGTGGATAAGGCAATAGAGTTTTGTTTCTTGGAGGACCAAGAAACTAGGGATCTACCTAGGAATTGGCATGTACCGGAGGTACTTTTTCTATCTACTTTGCATTCGGCATAATCTGCATCGGAGTAACCAATGAGATTGAATTTGGAGCCTTTTGGATACCAAAGACCAAGGTTGGGTGTATGAACTAAATATCTCAAGATCCTTTTTACAGTTGTCAAATGACACTCCTTAGGATTGGCTTGAAATCTTGCACACAAACATACACTCAACATAATATCTAGCCTAGATGCACATAAATAGAGTAGAGATCCAATAATGGAGTGATATACCTTTTGATTGACGTTAGGTCCATCTTCATTGAGATCCAAGTGGCCATTCGTTGCCATGGGAGTCTTTATGGGCTTCGCCTTGTCCATTCCAAACTTCTTGAGTATGTCTTGAGTGTACTTCGTTTGACTTATGAACGTCCCTTCCTTTTGTTACCTCACTTGGAATCCCAAGAAGTACTTTAGCTCTCCCATCATAGACATATCAAACCTATCTGTCATAATTTTACTAAACTCCTCACAAAAAGATTTGTTAGTTTAACCAAAGATTATATCATCAACATAGATTTGACAAACAAAGAGATCATTGTCAAAGTTCTTGTAAACAATGTATAATCTACTTTACCGATCTTAAAGCCATTTTCAGTTAAGAAATCTCTAAGACACTCATACCAAGCTCTAGGGGCTTGTTTGAGGCCGTAGAGCGCCTTATGTAATTTAAATATGTGGTCGGGGAACTCTTCATCTTCAAACCGGGGGGTTGCTCCACATACACCTCCTCCTTGATTGGTCCGTCGAGGAAGGCGCTTTTCACATCCATTTGATAGAGCTTGTAATCATGATGAGTAGCATATGCAAGTAATATTCTAATGGACTCAAGTCTAGCTACTGGAGAAAAGGTATCATCGAAATCCAAACCTTCGACTTGTGAATACCCTTTGGCCACAAGTCGTGCCTTGTTCCTTGTCACCACCCCGTGTTCGTCTTGTTTGTTGCGGAAGACCCATTTGGTGCCGACAACGTTGGATTTGGGTCTTTCGACTAGTTCCCACACCTCGTTTCTTTTGAAATTGTTGAGTTCTTCTCTCATGGCCACTACCAAATCTGGGTCCTTCAATGCATCCTCAACCCTGCGTGGTTGGAAAAGGACACAAACGAGTAATGCTCACAAAAATTAGCTATGCAAGATCTAGTAGTTACTCCCTTTTGGATGTCACCGGTGATGTTGTCAGTTGGGTGATCCCTTTGGACGCATTGGTGTACTCTTGGGTGTGGTACTTGCTGTCTTGAATCATCATGATCATCTTCTTCTCCCCCTAAATTGTTGCCCTCATTGAGTTGTTGATCATCTTCACTTTTTTGAGGTTGATCTTGTATGGAAGCTCCCTCTTGATCATTGGTCTCCTCTTGTGGTTCGTTTTCCTCATGCATATGTAGAGGTGGCTCTTGTGGTCGAACTTCGCCTAACGCCATTCTTCTCAATGCTTGACAAGGAGCTTCTTCTTTATCTAGCACACATGGATCAACTTGCTCCTTTTGGGAGCCATTAGTTTCATTGAACACTCGTCACGTGCTACTTCAACAAGTTCGGAGGTCTTGTTGTAGACACGATAGTCGTAAGTGCTCGAATCATAACCAAGCAAGAAACCTTCATCGGACTTTGAAGCGAACTTTGAAGTCTTGGGCTTCTTGTTGAAAATATAGCATTTGGAACCGAAAACTCGAAAATATGAAATATTAGGCTTGTTACCGGCGAGTAGCTCATAGGATGTCTTCTTGAGTAGTCGATGAAGATAAAGTCGATTTATGGCGTGGCAAGCGGTGTTGACCGCTTCCGCACAAAATCGATTCGAGGTCTTGTACTCATCGAGCATTGTTCTCGCCATCTCTATGAGGGTTCGGTTCTTTCTTTCGGCAACTCCATTTTGTTGAGGGGAGTAAGGTGCTGAAAACTCGTGCTTTATGCCTTCTTCATCTAGGTACTCCTCCACTTGTGTATTATTGAACTCCGTGTTGTTGTCACTTCGAATGTTCTTGATTGTCAATGAGAATTCATTTTGAGCTTGCTTGAAGATCTTCTTGAGTGTTCCTTGTGTTTCTGACTTATCATATAAAAAGAAAACCCAAGTGAAGCGAGAAAAATCATCAACAATTATTAAACCCTATTTGTTACCGCTGATGCTTATATAAGCAATTGGACCAAATAAGTCCATGTGAAGTAGCTCGAGCGGTCTTGTTGTAGTCATGACGTTATTCGCGGGATGGGGTGCTCCAACTTGCTTCCCGGCTTGGCACACGCTACAAGGTCTATCTTTCTCAAAAACAACATCCTTCACACCTCAGACGTGATCGCCCTTGAGGAGTTTTTGAAGGTTCCTCATACCAACATGTGCTAGCCGTCTATGCCACAGCCAACCCATGTTGGTCTTTGCAATCAAACATGTGTCAAGTTCGGCTTTATATTTGTTGAAGTCAACAAGGTAAAGCTTTCCCTTTAACATACCCTTGAATGCAATGGAGCCATCACTCCTCCTAGAGACGGTCACACCCTCATTAGTGAACAAGAAAATATAACCTTTGTCACATAATTGAGATATGACAACAGGTTATAATCTAAGGAATCAACATGTAATACATGAGAAAGAGTGTGTTGTGGTGATATGGCAATTTTACCGGTACCGAGCACCTTTCCTTGACTATTGTCTCCAAAATAGATGCCCTCGCTTGGATCCTCATTTGCTACATACTCAACGAACATCATTCTTTCTCCGGTCATGTGGTTAGTGCAGCCACTGTCTAGCACCCATTTTGATCCACCGGAGGAGTAGGCCTGCAAAAATAAATTATGCCTTGGTTTTAGGTACCCAAGCTTGCTTGGGTCCTTTTAGGTTAGTCACAAGGGATTTGGGCACCCACACATGAGACTTGGTGTTCCCATGGCATGGCCCAACATAATGAGCATAAACTTTGCCAAAATTACTTCTCATTAAGACATAAGATGCATCGAAAGTTCTAAATAGCAACTGTTGTTGTTTATACACAGGACTAGTCTGGGAGATCGGACTTGTCCGGAGGACCGGACTTGTCCGGATCCCGACCGGACTAGTCCGGTGATCATGCGTGTTGGATTCATTATTTTGGATTTTCCAGTTTGAGAGAGTCTTCCCTTTACAAAGACATTGCTCTCCTTGTTATTCTTATGGCTTCTAGCATGTTGCTTTTCACCATAAGAGTAACCAATGCCATATTTGATATTTGGAGGTCTTGTGACCAAGTATGCACTACATGCATATTTGATCTTATCCTTGTCAAATATGCCATTTTTTGAAGGATGCTTGTCCTTGGTAGAGGTTGACTTATCTTTCAAACTGGTGTCAACTTTACCACATGTACAAGTAGAAGCAACTTCAGTTTTAATGGATTGAGAAGGTGAACTTGAAGAGGATGAAGGGTTACCTTGCTTGAGTGACTCAACTTGCACTTCAAGGATCTTGTTAACCTTGATTAGTTTAGCAAGTTCGTCCTTGATTGTAGAATTTGAGTCGCTTAACTCCAAGAAAGCTTCCTTGCTTGAAGCTAATTCAAGCTCTAGTGACTTGCTTCGCTCATTTTTAAGTTCTAGAAGCTTGTCAAGTTCAACATATTCCTCCTTTTGGGAGATAATCATGTCTTCTTGATGATGTATCAACTTCTCCTTCTCAACAAGTTGATCAAGTAAGAATTTCATTTTTGTGGCTGTTTTCTTATCTAACCCAATGAGCATATCTTCATTATCACTATTAATTTCACTATCACTGGAATAGGAATGTACGGAAGAGGGTTTTGTTGTTACCTTGCGTTTACCTTCCTTTGCCATGAGGCAAGTGTTGTTCCCCTTCCATGCGCCAAGAGTAGGGAAGAGAGTGGACTTCTTGGATGTCTTCTCGATGGCTATGCTAGCCATCTCTTCTTCTGATGATGATGAGGACTCATCATTTGAGTCCCACTCTTTCCCTATATGCGCTTGTTCGGCTTGTTTCTTCTTCTTGAAGAATTTCTTGGGTTGAGGATTTGCTTCTTTGGTCTTCTTCTTGTTCTCTTCATATGGGCAATCAACTACAAAGTGGCTATACTCACCACAATTATAGCATGCCCGCCTCAACTTTTGCTTTGATCTTTCCTTGTACTTTCCTTCACTTGGTTTAGCGCCTTGTCTCTTCTTCATCATCTTCTTGAATTTCTTCAAGAATAGTATCATGTCATCTTCATCCAAGTCACTGCTTTCATCATCACTGTCTTCTTCTAGTTGAGCCTCTCGAGCTTCTTTAGACAAGGGCTTAAGGGTGGACTTTAGAGCGACCCCTTTCTTCTTTGCCGAGGTAGATCGGCAATTTCCTTAACATGTTTGGCTTGTTTTTCCATCATCTCAAAGTTGATGATTTTCCTAAGTAGCTCATCAGGGGTCATCTTCTTGTATCCGGGGCTATCTCGTATCATTGAGCATAAGTGAAAGTGCATCTAGGAATCCTTTGTGGGTTTTGGATGATTTATGACAAGCAAATGAGATCCTAACCACTTTGTTGAGATGAGCACAGGTTTTAATGTGAAAATAAGCAAAGTGCCAAAAAGAAGGGAGAATGAGGAGCAATGTGGAGAAGAGCTCAAGGAACAAGATTAGTAGATCATTGTGTGTGGAGTGTGTTAAGGAAACACACCCCAAGATCTCAATCACAAATAAACACACACATTGCACAAATTTATTAAGGACTGGACTAGTCCGACTGACACCGGACTAGTCCGATATATCTCTCTGCACAAGATCGGACAAGTCTGATATCACCACAGACTAGTCCGATATCTCTCTGAATACAATCGGACTAGTCCTTCCCAGTGCGGACTAGTCCTCAAAACACTTCACAAGTCACACAAAATCGGACAAGTCCGATCACACACTGGACTAGTCCGATATCTTTCTGATGTCAATCGGACAAGTCTGATATTAGCACGGACTAGTACAAAAAACTCTCTGACCTAAATTGGACAAGTCCTCCAAGTCGGACTTGTCCTCATAACCACTTAGGGTTTCACTGTCCGGACAAGTCCGATGTCTATCGGACTAGTCCGAAGATTTTCAGAAGCGAAATCAGACAAGTTCGCTCCTAGCCGGACTAGTCCGATATTTTGGGACACTTAGGGTTTGCTACACACAGCACACCAGACTAGTCCGGTGTCCACCACGGACTAGTCCGATCTTTCTAAACCCTAACAGTCACTTTTAGAAACCCCATATAAATAGAGGTGCACGACCCAACTTTAATAACTCTCGAACCCTAGCGCCGTCACACCTCCCAAGAGCCTCAAAAACACATCACTCCATGAAATCTAAAGCCAAAAAGATCAATCCCTTGAGGATACCCATTGGAACATTGGAGAGACACGATTCATCACTCTTGAGCTCTTGGTTTGATTCCCTAACACACTCCTGTGATTTTCATTGTAATCTTTTGAGTGTGTTCTTGGTGGATTTGTCATTGTAATCTAGGGGAGCCCTCAACGTGTGAGAAGGCCCCTTGAATTTGGTTATTTACCCTTTGTGAAAAGAGAAGAGGATTGGCCTTTGTGGCGATCCGACGAGGGTAGGGTTGGAGAAGACCCGGTCCTTTTGTGGACTCCTCAACGTGTATGTAGGTTGCCTCTGTGGGAGCCGAACCACGGGATAAATTGTTTGTTTTCTTGCTTTGTGTTCATTGTTCTTATTCATCACAACAATCTAGGGTTTCAATCAATATTTCTCACTTTACGTTGAATCATTAGGTATAAGATTGAATTGTGATATATCCTAGTCCATAATCGTGCAACACCTAAATCACAAGTATATTTCCGCTGCATACATCCTAGAATCAAATTAATTGATCAAACTTGATTAACCTAGTCGGTACATACCGGACTAGTCCGCACTTTACCGGACTAGTCTGATATCTCAAGTTTTGATCTGGTGGTTAAGTGTTGCAGGTTCCGAAAAATTTCAAAAAGTCCTATTCACCCCCCCCCTCTAGGCCACATTCAATATGGTGACATTGCGAGGCATGAAGGCTCTAAGGATGAGCTTCACTATCTCGTGGTCGTTCCATTTCTTGCTTCCTTATGCTCACACTTTGTTGATGAGCATCTTTAATCAGTTGTACATGTCTTGTGGCGACTCATCTTCTTCGATGGCAAACCTTCCTTGCTCGCCTTCAATCATCTCGATCTTCGCTTCTCGCACTTGACGATCGACTTCATGTGCGGTTTGCAATGTATCCCATATTTCTTTTGCGATCTCGAGTCCATCCACTTTTGTAAACTCATCACGACTGAGCGATGAAGTGATGACTGCAGCAGCTTGGGCATTTCGATGGATGGCTTGCTCTTAACTAGGTGTGAGCTCCTCATCATCATCCAGGATATCTATTCCTGTGCATACTATGTGCCACAAACTTGTATTGGGAGAAATCAAATGCATTTTCATGTTTTGCCTCCACATTGAGTAGTCATTTCCATCAAAGTGTGGGGCTTTTCCAAGTGTAATAGATAGATAATGATTATTGTTAGAATTTAGGCGATCATAGTTAAAAGGATATCGGGAGTAGTCGGTGTGACTACTCCCCTTCTTTTTCTTCTCATCTTCGATTTTCACCTTTCCCTTGGAAAGGGTTTTCTTCCTTAGGAGCGCCTTGAGTTCCAGCGTCTCCTCATCGTCATCCTCGAAGTCTTGAATGGCTTCGAGGAGCTTCTCCAATTTCTGGTTCTTGTCTTCATCAACCATCTCTTGGTTGTTGCTCTTGTGTACGTCCTTCATGTCCGACATGATCTCTTCGAGCGA
Organism: Tuctoria greenei; assembly: GCA_036927565.1. Classification (NCBI taxonomy): domain Eukaryota; kingdom Viridiplantae; phylum Streptophyta; class Magnoliopsida; order Poales; family Poaceae; genus Tuctoria; species Tuctoria greenei. The sequence goes on along the minus strand of JAYESD010000007.1, from coordinate 125,843,329 downwards.
TTAGTCTTCTTCTTGAAAAACCTTGCTCTAATACCAATTGAATGTGGCCTAGAGGTGGAGTGAATAGGCCTTTTTGAATTTTGTCGGAACCTGCAACACTTAACAACCAGATCAAACCTTGAGATATCGGACGAGTCCGGTCTTGTGCGGACTAGTCCGGTGTGTACTAACTAGGTTAATCAAATTTGATCAATTAACTTGATTCTAGGATGTAAGCAGCGGAATTTTACTTGTAATTTAAGTGTAGCACAAATATAAACTAGGGTGTATCACAATTTAATCTTAAACTCAATGTTTCAACATAAAGTGAGCACGATTGATCAAAACCCTAGATGTATATATGAAATGTAAGAACAATGAGCGCAAAGAAGGAACACAATGATTGTATCCCGTGGTTCGGTTCCCACAGAGGCAACCTACATCCATGTTGAGGAGTCCACAAAAGGACTGGGTCTTCTCCAACCCTACCCTCATCGGATCGCCACGAAGGCCAATCCTCGTCACTTATCACAAAGGGTAAATAACCAAATTCAAGGGGTCTTCTCACACGTTGAGGGCTCTCCAAGATTACAACAAGAACTCCACCAAGAACACACTCGAAAGATTACAATGAAAATCATAGGAGTGTGTTAGGGAATCAAACCAAGAGCTCAATGAGTGATGAACTGTGACTCTCCAATGATCCAAAGTGTATCCTCAAGGGATTGATCTTTGTTGTGTTTGATTTCATGGAGAGATGTGTTTTTGAGGCTCTTGGGAGGTGTGATGGCGCAGGGGGTCGAGAGTTAAAGGTTGGGCCGTGCACATATATTTATATGGGGTTTCTAAAAGTGACCGTTAGGGTTTAGGAATATCGGACTAGTCTGTGGTGGACACCGGACTAGTCCGGTGTGCTATGTGTAGCAAACCCTAGGTCTCCCGAAATATCGGACTAGTCCGGCTAGAAGCGGACTCGTCCGATTTCACTTCTAGAAATCTTCGGACTAGTCCGATAATCATCGGCCTTTTCCAGATCAGTGAAACCCTAAGTGAATTGGGTGACAAGTCTGCACTTGGAGGACTTGTCCAATTTAGGTCAGATGGTTTTTGGACTAGTCCATGCCAATATTGGACTTGTTCGATTTACATCAGAATGATATCGAACTAGTCCGTTGTGTGATCGGACTTGTCCGATTTTGTGCACTTTGTGAAGTGTTTTGAGGACTAGTCCACACTGGGGAGGACTAGTCCGTTTCTAGTCAGAGAGGTATCGGACTAGTCCGTGGTGATATCGGACTTGTCTGATCTTGTGCAGAAAGATATCGGACTAGTCTGGTGTCAGTCGGACTAGTTCGGACCTGTATAAACTTGTGCAATGTGTGTGATTATTTGTGCTTGGGCTCTTGGGGTGTGTTTACTTAACACACTCCATACACAATGATCTACTACACTTGTTCCTTGAGCTCTTTTCCACATTGCTCCTCATTCTCCCTTCTTTTTGGCACCTTGCTTATTTTCTCATTAGAACATGTGCTCATCTCAATAAAGTGGTTAGGATCTCAATTGCTTGTCATAAATCATACAAAACCCATAAGGGATTCCTAGATGCACTTTCAATAGCCAAGCCAATGACGGAGTTGCTAATGAAGGGGAAAACTTTCTAATGGACTCAAGCTTGTCAAGAAAGTTTTTAGGAGTTGAAGAAGAGGTTAACAACAGCCCCAGTTTTTATATTGCCATATGTAAGCAAGAGTTTTGATATTTATTGTGACGCATCAAGACAAGGACTTGGATGTGTATTGATGCAGGAAGGTCAAGTGGTAGCCTATGCATCAAGGCAATTGAAGAAGCATGAGCATAATTATCCGACCTATGATTTGGAACTTGCAGCCGTGGTACATGCATTGAAGATTTGGAGACACTATATTCTTGGACATAGGTGTGAAATTTATACGGATCACAAGAGTCTCAAGTATATTTTCACACAAACGGATCTAAATTCGAGGCAACGAAGATGGTTGGAGCTCATCAAGGATTATGATTTGGGGATCAATTATCATCTAGGGAAGGCTAATGTAGTGGCCGATGCCTTGAGCCGGAAAGGAGTAAGTCACCAACTCACAGTTCGAGAATTACCACCCGAGTTATGCAAGGAGTTTGGACGGTTGAATCTTGTATTTATAAATGATATGGAGATGATGGAGATAAACCAACCTTAGAGCAAGAAATTGGGGAAGGTTAAACTAAGGATGAGGAAATTCAGGAAATCGAGGAAAGAACCCAAGAAGGGAGAGAGATTTGATGAGGATGAACATGGTACTCTATGGCTTGGTAAGAGGATTGTTGTGCCTAATGTGAAGCATATTTGGGAGACAATACTAAAGGAGGCACATGAATCATCTTACTCAATTCATCGCGGTTGTACAAAGATGTACAAAGACTTGAAGACATGTTATTGGTGGGATAGCATGAAAAAGGACATAGCTGAATATGTAGCATTGTGTGATGTGTGTCAACGAGTCAAGGCGGAATATCAAAGGCCAGTTGGATTATTGCAACCATTGAAGATTCCGGAATGGAAGTGGGAAGAAATTGGCATGGACTTTATAGTTGGTCTACCGCGTACCCAGTCCGAGTATGACTCAATTTGGGTAATCGTGGATCGATTGACCAAGTCAGCTCATTTTGTTCCTGTCAAAATAGAGTATACAGCTGCATAATTGGCCGAAATATACATGGAGCATATTGTGTGTCGACATGGGGCCCCAAAGAAGATAGTCTCGGATAAAGTTTCTCAATTTACCTCTAGATTTTTGCAGAAATTGCATGTAGCATTGGGAACAAGGTTGAATTTCAGTTCGGCATATCAGCCTCAAGCGGATGGACAAACCGAGAGGACCAATCAAATTTTGGAGGACATGTTAAGAGCTTGTGCTTGAAAGCATGGGAAAAGTTGGGACAAGAGCTTGTCATATGCAGAATTTACATACAACAATAGTTACCAAGCAAGTTTGAGGATGACACCATATGAAGCACTATATGGAAGGAAATGTAGGACGCCCTTATTCTGGAATGAGACAGGAGAAACTCCAGTATTTGGTCTGGATGTGTTGCTAGAACCTGAAAAACAAGTTCATGTTATTCGCGAGAACTTGAGGGCCGCTCAATTAAGGCAAAAAGGCTATGCAGAAAATAGGAGAAGAAAACTCGCCTTTGAGGTGGGAGACTTCGTTTACATCAAGGTGTCACCAATGAGATGCCATAAGAGGTTTAACATAAGAGGCAAGCTAGCACCTCGTTATATTGGGCCATTCAAGATTTTGGACAAAAGGGGAGAAGTAGCGTATAAGTTGGAGATGCCAACTCATCTTTCGGATGTCCATGATGTCTTTCATGTTTCCCAGCTCAAGAAGTGCTTGATGGTACCGGAAGAACAAGTGCCAATGGAAGAGTTGGAACTAGGGGAAGATTTTACTTATGCCGAGCAACCGATCAAAATCTTCGAAAACAAGGAGACAGTCACAAGAACAAGGTGATTCGATGGTCTAAAGTGTAATGGAAGCACCACACAGAAAAAGAAGCAACATGGGAGCTAGAAGATGATCTCAAGAAGGAATTTCCCTATCTTTTCTCTTCCACGTCGAATGTCGAGGGCGAGATTCATTTTAAGAAGGGTAGGTTTGTAACACCCACATTTTAATGCATCACGCCATGCATACATTCATATATGTGTCTAACATTAATCCACATAAAAAGGAATAAGTTTAAAATGAATTAGAAACAAAACCGCACTTAAGAATTCTGGGAAGTGCGGACTAGTCCATTTTTTGGTACGGACTAGTCCGATTTCTATCTGACCTCGATCAAACTTGTCCGTTTTTTTGCGGACTAGTCTGTTTTTGCCTCTGGACACTTTCGGACTTGTCCGGTCCTGTGCATACTAGTCCGGTGTTCCAATTCCCTTGGAGATTTCGCTAAGTCCCTAGACTTGTCCGGACTAGTCCGGTGTTCCAGTAGACTTGTCCGTTTTTCCCTCTGACTAAAGTCGGACTTGTCCGATTTTAGGCCAGACTTGTCTGTTTTTCCCCTCTGGATAAGTTCGGACTTGTCCGATGTCAAGAGCGGACTTGTCCGGTATCTCTCTGATCAACTTCGGACTAGTCCAGCCCTTTTTGGACTTGTTCGATAAATTGCGACTCCGAGTTGATCTTTTGTTTCACGACTTGTTTCTTGGGTCTTGTTAAGTGGGCCTAGGGACGTCGTGCCTAACTCTTTTAGAGCCCATGTGGGACTCTAAATCGGCCTCTATTCATCTTAAACTCAAAATCCATCTAACCCTAGCCCTCCACCTCTATATAAACAACCCCACCCCTTGGCTTGACATCTATTTTCCACTTTTCCACCTCACGCAAACCCTAGCTTGTGATTGGCCGCCACCAAGGAGGGAGAAGGAGATCTAAAGCAAAAAGAAGAGGAGGAGGAAATGAAAGAGGATCAAGATCTCCATCAACTTCGAGTTCTTCATCAACAATTCACCATCAAGTTCTTCATCAACCCTAGACCGTCAAGATCCAAGTGTTATCTCCAAGATCCTTGACTCATCGGAGTTCTAAACACCTTGTATACCTTCTATTCTCTTTTCCTTACGTGAATTCAACCCCAAATCTTCAAATTCACATCGATCTAGAAAACCCTAATCTTCTGATCTCGCGCAGTGCGGACTTGTCCGATCCCTAGCGGACTATACCAATTTTCCTCGTTAAATCGTGTCGAATTAATTCTAAAACTTGATCTAATCAACTCCAAACCTGTATAAACAAGTGAAAAGATATTAGAACTAGTTAGTGATCATTAAAAGCAACTCATTAACAAGTTCCACCTCGCAATTGCATTGATCATGCATGTCATGTCATATTGAGTAATATATGTGCATCTATTGATTGTAATTATTGTCTTGTATGTTATTGTGCGGATTAGATGTATTTGCGCTAGAGAGTGTCACGGAGGATCTACAGCACCAAGAGTTTGAAGTCTTTGACCCGAACCAATCCCAAGAGCAAGGCAAGTGTCCTTGAAGCATATTGATCCTGTTTTTGACAATAAATGTTTTATTTTCAACATTGCATGCTTGTGTCAATTTGATGGGAATCCTATGATAGGAAGTTTACTAGCTTTGTTTGATCATCCTTGTCACCTGGAATTCATGGTAGAGAGTCGGGAAGGGCTTTTACCTTTTTGCTTCACTTAACTATTTGGGATGGGAGAACAACGATACCACATAACTTAATTATGAATTTATGAGATTATGGTTAACATGAACTGGTTAATATGATGTGATAATGGGTGATCTAAGCAACCATGGTATGTGGATGGATTGGTTGTTATGGTGGTTTGCTTGCTTTAGATCTAAGGACCGGTTCATGCGAGAATAAGCCAGGACTACAGTGCCACCACGAGGCCAAGTATGGGTGCAGCATAGCTGATTAATTAGGGCTTTGCTAGTGCTATTTGGACCATTAAGGATGCTCGGGGAAAGGGTAGTCGGATTGGGTTTGTTGATGATTGGTGGGACTACCCTAGGATCTGAATGCCTCAAGAGGGGGGGCCTTGGTTGAAGATGTGCTCAGTGGGAGGCATCGCCACCGGTGAAACCTCAGTGGGTTCTAAATAGGCTAGTAATCCCTTTGTAAAGGCTATTTTGTGATCTCTTGGCCATACACCAAAGGAAGTGTTATGGGCATAAGAGAGGTTATTTAGTCGCCGACGGGTGGTGAAATCACAAACACGTGGGTAAAGTGATACAAACTCTACAGAATCTATTAAAACTATCATGATAGTTGTGCTTCCGGTTATGAGCACCTGGACAGCTTCCATGATTAGAGGGAACTTAGTTTGGTTATGGTTTGGTAATGGTTATGGATGGTTATGAATTAAATTCTGATATTAATTATGGTTATTGGTAATGAGAAATCTGGAATATGGATGATGGTAATGAATTATGGACTGATATTACAATGATTACATGGTTTATGATGGGCTTATTCACATACATATAATATATGGCTTTTCAAATGTTTTATTGTACTTTTCAGCACTCAGCCGTTATTATATTCGTCATTTGTATCAGCTGCATGGCATACTTTCCAAACTTGCTGAGTACGACATGTACAAACCCTTGCGATTACCCCACCAACAGTTGCTGGTCAAGATTGGGAGTATAACGATGATAATGCGGAGTTCTAGGTCGTGTCTACCGTCAGCTTTGCCTGTGGAGTGTTGGAGCTGCGCTATCCCTTTTGCTTAGTTTGCTTAGTTGCTTATTTAGTTATTTCCGCTGCATTAGTTCAAACTTGTCATTAATATTCATTAGTTCTTGTATTTGAGGATATTTTGAATTGTGTAATTAAAGTACTTATTTAATAACTTGAGTTGTGGCAATTATCTGTTTATCATTTGTGAATCACTTATGTATGTGTGTTAAACATCCTGGGCACACATATACTGCACTTGGTTCATTTTCGGGACCGGGTGTCACAACTATTTTCATCACAAAAAGATACTCCATACTCTCAATGTCAATTACTCTATTCAAGGCTACTAAAAAAAGAGTAGAAGGCATGGCTACAAGAAAAAAGAAAAAAAGAATAAAGCTGCTCTAAAAAATGAGCATCAGAAAAGCCATGCGTCATTCCTAAAAAAAGAGAGTGCATAAAAGGAGTTATCTTCCACTATATAAATTCCATCACACTTGCACAATCTTGATCTAGAAGTATGATTTGTTTTTTTCCTAAAGCTTACTTTTTTTACTTTAGCAACATATTTGATGCAAATATGCCTACTCTTGTTCCCGACCAAGATCCACAAAAATCTTTATTTAGATGTCGGACAATAAATACCTTGTCTGTGAGGAAAATTCACTTACACAAAGGAATGATTGAGAGTATCATTTGAGGAACTTATGCCCAACTTCAAAAATCATTTGAAATTCTCCAAAATTTAAGTGGAACTAAGATTTTTAGATAGTGCATGTCTTGTGAATTGTTTTATCTTCCAATCACCCAAGAAGAGGAGAAAGCAAAAGCTCAATGATGATTAAGGCAAAGGGTGAGTATCTTTGCCAATTCACTTAATACAAGGTAGAATGTTTAATTGTTCATTTGGTACTATTGAAGCATATGACATAGTAGCAACACCTGATCAACAACATAAGTCACAACATAAGTCTTTTACTTTGCTTCAGAACGAGTAAAGAATAAGTTTGAGTGAGTTTGTCAATGATCATTAAGTAACACTTAATTTACTCATAAACACGGAGGACTAGACATTTGTGACACGCATATCATTTACAATTAATGTATTTCCACTTGTACTTGAAGAAAAATTGTGCATGTAGGTATTTTATATAGAATTGAAGTAAATTTAGGGGAAGAATCCTATATAATACATTTCCGGCCAAAAAGACGCCGACATGTGACAGCACATGGATCAAATGACCGATTTACATAAGTATATGTGGGCATCCAACAGCGTAGCACCCAGAAGTGGTCAGAGGGCCGACCTGCCAGCTACCTGGAGGAAGCAAACTATGAGAAGACCCAGCCAGGGGTCGGACGAATCCGGCACCAAACTTGGTTAGCTTCAACGTGTCGACTCTTTGTGGCTTCCTAAAGGCGGCTCTGACTGCTTCGCACACAATTAGTGACGAGAACCGACTTGTACTCATGTATAAATAGGATCCTCACTCCTCACTTCTCCACATACACCACTTGAGCATCACTCTCGTGTATACACTAATTCTTCAAGTTCTTAGTGGAGTTTAGGCTGTAGGGAGTATCCTCTAGTGCCAAGTCCATTTTGGGAAATGTATGACTCATGTATCTTTTTTCTTTATGTGACTTTATGTATTATAATAATACTAATCTTTTATTATTCACATGCTTGGACAAAGCGTTTCTTGTTTAATTGTGAAGTCTATGTATGTGTTAGTTTTATAGTAATTCTGTTATCATAAACAGCATAAACCTCTACTATAGTCTAATTAGGCATGATATGAATATGTTAGTATGAATAATATAGTGCTTGGTCCCAACATTAGTTCAACGATGTTTAGGTTAGTCATTGCCTTGGAGTGGTACTTGTACTCCAATATTTAAGGTATTTACTTAACATATAAGTGTGGTGCTTAGATAGTCAAGTTGTGTTGGATATCTCATAGACCCATGGGTTGTAGAGGTAGACGGCAGATGGTGACAGCTGTGTCCGTCCTTTATACTCACTTATGTTCGACCATGCCACAAGCTCTTAGCTGGAATCATTCTGATTTTGCCAGAGGTAAAATGTGCCCGATATGTTGGACCAATAAGCTTTAGTATTCACCACTAGCATATCCATGTGTACATTGCTTAGACTATGCATATGTATATTAAAAGTGCATTAGAGATGTCCCTTTCACATCTTAGCTCTCACTAAGACTACCTTATCTGTAGGAGTAAATTGCTTAGGTGTGTCATACTAACTATATTATCAAGATACTCCTATCATGATAATGACTTGGTATTTATATCATGATCATAAGAATAGTGTTTACTTTACTTTATCGCCTTCTTTAGAATAAATATGATACTCTTAGAAATACTTTTGAGTGAAATGCTACAAGGGTATCTTTCGTGCGCTTGAGGATCCCATCTCGTGTTGAAGATGATATGTGGTGTTAAGTTGGCTAGATCAAATCTGAACTATCCAGCCTCATTTAAAATGAAACAGGAGAATTTTGTTTGGAATAATAATAAGAGAAAAATCAAGCGGTACCAAGTGATTCAACTGCCTTGTTTCTAGAGTCTTGAAACAAATGCCTTTGCTTCTGCTCCACTCCGCCTTGTTTCTGCTGCCCTTGGGTTGATCACCGTCACTCGCTATACGATTTCTCCCATTTCCCATTCTTACTACTCGCGAAGCCCCCACCCAAAATAAGAACACTTTACTCCATTATCTAAAATAAGAACACTTTACTCTATATGGAAACCAATAGTTTACATGCTATTCCATTTGCTACAGACCTTTTGTGTAATCAACATAGCTATTTTTTTCAATGAAAATCTGTTGTAGGTTTTAAATTAACCTTTACCAAAATTGATTTCATTTTGCAAAAAAAATCTAGTCCTTGAAAATTTACTCAAAATATAATCAAAATAGAAAGAGGATTAGCCCAACAAAACCCTCAAAATTGCAAACCAAGACAATGTCATATGAAAGGTTTAGTTTAGACTTTTTTGAAACCTAAAGGTTCAGTTTAGATTTTTGTGAAACCTCTTTATCTGTTACAGTTTGTTGGAATTTGGACTTAAATGGGTAAGCCTATTCAGAAATTCCTATAAATCTCAAAGACCCATTAAGAATAGACGAGTTATTCTAAATATTTAGTAGCATATGGAAAGTGTAAGTGGAGACACCCAATTATAAGTAAAGTTGCTCCACCACTCAAGTTAGTGAGGGGAGAAGTGGCCCACGCGCGCTCCTCCTCCCTTCTCGCTCGTCTCACCACGCCTCGCCTCACACATGCATATGTGAATCCGAATCTCGAGCTGAGCCAGATTTTTATTTTTGCTGCGAAAAAAATGGGATGGGCTTGGGTCAAGTTAGAAACAAACACGTCTGCAACAACCATGTTAGTTCGAATCACACTGAGCTGTTGAAACTAACTCATACTCTTTCTAACATTCTATAAATATCGGGCATGTGTACAGGGATAGAATCCCACGACAAATTACTCTTTTAACATTACTTGCACCGCCATCGTAATCTACTCTATCCCGACCGTCAGCATGCACCCACAATCAGGAGAGCATGTCTCTGAAACTAGTCGCTCTTATGATTATGTGCTGGGAGAAGACGTCCATGGTTTTTGAGAAGCGCTCGACGTGACTCCTGGTGTGCTTCATCACGGGTCGGTTGTCGCTTAGGTCGGCACTGTTTCCCACCGTCATCATCAACGTTGTCGGTACCCTGTAGACGGGGTACCCTCACACACAGGATGAAGACACCGTGGCGCGTCCGGAGGCGCCACGTGTTCTATAGGTGCCAAGGCCTTTGCCTCCCTCAAAGATAAAGCTGCGGCGCTGCCACGTAATCCTTGAAGATGGGACTTGGTCCCTCCAGTATGACGGGCTCCCGAGATGCTACGTGTAGGGGCGGGACATCACCCATCCTTGGGGGAGTGCCCCCAGAACAGCCACGTGGCACGGAGCGCAAGGACCAGCACCCTCCAAGGGAAAAAAGCACGGAGCTGCCACGTACCCTGGGGAGCCTCGGAGCTGCCACACGTCACGAAGGATCGGGGCTAGCCTTCCCACCGAGGACCTGCCCAGACGCTACCACGTGTCCTGCTGCTCGCCCCAGACGCTAAGGCGCGGGAGTTAAAAGGTGGTGCGCTCCGCTCCAGTCAAGCATTGAAGACCCGCAACCACCCCTGGCGCACGACGCGGGGCACGCCAATGGTCAGAGACCGCTATGACCAATCGCATCACAGTGAAGGCGCTGCAGGCCTATCCCACTCAGCCAAGTGGGTATCTTGCGGCAACAAGACAAGCTGACGGGACACCTTCTGCCACCGTCAGCAACGGCGCGTGGGCTATTGACAAGAGAGGTGGCAAGACGGTGAGTCTCCACTGCCACCCTCAGAGGAAGCTTATGCGAGAAGCCTTAGATATGTAGGATAAGATCACCCTGGGCCACCTGTCAGGCCCCGGGACCCCACTTGTAAGGCATCCGATCTTGGTTATAAGAGGCCCAGACTGCCATCGCTACAAGGACCAGACTCAGAATCCCCGACACACACACACACACACACACGCATACACACTCACCAAGCAATACAATCCACCGTGGAGTAGGGTGTTACTCTCCTTGCGACTCGAACCACGTAAAATCCACTGTCTCATACTCTTCCACTAGAACACTAGTTTGAGGCCTAAGCCCCACCGAACAAGAACCTCCGCGGGCTGCTCCTTAGCAGATCTGGGGGAAGTGTCACATTAACACTTCGACATTTGGCACGCCAAGTAGGGGCTTTTTCCCTCAAAAAAGTGGTAGCGCCTTCACCACCATGGTGTTCATCAAGCATGTGAGCTGCAATGAGATCAAGCCGCAAAAGGTCGACCATCGTGTCGACAAAGACGGGGAGAAGGAGTTCCAAAGGCAGGAATGCACCGTGGAAATGGTACACCTGGCTGTGAACTTCAACCTCAACAGCGACCACGAGCGTCGCAAAGCACTCCACATCATCTGTGGAGGATCTTGGGAACCCGCATCCAGGAATGCGGTCAAGACCCTGCATCGGGCAATGGCTTCGACAGCCTCTACACATGCCCCGGCGCCGCATCACAAATGGATGGAGACGCCAATCAGCTTTGACGCCTCCGACTGCCCCGAGATTATGGCGGGAGCTGGGCAGCAGCCCCTCCTCATCGCCCCCACCATCGCCATTGTAAAGTTTTACCACATTCTGGTTGATGGTCGAGCCGGCCTCAACCTCATCAGCCGTGTGTCCTTTGACAAGCTGAAGATCCCCGTCCTTTGACCAGAAAGTGTTATCCCGTACGGCTGCATCCACCTCCGGGTGACCTAAGGGACACCCGAGACCTTCAGGACAAAGAATATCCTATTATACGTCGCGGAGGTTAGCCTCCCCTACCACGCAATTATCGGCAGGCCAACCCTGTACCCATTTATGGTTGTAGCCCATTACGGCTACCTCGTCCTCAAGATGCCAACATCCTACGACGTCCCCAAGATCTATGGAGATCGTGCTGCTGTAGTGACAGTTTTGGAGAAGCTCCGAGTGCTTGCAACGGCCCCAGCACCTGTCCTGAGCGATGCTGGGTCGAGTAAGCCTTTGCCGGACCCATGCGCACGCAGCCGTGTCACTGCACCACGAGTGCATCCCTCTGACGATGATGGCATACCCATCAAGACAATCTAGATTGGCTCTGATGCGGCTCAGACCACCGGTATCGCGGGGAGTCTGGATAGCGAGCAGGAATCAGTGCTCACTACTTTCCTGCAAGCTAACGTCGACGTCTTCGCCTGGCAACCGTCACAGATGCCAGGCATCCCCAGGGAAGTGATTGAGCACCGTCTGAAGATCTACCCCGACGCACGGCCGCAACAATAGAGGCCTCATAAGCAGTCCATCAAGTGGAAAAACTTCATCCGTGGGGAGATCAAGAAGCTCCTCGATGCTGGCTTCATACGGGAGGTCCACCATCCCAAATGGCTGGCCAATCTGGTTGTCATCCCCAAAGCTGGCGGTAAACTTCGAATGTGCATTGACTACACCAACCTCAACAAGGAATGTCCTAAAGATCCTTTCCCTCTAATAAGAAAAAGGTGATGAAGTCCCGATCTTCCGAAAGGTAATGGATAAGTCGATTGATGTGGAGATCTCGACGTTGATGATCCGAGGCTCTCAAGTAGAACACGAACAACCCCTGCAATCACTACACAACCGCTCCGTTGGTTATCAACCGTGCTGCACACGATTGACCTCGCCAAGAAGGCTAATCCCTGCAAGTGCAACCGAGAACACAAGCAAGAACGTAGAAGACACGATCTGAAATCGCGAAGTTGGGGTTTTACAAATCGTAGAACGGCGATATTATTAATCTAAGCAAAACCCAATTGTCTATGGCGGCTACTATGGAGTATATATAGGTGGGAGGACGTCCAAGGTGGTGTTAGGGTCGTGACCTAACCCTAATACACTAAAATAATGGACTTAGACTTGATACAAGGCCCAATGGACCAATACGGTGGCGCAGCACCCTGACAGATTCTGAACTCGATTTTGTTTCAATGATTCCCGTCGACTCCAAAAGAATTTTGACATGGGACTAGTTCCATTAGAAAGGTTATCCTCTCCCCTTTCCGTGCATATGTAGAACGTCCAAAACGGAGTTCGTATGCGTCCTGGTCGTCCATTTTAGTGCGTACTGCTCCTGGACTCCGAGTTGGATACGATTTGGAGTTTGGTTCGGTTTCCATCTTCTTTGAACGAATTCTCTGGTCTTCCACGTCCCTAATACTCCCTCCAAGTACTCATTGAACCTCTCCATGGATCCTAATCACAAATAAATAATTAAGTAGCAATCTATGCTCAGAAACATATAAAGAAATATATAAGAACGAGTTCACCTCTGAAATTAATTGTTGTGTATGAACTCTATTAATTGCATCTTGTATGTTCAATGGAGTGTTGTTTGTATCCATAGAAGTGATGTCCTCATCACACTCTCCATAGAATTGATCAAATCATAGATTCAACTTCGGGGTGCGATATGCTATGCTTTCTAGATGCTTATTCATGGTTTCACCAAATCCCGATGTCTAGAGAAGATGAGGAACATACCGCTTTCATAACCGTAGATGGTCTTTACTGCTATGTCTCCATGCCTTATGGTCTTAAGAATGCCCTTCCCACCTTTGTACGTGCCATGAATAAAACATTTGGGGACCTCATTCAGGACCTAGTAGAGGTTTATGTTGATGATATTGTAGTAAAAATCCAGTCACATACATCATTTCTAGAAAACCTCGCCCTAGTCTTTGAGACACTGCGAACCACACGCACAAAACTCAGCCCAGACAAGTGTGTGTTCGAAGTCAAAGCTGGGAAGATCCTTGGGTTCTTGGTCTCACACCGAGGAATCAAGGCCAACCCAGCAAAAATCAAAGCGGTGGAGCTGATGCGGCCTCTAGCCCGCATCAAGGACGTGCAAAAGCTTGCAGGGTGCTTGGCAGCGCTCAGCAAGTTTATCTCTAGGCTGGTTGAGCGGGCTCTCCCGTTCTTCAAGATCCTGCGCCAATCCGGACCATTCCTCTAGACCGAAGACGTGGAGAAGGCGTTCCGCGAGCTGAAGCAGCAGCTGACGTAGCTACCAATAATGGTGGCACCGGAGCCCGGGGAGCCCATGTACCTCTACAACGCCAACACAACCGAGGTGGTAAGTATGGTTTTGGTTGCAGAACGGGACGGCCCCCCAGCAGCCCCAACGGAAGGAAGGGAACCCTGCCGTTGATTCTAAGCCCCAGGGCTTGAAGCTTGCAGGGGGCCCCAACGACAGAGAAGCCTCTCGGTCCCAACCCCTAGAGGATGTTCGAGTCCCCCAAGGGGGCCCTGGAGAGCAAGGATCCTCTGGGTCCCAGCCCCCAGAGGATGTTCGGGTCCCCCTAGGAGGCCCTAGAGACCAAGGAGCCTCTGGGTCCCAGCCCCCAGAGGACGTCCGGGTCCCCCAAGGAGGCCACAAAGACCAAGGAGCCTCTGGGTACCAGCCCCCAAAGGACGTCCGAGTCCCCCAAGGGGGCCCCGGAGACCAAGGAGCCTCTGGGTCCCAGCCCCCAGAGGACGTTCGGGTCCCCCAAGGGGGCCCCGGAGACCAAGGAGCCATTGGTTCTCTGCCCCCAGAGGACGACCGGGTCCCCCTAGGGGGCCCCAGAGGCCAAGAAGCATTTGAGTCCCAGCCCCCGAAGGAAGCGCCAGGCCGAGGAGACATGGAGTCGCTGGACTTGGAGTAGAGGGAAGAAGATGCGCCGGATTCCCTGAAAAGGTCCCGGGCCATCCAATGCCCAGTCTACTTCATCATCGAAGTCCTTCATGAGGCAAAGACAAGGTACCTCGAAGTGCACAAGCTGCTCTATGCGGTGCTAATCACGTCGAGGAAGCTCCGCCATTATTTTTAGGCACACCGAGTATCAGTGGTGACTTTGTTCCCACTAGGAGCAGCGCTGCGTAGCGCGAACGCAACTGGAAATATCGCCAAGTGGGTGGCTGAATTAGCGGAGTTCGAGCTTGATCTCTTGCCACGACATGCAATCGAGAGTCAAGCTCTGGCGAACTTCGTTGTCAAGTGGACCCCCTCAGCGAGCAACCCAGGGGGCCAGAAGATCAGCGAGCCAGAGCCCAGGGCTCTAGTGCTTATCAGACCTCACTGGACGCTCTTCTTCGACGGATCCTCAAGGAAGCAAGGGGCCGGAGTCGGTGTACTGCTCACCTCGCCAACAGGGGAGCAATCCAAGTACGTAGTGCACCTCGACTTTAAGGCTACCAACAACATGGCACAGTACGAAGTGAATGTGACCTAGAGGGGGGTGAATAGGCCTTTTTGAATTTTAGTCAGAACCTGCAACACTTAGCAACTTGATCAAATACCATGAAATTGGACTAGTCCAGTAGAGTGCGGACTAGTCCAGTGCATGCGAACTAGATTGATCTAGTTAGATCAATGATCTTAATACCAGCATAGTACGCAGCTGAATATAGTATGTAACTTGTAGGTATTGAGTCAATGAAATCAAGTGTAGCTCAAACTAACTTTGGTTTCAATGTTTTAACGTAAGATATGCAAGATCAAGTAAACCCTAGAATGTGATATGAAAAACTAAGAACAAGATTGACACAAGATTTTATCCCATGGCCTGGTTCCCACAGAGGCAACCTACGTCCACGTTGAGGAGCCCACGAAAGGATCATGTCTTCTCCAATCCTACCCTAGTTGAATTGCCATGGAGGCCGATTCTCTTCCACTAATCACAAAGGGTAAATCACCAAGTTCAAGGGGCCTTCTCATAAGTTGAGGGCTCCCCAAGATTACAAATCAAACACCACCAAGAACACACTCGTAAGATCCACAATGAAACAACAGGAGTGTGTTAGAGAATCAAACCCAATATCTCAAGACGTGAGAATCATGTCTCTCCTTTAATCCAAAGTTAATCCTCAAGGATTTGATCTTTCTTGCGATGGATTGTGTGGAGAGATGTTTTTTCTAGGCTCTTGGAGGGTGTGACGGCGCTGGGAGTCGAGAGGATTGAAAGTAGGGTCGTGCACATCTATTTATATGGAGGTTTCCAAAGGTTATCGTTAGGGTTTCGAGAGTCCGGACTAGTCCAAGGTGGAGTCCAGACTAGTCTGGTGTGCGGTGAGTACGAAATCCTAAGTTCTCAGGAATATCGGACTTGTCAGGCCTTGGGCGGACTAGTCCGATTTAGGCTCTGGAGAAGTTCAGACTCGTTTGGTCATTATTGGACTAGTCCAGCTATAGTGAACCCCTTAGTGAATTTGGGGACAAGTCCACACTTGGAGGACTTGTCTGATTTTAGTCAGAAAGGTTATCGGACTAGTCCGGATACTATTGGACTTGTTCGATTTCGTGCAAAGCTGTGAAGTGTTGAGGACTAGTCTGCACTGGGGAGGACTAATCCGATATTAGTCAGAAAGATATCGGACTAGCCTGTGGTGATATTGGACTAGCCTGGTCTGTGTAAACCTGGACTGTGCAGACAAGTCCGCACTTGGAGGACTTGTCCGAGTTTGAACAGAGGGATTATCAGACTAGTCTGGGGTATATCGGACTAGTCCAGACCTGTGTAAAATTGTGCAGTGAATGAGTTTTCTTGTGCTTGAGCTCTTGAGGTGTGTTTCCCCAACACACTCCATACACACTGATCTAATCTATTCAGCTCTTGAGCTCTTTTCCATATAGATCCTCATTCTCCTTTCTTTTTGTGCTTTATTCATAATTTCATTAAAGCATGCGCTCATCTCAACAATTTGGTTAGGATCTCATTTGTTTGTCATAAATCAACCAAAACCCACAAGGGATGCCTAGATGCACTTTCACGAAGCCCTCATCTTCAGACTCATAGCTGTGCAGGGTCTTGGTGTCCAGCAGATACTGGTCATGGGAGACTCCCAGCTGATCATCAAGCAAGTCCGGGGTGAGTGCTGCTGCAACAACCCGTAGCTTGCGGCATATCTGATACATGTTAAGAAGCTAGAAGCTAGATTCGAGGCCTTAGATCTCTGCCATGTGCCGCACGCCGACAACTCCATCGCCGATGTCCTGTCAACCATAGCGTTCACAGGAGCCTCTGTTCCAGAACGGGTCTTTGGCAGGAGGTTGGTGCCGCCAACTGCTAGGCCGGCAGGGCCTAATGAAGAAGGTGAGCCCAGCTCCACAGAGCTGGCAACCACAGCAGCCCTGCAACCATGGGGGGTGCAAAGGTTCTTGAGCGTCACCAGGGGTCCCAAATCACTTGGAACCCAAGATCCAGAGGTGTAGGATCGAAGAGCACGTGAAAAGATACCAGAGGGGGGGTGAATGGTAGATTTAAAAATCTTACGCAGCAGAAACAATTAAACCTCAACCCCTTTGGCAGAAAATCGATCTCTTAAAGAAATCGTGTGTGAGACTAATCTAAATGTGTTTCACCATGACAAAAGTGATGGATATCAGAGAGAATCTAGTCACGAAGACAACACAAAACGAATCACTCAAATACGACGAGAAAAACTCAAGTTATGATCGAAAGATCAAACAATGGTCAATCTGTCCTACCCGAGAAAAAAACAGTTCTGGAACACTGCAAAGAAACTCGTGTAGATCATAAACCACAAATCCAATGACCGTGAAATTTCGATATATGATAGATAATCAAGTTGTGAAGACAACCGATAAAGAATCACGTCAATTGGATCTGTAAAACTCAAGTTATGATAAAACCACCAACGAAAGGTAGTGCTGTCCAGAAACTCGACGAGTAAAACTTGTCTGGAACAAGTCGGACGAACAAGGCACAAAAGTTCCTCCAAGCTACGAATTTTATTCAATATAACATAAGAGGAACAGCCCCCAAAGTCATCCAACACGAGCTCTGGGCTCCCTTGCTTATATAACCAGCCCTTAGGCCAACCCAATATCAACTAGGACTCCAATCCTACTCAGACCATGAATCATAACTTTCCATAACTGCTCAAGATTCTTCTATACGCAGATAGAAGCAATCTTAAGACTTCCAAACACCTTAGGAACTTATCCCACATTCCTAAACAACTCAAATTCGTGACCCACACGAAATCCTATCATAACCAACTCGATACTTTCCATACCGAGCCATAACCGACTTCGCCGCAGCCAAAGTCATCAACCGTTATGATCCGATCCTTCCAACCAGATCTTTCCTTCCTTATCCCATCTTCGGAACCATGTTGCCACGTCATGCACCGCATGCATACGTGCAAACATCTTCCTTCGGCGTCCAGTAAACTTCATATGCACTGCCCTTGATTCAATCATCCTGCGCGACCTCCTGATCAGCTCAACCACAGTTCCTTCCGAACTTGGTTGTTGGAACCTCATATCCTCCCTGAGACTAGTCCAATGGATCCCGTCACCAGCCATGACTTGAACTCAAGCGACACCTGCACATGAATAAACAACCAATCCATACGAGCCCAAGTCCTCGACTTGACTCAAGTTAGTTCCAAACACAACACCTTACGTGAGAACCTCATATGAGCATGTTGCAAAACCATAGTAACACGATATCATCAATATCATCCAAAACGCACCAAAAACTTAGTAAATGAATACTAAGCAAACTTTCCAACAATGTAAAGCAAGTACGAAACATTGCAAATGAAAAGCAGAAGCACTGCGGTCAAGTTCCGGACCTTGCCAGAGCAACCCGGACCTTGAGCCGGAGCTCACAAAAGCTAGTAGAACCTAGCGCCGGAGCTTACTAAAACTAGTACAATGAAACACCTGCCGGAGCTTACCAAAACTAGTAGATCCTAGCACCGGAGCTTACCAAAATCTAGTCAACCAAAAACCAGAGCTAGACAGAGTTCGTCGGAGTTTAGCAAAAGCATGCCGAAGCTATCAAATATATGCCGGAGCTATCAAAGACATGCTGGAGCTAAAGATAAAGTTCACCGGAGCTAACCAAAGCTAGTCGGACCTTACCAAGAAGCCGGACCTAGCATCTAACGTAGCCGGAGCTACCCAAAACAAATCGGACCTATGGTCGGACCTTGCTGTAGCTCGGAGCTAGAGTCGGACCTTGATAAAAAGGTGTTTTGGTGATATTCGAAAATTTTATCATCAAAGCCAAGTATATTCACTACAAGCCAATGTATTCAGCACACATAGGTCTTACAATCTCCCCCTTGATGAATGCATTGGCAACACCATTTAAAATCCCAACATTGGCTTATTCTCATTAAAAGTTTTGAAGAAAATTTCTCCCCCTTTGTAAATCAAAAGTAAAAATTATCCCATATTATCTCTCCCCCTTTATTATCTCTTCTTATGCACATATTCTCTCTCTCTTTATGCTTATCTCTCCCCCTTTGACAATGTATTCAGCAAGTCATGAACATATAAACAAATTATCTCTCCAACTTTAGTTGTTATGAGCATATTATAACATATACATATAAACAAAGCTCATCCAAGTCATACTATCAAGTACCTTACATTATCACATCAATGAAATACATAAAGTAGTGTAAGCCATGCTAGAGATCAAATGTAATTTTCAATTTAAGCAAGTCATGATCTCACAAACTTAACTATCTCAAAATCTGAAAGCATGACACTAGTTGCTGCATTTTATTATTTTTCAAACCATAAATTTAGATCATATGAAATTCGCAAGAGATTATATGCGCATCTGTCTTATTCTAACCAACCAAGCCAAGCCTATGTCATTTGACAATCAGAAGCTTAAGGACATGGTTTTAGTCATACACAACTTCTTCCAAGTTCATATCTAAGTGCAATGACAAGCCATCTCAAAAGAAGAAGTGCGATGCATGCATATTCTCTTGATCTTTTCTCAATTTATATTTGTTCATAAAAACTCAACATGTGAGTTGATTACTTGATTAATTCTTAATGATTAAAAGCACTTGTGAACATGTAACAAGTTCAAAACAGCAAGAAAGTTCGACCATGACCAGTTTTAGTGTAAGTAATTATTCCAATTACTAGACATGGCAAAAACTACAAAATGTATAACACGAGTAATGTAGTAAGAACTTTCAGCATGTAAAAGGAATCACAAAGTCATATATGTATGAAATACTATGCTCATATTATTTTAATTTAGATTCACACAAAGACTTCCCAAGTTTCAAAAACTCCCCCTCAATTTAAGCCATGAGGATGCATAATCCCTATTTCACTACGAATGTAACAAAAACGAGTGAAATCCAAAGGTTTTGTAAAAATGTCAGCCAATTGTTGTTCGATATCTACATGGTGAAGCACAATGTTTCCTTTTTCAACATTATCTCAGAGAAAGTGATACCTAATGTCAATGTGCTTAGTTCTAGAATGTTGCACGGGATTTTTAGCAATGCAAATGGCACTAGTGTTATCACAGAACAGTAGAACACTATCTAGATCAACCCCATAGTCCTTAAGTGTTTGAACAATCCAAAGAATTTGTGAGCAAGCACTAGCAGCAGCTACATATTCAGATTCGGCTGTGGATTGTGCAACTGAATTTTGTTTTCTAGAGGACCAAGCAACAAGAGAATTACCAAGAAAATGACAAGCACCGGAAGTACTTTTCCTATCAATCCTACAACCCCCAAAATCAGCATCCGAAAAAGCTTTCAAAGTAACGGTTGAGGAAGAAGGCAGAAAAATGCCAAATTCTTGAGTTCCATGTAAGTACCTGAGAATCCTTTTGACGGCTTGACGATGTGAAGCATGTGGGGAGGCTTGAAACCGTGCACAAAGACATACGCTAAATTGTATGTCCAGTCTTGATGCCGTGAGGTACAAAAGTGATCCGATCATGCTTCTATATTCTTTTTGATCCACGGGTTCACCATCTTCATCAAGTTCAAGTGTTGTTGCTGTTCCCATTGGTGTGACCTTGAGGTCGAGGTACAAGTTTCCAAACATTATTTCTTTCAAAATTTTCTAACTCTTCTTGCATGGAAATAATCCAAGATTCATTAGTGAGTGCGTGTGATATATATTTGGGTTCAAAAGAAGCAACAAAAGCAGAATGAGTATGAGAGTTTGGATCGCAAAACCTGGACCGTGTGACTCGTTCATGCAAGCTTCCAATCATCTGTTGTGGGGGATGATCTTTGTAAAAACGTAGGGGAACAGATGTCTCACAAGCTTCTTCTTCATTAGTTTCATCGTAGATTGATGATCTTGTGACTTGTGGACGATCAGGACCAGCATAGGTGATAGCCGGAGCTTGTTCAATGTCCGGAGCTGGACACGTGTCAACTTTAGAACTACCAGGCAGTATCACCGGTTCTTCTTTATCTTCGAAAATACCCTCCCCCTGAGGATACGGATCTGGTCTTGCAACACCGGAGCTAGTACCTGGGCTAGCTTCATCAAAAGACACTTCACAAGTCTCCACAATTTTGTTAGTGTCAAGTAAAAGAACACGGTAGCCTCTAGTATGAGATGGATAACCAAGAAACATGCCATCAATGGATATAGGTTCAAATTTATCAAGATTACCATGTTTCTTAACAAAGCATTTGCAACCAAAGACCCGAAAGTGTGTAACACTAGGCCTATGTCCAAACCGAAGCTCATATGGTGTTTTACCTAGCTTAGCACGCAAGAAAACACGATTTGAGACATAACAAGCGGTCGCTAACGCATCAGCCCAAAATTTCCTAGGAGTTTGATATTCATCAAGCATAGTCCTAGCCATCTCAACTAAGGTTCTGTTCTTTCTTTCTACAACACCGTTTTGTTGAGGTACATATGGTGAAGAGAATTGATGATCTATTCTATTTTCAGCACAAAAGTGATCAAAAGATTGATTCTTAAATTCAGTTCCATTATCACTTCTAATTGCTTTTAATGATCCTGGGTGATCAATTGATAATCTAAGAAATAAAGTTCTAAAGTGACTAAAAACTTCATTCTTAGATGCCATAAAGTAAACCCAAGAGTATCTAGAATAATCATCAACGATAACAAGAACATACCATTTACCTCCGAAGGATTGAACACGTGAAGGTCCTACGGTGTCAAGATGCAAAAGTTGACATGGTTCAGTTGTCATGATCATTGTGAGAGGAGTATATGAACCTGCAACCATCTTAGCATGTCTACAAGAAGAGCACACAATTTTTTTGTCCCCTTTAAGCTTAGGCAGCCCACGTATGCGATTAAGAGCACTAACACGCGTTAGGTGATCAAAGCCTACGTGACCAAGTCTACGATGCCAAAAATATAAGTCCTTTGAATCATTAGCAACTAGACACCTATGCTTAGAGGAAGACATATCAAAATCAGCTTTAAAAACTCTTCCAAACCGAGACATGTTAAAAATAAGCTCACTATTTGAACCTACAACTTTGCACCAGTTTTTATTGAAAATAATTTCTAGATTTTCATCTAGCAATTGTGAAACAGAAAGCAAGTTGTATTTCAAATTTTTGACAAATGCCACATCCTTCAAAGTGTAGTGATCATTTACTCTAACCAAACCCTTAGCAATTATAGGAGTTGAAGAATTATTGGCAAAAGTAACATTCTCTACACGTGACACAAAAGAGAGGGAGGAGAACCAATCTTTGTTACCGGTCATGTGGCGTGAGCAACCTGAATCCATAATCCAAATGTTCTCCTTCCTCAAACGTGTAACCTACATAGAAGCACAATACGTCGATGACTCAATACTGGGGTTAGTCAAAAGGCATTTAGGTATCCAGTACTGAGTCACACAACATGCAGTAGGAAAAACACGCGAAAGCTAAGATAAAACAGCAGGTTTATGAGTCGAAGTTTGAGGTTTTCTATTTTTAACTCTTTTAGCACAAGAACCAGTAGCTCCGGAGGTAAAAGCAGCAGTTCCAAAGACAAGGATGAAGCTCCGGAAACAAAAGCTGAAGTTCCGAAGGAAACAACAGAAGGTCCGGGAGCTCTCGGAGCTATCGGAACTATCGGAGCTGATTTTGTGGATTTCTTACCAGAAGGTCCGGAAGCTACCTTTTCAAATTTCTGACTCACTAAAGCAGGTTGTGTTTTTCTAGTTGCATGAAAGTTATGAGATCTAGCAACCATTCTTTCCCTTTTTTGTTGTTTAGCTAGTCTATAACAAAAATCTATGACATGACCATCTCTACCACAGAAGGTACAATGAAATTTAACTTTGTGTTCAAGTCTAGATGTGCAAGCAATATTTTTATTTGAAACCGAATGAGGCAGCACTCCTGCAGATTTGAAAACCACTCCTTTTTGTTTAGGAACTGTTTAAATCAAACCACTTCCTAATGACTTTACAATTTTAGGTGGATGTGCCTTAGCATGAGTATGAGAATCAAAACCTAAACCAGTTTTATTATTGCACTTGGAAGAATTCTGCAGCAAGTTTAGGTTCTTATTCCCATTACAAAACCGATCTAATGTCCTATGCATGTCATCAAGTTTATTGGACAGATCAAGGCAATTTTCACATGAAGTTTTTCCTTTTAGTTTGCAATTTGAACAAAATTTAACTTCACGAGAACGTAAAGCATTGTTCAATATAGAAATTTCATTCATAGCATCCTGTAGTTTCTTATCAAGATCATCACAAGTAGAACAATGCAAATCAATTGTAGAACAGCTAGCATCTTTCAAGTTTTTATCATTAAGTGCGGCAAGATCTTTGTTCTTTACAATTTCTTTATCAAGTCTATCTAGAGTGGAGGAGTGTGCACTTCTTAATGTGGACAATTGTTCATAGATTAAGTCACATGAGGGACATGCATCATTACTAGGAATCAAAGTTTTTAAACGGTTAATTTCAGATTCTAGTGATTCAATTTTAGCAGGATTATCCCTAAGCTTTTTGTCCTTTTTCTTGACAATAATAGTTGCACGAGAAATAGCATCACACATTTCATTGCAGGTAGAACATACCTCATCGTCTTCACTGTTGTGTTCTGCATCCTCCTCACTTGATCTTGATCTTGTTTTGCCCGCCATGAAGCATAAGTTGGCCAGATTGTCATCATCTTCATCACTTTCAAAGTCTACATCACTTGAACTAAGTTCTTGAAGTGCGGTGATGAAGCTGTTAATCATCTTGCGTCCTATGGTACCTTTCTTCTTCTTGTTGGAATTTCCAGAGGAGGTCCGGACCTTGCTTTGTTTTTCTTCCCGGGTGGTCAGACCTGAAAGGTTAGGGCATTCTGTACGAAAGTGTCCTATTTTACCACATTCAAAACAGCGTTGAGGTCCGGAGCTTCCTCTCCTTCTAGTTCTCACATTTTGCAATGCTTTTGAGAATCTAGTAGAGATGAGTGCCAACTCCTCTTCTGGAAATTCTTCGATCTGCTCCAGGGTTAGTGAGGACAACAAAGCAAGAGTATTGCAAGATGATGATTGGCCGGAGCTAGACATATCACATTGTGAAACAAATGCAATAGACTTATTTGGGTTCTTACGTGCTAGGATGTCAATTTCATGAGTTTTTAGTTTAGAATAGAGTACATCTAATGTAAGAGAACTCATGACAGTAGATTCACGAATAGGTGTTACTTTCATCTCCCAAATTGACATGTCTAATGCACTAAGAAGTTGCCTAGCATTCTCAGCATCAGAAAAATTAACATTGACACTACGTAAGTTGCTGAGAATTTTATTGAAACAAGCAAAGAGGTCATCGATAGACTCACCTGGTTGCATCTCAAAACGCATATATTCCTTTTTGAATATATCTTGTTTTACCTCCTTGATTGTGTTGGATCCTTCATGATAATCACAAAGAGCTCTCCAAACATCGTATGCTGATCGGAGGTGCGCGACACGATCAATGTCGCTTTGAGTGAGTCCTTGGATGATCAAGTTTTGGGCTTTGTTGTTATTGTCGACGTCCCGTAGGTTTGTGGCCGTGACTTGATCATTAGGTGGCACTTCATAAGGCTTATACACCTTCTCCCATATTGCAAAGCCTTGTGCCTGGATGAAAGCCTCCATGCGTGCCTTCCAAACCTGAAAATCAATACCAGCAAACACACAAGGTTTGGCGGAGTACTTCTCCATGATGATTAGTCAAAAACACGTGAAAATCTCAAAGATTAGAGCAACCTCGCTCTGATACCAATTGTAGGATCAAAGAGCACGTGAAAAGCTACCAGAGGGGGGTGAATGGTAGATTTAAAAATCTTACGCAGCAGAAACAATTAAACCTCAACCCCTTAGGCAGAAAATTGATCTCTTAAAGAAATCGTGTGTGAGACTAACCTAAATGTGTTTCACCGTGACAAAAGTGACGGATATCAGAGAGAATCTAGTCACGAAGACAACACAAAAAGAATCACTCAAATCCGACGAGAAAAACTCAAGTTATGATCGAAAGATCAAACAATGGTCAATCTGTCCTACCCGAGAAAAAAACAGTTCTGGAACGCTGCAAAGAAACTCGTGTAGATCATAAACCACAAATCCAATGACCGTGAAATTTCAATATATTATAGATAATCAAGTTTTGAAGACAACCGAAAAAGAATCACGTCAATTGGATCTGTAAAACTCGAGTTATGATAAAACCACCAACGAAAGGTAGCTGTCCAGAAACTCGACGAGTAAAACTTGTCTGGAACAAGTCGGACGAACAAGGCACAAAAGTTCCTTCAAACTACGAATTTTATTCAATAGAACATAAGAGGAACAGCCCCCAAAGTCATCCACCACGATCTCTGGGCTCCCTTGCTTATATAACCAGCCCTTAGGCCAACCCAATATCAACTAGGACTCCAATCCTACTCAGACCATGAATCGTAACTTTCCATAACTGCTCAAGATTCTTCTATACGCAGATAGAAGCAATCTTAAGATTTCCAAGCACCTTAGGAACATATCCCACATTCCTAAACAACTCAAATTCGTGACCCACACGAAATCCTATCATAACCAACTCGATACTTTCCATACCGAGCCATAACCGACTTCGCCGCAGCCAAAGTCATCAACCGTTACGATCCGATCCTTCCAACCAGATCTTTCCTTCCTTATCCCATCTTCGGAACCATGTTGCCACGTCATACACCGCATGCATATGTGCAAACATCTTCCTTCGACGTCCAGTAACCTTCATATGCACTGCCCTTGATTCAATCATCCTACGCGACCTCCTGATCAGCTCAACCACAGTTCCTTCCGAACTTGGTTGTTGGAACCTCATCTCCTCCCTGAGACTAGTCCAATGGATCCCGTCACCAGCCATGACTTGAACTCAAGCAACACCTGCACATGAATAAACAACCAATCCATACGAGCCCAAGTCCTCGACTTGACTCAAGTTAGTTCCGAACACAACACCTTACGTGAGAACCTCACATGAGCATGTTGCAAAACCATAGTAACACGATATCATCAATATCATCCAAAACGCACCAAAAACTTAGTAAATGAATACTAAGCAAACTTTCCAACAATGTAAAGCAAGTACGAAACATTGCAAATGAAAAGCAGAAGCACTGCGGTCAAGTTCTGGACCTTGCCAGAGCAACCCGGACATTGAGACGGAGCTAACAAAAGCTAGTAGAACCTAGCGCCGGAGCTTACCAAAACTAGTACAATGAAGCACCTGCCGAAGCTTACCAAAACTAGTAGATCCTAGCACCGGAGCTTACCAAAAACTAGTCAAAACTAGTCAACCCAAAACCGGAGCTAGACAGAGTTCGTCGGAGTTTAGCAAAAGCATGCCGGGGCTATCAAATATATGTCGGAGCTATCAAAGACATGCCGAAGCTAAAGATAAAGCTCACCGGAGCTAACCAAAGTTAGTCGGACCTTACCAAGAAGTCGGACCTAGCATCTAACATAGCCGGAGCTACCCAAAACAAATCGGACCTATGGTCGGACCTTGTTGTAGCTCGGAGCTAGAGTCGGACCTTGATAAAAAGGTGTTTTGGTGATATTCGAAACTTTTATCATCAAAGCCAAGTATATTCACTACAATCCAATGTATTCAGCACACATAGGTCTTACAAGAAGCTCAGGAGAGTCCCAGCGCGTGGATCACAGAGGTCTGGGACTACCTGAAGGACAACCTCTTCCCAGAGGACCCAGCATCCGTGAGAGGATCGTGAGGATGGCAAAACGCTACATGCTGGCAGAAGGTGATCTCTGTCGATGTGGTGCCAACGGCGTACTACTACAGTTCATAACTCGGTAGGAAGGTTGTGACTTGCTTGTAGAAATCCACGAAGGAGAGTGTGGGAATCACGCAGCTTCCCGCACACTGGTTGGAAAAGCCTTCCGGCATGGCTTCTACTGGCCAACAACACTACAAGACACCGTCAAACTGGTCAAGAAGTGCAAAGTGTGCCAGTTCTACGCCAAGCAAATTCACACTCCGACGTAGTCACTGCAGATGATCCTGCCCTCCTGGCCTTTCGTGGTCTGGGGGCTGGATATCCTAGGACCCTTCCCCAGGGCAGTCGGAGAATACAGGTTCCTCTACCTCACCATAGATAAGTGCACCAAGTGGCCGGAGGCAGCACCAGTGATCAACATCAACAAGGAGTCCGCGGTCAAGTTCATCAAATCAATTGTCTATAGGTTCGGGGTCCCGAACAGGATCATCACCGACAACGGGACCCAGTTCATTAGTGCATCTTTCCAGGACTACTGTGAAGACCTCGACGTCCAAGTTTGTTATGCATCCGTCGCTCATCCAAAGAGCAACGGACAAGTCAAATGGGCCAACGCTGAGATCCTCATAGGCCTCAAGACACACACATATGACAGCTTGGATAAGCATGGTGCCAAGTGGGTCGACGAACTCCCAGTGCACTGTGGGCAAGTCGTACATCACCCAGCCGCACCACGGTGGAAACACCTTTCTTCCTGGTGTATGGGGCTGAGGCCGTCCTCCCCCAGAGATCGCTGTGGGCTCGTTCAGAGTCCGAGAGTTCAATGAAGCCTCACAGGACCAGCTCCAACGAGAAGACATTGACCTCATCGAAGAAGCAAGGTGGCACACTACCATTCGAAACGCACATTGCTGGCGGGCGCTGAGGCGCTACCAAGAGCGGTTCATGCAGAGTAGAGAGCTCAAGATAGGTGACCTGGTGCTGGGGCGCATACTCTCTCGAGAAGGGTCGCACAAACTTTCCCCCGGCTGGGAAGGCCCCTTCCAAGTGATACAAGTATCCCGCCCCGGGTGTGTCCACCTCGCCACAGAAGAAGGAGAGCCCCTCCCCGGCCCATAGAACATAGAGCACCTTCGTAAGTTCTACCCTTAAGCATAAATTGTAGGATAGTGTAAGGTGTCATGGTGCCAGGGAGCGGCACTTAGGACAACCAAACTCTGGGGGGAAGGTCCATAGTGTACAGTTGTTTAGCTTGGTTCCATACCCTAAGCATGAACACTATGCCTCCCTAGCCAACTAGAGTGGGTCGTTACCTTATTGTAAAGTCAATCCACTCCTGAGACCACCAATGAGAAGAATACACTATCTTACCATATTATTTATCTTATGTTCACTTAAAATTACCTGTTAATTTTGTGATCAACCAAGCTAGTCTTGTCTTTCGTATATTGTCTTCATATACTTGGTCAAATTTGCTCTATATCACCCCTAATAGAGTCATGCAACCCTGCTGCAGGCGGATGTATTTGAGGTACCTACAAGGTGTCTTGGAACCTCGCGGCTGCCCTCTTACTTGGGGTCCTGTGGTGCCAAATGGTTCCCCGCGAAAGGCCTACGCTGAGCTGGAGGTCCAGAGCGCACAGCATGCTTAGCTTGGTCCTATACCCCAAGCGTGTGCGCTTTGCCTCCCAGTGCTACGGCTAAGTACCAGGGGCCAGGACGCTCACACCCCGAATAAGAAGGAAGCTGGACCCTGAGCGCCAATGCACAGAATTACCCAAATCCCGTGTACCAGCCCATGATTGTAAGACATGACAATACTTAAGGATTAAAAAATATCACCAGTGAGCAAAACAATATGCACCTCTGTCATGTGTGCAGGACATACAAAGCACGTTACGTCAGAGCATTTAGCTCCAGCACCTCGCAAGGGGCCTGCAGTCGATGTCCCAGAACGTCAATGTCAGCACTAAGTGCGGACAAGTGAGTAAACTCTCCTGCCCCGCGCTTGTTGCTAATAGGGTTCTCTCACGATAGTATGTACACTAGGGGTCTGTCGTTGACGACTCTACGACGATGGTGGACGACGCTGGAGCATCCAACTCCGACACCCCCCAAGGGGCCTGCCGTCGATGTCTCAACGGCGATGGTGGACGGCGCCGGAGCATCCAGATCCAACACCTCCCAAGGGGCTTGTCGTCCACGTTTTTACGAAGATGGTGGGCTACACCATAGCATCCAGCTTCGGCACCTCCCAAGGGGCATGCCGTCGATGTTTCCACGAAGATGGTGGGCGACGCCGGAGCATCCAGCTCTAGCACCTCGCAAGGGGCCTGCCGTCAACGTCCAAGAACGTCAATGTCGGCACCAAGCGCGAATAAGTGAGTAAACTCTCCTGCCCCGCACATGTTGCTAACAGGGTTCTCTCATGATAGCCTGTACACCTGGGGCCTGTTGTTGACGACTCTACGATGATGGTGGACGACGCTGGAGCATCCAACTCCAGCACCCCTCAAGGGGTCTGCCATCGATGTCTCAACAGCGATGGTGGACGGCGCTGAAGCATCCAGCTTCGGCACCTCCCAAGGGGCCTGCTGTCGACGTCTCAACGAAGATGGTGGGCGACACTAGAGCATCTAGCTCTGGCACCCCCCAAGGGGCCTGCCGTCGACGTTTTCATGAAGATGGTGGGTGACGCCAAAGCATCTAGCTCCGGCACCTCCCAAGGGGCCTGCCGTCGACGTTTCCACGAAGACGGTGGGCGATGCTGGAGCATCCAGCTCCGACACCTTGCAAGGGGCCTGCTGTCGATGTCCCAAAATGTCAATGTCTGCACCAAGCGCGAATAAGTGAGTAAACTCTCCTGCCCCGCACTTGTTGCTAACAGGGTTCTCTCGCGATAGCCTGTACACCAGGGGCCTACCTTTGACAACTCTATGATGATGGTAGACGACGCCAGAGCATCCAGCTCTGGCACCCCCCAAGGGGCCTGCCATAGACATCTCAATGATGATGGTGGACGGCGCCAGAGCATCCAACTCCGGCACCTCCCAAGGGGCCTGTCGCTGACGTACCTACGAAGATGGTGGGCGACACCGGAGCATACAGCTCCGGCACCCCCCAGGGGTCCTGCCGTCATCGTCCCGCCACATCAGCGACAACAACAAGCGCAGACAAGTAAGTGCACTCTCATGTCCTGCTTCTGCTGCTAAAAAAGTTTGCTTGTGGTATCCTGTCCACCAGGCGCTCGCATTCCACGACTACACGACGGTGGTAGGCAACGCCGGAGCACCCATCTCCGGCACCTCCCAGGGGGCCTGTCGTCGACTACTTCACTGCGACAGGGGGCGGAGCCGGAGCAGCCTGCTCCGGCTGCCGGCAACGACAACACTCATACTCCCTCACTCAGATGGGGGCCAGTCGAAGACATCCTGCGTTCAAATAGCAGGCGTACCCAACAATCTGGCCACGCCTACCAGGGGGCCTCTAAGGGGGATTCCATAGGCAAAACATCATCTAGCAACAAACTGGCTGTGTCAATGGTACACACAAAGGTCCCAGAAAGGCTAACGGCATCAACAAAGGCTCTTCAAGACCTTACACAGAGAGGAATTGGGGCAGCAATCGAAAGAACTAGGTGCCAAACAAACAAAACAACATGCACTACAGGAATCGCGATAATAGACGACGGTCGAGAACCATCGTCTATTAGGCATGTGTCGTCGTCTATAAGTTATAGACGACGGTATATGCTTATTGACGACATTACCGGGCCGTCTACGATTACTTGTCATCTATAACCTTATAGACGACGGTTACCGTCGTCAATTAACTAATTGACGACGGCCAACTTTAGCTATCATCAATAAGTTAGCTCCACCACATGTCAGCATAGAAATCTTATTGACGACAGGACCCGGTGCACCATCGTCTATAACGACAATTATAGACGACGGTCGTCGGGGAACCGTCGTCTATAAGGAACCCAAAAGACGACGGTTTACTTGAGACCGTCGTCTATAAGAGTTCCTTATAGATGACGGCCTCAAAGGAACTGTCGTCTATTGTTTTTGCTTTAAAAAAAACAGAAATCAGATATTATACAGGTTTCGCAGACACAGAAATACAAAGATATGTTCAAAGTAGACAACACAGATCAGACAACACACTAACAACACACTATTGGACAACATCACATAAACAGGTTCGCCATGTCCAAAATAGAAGACTGCCTCTAACATTATGTTTTTTTTTGCCAACCTCCCGCTGCCTTGTCTTGCCCCTGCTTCAAAGCAACAACACAAAGTTAATAATCAGCAACAGGTAAACTAACAGCTAATAATCAGCCGAATCAATTATATGGCCAACTGAACTTGAACTAGCAGCTAATAATCAGCATAAGCTAATCCTCCTCTGCACCTGAACTTGAAGCACAAACGGTCAAACCTGAACCAGTAATTTTCCTATTGATCATGTTATATGGCCAACTTTAGATGGGTATTCCCTTGGTGAATTTGTTTCCAGGCAGTGCTACTGAGACTGTTATTCAGCTAAATGCACATCAATCTGCACATATGATGATGTACATCTGCTACATTGACTCAATTAACTAATATTCATGACATAAGCAATTAGCAGTCAGTAATGGATCTCTTAACTTGGATTGTGAGTCCGTATCTCTGTGAGGGCAGAGGTGTAAACAAGGACAAGAAATACAGTGCAGCACCAAATCCAGAATGGGGCAGCGATGACGCAGTCAAATAACAGTACGCTCACGACTATACAGAAGGACTTTATTGGTCCAGCAATTACGCCGAGCTTCGTAAGACCATGGGTGCCTGGTTCGATTTTCAGCACCTTCACTTTTTAATCGAGAGCAACCATCACGACCACGGCTCCGAAACCGAGCCGGGCCGAAGCTCCTCTACCATTTGGCTTATGTTCAAACCTTTGCTTTGAGATTAGCAGAGGATGACGTGGCAACAATCTGGAGGGGTATGCACCAAGGCCTCGGTGCATACCGTATCTAGAGAATTTGGTCTCCTCTCGATGCTCCTAGTGCTCCTATCCTCAAGTCTCTGCCACCAAGGTTATTAGTTCCTCTGTTTGCTTCAGATTGTCTGCTTGTTGAATGATTGATTCAGATGAGTCAATAGAGTTCTTCTCTGTCCCGATAATAAATAGGGAAGCTGCCATTACTAGGGAGTAACTATTACCAGGTTTGTTAATCTTAGATTGTATAACTAAATGTTATGCACATACACCCACATAACATATGTCAACCTAAAACTGGTGCTTGCTCGATGGCGGTAAGAAAATGATAAGAATTAACATGCAAGTAGATTTCAAATCGGCTGACCTAACTATCACACGCTACCCTATCCGCTGCCGCTAGAGTTCAGAAAGTCATCCTCCGTCAGTCGTCCAAGCGCCGAAATTTGGGGCAACAGAGTTTGAGCCTCCGTCCCCGATCCCTGTGATATGCAAGTGTGGTTAGAAAAGTTATAAGTATAAAAATGCATATTTTACTAAATTTGAACAAGTTTAACTAGTTTCAGTTATTTTGAATAATTTTGTACATGTGCTCCTGTCGTCGGCACCAGTGGCAGCTCCGTCGATGGCGGCGCCCACTGCGGAATGACAGCCTGCTGTCCTGCACTCATAGCCTGCGAATACAAATCAAATCATTATAGCTGTCATTTGTATATTAAAAATGTTAAGTACAACATTCAAAACTTACCTGGAAGGCAGCTTGCCACTGTAGCATGTACGAGTTTTGATACTTGTCCCTAGCCCTAAGCGCCACTACATGCATCTCGCCCCTAGCCCAAAGCACCACTGCCTGCATCTCGTCCCTAGTCCTGAGCGCTTCTTGCGTCCTCTGGAGCTCCTCCTGAAGACTCTGGAGCTCCAGATATCAGCCCATACGGCTACTGCTGGACCCACCCTACTGTGATGAAGAGGCTTTCGACGAAGCCTGCGCCTGCCTCGAGAAGACCACTACATCGAAGATGGCCAACCTGCACAACAAAGTAAGATTATTAATTTTTTGTAACTCAAAGTTCGTGACAGTAAAATAAAATTAATAAAACTCACCGTCCGTGAGGTTTCCCGCCACTGATTGCATACGCGGCTTCGGGGACAATTGGTGTGCTCTGCCAATTGTACTCTTTGCCTTGAAGCCTTCGCGCCTCCTGCCCATACTTTGCCTGGAAACACAGTAGAATAACATTATTGAAACTATTAAAGAGAATTCAATTAATTTAACAAAATAACTCACCAACATTTGAGTCGCCGTCTGAGAAGATAGTTGCTCAGGCTGCGACGGGTCACCTCCCAAGTGACCCCTCTTCCACACCTCGATAGGGGACGGCCCCTGACCCCTCTCGTGCTCCTATCGATACATGTTAGCACAATGAAAGATTATAAAATTACTTAAATAGAATTCAAGTCACACTTACCATCCGTTTAGCGAGACGTATGTAGCCTTCCCCACCCATACGGTGTTTTCCGTTCGTCCCTCTACTCTCTCGACGGGTTTTAGACACGCCCTGGAAGCTTTAGCTCCCCCAACGAGCACACAAGGCACGGTACGCGTCCGGACTGCTGTCAAGCCACGGTACACCGACCTGCACACATTTTATTATTAAATGACAGCATTGATCACAATCATATAATGAAGTAAAGTAAAATAAACACTTTACCTCTGCGTACTGTGCCTCTGTCAAGTACTTGTCGGCCCCTTCCTTGTACTTCCCCGACTGACCCTCCTTCGGGTGCAACTTGAGATACGCCTTCGTAGCTTGAATGCGAGCCGTCGATAGTGACTGAGTCACGAGCTTCCTGGCGCAGTTATAGAAGACGAGAGCAGCGTGATCCGTCTGCTCGGCCTTGTTCTCCAAACAGTACTGTGCCTGGAAGAACAAATATACAAGTAAATGTATTTAATTTATAATAAATATGTATTACACAAATATTTATTCATACTTACCATAAAGTCGTGCCACACAGCCTCCTGGTGGTTGCCGTAAGCAAGGTCCTGGGCCATAGCATAATGGTCCGAAGACATGGAAGGGTGTCCATTCACTACACCTGGGTAGTGCAAACAGACTAGACTACCCAAGACACCATTCACCTTCTTGTGGTGTCCCTGCCCTGTGAATGAACAATTCTCCCAAGTCCTGATACATGATTCTCAATTAGTATATATATAACCCTTTAAATATCTAAATTGTTAAAGATTTACTTACCTCTTGCCAATAGGACGAATAACGATCCGATCATTTGGGTTTGCAGGAGCCGGGGGAGGACCTCCTAGTCCGTCGCTGTGCAACCGGCTCCACATCAGGTAACCCAGAAGTGGGGTCACCCGACTGCACTGGCTCTGAACAAGGTGGCACCAAAGAAGAAGGCTCTAAAGTAGGCACCAAAGAAGGAGGCTCCAAAGCAGGCACCGAAAGAGGCATCCTATCCTTTGAGTCCTCGGATGTAGAGTCGTCCTGACAATTTTAAAGATTCATATTATAGAATAAAGAATTAATTATATTATTTATGTAACTAAATGTTCTTTATGTGGCCACGTGATGACTCCGGTAGATGGCTCACCAACTGAGCATGTCTACCTCTGCTAAGCTGACTGCCCTGGAAGGCCTCGTCTACTCTTGTGGCTCTCGATGGCAGAAAGCTCTGTGCCTTTGTCTCTCGTCGTCTGCTGCTGTTCGACGACATCCCGTTTAATAAAAAATTGCTAATGAATGTAATGGAAAGTATAGAAGAAGAAAAAAGAGATGAAGGAAACATTACCTGTACTCAATTTCAAAATTCATCAGCATCACGCTCATGTACTCTACTCCGTAAACCGAACCATCGATCTTTTGTCGTGGTAGTCGCCCGTTTTCGTTTTCGTTTTCGCATCTTATGAGCTTCTACATCTTCTCCATCTCCAACTAAGTCATCAAGTCCTAAACCAGGATCGGCAACAAAAGAGTCCGACAACTCTTGTTCTTGATAAACAACATCAACCTCATCATCAAGGTATCCATCATTGTTTGGTGTATATAACCGCTCACAAGGATTCACCTTGTGTACAACCCACCAAGCAATAAGCTTTTCACATGGATAATGTAGATAATACACTTGCTCGACTTGGTGTGCAAGGACGAAAGTGTCGCAACCTTATAGCCGGTCCTTGTGTTTTACTTCTACCATGCCAAATTGGTTGTCAAGTTCATGGTTATGATCAAACCAATTGCAGTCAAAGAAGACTACTTTAAGGACCTTATTCCCCGCAAAACTGAATTTAAGGATATTTTTAATAATCCCATAATAATTAGTTTCACGTCCTTTGGCGTCAACTACCCTCGTCACAACTCCGGTGTTACATGTTGCCCTGAAAGGACATTGAGTTTCAAATTGAGTTGAACAAAATCAGAACCCACTGATGTTGTATCGACTGTAAGTTTTAATTTTAATGGATCCGTAGGACAGTTGTCGCAAATCTTCATGGACGCCATCTCGTTTTTCGCACTGTTCAACATACGAAGTTAGAAGACTATTTTATGCTATACATGTAATTACTAAGATAAACAAGACATGAACATGTTACTTGTGCATGAAACCAGGATAAGAAGTTAGGCCCTCCTTGTACTCCATAATATCGCATCGATTGTATTTGTCGAAGCGTAGGTTGTTGCTTCTATTTCCAATTTTGTTGATCAAACTCACTAAATAAGGAACAAACGGAATAATTAGCATAGATGTATAACACAACATGCTAATTATTATAGATGTTGAACAAACGCTTAATGAAAATATTCTTCCATCCCTTCTATATTAGCGTACATGTATAGCAAAGCTGCCGTCTTGTCATCTGTTTCAATATCGTAGCTCGTGCCACTACCAACAGTAGTGCCTCTCATTCAAAAAATGGAGAGGTTGCTACAAGGGGGTGCTTCATCCATATTGTACTGCAACGTGGAAGCATTAACATTGTTTTCTTCTGCAAAATAGACACTTGAAAAGTATCCTATCTCTTGAATGGTGTATGCTTCAGCGATGCATCCTTCAACCCTTGCCCGATTGCGAACCATTGGTTTAAGACACTTGAGTGCTCTTTCAACGTGATACATCCACCTATATTGCATAGGGCCGCCCACTTTAGCTTCATATGGAAGATGAATTAGGAGATGTTGCATTGGATTGAAGAACCCTGGAGGGAGAACTTATTCCGTCTTACATAAAAGCATTGGTATCTCCCTTTCCAACTTCTACATCATCTCCCTTGTGATTTCTTTAGCACAAAGCTATCTATAAAAGTAGCTAAGCTCGGCTAACACCTTCCACACCACATCGTCAATGTAGCCTCCAAACATAACTGGCAGTAGTCTTTCCATGATTATGTGATAATCATGACTCTTCAACCCTGTGAGATTTCTAGTCTTAACATTTACGGCTCGTCTCAGGCTAGCAGCATAACCGTCTGGGAATTTCAAACTTTTCAACCACTCAAAGACTTCTTTTTTCTTTTGGTCGAAGACAGAAAGAAGCATGCGGTTTGCCACCAGCTTCATAGAGCTCAAGAGTTGGATGATTACAAACCTCTGCCAAATCCTTACGAGCATTTATATTGTCTTTTGTTCCACCAGTCACATCGAAGCATGTGCTTATGATGCATTCGCCCATGTACGTTCCTGATGCATGACATCAATGTTATGCATTAAGATTAAGGACTTAACATACGGTAGCTCCCATAGTGCACATATATGAGTCCAATTGTGGTCTTCTCTGTAACCAACAAAATATCCACGACGACCTTCATCTGGCACTAAGTTATTCAACTGTTCAACAATCTCTGACCCGTTTCGACGTTGTGGTGGTCCTTTTTTGACAATAGTGTCCTTCCTGAAGGCATTTCTCTGTTGCCTAAATACGTGATTGGGTGGTAACCAATGTCTATGGCAATCAAAGTAGCAAATCTTGCCACCATGCTTTAAAGGAAAACATTCTGTGTCCAAAGCACATATTGGACATGTCAAACAACCATGAGTGCTCCAGCCAGAAACCGTGTCGTAAGCTGGGAAATCATGGACAGACCACAAGTATGCAGCTCAAAGGTTGAATTTCTGTTTTTTTAGCAGTCGTACGCTTCAATTCTTGTCCATAAAATTTTCAACTCTTCAATCAATGGCTTCAACATCACGTTTAGTCGTGAACCAAGATGATCTGGTCCAGGTACAATAAGGCAAAGGAACATGAACTTGTACATCATACAAAGAGATGGTGGTAAGTTGTATGGAATAGCAAACACGGGCCAAAAAGAGTATGGTGTTGTGTTTGTACTGAACGGTGAAAAGCCATCTATCGCCAACCTCATGCGAACATTTCTCGCGTCATTGGCGAAATCTGGATCGAAGCGGTCAAGCGCTTTCCATGCATCACTGTCGGATGGGTGCACCAGCATTCTGTCATTCTCACGTACACCTTTTTTGTGCCACCTCATGTGTGTGGCTATTTTTTTTTGAGAGAAACAAGCGCTTCAACCTAGGTGTGACAGGCAAGTAGCGAAGCTGCTTCTGTGCAACTTCAGTCATTACTTTTCTACCGTCTTCATTAATAACTTTGACAAATCTCGCCTTATCACATTTTAAGCACTTGTTTTCGTTGGCATGCTCTTTCCAGAAAAGCATGCAGTGGTCTGGACACATATCAATCTTCTCATAGTTCATACCAAGATCAGAAATCAATTTCTTAGTGTCGGAGTGTTGATCCGGCAGTTCTCCCGATACTACCATTGGTAGCCCGCGGAGTTTGTAGTTCGGTATTGGGCGCGCAGAGATTCAAAAGACGATGTCAAATGGACACAAGGATTTACGTGGTTCGGGCGGCCCGAGCGTATTACCCTACTCCACGGGGTGTGTAGTTGTTGTATTGAGTATCAAAGCTGTGTATGGGAGGGTTCCAGAGCCGTCCCTTGTGTATCATCGACCAGTCCTTTTATAGTGCAAGGACCGGTCGTTACACCATTAGCCTGGCCCGACATATAGCCCTGGCGGTTACTGATGCTTAATACACAATTAATGAGATTAATTACCCTTAATAGCATGGTAACGGGCTTGACAATGTCGTTACCGGTTTTAAGGGCCTACTGATCGTGTGTCATTAATATGGTATTAATGACACTTAATCGGGTATTGAAGTCTTTGATTGCCCCTTAAAGTTCCGAGCCATTGGGGGTCCACCAGTCCAATTGTTAAGGCTGAAGGTCCGGCGGTTGGACATGTGGCAGCACCGGAGCTGTCCGTCTTGGGATAGGTAGGTCTGGTGTAGATGTACACGTGTCAGTACCGGAGCTTCCCTCTGTCGAGGGTTAGGTCCGGGGGTGCTGCTCAAGTGTTTAGCCCGGAGCTATCCCATGTGTGGGATGTAGGTCTAGTTGCTGTATACACGTGGCAGCACCAGGACTAACCATAGATGGGAGGCAGGTCCGGTCCCGTATGACACGTGGGGCCTTCGCAGGTCTTCAACTCAGACAGGTGAAGTTCCTTCGATCTTTTTGTAGTCCCAAGGGGTATACGATACGCAGGGTACCAATAGTGGCCCCTTGGGCCCACCTCTGGGAGAGACCTTTTGGATGGAGTCGTTCTGCCAGAGGTGGGTCCATCCTTCGGTTTTCGAGCCGTGTCTTCAAGGGTCTTCGGATGTGTCGTTGGCGGTAGTTTGCAATTAAACCAACGCCGCGTGGCATATCCAGGATGCGGCAGGTGAGGTCTGGGCGTGCGGATCTCACGCAATTGAAGGCGCCGGTTCTCGATATAAAAATCGTATCGATTCCGCGCGCCCTGTCAGGCCACCGCCTTCGGGGTTCCCGCCTTTCATGATGACAACCGTTCGCCTGGGGTAAGGACCTCGACTTGATCATCGAGGTGGCCTCGGGCCCCCTTGTCATTGGCAGGGTGAAGTTTTTGAATTGTATTGTCGGCTCCTTTGCAGTTTCCATCCAAGCGTGACGGGGGATTACTTAAGAAGGAAAGCGCGCACCGTTTGGGGATTCTTTATGCCTTCATTCGAACTCGTGCTCAAATCCTCCAAACTTTCGATTGCTTTTCATCTCTCGCCCCACTGTGCTGCGATGGAGTTGGGTCTCCGCAAGAGCCGACTGAAGACCGACGGTGAGTTGAAGAAGGTCCGGTCCCTCATGGGGTGGTCCAGTGACTTCTTCAACCATCAGGTCCGCGCCGACAAGCTTCCGTTCAAGAAGGAACACGCCAGCGACATGGTGTACTTCTCTGCGTACGCCATGGTGGGACTGATCCCACCCTTCTCTACTTTTCTCTTAATGCTGCTAGACTTCTATGGTCTGTAGCTATACCACCTCGGTCCCCACTCCATTCTTCTGGTGTCGATTTTTGTCCACTTCTGCGAGATGTGGGTGGGCATTCCCCCCTGTGTCGAGCTCTTCCGCACCTTCTTCACCATCCACACCACCGGCAAGAGTGACGAGTACCTTGGCTTCTATTATTTTGTGAAGCGCAAGAAGTGCCCGTACAAGTACTTGTGGTCGTTCCCTTCTGGGAAGTGGGACGACTCTAAGAAGGATTGGATCATCATCAGGGTGGAGGAGCATGAGAAGTTGGAGCTACCCGAAGGCCTCCCCAATGTCGACACTGAAGCTTGGAGCTAAGTTCCGGTGTTATCAGACACCTTCAACCCTGCTCTGACTAGGATCCGCCAATGTGTGGAAGGAGGGATGACTCCTCAGGCGGTATTTTACAACTTCCTGGTTAACAGATTGGCTCCGCTAAAGAAGAGGGCGAAACTTGCTTGGCCCCTCAACAGTGTGATGGACGACGACCGGATCGACACCGGTGTGAAGTCCAACATGGAAGGCGCAACTTTGGAGTTTCACCTCAAGAATTTACAGCATGACATCGACGTCGAGAGTAACGACTTGACTCCGCCGGCGGCTTTCCACCCTCCGAACATGGAGGCAAAGTTCAGCAGCGAGCTCCGGCGGAAGATGCCGGTGCTTGATGACCTTGGTGAAGTCGAGAGGCATCTGACCACCGGATTGGCGATCCCCGGAGCTTCCAAGGGTGGTCCCCCTTCCGCCCCGAGACAGAGAGTTGAAGTCGTGGGCATGAGCAAGGAGTTGGCCAAGCCCTCGAGCCGTAAAAGGAAGCTGAAGCACTTTGATGGGAGGTTAGTCAGACCTGCTCCTTCCATAGTGGCTCCTTCTCCCCGAAGGGGAAGGTCTTCAACGGCAGCAACCACTCCAGCATCGGCATCTTCCCGGGTTGCTAGCTCTGGCCATACGGCTCCAATACCAGCTGAGGGCTCTAGGTCTGGAGGTCCTTCCCGGTCGAGGGGGGCCTCAACCAAAGTGACGCCGGCGGCAGCAGTGAGCTCCGGGGAACCTTCCGGAGCTGGCACGCCAGGGGCGATAGGGTCCAGCGCCGAGCGTCCGGAGAAGAGGTTTCGCGCTAGCTAGAGTAGAAGCCTTCCGAGGTAAATTTTGTTTTTTACCTCAGTTGGTTGTTTTTTGGTTGTAACTGCGTCTTGAGTTTCTTCGTCCTTCATCTGCAGTGTCCCCAAGAGAAGGACTAAAGCTCCGGCTCCCGCAACAGCAACTGATGTTGTGGAGACGGAAGCTTCGGCTCCAACTCCAGCGCCGCCCCAAGAGGTGGCTGAGGTTGCGGCAGCTCCAGCACCGACTGTCGTGGTCTTGGACCTCGACTCATCCCGAGAAGCTCTCGTGGTAGCGCCGGACCACGGGAATGAATATGTACCAGCGGCACCAGCCCCGGAGGTTGAAGCTCCAGGTTTGGATGTTGTAATGGTGGACGCTCTGGCCTCAGAGTCGGAGGTAGATGCGATTCCGGCCCTAGAGCCGAATGTTGTTGAAGCCCCGGCAGTTGAGTCGGTGGTTGATGAGGCCCCGGCAGTTGAGTCGGGTGTTGATGAAGTCCCGACAGTAGAGCTGGTGGCTGATGAAGTTCCAGCGCCCGAGCCGGTCGTCTAAGAAGTTCTGGCGCCTGAGCCGGTTGCTGCAGAGGTGCCGGCGCCCGAGCCCCTGATGGTCGAAGCACCAGCGCCTGAGCCGGCGACGGAGGAGGCGCCAGTGTCGGAGCCGGAAATGGCTTCAGCTCCAGTAGAATCTTCAACGCCTGCTCCAGAGGGAGTGGTCCTGGAGGTACCCACGCCTGAGCCAGGGTGTCAAGATGAAGCTGTCACCCCCCCGCCTGAGGGGCCAGTTGTTGATGACCTAGCGGCGGGACCTTCGGAGCCAACTCCGGAAGTCGAAACTTCTGTAGCAGGACCTTCCTCGGTGGCGGCCGAGGCTATCCCGGAGGACAGCCCTAGTGCTGTGGAAACTCAGGGGACCTCTCTTGTAGAGTGGGACCTAATTTTTGTCACAGAGAACCCGCTGGAGCCAGCGAAGAGGACCCCGGCAGGTCCAGACCCAATCCCTCTGTCGTTGTCTATTGATAACGCCTGTTCCAGTCTTCGTCAGGTTCAGCTGGCTTTTTACCACGACAACAAGGCCCTTGAGGAGGAGCGCCAAACTCTTAGGAGGTGGCGCAATCGGCTCCAATTCGAGACCAAGCTGGCGCAGTCGAGGCTGGCTGACGACAAGGAGTGGGTGAAGAAGGAGAAGGTCTGATTGGAGTACTGGGGTAAGCTGCTGGATGAGAGAGAAAGCATGGTGCGATCCCTCGACAACCAGTCCCGGGCCATCCACGAACAGGCCATAGCTGCCAATAACGCAGCGAATGATCGTGGGGAGAAGCTCAGCGCTATCCACGACAGCCTCGTCAAGCGTCGGGAGGCCCTTGAGGAGTGGGAGAAAAATCTCGAGGATGAAGAGAAAAAACTCCTGGAGATGCGGGATGACCTCGTGAAGAGGGAGGAAGAGCTTACTCAGAGGCTGACTCTAGGTGACAAGAGTCTCGTGGAGCGCACCAAGAAGTTGGATGAGCGCTGCGAGAAAGAGGAGAAGAAGGCCTGGCAACGAAGACAGGACCTCCACAAGAGGGAGGATGAAATTGCTACCAAGGAGAAGAAGGTGCAGGGCCGGGAGAAGGACCTGGTCGACCGCCGGAACAAGATCCACCTCCGGGAGGAAGAGCTCGGCAAACTCGAAAGGAAGGTTGCTGAAAAGATTCAGCAAAACGCCAAAGAGGTAGAGCATCTTACCCGGGAGAATTTGGAGCTTGCGGCGGCCAGAAGATCTTTGGAAGAGATGCGAGGTTCCAGGGTTGCAGAGTCCCAACAAGTTTGGGACTTCCTGGGCAAAGCCAACGACGCGCTGACGCCAATGGGTTTTAGTCCCGTGCGTCCGGATGATCCAGAGCTGGAGCTGGACTAGGCGTTGCAAGCGTTGAGTTCGGCAGGCAACAAGCTCACCAAGATGGGCGATGTCATCGCGGACCAGCTGGAAACCGAGGGGCAATCCCTGGCGAAAAACATCGCAGAATCGTGCTGACGTGCTACACAAGCCGGGACCCTCAATTCCCCCTAGACCCGGTGCTTGAAGGCCCCATCGACGGAGAGGGAGAAGTTTCCCAAGCTAGCGTATCGGAGGGTGCCGAGAAGGTTGCCTCGTTCTTCCATAGGATCTAGGACCATCTCTTTGTAGCTCCCGCTTGTATTCTCTCTTCTTTTTCTCCAATTTTGTAATCTCTTGTCTCCAGATGAATGAAATCCAATTTTTTATGAATTTCTTTTTTTGTCTTCAACACCTTTGTCCCACTTGGCCCCCTCGTAGATGTACACAATTTGATTGTGAACATGTACCAAGAGAATGTAACGGTTGTTGAAGACTTTCGTGCTTCGAACTTGTAGAACGTAGGTATGAAGTCTTCGACGGTGAAGGCCCCTTGAGGTTGTCGAAGCTTAGCAGCTCCGGCATTGACCATCGTCGGAGCTTAGTAGCTCCGGTAGCAGTCTTCATAAATGTGTAGAGCATCGACAGTTAGTCCTCTGGGGTGTCGGAGCTTGGTAGCTCCGGCATTGACCTTTGTCAACGCGCGGTGTGTTGACAGCAGACCCTACTGTAGAGTCTTCCCACCATCTTTTCTTCACATTGGCGGCTGGCCCCCTTGTTTTATCGGAGCTGTGTAGCTCCAGCGACACTTGCTATCAATGTTTGAAACACCGACTACAAGCCACCTAGGGGATGTCGGAGTTTTGATAGCTCCGACTTGATTCACCATCATCATAAGATCTTTATTTTTCCTGCACACTGGAGCCAAGAAAAATAGTAAAATCCATTTCCTATCTATAACTCAACTGTGACTTACTATTCCCGAGAAAGTTTTAGGTCGAACACAATTATAAATACAATCAAGTGCACTACCTTGTTTCCTTCAGGTCCGATCGTTTCTAAACTTTCCTTACTTCGGCCTGCCGGGGTGTAGGTAGAGTGGCGTACTTAGGGTGCATGACCAGGCTAAGTCAATAGCACACTCTGGCCCTAGATTGGCTTAGTGGCATTCAGACGAGTAGACCATTAACAATGTTTGGACCCGGAAGAATAGACGATGCAACTCGAATTGTACATGAACTGGTCGAGCTAAAGTTTCTTAAGAATTGCACAACTTTGTTATAGACAAGAAAGAGAAAAATAAAAAATATTGAGTATGTACAAAATAAATGCACGTGGAGTCTGTTTTCACACAATGATGTCTTTCATTATAGGTCCGGGGTACAGGGGAAACAAGTACACTCTTAGGGTACGGAACCAGGCTAAGTGTGTTTTGTTTCTCGTTTGAC
Source organism: Tuctoria greenei (assembly GCA_036927565.1). Classification (NCBI taxonomy): domain Eukaryota; kingdom Viridiplantae; phylum Streptophyta; class Magnoliopsida; order Poales; family Poaceae; genus Tuctoria; species Tuctoria greenei. The sequence continues at coordinate 125,799,666 of JAYESD010000007.1, read as the reverse complement.
CCAAGGTAGCTAGCTACACTTTTAGTTCTGAGACCGTGACAAGTGTTGCCTGAACTTTGCGGACCTTCCGGGGAAGGTCTGGCTGTTCTCCCGAAGGAGCTACCCGACTCTGTACAATGACTCTATAACATACATCACATGTAACTACAGACTCACCTCCGTGATATTAAGCGTAGAACTTACGGAGGTGCTCAATGTTCCAAGGATTTGGGAGAGGTGTCCCATCCTCGGTTGCCAAGCGAACGCATCCGGGACGGGATACTTTGATCACTCGAAAGGGTCCTTCCCAGCCGGGGGAAAGTTTGTTTAACCCTTCTCTAGATTGTATTCTCCGTAGCACCAGATCGCCTTCCTCGAGCTGTCGGCTGTGAACATGCCGTTGGTGATAGCGCCGAAGAGCTTGGCAGTATTGGGCATTCCGAACAGCTGCTCGGCACCTTCCCTCTTCAAGGAGGTCAAGGTCTTCACACAGGAGCTGGTCCTGCGTGGCATCATCGAAGGTCCAGACCCGGAGCGACCCCAAGGTGATTTCCGGAGGAAGGACTGCTTCAGCTCCGTACACCAGGAAGAAGGGTGTCTCTCCAGTTGACCGGTTTGGAGTTGTACTGTTGGCCCACAGTGTGGGTGGAAGCTCTTCAATCCAGTTGGCTCCATGTTTTTTCAGGCGCTCGTATGTGCGCGTCTTGAGTCCTTTTAGGATTTCTGCATTTGCTCTCTCGGCTTGGCCTTTGCTTGCCGGGTGAGCTACGAAGGCATAGATGACATGGATGCCGAGGTCTTCGCAATATCCTTGGAATGCAGAGCTTGTGAACTGGGTCCCATTATTAGTTATGATCTTGTTTGGACTCCAAATCTGCATACGATGGACTGCAAGAAGTTGATAGCTGATTGCTTGTTTATTGTCACAACTGGAGTTGCTTCTGGCCATTTGGTTAATTTGTCAATGGCAACGTATAGGAACTTGTAACCTCCGGCGGTTCTTGGGAAAGGTCCCAAGATATCCATCCCCCACACAGCGAATGGCCATGTAGCAGGTATCATTTGTAGAGGCTGCGCCGGTGTATGAATTTGTTTTGCATGGAACTAACATGCTTCACATTTCTTCACTAGCTCAGTTGCATCCTGGAGCGTTGTAGGCCAGTAGAAGCCATGCCGGAAGGCTTTACCAACCAGCGTTCGGGAAGACGTGTGGTTCCCACACTATCCTCCATGGATTTCCGCGAGGAGCTTGCAGCCTTCTTCCCTTGTAATGCACCGCATTAGGATGTCGTTGGCACCGTGACGGTAGATATCCTCTTCTACCAGCGTGTATCTTTTAGCCAATCTGACTATCCAGTCAGCGGATACATTATATTCAGGAAGGAAATTGTCTTTCAAGTAGCTCCGGATCTCCAAGATCCAAGCATCAGAACTAGCTTGAGGATTTGAGTCTTGCGTGCTGGGTTGCTCGGAGCTTCTTGCAGCACCTACGACCCTTGATGGACGCCATGGTAACAGGGCCATCGGGACCGCCAGCTTCGAGGTGCTCGTCTCGCTCCCTTCGCTCAGTTTGGCAGGCTGAGCTATAGGTTTAGACAACCTCCGGACGAAGGTTCCGTCGGGAGCTGGAGCCCCGGTTGAAGCTTTCGTCGAGAGTTCGTCAGCTTCAGCGTTGTTGAGACGCTAGACATGGCAAAGATCTAGGACGTCGAAGTCCTTGTGAAGCTTCTGGACCTCAAGTAGGTATGCCGCTAGTTGAGGGTTGTTGCAGCAACATTCACCTTTGACTTGTTTTACAACAAGTTGTAAATCACCCTTTACCAACAGCTGCTTGACACCATACGATAGTGCCACCTTGAGTCCATAAATTAGTGCTTCATACTCCGCCATGTTGTTGGTCGCCTTGAAGTCAAGGTGCACCATGTATTTAACCTTCTCCCCGGTCGGAGCGAGGAGAAGGACTCCAGCTCCGACCCCATGCTTCTGCACGGAGCCGTCGAAGTAGAGAGTCCAGTGAGGCTCAGTGAAGACCGGAACCTTGGGTTCCGACTTCTGCTCACAGGGGCCCCCGGGATTTGATGGAGAGGGGGTCCATTCCGCCACGAAGTCCGCCAATGCTTGACTCTTGATCACTTGTCTTGGAACGAATTCAAGGTCGAACTTGGCTAATTTCGCTGCCCATTTTGCAATGTTCCCAGTGGAATTGGGGTTATGCAAGATCACACGCAGTGAATAAGAAGTTACCACTGAAATCTTGTGAGCTTGGAAGTAGTGTCGGAGTTTCCTAGAGGCAATAAGAACTGCGTAGAGCAGCTTATGCACCTCCAGATACCTAGTCTTGGCGTCATGGAGTACTTCGCTGATGAAGTACACTGGGCGCTGGACCGTCCGGACCCTCCCGAAGGGGCCTGAAGCTTCCTCCTCATCTACCCGGACCCTCCCAGAGGGGTCCGGACCTTGTTCGGGGACCTCCGGGTGCCGGTCGGAGGTACCCGGAGCTTCTTGTGAAGTGACCTGGACCTTCCCGGAGGGGTCCGGATCTTGTTGATCAGCAGTTGTGACTCCTTCATTTGAAGGAGAAGGATCCTCTGAAGTCTCTCCTTGAGGATCTGGATCTAGGAGCTAGGACCCAGACTCGACTTCAGGTAGCTCTGGACCCTCCTGAAGGGGTCTGGATTCCTAAACTGAAGATGGTTCTGGCCTTTCCGCAACCAGGACCATGCTGACAACTTCGTTAGTTGCCGAAATGTAAAGCAGGAGTGGCTCACCAGGGTTCGGGGCTACCAAGGTTGGTAGAGTGGTGAGGAGCCGCTTCAGCTCCTGGAATGCCTTCTCTGCTTCTTCAGAACATTGGAATGGTTCGGACTTCCTCAACAGCTTGAAGAAGGGTAGCACCCGTTCCTCTAATATTGAGATGAACCGGCTGAGGGCAGCTAGACATCCAGTCCGCTTCTGGACGTCCTTTATGTGGGCTGGTGGCCGCATATCTTCAATGGCTTTTATCTTCGCCGGATTTTCTTCTATTCCTCGGTGATTCACCAAGAAACCAACAAGTTTTCCGGAGCTAACCCCGAAGACACACTTGTCCGGGTTCAGCTTCGTGCGAGTGACTTGCAACTTGTCGAAGACAGCTTGCAAGGTGTCAAGGAACGACTCCTTGTTATTAATCTTGATGACGATGTCATCGACATACACTTCCACTACGTCTCTGATAAGCTCTTAAAAATTTTTGTACATAGCTCATACAAATGTTGAAGCAGCATTCTTGAGACCAAATGGCATGGCGGTATAACAATATAATCCATCTACTGTGATGAATGAGGTATGCTCTTCATCTTCCCTGAACATTCTAATTTGATGGTACCCAGAATATGCGTCCAGGAAACACAGTAATTTGCACCCGAAGGTGGAATCCACTATCTGATCTATTCTAGGTAGTGGGAATGGATCTTTTGGACATGCCTTATTCAGTGTAGTGTAGTCGATACACATTCGAAGCTTCCCGCCGGCCTTGGGTACAACGACTGGGTTTGCCAGCCATTTTGGGTGGAAGAATTCTCGGAAGAATCCAGCTTCAAGCAACTTCTTCACTTCTTGACGTATGAAGTTTTGTCGCTCTACTGATTGCTTCTGAAGCCTCTGATGTACAAGCCGAGCGTCAGGATAGATCTTCAGATTGTGCTCGATCACTTCCCTAGGGATCCCAGACATTTGTGATGATTGCCAGGCAAACACGTCGACGTTAGCCCGAAGGAAAGTGACGAGCGCGAGTTCCTATTTGTCATTCAGACCTCCCGATATATGGGTGGCCTGAGCGGCATCGGAACCGATTTGGACGACTTTGACGGGAATGTCAGTGTCGCGGCTTGGTTGCACGCGAGGTGCAAAGGTTGAGCCTCGATGATGAATGCTCGAGGGTTTCGGAGCTTGATCCTTTCCGGATTCTTCCTCCTGCGTCGTAGCAAGTGCGTGGAGTTCTTCCAGAGCTGTCACTCCGGCGGTGCGATCTCCACGGATCCAGAGAACACCGGCTGGTGTTGGCATCTTCAACACCAAGTAGCCATAGTGAGTAGCAGCCATGAACTTGTAAAAGGCTGGCCTGCCCAAAATGGTGTTGAAAGGTAAGTTGATCTGCGCCACGTCGAAGACCAACTTTTCAGTGCGGTAATTCTCCCGGGTCCCGAAAGTCACCAGAAGAGTAATTGCACCGAGTGGGGTTATGGCCCCCGAACCTACTCCGGAGAAAGGTCGAGAGGGGCGAAGGTCCAAAGATTGGAGGTGAAGCTTAACGAAAGCTTCGAAGCTTATGAGGTTCAACCCCGAACCTCCTTCCACCATTACATGGTGAAGTTGGATATTGTTGATGGTCAGAGATACCATCAATGGGAGTTGGCCAGCTCCGATCATATTATGAGGGCAGTCCGAAGCATCGAAAATGATGGCAGTGTCCATCCACTTCTGGTGCGGCTCCGCCCTGGCAGTGGGAGCTACTAATGCCATGTCTCGCCACATGGTCTTGAGGACACGACGGGAGGTGATGTCCCATGAACCACAAAAGATGGTGTTCATGGTCTTCCGACGTTCATTGCCGGAGACGTCAAAGTCATCGTCAACGGAGGTGTAAACAGCCTTCAAGACCTTTTTAGGGTCTTGTAAGCCTAACTCCTCTTCAGCCGGAGCTTCGTCGACTTTCTGTTTCCCTTCCCTTTGACAGAAAGGAACTTCTTCCCGGCGCTTGTTGTAGCGCTCGGCAAGGTTCTGGACCTCACGGCAGCCTTCCAAATTGTGGTTGTTCATCTTGTGTATAGGACACCACATATTGGAGTTGCCTCCATCTTCAGACGATGGCTGAGATCGTTTTTCAGGGCGTGGCCCCCAGCCACTCGGAGCTGCAGCAGCTACGGCTGTAGGTGTGCCGGCCGACGGCTTCTTCTTGTCGTTGGACTTTTTCTTCTTCTTACCACTCTCGGAGGTAGTGGCTTTACCCTTGGAGGACTTTTTGTTGTCCTCCGGAGGTTGTTGGGAGTGCATTTCACGGCCCTCCGCAGCTTTGGCCCATTTGTCTGCCAAGCTGAAGAGCTCCGTGACGCTTGTGATCTCCTTGGTCGCTAGCTTCTCCAGCATCTTCTTGTCTCGTACGCCCTGTCTAAATGCCACAATAACAGAGGCTCTCAGAGATAGAAGGAATAGTATTTCGTACCTGGGAGAACCTCTGGATGAAGGATCGTAGGGATTCTCCCCCCCCCCCCTTCTGCTTGATAGCAAAAAGGTCCAGTTTGGTGCCTGGTCGGGTGTAAGAACTCCCGAAATTGGCGGTGAAATGTTGATGGAGTCGGGCGGAAGGCTCATGAACCAGGACCTGGCGGTCCCAGTCAAAGCCACGGGGAAGTAGTTGGCCATTACGGCCTCGTTGCCTCCAGCAGCAAGAATTGCGGTGGAGTAAATCTGGAGAGACTTGACAGGATTGACAGTCCCGTCAAATTTCTCCAGCATGGCTAGAGCAGAACAGCCTCCTCCTACTCCCTCGGGAGCAGGACTGTCTCGGGCCTCTTGCCTTTCACGAGCACGCTCGATATGGACATGGCCGTCCTGTTGGCGGTAACAGCGATCAAGCTCCGCCTGAAGGTCGTGAGTTGAAATCCTGGTTACCGTATGAGTGCGTCGCACCCCGAAAGGCAGCTACGTCACTTGTTGAGATGCAGCACGCCTCCTATGTTGGGAAGCGTGCGGACCAAGTCTACCCGACACAGTCCGATGCTGCGATAGGGCCCGCCCCAAGGGGGGGGACCTTGGTTGCTGATGTGATCGCTGCTGCTACAACCAAATGTTCCACATCAGCCCTCCACTGCTCCATTGCACCCTGGGATGCACCTGGAGGTGGTGGGCATTGGAGAAGAGCACGCGCGGCTTGGAGCGCGTGTTCAGGGTTGTTATTCGCCGATGTTGTGACCGACATAGATGCTCCATCCCACTGTCCAGCTTGATTTGCTGGTGCGGATGGCGACAGCAGAGGCATGACTCCTGCTGGAGCCACAGCACCTGCTGGCTGCTGCACATTAGAGGGATTGCCCCCAGCAGGTTGCATTGCAGGGTTGCCGTTGGACGATCCAGCAGCAGAGTTCATCATCTTCGAATCTCGGGTCCCCCTACCTAGCGCGCCAGCTGTCAGAGTGTTGATCTGGCAGTTCTCCCGGTACTACCATTGGTTGCCTGCGGAGTTTGTAGTTTGGTATTGGGCGCGCGGAGATTCAAAAGACAATGTCAAATGGACACAAGGTTTTATGTGGTTCGGGCCGCTTGAGCGTAATACCCTACTCAATAGGGTGTGTAGTTGTTGTATTGAGTATCAAAGCTGTGTATGGGAGGGTTCCAGAGCCGTCCCTTGTGTATCGTCACCAGTCCTTTTATAGTGCAAGGACCGGTCTTTACACCATTAGCCTGGCCCAACATGTGGCCCTGGCGGTTACTGATGCTTAATACACAATTAATGAGATTAATTACCCTTAATAGCATGGTAACGGTCTTGACAATGTCGTTACTGGTATTAAGGGCCTTCCGATCATGTGTCATTAATATGGTATTAATGACACTTAATTGGGTCTTGAAGTCTTTGATTACCCCTTAAAGGTTTGAGCCGTTGGGGGTCCACCGGTCTGATTGTTAAGGCTGAAGGTCCGGCGGTTGGACACGTGGCAGCACCGGAGCTGTCCGTCTTGGGATAGGTAGGTCCGGTGTAGATGTACACGTGTCAGTACCGGAGCTTCCCTCCGTCGAGGGTTAGGTCCGAGGGTGCCACTCAAGTGTTTAGCCCGGAGCTATTCCATGTGTGGGATGTAGGTCTGGTTGTTGTATACACGTGGCAGCACCAGGATTAACCATAGATGGGAGGCAGGTCTGGCCCCGTATGACACGTGGGGCCTTCACAGGTCTTCAACTCAGACAGGTGAAGTTCCTTCGGTCTTTTTGTAGTCCCAAGGGGTATACGGTACGCAGGGTACCGACACTTAGAATGATACATATCCTTAGGCAATTTATGGGGCTACGGAAGGACACCGCTGATCAATTTGATGAGGTTGTTGTAGCAATTATTGGAGAAGAAATACTTAGACTTAATTTCCATAAATCTAGTCATGAAATTGAGGATTGTCACTTTGGTGTGTTCATGCACCGGTTGTTCTGATGTCTTGAGACGCTCGAATAACTCCTTTGCCTCCATTGTAGGAGAATCCTCCGTCAATTTAGGATTTATGGCTTCAAACATCTCGTCCATCCTATCGACCCTAGTGCTATCATCCCCATCTCGATCTTCTACGGCTTGAGAAGGTGTCTAGCCGTGAAAGGTCCACAACTCATAACGTTGCATAAAACTGTTTCGACACAAGTGGAACGTCAATGTCACTTTGTCGAAACACTTCACATTCTGACATTTGATACATGAGCACCGCACCTTGCTGTTGTTTGACAACAAAAAAGCTCGTTGTATGAAAGCATTCGTCTTGGTGAACCACTCCTCTGAGTGACTCCCATCCTTTTTCCATCCAGTATACATCCAAGTGCGATCTTCAGCCATGTTTGGGGGTATACCTTCAAAGCAGATAAATCATTATTAGTTTCATTGTTATGTTATGTCACGGCCCTACAACTAGGCAGATAGGTCCTAAACCCACCCAAGAGTGACTGAGCGGAGCGTTCTCATGAGGGGACGCGCGGTCTGGATCCGAACAACATTTCGGCAACATAACCCCGCTGTTCTCCACTGCACACCCGAAAATGGTGCAGCAGAGAACAACAGGGTTATGCCGTCGAAATCTCGTCCATATCCAGACCCGCGTCTCGTCACAAGCCATGCCCACTCGGTCACTTGCGGGCTGTCCAAAAAGGGACAATTCTGAACCTTCACTTCTAACATGCCAATGGCATGTGAGACGTGCCGATCCAAAACGGGTGACGCATTGCTATAGGTTACGTTCCTCATTTTCATTGTTAAGTCATTTACGAGAGGAAAGAACGAGAGAAATAGGAGGAAAGTTGGTCTTAGATGACAATTCCATGTCCGGATCCACCGTCTACGCAATCGCAGGTGATTGACGTCCTCACCATCACCGTTCGCTTCCGTTCGTCTCGACGCATACATTACGACTACAACTGTCTATACGGCACAAACGCATTTATTGCGTGTCGTGTTGTGTCGGGTCGGGCCGGGCCAGCCCAAAACCCGTATATTTACATGTTAATAAACAAACCAACTAACAAACAATTACATGTTCAGTACAACTGAAAAGAGCAGAACTGTTATGCCTAATGACACCAAAAACAAAACCGCAGGACAGTAGTTAAAAGTAAGTGGTGTTTAGTCACTAAGAATAGCAAATTATTTTTAGGATTATGATCTGGATGATTTTCAGTTTACAATATCATGCAGGCTTAGCAATTCCAAAATTAACTACTTCCATGATTAACTAAGACCATGATTAACTAATTCCAAAATTTTCTTGTGGATTGGGTACAGTCTTCACATTAGAAAAACAAATCAACTTTATATGGACCTGATGTTAAATGTCCACATCAGAAAATATAGCCTTCACATTGTATGGCCTCTCACCAGGTTACATCAGAAAAACAAATCAATGTTCATGGTTCCACCGTTGCCTTGACTTTGGTCAGGGTTTCTCATTCGTGTAGGAAAGGAAAAAATGGCTCATGAGAAGCGACGTGTTAAACCAAATCGTTCCCCATAGAACCTACTTGCAAACATACTCTTAGGTTAGTTCTAATCTATCAAAACATGGAGTTAAAAGTGGACTAATTCTTATCCCACCTCTTAGCTAACAACAATTAGTCAAGGGACTACAACATTACAGAGAAGATAAGAGGCTAAAACAGCCTAACGTAGGGGGGAGAGGTCGGCGGGGCGGTGTCCCACGTTGGAGGGCGGCAGGAGGGGCGGTGTCCCATAGTGGAGGGTGGCGGGGACGGGGTTGCCGATAGGGCGGACGGGGAGGGTGCGGCGGTGCACGGTGGGGAGGAGGCGGCTGCGAGGGGGCGGCGCGTGGTGGGAAGAGGCAGCGCGCGGCGGGGAGAAGGCAGCTGGGAGGGGCGGCGTACCTCGGCGGTGGCGGTGAACCTCGGCGGCGGCGCGGCGAGAGTGGAACGCCAGCGGCGGCAGCCTCGAGCGCGAAGAATGGAGGAAGACAAATGAGGACTTAGCCGTGCGCGGGCTGGAAATAGTCCCTAATAAACGACGGTAAAAGGTCACCGTCGTATATTACACCTTATAGACGACGTCCCGTGGTCACCGTCATTTATAACAACTTAGAGCGGGCCCGGTTCAGCCCGTAATTGACGACGGACCTTAATGGACGACGGCCCACCGTCGTATTTAAGTAATTGACGACGGTTCTAGGTCAACCGTCGTCAATTATGGGCTTATTGACGACGGTTAGAAAACACTGTCGTCTATTAATTTAAAGACGACGGTCCCGTCGTCTATTAAATTGGTCGTCGTCTATTGTCGTGATTCCTATAGTGATGAATCCAAATTCATTTATACAAGGGGGTCATCCCCAGAATACAAGAACTTTGCACCTAGGTGCCACCGCCCTCAACTCCGCTGGAACAAAGAGGCCACCTCCTTGGCAAGGTCTTCAACTTCGGCCCTAGCCTCATCCTCCCGCTCATCATGGCTCCAACGGGATCTTCGGGTACCAGCTTTGGAAGCACACCAGGATGTGGCATGCCACCAGCTCAGCCAGCTCCTTTCCTTTGGCCTCCAGCCGCCTTGCAAGGACAGTATTCACCGAACCCAATGACGAACAGAGGGAGTCCAAGGCAGGAAGCTGCTGGGCTACCCCCTGAGATGGATCCCAACGTGGCACATGACCAAGGCCGAGGAGTTCCAACACTGCCCCAGCACGGGCTTGGAAGTCCCGGACCCCTTGTACCTCGACCGTACGGAAGGCCTGGAGGCTCTCCTTCTCCCTCCGAGCAATCCCCTCGCGGTAGGCGAGCTCTCGAGCACGACGCTCTAGGTTGTCCTCTCGGCGCTGAATGGCCAGCTCCAAGTCCTACAGTGGCCAATGTTTCTCCTCCAGGCTCCGAGGGACCTCCTCCTCTTTTGTCGCCAAGCCACGCTCCGCATCAGCAACGAAAACTTCACGGCAGACCAACTCCAGCCGCTGATCCTCACGGAGTCGTAGGTGGGCATCGGCGGCGACATGGGTCTTCAAGGCCTCCCCCTTGAGCTGCTTATTCTTGGCATTAGCCAGCTTCACCAAACGTTGTTCCGCGGCAAGATGATCCCATTCCCTGGTGAAGGCGACCTGCGTCTGGCGCAAGATGGACTGCGCAGCGGCAACAACATCGGCAAGAGGAATCGGCATAACCGTCGCCACAGTTAACTGCCCCTCTACCCCTTCTGCCGACGCCACAGCAGACACCACCGCCTGGGGACCAGTTAGTGCTCCGACGAGAGCCCCAGGAAATGGTGCGCCACTACTTGGTGCTGAAGCCCCCTTCCCTGCTACAAGGGCATCGCCGGTCGTCAGTGGCAAGTCGCTATCTTGAGCAACAATAACGTCAGGCGCCGGCACTTTTCAACAACGGGCGAGACAACCTCACCAAGGGGAGTAGCCTCGACCAATGTAGCCACCTCCACGTCGAGCACCTCCTCACCTGGCACCTCCTTGCCTGGCACATTCACACGAGGCACCTCCTCGCCTGGCACACCCACGCCAGGCACATCCTCTCCAGGCACTGCCTCGCCTGGCACTCCCACGCCTCGCGCCACTTCATCCCCACCTGCCTCGACAGACGGAGGTGCAGAGTCATCGACGGCACCGAAGGCCGATGTACCCTTGGGCGTAGGACACAACATGTCAGACCCTGGTCTAGCTCCTGGAAGGGTAGGGCCTATCAAGCCCACCCCTGGAAGCACCAAGGGCACCAAGTCGGCTGACGACGCCATGAGAAGCCAAGATAAAACTCCGTCATAGCGTGTGTAGGAAAAGAAGGGAAAAAGCAGAGGAAGAAGATGCGCCTTACCGGCGGGTCGGACCACTCGAGTGACCCTGGCCCTCCACCCTGAGCGATAGATCGAGGTCGTCGGGACCTGCCCTCAAGACTGGGGCCGCCATCTCTGGCACCGGCTCTTGATCAGCCCGCGCTGGCACGATCTCCTGCACAGTCCCCTCTGCGCCCCCGCCGGAACCAGAGCCGCTACTGGAATCAGAAACAAGTTTACGATGGGAGGTTCGGCCGTTCTGGCCCCATCACAATGAGAAGTTGGAGTGTTGTCCCCCCGCGCCAACTTCCGCTTCTTTGATGCAAGAGTAGCCGATTCAATGGCCAAACAGCGGGAACACCATCCTAGCGACGGAACTGGGGCAGGCTGGCTGCCCTCCAGCCCGACGGAAGATGTTGGGGACCATACATCTGCCTTCTCCGATGAGCGGGAGTAATTCGACCTTTGCTGCAACATGACGCGGCACCGCGCCAGAACTGCTGAAACCCCTGACGTATCCACGGGGTGCAGGCGGGCGACACCGAACACATTGACCACCAGCATCGAGCTCCGAAGTTTGTCCCTCACATCGAGGGTCATGAAGAGCGGTTGACAGTCGATTGGGATGGAGACGTGCTCGTCATCTACCGTATCGCAGGTCACCGCTTTCAGCAAACTCTCCAACTCCTTCGGGGTAAGGTCATCCGGAGCCAGCCGACACTCATCATCAGTACCAGCGTAGTACCAGGCCTCGTACCAGCGATCCTATAGAGGGGCGGTACGGTGGCACAATAAGTCGGTCAGCACCATCAGGGAGGTCAAACCTTTGCCCGCCAAGAATCGGATCCTTCTCAATATCAGCGTATACTCCTTTGGCAGCCATGGAATGCTTCCCAGGTAGTGGGATCAGCTGTAGGACCTGCAGTAGGAACCTTCAGCGCAGGATGGGCCTCAACTCGCACGATTGGCCAATCTTCCCTCCAGGCCTTCCACTTGCCCCCTTTGAGCGAAGGGATGTAGTGTCGAGAGGATTTGTCCCATTGCTGAAAGTAGTAGGCACCCACCTTGGTAGTCTCGCTTTTTCCGGTGGTCTTCATCACGAAGAAGAGTCGAAACATCTCCACCGTCAGCTTATAGCCCACAAACGCCTCACACAGGTGGACGACCACTGCTATCACGATGATAAAGTTCGGCGACAGGTGGTGGATCTGCAGCCCGTTGAAAGCATCTAGGCCACCATGAGGTATGGTTTCGGTGATTAATGACAACCATTGGATTTTACTAATGAATTTGTGGATACAAGGTCTCCCATATCACTCAATCAAATGAAATCTATATGAATATGAACATCAACTACTGATCATTGGAGACCCCTAAAACAATCATTTTATGAGATCAATCAATGTTATGAAGACTAGAAGTAAAAGCTCATATGTCAAAGTCATTCAACCATAATTGACAAACACTCAATGCTTGACATTCATCAGAAGAATATTTACAACAAGTATCTAAGAGGTCAATCGAGAAAATTCCAAAAGAATCACTTAGATCAACTCGAAGCAAAGAAAATCAACTCACCGGATCAACCGATGTTTCCAAAGAACAACACATCGGTCGAGTTGATTCAGCAGAAGAAGAAGACCTCAGAACAAAGTACTCACCGGATCATCCGATGTTAAGGGCAGTGTTACATCGGTCCATCAGTACAGTATGCAATATCCTTAGACCAAGTGTAGCACCGGATCAACCGATGTACAGCAATATACACATCGGTCAATCACTCCAGTAAGCATCAAGTCTGTGCCAATTCTGGAGGAAGTGCCACCGGATCATCCGATGAGAAGACAAGTGCAACATCAATCTAACAACGGTCATATCTGACACAGTGACATCAGCTAAAGTAAACCTGACCGATGATAACTAAAGGGGAGACATCGGATCATCTGGTGTACGTAGAGCAGTGATGTCATCCTACTTTTCCAACGGCTATTTCATGGAGGCTGGCTATTTATACCCCTTCAACCTGTCAAATCGACAAGTTTTGATCACCAGACATACTCTACACATCCTCAAGCATTCAAGACATTGAGCAATCACTTCTACATCCTTTAGACCACCTACACACCAAGAGATAGGCTAGAACTAGCTAGAGAGAGAGCTTGTGTGCCTCCATTCTTGGTGAGTGGAATCTCTAGTGTAGTGAGAGCTGTAAGGGAGTGTCCCTTGGTGTTTGTAATTGAGAGAGACTTCCGGAGCTTGCCAAAACGATTGTGGAAGCCCGGAGGATTCAAGGTGTACAAGGCTTGAGCTCCACCTTGCCGAGGTTGGCAAACGGAGAAGAATAGTGAAGATCCCTAGTCTTGGTGACTTGGGTGTGGCTATACCCTTTGGTGGGTGCCACAACGTGGATGTAGGAAGATCTTGACGATCTTGCCGAACCACGGGATAAATCCTCGTGTCTCCTCGGGAGTTTGCATTCTCATCCTCTCACCCTACATTTATGCATTTTATATACCACGAAGTTGCTATTTACTTGAATGCATAGATTGTTTGCGTAGGGAATTGGGCTTTGAGTAATTAAGTTTTATAGCTTTGTTTTTTGAAAAGAAGCCCAATTCACCCCCCCCCCTCTTGGGCATTCGATCCTTACAATTGGTATCAGAGCAAGGTTGCTCATAGGATCATTCTAGCTTCACCGCTAGAGAGCTAAAATGGCCAAGGTTGGGGGTTCGGTTCCTATCTTCGAGGGAAAGAACTTTGCCTATTGGAAAGCATGCATGCGCGCTTATCTAGAGGCTATTGCTCCCGAAGTATGGGAAGCGACCCACGCGGGGTTTGGTGAGCACAATTATGTTGGTGATCAAATTAAATGGGATGCTAAAGCTAGGAATGCTATTTATGAATGCATTAGTCAAGATGTGTTTGCTAGGATTGCTAGCAAAGAGAAAGCTTGTGAAATTTGGGCTTGCTTGATAGAAATTCATGAGGGTTCTTCTCGTGTCAAAAAACTAAAATATCATATGCTTAAAGCCAAATATGATGAGTTCAAAATGTTACCTCATGAAAATGTCAATGAAATGTTTTCTCGCTAAAATGTTCTTATTGAAGAAATTAATGCTCTTGACATTGCTTCTCTTGGCAAGGGACTCATCAACCGCAAGATTCTTGTGCTCCTCCCTAAGCCAAAGTACAACATCATCAACTACATGCTCCAAAAAGAATCTCTTGACCACATTGAGGTTTCGGAACTCATTGGAGAGATTCACGCTCATGAGATGAGTGTACTTGGGATGATGGAGCAATCATCTTCAAAGACAATTGCTCTAAAGGCCTCCACCAAGAGAACAAATCTCAACAAAAAGAAAGTGGTTATGCCTAGCCCAAGTGAAGAAGAGCAAGCATCAAGTGAAGATGACGATGATGAGCTTGCGTCAATGATGAGAAAGTTCTCTCGCTTAAACTCCAAGATTGCCAAGAAGGGATACACCTTTGATCCCAAAAAGAAAGCATTTCTACCAAAGAGAGATGACAACAAGACTTGTTATAATTGTGGTGATCAAGGTAATATCTCCTATGATTGTCCAAAACCGGACAAAAGAAGAGAGAACCACAAGAGCAAGCATCGCAAGCTTGAAGATAGTGAGGATGATGAAGAGGACAAGCCCAAACCAAGATCCTTTGGGAAGAAGAGACATGACAAGGGCAAGAAGGCAAAACTCTTACCAAAGAAGAGAAATGGTCTGCAAAAGGTGTTCATGTGTGAGGCAAATGAATGGTTCACCGACAAAAAATCAAATGATGAAAAGAATGAGGCGGAAGAAGAAAGTTTGGCCGGCCTTGCCATTGCCAACAATGATGACTCACCTCTTCATCCACCACCCATGTGCCTCATGGCTAAAGGTAATACCAAGGTATGTGATGATTCTAGCGATGATGAGCTTTCCCCCGATGATTTAACTTCATTAATAAATGAATATCATACTATCATTAAGAGGGAAAAGAGTAAGGTTAAAGTCCTTGAAGAAACTCGTGCTAGGCTTGAGAGTGCTAACCTCGATTTGCTTGACAAGTATGAAAGCATACTTAAAGAGCATGACACGCTCAAATCCCATGTCAAGCAAATTGAAGAGGATAAGGCTAAAATCAAGCTAGATCATCATGAGCTTAACTTAGCACACCAAACACTCTTGGGAGAGCACAACAAGTTAGTACAAGAGCATCAAACACTTAGCCTTGCTCATGAAGTGCTTGATCAAGAATTGAAAAATATAAAGAAACAAACTCTTAATGATAAGATATCCATTACTTCTCATGCCACTAATGCTTTTCACAAGTCTTTGCCTTTGAAAGCAAATGCTAGGGAGAAGGACTTGTTGGAAGAAATTGAGAGTCTCCGCACTAGTGTGGCTAGACTATCAAAAGGAGAAGTCAAGCACAAGGAAATCCTCTTCCAACAAGCAAAGGCCTTCAACAAGAGAGGACTTGGATCCTTCCCGGTGCCTAACAAAGGAAAGGTGCCCTCACTGGAGCTTAGAACAAGCTTCATCAAGGAAGTTGGTTCTTATTGCCAACATTGTGAGGTCACCGGTCACCATACAAGGGAGTGTCCTCTTCCTAACTGACCTTCTCCAAAATTGCCTACTAACTACAAGTCTACTTTCAGTGATCAATATTATCTCTTAAGTAAAGTAGATGGCAAGGTGAAGGCAGGGTTCATCGGCAAGGACATAAAGGGCATGAAGGGGAAGCTCCCCAAGCAACTTTGGGTCCCAAAGACACTTGTATCACACATACAAGGACCTAAGTTGGCTTGGGTGCCAAAAATCAAAAATTGATTTCATGTGTGTAGGTGAACTACAAAGCCGGTGGAAAGCATTGGGTACTCAATAGCGGGTGCACTCAACACATGACCGGCAATGATGGTATGTTCACCTCCATAGAGGACCCCGACAATCATGAACAAGTCACCTTTGGTGATAATTCTAAGGGGAAGGTAATTCGGTTGGGTAAGACTGTATTTGTCATGGTTTATTTAATATATGTTGCATGTTAAGTCACTAGGTTTCAATTTGCTTTGCACAAATTTGTGATTTTGGGCTAACGTGCACCTTTAGCAAGAATGATGTTGTGACAAGCCTAAAGTTGAGGAGAGCCATGATCAAGGGGGAGCTTCAAGTTCCAACATCTACACATCGACGGAAAATTACTCATTTGTCAAATTTTTGTCGGTGATATCATTTTTTATTCAACTAACAAAGTTCTTAGCCATGAGTTTGGCAAAATGATTTCTAGGGAATTCGAGATGTTAATAATTGGAGAGCTCAACTTCTCCCTTGGATTCCAAATCAAGCAACTTCAAGAGGGGACCTTCGTCTATCAAGAGAAGTATACCAAGGACCTCTTGAAGAAATTTGAGATGGGTGATCGTAGCTCAAGAAGCACTCCAATGGCAACAAATTTACATCTCGACGCGGATAAGGACGGTAAACCTATTGATCGATCCAACTACCGTTCTATGATTGATTCATTGCTTTATCTTACCGCATCTAGGCCCGATATCATGTTGTGCCCAAATTCTTTATATGAAGCAAACTCTTTTGGACTTTGGTATTAAACTTGGTTGTGTGCCTCTCCTTTGTGACAATGAAAGTGCGGTTAAGATAGCTAAAAACCCGTTCAACACTCTCGCACTAAGCACATTGATATTCGCCATCATTTCTTGAGGGACCATGAAGCTAAGGGAGACATCTCATTGCGAGGTGTTAGGTCCGAAGAACAATTGGCGGATATCTTCACTAAACCACTTGATGAGAAAACTTTTTCTAGGCTAATAAGTGAGTTAAATGTGCTAGATGCAACGAACGTCATGTAAGAATGCATCTCATATAGGTATTGCCTAACTCTCAAAGGATAGGGGTGAGCAAGGGTTAGCTTGGGATGGAGGTTCTTTTGGGTTTTCCCAAGGCTTGGAGAGTAGCTCTCCCTGAAGAAGCCTTTGAAAGGTTCAAATTTGGCAAGATAGATTTATTTTATGCCTTGCATGATGCCTGCCATATAGACTTGCACTCACATTTAAATTTCTTGCACTATAAATTGTTTGGCATTGCATACGGTGGATTGTCACAAAGGGGAACCCACCTAATGATAAAGAGACTTGTTTGAAATGCAATATCTCAACTCATATGAGGTGGAAAGAATAAAATGTTAGGTGCATTAATGCCTAAAGGAACATGCTTTAAAGAGATAGAAGTCTTCATCCTCTAGCTCACAAAGCATGGGCCTTACATTTTATTTGGATAAATTTCCTCCCTATTTTCTTGTGTTCTATTTGCTTTAAGGCTTAGCCAAGTCATTGGCAATTAGTATTTTTGAGGGGTAAGGGGTTGCCCAAAAAGTCCTGAGACATGTGTTTCCCATTGTTTGTTTGTTTGGTCAAAGGACATATATGGGATGTTGCTGTTTTGTAGTCATTGGATTATCCGATGCTTAGGGTAGACCACCATCGGATCAGTTGGTGTTCAAGTACCAAGAGTCAGGTCAGTCAGTGTGACAAATCAACCGACGAGTTCATCCTAAAAAACATCGGTGCATCTGATGTTCACTTTTCTGGAACTATGCTGAATTCCACCGATGTTATTCCCCTCCACGTCGGACCATCCGGTGTCAACGGTACCCTTTTGAATACCCTTACTGTGCCATTTGACCGATGCTCCTATCGATTAACGTCGGTCCATCCGGTGTTAAATTTTAAGCTAGGGTTTAGGACCCACTATTTGAACGGCCCTTCGCCTCCTCTTTTCTCTCTCCCCGACCTCGACTCAACCGCGCCTCACCTCTGCCGCAGCCGCTCCTCTTGCTCGGTGCCACCGCCGTCTCCAGCCGCCGCTGCCGCCCTCCGGCCGCCGTCGCACCACCGCAGCTGCCACCTCCACTTCGTCCAGCGCCGCTGCTGCCACTCTCCTCCACCGCAGCCGCCGCTTCCTCCAGCGCCGTCGCCGCCTCTGTCCACCACCGCAGCCGCTCCCCCCAGCAGCCACACCACCGCCACCCTCTGCGTCGTCGTGGTACCTCCAACGGTCGCCGTCTCTTCGACACTAGGATTTCCGGCCGCTTCGATCATCGTGTCGCCATTCCGTGCGCTTGACATCGTCAACTTCATTCACGCGCCTCATCGCAATGGCTCGTGACAAGAAGAACAAGGGCAAGTCCATTACGGAGCCGGCCGCAAAGAAGCAAAAGCTATCGAAGGAGGAGAAGAAGGCGTTGATGGCCGCTCGCACCGCCGAGGAGCGAGAGCGTGGCCGAGGAGGATCACTGAGGATCCGCGAGGCTCGTTAGAGGCAGCCTCCCGTGCTAGATGAGTCCGAGGCAGAAGAAGAGCCGGAAGTACCACTTGTTCGCCGGCACTCAGCCAGGACCCATGGGGGTCATCCGCTGGCAGTACCTCGTTCACGACCGTCAGCTGCCGACCTTCGAGAGGACAAGGCATACCAGAGAGCCGTCTACGAGATGGACACCAACGTCCATGTTGGTGAAGGTGTCCGGTTGACTGATTACCGGAAGATGAAGTCCAAGCAGCTCAAAAGACTCAGATGGAGTGTCTTGCTTGAGGAATGGTACCCGCAGCCCAGAGAGGCTCTTGTGGATAGTCGTATCTGGACTTTGACGCAGGCATCCCTATACGAGACCTATAGACGCCAACGCCACAAGCTCTTCCAGCACAACTTTCTGGATTGGGATCAGCTTGCCCTGGCAGCCGAGACAGAGATACGGCCCTACTTTGAGAGGTATAGAGGGCTGGTCGAGCTGCTGTCCTACGACAGAAGTGCATATGTGGAGGATTGGGTCCGTGTATTCTCCGCCACCCTCTACGTCTCTGAGGGCCGTAGGTCTATAGACTTCATGTTCATGGGCCAGCACCATCACTTGACGAGACAGATGTTGGCACAGCTGCTAGGAGTGGACCTGCACGACACTTGCGTGCATGAGAGGGTATATGGACAGGCAGACCCGCCGAGGAGGCCGCTCACTGGAGGAGTGGCACCACCACTGGAGGAGATACGCTCTTTGTTTGGACCGTCCTTCTCTCCAGACCAACCGAGGGTATCGGCACTGTTGACTCCAGCTGCGCGCACAGTGCACCTTGCCTTGCGCCGCACTCTCTTGCCGAGGTCCGGGTATCTAGAGGGGTTCACCAGCCTGCAGTAGACCCTCCTATTCTACATCATGAATGGGATGGAGTTCGATATTGTGGACCTCCTCATATGTGAGATGGAGGATGTGATCACTTACGGAGTTGGCATGATGAGGCAGCTTGTGTTTGGACACTGGATCAGCTACCTGCTCTCCATGATGGTTCCTGAGGAGTCCGCCGTGCGTGACCGTCTCACTGACGAGAGTGTCACACGGTTCAGCCACTACCGTGCTCCAGCTGCTGGAGACCGCCGCCTTGCCCGTCCAGTCGAGCGTCAGGTCCGTGCTCGGCTATCCGAGGAGGATTGGTCTGATCTGGAAAAGGAAGATGAGAGGCTTGCTCAGCCAGAGGCTCAGGGTGAGGACCTTCAGCATATATGGTCTGAGAGCGACACTGATGACAGCATTGAGGAGTACTTTCCACCTCCTCCCTCACCCAGGCAGCATGACGCGGAGGCTGGAGGCTCGACATTGCCACCCCCTACTCCACCTCCCGTCTCAGAGGCACAGGTCTCTTAGCCGTCAGAGCTCACCTCACTCCTACAGCAGATGGTTGAGCAGCAGCGCCTGGACCGGCTTGCAACTGAGCAGGCCCGAGCTGAGCAGGTAGCATGTCTATTGGAGCTCCAGTAGCAGCAGTAGGAGATGCAGCGCCAGATCGCCCGTGAGAGGCGAGAGGACACATACCGGCTGACAGGGCTGATCGACCAGATGCACCAGCGCTCCCTCGACCAGCAGCAGCAGACGCAGCAGGCGATGATGGGCATCCTGGGGTTGATCACCAACCTCTACACCCAGACCGGGATTGCCCTGCCGTCGCAGCTGCTAGGTGTTGCTCCACCCCCGCCTGTCCTTGCTCCAGCTGCAGCTCCAGTGACAACCATGCCGATCCCGACGATCAGCATGTCTCCACTGCTGGCTCTAGGCGCACCGATCCACTCTCCGCTGTCGGCTACGACGTTGTTCCAGCAGACGCCGACATCCGTCGTCAGTGCCCCATTGCTAGCAGCTCCGACTCAGCAGGCACCAACGGCGGCTCCTACGGCACCTTCAACTCCCTCCACTTCTACTCCAGCTTCAGTCGCAGCAGCAGGCAGCAGCTCTGACGATAGCACCCCCGACGGTGACCAGTTCGTCATCGCTCCGAGCACTCAGGGCTCTTAGGCACTCGGATCCCTTTTTAATGTCTTGATGCCAAAGGGGGAGAAGAGTTAGAGTAGAGTCAGGGGGAGGATAGCTTAGTCTCAGAAGGAGTCTTTATCTATATCTTTTGTATTTTGATGTTTTTGCTACTCCTCTGTTATTCATTGAGTACTCGTAAGCTATTGATCGATTGAGCTTATTGGTGTATATTCATGTGCACTCATTCTCTTGAGTTATTGATCGATTGAGCTTTTGTGTTATTAATCTCTTTTAAGTCTTTAAGTTTAATATGCCATATCTTGTACTCATTGCATATCTTCTTGAGTATCGTACTATCAAATTCATTATTATGCTTCACTTGTTGTGTTGTCATCAATCACCAAAAAGGGGGAGATTGAAAGCATCTAGGCCTCCATGAGGTATGGTTTCGGTGATTAATGACAACCATTGGATTTTACTAATGAATTTGTGGATGCAAGGTCTCCCATATCACTCAATCAAATGAAATCTATATGAATATGAACATCAACTACTAATCATTGGAGACCCCTAAAACAATCATTTTATGAGATCAATCAATGTTATGAAGACTAGAAGTAAAAGCTCATATGTCAAAGTCATTCAACCATAATTGACAA
Organism: Tuctoria greenei; assembly: GCA_036927565.1. Classification (NCBI taxonomy): domain Eukaryota; kingdom Viridiplantae; phylum Streptophyta; class Magnoliopsida; order Poales; family Poaceae; genus Tuctoria; species Tuctoria greenei. Next base: position 125,778,714 of record JAYESD010000007.1, on the reverse strand, counting down.
ACACTCAATGCTTAACATTCATTAGAAGACTATTTACAACAAGTATCTAAGAGGTCAATCGAGAAAATTCCAAAAGAATCACTTAGATCAACTCGAAGCAAAGAAAATCAACTCACCGGATCAACCGATGTTTCCAGAGAACAACACATCGGTCGAGTTGATTCAGCAGAAGAAGACCTCAGAACAAAGTACTCACCGGATCATCCGATGTTAAGGGTAGTGTTACATCGTTCCACCAGTACAGTATGCAATATCCTTGGACCAAGTGTAGCACCGGATCAACCGATGTACAGCAATATACACATCGGTCAATCACTCCAGTAAGCATCAAGTCTGAGCCAATTTTGGAGGAAGTGCCACCGGATCATCCGATGAGAAGACAAGTGCAACATTAGTCTAACAACGGTCATATCTGACACAGTGACATCAGCTAAAATAAACCTGACCGATGATAACTGAAGGGGAGACATCGGATCATCCGTTGTACGCAGAGCAGTGATGTCAGCCTACTTTTCCAACTGCTATTTCGTGGAGGCTGGCTATTTATACCCCTTCAACCTGTCAAATCGACAAGTTTTGATCACCAGACATACTCTACACATCATCAAGCATTCAAGATATTGAGCCATCACTTCTACATCCTTTAGACCACCTACACACCAAGAGATAGGCTAGAACTAGCTACAGAGAGAGCTTGTGTGCCTCCATTCTTGGTGAGTGGAATCTCTAGTGTAGTGAGAGCTGTAAGGGAGTGTCCCTTGGTGTTTGTAATTGAGAGAGACTTCTGGAGCTTGCCAAGACGATTGTGGAAGCCCGGAGGATTCAAGGTGTACAAGGCTTGAGCTCTACCTTGCCGAGGTTGGCAAACGGAGAAGAATAGTGAAGATCCCTAGTCTCGGTGACTTGGGTGTGGCTATACCCTTTGGTGGGTGCCACAACGTGGATGTAGGAAGATCCTGACGATCTTGCCGAACCACGGGATAAATCCTCGTGTCTCCTCGGGAGTTTGCATTCTCATCCTCTCACCCTACATTTATGCATTTTATATACCGCAAAGTTGCTATTTACTTGAATGCATAGATTGTTTGCGTAAGGAATTGGGCTTTGAGTAATTAAGTTTTATAGCTTTGTTTTTTGAAAATAAGCCCAATTCACCCCCCCTCTTGGGCATTCGATCCTTACACCCGTACTCCTCCAGCTCCATGAAAAAGAACCGCAACAGCGGAAGTCCAAGCCCTGCAGACACGTAGGCGGATAAGAGGACGGTCTCGTCTCCGCGCAAGTCTTCAAGAGCGGCAGATCCATAGTAGATCATCCCCCCACGCTCCGCCACCGACCAGCCAAGCAGTCGCCGCATCGATAACAGGTTGTCGGCTGATCGAAGGCGAGACGGGGGAAATGGGGAAGCCATTGGAGCAAGTGAAGGTGGGAGCTTTGACTAAAGTAAGAAAGCTCTAGTGCTCGAGGAAGAAGGCGAAAGCTTAGGATGCGGGGTGTGAATAGGGAAGGAAATGATCCCTCTAAAGGTTTCCTTTTTAATCACCCCTGCGATGCCTGAGTACCTCGAACGAAGGATCGGCCCACACCGCTCAGAACGTGGCGCACATGGCAATAGGCCCTACGCCCCTGGGTTGGAGCACTGGCCCATGCGGTCATCCACCCAGAAAAATAGCTAAAGTGGCTCCCATAAAGGCGGGGCATACAAAAGTGTCATAACCGCATCGGGAACCGTAGCGGTTAAAGGCGCCGCACAAGGTAGAGAAGCGACAGCAGGCAAATATCCTGTCACTGCAACCTCTCGACTTGAGAAAGACGCGTGGCGACAATTGGCAGAAGCACCCACCGCTTCGGCTGTCCAAGACAGAATTTAAAGCAGATTGCGGGAAGACATAGAAAGTGCTCCACCTTTGGGCTCTTCACCACGCCCCAAGGTGAACCCAGGTGAATGTGGCCTAGAGGGGGGTGTGAATAGGCCTTTTTGATATTTGGTTGGATCCTGCAACACTTAACAAATTGATCCAATCCCGAGATATCGGACTAGCCCGGTCGAGTGCGGACTAGTCCAGTGTGTACCGACTAGATTGATCAAATTTGATCCATTATCTTGATCCTAGGATGTATGCAGCGGAAATATACTTGTAATTGATGTGTTACACTACTATGAACTAGGATGTACCACAAGTTAATCTTATATTCAATGTTTCAACGTAAAGTGAACAAGATTGATTGAAACCCTAGATTGATCTAAAGAGTAAGAATGATATGCGCAAAGTAAGAATACAAACTCTCTATCCCATGGTTCGGTTCCCACAGAGGCAACCTATGTCCACGTTGAGGAGTCCACAAAAGGACCGGGTCTTCTCGAACCCTACCCTCGTCGGATCGCCACGGAGGTCAATCCTCTTCACTAATCACAAAGGGCAAATAACCAAATTTAAGGGGCCTTCTCACAAGTTGAGGGCTCCCCAAGATTACAAGATGAATACCACCAAGAACACACTCTTAAGATCACAATGAAAACCACAGGAGTGTGTTAGGGAATCAAACCAAGAGCTCAATCGTGTGGAATCTTGTCTCTCCAATGATCCAAAGTGAATCCTCAAGGAATTGATCTTTCTTGCGTTGGATTTTGTGGAGAGATATGTTTTCTAGGCTCTTGGAAGTTGTGACGGCGCAGGGGGTCGAGAGATGTGAAAGATGGGCCGTGCACACCTATTTATATGGGGTTCCCAAAAGTTACCGTTAGGGTTTAGAAAGATCTAACTAGTCTTTGGTGGACACCGGACTAGTCTGGTGTACTGCGTGTAGGAAACCCTAGGTGTCTCGAAATATTGGACTTGTCCGGCTAAGAGCGGAATTGTCTGGTTTTAGTCAGAAAGGATTTCGAACTTGTCTGTGCTGATATCGGACTTGTCCGGTGTGGTGATGCCCTAGGTGAATATAGGACAAGTCCACACTTGGAGGACTTGCCCGATTTTAGTTAGAGGCATTATCAGACTAGTCCGTACTAATATCGGACTTGTCCGTTTGATATCAGAAAGATATCGGACTAGTTCGTGGTGCTATCGGACTTGTCCGATTTTGTGCAACTTGTGAAGTGTTTGGGGGTGTAAGGACCGAATGCCCAAGAGGGGGGGTGAATTGGGCTTCTTTTGAAAAATTCTAAGCAATAAAACTTAATTTCTAAAGCCCAATTCCCTACGCAAACTATCTATGCATTCTAGTAGATAGAAACTTCGCAGAATATAAAATGCATAAAAGTAAGGGAAATGAGAAGGATGCAAACTCCCGAGGAGACACGAGGATTTATCCCGTGGTTCGGCAAGATCGTCAAGATCTTCCTACATCCACGTTGTGGCACCCACCAAAGGGTTTTGCCACACCCAAGTCACTGAGACTAGGGGTCTTCACTATTCCTCTCCGTTTGCCTCACTTGGCAAGGTGGAGCTCAAGCCTTGTACAACTTCGACCCTCCGGGCTTCCACAAACGCCTTGGCAAGCTCCGGAAGTCTCTTCACAGTTACAAACACCAAGGGCACTCCCTTGAGGCTCTCTCACTATCCTAGAGAGTCCACTCACCCAGAATGGAGGCACACAAGCTCTCTCTCTAGCTAGCTCTAGCCTAACTCTTGGTGTAAAGGTGATCAAAATGATGTGGAGATGATTGCTCTTAGTCTTGAATGCTTGTGGATGTGTTGATAGTGTCTAGTGATCAAGACTTCACGAAATGACAGGATTAGGGGGTATTTATAGCCAGCCTCCCCGAAATAGCCGTTGGAAAAGTAGGCTGACAGAACTTTACTGTGAACACCGGATGATCTGATGTCTCCCCTTTAGTTATCATCGGTCAAGTTACTTTAGCTGACATCATTGTGTCAGATATGATCGTTGTTAGACCGATGTTGATCCTGTCTTCTCATCGGATGATCCGGTGGCTCTTCCTCCAGAATTTTCTCAAACTTGATGCTTACTGGAGTAATCGACCGATGTGTGCTTCTCTGTACATTGGATGATCTGGTGCTACACTTGGTCCAATGATATTGCAAACTGTACTGATGGACCGATGTTGCTGAGCCATTCACATCGGATGATCCAGTGAGTACTTTGTTCTGAGGTCTTCTTCTTCAGTTGAACCAACTCGACCGATGTGTTGTTCTAAGGTATCATCGGTTGATCTGGTGAGTTGATTTTGTTTGCTTTGAGTTGTTTCTAAGTGATTCTTTTGTGTCTTGCTCGATTGACCTCTTTGACATTTATTGCAAAGGCATTTCTGATGATCTTTAAGCATTGAATGTTGTCAATTTAAAGTTGAATGACTTTGACATAAGAGCTTTCACTTCTTGTCTTTATATCATTGATTTGATCTCATTCATTGATTGTTAGGGGTCTCCAGTGACATATTGATTTCATTTTATTGAGTGATTATGGGGACCTTGCATTCACAAATTCATTAGTAAAATCCAATGGTTGTCATTAATCACCGAAACCATACCTCATGGGGGCCTAGATGCTTTCAATCTCCCCCTTTTTGGTGATTGATGACAACACAACAATTTAAAGCGCAATAGTAATGAATTTGATAGAATGAAATTTAAAGGAATGAAACTTAGAGGATATGCAATGAATACAAGATATCACACTTATTATTTGAAAGCTCAAAATCAATCAATAACTCAAGTGTGAATAAGTGAGTAACACCAAATAAGCTCAATCGATTAATTAACATAAGAGTACTCAATGAACACCAAATGAGTAGCAAAAGCATCGAATTACACAAGATAATTAGATAAGCTCCAAATTACAAAAGATAACTCATAAGAAAGACTCCCCCTGAGACTAAGACACTCCCCCTAAGACTAAGCAGACCCTCCCCCTGAGACTAAGCAGACCTCCCCCTGACTCCTCAAACTCTTCTCCCCCTTTGGCATCAAACACCAAAAAGGGATCCAAGTGCCTAAGGATCCTGAGTACTAGGCGCGATGACGAATTGGTCACCGTCGCTGTCGTCGGAGCTGCTGGCTGGAGTAGCGGTGGAAGGAGTTGCCGGAGCCATAGGAGCCACCGTCGGTGCCTGCTGTGTAGGAGCTGCTAGAACAGGGGCACTGACGACGGAGGCCGGCGTCTGCTGAAACAGTGTCGTGGCCGGTAGCGGGGAGTGAATCGGAGCACCAGGAGCCAGAAGTGGAGACATGCTGATGGAGGGAATCGGCATAGACGGCACCGGAGCGGCAGCTTGAGCCAGGACTGGTGGTGGTGGAGCGACTCCTGGCAGCTGTGACGGGAGGGCAATCCCGGTCTGGGTGTAGAGGTTGGTGATCAACCCCAGGATGCCCATCATCGCCTGCTGCGTCTGCTGTTGCTGGTCGAGGGTGCGCTGGTGCATCTGGTCTATGAGTCCAGTCAGCCGGTCAGTGTCCTCACGCCTCTCACGGGCGATCTGACGCTGCATCTCCTGCTGCTGCTGCTGGAGCTCAAGGAGGCGGGCAGCCTACTCCACTCGGGCCTGCTCAGCTGCCAGCCTGTCTAGACGCTGCTGCTCAACCATCTACTGGAGGAGCGAAGTCAGCTCTGACGGCTGAGTGACCTGTGCCTCAGTGACGGGAGGTGGAGTAGGTGGTGGCACTGTAGAGCCTCCAGCCTCCGCGCCGTGCTGCCTGGGTGAGGGAGGAGGTGGAAAGTACTCCTCGACACTGTCGTCGGTGTCGCTCTCGGACCATATGTGCTGCAGGTCCTCACCCTATGCCTCTGCCTCAGCTAGCCTCTCATCCTCCTTCTCCAAGTCAGACCAGTACTCCTCAGATAGACGAGCCCTGACCTGACGCTCGACTGGACGACCAAGGCGGCGGTCTCCAGGAGCAGGAGCACGGTAGTGGCTAAACCGTGTGACGCTCTCGTCAGTGAGGCGGTCATGCACGGCGGACTCCTCAGGGACCATCATGGTGAGCAGGTAGCTGATCCAGTGTCCATACACGAGCTGCCTCATCATCCCCACTCCATCCGTGATCACGTCCTCCATCTTGCATATGAGGATGTCAACTATGTCGAACTCCATCCCGTTCATGATGTAGAACAGGAGAGTCTGTTGTAGACTGGTGAACCCCTCCAAGTAACCTGACCTCGGTAAGAGCGTGCGGCGCAAGGCGAGGTGCGCTGTGCGTGCAGCTGGAGTCAACAAGGCCGGTACCCTCGGCTGGTCTGGAGAGAAGGTAGGACCAAACAGGAAACGGATCTCCTCCAGCGGTGGTGCCACTCCTCCAGTGAGCGGCCTCCTCAGTGGATCTGCCAGACTGTAGACCCTCTCATGCACGCAGGTGTCGTGCAGGTCCACTCCCAGCAGCTGTGCCAGCGTCTGCCTCGTCAGGTGATAGTGTTGTCCCATGAACATGAAATCAATCGATCTTCTGCCCTCAGAGACGTAGAGGGTGGCGTAGAACATGCGGACCCAATCCTCTACGTAGGCACTCCTCTCATAGGACACTAGCTGCACCAGACCTCTGTACCTCTCGAAATAAGGTCGAATCTCTGTCTCGGCAGCCAGAGCGAGCTGATCCCAGTCCAAGAAGTTGTGCTGGAACAACTTGTGGCCTCGGCGTCTGTAAGTCTCGTAGAGAGACGCCTGCGTCACAGTCCAGAAACGACTGTCTACAAGGGCTTCCCGGGGCTGCGGGTACCACTCCTCAAGCAGCACACTCCACCTGAGTCTGCGAAGCTGCTTGGCCTTCATCTTCCGGTAGTCAGTCAACCGGACTCCTTCAGCGGCATGGACAGTGGTGTCCATCTCGTAGATAGCTCGCTGGGCCTCCCTGTCCTCACGACGATCGGCAGCCGTCAGTCTCGGACGTGGTGCTGCCGCGGGATGACCCCCACGGGTCCGGGCTGAGCGCCGGCGGACGAGAGGCTCTTCCGGCTCTTCTTCGGCCTCGGAGTCATCGATCACAGGAGGCTGCCTCAGACGAGCCTCGCGGATCCTCAGCGATCCTCCTCGGCCACGCTCATGCTCCTCGGCGGCGCGAGCGGCCATCAACGCCTCCTTCTCTTCCTTCGACAATTTTTGCTTCTTCGCGGTCGGCTCCGCGATGGCCTTGCCCTTGTTCTTCTTGTCGTGAGCCATTGCGATCGGACGCGATTGAACGGATTTGGAACAGCGACGCGGAGATCGACGCAGCCGGAAACCCTAGCGGCGATGATCGTGGAGGCACCACGACGGCGAGATGTCCGCGTGGGGCGGCTGGTGGTGCACGGGGGGAAGCGGCGGAGGCGCTGTGGTGATGGGGGAGAGCGGCGGAGGCGCTTGGTGGAGTGGCAGCGGCGACTGGTGGCGGCGACTGCAGTGGCGGCGGCTGCGGTTGAGAGCGGCGGCGGCGCTTGGTGGAGCAGCGGTGGCGGTTGCGGCGGAGGTGAGGCGACGGCGGCTACAGCGGAGGTGAGGCGGCGGCTGCGGCGGCACTTGGAGGCGGCGGGCGGCGGCGGCATCCGGCGGTGGCGGTGCGTGAGGCGAGTGTGGTCGGCGGTGGAGATCGGCGGGCGGCTGCGATGGAAGGTGACGGGATCAGAAGAGAGAGAGAAGGGGGCGTACGGCTGTTTAAATAGTGGGTCCCAAACCCTAGCCGTCTTTTTAACACCGGATGGACCGATGATGAACGATAGATGCACCGGTCGAATGCCACAGTAAGGTTTTTCAGAAAAGTGCCGTTGACACCGGATGGACCGACGTTGAAGGATGGGAGCATCGGTCGAATGGTACAGTAAGGGTGTTCAAAAATGGAACGTTGACACTGGATGGTCCGACGTGGGAGGAAGCGGCATCTGTGTAATTTGGCACAGCTCCATACTTGTGAACACCGGATGGACCGATGTTTCTCAGGATGAACTCGTCGGTCGATTAGTCACACTTGACTGAACTGATTTTTGGGGATTGAACACCTATCGATCCGATGAGAGATTGACTTAGGCATCGGATAATCCGATGACTACAGAACAATAACATCCCATATATGTCCTTTGACCAAACAAACAAGCCATGAGAAACACATGTCTTAGGACTTTTTGGGCAACCCCTTACCCCTCAAAAGTACTAATATGCCAATAACTTGGCTAGGCCTTAAAGCAAATGGAACATCGAGAAAAATAGGAGGAAATTATCCAAATAAAATGTAAGGCCCATGCTTTGTGAGGTAGAGTATGAAGACTTCTATCTCTTTAGAGCATGTTCCTCTAGGCATTAACGCACCTAACATTTTGTTCTTTCCACCTTATATGAGTTGAGATATTGCATTTCAAACAAGTCTCTTTCTCATGAGGTGGGTTCCCCTTTGTGAAAATCTACCATATGCAATGTCAAACATTTTATAATGCAAGAAATTATAAGTCTATATGGCAGGCATCATGCAAGGCATAAAATAAATCTATCTTGCCAAATTTGAACCTTTCAAAGGCTTCTTCAGGGAGAACCACTCTCCAAACCTTGGGAAAACTCAAAAGAACCTCCATCCCAAGCTAACCCTTGCTCACCCCTATCCTTTGAGAGTTAGGCAAGACCTATATGAAGTGCATTCTTACATGACGTTTGTTGCATCTAGAACATTTAATTCACTTCTTAGCCTAGAAAAAGTTTTCTCATCAAGTGGTTTAGTGAAGATATCCGCCAATTATTCTTCGGACCTAACACCTCTAAAAGAGATGTCTCCCTTAGCTTCATGGTCCCTTAAGAAATGATGGCGAATATCAATGTGCTTAGTGCGGGAGTGTTGAACGGGGTTTTTAGCTATCTTAACCGCACTTTCATTGTCACAAAGGAGAGGCACACAACCAAGTTTAATACCAAAGTCCAAAAGGGTATGTTTCATATAAAGAATTTGGGCACAACATGCACCGGCCGCTATATATTCCGCTTCCGCCGTGGACAAGGCGACGGAATTTTGCTTCTTGCTAGACCAAGATACGAGGGAACGCCCAAGCAAGTGGCACCCACCAGAGGTACTCTTGCGATCCACGCGGCATCCGGCAAAGTCCGAATCCGAGTATCCCAAGAGGTGGAATTTTGCCACTTTAGGGTACCACAAGCCCATACTTGGGGTATGCTTAAGATACCTAAGTATCCTAAAGACCGCCTTCCTATGCGATTCTTTAGGTGCCGCTTGAAAGCGAGCACACAAGCATACACTAAACATGATATTGGGCCTAGATGCGGTAAGATAAAGCAATGAGACAATCATAGAATGGTAGTTAGATTGGTCAATAGGTTTACCGTCCTTATCCACGTCGAGATGACAATTTGTTGCCATTGGAGTGCTTCTTGAGCTACAATCTCCCATCTCAAATTTCTTCAATAGGTCCTTGGTGTACTTCTCTTGATAGACGAAGGTCCCCTCTTGAAGTTGCTTGATTTGAAATCCAAGGAAGAAGTTGAGCTCTCCAATCATTGACATCTCAAATTCCCTAGACATCATTTTGCCAAACTCATGGCTAAGAGCTTCGTTAGTTGAACCAAAAATAATATCATCAACATAAATTTGACAAATGAACAAATCTCTGTTGATGTCCTTGGTGAAGAGTGTAGTGTCCACCCTCCCAATCTTGAATCCTTGCATGATGAGGAAATCCCGTAGTCGTTCGTACCACGCCCTAGGTGCTTGCTTGAGCCCGTAGAGCGCCTTGTGCAACCTATACACATGATTAGGATTCCTCAGATCTTCAAACCCGGGAGGTTGTTCAACATAAACAAGCTCATTAATGTAACCATTAAGAAAGGCACTTTTCACATCCATTTGATAAAGCCTAATGCTATGATGTGATGCAAAGGCAATAAGTATACGGATGGCTTCTAGCCGGGCGACCGGGGCAAATGTCTCCCCAAAGTCTAGTCCTTCAACTTGCGAGAACCCTTTGGCCACAAGTCTATCCTTGTTGCAGACCACAACGCCATTCTCGTCTTGTTTGTTGCGGTACACCCACTTTGTTCCGATGACGTTCTTGTCCTTGGGTCGCTCCTCCAACACCCAAACTTCATTGCGGATGAAGTTGTTGAGTTATTCTTGCATGGCCATCACCCAATTTGGGTCTTGGAGTGCTTCCTCAATGTGAGTGGGTTCTACACACGAAACAAACGAGTAGTGCTCACAAAACGAAGCAAAGTGGCGAGAACGTGTACTTACACCCCTTGACGGACTTCCAATGATTTGGTCCATTGGATGCGCCTTGGAGATGCGTCTATGCCTTATAAGTTGTTGTGAAGCACTTGGCGAAGGTGATGCGTGTTGCTCCTCTTGTGTTTGGACTTGATCATGGACTTCTTCTTCCTCTTGATGTTGTTGTGCTTGTGAGTCTTGAGTTGGCAATGGATCATTCTTCTCTTCTTCGTCAACTTGAGGCGCCATAGAGGTGTTGTTGTTAGAACTTGAGGCTCCCCCTTGATCATGGCTCTCCTCAACTTCGGGCTTGATGTCTCTAATGGTCATGTTCTTCATGGCTTCTCGTAGAGGCTCATCATCTATTTCATCATGACCAAAACTCTCCTCTTGGGAGCCATTAGTCTCATCAAACTCAACATCACAACTTTCCTCAACTAAACCGGAGGTTTGGTTGAATACTCGATATGCTTTTGAGTTTGATGCATAACCAAGAAATATACCAACATCACATCTTCTTTCAAACTTACCGAGCCTTTTTCTTGCGGTAGATGTAGCATTTGCATCCAAAGACTCGAAAGTAGGAGATGTTGGGCTTTCTCCCAATGAGAAGCTCGTACGGGATCTTTTGAAGTAGTCGATGGAGATAGACCCTATTTGCGGTATGGCACGCTGTGTTGATTGCTTCGGTCCAAAACTTCTCCGACGTGTCGTAGTCATCAAGCATTGCTCTTGCAAGAGTGATGAGTGTCTTGTTCTTCCTTTCAACGACACCATTTTGTTGAGGAGTGTATGTGGCCAAAAATTCATGTTTCACTCCTTCACGGTCACACCACTCCCCAATGTTGTAGTTCTTGAATTCGGTGCCGTTATCACTCCAGACCTTGATGATGGGAAGTTGAAATTCCCTTTGAGCGCGATTGGCGAAGGTCTTGAACACTTCCGGAGTTTCACTCTTGTCACCTAAAAATAGAGTCCAAGCATAGCGATAATAGTCATCAACAATAACGAGACAATAGAGGTTACCGCCAAGGCTTTGATATGTGGACGGTCCAAAGAGGTCCATGTGGAGTAGTTCAAGTGGCTTGGAGGTTGACACCATTGTCTACATTGGATGGTGTGAAGCAACTTGCTTCCCGGCTTGACAAGCGCTACAAAGCTTGTTGTTCTCAAATGTGACATCCTTCACGCCGGTCACCATCCCAAGCTTGAATGACTTCTTGAGTTTGCTCGTCCCTATGTGCGCTATGCGTCGGTGCCATAGCCAACCCAAGCTTATCTTAGTGAAAAGACAAGTGGTCAAGCTAGCATTCTTGTTGGCGAAGTCCACTAGGTAGAGATGTCCATGCCGAAATCCTTTGAAGACTATGTCTTGGCCAGTTTCACTACTCACAACAACATCATTTTTGCTAAATGTGCACGTTAGTCCAAGATCACATAGTTGTGCAATAGAAAGTAAATTAAAACTGAGTGACTTAACGTACAAGACATTAGAAATAGATAAGTCATTTGAAATAGCAATTTTACCTAAGCCTATTACCTTGCCCTTAGAGTTATCACCAAAGGTGACTTGTTCATGATTGTCAGGGTTTTCTATGGTGGTGAACATACCATCATTGCCGGTCATATGTTGGGTGCACCCGCTATCCAGTACCCAATGCTTTCCTCCGGCTTTGTAGTTCACCTTCACACATGAATTCAATTTTTAACTTTAGGCACCCAAGCCAACTTAGGTCCTTGTATGTGTGATACAAGTGTCTTTGGGACCTAAAGTTGCTTGGGGAGCTTCCCCTTCATGTCCTTCATGTCCTTGCCAATGAACCTAGTCTTCACCTTGCCATCTACTTTACTTAAGAGATAATAACGATCATTGAAAGTAGATTTGTAATTAGTAGGAAGCTTGGGAGAGGGTCGGTTAGGAAGAGGACACTCCCTTGTGTGGTGACCGGTGACCTCAAATGTTGGCAATAAGAACCAACTTCTTTGATAAAGCTTGTTCTTAGCTCCGGTGAGGGCACCTTTCCTTTGTTGGGCACCGGGAAGGATCCAAGTCCTCTTTTGTTGAAGGCCTTTGCTTGTTGAAAGAGGATTTCCTTGTGTTTGACCTCCCCTTTTGAAAGTCTAGCCACACTAGTGCAGAGACTCTCAATTTCTTCCAACAAGTCCTTCTCCCTAGCATTAGCTTTCAAAGGCAAAGACTTGTGCAAAGCATTAGTGGCATGAGAAGTAATGGATATGTTATCATTAAGAGTTTGCTTCTTCATATTTTTCAACTCTTGATCAAGCATGTCATGAGCAAGGTTAAGTGTTTGATGTTCTTGTGTTAACTTGTTGTGCTCTTCCAAGAGTGTTTGGTGTGCTAAGTTAAGTTCATGATTATCTATCTTGATTTTATTCTTTTCTTCCTCAATTTGCTTGACATGGGATTTGAGCGTGTCATGCTCTTTGAGTATGCTTTCATACTTGTCAAGCAAATCAAGGTTAGCACTCTCAAGTCTAGCACGAGTTTCTTCAAGCACTTTAACCTTACTCTTTTCCCTCTTGATGATAGCATGATATTCATTTATCAAAGAAGTTAAATCATTGGGGGAAAGCTCATCAACGCTAGAGTCGTCACATACCTTGGTTTTACCTTTCACCATGAGGCACATGGGCACTGGATGAAGAGGTGCATCATCATTGTTGGCGATGACGAGGCCGGCCAAGCTTTCTTCTTCCTCTTCACTCTCTTCATCACTTGTTTCTTCGTCGGTGACCCATTCATTTGCCTCACACATGAACACCTTTTGTGGGCCATTTCTCTTCTTTGGGAAGAGCCTTGCCTTCTTGCCCTTGTCATGTTTCTTCTTCCCAAAGGATCTTGGCTTGGGTTTGGCCTCTTCTTCATCATCATCACTTCCTTCAAGCTTGCGATGCTTGCCCTTGTGGTTCTCTCTTCTTTTGTCCGGTTTTGGACAATCATAGGAGATGTGGCCTTGATCACCACAGTTGTAGCAAGTCTTGTGATCATCTCTCCTTGGTAGAAATGCTCTCTTCTTGGGATCAAATGTGTATCCCTTCTTAGTGATCTTGGAGTTCAAGCGTGAGAACTTTCTCATCATCAACACAAGCTCATCATCATCATCTTCACTTGATGCTTGTTCTTCTTCACTTGAGCTAGGCTCAATAACCTTCTTCTTCTTGAAGCTTGTTTTCTTGGTGGAGGCCTTTAGAGCAATTGTCTTTGAAGATGATTGCTCCATCATCCCAAGCACACTCATCTCATGAGCGTGTATTTCTCCAATGAGCTCTGAAACTTTAATGTCGTCAAGCGACTCTTTTTGGAGCATGGAGTTGATGATGTTGTACTTTGGCTTGGGAAGAGCATGAGGATCTTGCGGTTGATGAGTCCCTTGCCAAGAGAAGCAATGTCAAGAGCATTTATTTCTTCAATAAGCACATTTAAGTGAGAGAACATCTCATTGACATTTTCATGGGGTAGCATCTTAAATTCATCATATTTTGCTTTAAGCATGTGATATTTAAGTTCCTTGACTCTAGAATAACCCTCATGAATCTCTATTAAGCACACCCAAATTTCACAAGCTTTTTCCTTGCTAGCAATCCTAGAAAACACATCTTGACTAATACATTCATAGATTGCATTCCTAGCTTTAGCATCCCATTTAATTTGATCATCAACATAATTGTGTTCTCCAAACCCCGCGTGGGTCGCTTCCCATACTTCGGGAGCAATAGCCTCTAGATAAGCGCGCATGCGTGCTTTCCAATAGGCAAAGTTCTTGCCCTCGAAGATAGGAACCGAACCCCCAACCTTGGCCATTTTAGCTCTGTAGCGGTGAAGCTAGAATGATCCTATGAGCAACCTTGCTCTGATACCAATTGTAAGGACCGAATGCCCAAGAGGGGGGGTGAATTGGGCTTCTTTTGAAAAATTCTAAGCAATAATACTTAATTTCTAAAGCCCTATTCCCTACGCAAACTATCTATGCATTCTAGTAGATAGAAACTTCGCCGAATATAAAATGCATAAAAGTAAGGGAAATGAGAAGGATGCAAACTCCCGAGGAGACACGAGGATTTATCCCGTGGTTCGGCAAGATCGTCAAGATCTTCCTAGATCCACGTTGTGGCACCCACCAAAGGGTTTTGCCACACCCAAGTCACCGAGACGAGGGGTCTTCACTATTCCTCTATGTTTGCCTCACTTGGCAAGGTGGAGCTCAAGCCTTGTACAACTTCGACCCTCCGGGCTTCCACAAACGCCTTGGCAAGCTCCGAAAGTCTCCTCACAGTTACAAACACCAAGGGCACTCCCTTGAGGCTCTCTCACTATCCTAGAGAGTCCACTCACCCAGAATGGAGGCACACAAGCTCTCTCTCTAGCTAGCTCTAGCCTAACTCTTGGTGTAAAGGTGATCGAAATGATGTGGAGATGATTGCTCTTAGTCTTGAATGCTTGTGGATGTGTTGATAGTGTCTGGTGATCAAGACTTCACGAAATGACAGGATTAGGGGGTATTTATAGCCAGCCTCCCCAAAATAGCCGTTGGAAAAGTAGGCTGACAGAACTTTACTGTGAACACCAGATGATCCGATGTCTCCCCTTTAGTTATCATCGGTCAAGTTACTTTAGCTGACGTCATTGTGTTAGATATGACCGTTGTTACACCGATGTTGATCCTGTCTTCTCATCGGATGATTCGGTGGCTCTTCCTCCAGAATTTTCTCAAACTTGATGCTTACTGGAGTAATCGACCGATGTGTGCTTCTTTGTACATCGGATGATCCGGTGCTACACTTGGTCCAATGATATTGCAAACTGTACTGATGGACCGATGTTGCTGAGCCATTCACATCGGATGATCCGGTGAGTACTTTGTTCTTAGGTCTTCTTCTTCAGTTGAACCAACTCGACCGATGTGTTGTTCTGAGGTATCATCGGTTGATCCGGTGAGTTGATTTTGTTTGCTTTGAGTTGTTTCTAAGTGATTCTTTTGTGTCTTGCTCGATTGACCTCTTTGACATTTATTGCAAAGGAATTTCTGATGATCTTTAAGCATTGAATGTTGTCAATTTAAAGTTGAATGACTTTGACATAAGAGCTTTCACTTCTTGTCTTTATATCATTGATTTGATCTCATTCATTGATTGTTAGGGGTCTCCAGTTACATATTGATTTCATTTTATTGAGTGATTATGGGGACCTTGCATTCACAAATTCATTAGTAAAATCCAATGGTTGTCATTAATCACCAAAACCATACCTCATGGGGGCCTAGATGCTTTCAATCTCCCCCTTTTTGGTGATTGATGACAACACAACAATTTAAAGCGCAATAGTAATGAATTTGATAG
Organism: Tuctoria greenei; assembly: GCA_036927565.1. NCBI lineage: Eukaryota > Viridiplantae > Streptophyta > Magnoliopsida > Poales > Poaceae > Tuctoria > Tuctoria greenei. The sequence continues at coordinate 125,763,229 of JAYESD010000007.1, read as the reverse complement.
AATGAAATTTAAAGGAATGAAACTTAGAGGATATGCAATGAATACAAGATATCACACTTATTATTTGAAAGCTCAAAATCAATCAATAACTCAAGTGTGAATAAGTGAGTAACACCAAATAAGCTCAATCGATTAATTAACATAAGAGTACTCAATGAACACCAAATGAGTAGCAAAAGCATCGAATTACACAAGATAATTAGATAAGCTCCAAATTACAAAAGATAACTCATAATAAAGACTCCCCCTGAGACTAAGACACTCCCCCTGAGACTAAGCAGACCCTCCCCGTGAGACTCCCGCATTGCTCCTCATTCTCCTTTCTTTTTGGCACTTTGCTCATTTTCTTATTAGAACTTGTGCTCATCTCAACAAAGTGGTTAGGATCTCATTTGCTTGTCATAAATCAACCAAAACCCACAAGGGATTCCTAGATGCACTTTCAATCTCCCCCTTTTTGGTGATTGATGACAACTAATTGAGATTTCACAAAATATGATAAAAAGTTGAGATTTTTATAAAGTGTGCACATATGAGTTTGAAGCACATTAAGCAATGAAAACATGATCCATATGTGCACTCTTTATGGTGGGATGCAGAACTAAGTGTATAGAAACAATAATCATGATGAGAATGACATAATTGACATCAACATGTTAACAACAAGCATATATGTCATTTTTAGAGCAAAATCACATATTTCATCAATATCTTCATAAGTAGTTCAAAACATTGCATCACAGGACCAAAAGTACCAAAAGAGCATGTTATAAATCTTACAACCCACAAAGAGACAAAAGACACAAAAAAAATAGCTCTCCTCGCATCCTACAGCTAAATCTTAAGACTCCTAAGACCCCCCCTCAATCTATCCCCCTTTGGCATCAAGAGACCAAAAAGAAGGAGAGGAGGGACCTAAAGTCTTCAAGCCTCGCTATCGGTCCTCTCGTTGTATTCATCTTCATTCTCGAGCTGATGAGGAGGAGGAGGAGGAACAGTACCACTCTAGTCCCAATGCCAAAATAGGCAAGCTCGGAGGGAGTCAAGGGCCCAAGCTCGGTGAAATCGGAATCAGAATCATCAGAAATGACTAGAGATCCAATGGGCTCGATCTCCAGCTTTTGGCAAATTTGCTTCACATTCTCTTTGACATATCTCATATCGGCCTTTCTCCTCTTGTTTAGCTTGTGGGCTTTCACTTCGGCCTTTTTGCAAGAGGTAAAGATGGCTGACAGGTACTTCAAGATGCCACTTGGGGACCCCTTTTGAGGAGGGGCCCTAGTGGCGGGAGCAGCCCTAGCATCTCCACTGGCCCTCACTGGAGCCTCAAGACTGGAAGCTGGAGAGGGAGCAGCTCGAACACTTGCTTGTTGAGGCTTCTGGGGCCTTAGTAGGGTGTGCTCCACATCCTTCACAAATTCTATCCCTGTGACCTTCTCAATCATAAACATCAGATAAGGTGCATAGCCACAGGACCTATTTGGAGTACAGGATATGTTCACCATGTTGTTCCAAATATAGTCAAAGACATCAAACTTCCTATCTTTGCTAATGACCTTCATCAAGGTCCTGAGATACCCCTACACACTTCCAGCATCCCCATCCTTGGGGACAATGGTCTTCCTAAGAACCCTGTTCATCACCACAAAGAAAGGCTTCATGTTCTTGGTGGAGGGAGGAATGAACTTTGAGTTGGGTTCATAAAGAAACTCCATCTTGTCCTTCTCAATGACACCAATGTTGTGGATGATCAAATTGTCATTGCTGGAGGTGTCAAGATGTATCAATCTTGCAAACTCTTCATAAGCGATGGTGTACTTGGATCCATGAGTCATCCAAGTCAATCGCTCTTCCTCATCGCTGGCAAAGTGGCAAGTAGCATAAAACTGAGCTATGACTTCATCATTCCAGTTGTTTCTGAAGGTGAAGAGATCATTCAAGCCATGCCTTTCAATTGCCTCGACCACCTCCACAAAAGGTGAGCAACCCTTCTTCTCAAAGTGCGCCCAATCTATCCATTGGTTGCGCACAACTGGTGTCTTCATTGGGAGATAGACAATCTTGTAGAAATCTGCATGAAAATTACTCCAGAATCTCCCATCAGCAGCCTGCTTGGGTCGGCTGTAACAATCAACATTCCTGAACTTGGCGGTTGTGGCCCGTCTCACTGCCCTTGCCATTGAATCTCTCCTCCGCAGGATCTCAGGCCCCTTCCCTTGGAGCTGACATCTTGAGGGGGCCAATCGGGCCCGATGCAATCCCTTTGCCTTTGCCCTTAGCTTGGTGAGCACTTGCCGAGCTAGGGCCACCTCCAGCTGAAGCCTTGGAGGCAGGCTTCTTTGCGAGCACCTTCCATCGATCCTGGAGAGGGGAAGGAGCCGGCTCGGATGGGCGCTCTTGGCACTTCTTTCTTTGGTCCGTCGAGGACCGAAGCACGGCTTCGTGGTCCATCTCGGCCTCGAAGTCAAAGATTTCATCGTGGGAGCTCGAAATGGTCCTGAGAATGGATTTCACAAGGTATTGATGAGAATAGATGACAAAAAATTGCATTGAGGAATTGAGAAGTTAGGGTTGAGTTCAAAAAAATCGGACTAGTCCGGTGTACAGGCACGGACTAGTCCGGTTGACCGGACTTGTCCGTACATGGACCGGACTAGTCCGTTATTCAACCTCTAAAACCCTAACTATGAGACAAATGGGGATTCCTAATGCACAAATAGCTTAGCATCAATGTAATACATCAAGGAAGCATGTATATGGTGAAATGAACCAAGCTATTTGATCACCAACGAAGGAAATAGCGATTTCTAGGGTTTGGGAGAAAAATTTACCGAAATTGCTCGATTCTCGGGGATGTAGGGGTTGAAGGAGCGGACTAGTCCGTGGTCTTCAATCCCTACGCAAAGGAGGTTGATTTCCACCCAAACTTGCGAAGTTTTGATGGAGGAATCGCCAAATCACCTTGGGGAGCTTGAGCGTGGAGAGAGAAAGCTAGAGGCAAGTGTGGGGTGAGGAAGACTAGGGTTTGGCAGCGGCTAGGGTTATGGACACGAAAATTCAGACTTGTCCGAAAATAATTGGACTAGTCCGAACTTTTCCAGAGACTATATCAGACTAGTTCGTGGTCTGTCGGACTGGTCCGGCCTAACCGTCACTTTGCAGACTAGTCTGCACGGGCGGACTAGTCCGGGCAACCACGGACTAGTCCGTGGTCACCAGGGAAGAAATGCTTAGCCCATTCGTATATATTCGAAGGTACTCATTAAGAAAATAGGGAGGCAAAGTGAACCAAACATTCTTGATGAATATGATCAGTAAGCATACAACAATCAAGCAATGATCATAATTCACCAAGATCTAGTGATTGACATAGCTTTTTGAAAACGTTGAGAGAGATGATTTTCACAACACAATCAATGAGTTTTGAAGATAGCATTCAGGTATACAATATTTCAAGTCACATTTCGAGCATCAAGGATATTTAGTTCATTTCGGATCTCGCAAAAGCATTTTTCATCAAGTGGCTTGGTGAATATGTCGGCTAGTTGTTTTTCGGTGTTGACATGTGAAATGGCTATATCTCCCTTCATTGAATGGTCTCTCAAAAAGTGATGTCGGATGTCTATGTGTTTGGTCCTAGAGTGCTCAACGGGATTATGGGAAATTTTAATGGCACTCTCATTATCACAAAGGAGCGGAATACGGCTTATATTGTAACCGTAATCCCTTAGAGTTTGTGCATCCAAAGGAGTTGTGCACAACAGCTCTCAGCTGCAACATACTCCGCTTCGGCCGTGGATAAGGTAATGGAGTTTTGTTTCTTGGAGGACCAAGAAACTAGAGATCTACCTAGGAATTGGCATGTGCCGGAGGTACTTTTTCTATCTACTTTGCATCCGACATAATCTGCATCGGAGTAACCAATGAGATTGAATTTGGAACCTTTGGGATACCAAAGGCCTAGGTTGGGTGTATGAACTAAATAACGCAAGATTCTCTTAACGATTGTCAAATGACACTCTTTTGGGTTGGCTTGAAACCTTGCACACAAGCATACACTCAATATAATGTCTGGCCTAGATGCACATAAGTAGAGTAGAGATCCAATCATGGAGTGATATACCTTTTGATCGACGTTTGGTCCATCTTCATTGAGATCCAAGTGGCCATTTGTTGCCATGGGAGTCTTTATAGGCTTTGCCTTGTCCATTCCAAACTTCTTGAGTATGTCTTGGGTGTACTTAGTTTGACTTATGAACGTCCCTTCCTTTTGTTGCCTCACTTGGAATCCCAAGAAGTACTTTAGCTCTCCCATCATAGACATCTCAAACCTATCCGTCATAATCTTATTAAATTCCTCACAAAAAGATTTGTTAGTTGAACCAAAGATAATATCATCAACATAAATTTGACAAATAAAGATATCATTGTCAAAGTTCTTTGTAAACAATGTATAATCTGCTTTAACGATCTTAAAACCATTTTCAATTAAGAAATCTCTAAGACACTCATAGCAAGCTCTAGGAGCTTGTTTGAGGCCGTAGAGAGCCTTACGCAATTTAAAGACGTGGTCGTGGAACTCTTCATCTTCAAAACCAGGAGGGTTGCTCCACATACACCCCCTCCTTGATTGGTCTGTTGAGGAAGGCGCTTTTCATATCCATTTGATAGAGCTTGAAATCATAGTGAGTAGCATATGCAAGTAATATTCTAATAAACTCAAGTCTAGCTACGGGAGCAAAGGTTTCATCGAAATCCAAACCTTCGACTTGTGAATACCCTTTGGCCACAAGTCGTGTCTTGTTCCTTGTCACCACCCCGTATTCGTCTTGCTTGTTTCGGAAGACCCATTTGGTGCCCACGACGTTGAACTTGGGTCTTTCGACTAGTTCCCACACTTTGTTCCGTTTGAAGTTGTTGAGTTCTTCTTGCATGGCCACTACCCAGTTCGGATCCTTCAGTGCATCCTCAACCCTGCGTGGTTCCAAAAAGGATACAGACGAATAATTCTCACAAAAATTGGCTATGCGAGATCTAGTAGTTACTCCCTTTTGGATGTCACCAATGATGTTGTCGATTGGGTGATCTCTTTGGACGCATTGGTGTACTCTTGGGTGTGGCACCTGCTGTCTTGAATTTTCATGGTTATCTTCTTCTCCCCTAGATGGTTGCCCTCATTGACTCGTTGATCATTTTCGTCTTCTTGAGGTTGATCTTGTATGGAGGCTCCCCCTTGATCACTGGCCTCCATTTGTGGTTCATCTTCCTCATGCATATGTAGAGGAGGTTCGTGTGGTTGAACTTCGCCCAATGCCATTCTTCTCAGTGCTTGACAAGGATCTTCTTATCTATATAGCACACATGGATCAACTTGCTCCTTTTGGGAGCTGTTAGTTTCATCGAACACTACGTCACGTGCTACTTCAACAAGTTCGGAGGTCTTGTTGAAGACACGATAGGCGTAGGAGTTCGAATCATAACCAAGCAAGAAACCTTCATCGGACTTCGAAGCGAACTTTGAAGTCCTAGGATTCTTGTTCAAAATATAGCATTTGGAACCAAAAACTCGAAAATATGAAACATTAGGCTTGTTACCGGTGAGTAGCTCATAGGATGTCTTCTTGAGTAGTCGATGAAGGTAGAGTCGGTTTATGGCGTCGCAAGCGGTGTTAACTGCTTCCGCCCAAAATCGATCAGAGGTCTTGTATTCATCGAGCATTGTTCTCGCCATCTCTATGAGGGTTTGGTCCTTCCTTTCGGAAACTCCATTTTGTTGAGGGGAGTAAGGTGCTGAAAACTCATGCTTTATGCCTTATTCATCTAGGTATTCCTCAACTTGTGTGTTCTTGAACTCCGTGCCATTATCGCTTCGAATGTTCTTGATCGTTAATGAAAACTCATTTTGGGCTTGCTTGAAGAAGTTATTGAGTGTTCCTTGTGTTTCTTTCTTATCATGTAAAAAGAAAACCCAAGTGAAGCGAGAAAAATCATCAACAATCACTAAACCATATTTGTTACTGCCGATGCTTATGTAAGCAATTGGACTAAAAAGATCCATGTGAAGTAGCTCGAGCGGTCTTGTTGTAGTCATGACGTTCTTCGCAGGATGAGGTGCTCCAACTTGCTTCCCGTCTTGGCACACGCTACAAGGCCTGTCTTTCTCAAAAACAACATCCTTCGAACCTCGGATGTGATCACCCTTGAGGAGTTTTTGAAGATTCCTCATACCAACATGTGCTAGCCGTCTATGCCACAACCAACCCATTTTGGTCTTTGCAATCAAGCATGTGTCAAGTTCGGCTTTATCCTTGTTGAAGCCAACAAGGTAAAGCTTTCCCTTTAACATACCCTTGAATGCAATGGAACCATCACCCCTTCTAGAGACGGTCACACACTCATTAGTGAACAAGCAATTATAACATTTGTCACATAATTGAGATATGGACAACGGGTTATAATCTAAGGAATCAACATGTAACACATGAGAAAGAGTATGTTGAGATGATATGGTAATTTTATCGGTACCAAGCACCTTTCCTTGACTATTGTCTCCAAAATAGATCCCCTTGCTTGGATCCTCATTTTCTTCATGCTCAACGAACATCCTTCTTTCTCCGGTCATATGGTTAGTGCAAGCACTATCTAGCACCCATTTAGATCCACCGGAGGAATAGGCCTGCGAAAACAAATCATGCCTTGGTTTTAGGTACCCAAGCTTGCTTGGGTCCTTTTAGGTTAATCACAAGGGATTTGGGCACCCACACATGAGACTTGGTGTTCCCATGGCGTGACCCAACATAATGAGCATGAATCTTACCAAAATTACTTCTCATTAAAACATAAGATGCATCAAAGGTTCTAAATAGCAATTGTTGTTGTTTATATAAAGGACTAGTCCAGGAGATCGGACTTGTCCGGAGGACCGGACTTGTCCATGTCTCGACCGGACTAGTCCGATGATCATATGTGTTGGATGTGTTAACTTTGAACTTTCCTGTTTGAGAGGGTCTTCCCTTTACAAAGGCAATGCTTTTCTTGTTATTCTTATGGCTTCTAGCATTTTGCTTTCCACCATAGGAATACCCAATGCCACATTTGACATTAGGAGGTCTTGTGGCCAAGTATGCACTACGTGCATAATTGACCTTCTCCTTGTCAAATATGCCACTTTGGGCATGATGCTTATCCTTGGTAGAAGTTGACTTGTCTTTCAAGCTGGTGTTAGTTTTAGCACATGAACAAGTAATGATAGCCTCAGTTTTAAGGGGTTGAGAAGGCGAGCTTGAAGAGGATGAAGGGTCACTTTGCTTGAGTGACTCAACTTGTACCTCAAGGATCTTGTTAAAATTGATTAGGTTAGCAAGTTCATCCTTGATTGTAGCATTTGAGTCATTTAACTCCAAGCAAGCTTCCTTGCTTGAAGCTAATTCAAGCTCTAGTGACTTGCTTCACTCCTTTTCAAGTTCTAGAAGCTTGTCAAGTTCAACATATTCCTCCTTTTGGGAGATAATCATGTATTTTGACAATTTATGAACTTCTCCTTCTCAACAAGCTGATCAAGTAGAAATTTCATTTTCGCTGTTGTTTTCTTATCTAAGACAATGAGCATGTCTTCATTATCACTAGCAGCTTCACTATCACTAGAATAGGAATGCAAGGAAGAGGATTTGGTTGTTACCTTTCGTTTACCTTCCTTTGCCATGAGGCAAGTGTTGGTTCCCTTCCATGCGCCGAGAGCTGGGAAGAGAGTAGACTTCTTGGATGTCTTTCTCGATGGCTATGCTAGCCATCTCCTCTTCTTCTTCGGGTGAGGACTCATCATTTGAGTCCCACTCCTTCCCTATATGTGCTTGTTCAGCTTGCTTCTTCTTCTTGAAGAATTTTTTGGGTTGAGGCTTTGTTTCCTTGGTCTTCTTCTTGTTCGCTTCATATGGGCAATCAACTATAAAGTGGTCATACTCACCACAGTTATAGCATGCCCGCCTCAACTTCGGTCTTTATTTTTCCTTGTACTTTCCTTCACTTGATTTAGCACCTTGTATTTTCTTCATCATTCTTTTGAATTTCTTCATGAATAGTATCATGTCATCTTCATCCAAGTCGCTGCTCTCATCATCACCGTCTTCTTCTAATTGAGCTTCTCGAGCTTCTTTAGACAAGGGCTTGAGAGTGGACTTCAAAGCGACCTCTTTATTCTTTGTCTAGGTGAGATCGGCAATCTCCTTAACATGCTTGGCCTGCTTTTCCATCATCTCAAAGTTGATGATTTTCCCAAGTAACTCATCGAGGGTCATGTTCTTGTACCCGGGGCTTTCTCGTATCATCGAGCACAAGGTGACATTGTGAGGCATGAAAGCTCTAAGAATGAGCTTCACCACCTCGTGGTCGTTCCACTTCTTGCTTCCGTATGCTCGCACCTTGTTGATGAGCGTCTTTAGTCGGTTGTACATGTCTTGTGGCGACTCATCTTCTTCGATGGCAAATCTTCCCAACTCGCCTTCAATCATTTTGATCTTCGCTTCTCGCACATGACGATCGCCTTCATGTGCGGTTTGCAACGTATCCCATATCTCCTTTGCGATCTCGAGTCCATCCACCTTTGTGAACTCATCCCGACTGAGTGATGAGGTGATGACTGCAGCAGCTTGGGCGTTTCAATGGATTGCTTGCTCTTGGCTAGGTGTGAGCTTCTCATCATCCTCCGGGATATCTATTCCTATGCATACTATGCGCCACAAACTTGGATTGAGAGAAATCAAATGCATTTTCATGTTTTGCCTCCACATTGAGTAGTTATTGCCGTCAAAGTGTGGGGCTTTTCCAAGTGGAATAGATAGATAATGATTGTTGTTAGAATTCAGGCGATTATAATTAGAAGGATATCGGGAGTAGTCGGTGTGACTACTCCCCTTCTTCTTCTTCTCGTCCTCAATCTTCACTTTTCCCTTGGAGAGGGTTTTCTTTCTTAGGAGCGCCTTGAGTCCCAGCGTCTCCTCATTGCCATCCTCGAAGTCTTGAATGGCCTCGAGGAGCCTCTCCGACTTTTTGTTCTTTTCTTCTTCAACCTTCTCTTGGTTGATGCTCTTGTGTACGTCCTTCATGTCCGACATGATCTCTTCGAGCGATTAGTCTCCTTTTGAAAAAACCTGCGCTGATAACAATTGAATGTGGCCTAGAGGGGGGGGGGTGAATAGGCCTTTTTGATTTTTGGTTGGATCCTGCAACACTTAACAAATTGATCAAATCCCAAGATATTGGACTAGTCCGGTCGAGTGCGGACTAGTCCGGTGTGTACCGACTAGATTGATCAAATTTGATCGATTATCTTGATCCTAGGATGTATGCAGCGGAACTATACTTGTAATTGACGTGTTACACTACTATAAACTAGGATGTACCACAAGATAATCTTATATTCAATGTTTCAACATAAAGTGAACAAGATTGATTGAAACCCTAGATTGATCTGAAGAGTAAGAATGATATGCGCAAAGTAAGAACACAAGCTCTTTATCCCGTGGTTCGGTTCCCACAGAGACAACATACGTCCACGTTGAGGAGTCCACAAAAGGATCGGGTCTTCTCCAACCCTACCCTCGTCAGATCACCACGGAGGCCAATCCTCTTCACTAATCACAAAGGGCAAATAACCAAATTCAAGGGGTCTTCTCACAAGTTGAGGGCTCCCCAAGATTACAAGATGAACACCACCAAGAACACACTCTTAAGATCACAATGAAATACCACAGGAGTGTGTTAGGGATTCAAACCAAGAGCTCAATCGTGTGGAATCTTGTCTCTCCAATGATCCAAAGTGAATCCTCAAGGGATTGATCTTCCTTGCGTTGGATTTTGTGGAGAGAGGTGTTTTCTAAGCTCTTGGAAGGTGTGACGACGCAGGGGGGTTCGAGAGATGTGAAAGATGGGCTGTGCACACCTATTTATATGGGGTTACCAAAAGTTACCGTTAGGGTTTAGAAAGATCGGACTAGTCCGTGGTGGACACCGGGCTAGTCCGGTGTGCTGCGTGTAGGAAACCCTAGGTGTCCCAAAATATCGGACTTGTTCGGCTAAGAGCGGACTTATCCGACTTTAGTCAAAAATGATTTCGAACTTGTCCGTGCTGATATCGGACTTGTCCGGTGTGGTGATGCCCTAGGTGAATATAGGACAAGTCCGCACTTGGAGGACTTGTCCGATTTTAGTTAGAGGCATTATCGGACTAGTCCGTACTAATATCGGACTTGTCCATTTGATATCAGAAAGATATCGGACTAGTTCGTGGTGCTATCGGACTTTGTCCGATTTTATGCAACTTGTGAAGTGTTTTGGGGACTAGTCCGCACTGGGGAGGACTAGTCCGATTCTAGTCAGAGAGATATCAGACTAGTCCGGTCAGTGAAAAACCGCATTGTGAGGACTTGTCTGATCTTGTGCAGAAAGATATCGGACTAGTCCGGGGTCAGTCGGACTATTCTGGTGCTGTATAAATTTGTGCAATGTGTGAGATTATTTGTGCTTGAGCTCTTGGGGTGTGTTTTCTTAACACACTCGATACACAATGATCTACTACACTTGTTTCTTGAGCTCTTTTCCGCATTGCTCCTCATTCTCCTTTCTTTTTGGCACTTTGCTTATTTTCTCATTAGAACATGTGCTCATCTCAACAAAGTGATTAGGATCTGATTTGCTTGTCATAAATCAACCAAAACTCACAAGGGATTCCTAGATGCACTTTCACCAGGGGCCAATGTCGGTACCCTATAGACGGGGTACCCTTGCACACAGGATGAATACATTGAGGCGCGTCCGGAGGCACCACATGTTCTATAGGCACCAAGACCTTTGCGTCCCTTAAAGATCAAGCTGTGGCGCTGCCACATAAGCCTTAAAGATGGGACTTGGCCCCTCCGGTATTACGAGGTCCCGAGATGCCACGTGTAGGGATGGGACCTCACTCATCCTTGGGGGAGTGCTCCCGGAACAGCCACATGGCACGGAGTGCAAGGACCAGCACCCCCTACGGAAAAAGCACGGAGCTGCTACATACCCTGGGGAGCCCCGGAGCCGACACACGTCACGAAGGACCGGGGCTAGTCTTCCCACTGAGGACCTGCCCCGACGCTGCCACGTGTCCCGCAGCTCGCCCCAGACGGTAAGGGTGCGGGAGTTAAAAGGTGGTGCGCTCTGCTCCAGTCAAGCATTGAAGACCCGCAACCATCCCCGGCGCACGACGCGGGGCACGCCAACGGTTAGAGACCACTATGACCAATTACATCACCATGAAGGTGCTGCATGCCTATCTCACTCAACCAAGTGGGTAGCTTGCGGCAACAAGACAAGCTGACGGGACACCTTCTGCCACCGTCAGCAACGACGCGTGGACTACTGACAAGGGAGGCGGCAAGACGGCGAGTCTCCACTGCCACCCTCAGAGGAAGCTTATGCGAGAAGCCTTAGATCTGTAGGATAAGATCGCCCCGGCACCGCCTGTCGGCCCCGAAACCCCACTTGTAAGGCACCCGATCTTGGTTATAAAAGGCCCAGACCGCCATTGCTACAAGGACCAAACTCAGAATCCCCGATACACACACGCATACACACTCACCAAGCAATACAATCCACCGTGGGGTAGGGTGTTATGCTCCTTGCAGCCCGAACTACGTAAAATCCACTATCTCATACTCTTCTGCTAGAACACTAATTTGACACCTAAGCCCTGCCGAACAAGAACCTCCGCGGACTGCTCCTTAGCAGATCCGGGGAAAGTGTGCGACTATCATTCGTCAACACTACCACAATATCTGCAATGACTCTGGTTACGAATTGGTACGTGCAAATTGATCGTGTTCGATCTATGTTTGCGAGATGGTGATTATGCTATGTTGCTTGTTATTTTAATTGTGTGTTATTTTTCAGATTAGTCATCTATTCTTGTGACACAGTTGTAGTATCTACCTATGCGTGTATATTCACAACATCTATACACATACACACACTACATATCTGGTTCTACAACTACAAACCCTTTATAAGAGTACATCATTTGAACATAACCCATTATTATTCGATGCGCGACACAAACACTATATTTTTATTATGGCTTGACTCGTAAGAGATACCAAAATTTATGTTAAGGAGTCGCTATGTAGGGATTATACTTGGTAGGTTGACAACTGGGCTAGCTCTTATACCATTACAGTTGAGCTAGTCTGTTTGCTGTTTAGTTTATACTCCATTTGTCTTCAAATGCTCGTTATTTGTCAGTTAAAAAATGATAGACAAATATTTGGAGAGGAATATAGTACTTCTTTTGTCTTAAATACTTGTCACTTTTTAGTTTATTTTAAACCAAAGAGTGACAAATATTTTGGAAGGGTACTTACTGACGATGCCGTCATACAACTAATTTTACTTAAAAATAGAAAAATAATATTGTCGGGCTTCCTTTCCTCCGGTATCCACCCCGCCGCCACGCAAACTCCTCCCATCCCACCCAGCCTCCCAGGCAGCTCCCAGCAAGGACGGCGGCCGGAACGGGGGCACAAGCCTGCAACTTCTTCTCCAGGTGAGAGCTGAGGTGTGATATCCCCGAGGGTCTCACATGAGGTTTCCTCCCCGATCCTCGAGTCCTCCTCCTTCCTTTTTGTAGTTGTCATTTAGGCTGTATGTTGCGGGGTTGGGTCGATATCTGCGCAGGGGCGGAGAGAAATTGTCGCCCGTGGGCGGGGACGGGATAGATGCCGGGCATCTTTGTCTGGCCACCTGGGCACCGGAGCTCTCGGAGGAGAGGGGAGGAGGGTGTCTCTCCTCGGTCGTTAAGCCCTATTGCTTGGTCCGCCCGGTAGTTGTCTCTCTGGTTGCTTTAATGATTTGGGAATTTCCTAGTCACCAGGCTTAGCTTTGCCTGTTTCAGGTACTTTGGGGTAATTGTTTCTTCAAGTATTTCTCTGAACTCAAGCCAGTCCAATACTCTTCCCCAAAAGATTGAAGCGGCTAGAAGGACGCCTATTGTTATCTGAATGCTGATGGGTTGCGATTGCAGCAAGAAAATCTGGAAATGAATGGTAGTTCCTATTCGGACCTGTGTTTCTGTGCCAGAGTTTAACCAGGATGGGCTCACTCTGCTGCGTGGCAGCACGGCCACATGGGGCCAGCACAGCAAGCCGTGAATGGTCCTCTATTGGACGGAGTGACCCGCACTGGCAGACTAATCCTGGTTTCTCACCGCCACTATCCAGGAGGTGGGAGTATCAAATCAATTCTGAAGGATTGTCTTATGGGTCCCATGGCGACAGCAGGGTTGCAGCGACTTATGGTTCATCAATATCGTCGAATAGTAAAGAACCTAGTAGGAGCTGGGAGAGAAGCGAGCTTCCACACAATCACCGTTACTCTACATCAGAGGGTGCAGTTTCATATTTCAACAGCCCAGATTTTAGCTTTCAGAACCACCATATAATGCTGCCAATGGCAGAAGATTCTAGCACTGATGAATACATGAGAGGTATATATTCTGGATTTGCAAAATTCTTATATTGTTCTGATGGCCCAGCTGCTTCTGTCTATTTTTAAGCATGCTCAAGATTGTTCAATGTCAGCATCCATCCTTCATTTTCCGTTTTTTGCATTTACTGTATATAAATTTTATAATTCACTGTACACCAGTTTAATGATTTCCTTAACATGCCTTGTCCGCAGCTGCCGTTTGATTACATCATAGATGACACAGAAGCTATGTTGCAAATGGGCAATTTAAAAAGAGTAGATTTTAGTTTTATAATCTTGCATTTTCAGTGATCGTGTTGGGATAACATCAATCATTCCTACCTTGTGGTCTGTGAAGTGTTAATCTGAAGAATGCATTACAATCACAAATTGACAAAGCTACCACATTCCACATCCTTCCACACAAAATGCAGATTTCACCCAATTTGCTTTCTTGGGTGGTAATGCACATGCAAGAAAAGTATGAATTGACAAATTGGTAGCTGATTTATTGAGATCATAGTCATGCTGAATTATGTATCTTTGAACCTATCCAGCCGCTGCGCAACTTGTTTTTGGGATGAAACAAATTTGCTGTCCATATTATACCAATTTCATTGCCATCTCTTGCAACATCATTGTCATCTATAACAGCCAGCACAATTGTGAAGTTTATCCAAGTCAAATATGCGTATGTCTAAGAATACCTTGGCTATCCTATATAGTTGAAAATGCATTGATTTTTTAAATGCACGTTGTGTTTCACTGAACAATAAAGAGTTTTAGCAATAAGTGCCAAAAACCATACTTTTCTCAACTTGTTATTGTAGTCACCTGTTATTGCATATGTTCACCATTTGACTATTATATCTGTGTATACATATCTGATAACGATTCGACCATTAGCAGCCTTCCTGCTGGGTTGTGCTGATATATATGATTTTATGTTATTGTCTTGATGGAAAAGAGTATCTTACTGTAGTATGAATGACAAAAATACAAAAATAACTCCTATTGCGCGAACACCTCCGGCGGCCCGAGGTGCAAGGTCTCCTTGAAGACGGCCTACAGGTAGGGCAGGCACGCGACGTTGTGACCAGCCGCGACGCGCCCATGACGGCGTCCAAGTGTAGCCCTGCCAACAGGAACAGTGATGGGGGAGCCGGTGTTGAGGATGCGCTGGCCGCAGACGAGCCTCTCGGTTCCGTCCATACCGGTGGTGCGCACCCTGTTCTCTCCCAATCGATTGGCCACCTCAAGCACGAGTATCTTCCCCATAAGGCCTCCAGGGAGCTCTCTCAGTTCACAACCATGGATTGGAAGAGAACGAGGAAGCTGGAAGAAGAGCAGCTGCAGTTCATCCATCGTATCCATCAGTCTCAATTCTTCAGCAGCATTTAGTTCACCATCATAGGCTTTGCTGGAAGACTGTCCAAATTCAACTTCATCATGAACAGGATCTCCAGAGTAGGGCCTTCTCCGGAGCAGTGGCAGAGTAACAATATAATTTGTAGTGTAATCCCATGGGTCATCATGCTTCTTTGGTATTTTGCAGCAGATACGTCTGATGAAGAGTTTTTTCCCGAAGGATCTACTTGTCCAAATGCAACTTGGACCGATTTTGTTCCCTGTTTCTCAAATTTAGCTCTGCTTCCAAGGGATCCAGTGTTCATGTTGGTGCCGGATTCGAGGCCTGCTCGGTGTGGAAGGTGCTGCTCTTCCCCAAGATTCCCTGGCAGATCACGTGAGTGCTCTTTTCGATGAATACAGCCAGTGACGGCACGGCAGCCGTGGCTGCGGCGAAGCCCCGCGCGTGGAGGCCTGCGGCGAAGCCCGCGCGTGGAGGCAGACCCTAGCAGGTGCGACACGCGGCGGGTAGCAGTCATGGCATGGTGCTGGAGCCTTCCTCGTGCAGATCTGGAGCAGCACCGGGCGAATGCTGAATCGACGCCGGACGGTGCAGATCTCGGCCAATACCATCGGCCGCTCGACTGCTCGAGTGATTCAGAGGTAGATCAGCACAGATACCAGTCCAGATCGAGCGCGGCTCGAGCCAAGATCGATGAATCTGGCGGCGGGGGCTTTGGTAGTATGGGCGGTGTCACACCCGGTCCCAACAAGACAACCGGATGACTTCCACATGTATGCCAGGATCGATTCACATCATACATGTGTAGACGAAAGTGTAATATCATTTATTACAAGCCATGTTCGAATACATAAATGTCTTACAATAATGACCCGTAGGTCTAAAATAAGATTACAAAGCAAAACAGCGGAAAAGTAAACTAGTGTGGCTCCATGCACAGGCGTTGCTCGGGGGTTGCGCCAGCCTAGAACGTCTCCTCCGGATCGGTGTAGAAGTCTTCATTCTCCACCTCTTCTCCATTGTAGACTGAGGAAAGATAAGCAACAAGCAAGTTTGAGTACCAACGATACTCAACAAGTGGGAAAGAGATGACATGAGGGTGTTTAGAAAGGAAGACCAAATTTGGGTTAAGCACTATAGCATTACATCCTATCCTTAGCTTTCATTAGCACCTACTTCTAAGTGTATGAACCCAACCATAACCCATTTGTAATCCATGTCCCAACCAACCAAACCACTATTCCCAATCATTGACTAATTATGAATTGGACACCAAGCCGCTCTTGTCCGTGAGTACGGCTGTCATGACAGTTTCTAAATCTCTGCAGAGAATGTACCCTTTACCCACAAGCCGTGATTTCATCCCCTGTTGCCAGGTGGACTAAGTAAACCTCTCTGATGCCCGTGGTCGCGAACCACATTGCACACTTCCTTTGGTGTGAGGCCAGGAGATCACTACGAGGTCTTTACAAAGGATTCTCCCGACACGTACTAGCCCTCTGAGGTTTGACCCCTTACAAAAGTGTGAGCCGTTACACCACGACTCAACACCCCAGTTGCCCCCTCTTGAGCCATGCGGATCCCAAGGCAGTACACCCTGAACCAATTCCCCGCACTATCCAATCACTAATACTATGCCGGGAGAGGCCTAATTAGTCGACCAAGCTGCCCCATACTCAGTCTTGTGGCGATACTATAAAGCTTAGTGACTTCCTTCATAAACTGGTCCTTAGAATCCGGCAAGGTTCATACCCCAAAACCCGGGTCTCGTGCGTACTGCACCATACCAAACAAACCAACCCGCCAGATTCCTATCCACTACAATTCAATTCACCAAATCTCAATAAATGATCACAACAATTAATAGTATAACATGTATGTAGAGAAATTCTCTCCCAAAACTAAGCATGACTAAGCGTAAAAGTAATAATAACATCTACCCAAACCAACCTGGTGACAAGGAATTATATGGAAGGGTGCAGTAAATAGGATTCAATTTATTAAGCATGCAACTAACTAAAACTTAATAAAACAGGTGCAAAATGGTCAAGGAACTTGCCTTCTTCAAAGTCTGGGTCGGTGAAGTGGTAGTCTTGAAGATTGTAAGTCGGCTCGGGAACCGACTCTAAATACATCATCGCATGCGGAACGGAAAGTAGCAACACACAATAAGAAACAAGAGAATAAAGGCACACCACAAATAAAAACCCAAAAGAAGACCTACGCAATTACGTCGCTAACACTATGTCCTTAGTTAAGAATTTATTTAGTGGTGTGGGTGGAAGTTTGGGTTTTAGTGTCTATATGGGTTTATTAGGAATTCAACACAATTAGCAAATTAAATACCTTACTTTATCCTAAACAGATTAGGAAATAATAATAAAATAATACCCTAAGTGATCTATGCAAAAAGAGAGAGTAATCATATGATTTTATGTAATTTACAATTAAAACAAGGGTTTTTATGCAAAACAGACATGAACAAGGGCCTAGAAATATTTTATAACATAACCATGGGGTTAATCATAATTTACAGAGGCTAAAAACATAATTAATTGTGAAAACAGGGGCTAAAATACCATATTTATTCATTTTAACAGTGCTGACATAAATTAATTAAAGTCCAGAGGCTAGCTCATAAAGTACAGGACCTTAGTGTAATTAATTTAAATTCGTGCAGGGGGCTACGTGCAAAATGGCCAACGGTTAAAACAGGATTCAATTTGGGCCATTGGATCTAAAGCGTGCGACCCAAATTTTAAATAACCGAAGGGATACGCTCCTAATCTCGGCCGTCGGCCCTAGATGGGCGGCCGAGATTAGGCCACGTCGCCCCATGGACGACGGAGGCGGCGCGCGCGCCCGGCCCGGCGGCGCACGGCGGCGGGGGTCGCCGGAGATGGCCGGAACGGCCAAATCGGTGCCCAACACTATGCGGCTACCGTGGAAACGCGAGAGGGTGGCGGGGGAAGCTCACCTAGGGGGTCGCGGAGATCGGGTTTGGGTCGGAGGTGCGTCGGCGACGTCGGGAGGTGGCGGTCTCCGGCGGAGCTCGACGAAGACGGTGTTGCGGCGGCGTTCTCCCGAAGAGGGTATGTCCGGCGAGTTCCTAAGGATGGGGCGCACATGTTAGGCGAGGTTTGCTGGAGAAAAATTGGCTAGGGCGACGGGAACGGCGGCGACAATACCTTGCACCGGCGGCTAGGGTTCGGAGCTTCGGGGAGGGGAAAAATTGGGGTGCACGGCGGGATTTATAGGGGGGGGGGGGCGAGGGCGGCGGAGTATGGAAGGTGATCCCGCGCGAAGGAAAGCAACACAGAGCCATTATGGGGGGGGGGGGGGGGAATTCCTTGCCGGCGTTTGAATCGGGGGCGGATTCGGCGGGCTCGGTCGGGCGCGGAGTAAGGAAAGGGAAGGAGTTGACCGGCGGGTCCCAGTGCGCAGAGAGAGGGAGGGAAAAGGAAGGGGCGGCTGGGCCTTGGGCCGGCGGGGAGAAAAGAAAAGGGGGAGGGGAAGAGGGGAGGAAGTGGGCCGGAGTAGGATTAGGCCCAAGCGGCGGTTTTTCCTTTCCAGGCATGATGCACTCCTAATTCAATCCCTTTATTTCAAATTTTTGAAATTTTGGGTGTTACAACTCTACCTCCTTAAAAGGAATCTCGCCCCCGAGATTCGGACGTCCTAAGAGAAAAGATCGGGGAACTCGGCCTTGAGGTCTTCTTCTCTCTCTCATGTTGCTTCTACCTCAGAGTGATGCTTCCACTGCACTTTGCACATGCGAATCGTCTTGTTTCTCATGACACGTTCTGATGTCTCTAGGATCTTGACTGGTCGTTCTGCGTAAGAAAGATCCTCTTGCACATCTATAGCTTCCATGAGTAATTGTTCCTCTGGTACTCTCAAGCATTTCTTTAGCTGCGACACGTGGAACACATCATGCACATCAGACAGTTGAGGAGGTAGCTCAAGACGATAAGCTACTTCTCCTCTTCTCTCCAGGATCTTGAACGGATCAATGTATCGGGGTGCTAGCTTTCCCTTCACTTTGAACCGTCTTAGACCTCTTACTGGTGATACCTTGAGATACACAAAGTCTCCGACCTCAAAGGTTAGATCACGACGTCGAGCATCTGCGTAACTCTTCTGCCTTGACTGCGCAGTTTTTAGATTATTCCGGATCTCTTGTACCTGTCGTTCTGCTTCTCTTAATATCTCCGGTCCAAACACTTGACCTTCTCCGGTCTGATTCCAAAATAAAGGTGTCCTACACTTTCGCCCATAAAGTGTCTCAAACGGGGACATCTTGAGACTAGCCTGGTAGCTGCTGTTATAAGAAAATTCAGCATAGGGCAAATTTTTGTCCCAACTCTTACTATTCTTCAAGGCACACGCTCGCAACATATCCTCCAAGATTTGATTGGTGCGTTCTGTCTAACCATCCGTCTGCGGGTGATACGCTGAACTGAAATTCAGATGAGTGTCCATTGACTCATGTAGCTTTTGCCAGAATCTTGAAGTGAACTGGGTACCTCGATCAGACACGATCTTCTTCGGAACACCGTGCAAATACACAATTCTTGCTATGTATAATTCTGCCAACCGCGAACCATTGTAGCTTTCCTTGACCGGAATGAAGTGAGCGACTTTAGTCAACCGGTCCACGACAACCCATATGGAGTCGTATCCTGATTGGGTCCTTGGCAATCCCACAATAAAGTCCATGCTTATCTCTTCCCATTTTCACTCGGGTATCTTGAGTGGTTGAAGTAGTCCAGCAGGTCTCTGATGTTCCGCCTTGACTAACTGACACGTGTCACACCGAGCCACGTATTCGGCCACATCACGCTTCATACCAAGCCACCAGTATCGATCCTTAAGGTCTTGGTACATCTTGGTACTCCCAGGATGAATGGAGTAGTACGAGTCGTGGGCTTCTCTCAATATCAACTCTCGGATCCCCTTGACATTCGGCACGCATATCCTCTTCCCTAACCACAGGGTTCCATGTTCATGTTCTCTGAAATCTGGGGCTTTGCCAGCCTTCATCAGCTTCTTAAGTTTCTGGATCTTCTTATCCTCTTTTTGGCCTTCTCTAATGTCTTGTTCCAACGTGGAGTCCACTCCATAACTACTGCATTTGCATTAGATACTATGCACAGGTTTAATCTTGCAAACTCTTCACATAGTTGCGGTTGATAAGTCCGGATCGCCGTACTGTTGCTTTGGGTTTTCCTACTCAAAGCGTCTGCGACCACGTTCGCCTTTCCAGGGTGATAGTTGATCCCAACATCGAAGTCATTAATGAGCTCTAACCACCTTCGTTGGCGAAGATTAAGGTCCGGCTGAGTGAAGATGTACTTCAAACTCTTGTGGTCAGTGTAGATTTCTGTCCTTTTCCCGATCAGGTAGTGTCTCCATATCTTCAGTGCGTGAACTACAGCTGCTAACTCCAGATCATGGGTCGGATAATTCTTCTCATGCTTCTTGAGTTGTCTCGAAGCGTAGGCCACCACATGTCCCTCTTGCATCAACACACATCCCAATCCTTGTCCGGAAGCATCACAATAGACCGAGAACTCCTTCTGCATATCCGGCATAACCAACACTGGAGCAGTGGTCAACCTCTTCTTCAACTCGGCAAAACTTGCTTCACATTCTGGTGTCCACTTGAGTGTAGCTCCCTTCTCGAGTAGCTTGGTTAGCGGCCGAGAGATCTTTGAAAATCCCTCAATAAATCGTCGATAATATCCAGCTATTCCTAAGAAACTTCTGATGTGTCCCACATTTTCTGGCGTCTCCCATTTGAGAACATCTGCCACTTTACTCGGATCCACTGATATTCCTCCTTCTGATATGACATGTCTCATGAATGATACCTACTTCAGCCAAAATTCACACTTACTGAATTTAGCGTATAATTGGTGCTCTCTAAGCTTCTGTAGTGCCAATCTCAGGTGTTCCTCGTGCTCTTCTTCACTTTTGGAGAATATCAAGATATCGTCGATGAATACCACCACAAACTTGTCCAGATATTCCATAAATACCTTGTTCATGAGGTACATGAAGTAAGCTGGAGCATTGGTCAACCCGAAAGACATAACAGTATACTCATAAAGACCATATCGAGCGACAAATGCAGTCTTGGGAATGTCCGATGGTCGAATCTTCAACTGGTGGTAACCCGAACGAAGATCAATCTTAGAGAACACACATGCTCCTCGCAACTGGTCAAACAAATCTTCAATCCTTGGCAATGGGTACTTATTCTTGATGGTCACTGCATTCAAAGCACGATAATCTACACACAATCTTTGAGTGCCATCCTTCTTTGGTACGAATATGACAGGAGCACCCCAAGGTGATGAACTAGGGCGGATGTATCCTTTCTCCAATAACTCTCTAATGTGATCTTTTAGCTCGGCTAATTGATTCACATCTATTCTATATGGCCTCTTATATATCGGGGCCGTTCGAGGCACTAGGTCAATGATGAATTCAATTTCACGGTCAGGAGGCTACCCGATAACTCCTCAGGGAACACGTCTGGGAATTCACTGACAACTCGGATCTCTTCGGCAACCTCAGTTTGATTTAGCCTGATCCTCTGTGTTGGAGCTTGATCTGGAAAGAACTCAACCTTGGTACCATCGGTATGGGTCAAGGAGACTGTCCTTGTGGCGCAGTGGATCATCCCATGGTACTTGGTCAACCAATCCATTCTCAGGATAATATCTAGCCCTTGAGATTCCAGAACAATAAGGTTTGCTGGGAAAACTACCCCCCTTATGTCTAGCCTTACATTAGAGCATACTTGTCGTGTTATCATTTCTTCCCCAGGGGAGTGAACTATAAGTTGGTGAGTCATTAAATGCACTACCATGTCATG
The DNA here is from genome assembly GCA_036927565.1 of Tuctoria greenei. Taxonomy (NCBI): domain Eukaryota; kingdom Viridiplantae; phylum Streptophyta; class Magnoliopsida; order Poales; family Poaceae; genus Tuctoria; species Tuctoria greenei. Next base: position 125,741,489 of record JAYESD010000007.1, on the reverse strand, counting down.
CCTTCTCATGAATTCCTTAGATATAAATGAATGCGTAGCACCAAAATCAAACAACACTGTAGCTAGATGAGAGTCGGCAGGAAACGTACCAACAACCACATCTGGTGCATTGTGCGCCTCCTCAAGTGCCACGTGGTTAACTCTCCCACGTGTAGGTTGCTGCAGCGGCTTCTTCGGGCAACGATTGGCGAAATGTCCCATCTCACCACAGTTATAGCACTGCACGGCCGCGTTGTTACCTTGGGATCTATTACCTCCTTGAGGGTTCTGTTGCGGCTGACCATTAGGGCGGGGTGAAAGCATCTAGGCCCCCCATGAAGTACGGTTTCGGTGATTAATGACAACTATTGAACTTTACTAATGAATTTGTGAATGCAAGGTCCCCACAATCACTCATAAAATGAAATGAATATGTCATTGGAGACCCTTACACAATCAACTTTTGAGATCAATGAGATAAAGACACGGAGTGAAAGCTCTTATGTCTAAGTCACTCAACCATAAGTTGATAACATACAATGCTTGAAGATCATCAGAGAGCCTTGTGGAACAAATGTCTAAGAGGTCATATGAGCAAGACACAAAAGATTCACTTAAAACAACTCGAAGCAAACAAAATCAACTCACCGGATCAACCGATGATTTCAGAAATGTACACATTGGTCGAGTTGGTTTAACTGAAGAAGAAGACCTCAGACAAATGTACTCACCGGATCATCCGATGTGAATGGCTCAGTGACATCGGTCCATCAGTACACACATCGGTCGATCACTCCAGTAAGCATCAAGATTAAGCAAATTCTGGAGGAAGAGCCACCGGATCATCCGATGAGAAGACAGGGGCAACATCGGTCTAACAACGGTCATATCTGACACGATGACGTCAGCCAAAGTAATTAGACCGATGATAACTAAAGGGGAGATATCGGATCATCCGGTGTTCACAGTAAAGTTCTGTCAGCCTACTTTTCCAACGGCTATTTCGGGGAGGCTAGCTATAAATACCCCCTAATCCTGTCACTTCGTTAAGTCTTGATCACCTGAAGCTATCCACACATCCACAAGTGTTCAAGGCCAAGAGCAATCACTTCCACACTATTTTGATCATCTCTACACCAAGGTTTAGGCTAGAACTAGCTAGAGAGAGAGCTTGTGTGCCACCATTCTGGGTGAGTGGACTCTCTAGGTTAGTGTGAGAGCCTCAAGGGAGTGCCCTTGGTGTTGTAATCGTGAAGAGACTTCCGGAGCTTGCCAAGGCGTGTGTGGAAGCCCGAAAGGTCGAAGTTGTACAAGGATTGAGCTCCACCTTGCCAAGGAGGCGAACGGAGAGGAATAGTGAAGACCCCTCGTCTCGGTGACGTGGGTGTGGCAAAACCCTTTGGTGGGTGCCACAACGTGGATGTAGGAAGATCTTCACGATCTTGCCGAACCACGGGATAAATCCTTGTCTTCTCGGGAGTTTGCATCCTTCTCCTTCCTTTTCTTTTATGCATTTATATTCCGCAAAGTTTCTATCTACTAGAATGCATAGTTAGTCGCGTAGAGAATTGGGCTTTAGAAATTAAGTTTCAATTGCTTAGAATTTTTCGAAGAAAGCCCAATTCACCCCCCCTCTTGGGCATTCGGTCCTTACAATTGGTATCAGAGCAAGGTCGCTCATAGGATCATTCTAGCTTCACTGCTAGAGAGCTAAAATAGCCAAGCTTGGGGGTTCGGTTCCTATCTTCGAGGGCAAGAACTTTGCCTATTGGAAAGCACGCATGCGCGCTTATCTTGAGGCTATTGCCCTTGAAGTATGGGAAGCGACCCACGCGGGGTTTGGAGAACATAATTATGTTGGTGATCAACTAAAATGGGATGCTAAAGCTAGGAATGCAATCTATGAATGTATTAGTCAAGATGTGTTTTCTAGGATTGCTAGCAAGGAAAAGGCTTGTGAAATTTGGGCTTGCTTAATTGAGATTCATGAGGGCTCTTCTCGTGTCAAAGAACTAAAATATCATATGCTTAAAGCCAAGTATGATGAATTTAAAATGCTTCCTCATGAAAATGTCAATGAGATGTTCTCTCGCTTAAATGTGCTTATTGAAGAAATAAATGCTCTTGACATTGCTTCTCTTGGCAAGGGACTCATCAACCGCAAGATCCTCATGCTCCTTCCCAAGCCAAAATACAAAATCATCAACTCCATGCTCCAAAAAGAGTCACTTGACCACATTGAAGTTTCGGAGCTCATTGGAGAGATACACGCTCATGAGATGAGTGTACTTGGGATGATGGAGCAATCATTATCAAAGACTATTGCTCTAAAGGCCTCCACCAAAAAAACAAACCTCAAGAAGAAGAAGGTGGTTGAGCCTAGCTCAAGTGAAGAAGAACAAGCGTCAAGTGAAGATGATGATGATGAGCTTGCATTAATGATGAGAAAGTTCTCACGCTTGAACTCCAAGATTACCAAGAAGGGGTACACCTTTGATCCCAAGAAGAAAGCGTTTCTACCAAGGAGAGATGATCGCAAGACTTGCTACAATTGTGGTGATCAAAGCCACATCTCCTATGATTGTCCAAAACCGGACAAAAGAAGAGAGAACTACAAAGGCAAGCATCGCAAGCTTGAAGGAAGCGATGATGATGAAGAAGAAGCCAAACCAAAGCCAAGATCCTTTGGGAAGAAGAAACATGACAAGGGCAAGAAGGCAAGGCTCTTCCCAAAGAAGAGAAATAATAGCCCACAAAAGGTGTTCATATGTGAGGCAAATGAATGGGTAACCGATGAAGAAACAAGTGATGAAGAGAGTGAAGAGGAAGAAGAAAGCTTGGCCGGCCTCGCCATCGCCAACAATGATGATGCACCTCTTCATCCACCGCCCATGTGCCTCATGGCAAAAGGTAACACCAAGGTATGTGATGACTCTAGCGATGATGAGCTTTCCCCCGATGATTTAACTTCTTTGATAAATGAATATCATGCTATCATTAAAAGGAAAAAGAGTAAGGTTAAAGTGCTTGAAGAAACTCGTGCTAAACTTGAGAGTACTAACCTTGATTTGCTTGACAAGTATGAAAGCATACTCAAAGAGCATGACACGCTCAAATCCCATGTCAAGCAAATTGAGGAAGAAAAGGCTAAAATTAAGATAGATAATCATGAACTTGACTTAGCACACCAAACACTCTTGGAAGAGCACAACAAGTTAATGCAAGAACATCAAACACTTAACCTTGCACATGACATGCTTGATCAAGAATTGAAAAATATGAAGAAGCAAACCCTTAATGATAAGATATTCATTACTTCTCATGCCACTAATGCTTTGCACAAGTCTTTGGCTTTGAAAGCTAATGCTAGGGAGAAGGACTTGTTGGAAGAAATTGAGAGTCTCCGCACTAGTTTGGCTAGACTTTCAAAAGGAGAAGTCAAGCACAAGGAAATTCTCTTCCAACAAGCAAATGCCTTTAACAAGAGAGGACTTAGATCCTTCCCGGTGCCTAACAAAGGAAAGGTGCCCTCACCGGAGCTAAGAACAAGCTTCATCAAGGAAGTTGGTTCTTATTGCCAACATTGTGAGGTCACCGGTCACCAAACAAGGGAGTGTCCTCTTCCTAACCGACCTTCTCCTAAATTGCCTACTAACTATAAATCTACTTTCAATGATCATTATTATCTCTTAAGTAAAGTAGGTGGCAAGGTGAAGGCTAGGTTCATTGGTAAAGACATGAAGGGCATGAAGAGGAAGCTTCTCAAGCAACTTTGGGTCCCAAAAACACTTGTATCACACATACAAGGACCTAAGTTGGCTTGGGTTCCTAAAGCCAAAAATTGAATTCATGTGTGTAGGTGAACTACAAAGCCGAAGGAAAGCATTGGGTACTCGATAGCGGGTGCATTCAACATATGACCGGCGATGATGGTATGTTCACCACCATAGAAAACCCCGGCAATCATGAACAAGTCACCTTTGGTGATAACTCTAAGGGAAAGGTAATTGGGTTAGGTAAAATTGCTATTTCAAATGACTTGTCTATTTCTAATGTTTTGTATGTTAAGTCACTTAGTTTCAATTTACTTTCTATTGCACAACTATGTGATCTTGGACTAACATGCACATTTAGCAAAAATGATGTTGTTGTGAATAGTGAAACTAGCCAAGACATAGTCTTTAAAGGATTCCGGCATGGACATCTCTACCTAGTGGACTTCGCCAACAAGAATGCTAGCTTGATCACTTGTCTTTTCACTAAGACAAGCTTGGGATGGCTATGGCACCGACGCATAGCGCACATTGGAATGAGTAAATTCAAGAAGTCATTCAAGCTTGGGATGGTGACCGGCGTGAAGGATGTCACATTTGAGAAGAACAAGCTTTGTATCGCTTGTCAAGCCGGGAAGCAAGTTGCTTCACACCACCCAATGAAGACAATAGTGTCAACCTCCAAGCCACTTGAACTACTCCACATGGACCTCTTCGGACCGTCCACATATCAAAGCCTTGGCGGTAACCTCTATTGTCTCGTTATTGTTGATGACTATTCTCGCTATGCTTGGACTTTGTTTCTAGGTGACAAGAGTGAAACTCCGGAAGTGTTCAAGACCTTCGCCAACCGCGCTCAAAGGGAATTTCAACTTCCCATAATCAAGATCCGGAGTGACAACGACACCGAATTCAAAAACTACAACATTGGGGAGTGGTGTGACCGTGAAAGAGTAAAACATGAGTTCTCGGCCACATACACCCTTCAACAAAATGGTGTCGTTGAAAGGAAGAACAAGACACTCATCACTCTTGCAAGAGCAATGCTTGATGACTACGACACGTCGGAGAAGTTTTGAGCCGAAGCAATAAACACGGTGTGCCATGCCGCAAATAGGGTCTACCTACATCGCCTACTTCAAAAGACCCTGTACGAGCTTCTCATTGGGAGAAAGCACAACATCTCCTACATTCGAGTCTTTGGATGCAAGTGCTACATCTACCGCAAGAAAAGGCTCAGCAAGTTTGAAAAAAGATGTGATGTTGGTATATTTCTTGGTTATGCATCAAACTCAAAAGCATATCGAGTATTCAACCAAACCTCCGGTTTAGTTGAAGAAAGTTGTGATGTTGAGTTTGATGAATCTAATGGCTGAGGAGAGTTTTGGTCATGATGAAATAGATGATGAGCCTCTACGAGAAGCCATGAAGAACATGACCATTGGAGACATCAAGCCGGAAGTTGAGGAGAGCCGTGATCAAGGGGGAGCTTCAAGTTCCAACAACAACACCTCTGTGGCACCTCAAGTTGACAAAGAAGAAAATGATGATCCATTGCCAACTCAAGACTCACAAGCACAACAACATCAAGAAGAAGAAGTCCATGATCAAGTCCAACCACAAGAGGAGCAACACGCATCACCTTCGCCAAGTGCTTCACAACCGTTTATGAGGCATGAACGCATCTCCAAGGCGCATCCAATGGATCAAATCATTGGAAGTCCGTCAAGGGGTGTAAGTACACGTTCTCGCCACGTTGCTTCGTTTTGTGAGCACTACTCTTTTGTTTCGTGTGTAGAACCCACTCACATTGAGGAAGCGCTCCAAGACCCAAATTGGGCGATGGCCATGCAAGAAGAACTCAACAACTTCATCCGCAATGAAGTTTGAGTGTTGGAGGAGCGACCCAAGGACAAGAACGTCATCGGAACAAAGTGGGTGTACCGCAACAAACAAGATGAGAATGACGTTGTGGTCCGCAACAAGGCAAGACTTGTGGCCAAAGGGTTCTCGCAAGTTGAAGGACTAGATTTTGGGGAGACGTTTGCCCCGGTCGCCCGGCTAGAAGCCATCCGTATACTTCTTGCCTTTGCTGTACATCATAGTATTAGACTTTATCAAATGGATGTGAAAAGTGCCTTTCTTAATGGTTACATTAACGAGCTTGTTTATGTTGAACAACCTCTCGGGTTTGAAGATCCGAGGAATCCTAATCATGTGTATAGGTTGCACAAGGCGCTCTACGGGCTCAAGCAAGCACCTAGGGCGTGGTACGAACGGCTACGGGATTTCCTCATCATGCAAGGATTCAAGATCGGGAGGGTGGACACCACACTCTTCACCAAGGACATCAACGAAGATTTGTTCATTTGTCAAATTTATGTTGATGATATTATTTTTGGTTCAACTAACGAATCTTTTAGCCATGAGTTTGGCAAAATGATGTCTAGGGAATTCGAGATGTCAATGATTGGAGAGCTCAACTTCTTCCTTGGATTTCAAATCAAGCAACTTCAAGAGGGGACCTTTGTCTATCAAGAGAATTACACCAAGGACCTCTTGAAGAAATTTGAGATGGGAGATTATAGCTCAAGAAGCACTCCAATGGCAACCAATTGTCATCTCGACGCGGATAAGGACGGTAAACCTATTGATCAATCTAACTACCGCTCTATGATTGGTTCATTGCTTTACCTTACCGCATCTAGGCCCGATATCATGTTTAGTGTATGCTTGTGTGCTCGCTTTCAAGCGGCACCTAAAGAATCGCATAGGAAGGCGATCTTTAGGATACTTCGGTATCTTAAGCATACCCCTAGTGTGGGCTTGTGGTACCCTAAAGGTGAAAAATTCCAACTTGTGGGATACTCGGATTCGGACTTTGCCGGATGCCGCGTGGATCGCAAGAGTACCTCCGGTGGGTGCCACTTGCTTGGGCGTTCCCTAGTCTCTTGGTCAAGCAAGAAGCAAAATTCCGTCGCCTTGTCCACGGCGGAAGCGGAATACATTGCGGCCGGTGCATGTTGTGCCCAAATTCTTTATATGAAACAAACCCTTTTGGACTTTGGTGTTAAACTTGGTTGTGTGCCTCTCCTTTGTGACAATGAAAGTGCGGTTAAGATAGCTAAAAATCCTGTTCAACACTCCCGCACTAAGCACAAGGATATTCACCATCATTTCTTAAGGGACAATGAAGCTAAGGGAGACATCTCTTTGAGAGGTGTTAGGTCCGAAGAACAATTGGCGGATATCTTCACTAAACCACTTGATGTGAAAACTTTTTCTAGGCTAAGGAGTGAATTAAATGTGCTAGATGCAACAAACGTCATGTAAGAATGCATATCATATAGGTCTTGCCTAACTCTCAAAGGATAGGGGTGAGCAAGGGTTAGCTTGGGATGGTGGTTCTTTTGGGTTTTCCAAGGCTTAGAGAGTAGCTCTCCCTGAAGAAGCCTTTGAAAGGTTCAAACTTGGCAAGATAGATTTACTTTATGTCTTGCATGATGCCTGCCATATAGACTTACTATTTCTTGCATTTTAAAAATGTTTGGCATTGCATACGGTAGATTGTCACAAAGGGGAACCCACCTCATGAGAAAGAGACTTGTTTGAAATGCAATATCTCAACTCATATAAGGTGGAAAGAACAAAATGTTAGGTGCGTTAATGCCTAGAGGAACATGCTTCAAAGAGATAGAAGTCCTCATACTCTACCTCACAAAGCATGGGCCTTACATTTTATTTGGATATTTTCCTCCTATTTTTCTCGGTGTTCCATTTGCTTTAAGGATTAGCCAAGTTATTGGCATATCAGCCTTTTTGAGGGGTAAGGGGTTGCCCAAAAAGTCCTAAGACATGTGTTTCTCTTTGCTTGGTTGTTTGGTCAAAGGACATATATGGGATGTTATTGTTCTGTAGTCATCAGATTATCCGATGCCTAGGTCTATCCCTCATCGGATCAATAGGTGTTCAATCTTCAAGGGCCAGTTCAGTCAGAATCTCAAATGATCCGACGCGTTCATCCTGAAAAACATCGGTCCATCCGGTGTTCTCTATTCTGGAGCTGTGGTCAATTCAACCGATGTTACTTCCTCCAACATCGGACCATCCGGTGTCAACATCACTCTTTTGAACACCCTTACTGTGCCATTCGACCGATGATCCAAACCCTAAACGTCGGTCCATCCGATGTCAACAACAACTTTTTGAATATCCTTACTGTGGCATCCTTTTTGAATATCCCGTCAACCCACTATTTAAATCGGCCGTACCCCCTTCGCCTTCCTCTCTCCCGATCCCGACGCCTCCACCGCCTCCCTCTCGTCGCGCCGCCACCTCCACCGCCGCCGGACGCCGCCGTCGCCACCCACAGGCCGCCGCCGCCGTCTCCGGCCGCCGCCATCTCCACAGCGCTGCCGCTGCTCTCCGCGCCGCCTCCATCCACGCGCCGCTCGCCGCGCCGCCGCCTCCACAAGCCGCCGCCTCACCGCCGCCGCTCCACCAGTCGTCGCCGCCGCTCGCCTTCACCAAGCTGTCGCCGCCGCCTCACCTAGCCACCGCCGCGCCTCCACCCAAGCGACGCCGCCATCTCCGGTCACCACCCCGTCGCTAGGGTTTCCCGGCCTGTTGATCTCCACGTCCCGTCGTCGACTCCATTCAATCGAGCGATCGCAATGGCTCGCGACAAGAAGAACAAAGGGAAAGCTATCGCGGAGCCGGCCGCGAAGAAGCAAAAACTGTCAAAGGAGGAGAAGAAGGCCTTGATGGCCGCTCGCGCCGTCGAGGAGCGTGAGCGTGGCCGAGGAGGGTCGCTAAGGATCCGTGAGGCTCGTCCGAGGCAGCCTCCGGTGATTGACGACTCCGAGGCCGAGGAGGAGCCGGTTGAGCCTCTCGTCCGCCGGCGCTCAGCCCGGACACGTGGGGGTCACACCGAGGCAGCACCTCGTCCGAGACCGACGGCTGCCGACCGTCGTGAGGACAGGGAGGCCCAGCGTGCGATCTACGAGATGGATACCACTGTCCATGTCGCTGAAGGAGTCCGGTTGACCGACTACCGGAAGATGAAGGCCAAGCAGCTTCGCAAGCTCAGATGGAATGTGCTACTTGAGGAGTGGTACCCGCAGCCCCGGGAAGCTTTTGTGGATAGTCGCTTCTGGACTATCACCCAGGCGTCTCTCTACGAGACCTACAGGCGTCGAGGGCACAAGCTGTTTCAACACAACTATCTGGATTGGGGACAGCTAGCTTTGGCAGCAGAGACGGAGATCCGTCCTTACTTTGAGAGGTACCGAGGCTTGGTGCAGCTGATGGCATATGAGCGGAGTGCCTATGTGGAAGATTGGGTCCGCGTCTTCTACGCCACCCTCTATGTCTCTGAGGGCAGAAGATCTATTGACTTCATGTTCATGGGTCAGCACTACCACCTGACGAGGCAGACGCTGGAACAGTTGCTTGGAGTGGACTTGCACGACACCTGCGTGCATGAGAGGGTCTATGGTCAGGCAGATCCACCGAGGAGGCCGTTCACTGGAGGAGTGGCACCACCGCTGGAGGAGATCCGTTCTTTGTTCGGTCCTACTTTCTCTCCTGACCAGCCGAGAGTTCCAGCCCTATTGACTCCAGCTGCGCGCATAGTGCACCTCGCCTTGCGACGCACGCTCCTGCCGAGGTCTGGCTATTTGGAGGGGTTCACCAGCTTGCAGCAGACTCTTCTGTTCTACATTATGAACGGGATGGAGTTCGATATCGTGGACGTCCTCATATGCGAGATGGAGGATGTGATCACAGATGGTGTGGGCATGATGAGGCAGCTAGTATATGGGCACTGGATCAGCTACCTGCTTACTATGATGGCTCCCGAGGGGTCCGCCGTGCACGACTGTCTCTCTGACGAGAGTGTGACACGGTTCGGACACTACCGTGCCCCGGCTCCTGGTGATCGCCGCCTTGGCCGTCCAGTTGAGCGTCAGATCAGGGCTCGACTGTCTGAGGAGGACTGGTCTGACCTAGAGAAGGAGGATGAGAGGCTTGCCGAGGCTGAGGCACAGGGGGAGGACCTGCAGCATATCTGGTCTGAGAGCGACACCGACGACAGTGTCGAGGAGTACTTCCCTCGTCCGCCCTCTCCCAGGCAGCACGACGCGGAGGTTGGAGGCTCCACAGTACCACCACCTACTCCATCTCCCGTCACTGAGGCGCATATCATGCAGCCGTCAGAGCTGACGTCGCTCCTCCAGCAGATGGTTGAGCAGCAGCGTCTGGACAGGCTGACAGCCGAGTAGGCCCGAGCGGAGCAGGATGCCCGACTCCTTGAGCTCCAGCAGCATCAGCAGGAGATGCAGCGTCAGATCGCCCGTGAGAGGCGTGAAGACACTGACAGGCTGACGGGGCTCATCGACCAGATGCACCAGCGCACCCTCGGCCAGCAGCAGCAGACGCAACAGGCGATGATGGTCATCCTGGGGTTGATCACCAACCTCTACACCCAGACCGGGATTGCCCTCTTGTCGCAGCTGCCAGGAGTCGCTCCACCACCTCCAGTCTTGGCTCCAGCTGCCGCTCCAGTGGCCCCAGTACCTTCTACACCGATTCCCTCCTTTAGCATGTCTCCTCTTCTGGCTCCTAGTGCTCCACTTCACTCCCCGCTGCCGGCCACGACCTTGTTCCAGCAGTCGCCAGCCTCCGTCGTCAGTGCCCCTGCTCCAGCAGCTCCTCCACAGCAGGCACCGACAGTGGCTCCTTCGGCTCCGGCAGCTCCCTCCACCACTACTCCAGCCAGCAGCTCCGACGACAGCGACGGTGACCAGTTCGTCATCGCGCCCAGCACTCAGGATCCTTAGGCGCTCGGATCCCTTTTTGGTGTCTTGATGCCAAAAGGGGGGAAGAGTTAGAGGAGTCAAGGGGAGCGTCTTAGTGTCAGGGAGAGTCTTAGTGTCAGGGGGAGTCTCATTTATCCTTTATCGTTTATCATTCTTGTAATTCAGTGTGTTTGCTACTTTTGAGTCCTAATGAACTTATTTCCATGAGTTGTTAATCGATTGGGCTAATTTGGTGAATTTGGTGTGTATCTATGTTTTTTGATCTCTTTTTATTCACACTTGAGTTATTAATTGATGCTTAAGTTTCAAGTATGACATCCTGTATTCATTGCATATTCTTTTAAGTTTCATTTTATCAAATTTATTACTATTGCGCCTTGATTATTGTGTTGTCATTAATCACCAAAAAGGGGGAGATTGAAAGCATCTAGGCCCCCCATGAAGTACGGTTTTGGTGATTAATGACAACCATTGAACTTTACTAATGAATTTGTGAATGCAAGGTCCCCACAATCACTCATAAAATGAAATGAATATGTCATTGGAGACACTTACACAATCAACTTTTGAGATCAAATCAATGAGATAAAGATACGAAGTGAAAGCTCTTATGTCTAAGTCACTCAACCATAAGTTGACAACATACAATGCTTGAAGATCATCAGAGAGCCTTGTGGAACAAATGTCTAAGAGGTCATATGAGCAAGATACAAAAGATTCACTTAAAACAACTCGGAGCAAACAAAATCAACTCACCGGATCAACCGATGATTTCAGAAATGTACACATCGGTCGAGTTGGTTTAACTGAAGAAGAAGACCTCAGACAAATGTACTCACCGGATCATCCGATGTGAATGGCTCAGTGACATCGGTCCATCAGTACAGTTTGCAATACCATTGGACCAAATGAAGCACCGGATCATCCGATGTTCAGACTTACACACATCGGTCGATCACTCCAGTAAGCATCAAGATTAAGCAAATTCTGGAGGAAGAGCCACCGGATCATCCGATGAGAAGACAGGGGCAACATCGGTCTAACAACGGTCATATCTGACACGATGACGTCAGCCAAAGTAATTAGACCGATGATAACTAAAGGGGAGACATCGGATCATCCGGTGTTCACAGTAAAGTTCTGTCAGCCTACTTTTCCAACGGCTATTTCGGGGAGGCTGGTTATAAATACCCCCTAATCCTGTCATTTCGTTAAGTCTTGATCACCTGAAGCTATCCACACATCCACAAGTGTTCAAGGCCAAGAGCAATCACTTCCACACTATTTTGATCATCTCTACACCAAGGTTTAGGCTAGAACTAGCTAGAGAGAGAGCTTGTGTGCCACCATTCTGGGTGAGTGGACTCTCTAGGTTAGTGTGAGAGCCTCAAGGGAGTGCCCTTGGTGTTGTAATCGTGAAGAGACTTCCGGAGCTTGCCAAGGCGTGTGTGGAAGCCCGAAAGGTCGAAGTTGTACAAGGATTGAGCTCCACCTTGCCAAGGAGGCGAACGGAGAGGAATAGTGAAGACCCCTCGTCTCGGTGACGTGGGTGTGGCAAAACCCTTTGGTGGGTGCCACAACGTGGATGTAGGAAGATCTTCACGATCTTGCCGAACCACGGGATAAATCCTTGTCTTCTCGGGAGTTTGCTTCCTTCTCCTTCCTTTTCTTTTATGCATTTATATTCCGCAAAGTTTCTATCTACTAGAATGCATAGTTAGTCGCGTAGGGAATTGGGCTTTAGAAATTAAGTTTCAATTGCTTAGAATTTTTCGAAGAAAGCCCAATTCACCCCCCCTCTTGGGCATTCGGTCCTTACAATTGGTATCAGAGCAAGGTCGCTCATAGGATCATTCTAGCTTCACTGCTAGAGAGCTAAAATAGCCAAGGTTGGGGGTTCGGTTCCTATCTTCGAGGGCAAGAACTTTGCCTATTGGAAAGCACGCATGCGCGCTTATCTTGAGGCTATTGCCCTTGAAGTATGGGAAGCGACCCACGCGGGGTTTGGAGAACATAATTATGTTGGTGATCAACTAAAATGGGATGCTAAAGCTAGGAATGCAATCTATGAATGTATTAGTCAAGATGTGTTTTCTAGGATTGCTAGCAAGGAAAAGGCTTGTGAAATTTGGGCTTGCTTAATTGAGATTCATGAGGGCTCTTCTCGTGTCAAAGAACTAAAATATCATATGCTTAAAGCCAAGTATGATGAATTTAAAATGCTTCCTCATGAAAATGTCAATGAGATGTTCTCTCGCTTAAATGTGCTTATTGAAGAAATAAATGCTCTTGACATTGCTTCTCTTGGCAAGGGACTCATCAACCGCAAGATCCTCATGCTCCTTCCTAAGCCAAAGTACAAAATCATCAACTCCATGCTCCAAAAAGAGTCACTTGACCACATTGAAGTTTCGGAGCTCATTGGAGAGATACACGCTCATGAGATGAGTGTACTTGGGATGATGGAGCAATCATCATCAAAGACTATTGCTCTAAAGGCCTCCACCAAAAAAACAAACCTCAAGAAGAAGAAGGTGGTTGAGCCTAGCTCAAGTGAAGAAGAACAAGCGTCAAGTGAAGATGATGATGATGAGCTTGCATTAATGATGAGAAAGTTCTCACGCTTGAACTCCAAGATTACCAAGAAGGGGTACACCTTTGATCCCAAGAAGAAAGCGTTTCTACCAAGGAGAGATGATCGCAAGACTTGCTACAATTGTGGTGATCAAAGTCACATCTCCTATGATTGTCCAAAACCGGACAAAAGAAGAGAGAACTACAAAGGCAAGCATCGCAAGTTTGAAGGAAGCGATGATGATGAAGAAGAAGCCAAACCAAAGCCAAGATCCTTTGGGAAGAAGAAACATGACAAGGGCAAGAAGGCAAGGCTCTTCCCAAAGAAGAGAAATAATAGCCCACAAAAGGTGTTCATATGTGAGGCAAATGAATGGGTAACCGATGAAGAAACAAGTGATGAAGAGAGTGAAGAGGAAGAAGAAAGCTTGGCCGGCCTCGCCATCGCCAACAATGATGATGCACCTCTTCATCCACCGCCCATGTGCCTCATGGCAAAAGGTAACACCAAGGTATGTGATGACTCTAGCGATGATGAGCTTTCCCCCGATGATTTAACTTCTTTGATAATGAATATCATGCTATCATTAAAAGGAAAAAGAGTAAGGTTAAAGTGCTTGAAGAAACTCGTGCTAAACTTGAGAGTACTAACCTTGATTTGCTTGACAAGTATGAAAGCATACTCAAAGAGCATGACACGCTCAAATCCCATGTCAAGCAAATTGAGGAAGAAAAAGGCTAAAATTAAGATAGATAATCATGAACTTGACTTAGCACACCAAACACTCTTGGAAGAGCACAACAAGTTAATGCAAGAACATCAAACACTTAACCTTGCACATGACATGCTTGATCAAGAATTGAAAAATATGAAGAAGCAAACACTTAATGATAAGATATCCATTACTTCTCATGCCACTAATGCTTTGCACAAGTCTTTGCCTTTGAAAGCTAATGCTAGGGAGAAGGACTTGTTGGAAGAAATTGAGAGTCTCCGCACTAGTGTGGCTAGACTTTCAAAAGGAGAAGTCAAGCACAAGGAAATTCTCTTCCAACAAGCAAATGCCTTTAACAAGAGAGGACTTAGATCCTTCCCGGTGCCTAACAAAGGAAAGGTGCCCTCACCGGAGCTAAGAACAAGCTTCATCAAGGAAGTTGGTTCTTATTGCCAACATTGTGAGGTCACCGGTCACCACACAAGGGAGTGTCCTCTTCCTAACCGACCTTCTCCTAAATTGCCTACTAACTATAAATCTACTTTCAATGATCATTATTATCTCTTAAGTAAAGTAGGTGGCAAGGTGAAGGCTAGGTTCATTGGTAAAGACATGAAGGGCATGAAGAGGAAGCTCCTCAAGCAACTTTGGGTCCCAAAAACACTTGTATCACACATACAAGGACCTAAGTTGGCTTGGGATCCTAAAGCAAAAAATTGAATTCATGTGTGTAGGTGAACTACAAAGCCGAAGGAAAGCATTGGGTACTCGATAGCGGGTGCACTCAACATATGACCGGCGATGATGGTATGTTCACCACCATAGAAAACCCCGGCAATCATGAACAAGTCACCTTTGGTGATAACTCTAAGGGAAAGGTAATTGGGTTAGGTAAAATTGCTATTTCAAATGACTTGTCTATTTCTAATGTTTTGTATGTTAAGTCACTTAGTTTCAATTTAGTTTCTATTGCACAACTATGTGATCTTGGACTAACATGCACATTTAGCAAAAATGATGTTGTTGTGAATAGTGAAACTAGCCAAGACATAGTCTTTAAAGGATTCCGGCATGGACATCTCTACCTAGTGGACTTCGCCAACAAGAATGCTAGCTTGACCACTTGTCTTTTCACTAAGACAAGCTTGGGATGGCTATGGCACCGACGCATAGCGCACATTGGAATGAGTAAACTCAAGAAGTCATTCAAGCTTGGGATGGTGACCGGCGTGAAGGATGTCACATTTGAGAAGAACAAGCTTTGTATCGCTTGTCAAGCCGGGAAGCAAGTTGCTTCACACCACCCAATGAAGACAATAGTGTCAACCTCCAAGCCACTTGAACTACTCCACATGGACCTCTTCGGACCGTCCACATATCAAAGCCTTGGCGGTAACCTCTATTGTCTCGTTATTGTTGATGACTATTCTCGCTATGCTTGGACTTTGTTTCTAGGTGACAAGAGTGAAACTCCGGAAGTGTTCAAGACCTTCGCCAACCGCGCTCAAAGGGAATTTCAACTTCCCATAATCAAGATCCGGAGTGACAACGACACCGAATTCAAAAACTACAACATTGGGGAGTGGTGTGACCGTGAAAGAGTAAAACATGAGTTCTCGGCCACATACACCCTTCAACAAAATGGTGTCGTTGAAAGGAAGAACAAGACACTCATCACTCTTGCAAGAGCAATGCTTGATGACTACGACACGTCGGAGAAGTTTTGAGCCGAAGCAATAAACACGGTGTGCCATGCCGCAAATAGGGTCTACCTACATCGCCTACTTCAAAAGACCCTGTACGAGCTTCTCATTGGGAGAAAGCACAACATCTCCTACTTTCGAGTCTTTGGATGCAAGTGCTACATCTACCGCAAGAAAAGGCTCAGCAAGTTTGAAAAAAGATGTGATGTTGGTATATTTCTTGGTTATGCATCAAACTCAAAAGCATATCGAGTATTCAACCAAACCTCCGGTTTAGTTGAAGAAAGTTGTGATGTTGAGTTTGATGAATCTAATGGCTCCCAAGAGGAGAGTTTTGGTCATGATGAAATAGATGATGAGCCTCTACGAGAAGCCATGAAGAACATGACCATTGGAGACATCAAGCCGGAAGTTGAGGAGAGCCGTGATCAAGGGGGAGCTTCAAGTTCCAACAACAACACCTCTGTGGCACCTCAAGTTGACAAAGAAGAAAATGATGATCCATTGCCAACTCAAGACTCACAAGCACAACAACATCAAGAAGAAGAAGTCCATGATCAAGTCCAACCACAAGAGGAGCAACACGCATCACCTTCGCCAAGTGCTTCACAACCGTTTATGAGGCATGAACGCATCTCCAAGGCGCATCCAATGGATCAAATCATTGGAAGTCCGTCAAGGGGTGTAAGTACACGTTCTCGCCACGTTGCTTCGTTTTGTGAGCACTACTCTTTTGTTTCGTGTGTAGAACCCACTCACATTGAGGAAGCGCTCCAAGACCCAAATTGGGCGATGGCCATGCAAGAAGAACTCAACAACTTCATCCGCAATGAAGTTTGAGTGTTGGAGGAGCGACCCAAGGACAAGAACGTCATCGGAACAAAGTGGGTGTACCGCAACAAACAAGATGAGAATGGCGTTGTGGTCCGCAACAAGGCAAGACTTGTGGCCAAAGGGTTCTCGCAAGTTGAAGGACTAGATTTTGGGGAGACGTTTGCCCCGGTCGCCCGGCTAGAAGCCATCCGTATACTTCTTGCCTTTGCTGTACATCATAGTATTAGACTTTATCAAATGGATGTGAAAAGTTCCTTTCTTAATGGTTACATTAACGAGCTTGTTTATGTTGAACAACCTCTCGGGTTTGAAGATCCGAGGAATCCTAATCATGTGTATAGGTTGCACAAGGCGCTCTACGGGCTCAAGCAAGCACCTAGGGCGTGGTACGAATGGCTACGGGATTTCCTCATCATGCAAGGATTCAAGATCGGGAGGGTGGACACCACACTCTTCACCAAGGACATCAACGAAGATTTGTTCATTTGTCAAATTTATGTTGATGATATTATTTTTGGTTCAACTAACGAATCTTTTAGCCATGAGTTTGGCAAAATGATGTCTAGGGAATTCGAGATGTCAATGATTGGAGAGCTCAACTTCTTCCTTGGATTTCAAATCAAGCAACTTCAAGAGGGGACCTTTGTCTATCAAGAGAATTACACCAAGGACCTCTTGAAGAAATTTGAGATGGGAGATTATAGCTCAAGAAGCACTCCAATGGCAACCAATTGTCATCTCGACGCGGATAAGGACGGTAAACCTATTGATCAATCTAACTACCGCTCTATGATTGGTTCATTGCTTTACCTTACCGCATCTAGGCCCGATATCATGTTTAGTGTATGCTTGTGTGCTCGCTTTCAAGCGGCACCTAAAGAATCGCATAGGAAGGCGATCTTTAGGATACTTCGGTATCTTAAGCATACCCCTAGTGTGGGCTTGTGGTACCCTAAAGGTGAAAAATTCCAACTTGTGGGATACTCGGATTCGGACTTTGCCGGATGCCGCGTGGATCGCAAGAGTACCTCCGGTGGGTGCCACTTGCTTGGGCGTTCCCTAGTCTCTTGGTCAAGCAAGAAGCAAAATTCCGTCGCCTTGTCCACGGCGGAAGCGGAATACATTGCGGCCGGTGCATGTTGTGCCCAAATTCTTTATATGAAACAAACCCTTTTGGACTTTGGTGTTAAACTTGGTTGTGTGCCTCTCCTTTGTGACAATGAAAGTGCGGTTAAGATAGCTAAAAATCCTGTTCAACACTCCCGCACTAAGCACAAGGATATTCACCATCATTTCTTAAGGGACAATGAAGCTAAGGGAGACATCTCTTTGAGAGGTGTTAGGTCCGAAGAACAATTGGCGGATATCTTCACTAAACCACTTGATGTGAAAACTTTTTCTAGGCTAAGGAGTGAATTAAATGTGCTAGATGCAACAAACGTCATGTAAGAATGCATATCATATAGGTCTTGCCTAACTCTCAAAGGATAGGGGTGAGCAAGGGTTAGCTTGGGATGGTGGTTCTTTTGGGTTTTCCAAGGCTTAGAGAGTAGCTCTCCCTGAAGAAGCCCTTGAAAGGTTCAAACTTGGCAAGATAGATTTACTTTATGTCTTGCATGATGCCTGCCATATAGACTTACTATTTCTTGCATTTTAAAAATGTTTGGCATTGCATACGGTAGATTGTCACAAAGGGGAACCCACCTCATGAGAAAGAGACTTGTTTGAAATGCAATATCTCAACTCATATAAGGTGGAAAGAACAAAATGTTAGGTGCGTTAATGCCTAGAGGAACATGCTTCAAAGAGATAGAAGTCCTCATACTCTACCTCACAAAGCATGGGCCTTACATTTTATTTGGATATTTTCCTCCTATTTTTCTCGGTGTTCCATTTGCTTTAAGGATTAGCCAAGTTATTGGCATATCAGCCTTTTTGAGGGGTAAGGGGTTGCCCAAAAAGTCCTAAGACATGTGTTTCTCTTTGCTTGGTTGTTTGGTCAAAGGACATATATGGGATGTTATTGTTCTGTAGTCATCAGATTATCCGATGCCTAGGTCTATCCCTCATCGGATCAATAGGTGTTCAATCTTCAAGGGCCAGTTCAGTCAGAATCTCAAATGATCCGACGCGTTCATCCTGAAAAACATCGGTCCATCCGGTGTTCTCTATTCTGGAGCTGTGGTCAATTCAACCGATGTTACTTCCTCCAACATCGGACCATCCGGTGTCAACATCACTCTTTTGAACACCCTTACTGTGCCATTCGACCGATGATCCAAACCCTAAACGTCGGTCCATCCGATGTCAACAACAACTTTTTGAATATCCTTACTGTGGCATCCTTTTTGAATATCCCGTCAACCCACTATTTAAACCGGTCGTACCCCCTTCGCCTTCCTCTCTCCCGATCCCGACGCCTCCACCGCCTCCCTCTCGTCGCGCCGCCACCTCCACCGCCGCCGGACGCCGCCGTCGCCACCCACAGGCCGCCGCCGCCGTCTCCGGCCGCCGCCATCTCCACAGCGCTGCCGCTGCTCGCCGCGCCGCCTCCATCCACGCGCCGCTCGCCGCGCCGCCGCCTCCACAAGCCGCCGCCTCACCGCCGCCGCTCCACCAGTCGTCGCCGCCGCTCGCCTTCACCAAGCTGTCGCCGCCGCCTCACCTAGCCACCGCCGCGCCTCCACCCAAGCGACGCCGCCATCTCCGGTCACCACCCCGTCGCTAGGGTTTCCCGGCCTGTTGATCTCCACGTCCCGTCGTCGACTCCATTCAATCGAGCGATCGCAATGGCTCGCGACAAGAAGAACAAAGGGAAAGCTATCGCGGAGCCGGCCGCGAAGAAGCAAAAACTGTCAAAGGAGGAGAAGAAGGCCTTGATGGCCGCTCGCGCCGTCGAGGAGCGTGAGCGTGGCCGAGGAGGGTCGCTAAGGATCCGTGAGGCTCGTCCGAGGCAGCCTCCGGTGATTGACGACTCCGAGGCCGAGGAGGAGCCGGTTGAGCCTCTCGTCCGCCGGCGCTCAGCCCGGACACGTGGGGGTCACACCGAGGCAGCACCTCGTCCGAGACCGACGGCTGCCGACCGTCGTGAGGACAGGGAGGCCCAGCGTGCGATCTACGAGATGGATACCACTGTCCATGTCGCTGAAGGAGTCCGGTTGACCGACTACCGGAAGATGAAGGCCAAGCAGCTTCGCAAGCTCAGATGGAATGTGCTACTTGAGGAGTGGTACCCGCAGCCCCGGGAAGCTTTTGTGGATAGTCGCTTCTGGACTATCACCCAGGCGTCTCTCTACGAGACCTACAGGCGTCGAGGGCACAAGCTGTTTCAACACAACTATCTGGATTGGGGACAGCTAGCTTTGGCAGCAGAGACGGAGATCCGTCCTTACTTTGAGAGGTACCGAGGCTTGGTGCAGCTGATGGCATATGAGCGGAGTGCCTATGTGGAAGATTGGGTCCGCGTCTTCTACGCCACCCTCTATGTCTCTGAGGGCAGAAGATCTATTGACTTCATGTTCATGGGTCAGCACTACCACCTGACGAGGCAGACGCTGGAACAGTTGCTTGGAGTGGACTTGCACGACACCTGCGTGCATGAGAGGGTCTATGGTCAGGCAGATCCACCGAGGAGGCCGTTCACTGGAGGAGTGGCACCACCGCTGGAGGAGATCCGTTCTTTGTTCGGTCCTACTTTCTCTCCTGACCAGCCGAGAGTTCCAGCCCTATTGACTCCAGCTGCGCGCATAGTGCACCTCGCCTTGCGACGCACGCTCCTGCCGAGGTCTGGCTATTTGGAGGGGTTCACCAGCTTGCAGCAGACTCTTCTGTTCTACATTATGAACGGGATGGAGTTCGATATCGTGGACGTCCTCATATGCGAGATGGAGGATGTGATCACAGATGGTGTGGGCATGATGAGGCAGCTAGTATATGGGCACTGGATCAGCTACCTGCTTACTATGATGGCTCCCGAGGGGTCCGCCGTGCACGACTGTCTCTCTGACGAGAGTGTGACACGGTTCGGACACTACCGTGCCCCGGCTCCTGGTGATCGCCGCCTTGGCCGTCCAGTTGAGCGTCAGATCAGGGCTCGACTGTCTGAGGAGGACTGGTCTGACCTAGAGAAGGAGGATGAGAGGCTTGCCGAGGCTGAGGCACAGGGGGAGGACCTGCAGCATATCTGGTCTGAGAGCGACACCGACGACAGTGTCGAGGAGTACTTCCCTCGTCCGCCCTCTCCCAGGCAGCACGACGCGGAGGTTGGAGGCTCCACAGTGCCACCACCTACTCCATCTCCCGTCACTGAGGCGCATATCATGCAGCCGTCAGAGCTGACGTCGCTCCTCCAGCAGATGGTTGAGCAGCAGCGTCTGGACAGGCTGACAGCCGAGCAGGCCCGAGCGGAGCAGGATGCCCGACTCCTTGAGCTCCAGCAGCAGCAGCAGGAGATGCAGCGTCAGATCGCCCGTGAGAGGCGTGAAGACACTGACAGGCTGACGGGGCTCATCGACCAGATGCACCAGCGCACCCTCGGCCAGCAGCAGCAGACGCAACAGGCGATGATGGTCATCCTGGGGTTGATCACCAACCTCTACACCCAGACCGGGATTGCCCTCTTGTCGCAGCTGCCAGGAGTCGCTCCACCACCTCCAGTCTTGGCTCCAGCTGCCGCTCCAGTGGCCCCAGTACCTTCTACACCGATTCCCTCCTTTAGCATGTCTCTTCTTCTGGCTCCTAGTGCTCCACTTCACTCCCCGCTGCCGGCCACGACCTTGTTCCAGCAGTCGCCAGCCTCCGTCGTCAGTGCCCCTGCTCCAGCAGCTCCTCCACAGCAGGCACCGACAGTGGCTCCTTCGGCTCCGGCAGCTCCCTCCACCACTACTCCAGCAAGCAGCTCCGACGACAGCGACGGTGACCAGTTCGTCATCGCGCCCAGCACTCAGGATCCTTAGGCGCTCGGATCCCTTTTTGGTGTCTTGATGCCAAAAGGGGGGAAGAGTTAGAGGAGTCAAGGGGAGCGTCTTAGTGTCAGGGAGAGTCTTAGTGTCAGGGGGAGTCTCATTTATCCTTTATCGTTTATCATTCTTGTAATTCAGTGTGTTTGCTACTTTTGAGTCCTAATGAACTTATTTCCATGAGTTGTTAATCGATTGGGCTAATTTGGTGAATTTGGTGTGTATCTATGTTTTTTGATCTCTTTTTATTCACACTTGAGTTATTAATTGATGCTTAAGTTTCAAGTATGACATCCTGTATTCATTGCATATTCTTTTAAGTTTCATTTTATCAAATTTATTACTATTGCGCCTTGATTATTGTGTTGTCATTAATCACCAAAAAGGGGGAGATTGAAAGCATCTAGGCCCCCCATGAAGTACGGTTTTGGTGATTAATGACAACCATTGAACTTTACTAATGAATTTGTGAATGCAAGGTCCCCACAATCACTCATAAAATGAAATGAATATGTCATTGGAGATACTTACACAATCAACTTTTGAGATCAAATCAATGAGATAAAGATACGAAGTGAAAGCTCTTATGTCTAAGTCACTCAACCATAAGTTGACAACATACAATGCTTGAAGATCATCAAAGAGCCTTGTGGAAAAGAGGTCATATGAGCAAGATACAAAAGATTCACTTAAAACAACTCGGAGCAAACAAAATCAACTCACCGGATCAACCGATGATTTCAGAAATGTACACATCGGTCGAGTTGGTTTAACTGAAGAAGAAGACCTCAGACAAATGTACTCACCGGATCATCCGATGTGAATAGCTCAGTGACATCGGTCCATCAGTACAGTTTGCAATACCATTGGACCAAATGAAGCACCGGATCATCCGATGTTCAGACTTACACACATCGGTCGATCACTCCAGTAAGCATCGAGATTAAGCAAATTCTGGAGGAAGAGCCACCGGATCATCCGATGAGAAGACAGGGGCAACATCGGTCTAACAACGGTCATATCTGACACGATGACGTCAGCCAAAGTAATTAGACCGATGATAACTAAAGGGGAGACATCGGATCATCCGGTGTTCACAGTAAAGTTCTGTCAGCCTACTTTTCCAATGGCTATTTCGGGGAGGCTGGCTATAAATACCCCCTAACAATGTCATTTCGTTAAGTCTTGATCACCTGAAGCTATCCACACATCCACAAGTGTTCAAGGCCAAGAGCAATCACTTCCACACTATTTTGATCATCTCTACACCAAGGTTTAGGCTAGAACTAGCTAGAGAGAGAGAGAGCTTGTGTGCCACCATTCTGGGTGAGTGGACTCTCTAGGTTAGTGTGAGAGCCTCAAGGGAGTGCCCTTGGTGTTGTAATCGTGAAGAGACTTCCGGAGCTTGCCAAGGCGTGTGTGGAAGCTCGGAAGGTCGAAGTTGTACAATGATTGAGCTCCACCTTGCCAAGGAGGCGAACGGAGAGGAATAGTGAAGACCCCTCGTCTCGGTGACGTGGGTGTGGCAAAACCCTTTGGTGGGTGCCACAACGTGGATGTAGGAAGATCTTCACGATCTTGCCGAACCACGGGATAAATCCTTGTCTTCTCGGGAGTTTGCATCCTTCTCCTTCCTTTTCTTTTATGCATTTATATTCCGCAAAGTTTCTATCTACTAGAATGCATAGTTAGTCACGTAGGGAATTAGGCTTTAGAAATTAAGTTTCAATTGCTTAGAATTTTTCGAAGAAAGCCCAATTCACCCCCCCTCTTGGGCATTCGGTCCTTACACGGGGTGCTGGAGCTGCTGGGCGAGGGGGTTGCATTGGTTGGCGTGGAGACTGTGGTGGTTGGCGCATCTGCTGGTTGTATGGTGTGGGTAGCCTGTAGGAGGAGTTTGGGTACCTTTGTCCCGTGTAAGAGTTCATAGGACGAGTCATAGGTGCCGCAGACTGAGGGGCAAAGCGAGGGCGCACATTATTTCCAGAACTGTGTGCTTGTGCCAGCTTCCTCTTCCTGTCACCATCATCCAACTCTTTCTTGGTTCTTTCCACTTCAAAAGCCTTGTCGACCAACTTATGGAAGTCACTGGAAACCATAGCGAACTTCAGCTCCTTATCAAGCCTCTTCTTAAAACGAAATTGTTTCTTTGAGTCAGTGTCCACATCTTCTGGTGCATAGCGAGACAATTGTGTGAATTTGTTCAGGTACTCTCGCACACTCATACGGCCTTGCTTCAGCATGAGAAATTCCTCACGTCTCGCCTGGACCTCTCCTTCGGGCACGAAATGACTGCAGAAGTAAATCTTGAACTCATCCCATGTGATATTATCTGGGTCCTGATGGGCTTCGGTGAAAGCAGTCCACCAGTCGGCTGCAGGTCCCTGGAGTTGGTGCGAGGCTAACAATACCTTCTCCCTTCCGTCACATTGGCTTGCTCTCAACTGTTCTCAGCCAATTGTCGGCATCCATTGGCTCACTAGCGATGGCAAAGGTGGGTGGATGGGTGTTGAGAAAGTCTCTCATGAGGGATCGGGGTTCTGGTGCTGGCTGTGGCTGGGGCTGATTTGGTGGTGGAGGTGGAGGGGCTTGCTGGGTTTGCTGCATGTTGGCTACCATTTGTGTTAAATTCTGCATCATTTGCATCTGCATGGCCATCATTTGTTGCATATGATTCATCGCAGGTGCTCCACGGGCACCTCTCTCATTCCATTGCGGTAGCTGGAATCCAGCTTCATCATCACCGAGGGGCATACCACGACCACGGCCACGACCCCTTCTCCTGCCTGCCATCTGAGTAGGAAGAGAATATAGTCTTAGGTAATACTATAACTAGTGGAAGATTACTATACGATACCCTTACTATATGCAAAAATCACAACAAACACGAGTAGATAAGAAAATTCTTTATTAATAGCTCACTAATTAAGGAAGTATAAAAAAGGTGGGGTTGTGGACAAGTCGCCAAGGCGTTCCACAACTCACACAACACACCAAGAGGAAATCATGAAAAGAGGTAACACAACTCAAGGTCACACGAGTACGTCTACGTCGCTCTTATTTAACTAATTGGGGGTGTGCCTATCCTTGAGTCGTGGTATAGATCGAGGACTACTCGTCGTCAAGTGGGAACTCCTCCGGGTCCTCGTCGTCGTCCTCGTCGGGGTCCTCGGGGTCGTGTGGTGGTGAGGCAACAGGCGGCGGTGGTGCGGCAGACGCCACACTGGACGACTCCTCGTCAGAAGACTCCTCAGAAGACGACCCACGCTGGCCGTCACGACGGTCTGGAGAGTCCGGGGTCCACGTCGAAGTGTCGGACGCGTAGTCGTCCGGGTCCTCGTCGGTGATCCGACGATACCTCCTGATCATTGCCCCGTGGCACTGGGCGAGGTCACGACCATCTTGAAGCTCCTGCTGCGCCCTCTGAAGTCGGGCACTGAGCTGGGCCACGTCGTCAACAGTCTGACGAGACTGTGGAAGGTCCAGGGGTCCCGCCACGTGCTTGGAGACGAAACCCGCAGTGCCACTGGGACGCTGCGGAACGAAGGCGTGCAGTGTCCTCCAGACGGAAACGATAGGCGTGACTCCAAAAGGTAGCTGCTTCCCAGCTAGCATCCTGCTCCGCATATCAGCGGGAGCTCCTCCAAGTAGGACTGTTGTGGGTCTTCACCAACTCATCACCATAGTAGATGTAAATCTTGCAGTTCCACTCCTTCCTGCCGGGGCGCTGCACTCCAGTGGTGTGGTAGGAGAGCGAGAGGCTGTGGTGACGGTAGCCAGCCTCATGGAGTATGGCCAGGAGACGAAGTCGCAGGCGTCCTGCGGCCCTGCCGTCAGAACGGACCACAACGGGGCGACAGGGATCGATGGCTGGAGAGCGACTAGCCAGCCTACGCGGGGGCACAAGTCCACGAGTCGACTTACGGGGGGTCGTCTTGGTGCGGGCCATCTACAAATTTTGAAACAGGAGTGTCAGTAACAAAACATATAATAAAGGAGTAAATAAAACAAGTAGATAAGGTAGGGAATACAAAACAACTTTATAAATTACTTTTTAGAATATAGTAGGGTTCTTAAGTCATCCTTTTCTAACTAGGCTTGCGTCCTACGGGCAACACGGCTCTGATACCACTTTGTCACACCCGGTCCCAACAAGACAACTGGATGACTTCCACATGTATGCAAGGATCGGTTCACATTATACATGTGTAGACGAAAGTGTAATATCATTTATTACAAGCCATGTTCGAATACATAAATGTCTTACAATAATGACCCGTAGGTCTAAAATAAGATTACAAAGCAAAACAGCGGAAAAGTAAACTAGTGTGACTCCATGCACAGGCGTTGCCCGGGGGTTGCGCCAGCCTAGAACGTCTCCTCCGGATCGGCGTAGAAGTCTTCATTCTCCACCTCTTCTCCATTGTAGACTGAGGAAAGATAAGCAACAAGCAAGTTTGAGTACAAACGGTACTCAGCAAGTGGGGAAGAGATGACATGAGGGTGTTTAGAAAGGAAGGCCAAATTTGGGTTAAGCACTATAGCATTACATCCTATCCTTAGTTTTCATTAGCACCTACTTTTAAGTGTATGAACCCAACCATAACCCATTTGTAATCCAAGTCCCAACCAACCAAACCACCATTCCCAATCATTGACTAATTATGAATTGGACACCAAACCGCTCTTGTCCGTGAGCACGGCTGTCATGACAATTTCTAAATCTCTGCAGAGAATGTACCCTTTACACAAAAGCCGTGATTTCATCCCCTGTTGCCAGGTGGACTAAGTAAACCTCTCTGATGCCCGTGGTCGCGAACCACATTGCACACTTCCTTTGGTGTGAGGCCAGGAGATCACTACGAGGTCTTTACAAAGGATTCTCCCGACACGTACTAGCCCTCTGAGGTTTGACCCCTGTACAAAAGTGTGAGCCGTTACACCACGACTCAACACCCCAGTTGCCCCCTCTTGAGCCA
The DNA here is from genome assembly GCA_036927565.1 of Tuctoria greenei. NCBI lineage: Eukaryota > Viridiplantae > Streptophyta > Magnoliopsida > Poales > Poaceae > Tuctoria > Tuctoria greenei. Next base: position 125,715,155 of record JAYESD010000007.1, on the reverse strand, counting down.
TGCGGATCCCAAGGCAGTACACCCTGAACCAATTCCCCGCACTATCCAATCACTAATACTATGCCGGGAGAGGCCTAATTAGTCGACCAAGCTGCCCCATACTCAGTCTTGTGGCGATACTATAAAGCTTAGTGACTTCCTCCATAAACTGGTCCTTAGAATCCGGCAAGGTTCATACCCCAAAACCCGGGTCCCGTGCGTACTGCACCATACCAAACAAACCAACTCGCCAGATTCCTATCCACTACAATTGAATTCACCAAATCTCAATAAATGATCACAACAATTAATAGTATAACATGTATGTAGAGAAATTCCCTCCCAAAACTAAGCATGACTAAGCGTAAAAATAATAATAACATCTACCCAAACCAACCTGGTGATAAGGAATTATATGGAAGGCTGCAGTAAATAGGATTCAATTTATTAAGTATGCAACTAACTAAAACTTAATAAAACAGGTGCAAAATGGTCAAGGAACTTGCCTTCTTCGAAGTGTGGGTCGGTGATGTGGTAGTCCTGAAGATTGTAAGTCAGCTCGGGAACCGACTCTAAATACATCATCGCATGCGGAACGGAAAGTAGCAACACACAATAAGAAACAATAGAATAAAGGCACACCACAAATAAAAACCCAAAAGAAAACCTACGCAATTACGTCGCAAACACTATATCCTTAGTTAAGACTTTAATTAGTGGTGTGGGTGGAAGTTTGGGTTTTAGTGTCTATATGGGTTTATTAGGAATTCAGCACAATTAGCAAATTAAATACCTTACTTTATCCTAAACAGATTAGGAAATAATAATAAAATAATACCCTAAGTGATCTATGCAAAAAGAGAGAGTAATCATATGATTTTATGTAATTTACAATTAAAACAAGGGTTTTTATGCAAAACAGACATGAACAAGGGCCTAGAAATATTTTATAACATAACCATGAGGTTAATCATAATTTACAGAGGCTAAAAACATAATTAATTGTGAAAACAGGGGCTACAATACCATATTTATTCATTTTAACAGTGTTGACATAAATTAATTAAAGTCCAGGGGCTAGCTCATAAAGTACAGGACCTCAGTGTAATTAATTTAAATTCGCGCAGGGGGCTACGTGCAAAATGGCCAACGGTTAAAACAGGATTCAATCTGGGCCGTTGGATCTAAAGCGTGCGGCCCAGATTTTAAATAACCGAAGGGGTACGCCCCTTCTAATCTGGTCGGCCCTAGATGGGCGGCCAAGATTAGGCCACGTCGCCCATGGGCGACGGAGGCGGCGCGCACGCCCGGCCCGACGGCGCACGGCGGCGGGGGTCGCCGGAGATGGCCGGAACGGCCAAATCGGTGCCCAACACTATGCGGCTACCGTGGAAACGCGAGAGGGTGGCAGGGTAAGCTCACCTAGGGGGTCGTGGAGCTCGGGTTTGGGCCGGAGGTGCGTCGGCGACGTCGGGAGGTGGCGGTCTCCGGCGGAGCTCGACGAAGACGGCGTTGCGACGGCGTTCTCCCGAAGAGGGTATGTCCGGCGAGTTCCTAAGGACGGGGCGCACATGTTAGGCGAGGTTTGCTGGAGAAAAATTGGCTAGGGCGACGGGAACGGCGACGACAATACCTTGCACCGGCGGCTAGGGTTCGGAGCTTCGGGGAGGGGAAAAATTGGGGCGCACGGCGGAATTTATAGGGAGGGCGAGGGCGGCGGAGTATGGAAGGTGATCCCGCGCGAAGGAAAGCAACCGGAGCTGACCGGCGGGTCCCAGTGCGCAGAGAGAGTGAGGGAAAAGGAAGGGGCGGCTGGGCCTTGGGCCGGCGGGGAGAAAAGAAAAGGGGGAGGGGAAGAGGGGAGGAAGTGGGCTGGGGTAGGATTAGGCCCAAGCGGCGGTTTTTCCTTTTCATTTTGTTTTTCTCTTTTCTTTTTCATTTCTCTTTACAATTTGAATTTCTTTTCAAATTTCAAACGAATTCTAGCGCATTTTGAAATTGAATTTTCAAAACAAAGGCAAAGGCATGATGCACTCCTAATCCAATCCCTTTATTTCAAATTTTTGAAATTTTGGGTGTTACAGGCGGTGTCTGGTGTGGTCGGGTGCCGTTGCGGAAGGCCGCAGATACGGCAGGCCTCGCCACGGGGTGCGGAGGAGGATGCAGGGGAGGGTGAGGTCGAGCGCCCATCCATTTCCAGGCGATGGTCGGGGCTCCTCGAGCTGTGGCCTGGATTGGTAGGCTGGAGTTGGTGCGCTGCCCAAAGAGGAAAGAGGGATAGCACTGGCAGAGCAAAGCAATGTAGGGGAGGAACATAGCACGAGAGCTAGATGCGCTGACTTCTCAATGGCCTTCTCCGGCCGTGTAAGACGCCGCTCATGGTCATCTTGACGTGAGTTGATGGCAGCCATCTCTGGTAAGATGCGATCTATTTTTTCTGAGTTGTTGTTGGTGAGAGCCCCAGGATCTTGTTCAGCTGCGGCAGGCTTCTAAATCACCGTCTGGACGCCTAGGCGCCCAGCAGGCGCCTAGACGCCCAGACGCCCGCCTAAGTGCCAGGCCAGGCGAGCGGCGGCGACAGAGGGGTGGCGGCAGCGAGCAGAGGAGGCGGCGGCGGAGGAACGAGAGGAAGAGAGATCGGGCGGGTGGAAGCAGCCATAGTTATTAAGGCGTCGCTTAAGCGTTTTTGAGGTTAAGGCGTCCTTGTCGCCTTAATCTTATACATAAGGCGTCCTAAGGCGTCCGTAAGGCGTCCTAAGGCGCCTTAAGGCGTCCGTAAGGCGATAAGGCGAGGACGCCTTACTCCCTGCTTGTTGTTGTTGCCCCTCTACTCCCCCTGTTGCAGTGTGTCACATACTTTTTGCATGATCATACAATGTCTGATGTGTTCGACAACTGGTATTGAGATAAACTTAAGAGATGGGAGTGGTTATTTAATACTATTTATTAGTTATGGTGGACTTTGTCTATTATGTTGGTTTATATTGAACTACTTCTATTTGCTAATTGGTAGTTTCATCCTCATCTATTTGGAATTTGGGACTGCATTCCTATAATTTCCTATTTTTTTATATTAATAAGGCGTCGCCTCGCCTTACGCCTTATCGCTTAAAAGGTAAAAAGAGGGGCGGTCGCCTTAGGTCGCCTTACCGCCTTAATAACTATGGAAGCAGCGAATCGGGACTGGAGGCGGGCGTGGTCGAGTTGGGCCGACGCGCTGATTAATGAGGACCGTCGGATTTCATCTGACGGTCCTCCTTTCATATCGTGGAGATATTAAAGAACACCCCCCTAACCCTAAAATTCACTTCTCCCCTCTTCTCTACACCCGCATCTTCCATCCCACCAGACGGCGGCCACAGCAGATGGCTGGCGGCGATGATTTCGTGGCTCGCGACGGTGCGGCAGACGGCGGCTTAGACAACGGCCAGGCGAGGCGACGACGCATGGCGTCCGGGCCGGAGTGCCTGGACGCCTAGGCAGCGGCTAGGTGACGCCTTACGAAGCCTGACGGCGGCGATCGGGGCAATCTGCTGTGATGTCCCTGATACCAATCTGTTATGAAACTGGGTTATTCATCTATTTTCTTGCCTGTCTTCCAGAGTACACCATGACCCTCCTTATATAGAGAGGACTCACCTAACCCTAACTCTAGTGTAGCGGGCTGCTAATACCTATTGCCCATAAGGCCCATTACTACCCATAACAAATATACATTTGAATTACTACTAAATAATGATCAATGTGAATGTCCATTCCTATATGTATGAATGTAGTAAAGATGAGTAGGCCCCTTGCGTAAATGTTTGATTCCCTATGTCCTTTCTATAGGTTCTTACCAGTGCTCTAATAGAATTTTCATAACTGATACATATTTCCGGTGTAATTTCATGAATTGGGTCTGCAAATGACATTGACTTCATTATTTTGTTTGTAAACACTTAGTAGCATGACTGGATCATCATGATTTGAAGGTTTAGTTCTGGATTTCTGGTTGCTACTTTTCTTGGTTGCTCCTAAAGTTAGAAGGATTCAGTCTTTCAATATTGATGTCTTAACTGAAACAGCAACACTGTTATTAACGGCATTCTATAGATTTGTCTAGCTGCTATTCTGCATGAACTTATTCTAGGACTCATCATTCATCCCCAAGGACCTGTCGAGCAGATCCAGATGGTTGGGGGCCGGCAGCGAGCAGATCCGGGCAGCAGGGCCCGGCGGCGCACGCAGATCCGGCTGGCAAGGGGCCGGCGGCACCACTAGCATCATCGCCGTCGTGGTGGGGCTGGGAAGAGTATCGCGCGGGGGCTTCGTGGACGTGGCTGCAATAGCTGCGGCATGGCGAGGCGGAGGCTGGGGAGCGGGGGCGGCCGAGCTGGGTTGGGGAGGCGTGGTGCAACTATTAGGGTTTGGTAATGAGGGGGACGTGGGGCACTGTGGGCCGTGGGGCACCGTGGGCTGCGGGGTTGCTGATGTTTGTTGGGCCGAGTGAAGCCAAAAAAGTTCAGTTAATTAGACTATTGTGGTTAATAAAAGTCCAAAACTGAACTGAAGATCGAAAACTAAGGCGTCGCTTTGCCTTACGCCTTATTGCTTAAAAGGTAAAAAGGGGTTTCTTCGCCTTAAGTCGTCTTACTGCCTTAATAACTATGGTTTCCAAGTTACTTAGTCCTTACTCCTAGAGTTTTTCCCTAATCAATTTGTGTTACATGAGTAAACATTACTCCTGGAACGATTGTTCGTAGTGGAAAGCGATACAGTTTATAAATCTCTGCTTATTTCATTATTCATAGTGTGGCTTGTTCCAGCCATTCTGTTATGCTCTAACATTATAGGGTTCTATATTGTACATTGTACATTATAAATATAGTGTCTGTAATAGATACCATGCATGACTAAATTACATGGGAAAGAAGAGGGTCTGGTGGTGATGGTGAATGGACAGGCGTGAGGGGAGGGTTACTTCTGTTCTTAATGTTATGTTAAAGATACAACCAACCTACAATTAGCACCTATTTCTCAGATAGATTAATAGAAACAGATGGGAAAAATATCTATGGATTGCTATTAGAAAATAAAAACATGTATCCTGGTGCTTCTCTATTGTTGTGGCCGTTAGGCTGGCACCATCAAGGACATGTTCATTCACTTTTGAGCTGTATTAAACTAATGTCATCTGAAAACTGTTGGTAGGCAGATATGTGTTACGTCAACTGTGTCTAGTCTTCTTGATATCTGTGATATACCACTAGGTCAAGTATTAAAAATAATCTCGGATCAAATTAACCGGTACATTGTCATTGTGCAAGTTCCTCTCTGATTTATACGTTTTCTCTTTTCGTGGACGCATCATTTAATCTGTATCAGACCACTTTTTTAGGGACTTTATGCAAAATATTCCTTTCAACAATACGGCATTTAGAAGATTAAATGTATTTTCCAAAAGCTAGTCAAGCTATTTAACAATTTGGTAATCTTTAAATGATGTTAGCGTGTTAGTTCAATTTTCAAATTTCAATGACTACATTTTTATCATTAGCATGAGTGCAGGTTATCATATTTGGTAACTTGGTTAAATTATATCCATCTCTGTCCAAAGTATGTACTGTTTTGTAATGTATTTTGCCTTAGCTTTTGTGTCTTGAATGCATGATTAAGTGCTTCTAGCATGATTTTTTTCTACCCTGTTCTTCTGGATCAGCATATACAGTGTTTACATCTTGGTTATTATAGTGAATTTGGGTCATCACATTCTTGTGGTGCACATGCCTGTGCCGGCAACCTTTTACAAAGAACTTTACAGTAAGATCAGTTTTATTGATTGGGCATGTTTATGGTCATGGGCATGTGTATCCAAACCTTTTCCAAAGAGCTTTACTAGATCAGTTATGTTAATTGGAGTTTCTTCGCTGTGCAGTTTCCGTGACTGAGCCAATTGGTACATTGATGTTGTCAGAGGTATGGAATATGGCTGCCGCTCATGTTATAATAAGTTCATTTCTTCCTTCAGACTTCAGGGGACTTAATTCATCTTCCTGGTATAGGGGATATCAGGACAGCAGAATAGTGGGGGTTCCACCTCCTCCCACTCTGATGGAAGCGAGTATGATATCGCACCAAAATCGTACTCATCAACACCCTGGAACTTCCCAAGTCGCCGGTCATTCCTTTCAAAGCCAATCCATCCTCTCTCATTTCCAGAACATGCATCAGAAGCTCAAGAATATCCTAGTCCTGTTACCAGTGCAAGCTCCAGCCATACTTTGCGCTCTGAGTTCAAGCGAACAGGAGAGCTTCACTCTTCATGTTTTATGGACTATGGCAGTGGTAGTCATGTGGAGTCAACAAATTGGAGTGCTGCCAGTAGCATGGATCTTACTGATTTCTCAGAACTTCCTGATGCTGAACGTGCTGGAGCACTGGTTCCTAATAATGTTATAGAGAAAACAAGGTGTGACCTTTGTGAGAGGCTCTTGACCAAGAGATCACCTTGGGGTTCACGTCGAATTTTCCGTACTGGAGATTTGCCAGTTGCTAGTGTGCTTCCATGTTGCCATGTCTATCATGCTGAGTGCTTAGACAGGACCACTTCCAAGGGGCAGAAGCATGACCCTCCTTGCCCTATGTGTGACAAGCTGGCTGGTAAAGACACCGAGCAGTGGTCAATCTGCAGGTTAAAAAATGGATTCCCAAGATTACGTTCGCTAGGTGAGGGGCCTTCTAGAGTTTGGAGCTGTGCTCAGGCCGGGGATTGTGTTGATGGTGCCGTCCAGATACCAAGATCAAGTAGATGAGTCGGAGTAGTCACAAGAGGCATGCCTCGTTGAAGGGAGAAACCAGCAAGGACTGGGCCGAAACATCGAGAAGTGCTTGCATTTAGCTTCCTAGTGCACTGCTGTAGGTAACCATAGCAGTCGTGACCTTGCATTAGGCCTTGTTTTGGTCACATGGATGATGACACAAACATTGCTATTATTTAACCGCCTGACTAGAAAATGATGTAGATATGCCTGTGATCTGACAAAATTCATGTCTTATCGATTATCACGGTTGCGCTTGTGCATACTGGCTGTAGAACTCTACCTATTGTTTCGTTTGCACCAAAACTGTTCCCGATGAGGTTGTATGTGCTTGGAACTGTAAAAGGTCAAAACACCATTTGAATTTATCTATTAACTAATGTGAATCTATGGAATTATCACAACTATGTCTACTCTATTGTTATAATTCTTGATGGATGAATGCGGGATTTGATGCTGACTTGAGAATTTCGATACTCCATGATTTGGATCTTGATGGTGGTCTTTGCATTGCACCTTGCTCATTCTGTGCAATCTCCATGTAAAAGTACAATTTCAAGTTCAAATCAGACATGCAGTTTTTGAGGTCTTCGTGTCACATGTTACCAAAATGCTGATGATAATGCATGGTTGGTAGTGAACACTGCATGATTTCTTTTCTAATTCCGGAAGGAAGCGTCTGAGCGGCCGCTGCTTCCGCCGCTTCTCCAGGATCTCCATTCCAACATACGCAGGCCAACCAGGAGCTCTATATAAGCAAGCACTGCTCCTATCGTCAGGTGCTTCTTGCGTGTGGTCCTGGTAATCTCACAAAGATCAAATCCTTTCAACACTTGGTAAATGCCAGGATCTCTTCTAATAGATTCATGACAATTGCCAACTTTAATGGCTCAAAACATCCACTAGATTTTTGTAGCAAGCATTCCCATGGGTAGGCTACATTATTCTTGTAGATCTCTCTTTCATTTAGGTGACCATCTTCTCTCTGGCTATAGGAGCATGGCGGAAGAGAAGAGAAACCATCCACGGCTGAACGAGAGGATCATGTCCTCCCTCTCAAAGCGGTCTGTCGCTGCACATTCCTGGCACGACCTTGAGATAGGTAAATGCATGTTGCTTCCTTTTTAGTATAGTTCTGAAGGTTCATTCAAGCTGATGTCTCGAATTCGCCAATGGACAGGGCCTGGAGCCCCTCAGGTTTTCAACTGCGTAAGCATCTTGTCATCCTGGGTGAATTAAAAAAAATCAGATTACTTTGAGATGCGCCGAAGTCATGACCTCCCGTTTCTTGCAGGTTGTTGAGATCACGAAGGGGAGTAAAGTGAAGTATGAGCTTGACAAGAAGACTGGACTGATCAAGGTACCCATTCTTCATCCAAGTGTACTATTTTAAATTGGGAAGGGGAAATCTGATCCTTTTATTATGATGCAATTCAGAATTTTACATGCTGTCTCACTAGGTTGACAGGGTGCTGTACTCGTCAGTAGTCTATCCTCACAACTACGGTTTCATTCCACGCACACTGTGCGAAGATGGAGATCCAATGGACGTTTTAGTGTTGATGCAGGTGAACTTGGCTCACTGCTGTTTTGCTTTATCTAACCCGCCAGAGTCGGCCCAGCATTTCAAGGATCTCTCCTAAGTTGCTTTTACCTGAACAGGAACCGGTGATACCTGGTTGCTTTCTTCGAGCTAGGGCCATTGGTCTTATGCCTATGATTGATCAGGCACAGATTTTACAGAATTTGTGTTCCCAACATTTTTATGTCACGTTAATATTGGCGTAATGGTGTATTTTCTTCTGGAACAAATAGGGTGAGAAAGATGACAAGATAATTGCAGTTTGTGTTGATGATCCTGAGTACCGCCACTTAACTGATCTGAAGGAGCTCTCTCCCCACCGTCTTGCTGAAATCCGTCGCTTCTTTGAAGACTGTAGTTTCCATTTCACCCCTCATTTGATTGATTTACTACAGTGACAACTCTTTTAGAATCGTTTATATTGGTTTGGAATGTTATATTTGCAGACAAGAAGAACGAGAACAAGGAAGTTGCTGTGAACGAGTTCTTGCCACCAAACACTGCTGTGGAGGCCATTCAGCACTCAATGTGAGTTTTCCCTGAAATAGCTAATAAGAGCACACCTCTCTATTGTTCACCAATAAATTAATTAACGAATGAAAGCATCCTTTGTGGTATGAATTCACAAAAGATATACTCCCTGCTGTCACATTTCTGTTGCGACATCAGAGTATAGGGTGTACATCAAATTAAAATAAATGCTCCTTTGTTAACGTCAAACAAATATGACTAGAGGGTATACGTTAATTCCATGTGATAAAAATATTTATTTTAAGACTTGTACGCTGAATATATCTCATTCCTAACTTTTGCACCGTTGTTTCAGGGACTTGTACGCTGAATATATCTTGCATAGTTTGAGGCGCTAGATGTCGTTTCCTGAAGGAACAATCCTCTTCTGATGATCTCAGAGGGGATAAGGAATATAATCAGTCTCCTGGTGTTTGTTTCAGAAGCTATCTTGCAGTATACATTTGAATCAAAGGGATAATTTTTCTTCTATACATATCTGAGGAGGGGTATTTTTCTGCATCCTTTTGCGGATCTGAATATATGAATTAAAGGATAATGATATGATTTGCAGTACAGTAGAAATTTAGAAAAAAAAAACAATCTATAAAGAACCTAGCTACTAAATGGGCACACAAAGTAATGAACTATGTATTGGGAACGAGGCTTCATCTGGATCGAAAAAAACATATGTTTATGACTTCAAACCTTAGTGACCTAATTCAGGTTGAATAGGATGCTGGATAACAGAATGAACTTTAAGTTCCATTAAGCGGATCACCAAGTTGAAAAGCATCAGCATTTTAACAGAGAACAAAATTGAAATGCAATAGAATACTCCGGTTCTTTAAATTGTTGGCTAGTGTAAATTTGCACTAGCCAACGCAAACAATTTAAAATCGGAAGGGGCAACTTTTTAGCCAGGAAGCACAGGAAGAGCATACGGCGGCACATTTGTAAACTACACAGAACGGCAAAATAAAACATGTATATAAATTTTGATTCCAACCGTGTTCTAATCTACTTCGTTTTAACAAAAGAATGAAAAAATAATTTGAAACCATAATCCCTATATATTACACTACAACAGAACACATCAAGGCTATCAGACCAAAGCAGACGGACACTCGAAAGCTGACGGCAAATCCTCTTCCATGTCGGTTGTAGAGATGGCAAAAAATCCGGAAATCAAAACTGAGTTAACCGGAATCGAAACCGATTGACCGGAACTGAACAAACTAGCTACAATTTCAGTTCTAAGATTGCGAAAACCGAACTAATTTTTCGGTTTCGATTTTTTATTCCGGCTAACCAGATGAACCGAAATATTATAATGTACAGCCCGCCCTACGGCCTGGCCCAATTGGTAACCGCCCATCTCCAAAGCCGGGCGCCAGCTCCGATTCCCGACTGGCCGACTCCCATAGTCCCGTCCCCGCCTGGATCGAAGCAGCGCCTAAAAAAACTAACCCTATCTCCATCCCCTCGCCTCCACCTCCCCGAGTCACGCAGAAGCAGCGCCGCCGGCCGCCTCGCCACCGTGCAGCGCGTTGCCGCCTCGCCTGGCGCGGCAAAGCCGACGCCCCCCCCCCCGCCCCGCGCAGCTCCCCGGTGGCGCGTGCTGCCGCTAACATGCGTCACACCCCCGTCCCGTCGCGGCGCCGCCTCAGCCTGTCGCCTCGCCCGTCACCCCGGCTGCCTGACAACCTGAGGCCTTGCCGCCCTGACTCGGCGAGTCTTGAGCCATCCTGTACCACGCAATAGATCGAGATGGCAACATTCAGCACTCAACAATTCTGCACAGATCGGTTTTTCCGGTTAACCAAGAAACCGGACCGAAATTCTCGGATGATCCGGTTTTTTGTTTTCTGTTGCACATTTCGGTTCCCATTTTTTAATAATCAAAATAAAAAAAACCAAAAAACTGGACCAAAATATGTCGATTAACCGAATGCCCACCCGTCGGTTGGTATGGTCCACCGACACGAAGCTAGGTGAAGGCGCCCCCTTTGCCAAACATTAGCAAAAATGATGTCGATTGTAAGTAATATCTGCCTTCCTTATGTGGAAGGAATAATACGTTGCTGGTTCAGACGCAGAACTCGCATAAAGTTAGTGAACTTGCACAATCAGATTATATTTCGCAAGCCAATGATCTATATTTTAGTCATGTAGTGGTATGAACCGTCACATGATGTGTACGGAAGAGATGTAATGTTTCATGGCAACAGATGGTTTTAGCTCCTAGCGGGAATTAAACTTGGTTCCCAATGTCTCATACCCTCAAGTGGCAGTTGCCATGAATATGACGGTGTGACCCGCCCGATACATACGGTCATGTGGCTGTTACAAATAGTGCTTGTATTATTATAGGACAGGGAGTCCAAATATATAGAAGTATATGAGATTATAAATATGCAGAAAACCTCTCATACAATGAAGAAATACAATAAACTCTTATATCTCTAACATCTCCCTCAAATCAAGGTGCATCACGAACACTGAGTTTGAAGAGATAAAATATGTGCTGAATCCGAATTTGTGCATTCGTGAAGAAATCAACCAGCTAAAGTTCTAAAAGCACGTGTATAAGAAACATCAACACGAATATGCTTACCGAGCTTCAAAAATGGCTCTCGCACGACGCCCCCCCCCTCGAGCTGCGCCCACCGCGCCACCGCCGTTCTCAACTCCTCATCCATCCATACCAACGTTGTCAGAGCGTTGTTACTGGGTTGCCCATGTGGCAGTCGGTAAGCGTCATGGAGCTCGAAGAAGCATGTCGTCACCCATGTCGTACGACAAGCTGGTGGCCGGGAGGCAGTCCCGGGACCTCCGCCCGGGAAAAAGGTTTCAAGCTGATGTTCTAGCGCAGTTTCGCTCGTCGGTGCATCATCCGAGCTCGTCCGTCTGTTGACATTTCTTACGTAATAGATAAAAATCCACAAGCGCACGAAAACTATTGATGTAGCGTTTCTCCTTAAAAGAGTATTCCAAGAGTGTCATTTATATTCCCCAAAGGAAGGCTAGGTGGAAGCATATGAATCATCAAATATAAGGGATAGGTTGGTCTAGGTAGAGTTCTAGTAAGGATGAGTAATAGATAAGTGAGGTAGCGTGACACACACAAAAGCATTCTATCTTAAGGGGGATAAATGGGTCAAGAGAGATTAGGTTAAGAGTTAGGTAGATACTCCTACTATGCTTCTAGTATACATATACATAACCTAAGTTAGATACTAATGATCGTATCAATGGTGAATTCTCATGTTAATTTGTTCAACACATCAGACACGAGTTTGCCCCTAGCAATACTAGGACGACTCCCGCAAAGAGCTTGTGGCATAGCCGAACATGGAGGATTACAAGAACAAATAGAGTTGTCACCACTTACTGCCTACCTCTTCAATCTGTAGGTCTACGAGACATCTAAAGCTACTTAACTATCCTAGTACCATGCTAGCATATTAAGTAAATACCTTAAGAGCTGCAGCACAAGCCATCCTAAGATAATGACTAACCTAAACATCGTTGAACCAACATTGAAACATAGCATAAGTCATTCATATTAACATGATCATGTCATAACTATTTAGAATATAGTGGGGGTTTGTTGTGTTTATGGTAATATAATGAGAGTGGTATAGCATAATCATAAATACTACTCCTACCACATACATAGAATCCACAATCAAACAAGAAATGTTTCATCCAAGTATGTGAATAAAAGAAGACTAAAGATAACTTCTTTATAAAAAAACAAATTCACAAATACAAATAGGAATACGAGAGCCATACCTTTCCCAATTGGAAGAGACTCCTTCTACTCCCTTCCTACTTGGACTATGGACTAGAGGCTCTTCTCTCTATGGCCTAAACTCTAAACCTATGGAGAGTAGTAGATACAATAGAATGAATACTCAAGTAGTGTGTGTGTGAAGTAAGGGTAGAGGGTCCTATTTATAGCTGGAAAAAGGTCAGTTTCCGCCACCAAAAGCATGTGATTCAGTATTCATCATGATCAGGATACCACAAGGAGTCGACACGTGGAAGCTGACCAAGTTTGGCGCCAGGAAGGAGTCGGTTGAACCCCTAGTCGGCCGAACAGAAAGTTGGACCAATTGTAGTGTGCTTCCTCGTGGTGACTTCCAAGTGGGTCCCATTGACTGATATGGATGATACACTGTTGGATGGCCTCAGATACTTCTGTTTGTGGGTCATGTGACCCATGTGATGCCACATGTCGGCGCTTGATTGGCTGTGATGATATTTAATAGGATTGCTCCCTCTCTTTTACCTCATTTCTCGCAATAAATGTATGCATACACTATTTCTCCAAGGACACGTGGAAATAGGTTAAATAGAAATGTGATGTGTGCAAGAAATGATATTTCGTTCACATAATTGAGTTATATTGACTGGTAAAATTGGTATATAACAACTATCATCAAACTCCCCCAAGCTTATCTTTTGCTCATCCCGAGCAAAGTGAAGACTTTAGGTTGATGATCAGGAGTTGCTACAATGTTCTATTTTTCAAAAGTACCATGTGCACAACAAAATACTCTACCTAATATTGCAAAAAATTGGCATGATACTTCACTCATCTGAAGTTATTATGGGGCTTATGCCTTCTCCTATTCATGGGTGGTTGAAAGATAGAACAACAAATGGGGCAAACATACCCTAGAGATCAAGTTTCATTCAAATTTCGGAGAGTTTCAATTTTATATTTTAAGTACCTCAAATTGATTATCTCAATCACTCTTTTGTGTGTAGTAGAAATATTTCCTCACCAAGGCATCCTGCCTATACTCATCCTTCCGCTAAATAAGGCTTGTATGTGGAGCTTGGTAGGGAATGTAATAGGCATATTTGCAACACATAATATTGCTAAATTAAAAAAACAAGCCTTAGAAGAAATCAATTCAAAACTATTTGATTCAAGACTTGTGCATGTGTGATGGAGTGGAAGTGGACGAGGATGTTTGAGATGACTCCTATTTATGTAGACTCTTATTTCGCAGGGATGAAACATGACCACTTTTGTTCTTTTTTTTTCTCTTTTTTTTTTCTTATGCTTATAATGTCATCATGCATTTTTTTTCCTTGTAGCCATGTCTTCTACTCCTTTTTATGCAATAAACTTGGAGAGAATACCAAGCATGAAGAGTATGGAGTTTCTCCTTTTATTGTGGAATGATGGTATGATGGAATTTTGCGTACTTCTAATGTAGAAGTATAGTATGTGCAAGTGAAGTCTTGAATTAAAAAAGTAATGACTGAATTCTCTCATAGGTCTATACTAATTTGACTAGGCTTAATGTGAACACAAATAGCATATGCATAAGGTCTATCAATGTAAAAATATCATATGGCTTTGGTAGGTATTTCCAATCAAATGAGAGTAACTTAAATATTTTTAGAGTTTCTTCAGAAATCTAAGTTCCACCTTTAAAACTAGGAATAGCATCCCTATCACTATATCATATCTCGCAACAACTTAGAATTGGATTAAGCGTTTGCTACTCATAATTTTTAAATCAAGGCAAAAGTAATTTTAGCCAATGAAAGCAATATTTCGGAGAGTAGTAAGTCGTAAACTAGGGACTTAGGAAAATTAAAACAGAGCAACTATTCATCATTTCATCTATGTGAATTCTAAATCATTCTTACTGCACATCTTTTATTTTATTCTTACTGCAAATCTACGCTATATTTTTTATGCAAGGTGAATGGTGGATGAATCAAAAATAAATATGAAAGGGGTGTGATACAATTTACCTCAAGTGGGGATCCTCACCCTAGCTTGTTCTTCAATCACCTCCGTGATGAGGGTTGAACCCTTGATGATGGACGTATGACGCGAGATCGGCTTGTTGTTGTTGTAGTGTGGAGTTGAAATTGGTGAATCGAGCATCCATATGTTGTTGCCAATCTTGGATACCTTGGACATGCTCTTGGAGAGTGTTGTAGATGTCTCCCGTCCTCACTTCAAGATCTTTCATACGTCTAGTGAGATCCGTTATTCCTTGGCTATAGTCATGATGACTTCTAGCCGAAGTGGAACGACATATTCTCATGGACGTTGGAGGAAAGCTGCTAGAACTTGAAGTGGATAGGGGTGGCTCCCACGCAACACCTAGCCATCCATGCTAAGACAGACCTTTAGTCTCATACGATAAAGGTTGAGTCCATCTGGATGCATCACCCGTTGGGTTCTCTTCCTCTTCGTACTCTTGGACCGTGAAGGTTGTCGGAGGCATGGCCGCTCTCCTTGCACGAATTCTAGTTACCCTGCCAAAGACATTACTTCTTCGGACTTCCTCGATGAGAAGAAGATCAATGGTTAGCCTCCGTCATTTGTACAAATAAAAATTCGGGTTAGATAACCGAATTTTATTGACAAAGCTGGGATAATAAAACATTAAAGAGCCATCATGATCATGCTTAAGGGTATGTTCTTGCACTAGATAATCTTCATTAATTAATTCTCGTTCATTTTCAATATATTCAAATGAAGTATACTCTAATGCTCCTACCCTAGTAGCAATGCAGGTAATCAATGAAATGCATTCAATTGGCCTTGTCCTTGAAATGTAATCTAACTATTGTGTCATCATGGCGATAACTGGAGTAACTTTTATCTTTTTAACCATGGCAAATAAAATTTTCATCTCATGATCATGCACTACTCTAACATCTTCTCTAGGAAACATAGTCATAGCCACCCATCTATGCATGAAGCGTAGAGTAGGATTGTGCAAGTTGCTATTCCTAAGAGCACTACATCTGACCTCACTAGACAATTCATGCCAAAAACTTTGTTTGTTAAACTTAGGCAAAGTGTCAAAATCTAGCAAACAACGTTTATGGAAGTCTAGGATTTCACTTAATTCTTTCTATTGGATGTTGTATTCTTTTGAAATAATCTAAAAGAAATACCATCAAATCCTATTTTTAGGGTGCAAATGAATTGCATGGAGAGAAGGCGTGAACCTCTCTCCTCTATGTGAACAAAATTCTCCCATCCTAGTGCATGCCAAATGGAAAAGAATTCGCAATCCATACCTATTTTGGAGATCAAATCTGAATTATAAGCTTTAGTATGAGAAAACTCACGATCTTGGAGGAGCATGCGTGCTTGACCTTCAACTTCACTTTGTATGTCGAGGTCGTCGTCGTGGGTTACTCCTCTCACCCATGGGAGTGTCCTCACATACACTCCTCCTCTGTGGACTTGATGTAGCAATGGAGGAGGGACGTGCATTTGAGTCTCCACCATGGCTTGAGCTTACAACCTCCTTTCTCTTCCCGAACAACCTCTTCATTCCTTTCATGGCCACAACAAGCAAGAACACAACAAGGCAAGAACTCGAGAAAAAGTGATGTTAGTGAAAACAAAACTCTGACAAATTTTCCCTTGAAGAACTTGAGAGCAAATTTCAAATGCAAACAAAAGCAAATCTTTTTGGGTTTGATTTGAGCAAGAGTGCTTCAATGAAGAGCAAGAAAAACAATGTGAGCAAAGAGTGACTTTGGAGAGGTGTGAAAATGAGGTGAAGTGTGAAGAGGAGTGCTCCTCTTGGTCACCATTTATAGTGTTCACTCCCCAACGGTCACAAGAGGATCAAATTTAGCCGTTGGAGGAGAGAGAGCCAAAATGGCCCTTTCCCCATGTCAGCCGAACAGGTGGGTCAGCCGCCCTAAAATGTGGGCTCCCCTGTTCCCCCTTTTGGCAGGTGGCTCCCCAACGGCTATAAAATTAGCATGTTGGTGAAATACCACATCTGCAGCTCAGAAAAATTGTTTTTCAAATAAAAACCCTTTTTCAAAACCCAACAATTTTCTTTTTGTGAAAAATAAAGAAATAAAAATAGTAGTTGTGAATATAAGATTCTCAACTTGTTAAGAAAACTCAAATATGCAGTGGGGAAAATCAAACTAAGTGGGGAGAAACAAATAATGAGAAAAAAATTAAAGAAAAGATAACTACCAATTTAACCTATTGGATAGATCTCACCACCGCCCGATGAGATGGACATTCTTCCTCCATTTCTTGACATCCGAGCCCAGAGGGATGGGCTTGGACGGCATGTCTTGCTTCTTCCGCCACTACTTCTTTGGTGGCTTGGTGGACTTGGGCCTTTGGGGAGGCCCGAACTTCTCCGTCTTCTTGGGGTGTCAGCGTGGATGATAAGATGGGTTCTTCGCATAGATTAATTCCCTCATGAATGCAATGAGCGGATCCACCTTTGGAGGTGTGACCCCGACCTCTTGAATGTGTTTAACATTCGTCCCTTACTTTACATGGATCATGGAGCATTGTTCCAACTTGAGCGAAAGTTAAACTTCTCCTCCTTGCCATTGATATGAAAGTGGATTTCTCCAGCTCCTACATCTCTGCGAGCCTTCGCAGTTCTAAGGAATGGGCGCCAATAATGTGCATTGTATCCTTCTCGGCATCCATGTCGAGTACCACGAAATCTACGGGTATGAAGCAATTCCGGATTTTCACCGGAACGTCTTGAGCAATACCTGCCGGATAACAGACTGAAGAGTCAGCCAGTTGGAGCTGCATTGGTGTTGGACTAAGCTCTATGAAGTTCAATTGGTCGAAGACCACCCTGGTCATCACACTTACGCTTGCTCCAAGATCACAAAGTGCCTTGTCAAAGTAGTAAGCTCCAATCGAGCAAGATATTGTAGGACATCCAGGGTCCTTCTTCTTCTCCGTAAGCCTATTGAGGATGGTTGTATTGTAGTCCTCCGTAAGCTTGACAACCTCAGTGGTGGGCAATGGCTGCTTGTTATTCAATATGTCCTTGAGATAGCGAGCATAAGTGGGTACTTGCATCACATCAATCAAGGGCACATTGATGTGGATTTTTTGGATAACCTCAACAAAGCAGTTGAATTGCTCATCCACTGTTGGCTTCCTTTGCCTGTGATGGATTGGAAATAAGTTGGTGTCTTCAAATTGTTGGCCATTCTCTCACTATGTGGTTCATTTATGCGAGTTGGGACATCCTCTTTCTCCTTTTTAGTTGTCCTCTTCTCTTGTGTGGGATACGGTGGGTCAAGAGTGGACTGCCACCTCTCGTAGCCACCACATTCACCTTTTCCACTAGAGGAACAACTGCAGCAAGTTGAGCCAACTGGGTTTCCAACATCTTGTTGAAGCTCAGTTGATTCTTGAATGCTGAGGATAGTCCTTTTATCTTGTCATTTATGCTTTCTAGGGTCTTGTCATTAGCCGAGAGCTTCTTTGAAAGGGCATCATTGATCTTCAGTTGGCTAATGGCAAGCTCTCTCAAGTTTGGTTGATTTCCATTGTTGCCATTGTTGTTCTACCCTCCTTGAAAGAATGGGCGCGGTTGGCCCCACCCTTGACCTCTGTGATGATAGCCTTTGTTGTTCCCATTGTTGGCTACGTATAAGGCATCCTCACGGGTTTCTAGGTAGTCATTGCCCAGATGGCCCATGTTGCCATAGACTTCACATGTGATGTGAGAGTCTAGGGTATAGACATTGCCACATACGTCCCCATTGGCTTGTCCATCTATCTTCTTCATGAGGAGGTCTAATTTAACAGCGATGATGTCCACCTCTTTCAAGGTGTGCATGCCTCGCTGAAAGGTATGGACACGCTCGTCGCTCCAACCCATGTTTGTCACCATCTTCTCAATTAAGTCTTTGTCTTTGGGCACCATCAATGAGAAGAAGGCACCTCCAGCAGCAGCATCGACATGGTCACGGGCGGAAGGGATCAACTCGTTGTAGAAGTTTTTGATAATTATCTAGTCATCCACTACATGGTGGGGACAATCCATTATGTACTCCTGCAGCCTTTCCCAAGCTTTGAGAATAGACTATTTGGCATTTTGCTAGAAGCTAGAAATTCTTCCACACGGGGCATTGGTCTTGCCCAACGGGAAGAACTTGACAAGAAATGTCGTACAACACTTCTCCCAAGTGTCTGCAACACTTCGGTTTGCATAGAATCACTGCTTCGCCCTCCAAAGAAGGGAGAGCGGAAGCAACCTAAGACGAACGTCATCAGGAGATATGTCCTTGATCTTAAAAGTGCTGCAGATCTCAAGGAACTGTTGCAAGTGAGCACTTGCATCCTTGTTAGCCTTCCCACAAAATGGGCTGGCTTGCACCATAGTGATCAGGCCAATCTTGATTTCAAAGTTCATGGCTCCCATGTTAACAGTGGGCCCAACAGGCACATTATTAGCAGAGGGAGCCAAAAACTCACAAAGGGTCTTCTGGGCCATTGACGTTTCATTTATTGGTGCAGTTGTGCTGGCTTTCTTTGCCGCACGAAGCTTGTGGGGAGTAACGACACGAGGTTGATCTCTCAGAAGGGATTTGGGATCTTCAACAAAGTTTTCCGGCAAGAAGAAACCAAACATACACTACCCTGTTTTCATATAAAATGCAAAAAAAGAAGGGTTATGCTAATAAAACCTACCTAGGGTCCTATCCTATTTACTCAATCATGCAATATTTCAGTTGCCTTCCCCGGCAATGGCGCAAGAAATGCTTGTTAACGTTTCTTATGTCACAAATAAAATCCGCAAGCGCACGAAAACTATCGATGTAGCATTTGCCCTTAAAAGAGTATTCCAAGAGTGTCATTTATATTCTCCCAAAGGAAGGCTAGGTGGAAGCATAGCAATCATCAAATGGAGGGGATAGGTTGGTCTAGGTAGTGTTGTAGTAAGGATGAGTAATAGATAAGTGAGGTAGTGTAAGAGAGATAAGGCTAAGAGTTAGGTAGATACTCCTACTATGGTTCTAGTATACATATACATAGCCTAAGTTAGGTACTAATGATCATATCAATGGTGAATTCTGATGCTAAGTTGTTCAACACATTGGGCACGGGTTTACCCTAGCAATACTAGGACGACTCTCGTAAAGAGCCTGTGGCATAGCCGAACGTGGAGGATTACAAGGACAAATTGGGCTGCCACCTCCTACTGCCTACCTCTTCAATCTGTGGGTCTACGAGACATCCAATGCTACTTAACTATCCTAGCACCATGCTAGCATATTAAGTAAATACCTTAAGAGCTACATCACAAGCCATCCTAAGGTAATGACTAACCTAAACATCATTGAACCAGTGTTGAAACATAGCATAAGTCATTCATATTAACATGATCATGTCATAACTACTTAGACTATAGTGAGGGTTTGTAGTGTTTATGATGATATAATAAGAGTGGTATATCATTTCCATAAATACTACTCCTACCAAATACATGGAATCCACAATCAAACAAGAAACGCTTCATTCAAGTATATGAATAAAAGAAGACTAAAGATAACATCTTTATTAAAAACAAAGTCACAAATACAAATAGGGATATGAGAGTCATACCTTTCCAATTGGGAAAGAGATTCCTTCTACTCCCTTCCTACTTGGACTATGGACTAGAGGCTCTCCTCTCTACAGCCTAAACTCCTCTAAACCTATGGAGAGTAGTGGATACAATAGAATGAACACTCAAGTGGTGTGTGTGTGAAGTGAGGGTAGGGGTCCTATTTATAGCTGGAGAAGGGTCGGTTCCCGCCACCAAAAGCGCGCGAGTGAGTCTTCATCGTGATCAAGGCACCATAGGGAGTCAACACACGTGGAAGCTGACCGAGTTTGGCTCTAGGAAGGCATCGACCAAACCCCCTAGTCGGCCGAACAGAAAGTTGGACCAATTCCAATGTGCTTCCTCAGAGTGACTTCCAGGTGGGTCCCATTGACTGATATGGGTGATACACTGTTGGATGGCCTCAGATACTTTTGTTTGTGGGCCATTTGATCCATGTGATGCCATATGTTGGCGCTTGATTGGCTAATATGACATTTTATAGGATTGCTCCCCTCTTTTAGCTCATTTCCTGCAATAAATGTCTGCATTCACTATTTCTCGAAGGACAAGTGGAAATAGGTTAAATAGAATGGTGATGTGTGCAAAAAATGATATTTCCTTCACATAATTGAGTTATATTAACGGGTGAAATTGGTATATAACAACCGTCAACACTGTCCATGGTTCGTTCTTCCTCATCGCCGTCTTTAGATGTTACACCTTCAGGCAATTTGAGTTCAACATCAGCTGGGTGTTGCACTCGATTCTCAGAGGGACCCCGGAAGGTTTCCTTGTGCGACAACTGCAAGATCGCACCTTTAGGTTCTCGGTCGCTAGTAAGGATGTTCGATTGTTGGTCATCTCCCTGAGGAGGGTCATCATGGAATCATTCGATGTCTACTTTCACCTCTAGTGAAATAGGGGTCCGAATTGGATCAGAGAATTGCGGGACTAAGAAAGGGAGCAGCAAAGTTCCTGGACAGAGGTCTCACAGAAGAAAGCTCTGAAGCAAAATCACAAAAGAAAGAAGGTAACATTTGCCTCGCCAATCCGTTCTTCTGTAATGCAATTGAACTGTCCGGTTGCTGCTTCGGGTATCTGGATTGGGGATATATTCTGCTCTTTCCTTCACCTTGCTGATTCCAATGGCATGATTATTCGGGGATCCCGCACCCTCCCGGATGACCTCGTCGGGGCTGCTCGGTCGTTGACGGCGTCGACGAGCAACAATATTATGCAAAGCAGTAGCGGGCCACTAGGCTCCGATGGATTTTCAAAATCCCGTGGGCCGCCTTGGTTTATGACTACACCTACGGGCACTCAGGCGCCCTACTCTTTCCATAGCACCCCTGGTTGCAGTTATGGCTCCCACCGCATGTTGGTGGACGACGTGGCTCGCGCGGGCCACCTCAAAGGGCCCCCGCGTGAGGTGGTAGGCTCGGGGCCGTGCCGTTTCTATAACCTTGACATGAAAGCTATGCCCAGAAAGAACGGCGGTAACCAGAGCATTGAATTTCACCCATCAACCTTGCACTCGATGGACAAGCATAGGCAATACACGCTTCATCAGGGCATCAAGTACTGACACAGTGGCAAATTCAATCGTGCCATGAAACTGAGCGTTGTACCGACGTATCCAAGGTCATGCTTCAAATGTCTCCGCCCAACCCACCTAAAATTTCAATGTCCCAATCAGTTCCTTTGTAAAAATTGCTTCGGTTATGGTCACATACGAAAGGACTGCTATGCAAAAAGGAAACCCAAGAAGGGGTGGAGGGTAAAATAGGCAGCGCACTCAGCTCGCCCAGGTGGCGCGAATATAAATGTCGGGATAACACTCCACCCACACGCAATCCGTGAAGCCTTAACCGGTGACAATCCAAAGCTCTGGCCATTCTCGCTCCGCCAACAAATATTGCTAACTTCACGTCAATCCCACTCGGTTCATGCCTCATCCAAACTTTGAGATTGAAGATGGCGACCCCGACAGTCTGGCAAGGTCCGTAGTGCATCTACCGGAGATCCACCATTTAATGCATGAGGAGTTTGTCATTGCAGTTGATGTGGATGAAGTGCTTCCAGAAGAACAGTATGATTTCTACCAGTAGCTAATCAGAAAACATCTGGTGCATGTCATGGGAACACCGATGAGCTCCTCTTGCTTAACCCCGCTAGGGATAGCTTTGTTCTCGATGGAAACATGCTTTTACAGAGAAACCTTGATGATGGGAGACCCGATAGAGATAGCAGATATTAGGTTCTCTTTCACTCGACATGATTATGGGATCAATCATCAGTGGAGGGACTTCTCAAGAATGGGCTGGTTCTTGATACTTGGTTATCCGATCAACTATAAAACAATAGAGGCCATTGACATGGTTGTGGGTGGCTTCGGAAAATTACTTCATTAGCTCAAGAATCAGAGGGCATTGGGTTTCATATTAGTCAAATTCTTGTATCATGAGGTTGGCCCATCCTTGTTGCAGCGTGGCTTTGACAATGGAGGATTGAGTGTCGATTATGTTGCCTTCCACGAGTTCCATGAGTGTGGTTGAAGAGAGTATTGTTGATGTCGCTCGTTCGCACCTCAAGGTCTCTAATGTGTTAGGTGTACTTTGTTATTTCATGACTAAAGTAATGATAACCTTTAGATACGAAGGAATGATGTGCACTCAACATGCGTGCAGTGTGTTCCATCATTCTTTAGATAAGGTGTAACATTCCTTCTTGCCACAAAGGAATAACTTGTAACCATCATGCATTGGATGTGATCCATCATTCCCTGGCTAAGGTAATGATAACCGTCGAAGTGTTAAAGCGACACTTCCCCTAGATCTGCTAAGGAGCAGCCAGCGAAGGTTCATTGATCGACAAAGCTTAGTTCTCAATCTAGTGGTCACACGTATGAGAGTATGAGATGGTGGTTTTTACGTGGTTTGGGCCGCAAGAGTGTAACACCCTACTCCACGGTGAGGTTGTATTGCTGGTGTGTGTGTGTGAATGCATAAGTTGGGGGATCCTTTGTAACGGTGGTGGTCTGGTCCTTTTATAGACAAGACTAGATGCCTTACAAGTAGGGTCCGGGGCCCGACAGGTGGCCCCAGGGCGATCTTATCCTAAAAGATCTATGGCTTCTCGCATAAGCTTCCCTTGACTGCAGCTTGAAAACTTGCCATCTTGCTGCCTCAGTCGCCAATGGCCCATGCGTAGTTGTTGATGATAGCAGGGAATGTCCCATCCATATATCCCTAGCGCCGTAAGCTACCCACTTGGCGAAGTGGTGTAGTCCTGTTGTGCCTTCACTGCGATGTGATTGGGCGCAGTGGTACCTGACAGCAGGTGATGAGTTGTTTAGGCCCGATCTTCTGAAAGGTAAGTCAATTGGGGTGGAGAACTCGACGTTGATGATCCGCAACACTTGAGCAGTTCGAATACCTCTCCAATCACTACACCACTACTCCGTTGGTTATCAATCATGCAACACACGCTTGACCTCATCAAGAAGGCTAATCCCTGCAATTGAACCGAGAACACAAGCAAGAACGTAGAAGACACGATCTGAAATTGAGAATTTGGGGTCTCACAAACTGTAGAACGGAAAAATTGTTATTTTAAGCAAAACCCACCGAATATGACCGGCGACTGTAGTATTTAAAGGCTAGGGTTTGGCGAAAACACGATTAGATGTGTCCCTAATGTACTCATACGGGATACAAGTCCCAAAGGCCCGATTCGGTGGCGCAACACCGAACAGAAATCTGGACTCGACTTGTTTCGACGATTCCTAATGACTTCGGAGGAATTTTGAGGTGGGACCAGATCCATTGGAAATTTTATCTTATCCTATTTCCGTTCATATGTAGAACATCAAAAATGGAGTCCGTATGCATCCTGGGCGTCCGTTTTAAGGTGGACTGCTCCTGGACTCTGAGTTGAACTCGAGTCCGAGTTATAAACTGCTTCCATCAACTTGTGGACGTTCCTGCTAGTTCTCCATGCTCCCAAGGCCTCTTCCCTTCACTTGTTGATCTTCTCCATTATTCCTAATAACAATTAAATCATCACATAGCAACTATTCTCAAACTCACATGCCAACAAAGTTAGGAGCGAGTTCACCTGCTGATGTATTAACCGTGCTCGTGCTCTTGTGATTGGTCCTTCCATTTCAATGTGCGTCTCTGCTATTATTATGTCCTCATCATCCTCCCCATCTTGAATTGGATTCGTCCTCGACTCAAGTTCATCTTCTTCCCCCAAGTACGGTCGCAAATCTGAAATGTTAAATGTAGGACTAACCCCAAAATCGGGAGGCAATTCAAGCTTATATGCATTATCATTAATCTTTTCAACAATCTTAAAAGGACCAGCAGCTCGTGGCATAAGTTTAGATTTTCTCAAGTCAGGGAATCACTCTTTTCTCAAATGTAACCACACTAAATCACCCGGTTCAAGTTTTACTTCTTTTCTACCTTTACTACCTGCAATCCTATACTTCTCATTCATCTTTTTAATATTTTTCTTTGTAGTTTCTTGCATCTTAAGAATGAATTCATATCATTGTGTAGCATCCAAATTTATAGTTTCAGAAGGAGGCAAAGGTAGTAAATCAATAGGAGCACGGAGATTGAAACCATACACTACCTGTAATGGACTTACCTTCGTCGCGGAGTGAATAGATCTGTTGTAAGCAAATTCTATATGTGGTAAACACTCCTCCCACAACTTCAAATTTGTTTTTAAGATAGCCCGTAACATAGTGGATAGAGTACGATTAACTACCTCGGTTTGTCCATCTATTTGTGGGTGACATGTAGTTAAAAACAGCAACTTGGTTCCCAATTTATACCACAAAGTTCTCCAAAAATGACTTAAAAATCTTGCATCACGATCAGAAACAATGGTATTTGGCACACCATGTAAACAAACAATTTTTGAAAATAAATAAATTAGCAATGTGTGAAGCATTATCATTCTTATGACAAGGTATAAAGTGTGCCATTTTGGAGAAACGATCAACAACTACAAAAATACTATCCCTCCCCCTCTTAGTCCTAGGCAATCCCAAAACAAAGTCCATAGAAATATCCTTCTAAGGTACACTAGGAACAGGAAGAGGCATATAAAGACCATGTGGGTTAAGGCGAGACTTAGCTTTATTGCAAGTAGTGCATCATGACACATAGCGCTCGACATCACGCCTCATATTCGTCCAAAAGAAGTGTGTGTACAGCACATCTTCAGTTTTCTTCACTCCAAAATGTCCCATCAAACCTCCTCCATGTGCTTCCTGCAAAAGTAATAGACGAACGAAGCTAGCTGGAACGCGTAGCTTGTCAGCACGATAGAGGAGACCATCTCGCAGCACATATTTATTCCAAGTTCTTTCTTCTCTACAACTTTCAAAAGCATCTTTGAAGTCCAAATTAGTAGAATATAATGCTTTTATTGTTTCCAACCCAAAGATTTTATGATCAAGTTGGGACAGCATAGTATAACATCTAGATAATGTATCGGCAATGACATTTTCCTTCCCTTTCTTATGCTTAATGATGTATGGAAACGACTCTATGAACTCAATCCATTTAGCACATCGTTTATTCAGATTGGTTGACACTTAGGATACTTCAATGATTCATGATCAGAATGTATGACAAACTCCTTAGACCAAAGATAATGTTGCCAAGTTTGTAATACTCGCACTAAGGCATACAATTCCTTATCACAAATAGACTAATTCATAGAAGGACCATGAAGTTTTTCACTAAAGAAAGCAACGGGTTTACCTCCTTTTATGAGAACGCCTCCAATACCAATGCCGCTTGCATCGAATTCTAGCTCAAAGGTCTTGTCAAAATTAGGAAGTTGTAGCAATGGTGCTTGTGTAAGCTTCAATTTGAGAGCATCAAAAACTTGTTACTGCTGTTCGACCCATATAAACGGCATTCCCTTCTTCGTTATCTCATGTAGAGGTGCTGCAATGGTGCTGAAATCCCGCAAAAAACGGCGATAAAAACCTGCAAGACCAAGAAAACTACGAACCTGCGTAACGGTTGTTGGGACTGGCCAGCTAGTGATCGCTTCAATTTTTGCCTCATCCATCTCAATTACCTGCGAGGAAACGACATAGCCAAGAAACAAGACTCGATTGGTGCAAAATACGCACTTTTCGAGGTTACCAAACAAACGTGCATCTCTCAAAACAGTAAAAACAACACGTAAATGATCAAGATGTTCATCATATGACTTGCTGTAAATGAGGATATCATCGAAGTAAACCACCACAAATTGTCCAATGAAAGCACGCAAAACCTCGTTCATTAAATGCATAAAGGTGTTGGATGCATTAGTAAACCCAAAAGGCATGACTAACCACTCATAAAGTCCAAACTT
The DNA here is from genome assembly GCA_036927565.1 of Tuctoria greenei. NCBI lineage: Eukaryota > Viridiplantae > Streptophyta > Magnoliopsida > Poales > Poaceae > Tuctoria > Tuctoria greenei. The sequence continues at coordinate 125,688,516 of JAYESD010000007.1, read as the reverse complement.
GGTTTTAAATGCAGTTTTCCATTCATCTCCTAGTGCCATTCTAATTTGGTAGTAACACTACGCAAGTCAATTTTTGTGAAGATGGTAGCACCACTCAATTCATCAAGCATGTCATCTAAGCGAGGAATAGGATAACGATATCGAATGGTGATGTTATTAATCGCTCGATAATCAACACACATGCGCCAACTACCATTTTTCTTAGGAACCAAAAGAATAGGAACGGAACAAGGGCTAAGGCTTTCACGAATGTACCCGCGGTCCACAAGATCTTGGACTTGTCACTGAATTTTCTTAGTTTCCTCTGGATTCGCCCCGTATGCTGCACGATTTGGCAAACTTGCTCCTGGAATCAAATCGATCTTGTGTTCAATGCCAATCATCGGTAGTAAACCAGGGGGTATCTCGGAGGGAAACACATCCTCAAACTCCTGCAAAAGGTTAGCAACAGCAGGGGGCAATGCAATAGACAATTTATGAAGTGAAAACATGGCTTCTTTGCATACTAAAGCATAGCACATCCCCTTAGCATCGAATAAATCAGCAAGGTCAGATTTAGTTGCGAGCAACGATGATGATTTTAACTTAATGACTTGCTGTTTTTCAGAATCTAGTTTTGTTGCTTTGCCATCACGAATTTTACTCTTCTCAAAATGCACAATTTCAGCAGGAGTCATGGGGAGCAAAGTGATTTTCTTTCCCTTATGCATGAGAGTATATTTATTAATTCTACCATGATAAATAGCATCTGTATCAAATTCCCAAGGACGACCTAATCAAAGAGAATAAGCATCCATAGGAACGACATCAAAATCAACAAAATCATGGTAAGAACCAATTGAAAAATGTATTCTCGCTGTTTGTGTTACCCAAACCTTACGGCTGTTGTTGAACCATTGAATGTGGTATGGATGAGGGTGTGCTCTTGTTGTCAAACCAAGTTTCTTGACGACGTCCGTGTTCACCAAGTTATTGCAGCTACCTCCATCAATTATAGTGTGTACACGACAATCCTTGATGACGAGAAACATGTGGAAGAGGTTGTGTCATTGTAGCTTGTCGTTGGTCTCCACTTTGGAGCTCAAGGCACGCTGCACAATGATGCTCCTATAGTTCTCCGTTGCTGCTGTACCAAGTACCTCTTCTTAGGTGTGTTCGTCATTTGGATCTGTAAAGTCAGTAGCAAGAGAATATTCATCTTCAACATCCGAAGTACTATCATACCCGCCATTGTCGCGTGCTATGTATGCTCGTTTGCTCGGGCAATCTCTCATCATATGACCAAGTCCCTGACAGCGGTGACACTTAATGTCGGAAGTACGACTCATTGAAGGAGTGGACGACAAAGACTTGAATGATGTCGCCTTGCTGCCCTCCGGCACACGAGAAGGTGGAGCAGCAGGTGTAGTTCATTGGCCACCATTGGATGGTGTAGTCGCTGCACGTGGGGGTCGAAGATGGTGCTGTTTTGGATGGTGTGGGCGTCGAACGCGGCGTGAAGTTGCTCCTTGTGTGTTGTTGCTGTTGTTGTCGGCCCTGCAATTCTTTTTCTGCCAACATAGCAAGCTGAAATAATCTGTTAACAATATCATATTCCTTGTAATCAACAATGTCCTAAATTTCACGTCTCAACCACCCATGAAAACGTGCTATTTTATCATCCATGTCTTCTACTACCCCACAACGCAGCATACCCTTTTGTAACTCTTGATAATACTCCTCTATGGACATGTTACCTTGGTCTAAGAACTGCAATTTTTTGCAAAGGTCCCGCTGAAAAGATGGAGGAACAAATCGAACACGCATAGCTTCCTTTAATCTTTCCCATGTTGGAGGATCAGTACTAGTTTTAACAAGTTCATTCCATCATATGATAGCAAAGTCCTTAAACTCACTAGTGGCTTGACAAACTCTATGTTGTTCAGGAACAAGATGGCATTAAACTTTTGCTCTACTGTCATCTCCTAATCAAGATAAGCCTCAACATCATAAGCATCAGAAAAAGAGGGTACCGTAAATTTCACTTTAGCAAAAGGATTATCAGGAGGACGATTATAATTGTTATGATTATTACCTCCCATACCTCGACGATAAAGTGGCAGTCTTGGATGATTGTTGTGATCTTCCATATCATCATAAGGATTATCTTCATATCTTCCAGCGAGAGGCAACCGAGCCTCAAAAGTATTCATCCAAAAGTATGCGAAAGTTATGGCTGTTTTAAGGTAGGCTGTCCGAGTTACGATTTTTTGGATGTTGATTCCGACTCGGTTTGAGAATAGAACTCGCAATCGGATATGAAAACGATTGGGAATTTGCACAGCAACTAATGGGGTGGTGTGTGATGATTCAAGGATTAGTGGCACAAAGGTTTGTCACCTAATCTAGGGGCTGGCGATGCGGGAGTTCACGCAAGGCGGCTAGCTAGGGCAAACCAATGAACGTGGTGGATCGGTTTGTTATTTAGGGATTGTGGAATAGGTGTCGAACAGCAAGAAAACAAGGATGAAACACGATAACTAGGACCCAAAACACAAAGCTAAACCAGCAACAAGACTCGACCACAAGAATCCAAACTCAACAATGCAAACTGAAAAACGAAACTGCAGGCACTATAGTCCAGGAAGCGGGGTAAAAACGATCTATTTTTTTTAGCTTTTCTGTGGACTCTAGGTATGAAACAAAATCGATCTAATGGAACGAAAACAAATATACCTCACGGGCAACCTGAAAATAATGATACCAATTGATGAGTTGTTTAGGCTCGATCTTCCGAAAGGTAAGTCGATTGGGGTGGAGAACTCTACGTTGATGATCCGCGGCACTCGAGCAGTTCGAATACCCCTGCAATCACTACACCACTGCTCCGTTGGTTATCAACCGTGCGGTACACACTTGACCTCGCCAAGAAGGCTAATCCCTGCAAGTGAACCGAGAACACAAGCAAGAACGTAAAAGACACGATCTAAAATTGAGAATTTGGGGTCTCACAAACCGTAGAACGACGAAATTGTTATTCTAAGCAAAACCCACCGAATATGACCGGCAGCTGCAATATTTAAAGGATAGGGTTCGTCCAAAACACGATTAGATGCGTCCCTAATGGACTCATACTAGATACAAGGCCCAAAGGCCCGATTCGGTGGCGTAGAACCGGACAAAAATTTGGACTCGACTTGTTTCGACGATTCTCAATGACTACAGAGGAATTTTGAGGTGGGATCAGAGCCATTGTAAATTTTATCTTATCCTCTTTCCGTGCATATGTAGAAATTCAAATACGGAGTCCGTATGCGTCCTGAGCGTCCATTTTAAGTTGGACTGCTCCTGGACTCCGAGTTGAACTCGAGTCCGAGTTGTAAACTGCTTCCATCAACTTGTGGATGTCCCAACTGGTTCTCCACACTCCCAAGGCCTCTTTCCTTCACTTGTTGATCTTCTCCATTATTCCTAATAATATTTAAATCATTACATATCAATCTATTCTCAAACTCACATACAAACGAAGTTAGGAGCGAGTTCACCTGCTGATGTATTAACCGTGCTCGTGCTCTTCTGATTGGTCCTTGCATTTCAATGTGCGTCTCCGCTATTGTTCTGTCCTCATCAGCAGGTGCGCGTTGCGTCACGCTCCTGGGGAAGACGCGATCCTTCAATGCCTGATCTGGACAAGGCGCACCTCCCTCTTAACTCCCACAACCTACTGCCCAGAGCAAGTTGCAAGGTACGTGGCAGATCGGGAGCTAGCCGCTTCTGGGGAGGTCTGGTCCTGACCCGCTAACCACGTGGTAGCTCCAGAGCCTACTCCTGAGTAGAGCGGGGGCTCTAGGGCCGTGGGACTCGTGGCAGAGCTGGAGCCCACCTCTTCGGGGAGGTGGCCTGTCTGTTGTCTCGAGCCACATGGCAGCTCCGGAGCTCACTCCCATTGGAGGGAGAGAGATCCCTTCCTGCGAGACACGTGCCCTCTTGGGAGCTCACCCCTGAGGGAGCTGAACTCCTTCTTGAGGTTTATGTGGGTACATTGGACCCCGTATCTGGGGTAGAGGGGTCCAGGCCTTCTGGACACGCGACGCTCTCGAACCCCGCCTTGGCTAGGAGGCAGGACACCTATGTGGCTTTAGCTTGTGCACGGGGTACCCGATATGCCAGGTAACGACAGTGGCCCCTGGGTCCACCCTAGGATAGGTGATGAGCCCGAGGGTGGAGCCCTATTCCTTCTTTCCCGCGCTGTGTTTTGATTTTGTCTTGATTAGCTGAAATGGTGCGCCCTTCTGCCATCGTGGCCACGCGTCCCTCTCTGGTTGAGGGCTCGTGGTGACGAGATCTTTGCTTGCTGCAACTTTTTTACTGTGATAGTTCCTAATGTGGCTGCTACGCTGCTGCTGCTTCTACTCCCACCTTTATGGGAACCGCTGGATTGCCTTCTCGGGTTGAAGCCCCTTCAAGTCGATCTCTCAGACAGGAGACTTGGGCCCCGCCGTCAGGGACGCTATGGATTGAGCAGCGGGTTTCGGCCCCAAGTGATTTGCTCGGTACGCTCAAACGCCTAACAGGGTGTTAAAAGGAAACCTTTGTGGGCAAAGGTAGTTCCTCCTTATGCACACCCCAACGTTTGAGCCTTCGTCTTCCTCCTTGAGGACCCACTCTCTCCCCAACTTTGAGGTTCTCGACTCCTGCTCCAATGGGCTCAGCCTTGCCTCCTTCTCGCATAGTTGACGTAGCGCGTGTGAGGCGGCTATTCGGCTGGGAGGACGAGGCGCAGTGGGATTTGAACTCCAGTTTTGTTTTCTTCCAGGCGTATGCGTACTCCGGTTTCATTCCTCCCATTTCCTCCTTCTTGGTGATGCTCCTGGAGGTCCTCGAGCTCCAGCTTCACTACTTGTCGCTGAACTCTCTGGTGGCGGTGACAGTGTTCTCGCACTTCTGTGAGATGTTTATCGGAATGCACCCGTCCGTGCTAGTGTTCTAGCAGTTCTTTGTGCTGAGGCAGACCAGGAAGAAGAACAAGACAAGCTTCCTCGGTGGCTACTACTTCCAACATCGGGCCAACAACCCCTTCAAGTATATCACCCCACTCTCCACAGCGAAGTGGGCCGACTGGAGGAGCGACTAGGTGATCATACAGGTCGATTCCCATGATCGCATGGTCATGCCCACCGGTTGGCCAATACTCAAGAAGAAGACCTGGGAGGAGTGCCCATAGTTGGAGAAGGCATACACCCCGGTGATGGAGAGGATCCAATTCTTGGCGGATCATGGTCTATCGGAGCTGATGGTGATGGTGGACTTCGTGCGCTGACGCCTGGATCCCCTCCAGCATCGTCGCCGTCCTGCATGGCTTTACTTCAGGCCACAGGACGGCACCCGGCTGGTGCAGGGTCGCGACATAGAGATGACCCCGCAAGAGGTGCTCGACATAATGTCCGAAGCGTGCAAAGGACCGCTGACTTCCAACATCTTCAACCTTCCAAGCCCTATCGACCACTTTGCTCGGATCGGAACCTTTGGATGAAGATCCTGAGGGAGATGCCAAACCTGGACGCGCTCGATCTTGCGCTATGGCAGGTTGGTGATGCGGACTGTGGATTGGCCATAGTCAACTCGCCTCAAGAGTCTACACCTGCCCTAGGCTCCGAGGCATCAAGGGTGGAAGACGCGCGCTCCGATGGTGGGAGAAGCAAGGCGCCTATCGCTGTTTGCCATCTGGCCCTTGGACAAACAGATGCTGGGAAGAGGAAGGCGTCAGTCCCTGACATCAGGAAGGGGAAGTCCCCGATGTTTGAGGTTGTGAAGAAGAAACGCCCTTGATCGCCGCTGAAGGCGCCGCCGCAGGCGGCCTTTGCTCCAAGTCAACGTCACTTGGCGTGCCCCTCCTCAGCATTGGGTGTCGGCGGTTCTTCGAGGGGAGGCATTGTCCGTCAAGCAGTGGCTCTGCCAACGTCTGTGGCTGGCACACTGTCCAACATCCCTGCTGCCAGCGCAGTCCAAGATGCCACAAGGGGCTCCGGGAGCGTTATGCCTACGGAGTCTCAGGCCAAGAGGCCTCGGGCCGATGTCGGCGGCAGCTCGGGAGGATGCTTCGGTAGTGGCTCCGTTGGAGTCGGTGGAGATACGTCGATGCACGGTGGCGGCATCACTAGTGGTTTCGGTGGAGGCCCGGCTAGGACAACCTCGCCTGCCACGCCGTCGTTAGGGCCCGCAGCTTGAGGTCCACCAAATGTGGAGGCCCACTGGAGCTTCCAGGGACATCGGTAAGGCATTCTTACCAATGCTTGCTCCATTATCTCGCCTGTTCTTCTAGCTTGGGTAGATTCTGATTTCGACCTGCAGGTCTATGTCAGCTGTTGTGACGCCTCTACCGCCGGGGTAGTGTTCTAGAGCACTGCGAAGTCGGCCCAGGAGGCTGCGGCTGTATCGGCGGAGCAAACCACCAAGCCTGTATAGGAGAGCATTGCTCCGGCGTCCGTACCCCGCGTGGGTAGTAAAGCATCTTCAGCTACCGTGCCAGAGGCATCTCCTGCTGTCGTGCCAGAGGCAATGTCGGAGTCGGCTCAGGGGGCTGAGGGCCTGGCCTCCGCTGCTGCTGATCTGACGGGTGGCTCCTTGGACTACGGTGGCACTGCCGCTTCGGGTAGTACCGCAACTCCTGCTCAGTCCCCGGGGATAAGGTCCTCGATACTGGTGGTCTCGCCTTCGTTGCTGCAGGAGGAAGAGGTCCCCTAGATGATCATCGGGCGGCCTTGCGTAACTTTAGCACAGCCAGAGCACCTCTCCAACATCATGGACTCGACGCAGTCCATCATCCACCAGGTGCAATCCAACCTCTACCGGGGGCAGGGGGCTCTCGCTGCAGAGTGGGAGAAGCTGCATGCTGAGGGCAAGCACTTCCAAGGCTGGGAAGACCTTCTGAGGTACAGGATCGCCGAGGCAAAGGCAAAGTACCAGAAGGAGAGTGAGGAGATGGAGCTGAGGCACCGCTTGGCGAAGGCCATGGATGCAATGTCCCAGAAGATTCTGGCCAACGCCAAGGTAGCCAATGACACGACTGATTCTCGCCTGCATGCCCTTGAAGACGGTCGAGAGGCCCTGGGTTGTCGTGAAGCCGCTGTTGCTGAGCGGGAGGCTGCTGTCGCCGAACAAGAGGTGACGACCCAAGCGATGATGGCTCAGGATGAGGTAGATCGGGACAGGATGCAGTCCCACCTCAAAGACTTTGAGCTCCCGGAGAGCGACTTGGCACGGGATCGGGTGCAACACTTAGCTGACCGTCAGGAACTCCTCCTGCGTGATCTCGATGTCCAAGCCCGAGAGCACACAATAGAGTGTCGCACTCGAAAGCTCGATCTGCAGGAGTGTCAACTAGCTCAGCGTCTGGAAGCAGAGGGTAGGGCGGTGGCGAAGACGGTGGCATCACATGTCCTGGTGTGCTACCGGAGTTGGTACCCTGAGATGCCACCAGAGCCAGTTTTCGAAGGTCCCGTTGAGGAGCGCGAGGAAACGGCAGTGATAGAGGTCAAGAATGCTGCCAAATATGTAGTCGTGCAATTAGCCATGGATTGAGGCCTCCGACCCGTCTTTGTATTTGGGGTTCGCCTCTTTGTAAATATTCTTCAATGAATTTGACTTTGTGTTTGTTTGGCTTATCTTGTGCTTCTCAACTTGTTACCCCAAGTCCTTAGCTGTGTAAGGTCTTGAAGAGCTTTTCTTTTGAGTTTGTTAGCTTTTGAGGGACCAACACTTGCACAGTTGACATGGCCAGTTTGTCATTAGTTGACGTCCTACCTATGGAACCCCCTTAGAGATGGCATACCACTTGGGTGGTGCCGGAGGTGGATGCTCTTGCGTCGCCCACCATCATTGCAGATTCGTCGATGATAGGCCCTCTATGAGGTGCCGGAGCTTGATGCTCCCGCGTTGCCTACCATCATCACAAATTCGTTGACGGTAGGCCTCTTGGGAGGTGCCAGAGCTGGCTGCTCTGGCATCGCTCACCATCATCGTAGATTCGTCGACAGCAGGCCCCTTGGGAGGTGTCGGAGCTGGCTGCTCCGACGCCACCCACCATCGTTGTAGATTCATCAGCAGCATGCCCCTTGGGAGGTGCCAGAGCTGGCTGCTCTGGCATCATCCACCATCATTGCAAATTCATCGACGATAGGTCCCCTGGAAGGTGCTGGAGGTGGATGCTCCGGCGTCGTCCACCATCGTCACAGATTTGTCGACGGCAGACCCCTTGGGAGGTGCCAGAGCTGGCTGCTCCAGCGTCGCCCACCATCATCATAGATTCATCGACGATAGGCCCCTTGGGAGGTGCCGGAGCAAGCTGCTCCGGCGTCGCCCACCATCATTGTAGATTTGTCGACGCCAGGCTCCCTGGGGGGTGCCTTAGCTGGCCGCTCCGGCGTTTCCCACCATCATCACCGATTCATCGACGGCAGGCCCCTTGGGAGGTGCTGGAGCTGGCTGCTCTGGCGTCGCCCACCATCATCCTAGATTTATCGACGGCATGCCCCTTGGGAGGTGCCGGAGCTGGATGCTCTAGTGTCGTCTAGCATCGTCGTAGATTCGTCGATGGTAGGCCCCTTGGGAGGTGCCGGAGCTAGCCGCTCCAGCGTCGCCCACCATCATAGTAGATTCGTCGACGGCAGGCCCCATGGGAGGTGCCGGAGCTGGCTGCTTCGGCGTCACCCACCATCATTGTAGATTCGTCAACGGCAGGCTCCCTAGGGGGTGCCAGAGCTCACTGCTCTGGCATCGCCCACCATCATCGCAGATTCATCGATGGCAGGTCCCTGGTGCACAGGCTATCACAAGAGAACCCTGTTAGCAACAAGTACGGGGCAGGAGAGTGTACTCACTTATCAACGCTTGTTGCTGTAATCAACATGCTGGGACGTCGATGGCAGGCCCCTTGGGTGGTGCTAGAGCTGGCTATCCTGCACAAATTAAAGGAGGGACTAGTTTGCTCATCGGTTTTACCTGTTCCTCTTCTTTAGCTCTGTCATGTCTTACTGTCCTGAGTCGACACACGGGGCTTGGGTAATTTAATGCGTTAGTTCTTCGGGTCTTGCCTCCCACCATCCTTAGGGTGCGGTCCTTACGACCCCCAGAACTTGGTCGCAGTGCTGAGAGGCAGGGTGTGTGTGCTTTTGGTACAGGACCAGGCTAAGCTGTTCGAATGCTCTGGACCTCCAGCTTGGCTTAAGCCTTTTCTGGGAGGCCATCCGGTCTCACAGAGCTCCAAGGATAGGGGCAACTGCGAGGACCCTTCGCGCATCATAGGTACCTCAAGCGAGCCCGTCTACAGTAGGATTGCATGACTTTGGCAAGGGTGAGATACAGAGTGTACAACCGTGTATATGAAGGAACTATACAGTAAACGAGTCTAGCATGGTTGATCATAGAATTAGTGCGTAATTAAATGAACATTGTTAGGGAAACATGAAGTAAGACAATGATTCTTTTATATCGGTATTCATAGGAGGAGACATACTTTTACAAATTAGGATAACTGCCTGCTTTCGAATGCCAAGGGAGCCAGGGTGCACAGGCTTAGGGTTCAGGACCAAGCTAAGCTGACTGTGCACTCTGGACTTGACCCTCCCAGAGCTTGGTTGTCCTAAATGCTACTCCTAGACACTATGAACACCTTCACACTGTCCTATTAAGCTAATATATACAGGGTTCCCAAAAGCTCCAATGGTAGCTGTGACGGCTGCTAGGCAACTTGTCGTTGATGGCTACTGGTGGGGCGTTGAGCAGGCGTTCCTACTTTCTGCCTTGGCCTCATGTGTTGCGAAGGGTCTAAGCAGAGCCAAAACAGATCTTGACAACTTTGACGGGAGTGTCAGTGCTGTTAGAGGGCTGCAGACGGGGTGCAGCGGGTGAGGCACGCGGGCACGAGCTCGGCGGAGGCTGATTTGGCCCAGCGCTGCCCTCTGCTGGTGCTGGGTCTGCTGTGAGGGATTGGAACTTCTCCAAGTCTAACATCGCAGCAGTGCGGTCTTCGCGGATCCTAAGGATGCTGGAGGGGGTCAGCATCTTCAGGACGAGGTAGCCTTAGTGGGCTACGACCATGAAACGGTATAGGGCTGGCCTGCCGATGATGGCGTTGAAGGGGAGTCTGACGTCCGCGACGTCAAATGGGATGCAATCGGTCCTGTAGTTTTCGGGTGTCCCGAAGGTAACATGAAGGTTGTTGTTATTGTACGAGATGATGTTCCCTGGCCCCACCCCCAAGAACGGGCTCGAGGGGGTGAGATTTGACACCGGGATCTGTAGCTGGTCAAAAGCCGCACGATTGATGAGGTTTTTGCCAGCCCCGCCATCGATCAAGACATAGTGGAGCTTGACGTTGGTAATGGTGGGGGCGACCAAGAGAGGCAGGATCCCAGCTCCCGCCATGTTCTTGGGGCAGTCGGAGGCATCGAAGCTGATCGGCATCTCCTTCCACTTGTGGTGCAGCGCCAGAGCGGGAGCAGAGGCTATCAAACCCACTTCTCAATGCAAGTTCTTGACCGTGTTTCAGGACGCGGGATCCCTAGACCCCCTAAAGATGATGTGGAGAGTCTTGCGACACTCGTGGTCGCTGCTAGCGTAGGAGTCCTCGTCTTGGTGGACCACCTTGACGGCCCGATCCTGATTTTGGTACTCCATCTCCTCCTCATCATCGACCTTGGGGTCAACTTCTGCTTGCCCTCCCGCTGGCGGAAGGGAGCGTCGTTAGGACGCTGTTGCGCCCGCTCTTGGTATCACTTGACACATCTCTTGATCTCCCGATACTCGCTCGCGGTGTGGTTGCGAGTCTTGTGCACTGGGCAGGGCTCGACGCCGTTGTCAGTAGCAGGTGGCTGACGTGGGTTCTTGTCGAAGCGTTGGGGTCTTCCCCCCTCCAATTGTCGTTGTTGCGGCAACGGGTGACCCATGCAGCTGCTTGTTCTGGTTGTCGCCCCAGTTCTTGTTCTTCTTTTTGCCGCTACCCGGGGTAGCGGCACCTTTGCTGGTCTGGCCGACCCTGCCCACTTCGAGGGCGGGTTGGGTGTGCCAGTCATGACCTTCTGCCGCCCGGGCACACCGGTCGGCCATGGAGAAGAGCTCTGAGACATCTTGAATGTTGTGTGTGGATAGCTTCCCGAGCATCTTCCGGTCATGCACTCCCTACCGGAATGCTACTATGACAGAAGCATTCGGGATGTTGGGGATGGAGTTGTGTACCTGGGAGAAGCGCTAGATGAATGATCACAACATTTTGCTGGCGCACGACGTGGAGGTTGAGCTTGGTGTCGGGACGCGTGTAGGAGCTGCCGAAGTTCACCGTGAACTGTCAGCAGAGCTCATCCCAAGAGGTTATGGACCCCTCAGGCAGGTTCATCAGCCATGACTGGGCTAAGCCGATCAGGGCGACATGGAAGTAGTTTGCCAGGACAGACTCATCCGCTCCTGCAACAAGGAGCGTTGTGGTGTAGATTTGCAGGAACTCGGCCGGGTTGACGCTATCGTCAAACTTCTCCAGCAGGTGTGGCCGGAACTTGGCGGCCACGTCGCCAGGCAGAGGTATGGCACCAAGGCCATGCACCCTCCAATGGGCTTCGCCGAAGAGGCGTACGAAATAGCGTACCCCAGAGGGGTTTGCTGCGCCACGTGCGGCAGCTGTGGAGCCTGCTATTGTGGCAAGTACTGCTGCGACACCTGGTGTACAAAGCAGTGTAGGAGTGCAGTCGACCCAACGTAGTCTTGGTTTGATGGCGGTGGTGGAGGGTTTACCTGAGGTGCTCCTCGGATGGAGGATGCCTCTTGCTCATGACCTTGAGGGCCGTACTCGGCATCGAGGTTGTGCCGCCTCTCTCGCTGCCGCTCGATAATGATTCGGCCATCTATCTGAGCTTGATGATGGTCAAGCTCAACCCTCATGTTCGTGGGGATCTTGCCAGCGCTAGTAAGCCTGGTGGATCTGGAGTCAGCGGTGCGCTGGTCGATGGACGGTGTGCGCGATAGCGACACATGACGCCCCCCCCCCCCCATTGGGAGAGTTGATGGTCGCGACAATGAAGTGGTCGATGTCTTGGAACCAGTGTTGAGCCGCTCCCTGGGAAGTGTTCAGTGATGGTGGGTGGTGAAGAAGGGCCCTAAATTCTGCCAGAGCACTCTCAGGACTTGCAGCGAGCGGCTGCTGAGGCGCTGACTGAGCCGGGATGTGCCCGGATGCACCGCCCTGGCTAGCTACATCTGTGCGAGGGCGTGATGGACCAGAATGCACCACTCGGGCAATGAATCTGGTCATCGGGCGGCGGCCTCGGAAGCCGCCATCTAGAGGCCCGATGAACACCATTGTGGCGAAAGAGTTACCAATTTTTTGAGGGAAAAAGCCCCTACCTGGCGCAAATGTCGAAGTGTTAAAGCGACACTTCCCCCGGATCTGCTAAGGAGGAGCCCGCGAAGGTTCTTTGATTGGCAGGGCTTAGTTCTCAATCTTGTGGACGCCCATATGAGAGTATGAGATGGTGGTTTTTACGTGGTTCGGGCCGCAAGAGCATAACACCCTACTCCAAAGTGAGGTTGTATTGCTGGTGTGTGTGTGTGTGAATGCGTAAGTTGGGGGATCCTTTGTAACGGTGGCAGTCTGGTCCTTTTATAGACAAGGCCAGATGCCTTACATGTGGGGTCCAAGGCCCAACAGGTGGTGTGACACCCAGTTCTGAAAATGAACCAAGTGTAGTATATGTGTGCCCAGGATGCTTAACACACATACACAAGTGCATCATAGAAGAGTATACAGAAAATTACCACAACTCAAATTAATTATCCACTTTTATTACACAATTAATAATATCCTCTAATACAAGCTCTATTGAATATTAATGACAAGTTTGTCTAATGCAGCGGAAATAAACAAATTAAGCAAACTAAGCAACTAAGTAGCATAAGCAAAAGGGATAGCGCAACTCCAATCAACACCACAGGCAAGCTGACAGCAGACACGGCCTAGAACTCCGCATTATCGCCATTAAACTCCCAATTCTGACCTGCAAATGTGGGGGGGGGGATTGCAAGAGTGAGTACATGTCGTACTCAGCAAGTGTGGAAAGTATGACATGTAGCTGATTCAAACGATGAATATAATAATGGCTAAGGGCTGAAAAGTACATTAAAACAATTGAAAAGCAGTACATTATATGAATGTGAAGTAATCCCATAATAAACCATAATTAATAACATAGTACCAGCCCATATTCCATATCCATCATCCACATACGAATAACCATATTCAATACAAAAATTTAATTCATAACCAGCCATAACCATATTAGTAACCATAATCAGTACCAAAACATAACCATCCCAAAACCAAGTTTCCTCTAATCATGTAGGTCACCCAGGTGCTCATAACCGGGAGCACGACTATCATGATAGTTTTATTAGACTCTGCAGAGTTTGTACCGCTTTACCCACGTGTTTATGATTTCGTCACCCGTCGACGACTAAAGAACCTCTCTCTTGCCAATTACACTTCCTTTCGTGTATGGACAAGAGATCACAAAATAGCCTTTACAAAGGGATTACTAGCCTATTTAGACCTCACTGAGGTTTCACCGGTGGCAATGCCTCCAATTGAGCACATCTTCAACCAAGGGCCCCCACTTGAGCCATTCGGATCCCAGGGTAGTCCCACCAATCATCCACAAACCCAATCCGACTACCCCTTCCCTGAGCATCCACAATGGTCCAAACAACACTAGCAAAGCCCTAATTAATCAGCTACGCCGCACCCATACATGACCTCGTGGTGTCACTGTTGTCCTGACATATTCTCGCATGAACCGGTCCTTAGATCTAAAGCAAGCAAACCACCATAACATCCAACCCATCCACATACCAGGATTTCTTAGATCACCCATTACCATATCATATTAACCAGTTCATGTTAATCATAAATGCATAATTAAATTAAGTGGTATAGTTGTCTTCCCATCCCAATTAATTAAGCGAAGCAAAAAGGTAAAAAGCCCTTCCCGACTCTCTACTATAAATTCTAGGTGACAAGGGTGGTTAAACAAATCTAGTAAACTTCCTACCATAGGATTTTCTATCAAATTGACACAAGCATGCAGTTTTGCAAATAAAACATTTATTGTCAAAACAGGATCAATATGCTTCAAGGACACTTGCCTTGCTCTTGGGATTGGTTTGGGTCAAAGCCTTCAAACTCTTGGTGCTGTAGATCCTCCGCAACACTCTCTAGCGCAAATTCGTCTATTCCGCACATTAAACATACAAGACAAGAAACACAATCAAAGAGTTCACGTATATTACTAAAGATGACATGACATGCATGATTAATGCAAATGCAAGGTGGAACTTGTTAATAAGTTTCTTTTTAATGATCACTAACTAGTTCTAATAGCTTTTAACAAGTTTATACAGGTTTGGAATTGATTAGATCTAATTTTAGAATTAATTCAACACAATTTAACCAGGAAAATCGGACTAGTCCACTAGGGACCAGACAAGTCCGCTCTTCGCAGAATTGGTGAACTAGGGTTTTCTAGATCAACGTGAATTTGGAGATTAGGGGTCAAATTCACGTAAGAAAAAGAGAATAGAAGGTGTACCAGGTGTTTAGAACTCCAATGAATCAAGGATCTTGGAGGCAACACTTAAATCTTGACGATCTAAGGTTGATGAAGAATTTGGAGATGATTTGGTGATTAAGAACAAAACTTGATGGAGATCTTGATCCTCCTTCGTTTCCTCCTCTTCTTCTTCTTGCTTGGGATCTCCTCCTCCCTCCTTGATGGTGGCTCTCCACGAACTAGGGTTTCGGTGAGGAGGAGAAGTGGAAATAGATGTCAAGCCAAAGGGTGGGGTTGTTTATATAGAGGTGGAGGCTAGGGTTAGATAGATTTCGAGTTTGAGATGAATAGAGGTCGGCTTAGAGTCCCACATGGGCTCTAAAAAAGTTAGGCATGACGTCCCTGGGCCCACTTAATGTAAAACCCAAGAAAGAAGTCGTGAGACAAACGGTCAACTTAGAGTCGCGATTTATCGGACAAGTCCGAAAAAGGATAGACTACTCCGAAGTTAGTCAGAAAGAAATCGGACAAGTCCGCACTAGATATCGGACAAGTCCGAACTTATTCAGAGATGAAAAACAGACAAGTCTGGCCTAAAATCGGACAAGTCCGACTTTAGTCAGAGAGGAAAATGGACAAGTCCGCTGGAGTACCGGACTAGTCCGGACAAGTCCAGGGACTTAGCGAAAGTTCCAAGGAATTTGGAACACCGGACTAGTCTGCTCAAAACCGGACAATTCCAAAAGTGTCCAAAGAGAGATTGGGCTTGTCCGCAGCAAAAACGGACAGGCCCGGTCGAGGTCAGAGAGAAATCAGACTAGTCCGCACCAAAAATGGACTAGTCCGCACTTCCTAGAATTCTTAAGTGCTGTTATGTTCTAAATCAATTTTAAACTTATTTCTTTTTATGTTGCTTAATGTTAGACATGTATATGAATGTATGCAGGGCATGATGCACGAAAATGAGGGTGTTACAAACCTACCCCCCTTAAAATGAATGTCGCCCTCGAGATTCGATGTGGAAGGGAAAAGATAGGGGAATTCCTTCTTGAGATCATCTTCTAGCTCCCATATTGGCTCTGATTCTATATGATGCTTCCATTGCACTTTGCACCATCTGATGACATTGTTCCTTATGACTCTTTCTCTAGTTTCCAAGATTTTGACCGGTTGCTCGGCATACGTCAAATCTCCCTCTAGTTCCAATTCTTCCATTGACACTTGTTCTTCCGGTACTCTCAAACACTTCTTGACCTGGGAAACATGAAACACATCATGCACATCTGATAGATGGGTTGGCATCTCCAACTTATATGCTACTTGTCCCTTTTGTCCAAAATCTTGAATGGTCCAATATAGCGAGGTGCTAGCTTGCCTCTTATGTTAAACCTCTTATGACCTCTCATTGGTGACACCTTGAGGTAAACGAAGTCTCCCACTTCAAAGGCTAGTTTCCTTCTCCTATTATCCGCATAGCCTTTTTGCCTTGATTGAGCGGCCTTCAAGTTCTCACGAATAACCTGAACTTGCTTTTCATCTTCTTGCAACACATCAGGACCAAGTACTTGAGTTTCTCCTGTCTCATTCCAGAATAAAGGTGTCCTGCACTTCCTTCTATATAGTGCTTCATAAGGTGACATCGTCAAACTTGCTTGGTAACTATTGTTATATGAAAACTCCGCGTATGGCAAGGTTTTGTCCCAACTTTTCCCATGCTTCAAAGCACAAGCTCTTAACATGTCCTCCAAAATCTGATTGGTCCTCTCAGTTTGTCCATCCGTTTGAGGGTGATATGCTGAACTAAAATTCAACCTTGTTCCCAATGCTTCATGCAATTTCTGCCAAAACCTGGAGGTAAATTGAGAACCTCTATCGGACACTATCTTCTTTGGGACTCCATGTCGACACACGATATGCTCCATATACAACTCGGTCAGCTTCACGGTGGTATAGGTGGTCTGGACTTAGTTAACCGATCCACAATAACCCAAATTGAGGCATATCCGGACGGTGTACGTGGCGATCCAACTATAAAGTACATACCGATTTCTTCCCACTGGCCTTTGATGTTCCGCCTTGACTTGTTGGCACACATCACATAAGGCAACATATTTAGCTATGTCCTTCTTCATGCTAGCCCACCAATAGCATGTCTTCAAGTCCTTGTACATCTTCGTACAACCGGGATGGATTGAGTATGGTGAGTCATGTGCCTCTTTTAATATCGTCTCTCGAATATGCTTCACATTAGGCACGACATCCTCTTACCAAGCCATAGGGTACCATGTTCATCCTCATCGAATCTGATTTCTCTTCCCTCTTGGGTCCTTTCCTTGATTTCCTGGATTTCCTCATCCTTTGTTTGACCTTCCCGAATTTCTTGCTCTAAGGTTGGGTTTAACTCCATTATTCCCATCTCATTTACAAATCCAAAATTTAACCGTTCAAACTCCTTACATAACTCGGATGGCAACTCTCGAACCATGAGTTGATGACTTACTCCTTTCCTACTTAATGCATAAGCCACTACATTAGCCTTCCCTGGATGATAGTTGATCCCCAAATCATAATCCTTGATGAGCTCCAACCATCTTCGTTGCCTTAAATTCAGATCCGTTTGTGTGAAAATATACTTCAAACTCTTATGGTCTGTGTAAACTTCACACCTATGTCCAAGGATGCAGTGTCTCCAAATCTTCAATGCATGTACCACGACCACAAGTTCCAAATCATGTGTTGGATAATTCTGCTCGTGTTTCTTCAATTGCCTCGATGCTTATGCAACCACTTGACCTTCTTGCATAAGCACGCATCCAAATCCTTGTATTGATGCATCACAGTATATGTTGAAACTTTTGCTCACATCCAGCAATATCAAAACAGGGGCTGCGGTTAGCCTTTTCTTCAACTCCTCAAAACTCTCTTGACAAGCTGGAGTCCAGTGCAAAGCCTCCCCTTTCATTAGCAATTCTGTCATTGGCTTGGATATCTTGGCAATGTCCTTGATGAATCGACGTTAATATCCAGACATCCCAAGAAAACTCTTTATTTCCTTGACATTTTGCGGCGATTCCCATTTTAACACGTCTCTCACCTTTCCTGGGTCAACCGATGCCCCTCCTCCTGATATGATATGACCCAAAAATGACACTTCCCTTAACCAAAACTGACACTTGTTAAACTTGGCATACAATTGATGCTCCCTCAATTTCTGCAACGTAAGCCTCAAGTGTTCCTCATGTTCCTTTTCGTCCTTCGAGTAGATCATGATATCATCAATAAACACCATGACAGACTTATCCAAGTACTCCATGAATACCTTATTCATGAGGTACATAAAATAGGCATGTGCATGATCCATACCATGTCCTGAAAGCTGTCTTAGGTATGTCTGACAGTCTTATCTTCATTTCAAAGTATCCCGACCTCAAATCAATCTTAGAGAAAACACAAGCACCCTTCATCCGATCAAACAAGTCTTCTATGCGTGGTAAGGTGTACTTGTTCTTAATTGTTACCTCGTTGAGAGCTCGGTAATCCACACACATCCTTTGCGACCCATCCTTCTTGTCAACAAATAGAAAGGGCGCTCCCCAAGGTGAAGAGCTTGGCCGAATAAAACCCTTCTCTAGTTGCTCCTGAATTTGCTTCTTGAGCTCTGCTAGTTCCTTAGGAGGCATCCTATATGGCATCTTAGCTATAGGTGCAGTTCCAAGTATTTTAATCAATAATAAACTCAATATCTCGATCAGGTGGCATACCTGGCAACTCATTCGGAAACACGTCCAGGAATTCACACATCACCGGAATCTCCTCAATTGCGGCACTGTCCAGGTGATTCAGCTCCAATTGCTTCGACGCGTGTTGAGATGCTTCAAATTCTACAGTGATCCCTTCCTCATTGGTCAACTTCACCATCTTCGTGGCACACTCAATAACTCCATTGTACTTCCTCAACCAGTGCATACCAAGTATAATGTCCAATCCTTGAGAATCCAAAACTATAAGGTTGGCAAAGAAGTCTACCCCCTTATTCTAAGGCTTACTTTTGTACATGCTATATTTGTCCTCATCTGTCCTCCTAGAGACTTAACCAATAGAGTAAACTTCATATGAGAGATAGGAAAACTATACTTGGTAACATACTTTGATGCAATAAATGAATGCGATGCTCCAGAATCAAATAACATAGTCGTGGGGTTGGAGTTGGCGAGAAACATACCAATGACCACATCATTCGCTTGTTGAGCTTCCTCCGTAGAGACATGGTCCATGTTGCCACGAGCAAAGTTCTGCTGTCTACTGTTTCCTTGTGGCTGTCCTCCATTGGGTCTTGGGTTTTGCCTCGGTGCGATGCTTCCTTGACCAAGACCTGACTTAGGACATTGATGTGCAAAGTGTCCAACTTCTCTACAAGTATATCACTTCTTAATTCCACCAGAATTATTGGGACGGACTTGATTCTGCACGCTTGCACTAGGAAAATTAGCACGAGGTGCATAAGGCATTGGAGGCCTAGGGGCTTGCATGACAGGACACTGCTGCACAAACTGAGCTGGGCGCAATGCGAATCCAGGGTGCTGTACAGGAGCGGAAAAGCTATAATATGTCGCATTGGGTGGTGCAAGGCGAGGGCGCACATTACTCCCTTGTTGCTGTCCTTGGTATGGCGCCTTTCTCTTATTGTCTTGCTCCATCTCACTGACCTTTTCTCAACCACAATTGCTTTGTCCACAAGCTTCTGGAAGTTTGCATAATCGCAGTTGAGCAATTGCACTTGGATCTTATTGTTCAAGCCTCTCATGAACAAGTATTGCTTCTGGCTGTCCTGACTAACATCTTTAAGGGCATACCTTGAGAGTTGAGTGAATTAATTGAGATATTCACCCACGCTTGATCTTCCTTGCCTCAAGTTTTCAAATTCCTGCCTCTTCAAAATCATAACTCCTTCCGACACATAGTGAGAACGGAAACTCTTCTTGAATTCCGCCCAGGTAATCCTCTCTTGGTTCTCATGAGCATTGCAATAAACATCCCACCAATCAGCAGCTGCTCCAACTAGTTGATGAGAAGTAAATAGAACCTTCTCCTGATCACTGCATTGGACGATAGAAAGCTTCTTCTCCACTGATTTGAGCCAATCATCCGCATCCATAGGGCCAACAGCTTGAGCAAAGGTTGGCGGCCTAGTCCTCATAAACTCTCCCAACCGATTGTGAGGAGGTGGGGGTGGCGGTGGAGGCATGCGGGGCTGATTGTTGATATTGCCAGCCTGCAGCTGTCCCATAGTCAGTATCATGATCTGCATCAGCTGGTTTTGCATACCAAAAGCTGCTCGATATTGATAGCTCCATGAGCAGGTCCTTGTCCATTGTCATTCCGAGGTGCTCCATTGTTCTCCTCCTCATCATTGCCACCCCTCTGGTTGCGAGTCCTCACCATCTGAAGAAAAGCAATAGGTAAGAGTTAGAAAACGTTCCCAACTATATGCATCAAGGGATATGAAACTAAGCAGCTAACTAGCCTAGGTGAAGATGGCAATGCTAAAGAATCCCAAAATCCTCTATTAAGCACACAAGCAAACAATATATAGCAACATCACATTAAGCAAAAACACATCAATTCCTGAGTGCTCCTATGTGCTCTAAAGTATCCATTCTATCTAGGCTGCATCCTACGGTCAACCTCGCTCTGATACCAATTTGTGACACCCGGTTCCGAAAATGAACCAAATACAGTATATGTGTGCCCATGATGTTTAACATACATACAGAAGTGCATCATAAAAGAGTATACAAAAAATTACCACAGCTCAAATTAATTATCCACTTTTATTACACAATTAATAATATCCTCAAATACAAGCTCTATTGAATATTAATGACAAGTTTGACTAATGCAGCGGAAATAAACTAATTAAGCAAACTAAGCAACTAAGGAGCATAAAGCACAACTCCAATCAACACCACAGGCAAGCTGACGGCAGACACGGCCTAGAACTCTACATTATCGCCGTTAAACTCCCAATCCTGACCTGCAACTGTGGGTGGGGGGGGGGGGGGAATTGCAAGACTGAGTACATGTCGTACTCAGCAAGTGTGGAAAGTATGACATGTAGCTGTTTCAAACGACGAATATAATAATGTCTAAGTGCTGAAAAGTACATTAAAACATTTGAAAAGCAGTACATTATTTGAATGTGAAGTAATCCCATCATGAACCATAATTAATAACATAGTACCAGCCCATATTCCATATCCATCATCCACGTACCAATAACCATATTCAATACCAGAATTTAATTCATAACCAGCCATAACCATATTAATAACCATAACCAATACCAAAACGTAACCATCCAAAAACCAAGTTTCTCTAATCATGTAATTCATCCAGGTGCTCATAACCGGGAGCACGACTATCATGATAGTTTTATTAGACTCTTCAGAGTTTGTACCCCTTTACCCACGTGTTTGTGATTTCATTACCCGTCAGCGACTAAAGAACCTCCCTCATGGCAATTACACTTCCTTTGGTGTATGGCCAAGAGATCACAAAATAGCCTTTACAAAGGGATTACTAGCCTATTTAGACCCCACTAAGGTTTCATCAGTGGCGATGCCTCCAACTGAGCACATCTTCAACCAAGGGCCACATCTTGAGCCATTCGAATCCCAGGGTAGTCCCACCAATCATACACAAACCTAATCCAACTAACCCTTCCCTGAGCATCCACAATGGTCCAAACAGCACTAGCAAAGCCCTAATTAATCAACTGCGCCGCACCCATACATGGCTCGTGGTGGCACTGTTGTCCTAGCATATTCTCACATGAACTGGTCCTTAGATCTAAAGCAAGCAAACCACCATAACATCCAACCCATCCACATACCAGGCTTGCTTAGATCACCCATTACCATATCATATTAACCAGTTCATGTTAATCATAAATGCATAATTAAATTAAGTGGTATAGTTGTCTTTCCATCCCAATTAATTAAGCGAAGCAAAAAGGTAAAAAGCCCTTCCCGACTCTCTACCATAAATTCCAGGTGACAAGGGTGGTTAAACAAATATAGTAAACTTCCTACCATAGGATTTCCCATCAAATTAACACAAGCATGCAGTTTTGCAAACAAAACATTTATTGTCAAAACAGGATCAATATCCTTCAAGGACACTTGCCTTGCTCTTGGGATTGGTTCAGGTCAAAGCCTTCAAACTCTTGGTGCTGTAGATACTCCGCAACACTCTCTAGCGCAAATCCGTCTAATTCGCACATTAAACATACAAGACAAGAAACATAATCAAAAAGTGCACATATATTACTCAATATGACATAACATGCATGATTAATGCAAATGCAAGATGGAACTTGTTAATAAGTTGCTTTTTAATGATCAATAACTAGTTCTAATAGCTTTTAACAAGTTTATACAAGTTTGGAATTGATTAGATCTAATTTTAGAATTAATTCAACACAATTTAACCAGGAAAATCAGACTAGTCCGCTAAGGACTGGACAAGTCCGCTCTTCGCAGAATTAGCGAGCTAGGGTTTTCTAGATTAACGTGAATTTGAAGATTAGGGGTCAAATTCATGTAAGAAAAAGAGAATAGAAGGTATACCAGGTGTTTAGAACTCCAATGAATCAAGGATCTTGGAGGCAACACTTGGATCTTGATGATCTAGGGTTGATGAAGAACTTGGAGATGATTTGGTGCTGAAGAACGAAACTTTATGGAGATATTGATCCTCCTTCATTTTCTCCTCTTCTTCTTCTTGCTTGGGTTGTCCTCCTCCCTCCTTGATGGTGTCTCTCCACGAACTAGGGTTTGGGTGAGGTGGAAAAGTGGCAAATAGATGTCAAGCCAAGGGGTGGGGTTGTTTATATAGAGGTGGAGGTTAGGGTTAGATAGATTTCAAGTTTGAGATGAATAGAGGCCAATTTAGAGTCCCACATGGGCTCTAAAAGAGTTAGGCATGATGTCCCTGGGCCCACTTAACATAAAACCCAAGAAACAAGTCGTGAGACAAACAATCAACTCAGAGTCGCGATTTATCGGACAAGTCCGAAAAGGGACGGACTAGTCCGAAGTTAGTCAGAAAGAAATCGGACAAGTCCGCACTGGATATCGAACAAGTCCGATTTTATCCAGAGAGAAAAACAGACAAGTCTAGTCTAAAATCAGACAAGTCTGACTTTAGTCAAAGAGTAAAACGGACAAGTCCGCTGGAGTACCGGACTAGTCCGGACAAGTCCAGGGGCTTAGCAAAATTTCCAAGGAATTTGGAACACCAGACTAGTCCGCTCAAAACCGGACAAGTCCGAAAGTGTCCAAAGAGAAATGGGCTTATCTGCAGAAAAAACGGATAGGTCTGATCGAGTTCAGAGAGAAATCGGACTAGTCAGCACCAAAAACGGACTAGTCTGCACTTCTCAGAATTCTTAAGTGCGGTTTTGTTCTAAATCAATTTTAAACTTATTCCTTTTTATGTTGCTTAATGTTAGACATGTATATGAATGTATGCATGGCATTATTCACGAAAATGAGGGTGTTACAGGTGGCCCCGAGGAGATCTTATCCTAAAATATCTATGGCTTATCGCATAAGCTTCCCCCGACCGTGGTTTGAAGACTTGCTTTCCGGCCGCCTCAGTCGCCAGTGGTCTAGTCCTTGATGATGGCAGGGACTATCCCATCCATCTATCACTGGCGCCGTAAGCTACCCACTTGGTAGAGTGGGGTAGGCCTATTGCGCCTTCACTACGATGCGATTAGGCACAATGGTACCTGATAGCAGGCGTGCACCACGTCAAGCGCCTGGGAAAGACGCGAGCCTTCAATGCCTGATCTAGACAAGGCACACCTCCCTCTTAACTCCCGCAACCCACTGCCCAGGGCAAGTTGCAGGGTACATAGTAGCTAGGGAGCTAGCCTCTTCTAGGGTTGCCGAGTCCCGACCTGCTGACCACGTGGCAGCTTCGGAGCCTGCTTCTGAGTATAGCGGGGGCTCCATGGCCGCGGGACACATGTCAGAGCTGGAGCCTACCTCTTCGCGGAGGTGGCCTGTCTGGAGTCTCGGGCTACGTGGCAGCTCTGGAGCTCGCTCCCATTGGAGGGAGCGGGAACCCGTCCTGTGGGACACGTGGCCCTTGGGAGCTTGCCCTTGATGGGGAGCTGAACTCCTCCTCGAGGTTCATGTGGGTACGCTGGACCCCGTATCTAGGGTAGAGGGGTCCAGGCCTTCTGGACACGCGGCGCCCTCGGACCCCGCCTTGCCTAGGAGGCAGGGCACCTAGGTGGCTTTACCCTATGCGTGGGGGTACCCGGTATGCCAGGTACCGACAATAACCTTTAGCCACAAAGGAGTTACATGTACCCAACATGTGTTGAGTATGATCTGTTGTTCCTTGGCTAAGGTACAACATACCTATAACCACAAAGGGATGACATGCACTCAACATGGGTTGAGTGTGATCCGTTGTTCCTTGACTAAGGTATAACATAGGAACAACTTGCACCCAATATACATTGGGTGTGATCTTGTCATTCCTTGCTTAAGGTACATCATACCTTTTAGCCACAAAGGAATAACTTACACGCAATGATGGTGGCAATTCCCTTAATCTTGAATGAGTGCTTAGAATAGTTGAGGGCATAATGCTCTCACATATTCGTAGCAGCCCATTGGTTGCTATGGAGGGTTGCCATTTCAAATCTCCAGCCTCATATAGTTATGATTGATCTTCGGACTTAAATTCCGATAGGTAGCAACCATCCTCATTTATTCCTTGGCCAAGAGATGTTAAAATGGAATCCTCTAGGGGTTCCAAAATTCGGCTCCTTGAATGTCTGCATAGTAATATTACTCCTACAAACTTCCTCTCTTTGATAGAGAGGGATGGTTAGCTCCCGATACATGTACAAATGATTTTTCGGGTTAGGTAACCAAATTTTCATTTGTACATACGGGAAATAACAAAATAAAAGATGCATTGGTTCCAATTTCAAGTGTATCTATGAGCAATATGTATTATTCATTGAAAAGAGTGGGACTTTATATATCAATGCAAGTGATATAAATATACTATATGTGTCCCTTCATCTTTTTCAGTTTCTAACCATCATAGCTTTTCACACAAGAGCAAATGTTATCATTTAGATCATGGAAAACAAGGTTCTCAATTTTACCCCCTGAACGTTTCTAGGAATTTGAAATTTAGTGATTCCACATAAACATGTAATTCAAATTAAGATTTGGGATATCACTTATTCTCCTAGGAGTTTGAAATCTAGTGACACCATGTATGCATGAAGCACAAATCAAAATCATGGTCATCACTATGCCTAAGTTGCTACATGCCAATTCACCCATTAAGTTATGCTCAAAAGGTTTGCTTTTTAAACCTATGCAAAAATGACTAAGTCTATACAACAATGCTTAAGGGATTCTAGGTACTTGTTTTAGCTTTTTCCATGTAAGCTGGTATTTCCATTTGGAGATCCAAAAGACAATATCGACACTTACTCTTGTGAGGATGCGTGAGAATTGAATGATAAGGAAGTGCCAGCCTTCCTCATAAACGCAAGCAAGGATATTCAATTCTAAGGCAAACCAAACAATGAAAAATGCTAAACTCATACCTCATTTGAAGGGCGATCGGTGATGAAGGCCTTTGTGTGAGAAACTCACAACCTTGGATTTCGGTTTGGACTTGATGTTTGACGTCAAATGCAAAATTGAGGGTGGATTTGATGATGGATTGGGTTGAGGCTTCTTCTTGCTCCACCATTTGGTCATCATCTTGAACATTTATCTACCTCAAACTCAAAATGAGTTTGAAGGAGAGATGTGTTCTCAAATCCTCCTAATGGTGGCTTGAGCTTGATGTGGCCTCCTCTTTCTTGCCAAACCACCTCTTTATATTTTTTGTCCTGCTGCAATTCAATCAAGAACAAACAAAACAACTCAAAAACAAGTTATGTTAGCTAAAAGCAAATTGAATCCTATTGTCAAATTGTCTTGCCCAAGTTGAAGCAACTTGTGAATGCAATGAGGCATAATGCAAATCTTTTTGGATTGTATTAACAAGATAAATTTAAGTTGTCATGCCTAGAGTTCATATCCAATTAAATTTCTTCCCTAATTCAAATGTTTAGTTTTATGATGGTTTAAAACTTTACTTCCAACATGCAAGTGTGGAAATTTAAACATGCTAAATGCAAATGATGAAAAATTAAAATATGAATCTGGGAAACAAATATGAGATAACTACCAATTAACCTACTCGCAAGGACTCACCAAATTTTTGAAGTCTGATGAGTGGAACTTACGTCCGTCTTGTTGAGTGTGTTTAGTTGTTGTCCAATTCTGGAGTTGAAGATGTGAACAACTTCTCCTGCTTGACATGCCAAAATTACTTTGGCTGTCATTCTGACATGTGGGCCACATGGTGGCCCTAGCCTCTTCGTTGTCTTGATGAAGACTTGTTGATGTTGCGACAACTTTTTCCTCTTGAATTTATTCTCTTATGAGCATGGTGAGGATTGTACTTTTTTAGGGGTGCCACTTCGACCTTCTTGATATTCCTTGGAGTTAACCCATACTTTGATTATATATCAAAGGCTTCCTTGGGCATGAGGACATGTGGACTCCATAGTCAAACAAGAAACACTTCATCCACAATGTCACTTGCCCAAGGTTGTACAAGTGTGGTTGAAGTGTAGGATCCCAACAAGTAATTGTGGGATACTTTTGATCTTGAATGGTCTTTCAATTTCTTGTACTTGGCCAAGAGCTTCATTTGAATGTTGTCTTGATTTCTGCTTGGCCATGGACAAAATACTTCAAAGTAGGATAGTTGAACTTAAATCCCTTGAAATCCCCATAGCCTCCTTGATTACAAGGGTGATGTTGATTCCACCCTTGACCTCCTTGTGAATGGTAGCCATTGGAGTTGTTGTTTGAAAGGAAGAATCCCCATGGGACTTAGGGAAATAATTCCCCAAGTGTCCCAGGTTGACATGGATATTCACAAATCATGTGAATATCCATAGCTTCGATCATCCAAACACTTCTCCATTGGCTTGATCTTCATGTTACTTCAATAGGAGGTGTAGTTCCAAAACTAGCATGTCCACCTTGTTAAGTGGTGTGCATGCCAAGCTAAGGGAACTAGAGCATTCTTCAATGCAGCCCTTGAGTGGAGACCATCTTCTCATCCACGATGAATGAGAATAGGGCTCCTTCAGCTTCAGCATGAATGTAGTTTTGGATTGGTGGAGCCAACTCATGACATGTGTGTTGCATGAAGAGTCAACTATCCACCCCATGATGGAGGCAAACCAAGAAGAACTCTTGGAGCCTCCTCCAAGCTTGGGAATGGATGTCTTTGGCTCCTACTGGAAGTTGAAATTCTTATGCGAAATGCAATGGTGTTGTCTAGCGGACATTTTTTGAGGTACACCTTGAATCATATTGTAGTTGAGAACTTGCATTTTTGTTGGCCATCCCATAAAATGGGTTAGGCAATACTACCCTATTTTCACATAATAGGAGAAAACAAGAAAGGGTAATCCTGTCTAATAACTATTAGTACCTATAGCTTAATCACAAGTGATAGCTATCCTTCACTTCCTTTGCCTTCCCCAGCAATGGCACCATAAATGCTTCTTGGTATTTCTTAACACCACAGATCATATCTAGTAAGAGTGTAGGACGGAAGAGCACGTGAAAAGCTACCAGAAGGGGCGGTGAATGGTAGATTTAAAACCTTTTCAGTGGAAGCAACGAAAACCCCTTGGTAGAAAATCAATCTGTTAAGAAGTCGTGTGTGCGACTAATATAAACATGATCATTCATGAAAAAACTAGTATAGATCGTGGAGCATCAAGTTACGAAGACTTCACTACAAGAATCACAAAAATCCTTCGAGAAAAACTCAAGTTACAATCGAAAGATCGAACAAAGGTCAATCTGTTCTGGCCGAGTAAAAACAGATCTGCAACACTGCAAAGAAACTCGTGTAGATAACAAACAACAAATCCAATGACCGTGAAATTTTCACATATGATAAATAATTAAGTTTTAAAGACAACCCAAAAAGAATCACGTAAATTGGATCTGTAAAACTCGATTTATGATAAAACCACCGAAGCAAGGTAGTGCTGTGCAAAAACTCAACGAGAAAACTTGCCTGAAACAAGTTGGATGAACAAGGAACAAAATTTCCTCTAAACTACGAATTTTATTGATCAAACCAGAAGGGGAACAGCCCTAAAGTCGTCTACCACGAGATCTGGCCTCCCTTTCTTATATAACCATCCCTAAGGCCAACTCAATCCTAACTAGGACTCGTATCCTACTCAGTTTCTACCGAAACTTTCCATAACTGCTCAAGACTCTTGTATACGCAGATAGAATGTGGGGACCGGAATCCACACATCCGAGGATCTCATTGGGTGGTGTCGTGCGATGCGACACCCAACAGTTTACAAGAATAGAACCAGAATAAAGTACAAGAACAAGTCTTTTATTTAATACACAACGGAAGTTTTCACAATACTAGCGGATGTAAAGAAATATATACATACCATAGCTACGCTCTCAGCACTAGCTATGCAAAAAGCAAAGTTTTCCATGCCAGGGATACTTTGCACTAGCAACACTCAAACTATGGCGGCGTGCAGGGTTCCCACTCGGCTGTACACCCTGGAGGGGGTGTTGCCTCATCGTCAAACCCATCCTCAATAGGGTAACCTGCAAAAACTCGTTAACTGCAAACGTGAGCTTAAGGCTCAGCAAGACTTAACCGTCTTACTAGACAGATGCACGGGGACACTAAACATAGGTAAGGAATAGCATAAATAGACTCGCCTACAAGTGGATCCTTATAATCAAGTTTTAAGTAGCAAATGACATTCTCCGAGCACGGCACATCATGGGCTCCACAATCAAACAAGAAATGCTTTACCGATGATATGACATGCCCAAAGCACATAATGCTATTACAGCTAAAGTATGGGGAAATTGTAAACTTTTAATTATACTATCTCTAAATCATACAAGGTTGCAAAATAATTATAAATCAATACAATATGAATTCCTGACTTCTTTAGTATTTACTACGTCACCGCTCAGTGAACAAGTGGTACTCTATTACTGCGAGGGACAGTGATTGCAATCAGGACACACCCGGACAACACGACACATACGCACTTTCGGAAATGCCAGCGAGCACTTCGCGCAGTACCTACGTAGCACTTCAGTACTAGTCGTATATGGCAACCTTTCGCGAGACACTCAAATGCCGAACCGGTCGATCCGTCACGGGCAGGAGGTCCCTGCGTGGGGCGTACTCTGACGTGCCCACCAGCGGATTTACACCTTGCTACCCTCAACCCACACCTATAAAACGGAACGGTATGCCTCGACACCCAAGTGACCAAGCTACGTCAGTTTATTGGATTCCATATGTCCATTATGTTGCCGGTACAATTCAAGCTTGTCCGAAGGGGCTGCATACGGACGGGCCTTAATCGACACAGGCAGGGCTATGCGACCGAGACTCAATTCTCGCCGCTTCCTATCCATTCCCTGCCCGGTCTCAATTTCATTATATTAAGCCATTTGCTATTTAACCAATCCTGTGAGATACATCTCTCGCGAGTAGATTCCAACTACTCGACTTCTACCGGATTTCCTACGCATTAGCAAAGCAGTTACTACAGGTCAACTGTGACTCGTGCCAAATAAACCCTGGGATTTTTGGTCATGCATGTGGAGTATCAATCACCCTATACGTAATGCACATATCAATACTTATGACGTAAGGTGACAAAGACTGTAAAAATTCTGTAAAGCTTTTAAATGCAAACCGGGGCTTGCCTTGTTGCAGGTCAGGTTCTGAGTTAAAAATTGGAAGGTTCTCTTCCAAGGCTTCTGGCTCCTCCTCGACTTCGGTCACTATACGATATGCAGATAACATGGATATATAAATGACTATGAAGTTTATTTATTTTAAGACCATAAGGTAATTCATGGTGATCACTATAAGACAGAGACCTTAATTGGCTTTGGAACTTCGATGGTAGATACTATGGAAGATGAGCAAGGCTCTTGCAAAGAACAGGAGATGATCATAGCAGATTGTGGCCTCTGAAAGTATGGCAAGCAATCAACTTCCAAAAAAATTTCCGAGAGGAAACTGTAGCTTGAACCTAGCTAACAGTTGATAATCAAGATAGAGGGAGTGGTTCTGGCCTTAGCAAAATTTGTTTCATAATTTTCTAAGCTTGTGGGGAAGGAGTTATTGTATTTCTAATTCGGCAAGAATTTCTGGATTTACTTTATAATTGAGTTTCTAGACATTAAATCAATATTTGGTTTGTAACTGATTTAGGACTAGTATAGTAGGTTAATTAAATCCATGAT
Source organism: Tuctoria greenei (assembly GCA_036927565.1). NCBI lineage: Eukaryota > Viridiplantae > Streptophyta > Magnoliopsida > Poales > Poaceae > Tuctoria > Tuctoria greenei. Next base: position 125,658,509 of record JAYESD010000007.1, on the reverse strand, counting down.
TTTAACAGGAGCTAGGGTTTTACTAAAGGAAGACTCAGTAAAATTTTGGGACCTAATAAAGTAACCTAATATCTGTGAAAATTCAATAACTGAGAAAGGAAATTGAATTATACAGAGCGTTAAACAGGTGTTATGGCTCCCAAACTTTGCCTGAAAATCGAGAATAGGACAATAAATTTTATGTGAATTTTGGGGATTTTTCCCGTGGATATCTTGTCTGGAAAAATTGCATTTGCATTAGGAAAGATTATTTTCTACAGAATTTAACTCTGAGTTTCACAGAACCTAATTGGTATTGACAGAAACTAGAGCTCAAGAGCTTTCGAACAAAATTTGTTTGAAGAATTTTGGAGTATCCTACAGAAAGTTATGGAATTTCTAAGTTGGAGCCTAATCTGGAATAATTTCCTAATTTGATTTAACTCGTGGGCCCCACTGTTTTAAAATGAACCAATAGTATTTAAACCACACGGGGGCCACAGATTTAAAGCGCGCAGCCACACTAGATCTCAGCCGCACCGTGATCCCGCAGTGAATGGCAGGTGGGACCCGATGGGGTCATCGTCTACCTCGGGCCGGTGCTCGCGCGGAGCAGCACCCGCGACGGTGGCTCGCCGGCGAGCTCGCCGCCGGCTAATCCAACGCACCAGATTCGCGGAAACTTGCCGCCTGGGGGTTTTTGGGGTCGCTGAGCACGCTGGTGAGGTCAGTGGGTCTTGAAGCTCGCCGGAAAAGGTCGTGCGACGGCGGTGGCGGCGATGAGCGCTCGGACAACATAGAACTCTCTATAGAGTAGCTCAAATTACTTGGGAATTGCTCCAAAACCTTTCTGGGATGATGGAGTTCAAGGATATGGGCGCAGAAGGGGGGTGAGTCGCCGGGAATCATGAGTTCGACGGTGAACCGAGGTTTTCTCACCGGCGGCGAGCAAAACTCGAAATTCAGAGCCGTTGCTTGATGATCCTTAAAGGTTTTTGCTCAGACAGGAGCGCTAGGGCCTATAGAAACTATCTCTAAGTAATTGCAAAGGATGATTGCTTGCCGAAAAGGAATTTGACATGAAATCATAGCTAGCTATCTACCCTCGGCCGTAGAGGAAACGAACAATAACTCGCTCAGGCTTCAACGATAAGGGAAACGGTTTGTACCATGAGTTAGAGTTTGATCAGGCGCACCTTTTTGCTCTTTGGAGCTAGGCTTGAAACGGCGCGGAACGGCGGCACGCCGCGGAGCAGTGGCGAGCGGCGGCGATGGCGCGCGGCGGAAGAATAGTTGCGAGGCAGAGGAGCTGTGATCGGGGATGAGAAGTGAAGGGAGCTTCGGCCGGCCTTTTATAGGGCCGCGGCGAGCAAGCAGGCAGCTCGCTGGAGCTGCATGCGCGCGCGCGGTGTCGAGCGGGGGCGCGTCGGTGCAGAGGTGGCGGGGTTGAGCTGATCCGTTTAAAAGGGGGCTGACATGTGGGGCCCACTGTCCAGTGATTCTCCCCACAGTTCAGTTACTAATTCATTTAAAAATAGAAGATCAACTCCAAAAATCATGAAATTTTGTGGAGATGGCCCATGAATTATTCTGAACACAATGGTGAACTCAATTATTATGTTTAAAGAAGTTGGAGAAGAATTAAAATTCAGATTTGAATTTGATTCAAATTTGCCAAGCACCTCAATAAAAATAGTAGATGAGTTTCTAAAATCTTGAAACTTTGTAAGCATGCTATTGAGGAATTTAGGAGCTCATGGAAAAATTTAGAGCCCTTAATTTGAATATTTGATTTAGAGCTTATTAGGGCTTCATTGTGCATTGCTTACTAATCCTTATCCAAAAATTCTTATTCTTAAAAGGTGAATAGAATATAATTTGGATTCATGGTGAAGTCTAATACCCATGATAAAAGAATCTAACAAAGAGTGCAAGAAAAGTTTTGGATGGCATAGTTCATGTGTACTATTATATTGGAGATCCAAAATAGTTGATCACAAAACCCATATGAACTTAACATGCCATAAAAGTGGGGTTTTACATTCCTCCCCCCTTAAAAGAATCTCGTCCCGAGATTACAAAAGAAGGCAAAGGAAAAAGGATCTATCGAATTTATGCCGCTAACAAGTCCGGATAGTTCGTTCTAAGATACTCCTCGCTTTCCCACGTGGCCTCTTCGGCACTGTGGTTGCTCCACAAGATCTTGTAGAAACGTAAGGTGCGGCTTCTTGTGGTGCGAGTCTTTTCATCGATGATCTGAGTTGGATGCTCGGAATAGGTGAGATCTGGTTGGAGAGCTTCCAAATCCTCTATGCGGATATCAGCTGGAGTCTTAAGGCATTTCCGTAATTGGGAAATGTGGAATACATTGTGGACTCCTGAAAGTGACGTTGGTAACTCCAATTGATATGCCACAGGTCCGTATCTTTCGATTATTGCGAATGGCCCAATAAAGCGGGGAGCTAGCTTCCCTTTTACCCCGAAGCGATGGATACCCTTCATAGGGGATACCCGGAGATAAACTTGATCTCCAACTTCGAAATGAAGAGGTCGACGTCGTTTGTCCGCGTAGCTCTTCTGACGAGACTGAGCAGCTTTGAGATTTGCCTGAATAGTGCGAACTCGATCCTCGGCTTCATTTACTAAGTCGATGCCGTACACTGCCCGTTCACCTGATTCGCACCAGTTCAAGGGTGTGCGACACTTTCGGCCATAGAGAGCTTCATATGGTGCCATCTGGATGCTAGCCTGGTAACCGTTGTTGTACGAAAACTCCGCCAAAGGTAGGTGATCATCCCAGTTCTTGCCCTGGTGGATGGCACAGGCACGGAGCATGTCCTCTAGCACTTGATTCACCCGTTCGGTCTGACCATCGGTCTGAGGATGATAAGCCGAGCTCCGAATCAGTTTTGTCCCCAGTGCATCGTGAAGATGTTCCCAGAATCGCGAAACAAATACAGCCCCACGATCTGAGATGATGGTACAGGGTACACCATGTAGACATATTATTCTGGAGATATAAATTTCCGCATATCGCCTCGCATCGTATGCCACGCTGACCGGTATGAAATGAGCCGACTTGGTCAATCGGTCAACGATCACCCAAATGGAGTCGTGTTTATGGAGAGTGGGAGGCAACCCAACAATGAAATCCATACTGATATCCTCCCATTTCCAAGCCAGTATGCTTAAAGGTTGAAGCTGTCCAGCTGCCTTCATATGGTCGGCCTTCACTCGCCGGCACCTATCACACTCGGACACGTATTTAGCTACTTCTCTCTTCATCCGAGTCCACCATAATTTCTTCTTCAAATCTTGGTACATCTTGTTGCTTCCCGGATGAATGGAATACTTGGATAAATGAGCTTCGTCCAGTATCTTCTTTCTAAGTTCCATGTTTCGGGGTACCACTATACGGTCGTTAAACCAGATGGTACCCTCTTTGTCACTATGGAAACATTTCATTTCCCCCTTTATCATTCTTTGTCAAATATGCGACATCCCCTTGTCTTCCTTCTGAGCTGCTACAATATCCTCCCTGATGGTAGGAATGAGAGCTAGGTTGTAGAGTGCTGCATATGGAACCAAGTAAAGACTCTGTCCTTCTTTACCTTCCATTGTGGTGAGGGAAAGATTGTTGACATGGGACTTGCGGCTCAGTGCATCGGCGACTACATTCGCCTTGCCTGGATGGTAGTGGATCTCAATTTCGTAATCCTTGATCAATTCTAACCATCGCCTTTGTCGCATATTCAAATCCTTCTGGGTGAAGATGTATTTCAAGCTTTTGTGATCAGTGTAGAGGTGTACTAAATTACCCAGTAGATAATGCCTCCACATCTTCAATGCTAGCACCACAGCAGCCAGCTCAAGATCATGAGTCGGGTAGTGCTGCTCGTGGTTCCGAAGCTGTCGCGATCCATACGCGATCACTCTTCGCTCTTGCATTAACACACAACCTAAACCAATCCCAGATGCATCACAATAGACATCAAATGCTTTGGTTGTGTCTGGTTGGGCTAAAACTGGTGCCGTTGTAAGGTGTTTCACCAATGCTTTGAAACCTGCCTCACATGCCTCAGTCCATACATACTTTTGTCCTTTCTTCAGAAGTTCTGTCATTGGTTTAGCTATTTTGGAGAAACTGGGTATAAACCTCCGGTAATATCCTGCTAAACCCAGGAAACTTCGGACTTCATGTACAGACTTTGGAGACTCCCATTTGAGGACTTGCTTGATCTTGCTTGGATCAACTGCAATACCTTCTGCTGATATGATGTGCCCTAAAAATGGCACCTGGTTGATCCAGAATTCACACTTGCTGAATTTAGCATACAACTGATGGTCCCGTAATCGCTGAAGCACAATATGCAAGTGTTGAGCATGTTCTTCTTCGGATTTTGAATACACAAGTATGTCGTCAATGAAGACCACGACAAACTTGTCCAATTCCGGCATGAATACTGAGTTCATGAGATACATGAAATGAGCCGGGGCGTTGGTTAATCCGAAGGACATAACCAGGTACTCATACAGTCCATACCTTGTTGAGAATGCTGTCTTGGATATATCTTCTGGTCGGATTCTAATTTGATGATAACCAGAACGAAGATCCATCTTCGAAAACACTTTAGCACCCACCAATTGATCGAAAAGAATATCAATGCGCGGTAGTGGATACTTGTTCTTGATGGTGACAGCATTAAGTGGACGATAGTCTACACACAGCCTCAAGGTCTTATCTTTCTTTTCTACAAACAGTGCAGAACAACCCCAAGGTGATGAACTTGGACGTATGAAACCTTTGTTCTCAAGTTCGGTTAATTGTTCTTTAAGTTCTGCAAGTTCCTTGGGTGCCATCTTGTAGGGTGGTCTTGAAATTGGCACTGTTCCTGGTGCAAGTTCAATCTTGAACTCTATATCTCTCTCTGGAGGCATACCAGGAAGATCTTCAGGAAACACGTCCGGGTATTCACATACTACCGGAATATCCTTAAGTTCCATAACCTCGGTGTTGTGAGTGGATGGGTCTAATGGAATGATGTTCTCAATATTGAGAACCTGGGGCTGATGGAGTGGAGAGTTTAGATAAATCTTTCGAGGAACGATATCAAGGATAGCACCATGGTATTGCAACCATGCCACTCCTAAGATGATATCTAGCTTTTGAGTTTCTAGAATAATGAAGGAGGTAGGATAGACGTTCCCATCTAGATCAAGAGGCACTTTATGAGCTACTTCATATGTTACTACCCTCCCTGCTGGAGTGCAAATCATATATGGAGTTTTTGTGGAGGTAACAGGTAATTGACTTGTAATGACCAAAGATTTACTAATGACATTGTGTGAAGCTCCGGAGTCAAAGAGTATGACTACGGAATGATTTAAGACAGAGAACGTACCCGTGAGCACGGGTGCACCTTCTGGAACGTCCTCGATGGCGAGGTGGTGGATGTTGCCGGGTCTGGTGGCTGGCTTCTTGAACTGATTGCGGGGGGGGGGGGGGGGGGGGGGGGGGTTGGCCCCCTGGTAGGATGATTGCCCTCCGCCTTGTCGATTCTGCGGACAATCCTTGGCGAAGTGCCCCGTACGTCCACATGTGAAACACGTGTACGGGGTTTGGCCAATACGAAGGGGAGGACGGAATCCTGGTGCACGTGGTGGAGGTGGAAGTGCACGTGGAACCATCCCCTGTTGTTGCTGCGGCCGAAATCCGCCGTTATTGAACTGACGACCACGGAACATTGGTGGTCGCGATGGCGGCTGCCACCTCTGGCCGGATGGTGATCGATACACCATACGGTACTTCTGAGGAGTACCACCTCCTCTGCTCTGTGGAGCACCCCTCTTCTTTTTATCGGAGGACAGCTCGCGCGTAGCGTCCTCCTGCATGATAGCGGCATTGACTATGTCGTTGAAGCTGCCGCGGTTGAACAGGACAAGCTTGTCCTTCAACTTGGGGTTCAAACCCCGGTAGAAACATTCCCGCTTCCGATCTTCGGTATTCACTTGGTCCTGAGCATATTGGGCCAAGTGGTTGAATGATTTGGAGTATTCGTATGCACTCCTTCCTCCTTGCCTTAGCTCCAAGAACTCTTGAAGCTTCCTCCTCATAATCCCGGGAGGGATGTGGTAGGCGCGAAATGCCTCCCGGAATTCGGTCCAGCTTACAACATGGCCTGCGGGGCGTGCGGCAAGGTAATTGGACCACCACGCACCGGCAGACCCCTGCAGTTGTTGCGCTGCAAACAACGTCTTCTGCTGTTCGGTTACCGCGAGTAAACCGAACTTTCCTTCAATGGTGCGGAGCCAGTTATCCGCGTCCAACGGTTCATCGGCTTCTCTGAATACCGGTGGGTGTGTCGATGAGAAATCAGAGTAGGAACTTTGAAATTGCTGACGCGGTCCATCATCCTGTCGTCCCCCTTGACGGGACGAGTGCTGCACCAACATCCGCAGTAACTCGGTTTGCTCGTCGCGCGAGCCGAGCACTGCAGCGAGAACCTCCGCGAGACTCCTGGGGAGTGTGGTTGGAGGTGGTGGAGGTGGTTGCGTCTGAGGCGTATTCTGCCCCGGGGGTGGTGTGTCATCCCCCTGTCCTCCACTAGATCCTCCCACCTCTGAGGCTGTACGAGTACGCACCATACTGCAATATAATGAATAACACGGTAAGTCCCATTGCCTCAAGTTCATCCTCCCTTAGAAATGCGGTAGACAATAATAGACGATGCATAACATTTACATATATTGATAAAGCACAAACTTTATACAAAATATATCATCTCAAGACCAAGCTTACAGTAGTAAACCCAAAATGATGGACTCCCTTTATGGAAATACATCTCTACCATACTTGGCCTTCCTGACATGTCATACTCATCTAATTATCTAGACACCACAACCATTACTCTTAATATGACACAAACATGGTCACAAAAGAGAAACACTAGCAACCATTTAACTATATGCCGCCCGGTGTTGGCGGAAGTGCTACCACATCTAACTTCAATACGCTCTACTCGACGTATTCAAGTTCCTCTGGGTCTTCTTCTTCTTCTTCATCTTCAGGGCTAGGCACCTCTGATACGGGTGCTGGAGTAGAAGTTGATACATCGTTCAACATCAACGTCTTCTTGGCAGCCATAGCTTGCCAATCTGCCTGTATCATAAACATCCCCCAGGCCTCATTCTCTTGCTGAGCCTGTTCACAGCTGGTCTTCCAGCTCTGAGTCTCTACTCTGGACTGATCCCTGTCTGCAGTCACCACGTTCAACTGTGTGTCCCGTTGGTGCCCATAAAGTAGGCTTGCCTCCAGATCAATATCTCTCTCTAGAGTCTCCTGGCGAGACGCGGCCAAATCCATAACAGCATCATGCCATTGATTCTCCCTAAGGTTCAAACGATGATTAAGAGGAGCCATCATATCCCTAAGTCCGTCATTTGCCCACTCAAAGTGATTTGCTCGCTTCATGGCTTGCTTCAGATTGTTTGTCAATTCTTTTATGCATGTCCTTTGATTACCCTTCTCGCGATGTGAGGCTGCTGCATACATCGCTAAGGCTGTTGCGGATGTTTCGCCATGCTCTCCCACCTCCGCAAGCAAGCGGGTTGCCCAGGCTTCAGAAGCCCTGCCGTTGACTGGAAAGAACTCATACGGAGTACCCACCAGATGACGGTAATGGAGTTTGCAAAACCTCCCTATGGCAACACTTGCGGCGTAGCTCCATGTTTCTTCTAATATCAACCCTTTGATCTTGATGGAGTATGGAGCCCATCCGAGGTGTGGTGGACCGGCAGGCACATCGACGTAGATGGTGCAACTCCACATACCGCCCTCCTGGAACTTCTTGCCCCAATAGCTAGGTAACACCAAATAGCCAAACTGGCCGAGCAACCGTGCAAACACGTCCGGAAAACCGGCGTGCCCGGTGCATGTTGAGAACACCCATCCATTAGGCAACTGAATTCTTGGTGCTGCCATCTGTGGACAAATATACCCGAATGTCAATACACCGTTTAAGTATTCGACCCAATCACTGATGAAGTGGGACAAAAAGAAATATCCATAATCAATTGGTTCAGTCAAAGCTGCAATCTGGAAATGAGTACAGTTCTGGTTTATCTGACCTGTCTGCATTAACCCGTAAGTTTCATACAGAAGAAGTCAGAACTAAACTTTATGTTGAATACAAAAATTGTAGTACACTTCAAAACCTTTCCAGATTGTACTCATACAGCCACTGTTGAACTAGTATGAACAATCTATACCAGTTTTAAGTTGACTCAAGGGTTCTGAAAATTTCGACAGAACCTCCCCTGTATATGGGCTTATCTCCACATTCTATACAGGTTCATCATGATAAGATATTGAGGTAGTGTCAAAATAAACATTGAGTAACATCGTGTTAACAATCCAGAACTAAAGAAGTTCCACCACGACAACCTTGTCATGAAGGTATTATGCATCAATTCACAATTATGTGCAAACTGTTCCAAGTTCTGGACTGCAGGAACCAAATTTGCGACAAATGGAATTAGGCATAGCTACACCTAGATTCAGGTCAGGAGTGATAAATAAAGTTGATAGATGGCTTCCTAAGCTTTCCAGAAATGTATATGCGTAACCATATCACTGTTCTGGATTAGGGGTTATAATTATCCAAACTCAACAGTAAAGCTGACTGGTTTGCATCAGCAGTCATGCAGTTTACTGTGCTGACTTCCTGATTTGGTTAAACTCTAATTAAAATCAGGAAGGACTCCCCAAAACAAACTCGTGAATCTCCACCTACCCTTCTCAAACATATATCCCAATAAGGTAGTGGATTTTTCTACAGTGAGTTATGGCAAGAATACAGAAACGGTACAAAGGTGGGTTCATATGGAGTAATTACAGTAAACCCCAGTTTTCAACAGATTAACAAGCTTTTCTGTCTTTATGGTCAACGGAAAAGTTGGAGAGACCTTCACGAGCTTTCCATTCATGTAGGATATGCTTATGTTATCTAATTGCTAACCAAGATTACAACCTGGCGAAGTTGAGCTACTTCTACCAGAAAGCAAGAATCTTGGTCCTATCCATTTTATCAAGTCGAGCCCGAAATTATCAGTATCTGATAGTCGGACTTTCTTAAAACACAATGCAACCGTTCTGTCGGTGGGGAGGGTCTAGTATCATGTTTGATACTGACGGTACTACGTGCCTCACGAAAGGAAATTCTATCCGGTACATCCGGTTACGTCTATAGGTGGTTCCTATATCGTTCCCTCGCAAACGGCTTCTACACAGGTTGCTACCGGAGTTAGGTTACCTGCAGAAGACAAACAATCCTCTTTCACACCTTCGCACCTCAAGGGCGGCACGGGGAAACACGGCAGGCAGTCACAATAATATATAACTAAAAGTAAATGCATACGACTCTGGCGTGAGTCGTCCTCGAGCGAGGCCATGTCTCGAGGTACATGGCTGTAAATACATCTGTACAGCAAAGACTCCCGTACGATCCGGCTTATACACGCTCGGGCATACGTGTTCGCATGTTCTCATAGATATGAGAACACACTATCGGGTTACATACCACCCGACGGGGTTTCCCTCTAACTTTGTGTCACGCTGGGGTACCGCGTGTCATATGTTCTTAGAAACATGGAAAGTTTCAAAGACTCATATTGACTTTCCGTGCCAAGCCACGGAAATTTCACATACCACCTCTCGTATGCTGAGCTTACCGAGATTGATCCGCTCTCGGTGGCGTACCTTACCTCTTACCTGATGTCGGAGCATCGTTACAGAATATAATAACACATAGTTAGTTTACCACCTTTATATCTTATACTAATATTACTCCTTATAACGGCATATAACTAATTCCTCACTCAAGTTTCTAATTTTTGAAAATATGTTCTTTTCCGGTACACTGTTCCCAATGAAGCTCTGATACCATGTCTGTGGGGACCGGAATCCACACATCCGAGGATCTCATTGGGTGGTGTCGTGCGATGCGACACCCAACAGTTTACAAGAATAGAACCAGAATAAAGTACAAGAACAAGTCTTTTATTTAATACACAGCGGAAGTTTTCACAATACTAGCGGATGTAAAGAAATATATACATACCATAGCTACGCTCTCAGCACTAGCTATGCAAAAAGCAAAGTTTTCCATGCCAGGGATACTTTGCACTAGCAACACTCAAACTATGGCGGCGTGCAGGGTTCCCACTCGGCTGTACACCCTGGAGGGGGTGTTGCCTCATCGTCAAACCCATCCTCAATAGGGTAACCTCCAAAAACTCGTTAACTGCAAACGTGAGCTTAAGGCTCAGCAAGACTTAACCGTCTTACTAGACAGATGCACGGGGACACTAAACATAGGTAAGGAATAGCATAAATAGACTCGCCTACAAGTGGATCCTTATAATCAAGTTTTAAGTAGCAAATGACATTCTCCGAGCACGGCACATCATGGGCTCCACAATCAAACAAGAAATGCTTTACCGATGATATGACATGCCCAAAGCACATAATGCTATTACAGCTAAAGTATGGGGAAATTGTAAACTTTTAATTATACTATCTCTAAATCATACAAGGTTGCAAAATAATTATAAATCAATACAATATGAATTCCTGACTTCTTTAGTATTTACTACGTCACCGCTCAGTGAACAAGTGGTACTCTATTACTGCGAGGGACAGTGATTGCAATCAGGACACACCCGGACAACACGACACATACGCACTTTCGGAAATGCCAGCGAGCACTTCGCGCAGTACCTACGTAGCACTTCAGTACTAGTCGTATATGGCAACCTTTCGCGAGACACTCAAATGCCGAACCGGTCGATCCGTCACGGGCAGGAGGTCCCTGCGTGGGGCGTACTCTGACGTGCCCACCAGCGGATTTACACCTTGCTACCCTCAACCCACACCTATAAAACGGAACGGTATGCCTCGACACCCAAGTGACCAAGCTACGTCAGTTTATTGGATTCCATATGTCCATTATGTTGCCGGTACAATTCAAGCTTGTCCGAAGGGGCTGCATACGGACGGGCCTTAATCGACACAGGCAGGGCTATGCGACCGAGACTCAATTCTCGCCGCTTCCTATCCATTCCCTGCCCGGTCTCAATTTCATTATATTAAGACATTTGCTATTTAACCAATCCTGTGAGATACATCTCTCGCGAGTAGATTCCAACTACTCGACTTCTACCGGATTTCCTACGCATTAGCAAAGCAGTTACTACAGGTCAACTGTGACTCGTGCCAAATAAACCCTGGGATTTTTGGTCATGCATGTGGAGTATCAATCACCCTATACGTAATGCACATATCAATACTTATGACGTAAGGTGACAAAGACTGTAAAAATTCTGTAAAGCTTTTAAATGCAAACCGGGGCTTGCCTTGTTGCAGGTCAGGTTCTGAGTTAAAAATTGGAAGGTTCTCTTCCAAGGCTTCTGGCTCCTCCTCGACTTCGGTCACTATACGATATGCAGATAACATGGATATATAAATGACTATGAAGTTTATTTATTTTAAGACCATAAGGTAATTCATGGTGATCACTATAAGACAGAGACCTTAATTGGCTTTGGAACTTCGATGGTAGATACTATGGAAGATGAGCAAGGCTCTTGCAAAGAACAGGAGATGATCATAGCAGATTGTGGCCTCTGAAAGTATGGCAAGCAATCAACTTCCAAAAAAATTTCCGAGAGGAAACTGTAGCTTGAACCTAGCTAACAGTTGATAATCAAGATAGAGGGAGTGGTTCTGGCCTTAGCAAAATTTGTTTCATAATTTTCTAAGCTTGTGGGGAAGGAGTTATTGTATTTCTAATTCGGCAAGAATTTCTGGATTTACTTTATAATTGAGTTTCTAGACATTAAATCAATATTTGGTTTGTAACTGATTTAGGACTAGTATAGTAGGTTAATTAAATCCAAGATTTTAACAGGAGCTAGGGTTTGACTAAAGGAAGACTCAGTAAAATTTTGGGACCTAATAAAGCAACCTAATATCTGTGAAAATTCAATAACTGAGAAAGGAAATTGAATTATACAGAGCGTTAAACAGGTGTTATGGCTCCCAAACTTTGCCTGAAAATCGAGAAAAGGACAATAAATTTTATGTGAATTTTGGGGATTTTTCCCGTGGATATCTTGTCTGGAAAAATTGCATTTGCATTAGGAAAGATTATTTTCTACAGAATTTAACTCTGAGTTTCACAGAACCTAATTGGTATTGACAGAAACTAGAGCTCAAGAGCTTTCGAACAAAATTTGTTTGAAGAATTTTGGAGTATCCTACAGAAAGTTATGGAATTTCTAAGTTGGAGCCTAATCTGGAATAATTTCCTAATTTGATTTAACTCGTGGGCCCCACTGTTTTAAAATGAACCAATAGTATTTAAACCACACGGGGGCCACAGATTTAAAGCGCGCAGCCACACTAGATCTCAGCCGCACCGTGATCCCGCAGTGAATGGCAGGTGGGACCCGATGGGGTCATCGTCTACCTCGGGCCGGTGCTCGCGCGGAGCAGCACCCGCGACGGTGGCTCGCCGGCGAGCTCGCCGCCGGCTAATCCAACGCACCAGATTCGCGGAAACTTGCCGCCTGGGGGTTTTTGGGGTCGCTGAGCACGCTGGTGAGGTCAGTGGGTCTTGAAGCTCGCCGGAAAAGGTCGTGCGACGGCGGTGGCGGCGATGAGCGCTCGGACAACATAGAACTCTCTATAGAGTAGCTCAAATTACTTGGGAATTGCTCCAAAACCTTTCTGGGATGATGGAGTTCAAGGATATGGGCGCAGAAGGGGGGTGAGTCGCCGGGAATCATGAGTTCGACGGTGAACCGAGGTTTTCTCACCGGCGGCGAGCAAAACTCGAAATTCAGAGCCGTTGCTTGATGATCCTTAAAGGTTTTTGCTCAGACAGGAGCGCTAGGGCCTATAGAAACTATCTCTAAGTAATTGCAAAGGATGATTGCTTGCCGAAAAGGAATTTGACATGAAATCATAGCTAGCTATCTACCCTCGGCCGTAGAGGAAACGAACAATAACTCGCTCAGGCTTCAACGATAAGGGAAACGGTTTGTACCATGAGTTAGAGTTTGATCAGGCGCACCTTTTTGCTCTTTGGAGCTAGGCTTGAAAAGGCGCGGAACGGCGGCACGCCGCGGAGCAGTGGCGAGTGGCGGCGATGGCGCGCGGCGGAAGAATAGTTGCGAGGCAGAGGAGCTGTGATCGGGGATGAGAAGTGAAGGGAGCTTCAGCCGGCCTTTTATAGGGCCGCGGCGAGCAAGCAGGCAGCTCGCTGGAGCTGCATGCGCGCGCGCGGTGTCGAGCGGGGGCGCGTCGGTGCAGAGGTGGCGGGGTTGAGCTGATCCGTTTAAAAGGGGGCTGACATGTGGGGCCCACGGTCCAGTGATTCTCCCCACAGTTCAGTTACTAATTCATTTAAAAATAGAAGATCAACTCCAAAAATCATGAAATTTTGTGGAGATGGCCCATGAATTATTTTGAACACAATGGTGAACTCAATTCTTATGTTTAAAGAAGTTGGAGAAGAATTAAAATTCAGATTTGAATTTGATTCAAATTTGCCAAGCACCTCAATAAAAATAGTAGATGAGTTTCTAAAATCTTGAAACTTTGTAAGCATGCTATTGAGGAATTTAGGAGCTCATGGAAAAATTTAGAGCCCTTAATTTGAATATTTGATTTAGAGCTTATTAGGGCTTCATTGTGCATTGCTTACTAATCCTTATCCAAAAATTCTTATTCTTAAAAGGTGAATAGAATATAATTTGGATTCATGGTGAAGTCTAATACCCATGATAAAAGAATCTAACAAAGAGTGCAAGAAAAGTTTTGGATGGCATAGTTCATGTGTACTATTATATTGGAGATCCAAAATAGTTGATCACAAAACCCATATGAACTTAACATGCCATAAAAGTGGGGTTTTACATAGAAGCATTCTTAAGACTTCCAAACACCTTAGAAACGTATCCCATATTCCTAAAACAACCCAACTTTGTGACCCACATGAAATCTAACCAAAACAAACTCAAAACTTTCCATAAACGAACCATAACCACCTCAGCCGCAGCCTGAGGCATATTCCAGCCGGTTGGACCTTTCCGACCAATTTTTTACGTCGACTTCTCTTCATCACGCCTTGGAACCATGTTGCCACGTACATGAACTCTTGGCACACATGCAAACATCTTCCATCGATGTTCACAATACCTTCATATGCATTATTCTTGATTCAAATATGTTGTGCGACCTCCCGATCAACTCAACCACAATTCCTCCCGAACTTGGTTTTTGAACCTCATCTTCCCCCTAAGACTAGTTCAATGGATCCCGTTACCAGCCATATCTTGAACTCAAGCAACACCTGCACTTGAATAAACAACCAATACTTCTAAGCACAAGTCCTCGACTTGACTCACGTTAGTTTCGAAACTACAACATCTTACGTGTGTGCCTCACATAAGCATGTTGCGAACCATAGCAAAAAATTAACCACTATGATGAGTCAAAACACATCAAAAACTTAGTAAAACAATACTAAGCAAACTTTGTATTTGTGTAAAGCAACTTTGAAACATTTCAAGGTAAAAAGCAGAACCATTGCAATCTAGCACCATACCTTGCCAAAGCTAACCGGACCTTGAGCTGGAGCTTACCAAAGCTAGCAGGACCTAGCACTGAAGCTTACCAAAGCTAGTCAGACCTAGCATCGGAGCTTACCAAAGCTTAGTCGGACCTTGCCAAAGAAAGTCGGACCTAGACAAAGAAGTCAAACCTAGCCAAAGTAAGTCGGACTTAGACAAAGCATGTCGGACCTTACATCGGACCTTGCCGGAGCTACTAAAAACAAGTCGGACCTATCCTCAGACCTTGCAGGAGCTACCCAAAACATGTCGGACCTATCGTTGGACCTTGCAGGAGCTCAGACCTTGTTAAAAGGGTGTTTTGGCAGTATTCAAAACTTTTACCGTCATAACCAATGTATTCAGCATACATAGGTCTCACAATCTCCCCCTTGATGAATGCATTGGCAACACCACATAAAATCCGAACATTGGCTTATTCACATTAAAAGTTTTAAAAAACAATTTTCTCCCCAAAATATTTCTCCCCCTTTGTAAATCAGAAATAAAATGAGAAGAAAAAGATTCTCCCCCTGAGAGAAGAATCGTGCCAAATCATGCCAAAACACTTGTGAATGTGTGCAATGTGTGATCAATTTCTCCCCCTTTGACAATGTATTCAGCAAAGTTCAAAAGAGAAATTTTAATTTGTTATGATCATATTGTAGCACATACATATAAAACACATCTTATCCAAGTCATACTATCAAGTAACTTACACTATCACATTAATAGAGATACATAAAGTAGTGTAAGCCATGCTAGAGATCAAGTGTAATTTTCAATTTAAGCAAGTTATGATCTCACAAACTTAAGTATTTCAAAACTTGAAAGCATGACACTTGTTGCTACATTTTTATTATTTTTTAAAGCACAAATTTAGATCATATGACATTTGCAATAGATTATATATCGCATCTGCCTTATTCTAACCAACCAAGCCAATCCTATGTCATTTGACAATCATAAGCTTAAGGACATGGTTTTAGTCATACACAACTTCTTCCAAGTTGATGTCTAAGTGCAATGATAAGCCATCTCAAAAGAAGAAGTGCGATGCATGCATATTCTCTTGATGTTTTCTCATTCATTTTTTTTTTTGATCATAAAAACTCAACATGTGAGTTGATTACTTGATTAATTATTCATTATTAAAAGCACTTCTAAGCATGCAACAAGTTCAAAACAGCAAGAAAGTTCGATCATGACCAAATTTAGTGTAAGTAATCATTCCAATTACTAGTCATGGCAAAAACTACAAAATGTATAACACAAGTAATGTAGTAAGAACTTTCAACATGAAAAAGGAATCACAAAGTCATATATGTATGAAATATTATGTTCATATTATTTTAAATTTGGATTCACACATATACTTCCCAAGTTCAGAACCCCCCTCAATTTAAGCCATGAGGATGCATAACCGCTATTTCACTACGAATGAAACAAAAACGAGTGAAATTTAAAGGTTTTGAAAAAATGTCAGTCAATTGTTGTTCAGTATCTACATGATGAAGCACAATATTTCCTTTTTCAACATTATCACAGGGAAAGTGATACCTAATGTCAATGTGCTTTGTTCTAGAATGTTGCACATGGTTTTTAACAATGCAAATGACACTAGTGTTATCACAAAACAGTGGAACACTATCTAGATCAACCCCATAGTCTTTAAGAGTTTGAACAATCCAAAGAATTTATGAACAAGCGCTAGCAGCAACTACATATTTAGATTCGGCTGTGGATTGTGCAATTGAACTTTGTTTTCTAGAGGACCAAGCAACAAGTGAATTACCAAGAAAACCACAAGCACCCGAATTACTTTGCCTATCAATCCTACAACCCCCAAAATCAGCATCCGAAAAGGCTATCAAAGTAATGGTTGAGGAAGAAGGAAGAAAAATGTCAAATTCTTGAGTTCCATGTAAGTACCTGAATATCCTTTTGACGACTTGACAATGTGAAGCACGTGGGGAAGCTTGAAATCGTGCACAAAGACATACGCTGAATAGTATGTCCGATCTTGATGTTGTGAGGTACAAAAGTGATCCGATCATGCTTCTATATTCTTTTTGATCCGTAGGTTCGCCATCTTCATCAAGTTCAAGTGTCGTTGCTGTACCCATTGGTGTCCAAAGAGGATTGCTTTTGTCCATGTTGATGCACTTAAGAAGATCTTTTGTAGAATCGTTTGATGCACAAAAGTACCCTTCTTGGTTTGCTTGTTTTGCAGCCCCAAAAAGTACGTGAGCTCTCCCATCATACTCATTTCAAAATCTGAACTCATCATAGCTGAAAACTTGGACAAAAGATCACTAGAAGCACAACCAAAGATAATATCATCTGCATACACTTGAACGAATAATGAGTCATTCCATGCTTAAGCACAAAAAGAGTTTTATCAACCTTGCTCATGGTAAACCCCTTTTCAAGTCAGAATGTTTTTAACCTATCATACCATGCTCTATAGGCTTGTTTGAGACCGTACAAGGCTTTGGACAGTTTGTAAACGTGATTAGGAAAATCTGGATTTTCAAAACCTAGTGGTTGCTTGACATAAATCTCCTCATCTATGTAGCCATTAAGAAAAGAACTTTTAATATCCATTTGATATAACTTGAAACCTTTAGATGCAGAAAAAGCTAACAAAATTCTTATGGCTTCTAATCTAGCAATAGGAGCAAAAGTTTCATCAAAATCTAGACCTTTAATTTGTATGAAACCTTGAGCAACCAACCTAGCCTTATTCCTAACCACAACCCCATCCTCACTTTGTTTATTTTTAAAACCTATTTAGTTCCAATTAAAGTGTGACTTGGAGATGGATGTACAAGTCTCCAAACATTATTTCTTTCAAAATTTTCTAACTCTTCTGGCATGGCAATAATCCAAGATTCATTAGTGAGTACGTGTGATATATCCTTGGGTTCAAAAGAAGCAACAAATGTAGAATGAGCGTGGGAGTTTGGATCGCAAATCCTGGACCGTGTGACTCTTTCGTGCAAGCTTCTAATAATTTGTTGTGGAGGATGACTTTTGAGAACCCGAAGGGGAGTGGACACTTACAAGCTTCTTCTTCTTCATGTTCATCACAAATCGATGAGCTTGTGACTTGAGGACGATTAGGACCAGCAATGGTGGTCGTCGGCGCTGGATGTGAATCAAAATCAGGAGCTGGAACAATGTCATTAGCTGCTGAATTTTCGGGCAGCAGCACCTCTTCTTCCTCATCTTCAATGAAAATACTCCCCCTGCGGATATGGATCTGGACCTGCAATATTTGAGCTAGTACCTGGGCTAGCTTCATCAAAATAAACCTCACAAGTCTCCACAATTTTGTTAGTGTCAAGTAAAAGCACACGGTAGCCTCTAGTATGAGATGGATAACCAAGAAACATGCCATCAACAGATCTAGCTTCAAATATCAAGATTACCATGTTTCTTAACAAAGCATTTGCAACCAAAGATCCTAAAGTGTGGGACACTAGGCCCATGTCCAAACCGAAGCTCATATGGTGTTTTTCCTAACCTAGCACGCAAGAAAACACGATATGAAACATAACAAGTCGATGCAATTGCATCTGCCCAAAACTTTCTAGGAGTTTGATATCCATCAAGCATATTCCTAGCCATCTCAACTAAAGTTCTGTTCTTTCTCTCTACAACACCGTTTGTTGAGGTACATATGGTGAAGAAAATTCATGATCTATTCCTTTTCCAGCATAAAATGATCAAAGGATTGATTTTTAAATTCAGTTCCATTATCACTTCTAATTGCTCTTAAAGATCCTGGGTGGTCAATTGATAATATAAGCAATAAAGTTCTAAATTGACTAAAATCTTCATTCTTAGATGCCATAAAATAAACCCAAGAGTATCTAGAACAGTCATCAACAATCACAAGAGCATACCATTTACCTCTGAAGGATTGAACACGTGAAGGTCCTACGGTGTCAAGATGCAAAAGTTGACCCGATTTAGTTTTCATGGTCATTGTGAGGGGAGCATGTGAACCTTCAACCATAGCATGTATACAAGAAGAGCACACAATTTCTTTGTCCCCTTTAAGCTTAGGCAGCCCACGTATGCGATCAAGAGCACTAACATGCGTCAGATGATCAAAGCCTACTTGACCAAGTCTACGATGCCAAAAATATAAGTCTTTTGAATCATTAGCAACTAGACACCTATGCTTAGAAGAAGACATATCAAAATCAGCTTTAAAAACTCTTCCAAATCGAGATATGTTAAAAATAAGCTCACTATTTAAATCTACAACCTTGCAATAGTTTTTAGTGAAGATAATTTCCAGATTTTCATCTAGTAATTGTGAAACAAAAAGCAAGTTGTATTTCAAATTTTTAACAAGTGCCACATCCTTCAAAGTGTAGTGATCATTTACTTTAACCAAACCCTTAGCAACTACAGGAGTTGAAGAATTATCACCAAAAGTAACATTCTCTACACATGACACAAAAGAGAGGGAGGAAAACCATTCTTTGTTACCAGTCATGTGGTGTGAGCAACCTGAATCCACAATCCAAATGTTCTCCTTCCTCAAGCATGTAACCTACATAGAAGCACAATACGTCGATGAATTAATACTGGGGTTAGTGAAAAGGCATTTAGGAATCCAGTACTGAGTCACACGACGCCCAGCAGGAATAACACGCAAAAGCTGAGATAAAACAATAGGTTTTGAGCCAAAGCTTGAGGATTTTTGTACCCAACTACTGACCTAGCACGAAAAACTGTAGGTTTGGGAGCAAACTTTGCATGTTTTCGACTCATTACAGCTGGTTGCATGTTCCTATCATTCGTTTTAGCATGTGCAGCAAATTTTGCATGAAAGTTATGAGATCTAGCAATCATCTTTCCTTTTTCTGTTGTTTAGTTAGTCTATAACAAAAATATACAACATGACCATCTCTACCACAGTAGGTAGAATGAAATTTAACTTTATGTTCATGTCTAAATGAGCAAGCAACATTTTTATTTGAAATCGAATGAGACAATACTCCTGCAGATTTGAAAACCACTTCTTTTTGTTTAGGAATTATTTGAATCAAACCACTTCCTAATGACTTTACAATTTTAGGTGGATGTGCCTTAGCATGAGCATGAGAATTAAAACCTAAACCAGATTTATCATTGCAAGATTTAGAGGAATTCAACAGCAAGTTTAGGTTCTTATTTGCATTACAAAACCGATCTAATGTCCTATGCATGTCATCAAGTTTATTTGACAGATCAAGACAATTTTTCACATGAAGTTTTTCCTTTTAATTTGCAATTGGAAAAATATTTAACTTCATGATAACGTAAAGCATTGTTCAATATAGAAATTTCATTCACAGCATCTTGTAGTTTCTTATCAAGATAATCACAAGTAGAACAATGCAAATCAATTGTAGAACAACAAGGATGTTTAAGTTTTTATCATTAAGTGCAGCAAGCTTTTTGTTCTTTTCAATTTCAAGTTCAAGTTTATCAAGTGTGGAGGTGTGTGTACTTCTTAGAGAGGACAATTGTTCATATATTAAATCACATGAGGAACAAGAGTCATCACTAGGAATCAAAGATTTCAAACGATTAATTTTAGATTCTAGTGACTCAATTTTAACAGCATTGTCCCTAAGCTTTTTGTCCTTTTTCTTAACTATAACAATGACACGAGAAATAGTATCACACATTTCTTCGCAAGTAGGACATATCTCTTCATTGTCGCTGTTGTGTTCTGCCTCCTCCATACTTGATCTGGACTTGGCCGCCATGAAACACAAGTTTTCCAAATCATCTTCATCTTCATCACTTCTGATGTACACATCGCTCGAGCCAAGTTCTTGAAGTGCGGAGGTAAAACTATTCACCAATTAGCGTCCTGTAAAACCCTTCTTTTTCTTGTTGTTGTTTGTAGAGGAGTGCTTCGTGCTTGTTTGCTTTTCGTCACGGGAATTAGTACCTGAAAGGTTAGGGCAATCCGTGCGAAAATGTCCTGTCTTACCACATTCGAAGCATCATTGAGGTCCCACACTTCCTCTCCTTCTAGTTCTCACATTTTGCAATGCTTTTGAGAACCGAGTAGAGACGAGTGCAAGTTCCTCCTCTGGAAACTCTTCAATCTGTTCAAGGGTTAGAGAGGACAACAAAGCAAGTGTTCCACAAGATGAAGATTGGCCGGAGCTAGGCATGTCACGTTGAGAAACAAATGCAAGAGACTTGCCGGGGTTCTTACATGAGATTATGTCAATTTCATGAGTTTTCAATTCAGAATATAGAACATCTAAAGTAAGTGTACTCATGATAGTAGATTCATAAATAGATGTGACTTTCATCTCCCAAATTGACATGTCTAATGCACTTAGTAATTGCCTAGCATTTTCAGCATCTGAAAAATTAACATTTATGCTATGGATGTTGCTGAGAATTTTATTAAAGCGAGCAAAGAGGTCATTGATGGACTCACCAGGTTGCATCTCAAAGCGCATGTACTCCTTTTTGAACATGTCTTGCCTTACCTCCTTGATTGTGTTGGATCCTTCGTGGTAATTATGTAGAGTTTTCCAAACATCATACACAGATCAGAGGTGAGCAACACGGTCGAAGTCGCTTTGAGTTATTCCTTGTATGATCAAGTTCCGAGCCTTTTTGTTGTTGCTGTCGAAATCTCTCATATTTGTAGTTGTAACTTGATCGTTTGACGGCACTTCGTAAGGCTTGTACACCTTATCCCATATTGCAAAGCCTTGCGTCTGGATGAAAGCCTCCATGCATGCCTTGCAAACCTGAAAATCAATACCACTAAACAACAAGGTTTGGTAGAGTATTTCTCCATGATGAGTATTCAAAACACATGCAAATCACAATAATTAAAGCAACCTGGCGCTGATACCAATTGTAGGATCGAAGAGCACATTAAAAGCTACCAGAGGGGGGATGAATGGTAGATTTAAAACTTTTCAGCGGAAGCAACATAAATCTCTCGATAGAAAATCAATCTATTAAGAAATCGTATGTGCGACTAATCTAAACGTGATCATGTTGGGAAATCGGCAGTACACTACTCTAGCAATTCTATCGCATCACCCAGGAAACATGCGAGTACAGATGTAATAGATAGTTACCACTAGACGCATAGCACATCAGAACATAGACGCTTGTCGGTGTAGGGAAAGCAGACGATCTCATTTGTCTGCTCCTCGTCCTCGTCACAGCAGGAGGTAGACGATCATGATCGTCGTAGTCGATCAACGCAACAGTAGTAGCAGGGCCTCTACGGAGTCCACATGTACGAGGAGGAACGCCGTGCACCGATGTGCTAGCATCGCACGCGCAACAAGGGTCTCGACGTGAGGCCTGTGAGGGGTGGCGGCTAGGGCTGTCACGTGGTGGAGTGATTAGCCCCTAACCCTACCCCTCGTATTTATAGGCGTACTAATGGGCTTTTAGGTCGTAGGCCCATTAGTACCTTAATTTCTTATAGATCAAATATCCAATAGGCCTTAACTCAAATTGTTATGATTGCCTCTTGGGCATACCACCAACAATCTCCCACTTGCACTAGAGACAATCATTTAGCCAAGCTCTTCGATATTCCAACCCGTTAAGTGTGTCACCCTTTAGATTCATGTGCAGTCGGTTGTGAATGGAAAACATTTCCAACCACAAGTCAGCAGAGGTACCTAGCAGGACATGCTGACTCGCGAATGTACATAAAGATCATATCAGCCGAACCTAGATACATTTAACATGCTAATCCCTTTGCCTCACGATACCAGTCAAGCTCAAGGTGAGATGTGTGCCATCCTTATGATAGCTCGACCATTCACTTCCATGACTAACTTTTAGTCATTGTGATTAACTTTTAATCACCTTGGCATGGCCATGCACTTTCAAATCCAACTATCTCAAGGGGCCCAAAGATATCTTTCCTATTATTAAGGAGGGACAAATCCTATCTTGATCTGCGCATATCCCATTCTATGTTTCATTATGTACCCGAATACTACTTTTATGACTACCCAGTTACAAAGTAGCATTTGGTAGTCTCAAAGTACACAACTACATATAGTGAGAAACAATGACAATCTCAGGTTTAAGGATCTAGCAGGTGTATCACTCGAGACCAACTGATGGCACATATGGAAATAACAATCCCAGCAGTGTCTCGGAGTGGGTCAATCCAACACCATATAAACTAACATGTGTTCATATTATTAATTTGATATCTCCATATCTATGATCTGTGAAACGTGATCATCAATTAATACATGTGCTAGTCTACGTGACGTCATTATCTCATATAATGATATACACTAGGGATCATTCAGAGTAACATTACTATTAACAAAGAGTTTGACGAACAAGTCACATACTTGATGATCAATGTAAATAATGATTACTCATATAACAATTTATTTATTAGTACATAAACATAGCTATGACACAAGTCTCCCACTCCACACTATGATCACTGATGTAAGTATCTAATACCCATAGATCTCGTGTGCACCTCATGCTTTGATTGGGGAAAGGGCTTTGTCAACAGATCTGCAATGTTCAAATCTGTGTGCACCTTGCATATCTTCACGTCACCTCGGTCGATGATCTCTCGAATGAGGTGATAGCGCCATAGTATGTGTTTGGATCTTTTGTGTGATCTAGGCTCCTTTGCCTGTGCGATGGCTCCACTATTGTCACAAAAGAGATCCACAATACTGGACGCACTAGGAACAACACCCAAATCAGAAACAAATTTTCTGATCCAAACAACTTCCTTTGTAGCTTCAGAAGCTGCAATATACTCCGCCTCTATCATTGAATCTGCAACTGTATCTTGCTTGGAACTTTTCCAGCTCACTGCTGTTGATGGCTCCTAAGATATACTAACAAATCATCCCCGGCAACGGCGCCAGAAATGCTTGTTGACGGCTCCTAAGATATACTAACAAATCATCCCCGGCAATGGCGCCAGAAATGCTTGTTGGTTAACACCACATATCATCTTTGGTAAAGAGATGAGATCCGCAAGCGCACGGAAGATACAGTTGTAGCATTTCACCCATGAGTATTCCCAAGGGTATCATATTTATCCCAAAGGAAGGCAATGGAGTAAAGTATATACTACTCTTATGGTCAAGCAATGGGACTAATCAATTATCCAAACAGGGGGTAAGTTTATAATAGGGGTAGTGTGACACACACCTAGGCAATCTATTCTAAAGGGTAAATGGGTCCTAGAGGGAGATTGGATTAAGAGTTAGAGAGTTGCTCCTACAAGGCTCCTAATACATATACATATCCTAAGGTAGATACTAATGGTCATGTCAATGATGAATTCCTATGCAATGCTATTCAACACATCGGGCACGGGCTTACCCCTAGCAATACTAGGGCGACTCCCGCCAAGAGCCTGTGGCATAACCGAACGTGGAGGATTACAAAGGACAGATAGGGCTGTCACTACCTACTGCCTACCTCTTCAATCCGTGGGTCTACCAGACATCCAATGCTACTTAAATACCCTAGCACCATGCTAGCATACTAAGCAAATACCTTAAGAGCTGCAGCACAAGCCATCCTAAGGCAATGAACTAAATCATCGTTGAACCAATGTTGATTGCATAGCATAGATATTCATATTAACATAATCATATCATAACTACATAGACTATAGTGGGGGTCTATAGTGTTTATGACCATAAGATGTGATCATGAGCGTACAATCATAAAGACTATACCTTCCACTTACATGGACTCCACAATCAAACAAGAAACGCTTTGTCCAAGTATACGTGTAAAAGAAGACTAAAGATAATATATTTATTGAGCATAATGTCACAAATACTAGAAGGAATACATGAGACATACCTTTCCCAATGTGGAATTGGGAAGAGAGACTCCTTCTACTCCTTTCCCAATTTGGACTTGGGACTAGAGGCTCTCCTCTCTACATCCTAACTCCTCTAAGGACTATGGAAGATAGTGTACAATAGAATGATGCCCAAGTGGTGTGTGTTGAAGTGAGGGGTATGGGGTCCTATTTATACTAGTGTTGAGGTCGGTTACGGCCACCAAAAGTGCGCGAATCAGTCAAAATTGACTCCAGGGAGCCGGGAGGAGCCAACACGTGGAAGTTGACCGTGTTTGGTGCCAGGACCATGTCGGCCGACCCCCTGGTTCGGACGACCTGGTCATGGCTACAAACGGCCCGTACTTCCTCTAGGTGGCTGCCAGGTGGGTCCCATCGACTGATATTGGTGCTACACCATTGAATGGCCTCGGATACTTCTGTTTGTGGGCCATTTGATCCATGTGGTGCCATGTGTCGTCGCCTGATTGGCTGGGATGATATTTTATAGGATTGCTCCCCATACTTTTCCTCAATTCATTTATAAATATCTGCATACACATATTTCTCCAAGTACAAGTGGAAATAGGTCAAGTATAAAGGTGATGTGTGCAAGAAATGATCAATCCTTCGCATAATTGAGTTATATTGACGGCTAAAATTGGTATATAACAGCCGTCAACAACTGCCCCTCCATTGAGGTAGAATACAAAACTTAATTGCGATCTAGAATCATCCTTATCAGTTTGGAAGCTAGCATCGGTGTAACCTTTTACAATGAGCTCTTCTTCACCTCCAAACGCTAAGAACACATCCTTAGTTCTTCTCAAGTACTTCAGGATGTTTTTGACAACGGTCCAATGAGCATCACCATAATCCGATTGATACCTGCTTATGATGCTTAGAGCATAAGATACATCTGGAAGTGTACAAAGCATGGCATACATGATGGATCCAATAGCCTAAGCATACAAAATTGCTCTCATCCTCTTTTGCTCATCAGGTGTTGAAGGACACTGACTCTTGCTTAGAGTAATGCCATGTGACATTGGTAAGAAACCTTTCTTGGAATCTTGCATATTAAACCAATTCAACATCTTGTCAATATATGTATCTTGGCTTAATCCAATTAGCCTTTTAGATCTATCTCTATAGATATTTATGCCCAAAATGTATGCTGCCTCTCCTAAATCATTCATTGAGGAACTTTTCCTTAATGAGGATTTAACATCATCAAGAATTGGAATGTCATTTCCGATCAATAATATGTCATCTACATATAGGACCAGAAATAAATGTGCACTCCCACTAAACTTCTTGTAAATACAAGGTTCTTCTACATTTTTGATGAAACCAAACCCTTTGACAACTTCATCAAAACGTAAATTTCAAGTCCGAGATGCTTGCTTCAACCAATAGATGGACTTTTGAAGCTTGCCTATTTTACTAGCATTTTTAGGATCGACAAAACCCTCAGGTTGTGTCATGTACACATCCTCAGTCAAAGTTTCATTAAGAAAGGTTGTTTTGGTATCCATCTACCATATTTCATAATCAAAATATACAACAATTGCTAGGGGAATCCGAACAAACTTTAGCATTGCGACGGGTGAGAAAGTTTCATCATAATCAACACTTTGAATTTGTTTGAAACCTTTCGCCACCAATCGCGCTTTATAGATATGAACATTTCCATCCATATCAGTCTTTTTTCTTGAAAATCCATTTACAATCGATAGGTCTGACACCTTCGATTGGATCAACCAAGTTCCAAACTTGATTTTCATGCATGGATTCAATTTTGGATTTCATGGCTCCAAGCCACTTCTCAGAGTCGGGTCCCGTCATTGCTTCGGTATAGGTCGTGGGCTCATTATTGTCCAACAATACCATGTCATGCTGCTACGTGGTTAGAAGCGTTAACTTTTCAGCCGCACGACGTACCCTTGTAGACCTTCGTGGGGCCGGTGTTTCATCAACTGGTCGCACAACATCTTGTACATCCTGTATAGGATCAGTGGATGCCGAAACATTTTCACGTATTTCTTGAATTTCTTCAAGATGCACCTTGCTCCCACTAACTTCTTTTGAGAGAAGCTCTTTCTCCAAGAAGACACCATTGTGAGCGGTAAACACTTTGCCCTATGTTTTATTAAAAAAATTATATCCTTTGGTTCCTCTAGGGTATCCCACAAAGAAGCATTTTTCTGATTTGGAAGTGAGTTTGTCTGAAGTCAAACATTTGACATATGCATCACACCCCCAAACTTTGAGGAAAGACAATCTGGGATGTTTCCCGGTCCACATCTCATATGGTGTCTTCTCAATAGACTTAGTTGGGACTCTGTTTAGTGTAAACATAACAGTCTCAAGAGCATAACCCCAAAAGGATAGTGGAAGATCTGCTTGGCTCATCATCGACCTAACCATGTCAAACAAGGTTCGGTTCCTCCGCTCGGACACCCCATTCCATTGAGGCGTTCCAGGTGGAGTCAACTGTGGAACAATTCCACATTGTTTTAAATGATCATAAAATTCATAACTCAAATATTCACCCCCACAATCAGATCATAGAAGTTTAATTGTCTTATCCAATTGATTCTGTACTTCATTCCGAAATTCTTTGAACTTTTCAAAGGATTCAGACTTGTGCCTCATTAGGTAGACATAACCATATCTACTAAAGTCATCGGTAAATGTGATGAAGTACTGAAAACCACCTCTGGCAATTGAACTCATTGGTCCACATGCATCTGTATGTATAAGTCCCAACAAGTCAGTCACCCTCTCACTTTGACCAGTGAAGGATGCTTTGGTCATCTTCCCAAGCAAACAAGACTCGCATGTGTCAATTGATTTAAAATCAAATGAGCTCAGTAAAGCATCTTTATGGTGTTTTTCAATGCGTTTCTCATTTATATGACCTAAGCGACAATGCCAAATAAAATTGGGATTTAGATCGTTTCGTCGAACCCTTTTGGTATTAATGTTACATATAGTTTTATCCTCAAGATCAAGAACATATAATCCATTCACCAATGGACATTGAGCATAGAAAATTTTACTGTAAAAAACAGAACAACATTTGTTCTTTATTACAATCTCATAAGTATCAACTTCTTCTAAACACGAAGAAGAGATAATGTTCTTGCTCAAAGTAGGAATGCAATAACAATTATTCAATTCCAAAACTAATCCTGAGGGTAATGACAAGTGGTAGGTTCCGACAGCTATGACCGCAACCTTTGCTCCATTGTCAGCACGAACATCCAACTCGCCTTTTGCAAATCTTCTAGTCTCACTTAGACCCTGCAATGATTTGCAAGTGTGAATCATCGATCCAGTATCAAATACCCATGATTCACTAGAAGATAATGCAATGTTAATTTCTATAATATTTATACCTGAAGCGGAAGTCTACTTCCCTTCTTCTTCTTCATATCCTACAAGTGCTTCTTGCAGTTCCTAGACCAGTGCCCCTTAGCATGATAGTGAAAGCATTCATCATCAGGAGAAGGGCCAGATTTGCCCTTTGGCTTAGACTTTGAGCTTGAAGGCTCATCAGGAACCTTTCCCTTGCCTTTGCCTTTAGGACGCGTCACACACTTCCTCTTTTCATTCTCCTTTTGTACCATCATCACATGAGTGGCATTTTTCTTAATGCTTTCTTCGGATGTTTTAAGCATCCCATGCAATTCAGCCAAAGTTTTCTCCATGCCATTCATTTGAAAATTCGATATAAATGGCTCGTAGCTCGGTGGGAGCGACTGGAGAACAACATCAATAGCCATATCATCCTTGAGTTCAAAACCAAGTTTGCCCAAAGTTTCAATGTAACCAATCATTTTTATTACATGAGGGCTGACCGGGCTACCCTTCGCCAGCTTGCATGAGAACAAGGACTTTGAGATGTTGTATCTATCAGCCCTAGCTTGGTTCTCAAACATTCCAGGCAGTCCCTCAATCATAGAATAAGCATTTGTATGCTCATACTATTTTTTGCAGATCAAGGGACATAGTGGCAAGCATGAGGCAGCTTACATTAAGCACATCATCGCAGTGCTTCGTATAAGCTCTACGTGCCATATTAGTTGCATCAGCTAGGAGGTCATCAGGGTAGGGCTGCAGAAGAACATACTTAGTTTTCTCTTGCCAGAGGATGATTCTCAGGTTGCGGTACCAATCGATAAAGTTAGCTCCATTGATATTTTCCTTTTTAAGCACAGATCACAAATTGAAACCGGAATTGTTACTAGCAGACATGATCTACAATAGAAAATAAATATGCAAGCTTTTAGCACTATGTTATGTATCAATCTTCTATTAACAGTTTAATAAAATATACTACCACTATATGAGTATCGCCCTCCCTCTAACGACATATAGTGGTATAAGATCCATATTCACTAATTCCTAGTGAGCTTTGGCTTTACTGCTAGGAAATTAGTGACATAGGCAAACAACCATTGTTAATCATATCCTTATATGACTCTTGTTTGTTGGGTGACATCCAATGCCACGACTCCCAACTCTATGCCATAAAGCCCAAACCGTTTTGATAGCTTTGTTGAGTAAACCAGCACTATGCATGTGAATGTCCAACATTCACCCTATGCATTATGATTGATGATGGTACTTTGCTTTGGCAAACCTACCACACAACGATCAAAATAACATAGGTGCATCTATTGGTAAATGGCATCAAATACTCAACTTTTGCGAGGGAAGCTATTCTATCATGGCAAAAAATCCACCATATGAAAACCATGAAAGCAATAGTAATACATAAACATCACATCTATATGATCATATCACATTGTGAATAGTATGGCCTTTAGAATCATTGTGGTTTCCATCGCCATGGATCCATCATGATCTGAGCTGCCATGCCTCCCATCTTGTGGTGATCTCCATCTCAACCATGCTTGAAGACATCTCCATGATCACAAAAGAAGCTAATACAACTAATAGCTACCAAATAAATTACATGAGAGATCAAACATCACAAGTCGACACGCAGGTCATTATACAATTATGTGACAACCTCAACCCGGTTTTGTTAAATTTGCAGCACGCAGGCTGCACGAATATTACACACAGGTCATCACATCACATTAAGGCCATACCATTCACATAATTCCATGCAAAAATGAGTTAAGCATAGTTATTTCTAGCACCAAACGATATTATGTAATCGCTATAGCAAACAGCAAGGTACTGATGTGCAGAAACTCGACGAGAAAACTTGTCTGAAACAAGTTGGACGAACAAGGCACAATAGTTCCTTTAAACTACAAATTTTATTGATCAAACCAGAAGAGGAACAGCCCCAAAGTCATCTACCAAGAGCTCTGGCCTCCCTTTCTTATATAACCAGCCCTAAGGCCAACTCAATCCTAACTAGGACTCGTATCCTACTCAGTTTCTACCGAAACTTTTCATAACTGCTCAAGACTCTTCTATATGTAGATAGAAGCAATATTAATACTTCCAAACACCTTAAGAACGTATCTCACATTCCTAAACAACCCAACTTTGTGACCCACATCAAATCTAACCAAAACAAACTCAAAACTTTCCATAAACGAACCATAACCACCTCTGCCGCAGCCCAAGGCATATTCCAGCCGGTTGGACCTTTCTAACCAATTTTTTACGTCCACTTCTCTTCATCAAGCCTTGGAACCATGTTGCCACGTCCATGCACACCTTGCACACGTGAAAACATCTTCCATTGACGTCCACAATACCTTCATATGCATTGTTCTTGATTCAAACATGTTGTGCGACCTCCCAATCAACTCAACCACAATTGCTCCCGACCAAAGCTAGTCATACCTAGCACCAGAGCTTACCAAAGCTTAGTAGGACCTTATCAAAGCAAGTCGGGCCTAGACAAAGAAGTCAGACCTAGCCAAAGTAAGTCGTACTTAGACAAAGCAAGTCGGACCTTACGTCGGACCTTGCCGGAGCTACCCAAAACAAGTCGGACCTATCGTCGAACCTTGCAGGAGCTACCCAAAACAAGTCGAACCTATCGTCAGACCTTGCAGGAGCTCGGACCTTGTTAAAAGGGTATTTTGGCAGTATTGAAAACTTGTATCGTCATAGCCAATGTATTCAGCATACATAGGTCTCAAAAAGAGATGAGGTCCGCAAGAGCACGAAAGACATCGTTGTAGCATTCACCCATGAGTATTACCAAGGGTATCATATTTATCCCAAAGGAAGATGATGGAGTAAAGTACGCACTACTCTTATGATCAAGCTATGGGATACTAATCAGTCATCATGACAGGGGTAAGTTGATAATATGGGTAGTGTGACATACAGCTAAGCAATCTATCCTAAAAGGATAAATAGGTCCTAGTGAAGATTAGACTAAGAGTTGGTGAGTTGCTCCTACAATGCTTCTAGTATACATATATACAGCTTAAGTTAGGTACTAATGATCATGTCAATGGTGAATCCTTATGCTAAGTTGTTCAACACCTCCGGCATGGGTGTACCCCTAGCAATACTAGGACGACTCCCACCAAGAGCCTGTGGCATAGCCGAACGTGGAGGATTACAAAGGAAAGATATGACTATCAACATCTACTGTCTACCTCTTCAAGCCGTAGATCTACGAGACATTCAACGTTACTTAACTATCCTAGCACCATGCTAGCATACTAAGCAAATACCTTCGGAGCCGCGGCACAAGCCATCCTAAAGCAATGAACTAAATCATCGTTGAAACCAATGTTGATACATAGCATATTTATTCATATTAAAATGATCATATCATAACTACATAGACTATACTGGGGGTTTATAGTGTTTATGATGATAATATATTAACATTAAGGCATGATCATAAAGACTATTCCTACCACATACATGGAATTCACAATCAGACAAGAAAAGTTTCATCCAAGCAAATGTATAATGCAAGACTAAATATAATATCTTTATTATTCATAAAGTCACAAATACAAGAAGGAATGCATGAGCCATACCTTTCCTAATTTGGTACTGGGAAGAGAGACTTTCTACTCCTTTCCAAATTTGGACTTGAGACTAGAGACTCTCCTCTCTACAGCCTAACTCCTCTAAGGACTAAGAAACGTAGTGTATACAATAGAATGATGCTCATGTGTTGTGTGTCAAAGTGAGGGGTATGGGGTCCTATTTATAGCTGGAGAAGGGTCGGTTCTTACCACAATCAGTGTGCAAATCAGTCTTCATCGTTACCAGGACACCACAGGGAGTCAACACGTGGAAGAATATCGGATTTGGCGCGAAGAAGTGGTCGGCTGAACAGGGGGTTCGACCGACCTTGTCATTGCCCCATTTCTCGTGTGCTTTCTCCAGGTCACTGACTGGTGGGTCCCCTTGACTAATATGGATAATACACTGTTGGATCTCCTCGGATACGTCTGCTTGTGGTCTATTTGATCCATGTGATGCCATGTGTCGTCTCCTGATTGGCTGTGATGGTACATTTCAGGATTGCTCCCCATACTTTTCCTCAATTCCTGTATAAAAAGTCTGCATGCACTATTTTTCTAAGGACAAATGGAAATAGGTCAAGTGGAAAGGTGATGTGTACAAGAAATGACATATCCTTCACATAATTGAGTTATATTGATGGGTGAAATTAGTATATAACAACCATCAACAATGGTCAAAACTAGGGTTGGGGCCTATGGCTGCAGGGTCCGCAAGATGAGCAACAAGCTGGTTTAGGTGGACCAGCGAATCTCTTGGCAACGCTTTCAGCCTCTAGATACTTGGATGCAACGGTCCAAAGGTAGTCACTAGACTCTATCTGCATGGCGTGCTAATTCTATCGCTGGGGTGCTCTGGCGTTCAATCTTGTCGGTACCCTGGATACCAGATACCCTCTGATACCACACTTAAAACCAAGGAGTTCCTATGTCCGAGTTGAAGACTTCTGAAGGCAACACACATCTGACAGCACTGGGCCCGCATCCATCATTTGGGTAGCTCTGGTGCTACCACGTGTCCTGAGATACGGGGCCTACCTCCCTTAATACGGAAGCTCTGGAACCGCCACGTGTCCAACACCTTGGACCTAACACCCAGTAGAGGGAAGCTCCGGTGCTGCCACACGCCAAGTGGCTTCGGACCTACCTCCCCACAAAGGGAAGCTTCAAAGCTTCCATGTGTTAGACCTCCGGACCTAAGCCTGCAACGGGAAGACTACAGGATCTCCAACGACGCGAGCATTCAAGAGGCTATTAAACAACCGTTACAAGACTTGATTAACGTGTCATTAATTTAATATTATTGACACATGATCAGAGGACCATAAGGACAGGTAATGCCGCCATTAAGGCGCGTTATGACACTGTTAATCACAAATTATATATGTAGGTCATGTATAAGTGGTTAATTACAACCAGGGCCACCTGTCGGGCTAGGCAAGTACTGTAACAGCCAGTCCTTAGCATATAAAAGGGTTGTGTCGCACGATAGAAGGGGACCAAGCTCACAGTCATACAAGCAACCACATACACTCGCCACAGACACATATAGTCAATCAACAACCACCTCGTGGAGTAGGGTATTACGCTCAGGCGGCCCGAACCACGTAAAAACTCCTTTGTCATCATCTTGTTCATGATCTTATGCACCCCATCCGAATACAAACCTCCACGGACTACACTTTAGTAGTACCGGGGGAAGTGTCGTTGCTACACTTTGACATTTGGCGTGCCAGGTTGGGGTGCTAAGATCTCAAGATGGTGAACTCCACCACAACTTCGTCCAATGACTTGGTTGTGCAGCCTGTTAGGGGAAATACTTCCAACATGTAGCAGCCAGCCAACGCCATTGTCCTGACGAGTGTCTTTCCACCACCACCTCCACCATCTTAGTGAGATGGCATATTTGCATCGGTCACTGCATCAATGAACAATCCTGAGAACGCGCTGAATGCAGCAAGAACTCTTCTTCAGCGTCCACCAACACCCGGAGCACCTCAGGGAGCGATGGAACAGTGGCGCACTGTTGTGGAGCATTTTATTGCAGCCACAGCCGATGCCATCAAAATCAAGGTCCGCCCTCTATAGGGCACGAACCTTCAAGGACCAGGACCTTGTCTGGCAGACTTGGTCATGAGTCATCGTAGCACAGGAGATATGTGCCCTCCCAGCAAGTGACGTCACTGCCTTCCGAGGCACACTACAATCATACGACATCAAGGCTCTCGATGCATGATCTCCGGTCAGAGCTTGGCCACCGTTACATGAGGCAAGATGGCTGCGTCCACATTGAGCGCGCTCGCGAGAGGCGAGAAGCTTGGGAAAACCCTTCTCCCTTAGGAGTGAGGGGCGGACACTCGGCCCTTGCCATGCATCTCCGCATGGCCAACTGTCCACCTAAGTTCAGACCTCATCTGCTAGAAAAATACAATGGGACAGTCAACCCTGTTGAATTTCTTCACTACTCCACCGCCATTCTCGCGGCTCGAGGCAATGAGTCCGTGATGGCCAACTACTTCCCCGTGGCTCTAACCGGGAGAGCAAGGTCCTGGTTCATGAGTCTACCTCCTAACTCCATTTACAGTTGGGGGGAACTTTGCCGCCAGTTCACTGCCAATTTCGGGAGCTCCTACACCTGACCTGGCACGGAGCTGGACCTGTTTGCCTTACAATAGAGGGTGGGAGCATTGCTGCGATCATTCATCAAACGGTTTTCTCAAGTACGGAACACTATTCCTTCAATCTCCAATGCCTCTGTCGTTGTCGCATTTCGACAGGGAGTTAGAGATAAGAAGATGTTGGAGAAGCTAGCAAGTAAAGACATCAGCAGCGTCATGGAGCTCTTCAGCCTAGCTGACAAATGTGCTAGGGTTGCAGAGGATGGAGAGATGCCCTCCAAATCAGCTGTGGAGGCTGGTAAATCCTCCTCCAAAGCTAAAGGTGCTGCCTCTAGCAGTGTAAAGAAGAAGAAGTCCAACGGCAAGAAGTAGTCATTGGCTGGCACACCTACTGCTGCTACTGCAGCTGCAACTTCTGGTGGCCGGGGGCCGTGCCCCGAAAAATGCCCACGACCATCAACTGAAGACGGCAACGATGATAAGATGTGGTGTCCGATCCACAAATCAAACACCCACAACCTTGAATACTGTCGTGAGGTCCAGTGACTTGTTGAACGCAACAACAAGCGCCAAGAAGAAGTCCCATACTGCCAACGGGAGGGGAAACAGAAAGTCAGATAAGACCTGTCAAAACAGGAGCTTGGCTTCCAAGATGCCAAGAAGTCCTTGAAGGTCGTCTACAACATGGTAGACGATGACTCCGACATCTACGACAATGAATGTCGGAAGACTCTCCATATGATATATGGAGGGTCCTGGGATATTACCTCCCGGTGTATCCTCAAGACTATGCGCCGAGAGATGGCTGTCGCAGCTCCCACCACCATGGCAGAACCTCATCGGAAGTGGATGGATACTGCCATCACCTTCGATGCTTCGGATTGTCCAAAGAACATGACGGGAGCTGGTTAGTTGCCTCTGATGATATATCCTACCATCAACAACACCCAGCTCTATCATGTCCTGGTGGGGAGGAGCGGCACTTAACCTCCTTAGCTTCGCGACGTTCACGAAGCTCCAGCTCAGCCTATCGAACCTTAGGCCCTCATGTCCTTTCCCTGGAGTAGGTCCAAGAGACATCACTCCTCTTGGACCTATTACACTTCCGGTGACCTTCGAGACCAGGGACAACTATAGGTCTGAGAAGCTGGTGTTTGATGTAGCACACATCAGCCTTTCCTTCAATGCAATCCTAGGTAGGCCAACGCTTTATAGGTTCATGGATGTAGCTCATTATGGTTACCTGGTGTTGAAGATGTCGACTCCTTCAGGTGTCTTCCAGATCTGAGAGGATTGCACTCCTGGGGTCACTGCGCTGGAATAACTTCACGCGCTCGCAATGGCGCAGGAAGAAGAATCTGACAAGGAGTGACCAGCTCAACAACCTTTGAGCTCACGTCAGCGTGGCTCAACTTCTGCACCTCGTGTGCACCCAAGCGGCGACACAGACATCCCGATCAAAGTCATCCAAATTGGTTCCGATGCTACCCAAACCACTCGTATATCGGAGGTCTGTGAGACCTATGTATGCTGAATACATTGGCTTGTACTGAATACATTGGCTTTGATGATAAAAAATCTTAAATTATGCTAAAACACCTTTTTAGCAAAGTCTAACTCTAGCTCCGAGCTTCTGCAAGGTTCGACTTGCTTTTGTTAAGGTTCGACATTTTTTTGGGTAGCTCCGATGAGCTTTGTCCTTAGCTCCGGCATGTCTTTGATAGCTCCGACATGTCTTTGTTAAGCTCCGATATGTTTTGCTAGGACCGACTTAAGTTGGTTAACTCCGACATATTTTTCTAGCTCCAACTTTTGCGTTGACTAGTTCCGACTAGTTTTGGTTAGCTCCGGCGCTAGGTTGTACTAGCTTTGGTATGCTCCGGCGCTAGGTCCTGCTAGCTTCGGTAAGCTCCAACTCAAGGTCCGGTTAGTTTTGGCATGGTCCGGAGCTAGTTGATGGTTCTGCTTTTACTTTGAATTGATTCGAACTTGCTTTACATCTATGGAAAGTTTGTTTAGTATTCTTTTACTATGTTTTTGGTGTGTTTTGGTGGTCATGGTTGATATCATTTTTCTATGGTTTGCAACTTGCTTATGTGATGTGCTCACATAAGATGTTGTAGTTTTGGGACTAATGAGAGTCAAGTCGAGGACTTGTGCTCGGAAGTATTGGTTGTTTGTTCATGTGCAGGTGTTGCTTGAGTTCAAGACCTGGCTGGTGACGGGATCCATTGAACTAGTCTTAGGGAGACGATGAGGATCAACAACCATGTTTGGGAGGAATTGTGATTGAGTTGATCGGGAGGTCGTGCAGCATGTATGAATCAAGAACAATTCATATGAAGGTATTGTGGACATCGTTGGAAGATGATTGCACGTGTGCAAGGAGTGCATGGACGTGGATACATGGTTCCGAGGCGTGATGAAGAGATGTGGACAGAAAAAGTTGGTCGGAAAGGTCCAACCGACTAGGTCATGGACTCAGGCTGCGGCTGAGTCGTGTTTGACTCAAATATGGAAATATTTGAGTTGGTTAGGATAGGATTTTTGTGGGTCACGAATTTGAGTTGTTTTAGGAATGTGGGATACGTTCCTAAGGTGTTTGGAAGTCTTAATATTGCTTCTATCTGCGTATAGAAGGGTCCTAAGTAGTTATGAAAAGTTTTGATTCGTGAACTGAGTAGGATTAGAGTCCTAGTTTGAGTTGAGTTGGCCTCCGGGCTGGTTATATAAGCAAGGGACGCCAGAGCTCGTGGAACACGACTTTTGGGATGTTCCTCTTGTGTTCTATTGAATAAAATTCATAGTTGAAAGGAATTTTTGTGCCTTGTTCATCCGACTTGTTCCAGACAAGTTTTTCTCATCGAGTTTCTGCACAACACTACCTTTTGTCGGTTGTTTTTTATCATAACTCGAGTTTTACAGATTCAATTGACGTTGTTCCTTTTGTGTTGTCTTTACAACTTGATTATATATCATCTGTAAAAATTTCACAGTCATTGGATTTGTGGTTTCTGATCTACACGAGTTTCTTTGCAGTGTTCCAGAACCGTTTTTTCTCGGGTAGAACAGATTGACCTTTGTTCGATCTTTCGATCGTAACTTGAGTTTCTCTCGACGGATTTGAGTGATTCTTGTTGTGTTGTCTTCATGACTTGATTATATCTTATATATATCACTTTTTTCATGGAGAAACACGTTTAGATTAGTCTCACACATGATTTCTTTAACATATCATTTTTCTGCCTTGGGGTTTTCAATACTTCCGCTGAAAAAGATTTAATCTACCATTCACCCCCCCCACTGGTAGATTTACACGTGCTCTTCAACCCCACAAGGTATGGACGACAAATAGGATCTCGCACTTTTCACTTTCCTTCGGGCAAATGTCGACGTGTTTGCATGGCAACCATCAAAGATGTCTGGGATCCCTAGGGAGGTGATCGAGCACAGCCTGAAGATAAACCCCGATGCACGACCAGTATATCAGAAGCCCCGAAAGCAATCATTTGAGCAACAAAACTTCATCAGACAAGAAATCAAGAAGCTGCTTGATGCTGGTTTCATCCGGGAGTTCCACCATCCACGGTGGCTGGCAAACCCAGTAGTTGTACCAAAGGCCGGCAGGAAGCTTCGGATGTGCATCGACTACACCACCTTGAATAAGGCATGCCCAAAAGACCCATTTCCACTTCCTAGAATAGATCAGATAGTGGATTCTACCTCCGAGTGTGAGTTACTGTGTTTCCTAGATGCCTACTCTGGATATCATCAGATTCAAATGTCTAGGGAAGATGAAGAACATTTTGCCTTCATTACAGTAGCTAGGTTATATTGTTATACTGCCACGCCTACCGGTCTCAAAAACGCTGCTTCAACTTTTGTGCGAGCCATGCACAAAAACATTTGGAGAGCTCATCAGGGACATGGTGGAGGTCTACATCGATGACATTATCGTCAAGGTGAAGAACAAGGAGTCACTCCTTGACAATCTGCAAGCTGTCTTCGACAAGCTGGTAGGTTTTAGTAGGATGACCCCTCTTTGTTTTCACATTTTATGTGAAAACAGGGTAGTTTATGTCTGGTTTCCGCTTGCAGGAAAACTTTGTTGAAGATCCCAAATCCCTTCTGAGAGATCGACCTCGTGTCGTAACCCCTCAGAAGCTTTGAGTGGCAAAACAAGCCAGCACAACTGCACCAACAACCGAAACATCAATGGCCCAGAAGACCCTTCGTGAGTTTTCGGCTCCCTTTGCTAGCAATGTGCTTGGGCCCACTGTTAACATAGGAGACGTGAACTTTGAAATCAAGGCTAGCCTAATCACTATGGTGCAAGCCAACCCATTTTGTGGGAAGGCTAACGAGGATGCAAGTGCTCACCTGCAACAATTTCTTGATATCTGCAACACTTTTAAGATAAAGGACGTATCCCCTGATGTTGTCCGTCTTAGGCTGTTCCCGTTCTCTCTTCTTGGGAGAGCGAAACAGCGGTTCTACGTGAACTGAAGTGCTGTAGACACTTGAGAGAAATGTTCTACGACATTCCTCACCAAGTTTTTCCTGTTGGGCAAGACCAATGCCTTACGCGGAAGAATTTCCTGCTTGCAACAAGATACCAAGGAATCTATTCCCTAGGCTTGGGAAAGGTTGCAGGAGTACATCCTAGCCTGTCCCCACCATCGGATAGATGATTGACAAATTATCTAAAACTTCTACAATAGCGTGATCCCTTCCGCCCGTGACCATGTTGATGTTGCTGCTGGAGGAGCCTTCTTCTCATTAACGGTGCCCAAAGCCAAAGATTTGATTGAGAAGATGGTGTCAAACATGGGTTGGAGCAATGAGCCTCTCCATACCCACCAGCGAGGCATGCATGTGATACCCAGTTCCAAAAATGAACCAACTTTAGTCAGAGAGAAAATGGACAAGTCCGCTGGAATACCGGACTAGTCCGGACAAATCCAGGGACTTAGCGAATTTTCCAAGGGAATTGGAATGCCGTACTAGTCTGCACAAAACCACACAAGTCCAAAAGTGTGTAGAGAGAAAACGGGCTAGTCCGAAGCAAAAACTGGGCCGAACTAGTCCGAAGTTAGTCAGAGAGAAATCGGACAAGTCCGAACTGGACATCGGACAAGTCCGAACTTATCTAGAGAGGAAAAGGGACAATTCTGGCCAAAAATCGGACAAGTCCAACTTTAGTCAAAGAGAAAACGGACAAGTCCGCTGGAATAACGGACTAGTCCGCACAAAACCGGACAAGTCCGAAAGTGTCGAGAGAGAAATCAGGCTAGTCCGCAGCAAAAACGGACAAGTCCGATCGAGGTCAGAGAGAAATCGGACTAGTCCGCACGAAAATCGAACTCGTCCGCACTTCCTAGAATTCTTAAGTGTGGTTTTGCTCTAAATAGATTTGAAACTTGTTCCTTTTTATCTTGCTTAATGTTAAACATGTATACGAGTGTATGCAGGGCATGATGCATGAAAATGAGGGTGTTACATGCAAACCTTGAAGGAGGTGGACATGATCGCTGCTAAATTTGACTTCCTTATGAAGAAAATTGATCGACAAGGCAATGGTGAAGTATGTGGCAACGCCTATGCCTTAGACTCTCACATTACATATGAAGTCTATGGCAACACGGGCCATTTGGGCAATGACTGCCCAGAAACCCGAGAGGATGCCTTGTACCTAGCCAACAATGGAAACAACAATGGCTATCGTCCAGGAGGTCAAGGGTGGGGCCAACCACACCCATTCTTTCAAGGAGGGTACAACAAAAATGGCAACAATGTAAATCAACCTAACTTGAGAGAACTTGCCATTAGACAGCTGAAGATCAATGATGCTCTATCCAAGAAGCTATGGATAATGACAAGACCCTAGAGAACATTAATGCCAAGATTGAAGGACTATCCTCAGCCTTCAAGAATCAATTGAGTTTCAACAAGATGTTGGTGACTCAGTAGGCTCAACTGGCAGTTGTTGTTCCTCCAATGGAGAATGGCAAGATGCCAGGACAGCGTGAACCTCCTGTGGAAAGTGCCAACATGATTTCTCTACAAGAAGGCAACTGGCCGAAGGACCCTAGATGTCCTACAATCTCACGATTAATTGGGGCACACCACTTTGACAAGGCCCTTTGTGACCTTGGAGCAAGCGTGAATGTGATGCCCAAGGTGGTTTTCGACCAGCTGAACTTCACAGAGCTTACTCCAACACCAATGCAGCTCCAACTGGCTGATTCCTCAGTCCGTTATAAGGCGGGTATTATCGAAGATGTCCCGGTGAAAATCCGGAACCGCTTCATACCCGTGGATTTCGTGGTGCACATTATGGAGGTCGAGAAGGATACGTCGCTCATTCTTGGGCGACCATTCCTAAGCACCGTGAAGGCTTGCATAGATGTGGGAGCTGGAGAAATCCACTTCCATATCAATGGCAAGGAGGAGAAGTTCAACTTTCGCCCAAGATTGGAGCAATGCTCAATGATCCGTGTTGGGGCCAATGTTAAAAACATTCAAGAGGTCGAAATAACACCCCCAAAGGTGGACCCGCTCATTGCGTTCATGAGGAAATTGATCTATGTGAAAAACTCATCTTATCGTCCACGCCGACACCCTAAGAAGACGGAGAAGTCCGGGCCTCCTCAAAGGCCCAAGTCCACCAAGATGCCAAAGAAGGAATGGCGGAAGAAGAAAAACAAGCCGTCTGAGCCCATCACTTCAGGCCCGGATGTCAAGAATTGAAGGAGGAATGTCCATCTCATCGGACAGTGGTGAGACCTATCCAATAGGTTAAATTGGTAGTTATCCTTTTCTTTGTTTTTGTTTTCTCTTTATTTGGATTTCTCCACTTAGTTAGATTCTCCCATTGCATATTTAATTTTCTTAGCAAGTTGAGAATCTTAAATTCTTAACTGTCATTTTTACTTTTCACAAAAAGAAAATTGTTGGATTTTGAAAAAGGAATTTCATTTGGAAGACAATTTTTCTGAGCTGCAAAAGTGGTATTTCACAAACGTGCTGATTCCATAGTTGTTAGGGAGCCACCTGCCAAAAGGGAGAAAAGGAGGGCCCACCTACCAAGTCAGCCGACCCCCCTACTCGACCGACTAGGGGAAAGAGCCATTTTGGCTATCTCTCCACCAACAGCTACATTTGGTGCCCTAGTGACTGTTGGGGATTGCACACTATAAATGGTGGCCGTGAGGAGCTCTTCTCTTCACACCTCACCTCATTTCATACATCCCCAAAGTCACTGTTGCTCAAATTGTTTTTATTGCTCTTCATTGAAGCACTCTTGCTCAAAATCCAACAAAAAAAGATTTGCTTTTGATTGCATTTACAATTTGATCTCAAGTTCTTCAAGAGAAAATTCGTCGGGGTTTTGTTTTCACTAACATCACCTCTTTTGAGTTTTTTCCTTGTTGTGTTCTTGCTTTTTTTGACCATGAAAGGAATGAAAAAGGTTGCTTGGAAAGAAGAAGGAGGCTGCAAGCTCAAGCCATGGCGGAGACTCAAGTGCACGCCCCTCTTCCGTTGCTATACCAAGTTCACGGAGGAGGTGTAGGAGAGGACACTCCCATGGGTGAGACGAGCAACCCTCACCAACTTCTTCACGATGACAACCTCGACATCCAAAGTGAAGTTGAAGATCAAGCACGCAAGCTTCTCCAAGATCGTGAGTTTTCTCATACAAAAGCTTATGATCCAGATTTGATCTCCAAAATAGGTATGGATTCTGAATTCTTTTCCATTTGGCACGCACTAGGATGGGAAAATTTTGCTAACATAGAGGAGAAAGGTTCACGCCTTCTCTCCATACAATTCCTTTGCACACTCAAGATAGGATTTGATGGTATTCATTTTCGATTGTTTCAAAAATAATACGACATCCTATGGAAAGAATTAAGTGAAATCCTAAGCTTCCATCAATGTTGTAGAATTAGACAAATTGCCTAAGTTTAACAAACAAAGTTTTTGGCAAGATTTAACTGGTGAGGTCAGATGTCATGCACCTAGGAATAGCCACTTGCACAACCCCACTTTACGCTTCATGCATAGATGGGTGGCTATGACTATGTTCCCTAGAGGAGATGTAAAGATAGTGCGTGATGATGAGCTGAAGATTTTATTTGCCATGATTAAAAAGATAAAAGTTGCTCCAGTTATTGCCATGATGACACAATGGTTAGACTACATTCCAAGGGTACGGCCAATTGAATGCACTTCATTGATTATCCGTATTGCTACTAGGGTAGGAGCACTTGAATATTCTTCATTTGAATATATTGAATACTGAGAATTAATAGATGAAGAATATTTAGTGCAAGGACATACCCTTAAGCATGATCAAGGTGGCTCTTTGATATTTTATTGTCCCGGCTTTGTCAATGAAATTTGGTTACCTAACCCAGATTATCATTTGTACAAATGCTGGAAGCTAACCATTGACCTACTTCCCATTGAGGAAGCCGAAAGAAGTAATGTCTCTGGTAGGGTAACTAGAAGCTGCACAAGGAGAGCGGCCATGCCCCCGACAACCTCCACGGTCCATGAGTACGAAGAGGAAGAGAACCCAATGGGTGATGCACCCGGATGGTGATGAGTACATCACTTCTATGGATACAAACAACACTCCATTGAACATACAAGATGCAATCAATAGAGTTCACACACAACAATTAATTTTAGACGTGAGCTCGTTCTTATATGTTTCCTTATATGTTTTTGAGCATAGATTGCTACCTGATGATTTAATTGTGATTAGGATCCATGGAGAGGTTCAAGGAGTACTTGGAGGAAGTCTTAGGGACGTGGAGGACCAAAGAATACGTCCAAAGAAGATGGAAACCAGGACCAACTTAAAATCGTATCTAACTCGGAGTCCAGGAGTAGTTCGCACTAAAATGGATGTCCAGGATGCATACGATCTCCGTTTTGGACGTTCTACAGGCCCCATTTGGCACAACTCCACAAAGCTGGTTTTCTGGATTCACTTCTGATTCTCTGGTGAAGTGATTCTGGGAATGAAAATGACTCTATGATTTTCTAGAATAAACTCTTAGAATCAGGACATAGAATCACTTTAGAAAATAAGGAGAAGCTACTTTTTTCAGCTTCCAGCCCCTTAGTTCATTTCAGATAATCACTTCACAGAATCAGCCAAGAAGCACTTCTTCTGAAAAGCAGTGTTTGGCACAGCTTACCTGATTCTGCTTGACATTCAGCTGTGTGAAGCTCTGCCAAAGGGGGCCTACATATGCACGGAAAGGGGAGAGGATAAACTTTACAATGGCGCTGGTATTATGTCAAAATTCCTTCAGAGTCAACAGCAATCGTCGAAACAAAATCAAGTTCAGAATATGTCAGGTGTTGGGCCACCGTATTGGGCCATTGGGCCTTGTATCAAGTCTAAATCCATTATTTTCATCTCATAGGGTTAGGTCACGACTCCAAAACCCCCTTGGACGTCCTCCCACCTATATATACTCCATAGTAGCCGCCATAAACAATTGGGTTTTGCTTATATTAATAATATCTCTGTTCTACGGTTCGTGAAACCCCAACTTCGCGATTTCAGATCGTGTATTCTACGTTCTTTCTTGTGTTCTCGGTTGCACTTGTAGGGATTAGCCTTCTTGGTGAGGTCAATCGTGTGCAACACAGTTGATAACCAACGGAGCGGTGGTGTAGTGATTGCAGGGGTTTTTCGTGTTGTACTCGAGAGCCTCGGATCATCAATGTCGAGATCTCCATCAATCAACTCATCCATTACCTATCAGAAGATCGGGCCTTAACCTCCTTATGAATTGATATCAGATTTCCAGGTTGCCCATTTGGTAATTCATCTATGTATTACATTAGTTTTGTTTTTCATACCTATAGTCCACAAAAAAAGCCACAAAAAAACTTGCAGTTTAGTAGATCTGTTTATTACTTTGTCCAAACCACATTGAGCCTTTGCAACTTTTGTTTTCAGTTTGGTTTTGTTGATATTTTGTCCGTGGTTAAGTCATATTTCTGGTTTAGAAAGTGTTTTTGGCCTTAGTTTGAGTTTTGCTTTGTGTTGATTCATCCTTCTGAATCACATCATCACGTCCAGATTAGATACATCTTTGTCCAGTTTAGTATTTTCATCATATATCACTCATACGAACTCTGATTTTGGTGTTCTTGTACTTTCTGAAAACCTTAAGAAGATCCCTATAACTTTCATATTCATATATTTTCCAAAAATATAGTTAT
This sequence comes from Tuctoria greenei, assembly GCA_036927565.1. Lineage (NCBI taxonomy): Eukaryota > Viridiplantae > Streptophyta > Magnoliopsida > Poales > Poaceae > Tuctoria > Tuctoria greenei. Next base: position 125,614,146 of record JAYESD010000007.1, on the reverse strand, counting down.
CGAGGTCGAAATTGCATTAGATCCGAATCTGTTATTGACCTAGAAATTCTGAACAGTCTGTCTTTCGAGGGCAATATCTCCTATTGTTCTGATCCAAAATAGGTCTTCCATATACTGAAATTAAGGAGGAGAGATAGATTTATAATCTTTCTGTTCAAAGTTTTTAGATTTGGGGCCTATAAAGATACTTAGTTGTCCTTAGAACATTGAGCAGAAAATCTGTAACAGACCTATGAGATATCTTTGAGTGTTTGCATTGTGTTCTTCTTTTGCAGCACATTCTGAAAAAAAAGCAAAGAAGACAAAATAAAAAAGGCAAGTGCAAAACAAGATACAAAAGCCGCACAAAAAAGAGAAAAAAAACAGAAGTGCTTGCATCCTTTGTGTCATCTAGTTTTGTCTCATGTCATGCTAGCTTGAACTACTAGGAACATATTTAGGCCAGCAACTTTGACAAGTAATTTTGGACACTTATTTAACTTTACTATCTGATTTCATTGTGCTAATCCTTGCTTCATATAAAATACCATCCAAGCTCCACTTTCTCTTGAGCAGAAAAGGTTACCTTTGCAATCACCTCACGCTTCATTAGTTTTTCACTCCGGCCACCGTTTGCCACCTGCAGTGTCGGTAATAATACTTGTAAGAGCGTGGTAAGATGCTTGAGAGTGTGTGATTCAACTTCCACTTTGCCATTACCCTTTTTAGTTGATAGGGATAACATATTTTTTTGTTGTCTTCTGTTTGCTACTAATAATGCTAGGTAAAAGCAAGAGTCATGCATTATATGCTGAGATGATTGACATGATGAAGACAACAATGGAATTGCTCACTAAGAATCAAACATCAATCACGGTTTCACATGAAATTCATACCACCTTTACAAGTCCTTCCACAAGCAGTAATTACATTCTCCCATCTCTTCCTTCTTATGATGGTTTTGGTTACAGTGAATATATTGCTTGGGAAATAGAGTTGGATAAAATTTTTGGACAATGGCGTATGTGTGAGAGGAGAAAGATTAGAAATGTTGCGACTGCATTAGTAGATTGTGCATTAACTTGGTGGAACAATTTAAATGAATTAGAAAAACCTCAAACATAGAAAGAAACAAAAATTCTTATGTGAGAAACTTTTGCTAATGTATCTATGTACAAAGAAGAAATTCAGCAATTTGAGGAGCAGGTCCTTGTTGTACGTCCTCCTGTGGCTTGCAGGACAATGTAGAAAGGAATGCCGCTGGTGCAAAAGAAAATGAGGAGATACACAATTTTTGTCAACTTTCAGATTCATCCGTTCATATTTCACCAACAATTACTGCTGAAAATGAGAATGAAGGTAATGCACCTGATACTACACTTATCGATGTTGAGAAGTTTTGAATGTCTCAAATTTTTCTCTCAATCATTCTATTGGACAACAACAACTCGATGAGCCTTTTTTGAAAACACCATTATACCTAGTTGATTTTCCTACTAATTCTTACGGAAAATGAGTTGTATGCTAATAATTATATTGTACCGATGCTAGAACAAGTCAATGAATTTGATACTTTATTACCCACTTGTGCTGAAATTAAGCATTTGATTCCAATTACTTGTGAAAATGATGAACTGGAATTGTTGTCTTCTCTGAATATCTTGGGATATATTGAATTTGATACTCTTTGTGATCTAGATATCTTAGAGAAGAGAATATTTCCCCGATCTGAATTGCCTTTGTTAAGTAGAAACATTTTTCATGCTATAGGCAATTATGAAGATAGTGGTGAATTTATGGTGCATAAAGTTTACATATGTTCAAATATGCAAGCTCCTTTTGTACTACAACAACATGGTAAAGTAAATAAATGCACTAATGCTAATAATGCTTTGTCAAGTTTTTCTAGTATTTTTTCCTTGCAGCAGAGACAACAAATAAAAGAGGAGCATTATTCACTGCGGTTGTGCAATATGGACATCACTCATACTATCCCCAAAAGCCTTTTTCCTGTACATACGAGCAAGCCGAGGACGACTTGTCATAAAGAAGGGGAGAATGACGAGATCATGCACATTATCATTGCACCTACAAATATGGCACAATGTTTATTCGTTTGGCATCCTGGCTCAAGTGAATGTGCGCTCTTATTTGATGAACAAGAAAATGGTGCACTATATTGTCCTCCACCTTGGCCTAAGTTTAACAAACAAAGTTTTTGGCAAGATTTAACTGGTGAGGTCAGATGTAGTGCACCTAGGAATAGCCACTTGCACAACCCCACTTTACGCTTCATGCATAGATGGGTGGTTATGACTATGTTCCCTTGGGGAGATGTAAGGATATGCGTGATGATGAGCTGAAGATTTTATTTACCATGATTAAAAAGATAAAAGTTGCTCCAGTTATTGCAATGGTGACACAATGGTTAGACTACATTCCAAGGGTAGGGCCAATTGAATGCACTTCATTGATTATCCATATTGCTACTAGGGTAGGAGCACTTGAATATTCTTCAATTGAATATATTGAAAATGAAAGCGAATTAATTGATGAAGAATATTTAATGCAAGGACATACACTTAAGAATGATCAATGTAACACCCTCATTTTCATGCATCATGCTTTGCATTTATCGTTAAATATGTCTAACATTAATCCATATAAAAAGGAACAAGTTTAAAATTGATTTGGAACAAAACCGCACTTAAGAATTCTGGGAAATGCGGACTAGTCCGTTTTTGGTGCGAACTAGTCTGATTTCTCTCTGACCTCATTCGGACTTATCCGTTTTGCTGCGGTCTAGTCTGTTTTTCTCTCTAGACACTTTCAGACTTGTCTGGTCCATTGCGGACTAGTCCGGTATTTCAACTCCTTAGAAATTTCACTAAGTCCCTGGACTTGTCCGGCTTTCCAGCAGACTTGTCCGTTTTCCCCTCTGACTAAAGTCGAACTTGTCAAATTTTGGCCAGATTTGTCTGTTTTTCTCCTCTGGATAAGTTCGGACTTGTCCGATGTCCGTTCCGTACTTGTCCGATATCTCTCTAACTAACTTCGGACTAGTCCGGCCCTTTTCAGACTTGTCTGGTAGATCGCGACTCCGAGTTGATCTTTTGTTTCACAACTTGTTTCTTGGGTTTTACATTAAGTGGGCCTAGGGACGTCGTGCATAACTCTTTTAGAGCCCATGTGGGACTCTAAACAGGCCCCTACTCATCTCAAACTCGAATTCCATTGAAACCCTAGCCTCCAACTCTATATAAACTGCCCCACCCCTTGGCTTGACATCTATTTGCCACTTTTTCACCTCACCCAAACCCCAGTTTGTGGAGAGCCGCCACCAAGGAGGAGAAGGAGATCCCAAACAAGAAGAAGAGGAGGAAACGAAAGAGGATCAAGATCTCCATCAAGCTTTCGTTCTTCATCGCCAATTCACCTTCAAGTTCTTCATCAACCCTAGATCGTCAAGATCCAAGTGTTGCCTCCAAAACTCTTGATTCATTAGAGTTCTAAACACCTGGTATACCTTCTATTTCCCTTTCCTTACGTGAATTCAACCCTAAATCTCAAAATTCACGTCGCTCTAGAAAACCCTAGTTCGCTAGTTCTGCAAAGTGCGGACTTGTCCGGCCCCCTGCGAACTTGTCCGATTTTCCTAGCAAAATTGTGTTCAATTAATTCTAAAATTTGATCGAATCAACTCCAAACCTGTGTAGACTTGTTAATAACCATTGTAATTGATTGATAAACATTAAAAGAAACTTATTAACTAGTTTTACTTCGCATTTGCATTAATCATGCATGTCATGCCATATTGAGTAATATATGTGCACTTGTTGATTGTAATTCTTGTCTTGTTTGTTTGTTTGTTGTGCGGTTTAGATGGATTTGCGCTAGAGAGTGCGGCGAAGGATCTCCAGCACCAAGAGTTTGAAGGCTTTGACCCGAACCAATCCCAAGAGCAAAGCAAGTGTCCTTGAACATATAGATCCTGTTTTGACAATAAATGTTTTGTTTGTGAAATTGTATGCTCGTGTCAATTTGATGGGAAGCCCTATGATAGGACGTTTACTAGATTTTTTAACCACCCTTGTCACCTGGAATTCATGGTAGAGAGTCGGGATGGGCTTTTTACCCTTTTTGCTTCGCTTAATTAATTGGGATGGGAAAACAACTATAGTATTTAACTATGCATTAATGAGATTATGGTTAACATAAACAAGTTAATATGGTATGGTAATGGGTGATCTAAGCAAGCTTGGTATGTGGATGGGTTGGATGTTACGGTAGTTTGCTTGGTTTTGATCTGAGGACTGGTTCATGCGAGAATAAGCCAGGACTACAGTGCCACCACAAGGCCAAGTATGGGTGCAGCATAGCTGATTAATTAGGGCTTTGCCATTGCTATTTGGATCATTAAGGATGCTCGGGGAAGGGGTAGTTGGATTGGGTTTGTTGATGATTGGTGGGACTACCCTGGGATCTGATGGCTCAAGAGAGGGCCCTTGGTTGGAGATGTGCTCAGTTGGAGACATCGCCACCAGTTAAACCTCAGTGGGGTCTAAATAGGCCAGTAATCCCTTTGTAAAGGCTATTTTGTGATCTCTTGGCCACACACCAATGCAAGTGTAATGTGTCCAACGGGTCACGTTATAAGGGAGGTTCTTAGTAACCGAAAGGTGACGAAATCACAAACACATGGGTAAAGCGGTACAACCTCTGCAGAGTGTGTCCAAAAACTATCATGATAGTCGTACTCCCGGTTATGAGCACCTGGACAACTTTCATGATTAGGGGGAACTTGGGACCTGGATGGTTACGATTTAATAATGGTTATGGATGGTTTTATGTTTATGAATGTGAATTTGAGTAATAATAACTGGACATGGATAGTGATGATGAAGGCAATAATTGGATATGGTTTGATTCTACGTTATTATGATGGTTATGATTGGATTAATTCACGTACATATAATATATATTGCTTTTCAAATGTTTAATGAACTTTTCCGCACTTAGCCATTGTTAAATTCGTCATTTGTATCAGCTACATGTCATATTTTCCACACTTGCTGAGTACGTGAAAGCATCTAGGCCCCCATGAGGTACGGTTTCGGTGATTAATGACAACCATTGGATTTTACTAATGAATTTGTGAATGCAAGGTCCCCATAATCACTCAATCAAATGAAATCTATATGTCATTGGAGACCCATATACAATCACTTTATGAGATCAAATCAATGATATGAAGACAAGAAGTGAAAGCTCTTATGTCAAAGTCATTCAACCACAATTGATGACACTTAATGCTTGACAATCATCAGAAATATATTTCCAACAAAGTCTAAGAGGTCAATCGAGCAAGACACAAAAGAACCACTTAGAAAAAACTCGAAGCAAACAAAATCAACTCACCGGATCAACCGATGATTTCAGAGAACAACACAGCGGTCGAGTTGGTTTAGCAGAAGAAGAAGACCTCAGAACAAAGCACTCACCGGATCATCCGATGTTAAGGGCTCAGCTACATCGGTCCATCAGTAAAGTTTGCAATATCCTTGGACCAAGTATAGCACCAGATCATCCGATGTACAGAAATACACACATCGGTCAATCACTCCAGTAAGCATCAAGTTTAAGCCAATTCTGGAGGAAGAGCCACCAGATCATCCGATGAGAAGACAAGTGCAACATCGGTCTAACAACGGTCATATCTGACACAATGACGTCAGCTAAAGTAAACTTGACCGATGTTAACTAAAGGGGATACATCGGATCATCTGATGTTCGCAGAAAAGTTCTGTCAGCCTACTTTTCCAATGGCTATTTCGTGGAGGCTGGCTATAAATACCCCCTAAACCGGTCATTTCGACAAGTCTTTATCACAAAACATTCTCAACACATCCACAAGCGTTCAAGACCAAGAGCCATCACTTCTACATCATTTTCGACCACCTACACACCAAGAGATAGGCTAAATCTAGCTAGAGAGAGAGCTTGTGTGCCTCCATTCTGGGTGAGTGGAATCTCTAGGATAGTGAGAGCCTCAAGGGAGTGCCCCTTGGTGTTTGTAACTGTGAGAAGACTTCCGAAGCTTGCCAAGGCGTTTGTGGAAGCCCGGACGGTCGAAGTTGTACAAAGCTTGAGCTCCACCTTGCCATGGTTGGCAAACGGAGAAGAATAGTGGAGATCCCTCGTCTCGGTGACTTGGGTGTGGCTAAACCCTTTGGTGGGTGCCACAATGTGGATGTAGGAAGATCTTGACGATCTTGCCGAACCACGGGATAAATCCTCATGTCTCCTTGGAAGTTTGCATCCCCTTCCTCTCCCTTACATTTATGCATTTTATATTCCGCGAAGTTGTTATTTACTTCAATGCATAGATAGTTTGCGTAGGGAATTGGGCTTTTGGGAATCAAGTTTTATTGTTTAGATTTTTGAAAAGAAGCCCAATTCACCCCCCCCCCTCTTGGACATTCGATCCTTACAATTGGTATCAGAGCAAGGTTGCTCATAGGATCATTCTAGCTTCACCGCTAGAGAGCTAAAATGGCCAAGGTTGGGGGTTCGGTTCCTATCTTCGAGGGCAAGAACTTTGCCTATTGGAAAGCATGCATGTGCGCTTATCTAGAGGCTATTGCTCCCGAAGTATAGGAAGCGACCCACGCGGGGTTTGGAGAACACAACTATGTTGGTGATCAAATTAAATGGGATGCTAAAGCTAGGAATGCAATCTATGAGTGCATTGGTCAAGATGTTTTCTCTAGGATTGCTAGCAAAGAAAAGGCATGTGAAATTTGGGCTTGCTTGATAGAAATTCATGAGGGTTCTTCTCGTGTGAAGGAACTTAAATATCACATGCTTAAAGCAAAATATGATGAATTTAAGATGCTACCTCATGAAAATGTTAATGAGATGTTCTCTCGCTTGAATGTACTTATTGAAGAAATTAATGCTCTTGACATTGCTTCTCTTGGCAAGGGACTCATAAACCGCAAGATCCTCATGCTCCTTCCCAAACCAAAGTACAACATCATCAACTCCATGCTCCAAAAAGAGTCCCTTGACCACATTGAAGTTTCGGAGCTCATTGGAGAAATTCATGCTCATGAGATGAGTGTGCTTGGGTTGATGGAGCAATCATCTTCAAAAACAATTGCTCTAAAGGTCCACCAAGAAAACAAGCCTCAAGAAGAAGAAGGTGGTTGAGCCTAGCTCAAGTGAAGAAGAGCAAGCATCAAGTGAAGATGATGATGATGAGCTTGCATTGATGATGAGAAAGTTCTCACGCTTGAACTCCAAGATTACCAAGATGGGATACACCTTTGATCCCAAGAAGAAAGCGTTTCTACCAAGGAGAGATGATCACAAGACTTGCTATAATTGTGGTGATCAAGGCCACATCTCCTATGATTGTCCAAAACCGGACAAAAGAAGAGAGAACTACAAGAGCAAGCATTGCAAGCTTGAAGAGAGTGATGATGATGAAGAAGAGGCCAAACCCAAACCAAGAGCCTTTGGGAAGAAGAAACATGACAAGGGCAAGAAGGCAAGACTCTTCCCAAAGAAGAGAAATGACCCACAAAAGGTGTTCATGTGTGAGGCAAATGAATGGGTCACCGACGAAGAAACAAGTGATGAAGAGAGTGAAGCGGAAGAAGAAAGCTTGGCTGGCCTCGCCATTGCCAACAATGATGACTCACCTCTTCATCCACCATCCATGTGCCTCATGGCGAAAGGTAACACCAAGGTATGTGACGACTCTAGCGATGATGAGCTTTCCCCCGATGATTTAACTTCTTTGATAAATGAATATCATGCTATCATTAAGAGGGAAAAGAGTAAGGTTAAAACTCTTGAAGAAACCCGTGCTAGACTTGAGAGTGCTAACCTCGATTTGCTTGACAAGTATGAAAGCATACTCAAAGAGCATGACACGCTCAAATCTCATGTCAAGCAAATTGAGGAAGAAAAGGCTAAAATCAAGTTAGATAATCATGAGCTTAACTTGGCACACCAAACACTCGTGGAAGAGCACAACAAGTTAGTACAAGAACATCAAACACTTAACCTTGCTCATGACATGCTTGATCAAGAGTTGAAAAATACAAAGAAGCAAACTCTTAATGATAGGATATCCATTACTTCTCATGCACTAATGCCTTGAACAAGTCTTTGCCTTTGAAAGCAAATGCTAGGGAGAAGGACTTGTTGGAAGAAATTGAGAGTCTCCGCACTAGTGTGGATAGACTTTCAAAATGGGAAGTCAAACACAAGGAAATACTCTTCCAACAAGCAAAGGCCTTCAACAAGAGAGGACTTGGATCCTTCCCGGTGCCTAACAAAGGAAAGGTGCCCTCACCGGAGCTTAGAACAAGCTTCATCAAGGAAGTTGGTTCTTATTGCCAACATTGTGAGGTCACCGGTCACCACACAAGGGAGTGTCCTCTTCCTAACCGACCTTCTCCAAAATTGCCCATTAATTATAAATCTACTTTCAATGATCGTTATTATCTCTTGAGTAAAGTAGATAAAGGTGAAGGCTAGGTTCATTGGAAAAGACATTAAGGGCATGAAGGGGAAGCTCCACAAGCAACTTTGGGTCCCAAAGACACTTGTATCACACATACAAGGACCTAAGTTGGCTTGGATGCCTAAAGTTAAAAATTGAATTCATGTGTGTAGGTGAACTACAAAGCCGGAGGAAAGCATTGGGTACTTGATAGCGGGTGCACAAAACATATGACCGGCAATGATGGTATGTTCACCACCATAGAAAACCCCGACAATCATGAACAAGTCACCTTTGGTGATAACTCTAAGGGAAAGGTAATTGGGTTAGGTAAAATTGCTATTTCAAATGATTTATCCATGTCCAATGTTTTGTATGTCAAGTCACTTAGTTTTAATTTACTTTCCATTGCACAACTATGTGATCTTGGACTAATATGCACATTTAGCAAAAATGATGTTGTTGTGAGTAGTGAAACAAGCCAAGACATAGTCTTCAAAGGATTTCGGCATGGACATCTCTACCTAGTAGACTTCTCCAACAAGAATACTAGCTTGACCACTTGTCTTTTCACTAAGAAAAGCTTGGGTTGGCTATGGCACCGACACATAGCGCACATAGGGATGAGCAAACTCAAGAAGTCATTCAAGCTTGGGATGGTGACCGGCGTAAAGGATGTTACATTTGAGAAGAACAAGCTTTGTAGCGCTTGTCAAGCCGGGAAGCAAGTTGCTTCACACCATCCAATGAAGACAATGGTGTCAACCTCCAAGCCACTTGAGCTACTCCACATGGACCTATTCGGATCGTCCACATATCAAAGCCTTGGCGGTAACCTCTATTGTCTTGTTATAGTTGATGACTACTCTCGCTATGCTTGGACTCTATTTCTAGGTGACAAGAGTGAAACTCCGGAAGTGTTCAAGACCTTCGCCAACCGCGCTCAAAGGGAATTTCAACTTCCCATCATCAAGGTCTGGAGTGACAACGGCAGCGAATTCAAAAACTACAACATTTGGGAGTGGTGTGACCGTGAAGGTGTGAAACATGAGTTTTCGGCCACATACACCCCTCAACAAAACGGTGTCGTTGAAAGGAAGAACAAGACACTCATCACTCTTGCGAGAGCAATGCTTGATGATTACGGCACGTCAGAGAAGTTTTGGGCCGAAGCAATCAACACTGCGTGCCATGCCGCAAATATGGTCTATCTCCATCGTCTACTTCAAAAGACCCCGTACGAGCTTCTCATTGGGAGAAAGCCCAACATCTCCTACTTTCGAGTCTTTGGATGCAAGTGCTACATCTACCGCAAGAAAAGGCTCGGTAAGTTTGAAAGAAAATGTGATGTTGGTATATTTCTTGGTTATGCATCAAACTCAAAAGCATATTGACTATTCAACCAAACCTCCGGTTTAGTTGAGGAAAGTTGTGATGTTGAGTTTGATGAATCTAATGGCTCCCAAGAGGAGAGTTTTGGTCATGATGAAATAGATGATGAGCCTCTACGAGAAGCCATGAAGAACATGACCATTGGAGACATCAAGCCTGAAGTTGAGGAGAGCCATGATCAATGGGGAGCTTCAAGTTCCAACATCAACACTTCAATGGCGCCTCAAGTTGACGAAGAAGAGAAGGATGATCCATGGCCAACTCAAGACTCCAAAGCACAACAACATCAAGAATAAGAAGAAGTCCATGATCAAGTGCACCCACAAGAGGAGAAACACACATCACCTTCGCCATGTGCTTCACAACCACTTATGAGGCATGGACGCATCTCCAAGGCGCATCCAATGGACCAAATCATTGGAAGTCTGTCAAGGGGTGTAAGTACACGTTCTCGCCATTTCGCTTCATTTTGTGAGCACTACTCGTTTGTTTCATGTGTAGAACCCACTCATATCGAGGAAGCACTCCAAGACCCACATTGGGTGATGGCTATGCAAGAAGAACACAACAACTTCATCCGCAATGAAGTTTGGGTGTTGGAGGAGCGACCCAAGGACAAGAATGTCATCGGAACAAAGTGGGTGTACCGCAACAAACAAGACGAGAATGGCGTTGTGGTCCTTAACAAGGCAAGACTTGTGGCCAAGGGTTTCTCGCAAGTTGAAGGACTAGACTTTGGGGGGACATTTGCCCCAGTCGCCCGGCTAGAAGCCATCCGTATACTCCTTGCTTTTGCTTCACATCATAATATTAGACTTTATCAAATGGATGTGAAAAGTGCCTTTCTTAATGGTTACATTAACGAGCTTGTTTATGTTGAACAACCTCCCGGGTTTGAAGATCCGAGGAATCCTAATCATGTGTATAGGTTGCACAAGGCGCTCTACGGGCTCAAGCAAGCACCTAGGGCGTGGTACGAACGACTACAGGATTTCCTCATCATGCAAGGATTCAAGATCGGGATGGTGGACACTACGCTCTTCACCAAAGACATCAACGGAGATTTGTTTATTTGTCAAATTTATGTTGATGATATTATTTTTGGTTCAACTAACGAAGCTCTTAGCCATGAGTTTGGCAAAATGATGTCTAGGGAATTCGAGATGTCAATGATTGGAGAGCTCAACTTCTTCCTTGGATTTCAAATCAAGCAACTTCAAGAGGGGACCGTCGTCTATCAAGAGAAGTATACCAAGGACCTCTTGAAGAAATTTGAGATGGGAGATTGTAGCTCAAGAAGCACTCCAATGGCAACAAATTGTCATCTCGACGCAGATAAGGACGGTAAACCTATTGACCAATCTAACTACCATTCTATGATTGGCTCATTGCTTTATCTTACCGCATCTAGGCCCGATATCATGTTTAGTGTATGCTTGTGTGCTCGCTTTCAAGCGGCACCTAAAGAATCGCATAGGAAGGCGGTCTTTAGGATACTTAGGTATCTTAAGCATACCACTAGTATGGGCTTGTGGTACCCTAAAGGTGCAAAATTCCACATCTTGGGATACTCGGATTCGGACTTTGCCGGATGCCGCGTGGATCGCAAGAGTACCTCCGGTGGGTACCACTTGCTTGGGCGTTCCCTAGTATCTTGGTCTAGCAAGAAGAAAAATTTCGTCGCCTTGTCCACGACGGAAGCGGAATATATAGAGGCCGGTGCATGTTGTGCCCAAATTCTCTATATGAAGCAAACCCTTTTGGACTTTGGTATTAAACTTGGTTGTGTGCCTCTCCTTTGTGACAATGAAAGTGCGGTTAAGATAGCTAAAAACCCCGTTCAACACTCCCGCACTAAGCACATTGATATTCGCCATCATTTCTTGAGGGACCATGAAGCTAAGGGAGACATCTCATTGCGAGGTGTTAGGTCCGAAGAACAATTGGCGGATATCTTCACTAAACCACTTGATGAGAAAACCTTTTCTAGGCTAAGAAGTGAGTTAAATGTGCTAGATGCAACAAACGTCATGTAAGAATGCACTTCATATAGGTCTTGCCTAACTCTCAAAGGATAGGGGTGAGCAAGGGTTAGCTTGGGATGGAGGTTCTTTTGGGTTTCCCCAAGGTTTGGAGAGTGGCTCTCCCTGAAGAAGCCTTTGAAAGGTTCAAATTTGGCAAGATAGATTTATTTTATGCCTTGCATGATGCCTGCCATATAGACTTGTAATTTCTTGCACTATAAAATTGTTTGGCATTGCATACAGTAGATTGTCACAAAGGGGAACCCACCTCATGAGAAAGAGACTTGTTTGAAATGCAATATCTCAACTCATATAAGGTGGAAAGAACAAAATGTTAGGTGCGTTAATGCCTAGAGGAACATGCTTTAAAGAGATAGAAGTCTTCATACTCTTGCTCACAAAACATGGGCCTTACATTTTATTTGGATGATTTCCTCCTATTTTTCTTGGTGTTCCATTTCCTTTAAGGCCTAGCCAAGTTATTGGCATATTAGTATCTTTGAGGGGTAAGGGGTTGCCCAAAAGGTCCTAAGACATGTGTTTCTCATTGTTTGTTTGTTTGGTCAAAGGACATATATGGGATGTTGCTATTCAGTAGTCATCAGAATATCCGATGCTTAGGTCAGACCATCATCGGATTAGTTGGTGTTCAAAAGGCAAGGGCCAGTTCAGTCAGTATCTCAAATGATCTGACGAGTTCATCCTGAAAAACATCAGTCCATCCGATGTGTACAATTCTGGAACTTTGATAAATTCCACCGATGATATCCCCTTCCACGTCAGTCCATCCGATGTCAACGACACCTTTTTGAATACCCTTACTTTGCCATTCGACCGATGCTTCTATCGCCTCTACATCGGTCCATCTGGTGTTAAAGTTACGGCTAGGGTTTGGGACCCACTATTTAAACGGCTACTAGCCTCCGTCATTTCTCTCTCCCGATCCCGACGCCGCCACTCACCTTCCAACGCCGCCGCCTCTCTAGCCCGACGCCACTGCCGCCCTCCGGCAGCCACCGCCGTCCTCCGGCCGTCGCCGCCGCCGCAGCACCACTGCAGCCACCGCCGCAGCACCACCTCAGCCGCCGCCGCACCACAGCCGCCGACGCCACCGCAACCACCGCCGCTGCTCCACCAAAGCGCCGCCGACCACCGCCCGTGCACCACCACCGCCCATGCCCCACGCACAGCCTCACCTCCGTGGTGCCTCCCTCTATTGTTGCCGACGCTAGGGTTTCCCGGCCCCGTCAATCTCCGCATCGCCGTTCCGTGCATACAACGTCGATGACTTCGTTCACGCGCCCGGTCGCAATGGCTCGTGACAAGAAAAACAAGGGCAAGGCCATTGCGGAGCCGGCCGCGAAGAAGAAGAAGCTCTCGAAAGAGGAAAAGAAGGCGTTGATGGCCGCTCGCACCGCCGAGGAGCGAGAGCGTGGCCGAGGAGGATCTTTGAGGATCCGCGAGGCTCGTCCGAGGCAACCTCCCGTGATCGATGAGTCCGAGGCCGAAGAAGAGCCGGAAGAGCCACTTTCGCCGGCGCTCAGCCCGGACCCGTGGGGGACATCCCCCGGCAGCACCACGTCCGAGACCGACGGCTGCCGATCGTCGTGAGGACAGGGAGGCCCAGAGAGCCATCTACGAGATGGACACCACCGTCCGTGTCGGTGAAGGTGTCCGTTTGGCTGATTACCGGAAGATGAAGGCCAAGCAGCTCCGAAGATTTAGATGGAGTGTGCTGCTTGAGGAGTGGTACCCGCAGACCAGAGAGGCTCTTGTGGACAGTCGTTTCTGGACCGTGACACAGGCGTCACTCTACGAGACCTACAGACGCTGCGACCACAAGCTATTCCAGCACAACTTTCTGGATTGGCATCAGCTTGCCCTCGCAGTAGAGACAGAGATACGCCCTTACTTTGAGAGATACAGAGGGCTGGTTCAGTTGATGTCCTATGAGAGGAGTGCTTATGTGGAGGATTGGGTACGCGTGTTCTACGCTACCCTATACGTCTCTGAGGGCCGCAGGTCGATTGACTTCATGTTCATGGGCCAGCACTATCACTTGACGAGGCAGACACTGGCACAGCTGCTAGGTGTGGACCTGCACGACACTTGCGTGCATGAGAGAGTATATGGTCAGGCAGACCCGCCGAGGAGGCCGCTCATTGGAGGAGTGGCACCAGCACTGGAGGAGATTCGCTCTTTGTTTGGCCCGACCTTCTCTCCAGATCAGCCAAGGGTACCGGCTCTGTTGACTCCAGCTGCGCGCGCAGTGCACCTCGCCTTGCACCGCACGCTCTTGCCGAGGTCAGGATATCTAGAGGGGTTCACCAGCCTGCAGCAGACCCTCCTGTTCTACATCATGAACGGGATGGAGTTTGATACAGTGGATGTCCTCATATGCGAGATGGAGGATGTGATCACTGACGGAGTGGGCATGATGAGGCAGCTCGTGTATGGACACTGGATCAGCTACCTACTCTCCATGATGGTCCCTGAGGAGTCCGCCGTGCATGACTGTCTCACTGACGAGAGTGTCACACGGTTTGGTCACTACCGTGCCCCAGCTCCTGGAGACCGCCGCCTTGGCCGTGCAGTCGAGCTTCAGGTCAGGGCTCGACTATCTAAGGAGGACTGGTCTGATTTGGAGAAGGAGGATGAGAGGCTGGCTGAGGCAGAGGCTCAGGGTGAGGACTTGCAGCACATATGGTCCGAGAGCGACACGGATGACAGTGTTGAGGAGTACTTCCCTCCTCCTCCCTCACCCAGGCTGCACGACGCGGAGGCTGGAGGCTCTACCGTGCCACCCCCTACTCCACCTCCCATCTCAGAGGCAAAGGTATCTCAGCCGTCAGAGCTCACTTCGCTCCTGCAGTAGATGGTTGAGCAGCAGCACTTGGACCGACTTGCAGCTGAGCAGGCCCGAGCGGAGCAGGCCGCATGCCTTCTGGAGCTCCAGTAGTAGCATCAGGAGATGCAGTGCCAGATCGCCCGTGAGAGGCGTGAGGACACAGACCGGCTGACTGTGCTGATCGACCAAATGCACCAGCGCTCCCTCGACCAGCAGCAGCAGACGCAACAGGAGATGATGGGCATCCTAGGGTTGATCACCAACCTCTACACCCAGACCGGGATTGCCCTCCCGTCGCAGCTGCCAGGAGTTGCTCCACCGCCACCTGTCCTCGCTCCAACTGCCGCTCCGGTGCCGACTACGCCGATTCCTTCTATCAGCATGTCTCCACTGCTAGCTCCCGGTGCATCGATTCACTCTCCGATGTTGGCCGCGACACTGTTCCAGCAGACGCCGGCATCCGTCGCCAGTGCCCCTGTTCCAGTAGCACCTACCCAGCAGGCACCTCCGACGGCTCCTACGGCTCCGACAGCTCCTTCTACCTCCACTCCAGGCAGCAGCTCTGATGACAGCGACGGTGACCAGTTTGTCATCGCGCCTAGTACTCAGGGTCCTTAGGCACTCGAATCCCTTTTTGGTGTCTTGATGCCAAAGGGGGAGAAGAGGTAGAGGATTCAGGGGGAGGATAGCTTAGTCTCAGGGGGAGTGTCCTAGCCTTAGGGGGAGTTTACCTATATCATCTTTGTAATTCAATACTTTTGCTACTCATTTGGTGTTTATTGAGTACTCTTAAGTTGTTAATTGATTGAGCTTATTTGGTGCCTATCTTATGATCACTTATTCACTTGAGTTATTCTTTGATTGAGCTTTCAAATTTTAAGTGTAATAATCTTGTTGTCGGTGGTTTGGATCTGACAGATCTCCCGATACTACTAAAGTGTTAGAGGAGTTTGATGTTCGGTGTGGGCAGGCAGAGATTCAAGAAGGTGAATTGTAAATGGCACAGGAGACACGGAGATTTACGTGGTTCGGGCCGCCTGAGCGTAATACCCTACTCCACGAGTGTGTTGGTGTTGTATTAGCTGTATGAGCTTGTGTCTATGGAATGTGTATAGCGTCTATCGAATGTGTAGGGAACCTCTCTGAACGTGTCATCGGCCTGTCCTTTTATAGTACAATGGCAGGCCGTTACAAGTTAGCCTGGCCCGACATGTGGCCCCGGCGGTTACTAATATTGATACTCATTCAACACATTTAATTGCCCTTAATGACCAAATAATGGGCTTTGACAGCAGCGTTACTGGTAATTAAGGTCTTCCGATCGTGTGTCATTAGTATAGTATTAATGACACTTAATCGGGTCTTAAAGCCCTTGATTCCCCTTTGAAGATCCGGAGCCGTTGTGGAATCTTCCGAAGGTTGGACACGTGGCAGCTCCGGAGCATACTGTGGGAAACAGGTAGCTCCGGAGCTACCCGACACGTGTCATATCCGGAGCTTCCCTCGGTCTAGGGTTAGGTCCGGGGGTGCAATTTTGGTACATAGCCCGGAGCTTCCCCCTTGTGGGCGGTAGTTCCGGTTTGACAGTACACGTGGCGACCCTAGGACTAACCATGTTGGAGAAGCGGGTCCGGTTATGTCTGACATGTGGGCCTCCGAAGGTCTTCAAATGAAATAGATTGCTTTCCCTTGAGATCTTTGTAATCTCAAGGGGTGTACGGTTTCCAGGGTACCGACAGTGGCCCCCTGGGCCCACTTCTGGGGAAGACCCCTTGGGTGAAGTCATTCCGCTGGAGGTGGGTCCATCCTCGCGACTTTTGAACTGAGTCATCAAAGGTCTTCGGATGTGCCGTTGGTGAGGGTTTAGAGTTAAATCCTCGCCGTGTGGCGTATCCCGCGTGCGGCAGATGAGATATTTGGCGTGCGGATCTCACGCAATTGAAGGTCGCCGGTTCCCGATACGAAAACTGTATCGGTTCCGCGCGCCTTGTTAGGCTGCCGCCTTCGGGCTTCCCGCCTCATGATGACAACCGTTCGCCTGGGTAAGAACCTCGACTTGATCGTCGGGGTGGTCCCGGGCCCTCTTGTCATCGGCTGGGTGGAATTTTTGAGTGGTATCTTTGACTTCCTTACAGTTTCCATCCAAGCGTTGCGAGGGCTTACTTAAGAAGGAAAGCGCGCACCGTCTGGAGTTCTTTACGCCTCTCATCTGTTCTTTACGGCTCCTTCTCCTCGGAGGGGGAGGTCTTCGGCAACCGCGGCGACTGTACCTGCAGTGGGGTCCTCTCGGGGTGCTAGCTCCGGGCATGCGACTCCAGCACCAGGGCTGGTGGAGGCCTCTAGGTCCGGAGGTTCTTCCCGATCGAGGGGAGCCTCGACCAGGGAAACGCCCGTGGCTGCAACGAGTTCCGGAAGGCCTTCTGGAGCTTCCACGTCGGCGGTGGCTATGACAAGCCCGGAACACCGGGGAAAGAGGTTCCGCGCAAGCTGGTGCGGAAGTCTCCCAAGTTAATTTTTAATCTTTACCTTGGACAGTTGTTTAGTTGTAGTAACTATTCTTTAAGTTTCTTCATCCATCATCTGCAGCGTTCCCAAGAAGAGGAGTGAGGCTCCACCCTCAGCCACAGCAGCTGAAGCTGTGAGGGTGGGGGCTTCTGCTCCTGTCCCGGTGCCACCCCAAGTGGTGGCTGAAGCTGCGACAGCTCCGGTGCCAGCTGTCGTGGTCATGGACCTCGACTCATCCCCAGAGACTCCCGTGGTAGTGCCGGACCGCGGGAGAGAAGATGCGCCAGCGGCACCTGTCCCGGAGGCTGAAGTTCCGGGTCCTGGTGCTGAGATGATGGAAGCTCCGACCGTTGAGCCGGAGGAAGCTGTAATTCCGGCCCCAGAACCGGAAATTGTTGAAGCCCCGGCGGTTGAGCCGGAGGTGATTGAAGTCCCGACGTGTGCGCCGGAAGCTGAGGAAGTTCCGGCAGTTGGGCTGGCTAGCTCAGAAGCACCGGCCGCGGAGCCGGTCATTCTTGGAGCCCCGGCCGCAGGGCCGGTCGATGTTGAAGATCTTCCGGCTCCCGAGCCGGTTGTTGCAGAGGCGTCGGAGCTCGAGCCCCCATCAGAGGAGGTGCCCAGGCCGGAGCCAAAAGCGGCCCCTGCTCCGGAAGTGACGACGTCAGAGGTACCCGCGGCTGAGTCGGAGTGCCCTGGTGAAGTCGCTGGCCCCCTGCCTGAGGGGGTGAATGAAGACCTAGCGGCGGGGCCATCCTCGATCGCGACTGAGGCCATCTCGGAGGACGGCCCTAGTGCCATGGATACCCAGGGGACCACTCTTGTGGAGTGGGACCCAATTTTTGTATCTGAAAACCCGCTGGAACCAGCGGAAGAGACCCCAGCAGGTCCGGAACCTATCCCGTTGTCACTGTCTATTGACAACGCATGTTCCAATCTGAGTCAAGTTCAACTGGCCTTCTTCCACGACAGCAAGGCTCTTGAAGAGGAGCGCCAAACCCTTAGGCAGTGGCGTAACCGGCTCTACTTTGAGACCAAGCTGGCGCAGTCGAGGCTAGCGGATGACAAAGAGTGGATCAAGCAGGAGAAGATCCGCCTGGAATACTGGGGTAAATTATTGGATGACAGGGAGAGTATGACTCGTGCCCTTGATGCTCAATCCCGGGAGATTTATGAGCAGACCAAAGCAGCTCATAGTGCGGCCGATGAACGCCAAGAAAGGCTTGAGGCCATTAACACTACACTCATCAAGCGCCGGGAGGCACTTGAAGAGAGGGAGAAACGGCTCGAAGATGAAGAGCAAAAACTCCTTGAGCTGCGGGATGACGTCCTGAGGAGGGAGGAGGAGCTCACCGAGAAGGTGGCTCTGGCTGACAAGGGCCTCGAGGAGCGCACCAAGAAATTGGAAGAGCGCTGCACCGAGGAGGAGGAGAAAACTTGGGTGTGAGGGCAGGAACTCTACGAACAAGAGTGTGCCCTTGTTGCCAAGGAGAAGAAAGTGAGGGGCAGGGAGAAGGACCTGGTCGACCGCCGGAACAAGATCCACCTCCGGGAGGAGGAGATCGGAAAACTCAAAAAGCGGGTTGCTGAAAAGATCCAGCAAAATGCCAAAGAGGTTGAGCGCCTCGCTCGCGAGAATTCTGAACTAGTGGCGGCCAGGAGATCCTTGGAAGAATTGAAGGTCTTAAGGACTGCGAACTCCCTACAGATTTGGGAGTTCCTGGGCAAGGCCAACGACGCGCTGACACTGATGGGCTTCAGTCCCATGCGTCTGGATGATCCGGAGCCGGAGCCGGACCTGGCGTTGCAGGCGTTGAGCTCGGCAGGCAGCAAACTCTCCAAGGTGGGCAGTGTCATCACAGACCAATTGGAGGTTGAAGGGCAATCCCTGGCGAAGAACAACGCAGAATATGTGCTGACGTGCTACACCATCCGAAACTCCCAATTCCCTCCGGACCCGGTGCTTGAAGGTCCCATTGAAGGAGAAGGCGAAGCATCCAGAGCCAACGTGTCGGAGGTTGCCCAGAAGGTCGCCCAATTCTTCCATAGGGTCTAGGACCATCTCTGTAGTTCTCACTTGTATTTTCTCCTCTTCTTCCTCAATTTTGTAATCCCTTGTTTCCAGATGAATGAAATCCCCAAATTTTTGTGAATTTCACTTTTTGTCTTCAACACTATTGTCTTCACTTGGCCCCCTGGTAGATGTACACAATTTGATTGTGAACATGTACCAAAAGGATATTGTGTTTTGTTGAAGACTCATTTGCTCCGAACTTTTAGAGTGTAGGTCCGAAGTCTTCGGTAGTGAAGGCCTCCTGAGGTTGTCGGAGCTTAGAAGCTCCGACATTGTCTATCATCGGAGCTTAGTAGCTCCGGCAATAGTCCCTATCAATGCATAGAGCATCGATAGTTTAATCCTCTGGGGTGTCGGAGCTTAGTAGCTCTGGTAGTGACCTTTGCCAACATTTAGTTTGTTGGCAGCATACTCCATTTGCGGGGTCTTCTCACCATCTTTTATTTAGCGTCGACGGCTGGCCCCCCTAGCTCTACCGGAGCTTGATTGCTCCGGTGATGCTCGTTTTCAATGCGTAACATCGATTACAAGCCACCTAGGGGAGTCAGAGCTTTGTTAGCTCCGGCGTTTCTCCATCAACGTAGATTTTATTTTTTCCTGCACACTGAAGCCAAGAAAAATAGTAAACTTTGTTTCTCGCCTATAACTTCGTCGCGACTTACGATTCTCAAGAAAATTTTAAGTTAAACGCCATTCTAAATACAACCGAATGCGTTGCCTTTTCTTTCATATCCAATTGCACTTGGACCCACCTTACTTTGGCCTGCCGGGGTGTAGGTAGAGTGGCGTACTTAGGGTGCTTGACCAGGCTAAGCCGATAGCACACTCCGGCCCTAGATTGGCATGGCGGCATTCAGGCGAGTGGGCCATGAACAATATTTGAATCCAAAAGAATTGACAATACAATTCGAATCGTATATGAATTGGTCAAACTAAAATTTCTTAAGAATTGCACGTCTTTGTTATAGACAAGAAATAGAAAAATAAAAAATGTTGAGCCTGTACAAAATAAATGCACGTGGAGTCTGTTTCGCATGAAGATGTCTTTCATTATAGGTCCGGGGTACAGGGGAAACAAGTACACTCTTAGGGTACGGAACCAGGCTAAGCGTGTTTCATTTCTCGTTTGACCCAGGGTAGCTAGCCACACTTTTAGTCCTGAGACTGTGACAAGTGTTGCATGAACTTAGCGGACCTTCCAGGAAAGGTCCGGCTGTTCTCCTGGAGGAACTACCTGACTCTGTACAATGACTGTATAACATACACCTCAAGTTACTACGGACTCACCTCCGTGATATTAAGTGTAGAACTTACAGAGGTGCTCAATGTTCCATGGATTTGGGAGAGGTGTCACATCCTTAGTGGCCAAGCGAACGCTCCCGGGACGGGATACTTTAATCACTCGGAAGGGTCCCTCCCAGCTGGGGGAGAGTTTGTTTAACCCTTCTCTGGATTGTATTCTCCGTAGCACCAGGTCGCCTTCCTCGAGCTGTCGGTTGTGTACATGCCGCTGATGATAGCACCGATGGGCTTGGCGGTATCGGGCATTCCGAACAGCTGCTTGGCACCTTCCCTCCTCAAGGAGGTCTAGGTCTTCACGCCGGAGCTGGTCCTGCGTGGCTTCGTCGAAGGTCCGGACCCGGAGTGACCCCAAGGTGATTTCTGGAGGAAGGATTGCTTCAGCTCCATACACCAGGAAGAAGGGTGTCTCTCCAGTTGACCGGTTTGGAGATGTCCTGTTGGCCCCGAGAGTGGGCGGAAGCTCTTCAATCCAGTTGGCACCATGTTTTTTCAAGCGCTCATAGGTGCGCGTTTTGAGTCCTTTAAGGATTTCAGCATTTGCTCTTTCGGCTTGGCCATTGCGTGCTGGGTGAGCTACGGAGGCGTAGCAAACTTGAATGCCGAGGTCTTCACAATATCCTTGAAATGCAGAGCTTGTGAATTGGGTCCCATTATCAGTGATGATTTTGTTTGGGACTCCAAATCTGCATACAATGGACTGCAAAAAGTTGATAGCAGATTGCTTGTTGATTTTCACAACTGGAGTTGCTTCCGGCCACTTGGTGAACTTGTCAATGGCAACGTATAGGAACTTGTAACCTCCGACGGCTCTTGGGAAAGGTCCCAAGATGTCCATCCCCCACACAGCGAAGGGCCATGTAGGAGGTATCATTTGTAGGGGCTGAGCCGGTGTGTGAATTTGCTTTGCATGAAATTGACATGCATCGCATTTCTTCATCAGCTCAGTTGCATCCTGGAGTGCTGTAGGCCAGTAGAAGCCATGCCGAAAGGCTTTACCAACCAACGTGCGGGAAGACGCGTGGTTCCCACACTCGCCTCCATGGATTTCTGCGAGGAGCTCGCAACCTTCTTCCCTTGTGATGCACCGCATTAGGATGCCGTTGGCACCACGTCGGTAGAGATCCCCTTCTACCAACATGTATCTTTTAGCCAATCTGACTACCCGGTCAGCGGATACATCATCGTCAGGAAGGATGTTGTCTTTCAAGTAGTTCCGGATCTCCGAGATCCATGCATTGGAACTAACTTGAGCATTTGAGTCTTGCGTGCTGGGTTGCTCGGAGCATCCGGCAGCACCTACGACCCTTGATGGCTGCCATGGTAACAGGGCCATCGGGACCGTCAGCTTCAGGATGCTGATCTTGCCCCCTTCGCTCAGTTCGGCAGGCTAAGCTGTGGGTTTTGACAACCTCCGGACAAAAGTTCCGTCAGGAGCCAGAGCTCCAGTTGACGCTTTCGTCGAGAGTTCGTCGGCTTCAGCGTTGTGGGCACGCTGGACATGGTGGAGACTAGGACTTCGAAGTACTTTTGAAGCCTCTGGACTTCAAGGAGGTAAGCAGCTAGCTGGAGATTGTTGCAGGAGCATTCACCCTTCACTTGCTTAATGATGAGCTGTGAATCTCCCTTGACCAGCAGTTGCTTGACACCGTATGTCAGTGCCACCTT
Organism: Tuctoria greenei; assembly: GCA_036927565.1. Lineage (NCBI taxonomy): Eukaryota > Viridiplantae > Streptophyta > Magnoliopsida > Poales > Poaceae > Tuctoria > Tuctoria greenei. Next base: position 125,591,845 of record JAYESD010000007.1, on the reverse strand, counting down.
TAGTCCGTAGATGAGTGCTTCGTACTCCACCATGTTGTTGGTCGCCTTGAAGTCAAGGTGTACCATGTATTTTACCTTCTCCCCGGTTGGTGCAAGAAGAAGGATTCCAGCTCTGGCCCCCTGCTTTTGCATGGAGCCATCGAAGTAGAGGGTCCAATGAGGCTCGGTGAAGGCCGGAGCTTTGTGTTCTGGCTTCTGCTCACTGGGGCCCCCAGGGTTTGATGGAGAGGGAGTCCATTCCGCCACGAAGTCTGCCAATGCTTGACTCTTGATTGCTTGCCTTGAAATGAATTCGAGATCGAATTCGGCCAATTCCGCTGCCCACTTTACAATATTCTCAGTTGAGTTGGGATTATGCAAGATTGCTCGAAGTGGGTAAGAGGTCACCACTGAGATTTTGTGAGCTTGGAAATAATGGCGAAGCTTCCTGGAGGCAATAAGAACTGCATAGAGTAGCTTATGCACCTAGAGGTACCGAGTCTTGGCATCATGTAGTACTTCACTGATGAAGTACACCGGGCGCTGAATGGTCTGGACCCTCCTGGAGGGGCCCGGAGCTTCCTCTTCACTGACCCGGATCCTCCCGGAGGGATCCGGGTTTTCTTCGGGGACCTCCGAGTTCTGGCTGGAGTAACCTGGAGCTTCTTCAGATGTGACCTGGACCCTCCCGGAGGGGTCTGGGTCTTCTGAAGCAACTTCTTGTGGATTCGAGTCTGGGAGCTGGGACCCTGACTCGCTTTCAGGAACCTCCGGACCCTCCCGAAGGGGTCTGGATCCCTGAGTATGAGGTAGTTCTGGTCTTTCCGCGACCAGGACCATACTGACGACTTCATCAGTGGCTGAAATGTAAAGCAACAAAGGCTCACCAGGGTTCGGAGCTACCAGAGTTGGTAGGGTGGTGAGGAACTGTTTTAGCTCCTGGAATGCCTTTTCTGCTTCTTCAGACCATTGGAATGGTCCGGACTTCCTCAATAGCTTGAAGAAGGGGAGTGTCCGTTCCGCCAGCCTTGAAATGAACCGGCTGAGGGCTGCTAGACATCCAGTTAGCTTTTGGACATCTTTGATGCGGGCTGGTGGACGCATGTCTTCAATGGCCTTGATCTTCGCCGGATTAGCTTCTATGCCCCGGTGACTTACTAGGAAACCAAGAAGTTTTCCGGAGCTAACCCCGAAGACACACTTGTTTGGGTTTAGCTTTGTGCGGGTGATCCGCAACTTATCAAAGACAGCCTGTAAGGTGTCAAGAAGTGACTCCTTGTTCTTGACCTTGACCACGATGTCATCAACATACACTTCCACTATGTCTCTAATGAGGTCTTCAAAGGTTTTGTACATAGCTCGTACAAAGTTTGAAGCTGCATTCTTGAGACCAAAAGGCATGGCTGTATAACAGTACAATCCATCTACTGTGGTGAAAGAGGTGTGCTCTTCATCTTCCCTAGACATTCTGATTTGATGATACCCAGAATATGCGTCTAGGAAACACAGTAATTCACACCCAGAGGTAGAATCCACTATCTGATCTATTCTAGGTAGTGGGAATGGATCTTTTGGACATGCCTTATTTAATGTTGTGTAGTCGATACACATCCGAAGCTTCGCGCCGGCCTTGGGCACAACGACTGGGTTTGCCAGCCATTTGGGATGGAAGACTTCTCGGATGAATCCAGCTTCGAGCAACTTCTTCACTTCTTGTCGAATGAAGTTCTGTCGCTCTACAGATTGCTTCCGAGGCTTCTGGTGCACAGGCCGGGCGTCAGGGTAGATCTTCAGATTGTGCTCAATCACTTCCCTGGGGATCCCAGGCATTTGTGACGGTTGCCAGGCAAACACGTTGACATTAGCCCGGAGGAAAGCGATGAGCGCGAGTTCCTATTTGTCGTTCAATCCTCCCGATATACGGGTGGTCTGAGCGGCATCAGAACCGATTTGGACAACTTTGACGGGGATGTCGGCGTCGCCGCTTGGCTGCACACGAGGTGCAGATGTCGAGCCTCATTGACGAATGCTCGGGGGTTTTGGAGCTGGCTCCTGCCTGGAGTCCTCCTCTTGCGCCGTGGTAAGTGCATGGAGTTCTTCCAGAGCAGTTACTCCGATAGTACGATCTCCGCGGATCCAGAGAACGCCTATTGCTGTTGGCATCTTTAACACCAGGTAGCCATAATGAGCAGCTGCCATGAATTTGTACAAGGCAGGCCTACCCAAGATGGCATTGAAGGGTAAGTTGATCTGAGCAACATCAAAGACCAACTTCTCGGTGCGATACTTCTCCTGTGTCCCGAAGGTAACAGGGAGAGTAATAGCTCCGAGTGGGGTAATGGCCCCCGGACCTACTCCGGAGAAAGGTCGGGAGGGGTGGAGATCCGAAGGTCAGAGCTGAAGCTTGGTGAAAGCTTCGAAGCTTATGAGGTTAAGCCCCGAACCTCCGTCTACCATGACATGGTGGAGCTGGATGTTATTGATGGTAGGAGATACCATTAAAGGTAGCTGACCTGCTCCAACCATGCTTCGAGGGCAGTCCGAAGCATCAAAAAGTGATGGCTGTGTCCATCCACTTCCGATGAGGCTCCGGTCTGGCTGTAGGAGCTACAGCAGCCATGTCCCGACGCATAGTATTGATGACGTGGCAGGAGGTGATGTCCCATGATCCACCAAAAAGGGTGTTCATGGTCTTCCGACGCTCGTTTTGGGAGACGTCGGAATCGTCGTCGACGGAGGTGTAGACGGCCTTCAGGACCTTTTTGGGATCCTGAAAACCTAACTTCTCTTCAGCCGGAGCTTCGTTGACTTTTTGTTTTCCTTCCCTCTGTCGGAAAGGAGCATCTTCCCGGCGCTTGTTGTAGCGCTCGGCAAGGTTTTGGACCTTTCGGCAGTCTTCCAAACTGTGGCCGCCCGTTTTGTGAATTGGACACCACACTTTGGGTTTGCCATCGTCTTCAAAAGACGGTCGAGGTTGCTTCTCGGGGCGTGGCCCCCGGCCACCCGGAGCTGCAGCAGCTGCAACATTGGATGTACCGGCCGACGACTTTTTCTTGCCGTTGGTCTTCTTCTTCTTCTTGCCACTCCCGGAGGTAGTGGATTCTCCTTTGGAGGATTTCTTGTGATCCTCCAGAGTTGGTTTGGAGTGCATCTCACGGCCCTCCGCAGCTCTGGCACATTTGTCAGCCAAACTGAAGAGTTCCGTGACACTGGTGATCTCCTTGAACGCCAGTTTCTCCAACATCTTCTTATCCCGTACACCCTGTCTGAATGCCACAATGACAGAGGCGCTAGAGATAGAAGGGATAGTGTTTCGTACCTGAGAGAACCTCTGGATGAATGATCGCAGGGATTCTCCCCCTTTTTGCACGACTGCAAAAAGGTCCAGTTCAGTGCCTGGTAGGGTGTATGAACACCCGAAGTTGGCGATGAACTGCCGGCACAGCTCCTCCCAACTGTTGATAGAGTTGGGTGTAAGGCTCATAAACCAGGACCTGGCGGTCCCAGTTAAAGCCACTGGGAAATAATTGGCCATTACAACCTCATTTCCTCCAGCTGCCAAGATAGCAGTGGAGTAGATCTGAAGGAATTCGACAGGATTGACGGTCCCGTCGAACTTCTCCAGTAGGTGAGGCCGGAACTTCTGTGGCCACCTGACCATACGCAGATGCATGGCCAGGGCTGAACATCCTCCTCCCACTCCTTCAGGAGCAAGAACGTCTGGAGCTTCTCGTCTTTCACGAGCACGCTCAATGTGGACTCGGCCGTCCTGTTGGCGGTATCGGCGATCAAGCTCCGCCCGGAGGTCATGAGTTGAAAGCCTGGATACCGTGTGAGTGCGTCGTGCCCCGGAAGGCAATGACGTCACTTGCTGTGATGCAGCACGTCTCCTGTTGTTGGAAACATGCGGACCAAGTCTGCCAGACAAGGTCCGTCGCTGCGACGGGGCCCGTCCTAAAGGAGGAGGACCCTGGTTGCTGATGCAGTCGGCTGCTGCTGCAACCAAATGTTCCACATCAGCCCTCCACTGATCCAGTGCATCCCGGGATGCATCCGGAGGTGGTGGACGTTGGAGAAGAGCATGTGCTGCATGGAGCGCGTGTTCTGGGTTGTCATGATTTCCTGACGCAGTGACTGACGCCGGTGCACCATCGCGTTGTCCATCTTGATTTGCTGGTGGAGGTGGCAGTGGTGGCAGTGTGACTCCTGCTGGCGCTGAGGCCCCTGCTGGTGGCTGCATATTGGAGGGATTGCCTCCAACAGCTTGAACAGCAGGATGACCGTTGGATGATCTAGCAGCTGAGTTCACCATTCTCGAAATCTCAGGCGCCCCTACCTGGCGCGCCAACTGTCGGTGGTTTGGATCCAGCAGATCTCCCGACACTACTAAAGTGTTAGAGGAGTTTGATGTTCGGTGTGGGCGGGCGGAGATTCAAGAAGGTGAATTGTAAATGGCACAGGAGACACGGAGATTTACGTGGTTCGGGCCGCCTGAGCGTAATACCCTACTCCACGAGTGTGTTGTGTTGTATCAGCTGTATGAGCTTGTGTCTATGGAATGTGTATAGCGTCTATCGAATGTGTAGGGAACCTCTCTGAACGTGTCGTCGGCCTGTCCTTTTATAGTACAAGGGCAGGCCGTTACAAGTTAGCCTGGCCCGACATGTGGCCCCGGCGGTTACTAATATTGATACTCATTCAACACGTTTAATTGCCCTTAATGACCAGGTAATGGGCTTTGACAGCACCGTTACTGGTAATTAAGGTCTTCCGATCGTGTGTCATTAATATAGTATTAATGACACTTAATCGGGTCTTGAAGCCCTTGATTCCCCTTTGAAGATCCGGAGCCGTTGTGGAATCTTTCGGAGGTTAAAGGCTGAAGATCCGATGGTTGGACACGTGGCAGCTCCAGAGCATACTGTGGGAAACAGGTAGCTCCGGAGCTACCTGACACGTGTCAGATCTGGAGCTTCTCTTGGTCTGGGGTTAGGTCCGGGGGTGCCATTTTGGTACATAGCCTGGAGCTTCCTTCTTGTGGGCGGTAGTTCCGGTTTGACAGTACACGTGGCGACCCTGGGACTAACCATGTTGGAGAAGCGGGTCCGGTTATGTCTGACATGTGGGCCTCCGAAGGTCTTCAGATCAAATAGATGGCTTTCCCTTGAGATCTTTGTAATCTCAAGGGGTGTACGGTTTCCAGGGTACCGACACTTGTATTCATTGCATATCCTCTTAGGATTCGTACTATCAAATTCATTACTATTGTGCTTTAATTGTTGTGTTGTCATCAATCACCAAAAAGGGGGAGATTGAAAGCATCTAGGCCCCCATGAGGTACGGTTTCAGTGATTAATGACAACCATTGGATTTTACTAATGAATTTGTGAATGCAAGGTCCCCATAATCACTCAATCAAATGAAATCTATATGTCATTGGAGACCCATATACAATCACTTTATGAGATCAAATCAATGATATGAAGACAAGAAGTGAAAGCTCTTATGTCAAAGTCATTCAACCACAATTGATGACACTTAATGCTTGACAATCATCAGAAATATATTTCCAACAAAGTCTAAGAGGTCAATCAAGCAAGACACAAAAGAATCACTTAGAAAAAACTCGAAGCAAACAAAATCAACTCACCGGATCAACAGATAATTTCAGAGAACAACACAGCGATCGAGTTGGTTCAGCAGAAGAAGAAGACCTCAGAACAAAGCACTCACCGGATCATTCGATGTTACGGGCTCAGCTACATCGGTCCATCAGTACAGTTTGCAATATCCTTGGACCAAGTATAGCACCGGATCATCTGATGTACAGAAATACACACATCGGTCAATCACTCCAGTAAGCATCAAGTTTAAGCCAATTCTGGAGGAAGAGCCACAGGATCATCCGATGAGAAGACAAGTGCAACATTGGTCTAACAACGGTCATATCTGACACAATGATGTCAGCTAAAGTAAACTTGACCGATGTTAACTAAAGGGGAGACATCGGATCATCCGATGTTCGCAGAAAAGTTCTGTCAACCTACTTTTCCAACGGCTATTTCGTGGAGGCTGGCTATAAATACCCCCTAAACCTGTCATTTCGACAAGTCTTGATCACAAAACATTCTCAACACATCCACAAGCGTTCAAGACCAAGAGCCATCACTTCTACATCATTTTCGACCACCTACACACCAAGAGATAGGCTAGAGCTAGCTAGAGAGAGAGCTTCTGTGCCTCCATTCTAGGTGAGTGGAATCTCTAGGATAGTGAGAGCCTCAAGGGAGTGCCCCTTGGTGTCTGTAACTGTGAGAAGACTTCCGGAGCTTGCCAAGGCATTTGTGGTAGCCCGGAGGGTCAAAGTTGTACAAGGCTTGAGCTCCACCTTGCCAAGGTTGGCAAACGGAGAAGAATAGTGGAGATCCCTCGTCTCGGTGACTTGGGTGTGGCTAAACCCTTTGGTTGGTGCCACAACGTGGATGTAGGAAGATCTTGACGATCTTGCTGAACCACGGGATAAATCCTCGTGTCTCCTCGGAAGTTTGCATCCCCTTCCTCTCCCTTACATTTATGCATTTTATATTCCGTGAAGTTGTTATTTACTTCAATGCATAGATAGTTTGCGTAGGGAATTGGGCTTTTGGGAATCAAGTTTTATTGTTTAGATTTTTGAAAAGAAGCCCAATTCACCCCCCTCTTGGGCATTCGATCCTTACAGTACAACATGTACTCACTCTTGGAATCCCCCCCCAACAGTTGCAGGTCAGGATTGGGAGTACGTTGATAATGCAAAGTTCTAGGCCGTGTCTACCATCAGCTTTGCCTGTGATGTTGATTGAAGCTGTGCTATACCCTATTACTTAGTTTGCATAGTTGCTTAATTAGTTTATCTCTGCTGCTTTAGTTCAAACTTGTATTCATTAGAGCTTGTATTCGAGGATATTATGAATCGTGTCATAAAAGTGGATAATTAATCTAGTTCTGTGGTAATTTTTTGTATATCCTTTTGTGATGCACTTGTGTTTGTGTGTTGAACGTCCTTAGCACACATATACTGCACTTGGTTCATTGTCAAAATCGGGTGTCACAAATTGGTATCAGAGCCACAGGTTGATCGTAGGATGCAGCCTAGATAGAATGGACACTTTAGAGCACATAGGAGCACTCAGGCAACATTGTGTTTTTGGTTGGTGTGCTATTTGCTATATATATTATTTTCTTGTGTGCTTAATAGAGGATTTTGGGATGCCTTAGCATTGCCATCTCCATGTAGGCTAGCATAGGTAATTGCTTAGCTTCATATCCCTTGATGCATATAGTTGGGGACATTTCTAAATTCTTGCCTATTGCTTTTCTTCAGATGGTGAGGACTCGCAACCAGAGGGATGGCAATGATGAGGAGGATAACAATGGAGCACCTCAGAACAATAATGGACAAGGACCTGCTCAGGGAGCTATCAATCTTGAACAGTTATTGGCTATGCAAAACTAGCTCATGCAGACAGCTGCAGGCTGGCAATATTAACAATCAGCCCCACATGCCTCCACCCCCACTCCCGCCTCCTCATAACCGGTTGGGAGGGTTCATGAGGACTAGGCCACCGACCTTTGCTCAAGTCGCCGACCCTTTGGATGATGATGATTGGCTCAAGTCCATGGAGAAGAAGCTTGCTATCATTCAATGAAGTGACCGGGGGAAGATTCTATTTGCTTCTCATCAACTAGTTGGAGCAGCTGCGGATTGGTGGGATGCTTATTGCAATGCTCATGGGAACCAGGAGAGGTTCACCTGGGCGAAATTCAAGGAGAGTTTTCGTTCTCATTATGTGTTGGAAGGTGTCATGATCTTGAAGAGGCAATAATTTGAGAATTTGAGGCAAGGAAGATTGAGTGTGGGTGAATGTCTCAATAAATTCACTCAACTTTCAAGGTATGCCCTTAAAGATGTTAGTCGGGACAGCCAGAAACAATACCTGTTCATGAGGGGTTTGAACAATGAAATCCAAGTGCAATTGCTCAACTGTGATTATGCCAACTTTCAGAAGCTAGTGGATAAGGCAATTGTGGTTGAGAACAAGGTCCGTGAGATGGAACTTGATAATAAGAGGAAGGCGCCATATCAAGGACAACAACAAGGAAGTAATGTGCGCCCTCGCTTTGAACGACCCAATGCGCCTTATTATAGCTCTTCTGCCCCTGCTCAGCACTCTGGTTATGCACCACACCCAGCTCAGTTTGTACAGCAGCGCCCTGTCATGCGAGCACCTAGGCCTCCAATGCCTTATGCACCTCGTGCCAACTTTCGTGGTGCAAACGTTCAAAATCAAGTCCATCCAAACTCTAGTGCAGCAAAGAAGTGCTATACATGTGGAGAAGCTGGAAACTTTGCACATCAATGTCCTGAGTTAGGCCTTGGTCAAGGAAGCAATGCGCCAAGACAGAACCCAAGACCCAATGGAGGAGCGCCACAAGGGAACCGTGGACAGCAGAATTTTGCTCGTGAAAACGTGAACCATGTCTTCTACGAAGGAAGCTCAACAAGCGGATGACGTGGTCATTGGTATGTTTGTCGCAAACTCCAACCCCTCGACTATGTTATTTGATTCTGGAGCATCACATTCATTCATTGCATCGAAGTATGTTGCCAAGTATGGTTTGCCTATCTCTCATATGAAGTTTACTCTATTGGTTAAGTCTCTTGGAGGAGAGCTGAGGACAAATATAGTATGTCCAAAAGTAAGCCTTAGAATAAGGGGGGTAGACTTCTTTGCCAACCTTATAGTTTTGGATTCTTAAGGATTGGACATTATACTTGGTATGGTCTGGTTGAGGAAGCACAACGGAGTTATTGAATGTGCACGAAGATGGTGAAGTTGACCAATGAGGAAGGGATCACTGTATAATTTGAAGCGCCTCAACATGCACTGAAGCAATTGGAGCTGAATCACATGGATGGTGCCGCAATTGAGGAGATTTCGGTGGTGTGTGAATTTTTGGACGTATTTCCGGATGAGTTGCTAGGTATGCCACCTGATCGAGATATTGAGTTTGTTATTGAATTAATACCTGGAACTGCACCTATAGCTAAGAGACCATATAGGATGCCTCCTAAGGAATTAGCGGAGCTCAAGAAGATAATTCAAGAGCAATTAGAGAAAGGTTTCATTCATCCAAGCTCTTCACCTTGGGGAGCGCCTGTGCTATTCGTGGACAAGAAGGATGGATCCCAAAGGATGTGTGTTGATTACCGATCTCTCAATGAGGTGACAATCAAGAACAAGTATACCTTGCCTTGCATAGAAGACTTATTTGATCAGATGAAGGGTGCTTGTGTATTCTCCAAGATTGATTTGTGGTCAGGATACTTTGAAATGAAGATAAGACCATCGGACATACCTAAGACAGCTTTCAGGACACAGTATGAATCTCATGAGTACACTGTGATGTCTTTTGGATTGACAAACGAGCCTGCGTTTTTTATGTACCTCATGAATAAGGTCTTCATGGAGTATTTGGATAAGTTCGTCATGGTGTTTATTGATGATATAATGATCTACTCGAAGGATGAGAAGGAGCATGAGGAACACTTGAGGCTTACATTGCAGAAATTGAGGGAGCATCAATTGTATGCCAAGTTCAACGAGTGTCAGTTTTGGTTGAGAGAGGTGTCATTCTTGGGTCATATCATCTCAGGAGGAGTATCGGTTTACCCTAGAAAAGTGAGAGATGTGCTGAAATGGGAACACCCGCTGAATGTGAAGGAAATAATGAGTTTTCTGGGGATGGCTGGATATTACCGTCGGTTCAATAAGGACTTTTCCAAGATATCCAAGCCAATGACGGAATCGCTAATGAAGGGGAAACTTTCTAATGGACCCAAGCTTGTTAAGAAAGCTCCGAGGAGTTAAAGAAGATGTTAACAACAACCCCAATTTTGGTATTGCTAGAAATGAGCAAGAGTTTTGATATTTATTGCGACGCATCAAGACAAGGACTTGGATGCGTACTTATGCAAGAAGGTCAAGTGGTTGAATATGCATCGAGAAAATTGAAGAAACATGAGAAAAATTATGCAATGCATGATTTGGAACTTGCATCCGTGGTGCACGCATTGAAGATTTGGAGACACTACATCCTTGGACATAGGTGTGAAATTTACACGGATCACAAGAGTATCAAGTATATTTTCACACAAACGGATCTGATTTGAGGCAACGAAGATGGTTGGAGCTCATCAAGGATTATGATGTGGGAATCAACTATCATCTAGGAAAGGCTAATGTTGTGGTTGATGCCTTGAGTCGGAAAGGAGTAAGTAATCAACTCACGGTTCGAGAGCTGCCATCCGAGTTATGCAAGGAGTTTGAACAGTTGAATCTTGGATTTGTGAATGAGATGGGAATAACAGAGTTAAATCCGACCTTGGAGCAGGAAATTCAAGAGGGTCAAACAAAGGATGAGGAAATCCAAGAGATCAAGGAAAGAACCCAAGAAGGGAGAGAATTCAGATTTGATGAGGACGAACATGACACTCTATGGATAGGTAAGAGGATTGTCGTGCCTAATGTGAAGCATATTCGGGAGACCATATTAAAGGAGGCAGATGACTCACCTTACTCAATTCATCCCGGTTGTACAAAGATGTACAAGGACTTGAAGACATGCTATTGGTAGGATAGCATGAAAAAGGACATAGCAGAATATGTACCGTTGTGTGACGTGTGCCAACCAGTCAAGGCGGAACACCAAAGACCAACTGGATTATTGCAGCCATTGAAGATTCTGGAGTGGAAGTGGGAAGAAATTGGTATGAACTTTATAGTTGGATTGCCACATACTCAGTCCAGTCATGATTCGATTTGGGTAATTGTGGATCGGTTAACTAAGTCAGCTTATTTTATACCTGTCAAGACCAAGTATACCGCTGCACAATTAGCCGACTCGTATATGGAGCATATTGTGTGCCGACATGGAGTTCCAAAGAAAATAGTGTCGGATAGAGGTTCTCAATTTACCTCCAGGTTTTGGCAGAAATTGCATGAAGCATTAGGTACAAAGTTAAATTTTAGTTCGGCATATCACCCTCAAACAGATGGACAAACTGAGAGGACAAATCAGATTTTGGAGGACATGTTAAGAGCTTGTGCTTTGAAGCATGGAAAAGGTTGGGACAAAAGCTTGCCATACATGGAGTTTTCATACAACAATAGTTACCAGGCAAGTTTGAAGATGTCACCATATGAAGCACTGTATGGAAGGAGGTGTAGGATGCCCTTGTTTTGGAGTGAGACAGGGGAGAATCAAGTATTCGGACCCGATGTGTTGCAAGAAGCTGAGAAACAAGTTCAGATTATTTGGGAAAATTTGAGAGCTGCCCAGTCAAGGCAGAAAGGCTATGCGGACAATAGGAGAAGGAAACTAGCCTTTGAAGTGGTAGACTTCGTTTACCTCAAGGTGTCACCAATTAGAGGTCATAAGAGATTTAAAATAAGAGGCAAGCTAGCACCTCGATATATTGGGCCATTTAGGATTGTGGACCAAAGGGGAGAAGTGGCATATAAGTTGGAGATGCCAACTCATCTTTCAGATGTTCATGATGTGTTTCATGTTTCCTAGCTCAAGAAGTGTTTAAGGGTACCGGAAGAATAGGTGCCAATGGAAGATTTCGAACTAGAGCCAGATTTCACTTATGCTGAGCAACCGGTCAAAATCTTGGAGACAAAGGAAAGAGTTACAAGAAATAAGGTCATCAGATGGTGTAAAGTTCAATGGGAGCATCATACAGAATCAGAGGCGACATGGGAGCTAGAAGATGACCTCAAGAAGGATTTTCCCTATCTCCTCTTTCGCGTCGAATCTCGAGGGCGAGATTCATTTTAAGGGGGGTAGGTTTGTCACACCCTCATTTTCATGCATCATGCTCTGCATTCATCAATAAATATGTCTAACATTCATCCACAGAAAAAGGAGCAAGTTTAAAATTTATTTAGAACAAAACCGCACTTAAGAATTCTGGGAAGTGCGGACTAGTCCGTTTTTGGTGCGGAATAGTCCAATTTCTCTCTGACCTCGTTCGGACTTGTCCATTTTGCTGTGGACTAGTCTGTTTTTCTCTCTGGAGACTTTCGGACTTCTACGGTCCATTACGGACTAGTCCGGTATTCCAATTCCTTGGAAATTTCGCTAAGTCCCCGGACTTGTCCAGACTTGTCCGGCTTTCCAGCGGACTTGTCTGTTTTCCCCTCTGACTAAAGTCGGACTTGTCCGATTTTGGCCAAACTTGTTTGTTTTTCCCCTCTGGATAAGTTCGGACTTGTCCGATGTCCAGTCCATACTTGTTCGATATCTCTCTCACTAACTTCAGACTAGTCTGGCCCTTTTCGGACTTGTCCGGCAGATCGCGACTCCAAGTTGATCTTTTGTTTCACGACTTGTTTCTTGCGTTTTACGTTAAGTGGGCCTAGGGACGTCATGCCTAACTCTTTTAGAGCCCATGTGGGACTCTAAACCGGCCCCTACTTATCTCAAACTCGAATTCCATTGAAACCCTAGCCTCCACCTCTATATAAACTGCCCCACCCCTTGGCTTGACATCGATTTGCCACTTTTTCACCTCACCCAAACCCTAGTTCGTGGAGAGACGCCACCAAGGAGGAGAAGGAGATCCCAAACAAGAAGAAGAAGAGGAGGAAACGAAAGAGGATCAAGATCTCCATCAAGTTTTCGTTCTTCACCGCCAATTCACCTTCAAGTTCTTCATCAACCCTAGATCGTCAAGATCCAAGTGTTGCCTCCAAAACTCTTGATTCATTGGAGTTCTAAACATATGGTATATCTTCTACTTCCCTTTACTTACGTGAATTCAACCCTAAATCTCCAAATTCACGTCGATCTAGAAAACCCTAGTTCACTAGTTCTACGAAGTGCGGACTTGTCCGGCCCCCTGCGAACTTGTTCGATTTTCCTGGCTAAATTGTGTTGAATTAATTCTAAAATTTGATCGAATGAACTCAAAACATGTGTAGACTTGTTAATAACGATTGTAATTGATCAATAAACATTAAAAGCAACTTATTAACTAGTTTTACTTCGCATTTGCATTAATCATGCATGTCATGCTATATTGAGTAATATATGTGCACTTGTTGATTGTAATTCTTGTCTTGTTTGTTTGTTGTTCGGTTTAGACGGATTTGCACTAGAGAGTGCTGCCAATGATCTCCAACACCAATAGTTTGAACGATTTGACCCGAACCAATCCCAAGAGCAAGGCAAGTGTCCTTGAACATATTGATCCTGTTTTGACAATAAATGTTTTGCTTGTAAAATTGCATGCTTGTGTCAATTTGATGGGAAACCCTATGATAGAAAGTTTACAAGCTTTGTTTAACCACCCTTGTCACCTGGAATTCATGGTAGAGAGTCGGGATGGGCTTTTTATCCTTTTTGCTTCGCTTAATTAATTGGGATGGGAAAACAACTATACTATTTATCTATGCATTAATGAGATTATGGTTAATATAAAAAAGTTAATATGATATGGTAATGGGTGATCTAAGCAAGTCTGGTATGTGGATGGGTTGGATATTATGGTGGTTTGCTTGCTTTTGATCTAAGGACCGGTTCATGCGAGAATAAGCTAGGACTACAGTGCCACCACGAGGCCAAGTATGGGTGCGGCATAGCTGATTAATTAGGGCTTTGCCAGTGCTATTTGGACCATTAATGATGCTCGGGGAAGGGGTAGTCGGATTGGGTTTGTTGATGATTGGTGGGACTACCCTGGGATCCGAATGGCTCAAGAGGGGGCCCTTGGTTGAAGATGTGATCAGTTGTAGACATCGCCACTGGTGAAACCTCAGTGGGGTCTAAATAGTCTAGTAACCTTTTTGTAAAGGCTATTTTGTGATGTCTTGGACACACACCAATGCAAGTGTGTAATGTGTCCGACAGGTCACGGCATAAGGGAGGTTCTTAGTCACCAAAAATAACAAAATCACAAACACGTGGGTAAAGCGGTACAACCTCTGTAGAGTGTGTCCAAAAACTATCATGATAGTTGTGCTCCCGGTTATGAGCACCTGGACAACTTCCATGATTAGGGGGAACTCGGGATTTGGATGGTTACAGTTTAATAATGGTTATGGATGGTTTTATGGTTATGAATGTGAATTTGAGTTATGATAACTGGACATGGATAATGATGATGAAGGCAATAATTGGATATGGTTTCATTCTACATTATTATGATGGTTATCATGGGATTAACTTACGTACATATTGTGAGACCTATGTGTGCTGAATACATTGGCTTATGCTGAATACATTGGCTACGAAAAAACTTTTGAATACTACCAAAATACCTTTTTAACAAGGTCTGACGGTAGGTCCGGCTTGTTTTGGGTAGCTCCAGCAAGGTCCGACTTGCTTTGGCTAGGTCCGACTTTTTTGCCTGGGTCCGACTAGCTTTGGTTAGCTCCGGCGCTAGGTCTGACAAGCTTTGGTAAGCTCCGGTGCTAGGTCCTGCTAGCTTTGGTAAGCTCCGGTTAGTTTTGGCAAGGTTCGGAGCTTGATTGCAATTGTTCTGCTTTTATCTTGCAATGTTTCAAACTTGCTTTACACTTATGGAAAGCTTGCTTAGTATTCTTTTACTATGTTTTTGGTGTGTTTTGGTGGTTAAGGCTGATATCGTTTTGCTATGCTTTGCAACATGCTTATGTGAGGTGCTCACGTAAGGTGTTGTGTTCGGAACTAACTTGAGTCAAGTCGCGGACTTGGGCTCGTACGGATTGGTTGTTTGTTCATGTGCAGGTGTTGCTTGAGTTCAAGACATGGCTTGTGACGGGATCCATTGAACTAGTCTTAGGGAGAAGATGAGGTTCAACAACCAAGTTCGGGAGGAATTGTGGTTGAGTTGATCGGGAGGTCACACAACATGTATGAATCAAGAACAATGCATATGAAAGTATCGTGGACGTCATTGGAAGGTGTTTGCACGGGTGCAAGGAGTGCATGGACGTGGCTACATGGTTCCGAGGCGTGATGAAGAGATGTGGACAGAAAAAGTTGGTCGGAAAGGTCCAACTGACTAGTTTATGGATTCAGGTTGCGGCTGAGTCGTGTTTGACTCAAAAATGGAAAGATTTGAGTTGGTTAGAATAGGATTTCGTGTGTGTCATGAATTTGAGTTGTTTTTGTGGGATACGTTCCTAAGGTGTTTGGAAGTCTTAAGATTGCTTCTATCTACGTATAGAAGGGTCCTAAGCAGTTATGGAAAGTTTTGATTCGTGAACTGAGTAGGATTAGAGTCCTGATTTGAGTTGAGTTGGCCTTCAGGCTGGTTATACAAGCAAGGGAGGCCAGAGCTCGTGAGGGACGACTTTTGGGCTGTTCCTCTTGTTGTTTGATCAATAAAATTCGTAGGTTAAAGGAACTTTTGTGCTTTGTTCCTCCGACTTGTTTTCCTCAAGTCTTTCTCGTCGAGTTTATGCACAGCACTACCTTTCTTCGGTGGTTTTATCATAACTCGAGTTTTACAGATCCGATTGACGTGATTCTTTCTGGGTTGTCTTCATAACTTAATTTTCTATCATCTATACAAACTTCACGGTCATTGGATTTGTGGTTTATGATCTACACGAGTTTCTTTGCATTATTCTAGAACTGTTTTTCTCAGGTAGGACAGATTGACCTTTGTTCGATCTTTTGATCGTAACTTGAGTTTCTCTCGACGGATTTTCATGATGATTGTTGTGACGTCTTCGTGACTTGATTATCTACAGTCTGTACTAGATTTGTCACTGTTGGACACGTTTAGATTAGTCGCACACACCGTTTCTTTAACAGATTGGTTTTCTGTCGAGTGGTGTTTTCGTTGCTTCTGCTGAAAAGTTCTAATCTACCATTCACCCCCCATCTGGTAGCTTTACATGTGCTCTTCGATCCTACAATTGGTATCTGGTAGCTTTACACACTTTCAGGTCTTTGGATGCAATTGCTTTGTTAAGAAACATGGTAATCTTGATAAATTTGAACCTAGATCCATTTATTGCATGTTTCTTGGTTATCCATTTCATACTAGAGGCTACCGTGTGCTTTTACTTGACACTAACAAAATTGTGGATACTTGTGAAGTGTCTTTTGATGAGGCTAGCAGAGGTACTAGCTCAAACATTGCAGGTCTGGATCCATATCCGCAGGGGGAGAGTATTTTTGTTGAAGATGGGGAAGAAGTGGAGCTGCTGCCCGAAAATTCAGCAGCTAATGATTTTGGTTTAGCTCCGGATGTTGATCCTCAACCAGCACCGACAACCATGGGCCAGATCCTCCTCAAGTCACAAGCTCATCGATTTGTGATGAACATGAAGAAGAAAAATAAGCTTGTGAAGTGTTTACTCCCCTCCGGATTCTCAAAAGTAATCCTCCACAACAAATTATTGGAAGCTTGCATGAACGAGTCACACGGTCCAGGTTTTACGATCCAAACTCTCATGCTCATTCTGCTTTTGTTGCTTCTTTTGAACCCAAAGATATATCACACGCACTCACTAATGAATCTTGGATTATTGCTATGCAAGAAGAGTTAGAAAATTTTGAAAGAAATAATGTTTGGAAACTTGTACCTTCACCTCAAGGTCACACTTTAATTGGAACTAAATGGGTGTTTAAAAATAAACAAAGTAAGGATGGGGTTGTGGTTAGGAATAAGGCTAGGTTGTTTGCTCAAGGTTTCACTCAAGTTGAAGGTCTAGATTTTGATGAAACTTTTGCTCCTGTTGCTAGATTAGAAGCCATAAGAATTTTGTTAGCTTTTGCTGCATCTAAAGGTTTTAAGCTATATCAAAATTATTGTTAAAAGTGCTTTTCTTAATGGCTACATAGATGAGGAGGTTTATGTCAAACAACCACCGAGTTTTGAAAATCCAGATTTTCCTAATCATGTTTACAAACTGTCCAAAGCCTTGTACGGTCTCAAACAAGCCCCTAGAGCATGGTGTGATAGGTTAAAAACATTCTTACTTGAAAAGGGGTTTATCATGGCAAAGGTTGATAAAACTCTTTTTGTGCTTAAGCATGGCAATGACTCATTATTCGTTCAAGTGTATGTGGATGACATTATCTTTGGTTGCGCTTCTCATGATCTTGTGTCCAAGTTTTCAGCTATGATGAGTTCAGAATTTGAGATGAGTATGATGGGATAACTCACGTACTTTTTGGGGCTCCAAATCAAGCAAACTAAGGAGGGTACCTTTGTGCATCAAACGAAGTGTACAAAAGACCTCCTAAAGCGCTTCAACATGGACAAAAGCAAGCCTCTTCGGACAGCAATGGGAACAGCAACAACACTTAAACTTGATGAAGATGGTGATCCCGTGGATCAAAAAGAATATAGAAGCATCATCGGATCACTTTTGTACCTCACGGCATGAAGACCGGACATACAATTCAACGTATGTCTTTGTCCACGTTTTCAAGCCTCCCCACGTGCTTCAATCGTCAAGCCGTCAAAAGGATTCTCAGGTACTTACATGGAACTCAAGAATTTGGCATTTTTCTTTCTTCTTCCTCAACCGTTACTTTGAAAGATTTTTCCGATGCTGATTTTGGGGGTTGTAGGATTGATAGGAAAAGTACTTCGGGTGCTTGTCATTTTCTCGGTAATTCACTTGTTGCTTGGTCCTCTAGAAAAAAAGTTCAGTTGCACAATCCATAGCCGAATCTGAATATGTAGCTGCTGCTAGTGCTTGCTCACAAATTATTTGGATTGTTCAAACACTTAAGGACTATGGGGTTGATCTAGATAGTGTTCCACTGTTTTGTGATAACACTAGTGCCATTTGCATTGCCAGAAACCCCGTGCAACATTCTAGAACTAAGCACATTGATATTAGGTATCACTTTCTCCGTGATAATGTTGAAAAGGAAACATTGTGTTTCACCATGTAGATACCAAATAACAATTGGCTGACATTTTAACAAAACCTTTGGATTTCACTCGTTTTTGTTACATTCGTAGTGAAATAGGTGTTATGCATCCTCATGGCTTAAATTGAGGTGGAGTTTTGAAATTTGGGAAGTCTATGTGAGAATCTGAACTTAAAATAATATGAGCATAGTATTTCATACATATATGACTTTGTGATTCCTTTTACATGTTGAAAGTTCTTACTACATTACTCATGTTATACATTTTGTAGTTTTTGCCATGACTAGTAATTGGAATAATTACTTACACTAAATCTTGTCATGATCGAACTTTCTTGCTGTGTTGAACTTGTTGCGTGCTCACAAGTACTTTTAATCATAAAGAATTAATCAAGAAATCAACTCACATGTTGAGTTTTTATGATCAAATGAAAAATTGAGAAACGATCAAGAGAATATGCATGCACCACACTTCTTCTTTTGAGATGGATTATCGTTGCACTTTGATATGAACTTGGAAGAAGTTGTGTATGATAAAACCATGTCCTTAAGCTTCTGATTGTCAAATGACATAGGCTTGGCTTGGTTGGTTAGAAAAAGGCAGATGCGCATATAATCTCTTGCAAATATCATATGATCTAAATTTGTGCTTTGAAAAATAATAAAATGTAGCAACTAGTGTCATGCTTTCAGGTTTTGAAATAGTTAAGTTTGTGAGATCATGACTTGCTTAAATTGAAAATTACATTTGATCTCTAGCATGGCTTACACTGATTTATGTATCTCATTGATGTGATGGTGTAAGTTACTTGATAGTATGACTTGGATGCTCTTTGTTTATATGTATATGTTATAATATGCTCATAACATTTGAAATTTCTCTTTTGAACCTTGTTGAATACATTGTCAAAGGGAGAGAGAAAATATGTTAATTTTTAAAGATAAGTATGCAAGGGGGAGAAATTGATTACACGTTGCACATATTCACATTTTATTTCTGTTTTACAAAGAGGGAGAAATTGTTTTCAAAACTTTTAATGTGAATAAGCCAATGTTCGGATTTTAAGTGGTGTTTCCAATGCATTCATCAAGGGGGAGATTGTGAGACCTATGTGTGCTGAATACATTAGTTTGTGCTGAATACATTGGCTTTGATGACAAAACTTTTGAATACTACCAAAACACCTTTTTAACATGGTCCGAGGATAGGTCCAGCTTGTTTTGGGTAGCTGCAGCAAGGTCCGACTTGCTTTGGCTAGGTCCGACTAGCTTTGGTTAGCTCCGGCACTAAGTCCGACAAGCTTTGGTAAGCTTCAGTGCTAGGTCCTGCTAGCTTTGGTAAGCTCCGGTTAGTTTTGGCAAGGTTCGGAGCTTGATTGCAATTGTTCTGTTTTTATCTTGCAATATTTCAAACTTGCTTTACACTTATGGAAAGCTTGCTTAGTATTATTTTACTATATTTTTTGTGTGTTTTGGTTGTTAAGGCTGATATTGTTTTGCTATGCTTTGCAACATGCTTATGTGAGGTGCTCACGTAAGGTGTTGTGTTCGGAACTAACTTGAGTCAAGTCGCGGACTTGGGCTCGTACGGATTGGTTGTTTGTTCATGTGGAGGTGTTGCTTGAGTTCAAGATATGGCTGGTGAAGGGATCCATTGAACTAGTCTTAGGGAGAAGATAAGGTTCAACAACCAAGTTCGGGAGGAATTGTGGTTGAGTTGATTGGGAGGTCGCGCAACATGTATGAATCAAGAACAATGCATATGAAGGTATCATGGACGTCGTTGGAAGGTGTTTGCACGTGTGCAAGGAGTGCATGGACGTGGCTACATGCTTCCGAGGCATGAAGAAGAGATGTGGACAAAAAAAGTTGGTCGGAAAGGTCCAACCGACTAGGTTATGGACTCAAGTTGCGGTTGAGTCGTGTTTGACTCAAATATGAAAAGATTTGAGTTGGTTAGGATAGAATTTTGTGTGGCTCATGAATTTTAGTTGTTTTAGGAATGTGGGATA
This sequence comes from Tuctoria greenei, assembly GCA_036927565.1. Taxonomy (NCBI): domain Eukaryota; kingdom Viridiplantae; phylum Streptophyta; class Magnoliopsida; order Poales; family Poaceae; genus Tuctoria; species Tuctoria greenei. The sequence continues at coordinate 125,571,926 of JAYESD010000007.1, read as the reverse complement.
CGTTCCTAAGGTGTTTGGGAGTCTTAAGATTGCTTCTATATGCGTATAGAAGGGCCCTAAGCAGTTATGGAAAGTTTCAATTCGTGAATTGGGTAGGATTGGAGTCCTGATTTGAGTTGAGTTGGACTTCGAGCTGGTTATATAAGGAAGGGAGGCCAGAGCTCACGAGGGACGAATTTTGGGCTGTTCCTCTTGTGGTTCGATCAATAAAATTCGTAGGTTAAACGAACTTTTGTGCCTTGTTCGTCCGACTTGTTTTCTTCAAGTCTTTCTCGTCGAGTTTTTGCACAGCACTACCTTTCTTCGGTGGTTTTATCATAACTCGAGTTTTACAGATCCGATTGATGTGATTCTTTTTGGGTTGTATTCAAAACATAATTTATATCATCTATACAAATTTCACGGTCATTGGATTTGTGGTTTCTGATCTACACGAGTTTCTTTGCAGTGTTCCAGAATTGTTTTTTTGAAGTGGGACAGATTGACCTTTGTTTGATCTTTCGATCGTAACTTGAGTTTCTCTCGACGGATTTTTGTGATTCTTGTTGTGACGTCTTTGTGACTTGATTCTATACAATATATACTAGATTTGTCACAGTTGAACACGTTTAGATTATTCGCACACATTGTTTCTTTAACAGATCGGTTTTCTGCTGAGTGGTGTTTTTGTTGCTTCTGCTGAAAAGTTTTAATCTACCATTCACCCCCCTCTGGTGGCTTTACACGTGCTCTTCGATCCTACACATATAATATATATTGCTTTTCAAAGGTTTTAATGAACTTTTCTGCACTTAGCTATTATTATATTCGTCATTTGTATCAGCTACATGTCATATTTTCCACACTTGTTGAGTACGACATGTACTCACTCTTGCAATCCCCCCAACAATTGCAGGTCAATATTGGGAGTACGTTGATAATGCAAAGTTCTAGTCTGTGTCTACCGTCAGCTTTTCCTGTGGTGTTGATTGGAGCTGTGCTATACCCTATTGCTTAGTTTGCATAGTTGCTTAATTTGTTTATTTCCGCTGCTTTAGTTCAAACTTGTAATAAATATTCATTAGAGCTTGTATTCGAGGATATTATGAATTGTGTAATAAAAGTGGATAATTAATATTGTTCTATGGTAATTTTTTGTATATCCTTTTGTGATGCACTTGTGTATGTGTGTTGAACGTCCTTGGTACACATATACTGCACTTGGTTCATTTTCGGAATCGGGTGTCTCAATCAAGGTGGCTCTTTGATATTTTATTGTCCCAACATTGTCAATGAAATTTGGTTACCTAACCTGGATTATGTTTGTACAAATGCCGTGGGCTAACCATTGACCTACTTCCCATTGAGAAAGCCAGAAGAAGTAATGTCTCTAGGGTAACTATAAGCTGCACAAGGAGAGCGGCCATGCCCCCGACAACCTCCACAGTCCATGAGTACGAAGAGGAAGAGAACCCAACTGGTGATGCACCCGGATGGACTCAACCTCCTTCGTATGATACCGAAGGTCTGTCTTGGTGAATGTAGCCTAGAGGGGGGGGGGGTGAATAGGCTTTTTGAACTTCCATCGGATCCTGAAACACTTAACAACCTGATCAGATACAGAGAAATCAGACTAGTATAGTATGGTGCGGACTAGTTCGGTGTGTGCGGACTAGAATGATCAAGTTTGATCGAAGAATTCACGTCAAGTATTCTATGCAGCGGAAAGTAAGTTGTAACTTGGATGTATCACGACAATGAAACTATATATGGCACAAATTAACTTTGATTGCAATGTTTTAATGTAAGTTATCCAAGATTGAGTAAACCCTAGAATGTAATGAACAATAAGAACACAAGTATGCAACACAAGATTTTATCCCGTGGTTTGATTCCCATGAAGGAAACCTACATCCATGTTGAGGAGTCCACGGAGGACTGGAATTTCACCAACCCTAACCTCGTCGAATCACCACGGAGGGCGATTCTCTTCCACTAACCACAAAGGGGCAAATAACCGTGTTCAAAAGGGCCTTCTCACAAGTTGAGGGCTTCCCAAGATTTACAACGAAGAACACCACCAACACACCCGAAAGATGTACAATAAAGAACAAGAGTGTGCGAGATAATCAAACCCAAGAGCTCAAGATCGTGTGAAGCAAGTCTCTCCTTTTGATCAATGCTAATGCTCAAAGATTTGATCTTTCTAGGGTTAGAATGTGTGGAGAGATGTGTATTTTGGGCTCTTGGAAGGTGTGACAGCGTAGGGGGTCGAGAGATTGTGATTAGGGGCCGCACACCTCTACTTATACTAGGGTTTCCAAAAGTTATCGTTAGGGTTTGCGATGTCTGAACTATTCCATGGTGGACTCCAGACTAGTCTGGTGTGCGGCGTGTGGGAAACCCTAAGTGTTCTGAATTATCAGACTTGTCCGCAAATGAGCGGACTAGTCCGATTTGGTCTCTGGAAGTGTTCGGACTAGTCCGAGACATATCGGACTAGTCCGGTGTGGTGAACCTCCTGTAGAATTGAGGACAAGTCCGCACTTGGAGGACTTGTCTAATCTTAGTCAGAGAGTTTTCGGACTAGTCCGTGGTGATATCGGACTTGTCCGTTCTGTGCAAAGTGTAAAGTTCTGAGGACAAGTTTGCACTAGGGCGGACTTGTCCGTTTTTAGTCAGAAAGATATCGGACTAGTCTGAAAAATATCGGAATAGTCCGGTGCTATGAAAACTGGTGTACTTGCGGATAAGTTCGCACTGGGAAGACTTGTTCTTTTCTAGTCAGAGGCATATCGGACTAGTCCGTGGTCATATCGGACTAGTCCGTTTTTCATGTGAATTGTGCAGTGAATGAGATTTCTTATGCTTGAGCTCTTGGGGTGTGTTTATCCAACACACTCCATACACAATAATGTATTATATTCAGCTCTTGAGCTCTTTTTCATATAAATCCTCATTCCCCTTTCTTTTTGCTCTTTCTTCATAGTTTCATTAAAACCTGCGCTCATCTCAACAATTTTGTTAGGATCTCATTTTTTGTCATAAATAAACCAAAACCCACAAGGGATGCCTAAATGCCTTTCAATCTCCCACTTTTTGGTGATTGATGACAACCAATTGAGATTTCACAACTATGATAAAAATTCAGATTTTCATAAAGTGTGCACATATGAGCTTGGAACAAATTAAGCAATGAAAACATCAGACATATGTGCACTCTTTGTGGTGGGGTGCAAAACTGTATGTGTGTGAGCAATAATTGTGATGAGAATGAGGTAAATGACATAATAATATCAACATCAAGCATGTATGTCAATTTCAAAGCATAAACGTGGATGATATTAAGCATGAACACATATCATGTAAAGGCATCATCACAAACTTCATAAACATGACTAGAAACAAAATAATAGTCTTACAGCACCAAAAGCAGTCTTACAGCACCAAAAGCATAACAAAGAGCAAAAGATACAAATAGAGCTCTCATCTCTCATCTACTGCTACAACCTAATGACCCCCCCTCAATCTCTCCCCCTTTGGCATCAAGACACAAAAAAGAAGGAGAAGAGGGATGTACTAGGCATCAGCGACTCACTCCTCGCTATCCGTCCTTTCATTGTCTTCATTTTTAGGTTGAGAAGGAGGAGGATTAGGATGAGAACCACTTATCGTGCCCCCAATGCCGAAATAGGCAAGTTTAGAAGGAGAAAGAGGTGTAAGTTCTGAAAAGTTAGAAGTTGAGTCCTCGGAGATAACTGGAGACCCAACAGGCTCAATCTCCAGCTTCAGGCATATGGCTTTGACATTTTGCTTCATGTACCTCATGTCCTCTTTCCTTGCCTTGTTCAACTTCTGGATCTTCACTTAAGCTTTCTGGAAAGAGCCAAAAATAGCAGCCAGGTACTTCATAATGCCACTAGGAGACCCTTTGTGAGGAGGGGCTTTAGTGTTAGAGGAAGGCCTTACATATCCTTGGGCCCTCCTGGGAGCCTCTTCACTTGATACAGGAGATGGAGCAGTGGTAAGAGAGGCTTGAGGAAGCTTCTAAGACCTCAAGGCTGTGTGCTCAACATCTTTCACAAACTCAATCCCAGTGACCTTCTCTATCATAAGCATGATATAGGGTGCATAGCAACAGGAACGTTTAGGGGTGCAGGAGATGTTCACCATATCGTTCCAAATGTAGTCAAAGATGTCAAATTTCCTGCTCTTGACAATCACCTTCATCAATGTCCTCAGGTAGCCTTGGACACTCCCTACATCTCCATCCTTCGGAGCAATTGTCTTCCTAAGCACCTTATTGAGAACCCTAAAGAAGGGATTCATGTTCTTGGTTGAGGGAGGATTGTACTTGAGACGGGTATCATAGAGAAAGTCCATCTTGTCCTTCTCTAAAATCCCAATGTTGTGAATAATAACTTCATTGTTGCCAGTGTCATCAAGGTGCAGCAGCCTAGTAAACTCATCATATGTCAAAGTGTACTTGGATCCATGTGTCATCCAAGTCACTCGCTCTTCTTCATCACTGGCAAAGAAGCAGGTTGCAAAGAACTGTGCTATGACCTCATCATTCCAGTTGTACCTGATAGAAAACAAGTCCTTTAAACCATACCTCTCTCTTGCCTCTACCACTTCATCAAATGCACTATAGCTTTTTCTTTCAAAATGGCTCCAGTAAATCCATTGGTTGCTGACTACTGGAGTCTTCATCTGCAGGTACAAGGAACTATAGTAGTCCGCGTGGAAGTTGCTCTAAAACCTTGGATCAGCTGCCTCCTTGCTACTTCTATATGCATCAACTTTCCTCAGCTTCCAAGCCACATCACTCCCCTTGCCATTGAATTTTTCTTCCGAGTGGTCTCTATTCCCCTGCCTTGGGGCTTTCATTTTGAGAGGGCCAATCGGTACAGAGGCAATCCTTTTGCCTTTCCCTTTGGATTGCTAATGAGCAGCTGAGCTAGAACCAACCATATCTTGAGATTTCAAAGCTGGCTTCTTGGCCGCAACCTTCCGTCGCATCCTAGGTGGAGTAGGCGAAGGCTCGACAGCACGCTCATGCCTTTTGCTAGCGTGAGACTCCGAGACTCACGGCAACACATCTTGATCCATCTTGTTTTCAAAGTCGGAGATGTTTTCATTCGACATTGTCCTGACAAGAAGTTTATACATGACATAGATAAGGATTGATGGTAAGGGAATGCATTGAGTAGAGGAAATTAGGGTTGTGTCCAATCAAAAATCGGATTTGTCTAGTGCTCAAGTGCGGACTAGTCCGGAGTATCGCACTTGTCCGCACTGAGAACGGACTAGTCTGATATTTGGCAGTTTGAACCCTAACTATCACAACAATGGTGTTTCTCAATGCAAAAGTGGCTCAATGTAGTTGTAATACAACAAGGAATCATGTATTAACCGGAGGAACTAAGCTATTTGAGCAAAAAACAAGAGAAATTGAAAGTTCCAAGGTTTGGAGAGAAACTTTACCAAATCCTTCGATTCTCGGAGTTGGAGGTGTTTTTGATGCGGACAAGTCTGTGGTCTTTGATCCCCTTGCAATGAAGATCGTTTCCCATGGAGATTCGAGGAGATTTGGTCAGGAAATAGCCAAATCGCCTTGGGGGCACTTGAGTGAGAAGAGAGAATATGAGTTATGTTGTGAGGATGAAGAAGATTAGGTTTTGGCATCCCTAGGGTTATGGGGGCAAAAAATTGGACTAGTCCGTGGTAAACCGGACTAGTCTAGACTACCGGAACTCTACGGACTAGTCTGCAGTGCGCAGACTAGTCCGGTTAACCATGGACTAGTCCGTGGTCACTAGAACAGAAACAGTTAGATATTCGTATATATTCGAAGGTGCTTACAAAGAAAATAGGGGGCAAAACACACAAATACTCTTGATGAATGTGATTAGTAAACATACAACAATCAAGCTATGTCCATAATGCACCAAGATCAAGTATTAACATAGTTTTTTGAAGAAAATAGAGAGAGATGATTTTCAAACACAATCAATATATTTTGAAGATGGCATACATGTATGCAAGTTTTCAAGCCACGTTCCGAGCATCAAGGATATTTAGTTCATTTCAGAGCTCATAAAAATAATTTTCATCAAGTGGCTTGGTAAAGATATCAGCTAGTTGTTTTTCAGTGTTGACATGGGAATGGTTATGTCGCCTTTCATTGAATGATCTCTCAAAAAGTGATGCCGGATGTCTATGTTTTTGGATCTAGAGTGCTCAGCGGGATTATGGGCAATTTTAATGGCACTCTCATTATCACAAAGGAGCAGAATACTGCTCATATTATAACCGTAATCCCTTAGAGTTTGTCGCATCCAAAGAAGTTGTGCACAACAACTCCTGGTTGCAACATACTCTGCTTCGGCCGTGGATAAGGCAATGGAGTTTTGTTTCTTGGAGGACCAAGAAACTAGGGATCTACCTAGGAATTGGCAAGTATCGGAGATACTTTTTCTATCTACTTTGCATCAGGCATAATCTGCATCGGAGTATCCAATGAGATTGAACTTTGAACCTCTAGGATACCAAATGCCTAGGTTGGGTGTATGAACTAAATATTGCAAGATCCTTTTTACAGTTGTCAAATGACATTCCTTAGGATTGGCTTGAAATCTTGCACACAAACATACACTCAACATAATATCAGGCTTAGATGCACATAAATAAAGTAGGGAGCCAATCATGCAGCAATATACCTTTTGATCCATGTTTGGTCCGTCTTCATTAAGATCCAAGTGTCCATTTGTCGCCATGGGAGTCTTTATAGGCTTTGTTTTGTCCATTCCAAACTTCTTAAGAATGTTTTGAGTGTACTTTGTTTGGCTTATGAACGTCCCTTCCTTTTGTTGCCTCACTTGGAATCCCAAGAAATATCTCAACTCTCCCATCATGGACATCTCACATCTATCTATCATAATCTTGCTAAATTCTTGACAAATAAATTTGTTAGTTGAACCAAATATAATATCATCAACATAAATTTGGCAAATGAATAGATCATTATCAAAATGCTTAGTAAATAAAGTGTAATCAACTTTACCAATCTTTAATCCATTTTCAATTAAAAAATCTCTAAGGCACTCATACCAAGCTCTAGAAGCTTGTTTGAGGCCATAGAGAGCCATACGCAGTTTGAACATATGGTCGGGGAACTCTTGATCTTTGAACCCGGAGGGTTGCTCCACGTACACCTCCTCCTTGATCGGTCCATTGAGGAAGGCGCTTTTCACATCCGTTTGGTAAAGCTTGAAATCATGGTGAGTAGCATATGCAAGTAATATTCGAATCGATTCAAGCCTAGCTACGGGAGCAAAAGTCTCGTCGAAATCCAAACCTTCGACTTGTGAATACCCTTTGGCCACAAGTCACATCTTGTTCCTTGTCACCATCCTGTGTTCGTCTTGCTTGTTATGGAAGACCCATTTAGGCCGACGATGTTGAACTTGGGTCTTTCAACCAGTTCCCACACCTTGTTCCTTTTGAAGTTGTTGAATTCTTCTTGCATTGCCACCCAATCTGAATCCATTAATGTGTCTTCAACCCTGTGTGGTTCCAAAGAGGATACAAACGAGTAATGTTCACAAAAATTGCTATACAATATTGAGTTGTTACTCCCTTTTGAATGTCACCGATTATGTTGTCGACGGGGTGATCTCTTTGGATGCATTGATGTACTCTTGGATGGGACACTTGTGATCTAGAATCTTCATAGTCATCATCTTCTTCTCCCCTGGATGGTTGCCTTCATTGATGTGTTGATCATCTTGGTCTTCTTGAGGTTGATCTTGTGTGGAAGCTACCCCTTGATCATTCTCCTCCACTTGTGGTTCATCTTCTTCATTTGCATTTGGAGGTGGCGCTTGTGGTCGAACATTGCCCAACACCATTCTTCTTAACGCTTGTCATGGAGCTTCTTCTCTATCTAGCACATATTGATCAACTTGCTCTTCTTGAGAGCCGTTAGTTTCATTGAACACTACGTCACGTGTCACTTCAACAAGTCCGGAGACCTTGTTGAAGACACGATAGGATTAAGAGTTTGAATCATAGCTAAGCAAGAAACCTTCATTGGACTTCAAAGCAAACTATGAAGTCCTAGGCTTCTTTTTCAAGATATAACATTTAGAACCAAAGACTCAAAAATAGGAAATATTTGGTTGTTAGCGGTTAGTAGTTCATACAAGGTTTTCTTGAGTAGGCGATAAAGATATGACCGGTTTATGGCATGACAAGCGGTCTTAACTGCTTCAGCCCAAAACCGATTTGAAGTTTTGTACTCATCAAGCTTTGTCCTTGCCATCTCAAGGAGGGTTCGGTTCTTCCTTTCAGCTACTCCATTTTGTTAAGGGGAATATGGTGCTGAAAGTTCATGCTTTATCCTTCCTCGTCTAGGTATTCCTCAACTTGGGTGTTCTTGAACTTCGTGCCATTTTCACTTTGTATGTTCTTGATCTTCAATGAAAATTCATTTTGGGCACACTTGAAGAATTTCTTGAGGGTTCCATGAGTTTCTGTCTTATCATGTAGAAAGAAAACCCACGTGAAGTGAGAAAATCGTCAACAATTACTAAATCGTATTTGTTACCGCCAATGCTTATGTAAGCAATTGGACCAAATAGGTCCATGTGAAGGAGCTTTAGTGGTCTTGTTGTAGTCACGACGTTCTTTGCGGGACGGGGTGCTCCTACTTGCTTCCCAGCTTGGCACGCGCTACAAGGCCTGTCTTTCTCAAAAACAACATCCTTCAAACCACGGATGTGATCGCCTTTTAGAATTTTTTGAAGATTCCTCATACCAACATGTGCTAGACGTCTATGCCACAACCAACCCATGTTGGTTTGTGCAATCAAGCATGTGTCAAGTTCAACTTTATCTTTGTTTAAGTCTACTAGATAAAGCTTTCCCTTTAACACACCCTTGAATGCAACCGAGTTATCACTCCTTCGGTACCAAGCACCCTTCCTTGACTGTTATTGCCAAAATAAATGCCTTCGCTTGGATCTTCATTTTCTTCATATTCAACGAACATTCTTCTTTCTCCAATCATGTGATTGGTGCATCCACTATCTAGCACCCATTTCGCTCCACTGGAGGAATAAGCCTGCAAAACACAAATTATGCCTTGGTCTTAGGTACCCAAGCTTGCTTGGGTCCTTTGAGGTTAGTCACAAGTGATTTGGGCACCCACACATGAGACTTGGTGCTACCATGGCGTGGCCCAACATATTTAGCATAAATCCTACCAAGATTACTTTTCATAAGAACATATGATGCATCAAAAGTTCTAAACAAGAGTTGTTGTTCATATGTGTTAACAATGTTACTTTTATCAACATTATTAAGTTGTCTAACTTGAGAGGTTTTTCCCTTGACAAAAGCAATGTGTTCCTTGTTATTCTTGTGGCTTCTAGCATTTTGCTTTTCACCATAAGAATACCCAATGCCTTATTTGACATTAGGAGGTCTTGTGGCCAAGTATGCACTGCGTGCATACTTGACCTTCTCCTTGTCAAATATGCCACTTCGGGAAGGATGCTTGTCCTTTGTCAATTTTGAATTCTCCTTCAAGTTAGTGTCATTTTTAGCACAGGTACAAGCAATAACAGTTTCAAATTTTATATGTTGAGATGGTGACCTTGAAGAGGATGAAGAGCCACTTGACTTGAGTGACTCAACTTGTACTTCATGGATCTTGTTAACTTTGGTTAAGTTAGCAAGTTCATCCTTGATAGCCACGTTTGAGTCTTTTAGCTTCAAACAGGCTTCCTTGCTTGAAGCTAACCCGATACCCAGGGCTTTCTCTGATCATCGAGGATAGGGTTACATTGCGAGGCATGAAAGCTCTAAGAATTAGCTTTACGACCTCGTGATCATTCTACTTCTCGCTTCCATATGCTCGAACTTAGTTGATGAGATTCTTCAATCAATTGTACATGTTTTGCGGTGACTCATCTTCTTCTATAGCGAATCTTCCCAATTCGCCTTCAATCATTCCAATCTTGGCTTCTCGCACATGATGATCACTTTCATGTGCGGTCTGTAAAGTGTCCCATATCTCTTTTGCAATTTCGAGTCCATCCACCTTGGTGAACTTGTCTCGGCTCAATGACGATGTGATAATAGTTGCAGCTTGAGCGTTCCGATGAATATCTTGTTCTTGACTTGGTGTGATCTCTTCATCGTCATCCGGGATATCTATCCTTGTACACACTATATGCCACAAGCTGGGGTTAAGTGATATGAGATGCATTTTCATATTTTTGTCTCCACATAGAGTAATCATTGCCATCAAAGAAAGGTGCTTTCCGTAGAGGAATTGACAAGTAATGATTATTGTTGGAATTTAACAGATCATAATTAAAAGGATATCAGGAGTAGTCGGTGTGACTACTCCTCGTCTTCTTTTCATCCTCGATCTTCATCTTCCCTTTTGGGGATAGTGCCTTCTTCCTTAGGAGTGCCTTTAGCTCTAGCATCTGCTCATCATCATCCTCGCTGTCTTGGATGGCATCAAGGAGCTTCTTGAGCTTCTAAGTCTTTTGATCGTCACCCTTCTCTTGGTTGAAGTTCTTGTGTACATCCTTAATGTCCGACATCTTCTCTTCGAGTGGTGAGTCTCTTTTGAGGAGTCCTCCTATGATACCAATTGAATGTAGCATAGAGGAGGGGGGTGAATAGGCTTTTTGAACTTTTATCAGATCCTAAAACACTTAACAACCTGATCAGATAAAGAGAAATCGGACTAGTCCGGTATGGTGTGGACTAGTCCGGTGTGTGCGGACTAGAACGATCAAATTTGATCGAAGAATTCACGTCAAATATTCTATGTAGTGGAAAGTAAGTTGTAACTTGGATGTATCCCGACAATGAAACTATGTATGGCACTGAATGTGGCCTAGAGGGGGGGGTGAATAGGCCTTTTTGATTTTTGGTCGGATCCTGCAACACCTGAGAAATTGATCAAATCCCAAGATATCGGACTAGTCCGGTGTGTGCCAACTAGATTGTTCAAATTTGATCGATTATCTCAATCCTGGGATGTATGCAGCGGAAATATACTTGTAATCGAAGTGTTACACTACTATGAACTAGGATGTATCAGAAGTTAATCTTATGTTCAATGTTTCAACGTAAAGTGAACAAGATTGATTGAAATCCTAGATTGATATGAAGAGTAAGAATGATATGCGCAAAGTAAGAACACAAGCTCTTTATCTCGTGGTTTGGTTCCCACAGAGGCAACCTACGTCCACGTTGAGGAGTCCACAAAAGGACCGGGTCTTCTCCAACCCTACCCTCGTCGGATTGCCACGGAGGCCAATCCTCTTCATTAATCACAAAGGGTAAATAACCAAATTCAAGGGGCCTTCTGACACGTTGAGGGCTCCCCAAGATTACAATATGAACACCACCAATAACACACTCTTAAGATCACAATGAAAACTGCAGGAGTGTGTTAGGGAATCAAACCAAGAGCTCAATGAGTGATGAACTGTGTCTCTCCAATGATCCAAAGTGTATCCTCAAGGGATTGATCTTTCTTGCGTTTGATTTCGTGGAGAGAGGTGTTTTCTATGCTCTTGGAAGGTGTGATAGCACAGGGGGTCAAGAGGTGTGAAAGATGGGACGTGTACACCTATTTATATGGGGTTTCCAAAAGATACCGTTAGGGTTCAGAAAGATCGGACTAGTCCGTGGTGGACACTGGACTAGTCAGTGTGCTGCGTGTAGGAAACCCTAGGTGTCCCGAAATATCGGACTTGTCCGTCTAAGAGCGTACTTGTCCGATTTTAGTCAGAAAGGATGTCGGACTTGTCCGTGCTGATATCGGAATTGTCCGGTGTGGTGATGCCCTAGGTTAATATATGACAAGTCCACACTTGGTGGACTTGTCCGATTTTAGTCAAAGGCAATATCGGACTAGTCCGTGCTAATATCGAACTTTTCTGATTGACATCAGAAAGATATCAGACTAGTCCGTTGTGTTATTGGACTTTTCTGATTTTGTGCAACTTGTGAAGTGTTTGGGGGACTAGTCCGCACTAGGGAGGACTAGTCCGATTTTAGTCAGAGAGATATCGGACTAGTCTGTGGTGATATCGGACTAGCCCGGTCAGTGAAAAACTGGACTATGAGGACAAGTCCGCATTGTGAGGACTTGTCTGATCTTGTGCAGAAAGATATCGGACTAGTCCGGGTTCAGTCGGACTAGTCCGGTCCTGTATAGTTTTGTGCAATGTGTGATATTATTTGTGCTTGAGCTTTTGGGGTGTGTTTCCTTAACACACTCCATACACAATGATCTACTACACTTGTTTCATGAGCTCTTTTCCGCATTGCTCCTCATTCTCCTTTCTTTTTGTTGCTTTGCTCATTTTCTCATTAGAACCTGTGCTTATCTCAACAAAGTGGTTAGGATCTCATTTGCTTGTCATAAATCAACCAAAACCCACAAGGGATTCCTAGATGCATTTTCACCCCCTTTTTGGTGATTTGTGACAACCAATTGAGATTTCACAAAATATGGAAAAAGTTGAGATTTTCATAAAGTGTGCATATATGAGTTTGAAACACATTAAGGAATGAAAACATGATCCATATGTGCACTCTTTATGGTGGGATGCAGAACTAAGTGCATAGAAACAATAATCATGATGAGAATGACATAATTGACATCAACATGTTAACAACAAGCATATATATCATTTTTAGAGCAAAATAACAGATTTCATCAATATCTTCATAAGTAGTTCAAAACATTGCATCACAGAACCAAAAGGACCAAAGGAGCATATTATAAGCTTTACAACCCACAAAGAGACAAAAGACACATAAGATAGCTCTCCACGCATCCTACAGCTAAATCCTAAGACTCTAAGACTCCCCCTCAATCTCTCCCCCTTTGGCATCAAGACACCAAAAAGAAGGAGAGGAGGGACCTAAGGTCTTCAAGCCTCGCTGTTGGTCCTTGAAAGTGCATCTAGAAATCCCTTGTGGGTTTTGGATGATTTATGACAAGCAAATGAGATCCTAACCTCTTTGTTGAGATGAGCACATGTTTTAATAGCAAAATTAGCAAAGTGCCAAAAAGAAGGGAGAATGAGGAGCAAAGTGGAAATGAGCTCAAGGAAGAAGAATAGTAGATCATTGTGTATGGAGTGTGTTAAGGAAACACACCCCAAGAGCTCAATCACAATTAAACACACAAATTGCACAAAGTTATACAGGACCGGACTAGTCCGAATGTCACCGGACTAGTCCGATATCCTCTCTGCACGAAATTGGACAAGTCTGATATCACCACGGACTAGTCCGATATCTCTCTGACTAGAATCGAACTAGTCCTTCACAGTGCGGACTAGTCCTCAAAACACTTCACAAGCTGCACAAAATCGGACAAGTCCGATCACCATCGGACTAGTCCGATATCGTTCTGATCTAAATCAGACAAGTCTGATATTTGCACGGACTAGTCCGAAGAACCCTCTGACCTAGATCGGACATGTCCTCCAAGTGCGGACTTTTCACCCAATTCACTTAGGGTTTCACATGTTCGGACAAGTCCGATGACTATCGGACTAGTCCAAAGATTTCCAAAAGTGAAATCGGACAAGTCTGCTCCTAGCTGGACGAGTCCGATATTTTGGGACACTTAGGGTTTGCTACACACAGCACACCGGACTAGTCCAGTGTCCACCACGGGCTAGTCCGATCTTTCTAAACCCTAACAGTCACTTTTAGAAACCCCATATAAATAGAGGTGCACGGCCTAACTTTAACCCCTCTCGAACCCTAGCGCCATCACACCTTCCAAGAGCCTCAAAAACACATCTCTCCACGGAATCTAAAGCCAAAAAGATCAGTCCCTTGAGGATACACATTGGAATATTGGCGAGACACATTTCATCACACTTGAGCTCTTGGTTTGATTCTCTAACACACTCCTGTGATTTTCATTGTAATCTTTTGAGTGTGTTCTTGTTGGAGTTTTGATTGTAATCTAGAGGAGCCCTCAACGTGTGAGAAGGCCCTCTTGAATTCGGTTATTTACCCTTTGTGATAAGTGGAAGAGGATTGGTCTTCGTGGTGATCCAACGAGGGTAGGGTTGGAGAAGACCCGGTCCTTTTGTGGACTCCTCAAAGTGGATGTAGGTTGCCTCTGTGGGAGCCGAACATCGGGATAAATCACTTGTGTCTTGATTTGTGTTCATTGTTCTTATTCATTACAACAGTCTAGGGTTTGAATCAATATTGCTTACCTCACATTGAATCATTAAGTATAAGGTTGAATTGTGATATATCCTAGCACATCATCTTGCAACATTTAAATTAACTATATATTTCTATTGCATACATCGTAGAATCAAATTAATAACTTAATCAACCTAGTCGGTACACACCGGACTAGTCTGCACTTTACCGGACTAGTCCGATATCTCAAGTTTTGATCTTGTGATTAAGAGTTGCAGGTTCCGAAAAATTTCAAAAAGGCCTATTCACCCCCCTTTTAGGCCATATTCAATTGGTATCAGAGCAGGTTCTTCAAGAAAGAGACTAACCGCACGAAGAGATCATGTCGGACATGAAGGGCATCCACAAGAGCAACAACCAAGAAAAGGTTGATGATCACAAGAACCAAAAGGTGGAGAACCTCCTCGAAGCCATTCAAGACTTTGAGGACGACGATGAGGAGACGCTAGAACTAAAGGCGCTCCTAAGAAAGAAGACACTTTCCAAAGGGAAAGTGAAGATTGAAGAAAAGAAGAAGGGGAGTAGTCACACCGACTACTCCCGATATCCTTTTAACTATGATCATATCAATTCCAACAATAATCATTACTTGTCTATTCCACTCGGAAAAGCCCCACAATTTGATGGAAGTGATTACTCAATGTGGAGGAAAAATATGAAAATGCATCTAATCTCTCTCAATCCAAGTCTATGGCATAATGTGTGCACAGGAATAGATATCCCGAACGACGATGAAGAAATCACACCAAGCCAAGAGCAGGCAATTCACCGAAATGCTCAAGTTGTCGCTGTAATTACCTCTTCGCTCAGTCGGGACGAGTTCACCAAGGTGGATGGACTCAAAATTGCTAAAGAGATATGGGACACACTACAAACTACACATGATGGTGACCGTCATGTGCGTGAAGCAAAGATCGAAATGATCGGAGGTGAATTAGGAAGATTCACAATCAAAGAAGACAAGTCACCTCAAGACATGTATAACCAGTTAAGGACGCTTGTCAACAAGGTTCGATCATACGGAAGCAAGAAGTGGAATGACCACGAGGTGTGAAGCTCATCCTTAGAGCTTTCATGCCTTGCAACGTCACCCTATGCTCAATGATTAGAGAAAGCCCCGGATACAAGAAAATGACTTCGGATGAATTACTTGGAAAAATCATCAATTTCGAGATGATGGAAAAACAAGCAAAGCATGTCAAGGAAATCGCCGACCTCACCTCGGCAAAGAAGAAAGGGGTTGCTTTGAAGTCCACCCTCAAGCCCCTATCTAAAGAAGCTCGAGAAGCTCAGCTAGAAGAAGACAGTGATGATGAGAGCAGTGAATTAGATGAAGAAGACATGATATTGTTCATGAAGAAATTCAAGAGAATAATGAAGAAAAGACAAGGCACTAAATCAAGCGAAGGGAAGTACAAGGAAAGAACAAAGTCAAAGTTGAGGCGGGCATGCTATAATTGTGGTGAGTATAGCCACTTTATAGTTGATTGCCATATGAAGAAAACAAGAAGAAGACCAAAGAAGCCAAGCATCAACCCAAGAAATTCTTCAAGAAGAAGAAACAAGCCGAACAGGTGCACATAGGGAAAGAGTGGGACTCAAATGATGAGTCCTCATCATCTGAAGAAGAAGAGATGGCTAGCATAACCATCAAAAAGACATCCAAGAAGTCTACTCTCTTCCCTACACTCGGCGCATGGAAGGGAGATGGCACTTGCCTTATAGCAAAGGAAGGTAAACACAAGGTAATCATTAAACCCCCTTCCATGCATTCCTATTCTAGTGATGATGAAATAAATAGTGATAATGAGGATATGCTTATTGGACTAGATAGGAAAATTGCCACAAAAATGAAATTTTTACTTGATCAACTTGTTGAGAAGGAGAGGTTGATATGTCACAAAAAATTTTACATCATCAAGAGGACATGATCATCTCCCAAAAGGAGGAATGTGTCGAACTTGACAAGCTTCTAGAACTTGAAAAGGAATGATGCAAATCACTAGAGCTTGAGTTAGCTTCATGCAAGGAAACTTGCTTGGAGTTAACCGACTCAAATGCTACAATCAAGGACCAACTTGCTGACCTGATCAAGGTTAACAAAATCCTTGAAGTGCAAGTTGAGTCACTCAAGCAAGGTGAACCTTCATCCTCTTCAAGTTCACCTTCTCAACCCACTAAATCTGAGGTTGCTTATGCTTGTACATGTAATAAAGTTGACACCAGTTTGAAGGACAAGCCAACCTCTACAAAGGATAAGCATCCTGCCCAAAGTCGCATATTTGACAAGGAGAAGATCAAATATGCACGTAGTGCATACTTGGTCAAAAGACCTCCAAATGTCAAATATGGCATTGGTTACTCTTATGGTTAAAAGCAACATACTAGAAGCCATAAGAATAACAAGGAGAGGATTACCTTTGTAAAGGGAAGACCCTCTCAAACTGGAAAGTCCCAGATTAAAACATTAAACACCCATGAACAACGGACTAGTCCGGTCGGTGTCCGGACAAGTCCGGTCTTCCGGACAAGTCCGGCCTCCCAGACTAGTCCTGTGTATAAACAACAAAAGTTACTTTTCAATACTTTCGATGTCTCGTATGTATTAATGAGAAATAATTATGGAAAGGTTTATGCTCATTATGTTGGGCCACGCCATGGGAACACCAAGTCTCATGTGTGGGTGCCCAAATCTCTTGTGACTAACCTCCGAGGACCCAAGCAAGCTTGGGTACCTAAAACCAAGGCATAAATTGTTTTTGCAGGACTATTCCTCTGGTGGATCCAAATGGGTGTTAGACAATGGCTGCACTAACCATATGACCGGAGAAAGAATAATGTTCGTTGAATATGAAGAGAATGAGGATCCAAATGAGGGCATCTATTTTGGAGATAATAGTCAAGGGAAGGTGCTCGGTACCGGTAAAATTGCCATATCATCTAAGCACACACTTTCTCATGTATTACATGTTGATTCCTTGGATTATAACCTGCTGTCTATATCTCAATGATGTGACAAGGGTTATAATTGCTTGTTCACTAACGAGGGTG
The DNA here is from genome assembly GCA_036927565.1 of Tuctoria greenei. Lineage (NCBI taxonomy): Eukaryota > Viridiplantae > Streptophyta > Magnoliopsida > Poales > Poaceae > Tuctoria > Tuctoria greenei. The sequence continues at coordinate 125,554,619 of JAYESD010000007.1, read as the reverse complement.
TGACCGTTTCTAGGAGGAGTGATGGTTCCATTGCATTCAAGGGTATGTTAAAGGGAAAGCTCTATCTTGTTGACTTCAACAAGGATAAAGCTAAACTTGACACATGCTTGATTGCCAAAACCAACATGGGTTGGCTGTGGCATAGACGGCTAGCGCATGTTGGTATGAGGAACCTTCAAAAACTCCTCAAGGGCGATCACATCTGAGGTTTAAAGGATGTTGTGTTTGAGAAAGATTGGCCATGTAGCGCGTGCCAAGCTGGGAAGCAAGTTGGACCACCTCACCCTGCCAAGAACGTCATGACTACAACAAGACCGCTCGAGCTACTTCACATGGACTTATTTGGTCCAATTGCCTACATAAGAATCGGTGGTAACAAATATAGTTTAGTAGTTGTTGATGATTTTTTCTCGCTTCACTTGGGTTTTCTTTTTGAATGATAAGTCAGAAACATAAGGAATACTCAAGAAGTTCTTCAAGCGAGCTCAAAACAAATTCTCATTAACAATCAAGAACATTCGAAGTGACAACGGCACGGAGTTCAAGAACACATAAGTGGAGGAGTACCTTGATGAATAAGGCATAAAGCACGAGTTTTCAGCTCCGTACTCCCCTCAACAAAACGGAGTTGCCGAAAGAAAGAACTGACTCTCATAGAGATGGCAAGAACAATGTTCGATGACTAAAAGACCTCAGATCGATTTTGGGCGGAAGAAATTAACACCACTTGCCATGCCGTAAATCGACTTTATCTTCATCGACTACTCAAGAAGACATCCTATGAGCTACTTACCAGTAACAAGCCTAATATTTTATATTTTCGAGTTTTCGGTTCTCCATGTTATATTTTAAACAAGAAGCCCATGACTTCAAGTTCGCTTTGAAGTCCGATGAAGGTTTCTTTCTTGGTTATGATTCAAACACTTACGCATATCGTGTTTTCAACAAGACCTCCGAACTTGTTGAAGTAGCACATGATGTAGTGTTCGATGAAACTAATGGCTCCCAAAAGGAGCAAGTTGATCCATGTATACTAGGTAAAGAAGAAGCTCCTTGTCAAGCATTGAAAAGAATGTCCTTAGGTGAAGTTCGACCACAAGAGTCACCTCTACACGTGTATGAGGAAGATGAACCACAAGAGGAGGTCAACAATCAAGGGGGAGCTTTCACACAAGATAAACCACAAGAATACGAAGATAATCAACAAATCAACACGGACAACAATTTAGGGGGAGAAGAAGATGATCATGAAGATACAATGCCTCAAGCGCCACACCCAAGAGTACACCAATGCGTCCAAAGGGATCACCCAATCGACAATATCATCGGTGACATCCAATAGGGAGTAACCACTAGATCTCGCATAGCTAACTTTTGTGAGTACTATTCGTTTGTATCCTTTTTGGAACCACGCAGGGTTGAGGATGCATTGAATGATCCAGACTGGGTGGTGGCAATGCAAGAAGAATTGAACAACTTCAAGCGGAACGAGGTGTGGGAACTCGTGGCAAGACCCAATGTGAACATTGTCAGCACCAAGTGGGTCTTCCGCAACAAACAAGATGAACACGGGGTGGTGACAATGAACAAGGCACGACTTGTGGCCAAAGGGTATTCACAAGTCGAAGGTTTGGATTTCGATGAGACCTTTGCTCCGGTAGCTAGACTTGAATCTATTAGAATATTACTTGCATATGTTACTCACCATGATTTCAAGCTGTATCAAATGGATGTGAAAAGTGCCTTCCTCAACGGACCAATCAAGGAGGAGGTGTATGTGGAGCAACCCCTCGGGTTTGAAGACGAAGAGTTCCCCGACCATGTATTTAAATTGCGTAAGGCTCTCTATGGACTCAAACAAGCTCCTAGAGCTTGGTATGAGTGTCTTAGAGATTTCTTAATTGAAAATGGCTTTAAGATTGGCAAAGTAGATTATACACTGTTTACAAAAAATTTTGACAATGATTTTTTTGTCTGTCAAATCTATGTTGATGATATAATCTTTGGTTCAACTAAACCATCTTTTTGTGAGGAATTTAGTAAAATCATGACAGATAGGTTTGAGATGTCCATGATGGAAGAGCTAAAGTACTTCTTGGGATTCCAAGTGAGACAACAAAGGGAAGGGACTTTCATAAGCCAAACGAAGTACACTCAAGACATACTCAAAAAGTTTGGGATGGACAAGGCGAAGCCCATAAAGACTCCCATGGCAACGAATGGCCACTTGGATCTCAATGAAGATGGACCTAGCGTCGACCAAAAGGTATATCGCTCCATGATTGGATTTCTACTCTATTTATGTGCATCTAGGCCAGATATTATGTTGAGTGTATGTTTGTGTGCAAGATTACAAGCCAATCCTAAGGAGTGTCATTTGACAGCCATAAAAAGAATCTTGAGATATTTAGTTCATACACCCAACCTTGGTCTTTGGTATCCAAAAGGCTCCAAATTCAACCTCACTGGCTACTCAGATGCAGATTATGCCGGATGCAGGGTAGATAGAAAGAGTACCTCTGGTACATGCCAATTCCTAGGTAGATCCCTAGTTTCTTGGTCCTCCAAGAAACAAAATTCCATTGCCTTATCCACTGCCGAAGCAGAGTATGTTGCAGCCGGGAGTTGTTGTGCCCAACTCCTTTGGATGCGGCAAACTCTAAGGGATTACGGTTACAATATGAACCGTATTCCACTGCTTTGTGATAATGAGAGTGCCATTAAAATTGCCCACAATCCCGTTGAGCACTCTAGAACCAAACACATAGACATAAGGCATCACTTTTTAAGAGACCACTCCATAAAAGGAGATATAGCCATTTCCCATGTCAACACCCAAAAGCAATTGGCCGACATATTCACCAAGACACTTGATGAAAAGCGCTTTTGTGAACTCCAAAATGAACTGAATATCCTTGATGCTCGGGGTGTGGCTTGAAAATTTGCATACCTGTATGAATTCCCCAAAATATGTTGGTTGGATTATGAAAATCATCTCCCTCAATTTTCTCCGAAAACTATGTTAATTATTAGATCTTGGTGAATTATGATCATTGCTTGATTGTTGTATGCTTACTGATCATATTCATCAAGATTATTTGATTTGCTTTGCCTCCCTATTTTCTAAATATGTACCTTCAAATATATATGAATGGGCTAAGAAATTCTTGCCTGGTGACCACGGACTAGTCCATGGTTACCCAGACTAGTCCGCCTATGCAGACTAGTCCGCAGCGTGCCGGTTAGGCCGGACTAGTCCGGTAGACCACGAACTAGTCCGATATAGCCTCTGGAAAATTTCGGACTAGTACGGCCTTCTCCGGACTTGTCTGATTTTTTGTGTCCATAACCCTAGTCGCCGTCAAACCCTAATTCTTTCACCTCCACTCTTGCCTCACGCGTTCTCTCTCTTCGCGCTCGAGCTCCCAAGGCGATTCTGCATCCCCTCCACCAAAAAGCTTCGCATTTGGGTGGAAATCAAGCTTCTTCTCTCGAAGATTAAAGTTCTCGGACAAGTCCGGACTTCAACACCTCCTTCTTCGAGAATAAATCATTTTCTTCGGTAATTTCCATCCAAACCCTAGAAATCTCGATTTTCTTCATTGTTGATCAAATAGCCTAGCATCTTTCACTATATACATGCCTCCTTGATGTATTACGTTTATGCTAAGCTAGCTGTGCATTAGGAATCTACATTTGATTAGTTGCTTAGATTTTTGAGGATGAATACTGAACTAGTCTGGTCCATGCACGGACAAGTCCAGTCCCCCGGACTAGTCCGTGCCTGTACACCGGACAAGTCCGATTTTTCTGTACTCAAAACCTAACCTGTCAATTCCTCAATGTAGTTCCTTGTTATTCTTTCTCACCCATGCCTTGTATCATCCATTATCATTCATGACTTACTCAACTCATTCTCAGGACATGTCGAGCACGAATGATGAGATTTCCGACTTTGAGGCCGAGATGGACCATGAGGTGGCACCTCGGCCCTCGACGAGCCTTGGCAAGAAATGCCAAGAGCGTCCTGTCGAGCCAGCTCTGTCTCCTCCACAGGCTCGGAGGAAAGTGCTAGCGAAGAAGCCGGCCTCCAAGGTGCCAACTTCTAGGGCTACCACCTGTAGTGGCCCTAGCTCGGCAAGTGCCCGCCTAGCCAAAGGCAGGGGCAAAGGAATAGCAACGGGTCCAGTTGGCCCGTTGAAGCTACATGCTCTGAGGGATGGGGTCCGGGACCCCACTGAAGAGAAGTTTAATGGAAAAGGCAGTGACTCAGCGGCCAAGTTCCGTGGTGTGGATTGCTATAGTCATCCAAAGCATGCTACAGATGGAAGATTCTGGAGCAATTTTCATGCTGACTATTACAGGGTTGTATACCTGCAGATGAAGACACTGGTGGTGCGTAGTCAGTGGATTGACTGGGCACATCTTGAGAAGAAGAGATGCTCCGCACTTGATGAAGTGATTGCGGCAGCTGAAAGACATGACTCGAAGGACCTCTTTGCCTTCAAGTACAATTGGAATGATGAAGTGGTGGCCCAGTTCTATGCCACTTGTCACTTTGCAAGTGTTGATGAAGAAAGGGTGACTTGGATGACTCATGGATCCAAGTACACTATCACATATGAGGAATATGCAATGATGTTGCATCTTGACACCTCGAGCAATGACAATGTGATCATCCACAATGTTGGTGTCATCGAGAAGGAAAGGATGAAATTCCTTTATGAGCCAAACTCAAAGTGCAACCCTCCCTCCACAAAGAACATGAAGCCCTTCTTTGTGGTCCTAAATAGAGTCTTGAGGAAGACAATTGCTTCAAAAGATGGAGACACAGGGAGTGTGTAGGGCTACCTCCGGACCTTGATGAAGGGCATAAGCAAGGAGCAAAAATTTGACGTGTTTGACTATATCTGGAATGATATGTTCAACATCTCTAGTACTCCCAACCGATCATGTGGCTATGCCCCTTATCTCATGTTCATGATTGAGAAAGTCACAGGGATCGAGTTTGTGAAGGATGTGGAGCACACACCACTGAGGCCTCAGAAGCCTCAACAAGAAAATGTCCAGGCTGCTCCCTCGCCGGGCTCCAGTCCTGAGGCTCCGGCAAGAAGTGAGAATGCAAGAGCTGCCCCTGCCAGTAGGGCAGCTTTTCAAAGTGTGACGCCCGATTCCAAAAAAAAAATGAACCAAGCGAATGCATATGTGTGCCCAGAATGTTCAACACACATACACGAGTGCAATCACAAAAGAGTATACAAAAAATTACCACAGAACAAGATTAATTATCCAAATTTTATTAAACAAATCATATTATTCTCGAATACAAGATCTAATGAATATTAATGACAAGTTCAACTAATGCAGCAGAAATACTCTAATTAAGCAAACTAAACAGCTAAGAAGCATAAGCAATAGGGTATAGCGCAGCTCCAAAACACCACAGGCAAGCTGACGGTAGACACGGCCTAGAACTCTGCATTATCACCATTAAACTCCCAATCCTGACCTGCAACTGTTGGGGGGATTGCAAGAGTGAGTACATGTCGTACTCAGCAAGTGTGGAAAGTATGACATGTGGATTATTCAAATGTCGACAATAATAATGGTTAAGTGCTGAAAAGTGCATTAAAACATTTGAAAAGCAATATATTATATGTATGTGAAGTAAACCTATCATAATCATAAGTAATATCATAATACCAGTCTGAATTCACTACCTTCATCAATAATTTCAGATTTCACCATTGCCAATAACCATATTCAATACCAGAAATAAATCCATAACCAACCATAACCATTCCCAAACCATAACCATCCCAAATACCATCCCAATACCGAGTACCCTCTAATCATGGAAGTTGTCCATATGCTCATAACCGGGAGCACGGCTATCATGATAGTTTTAATTAACTATGCAGAGTTTGTACAGCTTTACCCACGTGTTTGTGATTTCATCACCCGTCGGCGACTAAAGAACCTCCCTTTAGCCAATTACACTTCCTTTGGTGTATGGCCAAGAGATCACAAAATAGCCTTTACAAAGGGATTACTAGCCTATTTAGACCTTACTGAGGTTTCACCGGTGGCGATGTCTCCTACAGAGCACATCTTCAACCAAGGGCCCCCTCTTGAGCCATTCGGATCCCAGAGTAGTCCCACCAATCATCAACAACCCAATCCGACTATCCCTTCCCCGAGCATCCACAATGGTCCAAACAACACTAGCAAAGCCCTAATTAATCAGCTACACCGCACCCATACTTGGCCTCGTGGTGGCACTCTAGTCCTGGCTTATTCTCACATGAACCGGTCCTTAGATCTAAAGCGAGCAAACCACCATATCATCAAACCATCCACATACCAGGCTTGCTTAGATCACCCATTACTATATCATATTGACCAGTTCATGTTAATCATAGTCTCATAAATACATCATTAATGCATAATTAAATGTGTAGTATTGTTTTCCCATCCCAATTAATTAAGCGAAGCAAAAAGGTAAAAAGCCTTTTCCCAACTCTCTACCATATATTCCAGGTGACAAGGGTGGTTTAGCAAATCTAGTAAACTTCCTACCATAGGATTCCCATCAAATTGACACAAGCATGCAGTTTTGCAAACAAAACATTTACTTTAAAAACATGATCATTATGCTTCAAGGACACTTGCCTTGCTCTTGCTGTTGATTAGGGTCAAAGCCTTCAAACTCTTGGTGTTGTAGATCCTCCGCGGCACTCTCTAGCGCAAATCCATCTAATCCACACAATAAACATACAAGACAAGAAACACAATCAAAGAGTGCCCATATATTACTCAATATGACATGACATGCATGATTACTGCAAATGCAAAGTAAAACTTGTTAATGGTTTGCTTTTAATGATAACTAACTAGTTCTAATAGCTTTTAACAAGTTTATACAGGTTTGGATGTGATTAGATCAAATTTTAGAATCAATTCAACCCAATTTAACCAGGAAGATCAGACTAGTCCGCTAGGGACCGGACAAGTCCGCACTTTACGAGATCGGCATATTAGGGTTTTCTAGATCGACAAAAATTTGGATATTAGGGGTCGAATTCATGTAAGTAAAAGAGAATAGAAGGTATACCAGGTGTTTGGGACTCCAACGAATCAAGAATCTTGGAGGTAGCACTTGGATCTTGGTGATCTAGGGTTGGTGATGAACTTGGAGATGAATTGGTGATGAAGAACGAAAACTTGGTGGAGATCTTGACCCTCTTTCATTTCCTCCTCTTCTTCTTCTTGCTTGGGATCTTCTCCTCCCTCCTTGATGGTGGCTCTCCATGAACTAGGGTTTGGGTGGGTGGAAAAGTGGCAAATAGATGTCAAACCAAGGGGTGGGGTTGTTTATATAGAGGTGGAGGCTAGGGTTAGATGGATTTCGAGTTTGGGATGTGTAGAGGCCGGTTTAGAGTCCCTCATGGGCTCTAAAAGAGTTAGGCACGATGTCCCTAGGCCCACTTGCGTGAAACCCAAGGAAAAAGTCATAAAACAAAAGATCAACTCGGAGTCGCGAAATATCGGACAAGTCCGGAAAGGATCACACTAGTCCGAAGACATCCAGAGAGAAAATCGGACAAGTCTGGCCAAAAATCGGACAAGTCCGACTTTAAACAGAGAGGAAATCGGACAAGTCCGCTGGAACACCGGACTAGTCCGAAAAAGTCGGACTTAGCAAATTTTCAAGGATTCTTGGAATATCGGACTAGTCCGCAAAATCGGACAATTCCAAAAGTTTCCTGAGCCAAAATCAGACTTGTTCATAGCAAAAACGGACAACTCCGTTTTTAGTCAGAGAGAAATCGGACTAGTCCTCAGTAAAATCGGACTAGTCCGCACTTTCCTGCGTTTTAAGTGCGGTTTTGTTCCAAATCAATTTTAAACTTGTTCCTCTTGTTGTGGGTTAATGTTAAACATGTATATGAGTGTATGCAAGGCATGATTCATGAAAATGAAGGTGTTACAAACCTACCCCCCTTAAAATGAATCTCGCCCTCGAGATTCGACGCGGAAGAGAAGAGATAGGGAAATTCCTTCTTGAGATCTTCCTCCAATTCCCACTGAAAGTGCATCTAGGACTCCCTTATGGGTTTTGGATGATTTATGACAAGCAATTGAGATCCTAACCTCCTTGTTGAGATGAGTGCCTGATTTTAATAAGAAAATGAGGAAAGTGCCAAAAAGAAGGAAGAATGAGTAGCAAAGTGGAAATGAGCTAAAGGAAGAAGAGTAGTAGATTATTGTGTATGGAGTGTGTTAAGGAAACACACCCCAAGAGCTCAATAACAATTAAACACACACATTGCACAAAGTTACATAGGACCGGACTAGTTCGATCACAACCGTACTAGTCCGATATCCTTTCTGCACGAAATCGGACAAGTCCGATATCCATCGGACTAGTCCGATATCCTTTCTGACTAGAATCGGATTAGTCCTCCCCAGTGCGGACTAGTCCTCAAAAGACTTCAAGTCACACAAAATCGGACAAGTCCGATCACAACCGGACTAGTCCAATATTATTTCTAATCCAAATCAGACAAGTCCGATGTTTGCACAGACTAGTCCGAAATACCCTCTGATCTGAATTGGACAAGTCCCCCAAGTGCGGACTTGTCATCCTTTACACTTAGGGTCTCACATGTCCGGACAAGTCCGATGACTATCAGACTAGTCCGAAGATTTCAAGTAGAGAAATCGGACAAGTCCGTTCCTAGCCGGACTAGTCTGATATTTCGGGGTACTTAGGGTTTGCTACACATAGCACACCGGACTAGTCCGGTGACCACCACGGACTAGTCCGATCTTTCTGAACCCTAACGTTCACTTTTAGAAACCCCATATAAATAGAGGTGCACGGCCCAATTATGAACACTCTCGAACCCTAGCGCCGTCACACCTCCTAAGAGCCTCAAAAACTACATCTCTCCACGAAATTAAGTGCAACAACGATCAATCCTTTGAGGATTCACTCTAGATCATTGGAGAGACACTTCGAACACCACGTTGAGCTCTTGGTTTGATTCTCTAACACACTCCTGCGATTCATTTGTAATTTTTGAGTGTGTTCTTGGTGGTATTTTCTGTTGTAATCCAAGGGAGCTCTCAACGTGTGAGAAAGCCCCTTGAATTCGGTTATTCACCCCTTTGTGATTAGTGGAAGAGGATTGGCCTTCGTGGCCATCCGACGAGGGTGGGGTTGGAGAAGACACGGTCCTTTTGTGGACTTCCCAACGTGGACGTAGGTTGCCTTTATGGTAGCCGAACCACAGGATAAATCCTTGTGTTTTGTTTTTGGTGTTCATCATTCTTATTCATCAATATAATCTAGGGTTTTGATAATCATTGCTCATCTTACGTTGAATTGTCAAACATAAGATTTAATTGTGATATAATCTAATATATAACATTGAAACCTTTATTTGATTCTATATTTCCGCTGCATACATAAAAGAATCAGTCTAATCGATCAAGCTTAATCAACTCAGTCCGTGAACAACAGACTAGTCTGCACATTACCGGACTAGTCCGATATCTCTGGTATTGAACTAGTTGTTGAGTGTTGCAGGATCCGACTTCAAGAAGGCCTATTCACCCCCCCTCTAGGCCCACATTCAATTGGTATCAGAGCAGGTTCTTCTAGAAAGAGTCTAATCACTCGAAGAGATCATGTCGGAGATGAAGGACATCCACAAAACAAACAACCAAGAAGAGGTTAACAATGACAAGACTCAAAAAGTGGAGAAGTACCTCGAAGCCATTCAAGACTTCGAGGACGATGATGAGGAGACACTGGAGCTAAAGGCGCTCTTCAGAAAGAAGGCACTTTTCAAAGGGAAAGTGAAAGTTGAAGAGAAGAATAAGGGGAGTAGTCACACCGACTACTCCTGATATCCTTTTAACTATGACCGTCTAAATTCCAATAACAATCATTACTTATCTATCCCACTTGGAAAAGCCCCACACTTCGATGGAAGTGATTACTCAATGTGGAGGCAGAATATGAAAATGCATTTGATTTCCCTCAATCCAAGTCTATGGCATGTTGTATGCACAGGGATAGATAATCCGGACGACGACGAAGAGCTCACCCCAGGCCAAGAGCAGGCCATTCATAGAAACGCTCAAGCCGCAGCTGTAATCACCTCCTCACTCAGTCGGGACGAGTTCACCAAGGTGGATGGACTCGAAATTGCTAAGGAGATATGGGATACACTGCAAACTGCACATGAAGGTGACCGACATGTGCGTGAAGCAAAGATTTAGATGATCGAAGGCGAACTAGGAAGATTCGCAATTGAGGAAGACGAGTCACCCCCAGATATGTACAATCGATTGAAGACACTCGTCAACAAAGTTCAATCATATGGGAGCAAGAAATGGAATGACCACGAGGTGGTAAAGCTCATCCTTAGAGCTTTTATGCCTCGCAATGTCACGCTATGCTCCATGATTAGAGAAAGTCCCAGATACAAAAGGATGACTCCGAATGAACTACTTGGAAAAATCATCAACTTTGAGATGATGGAAAAACAAGCCTCTATCCAAAGGGGTTGCTTTAAAGTCCACCCTCAAGCCTCTATCCAAAGAGGCAAGAGAAGCACAACTAGAGGAAGACAGTGACGACGAGAGCAGTGAGCTAGATGAAGAGGACATGATATTATTCATGAAAAAAGTTCAGGAGAATAATGAAGAAAAGACAAGGGACAACATCAAGTGAAGGAAAGTACAAGGAAAGAACGAAGCCGAAGTTGAGGCGGGCATGCTATAATTGTGGTGAGTATAACCACTTTATAGTTGATTGGCCATATGAGGAGAACAAGAAGAAGACCAAATAAGCCAAGCCTCAACCTAAGAAATTCTTCAAGAAGAAGAAACAAGCCGAACAAGCGCACATTGGGAAGGAGTGGGACTCAAACGATGAGTCCTCATCATTCGAAGAAGAAGAGATGGCTAGCATAGCCATCGAGAGTGCGTCCAAGAAATCTACACTCTTCCCCACACTCGGCGCAAGGAAGGGAAATGGCACGTGCCTTATGGCAAAGGAAGGTAAACGCAAGGTAATCATCAAAACCCCTTTCGTGCATTCCTACTCTAGTGATGATGAAATAATTAGTGAGATGAAGATATGCTTAGTGGACTAGATAGGAAAGCTGCAACAAAAATGAAATTTTTACTTGATCAACTTATTGAGAAGGAGAGGTTAATTCATCGTCAAGAGGACATGATTATCTCCCAAAAGGAGGAGTATGTCGAACTTGACAAACTTCTTAGAACTTGAAAAGGAGAAAGACAATTCACTAGGGCTTGAGTTAGCTTCAAGCAAGAAAGCTTGCTTGGAGTTAACTGACTCAAATGTTGCAACCAAGGACCAACTTGCTGACCTGATCAAGGTTAACAAGATCCTTGAAGTGCAAGTTCAGTCACTCAAGCTGAGTGAACCTTCCTCCTCTTCAAGTTCACCTTCTCAACCCACTAAAACTGATTTTGCTCATATGTGCACATGTAGTAAAATTGACACCAGTTTGAAGGAGAAGTCAACCTCCACCAAGGATAAACATCCTACCCAATGTGGCATATTTGACAAGGAGAAGATCAACTATGCACGTAGTGCATACTTGGTCCAAAGACCTCCAAATGTCAAATAGGCATTGGTTACTCTTATGGTGAAAAGTAGCATGCTGGAAGTCATAAGAATAACAAGGGGAGGATTTCCTTTGTGAAGGGAAGACCCTCTCAAACTGGTAAGTCGAAGGGTAAAAAATTGAACTCACACGAATACCGGACTAGTCAGGTAAGTGTCTGGACAAGTCCGGTCCTCCGAACAAGTCCGGCCTCCCAGACTAGCCCTGTATACAAACAACAACGATTACTCTTTAGAACCTTTGATGCCTCCTATGTGTTAATGAGAAATAATTTTGGCAAGGTTTATGCTAATTATGTTGGGCCACGCCATGGGAACACCAAATCTCATGTGTGGGTGCCCAAATGTATTGTAACTAACCTCCAAGGACCCAAGCAAGATTGGGTACCTAAAACCAAAGCATAATTTGTTTTTGCATGCCTATTCCTCTGGTGGATCCAAATGGGTGCTAGACAGTGGCTGCACCAACCATATGACCGGAGAAAGAAGAATGTTCGTGGAATATGAAGAGAATGATGACCCAAAATAAGGCATCTACTTTGTAGATAATAGTCAAGGAAGGGTGCTCGGTACCTATAAAATTGCAATATCTTCTACACACACACTTTCTCATGTTTTACATGTTGAATCCTTAGATTATAACCTGCTGTCCATATCTCAACTATGTGACAAAGGTTATAATTGCTTGTTCACTAACGAGGGTGTGATCGTCTCTAGGAGGAGTGATGGTTCCATTACATTCAAGGGTATGTTGAAGGGAAAGATTTACCTCGTTGACTTCAACAAGGATAAAGCCGAACTCGACACATGCTTGATTGCAAAGACCAACATGGGTTGGCTGTGGCATAGATGGCTAGCGCATGTTGGTATGAGGAATCTTCAAAAACTCCTCAAGGGTGATCACATCCGCGGTTTGAAGGATGTTGTTTTTGAGAAAGACAGGCCTTGTAGCACATGCCAAGCCGGGAAGCAAGTTGGAGCACCTCATCCCGCAAAGAACGTCATGACTACAACAAGACCGCTCGAACTACTTCACATGGACTTATTTGGTCCAATTGCTTACATAAGCATCAGCGGTAACAAATATTGTTTAGTAATTATTGATGACTTTTTTCGCTTCACTTGGGTTTTCTTTTTGCACGATAAGTCAGAAACACAAGGAATACTCAAGAAGTTCTTCAAGCGAGCTCAAAACGAATTCTCATTGACAATCAAGAGTATTCGAAGTGACAACGGCACGGAGTTCAAGAACACACAAGTGGAGGAGTACCTTGATGAAGAGGGTATCAAGCACGAATTTTCAGCACCATACTCGCCAAAACAAAACGGAGTTGCCGAAAGAAAGAACTGAACACTCATAGAGATGGCAAGAACAATGCTCGATGAGTACAAGACCTCAGATCGATTTTGGGCGGAAGCGATTAACACCGCTTGCCACGCTGTAAATCGACTTTATCTTCATCGACTACTCAAGAAGACATCCTATGAGCTACTCACCGGTAACAAACCAAATATCTCATATATTCGAGTTTTTGGTTCTCCATGTTATATCCTGAACAAGAAGCCTAGGACTTCAAAGTTCGCTTTGAAGTCCGATGAAGGTTTCTTGCTTGGTTATCATTCGAACACTTACGCCTATCGTGTTTTCAACAAGGCCTCCGGACTTGTTGAAATAGCATGTGACGTAGTGTTCCATGAGACTAATGGCTCCCAAAAGGAGCAAGTTGATCCATGTGAACTAGGTAAAGAAGAAGCTCCCTGTCAAGCAGTGAAGAGAATGGCTCTAGGTGAGGTTCGACCACAAGAGCCACCTCCACACATACATGAGGAAGATGAACCACAAGAGGAGATCAACGATCAAGGGGGAGCTTCAACACAAGATCAACCACAAAGATACAAAGATGATCAACAAGTCAACGAAGGCAATAACTTAGGGGGAGAAGCAGATAATCATGAAGATACAACTCCTCAAGTGCCACACCCAAGAGTACACCAATGCGTCCAAAGGGATCACCCAATCGGCAACATCATCAGTGACATCCAAAAGGGAGTAACCACTAGATCTCGCATAGCTAACTTTTGTGAACACTATTCGGTTGTATCCTTTTTGGAACCACGCAGGGTTGAAGATGCATTGAAAGATCCGGACTGGGTGGTGGCAATGCAAGAAGAATTGAACAATTTCAAGCGGAACAAAGTATGGCAACTTGTGGCAAGACCCAACGCAAACATCGTCAGCACCAAATGGGTCTTCCGCAACAAACAAGATGAACACGAGGTGGTGACAAGGAACAAGGCACGACTTGTGGCCAAAGGTTATTCACAAGTCGAAGGTTTGAATTTTCATGAGACTTTTGCTCCAGTAGCTAGGCTTGAATCTATTAGAATATTACTTGCATATGCTACTCACCATGATTTCAAGCTGTATCAAATGGATGCGAAAAGCGCCTTCCTCAACGGACCAATCAAGGAAGAGGTGTACGTGGAGCAACCACCCGGGTTTGAAGACGAAGAGTTCCCCAACCACGTGTTTAAATTGTGTAAGGCTCTCTACGGCCTCAAACAAGCTCCTAGAGCCTGGTATGAGTGTCTTAGAGATTTCTCAATTCAAAATGGCTTTAAGATTGGCAAAGTAGATTATACACTATTTACAAAGAATTTTGATGATAATCTTTTTATTTGTCAAATTAATGTTGACGATATAATCTTTGGGTCAACTAACCAATCTTTTTGTGAAGAATTTAGTAAAATCATGACAGACAGGTTTGAAGTCAATGATGGGAGAGTTAAAGTACTTCTTGGGATTCCAAGTACGGCAACAAAAGGAAGGAACGTTCCTAAGCCAAACCAAGTACACGCAGGACATACTCAAGAAGTTTGGCATGGACAAGGCGAAGCCCATAAAAACCCCCATGGCAACGAATGGCCACCTAGACCTAAATGAAGATGGACCTAGCGTCGACCAAAAGGTATATCACTCCATGATTGGATCTCTACTCTATTTATGTGCATCTAGGCCAGATATTTTGTTGAGTGAATGTTTGTGTGCAAGATTTCAAGCCAATCCTAAGGAATGTCACTTGACAGCCGTAAAAAGGATCTTGAGATATTTAGTTCATACACCCAACCTTGGCCTTTGGTACCCAAAAGGCTCAAAATTCAATCTCATTGGTTACTCCGATGCGGATTATGCTGGGTGCAAAGTAGACAGAAAAAGCACTTCCGGTACATGCCAATTCCTAGGGAGATCCTTAGTTTCTTGGTCCTCCGAGAAACAAAATTCCATTGCCTTATCCACAGCCGAGGCAGAGTATGTTACAGCCGGGAGTTGTTGTGCTCAAGTCCTTTGGATGCGACAAACTCTAAGGGACTATGGTTACAATATGAACCATATTCCACTCCTTTGTGACAATGAGAGTGCCATTAAAATTGCCCACAACCCAGTTGAGCACTCCAGAACTAAACACATAGACATAAGACACCACTTTTTGAGAGATCATGCCATGAAAGGAGACATAGCCATTTCACATGTCAACACTGAAAAGCAATTGGCCGACATATTCACCAAGCCACTTGATGAAAAACGCTTTTGCGAACTCCGAAATGAACTAAATATCCTTGATGCTCGGAGTGTGGCTTGAAATGTTGCATACATGTATGAATTCTTCAAATATGTTGTTTTAGACTGTGAAAATCACCTCTCTCATTTTTTTTTCTCTGAAAAACTATGTCAATTACTAGATCTTGGTGAATTATGAGCATTGCTTGATTGTTGTATGCTTACTGATTATATTCATCAAGATTATTTGATTTGATTTGCCCTTCTATTCTCTAATTATGAACCTTCAAATATATATGAATGGGCTATGCAATTCTTCCCTGGTGACCACAGACTAGTCCGTGGTTACCCAGACTAGTCCACACATGCAGACTAGTCCGCAGAGTGCCGGTTAGGCCGGACTAGTCCAATAGACCACTGACTAGTCCGATATTGCTCTCTGGATGAGTTCGGACTAGTCCGGTCACCTCCGGACATGTCTGATTTTTCGTATCCATAACCCTAGCTGCCACCAAACCCCAATCCCTTCATCCTCCACTATTGCTCACACATTCTCTCTCTTCCACTCGAGCTCCCAAGGCGATTTCTTGCTCCCTCCACTAAAAAGCTTCGCATTTGGGCGGAAATCAAGCTTGTCCACTTGAGGATTGAAGCTAGCGGACTTGTCTGGCCTTCAACACCCCTCATCTCCGAGTTTCGATCGAATTCTTCGGTATTTTCACCCAAACCCTAGAAATCTCAACTTTCTTCATTGTTGATCGAATAGCCTAGCATCTTTCACTATATACATGCCTCCTTGCTGTATTACGTTCTTGCTAAGCTAATTGTGCATTAGGAATCAACATTTGTCCAGTTTCTTAGGTTTTTGAGTTTGAATACCGGACTAGTCCGGTCCATGCACGGACAAGTCGGGTCCCCCGAGCTAGTCCGTGCTTGTGCACCGGACAAGTCCGATATTTCTGAACTCAAAACCTAATTCTTCAATTCCTCAATGCAATTCCTTGCTATTCTTTCACACCTATGCCTTGTGTCATTCAATTGGTATCATTCATTATCATTCATACCACTCATTCTCAGGTCATGTCGAGCTCCAGCAATGATGTCTCCGATTTTGAGGCCGAGATGGACCATGAGGTGTCACCTCGGACCTCGACGGGTCTTGGCAAGAAGCGCCAAGAAAGACCGTACGAGCCAGCCCAGTCTCCTCCACAGGCTCGGAGGAAGGTGCTAGCTAAGAAGCCAGTCTCCAAGGCAGCTGCATCATCGAGTGGCCCTCGCCAAGCAAAGGGCAAGGGAAAGGGGATTGCTACGGGTCCGGTTGGCCCGTTGAAACTTCATGCTCCAAGGGAAGGGGTCCGGGACCCAAATGAAGAGAAGTTCAACGGGAAGGGCAGTGACTCGGCGGCCAAGTTCAGAAGCATCGATTGGTATGGCCGACCGAAGCAAGCGGCTGATGGATGGTTCTGGTGCGACTTCCATGCTGACTTCTACAGATCGGTGTATCTCCCAATGAAGACACCAGTTGTGCGCAGTCAGTGGATTGAGTGGGCACATTTTGAGAAGAAGGGCTGCTCACTGTTCACTGATGTAGTGAGAGCCATTGTGAAGCATGGACTGAGAGATCTGTTTGCTTTCAGAAATAACTGGAATGATGAAGGGATTGTGCAGTTCTTTGCGACCTGTCACTTCTCTAGTGAAGATGAGGAGAGTGTCACTTGGATGTCCCATGGATCCAAGTACAGCATTACTCAAGAAGATTTCGCTAACCTGCTTCATCTTGACACCACAAGATCTGATTGCTTGGTCATACACAACATTGGTGTCATTGACAAGGATAGGATGAAGTTCCTATATGAGCCAAACTCAAAGTTTAACCCTCCTTCCACCAAAAACATGAAGCCATTCTTTGTGGTGTTGAACAGAGTGTTAAGGAAGACAATTGCTCCCAAGGATGGAGATGCCGGGAGTGTGCAAGGATACCTCCGGACTCTGATGAGAGTCATAAGCAAGGATCACCCATTTGATGTGGTGGAATACATTTGGAATGATATGGTGAACATATCCTGCACTCCCAACAGATCTTGCGGGTATGCTCCTTATCTAATGTTTGTGATTGAAAAAGTCACCGGCATTGAGTTTGTGAAAGATGTGGAGCATCTCCCCTTAAGGCCTCAAATGCCTCAAAAGCCGAGTGTGCAGGTTGATCCCTCGCTGGCCTCCAGTCCCGAGGCACCGGCAAGAACAAGAGAAGATGTCAGAGCTGCTCCAACTTCAAGGGCAGCCCCTCAGAGAGGATCAGCTAGTGGAATCCTCAAATACCTGGCTGCCATCTTCACCTCCTGCAAGAAGGCCGAAGTGAAGGCCCATAAGCTCAACATAAAAAAAAGTAGGACATGAAGTACATCAAGGCAAATGTGAAGCAAATTTGCCAGAAGCTAGAGATCGACCCCATTGGATATCCAGTGATTTCTGAGGACTCCGACCAAGACTACATTGAGCTCGGGCCCTTGACCCCCTCCGAGCTTGCCTACTTTGGTGTTGGGGGCTCGAGCGGCTCTGCCCCTCCTCCTTCTCCTCCTCATCAAGCTGAAGATGAAGAAGACGAAGACGACGATGAGAGGACCGACAGTGAAGAGTGAAGACATTAGGACCCTCCTCTCCGTCTTTTTGGTGTCTTGATGCCAAAGGGGGAGAGATTGAGGGAGAGTCTTAGCTTTAGGTGTAAGGTGCGAGGAGAGAGCTCTCTTTATGTTTTCTTAACTCTTTTGTGGCTTGTAATGTTTTAACAATGATCTTATGTTAATTATGGTTCTGTGATGCAATGATTTGATCCTTTGAGTAGTATTTATGAAAACTGTGATTTTGCTCTAAAATGACATATATTCTTGCTATTAGTTGATTAAAGTCAATTATGTCATTCTTTATGTTCCAGTGTACTTAGTTATGCATCCCACCATAAAGAATGCACATATGGATTATACTCTCACTGCTTGATGTATTTTGGACCCATATGTGCATGCTTTATGAAAATCTCAGTTTTTATCATATTTTGTGAAATCTCAATTGGTTGTCATCAATCACCAAAAAGGGGGAGATTGAAAGTGCATCTAGGACTCCCTTGTGGGTTTTGGATGATTTATGACAAGCAATTGAGATCCTAACCTCCTTGTTGAGATGAGTGCAGGATTTTAATAGGAAAATGAGCAAAGTGACAAAAAGAAGGAAGAATGAGAAGCAAAGTGGAAATGAGCTCAAGGAAGAAGAGTAGTAGATTATTGTGTATGGGGTGTGTTAAGAAAACACACCCCAAGATCTCAATCACAATTAAACACACACATTGCACAAAGTTACACAGGACCGGACTAGTCCGATCACAATCGTACTAGTCCGATATCCTTTCTGCACGAAATCGGATATCCTTTCTGACTAGAATCGGACTAGTCCTCCCCAGTGCGGACTAGTCCTCAAAACACTTCAAGTCACACAAAACCGGACAAGTCCGATCACAACCGGACTAGTCCGATATTCTTTCTGATCCAAATCAGACAAGTCCGATGTTTGCACAGACTAGTCTGAAATACCCTCTGATCTGAATCGGGCAAGTCCCCCAAGTGCGGACTTGTCATCCTATACACTTAGGGTCTCACATGTCTGGACAAGTCCGATGACTATCAGACTAGTCTGAAGATTTCCAGTAGAGCAATCGGACAAGTCCATTCCTAGCCGGACTAGTTCGATACTTCGGGGTACTTAGGGTTTGCTACACACAGCACACCGGACTAGTCCGGTGACCACCACGGACTAGTCCGATCTTTCTGAACCCTAACGGTAACTTTTAGAAACCCCATATAAATAGAGGTGCACGGCGCAATTATGAACACTCTCGAACCCTAGCGCCGTCACACCTCCCAAGAGCCTCAAAAACTACATCTCTCCACGAAATTAAGTGCAACAACAATCAATCCTTTGAGGATTCACTCTAGATCATTGGAGAGACACTTGCAACACCACGTTGAGCTCTTGGTTTGATTCTCTAACACAGTCGTGTGATTCATTTGTAATTTTTGAGTGTGTTCTTGTTGGTATTTTCTGTTGTAATCCAAGGGAGCTCTCAACGTGTGAGAAAGCCCCTTGAATTAGGTTATTCACCCCTTTGTGATTAGTGGAAGAGGATTGGCCTTCGTGGCGATCTGACGAGGGTAGGGTTGGAGAAGACCCGGTCCTTTTGTGGACTCCTCAACATGGACGTAGGTTGCCTTTGTGGTAGCCGAACCACGGGATAAATCCTTGTGTTTTGTTTTTGGTGTTCATCATTCTTATTCATCAATATAATCTAGGGTTTCGATAATCATTGCTCATCTTACGTTGAATTGTCAAACATAAGATTTAATTGTGATATAATCTAATATATAACATTGAAACCTTTACTTGATTCTATATTTCCGCTGCATACATAAAAGAATTAGTCTAATCGATCAAGCTTAATCAACTCAGTCTGTGAACACCAGACTAGTCCGCACATTACCGGACTAGTCCGATATCTCTGGTATTGAATTTGTTGTTGAGTATTGCAGGATCCGATAAAATTCTAAAAGGCCTATTCACCCCCCGTAGGCCCACATTCACCCACGTTGCTTCATTTTCGGTGTGGTGCTTCCATTAAACATTACACCATCTAATAACCTTGTTCCTTGTGACCCTCTCCTTAGTTTCCAAGATTTTGACCGGTTGTTCGGCATAAGTCAAATCTTCCTCTAGTTCCAATTCTTCCATTGTCACTTGTTCTTCCGGTACTCTCAAACACTTCTTGAGCTGGGAAACATGAAAGACATCATGGACATCCGAAAGATGAGCTGGCATCTCCAACTTATATGCTACTTCCCTCTTTTGTCCAAAGTATTGAATGGTCCAATATAACGAGGTGCGAGCTTGCCCCTTATGTTAAACCTCTTATGACCTCTCATTGGTGACACCTTTAGGTAAACAAAATCTCCTATTTCAAAGGCTAATTTCCTTCTCCTATTGTCCACATAGCCTTTTTGTCTTGATTGGGCAGCCCTCAAGTTTTCACGAATTATTCAGACTTGCTTTTCAACTTCTTGCAACACATCCGGACCAAATACTTGAGACGCTCCTGCCTCATTCTAGAATAAAGGTGTCCGACACTTCTTTCCATAAAGCGCTTCATACGGTGACCTTTTCAAGCTTGCTTGGTAACTATTGTTGTATGAAAATTCCGCATATGGCAAGCTTTTGTCCCAACTTTTCCCATGCTTTAAAGCACAAGCTCTTAACATGTCCTTTAAAATTTGATTGGTCCTCTCGGTTTGTCCATCCGTTTGAGGATGATACGCTGAACTAAAATTCAACCTTGTTCCCAGTGCTTCATGCAGTTTTTGCCAAAACCTGGAAGTGAATTGAGAACCTCTATCCGAGACTATCTTCTTAGGGACTCCATATCGACATACAATATACTCCACATATATTTCAGCCAATTGTGCAGTTGTATATTTGGTCTTCATAGGGACAAAATGGGCTGACTTGGTTAAGCGATCCACAATTACCCAAATTGAGTCATACCCGGACTGGGTACGTGGTAAACCAACTACGAAGTCCATTCCAATTTCTTCCCACTTCCATTCCAGGATCTTCAATGGTTGCAATAATCCAGCTGGAATTTGATGTTTTGCCTTGACTTGTTGACACACATCACACAATGCCACATATTCAGCTATGTCCTTCTTCATGCTATCTCACCAATAGCAAGCCTTCAAGTCTTTGTACATCTTTGTACAACTAGGATGAATTGAGTAAGGTGAGTCATGTGCCTCCTTTAATATTGTCTCCCGGATGTGCTTTACATTAGGAACAACGATTCTCTTTCCAAGCCATAATGTACCATGTTTGTCTTCATCAAATCTGAATTCTCTCCCTTCTCGGTCCTGTCCTTGATTTCCTTGATCTCTTCATCTGTGATTTGTTCCTCTCGAATTTCTTGCTCCAAGGTTAGGTTTAACTCCATCATCTCCATCTCATTTACAAATCCGAAGTTCGACCTTTCAAACTCCTTACATAACTCGGATGGTAACTCTCGAACTGTGAGTTGATGACTTACTCCCTTTCTACTCAAAGCATCGGCCACTACATTGGCTTTTCCCGGATGCTAGTTGATTCCCAAATCATAATCTTTGATGAGCTCCAACCATCTTCGTTGCCTCAAGTTCAGATCTGTTTGTGTGAAAATATACTTCAAACTCTTATGATCCGTATAAATTTCACACCTATGTTCAAGAATATAGTGCCTCCAAATCTTCAATGCATGTACCACGGCCGCGAGTTCCAAATCGTGCGTGGGGTAATTCTGCTCATGTTTCTTCAATTGTCTTGATGCATAGGCGACCACTTGACCTTCTTGCATCAATACACATCCAAGTACTTGTCTTTATGCGTCACAATAAATATCAAAACTCTTACTCACATCCGGCAATACCAAAACTGGGGCTGTTGTTATCCTGTTCTTCAACACCTCAAAACTGTTTTGACAAGCTTGAGTCCATTGGAAAGCCTTTCCCTTCATTAGCAACTCTGTCGTAGGCTTGGCTATCTTGGAAAAGTCCTTGATAAACTGATGGTAATATCCAGCCATCCCAAGAAAGCTCCTTATTTCCTTTACATTTTGCGGTGGTTCCCACTTCAACACGTCTCTCACTTTTCCGGGGTCAACCGATACTCCTCCTCCTGAGATGATATGACCCAAAAATGGCACCTCTTTCAACGAAAACTGACACTTGTTGAACTTGGCATACAATCGACGCTCCCTCAATTTCTACAATGTAAGCCTCAAGTGTTCCTCATGTTCCTTCTCATCCTTCGAGTAGATCATAATGTCATCAATAAATACCACAACGAACTTGTCCAAGTACTCCATGAAGACCATATTCATGAGGTACATAAAGTAGGCAGGCACATTTGTCAATCCAAATGATATCACGGTGTACTCATAAGATCCATACCATGTTCTAAAAGCTGTCTTGGGTATGTCCGATGGTCTAGCCTTCATTTGAAAATATCCCGACCTCAAATCAATCTTAGAGAAGACACAAGCACCCTTCATCTGATCAAACAAGTCTTCTATGCGTGGCAAGGTGTACTTGTTCTTGATTGTTACCTCGTTGAGAGCTCGGTAATCCACACACACCCTTTGGGATCAATCCTTCTTGTCCACAAATAGAACGGGCGCTCCCCAAGGCGAAGAGCTAGGGCGAATAAAACCATTCTCTAATTTCTCTTGAATTTGCTTCTTGAGCTCCGCTAATTCCAAAGGAGGCATCCTATATGGCCTCTTAGCTATAGGTGCAGTTCCAGGTATTAAATCAATAACAAAATCAATGTCTCGATCAGGTGGCATACCTGGCAACTCGTCCGGAAAAACATCCAAAAATTCACACACCACCGGAATCTCCTCAATTGCGGCACCGTCCATATGATTCAGCTCCAATTGCTTTGGTGCGGTTTGAGATGCTTCGAATTCTACGACGATCCCTTCCTCATTGGTCAACTTCACCGTCTTCGTGGCACACTCAATAACTCCATTGTGCTTTCTCAACCAGTCCATACCAAGTATAATGTCCAATCCTTGAGAATCCAAAACAATGAGGTTGGCGGAGAAGTCTACCCCCCTTATTCTAAGGCTTACTTTTGGACATACTATATTTGTCCTCATCTCTCCTCCAGGAGACTTAACCAATAGAGTAAACTTCATATGAGAGATAGGCAAACTATACTTGGCAACATACTTCGATGCAATGAATGAATGCGATGCTCCAGAATCAAATAACATAGTCGCGGGGTTGGAGTTGGCGAGAAACATACCAATGACCACGTCATCCGCTTGTTGAGCATCCTCCGTAGAGACATGGTTCACATTGCCACAAGCAAAATTTTGCTGTCCACGGTTCCCTTGTGGTTGTCCTCCATTGGGTCTTGGGTTTTGCCTTGGTGCATTGCTTCCTTGACCAAGACCTGACTTAGGACATTGATGCGCAAAGTGTCCTGCTTCTCCACAAGTATAACACTTCTTAACTCCACTAGAATTATTGGGACGAGCTTGGTTTTGAACATTGGCACCAAGAAAATTAGCACGAGGCGCATAAGGCATTGGAGGCCTAGGTGCTTGCATGAGAGGGCGCTGCTGCACAAACTGAGTTGGGCGCGGTGCAAAACCAGGGCGTTGAGCAGGAATAGAGGAGCTGTAATAGGGCGCATTGGGTGGTGCAAGGCGAGGGCGCACGTTACTTCCTTGTTGTTGTCCTTGATATGGCGCCTTTCTCTTATTGTCTTGCTCCATCTCACGAATCTTGTTCTCAACCACAATTGCTTTGTCCACAAGCTTCTGAAAATTGGCATAGTCACAATTGAGCAATTGCACTTGAATTTCATTGTTGAGGCCCCTCATGAACAAGTATTGCTTCCGACTCTCCCGACTAACATCCTCAGGTGCATACCTTGAGAGTTGAGTGAACTTGTTGACATATTCACTCACGCTTGATCTCCCGTGCCTTAAATTCTCAAATTCTTGCCTCTTCAAGATCATAACACCTTCCGGCACATAATGGGAACGGAATTTCTCCTTGAATCCGGCCCAAGTAATTCTCTCTTGGTTCTCATGAGCATTGCAATAAGAATCCCACCACTTTGCAACTGCTCCAACTAGTTGATGAGAAGCAAACAAGACCTTCTCCTGGTCACTGCATTGGACAATAGCAAGTTTCTTCTCCACGGACTTGAGCCAATCATCCGCATCCATAGGGTCAGCAGCTTGAGCAAAGGTCAGCGGCCTAGTCCTCATAAACTCTCCCAATCGGTTATGAGGAGGCGGGGGTGGCGGTGGAGGCATGTGGGGCTGATTGTTGATGTTGCCAGCCTGCAGTTGTCCCATAGTTTGTATCATGGTCATCATGTGCTGGTTTTGCGTAGCCAATAGCTGCTCAGTGTTGATAGCTCCCTGAGTAGATCCTTGTCCAATGTTGTTCTAAGGCACTCCATTGTTCTCCTCCTCATCATTGCCATCCCTCTGGTTGCGAGTCCCCACCATCTGAAGAAAAGCAATAGGCAAGAATTAGAAAACGTCCCCAACTATATGCATCAAGGGATATGAAACGAAACAACTAGCTACATTAGCCTAGGTGGACATGGCAATGCTAAAGCATCCCAAAAGCCTCTATTAAGCAAACAAGCAAACAATATATATAGAAAACATCAAGCCAACAAAATCAAATCGATTCCTAAGTGCTCCTATATGCTCTAAAGTGTCCATTCTATCTAGGCTGCATCATACGGTCAACCTGTGACTCTGATACCAATCTGTGACGCCCGGTTCCGAAAAAAATGAACCAAGCTAACGCATATGTGTGCCCAGGATGTTCAACACATACACGAGTGCAATCACAAAAGAGTATACAGAAAATTACCACAAAACAAGATTAATTATCCAAATTTTATTAAACAAACCATATTATTCTCGAATACAAGCTCCAATGAATATTAATGACAAGTTCAACTAATGCAGCGGAAATACTCTAATTAAGCAAACTAAACAGCTAAGCAGAATAAGCAATAGGGTATAGCGCAGCTCCAAAACACCACAGGCAAGCTGACGGTAGACACGGCCTAGAAGTCCGCATTATCACCATTAAACTCCCAATCCTGACCTGCAACTGTTGGGGGGGATTGCAAGAGTGAGTACATATCATACTCAACAAGTGTGGAAAGTATGACATGTGGCTTATTCAAATGTCGACAATAATAATGGTTAAGTGCTAAAAAGTACATTGAAACATTTGAAAAGAAATATATTATATGTATGTGAAGTAAACCCATCATAATCATAAGTAATATCATAATACCAGTCTGAATTCACTACCTTCATCAATAATTTCATATTTCACCATTGCCAATAACCATATTCAATACCATAAATAAATCCATAACCAACCATAACCATTCCCAAACCATAACTGTCGGTACCCTGGAAACCGTACACCCCTTGAGATTACTAAGATCTCAAGGGAAGGCCATCTATTTGATTTGAAGACCTTCGGAGGCCCACATGTCAGACATAACCGGACCCGCTTCTCCAACATGGTTAGTCCCAGGGTCGCCACGTGTACTATCAAACCGGAACTACCGCCCACAAGGGGGAAGCTCCGGGCTATGTACTGAAATGGCACCCCCGGACCTAACCCCAGACCGAGGGAAGCTCCGGATCTGACACGTGTCAGGTAGCTCCGGAGCTACCTGTTTCCCACAGTATGCTCCAGAGCTGCCACGTGTCCAACCGTCGGATCTTCAGCCTTTAACCTCCGGAAGATTCCACAACGGCTCCGGATCTTCAAAGGGGAATCAAGGGCTTCAAGACCCGATTAAGTGTCATTAATACTATATTAATGACACACGATCGGAAGACCTTAATTACCAGTAACGGTGCTGTCAAAGACCATTACCTGGTCATTAAGGGCAATTAAACGTGTTGAATGAGTATCAATATTAGTAACCGCCGGGGCCCCATGTCGGGCCAGGCTAACTTGTAACGGTCTGCCCTTGTACTATAAAAGGACAGGCCGACGACACGTTCAGGGAGGTTCCCTACACATTCGATAGACGCTCAACACAAGCTCATATAGCTAATACAACACCAACACACCCGTGGAGTAGGGTATTACGCTCAGGCGGCCCAAACCACGTAAATCTCTGTGTCTCCTGTGCTATTTACAATTCACCTTCTTGAATCTCCGCGCGCCCATACCGAACATCAAACTCCTCTAACACTTTAGTAGTGTCGGGAGATCTGCCGGATCCAAACCACCGATAGTTGGCGCGCCAGGTAGGGGCGCCTGAGATTTCGAGATTGGTGAACTCAGCTGCTGGATC
The DNA here is from genome assembly GCA_036927565.1 of Tuctoria greenei. Classification (NCBI taxonomy): domain Eukaryota; kingdom Viridiplantae; phylum Streptophyta; class Magnoliopsida; order Poales; family Poaceae; genus Tuctoria; species Tuctoria greenei. The sequence continues at coordinate 125,528,460 of JAYESD010000007.1, read as the reverse complement.
ATCCAATGGTCATCCTGCTGTTCAAGCTGTTGGAGGCAATCCCTCCAATATGCAGCCACCAGTAGGGGCCTCAGCGCCAGTAGGAGTCACACTGCCACCACCGCCACCTCCACCAGCAAATCGAGCTGGACAACGCGATGGTGCATCGACGTCAGTCACTGCGTCGGGAAATCATGACAACCCGGAACACGTGCTCCATGCAGCACGTGCTCTTCTCCAACGTCCACCACCTCCGGATGCATCCCGGGATGCACTGGAGCAGTGGAGGGCTGATGTGGAACATTTGGTTGCAGCAACAGCCGACCGCATCAGCAACCAGGGTCCTCCTCCTTCAGGACGGGCCCCGTCGCAGCGACGGACCTTGTCTAGCAGACTTGGTCCGCACGTTTCCAACAACAGGAGACGTGCTGCATCACAGCAACTGACGTCATTGCCTTCCGGGGCACGACGCACTCACACGGTATCCCGGCTTTCAACTCATGACCTCCTGGCGGAGCTTGATCGCTGATACCGCCAACAGGACGGCCGAGTCCATATTGAGCGTGCTCGTGAAAGACGAGAAGCTCAAGACGTTCCTGCTCCTGAAGGAGTGGGAGGAGGCTGTTCAGCCCTGGCCATGCATCTACGTATGGTCAGGTGGCCACAGAAGTTCCGGCCTCACCTGCCGGAGAAGTTCGACGGGACCATCAATCCTGTCGAATTCCTTCAGATCTACTCCACTGCTATCTTGGCAGCTGGAGGAAATGAGGCCGTAATGGCCAATTATTTCCCAGAGGCTTTAACTGGGACCGCCAGGTCCTGATTTATGAGCCTTCCACCCAACTCCATCAACAGTTGGGAGGAGCTGTGCCGGCAGTTCACCGCCAACTTTGGGAGTTCATACACCCGACCAGGCACTGAACTGGACCTTTTTGTAGTCGTGCAAAAAGGGGGAGAATCCCTGCGATCATTCATCCAGACGTTCTCTCAGGTACGAAACATTATCCTTTCTATCTCTAGCGCCTCTGTCATTGTGGCATTCAGACAGGGTGTACGGGATAAGAAGATGTTGGAGAAACTGGCGATCAAGGAGATCACCAGTGTCACGAAACTCTTCAGTTTGGCTAACAAATGTGCCAGAGCTGCGGAGGGCCGTGAGACGCACTCCAAACAAACTCCAGAGGATCACAAGAAATCCTCCAAAGGAGAAGCCACTACCTCCAGGAGTGGCAAGAAGAAGAAGAAGACCAACGGCAAGAAAAAGCCGTCGGTCGGTACATCCAATGTTGCAGCTGCTGCAGCTCCGGGTGGCTGGGGGCCACGCCCCGAGAAGCGACCTCGACCGTCTTCTGAAGACGGTGGCAAACCCAAAGTGTGGTGTCCAATTCACAAAACAGGCAGCCACAGTTTGGAAGACTGCCGGGAGGTCCAAAACCTTGCCGAGCGCTACAACAAGCGCCGGGAAGAAGCTCCTTTCCGACAGAGGGAAGGAAAACAAAAAGTCGACGAAGCTCTGGCTGAAGAGGAGTTAGGTTTTCAGGATCCCAAAAAGGTCCTGAAGGCCGTCTACACCTCCGTCGACGACGATTCCGACGTCTCCGACAACGAGCGTCGGAAGACCATGAACACCATTTTTGGTGGATCATGGGACATCACCTCCCGCCGCGTCATCAAGACTATGCGTTGGGACATGGCTGCTGTAGCTCCTACAGCCAGACCAGAGCCTCATCGGAAGTGGATGGACACAGCCATCACTTTTGATGCTTCGGACTGCCCTTAAAGCATGGTTGGAGCAGGTCAGCTACCTTTAATGGTATCTCCTACCATCAATAACATCCAGCTCCACCATGTCATGGTAGACAGAGGTTCGGGGCTTAACCTCATAAGCTTCGAAGCTTTCACCAAGCTTCACCTCCGACCTTCGGATCTCCACCCCTCCCGACCTTTCTCCGGAGTAGGTCCGGGGGCCATTACCCCACTCGGAGCTATTACTCTCCCTGTTACCTTCGGGACACGGGAGAAGTATCGCACCGAGAAGTTGGTCTTTGACGTTGCTCAGATCAACTTACCCTTCAATGCCATCTTGGGTAGGCCTGCCTTGTACAAATTCATGGCAGCTGCTCATTATGGCTACCTGGTGTTAAAGATGCCAACACCAGTAGGCGTTCTCCGGATCCGCGGAGATCGTACTGCTGGAATAACTGCTCTAGAAGAACTCCATGATGAGATCATGCATATTATCATTGCACAAATAAACATGGCACAATGTTTATTTGTTTGGGATCCTGGCTCAAGTGAATGTGCACTCTTATTTGATGGACAAGATCAAGATGGCGCACTATGTCGTCCACCACCTTGGCCTCCTCCATTCATGCATACAAAAAGATTTGATGGCGTTGCACATTTGGACCAACACATAAGAGAAGATGAACTTGAGTCGAGGACGAATCCAATTCCAGAAGGGGAGGATGATGAGGACATCACATCTATGGATACAAACAACACCCCATTGAACATACAAGATGCAATCAATAGGGTTCATACACAACAATTAATTTCAGAGGTGAACTCGTTCTTATATATTTCCTTATATGTTTTTGAGCATAGATTGCTACTTAATGATTTATTTGTGATTAGGATCCATGGAGAGGTTCAAGGAGTACTTGGAGGGAGTATTAGGGACGTGGAAGACCAGAGAGTTCATTCAAAGAAGATTGAAACCGAACCAAACTCCAAATCGTATCCAACTCGGAGTCCAGGAGCAGTACGCACTAAAACAGACGCCCAGGACGCATACAAACTCCGTTTTGTACGTTCTACATATGGACGGAAAGGGGAGAGGATATCCTTTCCAATGGCGCCGGTCCCATGTCAAAATTCCTTGGGAGTCGACGGGAATCGTCGAAACAAAATCAAGTACTGAATCTGTCAGGGTGCTGCGCCACCGTATTGGGCCATTGGGCCTTGTATCAAGTCTAAGTCCATTATTTTCGTGTCTTAGGGTTAGGTCACGATCCTAACACCCCCTTAGACGTCCTCCCACCTATATATACTCCATAGTAGCCGCCATGAACAATTGAGTTTTGCTTAGATCAATAATATCGCCGTTCTACGGTTTGTGAAACCCCAACTTCACGATTTCAGATCGTGTCTTCTACGTTCTTGCTTGTGTTCTCGGTTGCACTTGCAGGGATTAGCCTTCTTGGCGAGGTCAATCGTGTGAAGCACGGTTGATAACCAACGGAGCGGTGGTGTAGTGATTGGAGGGGTTGTTCGTGTTCTACTTGAGAGCCTCGGATCATCAACGTCGAGATCTCCACATCAATCGACGTATTCATTACCTTTCGGAAGATCGGGCCTAAACTTCCTATCACTCCATGCACTTACCACGGCGCAAGAGGAGGATTCCAGGCAGGAGCAAGCTCCAAAACCCCCGAGAATTCGTCAACGAGGCTCAACATCTGCACCTCGTGTGCAGCCAAGCGGCGACAACGACATTCACGTCAAAGTCGTCCAAATCGGTTCTGATGCCGCTCAGACCACCCGTATATCGGGAGGATTGAACGACAAATAGGAACTCACGCTCATCGCTTTCCTCCGGGCTAATGTCGACGTGTTTGCCTGGCAACCGTCACAAATGCCTGGGATCCCCAAGGAAGTGATTGAGCACAATCTGAAGATCTACCCTGACGCCCGGCCTGTGCACCAGAAGCCTCGGAAGCAATCTGTAGAGCGACGGAACTTCATTCGGCAAGAAGTGAAGAAGTTGCTCGAAGCTGGATTCATCCGAGAAGTCTTCCATCCAAAATGGCTGGCAAACCCAGTCGTTGTGCCCAAGGCCAGCGGGAAGCTTCGGATGTGTATCGACTACACAACACTAAATAAGGCATGTCCAAAAGATCCATTCCCACTACCTAGAATAGATTAGATAGTGGATTCCACCTCCGGGTGTGAATTACTGTGTTTCCTAGACGCATATTCTGGGTATCATCAAATCAGAATGTCTAGGGAAGATGAAGAGCATACCTCTTTCATTACAGTAGATGGATTGTACTGTTATACAACCATGCCATTTGGTCTCAAGAATGCAGCTTCAACCTTTGTACGAGCTATGTACAAAACCTTTGAAGACCTCATTAGAGACATAGTGGAAGTGTACGTTGATGACATCGTGGTCAAGGTCAAGAACAAGGAGTCACTTCTTGACACCTTACAGGCTGTCTTCGATAAGCTGCGGGTCACCCGCACAAAGCTAAACCCAGACAAGTGTGTCTTCGGGGTTAGCTCCGTAAAACTTCTTGGTTTCCTGGTAAGTCACCGAGGCATAGAAGCTAATCCGGCGAAGATCAAGGCCATTGAAGACATGCGGCCACCAACCCGCATCAAAGACGTCCAAAAGCTAACTGGATGTCTAGCAGCACTCAGCCGGTTTATTTCAAGACTGGCGGAACGGGCACTCCCCTTCTTCAAGTTATTGAGGAAGTCCGGACCATTCTAATGGTCTGAAGAAGCAGAAAAGGCGTTCCAGGAACTAAAACAGTTCCTCACCACCCTACCAACTCTGGTAGCTCCGAACCCTGGTGAGCCTTTGGTGCTTTACATTTCAGCCACTGACGAAGTTGTCAGTATGGTCCTGGTCGCGGAAAGACCAGAACTACCTCATACTCAGGGATCCAGACCCCTTCGGGAGGGTCCGGAGGTTCTTGAAAGCGAGTCTGGGTCCCAGCTCCCAGACTCCAATCCACAAGAAGTTGCTTCAGAAGACCCAGACCCCTCCGGGAGGGTCCAGGTCACTTCTGAAGAAGCTCCGGGTTCCTCCAGCCAGAACCCGGAGCTCCCCGAAGAAAATCCGGATCCCTCCGGGAGGATCCGGGTCAGTGAAGAGGAAGCTCCGGGCCCCTCTGGGAGGGTCCAGACCATTCAGTGCCTAGTGTACTTCATCATTGAAGTACTACATGATGCCAAGACTCGGTACCTAGAGGTGCATAAGCTGCTCTATGCAGTTCTTATTGCCTCCAGGAAGCTTCGCCATTATTTCAAAGCTCACAAAATCTCAGTGGTGACCTCATACCCACTTCGAGCAATCTTGCATAATCCCAACTCAACTGGGAATATTGCAAAGTGGGCAGCGGAATTGGCCGAATTCGATCTTGAATTCATTTCAAGGCAAGCAATCAAGAGTCAAGCATTGGCAGACTTCGTAGCGGAATGGACTCCCTCTCCATCAAACCCTGGGGGCCCCAGTGAGCAGAAGCCGAAACACGAAGCTCCGGCCTTCGCCGAGCCTCATTGGACCCTCTACTTCGATGGCTCCATGCAAAAGCAGGGGGCCGGAGCTGGAATCCTTCTTCTTGCACCAACCGGGGAGAAGGTAAAATACATGGTACACCTTGACTTTAAGGCGACCAACAACATGGTGGAGTACGAAGCACTCATCTATGGACTAAAGGTGGCACTGTCATACGGTGTCAAGCAACTGCTGGTCAAGGGAGATTCACAGCTCATCATTAAGCAAGTGAAGTGTGAATGCTCCTGCAACAATCTCCAGCTAGCTGCTTACCTCCTTGAAGTCCAGAGGCTTCAAAAGGACTTCGAAGTCCTAGATCTCCACCATGTCCAGCATGCCCACAATGCTGAAGCCGACGAACTCTCGACGAAAGCGTCAACTGGAGCTCCGGCTCCTGACGGAACTTTTGTCCGGAGGTTGTCAAAACCCACAGCTCAGCCTGCCGAACTAAGCGAAGGGGGCGAGATCAGCATCCCGAAGCTGACGGTCCCGATGGCCCTGTTACCATGGCAGCCATCAAGGGTCGTAGATGCTGCCGGAAGCTTCGAGCAACCCAGCACGCAAGACTCAAATGCTCAAGTTAGTTCCGATGCATGGATCTCGGAGATCTGGAACTACTTGAAAGACAACATCCTTCCTGACGATGATGTATCCGCTGACCGGGTAGTCAGATTGGCTAAAAGATACACGTTGGTAGAAGGGGATCTCTACCGACGCGGTGCCAACGACATCCTAATGTGGTGCATAACAAGGGAAGAAGGCTGCGAGCTCCTCGCAGAAATCCATGGAGGCGAGTGTGGGAACCACGCGTCTTCCCGTACGCTGGTTGGTAAAGCCTTTCGGCATGGCTTCTACTGGCCTACAGCACTCCAGGATGCAACTGAGCTGGTGAAGAAATGCGAAGCATGTCAATTTCAGGCAAAGAAAATTCACACACCGGCTCAGCCCCTACAAATGATACCTCCTACATGGCCCTTCGCTGTGTGGGGGATGGACATCTTGGGACCTTTCCCAAGAGTCGTCGGAGGTTACAAGTTCCTGTACGTTGCCATTGACAAGTTCACCAAGTGGCCGAAAGCAACTCCAGTTGTGACAATCAACAAGCAATCTGCTATCAACTTTTTACAGTCCATTGTATGCAGATTTGGAGTCCCAAACAAAATCATCACTGATAATGGGTTCCAATTCACAAGCTCTGCATTTCAAGGATATTGCAAAGACCTCGGCATTCAAGTTTGCTACGCCTCCGTAGCTCACCCAGCAAGCAATGGCCAAGCCGAGAGAGCAAATGCTGAAATCCTTAAAGGACTCAAAACGCGCACCTATGAGCGCTTGAAAAAACATGGTGCCAACTGGATTGAAGAGCTTCCGCCCACTCTCTGGGCCAACAGGACATCTCCAAACCGGTCAACTGGAGAGACACCCTTCTTCCTGGTGTATGGAGCTGAAGCAATCCTTCCTCCAGAAATCACTTTGGGGTCACTCCGGGTCCGGACCTTCGACGAAGCCACGCAGGACCAGCTCCGGCGTGAAGACCTAGACCTCCTTGAGGAGGGAAGGTGCCAAGCAGCTGTTCGGAATGCCCGATACCACCAAGCCCTTCGGCGCTATCATCAGCGGCATGTACACAACCGACAGCTCGAGGAAGGCGACCTGGTGCTACGGAGAATACAATCCAGAGAAGGGTTAAACAAACTCTCCCCCAGCTGGGAGGGACCCTTCCGAGTGATTAAAGTATCCCGTCCCGGGAGCGTTCGCTTGGCCACCGAGGATGGGACACCTCTCCCAAATCCTTGGAACATTGAGCACCTCCGTAAGTTCTACACTTAATATCACGGAGGTGAGTCTGTAGTAACTTGAGGTGTATGTTCTAGAGTCATTGTACAGAGTTAGGTAGTTCCTCCGGGAGAACAGCCGGACCTTTCCCAGAAGGTCCGCTAAGTTCATGCAACACTTGTCACAGTCTTAGGACTAAAAGTGTGGCTAGCTACCCTGGGTCAAACGAGAAATGAAACATGCTTAGCCTGGTTCCGTACCCTAGGAGTGTACTTGTTTCCCCTGTACCCCGGACCTATAATGAAAGACATCTTCATGCGAAATAGACTCCACGTGCATTTATTTTGTACAGGCTCAACATTTTTTATTTTTCTATTTCTTGTCTATAACAAAGACGTGCAATTCTTAAGAAATTTCAGTTTGACCGATTCATATACGATTCGAATTGTATTGTCGATTCTTTTGCATTCAAATATTGTTCATGGCCCACTCGCCTGAATGCCGCCAAGCCAATCTAGGGCCAGAGTGTGCTATCGGCTTAGCCTGGTCAAGCACCCTAGGTACGCCACTCTACCTACACCCCGGCAGGCCAAACTAAGGCGGGTCCAAGTGCCATTGGATCCGAAAGAAAAGGCAACGCATTCGGTTGTATTTAGAATCGCGTTTAACTTAAAATTTTCTTGAGAATCGTAAGCCGCGACGAAGTTATAGGCGAGAAACGAATTTTACTATTTTTCTTGGCTTCAGTGTGCAGGAAAAATAAAATCTACGTTGATGGAGAAAAGCCGGAGCTAACAAAGCTCCGACGCCCCTAGGTGTCTTGTAATCGATGTTACGCATTCAAAACGAGCATCACCGGAGCAATCAAGCTCGGGTATAGCTAGGGGGGCTAGCCGTCGATGCTAAATAAAAGATGGTGAGAAGACCCCACAAACGGAGTCTGCTGCCAACAAACTAAGTGTTGGCAAAGGTCACTACCGAAGCTACTAAGCTCCGACACCCCGGAGAATTAAACTATCGATGCTCTATGCATTGATAGGGACTATTGCTGGAGCTACTAAGCTCCAACGATAGACAATGCCGGAGCTTCTAAGCTCCGACAACCTCAGGGGGCCTTCACTATCGAAGACTTCGGACCTACACTCTACAAGTTCGGAGCAAATGAGTCTTCAACAAAAGACAATATCCTCTTGGTACATGTTCACAATCAAATTGTGTACATCTACCAGGGGGCCAAGTGAAGACAAAAGTGTTGAAGACAAAAAGTGAAATTCACAAAAATTTGGGGATTTCATTCATCTGGAAACAAGGGATTACAAAATTGAGGAAGAAGAGGAGAAAATACAAGTGAGAACTACAGAGATGGTCCTAGACCCTATGGAAGAATTGGGCGACCTTCTGGGCAACCTCCGACACATTGGCTCTGGCAGCTTCGCCTTCTCCTTCAACGGGACCTTCAAGCACCGGGTCCAGAGGGAATTGGGAGTTCCGGCAGGTGTAGCACGTCAGCACATATTCTGCGACGTTCTTCGCCAGGGATTGCCCTTCAACCTCCAATTGGTCCGCGATGACATCGCCCACCTTGGAGAGTTTGCTGCCCGCCGAGCTCAACGCCTGGAACGCCAGGTCCGGCTCCAGCTCCGGATCATCTGGACGCATGGGACTGAAGCCCATCGGTGTCAGCGCGTCGTTGGCCTTGCCCAGGAACTCCCAAATCTGTAGGGAGTCCGCAGTCCTTAAGCCCTTCAATTCTTCCGAGGATCTCCTGGCCGCCACCAGTTCAGAATTCTCGCGAGCGAGGCGCTCAACCTCTTTGGCGTTTTGCTGGATCTTTTCAGCAACCCGCTTTTCGAGTTTTCCGAGCTCCTCCTCCTGGAGGTGGATCTTGTTCCGGCGGTCGACCAGGTCCTTCTCCCTGCCCCTCACTTTCTTCTCCCTGGCAGCAAGGGCACACTCTTGTTCGTAGAGTTCCTGCCCTCGCACCCAGGTTTTCTCCTCCTCCTCGGTGCAGCGCTCTTCCAATTTCTTGGCGCGCTCCTCGAGGCCCTTGTCAGCCAGAGCCACCTTCTCGGTGAGCTCCTCCTCCCTCATCAGGACGTCATCCCGCAGCTCAAGGAGTTTCTGCTCTTCATCTTCGAGCCGTTTCTCGCTCTCTTCAAGTGCCTCCCGGCGCTTGATGAGTGTAGTATTAATGGCCTCAAGCCTTTCCTGGCGTTCATCGGCCGCACTATGAGCTGCTTTGGTCTGCTCATAAATCTCCCGGGATTGAGCATCAAGGGCACGAGTCATACTCTCCTTGTCATCCAATAATTTACCCAAGTATTCCAGGCGGATCTTCTCCCGCTTGATCCACTCTTTGTCATCCGCTAGCCTCGACTGCGCCAGCTTGGTCTCGAAGTAGAGCCGGTTACACCACCGCCTAAGGGTTTGGCGCTCCTCTTCAAGAGCCTTGCTGTCGTGGAAGAAGGCCAGTTGAACTTGACGCAGACTGGAACATGCGTTGTCAATAGACAGTGACAACGGGATAGGTTACGGACCTGTTGGGGTCTCCTCCGCTGGTTCCAGTGGGTATTCAGATACAAAAATTGGGTCCCACTCCATAAGAGTGGCCCCCTGGGTCTCCATGGCACTAGGGCCGTCCTCCGGGATGGCCTCAGTCGCCATCGAGGAAGGCCCCGCCGCCAGGTCTTCATTCACCCCCTCAGGCAGGGGGCAGCGACTTCACCAGGGCACTCCAGCTCAGCCGCGGGTACCTCCGACGTCGTCACTTCCGAAGCAGGGGCCGCTTCTGGCTCCGGCCTGGGCACCTCCTCCGATGGGGACTCGAGCTCCGACGCCTCTGCAACAACCGGCTCGGGAGCCGGAAGATCTTCAACATCGACCGGCCCGGCGGCCGGGGCTCCAACAATGACCAGCTCTGCATCCGGTGCTTCAGAGGTAGTCGGCCCAACTGCCGGAACTTCCTCAGCTTCCAGCGTGCACGCCGGGACTTCAATCACCTCCGGCTCAACCGCCGGGGCTTCAACAATTTCCGGTTCTGGGGCCGGAATTACAGCTTCCTCTGGCTCAACGGTCGGAGCTTCCATCATCTCAGCACCAGGACCCAGAACTTCAGCCTCCGGGACAGGTGTCGCTGGCACATCTTCTCCCCCGCGGTCCAGCGCTACCACGGGAGTCTCTGGGGATGAGTCGAGGTCCATGACCACGACAGCTGGTGCTGGATCTGTCACAGCTTCAGCCACCACTTGGGGCGGCACCGGGACAGGAGCAGAAGCCCCCGCCCTCACAGCTTCAACTGCTGTGGCTGAGGGTGGAGCCTCACTCCTCTTCTTGGGAACGCTGCAGATGATGGATGAAGAAACTTAAAGAATAGTTACTACAACCAAACAACTGTCCAAGGTAAAGATTAAAAATTACCTTGAGAGACATCCGCACCAGCTTGCGCGGAACCTCTTTCTCGGGTGTTCCGGGCTGGTCATAGCCGCCGCCGGCGTGGAAGCTCCGGAAGGCCCTCCGGAACTCATTGCAGTCACGGGCGTTTCCCTGGTCGAGGCTCCCCTCGATCGGGAAGAACCTCTGGACCTAGAGGCCTCCACCGGCCCTGGTGCTGGAGTCGCATGCCTGGAGCTAGCACCCCGAGAGGACCCCACTGCGGGTACAGTCGCCGCGGTTGCAGAAGACCTCCCCCTCCGGGGAGAAGGAGCCGATGTAGAGGAGGCAGGCCTGACGGACCTTCAGTCGGCGTGCTGCAGCTTCCTCTTTCGGCTCAAGGGCTCGTCCGCCGGCTCCTTGCCCTAGCCGACGACCTCGACCCTTGGCTTCAAGGCAGGGTCGGAGCCACCTTCGGACACTCCACGGATTGCCACCCTGGTGGTTGATCTTCTTTCGACGACACCAATGTCGTCAAGCACGGGCATCTTCCGTCGGAGCTCCCTGCTGAACTCTACTTCCACGTTCAGAGGAAGAAAAGCTGATGGCGGAGTCAAGTCGTCACCCTCGACGTCGATGTCGTGCTGGAACTTCTTGAGGTGGAACTCCAAGGTTGTCCCCACCATGTTGGACTTCAGCCCAGTCTTGACCCGGTCGTCATCCATCATGCCGTTGAGGGCCCAAGCGAGCTTTTCTCTCCTCTTCAGCGGTGCCCACCTGTTGACCAGGAAGTTACAAAACACCGCCTGAGGAGTTAATCCTCCCTCAACGCACTAGCGGATCCTAGTCAGAACAGGGTTGAAGGCATCCGCCAACACCGGAGCTTCACTCTTGATCGTCGTGTTAATGTTGGGGAGGCCTTCGGGCAGCTCCAGCCTCTCGTGCTCCTCCACCCGGATGACTATCCAGTCCTTCTTCCAGTCATCCCACTTCCCAGAGGGAAACGACTGGAGGTACTTGAATGGGCACTTCTTACGCTTCACGAAGTAGTAGAAGCCAAGGTACTCATTGCTCCTACCGGTGGTATGGACGGTGAAGAAGGTCCGGAAGAGTTCAATGCAGGGGGGATGCCCACCCACATCTCACAGAAGTGGACGAAGATAGACACAAGGAGAGTGGAGTGAGGGCCAAGGTGATATAACTGCAGACCATAAAAGTCTAGCAGCATCAAGAAAAAGGAGGAAAAGGTGGGATCAACCCCACCATGGTGTACGAGGAGAAGTACACCATTTCGCCGGCGTGTTCCTTCTCAAACGGGAGGTCTCCCCTGGCACGGACCGAGCGGTTGAAGAAGTCCGAAGACCATCCCATGAGGGTCCGGACCTTGTTCAGGTCGCTGTTGGTCTTCAAACGGCTCTCGCGGAGACCCAACTCCATCGCAGCACAGCAAGGAAAGAGAGGAAAAGCGAAGCACAAGTTGGGAGTTTGAGCGCAAGAACAGATGAGAGGCGTAAAGAACTCCAGACGGTGCACGCTTTCCTTCTTAAGTAAGCCCTCGCAACGCTTGGATGGAAACCGCAAGGAAGTCGAAGATACCACTCAAAAATTCCACCTAGCCGATGACAAGAGGGCCCGGGACCACCCTGACGATCAAGTTGAGGTTCTTACCTAGGCAAACGGTTATCATCATGAGGCGGGAAGCCCAAAGGCGGCGGCCTAACAAGGCGCGCGGAACCGATACAGTTTTCGTATCGGGAACCGACGACCTTCAATTGCGTGAGATCCGCACGCCAAAGATCTCATCTGGCGCACGCGGGATACGCCACACGGCGAGGATTTAACTCCAAGCCCTCGCCAACGGCACATCTGAAGACCTTTGAAGACTTAGTTCAAAAGTCGCGAGGATGGACCCACCTCCGGCGGAATGACTTCACCCAATGGGTCTTCCCCAGAGGTGGGCCCAGGGGGCCACTGTCGGTACCTTGGAAACCGTACCCTGGAAAGCATCTATTTGATTTGAAGATCTTCAGAGGCCCACATGTCAGACATAACCGGACCCGCTTCTCCAACATGGTTAGTCCCAGGGTCGCCACGTGTATTGTCAAACCGGAACTACCGCCCACAAGGGGGAAGCTCCGGGCTATGTACCGAAATGGCACCCCCGGACCTAACCCCAGACCGAGGGAAGCTCCGGATCTGACACATGTCAGGTAGCTCCGGAGCTACCTGTTTCCCACAGTATGCTCCGGAGCTGCCACATGTCCAACCGTCGGATCTTCAGCCTTTAACCTCCGGAAGATTCCACAACGGCTCCGGATCTTCAAAGGGGAATCAAGGGCTTCAAGACCCGATTAAGTGTCATTAATAATATATTAATGACACACGATCGGAAGACCTTAATTACCAGTAACGGTGCTGTCAAAGCCCATTACATGGTCATTAAGGGCAATTAAACGTGTTGAATGAGTATCAATATTAGTAACCGCCGGGGCCACATGTCGGGCCAGGCTAACTTGTAATGTCCTGCCCTTGTACTATAAAAGGAGAGGCCGACGACACATTCAGGGAGGTTCCATACACATTCGATAGACGCTCAACACAAGCTCATACAGCTAATACAACACCAACACACCCGTGGAGTAGGGTATTATGCTCAGGCGGCCCGAACCACGTAAATCTCTGTGTCTCCTGTGCTATTTACAATTCACCTTCTTGAATCTCCGCGCGCCCACACCGAACATCAAACTCCTCTAACACTTTAGTAGTATCGGGAGATCCGCCGGATCCAAACCACCGACAATAACCATCCCAAATACCATCCCAATACCGAGTACCCTCTAATCATGGAAGTTGTCCAGGTGCTCATAATCGGGAGCACGGCTATCATGATAGTTTTAATTAACTCTGCAGAGTTTGTATCGCTTTACCCACATGTTTGTGATTTAATCACCCGTCGGCGACTAAAGAACCTCCCTTTCGCCAATTACACTTCCTTTGGTGTATGGCCAAGAGATCACAAAATAGCCTTTACAAAGGGATTACTAGCCTATTTAGACCCCACTGAGGTTTCACCGGTGGCGATGTCTCCTACAGAGCACATCTTCAACCAAGGGCTCCCTCTTGAGCCATTCGGATCCCAGGGTAGTCCCACCAATCATCAACAAACCCAATCCGACTACCCCTTCTCCAAGCATCCACAATGGTCCAAACAGCACTAGCAAAACCCTAATTAATTAGCTACGCCGCACCCATACTTGGCCTCATGGTGGCACTGTAGTCCTGGCTTATTCTCACATGAACCAGTCCTTAGATCTAAAGCAAGCAAATCGCCATATCATCCAACCCATCCACATACCAGGCTTGCTTAGATCACCCATTACTATATCATATTGACCAGTTCATGTTAATCATAGTCTCATAAATACATCATTAATGCATAATTAAATGTGTAGTATTGTTTTCCCATCCCAATTAATTAAGCAAAGAAAAAAGGTAAAAAGCCCTTTCCCAACTCTCTACCATATATTCCAGGTGACAAGGGTGGTTTAGCAAATCTAGTAAAATTCCTACCATAGGATTCCCATCAAATTGACACAAGCATGCAGTTTTGCAAACAAAACATTTACTTTAAAAACAGGATCAATATGCTTCAAGGACACTTGTCTTGCTCTTGCTGTTGATTAGGGTCAAAGCCTTCAAACTCTTGGTGTTGTAGATCCTCCGCGGCACTCTCTAGTGCAAATCCGTCTAATCCACACAATAAACATACAAGACAAGAAACACAATCAAAGAGTGCACATATATTACTCAATATGACATGACATGCATGATTAATGCAAATGCAAAGTAGAACTTGTTAATGGTTTGTATTTAATGATAACTAAATAGTTCTAATAGCTTTTAACAAGTTTATACAGGTTTGGATTTGATTAGATCAAATTTTATAATCAATTCAACCCAATTTAACCAGGAAGATCGGACAAGTCCGCTAGGGACCGGACAAGTCCGCACTTTACGAGATCAGCAGATTAGGGTTTTATAGATCGACGCAAATTTGGAGATTAGGGGTCGAATTCACGTAAGGAAAAGAGAATAGAAGGTATACCAGGTGTTTGGGACTCCAACAAATCAAGAAACTTGGAGGTAGCACCTGGATCTTGGTGATCTAGGGTTGGTGATGAACTTGGAGATGAATTGGTGATGTAGAACGAAAACTTGGTGGAGATCTTGATCCTCTTTCATTTCCTCCTCTTCTTCTTCTTACTTGGGATCTTCTCCTCCCTCATTGATGGTGGCTCTCGATGAACTAGGGTTTGGGTGGGTGGAAAAGTGGCAAATAGATGTCAAACCAAGGGGTGGGGTTGTTTATATAGAGGTGGAGGCTAGGGTTAGATGGATTTCGGGTTTGGTATGAGTAGAGGCAGGTTTAGAGTCCCTCATGGGCTCTAAAAGAGTTAGGCACGACGTCCCTAGGTCCACTTAACGTGGAACCCAAGGAACAAGTCGTAAAACAAAAGATCAACTCGGAGTCGCGAAATATTGGACAAGTCCGGAAAAGACCGGACTAGTCCGAAGTCGTCCAGATAGAAAATCGGACAAGTTTGGCCAAAAATCAGACAAGTCTGACTTTAAACAGAGAGGAAATCGGACAAGTCCGCTGGAACACCGGACTAGTCCAGAAAAGTCCAAGGACTTAGCAAATTTTCAAGGATTCTTGGAATCTCGGACTAATCCGCACAAAATCAAACAAGTCCGAAAGTTTCCAGAGCCAAAATCGGACTAGTCCGCAGCAAAAATGGACAAGTCCGTTTTTAGTCAGAAAGAAATCGGACTAGTCCTCAGTAAAATCGGACTAGTCCGCACTTTCCTGCATTTTAAGTGCAGTTTTGTTCCAAATCAATTTTAAACTTGTTCCTCTTGTTGTGGGTTAATGTTAAACTTGTGTATGAGTGTATGCAAGGCATGATGCATGAAAATGAGGGTGTTACACAAAGGGGATCTGCAAGTGGGATCTTCAAGTACTTGGCTGCAATATTTGCTTCTTGCAAAAAGGCTAAAGTGAAGGCCCATAAGCTTAATAAGAGAAGAAAGGAAGATACGAAGTATGTCAAGGCAAATGTGAAGCAAAATATGTCAGAAACTGGAGATTGAGCCTATTGGATCTCCAGTGATCTCCGATGATTCCGATTCAGACTTCACCGAGCTCGGGCCCTTGACCCCCTCCGAGCTTGCCTACTTTGGCATTGGGGGTCGAGTGGCTCCGCACCTCCTCCTCCTCCTCCTCCTCCTCCTCCTCTCAGCCCGAAGACGATGATGAAAACAATGAGAGGACCGATAGCGAGGAGTGAAGACTTTAGGTCCCTCCTCTCCTTCTTTTTGGTGTCCTGATGCCAAAGGGGGAGAGATTGAGGGGGAGTCTTAGTCTTAGCTGTAGGATGCGAGGAGAGATCTCTCTTGTATGCTTTTTGACTATTTTGCGGGTTGTGAAGCTTTAACTATGTTCTTAAGTTAATTAAGGTTCTGTGATGCAATGTTATGATCTTTTGAGAAGCAATTGTTGAGTTATGTGATTTTGCTCCTAGAATGACATATATGCTTATTTTTCATTGATTAATGTTAATTATGTCATTCTCATTGTTTCAATGTACTTAGTTATGAATCCCACCATAAAGAATGCACATATGGATTATGTTTTCATTGCTTGATGTATTTTAGACTCATATGTGCATGCTTTATGGAAATCTCAATTTTTTATCATATTTTGTGAAATCTCAATTGGTTGTCATCAATCACCAAAAAGGGGGAGATTGAAAGTGCATCTAGGAATCCCTTGTGGGTTTTAGATGATTTATGACAAGCAAATGAGATCCTAACCTCTTTGTTGAGATGAGCACATGTTTTAATAGCAAAATAAGCAAAGTGCCAAAAAGAAGGGAGAATGAGGAGCAAAGTGGAAATGAGCTCAAGAAAGAAGAATAGTAGATCATTGTGTATGGAGTGTGTTAAGGAAACACACCACAAGAGCTCAATCACAATTAAACACACACATTGCACAAAGTTATACAGGACCAGACTAGTCCGAATGTCACCGGACTAGTCCGATATCCTCTCTGCACAAAATCGGACAAGTCCGATATCACCAGGGACTAGTCCGATATCTCTCTGACTAGAATCGGACTAGTGCTTCACAGTGCAGACTAGTCCTCAAAACACTTCACAAGCTGCACAAAATCGGACAAGTCCGATCACCATCGGACTAGTCCGATATCGTTCTGATCTAAATCGGACAAGTCCGATATTTGCACGGACTAGTCCGAAAAACCCTCTGACCTAGATCGGACAAGTCCTCCAAGTGCAGACTTGTCACCCAATTCACTTAGGGTTTCACATGTATGGACAAGCCCGATGACTATCGGACTAGTCTGAAGATTTCTAGAAGCGAAATTGGACAAGTCCGCTCCTAGCCGGACTAGTCCGATATTTCGGGACACTTAGGGTTTGCTACACACAGCACACCGGATTATTCCGGTGTCCACCACAGACTAGTCCGATCTTTCTAAACCCTAACGGTCACTATTAGAAACCCCATATAAATAGAGGTGCACGGCCTAACTTTAACCCCCCTCGAACCCTAGCGCCGTCACACCTTCCAAGAGCCTCAAAAACACATCTCTCCACAAAATCTAAAGCCAAAAAGATCAATCCCTTGAGGATACACATTGGAACATTGGAGAGACACATTTCATCACACTTGAGCTCTTGGTTTGATTCTCTAACACACTCCTGTGATTTTCATTGTAATCTTTTGAGTGTGTTCTTGGTGGAGTTTTGATTGTAATCTAGAGAAGCCCTCAACGTGTGAGAAGGCCCTCTTTAATTCGGTTATTTACCCTTTGTGATAAGTGGAATAGGATCGGCCTTCGTGGCGATCCGACGAGGGTAGGGTTGGAGAAGACTCGATCCTTTTGTGGACTCCTCAACGTGGATGTAGGTTGCCTCTGTGGGAGCCGAACCACATGATAAATCACTTGTGTCTTGCTTTGTGTTCATTGTTCTTATTCATTACAACAATCTAGGGTTTGAATCAATATTGCTTACCTCACATTGAATCATTAAGTATAAGTTTGAATTGTGATATATCCTAGTAAATCATCTTGCAACATTTAAATTAACTGTATATTTCTGTTGCATACATCGTAATATCAAATTAATTGATCAAACTTAATCAACCTAGTCAGTACACACCGGACTAGTCCGCACTTTACCGGACTAGTCCGATATCTCAAGTTTTGATCTGGTGATTAAGTGTTGCAGGTTCCGAAAAATTTCAAAAAGGCCTATTCACCCCCCTCCCTCTAGGCCACATTCAGTCCTCTCATCGTCTTCATCTTCATTCTCAGGCTGATGAGGTGGAGGAGGAGGAGGAACGATGCCACTCGAGTCCCCAATGCCAAAATAGGCAAGCTCGGAGGGAGTCAAGGGCCCGAGCTCGGTGAAGTCAGAATCTGAGTCATCAGAAATGACTGGAGACCCAATGGGCTCGATTTCCAGCT
This sequence comes from Tuctoria greenei, assembly GCA_036927565.1. Lineage (NCBI taxonomy): Eukaryota > Viridiplantae > Streptophyta > Magnoliopsida > Poales > Poaceae > Tuctoria > Tuctoria greenei. Next base: position 125,510,496 of record JAYESD010000007.1, on the reverse strand, counting down.
TTTGGCAAATTTGCTTCACATTCTCATTGACATATCTCATATCGGCCTTTCTCCTCTTGTTTAGCTTGTGGGCTTTCACTTCGGCCTTTTTGCAAGAGGCAAAAATGGCTGACAGGTACTTCAAGATTCCACTTGGGGACCCCTTTTTGAGGAGGGGCCCTAGTGGCGGGAGCAGCCCTAGCATCTCCACTGGCTCTCACTGGAGCCTCGGGACTGGAAGCAGGAGAAGGAGCAGCTTGAATACTTGCTTGTTGAGGCTTCTGGGGCCTCAAGGGGGTGTGCTCCACATCCTTCAAAAATTCTATCCCTGTGACCTTCTCAATCATAAACATCAGATAAGGTGCATAGCCACATGACCTGTTTGGAGTACAGGATATGTTCACCATGTCATTCCAAATATAGTCAAAGACATCAAACCTCCTGTCTTTGCTAATGACCTTCATCAAGGTCCTGAGGCACCCCTAAACACTTCTAGCATCCCCATCCTTCAGGGCAATGGTCTTCCTAAGGACCCTGTTCAGCACCACAAAGAAAGGATTCATATTCTTGGTAGAAGGAGGATTGAACTTTGAGTTGGGTTCATAAAGAAACTTCATCCTGTCCTTCTCAATGACAACAATGGTGTGGATGATCAAATTGTCATTGCTAGAGGAGTCAAGATGTAGCAATCTTGCAAAATCTTCATATGTAATGGTGTACTTGGATCCATGAGTCATCCAAGTCACCCGCTCTTCCTCATCGCTAGCAAAGTGGCAAGTAGCATAAAAATGAGCTATGACTTCATCATTCTAGTTGTTTCTGAAGGCGAAGAGATCCTTCAAGCCATGCCTTTCAACTGCCTCGATCACATCCACAAAAGGTGAGCAGCCCTTCTTCTCAAAATGCGCCTAATATATCCATTGGTTGCGCCCCACGGGGGTCTTCATCGGAAGATATACAGACTTGTAAAAGTCTGCATGGAAGTTACTCCAGAACTTCCCATCAGTAGCCTGCTTGGGTCGGCTGTAACAATCAACATTCCTGAACTTGGCAGTCGTGTCGCTGCCCTTGCTATTGAATCTCTCCTCCGCGGGATCCCGAGCCCCTTCCCTTGGAGCTGACATCTTGAGGGGGCCAATCGGGCGCAATGCAATCCCTTTGCCTTTGCTTGGCGAGCACTTGTCAAGCTAGGGCCACCTCCAGCTGAAGCCTTAAAGGCAGGCTTCTTTGCGAGCACTTTCTGTCGAGCCTGGGGAGGATAAGTAGCCGGCTCGGATGGGCGCTCTTGGAGCTTCTTGCTTAGGCCCATCGAGGACCGAAGCACGGCTTTGTGGTCCATCTCGGCCTCGAAATCGAAGATTTCATCGTTGGTGCTCGACATTGTCCTGAGAATGGATTTCACAAGGTATTGATGAGAATATATGACAAGGAATTGCATTGAGGAATTAAGAAGCTAGGGTTAAGTTCAGAAAAAATCGGACTAGTCCAGTGTACAGGCACGGACTAGTCCGGTTGACCGCACTTGTCCGTACATGGACCGGACTAGTCCGATATTCAACCTCTAAATCCCTAACTATGAGTCAAATGGTGATTTCTAATGCACAAATATCTTAGCATCAATGAATTACATCAAGGAAGCATGTATATGGTCAAAGGAACTAAGCTAGTTGATCAACATTGAAGGAAATAGCAATTTATAGGGTTTGGGATGAGATTTTACCAAAAGAGCTTGATTCTCGAAGATGTTGGGGTTGAAGGAGTGGACAAGTCCGTGGTCTTCAATCCCTACGCAAAGGAGGTTGATTTCCACCCAAACTTGCGAAGTTTTGATGGAGGAATCGCCAAATCACCTTGGGGAGCTCGAGCGTGGAGAGAGAAAGCTTGAGGCAAGTGTGGGGTGAGGAAGATTAGGGTTTGGCGGCGGCTAGGGTTATGGACACGAAAAATCAGACTTGTCCGAAAATAATCGTACTAGTCCAAACTTTTCTAGAGACTATATCGGACAAGTTCGTGGTCTGCCAGACTAGTCCGGCCTAACCGTCACACTGTGGACTAGTATGCACGGGCAGACTAGTCCGGGTAACCACAGACTAGTCCGTGGTCACCAGGGAAGAAATGCATAGCCCATTCGTATATATTTGAAGGTACTTATTAAGAAAATAGGGAGGCAAACCAAATCAAATAATCTTTATGAATATGATCAGTAAGCATTCAACAGTCAAGCAATGATCATAATTCTCCAAGATCTAGTAATTGACATAGTTTTTCGGAAAAATTGAGAGAGATGTTTTTCACGACACAATCAATGAATTTTGAAGATAGCATTCAGGTATACAAGATTTCAAGCCACATTCCGAGCATCAAGGATATTTAGTTCATTTCGGAGCTCGCAAAAGCGTTTTTCATCAAGTGGCTTGGTGAATATATCGGCCAGTTGTTTTTCGGTGTTGACATGTGAAATGGCTATATCTCCCTTCATTGAATGGTCTCTCAAAAAGTGATGCCGGATGTCTATGTGTTTGGTTGTAGAGTGCTCAACGGGATTATGGGCAATTTTAATGGCACTCTCATTATCACAAAGGACCGGAATACGGTTCATATTGTAACCGTAATCCCTTGGAGTCTATCGCATCCAAAGGAGTTGTGCACAACAGCTCCAGGCTGCAACATACTCTGTTTCGGCCGTGGATAAGGCAATGGAGTTTTGTTTCTTGGAGGACGAAGAAACTAGAGATCTACCTAGGAATTAGCATGTACCGGAGGTACTTTTTCTATCTACTTTGTATCCGGCATAATCTGCATCGGAGTAACCAATGAGATTGAATTTGGAACCTTTGGGATACCAAAGGCCTAGGTTGGGTGTATGAACTAAATACCGCAAGATTCTTAACTACCGTCAAATGACACTCTTTTGGGTTGGCTTGAAACCTTGCACACAAGCATACACTCAACATAATGTCTAGCCTAGATGCACATAAGTAGAGTAAAGATCCAATCATGGAGTGATATACCTTTTGATCGATGTTTGGTCCATCTTCATTGAGATCCAAGTGGCCATTCGTTGTCATGGGAGTCTTTATAGGCTTTGCCTTGTCCATTCCAAACTTCTTGAGTATGTCTTGAGTGTACTTAGTTTGGCTTATGAACGTCCCTTCCTTTTGTTGCCTCACTTGGAATCCCAAGAAGTATTTTAGCTCTCCCATCATAGACATCTCAAACCTATCTATCATAATCTTACTAAATTCCTCACAAAAAGATTTGTTAGTTGAACCAAAGATAATATCATCAACATAAATTTTACAAATAAAGATATCATTGTCAAAGTTCTTTGTAAACAATGTATAATCTGCTTTACCGATCTTAAAACCATTTTCAACTAAGCAATCTCTAAGACACTCATACCAAGCTCTAGGAGCTTGTTTGAGGCCATAGAGAGCCTTACACAATTTAAATACGTGGTCGGGGAACTCTTCATCCTCAAATCCGGGGGGTTGCTCCACATACACCTCCTCCTTGATTGGTCCGTTGAGGAAGGCGCTTTTCACATCCATTTGATAGAGCTTGAAATCCTGGTGAGTAGCATATGCAAGTAATATTCTAATAGACTCAAGTCTAGCTACAGGAGCAAAGGTTTCATCGAAATCCAAACCTTCGACTTGTGAATACCCTTTGGCCAGAAGTCGTGCCTTGTTCCTTGTCACCACCCCGTGTTCGTCTTGTTTGTTGCGGAAGACCCATTTGGTGCCGACGACATCGAATTTGGGTCTTTTGACTAGTTACCACACTTCGTTCCGCCTGAAGTTGTTGAGTTCTTCTTGCATGGCCACTACCCAATCTGGATCCTTCAATGCATCCTCAACCCTGCGCGGTTCCAAAAAGGATACAAACGAATAATGCTCACCAAAATTAGCTATGCGTGATCTAGTAGTTACTCCCTTTTGGATGTCACAGATGATGTTGTCAATTTGGTGATCCCTTTGGACGCATTGGTGTACTCTTGGGTGTGGCACTTGGTGTCTTGAATCTTCATATTCATCTTCTTCTCCCCCTAAATGGTTGCCCTCATTGACTTGTTGATCATTTTCTTCTTCTTGAGGTTGATCTTGTATGGAGGATCCCCCTTGATCATTGGCCTCCTCTTGTGGTTCATCTTCCTCATGCATATGTAGGGGTGGTTCTTGTGGTCAAACTTCACCCAATGCCATTCTTCTCAATGCTTGACAAGGAGGTTCTTCTCTATCTAGCACACATTGATCAACTTGCTCCTTTTGGGAGCCATTGGTTTCATCGAACACTACGTCACGTGCTACTTCAACAATTCTGGAGGTCTTGTTGAAAACACGATAGGCGTACGAGTTTGAATCATAACCAAGTAAGAAACCTTCATCAGACTTTGAAGCGAACTTTGAAGTCCTAGGCTTCTTGTTCAAAATATAGCATTTAGAACCAAAAACTTGAAAATATGAAATATTAGGTTTGTTACCGGTGAGTAGCTCATAGGATGTCTTCTTGAGTAGTCGATGAAGATAAAGTCGATTTATGGCGTGGCAAGCGGTGTTAACCGCTTCCGCCCAAAATTGATCTGAGGTCTTGTACTCATCGAGCATTGTTCTCGCCATCTCTATGAGGGTTCGGTTCTTCCTTTCGGCAACTCCGTTTTGTTGAGGGGAGTACGATGCTAAAAACTCATGCTTTATGCCTTCTTCATCTAGGTATTCCTCAACTTTTGTGTTCTTGAACTCCGTGCCATTGTCGCTTTGAATGTTCTTGATCGTCAATGAAAACTCGTTTTGAGCATGCTTAAAAAACTTCTTCAAGGTTCCTTGTGTTTTTGCCTTATGATGTAAAAAGAAAACCGAAGTGAAGCGAGAAAAATCATCAACAACTACTAAATCATATTTGTTACCGCCGATGCTTATGTAAGCAATTGGACCAAAAAGATCCATGTGAAGTAGCTCGAGCGGTCTTGTTGTAGTCATGATGTTCTTCGTGGGATGAGGTGCTCCAACTTGCTTCCCGGCTTGGCACGCACTACAAGGCCTATCTTTCTCAAAAACAACATCCTTCAAACCTCGGATGTGATCACCCTCGAGGAGTTTTTGAAGATTCCTCATACCAACATGCGCTAGCCGTCTATGCCACAACCAACCCATGTTGGTCTTTGCAATAAAGCATGTGTCAAGTTCGGCTTTATCCTTGTTGAAGTCAACAAGGTAAAGCTTTCCCTTTAACATACCCTTGAATGCAATGGAACCATCACTCCTTCTAGAGATGGTCATACCCTCATTAGTGAACAATCAATTATAACCTTTGTCACATAATTGAGATATGGATAGCAGGTTATAATCTAAGGAATCAACATGTAAAACATGAGAAAGAGTGTGTTGAGATGATATGGCAATTTTACCGGTATCGAGCACCTTTCTTTGACTATTGTCTCCAAAATAAATGCCCTCGCTTGGATCCTCATTTTCTTATACTCAACGAACATCCTTCTTTCTCCGGTCATATGGTTGGTGCAACCACTGTCTAGCACCCATTTAGATCCACCGGAGGAATAGGCCTGCAAAAACAAATCATGCCTTGGTTTTAGGTACCCAAGTTTGCTTGGGTCCTTTTAGGTTAGTCACAAGGGATTTGGGCACCCACAAATGAGACTTGGTGTTCCCATGGCGTGGACCAACATAATGAGCATGAATCTTACCAAAATTACTTCTCATTAAAACATAAGATGCATCAAAGGTTCTAAATAGCAACTGTTTTTGTTTATATACATGACTAGTCTGGGAGATCGGACTTGTCTGGGGGACCGGACTTGTCCGTGTCCCGATCGGACTAGTCCGGTGATCATGTGTGTTGGATGTGTTAACTTTGGACTTTCCAGTTTGGGAGGGTCTTCCCTTTACAAAGGCAATGCTTTCCTTGTTATTCTTATGGCTTCTAGCATTTTGCTTTCCACCATAGGAATACCCAATGCCATATTTGACATTAGGAGGTCTTGTGGCCAAGTATGCACTACGTGCATATTTGACCTTCTCCTTGTCAAATATGCCACTTTGGGCAGGATGCTTATCCTTGGTAGAGGTTGACTCGTCTTTCAAGCTGGTGTCAACTTTATCACATGAACAAGTAATAATAGCTTTAGTTTTAAGTGGTTGAGAAGGTGAGCTTGAAGAGGATGAAGGGTCACCTTGCTTGAGTGACTCAACTTGTACTTCAAGGATCTTGTTAACCTTGATTAGGTTAGCATGTTCGTCCTTGATTGTAGCATTTGAGTCGCTTAACTCCAAGCAAGCTTCCTTGCTTGAAGCTAACTCAAGCTCTATTGACTTGCTTTCCTCATTTTCAAGTTCTAGAAGCTTGTCAAGTTCAACATATTCCTCCTTTTGGGAGATAATCATGTCTTCTTGATGGTTTATCAACTTCTCCTTCCCAACAAGTTGATCAAGTAGAAATTTCATTTTTGCGACTGTTTTCTTATCTAAGCCAATGAGCATGTCTTCATTACCACTAGCAGCTTCACTATCACTAGAATAGGAATGTAGGGAAGAGGATTTGGTTGTTATCTTTCATTTACCTTCCTTTGTCATGAGGCAAGTGTTCTTGCCCTTCCATGCGCCGAGAGTAGGGAAGAGAGTGGACTTCTTGGATGTCTTCTCGATGGCTATGCTAGCCATCTCTTCTTCTTCTTCGGATGAGGACTCATCATTTGAGTCCCACTCTTTCCCTAGATCCGCTTGTTCAGCTTGCTTCTTCTTCTTGAAGAATTTCTTGGGTTGAGGCTTCGTTTCCTTGGTCTTCTTTTTTTTTTCTCTTCATATGGGCAATCAACTATAAAGTAGTCATACTCACCACAGTTATAGCATCCCCACCTCAACTTCGGTCTTGATTTTTCCTTGTACTTTCCTTCACTTGATTTAGCCCCTTGTCTTTTCTTCATCATTCCTTTGAATTTATTCATGAATAGTATCATGTCATCTTCATCCAAGTCGCTGCTCTCATCATCACCGTCTTCTTCTAGTTGAGCTTCTCGAGCTTCTTTAGACAAGGGCTTAATAGTGGACTTCAAAGCGACCCCTCTCTTCTTTGCCGAGGTGAGATCGGCAATCTCCTTAACATGCTTGGCCTGCTTTTCCATCATGTCAAAGTTGATGATTTTCCCAAGTAACTCATTCGGGGTCATCTTCTTGTACCCGGGGCTTTCTCGTATCATTGAGCACAAGGTGACATTGCGAGGCATGAAAGCTCTAATAATGAGCTTCACCACCTCGTGGTCGTTCCACTTCTTTCTTCCGTATGCTCACACCTTGTTGATGAGCGTCTTTAGTCGGTTGTACATGTCTTGTGGCAAATCATCTTCTTCGATGGTGAATATTCCCAACTCGCCTTCAATCATTTCGATCTTCGCTTCTCGCACATGACGATCGCCTTCATGTGTGCTTTGCAACATATGCCATATCTCCTTTGCGATCTCGAGCCCATCCACCTTTGTGAACTCATCCCGACTGAGTGATGAGGTGATGACTGCAACATCTTGGGCATTTCGATGGATTGCTTTCTCTTGGCTAGGTGTGAGCTTCTCATCATCATCCGGGATATCTATTCCTGTGCATACTATGTGCCACAAACTTGGATTGAGAGAAATCAAATGCATTTTCATGTTTTGCCTCCACATTGAGTAGTCATTGCCGTCAAAGTGTGGGGCTTTTCCAAGTGGAATAGATAGATAATGATTGTTGTTAGAATTTAGGTGATCATAATTAAAAGGATATTGGGAGTAGTCGGTGTGACTACTCCCCTTCTTCTTCTTCTCGTCTTCAATCTTCACTTTTCCCTTGGAGAGGGTTTTCTTTCTTAGGAGCGCCTTGAGTTCCAGCGTCTCCTCATCGTCATCCTCGAAGTCTTGAATGGCCTCGAGGAGCCTCTCCAATTTTTGGTTCTTTTCTTCTTCAACCTTCTCTTGATTGACGCTCTTGTGTACGTCCTTCATGTCCGACATGATCTCTTTGAGCGATTAGTCTCCTTTTGAAGAGTCCCACTCTGGTACCAATTGAATGTGGCCTAGAGGGGGGGTGAACAGGCCTTTTTTATTTTTGGTCGATCCTGCAATACTTAACAAATTGATTAAATCCCGAGATATCGGACTAGTCCGGTGTGTGCCTACTAGATTGATCAAATTTGATCGATTATCTCGATCCTGGGATGTATGCAGCGGAAATATACTTGTAATCGAATTGTTACACTACTATGAACTAGGATGTACCAGAAGTTAATCTTATGTTCAATGTTTCAATGTAAAGTGAACAAAATTGATTGAAACCCTAGATTGATATGAAGAGTAAGAACGATATGCGCAAAGTAAGAACACAAGCTCTTTATCCCGTGGTTCAGTTCCCACAGAGGCAACCTACGTCCACGTTGAGGAGTCCACAAAAGGACCGGGTCTTCTCCAACCCTACCCTCGTCGGATCACCACAGAGGCCAATCCTCTTCACTAATCACAAAAGGTAAATAACCAAATTCAAGGGGCCTTCTTACACGTTGAGGGCTCCCCAAGATTACACAATGAAAACCACAGGAGTGTGTTAGGGAATCAAACCAAGAGCTCAATGAGTGATGAACCGTGTCTCTCCAATGATCCAAAGTGTATCCTCAAGGGATTGATCTTTCTTGCATTTGATTTCATGGAGAGAGGTTTTTTCTAGGCTCTTGGAAGGTGTGACGGTGCAAGGGGTCGAGAGGTGTGAAAGATGGGCCGTGTACACCTATTTATGTGGGGTTTCCAAAAGTTACCGTTAGGGTTCAGAAAGATCGGACTAGTCCGTGGTGGACACCGGACTGCGTGTAGGAAACCCCAGGTGTCCCGAAATATCGGACTTGTCCGGCTAAGAGCGGACTTGTCCGATTTTAGTCAGAAAGGATTTCGGACTTGTTTGTGCCGATATCGGACTTGTTCGGTGTGGTGATGCCCTAGGTGAATATAGGACAAGTCCGCACTTGGAGGACTTGTCCGATTTTAGTCAGAGGCAATATCGGACTAGTCCGTGCTAATATCGGACTTGTCCGATTGACATGAGAAAGATATCGGACTAGTCCGTTGTGTTATCGGACTTGTCTGATTTTGTGCAACTTGTGAAGTGTTTGGGGGACTAGTCCGCACTGGGAGGACTAGTCCGATTCTAATGAGAGAGATATCAGACTAGTCCGTGGTGATATCGGACTAGTCCGGTCAGTGAAAAACTGGACTGTGAGAACAAGTCCGCATTGTGAGGACTTGTCCGATCTTGTGCAGAAAGATATCGGACTAGTCCGGGTTCAGTCGGACTAGTCCGGTCCTGTATAGTTTTGTGAAATGTGTGAGATTATTTGTGCTTGAGCTCTTGGGGGTGTGTTTCCTTAACACACTCCGTACACAATGATCTACTACACTTGTTTCTTTAGATCTTTTCCGCATTGCTCCTCATTCTCCTTTCTTTTTGTTGCTTTGCTCATTTTCTCATTAGAACCTGTGCTTATCTCAACAAAGTGGTTAGGATCTCATTTGCTTGTCATAAATCAACCAAAACCCACAAGAGATTCCTAGATGCACTTTCAGGCACAAATTAACTTTGATTGCAATGTTTTAACGTAAGTTGTCCAAGATTGAGTAAACCCTAAAATGTAATGAACAATAAGAACACGAGTATACGACACAAGATTTTATCCCGTCATTCGATGCCCACAAAGGAAACCTACATCCACATTGAGGAGTCCACGGCGGATCGGGTCTTCACCAACCCTAACCTCGTCAAATTGCCACGGAGGCCGATTCTCTTCCACTAACCACAAAGGGGCAAATAAATGTGTTCAAGGGGCCTTCTCACAAGTTGAGGGCTCCACAAGATTTACAACGAAGAACACCACCAAAACACTCGAAAGATGTACAGTAAAGAACAAGAGTGTGCGAGAGAATCAAACCCAAGAGCTCAAGATCGTGTGAAGCGAGTCTCTCTTTTTTATCAATGCTAATCCTCAAAGATTTGATCTTTCTAGGGTTAGAATGTGTGAAGACATGTGTATTTGGGGCTCTTGGAAGGTGTGACGGCACAGAGGGTTGAGAGATTGTGATTAGGGGCCATACACCTCTACTTATACTAGGGTTTCCAAAAGTTACCATTAGGCTTTGCGATGTTCGGACTAGTCCGTGGTGGACTCCGGACTAGTTTGGTGTGCGGCGTGTGGGAAACCTAAGTGTTATGAATTATTGAACTTGTCCGTAAATGAGCGGACTAGTCCGATTTGGTCTCTGGAAGTGTTCGGACTAGTCCGGCACATATCGGACTAGTCCAGTGTGGTGAACCTAATGTAGAATTGGGGACAAGTGCGCACATGGAGGACTTGTCCAATTTTAGTCAGAGAGTTTTCGGAATAGTCCGTGGTGATATCGGACTTGTTCGTTCTGTGCAAAGTGTGAAGTTCTAAGGACAAGTCTGCACTGGGGTGGACTTGTCCGTTTTTAGTCAGAAAGATATCAGACTAGTCCGAATAAAATTGGACTAGTCCGGTGCTGTGAAAACTGGTGTACTTGCGGACAAGTCCGCACTAGGAAGACTTGTTCGTTTCTAGTCACAGACATAGCGAACTAGTCCGTGGTCATATCAGACTAGTCCATTTTTCCTGTGAATTGTGTAGTGAATAAGATTTCTTGTGTTTGAGCTCTTGGGGTAGTGTTTCTCCAACACACTCCGTACACAATAAAGTATTCTATTCAGCTCTTGAGCTCTTTTCCATATAGATCCTCATTCTCCTATCTTTTTGCGCTTTTTTCATAGTTTCATTAAACCTGCTCTCATCTAAACAACTTTGTTAGTGTAACATCCCATTTTTCCGTAAACCAATAATCCATAATCACAGGGTTAATCATCGGGAATATTATGTAAAGTGATAAAACTACGCTATCAGACATGAGATAATAATAAAACTAAATAGGAAGTGAAAGATAATAATAATAATAATAATAATAATAATAATAATAATAATAATAATAATAATAAATATATACACATATATATATGTCACCGGCATACACGTAAAACTATTAATTTAATCAAAGATGAAAATAATTCTGGTTATAAAACAAATAAAAGGAATAAGTAAAATGGAGTAATAACCATGATATGTAAATGAAGAAGCAAAATTAAAAGCAGCCATTGTGCATGACGTTGAGATAAGAATGAATAAAAGGAGCACATAGGGGAGAAAGTTGGGGACCACACGCTGCCGTCCCTGCAGCAAAACAGAACACACGCTACATGGTCACGCTAGCACATCACATTTTCAGGCTACCCCTCGCACTTCTCCCTATTCGCAGAAGAGTCCATTTCTTCTTCCTCCAGCCAAAACGAACAGACCATCTTCTCTGACTAAAACGCCGAGCACGCAATGGCTAGGAGCCGGGCTCGACCTCTCTCTTTCCCCACTCCACGAGAAGTTTCCCGAGAATCCATACGGCACATCAACCCACCGACTATCGCTCAGTGAAGCGACCGTCACCTACCTCCATTCATTCGCACCCCAACGGCGAGGTTGGACGCCGTGCGTCCTCTCGCACGGAACATGGCGCGACCGGACGAAAAGACCTGTCGGGCAAGCACAGCACAGTAGGGGCCGCCTGACCTGCCTTTCTCGTGTGCGTGCTGCACAGATGACGCGATATGTCGAGCAGCGCGGAATTACTCCATTCGTCCTCAAAACCGGTCGCCTACCACACTCCTCCATCTATAAAACTAACCGTTCGAGCTGCACCCCGCACCAGCCGCACCGAACGACCGCACAGGTGAGCATTTGCCCATCTCCTTCATTTCCCCTTCCTCCTCCATGAGCCACAGCCGCCATGGCTGCTCCTCCCGAGCAGCTGTTGTTCTATTTAGCCGAGGTCAAATCGATACCCCAATCGGGTTTGCCGGCCTCTAACCCTCGTTTCCCCCACTCTCCACCGCCCTCTCCCTTATTTCCCTACTCGATTGGAGCCTTCTGTAATCTTCCATGGTGACTGGAGAGAGAAGTCCCGAGGAAGACGAAGGTCGTTCCCTCTCCGTAAGGTGTCCCGTTGGGCTGGGCCGTAGGTGATGTTAGTTAATCCTGACATTAGTTAGACAGTGCAATAGCTATTCCTCTATGTGGCCCACGCCCCATGCACGGGCGGCAGCCAGTTGCTGGCTGTTCCACTTCCACCTTAAAAACCTAGGCCCAAGTGCTAGCCGACACATGGTTGCTCATCAGTCACCCAGCCTAATCACCTCACGCTGAGCCCTAAGTAGTTGCATTGCGTGTGATTAGCCACTAAAGCAAGCCTAGGCTCGTAACCCACAAAACTAAGTCAGCGTAGGCTGAGTAATTCCTGGTTAAAGCCTAAATTAAATATTCATTTTGAGATTAATTCAATCAACCACGTTATAAAACACATAACTCACTCATACAAACTCCAATTAATCTAATTTTTTCCTAAAGATCATCTAAAATCATAAGATATTTAAAACAATCATCTTTTTGTCATGTATTAATGTATGCTTGTCTTGCCTGTACGATTGTGCGTGCACTACTAAGCAGATCTAGTGCCAGAAAAGAACTTGGAGGAACCGGCTGATCAGGAGCACGACGCCGCAGACAGTAGCGAAGGCAAGTTCCACTCACCCCTTTGACCATATTTTTCCCTATGTGAGGTTCATCCTTTGTGGCCACTAGATTAGGTCCTTGCATTTGTTGCACGTGAGATAGTTGAGAGACAGAGAGAAGCCATATTACCTTCTATTATTGCATATTGTTATGAAGATATTATACATGATGATATTACTCCTTGTTTATTGTATGGGTGGTGAGAGTATGAGTTGTGACCGGGGCAGACGGGTTAGTGCTAGTGTAAGTGCTACCGTGGTGGTAGACTTACGACGAGTTCTATCATGAGGGTAGACTCGTGTGTATGAGTTTGGAGGCTGCCTTGGTGAGCCTTAAGGACCGAGTTGCTTCGACATCTCACCTAGCTTCTTACAGTACGACCACATGTCCCTGTATGGGCGGGGCTTAGCCTAATCCCGGTGGCTAGCCCAACAGTCGTCCACGGTGGAGAGAGAGAGAGAGAGATTTATGCTGAGGTTATATCGAGATATGTCATGACACTGGGTTTGGGACGACTGGTTTGGGTGATGCTTCGACTGGGTGTCGGTTATGACGGGTTGTCTTCGATGGCCCGTGCGTGTGGGTAAAGTGTACAACCTCTGCAGAGTGTAAAACCCGTTCGGACGGCCATGTCCTCGGTATAGGACAGGCTATGGTGGGGTCCTAACAACTAGAAAGCCACCTACTGTGAGATTGAGTTGAGTGGAGTCTTGGGCTGAGATATGTGGTTGCATTAGTTTGCATTAGTTTGCATTGTTCTTTATTTTATGCATTGCATTATTACCTGTTTTAATCCCCTCCCGTAGGGCGAGGTGGAGATTGCTGAGTACTTTTGTGCTCAAATGTTGTTGATATTTTTTTTAGAGGATCCTGACTTCATGCCGTGGGATTTCGAGTAGGGTCGCGTCCGCACCCAAGTTTGTGTGTAGTGGAACCATGGATGACGAGGTTGTACTAGTCGTGTTGGCTACTATTATAGCTATGTTGTTAGCCGTTATTGTGTTTATCCACACGGCTATGAAATAAAGCTATGTATGGTCGTGGTTCCGCTTGTAATGTAATATTATGTACCGAACTCCGTTCTTGGTATTAATATTACATGTTTAGTTCCGATCTTATGGGTCGGGACGCTTCAAGTGGTATCAGAGCCATACTTGGTTGTAGGATGCGAACCCTAGGGCATAGGTGACCGTAGGAGACTTTAGAATGGTTTTCCGGTAGGACCCTTGAACGTAGGACCTTAGTGATAGGTTTTGCTCTCATCTAACCCTTGAGCATTGTTTTAAGCCAGATGTCTAACGACCGTATCACCACCTTCTGCATCAACGAAGATGGCTTCCCCAAAGTACTCTACGCCGCCACGGTGCGACTCAGTATTTTGGATCGTCCGGAGTACGTGGGTCACGAGTTCGTGGAGCATGGCACTGAAAGCTGTGAGGTCACTGTGCACATCGGCGCCAATGAGAGGTTCCTAGAGATGAAGCCATGGAACGTCACTGCCACTGGATGCCGCATGAAAGACACTTGCCAACTTGTGGCCCGCAAAGCTTTGTAGTACCTGTGCCACATGTTTGACTGGCACCTAGGTTCCACGCCCATGAAGTACTTTCCACCGCTGGATCGAAGTCGTCCTGCTTGGATGGCTAGGATCCACAACCTTGAAAGCCTTGGATCAACCGAGGATGACCCCACTGTTGTCGCCATGTCAGGCTATTTATTGAGCCTAGACGATATGTGCGACCAATTGAACCAGCGTGTGAAGACCCTCGTCAAGCGTGCAGAGACCTTGGAGACGCGTTGGCGAAAGGCTAAGCTAGCCTTAGCGCAGGCTTAGGCCCGTGTTGCGAGCACCGAAAGTCGTGTCGCCTTGGCAGAGGAGAACCTTAGGGTGCAGGCCGACCGCCATAGCCAGCTCCTCAGAGGTGTCTACCTCGTAGACCGAGCCAAGCGCAAGGATCGTCAGGCTTGTGAAACGGCCGAACCGCTTGTGCTGGAAGGAACTCCAGTGTACCCGTTGTCCAACCCTCGAAGGAGGATTTGTGAGCCTGTACCACCCACTCCTCCAACATCACCCCGTGGGACCAACGAAGACCCCGAAGACCAAGATGTAGGGCCTAGTAGTCACGCAGAGGTCCCGGCTGACCCTTAAGGGGACGGACTTAGGGACGACATGCCCAATGTACCATGTACCCCTTTGCTTGAATGAATGAATGTTTGATGTGTTGCTTGCAGTGTTTGATGTTTTGTGTGGTATAAAAGTATATACTTATATATTACTAAATTAATATGTGTATATATATACATACACATACACATGCATAAAATAATAATAATAATTATAAAATAAAAATAAAAATAGGTAGATAATAATAATAATAGTAATTACA
This sequence comes from Tuctoria greenei, assembly GCA_036927565.1. NCBI lineage: Eukaryota > Viridiplantae > Streptophyta > Magnoliopsida > Poales > Poaceae > Tuctoria > Tuctoria greenei. Next base: position 125,495,476 of record JAYESD010000007.1, on the reverse strand, counting down.
AACTAATATGATTAACATTAATATACCCTAATAAATATAATCTAAACCCCACGCTTTCCACGTCGCATATGTCTCGCCGCTCGAGCCGAGTCAGGAACGGACACGAGGCGGAACAAGAACAGCGCGAGATAACGTCTGCACTACCTGAGCATGAGACAGCGGAGAGTGCACCCATCCCGCCAGCCCCGCATGCACCTGCCTATGACCTGACTGCCATTTTGGACTGCCAGACTCGACTTCTCGAGATGCTGGCGAACACACTTGCTGGTCAAGGCAACAATGGCATCAACAACCGCCAGCCAGCACCTCAGAACAATCACCAGATCGCAGACTTCAACGGGATGAACCCACCCAAGTTTGCTGGATCTGAGGACCCCATTGAGGCAGATGACTGGCTAAGAGAGATTGAGATGAAACATGAGGTGGTCCATGCTAATGAGCAGGATAAGGTTCTACTTGCAGTCCAGCAGCTGAGAGGACCTGCTTTAGCATGGTGGCACAGCTACAGAGAAATGCATGCAGATGCCAAGACCATAATTTGGGATGAGTTTGTGAAGTTATTCAGGGAACACCACATCCCTAGCAGCATTGTGAAGCTGAAGAAGGAAGAGTTCATGAACCATAAGCAGAAAGGACTGACTGTGACAGAGTATCTGCATAAGTTTACTGGATTATCTCGTTATGACCCTCATGCGGTTGATACGGAAGAGAAGAAGCAGGAGGCCTTCCTTCGTGGTATAAACACTGAGATCAAGAAGTTTCTGGAAGCGTCTGTCTATCCAGATTTTAGTACCATGGTCAACAAGGCTATCACCACGGAGAAAAACATAGAGGATGAGCTTCAGGAAAAGAAGAGGAAATTTGAAGGAAAGAAGGTGTTCCAACAGACAAAGTTCCAAAGGACTAATCAACCTACTTATTCAGGACAGAGGACCCAACAGTCAGCTTACTTTATGCAGAAGACCCACCAACCTACTCATTCTGGGCAGATGAGTCAGAGTGGTGTATCCTATAAGGCACCAACTGCTACCTTCAAGCCACCAGTGCAGCCTGCTAAACCTCAGGGCTCCCTCCGCCCTCAGCAGTCTGGAGTCAGTTACACACATAACCAGAGGATTTGCTTCAACTGTCGTGAGCCTGGCCACATTGCTGTCAACTGCCCTTACAAGAACAAGCCAGCACCATCCGTCGTCTCCAACTCTGTTAATGGACCGAGGCAACCAGTTGGAGGTAACCGTGGAGCACCATCAAGGAACCAGCAATCCTTTGGGAAGGCTACGGTGAACCATGTCTATGTTGAGGAGGCAGATGCAGCACCAGGAGTTCTGCTTGGTGAGTTCTTGGTTCAGTCAGTTTTGGCTTCAGTATTATTTGATTCTGGTGCATCACACTCCTTTATATCATCACACTTAGTAGAGACACATGATATATCTACGGTAGCCCTTAAGAGGCCCTTAATAACCCGGTCAACGGGATGTTATATACCCTGCCGCTTAGGAGTTAACAACATCCCTTTAAACCTAAGTGGGGTAGTATTCTTGGTTAACCTAATAGTGCTTGACTCCCATGGGATAGATGTGATCCTTGGTATGGATTGGTTAGCCAAGTGCAACGGGAGCATAGCTTGTGCACTGAGGGTAGTGACAGTGACAAACCATGAAGGAAAGACTGTCACCTGTCATGTGAAGCCTAGCCTATCCGAGCTGGTAATAAATCACATAAAGGCAGAAACACCCCAAGAGGTGCCAGTAATTAAGGAGTATGTTGATGTGTTCCCTGAGGAATTACCGGGCATACCACCAGAAAGGAATGTGGAGTTTTCCATTGACCTAGTCCCCGGAACTGCCCCAATAGCTAAGAGACCTTACAGGATGGCAGCCCCAGAACTAGCGGAGTTAAAGAAACAGTTGGATGAGCTACAAGAGAAAGGATACATAAGGCCTAGTGCATCACCATAGGGCGCACCAGTCCTCTTCGTAGAGAAGAAGGATGGAAGTAAGAGGCTATGTGTGGATTACCGAGCTCTTAATGCAGTAACTATCAAGAACAAGTATCCTCTACCTCGGATTGATGACCTATTTGACCAATTAAATGGGGCCAAGTTCTTTTCGAAGATTGATTTAAGGTCCGGGTATCATCAAGTGAGGATTAAACCTGAAGATATACCCAAGACAGCATTTGTGACTCGTTATGGACAATACGAGTCCACAGTGATGTCTTTTGGATTAACCAATGCCCCTGCCTACTTCATGAACCCGATGAACCGAGTGTTCATGCAAGAGTTGGATAAGTTTGTCGTTGTCTTCATCGACGACATCTTGGTATATTCACGATGTGAGGAAGAGCACGTGCAACACTTGCGTGTTGTTTTGGATCGACTTAGGAGCCATCAACTCTATGCCAAGTTTAGTAAGTGTGAATTTGGTTGCAAAAAGTCAACTTCCTTGGACATGTGCTCACAGCCGAAGGAGTAGCAGTTGACCCAGAGAAGGTGAAAGCAGTATCATCTTGGAAGCAACCAACATCGGTCTCAGAGATCCGTAGTTTTCTTGGTATGGCGGGCTATTATAGAAGGTTCATCGAAGGATTCTCTAAACTAGACCGACCAATGATTGAGCTTCTCAGGAAGGACAAGAAGTTTGTGTGGACTGAAGCATGTGAGCGGAGTTTTCGTGAGTTGAAGGAGAGACTCACAACAGCTCCCGTCTTAGTCCTACCAGACATTCACAAGAGCTTTGTCATTTACTGTGATGCTTCTAGACATGGTTTAGGGTGTGTTTTCTAATGCAAGAAGGACGAGTGGTATCCTATGCCTCTCGTCAGTTAAGGCCGAATGAGCAAAACTACCCAACCCATGACTTGGAATTGGCAGCAGTAGTGCATGCTCTTAAGATTTGGAGGCACTACTTGATTGGTAACAAGTGTGAGATCTACACGGACCACAAGAGTCTTAAGTGTATCTTTACCCAACCTGACCTTAATCTTAGGCAACGGAGATGGTTGGAGCTAATAAAGGACTATGACCTGGAAATCCACTACCATCCTGGTAAAGCAAATGTGGTAGCTGACGCTCTCAGTAGGAAGGCATATTGTCATCACTTGGTTACTCAAGTACCACAACTATGCGATGAGATGATGAGGTTGAACCTAAGTGTGGTACCTCACTTATACAACTACGGCCTTAGTGTTCATCCCGTTCTGGATGACCAAATCAAGAAGGCTCAACATGAGGATGAAAAGCTGATGGAGATCAAGGCACATACCGGTGAAGGCAAAGCTCCAGACTTTAGAGTTGATAGAGATGGTATTTTGTGGTTCAAGAAACGTTTGTGTGTGCCTTCAAATGGTCACTATCGGAACACCATCATGGATGAAGCTCATAACTCTGCGTACTCCATTCACCCTGGAGCCACCAAGATGTATGTGGATCTGAAGCACAAGTATTGGTGGATTGGTATGAAAGGTGACGTAGCTAAATTTGTGGCATGTTGTGATGTATGTCAGAGAGTAAAGGCAGAACATCAAAAGCCAAGTGGCCTACTACAACCTTTACCAATTCCCGTCTGGAAATTGGATGAGGTGGGAATGGACTTCATCACGGGGTTACCAAGGACTAAGAATGGTAATGACTCAGTATGGGTAGTGGTCGATCGTCTGACTAAAGTCGCGCACTTTATTCCTGTGCGTACTACCCACGATGGAGAGAAGTTGGCCAAGTTTTACATTGATCGTATTGTGAAGCTACACGGAGTGCCTTCAAGGATAGTCTCAGATAGAGGTACCCAATTCACATCAAGATTTTGGAGGAGTCTACAGAAAGCACTTGGAACTAAGTTGGATTTCAGTTCGGCTTATCACCCTTAGACTGATGGCCAGACAGAAAGGATCAACCAAATCTTGGAGGACATGTTGAGGGCCGCTGTTCTCACCTACGGTAAAGATTGGGAAGATAGTTTACCGTATGCTGAGTTTTCTTATAATAACAGCTATCAGACTAGTATTAAAATGTCACCGTTCGAAGCCCTCTATGGAAGAAAGTGTCGGACTCCGCTTATGTGGTCAGAGGTTGGAGATCGTATTATAGAGCGACCAGACTTCATTGTGGCAGCAGAAGACAAGGTAGCGGAGATCCGAGCAAATTTGAAGGCAGCTCAATCACGCCAGAAAAGCTATGTGGACAAAAGAAGGCGTGAACTCAGCTTTGAAGTCGGGGATCATGTGTATTTAAACGTGTCGCCAATTCGTGGCACGCGTAGGTTCCAAGTACGTGGAAAGTTGGCGCCGAGATATATTGGACCCTTCCCTATTCTAAAAAGAGTAGGAACAGTGGCATATGAAATCCAGTTACCCGAAGAGATGTCGGGTGTGCACAACGTCTTCCACGTATCACAACTAAGAAAATGCCTACGGATTCCCGAAGAACAAGTGGTACGGGACACACTAGACCTGCAAGATGACTTGCGCTACCAGGAGGTGCCAGTAAAGATTTTGGATACCGTCACCCGAAGAACACGAACAAATTCTGTCAAGCTTTGTCGAGTACTGTGGAGCAGACACTCAGAGGTCGAAGCAACATGGGGAAGAGAAGATGCGCTTCGTGCTGAGTTTCCCCACCTTTTCGAAGACCAGCCGAATCTCGAGGACGAGATTCCACCTAAGTGGGGTAGGTCTGTAACATCCCATTTTTTCGTAAACCAATAATCCGTAATCACAGGGTTAATCATCGGGAATATTATGTAAAGTGATAAAACTACGCTATCAGACACGAGATAATAATAAAACTAAATAGGAAGTGAAAGATAACAATAATAATAATAATAATAATAATAATAATAATAATAATAATAATAATATACACATATATATGTCACCAGCATACACGTAAAACTATTAATTTAATCAAAGATGAAAATAATTCTGGTTATAAAACAAATAAAAGGAATAAGTAAAATGGAGTAATAACCATGATATGTAAATGAAGAAGCAAAATTAAAAGCAGCCATTGTGCATGACGTTGAGATAAGAATGAATAAAAGGAGAACATAGGGGATAAAGTTGGGGACCACACGCTGCCGTCCCTGCAGCAAAACAGAACACACGCTACTTGGTCAGGCTAGCACATCACATTTTCAGGCTACCCCTCCCACTTCTCCCTATTTGCAGAAGAGTCCATTTCTTCTTCCTCCAGCCAAAACGAACAGAACATCTTCTCTGACTAAAACGCCGAGCACGCAATGGATGGGAGCCGGGCTCAACCTCTCTCTTTCCCCACTCCACGAGAAGTTTCCCGAGCATCCGTACGGCACATCAACCCGCCGACCATCGCTTAGTGAAGCGACCGTCACCTACCTCCATTCATTCGCACCCCGACGGCGAGGTTGGACGCCGTGCATCCTCTCGCACGGAACATGGCGCGACCGGACGAAAAGACCTGTCGGGCAAGCACAGCGCAGTAGGGGCCGCCTGACCCGCCTTTCTCGTGTGCGTGCTGCACAGATGACGCGATATGTCAAGCAGCACGGAATTATTCCATTCGTCCTCAAAACCGGTCGCCTACCACACTCCTCCATCTATAAAACTAACCGTGCGAGCTGCACCCCGCACCAGCCGCACTGAACGACCGCGCAGGTGAGCATTTGCCCATCTCCTTCATTTCCCCTTCCTCCTCCATGAGCCACAGCCGCCATGGCTGCTCCTCCCGAGCAGCTGTTGTTCTATTTAGCCGAGGTCAAATCGATACCCCAATCAGGTTCGCCGGCCTCTAACTGTCGATTCCCCCACTCTCCACCGCCCTCTCCCTTATTTCCCTACTCGATTGGAGCATTCAGTAATCTTTCATGGTGACTGGAGAGAGAAGTCCCGAGGAAGACGAAGGTTGTTCCCTCTCCGTAAGGTGTCCCGTTGGGCTGGGCCGTAGGTGATGTTAGTTAATCCTGACATTAGTTAGACAGTGCAGTAGCTAATCCTCTAGGTGGCCCACGCCCCATGCACGGGCGGCAGCCAGTTGCTGGCTGTTCCACTTCCACCTTAAAAACCCAGGCCCAAGTGCTAGCCGACACATGGTTGCTCAACAGTCACCCAGCCTAATCACCTCACGCTGAGCCCTAAGTAGTTGCATTGCGTGTGATTAGCCACTAAAGCAAGCCTAGGCTCGTAACCCACAAAACTAAGTCAGCATAGGCTGAGTAATTCCTGGTTAAAGCCTAAATTAAATATTCATTTTGAGATTAATTCAATCAACCATGTTATAAAACCCATAACTCACTCATACAAACTCCAATTAATCTAATTTTTTCCTAAAGATCATCTAAAATCATAAGATATTTAAAACAATCATCTTTTTGTCATGTATTAATGTATGCTTGTCTTGCCTGTATGATTGTGTGTGCACTATGAAGCAGATCCAGTGCCAGAAGAGAACTTGGAGGAACCGGCTAATCAGGAGCACGACGCCGCAGACGGTAGCGAAGGCAAGTTCCACTGACCCCTTTGACCATATTTTTCCCTATGTGAGGTTCATCCTTTGTGGCCAGTAGATTAGGTCCTTGCATTTGTTGCACGTGAGATAGTTGAGAGACAGAGAGAAGCCATATTACCTTCTATTATTACATATTGTTATGATGATATTATACATGATGATATTACTCCTTGTTTATTGTATTGGTGGTGAGAGTATGAGTTGTGACCGGGGCAGACGGGTTAGTGCTAGTGTAAGTGCTACCGTGGTGGTAGACTTACGACGAGTTCTATCATGAGGGTAGACTCGTGTGTATGAGTTTGGAGGCTGCCCTGGTGAACCTTAAGGACCGAGTTGCTTCAACATCTCACCTAGCTTCTTACAGTACGACCACATGTCCCTGTATGGGCGGGGCTTAGCCTAATCCCGGTGGCTAGCCCGACAGTCGTCCACGGTGGAGAGAGAGAGAGAGATTTATGCTGAGGTTATATCGAGATATGTCATGACACTGGGTTTGGGACGACTGGTTTGGGTGATGCTTCGACTGGGTGTCGGTTATGACGGGTTGTCTTCGATGGCCCGTGCGTGTGGGTAAAGTGTACAACCTCTGCAGAGTGTAAAACCCATTCGGACGACCGTGTCCTCAGTATAGGACAGGCTATGGTGTGGTCCTAACAACTAGAAAGCCACCTACTGTGAGATTGAGTTGAGTGGAGTCTTGGGCTGAGATATGTGGTTGCATTAGTTTGCATTAGTTTGCATTGTTCTTTATTTTATGCATTGCATTATTTCCTGTTTTAATCCCCTCCCGTAGGGCGAGGTGGAGCTTGCTGAGTACTTTTGTGCTCAAATGTTGTTGATATATTTTTTTCAGAGGATCCTGACTTCGTGCCGGGGGATTTCGAGTAGGGTCGCGTCCGCACCCAAGTTTGTGTGTAGTGGAACCATGGATGACGAGGTTGTACTAGTCGTGTTGGCTACTATTATAGCTATGTTGTTAGCCGTTATTGTGTTTATCCACACGGCTATGAAATAAAGCTATGTATGGTTGTGGTTCCGCTTGTAATGTAATATTATGTACCGAACTCCGTTCTTGGTATTAATATTACATGTTTAGTTCCGATCTTATGGGTTGGGACGCTTCAGTTAGGATCTCATTTGTTTGTCATAAATCAACCAAAACCCATAAGGGATGCCTAGATGAACTTTCACTTGGCATGGATGGCCAAGTGCTACATGGAAGACACCCCTATCCACTTCAAGCTCTAGCAGCTTGCCTCCAACATCTATGAGAAGATGTCATTCCAGTTCGGCTAGAAGTTGTGCATGCAGGGATTCTCTGCAGAAATGAAGTGAAACAAGGGGATGGATCCTATAAAATATCATTCCGGCCAATCAAGCAACAACACGTGGCACCACATGGATCAAATGGCCTATAAACAGAAGTATCAGAAGCCATCCAACTGTGTAGCATCCATATCAGTCAATGTGACGCACCTATCAGTCACTTGGAGAAAGCACATTGGAAAAGAGGCCAGGACCAGGTCGGCCGACCCCCCTAGTCGACCGACTAGTTCCTGCCGTTTTCTCGATCAAACTCCACGTGGTGGCTCCTCTCGGCTTGAAGTGGTCATGGGTGATAGATTCGCGCGCTTTTGGTGGCGGGAACCGACCCTTCTCCAAGCTATAAATAGGACCGCTCACCCCTTACTTCAACGCACACCAATTGAGTATTCATCCTTTGTATCCACTACTCTCCTTAGGTTTAGAGGAGTATAGGCTGTAGAGAGGAGAGTCTAGTCCATAGTACAAGTAGGAGAGGAGTAGAAGGAGTCTCTTCCTATATGGGAAAGGTATGTCTCCCATATTCCTATTTGAATTTGTGACATTATTCATAGTAAAGATGATATCTTTAGTCTACTATTGTTCATATACTTGGATGAAGTGTTTCTTGTTTGATTGTGGATTCCATGTATGTGGTAGGAATAGTATTTATGATGGTGCTATACCATTCTCATTACATTATCATAAACACTATAAACCTCCACTATAGTCTAATTAGCTATGATATGATTATGTTAACATGAATCACTTATGCTATGAATTGACATTGCTTCAGCGATGATTTAGTCCATTGCCTTAGGATGGCTTGTGCCTAGGCTTGTAAGGTAATTGCTTAATATGCTAGCATGGTGCTAGGATAGAGAGTAGCGTTGAATGTCTCCTAGACCCACGGATTGAAGAGGTAGGCAGTAGGTGGTGACAGCCCTATCTGTCCTTTGTAATCCTCCAAGTTCGGCTATGCCATAGGCTCTTGGCGGGAGTCGCCTAGTGTTGCTAGGGGTAAACTCGTGCCCGATGTGTTAATCCACTTAGCATGAGAACTTAGAATTAATATAATTATTAGTAACTAATTTAGGCTATGTATATGTACATTAGAAGCATATGAGGAGTCTCTACCTAAATCTTAGCCTAGTCCCTCTATTACCTCATTTATCCCCTTAGGGTAGAATGCTCTTGTGTGTGTCATACTACTTCAACTTATCATTTAACCCATCCTTACTAGAACCCAACCTAGACAACCTAAGCCTTTCCACTTGATGATTGTTTTACTTCCATATAGCCTTCCTTTGAGAAAATATAAATGACACCCTTTGGGAATACTCTTTAAAAGAGGAAATGCTACATCGATAGTTTCCGTGCGCTTGTGGACGTTCATTTGAGAATCAAAACCTACCAAAAAACATTTCTGGCACCACTGATAGGGACGAATTGTTAGTAGTGCATAGGAAATATAAACATCTGTCTACGATGGGTCACTTCCCAAGTGACCCCTCTTCTACACCTGGATAGGTGTTGGCTCCTGACTGCTCTCACGCTCCTATCGATACGTGTTAGCAGAATGAAGATTATAAAATTACTTAAATAGATTACTTAATATGGTAGCATGGTGCTAGTATAGTTAGTAGGGTTGAATGTCTCCTAGACCCACGGATTGTAGAGCTAGGCAGTAGATGGTAACAACCCTATATGTCCTTTATAATCCTCCACATTCGGCTATGCCACGGGCTCTTGGCAGGAGTCGCCTAGTGTTGCTAGGGGTAAATCCATGCTCGATGTGTTAATCCACTTAGCATGAGAACTCATAATTAATATTATCATTAGTAACTAACTTAGGCCATGTATATGTACATTAGAAGCATAGGAGGAGTCTCTACCTTACTCTTAGCCTAGTTCCTCTATTACCTCATTTATCCCCTTAGGATAGAAGGCTCTTATGTGTGTCACACTACCTCAACTTATCATTTAACCCATACATGCTAGAACCCTTCCAAGACCAACCTAAGCCTTTCCACTTGATGATTGTTTTACTTCCATATAGCCTTCCTTTGGGAAAATCTAAATGACACCCATTGGGAATACTCTTTAAAGGGGAAATGCTACATCTATAGTTTTCGTGTGCTTGCGGACGTTCATGACCAGAATCAAAACCTACCAACAAGCATTTCTAGCACCACTGCTAGGTATGAATTGTTAGTAGTGCGTAGGAAATATCAACAGCCATTCGCTGTGTGGGGATGGACATTTTGGGACCTTTCCCAAAAGCCTTTGGAGGTTATAGGTTCCTGTACGTCGCCATCGACAAGTTCACCAAGTGGCCGTAAGCTACTCCTGTTGTCACAATCAACAAACAATCAGCTATCAAATTCTTGAAGTCCATAGTCTGCAAATTTGGAGTTCCAAACAGAGTCATTATCGATAACGGAACCCAATTCACAATTGCGTGATTCCAAGAGTACTGCTACGATCTCGACATACAAGTCAGCCATGCATCAGTAGCTCACCCGGCAAGCAATGGCCAAGCTGAGAGAGCTAATGCAGAAATACTCAAAGGACTCAAGACGCGCACATATGAGCGCCTGAAAAAACATGGTGCCAACTGGATAGAGGAGCTTTCGTCCGCACTTTGGGCGAGTAGGACAACACCTAGCCGGGCAACTGGAGAAACACCTTTCTTCTTGGTGTATAGAGCTGAAGAAGTCCTTCCTCCAGAGATCACCATGGGGTCTCTCCGGGTCTGGACCTTCAATGAAGCCACGCAGGACAAGCTCCAACGTGAAGACTTGGACCTCGTTGATGAGGCAAGGTGCCAAGAAGTTGTCCGGAACGCGCGATACCGCAAGACACTTCGGTGCTATCAACAAAGGTTCATGCGCAACCGGCAGCTAGAAAAAGGTGCTCTAGTGCTGCGGAGAATACTGACTCGTGAAGGGATGAACAAACTATCACCAAGATAAAAGGTCACCCGAGTTATCAAAGTATCCTGCCCTGGATGCGTTCGCTTAGCGACAAAGGATGGGACTCCGCTTTCCAATCCATGGAACATCGAGCACCTCCGTAAGTTTTACTCTTAGCTACACGAAGGTGAGTCTATTTGTATAAATTGTGTCTCTTGTAGTCTATGGACAGAGTCGAGAAGGGTCCTAGTGCACTTAACTTGGTCTTGTACTTTAGGTGTGTCTTTACCCTCCCTGGGATGGATCAAGATGAATAGCACACTAAACATGGTCATTGTACTTTAAGTGTGTCCTTGTCTTCCCCTGTAATTCGGACCTTAATGAGAAACATTTTATACGAACAGACTCTACGTGCATTTCATTTGTACAAGGTCATTTCTTTTTAACCTTCTTATCTATAACAATGTTGTGCAATCCCTTTGAAATTGGTCTAGGGTATTTATGTGATATATAAGTCGTATCGGTAATCTTCTCTTTGGTTTTTGCATTGTTGTATGGTCTACTCGCCTGGAAACCAAAGCCAATGACGGGTCTGAAGTGTGCTATCGACTTAGACTGGTCAGGCAACCTAAGTACGCCACTCTACCTATATCCTGGTAGGTCCCAGTAGGGCGGGTCCGGAAGGCATTCGTACCTAAAGAGATTTAATCAATACACTTATGTCGTCATGTTAAATTCCTCAGTATCCGAAATTCAAAGAAGGATAATAAGCCGCAAATAAGTTATAGACAAGAGGACGAATGCTACTGTTATTCTATTTTTTCGTGTGCAGGAAAAATAAATATTCGATGGCAAGCTGCTCGATCATGGTGGATACTGCCGAAGCACAAGCTCTGACAACCCCCAGGGGGGCCCGTCGTCAATGTTCTATCCATTGATAATAAGCGTCGTCGAAGCTATCAAGCTCCGACAACTCCCGGGGGCCCGCCATCGACATAACAAAGGGTCCCTGGAGATATCGAAGGCAAGACTTGGAACTCGGAGCTATGATACTGGCTACAAATTTGGTGCTATCAAGTTTTCAAGACATTGTCTAAATCCTCATGGTAGATGCCTTCAATTCATTAGACACATCTACCAGGGGGCCAACAATATAAAAGGCAATGCATTGATAACACAAAAATTGGAATTCGAAAGGATCTCGGATTTCATTCATCCAAAATTAGAGGATTACAGGTTGAAGGAAAAAAAGGGAAATCCTAACTACTGGAGTTCCTATTGAAGAATGAGGCAACTGTTTGGGTAGCTTCTTGAACGCTGGCCCTTGCGGCTTCTTCCTCCTGGACAACAGGTCCTTCGAGCATAGGAGCTAAGGACATCTGGCGAACCCGGCTCTTGAAATATGCCAACACATACTCAGCGACATTTTTGGCTAGAGCCCTTCCTTCCGTCTCCCGTTCGTCGATGACCACGTCACCCACGGCTTCAAGCTTCTTGTCGGCAGAGGTCAATGCCACCAGAGCTTTATCCATCTCCGGCCTCGGGTTAGCCGAACGTACCAAGCTGAAACCAAATAGCATCAGAGCTTCGTTGGCATGCTTTAAGAAATCCCAGATTTGCTGGGACTCAGTTGCCCTCAAAATCCTAAGCTCCTCCAGTGACTTTCTGGCAGCCGAAAGTTCCACAGAGCTTTCCTTGGAGAAGCGCTCGACTTCCTTAGCATGCTGCTGGATACTCTCATCCAGTCGCTTCTCTTGGTCACTGAGCTCTTTATCTCGGAGGTGGATACGGTTCCTCTGCTCTGCCATGTCCTTCTCCTTGGCCTTCACCTTATCCTCTCTAGTGGAGATACCAGTCTCTCTCTTGGAGACGTTTACCCCCACCTGTTAAATTCGATTCTTCTCTTGATTGCACCACAGATCAAACTGTGTGGTGCGATCAGCCAAGCTCCACTCTCCCAGCGACAACCTCTGGGTGAGCTCCTCCTCCTTCTTCACTAGTGAAAGCATCTAGGCCCCCATGAGGTATGGTTTCGGTGATTAATGACAACCATTGGATTTTACTAATGAATTTGTGAATGCAAGGTCCCCATAATCACTCAATAAAATGAAATCAATATGTCACTGGAGACCCCTAACAATCAATGTGTGAGATCAAATCAATGATATGAAGACAAGAAGTGAAAGCTCTTGTGTCAAAGTCATTCAACTTTAAATTGACAACATTCAATGCTTAAAGATCATCAGAAATGCCTTTGCAATAAATGTCAAAGAGGTCAATCGAGCAATACACAAAAGAATCACTTAGAAACAACTCAAAGCAAACAAAATCAACTCACCGGATCAACCGATGATACCTCAGAACAACACATCGGTCGAGTTGGTTCAACTGAAGAAGAAGACCTCAGAACAAAGTACTCACCGGATCATCCGATGTGAATAGCTCAGCAACATCGGTCCATCAGTACAGTTTGCAATATCATTGGACCAAGTGTAGCACCGGATCATCTGATGTACAGAGAAGCACACATCGGTCGATTACTCCAATAAGAATCAAGTTTGAGAAAATTCTGGAGGAAGAGCCACCGGATCATCCGATGAGAAGACAGGATCAACATCGGTCTAACACCGGTCATATCTGACACAATGACGTCAGCTAAAGTAACTTGACCGATGATAACTAAAGGGGAGATATCGGATCATCCGGTGTTCACAGTAAAGTCCTGTCAGCCTACTTTTCCAACGGCTATTTCGGGGAGGCTGGCTATAAATACCCCCTAATCCTGTCATTTCGTCAAGTCTTGATCACCAGACACTATCAACACATCCAAAAGCATTCAAGACCAAGAGCAATCATCTCCACATCATTTCGATCACCTATACACCAAGAGTTAGGCTAGAACTAGCTAGAGAGAGAGCTTGTGTGCCTCCATTCTGGGTGAGTGGACTCGCTAGGATAGTGAGAGAGCCTCAAGGGAGTGCCCTTGGTGTTTGTAACTGTGAGGAGACTTCCGAAGCTTGCCAAGGCGTTTGTGGAAGCCCGGAGGGTCGAAGTTGTACAAGGCTTGAGCTCCACCTTGCCAAGGGAGGCAAATGGAGTGGAATAGTGAAGACCCCTCGTCTCGGTGACTTGGGTGTGGCAAAACCCTTTGGTGGGTGCCACAATGTGGATGTAGGAAGATCTTGACGATCTTGCCGGACCACGGGATAAATCCTCGTGTCTCCTCGGGAGTTTGCATCCTTCTCCTTTCCCTTACTTTTATGCATTTTATATTCCGCGAAGTTTCTATCTACTAGAATGCATAGATAGTTTGCGTAGGGAATTGGGCTTTAGAAATTAAGTTTTATTGCTTAGAATTTTTCAAAAGAAGCCCAATTCACCCCCCTCTTGGGCATTCGGTCCTTACAATTGGTATCAGAGCAAGGTTGCTCATAGGATCATTCTAGCTTCACCGCTAGAGGGCTAAAATGGCCAAGGTTGGGGGTTCGGTTCCTATCTTCGAGGGCAAGAACTTTGCCTATTGGAAAGCATGCATGCACGCTTATCTAGAGGCTATTGCGCCCGAAGTATGGGAAGCGACCCACACGGGGTTTGGAGAACACAATTATGTTGGTGATCAAATTAAATGGGATGCTAAAGCTAGGAATGCAATCTATGAATGTATTAGTCAAGATGTGTTTTCTAGGATTGCTAGCAAGGAAAAAGCTTGTGAAATTTGGGCGTGCTTAATAGAGATTCATGAGGATTCTTCTAGAGTCAAGGAACTTAAATATCACATGCTTAAAGAAAAATATGATGAATTTAAGATGCTACCCCATGAAAATGACAATGAGATGTTCTCTTGCTTAAATGTGCTTATTGAAGAAATAAATGCTCTTGACATTGCTTCTCTTGGCAAGGGACTCATCAACCGCAAGATCCTCATGCTCCTTCCCAAGCCAAAGTACAACATCATCAACTCCATGCTCCAAAAAGATTCGCTTGACCACATTGAAGTTTCGGAGCTCATTGGAGAAATACACGCTCATGAGATGAGTGTGCTTGGGATGATGGAGCAATCATCTTCAAAGACAATTGCTCTAAAGGCCTCCACCAAGAAAACAAGCTTCAAGAAGAAGAAGGTGGTTGAGCCTAGCTCAAGTGAAGAAGAACAAGCCTCAAGTGAAGATGATGATGATGAGCTTGCGTTGATGATGAGAAAGTTCTCATGCTTGAACTCCAAGATCACTAAGAAGGGATACACATTTGATCCCAAGAAGAGAGCATTTCCACCAAGGAGAGATGATCACAAGACTTGCTACAACTGTGGTGATCAAGGCCACATCTCCTATGATTGTCCAAAACCGGACAAAAGAAGAGAGAACCACAAGAGCAAGCATCACAAGCTTGAAGGAAGTGATGATGATGAAGAAGAGGCCAAACCCAAGCCAAGATCCTTTGGGAAGAAGAAACATGACAAGGGCAAGAAGGCAAGGCTCTTCCCAAAGAAGAGAAATGGCCCACAAAAGGTGTTCATGTGTGAGGCAAATGAATGGGTCACCGACAATGAAACAAGTGATGAAGAGAGTGAAGAGGAAGAAAAAAGCTTGGTCGGCCTCGCCATCGCCAACAATGATGATGCACCTCTTCATCCACCGCCCATGTGCCTCATGGCGAAAGTTAACACCAAAGTATGTGACGACTCTAGCGATGATGAGCTTTCCCCCGATGATTTAACTTCTTTGATAAATGAATATCATGCTATCATTAAGAGGGAAAAGAGTAAGGTTAAAGTGCTTGAAGAAACTCGTGCTAGACTTGAGAGTGCTAACCTTGATTTGCTTGACAAGTATGAAAGCATACTCAAAGAGCATGACACGCTCAAATCCCATGTCAAGCAAATTGAGGAAGAAAAGTCTAAAATCAAGATAGATAATCATGAACTTAACTTAGCACACCAAACACTCTTGGAAGAGCACAACAAGTTAACACAAGAACATCAAACACTTAACCTTGCTCATGACATGCTTGATCAAGAGTTGAAAAATATGAAGAAGCAAACTCTTAATGATAACATATCCATTACTTCTCATGCCACTAATGTTTTGCACAAGTCTTTGCCTTTGAAAGCTAATGCTAGGGATAAGGACTTGTTGGAAGAAATTGAGAGTCTCCGCACTAGTGTGGCTAGACTTTCAAAAGGGGAGGTCAAACACAAGGAAATCCTCTTCCAACAAGCAAAGGCCTTCAACAAAAGAGGACTTGGATCCTTCTCGGTGCCCAACAAAGGAAAGGTGCCCTCACCGGAGCTAAGAACAAGCTTCATCAAAGAAGTTGGTTCTTATTGCCAACATTGTGAGGTCACCGGTCACCACACAAGGGAGTGTCCTCTTCCTAACTGACCCACTCCCAAGCTTCCTACTAATTACAAATCTACTTTCAATGATCGTTATTATCTCTTAAGTAAAGTAGATGGCAAGGTGAAGGCTAGGTTCATCGACAAAGACATGAAGGACATGAAGGGGAAGCTCCCCAAGCAACTTTGGGTCCCAAAGACACTTGTATCACACATACAAGGACCTAAGTTGGCTTGGGTGCCTAAAGTTAAAAATTGAATTCATGTGTGTAGGTGAACTACAAAGCCGGAGGAAAGCATTGGGTACTCGATAGCGGGTGCACCCAACATATGACCGGCAATGATGGTATGATCACCACCATAGAAAACCCCTGCAATCATGAACAAGTAACCTTTTGTGATAACTCTAAGGGCAAGATAATAGGCTTAGGTAAAATTGCTATTTCAAATGACTTATCTATTTCTACTGTCCTGTACGTTATGTCACTTAGTTTTAATTTACTTTCTATTGCACAACTATGTGATCTTGGACTAACGTGCACATTTAGAAAAAATGATGTTGTTTTGAGTAGTGAAACTAGCCAAGACATAGTCTTCAAAGGATTTCGGCGTGGACATCTCTACCTAGTGGACTTCGCCAACAAGAATGCTAGCTTGACCACTTGTATTTTCACTAAGACAAGTTTGGGTTGGCTATGGCACCGACGCATAGCGCACATAGGGATGAGCAAACTCAAGAAGTCATTCAAGCTTGGGATGGTGACCGGCGTGAAGGATGTCACATTTGAGAAGAACAAGCTTTGTAGCGCTTGTCAAGCTGGGAAGCAAGTTTCTTCACACCACCCAATGAAGACAATGGTGTCAACCTCCAAGCCACTTGAGCTACTCCACATGGACCTCTTCGGACCGTCCACATATCAAAGCCTTGGTGGTAACCTCTATTGTCTCGTTATTGTTGATGACTATTCTCGCTATGCTTGGACTTTATTTCTAGGTGACAAGTGTGAAACTCCGGAAGTGTTCAAGACCTTCGCCAACTGCGCTCAAAGGGAATTTCAACATCCCATCATCAAGGTCCGGAGTGACAACAACACCGAATTCAAGAACTACAACATTGGGGAGTGGTGTGACCGTGAAGGAGTGAAACATGAGTTTTCGGCCACATACACTCCTCAACAAAATGGTGTCGTTGAATGAAAGAACAAGACACTCATCACTCTTGCACGAGAAATGCTTGATTACTACTGCACGTCGGAGAAGTTTTGGGCTGAAGTAATCAACACGGCGTTCCATGCCGCAAATAGGGTCTATCTCCATCGACTACTTCAAAAGACCCCGTATGAGCTTCTCATTGGGAGAAAGCCCAACATCTCCTACTTTCGAGTCTTTGGATGCAAGTGCTACATCTATCGCAAGAAAAGGCTCGGTAAGTTTGAAAGAAGATGTGATATTGGTATATTCCTTGGTTATGCATCAAACTCAAAAGCATATCGAGTATTCAACCAAACCTCCGGTTTAGTTGAGGAAAGTTGTGATGTTGAGTTTGATGAATCTAACGGCTCCCAAGAGGAGAGTTTTGGTCATGATGAAATAGATGTTGAGCCTCTAGAGAAGCCATGAAGAACATGACCATTGGAGACATCAAGCCGGAAGTTGAGGAGAGCCATGATCAAGGGGGAGCTTCAAGTCCCAACATCAACACCTCCATGGCGCCTCAAGTTGACGAAGAGGAGAAGGATGATCCATTGCCGACTCAAGATTCACAAGCACAACAACATCAATAAGAAGAAGAAGAAGTCCTTGATCAAGTCCAACCACAAGAAGAGCAACAAGCATCACCATCGCCGAGTGCTTCACAACCACTTATGAGGCATGGACGCATCTCCAAGGCGTATCCAATGGACCAAATCATTGAAAATCTGTCAAGGGGTGTAAGAACACGTTCTCGCCATTTCGCTTCATTTTGTGACCACTACTCGTTTGTTTCGTGTGTAGAACCCACTCACATTGAGGAAGCACTCCAAGACCCAAATTGGGTGATGGCTATGCAAGAAGAACTCAACAACTTCATCCGAAATGAAGTTTGGGTGTTGGAGGAGCAACCCAAGGACAAGAACGTCATCGGAACAAAGTGGGTATACCGCAACAAACAAGACGAGAATGGCATTGTGGTCCGCAACAAGGCAAGACTTGTGGCCAAAGGGTTCTCGCAAGTTGAAGGACTGGACTTTGGGGAGACATTTGCACCGGTCGCCCGGCTAGAAGCCATCCGTATACTCCTTGCTTTTGCTTCACATCATAATATTAGACTTTATCAAATGGATGTGAAAAGTGCCTTTCTTAATGGTTACATTAACGAGCTTGTTTATGTTGAACAACGTCCCGTGTTTGAAGATCCGAGGAATCCTAATCATGTGTATAGGTTGCACAAGGCGCTCTACGGGCTCAAGCAAGCACCTAGGGCGTGGTACGAACGACTACGGGATTTCCACATCATGCAAGGATTAAAGATCGGGAGGGTGGACACTACACTCTTCACAAAGGACATCAACGGAGATTTATTCATTTGTCAAATTTATGTTGATGATATTATTTTTGGTTCAACTAACGAAGCTCTTAGCCATGAGTTTGGCAAAATGATGTCTAGGGAATTCGAGATGTCAATGATTGGAGAGCTCAACTTCTTCCTTGGATTTCAAATCAAGCAACTTCAAGAGGGGACCTTCGTCTACCAAGAGAAGTACACCAAGGACCTCTTGAAGAAATTTGAGATGGGAGATTGTAGCTCATGAAGCACTCTAATGGCAACTAGTTGTCATCTCGACGCGGATAAGGACGGTAAACCTATTGATCAATCTAACTACCATTCTATGATTGGCTCATTGCTTTATCTTACCGCATCTAGGCCCGATATCATGTTTAGTGTATGCTTGTGTGCTCGCTTTCAAGCGGCACCTAAAGAATCGCATAGGAAGGCGGTCTTTAGGATACTTAGGTATCTTAAGCATACCCCTAGTATGGGCTTGTGGTACCCTAAAGGTGCAAAATTCCACCTCTTGGCATACTCGGATTCGGACTTTGCCAGATGTCGCGTAGATCGCAAGAGTACCTCCGGTGGGTGCCACTTGCTTGGGCGTTCCCTAGTATCTTGGTCTAGCAAGAAGCAAAACTCCGTCGCCTTGTCCACGGCGGAAGCGGAATATATTGCGGCCGGTGCATGTTGTGCCCAAATTCTTTATATGAAACAAACCCTTTTGGACTTTGGTATTAAACTTGGTTGTGTGCCTCTCCTTTGTGACAATGAAAGTGCGGTTAAGATAGCCAAAAACCCCGTTCAACACTCCCGCACTAAGCACATTGATATTCGCCATCATTTCTTAAGGGACCATGAAGCTAAGGGAGATATCTCATTGCGAGGTGTTAGGTCCGAAGAACAATTGGCGGATATCTTCACTAAACCACTAGATGAGAAAACTTTTTCTAGGCTAAGAAGTGAGTTAAATGTTCTAGATGCAACGAACGTCATGTAAGAATGCACTTCATATAGGTCTTGCCTAACTCTCAAAGGATAGGGGTGAGCAAGGGTTAGCTTGGGATTGAGGTTCTTTTGGGTTTTACCAAAGTTTGGAGAGTGGTTCTCCCTGAAGAAGCATTTGAAAGGTTCAAACTTGGCTAGATAGATTTATTGTATGCCTTGCATGATGCCTGCCATATAGACTTAAAATTTCTTGCATTATAACATGTTTGGCATTGCATACGGTAGATTGTCACAAAGGGGAACCCACCTCATGAGAAAGAGACTTGTTTGAAATGCAATATCTCAACTCATACAAGGTGGAAAGAATAAAATGTTAGGTGCGTTAATGCCTAGAGGAACATGCTTCAAAGAGATAGAAGTCTTCATACTCTAGCTCACAAAGCATGGGCCTTACTTTTTATTTGGATAATTTCCTTCCCATTTTCTTCCTTCGGTGTTCTATTTGCTTTAAGGATTAGACAAGTTATTGGCATATTAGCATTTTTGAGGGGTAAGGGGTTGCCCAAAAAGTCCTAAGACATGTGTTTCTCTTTGCTTGTTTGTTTGGTCAAAGGACATATATGGGATGTTTTTGTTTTGCTCTCATCGGATTATCCGATGCCTAGGTCAATCTCTCATCGGATTGATAGGTGTTCAATCCCCAAAAATTAGTTCAGTCAAGTGTGACTAATCGACCGACGAGTTCATCCTGAGAAACATCGGTCCATCCGGTGTTCACAAGTCTGGAGTTCTGCCAAATTACACCGATGCTACTTCCTCCCACGTCGGACCATCCGGTGTCAACATTCCATTTTTGAACCCCCTTACTGTACCATTCGACCGATGCTCCCATCCTTCAACGTCGGTCCATCCGGTGTCAACGGCACTTTTCTTAAAAACCTTACTGTGGCATTCGACCGGTGCATCTATCGTTCAACATCAGTCCATCCGGTATTAAAAAGTCAGCTAGGGTTTGGGATCCACTATTTAAACCGGCCGTTCATCTTTTTTCTCTCTCTCCCCGATCTCGTTTGCCACCGCCGCCGACTTTCTCACCAAGCGCCACCACCGCCGCCGAACGCCGCCGCCGCCCTCTGGCCGCCGCCGCCGGATGCCGCCGCCACCCTCCGGCCGCCGGCGCCCGTCGCCGCCCGCCGCCTCCATCACCAAGCGCCGCCGCCTCCATCACCAAGCGCCGCCGCCGCTCCACCCAAGCGACGCCACCGCCGCTCCTGCGCCGCCGACCACCGCTCGCGCACCACCGCCGCCCAGCCACACCTTCACCACCTCGTCGATCTCCGTGTCGCCGTTCCGTGTGTTTGATGTCGTCGACTCTGTTCACGCGCCCGATCGCAATGGCTCGCGACAAGAAAACAAGGGCAAGGCCATTGCGGAGCCGGCCGCGAAGAAGCAAAAATTGTCAAAGGAGGAGAAGAAGGCGTTGATGGCCGCTTGCGCCGCCGAGGAGCGTGAGCGTGGCCGAGGGGGATCACTGAGGATCCGTGAGGCTCGTCTGAGGTAGCCTCCTGTGATCGATGACTCCGAGGCCGAAGAAGAGCCGGTAAAGCCTCTCGTCCGCCGGCGCTCAGCCCAGACCCGTGGGGGTCATCCCGCGGCAGCTCCACATCCAAGACCGACAGCTGCCGATCTTCGTGAGGACAGGGAGGCCCAGCGAGCCATCTCCGAGATGGCCACCACTGTCCATGTCGCTGAAGGAGTCCAGTTGACTGACTACCGGAAGATGAAGGCCAAGCAGCTCCGCAGACTCAGGTGGAGTGTGCTGCTTGAGGAGTGGTACCCGCAGCCCAGAGAGGCCCTAGTGGATAGTCATTTCTGGACTGTGACGCAGGCGTCCCTCTACGAGACCTACAGACGCCAAGGCCACAAGTTGTTATAGCACAACTTTCTGGATTAGCATCAGCTTGCCCTCGCAGCAGAGACGGAGATACGGCCCTACTTTGAGAGGTACAGAGGGCTGGTGCACCTGATGTCCTATGAGAGGAGTGCTTATGTGGAGGACTGGGTACGTGTGCTCTACGCTACCCTCTACGTCTCTGAGGGCAGAAGATCGATTGATTTCATGTTCATGGGACAACACTACCACTTGACGAGGCAGACACTGGCACAGCTGCTAGGCGTGGACCTGCACGACACTTGCGTGCATGAGAGAGTATATGGTCAGGCTGACCCGCCGAGGAGGCCGCTCACTGGAGGAGTGGCACCAGCTCTAGAGGAGATCCGTTCTTTGTTCGGTCCTACTTTCTCTCCTGACCAGCCGAGGGTACCGGCATTGCTGACTCCAGCTGTGCCCACAGTGCACCTTTCCTTGCGCCGCACGCTCTTGCTGAGGTCAGGTTACTTGGAGGGGTTCACCAGCCTACAACAGACTCTCCTGTTCTACATCATGAACGGGATGTAGTTCGACATAGTGGACGTACTCATATGCGAGACGAAGGATGTGATCACAGACGAAGTGGGGATGATGAGGCACCTCGTGTATGGACACTGGATCAGCTACCTGCTCACCATGATGGTCCCTGAGGAGTCCGCCGTGCATGACTGCCTCACTGACAAGAGCGTCACACGGTTTAGCCACTACCTTGCTCCAGCTCCTGGAGATCGCCGCCTTGGCCGTCCAGTCGGGCATCAGGTCAGGGCTCGTCTTTCTGAGGAGGACTGGTCGGACTTGGAGAATGAGGATGAGAGGCTAGCTGAGGCAGAGGCACAGGGTGAGGACCTGCAACACATATGGTCCGAGAGCGACACCAACGACAGTGTCAAGGAGTACTTTCCACCTCCTCCCTCACCCAGGCAGCACGACGCGGAGGCTGGAGGCTCTACAGTGCCACCACCTACTCCACCTCCCGTCACTGAGGCACGGGTCACTCAGCCGTCAGAGCTGACTTCGCTCCTCCAGCAGATGGTTGAGCAGCAGCGTCTGGACAGGCTGGCAGCTGAGCAGGCCCGAGCGGTGCAGGCTGCCCGCCTCCTTGAGCTCCAGCAGCAGCAGCAGCAGGAGATGCAGCGTCAGATCGCCTGTGAGAGGCGTGAGGACACTGACCGGCTGATTGGACTCATAGACCAGATGCACCAGCGCACCCTCGACCAGCAGCAGCAGAAGCAGCAAGTGATGATGGGCATCCTGGGGTTGATCACCAACCTCTACACCCAGACCGGGATTGCCCTCCCGTCGCAGCTGCCAGGAGTCGCTCCACCACCACCACCAGTCCTGGCTCCAGCTGCCGCTCCGGTGCCGTCTATGCCGATTCCCTCCATCAGCATGTCTCCACTTCTGGCTCCTGGTGCTCCGATTCACTCCCCGCTGCCAACCACAACACTGTTTCAGCAGACGCCGGCCTCTGTCGTCAGTGCCCCTGCTCCAGCAGCTCCTACACAGCAGGCACCGACGGTGGCTCCTACGGCTCCGGCAGCTCCTTCCACCGCTACTCCAGCCAGCAGCTCCGACGACAGCGACGGTGACCAGTTCGTCATCACGCCTAGTACTCAGGATCCTTAGGCACTCGGATCCCTTTTTGGTGTCTTGATGCCAAAGGGGGAGAAGAGTTAGAGGAGCCAGGGGGAGTGTCTTAGTCTCAGGGGGAGTCTTTCTTATGAATTATCTTTTGTAATTTGCAGTTTATCTAATTATCTTGTGTAATTCGATGCTTTTGCTACTCATTTGGTGTTCATTGAGTACTCTTATGTTAATTAATCGATTGAGCATATTTGGTGTTACTCACTTATTCACACTTGAGTTATTGATTGATTTTGAGCTTTCAAATAATAAGTGTGATATCTTGTATTCATTGTATATCCTTTAAGTTTCATTCCTTTAAGTTTCATTCTATCAAATTCATTACTATTGCGCTTTAAATTGTTGTGTTGTCATCAATCACCAAAAGGGGGAGATTGAAAGCATCTAGGCCCCCATGAGGTATGGTTTCGATGATTAATGACAACCATTGGATTTTACTAATGAATTTGTGAATGCAAGGTCCCCATAATCACTCAATAAAATGAAATCAATATGTCACTGGAGACCCCTAACAATCAATGTGTGAGATCAAATCAATGATATGAAGACAAGAAGTGAAAGCTCTTGTGTCAAAGTCATTCAACTTTAAATTGACAACATTCAATGCTTAAAGATCATCAGAAATGCCTTTGCAATAAATGTCAAAGAGGTCAATTGAGCAAGACACAAAAGAATCACTTAGAAACAACTCAAAGCAAACAAAATCAACTCACTGGATCAACCGATGATACCTCAGAACAACACATCGGTCGAGTTTGTTCAAGTGAAGAAGAAGACCTCAGAACAAAGTACTCACCGGATCATCCGATGTGAATGGCTCAGCAACATCGGTCCATCAGTACAGTTTGCAATATCATTGGACCAAGTGTAGCACCGGATCATCCGATGTACATAGAAGCACACATCGGTCGATTACTCCAGTAAGCATCAAGTTTGAGAAAATTCTGGAGGAAGAGCCACCGGATCATCCGATGAGAAGACAGGATCAACATCGGTCTAACAACGGTCATATCTGACACAATGACGTCAGCTAAAGTAACTTGACTGATGATAACTAAAGGGGAGACATCGGATCATTCGGTGTTCACAGTAAAGTTCCGTCAGCCTACTTTTCCAACGGCTATTTCGGGGAGGCTGGCTATAAATACCCCCTAATCTTGTCATTTCGTCAAGTCTTGATCACCAGACACTATCAACACATCCACAAGCATTCAAGATCAAGAGCAATCATCTCCACATCATTTCGATCACCTATACACCAAGAGTTAGGCTAGAACTAGCTAGAGAGAGAGCTTGTGTGCCTCCATTCTGGGTGAGTGGACTCTCTAGGATAGTGAGAGAGGCTCAAGGGAGTGCCCTTGGTGTTTGTAACTGTGAGGAGACTTCCGGAGCTTGCCAAGGCGTTTGTGGAAGCCCAGAGGGTCGAAGTTGTACAAGGCTTGAGCTCCACCTTGCTAAGGGAGGCAAACGGAGAGGAATAGTGAAGACCCCTCGTCTCGGTGACTTGGGTGTGGCAAAACCCTTTGGTGGGTGCCACAACATGGATGTAGGAAGATCTTGACGATCTTGTCGAACCACGGGATAAATCCTCGTGTCTCCTCGGGAGTTTGCATCCTTCTCCTTTCCCTTACTTTTATGCATTTTATATTCCGCAAAGTTTCTATCTACTAGAATGCATAGATAGTTTGCGTAGGGAATTGGGCTTTAGAAATTAAATTTTATTGCTTAGAATTTTTCAAAAGAAGCCCAATTCACCCCCCCTCTTGGGCATTCGGTCCTTACAACTAGGTCTTCCTCTTTCTCCAGGAGCTTATCCTCCTTTTGATCGAGGGCTTTCCGACGCTTGAGTAGATGCTCATTCAGCTCATTGAGGCTGTCCGAACGGTTGTCGGTCGCCTCACTGACCTCCTTAGAATGCTCAAATGTCTCCCGGGTCTTGTTGTCGAGGGCCTTAATCATGACCTCTCTTTCATTGAGCACATGGTCCAACCGCACCAACCGGGCCTTCTCCTAGGCCACCGACTTCTTTTGGTCAGCCAATCGAGACTGTGTCAGCTTCATCTCAAAATGAAGTCTGTTGCGCCAACGCCTTAGAGTGTTGCGCTCATCTTCGAGAGTCTTGCTTTCGTGGTCGAAGGCGAGCTAGACCTGGCGGAGACATTAGCAAGCGTTGTCAATAGACAACGCCAGGTGGATCGGCTCTAGGCCCACCTTAAGTGACTTAGCGGGCTCTAGTGGGTCTTCCAAAATCACTATCGGATCCCACGATGTGAGCTTGTTATCCAACAGCTCCACATCACCGGGGCCGACCTCCGGGTGCTCATCAATATTCACTGCAATAGAAGAAGGTCCCACCGCAGGAGCTTCAGCCTCCAGGGCTGATGAAGAGGGTCCCTCAGCCGGATCTTCAATCATCAGCTCAGAATATTAAGGACCCGCAGCCGGATCTTCTGGTTGCGCCGGCTCAGACATAACCACCTCCGGAGCTATCACTTCTGGAGCTGGCGTTGAAGTATTTGCTGGAGATTCACCCGCTTCTGGCACCAAAGCCGGAGCTTCCACAACAGGTTACGAAACTGCCGGAGCTTCAACAAACTCTTCCTCCGCGTGGTTCGGCACTACCACAGGAGCTTCGGTTGCTGGCTCTGGGCTTTTCTCCATGACAGCTGGCACCGGATTTGTCGTGTCATCTGCCACTACTACTGGGGGGAGAGGCAGGAGCCGATGAGGGAGCTTCAACCAATGCACCCTCTTGAGCCGTAGTAGGCACCGGAGCCACTGTGCTTGTCCTCGACATTCTAGAAACAGAAATTAGAGAATTCAAGACAAAGAATGGAACAAAATCAAAATAATACTGAAGAGCTGATCCTTACCTAGGAGTATTGTTGCTCCAATCAGTACGAATCCTTTTCTTCAGGTGCTGGGAGCTAGTGCCCGCTATTGTCAGTGTGGCGGATGCTCCAGGACATGAACCTGGAGTTAAGGCGGCCACAGGCGCTGCCACCTCTGGGACCTCCGTCATTGGAGGTTGAAATCCGAACCCTGAGCCACCAGCTGGCATCGGGGCGGGAGTTGACTTGCCGGAGCCAACACCCTCTGCGGGCACTAGAGCCGATGAACCAGCAAGAGCTGGAGGCACGATCACCATGGACCTCAGCCAAGGTTGAGGGGTCACTTCTGTCGGAGCTTCCCTCACTCTGCTCCCATCGCTCCTCGTCAGCTTCCGCTTGCGACTCGGATCTTCAACGGGAGCCTTCTCCTTTCTTTGGCCGGAGGTAGACTTCTTGGGAGGGGAAGTCACGGGACCTTTGTCTTTGCCACTAACTGGTGCATGTCTGGAGCTTTCATGGGAGCAAGGAGCCCTGGGGATAACATTCACGGCTGGAGGAGCGCTCTGACGCTTGTACAAGAGGCCCAGATTATCAAGAGCTAGCATCTTCTTCCGCAGCTCCCCCCTAAACTCTGGCACCAAGTTTAGGGGCACGAAATCTGTCGGAGGAGTCAGATCATCAAGGCAAATTACTCCGTGCTGCAGCTTTTGGAGATGAAGCTTCAAAGCTTCTTCATTCAAATTGGACCCGAAGTCCATCTCATCCAATTGTGATCGTGCTCTCCACTGAACGCCTACGCGGGCCACTCCCTTGTCTTCAGCAGAGCCCACCGATTAGTCAGGAAGTTGGTGATGACCGTCAGGGGAGTCACTCCTCGTTTGACACACTCCTGGATCCTTGTCAAGATCGGGTTGTACTCCTCTAATAGCGTCGGAACCACCTCTCAAGCATCGGTGTCGACAGCCGGATGAAGGTCAGGCAACTCCAGCATGTCATGGTGATCCACCGTGATGGCCACCCATTCCTTTTTCTAGTCGCCCCACTTCCCAGAAGGGAATGTATTCAGGTACTTGAGGGGCGAGTTCTTGCGCTTCACGAAGTAGTAGAAGCCAAGATACTTGTTGCTCTTCCCTGTTGCATGGACCGTGAAGAAGGTCCAGAAAATCTTGATGCAGGGCGGCACACCCACCCACATCTCACAAAAGTGGATGAAAGTCGCCACCAGCAAGGAGTGGGGGTCGAGGTGATGAAGCTGCAGGCCGTAGAAGTCCAGCAGCATCAGCAAGAAGCTTAAAAATTGTGGGATGATCCCCACCATGGCGTACGACAAGAAGTAGACGATCTCACCGGGGTTATCCTTCTTGAACGGGAACTTGCTGAAGTAGATCAGGTTGTTGAAGGAGTCGCTTAACCACCCCATGTAGGTGCGTACCTTCGACAAGTCTTTATTTTTCTTGATCCAGCTCTGAGGAAGTCCCAACTCCATCGTTGCAAAGTGGAGCAGAGGTGGAAGAATGGGTGCAAGGGCAGAGAGCTCTAAGCGCAATGTCAGATGAAGGCGTAAAGAGTTATCTCCCTCTGTAGACTTTCTCCCTTTAGTAAGCCTCTACAACGCTTGGGTGAAAACTGCCTCCGGACCCGAACCGCAGATGACCTCGTCAATGACAAGGGGGCCCGAGTCTACTTTGCTTAAAAAGTTACACCAGGTGAACCGTTGTCATGATTAGAAGTTGGAAGCCCAAGGGTGGCAGCCTGACAGGGCTACAAAGATTACGTTGCGAACCGATAAAAATTTCGCATCGAGAACCGGTGACCCTCAATTGCGTGAGATCCGCACACCAAGATCTCACGCGTCGTGTAAGGGCCACATGGCGGTGGCATAACTCTTTTCCGTCACCTCAACCGCCCAGAAAAATACTTTAAAGCCGTAGCACAGGAATCGAAGATGGCCCCACCTTTGGTAGAATAACTTCACCCAGAGGGTTTCTCCCAAAGGTAGGCCTGGGGGCCACTGTCGGTACCCTGGACAACAGGTACCCATAATACCGCACTTAAAAATAAAGAGTTCCTATGTCTGAGTTGAAGACTTCCGAAGGCAACACATCTGATAGCACTAGGCCCGCATCCCTCGTTCGGGTAGCTCCGGTGCTACCACATTTCCTGCGGACTGAACCTACCTCCCTTAACAGGGAAGCTCCAGTACCGCCACGTGTCCAGCACCCCAGACCTAACCCCCAGTAGAGGGAAGCTCTGGTGCCACAACGCGCCAAGTGGCTCCGGACCTACCTCCCCACAGAGGGAAGCTCCAGAGCTGCCACGTGTTGGACATCCGGACCTAAGCCTGCAACAGGAAGACTACAGGATCTCCAACGGCGCGAGCATTCAAGACGCTATTAAATAGCCGTTACAAGACTGATTAATGTGTCATTAATTCAATATTAATGACACACGATCAGAGGACCATCAAGACAGGTAACGCCATCATTAAGGTGTGTTATCACACTATTAATCACAGAGTATATATATAGGTTGTGTATAAGTGGTTAATTACTGTCGGGGCCATCTGTCAGGCCAGGAATGTACTGTAACGACCAATTTTTAGCCTATAAAAGGGATGCATTGCACGATAGAAGGGGACCAAGCTCACAGGCATACAAGCAACCACAGAAACTCGCCATAGACACAAATACTCAATCAACAATCACCCAGTAGAGTAGGATATTACACTCAGGCGGCCTGAAGAAACTGCATTTCCTCAATCATCATTGGCATGGTGGAACGTACAAATTCAAGAACCTGGAGGCAGGGGAAATGCGGAGGTGAGCATGGGGAAGCAAGAGGACTTGGTCAAGAGATCAGCAGTGGTGATTGAGGAGCTAGAAGAGACTACTCCCACCCAACCTTTACTGATAAAGAAAAGCAATGATAATAGATTTGGTCAGGTTTACTCTCGTCGAGGAGGGAAGGCTAGCAGCCCAAAAGGAAAAGAAATGATACACTTGGACATTGTTTAGCTGCAATAGACATGAGACATTGGTGCCGGCACAAGGAGCACTAGAAAATCTAAGGGCGAGGCACCTATTGACTGGGACTCACTTAGAAGAAGCACTAGGATTAGGCAAATTTTGGATGGTCACAGAACACGAGCATCGAACCACGAGTCAGCCAGTGATCCACACCAAGTGCAACAGATGGAAATCGACTCAGCGGGTAAAGTCGTTTCTCTTGACTTTCCTGCCCCTGTAAAATTCTCAACTCTTGATGAGCTAGATGACTTTGCCCCATATCCTGAAATTCAAGCTATGACATTGCAGGAGACTGCAGTCCACGAATGTGGCGTGCCGCTTGAAGTGGCGCGCGAGGGGCTCCCTACGACAAACACAGAAACACAACTTCAGGTGAAGGTAGGGAGCTCAGCATGGGAACTGGGTTTTCAATGAAGATGACAACGTATTTTGGTGTTAAGGATAGGGGGGAAAGTAGTGTGGGGGGTGAACAAGCAAGACAGGACTTTTGATGTACAGTTTGGTAAACAGGGTTGCACTGGGCACGCCTATGTAGGGCAAGGGGGGCTTCTAGACATGAAGCAGAAGTGTGGGTTATCGCATCCTCTGTCATTTTGCTGTATGTACTAGTCTGGGAGGCTATAAACTGTTGTGGCAATGGAAGATGCAGGTGTATCCCGTTGTTCTTTTGTTCTTGGCTTTCAGAAATCGAATCTCTAAGGGGGCCTGGTCAATTGAACTGTTATGGGGAAAACTTGCACATCTTAGGACATGGCCTGGATGGGGACACCCGGGCATCTTCACTGGGCTGACTGTGTGCATTCTCCAAATATTTTCGGCTAACAATACCGCAAAACATTCTGAGTCCTAGCCGTCTACCTAAGGCCATGCGCGAGCAGCATCACTTAGTGAGCATTACGCCCCAAGTCTTAAAGGGCAACTATGTCAGGCACATGCCACATCCTTTGTTGCTAGGGGTTGTGTTGGAAGCCCACGAATGGATGTTACCTCATAATACAATTTATGCTGCAAAGCTCACTACAGTGTGCACAAGTTCTTTGTATGTTACAAAGGCCCTAACATGCACTCATGTTTATGATAACTGCTTTCCTCCCAAGGGCTCTATTTCTCATCATATTTCAATTGCGCTCGAAAATATTCAAGGCTCCGATTCATTGCTAATTGAGGGGCCATCCTCTGTTAAGCAGAGTACTGGGTCAAGCATTGTAGCTGGCTGGGCTTAAAAAAATCACTATCAAGGATCTCTTCTTGGAATGTGGGATCTAAAGATGCTACGAGTGGACACTCAATTCAAGTATTGGACCTTCTTTGGGTCTGGGCTTTATGAGCTAATGGCCGACAGGTTTCCTTAAGAAAATGTTTTTTTAAATGGCACACACCAACACAAGAAACTGGAACATTCTCAACTGAAATGAAAGAGGCATCAATGACATAAACAAAAAAGACAGCAGTTAGGTTCAAAATTGAGGAACTATTAGACTGTTAAAATTTTTGCATTCAAGAAACCAAAATAGAAGTGGTGGATATGCCCTTCATCAAGAAAATAGCACCCAACAGGTTCAACAAGTTTGCCTTCTCACCTTCAAGAGGAGCACCAGGATGACTTCATGTGTGCTGGAATGGCAATATATTGGAGGGCGATGTCATTCATATCTTGGATTATATTATAGTGGTTCACTTCACTTCTCTACAAAATGGGCAAAAATGGAACTTAGTAACAGTAGTTGGCCCTTACCATGGGCCTAGAGGCTGGAATTCACTCAATGGCTCTGAGATCTAGTGATACAACCGGAGAGCATGTGGATGATTTTAGGAGATTTCAACTACTACAGAAGTTATGAGGACAGAAACAGGTCAGGGGCGAATTTTTGAGACATGCAAACTTTTAACAGTATCATTCAACATTTGGGTTTAATAGAGATTCCTCTCGAAGAAAGAAGCTACACTTGGAGTAATATGCAGGATACCACACTGATGGAACAACTAGACTGGTGCTTCACCTCGCTACAATGGACAATTAAGTTACCCAATACTACTCTATTACAATTGGCAAGAGACACTTCTGACCACATCCCATGTGTGGTGCAGATAGGTACTACTACTCCTAAAGCGCAATGCTTCACATTTGAAAATTAGTGGCTCTAGCATCCGGACTTCTTGAACACTGTGAAAGATTGTTGGGACCAACCTTTACCTCAAATGAATAGTGCCAGGTTAATATCTGCAAAATTCAAAAGACTAAAATATAGACTCAAGTACTGGAGTAAAAGCATGGGGAGCATTGCCAAGTTTATTCGTATTTGCAATAATATCTTGCTGGTTGTTGACAAGCTGGAAGAACAAAGAGGATTGTTCACTCAATAAGAGGAGTTTAGAACTGATCAAATCTCACATTGGCACGCTTTTGGAATACAATAATGAGTATTGGAGATAAAGATACACGGAAAGATGGACTAAGCTTGGCTGCGGCAACAGAGAGATACAGGCGAAACACAACCACAATTATACATGATGGCGAAGGCATGGAATTATTGGATCATAATGAAAAAGCCACCCTATTATGGAAAGAATTCAATGAACGGTTGGGGCAGACACAACAAATTCAGCCTTGGCATAACCTCGGGGATATCGTACAACACCATCAAAATCCTGGCCACATTTTTGATTGAGTCAGCATGGAGGAGATTGATCAGGCACCGAAGGTCATGCCCGGGGATAAGTCTTCAGGACCGGATGGTTTCAACACAAAATTTTACAAGGCATGCTGGCACATCGTTAGGTCGGATATTTATGCGCTCTGCTCGGATTTCTTCAACAATACACTAAGCCTGTTGCCCTTGAACAACTCATATATCATCCTTCTATCTAAAATTTCCAATCCAAGCTCCAACAAAGACTACAGGTCCATATCACTGCTAAAGTCGACTAATAAGTTAATCACCAAAGTCCTCTCTCTCTCTCTCTCTCTCGATAAGGCTACAAAATATCATCACCAATTTTATCCACAAAAATCAGTACGGGTTTATGAGAAAAAGGACGATCGGGGACTGCATGACCTGGGCATATGAATACATGTATCGGTGCAAGAAGTCTAGAAGGAGCATAGTGATTCTAAAGCTTGATTCTGTAAAGGTATTCGATATGGTGGATCACAGTTTCATTCTTCTAATTCTCTGCCATATGGTCTAAATGGGCTGAGGATATCCTATCTACTGCACCATCAGCGGTCCTGTTGAATGGGGTACCAGGGAAAAACTTTTTGTGCAGACGCGGAGTTTGGCAGGGTGATCCTCTATCTCTGCTACTGTTTGTCTTGGGAGCGGAACTTCTTCAAATATCCATCAACCAAGCGGCTGAACAAGGGCTTCTTTCTCTACCTTTACAGCAGCCGAGTAACATGAAGTTCCCAGTAGTTCAATACGCCGATGACACTATCATAGTTCTAAAAGCATCGCAGAGAGAGTTGTTCTTTCTCAAAAACCTATTGCAAATCATTGGAGCAGCCACGGGATTAAAAGTCAGTTGGAGAAAATCATGCCTATTGCTGGTAAACCTGGATATGGAACAATCAAACATCATGGCGGGTACATTAGGATGTCAGCTCGGAGTATTTCCATTTACATATCTTGGATTACCTATGTGTCTTTCAAGACCAAATACAGAAGACTATGCATAGCTGATCACTAAAGTGGAAAGGAAAGTAACAACAACAGCCACATGGTTGTCAATGGGGGCAGATGTACATTGGTTAACATCATAATATCGTCCATTCGTATCTATGCAATGTGCACAATCAAACTTAATGGCCGGGTATTGCAAGCACTGGATAAGTCTCGCAAGCTGTGCCTCTGGAGGGGCTCTGATGCTGGAAAAGGTAAACCATTAGTGGCATGGGGCAAAGTGACAGCCCCACTGGAGAGTGGAAGGCTGAGTCTTATGGTGGGGTGCCTAAGTGATGTGTTCATAAAGTGTGATAAGACAATGATTATGCAAAATAGACATTAAAATGAGGCAACACATCTCAAATTTAGGCAAGATACATGAATACTTGAATACATAGATTAAGTCTCACAATACAACTTGAAATGAGGTTTAAAACATAAGTCCAACATAGATAAATACTCTCACAAGATAGTCTATCTGTCTTATCTCTCCCCCTATGTCTTAGAGCCCACCCAAGCTTCTCTCCCCCTTTAGCATCAAAACACCAAAAAGTAAAAGAAGGAGGAAGAGACCCTTAGGTCTACTCATCGTCGGACTGGGAGTCGTCATCGCCGCCTTGGCGCTCGCTGTCGCTTTCTGTGGTCTCCGGATCCTCGGTCGGGGCCGTGGTGGAAGTCCCAGCTTCTCCAAATTCAGCGAGCTCTTCGGCAGTGAACTCAGGAAAGGAAGGGAGCTCACCATCCCTCTCCTCGGCGGGGGACATAGGGATGTACAGCTTGTTGCACATTGCTTTGAGATACTTCTCATTGCAACGCTCCGTGCAATGTTGCCGAATTTCCGTCTTCCGACACGAATAAAAGAGAGCTTTGAAGCACTTGAAGAAGCCGCTTCCGCATTGTGTCGAAGACGGAGGTGGTGGAGGAGATGGCATGAAGCGAGAGGAAGAAGCGGGGGGATCCGCATTGTTCCTCCGAGGGGCAGCTAGCTCCGGAGGAGGGAGTTGTGGTCGAAGCTTCTGATGAATGATATCTTTCTTGAATGTGAGCCTGGAGATCTTCTCGATCATGTACATAATGTATGGAGCATATCCACATGATCGGTTGGGGGTGTGAGAGATGTTGAAGATGTCATCAAAGATATAGTCCACCACATTGAAGCGGACATCTCCATCAATGGGGACCATTAAGTGCCTCAAATTGCCTTGAATTATCCCCGCATCTCCATCCTTGGAGGCAATTGTCTTTCTGAGGACCCGGTTGAGCACACTATAGAAGGGCTTGATGTTTCTGATGTGTCCGGCCTCATATTGTGCATGGCTTGGATACATATACTCCAATATGTCCCGATCAACTGGCTTCAGATTGGAAATGATGATCTCATTATCCAGTTGATCCTCCAAGTCAAGCAACTGAGCAAACTCCCAAAAGGTGGTAGAGTACTGCTCTCCATGGGTCATCCAGGTGATCCTCCTGTCCCCATCGGTGTGGAAGTAAAGGGTGGAGTAGAACTGGGTGATGACTTCCACATTCCAGTCATACTGGAAGGCCATGAACTTCTTTAGGCCATGCCTCTCGATAGCCTCAATCACAGCATTGAAGGTTGGATGAACTTTTTGGGCCATGTAGTCCCAGTCAATCCACTGAGCGTCTGTGACAGGGGTTTGCTTGGTCATATAGACCGTCCTGTAGAAATCACAGTGGAAATCACACCAGAATCAGGGATCCACTGTGCTCCTGTCACGCTGATAGACATTGATCTGTCTCAGCTTGCGTGCTTTCTCTGCTCCCTTGCCCTTGAAGATGTTGACATCAAAAGCAGCTGCACAGTTTGGGTTCCGTGCAGGAGAGGACATCCTCAAGGGGCCAATGGGTTGTGAGGCACCTTCTTCACTTTGCTTGCAGCCTTCTTGAACACAGTCACCCTCTTCTTGGGTGCAGCATCAATAGGGGCCTTGCCCTTATCTTTGAAGGATCTTGCCCCCTGGGACTTGGCTTGCTCACCCAAGGTCACAAGCCTCTTTCTTTTTGGGGCAGCCGCGGCAGCAGCGGAGTTGTGCTCCTCACACTGCATCTTCTTTGCCCCTGAGAGGCAAAGTACGCAGCAGCCATCTCTTGATCCTCTCTTTGTTTCCGGCGAAAGAGAGTCTGCTTCTCCGCTTTGGTCTCGGATTCGGAGGGAGGAACGTACTCATTGTCTGACATGATTGCTGACAAGAGAAGCACGAAAAGTTGGATAAGTCCAGGGAGTCAAGATAAATTGGGGCAATTCACAAAATCAACCTAGGTTAAGGTTTTCACTGCGTAACCCGGACTTGTCCGTCCAGGGGCCGGACTAGTCCGCACTAGGTTGGACTTGTCCGCCCTATGGCCGGACTAGTCCGTTTCACACAGCAAGAACCCTAATGTAGGGAAATTTTGCAAAAACTACGGATCCTACCACAAAAATGAAGCTATATGATCACATTGATGTGTACAACAACATTTCTGAAGAATTTTCTATCATAGGACCAAAAAGAATTGCATTCCAAGGATTTTGGAGTTAGGTCAAGAATACCTCTTAAAATCTTCGATTTGATGAAATGAGAGTGATGGAGTGGTCTCCGATGCTTGGGGAAAGGTTCCTAAGCACCTTGGGGCTTCAATCCACCGATTGGAATCGAGATTTGGTGGATGGACTAAAAAATCGCCGTTGGGGAGGCCGTTTTCGAGCGTTTTTGGAGAGAGAGTGTTTGAATGGAAGTGGGGAGGTCGAGGGCACCCTGGGGAGGTTAAGTCCCCAAGGGCCAGACTAGTCCGGTTAGGGACCCGGACTTGTCCGGCATCCGGACTGGGTCCGGACAACTCATACCACCGGACTAGTCCGGTCCTAGGAGCGTACTAGTCCGGTCCTGAGACTTAAACCTCCTATATATTGAGTTTTGAGTGGAGACTTGATCCTTTTGGACTATATTTCACAAAAGATCTTTGTAAACATGGTCAATAAGCAATCAACAATCAAACTATGACCATGATTAACAAGGATTCAATAATTTCAAAATAAATTGTGGAAAATTTGAGGAGGATGAGTCTTTCGCAAGCATGTGTGAATTTTGAATATTGCAATCAGATGTGCAAGACTTAAGCCACATTTCGAGAATCCAAGATATTTAACTCACTCCTAAGTTCACAAAACCTTTTCTCATCTAGGGGCTTGGTAAAGATATCGACCAATTGTTTATCGGTTCTCACATGGGAAATTGCAATGTATCCTTTGATGGAGTGATCTCTCAAGAAGTGGTGGCGTATATCGATGTGCTTGGTCCTTGAGTGTTCAACTGGATTGTGAGCTACTTTGATGGCACTCTCATTGTCACATAGGAGAGGAATATGGCGCAAGTTTATGCCATAGTCCAGAAGAGTTTGTCGCATCCAAAGAAGTTGTGCACAACAACTTCTGGCAGCGACATACTCCGCTTCGGCTGTGGAAAGTGCAATGGAGTTTTGTTTCTTTGAGGACCATGACACTAGAGATCTACCAAGGAATTGGCAAGTTCCCGATGTACTCTTCCTATCAACTTTGCACCCCGCATAGTCCGCATCGGAATATCCAATGAGGTTAAACTTAGAGCCTTTAGGGTACCAAAGTCCTAGGCTTGGTGTGTGAACCAAATATCTAAGAATTCTCTTAACGGCGGTCAAATGACACACCATTGGAGCAACTTGAAATCTAGCACACATACACACACTAAGCATGATATCGGGCCTAGATGCACATAAGTATAACAATGAGCCTATCATAGAACGATATACCTTTTGGTCTACACTTGGACCATCTTCATTGAGATCGAGATGCCCATTGGTTGCCATAGGAGTCTTGATGAGTTTGGCCTTGTACATGTCAAACTTCTTGAGTATATCTTGTGTGTACTTGGTTTGACTAATGAACGTGCCTTCCTTGAGTTGCTTCACTTGAAAACCTAGAAAGAACTTCAACTCCCCCATCATGGACATCTCGAATCTTTCTGTCATTATCTTGGAAAACTCATCACAAAAGGCTTTGTTAGTAGAACCAAATATAATTTCATCGACATATATTTGGCAAACAAACAAATCATCATTAAAGTGCTTAGTGGATAGAGTATAGTCCGCCTTCCCAATTTTAAAACCATTTTGAGTTAGAAAGTCTCTAAGGCACTCATACCAAGCTCTAGGAGCTTGTTTGAGTCCATAGAGAGCCTTACGCAATTTGTACACATGGTTTGGGAATTCTTCATCTTCAAATCCGGGAGGTTGCTCCACATATACTTCTTCCTTGATTGGACCATTGAGGAATGCGCTCTTGACGTCCATTTGATATAGCTTAAAATCATGGTGAGTAGCAAATGCAAGTAATATACGAATTGATTCAAGCCTAGCTACGGGAGCAAAGGTTTCTTCGAAATCCAAACCTTCGACTTGTGAGTACCCTTTGGCCACAAGTCTTTCCTTGTTCCTTGTAACCACCCCGTGTTCATCTTGTTTGTTGCGGAACACCCATTTGGTCCCTACAACATTTGCATTTGGCCTCTTCACAAGCTCCCATACTTTATTTCTCTCGAAGTTGTTGAGCTCTTCTTGCATGGCCATCACCCAATCCGGATCTTGTAGTGCTTCTTCAACCTTGTGCGGCTCCAAGAAAGAAACAAAAGAGTAATGTTCACAAAAATTTGCAACACGAGATCAAGTAGTTACCCCCTTGGAGATGTCTCCAAGTATATTGTCAACAGGATGGTCCCGTTGGACGCTTTGATGCACTCTTGGATGAGGTGCTTGAGATCCTGATTCATCATCTTGGTCTTCCTCATCCTCATTGTCTCCCCCTTGATTGATGCCTTCATTTTCATCTTCTTGGACCGCATCTTGGTGAGGTTGATCTTGGTCATTTGAGGAAGAGCTTGCTTGATGTATAGGATGGTTACTTGTGACTTGAGGTTTCTCTTGTGGTCGTATGTCTCCAAGTGCCATCCTTCCTATCACCACTTGTGGAGCTTCTTCTTGATCTAGCACATGACGATCAACTTGCTCCACTTGGGAGCCATTAGTCTCATCAAACACTACGTCATATGCTACTTCAACAATTCTGGAGGATTTGTTAAAGACATGATAGGCGTAAGTGTTTGAGTCATAGCCAAGCAAGAAACCCTCATCGGACTTACAAGCAAACTTCTAAGTCTTAGGCTTCTTGTTAAGAATGTAGCATTTGCTCCCAAAAACACGAAAGTAAGAGATGTTGGGTTTGTTACCGGTTAGGAGCTCATATGACATCTTCTTAAGTATGCGGTGAAGGTACAACCGGTTTATGGCATGGCAAGCGGTGTTGACCGCTTCTGCCCAAAACAAGTCTGACGTCTTGTAATCATCAAGCATGGTTCTTGACATCTCAATTAGAGTCCTATTCTTCCTCTCGGCCACCACATTTTGTTGAGGGGAGTAGGGGGCTGAGAACTCATGTTTGATGTCTTCTTCATCCAAAAATTCTTCAACTTGGGTGTTCTTGAATTTGGTGCCATTGTCACTCCTAATGGTCTTGATACTCAAGGAGAACTCATTTTGAGCTCTCTTCAAGTATCTCTTGAGGACACCTTGAGTCTCGCTCTTGTCATGCAAAAAGAACACCCAAGTGAAACGTGAAAAATCATCAACAATAACAAGACCATATTTATTACCACCAATACTTATGTAGGTGATTGGACTGAAGAGATCCATGTGTAGAAGCTCTAATGGTCTTGATGTTGTCATAATGTTCTTGGATGGATGAGGTGCTCCAACTTGCTTTCTGGCTTGGCATGCGCTACATGGCCTATCCTTTTCAAACACAACATTCTTTAAACCACGGATGTGCTCGCCCTTAAGGAGTTTTTGCAAATTCCTCATTCCAACATGGGCTAGCCTCCTATGCCAAAGAAATCCCATGTTAGTTTTTGCAATTAAGCATGTATCAAGTTGGGCTTTATCCGTGGAGAAATCCACAAGATAGAGCTTTTCCTTGAGTACACCCTTAAAGGCAATTGAGTCATTGCTTCTCATGGTGACGGTCACACCCTCATTAGTGAATAAACAATTATAACCTTTGTCACATAGTTGTGATATGGACAAGAGGTTATAATCAAGTGAATCAACATGTAAGATATTTGAAAGAGTATAATTAGAGGATATAGCAATTTTACTGGTGCCAAGGATTTTTCCTTGGCTATTTTCCCCAAAATAGATTCCTTCACTTGAATCTTCATTAAACTCATACTCCACAAACATCTTCCTCTCACTGGTCATATGATTTGTGCACCCACTATCAAGGACCCACTTGGTTCCACCGAAGGAATATGCCTACAAGAAGGATTTAAGCCTTGGCTTTAGGTACCCAAATGGTGTTGGGTCCTTTGATGTTAGTCAAGAGGCACTTGGGCACCCACACACAAGGTTTGGGACTCTTGCGGTGTGTTCCAACATACCTAGCATATGCCTTTCCAAACTTGTTCCTTAATAAAACATATGAAGCATCAAAATCATGGAACAATGGATTTGGTTCTCTCTTAGGCATTTTAGGTGTAGTAGTGATGTTCTATCCCTTAGTGTTGTATGAGCCTCCTTTGACAATACAATCAAGTCGTTGCCATTCTTGGGAGTTTTGGCATTTTGCCTCATCCCCCTAGAATAATCAAGACCATCCTGGACAAGGGGATGTCTTGTGTTCGTAAATGCACTACGTGCATATGCCACCTTCTCGTTGTCAGAAATGCCACCCTTGGGTGCTTGATTGGTTTGTGCCACCTTTAGCTCATATTTAAGCTTTATGATTAAGTTTGAGCATTTACAAGATTGAGATGCCTCGGGTTTAACATTTGTGGAAGGTGAGCTTGTATAGGAAGAAGGTGCATTAACCTTGAGAGACTTCACTTGCGTCTCAAGGATCTTGTTAGCTTGTGTCAAACTAACAAGTTCATCTTTGAGCATAATTGTAGTGTTCTCAAGGTTTGAGCAAGTTTCCTTGCTCAAAGCGAGTTCACGCTCAAGTGCCTTGCTTCTTTCTCTTTCAAGCTCCAAGAGCTCCTCAACCTCTTGACATCTCTCCTTGTGTTGGATGAGCATGTCCTCTTGACGGTTGATGAGCTCTTCCTTCTCAAATATCTCCCCTGTTAGCAATCTCAATCTCTTCAAGGTGCTTTTGATCATGTCTTTAAGCATATGCTCGTTTTCACTACTACTATCAAAGTCATCATGAGAAGAAATTGAAGAGGAGGATTTAGATTTAACCTTCTTTCTTCCCTCCTTGGCCATTAGACATGTCGGCCTTGAGATTTCCAAGTTGGGGAAGAGCTTATTCTCCGTTGTTGTCTTCTTCATAGCAATAGTTGCTACTTTCTCATCATCATCGGAGGAGGATTCCTCATTTGAATCCCACTCCTTTCCAAGGTGGGCATGTTCGGATTGCTTCTTCTTCTTGAAGTACTTCTTTTCTTTAGACTTGCCCTCCTTCTTCTTCTTGTTTTCTTCATGTGGACATTCCACAATGAAGTGACCATATTCTCCACAATTGTAACAATCCCTTTTTGATCTTGTTTTGAGCTTGTCTTTGCTTCTCCTCTCATTTTGGTAGCTCCCCCTCCTCCTTCTAAACATCCCCTTGAAGTTGTTGATGAAGAGAGCTTCTTCCTCATCGGTGCCGGGACTCTCCTCATCACTCTCTTCCTTTTCTTGAGATTTTGAGGATGTTGCTTTGAATGCAACATCCCTTTTCTTGGAGGAGGGGAGCTTTTGTAGATTGTTGTAGAACATTGCTTCTTGCTCCATCATCTCATGGTTTATGATTCTCCCTAGCACTTCTTCGGGAGTCATCTTGTGGAAGCTTGGACTTTCACGAATTAGTGAGCAAGGAGTGATGTTTCGAGGCATGAATGCTCGAATCATCCTCTTTACTACCTCATGGTCGGTCCATCGAGTGCTTCCATATGACCAACTCTTGTTGATGAGAGTCTTGAGGCGGTCATACATGTCTTGCGGAGATTCACCCTCCATGATGGTGAATCTCCCAAGCTCTCCTTCGATCATCTTGATCTTTGCTTCCCTAATGACGCGGTTGCCTTCGTGCGCCGTCTTGAGGGTGTCACAAATCTCCTTGGCAACCTTCAACCCTTCAATGCGGTTGAACTCCTCACGAGTCAATGAGGAGGTAATCACTCCAACGGCTTGAGCATTGCGATGTAGAAGGACGGCTTGCTCCGGAGTGATGTATTCCTCATTCTTGGGAAGGTGAACACCTGTCATCACAATTTGCCACAAGCTAGGGTTTAAGGAAATGAGGTGCATCTTCATTTTATGCTTCCACATAGAATAATCATTTCCATCAAATTGAGGAGATTTGCCAATGGGAATAGACAAGTAATGGTTGCTAGCGGTAAGTTGCTAATAATTGTAAGGATACCAGGAGTAGTCTTGTGAACTACTCCCGTTGTCAATGTTGACCGGAGCAATTGGCTTGATTTCCTTCTTCGACACGTTGAGCTTCTCACGAAGCCGTGCTTTGAGCATATGAACTTCTTCGTCGTCATTTGGATCATCTTGAAGAACATCGACGTTCTTCGTCTTGGTGTCATCAACGACCACCAGACCCTCGTTGTCACCCCTTCTGGCCATTACTTCTCCGAGTTGTTAGACTCTTGGGGAGAAGCCTGCTCTGATACCAATTGAAAGTCGCCTAGAGGGGGGTGAATAGGCAATAATACCTGAAATGACTTAATTGAACGAGATTAATTCTCTATGGCCGGACTAGTCTGGTTAGGGCCGAACTAGTCCGCTCAGCACAGGGTGGAAACCCTAAAACTTGATTTCTACAAGTTGTTTGCGGAATTAATGTTCACCAAGAATAAGAGCAATATGTAACAAACTTGTTAAGATCAGATTGTGATGTTTAAACACTTAGATTGCAAGTTTACAATAGTGATCAAGTGTAAGGCAATAAGACAAATGTGAACCCTAATAGCAATGCTAGAGATTATGAAAAGTGCAAAACAAGTGAAACGATATTTATCCCGTGGTTCAGCTCCACGAAGAAGCCTACATCCATGTTGAGAAGTCCACACAAGGATCGGGTCTCACTTGACCCTTCTCTCACAAGCCACCACAATGGACGGCTTGGTTTTCACTATATCAATGGGAAATCACAAAGTTTGATGGGGCTACTCAAAACTTGAGGCTCCCACAAGTCAATACAATGAGGAGCACACGAAGCTCAACTCACACAAGCCACAAAACACAACACAATGTGCAAGAGATCAAACCGAGAGCAAAAGCTCGATGATCTTCCTTTACTCTCCTTCCCAAACCCTAATCTCTTCAAGATTTGCTCTTAAGGGGTTAGTAGGATGAGTAGAAGGCTTTGGAAGGCTATAGGATGCTTGTGGCGGCGCTAGGGTTCTAGTCTTTTTCAAATGAGCCCGGGGGTCCCCTTTTTATAGAGGTCCCGAGCCCCTTTTGCTTACATCAGCAAAGGGGTGGACTAGTCCGGCCTTAGACGTTTGGTCCATCCAAAAACGGACTTGTCTGCCATGGCCAGACTAGTCCGGCCTCCTAGGGTTTTTCTCATTTTAGGCTTCTCACTTAGGTTTTTCTCTAAACCACCACTTTGAGCCCCTTGGTATGATCTCAATGCACATGATACAACCACCCTCTCACATGATATGACTCATATAAGCTCAATACCATAGAAACCCTAATTTGTACGCTTGAGTCTTTGACGCCCGTTTTCTCCTTTTCCTTCTTGAGGGTTTTCATCTCATTTCAATCCTTGTATCTGTGCTTAAGATCAACTTAGCTCACTAGCCTCTTAATTGTCATCATCAATCATCCAAAACCCACTGGGATGCCTAGATGCACTTTCAATGTTGGGACATAATAGACATTCACTAAGACAATTATATACACTTATTTGACACGATAATAAGGGCAAAACAGAGCTGGACAAGACCTTGCTTCATGGAAATATTTGCAACAACAGCTTGGTAAATTTTGAAGCAAAGGAATGGAATGATTTTCAGGTCAAACGTTCCCATGGTGCAAGGATGGAAGGATTGCTTCAAAGTATCACTTAAATCTCAATGCGGTCGCTTCAAGGAAATAGAAGAGACTAGGGTTGAAGATTTTTTAGCAAGTCTATAGGGTAGTTTGCAGTCTCAGGAAACTTCATTTAACTTGCACTAATATGTATTGTTGCTACTTTACTGTACTTTTTTCAGTTATGTTATTAATATATGTACTGCGGGGGTGTTCCCGGCAGTTTGAGCTAAAAAAACACCAATATGCTTAGTAAGCTCATGTTTGACTAAATCACGAGCAATGCTGCTAGCATCTGAACTATCGGACAAAAGAGGAGTCAGCATGGAACAAAAATATCAAAATCCTCAAGCAACCACCGTAACCAAGTAACCTATGCAGTCCCAAGAGCCAGAGCACGCAACTCAACCTCTGCACTCAAATGAGAAACTGCTACCGGCTTCTTAGTCTTCAAAGCAATGAGAGGACAACCAAGAAAAACACAATAAGTAGAAAGAGATTGATGATTAGATGAATGACAAGTCCAAGTAGCATCATAATACGCCTTGAGATGTAAGGAGCTAGAGTGTAGAAAGAACAAACATATGGAGATAGTCTCACGAAAAGAACGCAAGACACAAAAGTGATTGTAGTGGATATGAGTCAGAGCCGAAACAAACCCACCCAAAATGTGAATGGAGTATGAGATTTCATGATGAGTGACACCGAGATAAACTAGATTTCTTACAATA
Organism: Tuctoria greenei; assembly: GCA_036927565.1. Taxonomy (NCBI): domain Eukaryota; kingdom Viridiplantae; phylum Streptophyta; class Magnoliopsida; order Poales; family Poaceae; genus Tuctoria; species Tuctoria greenei. The sequence goes on along the minus strand of JAYESD010000007.1, from coordinate 125,452,079 downwards.
TGACTATAGAGAGTAGGATCATCAAGAGGCTCACCATCAGTGGGTTGAAGGTGAACATTAAGCTTCATGAGAGTATCAACAGTCCGGTGATCAGTTAGAGAAGCTTGGTTAAGAATATACTGAATGTACTTCTCTTGAGATAGATAAATTCCCTCAGAGATAGAAGAAACCCCAATCCCAAGATAATAACAAAGATGACCAAGATCTGACATCAGAAACTGCTCATTGAGATGAGCCTTCACGAAGGTAGTCATCTCTAATGATGGTCATATCATCAACATAGAGAAGAAAAAGAGTTTGACCATGAGATGAAGTATCCACAAAAAGCATATGATCATGACGCTGGAAGAGAAATCGGCAACAATGACCACAAACGCAAATCGCTGAAACCAAGAACGAGGAGCCTGCTTAAGGCCATAAAGAGAGCAACGAAGGTGACGAACCATACCTCAAGAATAGATACCCAGGCACTAACTGCATATAAACCTCCTCATGTAGATCACCATTAAGAAAGACATTCTTCACATCAAGCTGAGAGATGAACCAGTCACGAACGAGGGTCACAACAAGAAGAGTGTGAATAGTGGTCATGTGAGAAACAAAAGCAAAGGTCCCATCATGGTCAAGACCATGTTCTTGCTGGAAGCCACATACAACTAGCCGAGCCTTATAACACGCAAGAAAACCATCAGAACGGGTCTTAATAATATAAAACCACTTACAGACGATAGGACAAACATGTGGGGGATAGGGCACAAATTCCCACGTGCCAGTGCGCTCAAGAGTAGCAATCTCCTCAGCCATCACATGTTGCCGTTCTGGATGAGGAACAACATCACTATACATTGTTGACGGAGTTCTCTATCCGGGGTACAAAACATACGGGACCCTTGGTACGTGACAACTATGCGGCTACAGATTGAAGCTACCCTTCATTTGAGGAGGGGCCTGCCACCAACGCCACGTCTGCTCGAGGTCGGGGTATCTATCCGGCCCAAGTCTCGACAGATAGATCGGGCTGACTATTCCTCCCGGGCTCGAGCCCGAGAAAGGCTGATAGTTGGCGGCATTTAGAAAGAATGGTGGGCGCAGTAACTTCGACAGGGGGGGATGAACCAATATGACCTGTTGGAGGGTAAGCCTGTCATCCATCCTTCCATCTCCAGAAGGGCAGTAACCTCACCCACAAGGCGGTGCTTTGGAGACCAAGAAGAAGCCAGGACCGAAGCTTCCACTCCCCAGACAGACTGGATGCATAGAAGAAACAATGTGAAACTTGTCCCACTATGAGGAATGTCGAATAGATAGGACTGCCCTGCCCCCCTACAAAAGGACCCCTAAGACCTTCCGAGAGGAGGACGAATTCACTCCGTATTCACGATTACTATACACATTTACTTTACACATTTACCTTACACATTTCCTTACACACATTTCTTTTGGTGCTCTTGCACCCTTTTCCTTTGGTGCTCTTGAACCATTTTCCTTTGACGCACTTGCAGTCGTTCCTTACATTTCATATGCCCGTATGTGTTTTCACTTACACATTATTTTCATAGAAGTTCTTACTTTCTTAGAGTTCATATACTCGAGCAAGGCCCGCTTGTAATATGTTCTCTCGCCTTTCGAGCTAACAAGGATCACAGAAGACATCCTTTGTATATAGGGCCCTTTTTGCCCCAACCAAGATAAATCTCTTGTTTTTTGTAGCTAGCCATACGAAGTCAAACGTGTTCAATACAAATTTACTAGTCAGTTTCTGAAATGCCGACAACAATCAGCTCAGAAAGAATGATAGCAACAATGTTAGAAGTAGAGTACCGATGAAGAGGCGATGAGTACGATGGCCACATCCAACGGGTTGCTGAGGTGAATAATCATTAGAAGTAGATGGTTTATCAGGTGAAGAAGGCAAATCAGGAGAGGCAGACTAAGCTGGAGAATATGAGTCATCAGAAGAAGATAACTCAAATGGAGTAGATGACACATTAGAAGAAGATGGCATATTGGAAGAGAAGACACAACTCGTCACTCAAATGGAGTAGATGACACATTAGAAGAAGATGGCATATTGGAAGAGAAGACACAACTCGTCAAATATAGACCTATGTCACAGGAGCCTTCAAAGTATAATCGAGAATCAAGTAAGAAGACTCTAAAAGAGAGACCATGGAACGCGGCACCGAGCGTAAAAATGTACACTAGCAATAGAGACATCTGGATAAAATACGAATGAAATAGGAGGGGCGCCCACCTTACGCGGACCTTTGGGAGGGAGCCCTGAACAGTTTCGCTCTCCCGTAATGAGGCCATGAGGAGCGTTGATGTTTTTACATATAAACAACACTGGGCTTAGAGGAAGGAGCACCCTCCTAGTGTGAATCTTCAAGGTTTCGGCATAATGTGTAGGAAGAACTGTAGCACCACCCCCCCCCCCCCCCCAAATGGAAGTCGGGAGTAGGTCATCCAACCTGTCAGTATATTTTGAGTGGACTTGGTCGTAGAAAGTTAGCTAGTCCCCAAGCCTAGTTGATGGCGTACCCACGAATCTGCACGCCTCACTCCAACCGGAAGATGGCTCGGTTTCAGCGATCAGAGTGCCAGGTCTGCGCTCGCTCCCCTTGCTTGGATGGCAAGGGGGCGCCGTGTTGCTTCACCCAATTTTTGATGATCCGACAGTCACTCTGGTCATGCCTATGGGTTGTGGAACTCGCAGCATGGGACTAAGGCATGACCTCGAATTTTTCTTACCGGTGATTGATGCGTCTGATGGTAGTCGTTCATTGTGGATACCTTCAGAGTCTGACATCGTGTGGCCCGCCCCTTTTCCATGGGGAACCATTCACCTGCTCCGGCTGACTGTTTGTTTTTGTGCCATGCCCCGGCTTTGAGTTCTGCTTACGGTAGCATATATCTATTGTCATGAGTAGCTCAGGAACAGATCTCGGTGGAAATACCTTGATGTCAGAGCTTAGCACATTGTCTCGAAGACAATGGGAAAATGGCGCTCCTCTTCCTAGATCCACCAGCGGGATGGTGTCGAAGATCCGTAGAAAATGTCGCACGAACCGTTGAAGTGGCTTGTCTCTTCACTACTTGACCTGCAAGTTCGATAGAGTTAGTGTGACTTCTTAAATAGTGACACTCCTATAATAAGCCTCATCTCAGACGGCTCTAAACGTATTATCACACGCGATTTCTAAAACCGCCCAAAACAAAGAGTCTGTGATAATCTGCAATTTCACAGGCGGAAAAGTGAAACCGCCTATGATAATAGTATTATAACAGACGGATCTTTACTTACAACTAGTCGCCTGTGAAGACACATTATCACAAGGGGTCGTGCAGTATATATAACTGTCTGTGATAATGGTGTTATCACAGGCGGATCTTTACCTATGACAAGCCGCCTGTGGAGACAATTTATCGCAGCCGGTTTGTACGATAACAATAACCGCGTGTGATAATAAGGTTATCATAGATGGTTCTTTACCTATATCTAGCCTTCTATGATAATGATATTTCACAAGCAGTTCTAGCCGTAGGTAAATAACCGTCTGTGATAAGGTATACCCTATGCAGTACTACCAGATGCTATTTTTAATTTCCATGTCAATTCAATGTAATCGCAGAAGTCAATAATATAATCAGAGAAGTAAACAATATAATCACAGAAGTCATCTCATATAAGTCAATTTCACTAAAACAATGTACATATGTACAAGTTACACATACAAGTCATCTCATAGTTTACAAGTTTCACTAAAACTTGTTTCTATTGTCATAGTCGCAAAGTTCTGGCACATCAGATATTACACCATTCTCATCAAATAACACCCCTCTTTTGTGCAAAATTTAGCGATGCACGAATTGATACAGTTCACTAGCAATCTTGTCGGCTCCCCCACCAGACATACTTCTAGAAACCGGCTATTCTTTGTTCACATTCTTCGGGTGCTGCAATAAAACACATAACAAGGTTTAGAATATGTTTGTTTGAACAATCTCAAAGTATAGATCAAAGTGAGAGTATACAGGAGTTTATTTGGTATTTTTGGAGCAGTTGTACTATGAGCAATTGAATTTTGAAGTTGGAATCAAAATCTGAAAATAATGTTTATGGTAATATTGAACAGCAAAGAATATAAGTATTAAAATACGCTAGTTATAATGAAAATGAAACTCAAAAGTAAGAAAAGATATCGAGATTAAGGAAAACTTACATCATCCTCATGATTCACTGGTGGTCCGAAGATGCTCGCATAAATAATATCTGCATAAGACGCTCCCAGCAGGCTGCTTGGGACAAGGATAATATGTTTTAATGTCCAATGCATTCATATTAGGAGGTCTCTAAACGCTAAGATTTTCCACGTAAAACCGCCAAGCACTGTAATACAAAAATGTCATACAAAACTTGTCAACACATTATAAATTTGTGTAAATTAAAAGTATTGAATAAACGTACAATTTCAAAATGAAAAGGAAATCTTTGTAACGATCTGGTGGGTAATCAGCTGAGTCCAAGACAGTTGCCAAACCCTGCGTTGGCTTGACAAAGATCATTATATAGTGTTTACTGCACACGTACAAACACACTTGTTAAGTTAACAATTAGCAATAATTTCTATTTCAATGTCATGTGTCGAACTTACTCGAAGTGGTGCGGAGCCTTTACGAGGTCCTTGCCATCTCTGACAAAGTTAAATATGACATGTCCTATATAAGCTGCAACTTTTGTCCTTCTATCCTTCTTTTGTTTTGCGATTGATTTTTTAAATTTTTTTTTTCATGTGCTTGTACTGTACTGAGTCTCGATCTGCCTTAACATCAAATAACTTCTTTGCAATCTTTGTAGGGTCAAGGATACCTGTCTTGCATTTCATCTTTTCATTATTCATGTATTGCATCCTATTGAAGAAGTTCAGAATTGTTATAATCTCATGAAATATGTATGCGTGTAGTAAGAAAAGCAAATACAGAATATTAGAGGCACTTACAAGCACCAGACGAGTAGCAGGTTGATTTCGAGCATGCCCTGATGAAAAAGGGCATGTAGATCTTCAAGGAAAAGGGCTCGTTTATTTGCTCCAATGCTCCAGAATGCATCTTTTGGCACATGAAATGTGACGTAAGAAAGGTCATATTTTGTGCTGGCGGTGATGTACCACTCAAGCACTCTTTTGAGCGGGATAGGTTGTTTGCTAAGTTGTACTGATGTCATACACAGCTTCCCATTCACATATTCAGGAGGAACACCCTCAAGCTTGTATATTGGAACATCTGATTTAACTAAAGTCGTTCGCCGATTATACATGACACCGTCTTCTTCCCACTCCTCAATATCTTCTAATGCTGGCTCATGTGAATAACAAGATGCACTCAATTTTCTAATATTTTCCTTCATATTTTCCAAATACTTTGACACTTCTGATGAAGGTTTCTTATTCTCATATGAGCTAACTTTGATAGGCACTGATGATCGAGGAGTAGTCGCCGGAAGTTGGACACTGGCTTGTTGTTGAACCTATTGTTCAACTGATTGCTCTTTACTACGAGCACCTTGCTCTAGTACTACTTCAAGCTGTTGCTCAACTGGTTGCTCTTTAATAACAACAGCTTGCTCTGGTACTTTTTGAAGCTGTTGTTCAACTTGTTGCTCTTGGTTATCTATACTAGCAAGGTTACTATCATCCTTGTTGAGACATAGCGAGAGTGGATCTTCCTGGACTAGGAGTAGATCTTCCTAGAATTTCACCTTAGAACACGGGGTTGCAGTATTTTGAGATGCGACGGGGCTAGAAATCGGCTCATCGTCCAACACGATATCGCGTCGGTGCTAAACGATTAATTGGTTGTCAACCTGCCCGAGTCGCTATCCCCTCATGTGTGATGTTGTCTATTTCATAATCTTCATAATCATTATCAATGATCTGAAGAACTTGCACCATAACATAATACAACGAAAGTGGATTGCCGTTGAAGTCACGATCAAGTTTTGCCATAGCAGTGGCAACCTGTTTGGTTTTTTCCCTGCTCTGCCGATCGGGACAAGAAGACGACAAGATCTGTCCTTAGCAATATCATCGACATCGGACTTATGAGTTGACCTTGAGCCTGACACAGAACCTAAGCTGCTAGGATAGGCAGTTGGAGATACCAAATGCTACTTTGGTACGGGAACCATCGCTTTACTCGGTGCCACTAATTGTCCTGATTGTCTAAGTTGTTCCATTATTTCTTGCACATTTTCCTTGACCTTTTGAGCAATCGTTTCATCAAGTGTTTTCTTGAACTTCTCACGTGTTCTATATGTATCTTTATCTTTTGAGAAACTATCTAGCAAAGACATTTGAGAAGAGATTGCTCGAACCCGTCCACTGTGTTCAGGGTTTCCTAGGATAGCAGTAAGTTGGTCATTCTCCCTCTTCGTATTGAAGAAACCATTCTCTCACTTTTCAATTACTTCTTTCATTTTTCCTCTACTTCATTTAAAATTCGGGCTTTTCAAGATTGCCCTCGATGGTCAAACCTGATCGACCAAAGACCCATCGCTGAGTTCTCTCATCGCAGCCTTTTAACGGGTAAGGATTGCCCTTACTGGTAATTTCCTCTAATATCTTATTCCATTTTTGGACTTTGGTGGCATATCCGGCAAACCCCAAGCGATGATGGTATTTGTTATTTTTGTCAAGCTCTGACCTAGTTGCACTTAGGGCTTTAGCATCAGGTGTGGTCTTTTGATGAAAAAATTCTTGCCATTGAGCTTGTGTGATTTTTTCCATCTTCCTCGGGCTAGGGACCTTATTGGCCTTAACATAAGCATTCATTTCACTCTACCAGCCACAAAAATTTTTGCCACAAGAGACCAATGTTGCTTTCTTTAAAGCTTGGGAACTTGAATTCTTTCTTTATCCTTTCCCACAACTCATTCTTGGTCTCCATATGTAATTTTCTCCAATTCTCTGTTGTGATCAGCACGAGCTCTCTAACAAGAAAACCGCATGCATTTCAGTACTTGGTAGCTGAATCCAGTGTTTCTTGGGGAAGCCCACCTGGACCGATCCTCGTTATGTACATGATGCGGTCCAATGGACCCTTATTGGGACCTCGTTGCCCTCATTTCTGATTGAGTGAACGTGAGGATTCATCCATTGGAGAACCTTCTGCGGTTTTAGGAGCCGAAGTCACCTTGTTGTATTCGCGATTAATCTAGGTAGAAAAGAATTATAAGACTTTGTATACTTGACAACAAACATTAACTTGAACTGCTGAAGTTAAGATTCGTGATCCATACCTCGCCGGCTGGATCATATTCTGGGTCGAGATCCTCTGAAGTCTTTTTAATTTTTATATTTGGAAAAGTGATGGACTGCTGGAGTCACTAAACTGCTGGAGTCACTAAACTCCATATTGCCTTCTTTATTGTTACTACCAGCAACAGTCTTCTTAGGGCTTTCCATTCTAGAACTAATAAGATCAAAATATGTCCCACTTATATAGCATAAACCATAAGAAGAAAAGGCAAAATACTAATACATAGGGGAAATATTGTGAAGTAGATATTAAGTGAACCACTCATAATGCTTCCATCTTCATGTTTTATTTCAATATGCTTTTTCAAAATCCAATTTCAATATGGTTTATGCTCTATCTTTCATCTTCATCTTCATGTTTGGAACAATAAGAAGATAAAGCATAAACCACTGATAATGCTTCTATCTTCGTGTATTATTTCAAGTTGCATTGCATGGTTCTTTGCTTTACACTATAATTGTAAATGCTTTAAACAAGGGAAAGTTTAAAAGTTAAAATTTTTCACAAAATAATCTTCTTCCTATTTTTTTTGTCAAAAAATAGGAACTACTCCTTAGGTAAGAGATAACATATGACCTACAACCTTCATTGCCAATCTTCATATGACCTACAATCTACATTTGACTTTGTTGCGTGTCTTGATTAATGAAAATTATATAGGAACCTAGGGTCTGAGGCGACTGACCAAGGCACCTAGGGTTCAAAAACTTTGATTAATGTGTATTGCTTGTATCAATGGTAGATAAGGAAATCTAGGGTGCGGCAGCAGCGAGTACATCACTCAGCTGGCTGCGAGGGCGAGGAGGAGGTGGCATGGGGACAGAGGAGGGAAGGAAGCGGAAGCGTACTTGGCGGCAAGGTCGAAGCTCAACGACGAATGCGAGGGCAAAGCTTGGCGTACCTAGAAGGAAGGAAAGGAAGCGGTGAGGCGAAGCTCACGATGATGGCAAAGATCGGCGGCGACGGCGAAGCTCTGTGGCGACGGCGAAGCTCGGTGGCAAGGGTGGTGAAGACTTGGTGGCAAACGAAATTTTGGCAGCCTGACAGCGTCTAAGTGATTTTGCCCAGGTTAGGTTTTTCCAACGCAGCCGAGGGCTATATATAGACGCCTATCCTCTTAGACGGTTATTAAGTACCAACCGCTTGAGAAGAGGACTTATCACAGGCGGTTATTAATTACCAACCGCCCGCGAAGATGTGCTATTATCTCAGGTGGTTGGTAAGTAATATCCGCTTGAGATAAGACTTTTCTCAGGCGGTTATTCAGTACCAACAACCTGAAAAGAACTTTATGTAGGCTTAATTAATATTCTTGACTAAATGTGGGGCCTTTTAAAAGCCCAAATTCCACTTTCTTGCAATATGCTTGAGTATTAAAGGTTAACATTAAATTTCACTTGGGAAAACCTTTGAAATTGGTCAGAACTTAAAAAACAAGTACCACTGGTTATTTGTCATTTTTCTATCTTGATGAATATAATGATTTTTTCATTTAGTATTTCAATGGAACTTTTTAGTCATCATACCAACCTCTATGATTTTTTCAGATTTTTTTAAATTTTTTGAATCAATGTGTGTTTAGAATTTGATGAATGCCTCATATGTATATGAGCATTTGATTAGAATGATGGATAATTTGAATTTTGACATGTTGGAATGCTTTAAAAAATTAACAAAATTCATACATGTATAAATAAGACAAATATGTTCATACAAACTAATTTTAGTGAAGGATCCTTTTTTAGGAGATACAGAAATGTGAATAATATGTGAGTATAAATTAATTTGATATTTACCAAAATATTACAATGTTAGCTATACACGTTTTAAAATATTTGGTCTAGATGGTAGATATTAATTTTTGAAAACTATAGAAGAAAGAATCATCGAACTTGGACTCAATTTGCAGTTACATGTTTGAGTATTTATATCAGAATCTAAATTAAAAATAAGCAAGGGAAAAGGAAATTGAAAAACAGGCTCGGGCCATTATCTCAAGCGGTTGATAAGTAATACACGCCTGAGATAATCATCTTCTCAGACGGTTATTCAGTACCAACCGTTTGAAAAGATCTTTATGTAGGCTTAATTAATATTCTTGATTAAATGTGGGGCCTTTTAAAAGCCCAAATTCCACTTTCTTGTAATATGCTTGAGTATTAAAGGTTAACATTAAATTTCACTTGGGAAAACCTTTGAAATTGGTCAGAACATAAAAAACAAGTAACATTGGTTATTTGTCATTTTTCTATTGTGATGAATATAATGATTTTTTCATTTAGTTTTTCAAAGGAACTTTTTAGTCATCATACTAACCTCTATGAATTTTTGCAGATTTTTTAATTTTTTAAATCAATGTGTGTTCAAAATTTGATGAATGCCTCATATGTATATGAGCATTTGATTAGAATGATGGATAATTTGAATTTTTACATGTTGGAATGCTTTAAAAATTAAAAAAATTCATACATGTATAAATAAGACAAATATGTTCATACAATACAATTTTAGTGAAGGATCCTTTTTTTAGGAGATACAAAAATGTGAATAATATATGAGTATAAATTAATTTGATATTTACCAAAACATTACAATGTTAGCTATACAAGTTTTAAAATATTTGCTCCAGATGGTCAACATTATTTTTTGAAAAATATAGAAGGAATAATCATCGAATTCGGACTCAATTTGCAGAATGTATACATGTTTGAGTATTTATATTGAAATCTAAATAAAAAGAATCAAGGGAAAAGAAGAAGAACAAGCTCAGACCATTATCAAAGGTGGTTGTTTAGGAACAACCGCCTGTGCAGCTGTTAAGAACCGCCTAAAAAACCATCTGAACTTAATTAATTTTTATCACAAGTGGTTTTTTCGTTAAAACCCGCTTTTGAAAACCGACACAAATATAAAGGGCCCCTCGGGCACCACAAAAATCTAACTCGGGAGATTTTCCATCGATGCCACCAGGATGCCAAAATGTTCCACCGTGCTCGGGTCGGTCTTGTATTCATTAGTTGATCAAGTTTCGAACAGAGAAAAGGTTAGTCGAAGAGACTTCTTCTTCACTGTCATGTTTTCAATTTGTTGTCTTGTTTTCAGTTTTATTTTGTTGAGTTTGCATGCCTCCAGCCCCCCCCCCCCCCCACTTGAGATTTGTAGTAGATTTGAAGGACTAAAGGTTGAAAGATGTAGTTGAGTCTCCTCATGAGCTCACCTATGAAAGTTGTAGAAAAAGAAGTAGATTTGAAGGATTAAAGGTTGAAGATTAATACACGCACATCACATGTTCGATGAAATGTTTCAATGAATAAGCCTAACTTCAAAAATCCATTATGGCCAGTAGGAAGTTGAGAAAATTATGAAACAAATTTTATTGGAACCCTTATGAACAGACTTATGATAACAGTATTCACTCATATGATACGGGCTGGTTATGTCTCTATAAATTCATTTTAAAGAAGACCTTTAGTGAATATTTGTAGCCAATTTTTATAGATCTTACAAAAATTCTGTTATTGAAGCATGGACCGTCGAGTACGGATGTATAACATGCAAAGACCCGATCCTATATACATTCATAACGTTGCAAATTTTATTGAAGCATCCAAGAGACATGCGAAGTTGCAAAAGATAGATGATATATTATGTCCATGTATCGACTGCGAAAATAAGATTGCTTGGATCGATACTATAGTAATCCAATCTCATTTGGTGAAAAGAGGTTTGAAAAAAAAAACTACACAATATGGACACAACATGGTGAGTTAGATACACATGAAGTGGATAAAGATGATGAGAGAGGTTCAGATGATGATAATGTTCATATCGATGATGGTAGTGACAATCAAGATGGTGATGATGATGATGAGTTCGATTGTGAGGAGATGTTGCGTCACATTGAACCATATGTATTGATTTCTATGGGAGCAAGTAAAAGTTTAACTAAAATGGAGACATTGCAGAATGCGGCAACAAAACTTTTATATGATGAATCAAACGATTGTGATAAAGAGTTTACTACATTGCGTACAGTCCTAGAACTACTAAAGTTGAAAATCACACACGAATGGTCTGATTGTAGTTTATCTGATCTTTTGAATCTTTTGGCAGAAATTCTTCCAAATCCAAATAAACTGCCCAGAAGCACTTACAAAGCAAAGAAACTTATTTGCCCGATGACACTAGGTGTGACAAAAATGCACGCTTGTGTGAACCATTGTATTCTGTATCGTAAAGAGCATGATCTTGCAACTAGATGCCCTATCTGTAATGTCAATAGATATAAGAAGGACTACAATCACCAGTATGTTACCAAAATGAAAAAGTCTCAGAAGAATAAGAAGTTTATTATTGTCCCTGAAGGTGATGATGACGATACTTCTAACGATGCTGACGGGAGGCATAAGAAAAAAAATTCCAGCCTTGGTGATGTGGTACCTTCCAGTAATTGATCGCTTGAAGCATTTGTTCTCAAACCCTAGGGAGGCCGAACTTATGCCTTGGAATTTCGAGCAGCGCAAGAAGAATGAAAAACATATTCAACACCCTGGTGATGCAACACAGTTTACAATGATATTCGTTAACGTGCATGATTATCCCGGACTGTTTACATTATCGGGACAAATGAAAGGGAAGAAAGATTTTGTAAGGTACGTTGATAGAAATGGATTTCTATACCTTACTTCATCGAGAAAGATTGTGTACATGAGACACTAGCGGTTCTTGACATATACACCCAAGTATAGGAAGATGAAAGAACAATTTGATAACAAAATCAAAAAAGATACTGCACCAAAACCTTACAGTGGAAAACTCGTATCCGAAATGGTCAAGAACATTCATATTTCTTTCGGTAAGGGCAAAAAATGTAAAGAAAAAAAGAGAAAGAAAAGTACATCTTCGGTGATAAAACTGACATGGCTTTCATAAAACAATCAATTTTTTTCAAGGATCTTCAATATTGGAAGAATCTGGAATTTTTCCATAGTATTGATTTGATGCACGTTACAAAGAATGTATTTAATAGCACCATTGGGAACTTGCTTGACATGCCGAGGAAAACAAAGGACGAATTAAATTTACGTATGGAACTAGTAAATTTTGATATGAGACCAGACCTTCACCCAGTAGAAAAGGCGAACAGGAAGCATTACCTTCCCCCAACTAGCTACAACTTGACACTACAAGAGAAAAAGGCAATTTGCGAATGCTTGCGTTGGATCGAAGTGCCCATGAGTTTCTCATCTAATATCCGCAAACTAGTCTCGATGAAAGACTTGTCATCTAATATCCGCAAACTAGTATCGATGAAAGACTTGTCTTTATTTGGCTATAATTCTCACGACTATCACATGATTATGACAGTGTTACTTGTCATTGCAATAAGAGTCATCAAACCTGAGCATATAAATGTTTTCATCACACGTTTGTGTTACTTCTTCAATGTAGTATCACAAAAGGTGATATCACGTGAAGATTTAGAATATATGAAAATGTACATCGTCGAGACTATGTGCAAGCTTGAGATGTGTTTCACACCATCCTTTTTTGATATGCAAGTACACCTAATCATACATCTTGTTGATCATATCAAAGCATTGGGGCCACTATATTTACATCATATGTTTCCGTTAGAGAGATATTTAGGAGTATTAAAAGGTTATGTGCGGAACCGTGCTCACCCAGAGGCTTCAATTGTGGAAGGATACACCATTGAAGAAGTGATTGAGGGTTGCGCTGATTACATCAAAGATGGAAAACTGATAGGTGTACCTATACCAGTACATGAGGGCCGACTACATGGGAGAGGCAAAGTGGGTAATAAAACTTTTATCGTTTAAGATTACAAGAATGTACATCGTGCACAATTTTGTGTACTACAACAGCTCGCAATAGCTGAGTCGTACATCGAGGAACACCAAATTGAGCTTCACAATAAAAACCATAGAGGACTGGATCATGAAAGAGCATATAAGATGTTTCAGTGAATGGTTAATGGACAAAAATATACCATAAGGAAACTCTATAGAAGAGGCAACAATGAAGAAGTTAGCTTCTGGCCGATCTGCTTTGGTGACATCATGGCAAGCATATGACATCAATGGTTACACATTTTACACTAAGGAAAAAGACGGTTTGAGTGCTCCACAAAATAGTGATGTTCGTATAGAGGCTTATGATTAATAAGGGCAGAAGACCATATACTTCAGGTTCATAGAGGAAATATGGGAACTCAATTATGGCAAAAGAATGGTAATGCTCGTATTTAACTTCCAATGGGTCAAACATCTCGATGGTGTGAATGTGGATAACTACGGGCTGACATTGGTAGACTTGAACAAAGTGGGTTATAAAGATGACCTGTGGGTTCTCGCCGATCGTCTTGCACAAGTTTTTTATGTACAAGATCCAAAAACTGAGAAGATGCACATAATTGTTTCTGGAAAGCAAAATATTGTTAGGGTTGAGAGTGTGGGAGATAATGAAGAGGAATATGATTAGAATGAAGGGATGTACCTTTTCACCGAACCAGAAAACATCAAGCGTGTAGAGAGAAGCATTAAAAAAGATCTGAAACCCTATATGCGAGAATATGTCAATGCTGGAAAAAATGTATGATATATATTGTATATATTTGTATCCTCTGTAATCAACTTAGAACAATGCTCCATTTCAGCTTTAGATAGCATGTTTCGATCATTCTAAATTCATCTTTAGTAGAGAAGACTAATTTGGACAAGTGATCTTTTATTGCTTGTTGACTATCATATTTATCATCTTCATGTGGGGACCGGAGTCCACACATCCGAGGATCTCATTGGGTGGTGCCATGCGATGCGGCACCTAGCAACACACACAAAAAGAATACGAAAATATACAAAGTTTTCATTTCATAATTAGATTCAGAGTTTACAAAACAGTGTACATCAGAAGTACACACGCAGCGGAATAACATACTCATATTCTCACCTATCTAAGCATAAGAGAAAACGTCCATGCCCTAGGACGCTTCTCACTAGCAACATGACGATCATTTAGCAGCGGCGTGGTTCACATGAGATTATCTCGACACCTCGAGTCTCATGTACAACCTGTGTAGCAGAAATAAAACTAATACCTGCAAAAATCGTTAAAGCGCAAACATGAGCATAAGGCTCAGCAAGACTAACCCGTCTCACTAGACATATGCAGGGTGAATACTAAGCATAGGTAAGGAATAACATAAATAGACTCGCCTACAAGTGGATCCTTATATTCATATTTTAAGTAGCAAATGACATTCTTCAGGCACGGCACATCATAGACTCTACAATCAAACAAGAAATGCTTTGCCGATGATATGACATGCCCAAAGCACATAATGCTATTACAGCTAAAGTATGGGGAAACTGTAAACTTTTAATTATACTATCTCTAAGCCAAACAAGGTTGCAATACAATGATTAAGCACATTGGTAATATTTATCATCATTTCGTTACTCTTATTTACTACGTCACAACTCAGTGAACAAGTGGTACTATATTACCGCGAGGGACGGTGATTGCAATCAGGACACACCCAGAATACACGACACATACGCCTGCTCGGAAGTACCTTTCACTGTACTCCACTCCCACGTCGTATGTGGCCACCTTTCACCTGTCATCCCGATGTCGAACTAGTTCTACCGTCCCAAAAGTAAGGTCCCTAACTGAGCATGCCGAAGTTGCTCCTTAGAGGTTCCCACCTTACGATCATCTTCCCCCGAAGGACGGCGGTATAAGTTTCAACACGAGGGTGCCTGTCGGTGGTTTGGATCCGGCAGATCTCCCGACACTACTAAAGTGTTAGAGGAGTTTGATGATCGGTGTGGGCGCTCGGAGATTCAAGAAGGTGAGTTGTAAATAGCACAGGAGACACAGAGATTTACGTGGTTCGGGCCGCCTGAGCGTAATACCCTACTCCACGGGTGTGTTGGTGTTGTATTAGCTGTATGAGATTGTGTTGAGCGTCTATCGAATGTGTGGGGAACCTCCCTGAACGTGTTGTCGGCCTGTCCTTTTATAGTACAAGGGCAGGCCGTTACAAGTTAGCCTGGCCCGACATGTGGCCCCGGCGGTTACTAATATTGATACTCATTCAACACGTTTAATTGCCCTTAATGACCAGGTAATGGGCTTTGACAGCACCGTTACTGGTAATTATGGTCTTCCGATCGTATGTCATTAATATAGTATTAATGACACTTAATCAGGTCTTGAAGCCCTTGATTCCCCTTTGAAGATCCGGAGCCGTTGTGGAATCTTTCGGAGGTTAAAGGCTGAAGATCCGACAGTTGGACACGTGGCAGCTCCGGAGCATACTGTGGGAAACAGGTAGCTCCAGAGCTACCTGACACCTGTCAGATCCGGAGCTTCCCTCAGTCTGGGGTTAGGTCCGGGGGTGCCATTTCGGTACATAGCCCAGTGCTTCCCCCTTGTGGGCGGTAGTTCCGGTTTGACAGTACACGTGGCGACCCTGGGACTAACCATGTTGGAGAAGCGGGTCCGGTTATGTCTGACATGTGGGCCTCCGAAGGTCTTCAAATCAAATAGATGGCTTTCCCTTGAGATCTTTGTAATCTCAAGGGGTGTACGGTTTCCAGGGTACCGACAGTGGCCCCCTGGGCCCACCTCTGGGGAAGACCCCTTGGGTGAAGTCATTCCGCCAGAGGTGGGTCCATCCTCGCGACTTTTGAACTGAGTCTTCAAAGGTCTTCGGATGTGCCGTTGGCGAGGGTTTGGAGTTAAATCCTCACTGTGTGGCGTATCCCGCGTGCGGCAGATGTGATCTTTGGCGTGCGGATCTCACCAATTGAAGGTCGCTGGTTCCCGATACGAAAATCGTATCGGTTCCGCGTGCCTTGTCAGGCCGCCGCCTTCGGGCTTCCCGCCTCATGATGAGAACCGTTCGCCTCGGTAAGAACCTCGACTTGATCGTCAGGGTGGTCCCGGGCCCTCTTGTCATCGGCTGGGTGGAATTTTTTAGTGGTATCTTCGACTTCCTTGCGGTTTCCATCCTAGCGTTGCGAGGGCTTACTTAAGAAGGAAAGCGCGCACCGTCTGGAGTTCTTTACGCCTCTCATCTGTTCTTGCGCTCAAACTCCCAACTTGTGCTTCACTTTTCCTCTCTTGCCTTGCTGTGTTGCGATGGAGTTGGGTCTCCGCGAGAGCCGTTTGAAGACCGACGGCGACCTGAAGAAGGTCCGGACCCTCATGGGATGGTCCTCAGACTTCTTCAACCACTCGGTCCGTGCCGGGGGAGAGCTCCCGTTTGATAAGGAACACGCCGGCGAAATGTACTTCTCCTCGTACGCCATGGTGGGGTTGACCCCACCTTTTTCCTCCTTTTTCTTCATGCTGCTAGACTTTTATGGTCTGCAGTTATACCACCTTGGCCCTCACTCCATTCTCCCTGTGTCTATCTTCGTCCACTTCTGTGAGATGTGGGTGGGCATACCCCCTTGCATTGAACTCTTCAGGACCTTCTTCACCGTCCATACCACCGGTAGGAGCAATGAGTACCTTGGCTTCTACTACTTCATGAAGCGCAAGAAGTGCCCATTCAAGTACCTCCGGTCGTTTCCCTCTAGGAAGTAGGATGACTGGAAGAAGGACTGGATAGTCATCCGGGTGGAGGAGCACGAGAGGCTGGAGCTACCCGAAGGCCTACCCAACATTGACACGACGATCTGGAGTGAAGCTCCGGTGCTGGCGGAGGCCTTCAACCCCGTTCTGACCAGGATCTGCCAATGCGTGGAGGGAGGATTAACTCCTCAGGCGGTGTTTTGTAACTTCCTGGTCAACAGGTGGGCACCGCTGAAGAGGAAAGAAAAGCTCGCTTGGGCCCTCAACAGTGTGATGGACAACGACCGGGTCGAGACCGGGCTGAAGTCCAACATGGTGGGGACAACCTTGGAGTTCCACCTCAAGAAGTTCCAGCACGGCATCGACGTCGAGGGTGATGACTTAACTCCGCCATCAGCTTTTCTTCCTCTGAACGTGGAAGTAGAGTTCAGCAGGGAGCTCCAGCGGAAGATGCCTATGCTTGACGACCTTGGTGTCATCGAGAGAAGATCAACCACCAGGGTGGCGATCCCTGGAGTGTCCGAAGGTGGCTCCGACCCTGCCTCGAAGCCAAGGGTTGAGGTCATCGGCAAGGGCAAGGAGCCAGCGGATGAGCCCTTGAGCCGAAAGAGGAAGGTGTAGCACGCCGATGGAAGGTACGTCAGGCCTGCCTCCTCTGCATCGACTCCTTCTCCCCGGAGGGGGAGGTCTTCTGCAACTGCGGCGACTGTACCCGCAGTGGGGTCCTCTCAGGGTGCTAGCTCCGGGCATGCGACTCCAGCACCAGGGCCGGTGGAGGCCTCTAGGTCCGGAGGTTCTTCCCGATCGAGGGGAGCCTCGACCAGGGAAACGCCCGTGGCTGCAACGAGTTCCGGAGGGCCTTCCAGAGCTTTTACGCCGGCGGCGGCTATAACCAGCCCGGAACACCCGTGAAAGAGGTTCCGCGCAAGCTGGTGCGGAAGTCTCCCAAGGTAATTTTTAATCTTTACCTTGGACAGTTGTTTAGTTGTAGTAACTATTCTTTAAGTTTCTTCATCCATCATCTGCAGCGTTCCCAAGAAGAGGAGTGAGGCTCCACCCTCAGCCACAGCAGTTGAAGCTGTGAGGGCGGGGGCTTCTGCTCCTGTCCCGGTGCCGCCCCAAGTGGTGGCTGAAGCTGCGACAGCTCCGGCGCCAGCTGTCGTGGTTATGGACCTCGACTCATCCCCAGAGACTCCCGTGGTAGCGCCGGACCGCGGGAGAGAAGATTCGCCAGCGGCACCTGTCCCGGAGGCTGAAGTTTCGGGTCCTGGTGCTGAGATGATGGAAGCTCCGGCCGTTGAGCCGGAGGAAGCTATAATTCCGGCCCCAGAACCGGAAATTGTTGAAGCCCCAGCGGTTGAGCCGGAGGTGATTGAAGTCCCGGCGTGCTTGCCGGAAGCTGAGGAAGTTCCGGCAGTTGGGTCAGCTACCTCTAAAGCACCGGCCGCAGAGCCGGTCATTGTTGGAGCCCCGGCCGCAAGGCCGGTCGATGTTGAAGATCTTCCGGCTCCCGAGCGGTTGTTGCAGAGGCGTCGGAGATCGAGCCCCCATCAGAGCAGGTGCCCAGGCCGGAGCAGAAAGCGGCCCCTACTCCGGAAGTGACGACGTCGGAGGTACCCGAGGCTGAGCCGGAGTGCCCTGGTGAAGTCACTGGCCCCCTGCCTGAGGGGGTGAATGAAGACCTGGCGGTGGGGCCTTCCTCGATGGCGACTGAGGCCATCCCGGAGGACGGCCCTAGCTCCATGGAGACCCAGGGGACCACTCTTGTGGAGTGGGACCCAATTTTTGTATCTGAAAACCTATTGGAACCAGCGGAGGAGACCCCAACAGGTCCGGAATCTATCCCGTTGTCACTGTCTATTGACAACGCATGTTCCAGTCTGCGCCAAGTTCAACTGGCCTTCTTCCACGACAGCAAGGCTCTTGAAGAGGAGCGCCAAACCCTTAGGCGGTGGCGTAACCGGCTCTACTTCGAGACCAAGCTGGCGCAGTCGAGGCTAGCGGATGACAAAGAGTGGATCAAGCGGGAGAAGATCCGCCTGGAATACTGGGGTAAATTATTGGATGGTAGGGAGAGTATGACTCGTGCCCTTGATGCTCAATCCCAGGAGATTTATGAGCAGACCAAAGCAGCTCATAGTGCGGCCGATGAACGCCAAGAAAGGCTTGAGGCTATTAACACTACACTCATCAAGCGCCGGGAGGCACTTGAAGAGAGGGAGAAACGGCTCGAAGATGAAGAGCAGAAACTCCTTGAGCTGCGGGATGACATCCTGAGGAGGGAGGAGGAGCTCACCGAGAAGGTGGCTCTGGCTGACAAGGGCCTCGAGGAGCGCGCCAAGAAATTGGAAGAGCGTTGCACCGAGGAGGAGGAGAAAACCTGGGTGCGAGGGCAGGAACTCTACGAATAAGAGTGTGCCCTTGCTGCCAGGGAGAAGAAAGTGAGGGGTAGGGAGAAGGACCTGGTCGACCGTCGGAACAAGATCCACCTCCGGGAGGAGGAGCTCGAAAAACTCGAAAAGCGGGATGCTGAAAAGATCCAGCAAAACGCCAAAAGTGTTGAGCGCCTCGCTCGCGAGAATTCTGAACTGGTGGCGGCCAGGAGATCCGTGGAAGAATTGAAGGGCTTAAGGACTGCGAACTCCCCACAGATTTGGGAGTTCCTGGGCAAGACCAACGACGCGCTGACACCGATGGGCTTCAGTCCCGTGCGTCCGGATGATTCGGAGACAGAGCCAGACCTGGCGTTGCAGGCGTTGAGCTCGGCAGGCAGCAAACTCTCCAAGGTGGGCGATGTCATCGCGGACCAATTGGAGGTTGAAGGGCAATCCCTGGCGAAGAACGTCGCAGAATATGTGCTGACGTGCTACACTAGCTGGAACTACCAATTCCCTCTGGACCCGGTGCTTGAAGGTCCCGTTGAAGGAGAAGGCGAAGCTGCCAGAGCCAACGTGTCGGAGGTTGCCCAGAAGGTCGCCCAATTCTTCCATAGGGTCTAGGACCATCTCTGTAGTTCTCACTTGTATTTTCTCCTCTTCTTCCTCAATTTTGTAATCCCTTGTTTCCAGATGAATGAAATCCCCAAATTTTTGTGAATTTCACTTTTTGTCTTCAACACTTTTGTCTTCACTTGGCCCCCTAGTAGATGTACACAATTTGATTGTAAACATGTACCAAGAGGATATTGTGTTTTGTTGAAGACTCATTTGCTCCGAACTTGTAGAGTGTAGGTCTGAAGTCTTCGATAGTGAAGGCCCCCTGAGGTTGTCGGAGCTTAGAAGCTCCAGCATTGTCTATCGTCGGAGCTTAGTAGCTCCGGCAATAGTCCCTATCAATGCATAGAGCATCGATACATTAATCCTCCGGGGTGTCGGAGCTTAGTAGCTCCGGTAGTGACCTTTGCCAACACTTAGTTTGTTGGCAGCAGACTCCGTTTGCGGGGTCTTCTCACCATCTTTTATTTAGCGTTGACGGCTGGCCCCCCTAGCTCTACCGGAGCTTGATTGCTCCGGTGATGCTCGTTTTCAATGCGTAACATCGATTACAAGCCACCTAGGGGAGTCAGAGCTTTGTTAGCTCCGGCTTTTCTCCATCAACGTAGATTTTATTTTTCCTGCACACTGAAGCCAAGAAAAAGAGTAAAATTCGTTTCTCGCCTATAACTTCGTCGCGGCTTACGATTCTCAAGAAAATTTTAAGTTAAACACGATTCTAAATACAACCGAATGTGTTGCCTTTTCTTTCAGATCCAATTGCACTTGGACCCGCCTTACTTTGGCCTGCCGGGGTGTAGGTAGAGTGGCGTACTTAGGGTGCTTGACCAGGCTAAGCCGATAGCACACTCCGGCCCTAGATTGGCTTGGCGCCATTCAGGCGAGTGGGCCATGAACAATATTTGAATCCAAAAGAATCGACAATACAATTCGAATCGTATATGAATCGGTCGAACTGAAATTTCTTAAGAATTGCACGTCTTTGTTATAGACAAGAAATAGAAAAATAAAAAATGTTGAGCCTGTACAAAATAAATGCATGTGGAGTCTGTTTCGCATGAAGATGTCTTTCATTATAGGTCCGGGGTACAGGGGAAACAAGTACACTCTTAGGGTACGGAACCAGGCTAAGCGTGTTTCATTTCTCGTTTGACCTAGGGTAGCTAGCCACACTTTTAGTCCTGAGACTGTGACAAGTGTTGCATGAACTTAGCGAACCTTCCGGGAAAGGTCCGGCTGTTCTCCCGGAGGAACTACCCGACTCTGTACAATGACTCTATAACATACACCTCAAGTTACTACAGACTCACCTCCGTGATATTAAGTGTAGAAGTTACGGAGGTGCTCAATGTTCCAAGGGTTTGGGAGAGGTGTCCCATCCTCGGTGGCCAAGTGAACGCTCCCGGGACGGGATACTTTAATCACTCGGAAGGGTCCCTACCAGCTGGGGGAGAGTTTGTTTAACCCTTCTCTGGATTGTATTCTCCGTAGCACCAGGTCGCCTTCCTCGAGCTGTTGGTTGTGTACATGCCGCTGATGATAGTGCCGAAGGGCTTGGCGGTATCGGGCATTCCGAACAGCTGCTTGGCACCTTCCCTCCTCAAGGAGGTCTAGGTCTTCACGCCGGAGATGATCCTGCGTGGCTTCGTCGAAGGTCCAGACCCGGAGTGACCCCAAGGTGATTTCTGGAGGAAGGATTGCTTTAGCTCCATACACCAGGAAGAAGGGTGTCTCTCCAGTTGACCGGTTTGGAGATGTCCTGTTGGCCCAGAGAGTGGGCGGAAGCTCTTCAATCCAGTTGGCACCATGTTTTTTCAAGCGCTCATAGGTGCGCGTTTTGAGTCCTTTAAGGATTTCAGCATTTGCTCTCTCGGCTTGGCCATTGCTTGCTGGGTGAGCTACGCAGGCGTAGCAAACTTGAATGTCGAGGTCTTCGCAATATCCTTGAAATGCAGAGCTTGTGAATTGGGTCCCATTATCAGTGATGATTTTGTTTGGGACTCCAAATCTGCATACAATGGACTGCAAAAAGTTGATAGCAGATTGCTTGTTGATTGTCACAACTGGAGTTGCTTTCGGCCACTCAGTGAACTTGTCAATGGCAACGTACAGGAACTTGTAACCTCCGACGGCTCTTGGGAAAGGTCCCAAGATGTGCATCCCCCACACAGCGAAGGGCCATGTAGGAGGTATCATTTGTAGGGGCTGAGCCAGTGTGTGAATTTGCTTTGCATGAAATTGACATGCTTCGCATTTCTTCACCAGCTCACTTGCATCCTGGAGTGCTGTAGGCCAGTAGAAGCCATGCCGAAAGGCTTTACCAACCAGCGTGCGGGAAGACGCGTGGTTCCCACACTCGCCTCCATGGATTTCTGCGAGGAACTCGCAGCCTTCTTCCCTTGTGATGCACCGCATTAGGATGTCGTTGGCACCGCGTCAGTAGAGATCCCCTTCTACCAATGTGTATCTTTTAGCCAATCTGACTACCCGATCAGCGGATACATCATCGTCACGAAGGATGTTGTCTTTCAAGTAGTTCCGAATCTCCGAGATCCATGCATTGGAACTAACTTGAGCATTTGAGTCTTGCGTGCTGGGTTGCTCGGAGCTTCAGGCAACACCTACGACCCTTGATGGCTGCCATGGTAACAGGGACATCAGGACCGTCACCTTCGGGATACTGATCTCGCCCCCTTCGCTCAGTTCGGCAGGCTGAGCTGTGGGTTTTGACAACCTCTGGACAAAAGTTCCGTCAGGAGCTGGAGCTCCAATTGACGCTTTCGTCGAGAGTTCGTCGGCTTCAGCATTGTGGGCACGCTGGACATGGTGGAGATCTAGGACTTCGAAGTCCTTTTGAAGCCTCTGGACTTCAAGGAGGTAAGCAGCTAGTTGGAGATTGTTGCAGGAGCATTCACCCTTCACTTGCTTAATGATGAGCTGTGAATCTCGCTTGACCAGCACTTGCTTGACACCGTATGATAGTGCCACCTTTAGTCCGTAGATGAGTGCTTCGTACTCCGCCATGTTGTTGGTCGCCTTGAAGTCAAGGTGTACCATGTATTTTACCTTCTCCCCGGTTGGTGCAAGAAGAAGGATTCCAGCTCCGGCCCCCTGCTTTTGCATGGAGCCATCGAAGTAGAGAGTCCAATGAGGCTCGGTGAAGGCCGGAGCTTCGTGTTCCGGCTTCTGCTCACTGGGGCCCCCAGGGTTTCATGGAGAGGGAGTCCATTCCGCCACGAAGTCTGCCAATGCTTGACTCTTGATTGCTTGCCTTGAAATGAATTCGAGGTCGAATTCATCCAATTCCACTGCCCACTTTGCAATATTCCCAGTTGAGTTGGGATTATGCAAGATTGCTCGAAGTGGGTAAGAGGTCACCACTGAGATTTTGTGAGCTTGGAAATAATGGCGAAGCTTCCTGGAGGCAATAAGAACTGCATAGAGCAGCTTATGCACCTCTAGGTACTGAGTCTTGGCATCATGTAGTACTTCACTGATGAAGTACACCGGGCGCTGAATGGTCTGGACCCTCCCGGAGGCGCCCGGAGCTTCCTCTTCACTGACCCGGATCCTCTCGGAGGGATCCGAATTTTCTTCGGGGACCTCCGGGTTCTGGCTGGAGGAACCCGAAGCTTCTTCAGAAGTGACCTGGACCCTCCCGGAGGGGTCTGGGTCTTCTGAAGCAACTTCTTGTGGATTTGAGTCTGGGAGCTGGGACCCAGACTCGCTTTCAGGAACCTCTGGACCCTCCCGAATGGGTCTGGATCCCTGAGTATGAGGTAGTTCTGGTCTTTCCGCGACCAGGACCATACTGACAACTTCGTCAGTGGCTGAAATATAAAGCAACAAAGGCTCACTAGGGTTCGGAGCTACCAGAGTTGGTAGGGTGGTGACGAACTATTTTAGCTCCTAGAATGCCTTTTCTGCTTCTTCAGACCATTGGAATGGTCTGGACTTCCTCAATAGCTTGAAGAAGGGGAGTGCCCGTTCTGCCAGCCTTGAAATGAACCGGCTGAGGGCTGCTAGACATCCAGTTAGCTTTTGGACATCTTTGATGCGGGCTGGTGGCCGCATGTCTTCAATGGCCTTGATCTTCGCCGGATTAGCTTCTATGCCCCGGTGACTTACCAGGAAACCAAGAAGTTTTCCGGAGCTAACCCCGAAGACACACTTTTCTGGGTTTAGCTTTGTGCGGGTGATCCGCAGCTTATCGAAGACAGCCTGTAAGGTGTCAAGAAGTGACTCCTTGTTCTTGACCTTGACCACGATGTCATCAACATACACTTCCACTATGTCTCTAATGAGGTCTTCAAAGGTTTTGTACATAGCTCGTACAAAGGTTGAAGCTGCATTCTTGAGACCAAATGGCATGGTTGTATAACAGTACAATCCATCTATTATAATGAAAGAGGTATGCTCTTCATCTTCCCTAGACATTCTGATTTGATGATACCCAGAATATGCGTCTAGGAAACACAGTAATTCACACCCGGAGGTGGAATCCACTATCTGATCTATTCTAGGTAGTGGGAATGGAAATTTTGGACATGCCTTATTTAGTGTTGTGTAGTCGATACACATCCGAAGCTTCCCACTGGCCTTGGGCACAATGATTGGGTTTGCCAGCCATTTTGGATGGAAGACTTCTCGGATGAATCCAGCTTCGAGCAACTTCTTCACTTCTTGTCGAATGAAGTTATGTCGCTCTACAGATTGCTTCCGAGGCTTCTGGTGCATAGGCCGGGCGTCAGGGTAGATCTTCAGATTGTGCTCAATCACTTCCCTGGGGATCCCAGGCATTTGTGACGGTTGCCAGGCAAACACGTCGACATTATCCCGGAGGAAAGCGATGAGCGCGAGTTCCTATTTGTCGTTCAATCCTCCCGATATACGGGTGGTCTGAGCGTCATCAGAACCTATTTGGATGACTTTGACGTGAATGTCGGTGTCGCCGCTTGGCTGCACACGAGGTGCAGATGTCGAGCCTCGTTGATGAATGCTCGGGGGTTTTGGAGCTTGCTCCTGCCTGGAATCCTCCTCTTGCGCCGTTGTAAGTGCATGGAGTTCTTCCAGAGCAGTTACTCCGGCAGTACGATCTCCACGGATCTGGAGAACGCCTACTGGTGTTGGCATTTTTAACACCAGGTAGCCATAATCAGCAGCTGCCATGAATTTGTACAAGGCAGGCCTACCCAAGATGGCATTGAAGGGTAAGTTGATCTGAGCGACGTCAAAGACCAACTTCTCGGTGCGATACTTCTCCCGTGTCCCGAAGGTAACATGGAGAGTAATAGCTCCGAGTGGGGTAATGGCCCCTGGACCTACTCCGGAGAAAGGTCGGGAGGGGTGGAGATCCAAAGGTTGGAGCTGAAGCTTGGTGAAAGCTTCGAAGCTTATGAGGTTAAGCCCCAAACCTCCGTCTACCATGACATGGTGGAGCTGGATGTTATTGATGGTAGGAGATACCATTAAAGGTAGCTGACCTGCTCCAACCATGCTTCGAGGGCAGTCCAAAGCATCAAAAGTGATGGTTGTGTCCATCCACTTCCGATGAGGCTCCGGTCTGGCTGTAGGTGCTACAGCAGCCATGTCCCTACGCATAGTCTTGATGACGCGGCGGGAGGTGATGTCCCATGATCCACCAAAAATGGTGTTCATTGTCTTCCAACACTCGTTGTCGGAGACGTCAGAATCGTCGTCGACGGAGGTGTAGACGGCCTTCAGGACCTTTTTGGGATCCTGAAAACCTAACTCCTCTTCAGCCGGAGCTTCGTCGACTTTTTGTTTTCCTTCCCTCTGTCGAAAAGGAGCTTCTTCCCGGCGCTTGTTGTAGCGCTCGGCAAGCTTTTGGACCTCCCGGCAATCTTCCAAACTTTGGTTGCCCGTTTTGTGAATTGGACACCACACTTTGGGTTTGCCACCGTCTTCAGAAGACGGTCGAGGTCGCTTCTCGGGGGGTGGCCCCCGGCCACCCGAAGCTGCAGCAGCTGCAACATTGGATGTACCGGCCGACAGCTTTTTCTTGCCGTTGGTCTTCTTCTTCTTCTTGCCACTCCTGGAGGTAGTGACTTCTCCTTTGGAGGATTTCTTGTGATCCTCCGGAGTTGGTTTGGAGTGCATCTCATGGCCCTCCGCAGCTCTGGCACATTTGTTAGCCAAACTGAAGAGTTCCGTGACACTGGTGATCTCCTTGATCACCAGTTTCTCCAACATCTTCTTATCCCGTACACCCTGTCTGAATGCCACAATGGCAGAGGCGCTAGAGATAGAAGGGATAGTGTTTCGTACCTGAGAGAACCTCTGGATGAATGATCGCAGGGATTCTCCCCCTTTTTGCACGACTACAAAAAGGTCCAGTTCAGTGCCTGGTCGGGTGTATGAACTCCCGAAGTTGGCGGTGAACTGCCGGCATAGCTCCTCCCAACTGTTGATGGAGTTGGGTGGAAGGCTCATAAACCAGGACCTGGCGGTCCCAGTTAAAGCCACTGGGAAATAATTGGCCATTACGGCCTCATTTCCTCCAGCTGCCAAGATAGCAGTGGAGTAGATCTGAAGGAATTCGACAGGATTGACGGTCCCATCGAACTTCTCCGGTAGGTGAGGCCGGAACTTCTGTGGCCACCTGACCATACGTAGATGCATGGCCAGGGCTGAACAGCCTCCTCCCACTCCTTCAGGAGCAGGAACATCTTGAGCTTCTCGTCTTTCACGAGCACGCTCAATATGGACTCGGCCGTCCTGTTGGCGGTATCGGCGATCAAGCTTCGCCCGGAGGTCATGAGTTGAAAGCCAGGATACCGTGTGAGTGCGTCGTGCCCCGGAAGGAAATGGCGTCACTTGCTGTGATGCAGCACGTGTCCTGTTGTTGGAAACATGCGGACCAAGTCTGCCAGACAAGGTCCGTCGCTGCGACGGGGCCCGTCCTGAAGGAGGAGGACCCTGGTTGCTGATGCGGTCGGGTGCTGCTGCAACCAAATGTTCCACATCAGCCCTCCACTGCTCCAGTGCATCCCGGGATGCATCCGGAGGTGGTGGACGTTGGAGAAGAGCACATGCTGCATGGAGCGCGTGTTCCGGGTTGTCATGATTTCCCGACGCAGTGAATGATGCCGGTACACCATCGCGTTGTCCAGCTTGATTTGCTGGTGGAGGTGGCGGTGGTGGCAGTGTGACTCCTGCAGGCGCTGAGGCCCCTGCTGGTGGCTGCATATTGGAGGGATTGCCTCCAACAGCTTGAACAGCAGGATGACCGTTGGATGATCCAGCAGCTGAGTTCACCATTCTCGAAATCTCAGGCGCCCCTACCTGGCGCGCCAACTGTCGGTGGTTTGGATCCGGCAGATCTCCCGACACTACTGAAGTGTTAGAGGAGTTTGATGTTCGGTGTGGGCACGCGGAGATTCAAGAAGGTGAATTGTAAATAGCACAGGAGACACAGAGATTTACGTGGTTCGGGCCGCCTGAGCGTAATACCCTACTCCACGGGTGTGCTGGTGTTGTATTAGCTGTATGAGCTTGTGTTGAGCGTCTATCGAATGTGTAGGGAACCTCCCTGAACGTGTCGTCGGCCTGTCCTTTTATAGTACAAGGGCAGGCCGTTACAAGCCTGGCCCGACATGTGGCCCTGGCGGTTACTAATATTGATATTCATTCAACACGTTTAATTGCCCTTAATGACCAGGTAATGGGCTTTGACAGCACCGTTACTGGTAATTAAGGTCTTCCGATCTTGTGTTATTAATATAGTATTAATGACACTTAATCGGGTCTTGAAGCCCTTGATTACCCTTTGAAGATCCGAAGTCGTTGTGGAATCTTCCGGAGGTTAAAGGCTGAAGATCCGACGGTTGGACATGTGGCAGCTCCAGAGCATACTGTGGGAAACAGGTAGCTCCGGAGCTACCTGACACGTGTCAGATCCGGAGCTTCCCTCGGTCTGGGGTTAGGTCCGAGGGTGCCATTTCGGTACATAGCCCGGAGCTTCCCCCTTGTGGACGGTAGTTCCAGTTTGACAGTACACGTGGCGACCCTGAGACTAACCATGTTGGAGAAGCGGGTCTGGTTATGTCACATGTGGGCCTCTGAAGGTTTTCAAATCAAATAGATGACTTTCCTTTGAGATCTTTGTAATCTCAAGGGGTGTACGGTTTCCAGGGTACCGACAACTGTGTTCAGAGTATATCGGAGAAGCACATGGATAAATGCACACCAACCCTATTACCAGTCAGATCATGGGTGAAAGGTTGAGATTGAGCCCCGCCATAACCTATTAGGAGGTGACGTGACTCAATCTCGACCCTCTGTTCATGATTTGATGGCTGATCAGCCATGTTAGAGGGTCCACTATCATGCGCTATTTAGACAAAGGATACAAACAAATAAAACCATTTTTGGACGAATTTGGAATGCTTAAACATAGCTACATTTTGGGATTACAGAACTAGTTACAAAGCATACTTGTTGCATGGATATGGATTCTCTGATTCTCTGACTTACTGCACATCACTGACATGTGGAACCGGATCCATATGTCAGTGAACGAAGTTTATGTCAGAGGATCCTGATCCTTGTTGCATACTTGTTACTTTTACGCTCATAAGTCATTTGTTGACTCATAAACAAATCAAAGTAAGGAAAAATCACGGTACATAAAACTCTTTTGATGTCTTTCAGGCCAACCATTCAGGTCAGGCAAAGAGAGTACAAACAGCAAAACACTTGCTGCAAAAACCTGACATCACCCTGGAGCATCTGGTTGCATGCAAATTTAAAGATGCATCAGACATGGTGTCCTTTCTCGGCCAGGCCATTTCCCGCCATCATCTCATTGACGTAGCTACTGCGATGGGGCAGGTAGATCAGCTCCTCCGCAGGACGCCAATCACCGAAGTTGATGTCAGCAGAGGGCACCATCAGGGGCCACCTGTTGTCGTCTTCGAACGCCAGGCCAGACTGCTGGCACCGGCGGCAGTAGCTCTCGACCCACGCCACGTTTGTGGCCTTGTTTTTGGCAGCCTCTAGGAACGCCTCCCTCTCAACGTCCCTCTCAGCTTTGGCGTGTGCCACCGGAATAAGGTTGACGCCGGTGGCGGCCACCACCTCCTCCTTGTGCCGGCGCAATGTGTCACCTTGCGTGAGGCGGAAGCTCGTCACGTCCTGGGCCAGCTCCGGGTCCATGTAGTTTTCGAACGCGTGCTCAGCAAACCGCGCAAGCTCGGCATCATAGTTGCCAGTGCGGAGCATGTCGACCACACCCCTGACACACCGTGCCGGGGAGTGGTGGCCGCGCAGGAACCGCAGCTCCGTGTCGCTGAATGCAGCACGGAAGTTGAGCACCTCAGCAGATGCCTCGGGCCCAAGAATGGCGAGGATGGTGCGGTCGTGAGTAAGGGCCGCCTCCTCTGCGGTCCTGAATCCCGCCCCGATGGTATAGCTGTTGCCCTCCCTGTTGACGATTGTGCTGAACCATTTTCCATCTGGCAACCTAGCGACACCGTGATACTGGTACTGGTTGACTTCAGCAGTGGCAGAGATGGTGCGGGTTGTGGTCATGGCGCGCTCGCTCTCCACTCTCTAGATCTGTGCGTTGTGCAGGAAACTGGTATGGTTTCCACATGGATATATAGCAAGGGAAGGAAGGAAGTCCATAAATGGTGCATAGCCGCGTGCATGCATTCAAACCTTCCTAGGGGTTTTTGTATCCACAATCTAGAAATAAATGTTTTCTTATTAAATGGCTATTTAAGTTGCTCTGTTTTTTAAGAAAAATGTGATCTGGTTTTGGTCAAACTCAAATAAATAAATATTTGATCATTAAATTCTAAACATCATATTGTTAAACAACACATAAATTATTGGATATCACTACTATAAAAAGAATTTTAGTAACATCCATAGAGGCTATTGTATGATTAAGGACAACTGAAATCAAATATTATAAAAAGCAATACTACATAGTGATTTATTTTATGGCATCAAGGATCGTAAAAATAGATACCAAGAACACCTAATGTATGATTATGCACAACATAAATATGACATGTTAACTCAAAGCATCCGTTTAGATGCAAAAGTAACACACAACTAGTCCTTGTTTCCATGTCATGCTCCGAACAATATATCAGTACAATTTTGTGGATATTCCATATATGTAAGAATGCGAGAGGGAAATATATTTGTCAACTGTGAGATCTCTTGTGATCTCCTTTCATTTATAGAGGCAATTAAATGGTGATGGATGATTCAATCGTGTCTACATGCATGCCAATGATGCAAGGGGTGCGAGGTGGTTGTGATCACCATACCACAAGATGCGGTTCATGCATCCTCTCCTCGTAAATGCCTAACTAGCTACGATTAAAGCATTACATCTTAGCTGCCCCCTCAATCGTAAATTGGAAATCTTGGGTCGAGATTGGAACAAATAAAACTAATTTGCACTCTTGACAATGTCTTGGTTAAAATGACTAAAAGTTGACCGTTCGATGAAATAAACCTTACTTCCATAGCCTTTGGAGTAAGCTGCTCATGAATAAAATAAAATCTCATGTCAATGTCCTTTATTCGGGCATGCAACATAAGTTTGGTAAGGAGGTGAGTGCAACTGACTAGAGGGAGGTGAATATATGGTTTAAAATTAAATATTACTTAGTCAAAGTAAATTACAGTATTGAGAATAATTGATCAAAAGCAGTTGATACTAGAGTAAGTGCTACAATCCTATGGTGAGATGAGACAATCAATTTATAGCAAAGTAAATGAAACTGAGGGAGACAAACAATTTTTCCCGTGGTCTCGATGATTTTGCTGATCACCCCTAATCCATGTTGAGGTGGATTCACGTCTTTGACCGCTTCACTATCAAGTATGCACTTCTCTAACAAGAACGGCTCACAAGAGCAACTTGACCTTAAGCCGAAATAATCTCTTGAACCTCTCAAAACCTCAATTCCACTAGTGTTGCTCTTCACCACGCCGGTGAGGTGAGCATAAACCTCTCACAAGAACAACCGGGCCTCGTATGCAATCTTCTTGAAGGGATCACGGTTTTTGCTCCTCCAAGCCATCTAGGTGGCGGCAACCTCCAAGAGTAACAAGCCAATAATGCTTGCTTGAAGAAATCCTAGTGCCACAATGCTCAAATCAATCAAATCAGGCACTAGATGCTCACACACTCACACTGGATCAACTAAATCTGTGAGATAGGAGAGCTCAAATGCTCCAAGTATGCTATTCAAATGGCCAAGAGAGCTCTCTAGCACTGGATGGGTGAGTATTATCGTGTTCACATAGAAAACTAGCCATTTGAAAACTCTGCACAACTGGAGGTCTGAGTGTAGTTCATTTGGCGATCAGACCGCAAAGGTAGCTCAATGGCTAATTTTGCAATAATGCACTGAGGAATTTGAATGTTGGTGGACTGACGGTTAGACCAAAGCACAATTGGTGGGCAGACCACAGGTTCAAGAGAGCACATAAATGTTTACGAATAGCTCGCGGTCAGACCGCCCTTCTGGCACTCAGACCACCTGGATCAGCAGCAAGGTTAAAACTCTCTGTACAGGCTGCAGTCAGACCGCATCTGTCACGGTCAGACTGCATCTGTTGCGATCAGTCCGTTGGGTTCGGACAGTCCCAACTAACCTCTCTGTATAAGTTGTGGTCAGATCTCTTCTGTCGTGGTCAAGCCGCTGGGTTTGGACAATCCGAACTAACCTCTACAATCTTTCTGTATAGAAGATGGGGCAGTCAGACCGCCAACATCTCAGGTTTTACATTTTTGATCTTCTAATGCATAAACGACAACTTTGAGTAATATGGCAGCTGTAGACTTTTTAAGAAAATCGTCATTAATCCCTCTTGATTGTATGACACCTATTGTATCAACATGGTCATTTATCTTCTCTAATCACCTTATGAACGGTAAATATAAAATGCCCTATTAGTATACCGTTACCTTGAGCCACATATTCACTGCTAATTGAGCTTGACATTTCACCAATTCAACTTTCTTGCTCAGTTCTCGTATCACTTTGACTAACACAATAATCATCTCAACAGAAATAATTAGTCAAGAAACACATATTGTCATTAATTACCAAAATACCAAATTAAAGGCGCAGATTTTTCAAGCTACCCCTTTTGGTAATTGATGACAATCGAAAGAAGTGATGCGAAAAGTTTTGAGTTAACAAAATACACAATGCATATAGTTGACTAAGATATGAAATTTTGATAGCGTAATCCATATATGAAATTGTACGAAGTAGACAAATGGATAGATACAGAAAATCTCAAACGAAGGTATGCTCCCCAAATATATGCACATATGAATTTTGATTTATGGACAATGTTCATAAAATTTTTTGATGGCGCATACCTTATTTGTTGAATATGAGCAGAGATAGATAATCCATTATACATTTAATATACTCAACATTCATTGAAGTAGTGGCATCACGTGACCATAAATAAGAAAGTGCAAATAGAAACATAATACATAAGTTTCTTTAACAATATACGCCAACATAGTTCATAAGATTCAATATCATTACAAACCAACATAGTTCAAATAAAATAGAAACACATTGCAATAGAAAGATGAGATGTAATATGAGATCAAATATCAAAGGTTCTTCATCACTTCATTTTAAATGCAATATGTCTAAGGTTCTTTATCACTTCTTCATTTCCTCCCCCATTGGTGTCAAGTTGACAAAAGATCAATCTTTGACATCCGGATGAAGTGGTGGCACAGGAAACACACTATGAGTTGTGAAATCCATTAAGTATTTATGAAATCCCTGAAATGAGGACCGCAGATTTGAGAAATTAGCGGTCATAGTCTGAATTGATAGTGAGTCCCCTAATATCCTCATTGATTGCCCAAAACTGCTCATTGCAAGAAAAGTGATATGAAACTGTACGAATTTGATGCCTTCTAACATTGATGTGTTGATGTGAGGCACGAGATGATTAAAAAAATTTTGAAGGAGGAGGACCCCATTGCTTCAACGGCGAGGAGAAAGGAGGTGGAATAGGTGGAGGTGAATCCACATTCACATGTGCATCCTCTTGTGTTGTTCATCTTGTCGATGCTATGGTGGATTGAAGAATGTGGGATTTGCTCCTAATGGATGATAGCGGGCTGCTTGGTGTGTGTTGGTTGTTGCTAAGTACCAATTTGATCGTTAATATATCTCAATTACATGAAGTAGACATTTCTTAAATGCGTAGGATAGAAGAGCATGTGAAGAGCTACCAATGGGAGAGGGTGAATGGTAGATTAAAACCTTTTCAGCGGCAGCTACAATAACCCCTCAGCAGAAAACAATTCTAATAAAGAAACCATGTGTACGACTGTTTACAATGTGTTCAACTGTGAAAAAAAACCAGTATATATTTAAACAATCAAGTCATGAAGACACCACAACAAGAGTCACGTGAAAACATCGAGTAGAACTCAAGTTATAGCCAAAACCTAAGTAAATGTCAATCTGTTCCAACAAAAGAAAAACAGATCTGCTAAGCTGCAAAGAAACTCGTGTAACTCAAAAACCACAATTCTAATGGCCGTGAAATTTTCACGGAAGATAGATAATTGAGTTCTAAATACAACATTAAAAGAATCACGTCAATTGGATCTTTAAAACTCGAGTTATGATCAAAACATTGAAGTAACCATTACGTAAGAAAGGCTCATCCGAGATGTGCCCTAACGAAGAAGGGAGACAAACAAACTGTGTGTCCTTGTCGTCACGTCTCGTATTATGTTTTCATCAAAGATATGCATACGGCATGTCACCAATCATCCTAAGTGCGAGACATGCTTAAAGGAAGCGCGTGTCCTTTCTTTGTGTCATAATAGACGATCTTTACGGGGTCATTGGAGACGGGGGTGGTGTGCGTCCCCCATCAGCATACATGCCTGACAAGCCCTAACAAAGCCTGTCGTAGATATATTGACTGATCTGAGACGTGCTACATTGTAGCCTGTCGCATATTTGTTTACTGATCTGAGACGGGCTTTATGGAAGCTTATCTCCTTTATGTAGGTCATCTGAGACGTTCTCTATTACAGTTCATCGCAAATTGTTTACAGACAGGGTCTCCTATTAAGTGTCTCTAACCCCTGATTATACTGATTGCTGGCTGCATTCTGGAGCTAGCCAGGATTTAGCAGCTGTATTACTAGTGTCAGCAATATACACATACATGAACATATGTATAGTAAAAAAGATCACACCTTAAATTATATTAACCAATCAAATATTAATAAAGTGTCAATCGTGGTTATCAAGTATACTAATTACACAACAAAGACTGTTCACCCTGATTATAATGTAACTAATTACACACATCATAACTATCATCATCTAATCCTTTATACCATAATGAAAATTCTCCCGATCATTGACTTCATTAACGATGATCCTTCATAGCCTCTAATGCTCCGACTGAGACATCCTCAAATTCAATAAAATCACTAAAATCATATAAAACATTATCAAATTGCTGTCACATTCACTTAAACAGTCACATAAGATAGCAAATATCTGTTAGTGAATGGAGAACTGAGCTTACTTGTAGTATAGGCAGTTGGTGAGCATCTGCAAAGCATCAGTAGAGAAAACTTTCTCATGGTAAAGGACATGATATTGAGCTAGTGTGCTTCTCCCCTGAGAAAACAAACAATTTACATTCCACTGATGCATCTATAGCCTGATATCAAAAACTAGTGAGAGAAACATCAATTATCGCATAGGTACCTTGATTCCAGCATGGCTGTAGAGGTAGAAATCAAACTCACTGGGATGGCAAATGCTAGTGTCAACCACAGTTCCTGCAGTTTCAAGGGTTCGTGAAATAGAATTCATTATATACATTGATAGTCAAAACAAATACATTACTTCTGTATTGGACATAAACAAGGAAGATGAATGTATACCGTAATGAAAATTCTCCCTTTGGATCAATGACTTCATTAACAATGAGCCTTCATTGGACATCCTAAAATTCAATAAAATCACTGGAATGCACGCTCTTAGGGCAGGGTTGAGGCAGCGGCGTGCTCTGGGGATAGGGGACAAGGCGGCGACGTGCTTCAAGACGAGCTAGCAGAGGCGCCGGAGTGGTGATTCCTCAACTCTTTGATGACAGCAGGCTGGCGGCTCCGGGGACAAGGAGAACATTTCCACTTATGTGATGGTGGCAGCATGCTCATACTGATTACTGAGGTTAGGGTCGAGGCGGCGACGTGCTCCAGAGACAGGGGATGAGGCAGCGTGCTCCAGCGTGCTCAACTCTCAGATAACGGAGGTAGAGTTTGACGGCAGGGTAGGGGTCGATGGTGGCAATGCGACAATGATGAAGAGCGAGTTGAGAAAGAGGAACGGCGGCAGCATGCTCCGGGGGATGGGGACAAGCCGACGGGCTCCAGTGTGCTCAACTGTCGATGGCGGCAGTGCGACGTTGACGGGATGGCGGCAGCATGCTCAGAAGCTGCGGTTTCTAGGTCGAGAGAGTGCATGACAGCTAAAAATTTCTGCCAAATATTGGGAGAAAGCGCACGATGGACAAAAATAGCAAAACCTGGATATATGCCTGTATAACACCCGTCTCTCATTTCAGCGTCCTTTGGTCGAGAGAGCGCGAGAAAATTTTCGCCATAGAGCGCTCGAGAGCTTAAAATAAAAATCGGAGACGCACATATATAACGCACGTCTCGCATTATCATCTTTCGCATACGGGCATGTTCCCAATGCAAAAGACGCGCCGCAGTGTGCTGAAGTCGGGAACATCTTTTGCATGCGGGGATGCCCCACTGGCCACTGTGAGCAATGCCTTATATGATCATTGCATTGCGCTCAGCTTTCCAAGGTGGGACAAAAGATTTGTGGCGTAAATTGGAGACGCGCCAAGGTAAGGCGCATCTCTCATTATTTTGTGTCCGAACGGACACGCAACATGCGAAAGCTGTTGTTCTTGCGACCAACAACTTTTGCATGCAGACATGTCGACTGGAAACTATGCGCAATGTCTTATATGGTCATTGCAACGCGCACAGCTTTTTGAGGTGGGACAAAAGATCTTCGGCATGAATCGGAAACATGCCTGAGATAGGCGTGTTTCCCTTTTGTCAGATCTCAGATATCTTAGAAGCCTTTCTAAAGTGCGTCTCTCATGCACTCTTCACCATATTGCCACTTGAACGACATCGTGAGCGTCCGTTGCCACTCGCACGTTATCATGAGCATCCTTTGCAGGGATAAATAAACGCAATGACATTGCAATTAATGGATATAATTGGAATTCAGGGATAAACAAACACAATGACATTGCAATTCAGAGATAATTTGCAACTCAATACATTTCATAGTTCATACATTACATGCCCTCTAAACTAATTTCAAATCTAAACTTATTCCTAAAGCACCCATCGATCAATCTAAACTGTATCGTCCAGCTTGCTCCCGAACACGTCTCTTATATTCACCTGGATCCTGAAAATATTGACATTCTATAAATT
Organism: Tuctoria greenei; assembly: GCA_036927565.1. Taxonomy (NCBI): domain Eukaryota; kingdom Viridiplantae; phylum Streptophyta; class Magnoliopsida; order Poales; family Poaceae; genus Tuctoria; species Tuctoria greenei. Next base: position 125,415,632 of record JAYESD010000007.1, on the reverse strand, counting down.
AACAAATGTTGAAGGAGGAATGAATAACCTACGTTGGTCACCAACACAAAGTGTCTAACCTTGATAAGTTGAATATAGCAATCATTTTCAACTTCGGACGCATTTGGATGATGCAGCAAACGCTGAACTTCAAGTAGTATAGCTTTGATTGTAAAACCAGCCACCACCCCTATGAAATATCAATTTAAGCAACATAAGATACCAGTTCAAATAAGTTCGGCAACAATTACTAATTACATGAGAAAAATAGGTCTATCTTATAGTCTCTTGATCAGGAATCCCAATGCAGAGTGCTCCTGAGCGATGGACATTTGGGTGGAAAAAACCACGTGGAAAGGCGCATCTTGGAGGCACCAACGGATAGTCCCCTGAGAAGGAGATTGTCACGGGGTAGTAACCACCTTCCCAGTCTACAAAGGAAATTCATTAATAGGAGGACGATGGTTAAAATCATATGATTGCTCTTGTTCTTCGTGACTTACCTCTTCTTTACCGGGGACGATGCACTGCCACTTCAATAAATCTTTCAATTCAGGCTTCGCAGAGAAAACCTACACAAAGAAATTGAAAATACCAAAAACAAACAAGATAGAAAAACAAAACTACAGTTAAGTTCATGAGTCTATTGCAGAGCTATATATATACAACCATGCGACCTTTGTGTCATATGTACATATATGGGGATGGTTCCTGCGCCACGCCAAGCGCCCCTCCTTCAGTCGGCTACACGCCAAGCCGATATCTAACCCAACCATGAACAGTGACGACAATGATGAGGATGGTGACGATGAAGACGATGAGGATGGCGACGATGATGATGAAGAGGACGATGACAATGGCGATGATGGCAATGGCAAACAGAGGTGGCGGTCGCACTGGAGTTGCTCGATTAGTAAAGGACTGTTGGTCGATTAGTAAAGGAGCACCAGAGGCAAAGAGAAGAGAGAGATAAATGCGAGATGCGTGAGAACAAAGTGAGATGCGCATTACGTTAAAGCGCGTCTTCCATTATCGAAAGAGAGACGCGTGGCACAAGGACTGCGGAGAACTTAATTTCTGCGGTGTGGTGCAGAGACGTGTGCGACGTTTGGCATGCGTGATCTTTCATTTCCTCAAGGCGGTATCAATGCATCCCAACATTCCATCACTGCGCGAGAAACCAACTGCTCCATTGTCGACTCCACACATACCTTATTTAAGACACTCCATCACTTGTGAGTTATCCACTAGCGCGTTACTCACTTTGAATCCATTTCTTATTTTCTTCGTCTTCTCCGTGCCGACGACCCACCACCACCTTGGCCGACCTTCCGCCGCCAAGCCCTCTTAGCGAGCCACCGTGCAAGAAATTGTGTTGCAGCTCACCCGAGAGGTTCAACACCGAGCAGTGCCTCTTTATGGCGCAAGAGACATATAACAATACGTCTCGCACCATGAGTTCCTTGGGTCTGGATATCCTTCCACAATTTACTAGAATGGGTACCATCGGCCACTACCTCTTCGCTCTTACGAGGGTGGCCGATTGTCTCGACATTCTGTTCGAGATGATGGCCCTGGTGCTCGGCGCCGAGGGCCGTAGAAACCTGGTGGAGGTGACAGAGAGCAACCTCGTTCTCGGGATTACACCGCCGGTGCAGCCGGCGCAGCCGGCCCAAGTTCCTGTTGCACCAGCGCTGGAGTCACCACCGGAGGAGGAGGAGGAGGAGGAGGAGAATTTAGTTTTTCTTTGTTGTTTTTAGTTGCTTGTGTTTTGTAATATATTGTGTTAATGAATGAAATCTATCTTTGTTGATCTATGTGATTGAATATTATCTTGTGTATCCAACAACTGTGTGAATGAATAAATGTGTGGTGTGTTCATCGTGTTCCTCTGGACAAGTGAATGATTTAGTTATCAAGTGAGTGTGCTCTAAGTTCAGTGATGTGTGATATCGACAGTGAACAAAAGCAAAATGGAGAAAATCACGAAGCTAAAGGTGACGTGGGGAATAAGAGACATGCTCTTTCTAAAAGTGCGTCTCCATTTTGCTTCTCTGCACAGACATTATATAACGCGCCATCAGTCTCTTCTCTTCATTCGTCTTCTCCGTGTAGACAACCCACCATGGCCAACGTTCCGCCACCAAGCCAGCCGAGGGAGCCACTCTGCAAGAAACAGTGTTGCCGATCCCCCGAGAGGCTTAGCAAAGAGCTGCTCGAGATGCTGTTTGACAGGCTGTTCGACCAGTTCTAGAGGCTGCTCGAGACGATGGCCGAGGTGCTCAGCCCTGAGGGCCGCAATATCCTGGTGGCGGTGATGGTGAGAAATCTCGATCGCGAGGTTGCACCGCCGGATCTGGACCAGTCGGAGCAACTGGCGGAGCAGTCAGAGAATCCAGCGGAGCAGCCGGAGGAGGAGGAGGGGGAGGAGGAGTAGGATTTAGGTTTTATTTTGTTGTTTTATGGTTGATGTTATTTTTATTTTTCTTACTCTGAGCACAAGTCTTCGACTTGATTGACGTTAGTCCAAAAACCACGACACCTTATGTGAACACCTTACATACGCATGTTGCAAAATACTATCCATCATGGTCAACCAAAACACGTCAAAAACTTAGTAATGCATACTAAGCAAACTTCTCATAAGCCAAAAACAGGTTTGAAACATTGCAAATTAAAAACAGAGTTGCTGAAACTAAATATTATGATCGGACAGTGCAAATAGTTGCTCGTAGGTAACGGTTACTCCCGATTCGTATTGAATAAGTTCGGATAGTGCGAACTGATGAAGGTAACTGTTACTCACGAAACATTTAAAAGCTCGGATAGTCTGAACTCAATCACAGTCACTACAGGAATATCGATCAATTTCGTCGGCTAAAGCCGACATAATTAAGACCTAAACCGACATAAGTAACTTAATTACGTTGGTTTTCCCTTAATTACGTTGGCGGTTGTCCGACGTAGCGGTTTAGACGTAATTAAGGTAACTTACGTCAGCCACCGACGTAAGTTACCTTAATTACGTCGGTCTGTAGCAGCTGACGTAAGTCACGTACCGAGATGTTGCCGCGAGAGGACGAAGAGATTCAAATTGAGTTGTACGAAATCGAAAGCCGTTGACATCATATCAACCATAGCTTCTAACATTAACCACTCCACGGGATAGTTGTCGCAAATCTTCATGGGCGTCGGCATCTTTTTGGCACTGTCCAGGAGATGGAGTTGTTAGAAAATGTAAGCATTCTTAAGTTATAAGAAAATGTTGTTAACATTGATTAGTTATCGAGAAAACGTTACATGATCTCGAATTCAGGAGAGAAAATTAGATCCCCTGTTTATTCCTTCCCGTCGAATCTGTTCTATTTGCTTGCTCGTGGGTTGATGTCTATGTCTCCAATTTTGCTTGTCGAACATACTATAGGACAAAGAGAACCTTTTAGAATAAATGTGTCGGAAAAGATGGTGAAGAGCATAAATGTAGGAGAATCACTTACTTGAAATATTCATTCATTTCATCCATATTAGCGTACATGTAGAAGAATGTAGCATGCCTTTCTTTTTCGCTAACATCGTACAAAGTGTAACTACCAACATTAGTGCCTCTTGTTGCAAAAATGGAGAGATCGCTACAAGGAGGTTGCTCATCTATATTGTACCGCATTATCGAAGTATTAACATTGTTTTCCTCTGCAAAGTAAACACTTGAGATGTATCCTACTTCTTTAAGAGTAAAAGCTTCAGCGATGCAACCTTCAACCCTTGCCCTGTTACCAACCATTGGTTTCAGATATCTAAGTGATCTTTCAATATGATACATCCACATATATTGCACGGGACCGCCCACTTTCGCTTCAAATGGAAGATGAATTAAAAGATGTTGCATTGGATGAAAAATCCTGGAGGAAAATTTTTTTCCATCTTACACAAAAGTAGCGGAACCTCCTTTTCCAATTTGGTCATCATCTCTGGCGTGATTTCTTTAGCAAAAGTTGCCTACAAAAGTGGCTAAGCTCGGCTAACACCTTCCACACCGCATCGTCAAAATAGCCTCAAAACATAACAGGCAGAAGTCTTTCCATGATTATGTGATAATCATGACTCTTCAACCCAATGAGCTTTCCCGTTTTCACATTCACGGCTCGTCTCAGACTAGCTGCATAACCATCTAGGAATTTCAACCTTTGCAACCATTCGAGAACTTCTTTTTTTTCTTGTCAAAGACAAAAAGGAGCGCATGGTTTACCACCATTTTCGGAGAGCTCAAGAGTTTGACGGTTACAAAGCTCGGCAAGATCCTTTCGAGCCTTTAAATTGTCTTTTGTTTTGCGCGTCATGTCTATGCATGTGCTTATGATACATTCAGCCATGTTACGCTCTTGATGCATAACATCAATGTTGTGCCTTAGAATCAACGACTTCATATACGGTAATTCCCAAAGTCCACATATGTGAGTCCAATTGTGTTTGTCTCCGTAACCTTCAAAATATCTAGGACGACCTTCATCTGACACCAATTTGTCCAACATATTAGATATTTCTGACCTGTTAAGACGTTTCGGTGGTCCTTTAGTGACAACTGTGTTCTTTCTGAAGACATTCCTCTGTTGTCTAAACAAGTGATTCGGAGGCAGCCAATGTCTATGACAATCGAAGTAAGATATCTTGCCTCCATGGGTAAGTCAAAAGCAATCGGTATCCGAGGCACATATCGGACACGTCAACCAACCATGAGTGCTCCATCCAGAAAACATGCTGTATGCCGGAAAATCATGAACGGACCAAAAATAAGCAGCTCGGAGTTCGAATTTCTGTTTCTTGTAACAGTCGTACGCTTCGACTCCTATCCACAACATTTTCAACTCTTCGATCAATGGTTTCAACATCACGTTGAGACGTGACCCAGGATGATTTGGCCCAGGTACAATGAGGCTAAGAAACATAAACTCATTCTTCATGCAAAAAGCTTGGAAGATTGTACGGAATGACAAAGATGGACCAATAGGAGTATGGTGCAGCGTTTGCGCTGAATAGCGTGAACCCATTTGTCGCTAACCCGATGCGAACATTTCTCGCTTCACGAGCAAATTCTGGGTCAAACCGGTCCAGCGCCTTCCATGCCTCACCATCGGACGGGTGCGTCATGACTCCTTTGTTCTCACGTTGACCTTCTTTGTGCCATCTCATGTGTCTAGCCTTTTTTATTGAAAGGAACAGCCGCTTCAACCTCGGTGTCACAGGTAAGTAACGAAGCTGCTTACGTGCGACTTCCGTCGTCACAGTATTACCATCGTTACTAACAACTTCGACAAACCTCGGTTGACCACATTTCAAACATTTGTTCTCATTGGCATGCTCTCTCCAGAAAAGCATGCAGTTGTCCGGACACACATCAATCTTTTCGTGCTTCATACCGAGACCGCAAAGAATTTTCTTCGAGTTGTACATATCCCTAGGCATTTTGTTGGGTTGTGGAAGGGCATCTTTGAACAAATTGATGAGCATGTTGTAACAATTGTTAGAAAAGAAGAACTTAGACTTAATTGCCATAAGTCTAGTCACAAAATTGAGGATTGACATTTTAGTGTGTCCATGCAGTGCCTCTTCTACATCTTTGAGACGTTTGAAGAACTCTTTAACCTCTGCCGTTTGAGGATCTTCTATAAGCTCTGGTCGTATAGCTTCCAGCATCTCATCCATCATATCAACCTCTGTGGCATCATCATTGTCCGCTTCCACTTCTTGTACAGCTTGAGAAGCTGTCTCACTGTGGAAGTTCCACAACTCATAATGTGACACGTAACTGTTTTGACACAAGTGCATCGTAAGTTCCACTTTCTACAAAAACGTTCCGTTTCAACATTTCGTACATGGGCACCGCGCCTTATCGCTATTTGACAACGAAAAAGCTCATTCCAAAAAAGCTTCTGTCTTGGTGTACCACTCATCTGAGTGACCACCAGTTCTGCTCTTCCAGCCAGTATACATCCAACTGCGATCTTCACCCATGTTCGGCTCTGCAATTTAACGCGAAAGAAATTGTCATTAATGTATTGTTATGTTATGTCACGGCCCTACAACCTAGGCAGATAGATCCTAAAACCACTCAAGAGTGACCGAGCAGAGCGTGCTCATGACGAGACGCGTGATCTGGATTCGAACGAAATTTCGGCAGCATAACCCCGCTGTTCTCCACACATGCCCAAAAATGGGGCAGCAAAGAACAACAGGGTTACGCCACCGAAATCTCGTCCAAATCCGGACCCGCGTCTCGTCACAAGCCATGCACCCTCGGTCACTTCGAGGCTGTCCAAAAAGGGACAATTCCGAACTTCCACGTCTCACATGCCAAATGGGTTACATTGCTATAGGTTACATTGCTCATTTTCATTTTGAGGTCATTTAAGAGAGAGGAAAGAACTAGAGAAAGAGTGAGAGGAAAGTTGGTCTTAGATGACAATTCCACATCCATTTCCACCGTCCACGCAATCGCGGGTCATTGACGTCCTTACCAACCCATTCGCTTCCGTGTCGACTTGACGCATACGGTACCACTACAATGGTCTACAAGGCACGATCACACTTATTACGTGTCGTGCCCTTCCGGGTTGGTCTGAGCCGACCCAAAACATCTTTATTTATATATATTAAGTAGTCACTAAAAAACATTATATGAATGCACTAAAGTCCAAACATACACTAAACAAAATAGGAAAAATTATTAATTCTAAACACTCACACAATCAAAAGAACAAGAGAAGACGACGGCAGCGCGAGGCCGGGGCGGCGGCGGCACGGCGGTCTGGCGGCGGGAGCGGGTGTGGCACGGCGGCAGTGTAGTCGGGGGCGCAGCAGGCCAGGGCCGGCGAGGCTGGGGGCAGCGGGGGTGCGGCGGGCCAGGGGCAGCGAGGCCGGGGCGGCGGCGGCACGACGGCCAACGACACTTTTAATCGCAAACGAGTGGCGACGGGAGCGTTGCGTCTGCAACTAACGAGGCAACGACGATGCACTAACCTTGAGGTGGCCCGTTGGGCGGCGGCGTCCAATCGCTGCTAGCATGGCCGCGTCGTCATTGATCCGTGACACCCGTCGGTTTGACCCCACTGCCGAACGCCTCTCGCACCACAACACGAAATGAACCGGGGAGAAATGTACCGATTTCCCACGTAGGTTAGCTCCACCGTGGTCTATGAGGCGAGGGCAGTTTGGGGAAACAGTGGAAGCACGGAAACCGAAACCGCCGCTCGTGGTCGTGGTTGGTCATGGTCTCTCTCTTAGGCATCGAGCGGGGGAAGGAAGAAAACTGCAGGAACCCACCTACCCGTGTGAATTGCCGGCGCTACCCCTCCCTCGCAATCGAAGTCAACAAGACAACCACACCGGTCGAACAAAAACACAGACACGTACAATACGAGCAACGAATAAAATTCCTTTGGATTATTATATGCAAGACAAAAAACATAAAGCATAGGAAGATACATATAAAGCATATTAGCCAATTATGCAAGACAACATATAAAGCATAGACAATTATATGCAAGACAAAAAACATAGTAGCCAAAAAGATAGCCTAAAGTCCAATTATGCACAATAGACAATTAGCCACAATAGACAATTTTGCATAATGCACAATAAAAAAATTTTGTGTAAACCTTGGGCGGGGGCGGACGCAGAAGGGGTTAGGGCCGGCGGCGGCGAGGGCCGGGGCGGCGGGCCAAAGGCAGGGCGGCGCGGTGGGGCTTGGGCGGGGCCGGGGGAGACGGGGGCGCAGTGGGGCCGGGGGAGGCCGAGGGCAGCGGGCCAATGGCAGGGCGACGCGGCGGGGCCAGGGGAGATGGGGGCGCGGCGAGGCCGGCGGCGGCGTGGGCGCCGCGGGTCGGTGGGAGCGGGAGCGGGGGTGGCGGGGCCGAGGCGCGGCAGCAGCGTCGGGCGGCAGGGAAGAGAAGAGAAAGCAGCGGGTAAGGAAGAAAAGAGAAGGGCGCGCGGGGTAGGTTAAAATACGTAACTTACGTCGGCTAAATATTCAACTTACGTCGGTGGATGTAACTTACGACGGCCATCCTCTTAGCTGACGTAAGTTAACGCTTAGTTACGTCGGCCCACTTATTTACGTCGGTCTGTTGTCTGCACTGATGTAAGTTATATTTAAATGTTGTCGGGCTAATTACTTACGTCGGCAGCCGACGTAGGTTAACTTACTTACGTCGGGTCCCCACGGCCGACGTAAGTTAATTAAATTACGTCGGCTAGCCGACGTAAATTAAACTGGCCGACGTAAGTATCACCGTTTTCTGTAGTGAGTAACGATTACTCCTGATTTAGATTGAAAAGTTGAGACAATGCAAAGTGTTTTGTGCGGTACAAATTGAAAGTAATTGTTACTTCTGAAAGCACATTTGATAAGATCGGACAATCCAGACTAAGTTTCTCATGTATATTCAAAACTTTGCATGTAAACCCTCACTTTTAACATAATTGCCAATGTATTCAGCACATATATATATATATCTCACAATCTCCCCCTTGATGAATGCATTGACAATACCACTACAAAACCAATTATTGGCCCAATCATGTTTCAAGAAACTTTTGACAAAAAATTTCTCTCCTTTTTGAAAATCAATAATCAAATGAAAAGAAACTTCTCCCTTAAAAAATCTCCCTCTAAGGATATACACCCCCTATAGAAGAACTGTGCAAAACACGCTATAGGAAACCTGGTGATAAACGACGTCCAAAAACTGTCGTCCTTAAGTCCCATACTACCATTATTAACGACTGTAACATCTTATTTACCATGATTTCTGGCTGTCTTTGATTATTCGTTGTTTATAAGGTTATTAACTATGGCAACCGTTATTAATTACATAATTTACAACGGCCAGATGATACTATCGTCAATTATCTATGACACCCGGTTCTGAAAATGAACCAAGTGCAACGCATATGTGTGCCCAGGACTTTCAATACACATACACGAGTGCATCACAAACGAGATACAGAAAATTACCACGACACAAATTAGTAAATAAGTACTTTTATTATAATATCCAAATAGTTCTCGAATTACAAACTCTAATGATTAATACTAATAATACTACAGCAGAAATAATCTAGACTAAGCAAATGGGATAGCGCGGATCCAAGCATAACCACAGGCAAGTCGATGGCAGCACACAACCTAGAACCAAACATTATCCTCATGATACTCCCAAACATTACCTGAAACTATTGGTGGGGTAATCGCAAGGGTGAGTACATGTCGTATTCAGCAAGGGTGGGAAAATAATGACATGTAGTTTAAGCAAGGAATGATAATAAATAATTGTTATTTGCTAAAAAGTACATTTAAAACATGAAAAAAAGCATCCTACAATGTCTATGTGAATTAATCCCATATATCCCAAATAATTACCAATTATGAGTCCAACACCATCATTTACCATCATATCACATCCATCAATATTTATCCATCCGTATACTAGATTCTTACCATCATCATCAACTATGTCCATTTATTATAACCCAATCCATATCCATAACCAAACCATTCCAATTTCCAAGTTACACTCTAATCATGTGAGGGTTCAGGTCGCTCATAACTGGGAGCACAACTATCATGATAGTTTTTAACACTCTGCAGAGGTTGTACCACTTTACTCACAAGTTAATGATTATGTCAGCTTTCGGTGCTAAAGAACCTCCATCATGCCCATGACCCGTCGATCACATTACACACATCCAATGGTGTGTGGCCAAGATATCACAAAATAGCCTTTACAAAGGTACTACCAGCATATTAGGACCCACTAAGATTTCACCGGTGGTGATGCCTCCAACTGAGCACATCCAACCAAGGGACCCCTCTTGTGTCATTCGAATCCCTTGACAGTCCCGCCGCTATTGCAAACCCAACCGACTCTCATTCCCCGCTCCCCCAAATGATCCGGACAATGTTGGCAATACATCTAATAAATTGGCTAAGCCGCACCCATACTTGGCCTGTGGTGGCACTGTAAAACCTGGGTTATCGCTCCACGAATTGGTCCTTAGATCTAGAGCAAGCGAAACCACCATATCTTCCAACCCAATCCGCAAACCATGCTTGCTTAGATCTCCCAATCCCATGTTACCAATTAACCATATTCATCAATTTTCATCATCCATAGGTTCATTAATTCATGATTAAACCATTTGGTTGTTTTCCCATCCCAATTAATAAGAGCGCAGCAAAAAGGTAAAATACCCTTCCCGACTCTCTATAATATATTCCAAGCGATAAGGATGGTCAAACAAGACTAGTGAACACCTATCATGGGTTTCCCATCAATTTGACACAAGCGTGCAGTTTTGCAAACAAAGCATCTAAAAACAAGATCAAAATGATCAAGGACACTTGCCTCGCTCTTGAGACTGGTTAGGATCAAAAGCTTCGAAGTTCTGGTGCTGGAGGTCCTCGACAACACCCTCTAGAGCGATACCTTCTATTCCGTGTATCAAACATACAAAACAAGCATTATAATCAATAAATGCTCATATATTACTCAATATGCCATGGCATGCATGAAAGATGCAATTATGTGGTAATGCATGTTATCAAGTTGCTATTATTGCTTACTAACTAGTTACAATTGAGTTTACATGTTTGAACAAGTTACAAGTCATTTCAAAGAATATAAAAAAGTTTTAGGAATTTCCAACTAAAGGACCAAACTAGTCTGCACCAGGGCCGTACATGTCCTCTCTGGGCCAGAGAGTTGATCAGACTAGTCCACACTGGACCTGACAAGTCCTCTATGGCTAGGGTTTTGGCAAATTTCCAACTAGAGCAAAGTTTGAGTTAAAATAGAACCATATTTTACATAGAAAAGATTGATCTAAGGTATTTAAGATGAATCCAAGGGTTCAAAAGTTGAAGACTCTAGAGTTTGACGTCTAGATCAATGGAGACGAAGAATTGACGAAGAAGGACATTGACGTTTGATGATGAAGATCGCAGCAGCGGCAACAATCTTACTTGATCCTCCTCCTTCCTTCATCTTCCTTTCTCTCCCTGCGGTGGACTCCTCTTGTTGGCGGCTCTCACGTGAACAAGGGTCTAGGGTTTCTTCTAATGTGACAAAGGGATGAAAGGGTGGGTGGTGGGGTGTTTATATAGGGTGGAGGTGGTAGGGTTTGGGTGGAACTTGAGTATAAGGCGGTGGAGGCCTTGGTGCGGTCCCACATGGACTCCACAGGGGTTGGGCATGATGTTCTTGGGACCACTTAAGGCAAATACCCAATAACATGTCGTGAAGGAAAAACAGAATCCGGGTCACGCACACTGGACTAGTCTGCACAGGGGTCGGACAAGTCCGATCTTGAACAGAAGGTGGAACGAATAAGTCTGGTGAAAGTTCGAACAAGTCCGAAAAGGACCAGAAAGAAAAATGGACAAGTCCAGGCGCTTGTCCAGTTTTCAAAAACCAGACCAAATTGAGAAATTACCGGACAACTGCAAAAAGTTCCAGTAACGAAGATCGGACTAGTTCGTACGTGAGAACGGACAGGTCCGGGAAACAAAAAATTTTTTTTTGGACTAATCCGTAGCAAATGCTGATAAGTCTGGATAACAACAGGGAGTACATCAGACTAGTCCGGGGTCCAATCCGGACAAGTCTGCACTGATACAGGTTTTTAATTGCTGTTTTGGTTCTGATTCATTTTAAACTTGTTCCTTTTTCTATTTCTTAATGTTAAACATGTATAATAATGTATGCAGTGCATGATGAATGAAAATAAGGGTGTTACAAACCTACCCCCTTAAAATGAATCTCACCCTTGAGATTTGATGTAGAAGGAAAAAGATAGGGAAATTTTCTCTTGAGATCTTCTTCCAGCTCCCAAGTTGCATCAGATTTAGTATGGTGTTTCCATTGTACTTTGCACCAGTGAATCACAGTGTTCCTGGTGACCCTCTCCTTCATTTCCAAAATCTTGACAGGTTGCTGAGGATAGGTCAAATCTGCCTCTAATTCCAATTCTTCCATTGGTACTTGTTCTTCCGGTGCTCTTAAGCACTTCTTGAGCTGAGAAACGTGAAACACATCATGAGCATCAGAAAGATGTGCTGGCATCTCCAACTTATATGCCACTTCCCCACATTTGCCCAAAATCTTGAATTGTCCAATAGAGCGAGTTGCCAACTTGGCTCTGACGTTAAACCGCTTATGACCTCGCGTAGGTGATACTTTGAGATATATGAAGTCTCCCACTTTAAAGGATAAGTTTCTTCGCCTATTATTCGCATAGCCCTTTTGTCTTGACTAAGCGGCCCTCAAATTCTCGTGGATTGTCTGAACTTGCTTTTCGGCATCCTGTATTACATCAAGTCCAAATACTTGAGTTTTTCCTGTCTCATTCCAAAATAAGGGTGTTATACACCTTCTCCAATACAATGCTTCATATGGTGACCTTTTTAAACTTTCTTGATAACTGTTGTTATAGGAGAATTCAGCTTATGGCAGACTTTTGTCCTAACTTCCTCCATATTGTAGCGCACAAGATCTTAGCATGTCTTCCAATATCTGATTTGTTCTCTCAATTTATCCATTCATCCGAGGGTGATATGCAGAACTAAAATTCAATTGTGTTCCCATAGACTCGTGCAACTTCTGCCAGAACCTTGAGGTAAATTGAGAACCTCTATCGGACACTATTTTCTTTGGTACTCCATGCAAACACTATCCTTCCGATATACAATTGTACCAACTTTGCTCCACTCTAGGTAGTATTGACAGGAGTAAAGTGCGCATATTTGGTCATTCGATCCACAATAACCCATATTGAGTCATATCCCGATGAGGTGCATGGTAAACCAACTATGAAGTCCATACCAACTTCTTTCCACTTTCATTCCGGTATCTTCGTCAATGGCTGTAACCCCAGCTGGCCTTTGACGTTCAACCTTCACTCGTAGGTACGTGTCACACAAGGCAACATATTCAACCATGTCCCTTTTCATGTCATCACACAAATAGCAAGTTTTCAAGTCATTGTACATCTTTGTACAACCGGGATGGATGGAGTAAAGCGAGTCATGTGTCTTCTTTAATATTGTCTCACGGAGATGCTTCACATTAGGCACAACGATCCATTTCCCAAGCCATAGTGTACCATGGTGATCTTCATCAAATCTGAATTCTCTCCCTTCTTTAGTCCTTTCCTTAATTTCCTTGATTTCTTCATCCTTTGTCTGACCTTCTCGGATTTCTTGTTCCAACGTTGGATTTAACTCCATTATTCCCATTTCATTCATAAATCCAAGATTCAACCATTCAAACTCCTTACATAGCTCGGATGGCAACTCTCGAATCATGAGTTGGTGTCTTACTCCTTTCCTACTCAAGGCGTCGGCCACTACATTAGCTTTCCCCGGGTGATAGTTGATTCCCACATCATAATCCTTGATGAGTGCCAGCCATCTTCGTTGCCTCAAATTCAGATCCGTCTGCGTGAATATGTACTTGAGACTCTTGTGACCCGTGCAAATCTCACACCTATGACAAAGAATGTAGTGTCTCCATATTTTCAAGGCATGTAATATGGCTGCAAGTTCGAGAACATGTGTAGGATAATTCTGCTCATGTTTCTTCAATTGGCCCAATGCATAGGCTACCACTTGACCTTCTTGCATGAGCACACATCCAAGCTCTTGTCTTGAAGCGTCATAATAAATATCAAAACTCTTACATCGAGCAAAACCAAGATTGATGCGGTGGTTAACCTCTTCTTTAACTCCTCAAAATTGTTTTGACAAGATTGAGTCCATTGGAATGCTTTCCCATTCATTAACAGTTCTGTCATTGGCTTGGCTATTTTGGAGAAATCCTTGATGAACTGATAGTAATATCCATCCATTCTAAGAAAACTTCGAATTTCCTTCACATTCTGTGGTGGCTCCCACTTTAGCACATCCCTCACTTTCCCTGGGTCAACCGATGCTCCTCCTCCAGAGATGATATGTCCCAAAAATGATACTTCCCTTAACTAAAACTGGCACTTGCTGAATTTGGCATATAATTGGTGCTCCCTCAATTTATGCAATGTGAGCCTCAAATGCTCCTCATGCTCCTCCTCCCTTCTCAAGTAGATCATAATGTCATTGATGAACACCACAACGAACTTATCCAAGTACTCCATGAAAACCTTATTCATGAGGTACATAAAGTATGCAGGCGCATTTGTCAATCCAAAGGACATAATGATATACTCATAGGACCCATACCGTGCAAGTGTAGTTAGACAAGTTATAAGTTTAAAGATGCATATTTGACTAAATTTTGTTATTACAAGCTAGAATTGAGCAAGTTAACTAGATTTGGCTATGTTTGAGTAAGTCTGATCATATTTTACTAGGTTTGAGCAATTTCAACTAGTTTTGTCTATGTTTGATTAAGTTTGATCATATTTTACTAAGTTTGAGCAAGTTCTACTAGTTTTGGCCATGTTTGAGAAAGTTTGATCATATTTTACTAAGTTTGAGCAAGTTTAACTAGTTTTGGCTATGTGTGAGTAAGTTTGATCAAATTTTAGTAAGTTTGAGCAGGTATAACTAGTTTCAGCTATTTTGAGTAATTTTGTACCTGTGCTTCCGTCGTCAACATCTATGGCATCTCGATCGGTGGTGGCTCCCACCGGGGATAGATCGCCTGCTGTCTTGCGACTACAGTATGCAAATATAAAGCAAGGCATTATTATATACATGTCATTTAGATATTAGAAATGTTAAGTACAATGGTCAAAACTTACCTGCATGGCACCTTGCCACTCTAGCATGTACGAGTTTTGATACTCGCCCTAGCCTTGAGGGTTGCTGCTTCCCTCTCATTCGTCTGTCTCAGCTCATCCTGGATCCTCTAGAGCTCCTCCCGGACACTCTAGAGCTCCAAGTCTCTGCTGGTATGGCTGCTGGACCCAACCTGCTCTCATGAAGAGCCTCTCGAGGATGGTCATGCCTCCCTCGAGTCGACCACTCCATCGAAGATGGCTAGCCTACAGAAAGAAGTAATATTATTAAATTTTTGTATCTCACAGTCCGTGACAATAAACTGAAAATAACAAAACTCACCGTCCGTGAGGTTTCCCGCCACCGCTTGCATACGCGACTTTAGGGATGATTGGCGCGCTCTAGCAGTCGTACTCTTCACCTCGAAGCCTTTGCGCCTCCTGCTTGTACCTTGCCTCCAAATACATAAAAATAACATTATCAAAACTATTAAGGAGAATTCAATTATGTTAACAAAATAACTCACCAATGCCTCCGATGGCGCTAGTATGGTGTTGATGGTTGTTATACACCAATTTCACCCATCAATATAACTCAATTATGTGAAGGAATTGCTATTTCTTGCACACATCACCTTTCTATTTAACCTATTTCCACTTGTCCTTGGAGAAAGTAGTGCATGCAAGGATTCTATGCAGAAATGAAGTGAAACAAGGGGATGGATCCTATAAAATATCATTCCAGCAGAATAGACGACGCCACATGGCACCACAAGGATCAAATAGCCCACAAACAGAAGTATCCGAGCCATTCAACGGTGTAGAACCGATATCAGGCAATGGGACCCACCTGTCAAAGACCTGGAGAAAGCACACCGCAAAAGGGTCCAGGACCAGGTCGGCCGACCCCATTCTCGGCCGACTAGTTCCTGACACCTTTCTCGGTCAAACTCTACGTGGTGGCTTTTCCCGGCTTGAAGTGGTCATGGGTGACTGATTTGCGCTCTTTTGGTGGCAAGAACAGACCCTTTTCCAAGCTATAAATAGGGCCCCTCACTTAAACACACACCACTTGAGTATTCATCCTTTGTATTCACTACCCTCCATAGGTTTGGAGGAGTATAGGCTGTAGAGAGGATAGTCTCTAGTCCATAGTCCAAGTAGGAGAGGAGTAGAAGGAGTCTCTTCCCCATTGGGAAAGGTATGTCTCACATATTCCTATTTGTATTTGTGACATTATTCATAATGAAGATGATATCTTTAGTCTTCATTTGTTCATATACTTGGATGAAGCGTTTCTTGTTTGATTGTGAATTCCATGTATGTGGTAGGAATATTATTTATGGTTGTGCTATACCATTATCATAAAACTATAATCCTCCACTATAGTCTAATTAGATATAATATGATTACGTTAACATGAATCACTTATGCTATGAATTAACATTGGTTCAACGATGATTTAGTTTATTGCCTTAGGATTGCTTGTGCCTAGGCTCTTAAGGTAATTACTTAATATACTATCATGGTGCTAGGCTAGAGAGTAGCATTGAATGTCTCGTGGACCCACGGATTGAAGAGGTAGGCAGTAGGTGGTGATAGTCCTATCTGTCCTTTGTAATCCTCCACATTCGGCTATGCCACAGGCTCTTGGTGGGAGTCGCCTAGTGTTGCTAGGGATAAACCCGTGCCAGATGTGTTAATCGACTTAGCATGAGAATTCATAATTAATATGATCATTAATAACTAACTTAGGCTATGTATATGTACATTAGAAGCATAGTAGGAGTCTCTACCTTACTCTTAGCCTAGTTCCTCTATTACCTCATTTATCCCCTTAGGATAGAATGCTCTTGTGTGTGTCACACTACCTCAACTTATCATTTAAGCCATCCTTGCTAGAACCATACCTAGACCAACCTAAGCCTTTCCACTTGATGATTGTTTTACTTCCATATAGCCTTCCTTTGAGAAAATATAAATGAAACCCCTTGGGAATACTCTTTAAAAAAGGGAAAATGCTACATCGATAGTTTTTGTGTGCTTGCGGACTTTCATTTGAGAATCAAGACCTACCATCAAGCATTTCTGGCACCACTAGTAGGGATGAATTGTTAGTAGTGCGTAGGAAATATCAAGAAGCATTTCTGGCACCGTTGCTAGGGAAGGCAGCCGAAGTATTACATGATTGAGTGAATAGGATAGGACCCTGGTAGGTTTTAGTAGGATAACCCTTCTTTGTTTCTGCATTTTATGTGAAAATAGGGTAGTGTATGTCTGGTTTCCGCTTGCTGGAAAACTTTGATGAAGATCCCGAATCTCTTCTGAGAGATCGACCTCGTGTCATAACCCCTTAGAAGATTCTAGCAGCAAAGAAAGCCAGCACAACCGCACCAACAACCGAAACACCAGTGGCCCAGAAGACCCTTCGTGAGTTTTTGACTCCCTCTACTAACAATGTGTCTGTTGGGCCCACTATTAACACGGGAGACGTGAACTTCAAAATCAAGACTGGCCTAATCACTATGGTGCAAGCCAACCCATTTTGTGGGAAGGCTAACGAGAATGCAAGTGCTCACCTGCAACAATTCCTTGAGATCTGTAGCACTTTTGAGATTAAGGACGTATCGCCTGATGCTGTCCGTCTTAGGCTGTTCCCGTTCTCTCTTATTGGCAGAGTGAAACAGTGGTTCTACGCGAACCGAAGTGCTCTAGACACTTGGGAGAAATGTTCTATAGCATTCCTCACCAAGTTTTTCCTGTTGGGCAAAACCAATGCCCTACAAGGAAGAATTTCCAGCTTTTAGCAAGATGCCAACGAATCTATTCCTGAGGCTTGGGAAAGGCTTCAGGAGTACATCCTAGCCTGTCCCCACCATGGGATGGATGACTGGCTCATAATCCAAAACTTCTACAATGGGCTGATCCCTTCCGCCCGTGACCATGTTGATGTTGCTGCTGGTGGTGCCTTATTCTCATTAACGGTGCCCAAAGCCAAAGATTTGATTGAGAATATGGTGTCATACATGGGTTGGAGCGACGAGCGACTCCATACCCGCAAGCGAGGCATGCACACCTTGAAGGAGGTGGACATGATCGTTGCTAAATTGGACCTCCTTATGAAGAAAATTAATGGACAAGGCAATGGTGAAGTATGCGGCAATGCCTATGCCTTAGACCCTCACATCACTTGTGAAGTCTGTGGCAACACAGACCATTTGGGCAATGTCTACCCAGAAACTTGTGAGGATGCCCTATATCTAGCCAACAATGGAAACAACAATGACTATCGTCCAGGAGGTCAAGGGTGGGGCCAACCACTCCCATTCTTTGAAGGAGGGTACAACAACAATGGAAATAAACCCAACTTGAGAGAACATGCCATTAGCCAGCTGAAGATCAATGATGTTATATCCAAGAAGTTGTCGGCTAATGACAAGACCCTAGAGAGCATCAATGCCAAGATTAAAGGACTATCCTTAGCCTTCAAGAATCAATTGAGTTTCAACAAGATGTTGGAGACTCAATTGGCTCAACTGGCTGTAGTTGTTCCTCCAATGGAGAAAGTGAGTGCGGTGGCTACGAGAGGTGGCAAGACTACTCATGACCCACCGTACCCCACACAAGAGAAGAGGACAACTACAAAGGAGAAGGAGGATGTCCCAGTTGGCATAAGTGAACCACTTAGTGAGAGAATGGCCAATCAGTTTGAGGACACCAACCCTCATAGACAAAGAAAGCCAACAGTGGATGAGCAATTCAACCGCTTTGTTGAGATTTTCCAGAAAATCAACATCAATGTGCCCTTGAATGATTCGATGCAAGTACCCACTTATGCTCGCTATCTCAAGGAAATATTAAATAAAAAGCGGCCATTGCCCACCACTGAGGTTGTCAAGCTTACGGAAGACTGCAACGCATCCATCCTCAATAGGCTTCCAGAAAAGAAGAAGGACCCCAGATGTCCTACAATCTCATGCTCAATTGGGGCACACCACTTTAAAAAGGCCCTTTGTGACCTTGAAGCAAGTGTGAGTGTGATGCCCAAGGTGGTTTTCGACCAGCTGAACTTCACGGAGCTTACTCCAACACCAATGCAGCTCCAACTGGCTGACTCTTCAGTCCATTATCCAGCCGGTATTGCCAAAGATGTCCCGATGAAAATACAGAATTGCTTCATACCCATGGATTTTGTGGTGCTCGAAATGGAGGTCGAGAAGGATATGCCACTCATCCTTGGGCGCCCGTTCCTAAGCACCGTTGAAAGTGCATATAGGCATCCCTTGTGGGTTTTGGTTGATTTATGACAAGCAAATGAGATCCTAACAAAATTATTGAGATGAGCGTAGGTTCTAAATAAAATTAGGTAAAATGATAAAAAAGAAGGGAGAATGAGGAATCAAAGGGAAAAGAGCTCAAGAGCTGAAAAGATTAGATCATTATGTATGGAGTGTGTTAGAGAAACACACTCCAAGAGCTCAAGTAAAAGAGATCTCACACACTAAACAAATAATTCAATTAACTACACAATTCACAAAAAAATCGAACTAGTTCGATATACATCGGACAAGTCTGATATCTCTTTGACTAAGATGGGACTAGTCCCCCATAGTGCGGACTAGTCCTCAGCACTTCACATCTGCACAAAAACGGAGAAGTCCAATATCAACCGGACTAGTTCGATAATCTTCTCACTAAAATTGGACTAGTCCTCCAAGTTCGGACTTGTCCTTCGTCCCCCAGATTTTCACGACATCGGACAAGTCCGATATCACCCTGGACTAGTCTGAAAAATCTCTGACTAAAATCGGACAAGTCCTCCAAGTGCAGACTTGTCCTCAATTCTACATGAGGTTCACCACACCAGACTAGTCCGATATGTGTCAGACTAGTATGAACACTCCCAGAGACCAAATCAGACTAGTCCGTTCATTTCCGGACAAGTCCGATATATCAGAACACTTAGGGTTTTCCACACGTCGCACACCGGACTAGTTCGGAGTCCACCACGGACTAGTCCGGACATCGCAAACCCTAACGGTAACTTTTGGAAACCCTAGTATAAATAGAGGTGTACGGCCCTACAACCAACTCTCTCGACCCCCTGCGCCATCACACCTCCCAAGAGCCCAAAATACACATCTCTACACACAATCTAACCCTAGAAAGATCAAATCTTTGAGGATTAGCAATTGATCAAAAGGAGAGACTTGTTTCACACGATCTTGAGCTCTTGGGTTTGATTCTCTCACACATCCTTGTTCTTTATTGTTTATCTTTTGAGTGTGTTGGTGGTCGTCATCATTATAAATATTGTGGAGCCCTCAACTTATGAGAAGGCCCTTGCCCCTTTGTGGTTAGTGGAAGAGAATCGGCCTCCATGGCGATTTGACGAGGGTAGGGTTGGTGAAGACCCGGTGCTCCGTGGACTCCTCAACGTGGAAGTAGATTTCCACCGTGGAATCGAACTACGGGTTAAAATCTTGTGCCGCATACTTTTGTTCTTTTCGTTCATCATATTCTAGGGTTTACTCAATCTTGTATAACCTACGTTGAAACATTGAAATCTAAGTTAATTTGTACCATACCTAGTTTAATTGTTGTGATACATCCAATTTGCAACTTAGTTTCTGCTGCATAGAGTACTTGAAGTGAAATCATCGATCAAACTTGATCGTTCTAGTCTGCACGCATCGGACTAGTTCGCACCACACCGGACTATCCCGATTTCTCTTATTTGATCAAGTTGTTAAGTGTTTTAGGATCCGACGAAAATTCAAAAAGCCTATTCACCCCCCTCTAGGCTACATTCAATTGGTATCAGAGCTGGACTCTTCAAAAGAGACTCACCGCGCGAAGAGAAGATGTCAGACATTAAGGGTGTACACAAGAACTTCAACCAAGAGAAGGGTGACGATGAAAAGACTTAGAAGCTAGAGAAGCTCCTCAACGCCATCCGAGACTGTGAGGATGATGATGAGGAGATGGTTGAACTCAAGGCACTCCTAAGGAAGAAGGCACTCTCCCCAAAAGGGAAGATAAAGATCAAGGACGAAAAGAAGAAGAAGGGGAGTAGTCACACCGACTACTCCTGATATCCTTTTAACTATGATCGGTTGAATTCCAACAATAATCATTACTTGTCAATTCCTCTAGGGAAAGCACCTTTCTTTGATGGAAATTATTATTCTATGTGGAGACAAAATATGAAAATTCATCTCATATCTCTTAACCCCAGTTTGTGGCATATAGTATGTTCAGGAATAGATATCCCGGATGACGATGAAGAGCTCACACCAAGCCAAGAACAAGCTATTCATCAGAATGCTCAAGCTGCAGCTGTTATCACATCGTCACTGACTCGAGACGAGTTCACCAAGGTGGATGGACTCAAAATTTCTAAGGATATATGGGACACTTTACAAGTCGCACATGAAGGTGATCATCATGTGCGAGAAGCCAAGATTGAAATGACTGAAGGTGAATTGGGAAGATTCGCCATAGAAGAAGTTGAGTCATCACAAGATATGTACAATCGATTGAAGAATCTCATCAACAAAGTTCGAGCATATGGAAGCAAGAAGTGGAATGATCACGAGGTTGTAAAGCTAATTCTTAGAGCTTTCATACCTCACAATGTAACCCTTTGCTCGATGATTAGAGAAAGCCCTGAGTATCGGAGAATGACCCCGGGCGAACTTCTTGGGGAGATCATCAACTTTGAGATGATGGAAAAGCAAACCAAGCACGTCAAAGAGATTGCCAACCTTACCTCAACAAAGAAGAAAGGAGTTTCTTTGAAGTCCACTTGTAAATTTATGTCAAAAGAAGCTCGAGAAGCTCAAGAAGAAGACGACAGCAAAGATGAAAGCAGTGATATCGATGAAGAAGATATGATCCTATTCATGAAGAAATTCAAGAAAATAATGAGAAGAAGACAAGGTGGTAGACCAAATGAAGGAAGACATAGGGACAAACCAAGACCGAAGATGAGGCGCGCTTGCTATAACTGTGGAGAATACGACCATTTCATAGTTGGTTGTTCTCATGAAGAAAACAAGAGGAAGACCAAGGACACCAAGTCTCAACCCAAGAAGATGTTCAACAAGAAGAAGCAATTCAGACAGGCGCATATAGGGAAGGAGTGGGACTCCAATGATGAGTCCTCATCCGAAGAGGAAGAGGAGATGGCTACCATAGCCATCGAGAAGACAACCAAGAAATCCACCCTCTTCCCAACCATGGGCACATGGAAGGACAACGACAACACATGTCTAATGGCGAAGGAAGGTAAAAGAAAGGTAACAACTAAATCTTCCTCCTTGTATTCTTTTGATAGTGATAGTGATAACTCTAGTGAGGATGATAGTTGTGATGAAAATGAATACTTGCTTAGTGGTTTAGATAAGAAAACTGCTGCTAAGATGAAAATTTTAATGGATAAGCTTGTTGATAAGGAGGAGCTAGTTGATCGCCAAGAAGATATGATCATCCTCCAAAAGGAAGAATATCTTAAGATAAAAAAGCTCTTTGAACTTGAAAAGGAGCGAAGCAAGTCACTAGAACTTTAGTTAGCTTCAAGCAAGAAGCTTGCTTGAAGTTAAGCGACTCAAATGTAATCATCATGGATGACCTTGCTAACTTAACCAAAGTTAACAAGATCCTTGAGGTACAAGTTGAGTCACTCAAGCAAAGTGACTCTTCATCCTCTTCAAGCTCACCCTTTCAACATCCAAAATCTGAAACTACTATTGCTTGTACATGTGCTAAAATTGACACTAACTTGAAAGAAAAGTCAACCTTGACGAAGGACAAGCAACGTTCCCACAATGGCATATGTGACAAGGAGAAGGTCAAGTATGCACATAGTGCATACTTGATCTCAAGACCTCCAAATGTCAAATACGGCCTTGGATATTCTTATGGTGAAAAGCAAAATGCTAGAAGCCACAAGAATAACAAGGAACGCATTGTCTTTGTCAAGGGAAACTCCTCTCAAGCTAGAAAATTTAATAATGTTGATAAAATTAACATTGTTAACACATATGAAGAATAACTCTTGTTTACAACTTTTGATGCATCATATGTTCTTATTAAAAGAAATCTTGGTAGAGTTTATGCTAATCATGTTGGACCACGACATGGGAACACCAAGTCTCATGTTTGGGTGCCCAAATCAATTGTGACTAACCTCAAAGGACCCAAGCAAGCTTGGGTACCTAAGACCAAGGCATAATTTGTGTTTTGCAGGCCTATTCATCCGATGGAGCTAAATGGGTGCTAGATAGTGGATGCACCAATCACATGACCAGAGAAAGAAGAATGTTCGTGGAATATGAAGAAAATGAAGATCCAAGCGAAGGCATTTACTTTGGTGATAATAGTAAATGAAGGGTGCTTGTGAATGTAGGCCTAGAGGGGGGGGTGAATAGGCCTTTTTGAATTTTTCTCGGTTCCTGTAACACTCAACAACACAGTCAATACCAGAGATATTGGACTAGTCCGGTAAAGTGCGGACTAGTCCGGTTTTCACGGTTTAAGTTGATCAAGTTCAGTCAATTTGATTGATTCGTTAATGTAGGCAGCGGAAATATAGACTTAAATGATAGTTTAATAGTTGTATGTCAACTTCTATGACAATTAAGGCTCTTGTTTAACAAATTAACTCAAATTGAGCAAAATGAATCAAACCCTAGATTAAGTTGATCAATTAAGATGAAGAACATAAAAGGACAAGACACAAGATTTATCCCGTGGTTCGGCTACCACGAAGGCAACCTACATCCACATTGAGGAGCCCACAAAAAGGACCTGGTCTTCTCCAACCCTTCCCTCGTCGGATCGCCACGAAGGCCAATCCTCTTCCACTAATCACAAAGGGGTAAATAACCAAGTTGAAGGGGCGTTCTCACACGTTGAGAGCTCCCTTGATTACAACTTACAAAGCCACCAATAACACACTCGAAAATTACAAATTGAAACGCAAGAGTGTGTTAGAGAATCAAACCAAGAGCTCAAAGATGTGTGCCAAGTGTCTCTCCAATGATCTAGAAGTGATCTTCAATAGATTGATCGATTTTGCACTTAATTTCGTGGAGAGAGGTGGTTTTTGAGTCTCTTGGGAGGTGTGACGGCGCTAGGGTTCGAGAGCGTTTGAAAGTGGGCCGTGCACCTCTATTTATATGGGGTTTCTAAAAGTGACCGTTAGGGTTTAGAAAGATCGGACTAGTCCGTGGTGGTCACCGGACTAGTCCGGTGTGCTATGAGTAGCAAACCCTAAGTGTCCAGGAATATCGGACTAGTCCATTTGAAAACGGACTTGTCCGATTTCGCTACTGGAAATCTTTGGACTAGTCCGATTGCCATCGGACTTGTCCGGACACATGAAACCCTAAGTGTTTAGAATGACAAGTCCGCACTTGGAGGACTTGTCCGATTTAGATCAGTGTGTATGTCGGACTAGTCCGTGTAGACACCGGACTTGTCCGAAGTGGATCAGAATGAATATCGGACTAGTCCGGACTACAACGGACTTGTCCGATTTTGTGTGACTTGTGCATTGTGTTGAGGACTAGTCCGCATTGGGGAGGACTAGTCCGAAGTGAATCAAAAAGATATCGGACTAGTCCGGTGGAGACCGGACTTGTCCGATCTAGTGCAGAATGTGATATCGGACTAGTCCAGCTATTTTCGGACTAGTCCGGTCCTGTATAACTTTGTGCATTGTGTGTGTGTGCTTGAAAGTGACTGAGCTCTTGGATGTGTTTCCTTAACACACTCCATACATAATAAACTACTATTTTCTTCTCCTTGAGCTCAAATTTACTTTGCTTCTCATTTCCCTTCTTTTTGGCATTTTGCTCATTTTTCATCATTTGCCTGCATTCATCTCAACAAAAGGATTAGGATCCCAATTGCTTGTCATAAATCATCCAAAACCCACAAGGGAGTCCTAGATGCACTTTCAATCTCACCCTTTTTGGTGATTGATGACAACCAATTGAGATTTCACAAAATAAGGCAAAATTTTGAGATTTTCATAAAGTATGCACATATGACTCAAAAATACATCAAGCAACAAGAGAATTATTCATATGTGCATTCTTTATGGTGGGATGCATACTAAGTGCATGAATACATTGAGAATGACAGAATTTACATTAATCAACCGATACAAAGTGCATATGACATTCCAGGAGCAAAAATGCAGTTTTCATCACATACTCGCAAATAAATTGAGCAATTCATCACAGGACCAAACTTAATAGGAAAACAGAGTTAAACTATTACAATCACAAATAAAAGATAAAGAGAACTCTCTCCTCGCATCCTACCACAGCTAAAGCTAAGACTCCCCCTCAATCTCTCCCCCTTTGGCATCAAGACACCAAAAAGAAGGAGAGGAGGGTTCTAGGGTCTTCACTCTTCACTGTCGGTCCTCTCGTCATCGTCTTCATCTTCTTCGCTTTCCGCTTGATGAGGAGGAGAGGGAGGATGAGGAGCAGAGCTGCTCGAGCCCCCAATGCCAAAGTAGGCAAGCTCGGAGGGGTTCAGAGGCCCGAGCACGGTGATGTAAAGATCAGAATCTTCAGAAATTACTGGAGATCCAATGGGGTTGATCTCCAGCTTTTCACTTAGTTGCTTCACGTTGGCTTTGATGTATCTCATATCCTACTTCCTCTTCTGATTGAGTTTATGAAGCTTTACTTCAGTCTTCTTGCAGGAGGAGAATATGGCGGTCAGGTACTTGAGGATCCCACTAGCTGATCCTCTCTGAGGGGCTTCCCTGGAGGTAGGGACAGCCCTGGCAGCATCTCCTTCTCTTGCCGGTGCCTCAGGACTTGAGGCCGACGAGGGAGCAGCCTGAACACTCACAGGCTGAGGCTTCTGAGGCCTCAGAGGAGTGTGCTCCACATCCTTCACGAACTCAATACCTGTTACTTTCTCAATCATAAACATCAGGTAGGGAGCATAGCCACAGGACCTATTGGGAGTGCTTGAGATGTTGACCATGTCATTCCATATGTAATCTGCAACATCAAACTGCCTCTTCTTGCTTATGACCCTCATTAGAGTCCGGAGGTAGCCCTGTACACTCCCTGCATCCCCATCCTTGGGGGCAATGGTCTTCCGAAGAACTCTGTTCAGGACCACAAAGAAGGGCTTCATGTTCTTTGTGGAGGGAGGAACATACTTGGAGTTGGGCTCATACATGAACTTCATTCCGTCCCTCTCAATGACCCCTATGTTGTGGATGATCAGCCTGTCATTGTCAGAGGTGTCCAGATGAAGCAGATTATTGAAGTCCTCTTGAGTGATACTATACTTGGATCCGTGGGTCATCCAAGTCACACTCTCTTCATCTTCACTCGAGAAGTGGCACGTTGCATAGAACTGTGCAATCACCTCATAATTCCAGTTATGCCTGAAGGCAAAGAGATCCTTCAGGCCATGCCTCTCATCTGCTGCAATAATTTCATAAAACGCTGAGCACTTCTTCTTCTCTAGGTAGGCCCAGTCAATCCACTGACTGCGCACCAACGGAGTCTTCATTGGCAGGTAAACCAGCCTGTAGAAATCTGCATGGAAGTTTGTCCAAAACCTTCCATCAGCTGCCTGCTTTGGCCTTGCATAGCAATCAGTGCTTCTGAGCTTGGCTGCCACATCACTGCCTTTCCCATTGAATTTCTCTTCATTGGGGTCCCGGACCCCTTCCCTGGGAGCATGGAGCTTCAAGGGCCCAACTGGCCCCGTTGCTACTCCCTTGCCCTTTCCTTTTGCTTGACGAAGGCCGCTTGTAGACGGAGCAGCCTTCGAGGCGGCCTTCTTGACACAAACCTTCCTCCGAACTTGGGGAGGGAAAGTAGCAGGCTCAGAAGGTCTTTCTTGGCGTTTCTTGCCAAGTCCCGCCGAGGACCGAGGTGCCACCTCGTGGTCCAACTCGGCCTCAAAGTCGGAGATCTCGTTGTCGGAGCTCGACATGATCTGAGAATGATTGAGCAAGAATAATGACAAGTTATACAAGGCATTGGTAAGGCAAGATAGCAATGGATGACATTAAGGAATTAAGGAATTAGGTTTCAGGTTTAGAAACATCGGACTTGTCCGGTGCTCAGGCACGGACTTGTCCGGGGTACCGGACTTGTCCGTGTATGGACCGGACTAGTCCGGTGTTCATCCTCAAAAACCTAACAGATTGGTCAAGGGATGATTCCTAATGCAAATCTAGGCTAGCATACACGTAGTACATCAAATAAGCATGTATCTAGTGAAGGATGCTAGGCTATACGATCAACAATGGAGAAAACAAGATTTCTAGGGTTTTGAAGAAATTTACCGAAGAAATCGATGGAGGCTCGAAGTGTTGGGGGTTGGAGGTCAGACTAGTCCGATAGCTTCAATCCCCAAGAGGTCAAGCTCGATCTCCACCCAAATGTGGACTTTTTTGACGGAGGGAGGAGAAAATCGCCTTGGGAGCTCGAGCGCAAGAGAGAGGAGGCGTGAGAAAAAGTGGGGATGAGGAGATTAGGGTTTGGTGGCGGCTAGGGTTATGGACACGAAAAATCGGACAAGTCCGGACATGACCGGACTAGTCCGAAGTCATCCAGAGACCTATATCGGACTAGTCCGTGGTATATCAGACTAGTCCGGCCTAACCAGCACTCTGCGGACTAGTCTGCATGGGCGGACTAGTCCGGGTAACCACGGACTAGTCCGTGGTCACCAGGAAAGAATTGCATAGTCCATTCATATATATTTGAAGGTTCAATAATAGAGAATAGAGAGGCAAAACAAATCAAGATCTAATAATTGACATAGTTTTTCGAGAGAAAAATGGAGAGGGATGATTTTCACAATTCAATCAACATTTTGAAGCAATCATACAGGTATGCAACTTTTCAAGCCACACTCCGAGAATCGAGAATATTTAGCTCATTTCGGAGTTCGCAAAAACGCTTTTCATCAAGTGGCTTGGTGAATATGTCGGCCAATTGTTTTTGGGTGTTGACATGTGAGATGGTTATGTCTCCTTTCATGGAATGGTCTCTCAAGAAATGATGTCTTATGTCTATGTGTTTAGTCCTAGAGTGCTCAACTGGATTGTGGGCTATTTTAATGGCACTCTCATTATCACAAAGAAGAGGAATACGATTCATATTGTAACCGTAATCCCTTAGAGTTTGTCGCATCCAAAGGAGTTGTGCACAACAACTCCCGGCTGCAACATACTTCGCTTCGGCTGTGGATAATGCAATGGAATTTTGTTTCTTAGATGACCAAGAAACTAAAGATCTTCCTAGGAATTGGCATGTGCCAGAGGTGCTTTTTCTATCAACTTTGCACCCGTCATAATCTGCATCGGAGTAACCAATGAGATTGAATTTGGAGCCTTTTGGGTACCAAAGACCAAGGTTGGGTGTATGAACTAAATATCTCAAGATTCTTTTTACGGCTGTCAAATGACATTCCTTGGGGTTGGCTTGAAATCTTGCACACAAACATACATTTAACATAATGTCTGGCCTAGATGCACATAAGTAGAGTAAAGATCCAATCATGGAGTGATATACCTTTTGGTCGACGCTTGGTCCATCTTCATTGAGATCCAAGTGGCCATTCGTAGCCATGGGAGTCTTTATGGGCTTTGCCTTGTCCATGCCAAACTTCTTGAGTATGTCCTGCGTGTACTTGGTTTGGCTTATGAATGTTCCTTCCCTTTGTTGCCGCACTTGGAATCCCAAGAAGTACTTCAATTCTCCCATCATTGACATTTCAAACCTGTCTGTCATAATTCTACTAAATTCTTCACAGAAGGATTGGTTAGTTGACCCAAAAATTATATCATCAACATAGATTTGGCAAATAAAAAGATCATTATCTATATTCTTAGTGAATAATGTATAATCTACTTTGCCAATTTGAAAACCATTATCAATTAAGAAATCTCTAAGACACTCATACCAAGCTCTAGGAGCTTGTTTGAGGCCATAGAGAGCCTTACGTAGTTTATATACGTGGTCGGGGAACTCTTCGTCTTCAAACCCGGGTGGTTGCTCCACGTACACCTCTTTCTTGATCGGTCTGTTGAGGAAGGCACTTCGACTTGTGAGTAACCTTTGGCCAAAAGTCGTGCCTTGTTTCTTGTCACCACTCCGTGTTCGTCTTGCTTGTTGCGGAAGACCCACTTGGTGCCCACTATATTTGCATTGGGTCTTGCCACAAGTTCCCAAACCTCGTTTCTCTTGAAGTTGTTCAACTCTTCTTGCATTGCCACCACCCAGTCCGGATCCTTCAATGCATCCTCAGTCCTGCGTGGTTCCAAAAAGGAGACAAACGAGTAATGCTCACAAAAATTAGCTATACGAGATCTAGTGGTTACTCCCTTTTGGATGTCACCGATGATGTTGTCGATTGGGTGATCCCTTTGAATGCATTGGTGTACTCTTGGGTGTGGCACTTGGAGAGTTGTGTGTTGGTGATCATTTTCTTATCCCCCTGAGTGGTTGCCCTCGTTGATTTGTTGATCATCTTCATATTCTTGTGATTGATCTTGTATAGAAGCTCCCCCTTGACTGTTGATATCCTCTCGTGGTTCACTTTCCTCTTGTATTTGTGACGATGACTCTTGTGGTCGAACTTTGCCTAGAGCCATTCTCTTCAATGCTTGATAAGGAGCTTCTTCTTTACCTAATTCACATTGATCAACTTGCTCCTTTTGGGAGCCATTAGTTTCATCAAACACTACGTCACGTGCCACTTCAACAAGTCCGGAGGCCTTGTTGAAAACACGATAGGCATAAGTGTTCGAATCATAACCAAGCAAGAAACCTTCATCGGACTTCGAAGCAAACTTTGAAGTCCTGGGCTTCTTGTTCAAAATATAACATGGAGAACCGAAAACTCTAAAATATGAAATGTTTGGTTTGTTACCGGTGAGTAGCTCATAAGGAGTCTTCTTGAGTAGTCGATGAAGGTAGAGTCGATTTGCGGCGTGGCAAGCGGTGTTAATTGCTTCCGCCCAAAATCGATCCGAAATCTTGTATTCATCGAGCATTGTTCTTCCCATCTCTATGAGCGTTCGGTTCTTCCTTTCGGCAACTTCGTTTTGTTGTGGAGAGTATGGTGCTGAAAATTCGTTCTTGATTCCCTCCTCATCAAGGTACTCCTCCACTTGTATGCTCTTGAATTCCGTGCCGTTGTCGCTCCGAATACTCTTGATCGATAGTGAGAACTCGTTTTGCGCTCTCTTGAAGAATTTCTTGAGTGTCCCTTGTGTTTCTGACTTGTCATGCAAAAAGAACACCCAAGTGAAGCGGGAAAAATCATCAATAATGACTAAACCGTATTTATTACCGCCGATGCTTATGTAAGCAATTGGGCCAAACAAGTCCATATGAAGTAGTTCGAGCGGTCTTGTCGTAGTCATGATGTTCTTTGCGGGATGATGTGCTCCAACTTGCTTCCCGGCTTGGCACGCGCTACAAGGCATGTCTTTCTCAAAAACAACATCTTTCAAACCTCGGATGTGATCGCCCTTGAGGAGTTTTTGAAGATTCCTCATACCAACATGTGCTAGCCGTCTATGCCACAGCCAACCCATGTTGGTTTTTGCAATCAAGCATGTGTCGAGTTCGGCTTTATCCTTGTTGAAGTCAACAAGGTAAAGCTTTCCCTTCAACATACCCTTGAATGCAAAGGAACCTTCACTCCTCCTTGAGACGGTCACACACTCGTTAGTGAAAAGGCAATTATAACCTTTGTCACATAATTGAGATATGGACAGCAGGTTATAATCTAAAGATTCAACATGTAAAACATGAGAAAGAGTGTGTTCAGAGGATATTGCTATTTTACCGGTACCGAGGACCCTTCCTTGACTATTATCTCCGAAGTAGATGCCTTCGTTTGGGTCCTCGTTTTCTTCATATTCCACGAACATTCTCCTTTCTCCGGTCATGTGGTTGGTGCATCCACTGTCTAGCACCCATTTGGATCCACCGGAGGAGTAGGCCCGCAGAAACAAGTTATGTCTTGGTTTTAGGTACCCAGGCTTGCTTGGGTCCTTGGAGGTTAGTTACAATACATTTGGGCACCCACACATGGGGTTTTGTGTTCCCATGGCGTGGCCCAGCATAATAAGCATAAACTTTACCAAGATTGTTTCTCATTAATACATAAGAGGCATCAAAGGTTTTGAACAAAAGTTGTTGTTGTTTGTTGATCGGACTAGTCTGGGTGATCGGACTTGTCCGTATGACCGGACTTGTCCGGACCACAACCGGACTAGTCCGGTGTTCATGAGAGTTCAGGTTTTTAACTTTCGAGTTACCAGATTGTGATGGTCCTCCCTTCACAAAGGTAATCTTTCCCTTGTTATTCTTATGACTTCCAGCATTTTGCTTTCCATCATAAGAGTAACCAATGCCATACTTGACATTTGGAGGTCTTTGGACCAAGTATGCACTACGTGCATAGTTGATCCTCTCCTTGTCAAATATTCCACATTGGGTAGGATTTTTATCCTTTGTGGAGGTAGACTTTTCCTTCAAACTGGTGTTGATTTTACTACATTTGCACATATGAACAAGATTAGTTGAAGTGGGTTGAGAAGGTAGACTTGAAGAGGAGGAAGATTCACTTAGCTTTGAGTGACTCAACTTGCACTTCAAGGATCTTGTTAACCTTGATCAGTTCATCAAGTTGATCCTTGATTGCAACGTTTGAGTTGGTTAACTCCAAGCAAGTTTTCTTGCATGAAGCTAGCTCAAGCTCTAGTGAGCTATTTTTCTCCTTTTCAAGAACTAGAATATTGTCAAGTTTGACATACTTCTCCTTTTGGGAGATAATCATGTCCTCTTGACGATCAATTAGCTGTTCCTTCTCAACAAGTTGGTCAAGTAAAAATTTCATTTTAGCAGCAGTTTTTCTGTCTAATCCCGTTAACATATCTTCATCATCACTATCTAGTTCATCATTACTTGAGTAGGAATGCATGGAAGGATTTTTGATGTTTACCTTGCGTTTACCTTCCTTTGCCATGAGGCAAGTGCCATGTCCCTTCTTTGTACCGAGCGTGGGGAAGAGTGTGGGTTTCTTGGACGTGCTTTCAATGGCTATGCTAGCCATCTCTTCTTCATCGAATGATGAAGACTCATCATTTGAGGCCCACTCCTTTCCAATGTGTGCTTGTTCAGCTTGTTTCTTCTTATTGAAGAATTTCTTCGGTTGAGGCTTGACTTCTTTATTCTTCTTCTTGTTGTCCTCATATGGGCAATCGACTATAAAGTGGTTATACTCACCACCGTTATAGCACGCCCGCCTCATCTTCGGCTTTGTCCTCTCTTTGTACTTGCCTTCACTTGATTTTGTTCCCTGTCTTTTCTTCAATATTCTTTTGAACTTTTTCATGAACAAAATCATATCCTCTTCATCCAGCTCACTGCTTTCATCATCGCTGTCCTCCTCAAGTTGTGCTTCTCTTGCTTCCTTGGATAGTGGCTTGAGTGTGGACTTTAAGGCAACTCCCTTCTTCTTGGCCGATGTGAGGTCGGCTATTTCTTTGACGTGCTTGGCTTGTTTCTCCATCATTTCAAAGTTGATGATTTTGCCAAGCAGCTCATCTGGAGTCATCTTCTTGTACCCAGGACTCTCTCTGATCATAGAGCATAATGTTACATTGCGAGGCATAAAGGCTCTAAGGATGAGCTTTACAACCTCGTGGTCATTCCACTTCTTGCTCCCATATGATCGAACCTTGTTTACAAGTGTCTTCAATCGGTTGTACATGTCCTGGGGAGACTCGTCTTCCTCAATTGCGAACCTTCCAAGTTCGCCTTCGATCATTTCAATTTTCGCCTCCCGCACATGCCGGTCACCTTCATGGGCTGTTTGTAGCGTGTCCCATATTTCCTTGGCATTCTCCAGTCCGTCCACCTTTGTGAATTCATCTCGACTTAGAGAGGAGGTGATTACGGCTGCGGCTTGAGCGTTTCTGTGGATGGCTTGCTCTTGACTTGG
This sequence comes from Tuctoria greenei, assembly GCA_036927565.1. NCBI lineage: Eukaryota > Viridiplantae > Streptophyta > Magnoliopsida > Poales > Poaceae > Tuctoria > Tuctoria greenei. The sequence continues at coordinate 125,382,869 of JAYESD010000007.1, read as the reverse complement.
GGTGAGCTCTTCGTCATCATCTGGGATGTCTATTCCTGTGCACACAATATGCCATAAACTTGGGTTAAGGGAAATCAAGTGCATCTTCATATTTTGCCTCCACATGGAGTAATCACTCCCATCGAAGTGTGGGGCTTTTCCAAGAGGAATAGATAGATAATGGATGTTATTTGAATTTAAACGATCATAGTTAAAAGGATATCGGGAGTAGTCGGTGAGACTACTCCCCTTCTTATTTTCTTCAACTTTGGCTTTCCCTTTGGAAAGTGCTTTCTTCCTGAGGAGTGCTTTCAGCTCCAGCGTCTCCTCGTCATCATCATCGAAGTCTTGAATTGCTTCGAGATACTTTTCAGCTTTTGGTTCTTGTCGTTGTTCACTTCTTCCTGGTTGTTGATTTTCTGAACTTCCTTCATGTCCGACATGATCTCTTCGAGTGGTTGCACTCTTTCTTGAAGAACCTGCTCTGATACCAATTGAATGTAGGCCTAGAGGGGGGGTGAATAGGCCTTTTTGAATTTTTCTCGGTTCCTGTAACACTCAACAACACAGTCAATACCAGAGATATCGGACTAGTCCGGTAAAGTGCGGACTAGTCCGGTTTTCACGGGTTAAGTTGATCAAGTTCAGTCAATTTGATTGATTCGTTAATGTAGGCAGCGGAAATATAGACTTAAATGACAGTTTAATAGTTGTATGTCAACTTCTATGACAATTAAGGCTCTTGTTTAACAAATTAACTCAAATTGAGCAAAATGAATCAAACCCTAGATTAAGTTGATCAATTAAGATGAAGAACACAAAAGGACAAGACACAAGATTTATCCCGTGGTTCGGCTACCACGAAGGCAACCTACATCCACATTGAGGAGCCCACAAAAATGACCGGGTCTTCTCCAACCCTTCCCTCGTCAGATCGCCACGAAGGCCAATCCTCTTCCACTAATCACAAAGGGGTAAATAACCAAGTTGAAGGGGCGTTCTCACACGTTGAGAGCTCCCTTGATTACAACTTACAAAGCCACCAATAACACACTCGAAAATTACAAATTGAAACGCAAGAGTGTGTTAGAGAATCAAACCAAGAGCTCAAAGATGTGTGCCAAGTGTCTCTCCAATGATCTAGAAGTGATCTTCAATATATTGATCGATTTTGCACTTAATTTCGTGGAGAGAGGTGGTTTTTGAGTCTCTTGGGAGGTGTGACGGCGCTAGGGTTCGAGAGCGTTTGAAAGTGGGCCGTGCACCTCTATTTATATGGGGTTTCTAAAAGTGACCGTTAGGGTTTAGAAAGATCGGACTAGTCCGTGGTGGTCACCGGACTAGTCCAGTGTGCTGTGAGTAGCAAACCCTAAGTGTCCAGTAATATCGGACTAGTCCGTTTGAAAACGAACTTGTCCGATTTCGCTACTGGAAATCTTCGGACTAGTCCGATTGCCATCGGACTTGTCCGGACACATGAAACCCTAAGTGTTTAGAATGACAAGTCCGCACTTGGAGGACTTGCCCGATTTAGATCAGTGTGTATATCGGACTAGTCCGTGTAGACACCGGACTTGTCCGAAGTGGATCAGAATGAATATCAGACTAGTCCGGACTACAACGGACTTGTTCGATTTTGTGTGACTTGTGCATTGTGTTGAGGACTAGTCCGCATTGGGTAGGACTAGTCCGAAGTGAATCAGAAAGATATCGGACTAGTCCGGTGGAGACCGGACTTGTCCGATCTAGTGTAGAATGTGATATCGGACTAGTCCGGCTATTTTCGGACTAGTCCGGTCCTGTATAACTTTGTACATTGTGTGTGTGTGCTTGAAAGTGATTGAGCTCTTGGATGTGTTTCCTTAACACACTCCATACATAATAAACAACTATTTTCTTCTCCTTGAGCTCAAATTTACTTTGCTTCTCATTTCCCTTCTTTTTGGCATTTTGCTCATTTTTCATCATTTGCCTGCATTCATCTCAAAAAAAAGGATTAGGATCCCAATTGCTTGTCATAAATCATCCAAAACCCACAAGGGAGTCCTAGATGCACTTTCAGCTTGGTACCGGTAAAATTGCAATTTCATCAAAACATACTCTTTCTCATGTTTTACACGTTGATTCCTTGGATTATAACCTTTTGTCCATATCTCAATTATGTGACAAAGGTTATAATTATTTGTTCACTAATGGGGGTGTGACCGTGTTTAGAAAGAGTGATGATTCTGTTGCATTCAAGGGTGTGTTAAAGGGAAAACTTTACCTAGTTGACTTCAACAAAGATAAAGACAAACTTGACACATGCTTGATTGCAAAGACCAACATGGTTTGGCTGTGGCATAGATGGCTAGCACATGTTGGTATGAGGAATCTTCAAAAACTCCTTAAAGGCGATCACATCCGAGGTTTAAAAGATGTTTTTGAGAAAGACAGGCCATGTTGCGCGTGCAAAGCCGGGAAGCAAGTAGGAGCACCCCATCCCGCGAAGAATGTCATGACTACATCAAGACCACTCGAGCTCCTTCACATGGACCTATTTGGTCCAATTGCTTACATAAGCATCGGCGGTAACAAATACGGCTTAGTCATTGTTGACGATTTTTCATGCTTCACGTGAATTTTCCTTTTGCATGATAAGACAGAAACTCAAGGAACCCTCAAGAAATTTTTTAAGCATGCCCAAAATGAATTTTCATTGAAGATCAAGAACATACGAAGTGAAATGGCATGGAGTTCAAGAACACCCAAGTTGAGAAATACCTAGATGAGGAAGGAATAAAGCATGAATTTTCATCACCATATTCGCCTCAACAAAATGGAGTAGCCGAAAGGAAGAACCAAAGCCTCACATAGATGGCAAGGGCAATGATCGATGAATACAAGACTTTGGATCGGTTTTGGGCTAAAGCGGTCAACACCGCGTGTCACGCCATAAACCGACTCTATCTTCATCGCCTACTCAAGAAAACATCGTATGAACTACTCACCGGTAACAAGCCAGATATTTCATATTTTCGAGTCTTTGGTTATAAATGTTATATTTTGAACAAGAAGCTTAGGAGTTCAAAGTTTGCTTCAAAGTCCGATGATGGTTTCTTGCTTGGCTATTGTCGGTGGTTTGGATCCGGCAGATCTCCCTACACTACAAAAGTGTTATAGGAGTTTGATGTTCGGTGTGGGCGCGCGGAGATTCAATAAGGTGAATTGTAAATGGCATAGGAGACACGGAGATTTACGTGGTTCGGGCCGCCTGAGCGTAATACCCTACTCCACGGGTATGTTGGTGTTGTATGAGCTGTATGAGCTTGTGACGGGTGTCTATGGCGCGTGTGTAGCGTCACTGAACGTGTAGAGTCCGTCGTCGGCCTGCCCTTTTATAGTACAAGGGCAGGCCGTTACAAGTTAGCCTGGCCCGACATGTGGCCCCGACGGTTACTAGTATTGATACTCATTCAACACGTTTAATTGTCCTTAATGACCGGGTAACGGGCTTTGACAGCACCGTTACTGGTAATTAAGGTCATCCGATCGTGTGTCATTAATATGGTATTAATGATACTTAATCGGGTCTTGAAGTCATTGATTCCCCTTTGAAGATCCGGAGCCGTCGTGGAGTCTTCCGGAGGTTAGAGGCTGAAGATCCGTCGATTGGACACGTGGCAGCTCCGGAGCATATTGTGGGAAACAGGTAGCTCCGGAGCTATCTGACACGTGTCAGGTCCGGAGTTTCTCTCGGTCTGGGGTTAAGTCCGGAGGTGCCATTTTGGTACATAGCCCGGAGCTTCCCCCTTGTGGGCGGTAGCTCCGGTTTGATAGTACACGTGGCGACCCTGGGATTAACCATGTTGGAGAAGCGGGTCCGGTTATATCTGACATGTGGGCCTCCGAAGGTCTTCAAATCAAGTAGATGACTTTCCTTTGAGATCTTTGTAACCTCAAGGGGTGTACGGTTTCCAGGGTACCGACAGTGGCTGTAACACCCTCAATTTTCGCATCCTGCATTGCATACATGATCATGCATTAATCATTAATAGAATAAAAGAAAAATGATAAACCATACATATATGGTGTAGCAAAAAGAAGAAAAAAAATAATAATTATAGCCTAAAACTTGTAATAGGGAATAAATATATAAAAAAATAATAATAATGTGTAAAAAGAAATATTTATAAATAAATTATATATAATAATAAATATATATAAATAATAAATAAATAAAATGAATAGGATAAATAGAATATATAATAATAATAATACAAAAAAAAGAGAAAATATAAAAAAATAAATAATATAATGAAAAAAAAGAAAGTATATGTATATAAAAATAGAAAAAAAAAAGAAAGAAAAGAAAAAAAGGGAACTGCTGGCCAGGCCGACGGCCCAGCCAGCCACGCCCCGATGCAGCGCCGAGCCGCACGCGCTGCCACGCTGGGCTCCGCACCGCCCGCCGCTGGCGCTCCCGCGCCTGCCCTCCCGTGCGCGCCATGCCCCCCCTAGGCCCCGCACCGCCGACACCGCCCGCTCCCACGTAGCGCTCGCCCGGACCCCGCTCGCCCGGCCGACCCCGCCGCCAGCGCGACTCCCGCGCTTGCGCACGCGCTCGCGCGCCCTGGGCCCCGCGCGCGCCCTGCCGTGCTCCCGCTCCTGGCAGACCCCACCCCGCCGCCTGCCGCTCCCATCACGTGCCCCGACCGAGACGGACGCGCCTTGGCCCACGCGCGATGCCCCGAATCGACTCGCCCTGGATCAACTCGAGTCCCGCGGACTATAAAAAGCACCAGGGTTCCGTAGGGTTCCCGATACCCCAGAAAACGCCGCCGCCTTCCCAAGAACGCCGCCGGTACAGAGGGAAAAAAGGGCACCAGGAGGCTGCGCCCAGGGAAAAAAGAAAAGAGGGGAAGGAGAGGAAGAAAAAGAGGAGGGCCCCACCGTTCGCCGGAGACCGTTGTCGCCATCGTGTCACCGTCATCGTGCCGCCGGAGGACGCATCTACTTCGTCTACGCATCGTCCCCATCCCGCGATCATCGAAGCCATCGCATCTACGGTAGGCCATGTTCCCGATGCGAATTTTGACGATCATATTGAACCTAATAGGCGTAATTTGATCGTAGTTGTGTCATCTTTTTAATTTCAGCAGCATTGATTCCCGCTAAAACCCCCATAAACGCATATGAACACATATGAACTAGTTGCATCTAATTAATAAACAACCATAGTTAATTAATAATTAAACTTTGCATGCATGCATATCATCGCATGTTGATTAATGTGTGTGCATCATGTTGATTTGTACGTATTTTCTTGTATGTGTGATCACGAGTAGAGGGAAGTGCTCAAGAGATCGTGTACGAGGATTTCCAGAACCAAGATTTCGAAGCGCTTGAGCAACCCCATCCGCCGGAGCAAGGCAAGTGTCCTTGAAGCATATTGATCCTGTTTTAAAATAAATGTTTTGTTTGCAAAACTGCATGCTGTGTCAATTTGATGGGAATCCTATGGTAGGAAGTTTACTAGGATTGTTAAACCACCCTTGTCACCTGGAATACATGGTACAAAGTCGGGAAGAGTTTTCACCTTTTTGCTTCGCTTAATTAATTGGGATGACAAACAACACTACACATTTAATTATGCATCAATGATATTCTGGTTAATGTGAACTGGTCAATACGATGGGTGATCTAAGCAAGCCTGGTATGTGGATGGGTTGGATGTTATGGTGGTTTGCTTGCTTTAGATCTAAGGACCGGTTCATGCGAGAATAAGCCAGGACTACAGTGCCACCACGAGGCCAAGTAGGGGTGCGGCGTAGCTGATTAATTAGGGCTTTGCTAGTGCTGTTTGGACCATTGTGGATGCTCGGGGAAGGGGTAGTCGGATTGGGTTTGTTGATCAATGGTGGGACTACCCTGGGATCCGAATGGCTCAAGAGGGGGCCCTTGGTTGAAGATGTGCTCAGTTGGAGGCATCGCCACCGGTGAAACCTCAGTGGGGTCTAAATAGGCTAGTAATCCCTTTGTAAAGGCTATTTTGTGATCTCTTGGCCATACACCAAAGGAAGTGTAATTGGCATAAGGGAGGTTCTTTAGTCGCCGACGGGTGATGAAATCACAAACACGTGGGTAAAGTGGTACAAACTCTGCAGAGTATTAAAACTATCATGATAGCCGTGCTCCCAGTTATGAGCGCCTGGATGACCTACATGATTAGAGGGAAATTGGGATTTGGGATGGTTATGGATTTGGTAATGGTTATGGTTGATATTATGATTATGGTTATGGTTATGGGATGGAATCATGGTTTATGACATTGATTATGGTTATTGTTAATGGTGAATTATGGACTGATATTATTATGGTTACATGGTTTATGATGGGATTACTTCACATACATATAACATGTTGCTTTTCAAATGTTTTACTGTACTTTTCAGTACTTAGCCATTATTATTGTCGTCATTTGAATCAGCCACATGTCATACTTTCCACACTTGCTGAGTACGACATGTACTCACTCTTGCAATCCCCCCAACAGCTGCAGGTCAGGATTGTGAGTTTAATGGCGATAATGCGGAGTTCTAGGCCGTGTCTACCGTCAGCTTTGCCTATGGTGTTGCATGGAGCTGCGCTATCCCTTTTGCTTAGTATGCTTAGTTGCTTAATTAGTTTATTTCCGCTGCATTAGTTGAACTTGTCATTAATATCTATTAGAGCTTGTATTCGAGGATATAATGAATTATTTAATAAGAGTACTTATTTAATAATTTGAGCTGTGGTAATTATCTGTTTATCATTTGTGATTGCACTCGTGTATGTGTGTTGAACATCCTGGGCACACATATGCGTTAGCTTGGTTCACTTTTCGGAACCGGGCATCACAGATTGGTATCAGAGCCACAGGTTGACCGTAGGACGCAACCTAGATAGAATGGACACTTTAGAGCACATAGGAGCACTCAGGAATCGATGTGTTTTTGCTTGAAGTGTTGTTTGCTATATATATATTGTTTGCTTGTGTGCTTAATAGAGGATTTTGGGATGCTTTAGCATTGCCATGTCCACCTAGGCTAGTATAGCTAGTTGGTTAGCTTCATATCACTTGATGCATATAGTTGGGGACGTTTTCTAAATTCTTACCTATTGCTCTTCTTCAGATGGTGAGGACTCGCAATCGGAGGGATGTCAATGGTGAGGAGGAGAACCATGGAGTACCTCAGAACAATACTGGACAAGGACCTGCTCATGGAGCTAGCAACATTGAGCAGCTATTGGCTATGCAAAACCAGCTCATGCAGACCATGATACAGACTATGGGACAACTGCAGGCTAGCAACATCAACAATCAGCCCCACATGCCTCCACCGCCACCTCCACCTCCTCATAACCGATTGGGAGAGTTTATGAGGACTAGACCGCCAACCTTTGCTCAAGCTGCCGACCCTATGGATGCTGATGATTGGCTCAAGTCTGTGGAGAAGAAACTTGCTATTGTCCAATGCAGTGACCGAGAGAAGGTCCTATTTGCTTCTCATCAACTCGTTGGAGCAGCTGCAGATTGGTGGGACTCTTATTGCAATGGTCATGAGAATCAAGAGAGGATCACTTGGGCAGAATTCAAGGAGAACTTCCGTTCTCATTATGTGCCAGAAGGTGTTATGATCTTGAAGAGGCAAGAATTCGAGAACTTAAGGCAAGGAAGATCAAGCGTGAGTGAATATCTCAACAAGTTCACTCAACTCTCAAGGTATGCGCCTGAGGATGTTAGTCGGGACAGCCGGAAACAATATTTGTTCATGAGAGGATTGAACAATGAGATCCAAGTGCAACTACTCAACTGCGATTATGCCAATTTTCAGAAGCTTGTGGACAAAGCAATTGTGGTTGAGAACAAGATCCGTGAGATGGAGCAAGAAATCAAGAGGAAGACGCCATATCAAGGACAGCAACAAGGAAGTAATGTGCGCCCTCGCCTTGCACCACCCAATGCACCCAATTACAGCTCCTCTATTCCTGCTCAGTGCCCTGGTCATGCACAACGCCCAACTCAGTTTGTGCAGCAGCGCCATGTCATGCAAGCAATGCCTTATGCACCTCGTGCTGATTTTCCTGGAGTCAATGTTCAAAACCAAGCCCGTCCCAATAATTCTGGTGGAGTTAAGAAGTGTTATACTTGTGGAGAAGCTGGACACTTTGCGCATCAATGTCCTAAGTCAGGCCGTGGTCAAGGAAGCAATGCGCCGAGGCAAAACCCAAGACCCAATGGAGGACAACCACAAGGAGACCGTGGACAGCAGAATTTTGCTCGTGGCAACGTGAACCATGTCTCTATGGAGGATGCTCAACAAGCGGATGACGTGGTCATTGGTATGTTTCTCGCCAACTCCAACCCCGCGACTATGTTATTTGATTCTGGAGCATCGCATTCATTCATTGCATCGAAGTATGTTGCCAAGTATAGTTTGCCTATCTCTCATATGAAGTTTACTCTATTGGTTAAGTCTCCTGGAGGAGAGATGAGGACAAATATAGTATGTCCAAAAGTAAGCCTTAGAATAAGGGGGGTAGACTTCTCTGCCAACCTCATTGTTTTGGATTCTCAAGGATTGGATATTATACTTGGTATGGACTGGTTGAGGAAGCACAATGGAGTTATTGAGTGTGCCACGAAGACGGTGAAGTTCACCAATGAAGAAGGAATCACCGTAGAATTTGAAGCATCTCAGACCGTACCGAAGCAATTGGAGCTGAATCACGTGGACGGTGCCGCAATTGAGGAGATTCCGGTAGTGTGTGAATTTTTGGATGTGTTTCCAGATGAGTTGCCGGGTATGCCACCCGATCGAGACATTGAGTTTGTTATTGATTTAATCCCTGGAACTGCACCTATAGCTAAGAGGCCGTATAGGATGCCTCCTATGGAATTAGCAGAGCTCAAGAAGCAGATTCAAGAACAACTAGAGAAAGGTTTTATTCACCCTAGTTCTTCACCTAGGGGAGCGCCCGTTCTATTTGTGGACAAGAAGGATGGAACACAAAGGATGTGTGTGGATTACCGAGCTCTCAACGAGGTGACCATCAAGAACAAGTACACCTTGCCCCGTATAGAGGATTTGTTTGATCAGATGAAAGGCGCATGTGTGTTTTCCAAGATTGATTTGAGGTCGGGATACTTTCAAATGAAGATTAGACCATCGGACATACCCAAGACAGCTTTCAGAACATGGTATGGACCTTATGAGTACACTGTGATGTCTTTTGGATGGACATCTTGGGACCTTTCCCAAGAGCTGTCGAAGGTTACAAGTTCCTGTACGTCGCCATAGACAAGTTCACCAAGTGGCCGGAAGCAACTCCAGTCATGACAATCAACAAGCAATCTGCTATCAATTTTTTGCAATCCATTGTATGCAGATTTGGAGTCCCAAACAAAATCATCACTGATAATGGGACTCAATTCACAATCTATGCATTTCAAGGATATTGCGAAGACCTCGGCATTCAAGTTTGCTACGCCTCGGTAGCTCACCCAGCAAGCAATGGCCAAGCCGAGAGAGCAAATGCTGAGATCCTTAAAGGACTCAAAACGCGCACCTATGAGCGCTTGAAAAAATATGGTGCCAACTAGATTGAAGAGCTTCCGCCCACTCTCTGGGCCAACAGGACATCTCGAAACCGGTCAACTGGAGAGACACCCTTCTTCCTGGTGTATGGAGCTGAAGCAATCTTTCCTCCAGAAATCACCTTGGGGTCCCTCCGGGTCCGGACCTTCGACGAAGCCACACAGGACCAGCTCCGGCGTGAAGACCTAGACCTCCTTGAGGAGGGAAGGTGCCAAGCAGTTGTTCGGAATGCCCGATACCGCCAAGCCCTTCGGCGCTATCATTAGCGGCATGTACACAACCGACAACTCGAGGAAGGCGACCTGGTGCTACGGAGAATACAATCCAGAGAAGGGTTAAACAAACTCTCCCCCAGCTGGGAGGGACCCTTCCGAGTGATTAAAGTATCCCGTCCCGGGAGCGTTCGCTTGGCTACTGAGGATGGGACACCTCTCCCAAATCCTTGGAACATTGAGCACCTCCGTAAGTTCTACACTTAATATCACGGAGGTGAGTCTGTAGTAACTTGAGGTGTATGTTATAGAGTCATTGTACAGAGTCGGGTAGTTCCTCCGGGAGAACAACCGAACCTTTCCCAGAAGGTCCGTAATGTTCATGCAACACTTGTCACAGTCTCAGGACTAAAAGTGTGGCTAGCTACCCTGGGTCAAACGAGAAATAAAACACGCTTAGCCTGGTTCCGTACCCTAAGAGTGTACTTGTTTCCCCTGTACCCCGGACCTATAATGAAAGACATCTTCAGGTGAAACAGACTCCACGTGCATTTATTTTGTACAGGCTCAACATTTTTTATTTTTCTCTTTCTTGTCTATAACAAAGACGTGCAATTCTTAAGAAATTTTAGTTCGACCGGTTAGTATACGATACGAGTTGTATTGTCGATTCTTTTGGATTCAAATATTGTTCATGGCCAACTCGCTTGAAAGCCGCCAAGCCAATCTAGGGCTGGAGTGTGCTATCGACTTAGCCTGGTCAAGCACCCTAAGTACGCCACTCTACCTACACCCTGGCAGGCCGAAGTAAGGCGGGTCCATGTACAGTTGGATCTGGAAGAAAAGACAACGCATTCTGTTGTATTTAGAATCGTGTTTGACTTTAAATCTTCTTGAGAAATTGTAAGCCATGACTAAGTTATAGACAAGAAACGAATTTTACTATTTTTCTTGACTTAAGTGTGCAGGAAAAATAAAATCTACGTTGATGGAAAAAATCCGGAGCTAACAAAGCTCCGACTCCCCTAGGTGGCTTAATCGATGTTACACATTGAAAACGAACATCACCGGAGTAATCAAGCTCCGGTAAAGTTAGGGGGGGCAGACGTCGACGCTAAATAAAAGATGGTGAGAAGACCCCGTAAACGGAGTCTGCTGCCAAAAACTAAGCGTTGGCAAAGGTCACTGCCGGAGCTACTAAGCTCTGACACCCCGGAGGACTAATTATCGATGCTCTACACGTTGATAAAGACTATTGCCGGAGCTACTAAGCTCCGATGATAGACAATGCCGGAGCTTTTAAGCTCCGACAACCTCAGGGGGCCTTCACTATCGAAGACTTCGGACCAAAATTCTACAAGTTTGGAGCAAATGAGTCTTCAACAAAATGCAATATCATCTTGGTACATGTTCACAATCAAATTGTGTACATCTACCAGGGGGCCAAGTGAAGACAATTGGTCCATGATGACATCGCCCACCTTAGAGAGTTTGCTGCCTGTCGAGCTCAACGCCTGCAACGCCAGGTCTGGCTCCGACTCTGGATCATCTGGACGCACGGGGCTGAAGCCCATCGGTGTCAGCGCGTTGTTAGCCTTGCCAAGGAACTCCCAAATCTATAGGGAGTCCGCAGTCCTCAGGCCCTTTAATTCCTCCAGGGATCTTCTGGCCGCCACCAGTTCAGAATTCTCGCGGGCGAGGCGCTCAACTTCTTTGGCGTTTTGTTGAATCTTCTCAGCAACTCGCTTCTCGAGTTTTCCGAGCTCCTCCTCCCGGAGGTGGATCTTGTTTCAGCGGTCAACCAGGTCCTTCTCCCTGCCCCTCACTTTCTTTTCCCTGGCAACAAGGGCACACTCCCGCTCGTGGAGCTCCTGCCCTCGCACCCAGGCCTTCTCCTCCTCCTCAATGCAGCACTCTTCCAATTTCTTAGCGCGCTCCTCGAGGCCCTTGTCAGCCAGAGCCACCTTCTCGGTGAGCTCCTCCTCCCTCCTCAGGACGTCATCCCGCAGCTCTAGGAGTTTCTGCTCTTCATCTTCGAGCCGTTTCTCCCTCTCCTCAAGTGCCTCCCGGCGCTTGATGAGTGTAGTGTTAATAGCCTCAAGCCTTTCTTGGCGTTCATCGGCCGCACTGTTAGCTGCTTTTGTCTGCTCGTAGATCTCCCGGGATTGAGCATCGAGGGCACGAGTCATACTCTCCCTGTCATCCAATAATTTGCCCCAATATTCCAGGCGGTCCTTCTCCCGTTTGATCCACTCTTTGTCATTTGCTAGCCTCGAATGCGCCAGCTTGGTCTCGAAGTAGAGCCGGTTACGCCACCGCCTAAGGGTTTGGTGCTCCTCTTCAAGAGCCTTGCTGTCGTGGAAGAAGGCCAGTTGAACTTGACGCAGACTAGAACATGCGTTGTCAATAGACAATGACAACGGGATAGGTTCCGGACCTGCTGGGGTCTTCTCCGCTGGTTCCAGCGGGTTTTCAAATACAAAAATCGGGTCCCACTCCACAAGAGTGGTCCCCTGGGTCTCCATGGCACTAGGGCCGTCAACCGGGATGGCCTCAGTCGCCATCAAGGAAGGCCCCGCCGCCAGGTCTTCGTTCACCCCCTCAGGCAGGGGGCCAGCGACTTCGCTTGGGCACTCCGGCTCGACCGCGGGTACCTCCGACGTCGTCACTTCTGGAGCAGGGGCCGCTGTTGGCTCCGGTCTGGGCACCTCCTCTGATGGGGGCTTGGGCTCCGACACCTCTTCAACAACCGGTTCGGGAGTAGGAAGATCTTCAACATCGACCGGCCTTGCGGCCGGAGCTCCAACAATGACCGGCTCTGCGGCCGGTGCTTCAGAGGTAGCCGGCCCAACTACCGGAACTTCCTCAGCTTCCGGCACGCACGCCAGGGTTTCAATCACCTCCGGCTCAACTGCCGAGGCTTCGACAATTTCCGGCTCTGAGGCCGGGATTACTGCTTCCTCCGGCTCAATAGTCAGAGCTTCCATCATTTTAGCACCAGGACCCGGAGCTTCAACCTCCGGGACAGGTGCCGCTGGCGCATCTTCTCTCCCGTGGTCCGGCGCTACCACGGGAGTCTCTGGGGATGAGTCGAGGTCCATGACCACGACAGCCGGCGCCGGAGCTGTCGCAGCTTCAGCCACCACTTGGGGCGGCACCGGGACAGGAGCAGAAGCCCCCGCCCTCACAGCTTTAGCTGTTGTAGCTGAGGGTGGAGCCTCACTCCTCTTCTTGGGAACGCTGCAGATGATGGATGAAGAAACTTAAAAAAATAGTTACTACAACAAAACAACTGTCCAAGGTAAAGATTAAAAATTACCTTGGGAGGCTTCCGCACCAGTTTGCACGGAACCTCTTTCCCGGGTGTTCTGGGTTGGTCATAGCCGGCGTGGAAGCTCCGGAAGGCCCCCCCGGAACTCGTAGCAGCCACGGGCGTTTCCCTGGTCGAGGCTCCCCTCGATCAGGAAGAACTTCCAGACCTGGAGGCCTCAACCGGCCCCGGTGCTGGAGTCGCATGCCCGGAGCTAGCTCCCCGGGAGGATCCCACTGCGGGTACAGTCGCCACGGTTGCAGAAGACCTCCCCCTCCGGGGAGAAGGAGCTGATGCAGAGGTTGCAGGCCTGACGGACCTTCTGTTGGCATGCTGCAGCTTCCTCTTCCGGCTCAGGGGTTCGTCCGCCGGCTCCTTGCCCTTGCCGACGACCTCGTCCCTTGGCTTCGGGGCAGGGTCGGAGCCACCTTCGGACACTCCAGGGATCGCCACCCTGGTGGTTGATCTTCTCTCGACGACACCAAGGTCGTCAAGTACGGGCATCTTCCGCCGAAGCTCCCTGCTGAACTCAACTTCCACGTTCAGAGGAAGAAAAGCTGATGGCGGAGTCAGATCATCACCCTCGACGTCGATGCCCTACTGGAACTTCTTAAGATGAAACTCCAGGGTTGTCCCCACCATGTTGGACTTCAGCCCGGTCTCGATCCGGTCGTCGTCCATCACGCTGTTGAGGGCCCAAGCGAGTTTTTCTCTCCTCTTCAGCGGTGCCCACCTGTTGACCAGGAAGTTACAAAACACCGCCTAAGGGGTTAATCCACCCTCCACACACTGACGGATCCTTGTCAGAACAAGGTTGAAGGCGTCCGCCAGCACCAGAGCTTCACTCCAGACCGTCGTGTCAATGTTGGGGAGGCCTCCGGCAGCTCCAGCCTCTCGTGCTCCTCCACCCGGATGACTATCCAATCCTTCTTCCAGTCATCCCACTTCCCAGAGGGAAACGACCGGAGGTACTTGAATGGGCACTTCTTGCGCTCTACGAAGTAGTAGAAGCCAAGGTACTCATTGCTCCTACCGGTGGTATGGATGGTGAAGAATGTCCGGAAGAGTTCAATGCAGGGGGGATGCCCACCCACATCTCACAGAAGTGGACGAAGATAGACACGAGGAGAATGGAGTGAGGGCCAAGGTGGTATAGCTGCAGACCATAAAAGTCCAGCAGCATCAAGAAAAAAGGAGGAAAAAGGTGGGATCAACCCCACCATGGCGTACGAGGAGAAGTACACCATTTCGCCGGAGTGCTCCTTCTCAAATGGGAGCTCTCCCCCGGCGCGGACCGAGCTGTTGAAGAAGTCCGAGGACCATCTCATGAGGGTCCGGACCTTCTTCAGGTCGCCGTCGGTCTTCAAACGACTCTTGCGGAGACCCAACTCCATCGCAGCACAGCAAGGCAAGAGAGGAAAAGCGAAGCACAAGTCGGGAGTTTGAGTGCAAGATCAGATGAGAGGCGTAAAGAACTCCAGACAGTGCGCGCTTTCCTTCTTAAGTAAGCCCTCGCAAGGCTTGGATGGAAACCGCAAAGAAGTTGAAGATACCATTAAAAAATTCCACCCAGCCGATGACGAGGGGGCCCGGGACCACCCCGATGATCAAGTCGAGGTTCTTACTCAGGCGAACGGTTGTCATCATGAGGCGGGAAACCCGAAGGCGGCAGCCTGACAAGGCGCGCGGAACCGATATGGTTTTCGTATCGGGAACCGGCGACCTTCAATTGTGTGAGATCCGCACGCCAAAGATCTCATCTGCCGCACGCGGGATACGCCACATGGCGAGGATTTAACTCCAAAACCTCGCCAACGGCACTTCCGAAGACCTTTGAAGACTCAGTTCAAAAGTCACAGGGATGGACCAACCTCCAGCAGAACGACTTCACCCAAGGAGTCTTCCCCAGAGGTGGGTCCAGGGGGCCACTGTGACGCCCGGTTCCGAAAAGTGAACCAAGCTAACGCATATGTGTGCCCAGGATGTTCAACACACATACACGAGTGCAATCACAAATGATAAATAGATAATTACCACAGCTCAAATTATTAAATAAGTACTCTTATTACATAATTCATTATATCCTCGAATACAAGCTCTAATAGATATTAATGACAAGTTCAACTAATGCAGCGGAAATAAACTAATTAAGCAACTAAGCAAAAGGGATAGCGCAGCTCCATGCAACACCACAGGCAAAGCTGACGGTAGACACGGCCTAGAACTCCGCATTATCGCCATTAAACTCACAAACTGAGTTGGGCGTGATGGACGACGACCGGGTCGAGACTGGGCTGAAGTCCAACATGGTGGGGACAACCCTGGAGTTTCATCTTAAGAAGTTCCAGCAGGGCATCGACGTCGAGGGTGATGATCTGACTCCGCCATCAGCTTTTCTTCCTCTGAACGTGGAAGTTGAGTTCAGCAGGGAGCTCCGGCGGAAGATGCCCGTACTTGACGACCTTGGTGTCGTCGAGAGAGGATCAACCACCAGGGTCGCGATCCCTGGAGTGTCCGAAGGTGGCTCCGACCCTACCCCGAAGCCAAGGGACGAGGTCGTCGGCAAGGGCAAGGAGCTGGCGGACGAACCCCTGAGCCGGAAGAGGAAGCTGTAGCATGCCGACGGAAGGTCTGTCAGGCCTGCCACCTCTGCATCGGCTCCTTCTCCACGGAGGGGGAGGTCTTCTGCAACCGTGGCGACTGTACCCGCAGTGGGATCCTCCCGGGGAGCTAGCTCCGGGCATGAGACTCCAGCACCGGGGCCGGTTGAGGCCTCCAGGTCTGGAAGTTCTTCCAAATCGAGGGGAGCCTTGACCAGGGAAACGCCCGTGGCTGCTATGAGTTTCGGGGGGCCTTCCGGAGCTTCCACGCCGGCTATGACCAACCCAGAACGCCCGGGAAAGAGGTTCCGTGCAAACTGGTGCGGAAGCCTCCCAAGGTAATTTTTAATCTTTACCTTGGACAGTTGTTTTGTTGTAGTAACTATTTTTTTAAGTTTCTTCATCCATCATCTGCAGCGTTCCCAAGAAGAGGAGTGAGGCTCCACCCTCAGCTACAATAGCTAAAGCTGTGAGGGCGGGGGCTTCTGCTCCTATCCCGGTGCCGCCCCAAGTGGTGGCTGAAGCTACGACAGCTCCGGCACCGGCTGTCGTGGTCATGGACCTCGACTCATCCCCAGAGACTCCCATGGTAGCGCCGGACCACGGGAGAGAAGATGCGCCAGCGGCACCTATCCTGGAGGTTGAAGCTCCGGGTCCTGGTGCTAAAATGATGGAAGCTCTGGCTATTGAGCCGGAGGAAGCAGTAATCCCGGCCTCAGAGCCGGAAATTGTCGAAGCCCTGGCGGTTGAGCCGGAGGTGATTGAAACCCTGGCGTGCGCGCCGGAAGCTGAGGAAGTTCCGGCAGTTGGGCCGGCTACTTCTGAAGCACCGGCCGCAGAGCCGGTCATTGTTGGAGCTCCGGCCGCAAGGCCGGTCGATGTTGAAGATCATCCTGCTCCCGAACCGGTTGTTGAAGAGGTGTCGGAGCCCGAGCCCCCATCAGAGGAGGTGCCCAGACCGGAGCCAACAACGGCCCTTGCTCCGGAAGTGACGACGTCGGGGGTACTCGCGGCCGAGCCGGAATGCCCAAGCGAAGTCGCTGGCCCCCTGCCTGAGGGGGTGAACGAAGACCTGGCGGCGGGGCCTTCCTCCATGGCGACTGAGGCCATCCCGGAGGACGGCCCTAGTGCCATGGAGACCCAGGGGACCACTCTTGTGGAGTGGGACCCGATTTTTGTATTTGAAAACCCGCTGGAACCAGCGGAGAAGACCCCAGCAGGTCCGAAACCTATCCCGTTGTCACTGTCTATTGACAACGCATGTTCTAGTCTGCGTCAAGTTCAACTGGCCTTCTTCCACGACAGCAAGGCTCTTGAAGAGGAGCACCAAACCCTTAGGCGGTGGCGTAACCGGCTCTACTTCGAGACCAAGCTGGCGCAGTCGAGGCTAGCGGACGACAAAGAGTGGATCAAACGGGAGAAGGTCCGCTTGGAATATTGGGGCAAATTATTGGATGACAGGGAGAGTATGACTCGTGCCCTCGACACTCAATCCCGGGAGATCTACGAGCAGACAAAAGCAGCTAACAGTGCGGCCGATGAACGCCAAGAAAGGCTTGAGGCTATTAACACTACACTCATCAAGCGCCGGGAGGCACTTGAGAAGAGGGAGAAACGGCTCGGAGATGAAGAGCAGAAACTCCTAGAGCTGCGGGATGACGTCCTGAGGGGGGAGGAGGAGCTCACCGAGAAGGTGGCTCTGATTGACAAGGGCCTCGAGGAGCGCGCTAAGAAATTGGAAGAGCGCGGCATTGAGGAGGAGAAGAAGGCCTGGGTGCGAGGGCAGGAGCTCCACGAGCGGGAGTGTGCCCATGTTGCCAGGGAAAAGAAAGTGAGGGGCAGGGAGAAGGACCTGGTTGACCGCCGAAACAAGATCGACCACTGGGAGGAGGAGCTCGGAAAACTCGAGAAGCGAGTTGCTGAGAAGATTCAACAAAACGCCAAAGAAGTTGAGCGCCTCACCCGCGAGAATTCTGAACTGGTGGCGGCCAGAAGATCCCTGGAGGAATTAAAGGGCCTGAGGACTGCGGACTCCCTATAGATTTGGGAGTTCCTGGGCATGGCTAACGACGCGCTGACACTGATGGGCTTCAGCCCCGTGCGTCCGGATGATCCAGAGTCAGAGCCAGACCTGGCGTTGCAGGCGTTGAGCTCGACAGGCAGCAAACTCTCTAAGGTGGGCGATATCATCGCGGACCAATTGGAGGTTGAGGGGCAATCCCTGGCGAAGAATGTCGCGGAATATGTGCTGACGTGCTACACTAGCCGGAACTCCTAATTTCATCTGGACCCGGTGCTCGAAGGTCCGATTGAAGGAGAAGGCGAAGCTGCCCGAGCCAACGTGTCGGAGGTTGCCCAGAAGGTCGCCCAATTCTTCCATAGGGTCTAGGACCATCTCTGTAGTTCTCACTTGTATTTTCTCTTCTTCTTCCTCAATTTTGTAATCCCTTGTCTCCATTATGAATGAAATCCCCAAATTTTTGTGAATTTAATTTTTTGTCTTCAACACTTTTGTCTTCACTTGGCCCCCTGGTAGATGTACACAATTTGATTGTGAACATGTACCAAGATGATATTGCATTTTGTTGAAGACTCATTTGCTCCGAACTTGTAGAATTTAGGTCCGAAGTCTTCGATAGTGAAGGCCCCCTGAGGTTGTCGGAGCTTAAAAGCTCCGGCATTGTCTATCATCGGAGCTTAGTAGCTCCGGCAATAGTCTTTATCAACGTGTAGAGCATTGATAATTAGTCCTTCGGGGTGTCGGAGCTTAGTAGCTCCGGCAGTGACCTTTGCCAACGCTTAGTTTTTGGCAGCAGACTCCGTTTGCGGGGTCTTCTCACCATCTTTTATTTAGCGTCGACGGCTGGCCCCCCTAGCTTTACCGGAGCTTGATTACTCCGGTGATGTTCGTTTTCAATGCGTAACATCGATTACAAGCCACCTAGTGGAGTCGGAGCTTTGTTAGCTCCGGATTTTTTCCATCAACGTAGATTTTATTTTTCCTGCACACTTAAGTCAAGAAAAATAGTAAAATTCATTTCTTGTCTATAACTTAGTCATGGCTTACAATTTCTCACGAAGATTTTAAGTCAAACACGATTCTAAATACAACCGAATGCGTTGTCCTTTCTTCCAGATCCAACTGTACATGGACCCGCCTTACTTCGGCCTGCCAGGGTGTAGGTAGAGTGGCGTACTTAGGGTGCTTGACCAGGCTATGTCGATAGCACACTCCAGCCCTAGATTGGCTTGGCGTCTTTCAGGCGAGTTGGCCATGAACGATATTTGAATCCAAAAGAATCGACAATACAACTCGTATCGTATACTCACCGGTCGAACTAAAATTTCTTAAGAATTGCATGTCTTTGTTATAGACAAGAAAGAGAAAAATAAAAAATGTTGAGCCTGTACAAAATAAATGCACGTGGAGTCTGTTTCACCTGAAGATGTCTTTCATTATAGGTCCGGGGTACAGGGGAAACAAGTACACTCTTAGGGTACGAAACCAGGCTAAGCGTGTTTTATTTCTCGTTTGACCAAGGGTAGCTAGCCACACTTTTAGTCCTGAGACTGTGACAAGTGTTGCATGAACATTACGGACCTTCTGGGAAAGGTTCGGCTGTTCTCCTGGAGGAACTACCTGACTCTGTACAATCACTCTATAACATACACCTCAAGTTACTACAGACTCACCTCCGTGATATTAAGTGTAGAACTTACGGAGGTGCTCAATGTTCCAAGGATTTGGGAGAGGTGTCCCATCCTCAGTAGCCAAGCGAACGCTCCCGGGACGGGATACTTTAATCACTTGGAAGGGTCCCTCCCAGCTGGGGGAGAGTTTGTTTAGCCCTTCTCTGGATTGTATTCTCCGTAGCACCAGGTCGCCTTCCTCGAGTTGTCGGTTGTGTACATGCTGCTAATGATAGCGCCGAAGGGCTTGGCGGTATCGGGCATTCCGAACAACTGCTTGGCACCTTCCCTCCTCAAGGAGGTCTAGGTCTTCACGCCGGAGCTGGTCCTGCGTGGCTTCGTCGAAGGTCCGGACCCGGAGGGACCCCAAGGTGATTTCTGGAGGAAAGATTGCTTCAGCTCCATACACCAGGAAGAAGGGTGTCTCTCCAGTTGACCGGTTTGGAGATGTCCTGTTGGCCCAGAGAGTGGGCGGAAGCTCTTCAATCCAGTTGGCACCATGTTTTTTCAAGCGCTCATAGGTGCGCGTTTTGAGTCCTTTAAGGATCTCAGCATTTGCTCTCTCAGCTTGGCCATTGCTTGCTGGGTGAGCTACGGAGGCGTAGCAAACTTGAATGCCGAGGTCTTCGCCATATCCTTGAAATGCAGAGCTTGTGAATTGAGTCCCATTATCAGTGATGATTTTGTTTGGGACTCCAAATCTGCATACAATGGATTGCAAAAAATTGATAGCAGATTGCTTGTTGATTGTCATGACTGGAGTTGCTTCCGGCCACTTGGTGAACTTGTCAATGGCGACGTACAGGAACTTGTAACCTCCGACGGCTCTTGCGAAAGGTCCCAAGATGTCCATCCCCCACACAGCGAAGGGCCATGTAGGAGGTATCATTTGTAGGGGCTGAGCCGGTGTGTGAATTTGCTTTGCATGAAATTGACATGCTTCGCATTTCTTCACCAGCTCAGTTGCATCCTGGAGTGCTGTAGGCCAGTAGAAGCCATGCCGAAAGGCTTTACCAACCAGCGTGCGGGAAGACGCGTGGTTCACACACTCGCCTCCATGGATTTCTGCGAGGAGCTCGCAACCTTCTTCCCTTGTGATGCACCGCATTAGGATGCCGTTGGCACCGTACCGGTAGAGATCCCCTTCTACCAACGTGTATCTTTTAGCCAATCGGACTATCCGGTCAGCGGATACATCATCGTCAGGAAGGATGTTATCTTTCAAGTAATTCCGGATCTCCGAGATCCATGCATCAGAACTAACTTGAGTATTTGAGTCTTGCGTGCTGGGTTGCTCATAGCTTCCGGCAGCACCTACGACTTTTGATGGCTGCCATGGTAACAGGGCCATCGGGACCGTCAGCTTCGGGATGCTGATCTCGCCCCCTTCACTCAGTTCGGCAGGCTGAGCTGAGGGTTTTGACAACCTCCGGACAAAAGTTCCGTCAGGAGCCGGAGCTCCGGTTGACGCTTTAGTTGAGAGTTCGTCGGCTTCAGCGTTGTGGGCACGCTAAACATGGTGGAGATCTAGGACTTCGAAGTCCTTCTGAAGCCTCTGGACTTCAAGGAGGTAAGCATTTAGCTGGAGATTGTTGCAGGAGCATTCACCCTTCACTTGCTTAATGATAAGCTGTGAATCTCCCTTGACCAGCAGTTGCTTGACACCGTATGACAGTGCCACCTTTAATCCGTAGATGAGTGCTTCATACTCCGCCATGTTGTTGGTCGCCTTGAAGTCAAGGTGTACCATGTATTTTACCTTCTCCCCGGTTGGTGCGAGGAGAAGGACTCCATCTCCGGCCCCCTACTTTTGCATGGAGCCGTCGAAGTAGAGGGTCCAATGTGGCTTAGTGAAGACCGGAGCTTCTTGTTCCGACTTCTGCTCACTAGGGCCCCCAGGGTTTTATGGAGAAGGAGTCCATTCCGCCACGAAGTCTGCCAATGCTTGACTCTTGACTGCTTGCCTTGAAATGAATTCAAGATTGAATTCGACCAATTCCGCTGCCCACTTTGCAATATTCCCAGTTGAATTGGGATTATGCAAGATTGCTCGAAGTGGGTAAGAGGTCACCACTGAGATTTTGTGAGCCTGGAAATAATGGTGAAGCTTCCTGGAGGCAATAAGAACAAAATAGAGCAGCTTATGCACCTCTAGGTATCGAGTCTTGGCATCATGTAGTACTTCACTGATGAAGTACACTGGGCGCTGAATGGTCCGGACCCTCCCGAAGGGGCCCGGAGCTTCCTCTTCGCTGACCCGGATCCCCCCGGAGAGATCCGGATTTTCTTCGGGGACCTCCGGGTTCTGGCTGGAGGAACCCGGAGCTTCTTCAGAAGTGACCTGGACCCTCCCGGAGGGGTCTGGGTCTTCTGAAGCAACTTCTTGTGGATTCGAATCTGGGAGCTGGGACCTAGACTCGGTTTTTGGAACCGCCGGACCCTCCCGAAGGGGTCTGGATTCCTGAGTATGGGGTAGTTCTGGTCTTTCCGCGACCAGGACCATACTGACGACTTCGTCAGTGGCTGAAATTTAAAGCAACAAAGGCTCACCAGGGTTCGGAGCTACCAGAGTTGGTAGGGTGGTGAGGAACTGTTTTAGCTCCTGGAATGCCTTTTCTGCTTCTTCAGACCATTGGAATGGTCCGGACATCCTAAATAGCTTGAAGAAGGGGAGTGCCCATTCCGCTAGTCTTGAAATGAACCGGCTGAGGGCTGCTAGACATCCAGTTAGCTTCTGGACGTCTTTGATGCGGGCTGGTGGCCGCATGTCTTCAATGGCCTTGATCTTCGCCGGATTAGCTTCTATGCCCCGGTGACTTACCACGAAACCAAGAAGTTTTCCGGAGCTAACCCCGAATACACACTTGTCTGGGTTTAGCTTTGTGCGGGTAACCCACAGCTTATCGAAGACAGCCTTCAAGGTGTCGAGAAGTGACTCCTTGTTCTTGACCTTGACCATGATGTCATCAATGTACACTTCCACTATGTCTCTAATGAGATCTTCAAAGGTTTTGTACATAGCTCGTACAAAGGTTGAGGCTGCATTCGTGAGACCAAAAGGCATGCCTGTATAACAGTACAATCCATCTACTGTGATGAAAGAGGTATGCTCTTCATCTTCTCTAGACATTCTGATTTGATGATATCCAGAATATGCGTCTAGGAAACACAGTAATTCACACCCGGAGGTGGAATCCACTATCTGATCTATTCTAGGTAGTGGGAATGGATCTTTTGGACATGCCTTATTTGGTGTTGTGTAGTCGATACACATCCGAAGCGTCCCGCCGGCCTTGGGCACAACGACTGGGTTTGCCAGCCATTTTGGATGGAAGACTTCTCGGATGAATCCAGCTTCGAGCAACTTTTCTTCACTTCTTGTCGAATGAAGTTCTGCCGCTCTACAGATTGCTTCCGAAGCTTCTGGTGTACAGGCCGGGCGTCAGGGTAGGTCTTCAGATTGTGCTCAATCACTTCCCTGGGGATCCCAGACATTTGTAACGGTTGCCAGGCAAGCACATCAACATTAGCCCGGAGGAAAGTGATGAGTGCGAGTTCCTATTTGTCGTTCAATCCTCCCGATATTCGGGTGGTCTGAGCGGCATCAGAACCAATTTGGACGACTTTGACGGGGATGTCGGTGTCGCCGCTTGGATGCACACGAGGTGCAGATGTCGAGCCCCGTTGACGAATGCTCGGGGGTTTTGGAGCTTGCTCCTGCCTGGAGTCCTCCTCTTGCGCCGTGGTAAGTGCATGGAGTTCTTCCAGAGCAGTTACTCCGGCAGTACGATCTCTGCGGATCCGGAGAACGCCTACTGGTGTTGGCATCTTTAACACCAGGTAACCATAATGAGCAGCTGCCATGAATTCGTACAAGGCAGGCCTACCCAAGATGGTGTTGAAGGGTAAGTTGATCTGAGCAACGTCAAAGACCAACTTCTCGGTGCGATACTTCTCTCGTGTCCCGGAGGTAACGGGGAGAGTAATAGCCCCGAGTGGGGTAATGGCTCCTGGACCTACTCCGGAGAAAGGTCGGGAGGGTGGAGATCCAAAGGTCGGAGCTGAAGCTTGGTGAAAGCTTTGAAGCTTATGAGGTTAAGCCCCGAACCTCCGTCTACCATGACATGGTGGAGCTGGATGATATTGATGGTAGGAGATACCGTCAAAGGCAACTGACCTGCTCCAACCATGCTTCGAGGGCAGTCCGAAGCATCAAAAGTGATGGCTGTGTCCATCCACTTCCGATGAGGCTTCGGTCCGACTGTAGGAGCTACAGCAGCCATGTCCCGACGCATAGTCTTGATGACGCGACGGGAGGTGATGTCCCATGATCCACCAAAGATGGTGTTCATGGTCTTCCGACGCTCGTTGTCAGAGACGTCGGAATCGTCATCGACGGAGGTGTAGACGGCCTTCAGGACCTTTTTGGGATCCTGAAAACCTAACTCCTCCTCAGCCGGAGCTTCGTCGACTTTTTGTTTTCCTTCCCTCTGTTGGAATGGAGTTTCTTCCCGGCGCTTGTTGTAGTGCTCGGCAAGGTTTCGGACCTCCCGGCAGTCTTCCAAACTATGGCTGCCCGTTTTGTGAATTGGACACCACACCTTGGGTTTGCCACAGTCTTTAGAAGACGGTCGAGGTCGCTTCTCGGGGCGTGGCCCCCGGCCACCCGGAGCTGCAGCAGCTGCAACATTGGATGTACCGGCCGACGGCTTCTTGCCGTTGGCCTTCTTCTTCTTCTTACCACTCCCGGAGGTAGCGGCTTCTTCTTTGGAGGATTTCCTTTGACCCTCCGGAGTTGGTTTGGAGTTTATCTCACGGCCCTCTGCAGCTCTGGCACATTTATCGGCCAAACTGAAGAGTTTCGTGACACTGGTGATCTCCTTGATCGCCAGTTTCTCCAGCATCTTCTTATCCCGTACACCCTGTCTGAATGCCACAATAACAGAGGCGCTAGAGATAGAAGGGATAGTGTTTCGTACCTGAGAGAACCTCTGGATGAATGATCCCAGGGATTCTCCCCCTTTTTGCACGACTACAAAAAGGTCCAGTTCAGTGCCTGGTCGGGTGTATGAACTCCCGAAGTTGGCGGTGAACTGCTGGCACGGCTCCTCCCAACTGTTGATGGAGTTGGGTGGAAGGCTCATAAACCAGGACCTGGCGGTCCCAGTTAAAGCCACTAGGAAATAGTCGGCCATCACGACCTCATTTCCTCCAGCTGCCAAGATAGCAGTGGAGTAGATCTGGAGAAATTCAACAGGATTGACGGTCCCATCGAACTTCTCCGGCAGGTGAGGCCGGAACTTCTGTGGCCACCTGACCATACGCAGATGCATGGCCAGGGCTGAGCAGCCTCCTCCCACTCCTTCAGGAGCAAGAATGTCCTGAGCTTCTCGTCTTTCACGAGCACACTCAATATGGACTCGGCCATCCTGTTGGCGGTATCGGCGATCAAGCTCCGCCCGGAGGTCATGAGTTGAAAGCCTGGATACCGTGTGGGTGCATCGTGCCCTGGAGTGTAACGACATCACCTGCTGTGATGCAGCTCGTCTCCTGTTGTTGGAGACGTGCGGACCAAGTCTGCAAGACAAGGTCCGTCGCTGCAACGGGGCCCGTCCTGAAGGAGGAAGACCCTGGTTGCTGATGCGATCGGCTGGTGCTGCAACCAAATGTTCCACTTCAGCCCTCCACTGCTCCAGTGCATCCCGAGATGCATTCGGTGGTGGTGGGCGTTGGAGAAGAGCACGCGCTGCATGGAGCGCGTGTTCTGGGTTGTCATGATTTCCAGACGCAGTGACTGACGCCGGTGCACCATCGCGTTGTCCAGCTTGATTTGCTGGTGGGGGCGGCGGTGGTGGCAGTGTGACTCCTGCTGTCGCTGAGGCTCCTGCTGGTGGATGCATATTGGAGGGATTGCCCCCAACAGCTTGAACAGCAGGATGACCGTTGGATGATCCAGCAGCTGAGTTCACCCTTCTCGAAATCTCAGGCACCCCTTCCTGGCGCGCCAACTGTCGGTGGTTTGGATCCGGTAGATCTCCCGACACTACTAAAGTGTTAGAGGAGTTTGATGTTCGGTGTGGGTGCGCGGAGATTCAAGATGGTGAATTGTAAATGGCACAGGAGACATGGAGATTTAAGTGGTTCGGGCCGCCTGAGTGTAATACCCTACTCCACAGGTATGTTGGTGTTGTATTAGCTGTATGAGCTTGTGACGAGTGTCTATGGCGCGTGTGTAGTGTCACGGAACGTGTAGAGTCCGTCGTCGGCCTGTCCTTTTATAGTACAAGGGCAGGCCGTTACAAGTTAGCCAAGCCCGACATGTGGCCCCGGCGGTTACTAGTATTTATACTCATTCAACACGTTTAATTGTCCTTAATGACCGGGTAACGGGCTTTGACAGCACCGTTACTGGTAATTAAGGTCATCCGATCGTGTGTCAATAATATGGTATTAATGACACTTAATCGGGTCTTGAAGTCCTTGATTCCCCTTTGAAGATCCGGAGCCATTGTGGATTCTTCCGGAGGTTAGAGGCTGAAGATCCGTCGGTTGGACACGTGGCAGCTCCGGAGCATACTGTGGGAAACAGGTAGCTCCGGAGCTATCTGACACGTGTCAGGTCCGGAACTTCTCTCGGTCTGGGTTTAAGTCCGGAGGTGCCATTTTGGTACATAGCCCGGAGCTTCCCCCTTGTGGGCGGTAGCTCCGGTTTGATAGTACACGTGGTATCCTTGGATTAACCATGTTGGAGAAGCGCGTTCGGTTATATCTGACATGTGGGCCTCCGAAGGTCTTCAAATCAAGTAGATGACTTTCCTTTGAGATCTTTGTAACCTCAAGGGGTGTACGGTTTCCAGGGTACTGACAGCTATGATTCAAAATCTTACGCCTATCGTGTCTTCAACAACGTCTCAGGACTTGTTGAAGTAGCACGTGACGTAGAGTTTAATGAAACTAACGGCTCTCAAGAAGAGCAAGTTGATGAATGTGTGCTAGATAGAATGGTGTTGGGTGATGTTCAACCACAAGCGCCTCCTCCAAATGCGAATGAAGAAGATGAACCACAAGTGGAGGAAAATGATCAAGGGGGAGCTTCTACACAAGATCAACCTCATGAAGGTCAAGGTGATCAACACATCAATGAGGGAAACTATTTAGGGGGAGAAGAAGATGATTGTGAAGATTCAAGACCACAAGTGCCATACCCAAGAGTACATCAATGCATTCAAAGAGATCACCCTGTCGACAACATAATCGGTGACATCCAAAAGGGAGTAACAACTCGATCTCGTATAGCCAATTTTTGTGAACATTACTCATTTGTATCCTTTTTGGAGCCACAAAGGGTTGAAGATGCATTAAAGGATCCGAATTGGGTAGTGGCGATGCAAGAAGAATTGAACAACTTCAAAAGGAACGAGGTGTGGGAACTTGTTGAAAGACCCAAGTTCAATGTTGTCGGCACTAAATGGGTCTTCCGCAACAAGCAAGACAAACACGGGGTTGTGACAAGGAACAGGGTGCGACTTGTGGCCAAAGGATATTCACAAATCAAAGGTTTGGATTTTGACGAGACTTTTGCTCCCGTAGCTAGGCTTGAATCGATTAGTATATTACTTGCATATGCTACTCACCATGACTTCAAGATTTATCAAATGGATGTGAAAAGCGCCTTCCTCAATGGACTGATCAAGGAGGAGGTATACTTGGAGCAACCCCCCGAGTTCGAAGATCAAGAGTTCCCGAACTATGTGTTCAAACTACGTAAGGCTCTCTATGGCCTCAAACAAGCTCCTAGAGCTTGGTATGAGTGCCTTAGAGATTTTCTGATTGAAAATGGATTTAAGATTGGTAAAGCTGATTACACCTTGTTTACTAAGCATTTTGATAATGATCTATTTATTTGTCAAATCTATGTTGATGATATTATATTAGGTTCAACTAACAAATCTTTCTGTCAAGAGTTTAGTAAGATTATGACAGATAGATTTGAGATGTCCATGATGGAGAGTTGAGATATTTCTTCGGATTCCAAGTGAAGCAACAAAAGGAAGGGATGTTCATAAGCCAAACAAAGTACACTAAAGACATACTAAAGAAGTTTGGAATGGACAATGCAAGGCCCATAAAAACTCCCATGGCGACAAATGGACACTTGGATCTCAATGAAGACAGACCAAACGTGGATCAAAAGGTATATCGCTCCATGATTGGCTCCCTAATTTATTTATGTGCATCTAGGCCTGATATTATGTTGAGTGTATGTTTTGTGTGCAAGATTTCAAGCCAATCCTATGGAATGTCATTTGACAGCAATAAAGAGGATCTTGCGATACTTAGTTCATACACCTAACCTAGGCCTTTGGTATCCTTAAGGTTAAAAGTTCAATCTTATTGGATACTCCGATGCAGATTATGTCGGATGCAAAGTAGATAGATAAAGTACCTCCGGTACTTGCCAATTCCTAGGTAGATCCCTAGTCTCTTGGTCCTCCAAGAAACAAAACTCCATTGCCTTATCCACGGCCGAAGCAGAGTATGTTGCAGCAGGGAGTTGTTGTGCACAACTCCTTTTGATGCGACAAACTCTAAGGGATTACGGTTGCAATATGAGCCGTATTCCACTCCTTCTTGACAATGAGAGTGCAATTAAAATTGCCCATAATCCTGTTGAGCACTCTAGAACCAAACACATAGACATCCAACATCACTTTTTGAGAGATCATTCAATGAAAGGAGATATAGCCATTTCCCATGTCAACACTAAAAAACAACTAGCCGATATCTTTATCAAGACACTTGATGGAAAATATTTTTGTGAGCTCCGAAATGAACTAAATATCCTGGATGCTCGGAACGAGACTTGAAAACTTGCATACCTGTATGCCATCTTCAAAATCTATTGATCGTGTTGTGAAAATCATCTCTCTCAGTTTTCTCTGAAAAACTATGTTAATTACTTGATCTTGGTGAATTATGGTCATAGCTTGATTGTTGTATGTTTACTGATCATAGTCAGCAAGATTATTTGTGTGTTTTGCCCCCTATTTTCTTTGTAAGCACCTTCGAATATATACGAATGGTCTATCTGTTTCTGTTCTGCTGACCATGGACTAGTACGTGGTTACCCCGGACTAGTCCGCACAATGCATACTAGTCCGTAGAGTTCCGGTTGTCCGAACTAGTCCAGTCAACCACCGACTAGTCCAATTTTTTGACTCCATAACCCTAGGGCCACTAAAACCTAATCTTCTCCTCCTCACATCTCATCTCATGTTCTCTCTCCTCACTCAAGTGCTCCCAAGGCGATTTGGCGAGCTCTCCATCAAATCCACTCAAGTTTCGGTGGGATTTGATCTCCATTGCTAGGGTATCGAAGACCACGGACTTGTCCGCATCAACAACCTCCTCAACACATCAAATTGAAGGATTTGGTAAATTCATCTCCAAACCATAGAATCTTCGATTTTCTATGTTCTTGCTCAAAAAGCTTAACACTTCTAGCCATTACATGCTCTAGTGATGTATTCCATTTACCCTAGAACACTTTTGCATTGAGTAATCTAAAATTTCATCAAGTTAGGTTTTGAACAGCCGCATAACGGACTAGTCCGGCCCTAAACGACGGACAAGTTCAGTATGTTCTGATCAAACCCTAACTTATATCAATTCAGTGCAACTCCTTGTCATCTTTGCATATCCATATCCTATATATCTTCCTTGTTAGAATCATGTAGGATGAAAACATCTCCGACTTTGACGCCGAGATGGATCCAAATGTGTTGCTGCGTGTCTTGGAGTCTCGTGCCAACAAAAGGCAAGAGCGTGTTGTCGAGCCATCGCCTACTCCACCTAGGGTACAGCGGAAGGTTGTGGCCAAGAAACCAGCTTCCAGAGCAAAATATATGGCTGGTCCTAGCTCCGCGGCTCCACGCCAAACCAAGGGCAAGGGAAAGGGGCTTGCCTCTGGACCGATTGGTCCCTTAGATATGACTGCTCCAAGACAGGGGAACATAAACCCCTCAAAAGAAAAGTTCAATGGCAAAGGCAGTGATGTGGCATGGAAGCTCAGGAAGGTCGATGCATATAGAAGTGGCAAGAAAGCAACTGACCCAAGATTTTGGATTCACTTTCACACGGACTACTATAGTTCCCTGTACCTTCAGATGAAGACTCTATTAGTTCGCAGCCAAAGGATCGACTGGACACACTTTGAGAGAAAGATCTGTCAAGCCTTTGATGAAGTGATAGAGGCTGTGGAGAGACATGGTTTAGAGGACTTGTTTGCTTTCAGGTACAACTAGAATGATAAGGTCATAGCACAGTTCTTTGCAACCTGGTACTTTGCCAGTGATGAAGAAGAGTGAGTGACTTGGATGACACATGGATCCAAGTACACTGTGACATATGATGAGTTTGCTAGGTTGCAGCACCTTGACGACACCGACAGCAATGAAGTGATTATTCACAACATTGGGATTTTAGAGAAGGACAAGATGGACTTTCTCTATGATACCCGTCTCAAGTACAATCCTCCCTCAACCAAGAACATGGAGCCCTTCTTCATGGTTCTCAATAGAGTGCCCCGAAAGACCATTGCTCCAAAGGATGGAGATGCAGGGAGTGCCCAAGGTTACCTAAGAACCTTGATGAAAGTGATTAGCAGGAAGAGGAAGTTTGACATCTTTGACTACATTTGGAATGACATGGTGAACATCTCCTGCACACCGTACCGCTCCTGTGGCTATGCACCATACGTGATGTTTATGATTGAGAAAGTCACGGGAATTGAGTTGGTGAAGGATGTAGAGCATACTCCTCTAAGGCCCCAGAAGCCTCCTGAAGCCTCTCTTCCATCTGCTCCATCTCTTGTTTTAAGTGAAGAGGCTCCGAGGAGAGCTCAAGGAGATGCAAGGCATGCCTCTAACACTAGGGCCCCTCCTCACAATGGGTTTGCTAGTGGCATTATGAAGTACCTGGCTGCTATCTTCGGCTCTTGGCGCAAGACTGAGGTGAAGTTCCATAAGATGAAAAATGCAAGAAAAGAAGAAATGCGGTACATGAAGGACAATATAAAAGCCATTTGTCAGAAGGTGGAGATTGAGCGTGTTGGGTCTGCATTTATCTCTGAGGACTCTCCTTCTAACTTCTTGGAGCTTCCTCCTCTTTCACCTTTCGAGCTTGCCTACTTTGGCATTGGGGGCACGACGAGTGATTCTCATCCTCATCCTCCTCAACCTGATGATGAAGGCGATGAGAGGACTGACAACGAGGAGTGAGTCGGCGATGACTAGTAGATCCCTCTTCTCCTTCTTTTTGGTGCATTGATGCAAAAGGGGGAGAGATTGAGGGGGAGTGTTAGGTCCTAGCAGTAGGTTGAGAGATGAGAGCTCTATTTGTGTTTCTTTTGGTGCTGTAAAACTTTAATTATGCTCTCATTATGCTTATGGACATGTGCTGTGAAATGATGACTATGTTATGCTTATGATCAATGGTTTATGTTTAAAACTGCTATGTATGCTTGAGATTCTTGATGTCATTATGATTATGCTTTTATCTTATTAACATCAAGATTATTGCTCACACACATGTAGTTTTGCACCCCACCATAAAGAGTGGACATATGTATTATGTATACATTGCCTATTTTGCTCAAAGCTCATATTACACACTTTATGAAAAGCTGAATTTTTATCATATTCATGTAAATCTCAACTGGTTGTCATCAATCACCAAAAAGGGGGAGATTGAAAGTGCATCTAGGAATTCCTTGTGGGTTTTGGTTGATTTATGACAAGCAAATGAGATCCTAATAAAATTATTGAGATGAGCACAGGTTCTAAAGAAAATTAGGTGAAATGCTCAAAAAGAAAGGAGAATGAGGAATCCAAGGGAAAAGAGCTCAAGAGCTGAAAAGATTAGATCATTGTGTAGGGAGTGTGTTAGAGAAACACACCCCAAGAGCTCAAGTAAAAGAGATCTCACTCACTAAACAAATAATTCAATTCACTGCACAATTCACAAGAAAACCGGACTAGTCCGATATACACTGGACTAGTCCGATATCTATCTGACTAAGATCGAACTAGTCCCCCCTAGTGCGGACTAGTCCTCAAAACTTCACATTTGCACAAAAACGGACAAGTCCAATATCAATCGGACTAGTCCGATAATCTTCTGACTAAAATCAGACAAGTCCTCCAAGTTCGGACTTGTCCTTCGCCCCTAGATTTTTCACGACACCGGACAAGTCCGATATCACCCCAGAATAGTCCGAAAACTCTCTGACTAAAATCGGAAAGTCATCCAAGTGCGGACTTGTCCTCAATTCTACATGAGGTTCACCACACCGGACTAGTCCGATATGTGCCGGACTAGTCCGAACACTTCCAGATACCAAATCGGACTAGTCTGCTTATTTCCGGACAGGTACGATATATCAGAACACTTAGGGTTTTCCACACGCCGCACACCGAACTAGTCCGGAGTCCACCACAAACTAGGATGGACATCGCAAACCCTAATGGTAACTTTTGGAAACCTTAGTATAAATAGAGGTGTACGGCCCTACAACCAACTCTCTCAATCCCTACGCCGTCACAACTCCCAAGAGCCCAAAATACACATCTCTCCACACAATATAACCCTAGAAAGATCAAATCTTTGAGGATTAGCAATTGATCAAAAGGAGAGACTTGTTTCACACGATCTTGAGCTCTTGGGTTTGATTCTCTCGCACACTCTTGTTCTTTATTGTATATCTTTCGAGTGTGTTGGTGGCGTTCATCATTGTAAATTTTGGGGAGCCCTCAACTTGTGAGAAGGCCCCTTGAACATAGTTATTTGCCCCTTTGTGGTTAGTGGAAGAGAATCGGCCTCCGTGGCGATTCGACGAGGGTAGGGTTGGTGAAGACCCGATCCCTCTGTGGACTCCTAAACGTGGATGTAGATTTACTCCATGGAATCGAACCACGGGATAAAATATTGTGTCACATACTTTTGTTCTTTTTGTTCATCGTATTCTAGGATTTACTCAATCTTGTATAACCTACGTTGAAACATTGGAATCTAAGTTAATTTGTACCATACCTAGTTTCATTGTTTTGATACATCCAAGTTGCAACTTACTTTCTGCTGCATAGAGTACTTGAAGTGAAATCATCGATAAAATTTTATCGTTCTAATCCGCAAACACCGGACTAGTCCGCACCACACCGGACTAGTCCGATTTCTCCGTATTTGATCAAGTTGTTAAGTGCTTCACGATCCGATGAAAATAAAAAAGCCTATTCACCCCCCCCCCCTCGTGGCTACATTCAACCGCGAAGGCTCGCATAGATGTGGGAGTTAGAGAAATCCACTTCCATATCAATGGCAAGGAGGAGAAGTTCAACTTTCGCCCAAAGTTGGAGCAATGCTCCATGATCCGTATCAAGTATAGGCTGAAAGTTAAACACATTCAAGAGGTCGAAATCACACATCCAAAGGTGGACCCACTCATTGCATTCATGAGGAATTTTATCTATGCGGAAAACCCGTCTTATCGTCCACGCCAACATCCCAAGAAGACGGAGAAGCTCGGGCCTCCCCAAAGGCCCAAGTCTACCAAGTCGCCAAAGAAGGTATGACAGAAGAAGCAAGAAAAGCCATCCGAGCCCATCCCTCTGGGCTCGAATGTCAATAAATGAAGAAGGAGGAATGTCCATCTCATCAGACTGTGGTGAGACCTAGCCAATAGGTTAAATTAGTAGTTATCCTTTTCATTGTTTTTCTTTTCTCTTTATTTGGATTTCCCCATTTAGTTTGATTCTCCTACTGTATATTTGATTTCTTAGCAAGTTGAGAATCTTATATTCTCAACTATAATTTTTATTTTTCACAAAAAGAAAATTGTTGGGTTTTGAAAAGGATTTTTTATTTGGAAAACAATTTTTCTGAGCTGCAAAAGTTGTATTTCACCAACGTGCTGATTCCATAGCCGTTGGGGAGCCACCTGCCAAAAGGGAGAACATGGGGCCCACCTGTCAAGTCGGTCGACCCCCCTGCTCATCCCACTAGGGGAAAGAGGTATTTTGGCTCTCTCTCCTCCAACGGCTATATTTTGTGCCCTAGTGACTGTTAAGGATTGCACATTATAAATGATGGCCGTGAGGAGCACTTCTCTTCACAGTTCACCTCATTTCATACATCCCCAATGTCACTCTTGCTCAAATTGTTTTTCTTGCTCTACATTGAAGCACTCTTGCTCAAAATCCAACTCAAAAAGATTTGCTTTTGATTGCCTTTGCAATTTGCTCTCAAGATCTTCAAGGGAAAATTCACCGGGTTTTGTTTTCACTAACATCACCTTTTTCGAGTTTTTTCCTTGTTGTGTTCTTGTTTGTTGTGGCCATGAAAGGAATGAAGAGGTTGTTTGGCAAGAGGAAGGAGGCTGCAAGCTCAAGCCATGGCAGAGACTCAAGTGCACGCCCCTCTTCTGTTGCTACACCAAGTTCACAGAGGAGGAGTGTAGGAGAGGACACTCCCATGGATGAGAGAAGCAACCCACACCAACTTCTTCACGACGACGACCCCGACATCCAAAGTGAAGTTGGAGATCAAGCAGACAAGCTCCTCCAAGATCATGAGTTTTCTCATACGAAAGCTTATGATCCAGATTTGATCTCCAAAATAGGTATGGATTCCGAAATCTTTTCCATTTGGCATGCAGTAGGATGGGAAATTTTGCTCACATAGAGGAGAAAGGTTCACGCCTTCTCTCCATACAATTCTTTTGCACACTCAAAATAGGATTTGATGGTATTACTTTCGATTATATCAAAAAGAATACAGCATCCTATGGAAAGAATTAAGTGAAATCCTAGACTTCCATAAACTTTGTTTGCTAGAGTTAGACAATTTGCCTAAGTTTAACAAACAAAGCTTTTGGCAAGATTTAATTGGTGAGGTCAAATGTAGTGCACCTAGGAATAGGCACTTGCACAACCCCACTTTACGCTTCATGCATAGATGGGTGGCTATGACTATGTTCCCTAGAGGAGATATATGGATAGTGCGTGATGATGAGCTGAAAGTTTTATTTGCCATGATTAAAAGGATAAAAGTTGCTCCAGTCATTGCCATGATGACACAATGGTTAGACTACATTCCAAGGGTAGGGCCAATTGAATGCACTTCATTGATTACCCGTATTGCTACTAGGGTAGGAGCACTAGGATATTCTTCATTTGAATACACTAAAAATGAAAGAGAATTAATTGATGGAGAATATTTAGTGCAAGGACATACCCTTAAGCATGACCAAGATGGCTCTTTGATATTTATTATCCCGGGTTTTTCAATGAAATTTGGTTACCTAACCCGGATTATCATTTGTACAAATGTCGTAGGCTAACTATTGACCTACTTCCCATCGAGGAAGCCAGAAGAAGTAATGTCTCTGGCAGGGTGACTAGAAGCTGTGCAAGGAGAGCGGACATGCCCCCGACAGCCTCCATGGCCCACGAGTACTAAGAGGAAGAGAACCCAACAGGTGATGCACCCGGATGGACTCAACCTCCATCGTATGAGACCGAAGGTCCGTCTTGGCATGGGTGGCTAGATGCTACATGGGAGACACACCTATCCACTTCAAGCTCTAACATCTTGCCTCCAACATCTATGAGAAGTTGTCATTCCACTTCGGCTAGAAGTCATTGTGACTCTATCCAAGGAATGACGTACCTCTCTAGACGTATGGAGGAGCTTGAAGTAAGGACGGGTGACATCTACAACACTCTCCAAGGGCATATCCAAGGTACCCAAGATTGACAACAACACACAGAAGCTCAATTCATCAACCTCAACTCCACGCTACAACAACAACAAGCCGATCTCGCGGCATACTTCCGTCATCAAGGGCTCAACCCTCATCATGGAGGTGAGGGAAGAACAAGCTTGGGGGAGGACCCCCACATGAGATAAATTGTATCAACCCGTTACATATTTATTATCCATCATTCACATTGCATCTAAAAATAATAATATAGGGTAGGTTTTATTTCCAAATAAAATAAAAGATGTACGGTGAGAATGACTTGGAATTCACATAGATGAAATGATGAATAGTTGCTCTGTTTTAAATTTCCTAAGTCCCTAGTTTACAACTTACTACTCTCCAACATATTGCTCTCATTGGTTAAAATTGCTTTTTGCCTTGATTTGGAAATTTTGGGTAGCAGAAGCTTAATCCAATCTAACTTGTTGTGAGATATGATATAGTGATAGGGCTGTTATTCCTATTTTGATAGTGAAACTTAGATTTCCGGAGAAACTCTAAAAAGAATTAAGTTATCCTTATTTGATTGGAAATACCCACCAAAGCCATATGATACATTTCATCGATAGACCTTATGCAAATGCTATTTGCTTTCACATTGAGCTTTGTCAAACTAGTATAGACCTATGTGACATTTCTTTCATTACTTTTTTAATTCAAGACTTCACTTCCACATGCTATACTTATACACTAGAAGTAAGCAAATTTCCATCATACCACCATTCCGCAATAAAAAGAGACACTCCATATCATTCATGCTTAATACTCTCTCCAAAATTCATTGCATAAAAAAGGAGTATAGGACATGGCTACAAGAAAAAGAAAAAGAAAATGCATGCTTACATCATAAGCATGAGAAAAAAAAGTAGCCATGTTTCAAACTTGCAAAAAATAAGGGAGTCCACTCAAAAAGGAGTCATCTCAAAATATCCATATCCAATCCATTCCATGACACATGCACAAGTCTCGAATCAAATTGTTTTGAATTGATTTCTCGTAAGGCTTACTCGTTTGACTTAGCAATACTATGTGTTGCAAATATGCCTACTATATTCCCTACCAAGATCCACATACAAGCCTTTTGTAGAGGTAGGATTAACTTAGGCACAATGCCTTGGTGAGGACATATTTCCACTACACAAAAAGGAGAGACTTGAGAGAATTAAATTGAGATGCTTAAAATCTAAATTGAACTCTCCGAAATTAGAGTGGAACTTAATTTTTAGGGTATGTGTGCTCTATTTGCTGTTCTATCTTTCAACCAACCATGAATAAGAGATGGCATAAGCCCCATAATAACCTAAGATGGGTGGAGTACTGTGCCAATTTTTGCAATACTAGGTAGATTATTTTGTTGTGAAAATTGTACTTTTGAAAAGTAGAACATAGTAGCAACTCCTGATCATCACCCTAAAGTCTTGACTTTGCTCGTGACGAGTTAAGGATAGGCTTGGGAGAGTTTTTTGACGACTGTTATACACCAATTTCACCCATCAATATAACTCAATTATGTGAAGGAATTGTCATTTCTTGCACACATCACCTTTCTATTTAACCTATTTCCACTTGTCCTTGGAGAAAGTAGTGCATGCAGGGATTCTATGCAGAAATGAAGTGAAACAAGGGGATGGATCCTATATAATATCATTCCAGCCAATTAGGCGATGCCACGTGGCACCATGTAGGATCGAAGAGCACGTGTAAAGCTACCAGAGGGGGGGGGGAATGGTAGATTAAAACTTTTCAGCAGAAGCAACAAAACATCCCTTGACATAAAACCGATCTATTAAAGAAACCATGTGTGTGACTAATCTAAATGTGTTCAACTGTGACAAAAATAGAATATAATGTAGAGAATCAAGTCACGAAGATGTCACAACAAGAATCATGAAAATCTGCCGAGATAAAATCAAGTAATGATCGAAAGATCGAACAAAGGTCAATCTGTCATACCCGAGAAATATAGTTCTGGAATACTGCAAAGAAACTCGTGTAGATCAGAAACCACAAATCCAATGACCGTGAAATATTCATAGATGAGATAAAATTAAGTTGTGAAGATAACCCAAGAACACATTAAACAGATCTATAAAACTCAAGTTATGATAAAACAACCGAAGCAAGGTAGTGCTGTGCAGAAACTCGACGAGAAAGACTTGAAGAAAACAAGTCAGATGAACAAGGCACAAAAGTTCCTTAAAACTATTAATTTTATTGATCAAACCACAGGAGGAACAGACCCAAAGTCGTGCTCATGAGCTTTGGCCTCCCTTGCTTATATGACCAGCCCTTAGGCCAACCCAAAACTAACTAGGACTCTAATCCTACTCAATTCACGAATCAAAACTTTCCATAACTGCTCAAGACTCTTCTATACGTAGATAGAAGCAATCTTAAGACTTCCAAACACTTTAGGAACGTATCCCACATTCCTAAAACAACTCAAATTATGACCCACACGAAATCCTATCATAACCAACTCAAAACATTCCATATCCGATCCATAACCGACTCCGCCGCAGCCGAAGTCATCATCCGATACGATCTGATCCTTCCAACAAGATCTTTCCTTCTATAATCCTTCTTCGGAACCATGTTGCCACATCATGCACCGCACGCATACGTGCGAACACCTTCCTTCGACATCCAGTTTCCTTCATATGCACTGCCCTTGATTCAATCACCCTATGTGACCTCTTGATCAGTCAACCATAATTCCTCTCGAACTTGGTTGTTGGAACCTCATCTCCTCCCCGAGACTAGTTCAATGGATCCTGTCACCAAACATATCTTGAAATCAAGCAACACCCGCACATGAATAAACAACCAATACTTCTGAGCACAAGTCCTCAACTTGACTCTCGTTAGTTCTGAAACCACAACACCATACGTGAGCACCTCACGTAAGAATGTTGCAAACCATAGCAAAATGATTTCAGTCATAACAACCAAAACACACCAAAAACTTAGTAAAAGAATACTAAGCAAACTTTCCATAATCCAAAAGGCAAGTTAGAAACATTGCAAGTTAAAAGCAGAACCACTGCGATCAAGCTCCGAACCATGTCAAAGCTAACCTGACCTTGAACTGGAGCTTACCAAAGCTACCAGGACATAGCGCTGGAGCTAACCAAAGCTAGTCGTACCTAGCGTCGCAGATAACCAAAGCTAGTCGGACCTACCGCCAGACCTTGCCGAAGCTACCAAAAACAAGCCAGACCTATCGCCGAACCTTGCTGGAGCTCGAACCTAGATGATAAAGGTGTTTTGGTAGTATTCAAAACTTTTATCGCCATAGCCAATGTATTCAACACACATAGGTCTCACAATCTCCCCCTTGATGAATGCATTGGCAACACCACTTAAAATCCAAACATTGGCTTATTCACATAACAAGTTTTGAAAACAGTTTCTCCCCCCTTTTGAAAATCAAATGAGATAGAAGTAAATTTCTCCCCCCTATACTTATTTCTCCCCCTTGCATACTTCTCCCCCTTTGACAATGTATTCAACAAGGTACAAAAGAGAAATTTTAATTTTTTATGAGCACATTATAACATATACATATAAAGCAAAGCTTATCCAAGTCATACTATCAAGTAACTTACACTATCACAACAATGAGATACATAGAGTAGTGTAAGCCATGCCAGAGATCAAATGTAATTTTCAATTTTAGCAAGTCATGATCTCACAAACTTAACTATTTCAAAACCTAAAAGCATGACACTTGTTGCTGCATTTTATTATTTTTCAAAGCACAAATTTAGATCATATGATATTTGCAAGCGATTATATGCGCATCTGCCTTATTCTAAACAATCAAGCCAAACCTATGTCATTTGACAATCATAATCTTAAGGACATGGTTTTAGTCACACACAACTTCTTCCAAGTTCATATATAAGTGCAATGATAAGCCATCTCAAAAGAATAAGTGCGATGCATGCATATTCTCTTGATCTATTCTCAATTTATATTTGTTCATAAAACTCAACATGTGAGTTGATTAATTCATTTTGATTAAAAGCACTTGTGATCATGCAAAAATTTCAAAACAGCAAGAAAGTTCGATCATGACCAGATTTAACATAAGTAATTATTCCAATTAGTAGTCGTGGCAAAAACTACAAAATGTATAACATGAGTAATGTAGTAAGAACTTTTAGCATGTAAAAAGAACCACAAAGTCATATATGTATGAAATACTATGCTCGTATTATTTTAAATTCAGATTCACACATAGATTTCCAAGTTTCAAAACTCCCCCTCAATTAAAGCCATGAGGATGCATAACCCCTATTTCACTATGAATGTAACAAAAACGAGTGAAATCCAAAGGTTTTGTGAAAATGTCAGCCAACTGTTGTTCGGTATCTACATGGTGAAGCACAATGTTTCCTTTTTCAACATTATCACTCAGAAAGTGATACCTAATGTCAATGTACTTAGTTCTAGAATGTTGCACAAGGTTTTAAGCAATGTAAATGGAACTAGTGTTATCTCAAAACAGTGGAACACTATATAGATCAACCCCATAGTCCTTAAGTGTTTGAACAATCCAAAGAATTTGGGAGCAAGCACTAGTAGCAGCTACATATTCAGATTCAACTGTGGATTGTGCAACTGAGTTTTGTTTCCTAGAGGACCAAGCAACAAGTAAATTGCCAAGAAAATGACAAGAACCGGAAGTACTATTCCTATCAATTCTACAACCCCCAAAATCAGCATCCAAAAGTGCTTTCAAAGTAACGGTTGAGGAAGAAGGAACAAAAATGCCAAATTCTTGAGTTCCATGTAAGTGCCTGAGAATTCTTTTGATGGTTTGACGATGTGAAGCGTGGGGAAGCTTGAAACCATGCACAAAGACATACACTAAATTTTATGTCTGGTCTTGATGCCGTGAAGTACAAAAGTGATCCGATCATGCTTCTAAATTTTTTTTGATCCATGGGTTCACCATCTTCATCAAGTTCAAGTGTTGATGTTGTTCCCATTGTTGTCCGAAGAGGATTGCTTTTGTTCATGTTGAAGTGCTTGAGAAGGTCCCTTGTATACTTCGTTTGATGAACAAAGGTACCTTCCTTGGTTTGCTTGATTTGCAGCCCCAAAAAGTAAGTGAGTTCACCCATCAGACTCATTTCAAATTCTGAACTCATCATTGCTAAAAACTTGGACACAAGACTATGAGAAGCACAACCAAAGATAATATCATCCACATACACTTGAACGAATAATGAGTCATTGCCACGCTTAAGCACACAAAGAGTTTTATCAACCTTGCCCATGTTAAACCCCTTTTCAAGTAAGAATGTTTTTAACCTATCATACCATGCTCTAGGAGCTTGTTTTAGACCATAAAGTGCTTTAGTCAGTTTGAAAACTTGATTAGAAAAATATGGATTTTCAAAACAGGTGGTTGCTTAACATAAACCTCCTGATCTATGTAGCCATTAAGAAAAGCACTTTTAACATCCATTTGATATAACTTGAAACCTTTAGATGCAGCAAAAGCTAACAAAATTCTTATGGCTTCTAATCTAGCAACAGGAGCAAAGGTTTCATCAAAATCTAGACCTTTAATTTGTGTGAAACCTTAAGCAACCAATCTATCCTTATTTCTAACCACAACCCCATCCTCACTTTGTTTATTTTTAAACACCCATTTAGTTCCAATTAATGTGTGACCTTGAGGTGGAGGTACAAGTTTCCAAATATTATTTGTTTCAAAATTTTCTAACTCTTCTTGCATGGCAATAATCCAAGATTCATTAGTGAGTGCGTGTGATATATCTTTGGGTTCAAAAGAAGCAACTAAATCAGAATAAGTATGAGAGTTTGGATAGCAAAACCTGGACCGTTTGACTCGTTCGTGCAAGCTTCCTATCATTTGTTGTGGAGGATGACTTTTGAGAATCCGGAGGGGAGTAGACACTTCACAAGCTTCTTCTTCTTCTTCATGTTCATCACAAATCGATGAGCTTGTGACTTGAGGATGATCCATATCAGCAATGATGGTTGTCGGTGCTGGTTGAGGATCAACATTCAGAGCTGAACAAAAGTCATTAGCTGCTGAATTTTCGGGCAGCAGCTCCAATTCTTCCTCATCTTCAACGAAAATGCTCTCCCCCTACGGATATGGATCTGGACCTGCTATGGTTGAGCTTGTACCTGTGCTAGCTTCATCAAAAGACACTTCACAAGTCTCCACAATTTTGTTAGTGTCAAGTAAAAGCACACGGTAGCCTCTAGTATGAGATGGGTAACCAAGAAACATGCCATCAATGGATCTAGGTTCAAATTTATCAAGATTACCATGTTTCTTAACAAAGCATTTGCAACCAAAGACCCGAAAGTGTGTAACACTAGGCCTATGCCCAAACCGAAGCTCATATGGTGTTTTACCTAGCTTAGGACGCAAGAAAACACAATTTGAGACATAACAAGTGGTTGCAATTGCCTCAGCCCAAAATTTTCTAGGAGTTTGATATTCACCAAGCATAGTTTTAGCCATCTGAACTAAGGTTCTGTTCTTTCTTTCTACAACACCATTTTGTTGAGGTACATATGGTGAAGAAAATTGATGATCTATTTCATTTTCAGCGCAAAAGTGATAAAAAGATTGATTTTTAAATTCAGTTCCGTTATCACTTCTTATTGCTTTTAATGATCCTGGGTGATCAATTGATAATCTAAGAAATAAGGTTCTAAAGTGATTAAAAGATTCATTCTTAAATGCCATAAAGTAAACCCAAGAGTATCTAGAATAATCATCAACAATCACAATAACATACCATTTACCTCCAAAGTATTGAATACATGAAGGTCCTACGGTGTCAAGGTGCAAAAGTTGACCCGGTTCAGTTTTCATGATAATTGTGAGAGGAGTATGTGAACCTGCAACCATCTTAGCATGTCTAGAAGTAGAGCACACAATTTCTTTGTCCCCTTTAAGCTTAGGCAGCCCACGTATGCGATCAAGAGCACTAACACGTGTTAGATGATCAAAGCCTACGTGACCAAGTCTACGATGCCAAAAATATAAGTCCTTTGTATCATTAGCAACTAGACACCTATGCTCAGAGGAACACATATCAAAATCAGCTTTAAAAACTCTTCCAAACCGAGAAATGTTAAAAATAACCTCACTATTTGAATTTACAACTTTGCAACAATTTTTAATGAAAATAATTTCCAGATTTTCATCTAGCAGTTATGAAACAGAAAGCAAGTTGTATTCAAATTTTTATCAAGTGCCACATCCTTCAAAGTGTAGTGATTATTTACTCTAATCGAACCCTTAGCAATTATAGGAGTTGAAGAATTATCAGCAAAAGTAACATTCTCTACACTTGACACAAAAGAGACGCAGGAGAACCATTCTCTGTTACCGGTCATGTGGCGTGAGCATTCTGAATCCACAATCCATATGTTCTCCTTCCTCAAGCGTGAAACCTATGTAGAAGGACAATACATCATTGACTTAATACTGGGGTTAGTCAATAAGCATTTGGGAATCCAGTACTGAGCCATGCAACATCAAATAGGAACAACACGCGAAGGTTGTGACAAAATAGCTGATTTATGAGTCAAGGGTTGAGGTTTTCTGTTCTTAACTACAGATTTAAAAGTTGTTACTCGTTTAGCACAAAAACCAGTAGCTCTGGAGTTAAGAGCAGTAGTTTCAAAGGAGAAAGCTGAAGCTCCAGCTGCAAAGACTGATGTTCCAAAGGGAATAACAGAAGGTCCGAGAGCTCTCGGAGCTATCGGAACTACTGGAGCTGCCTTTGCAGATTTCTTACCAGAAGTTCTGGAAGCTACTTTTTCAAATTTCTGACTAACTAAAACAGGTGGCATGTTTCTAATTTTAGGTTTAACATGCATAGAAGATTTAGCATGAAAGTTATGAGATCTAGCAGACACTTTATCCTTTTTAATTTGTTTAGCTACTCTATAACAGAAATCTATGACATGACCATCTTTATCACAATAAATACAATGAAATTTTATTTTTGTAATCGTGTCTAGATGAGCATCTACTATTAGAAATAGAATTAGAAAGATCCTGCAGATTTAAAAATGACATCCTTTTGTTTAGGGACAGTTTTGATTAAACCTCTTCCAAATGATCTTACAACGTGAGGTGGATGTGTTTTAGAATAAGCATGGGAACCAAAACCTAAACCAATTTTATCATTGCAAGGTTTAGAAAATTTAACAACAACTTTAGATTCTTGTTCCCATTGTAGAACCGCTCTAGTATCTTATTTTTATTGTCAAGTTCTTTAGATAGAACTAGGCAGTTTTGACATGAAGTTTTTCCTTTTAGTTTGCAATTGGAACAATATTTAATTTCATGAGAACGTAAAGCATTGTTCAGAATGGAAATTTCATTCATTGCATCTTTTAGTTTCTCGTCAAGATTGTTACGTGCAGAACAATGCAAATCATCTGTAGAACAAGAAGCATTTTTTAAG
This sequence comes from Tuctoria greenei, assembly GCA_036927565.1. Taxonomy (NCBI): domain Eukaryota; kingdom Viridiplantae; phylum Streptophyta; class Magnoliopsida; order Poales; family Poaceae; genus Tuctoria; species Tuctoria greenei. Next base: position 125,339,164 of record JAYESD010000007.1, on the reverse strand, counting down.
TTTTTAACATTAAAATCAGACAACTTTTTGTTCTTTTCAATTTCTTCACCAAGTCCATCTAGAGTGGAGGAGTGTGCACTTCTTAATGTGGACAATTGTTCATAGATTAAGTCACACGAGGGACATGCATCATCATTAGGAATCAAAGTTTTTAAACGGTTGATTTTTAGATTCTAGTGATTCAATTTTAGCAGCATTATCCTTAAGCTTTTTGTCATTTTTCTTGACAATAATAGTTGCATGAGAAATTGCATCACACATTTAATTACAGGTAGAACATTCTCATCATCGTCACTGCTGTGTTCTGCATCCTCTTGAGTTGATCCTGATCTTGTTTTGCCCGCCATGAAGCATAAATTGGCCAGATCATCATCATCTTCATCACATCCAATCTCTACATCACTTGAACTGAGCTCTTGAAGTGCGGTGATGAAGATGTTTATCATCTTGCATCCTATGGAACCCTTCTTTTTCTTGTTTGAGTTTTTAGGGGTGGTCTTGACTTTGTTCGGATTCTCTTCATGTCTAGTAGGACCTCAAAGGTTAGGCCATTCTGTATGAAAGTGTCATGTCTTACCACATTCAACGCATCGTTGAGGTCTGGAGCTTCCTCTCCTTCTAGTTCTAACATTTTGCAATGCTTTTGTGAACCGAGTAGAGATGACTTCTAGCTCCTCTTCTGGAAATTCTTCAATCTGTTCCAGGGTTAGTGAAGACAACAAAGCAAGAGTATTGCAAGATGATCATTGACCGGAGCTAGGCACATCACGTTGTGAAACGATTGCAATAGACTTATTTGGATTCTTTCGTGACAAAATGTCAATTTCATGAGTTTTTAGTTCAGAGTAAAGCACATCTAAAGTAAGAGTACTCATGATAGTTGATTCGCGAATGGATGTTACTTTCATCTCACATATTGTCATGTCTAATGCACTATGGAGTTGCCTAGCATTCTCAGCATTAGAAAAGTTTACATTGACACTATGTAGATTAATGAGAATTTAGTTAAATCGGGCAAAAAGTTGATCGATGGACTCACCAGGTTGCATCTCGAAGCGCATGTATTCCTTTTTGAACATATCTTGTCTTACCTCCTTGATTGTGTTGGAGCCTTCGTGATAATTACAAAGACCTCTCCAAACATCGTATTCTGATCGGAGGTGCGCGTCACGATCAAAGTCGCTTTGAGTGAGTCCTTGAATGATCAAGTTTCGAGCTTTGTTGTTGTTTTCAATGTCCTGTAGATTCATAGCCGTAACTTGACCGTTTGGTGGAACTTCATAAGGCCTGTATACTCTCTCCCATACCGCGAAGCCTTGCTCCTGGATGAAGGCCTCCATGCCTGCCATCCAAACCTTAAATCAATACCACAAAACACACAAGGTTTGGCGGAGTATTTCTCCATGATGATTAGTCAAAAGCACGTGCAAATCTCAAAGATTAGAGCACCGTGGCACTGATACCAGTTGTAGGATCGAAGAATACGTGTAAAGATACCAGAGGGGTGTGCATGGTAGATTAAAACTTTTCAGTAGAAGCAACAAAACACCCCTTGATAGAAAACTGATCTATTAAAGAAACTGTGTGTGCGACTAATATAAATGTGTTCAACTGTGACAAAACTAGTATAGATTGTAGAGAATAAATTCACGAAGACATTAAAACAATAATAACAAAAATCTGTTGAGAGAAACTCAAGTAACGATCGAAAGACCGAACAAAGATCAATGTGTCCTACCCGAGAAAAACAGTTTTGGAATACTGCAAAGAAACTCGTGTAGATCAGAAACGACAAATCCAATGACCGTGAACTTTTCACAGAAGATAGAAAATTAAGTTGTGAAGACAACCCAATAAGAATCACGTCAAACTGATCTGTAAAACTCGAGTTATGATAAAACCACCAAAGCAAGATAGTGCTGTGTAGAAACTCGACGAGAAAGACTTGAAGAAAACAAGTCGGACGAACATGGCACAAAAGTTCCTTCAAACTATTAATTTTATTGATCAAACCACAAGAGGAACAACCTCAAAGTCATGCTCATGAGCTCTGGCCTCCCTTGCTTATATAACCATCCCTTAGGCCAACCCAAAACTAACTAGGACTCTAATCTTACTCAATTCACGAATCGAAACTTTCCGTAACTGCTCAAGACTCTTCTATATGCAGATAGAAGCAATCTTAAGACTTCCAAACACCTTAGGAACGTATCCCAAATTCCTAAAACAACTCAAATTCGTGACCCACATGGAATCCTATCATAACCAACTCAAAACTTTCCATATCCGATCCATAATCAACTCCACCGCAGCAAAATTCATCATCTGATATGATCCGATCCATCCAACCAGATCTTTCCTTCCATAACCCATCTTCGGAACCATGTTGCCATGTCATGCACTGCATGCATACGTGCAAACACCTTCCACTGACATCCAGTTTCCTTCATATGCACTGCCCTTGATTCAATCACCCTGCGTGACCTCCTGACCAGCTCAACCATAATTCCTCCCGAACTTGGTTGTTGGAACCTTATCTCCTCCCTGAGACTAGTTCAATGGATCCCGTCACCAGCCATGTCTTGAACTCAAGCAACACCTGCTCATGAATAAACAACCAATACTTCCGAGCACAAGTCCTCGACTTGACTCTCGTTAGTTCCCAAATCACAACACCTTACGTGAGCACCTCACGTAAGCATGTTGCAAACCATAGCAAAATGATATCAGTCATAATCACCAAAACACACAAAAAACTTAGTAAAATAATACTAAACAAACTTTCCATAATCCAAAAAGCAAAATAAAAACCTTGCAAGTTAAAAGCAGAACAACTGTGATCAAGCCCCAAACCTTGTCAAAGGTAACCGGACCTTGAACTAGAGCTTACCAAAGCTAGCAGGACCTAGTGCTGGAGCTTATCAAAGCTAGTCAGACCTAGCACTGGAGCTATACAAACCTAGACGGACCTTGCGCCAGAGCGAATCAAAGCTAGTTGGACCTAGCGCCGGACCTTGCCGGAGCTACCCAAAACAAGCCTGACCTATTGTTGGACCTTGCTGGAGCTTGGACCTAGATGATAAAGGTGTTTTGGTAGTATTCAAAACTTTCATCGCCATAGCTAATGTTTTCAGCACACATAGGTCTCACACACCACATGGATCAAATCGCCCACAATCAGAAGTATCCGAGGCCATCCAACGGTGTAGCACCCATATCAGTCAATGGGACCCAACTGTAAGAGACCTAGATAAAGCATACCACAAAAGGGGCCAGGACCAGGTCGGCCGACACCCCCTAGTCGGCCAACTGGTTACTGGAGCCTTTCTCGGTCAAACTCCACGTGGTGGCTTCTCCTGACTTGAAGTGGTCATGGGTGACTGATTTGCGCACTTTTGGTGGCGGGAACCGACCCTTCTCCAAGTTATAAGTAGGACCCCTCACCCCTCACTTCAACACACACCACTTGAGTATTCATCCTTTGTATTCACTACTCTCCATAGGTTTAGAGGAGTATAGGCTGTAGAGAGGAGAGTCTCTAGTCCATAGTCCAAGTAGGAGAGGAGTATAAGGAGTCTCTTCCCAATTGGGAAAGGTATGTCTCCCATATTCCTATTTGTATTTGTGACATTATTCATAATAAAGATGATATCTTTAGTCTTCATTTGTTCATATAATTGGATGAAGCGTTTCTTATTTGATTGTGGATTTCCATGTATGTGGTAGGAATAGTATTTATGATTGTTCTATACCACTATCATTACATTATCATAAACAATATAATCCTCCACTATAGTTTAATTAGATATGATATGGTTATGTTAAAATGAATCACTTATGCTATGAATTAACATTGGTTCAGCAATGATTTAGTTCATTGCCATAGGATGTCTGTGCCTAGACTCTTAAGGTAATTACTTAATATGGTAGAATGGTGCTAGTATAGTTAGTAGCATTGAATGTCTTGTAGACCCACCGATTGAAGAGCTAGGCAGTAGATGGTAACAGCCCTATGTATCCTTTATAATCCTCCACATTCGGCTATGCCACAGGCTCTTTGCAGGAGTCACCTACTGTTGCTAGGGATAAATCCGTGCTCGATGTGTTAATCCACTTAGCATGAGAATTCATAATTAATATGATCATTAGTAACTAACCTAGGCTATGTATATGTACATTATAAGCATAGGAGGAGTCTCTACCTTACTCTTAGCCTAGTTCCTCTATTACCTCATTTATCCCCTTAGGATAGAATTCTCTTTCATGTGTCACACTACCTCAACTTATCATTTAACACATCCTTGCTAGAACCCTACCTAGACCAACCTAAGCCTTTCCACTTGATGATTGTTTTACTTCCATATAGCCTTCCTTTGAGAAAATATAAATGACACCCTTTGGGAATACTCTTTAAAAGGGGAAATGCTACATCGATAGTTTATGTGCGCTTGTGGACGTTCATTTGAGAATCAAAACCTACCAACAAGCATTTTTGGCACCACTGATAGGGATGACTTGTTAGTAGTGCATAGGAAATATCAACATCTGGCTGTGACGGGTCACTTCCCAAATGACCTCTCTTCCACACCTGGATAGGTGTCGGCTTATGACTGCTCTCACGCTCCTATCGATATGTGTTAGCAGAATGAAGATTATAAAATTACTTAAATAGATTTAGAATCAAACTTACCAACCATTTAGCGAGATGTAAGTAGCCGTCCACACCAAACCAGTGTTTCTCGCCCATCCCTCTACTCTCTCGAGGGGTGATAGACACGTCCCGAAAACCCTCGCTCGCCCACAGGGCACACAGGGCATGGTACGCGTCCGGACGGCCGTCAAGCCACGCTACACTGACCTGCACACATTTATTATTGTATGAAAACACTATTAACAGAATTGGATAATGAAGCAAAGTAAAATAAACACTTTACCACTGAGTACCGTGCCTCCATCAAGTACTTGACGACCGTGTCCCTGAACTGCCCTAGCTCACCCTTGTTCGGATGCAACTTGAAGTACACTCGCATAGCTTGAATTCGAGCATTCGATAGTTAATGCGTCATGAGCTTCCTCACGTTCGTATGGAAGATGGCCCTAGCGTGATCAAACTGATGTGCCTCGTCCTCCAAATGGTACCGTGTCTGGACGAAGAAATACAAAAGTAGTATTTAACAAAAAATAGATTTGTACTACAAAAATATTCTTCATACTTACCATGATGTCGTGCCACACAACCTCCTGGTGGTTGACGTGAGCAAGGTCTTGGGCCCTAGTGTAATCGTCCCAAGATGTAGCAGGGACAGGACTAGACGGCCCAGGACACCATTCATCTGCTGGTGGTGTGCCTGACCCGTGAACAAGTCATCTTACCAAGACCTAATAGATGGTTCTCCATTAGTACATATATAAGTGTGAAGCAATCTAAATTTAATATTTAGAGATGTACTTACTTATCTCCAATTGGACGAATAACGGTCCGATTGTCAGGGTTTGCAGGAGCCAAAGAAGGACCCACATAGTGGCTCCTCCTAATCTGCTGCCTCAGAGCTGGCTCCACGTACAGTGACCAAAAAGATGAGTCACCGACTGCCCTAGCTCGCTATTCGGCTCCGAAGGCTGGCTACCCGGCTTCGAAGCATGGTCAGCGTGCAGTGGCTGAAGAGGACCCCAAATCTCAGAGTCCTCGGACGTAGAGTCATCCTGACAATTTTAAAGATTCATTATTAGATGAATGAATTAATTATGCAATTTATGAAATTTAAGATTCATAAAAATGTTATTTACCTGTCCTGACCGCTGTACAGGTCAGCATGACGGCTCCGGTAGATGGCTCAACAACTTAGTCCGTCTACCACTGCTAGACTGACTACCCTGGAAGACAGCGTCAGCTGTCTGGGCTAGAAACCCTCGCACCCACGTCATCTGCTGCTCGATGACATCCTGTTGAAAGGAAAATTTGCTAATGAATTTAAAGGAACATATAGAAGAGGAAAGAAGAGATGAAGGGAACGTTACTTGTACTCAATTTCGAAATTTGTCAGTATCACAACCATGTACTCTACTCCTTAAATTGGACCATCGATCTTCTATCGTGGTTGTTTCGCATTTTCGCTTCCACATCTCATGACTCTCTACATCTTCTGCATCTCTAACTAAATCATTGAGTACTAGACCAGTCATTGAGTCTTTGCTATCAATAAGTTTATGACCTATTTGGTTGAAGCCAAGGTCTTGAAATTTTTGCTCAGCAAAAAGGATGCTAAACCAAGGCTAATCCGATAGATTCTCCTGCTCCAAGAATTTGGTTTGGAGGTTAAGGATAAGAAAGTAATGGAGAATTCTGTTGCGGACCATCTCTCACATATGGAAGTCACATGTAACACCCTCATTTTTAGGATCATGCATTGCATACATTCTCATGCATAAAACATTAGTAGAACAAAAGAGAAGAAAAATAAAATATAAAACATATGTATAAATATGTGTAGGTAATAAGAAAAGTGAATGCGAATATAAAATATATATTAGAAAAATAAGTATAAACAAATGGAATATATATATATATAATATAAAATAAATATATAAAAAATCTAAAAAAAGAATTTTTGGAACCTTCCGGAAGTTTCCCTGCCACGCCCGGAAGGTTCCGGGCAAGGCTCCGGGCGGGACTCGCCCATGGCGCCCAAGCCGGGCCTCTCCGCTTGTTGGGGGCTCTTCGTCCCGTGGCCCGCCGGAACTCTCCCGTGCATGGCGTGGCGCCCGACTATATAAGGAGCCGCACGGCAGCTGTCTTTCAACACCAGCAATCGCAAGTTCTAGCAGCCGCCAGGAAAAAAAGGGAGAAAAAAACCCTAGCCGACAGGGAAGAAAAAAGGGAGGCCGCAACAAGGAGAAAAAGGAGGAGAGAAAACAGAAGAAGAGGAAGAAGGAAGGAGCTGCCGTTCGCTAGAGATTGTCGCGCCGCCGTCGACTTGCCATCGAAGGATCGCTGCGCCATAATTTCGTGTACGCTATGCCTCCGTTCCGCGACCTTCGAAGCCGCTGCACCTATGGTAGGATACGTTTTCCGAGACAAATTTTAGCGACATAATAGATCTAATATCTGGAATTAAATCGTAGTTGCATCTACATCTATTTTACTTCAGCAACCCTAATTATCGCTAAAACCCCCGTAATCTCGCATGAACACATATGAACTAGTTGCACCTAATTAATAAACAACTATAGATGATTAATTATGAAACTTTGCATGCATTCATATTATTGCATATTGATTAATGTGTGTGGATTGTGTTGATTCGTATATGTTTTCTTGTATGTGTATGATCGCGAGTAGAGGGACATACTCAAGAGGCTGTATACGAGGATTTCCAGAACCAAGACTTTGAAGCTCTTGAGCAACCCAACCGTCGGAGCAAGGCAAGTGTCCTTGATCATATTGATCCCGTTTTTTATTAAATGTTTTGTTTGCGAAATTGCATGCTCGTGTCAATATGATGGGAAACCCATACGTAGGAGTTTACTAGAGTTGTATGCCACTCCTTGTCGTCGGGATATACATGATGAGTTGGGTATGGGTATTTTTCTTTTTGCACCACATCGCTACATGGGTTATGGTAACTTAAATAATATACTTGACAACTTCAATTATGAAAAATTAGGATGGTAATGGAATGATGATTAAATTAGCAACATGGAACTTAGGTGATCTAAGAAAGCATGTCATAGTAGAATGAGTTGGATGGTACGGTGGTTTTGCTTGCCCTGGATCTACAGACTGGTTCATGCGAGAATAGGCCAGCACAACAATGCCACCACAAGATTATGTATGGGTGCGGCTTAGCCAGTTAATTAGGAGTATTACAAGCATCGATTCATATCATTTGGAGGATAAGGGAATGGGAGTCGGTTGGGTTTGGAATAGTGGCGGGACTACCCTAGGATCCAAACGGCACAAGAGGGAGCCCTTGGTTGGATGTGCTTAGTTGGAGGCATGACCACCGGTGAAACCTTAGTGGGTCTAATTATGCTGGTAGTCCCTTTGTAAAGGCTATTTTCTGATCACTTTGCCATACACCTAAGGAAGTGTAATTGGCATATGGGAGGTTTCTTTAGTCGACGACGGGTGATGAAATCACGAACTTGTGGGTAAAGTGGTACAACCGCTGCAGAGTGTTAAAAACTACCATATAGTTGTGCTCTGGATTAAGAGCACCTATACGACTTCCATGATTAGAGGGAACTTGGGATTTTGGATGGTTGGTTATGGTTATGGATTGAGCTATGATAAATGGACAAGGATGATGATGATGGTAATAATCTGGTATATGGATGTATAGTTGATTATGGTTTCGTATTATGTTAATTATGTGGGATATGATGGGATTACTTCACATAGACATAGTATGATGCTTTTTACATGTTTTAAATGTACTTTTCAGCAATTAGCCCTTATTTATTATCATGCCTTGTTTAAACTACATGTCATACTTTCCCATACTTGCTGAGTACGACATGTACTCACGCTTGCAATTCCCCCACCAAAAGTCTCAGGCGATTATTGGGAGTATCCTGAGGATAATGCGAAGTATTAGGCTGTGTGCTACCGTTGACTTGCCTGTGGTGTTGCTTGGAGCCGCGCTACCCTATTTTCTTAGTTGACTTAGTTGCTTAATTAGATTATTTCTGCTGCAGTAGTATTATCGTTAATGATTAGAGTTGTAATTTGAGGATTATTTGAATAATGTAATATAAGTACTTATTTAATACTTTGTATTGTGGTATTTATCTATTTATCATTTGTGAATCACTTGTATATGTGTGTTAAACATCCTGGCACACATATATTGCCTTTGGTTCATTATCGGAATCGGGTGTCACAAACTGGTATTAGAGCCACAGTTTGACCATAGGACGCAACCTAGATAGAATGAACACTTTAGAGCACATAGAAGCAATCAAAAAGTGTTGTGGTTTATTTGGTGTGCTGATTGCTATGTAATGTTTCTTGTATGCTTGTGTGCTTAGTAGAGGATTGTGGGATGCTTTAGCGCTTGCCACATCCATATATGCTAGTATAGGTAGTTTCTTAGTTCATATCCCTTGATGCATATAGTTGGGGACATTTTCTAAATCCTTCTATCTCTTGCTCTTTCCTTCGGATGCCAGGGACCCGTAACCAGAGGGATGCCAATGAGAATGAGGAGAACAATGGAGCAGCTCAGAATAATAATGGACCTGGACATGAGGCTGTCAACCTTCAGCAGTTGTTAGCTATGCAGAATCAACTTATGCAGATTGTGATGCAGACTTTAGGATACCTGTAGGCCAATAATCAGAATTAGCCTCACATGCCTCCACCACCGCCACCCCCACCGTCTCATAACAGATTGAGAGAGTTTATGAGGACTAGGCCACCTACCTTTGCTCAAGCCAGTGATCCTATAGAAGCTGATGATTGGCTGGAATCCATGGAGAAGAAGCTCGCTATTGTCCAATGCAATGTCAGAGAGAAGGTTCTTTTTGCGTCCGACCAACAAGTTGGAGCAGCAGCGGGTTGGTGGGATTCGCTATGTAATGCCCATGAAAATCAAGAGAGGATCATTTGGGATGAATACAAAGAGAAATTTTGCTCTCACTTTGTTCGTGAAGGTGTTATGATCTTGAAGAGGCAGGAGTTTTAGAACCTAAGGTAGGGAAAGTCAACCGTGAGTGAGTACCTCAATAAATCCACTCAACTCTCAAGGTATGCTCTAGAGGATGTTAATCAGGACAGCCGCAAGCAATATTTGTTCATGAGGGGACTAAATAATGAGATTCAAGTCCAATTGCTCAATTGTGACTATGCAAATTTCCAGAAGCTTGTGGACAAGGCTATTGTAGTTGAGAATAAAGTTTGTGAGATGGAGCAAGATAACAAGAGGAAGATGTCATATCAGGGACAGTCACAAGGATGTAATGTTCGCCCCCGCTTTGCACCCACAAATGTGCCATACTACAACACCTCTACTCCTGACATGTACTCACCCTTGCAATTCTCTCACCAACAGTTTTAGGCGATGTTTGGGAGTATCCTCAGGATAATGCGGAGTATTAGGTTGTGTCCTACCGTCGACTTGCCTGTGGTGTTGCTTGAAGCCACACTACCCTATTTGCTTAGTTGCTTAATTAGATTATTTCCGCTACAGTAGCATTATTGTTAATGATCATTAGATTTGTAATTTGAGGATTATTTGAATAATGTATAAGTACTTATTTAATAATTTGTGTTGTGGTAATTATATGTTTATCATTTGTGAATCACTTGTTTATGTGTGTTAAACATCATGGGCACACATATACTGCACTTGGTTCATTGTCGGAACCAGGTGTCACATCACATGACACATGGACATACCCAATAATGACTTCCTACGTGATGGCCTGTTGCTCAAGGTGACAGACTCTCACCCTTGATACGCGGATATCGTGAACTTCATCGTCTCAGGGTGCGTACCGCCATAGGAAAACAAAAAGAAACTCATTTATGAGAGTTATAGACACCTATGGGACGACCCATATCTCTATCGAGTATGTGCCGATTGCCTTTTTAGAAGGTGTGTCCCCACAATAAAAGCACCAAAATCATTGAAAAATGCCATGCTGGCCCCTATGGAGGCCATTAAGATATTTATCGTACTCATCCAATGATCTGGCATAGTGGATTCTATTGGCCTTCTATGTATGAATATACCAAGGAATTCATTTGTTGATGTTGCAAATGCCAACGACATGGAGAAATTACTGCTCGTAATGCCATTCCCCTCACATATAATCTCCAAGTCGAATTATTCGATGTGTGCGGACCTTTTCCAAAGTCCTATGATTGCGAGTATATTCTAGTGATCATCGATTATGTGTCAAAATGGGTAGAGGCATTTCCTTACAAAAATGCCAACTCCCCCCAAGCTAGGAAAATGTTCCATGAGATCATTTTCCCACGCTTTGGCACTCCCCGAATGGTCATAAGTGATGGAGGATCTCATTTCATTGATAAGACCTTCTGGAGCTTTCTAAGGGAGCTTGGCATTCAACATAACATTTCTACTCCCTACCTCCCACAAACAAGCGGCCAGGCATAACCATATAATAAACAGATCAAGAATATTATGCAAAAGACCGTCTTGTTAATGAGAACGGGTTGGAAACATAATCTACCCGATGCATTGTGGGCATAGGAACTGCCTACAAGATACCCATTGGCATGTCCACTTTCCAACTTGTCTAGGGAAGGACTTGCCATCTTCATGTAAAGTTGGAACATAGAGCTCATTGGGCGATAAAACGGAAGAACATGGATCTTAACGAGGCTGGGAAGCACCATTTGAGGCAAATCTCCAAACTTGAGGAATGGAGGGATAATGCGTATCATAGTGCCAAGATTTATAAGGAAAGAAGTAAGAGATGGCACGACAATAGATTATGCCTAAGGAGATAAAGTCCTTCTCTTTAACTCCAGGGTAAAACTCTTTTGACATGGGAAATTGCGAAGTAAATGGAAAGGACCATTTATCGTAATAGAAACTTCATCTCATGGAGCCATCACACTCCAAGATGATGAAGGCCATATATTTAAAGTGAATGGCCACCATCCCAAAATATTCTTAGATTCCCAAGAGGATTTGGAAAAGGTAGTCAATGTGGTAAATTTAATTGATTTTCACGCCGTTCATCCAAATTCCACGTAATTCCTCGAAGTCCAACAAGTGGGCCCATTATAAATATGATCCCTATGGACAATGGAATCCCAACAAACCCCTTGGTGCTACAGCATCCTTCTAATTTCCACATTTCTCAAGTCCCATCTTTTATCTTGGGGTGCTAGTTTTTCAATTTCAATTTTCATTCAAGCACCTCCATTTTGAGTTCAATAAATAGAACTTACTGGTTCAGCTAACACTGGTAAAGTTCCCTATGTTTCATCATTGCATTTGTGTTCAATAAATAATTCAGAAAACAAGTGTGGGGGAGGAGTCTCTCCACAATTTTGCAACAATTGGATCATGTGTATCACCCGAAGGCACGTCCCAAACGTACACGCGAGACAACACAACAAAGCGAAGCACCAGGGGAGGCAACCAAAGCTCGGCCAACCCCGTGGCTCGGCCGACCTGTTGGTGGCCCTCTTGGGTCCATTTCATTATACCGCATTATTTTGAATCTCTTATCCCCTGCTTTTGGTGATTCAATGCAAATTGAGTTGAAAATTCTGACGCATTCATGAAAAATCAATTTAAAGTCAACTCAATTAAAACAAACACTACAAATTGCTTAAATATGAAATTAGTATACCCTATGTTTTGATTTAATTACCATGCTTCTAGACCCATATAATTAATTTAGGACAACATGTCATTTAAATTTTTGATTGGTGTGATATGGTGAGTAAAATGAACCCATGGACAAACCCATCCTTGCTTGAAATTGATTTTGATTTTTGCACAATTTATAAGTGTTAAAGTTTTGCCTTCCTCTCTCATTAGAAATTAAATACCTACCAAGGCTGTATGATATGAATATTGAAACCACATGCGTATGGCACTTAGCATTTTCATTGAACTTTGTCAAACTCTTGACCGTATTGAGTGACTTGCATGAAATCTTTTGATTAGAAAATTTCTTGTCCACTCCACCATATTTCATCATTTTCATCCATCCACCATCAAAATATACTCCATGAGATTATTGCAAAATCATCTCTCAATTTAAAAAGATGCATAAAAAGGAGTAGAAGGCATGGCTATAAGATCTCTAAAGAAGAATTAAAAAAAGAAGAGAAAATGGAGCCAATAAGTAGCAAGGCTTCATGCTTGCACAAAAAGAGAATGATCAAATGGGAGTTATCATCACCATTCATCATCCACCATTCACCATCCATAATAAGTGCACAGGAATTTCCTTAGTCATTGATTTTCATTGCATGGTCGTCTCATATGGATGTCGTTTTTGACTTAGTAATATATGAATTGCAAGTGTGCTAGTCTTTATCCTACCATGCTCAACAAAAAGCCATATTTAGTTAGGGGGAACAAAGTGGCAAAATTATGCCAAGGTGAGGATTCAAAAACATTGAGTGACTTAAGAGGATGCAATTGAGAGGAAAAGACATTATCCTTTTTGACATTCAATATAGCAAATTTTGAAGTTATTTCTGCAGGAAGAAGTCCGGGTGAGATAAACTCAACCGTTCCATCTTTCGAACGCCCAAGATGATGTCGTAGCCACACCACAAAAGGGTTCAAAAGCAAAGGTATGAATTAAATTACTTTGTATACTCCTTCGATATTCACAGCAATATTTTATCTTAGCACTTAGTTCTTCTTGCCTTCACTTGAGGACGAGCAAATGACTAAGTGTGGGGGAGTTTGTTGACGATCCTTAAGTTCTAAATATGATCGTCAATTCTCTGCATAAAGATTATAAAATGGAGAACACAACATAGTGGTAGGAGTTAAAACTAACAAATTCCATAAGTGTTACTGTCTATATGCATGCAGGTGAATTAAGCCCCAAAATACCCAAGAATGCAGGGAGCAATCCTAAAAGCTGTTATACGGCCAATCATGAGATGACACGTGGCATCACATGGATCCGTGACTCATTCCCAGGCGTATACGAGGAGATCCAACGGAGATTCATGCAAGAAGGGTGTCAGGGCCCACCTGTCAGCCACCCTGAGAGAGCACAATCCCGCGAGGGGGGGGGGGGGGGGGCGGGCAGGACCATGTCAGCTGACCCCTAGCTTGGCTGACTTGGCCCTAGCGCCAATCTCAGTCAACCTCCACATGTTGGCTTCCTGTAACTCTCAGATGACGGTAACGACTGATTCGCGCGCTAATTGTGGAGCCAAATCAACTGAACTCATGTATAAATACCCCCTAACTCCCTCACTTCTACACAAACCACAAGTTTGAGAATAATACTCCACTCATAAGGTTTAGAGCTGTCCAAGTGGCCAGCCAAGTATAAGGGGAGTGAGGAGCAACTAGGAGTAGGAGGCTTGGACTTGTCAAGTCCCTCTTCCATACTTGTACCTCTACGGTAGTTCTGTTGAAATCGAGTAAGAAATTTCCGTGAATTCAATACTAGTTTGATTTCTATTTCGTAGTAGTTTGCTTATGTAACTGCTTGTGGGTTCACTTCTTTAATTTATCAGAAGGTCTAGTCATAGCTTTGCATTCGAAATGATTCGACTTGTGAATTAGATCTTAAGCGTGGTGCTTAGGTTAGAGTCCATTAGTGGATATCTCGTAGACTCACGGATTGAAGAGGTAGACAGTAGGTGATGATCACCCTATCTGTCCTTAGTAATCCTAAACATTCGTCTATGCCAAATCCCCTTGGCAGAAATCGTCGTTGTGTTGCCAATGGTAAACCAGTAATGAAGCAAGCAGCTGTCATAGACTACTATGGTCTAGATTTCAAACCACTGAATTCCTCTCTGATCCTTGCCTACAAAACAAACTATGTGTCCTTGGGAGAACAAGATAGAAGATCTCACACACGTTCCTTGGATTCGGTACTCTTGGGAATACTCTTTAAGGGGAAGTGTTATAGAGGTATTTCCGTGCGCTTGCAGATTAGTCTGTTTTCGTAAGAAATACCAACACATACCATGCTTTAGGGGATTGTTTGAGACCATAAAAAGTTTTCGACAGTCTATAAAAATGATTAGGAAAATATGGATTTTCAAAACCTAGCGTGATGAGTGAAATAGTAGAGTAGGTCTCGATCTTCTGATAGGTAATGGATAAGTCGATTGATGGATAACTCGGCATTGATGATGCGATAATCTCAAGAAGACCTGAAACCTCTGCAATCACTGCACCACTGCTCTGATGGTTATCAACCGTTCTTTACATGCTTGACCTTACCAAGAAGGCTAATCAATGCAAGTCCAACTGAGAACACGATCAAGAACGTAGAAGATGCGATCTGAAATCGCAAAGTTGAGGTCTCGCAAACCGTAGAATCATGAAATTATTTCTCTAAGAAAAAACCCAATTGTTTATGATGTCTACTATGGAGTATATATAAGTGGTAGGACGTCCAAGGGGTGTTGAAGTCGTGACCTAACCCTAAGACACAAAAATAAAGGATGTAAACTTGGTACAAGTCCCAATGGCCCAATACGGTGGCGCAGCACACTGACATATTCTAAACTCGATTTTCTTACAACTTTTGTCTACTCCAATGTTATTTTGACCTGGTACCAGCAGCATTGGAAAGGTTATCCTCTCCCCTTTCTGTTCATATGTAAAACGTGCAAAATGTATGTGTCCTGGGTGTCCATTTTAGTGCAAAATGTATGTGTCCTGGGCTCCTAGTTGGACTCGATTTTTAGTTCGGCTTGGTTTCCATCTTCTTTGGATGTATTATAGGACTGAAGAGCATTTGAAAAGCTACCATTGTGGGGTGAATCGTAGATTTAAACTTTCTATGCGCAAGCTACAAAAGCCCCTCGGAAGAAATCAATCTATCTGATAAACCAGTGTGCGCGACTAATTATACATGTTCAACTGTGACAAAAGTAGTGGAGATGGTAGAGAATCAAGTCATGAAAATGTCACAACAAGAATCATGTAAAACTGTCGAGTAAATCTCAAGTTATGACCAAAAGATTTAACAACAGTCAATCTGTTCTATCCGAGTTAAAATCAGATCTGCTATACTGCAAAAAAACTCGTGTAGATAAAAAACCACAAGGACAATGACAGTGAAATATTCCCGATGATAGACAAATGAGTTCAAAAGACAACACAAAAAAATCACATTGATTGGATCTGTAAAACTCTAGTTATGTTCAAAACAACAAAGCAACATCTAGCTGTCCAGAAACTCAACGAGAAAGACTTGACAAAAACAAGTCCGACAAACAGAGCACAAAATCTCCTCTAATACAACGAATTTTATTGAGCAAAAAAAAAGGAACAGCCACAAGTCATCTTTTCACGATCTTTGGCCACCTTTGCTTATATAATCAGCCCTAAGGCAACTCCAATCTAACTAGGACTGTCTAATCCTACTCAGTTTCAAACGAAACTTTCTATAATTGCTCAAGACTCTTCTATACACAGATAGAAGCAAAATTAAGACTTACAAACACCTTAGGAATGTCCCATGCATTCCTGAGACAACTCAACTTTGTGCTCATTATGAAATCTAACCAAAACAAACTCAAAAATTTCCATAAACAAACCATAACCTCCTCACCGCAGCCTGAGACATAATCTAACCAGTTGGACCTCTCCGCCTATATCTTCACTTCCATATATTATCAATAGTATTGGAACAAAGTTGCCACGCCTATGAACCTCTTGCACACGTGCAAATACTTTCAAACACGTCCATGATATCTTCATATGCATTGTTCTTGATCCAAACATGCTGCGTGACCTCCTGATCAACTGAAACACAATTCCTCTCGAACATGGTTGTTGAACCTCATCTTCTCCCTAAGACTAGTTCAACGGATCGCCGTCGCTAGCAATGTATTGACCTCAAGAAACACCTGCACATGAACAAACAAGCAACTTCTTCGAGCACAAGTCCTCGACTTGAGACACATTAGTCCGAAAACCATAACACCTTATGTGAGCACCTTACATAAGCATGTTGCAAATGATAGCAAGAAAATATACATATTGATCAGGCAAAACACGTCAAAAACTTAGTAAATGAATACTAAGCATACTTTCCCATAAGTTTAAAGCATGTTTAAAACATTACAACTTAGAAACATAGCAGTCACATGATTATTTCAGAAATAGAAAGATCGAACAGCCCAAACAGCTGTTATGCACTATCAAGGAAAAATTCGGACACTCCAAAGTGAAAACACGTGCAGCAAAAGTTCGGACATTCCGGAACCGGTCTATGACTAGGTGGCTAACGCACCCTGGTTCATTTCCTCCCGAGCTCTTGTGGTCGAGTGGCCAGCGCGTCCAGATGTGGCAGCAACCCACCCGGGTTTGATTCATCCCGAGCTCTTGTGGTCGGCTATACTCAAAACTTTGCATGTTGACCCTCACTTTTAACCTATTTGCCAATGTATTCAGCACCTAGATCTCACTTTCTACCCCTTGATGAATGCATTGGCAACAGCACTATGAAATTGCACATTAGCTCATTCACATTTCATGAAAACTTTTGAAAAAAGGAAATTTCTCTCCCTTTTTGAAAATCAAAAATAAAATGAGAAGAAACCTCTCCCTGTAAAAAAATCTCCTCCTAAGAATGTACACTCCCCCTGAGAAGAACGTGTAAATAAAAACACTTGTGAATGTGCAATGTGTGACATATTCCCCCCCTCTGTGACAATGTATTCAACAAGGTACAAATATAAATTTTAATAAGTTGTCGGGGCAGAGAAGGGGACGAAGGAGGTGCGGGTGCCGCCTCCAGTTCCACTGACATTGGCTGCGACAAAAATAGAGAAGAAGGAGGTTCGGAGGACGTCGACGGCCTGGAGCACTTCGGTGCAGGGCTACCCATTTTTGCGGCGACGGAGGTGCGGAGAAAGAGCGAGAGGGGGTCGGCGATGGTGCGGCGATGAAGCAAGAGAAGTTTGGAGGCTATGACTGATGGAGTGGTGCGGCAGAGATGCAAGAGGACGGGTGTGCCTTTATAGCGGGTCGTCGTCTAAGAGCGTGAGTGGAGATGATCGAACGCTTCGAAAACTATCCTTTCAAACCAGTGGGTGGGTCGGAGTTAATCCAAACCGCAGTTTGCCTCCTTTAGATTATCGCAGCAGCTCGAGGTGTCCCATCTCGGCTTCACACACAGTTTTTTAATTTGACACGCAAAGGGTCCAGGGCATGCAGTGCCCACCTGACATACTTTGTAGGTCCATCCGGCGGTGTTTCAGTTTTCCAGTTCCAGTTTTTAAGTTTAACACGCAAAGGGCCCATCGGCCCAAGGCATATGCAATGTTCTAGTTTTTTTCAGTTGAAAGATCGTCATATTTGAGGCCCGTTGATCATGTTTGGAGTGTAGAAAGCATGGACAAGTAACATGCACTTGAAAACCTCGCGATCATGTTTGATGACAACATTATTACATGTTTTCTCTGCTTTTTGTTGAAACATCGTCATATACAGTTTGAGGCTCGTTGACCATGTTTGGGGCGTGACAACTAACATGTTATATTTATAGTTTTCTCTTTTTGTTGAAAGATCGTAATATTTGTATATATTTTGAGGCTCATTGATCATATGTTTGCGGCGTAGCATAGCATGGATGGACAACTATAACATGCATGTGAGAGACACGCCGATGATCATATATGATGACGTTAAGCGTGTTTTTTCTCTTTTTGTTGAATGATCGTTATATATACATACATACATACATATACATATACATACATACATACATACATATATATATATATATATATATATATATATATATATATATATATATATATATATATATATATATATATATATACATACACACACACACACACACACACACACACACACACACACACACAAACACACACACACACACACACACACACATATATATATATATATATATATATATATATATATATATATATATCGCTTTGTAGTTCATTTTTAAATACAAAGCGACAAGTTTGAGGCTCGTTGATCATATGTTCGGGGCGTAGCATATATATATATATATATATATATATATATATATATATATATATATATATATATATATATATATATATATATATATATATATATGCATGGACAACTATAACTTTAATGTGAGAGAGACGTCGAAGATCATGTAAGATATGACGTTACGCGTGTTTTCTCTCTTTTTGTTGAAATATCGTCTTGTTTGAGGCTCGTTGATCATGTTTAGGGCGTAGCAAGCATGGACAAGTACCAGCATGCACTTGAAAACCTCGCGATCATGTTTCATGACAACATTCTGTGTTTTCTCTTTTCGTTAAAAGATCGTCACACACACACACACACACACACACACACACACACATATATATATATATATATATATAGTTTGAGGCCCGTTGATCACGTGCTGATTATTAGTTGCCACTTCATAAGATCTGGTTTACTGCCTCATGGACAAGGAAAATTCTTTGTACGTAGTATAAAAAGTATAAGTTGGTCGGCATTGCCGTTCGTACGCGAAGGATGCGGCTAGGTAGTTGCTCTTGCAGGTGTATCCTAATTACGTGAGTGTTTGGGCAGGTCATGTGGTTAGTCCATGATGCACCCTAAACCCGGTGTTGAGGCCGTGTATTTGTGCGTACACTCTAGTGACATGTGACAAAGTGCTCAGTCATCAATTGCGTTTGGTTTGACGTCAAAGTTGGATTAGAGATATAGGATGATCCATTTCTTTATGTCTTGGATCATCTTAAAGGCAGGCTCGACTCTGGGCCTAGGCGAGAGGGGCTACTGCCTAGGGCCAGGCCGTTGGGGGGGGGGGGGGGGCACGTTGACAGCTGGTAAAGCGAAAAGAAATAAAATTAATTAGTATTTGCATCATCCGGATGCGATGTACAGTTACACGGTCTAGGGTTTTATTTTCGTATTTTTTTAATATAATACTACTACATCTGTCGTAATGTGTTTAATATTTATTAGATATAATATTACTAATGTGCTAATTTTCCATATGCAGTGTTTTTTGATAAAAGGAGTAGTTTTTCGTTAATGCATGTATTGTAGGACACATTGTTCACGACCATAAAAGACATTTTTCATTAACATAAAAACAACACATGTATTACAAACAAGAAAAAACACATAGAAAAAAAATAAAAAAACTACTACTAATCCTACTCTACTCGGAGTAGGGCTTGTCCACCTCCTCCGCCGCTGCCTCCGCATCCGCCGGCGGAGCATCTTCCAACACCAGATCGAATTTCTTCCGGCTGACGGCGTTCACCAGTTGCTCGTGAAACTCCACCCCAACCTCCTCACTGATCGTTTCGTAGAGGTAGTCGAGACGAGCGGCCACAAGCCTAACCCGAAGATGTAGTAGCCAGCGTAGTCCATGCTGTTGTGGTGGGGAAGGGTCCCAAGTCCCAGTCAGCGACAGGAGTGAGATGTATTGGCAAATACATCCCGCGCCATTTTGTCGAGTTCTTTTGCTTTCACATCAGTGGCGAACAGGTTGCCGGTGACCTCCTTAAGCTTGCTGTCGAGTTTGTCCGTGCATTTCTCAATGAAGCGGACAGTCTCATCATAGTCGGGCCGAATTAGTGCGGGCACCGCGGGCGGAGACAGGGGTGGAGGAGGTGCGGGCGCCGTCTCTAGTTCCACCGGCATTGGCGGCGAGGGAAACAGAGAAGTAGGTTCGGAGGACATCGATGACCTAGAGCGCTTTGGTGCGGGGCTACCCATTTGTGCGTCCATGGAGGTGCGAACAAAGAGAGAGAGGTGGTTGACGGTGGTGCGGCGGAGAAGCAAGAGGAGAAGTTTGGAGGCTAAAATCGATTGAGAGGTGCGGCAGAGAAGAAGAGGATGGTGTGCCTTTATAGCGGGTCGTCGTCTAAGCGTGTGAGTGGAGATGATCGAACGCTTCAAAAATTCTGCTTTTGAATCGACGGTTAGAGTTACACCAAACCGCGGTTCGCCTCCTCTCAGTTATCGCAACGGCTCGACACGTTCCATCGCCCAGTTTTTTAATTTGACACACAAAGGGCCCAGGATATGCAATAGCCCACCTGGCATACTTTGTAGGCCCGTCCCGCGGTGTTCGTAACATTTTGTGCAAATGATTTCAACAAGCTGGGAAGATTGATGTGAAAGCGCATGGCAATCGATCGAGAGTCCATATCTTTTTTTGAAGGATCCGACCGTTGCTGACCGAGGGTCCATATCGAACCGATGATAATAGTCGTGATCATGTATGATGGTGGACATGAATATAATGCATGTGAAAGAGACTCACGATCAAGCATGTTTGGTCATGTGTTGAGGATTTTTGTGCCCCCTTGTTGAGGAACATGTTAATTTGATGACGTTGAGGATTGAATGTGGCGTACGTGTTTTCACAAGTGTGTTCATTTGTTCCTAAAATCAAAACACGTAGCGGCTAGTGCCTACACCTGTCGTTTCTTCAAAAGACGAGTACAACGATACATAATGGCAGCATGCGATAAATTAATTTTATGAACCACGTACGTAGTGAGAGTTGTGTGCTTATTAGGCGATGGTAGTCCACATTCTATTCTCGTACCATCGAGGGAACATCCTTGTGTCAAATTTGTTATCTCTATTGATGGTGGGGGGGCTACCCATTTGTGCGGTGACAGAGGTGCGAACAAAGAGAGAGAGGTGGTCGATGGTGGTGCGGCGGGGAAGCAAGAGGAGAAGTTTGGAGGCTCAAATCGATCGAGGGATGCGGCGGAGAAGAAGAGGACGGTGTGCCTTTATAGCGGGTCATCATCTAAGCGCGTGAGTGGAGATGATCGGACGCTTCAAAAATTGTTCTTTTGAATTGACGGTCAGAGTTACTCCAAACCGCGGTTCGCCTCCTCTCAGTTATCGCAACGGCTCGACACGTCCCATCGACCAGTTTTTTAATTTGACACACAAAGGGCCCAGGATATGCAATGGACCACCTGGCATACTTTGTAGGTCCATCCCGTGTTGTTCGTAACATTTCATGCGAATCATTTCAATGAGGTGTGGAGATTGACGTGAACGCGCATGGCAATTGAACGAGAGTCCATATCTTTTTGTGAAGGATCCGACTGTTGCCGACCGACAGTCCTTATCGAACTGATGATAATTGTTGTGATCATGTATGATGGTGGACATGAATATAATGCATGTGAAAGATACTCGCGATCAAGCATGTTTGGTCACGTGTTGAGGATTTTTGTGCCCCCTTGTTGAGGAACATGTTAATTTGATGATAGTGAGGATCGGATGTGGCGTACGTGTTTTCACAAGTGTGTTCATTTGTTCCTAAAATCAGAACACGTAGCAGCTAGCGCCTACGCCTGTTGTTTCTTCAAAAGACGAGTACAATGATACATAATGACAGCATGCGATCGATTAATTTGATGAACCACGTACGTAGTGAGAGCTGTGTGCTTATTAGACGATGGTAGTCCACATTCTATCCTCGTACCATCGAGGGAACATCCTTGTATCAAATTTGTTATCTCTATTGATGACAGGATAATATTCTTCATTAGTGTGGTAGATAAACTACCATATAGGTTGAGAGCATACACATGCATGGTAGAGAATATGATAAATATAGAAATATATATACATGGTAGGAAATATTCAATTCTTGGAATACATGTTTGGGGCGTAGCATGCATATGTACGTCTAACATCCATGTGAAAGACCTCGATCATGTTTGATGACGTTACGTGTTTTCTCTTTTTGTTGAGAGATCTTCATGTTTGAGACTCGTTGATCATGTTTGGGGCACAACATGCATGGACAACTAATATGCATGTGAAAGATCTCGATGCATGTTAAATAACATGCATGTTTTTAAAAGCAAGATATAGTGTTTTCTCAAGAAAAAATAATTTTATGAGAGATTGGGCGCACAATGGTTATATTAGTAGTCGCCGGAGAGCAGCTTGCGGACGACCTCAAAGGAGACGAAAGCGTCAATGCACGCATAGCTGATCTTCTCGCCGGAGAGATTGTACGCGTCCCAGTTGCTCGTCCTCACCCGGTAAGGCTTCTACATGTCGGCGCCCATCACGGCGCTCACGATGTCATTCAGCCCCGCGCGGCGGAGGCTCGGGCGATCCATCTCTTCTGCCGCGAGCTCGGCCAGGTCCACCGTTTTGACCACCTTTAGCTGCCAGTCCTTCCAAAGTCTGTCGGCGTCACCCTCCACACCCACGGCGACGAAGTGGTAGTCGGAATCACTGAGGAAATCTTCGAGCTCGTCGTGGAAGTAGTCAGCATGGATGACCTAGAAGATGAGGTAGGGGCAACCGACACAGAGCTGCAGAACGGCGACGGGTTCTTGTCGGCGGAGTAGCTGGGATGCCACTCGACGTCAAGCCCGACGATGAGCTTGTGAAGGTGCCGACGGTGGACGGAGAGGACCTCGTCGAGCCAGTCCTCCACGGCCTCGCTGGAGGACATCACGATGATGGTGATGACGTCTTCTTCGAACATCACGTTGTACACCTAAGTCCGCGCCATTGGGTCCTCTCTCCTTATTGTCCCTACGGTTGCCGTCTACGGAGGCGCGGCACAACTTCTCTCTTGTGCAAAACCATTGTCTACACCTTTAGTTTGGATTTTAATTGGAAACAGGCTTGGATATACAACTGATGGAGTTACAATACGAGCGGAGGAGTTTCCGAATTTGACGGGCCCGAGCCCGGAGTAAAGAGAGTCATGAACATTTTTGAATCTGATATACTCTTTCTAATTTTTAATTCTTATCTTTATGACCACAAGTTGCATTGTCTCAACCTAACACCACGTACAACAACAACAACATTTCTAAGGGGCCCACCCACTGGGTATGCCGGGTGGGCCACGGGATACCCTGGGTCTAGCCACTAGAGAGTAGCTAGTGTGAATGCATGCTGGAGAGATCAGCGGAATCGGGAACTGGCCAATGAAGATGGATGTCAACAGTCTCACAGTTCATGTATCAAAACGCGCACCATCGGTTTTCTTCTTCCCTTTTTTCTTATACGTATTATTTTCCACTAATCTTCTAGCCCTCCTTTATTTGAAGTTGTACGGTTGGATCAGGATACGTGGCCAGCGTGAGGCGAGAGCCGTGTGTGCAACACCAGGCAGAACGTAGTGGAGAGAAGTTGCTCCCCTTGTTGAATTTGATGACATTGAGGATCGTATGTGGTGTACGTGTTTTGACAAGTGTGTTCATTTGTTCCTAAAATCTGAACACATAGTGGCTAGTGCCTACGGCTGTCGTTTCCTCGAAAGGACGAGTACGGCATGGTTGGAAATTATATTGTAGCAAGTCATGCGATTGATTTGATGAACCCATACGTAGAGAGTTGTTCCTAGATGGTATTCTATCCTCGAACCCTCGAGGGAACATTCTTTATGTCAAACATGCATGACGAGAGTGAGGACGGCGCTCGGTGGACAGCACTTTGTTAATCTAGGCTAAAGATTTTTAGATAATAGATAATTGCATGCTCGCACAGAAGTTCAGATTGCATAGCAGTCGTTGCCATTAAATCGACCTTTTCCTCAGTACAGAGTACGGCCACACTGATACACCAAGTTGTGAAAATCAACAACAAAAGACTAAACCCGACACACTAGTGAAAGTAAAACACCTGATATATTTTATTAATATGGAAGTCTATATCTATGACTCAATCCAAATCGGGCAAAAATTTTGATGATCCTGACTTCTACTATGTCTTTGCAAGCCATCCGAATCATGTCTTTTTTGTGTTCACCCTTTTGCAATGATGCCCACGAGCATTTAATCTAGGCTAAATTTGATACTCCAGAAACTATTGTTGTGTCTTTTGTGATTTACTATGTACTTTACTGTTTGATTGCTCATTATGTTGTATCCGTGTTGGTTTTGAATATAGCAAGTGGGCACAGGGTGAGGTGGAAGGTTTTCCCTGCTGGTGCCGTCAGATAAACTAGGTGGTAGTCACTTTCTGGATCTCCAACTCCGTAGAGTTGGAAGTGGAAATATATTCCATTCTAGAAAATAAAAGAGATAAAGAGTCCACTAGTTTATCGTTAGAATAGCAAAATTAGAAATATTTTGCACACCAATGAACAGCAAAATAAAGTTCATTACCTTAAGATGAAACATTACAAACAAGAAAAAGAAAAACACAAACTACAAAAAAAGAAAAGAAAAACAACACAACTAAGAACAAGAAAAAAAACTACTTCTCCTCCACCTCCACCTACTTCTCATTCTCCTCCTCCTCCTCCTCCTCCTCCTCCCCCTGCTCCTCCTCCTCCTTCTTCGGCTCCTGGAAGGGCGGGGGCGCCTCCCGCAACGGAGACGGGAAGCCCAATTTCTAGGACATCGCCACCACCAGGTTGTCGCGGCCGGCGACGCCGAGCTCGTCCGCCAGCCTGTCCGAGAGGATGTCTAGGCGACCGGCCAAGTGCTTCATGCCGAAGACGTAGTGGTCTGTGGTCCCCATTGCAGTATACTTTGGAAGGGGACCAAGCCCAAGGCGCCAACTTCTGGAGAGCCGACTCCTTGTCCGGGGGGGGGGGGGGGGGGGAGTCCAGTCGGGGACGCTTCCCCTTGGCGTCCTTCAGCGGGCTTGGTGGCGGCCATGGTGTTCTTGGCGCAGTTTTGGGAAGAGAGGAAGAGTGTATGTGCGAAGAAGACGATGGCATGCCCGGGTGATCTTATAGCGTAGTAGCAGCCTGGCTATTCGTCTCTCGACGTGCGCAGTAGTGGTGATGGGACGCGAAGTGGTTCAAATTGAATTCAAAGATGTGCATGCGCTGTGCGCATTTAAGGCGCCTCGGTAACTGGCGCACACGTAAGCTCGGTGCACCCGGTCGCATCAGTCGCCTGTACAAATGGCTACGGCCTCAAGGACCAAACCTTATGTGGCAAACATCAACATATATACTTCCTCCGCCCCAACTCAGCTCTATTTCTTTTTTGGTCAAACTTACCTTTGACAAATGAATTACATGGAATTTATTAACTTCAATAACATGTACAGTACTAGATTTTATATTATGGAAATATTTTCATAGTGAATCTAAAAGTACAATTCTTCTATTGTTAAAACATATCAAAATTAAGTAAATTATTGGTCAAAGATAGATTTGACGAAACCTAAGGCTCCCTTTGGATAAGGAATTGAAAAGCACAGGAATAGGAGAAACATAGGAATTGAAATTGTATGTTTTTGCAATCCTATAGGAATTGAAAATATAGGAATTGAGATGAGAAGCCCTTTGGCAGCATCATAGGAAAAACAAAGAAACCTGCAACATGAACTAGGAAATAAAAAAGAGATCCAAGCTCATGTTATGTTTCCTACAAAATTTAGCAAAGGAATCCATTCCTATAGAAACTACCCTTTGTTTTTCATGTGAGCCAAATGGTCATGTAGGAAAAAATCGTTTACAAATCCTATCCTTCAAAATTCCTTTGCCATTCCTTCAATCCAAAGGGAGCTTAAAAATATAGTTTTCATGGGACAAACGACAAAGGTTATGGTGCACCGGCACACCGTGACCGTACATGTACCCGGCCAGCCGTGTAGCTTCATTTTATATTTTATTCCCTAGGTGTAAAAGTTTCCTCATCCTCCCTGTTTTCTCTGTTTCCTCTTCCCTAGGCTTAAAAGTTTTATATTTTACAATATTTTTACATATGTAATATGCACATAGGATATATCACTTGATAGTTTTGCAAAAAAACATGGAGGAGAAACATGTATATCCCATGAAAGTACATAAATCCACCCGAATTAATTAGCTAGTTACTTTTCAAGATAATAAAAAAAATATTATCTTTTTCTAAGTGAGGTGGCTGGGGTACATGATGTGGCATACTAGCTTATGTGGCATGCCACGGTTTTGTGAAGTTGAGGGACTAAATAATTGACCCATTTGAAAGTTCAAGGACCAAAAACTGAGTTTTGATTGAAAGTTTGAGGATGAATTTGAGCTTGCGAGCTTGATGAGCACCGTCATTGTTTTGAGCAGCGATTAGTTTATGGCATCATCAAATCTGGAGTAATTTTTCTAGATCATTTGGGGCCAAAAAATTAGTTAACACGCTATATATGAGGAGAAATATTAGGATATGCTACCTTTTGCTTGTGTTGAATAACCTTGCGCCATGGACAACATATCCGACACTTCAGTGTGGTCGCCAGGATCATTCTTCCCCAAGTCATCTGGGGTAGCAGGCGGAGGACCTTGATTATCAGGATAAGGACCAGGCAAGAAATCATTGGTCAAAGGTAAGTTTGACCAAAGCTAAAAATAGAGTTGAGATGGGACTTAGGGTGGAGTACTTCTTACAGACCGCTTTGCAGGCCCCACTGTGGGCGATCTCCTATCAACTCCAGCAGCTAAAGTAGCGTACAACTGCACTTTAGAAGCCATAACTCTAGCACTCGTCTTTTGTTTAGCCCAGTTTGCATCAAAGGAAACTCATGGGACAGTTTAAAGGAATGGAATCCTACGGAAGGGAAAGACATTCATATATAGTTTTGTAAGTAGCATTCCAATTGGTGCACATTAGAAGCCATAACCATCACTGCGCGTGTCTGCGCACGTCTCATCATATTCTCCGCGCATACAAATGAAGACACACCATCCTCTTCTCTGTAACACACACAGGCCATCCTCTTCTCTGTGCGTACTCTTCGTCTTCGTCTCCATCACGCGCGCCCTCATTGGTTCCCTTTGAAGCCCATGGAGTTCCGCTCGCCGCACGATATTGTGGTCCTGATCGCAGGGTGGGTTGCCACAACCTCCCTGTAGCCCATGAACGACCTCTCCAGTCTGCACACCACCTGCAAGGCCATGCACGCGGCGTGTCAGGATCTCGCCGTGGGCAGGCGCGTGGCGCTGGAGCGGGAGAGCATGTGGAAGCTTAACGGGAGCTACAAAGCCCTCGTGGAGTGCCTGGCAATCGTTGACAACCCTCATGCGTGCTATGCCATCGGGTTCGACCTCGTCTTCAAGGATGGTTGCGCGTAACCGGGCACCCAGTTCCTTGCCCGTGCGGCCACGAACGGCCACATGGTGGCGGCCTACGTCCTCTCCATCTGCTATGACGCCGACTGCGGGGCCCACAATGCTCTCGAGTATATCCGGCAGGTCGAAGGTGATGCTCACGTCGGCTACAATGCGGTCGGGTCTGTTGCATTGTAGTGGACCAACAGGGAGTGCTCCTGGTGTCGACATGAAGCAATGAAGAGTGTATATGGTGTCGTTTGGAGGTTCCTGGGCAGGTCTTGTCCGGAAGCGCCGTCGGTGGGGCTGCCCAACATTGACGATGACGCTTGGGGCTGCCCAACAGGGGGAACCAGGGAATTGCCCGTTGCGGCAGGCAAGGGTGGGGGGAGTGGAGAGTCTTCTGTACTGAGAACTGTAGGATTAAGCACGAGTATGATCGGTTCTGCCGTGAGGCGTTGTACTCTATGGGTTATATTCCCTCCATTCCCTTTCGGATGCACCCCTAGTTTTCACAGCGCCAATTAAGAGAGAACAAAGGGAGTATATAAAATAGACTTATATAATGCATGTTGATGTGTTTCCCCTATGCGCGCTCGTCTCTGATGAATGTTGCACTTGTTGTGTTTCCCCTATGCGTGCTCGTCTTTTGTATAGCCCTGTTTGCATCAAAGGAAACTCACAAAACAGTTTAAAGAAATGGATTCTTCCAGAAATGAAATTCATTCAATCATACAGTAGTTTGGAACAAAGAAAATCAGTGTTCCCATCCAAAGGAAATACATTCAACGTGGGGATTTGCTCGGACCAAAGAATCACTCTCCAGTTTTGTCGGTGGTTTGGATACAGCAGATCTCCCGACAATACTAAAGTGTTAGAGGAGTTTGATGTTCAGTGTGGGCGTGCGGAGATTTAAGAAGGTGAATTGTAAATTGCACAGGAGACACAGAGATTTACGTGGTTTGGGCCGCCTGAGCGTAATACCCTACTCCACGGGTGTGTTGGTGTTGTATTAGCTGTATGAGCTTGTGTCGAGCGTCTATGGAACGTCTATAGCGTATCTGAATGTGTCGAGTCCGTCGTCGGCCTGTCCTTTTATAGTACAAGGGCAGGCCGTTACAAGTTAGCCTAGCCCAACATGTGGCCCCGGCAGTTACTAGTATTGATACTCATTCAACACGTTTAATTGCCCTTAATGACCGGGTAATGGGCTTTGATAGCACCGTTACTGGTAATTAAGGTCGTCTGATCGTGTGTCATTAATATGGTATTAATGACACTTAATCGGGTCTTGAAGTCCTTGATTCCCCTTTGAATATCCGGAGCCGTTGTGAAGTCTTCCAGAGGTTAGAGGCTGAAGATCCGATGGTTGGACACGTGGCAGCTCCGGAGCATACTGTGGGAAACAGGTAGCTTCAGAGCTACGTGACACGTGTCAGATCCGGAGCTTCCCTCGGTCTGGGGTTAGGTCCGGGGTTGCCATTTCGGTACATAGCCCGGAGCTTCCCACTTTTGGGCGGTAGCTCCGGTTTGATAGTACACGTGGCGACCCTGGGATTAACCATGTTGGAGGAGCGGGTCCGGTTATGTCTGACATGTGGGCCTCCGAAGGTCTTCAAATCAAATAGATGACTTTCCCTTGAGATCTTTGTAATCTCAAGGGGTGTACGGTTCCCAGGGTACCGACAGTGGCCCCCTGGGCCCACCTCTGGGGAAGACCCCTTGGGTGAAGTCATCCCGCCAGAGGTGGGTCCATCCTCACAACTTTTGAACTGAATCTTCAAAGGTCTTCGGATGTGCCGTTGGCGAGGGTTTGGAGTTAAGTCCTCGCCGTGTGGCGTATCCCGCGTGCGGCAGATGAGATCTTTGGCGTGCGGATCTCACGCAATTGAAGGTCGCCGGTTCCCGATACGAAAACCGTATCGGTTCCTCGCGCCTTGTCAGGCCTCCGCCTTCGGGCTTCCCGCCTCATGATGACAACCGTTCGCCTGGGTAAGAACCTCGACTTGATCGTCGGGGTAGTCCCGGGCCCCCTTGTCATCGGCTGAGTGGAATTTTTGAGCGGTATCTTCGACTTCCTTGCGGTTTCCATACAAGCGTTGTAAGGGCTTAATTAAGAAGGAAGCGCGCACCGTCTGGAGTTCTTTACGCCTCTCATCTGATCTTGCGCTCAAACTCCCAACTTGCGCTTCGCTTTTCCTCTCTTGCCTTGCTGTGCTGCGATGGAGTTGGGTCTCCGCGAGAGCCGTTTGAAGACCGACGGCGACCTGAAGAAGGTCCGGACCCTCATGGGGTGGTCCTAGGACTTCTTCAACCGCTCGGTCCGCACCGGGGGAGAGCTCCTATTTGAGAAGGAGCACGCCGGCAAAATGGTGTACTTCTCCTCGTACGCCATGGTGGGGTTGATCCCACCTTTTTCTTCCTTTTTCTTGATGCTGCTAGACTTTTATGGTCTGTAGCTGTACCACCTTGGCCCTCAATCCATTCTCCTTGTGTCTATCTTCGTCCACTTCTGTGAGATGTGTGGGTGGGCATCCCCCCCCTGCATTGAAATCTTCCGGACCTTCTTCACCGTCCATACTACCGGTAGGAGCAATGAGTACCTTGGCTTCTACTACTTCATGAAGCGCAAGAAGTGCCCATTCAAGTACCTCCGGTTGTTTCCCTCTGGGAAGTGGGATGACTGGAAGAAGGACTGGATAATCATCTGGGTGGAGGAGCACGAGAGGCTGGAGATGCCCGAAGGCCTCCCCAACATTGACACGATGATCTGGAGTGAAGCTCCGGTGCTGGCATACACCTTCAACCCTATTCTGACCAGGATCCGCCAGTGCGTGGAAGGGGGATTAACCCCTCAGGCAGTGTTTTGTAACTTCCTGGCCAACAAGTGGGCACCGCTGAAGAGGAGAGAAAAACTCGCTTGGGCCCTCAACAGCGTGATGGAAGACGACCGGGTCGAGATCGGGTTGAAGTCCAACATGGTGGGGACAACCTTGGAGTTCGACCTCAAGAATTTCCAGCACGGCATCGATGTCGAGGGTGACTACTTGACTCCGCCATCGGCTTTTCTTCCTCTGAACGTGGAAGTAGAGTTCAGTAGGGAGCTCCGGCGGAAGATGCCCGTGCTTGACGACCTTGGTGTCGTCGAGAGAAGATCAACCACTAGGGTGGCGATCCCTGGAGTGTCCGAAGGTGGCTCCGACCCTGCCCCGAAGCCAAGGGTCGAGGTCCTCGGCAAGGGCAAGGAGCCGGCGGATGAACCCTTGAGCCGAAAGAGGAAGCTGCAGCACACCGACGGAAGGTCCGTCAGGCCTGCCACCTCTGCATCGGCTCCTTCTCCCCGGAGGGGGAGGTCTTCTGCAACCGCGGCGGCTGTACCCACAGCGGGGTCCTCCTGGGGTGCTAGCTCCGGGCATGCGACTCCAGCACCAGGGCCGGTTGAGGCCTCTAGTTCCGGAGGTTCTTCCCGATCGAGGGGGGCCTCGACTAGGGAAACGCACGTGGCTGCGACGAGTTCCGGGGGGCCTTCCGGAGCTTCCACGCCGGCTATGACCAGCCCAGAACGTCCGGGAAAGAGGTTCCGCGCAAGCTGGTGCGGAAGCCTCCCAAGGTAATTTTTAATCTTTACTTGGACATTTGTTTAGTTGTAGTAACTATTTTTTAAGTTTCTTCATCCATCATCTGCAGCGTTCCCAAGAAGAGGAGTGAGGCTCCACCCTCAGCCACAGCAGCTGAAGCTGTGAGGGCGGGGGCTTCTGCTCCTGTCCCGGTGCCGCCCCAAGTGGTGGCTGAAGCTGCGACAGCTCCGGCACCAGCTGTCGTGGTCATGGACCTCGACTCATCCCCAGAGACTCCTGTGGTAACGCTGGACCGCGGGAGAGAATATGCGCTAGCGGCACCTGTCCCGGAGGTTGAAGCTCCGGGTCCTGGTGTTGAGATGATGGAAGCTCCGGCCGTTGAGCCGGAGGAAGCAGTAATTGCGGCCCTAGAGCCAGAAATTGTCGAAGCCCCGACAGTTGAGCCAGAGGTGATTGAAGCCCTAGCGTGCGTGCCGGATGTTGAGGAAGTTCCGGCAGTTGGGCCGGCTACCTCTGAAGCACCGGCTGCAGAGCCGGTCATTGTTGTAGCTCCGGCCGCAGGACCGGTCGATGTTGAAGATCTTCCGACTCCCGAGACGGTTGTTGCAGAGGCGTCGGAGCTCGAGCCCACGTCAGAGGAGGTGCCCAGACTGGAGCCAGCAGCGGCCCCTTCTCCGGAAGTGACAACATCGGAGGTACCCGCGGCTGAGCCGGAGTGCCCTGGTGAAGTCGCTGGCCCCCTGCCTGAGGGGGTGAATGAAGACCTGGCGGCGGGGCCTTCCTCGATGGCGACTGAGGCCATCCCGGAGGACGGCCCTAGTTCCATGGAGACCCAGGGGACCACTCTTGTGGATTGGGACCCATTTTTTGTATCTGAAAACCCACTGGAACCAGCGGAGGAGACCCCAGCAGGTCCGGAACCTATCCCGTTGTCACTGTCTATTGACAACGCATGTTCCAGTCTGCGTCAAGTTCAACTGGCCTTCTTCCACGACATCAAGGCTCTTGAAGAGGAGTGCCAAACCCTTAGGCGGTGGCATAACCGGCTCTACATCGAGACCAAGCTGGCGCAGTCGAGGCTAGCGGATGACAAAGAGTGGATCAAGCGGGAGAAGGTCGGCCTGGAATACTGGGGCAAGTTACTGGATGACAGGGAGAGTATGACTCGTGCCCTTGATGCCCAATCCCGGGAGATTTACGAGCAGACCAAAGCAGCTAACAGTGCGGCCGATGAACGCCAAGAAAGGCTTGAGGCCATTAACACTACACTCATCAAGCGCCGGGAGGCACTTGAAGAGAGTGAGAAATGGCTCGAAGATGAAGAGAAGAAACTCCTAGAGCTGCGGGATGACGTCCTAAGGAGGGAGGAGGAGCTCACCGAGAAGGTGGCTCTTGCTGACAAGGGCCTCGAGGAGCGCGCCAAGAAATTGGAAGAGCGCTGCACGGAGGAGGAGTAGAAGGCCTGGGTGCGAGGGCAGGAACTCTATGAGCAAGAGTGTGCCCTTGCTACCAGGGAGAAGAAAGTGAGGGGCAGGGAGAAAGACCTGGTTGACCACCGGAACAAGATCCACCTCCGGGAGGTGGAGCTCGAAAAACTCGAGAAGCGAGTTCCTGAAAAGATCCAGCAAAACGCCAAAGAGGTTGAGCGCCTCGCTCGCGAAAATTCTGAACTAGTGGCGGCCAGAAGATACCTGGAAGAATTGAAGGGCTTTAGGGCTGCGGACTCCCTTCAGATTTGGGAGTTCCTGGGCAAGGCTAACGACGCGCTGACAGTGATGGGCTTCAGCCCCGTGCGTCTAGATGATCCGGAACCGGAGCCGGACCTAGCATTGCAGGCGTTGAGCTCGGCACGCAGCAAACTCTCCAAGGTGGGCGATGCCATCGCGAACCAATTGAAGGTTGAGGGGCAATCCCTGGCGAAGAACGTCGCAGAATATGTGCTGACGTGCTACACCAGCCGGAACTCCCAATTTCCTCTGGACCCGGTGCTTGAAGGTCCCGTTGAAGGAGAAGGCGAAGCTGCCCGAGCCAACATGTCGGAGGTTGCCCAGAAGGTCGCCCAATTTTTCCATAGGGTCTAGGACCATCTCTGTACTTCTCACTTGTATTTTCTCTTCTTCTTCCTCGATTTTGTAATCCCTTGTCTCCAGATGAATGAAATCCCCAATTTTTTGTGAATTTCACTTTTTGTCTTCAACACTTTTGTCTTCACTTGGCCCCCTGGTAGATGTACACAATTTGATTGTGAACATGTACCAAGAGGATATTGTATTTTGTTGAAGACTCATTTGCTCCAAACTTGTAGAGTGTAGGTCCGAAGTCTTTGATAGTGATGGCCCCCTGAGGTTGTCGGAGCTTAGAAGCTCTGGCATTGTCTATCGTCGGAGCTTAGTAGCTCCGGCAATAGTCCCTATCAACGCGTAGAGCATCGATAGTTAATCCTCTGGGGTGTCGGAGCTTAGTAGCTCCGGCAGTGACCTTCGCCAACACTTAGTTTGTTGGCAGCAGACTCCGTTTGCGGGGTCTTCTCACCATCTTTTATTTAGCATCGACGGCTGGCCCCCCTAGCTCTACCTGAGCTTGTTTGATCCGGTGATGCTCGTTTTCAATGCATAACATCGATTACAAGCCACCTAGGGGAGTCGGAGCTTTGTTAGCTCCGGCTCTTCTCCATCAACGTAGATTTTATTTTTCCTACACACTGAAGCCAAGAAAAATAGTAAAATTCGTTTCTCGCCTATAACTTCGTCGCGTCTTACGATTCTCAAGAAAATTTTAAGTCAAACGTGATTCTAAATACAACTGAATGCGTTGCCTTTTCTTTCAGATCCAATTGCACTTGGACCCGCCTTACTTCGGCCTGCCGGGGTGTAGGTAGAGTGGCGTACTTAGGGTGCTTGACCAGGCTAAGCCGATAGCACACTCCAGCCCTAGATTGGCTTGGCGGCATTCAGGCGAGTGGGCCATGAACAATATTTGAATCCAAAAGAATTGACAATACAATTCGAATCGTATATGACCCGGTCGAACTGAAATTCCCTAAGAATTGCACGTTTTTGTTATAGACAAGAAAGAGAAAAATAAAAATGTTGAGCCTGTACAAAATAAATGCACGTGGTGTCTGTTTCACATGAAGATGTCTTTCATTATAGGTCCGGGGTACAGGGGAAACAAGTACACTCTTAGGGTACGGAACCAGGCTAAGCGTGTTTTATTTCTCATTTGACCCAGGGTAGTTAGCCACACTTTTAGTCCTGAGAGGGTGACAAGTGTTGCATGAACTTTGCAGACCTTCCGGTAAAGGTCCGGCTGTTCTCCTGGAGGAACTACCCGACTTTGTACAATGACTCTATAACATACACCTCAAGTTACTACAGACTCACCTCCGTGATATTAAGTGTAGAACTTACGGAGGTGCTCAATGTTCCAAGGATTTGGGAGAGGTGTCCCATCCTCGGTAGCCAAGCGAACGCTCCCGGGACGGGATACTTTAATCACTCGGAAGGGTCCCTCCCAGCTGGGGGAGAGTTTGTTTAACCCTTCTCTGGATTGTATTCTACATAGCACCAGGTCACCTTCCTCGAGTTGTCGGTTGTGTACATGCCGCTGATAATAGCGCCGAAGGGCTTGGCGGTATCGAGCATTCCGAACAGCTGCTTGGCACCTTCCCTCCTCGAGGAGGTCTAGGTCTTCACGCCGGAGCTGGTCCTGCGTGGCTTCGTCGAAGGTCCGAACCCGGAGTGACCCCAAGGTGATTTCTGGAGGAAGGATTGCTTCAGCTCCATACACCAGGAAGAAGGGTGTCTCTCCAGTTGACCGGTTTGGAGATGTCCTGTTGGCCCATAAAGTAGGCGGAAGCTCTTCAATCCAGTTGGCTCCATGTTTTTTCAAGCGCTCATAGGTGCGTGTTTTGAGTCCTTTAAGGATTTCAGCATTTGCTCTCTCGGCTTGACCATTGCTTGCTGGGTGAGCTACGGAGGCGTAGCAAACTTGAATGCCGAGGTCTTCGCAATATCCTTGAAATGCAGAGCTTGTGAATTGGGTCCCATTATCAGTGATGATTTTGTTTGGGACTCCAAATCTGCATACAATGGACTGCAAGAAGTTGATAGCAAATTGCTTGTTGATTGTCACAGCTGGAGTTGCTTCTGGCCATTTGGTGAACTTGTCAATGGCGACGTACAGGACTTGTAACCTCCGACGGCTCTTGGGAAAGGTCCCAAGATGTCCATCCCCCACACAGCGAAAGGCCATGTAGGAGGTATCATTTGTAAGGGCTGAGCCAGTGTGTGAATTTGCTTTGCATGAAATTGGCATGCTTCGCATTTTTTCACCAGCTCAGTTGCATCCTGGAGTGCTGTAGGCCAGTAGAAGCCATGCCGAAAGACTTTACCAACCAGCGTGCGGGAAGACGCGTGGTTCCCACACTCGCCTCCATGGATTTCTGCGAGGAGCTTGCAACCTTCTTCCCTTGTGATGCACCGCATTAGGATGCCGTTGGCACCGCGCCGGTAGAGATCCCCTTCTACCAACGTGTATCTTTTAGCCAATCTGACTACCTGGTCAGCGGACACATCATCGTCAGGAAGGATGTTGTCTTTCAAGTAGTTTCGGATCTCCGAGATCCATGCATCAGAACTAACTTGAGCATTTGAGTCTTGCGTGCTGGGTTGCTCGGAGCTTCCGGCAGCACCTACGATCCTTGATGGCTGCCATGGTAACAGGGCCATCAGGACTGTCAGCTTCGGGAAGCTGATCTCGCCCCCTTCGCTCAGTTTGGCAAGCTGAGCTCTGGGTTTTCAAAACCTCCGAACAAAAGTTCCGTCAGGAGCCGGAGCTCCGGTTGACGCTTTCGTCGAGAGTTCGTCGGCTTCAGCGTTGTGGGTACGCTGGACATGGTGGAGATCTAGGACTTCGATGTCCTTCTGAAGCCTCTCGACTTCAAGGAGGTAAGCAGCTAGCTGGAGATTGTTGCAGGAGCATTCACCCTTTACTTGCTTAATGATGAGCTGCGAATTTCCCTTGACCAACAGTTGCTTGACACCGTATGATAGTGCCACCTTTATTCCGTAGATGAGTGATTCGTACTCCGCCATGTTGTTGGTTGCCTTGAAGTCAAGGTGTACCATGTATTTTACCTTCTCCCCGGTTGGTGTAAGGAGAAGGATTTCAGCTCCGGCCCCCTGCTTTTGCATGGAACCGTCGAAGTAGAGGGTCCAATGAGGCTCGGTGAAGACTGGAGCTTGGTGTTCCGGCTTCTGCTCACTGGGGCCCCCAGGGTTTGATGGAGAGGGAGTCCATTCCGCCATGAAGTGTGCCAATGCTTGACTCTTGACTGCTTGCCTTGAAATGAATTCGAGATTGAATTCAGCTAATTCCGCTGCCCACTTTGCAATATTCCCAGTTGAATTGGGGTTATGCAAGATTGCTCGAAGTGGGTAAGGGGTCACCACTGAGATTTTGTGAGCATGGAAATAATGGCGAAGCTTCCTGGAGGTAATAAGAACTGCATAGAGCAGCTTATGCACCTCTAGGTATCGAGTCTTGGCATCATGTAGTACTTCACTGATGAAGTATACTGGGCGCTGGATGGTCCAGACCCTCTCGAAGGGGCCCGGAGCTTCCTCTTCACTGACCCGGATCCTCCCGGAGGGATTCGTATTTTCTTCGGGGACCTCCGGGTTCTGGCTGGAGGAACCTGGAGCTTCTTCAGAAGTGACCTGGACCCTCCCGGAGAGGTCTGGGTCTTCTGAAGCAACTTCTTGTGGATTCAAGTCTAGGAGCTGGGACCCAGACTCGCTTTGAGGAACCTCCGAACCCTCCCGAAGGGGTCTGGATCCCTGAGTATGGGGTAGTTCTGGTCTTTCCGCGACCAGGACCATACTGACGACTTTGTTAGTGGCTGAAATATAAAGCAACAAAGGCTCACCAGGGTTCGGAGCTACCAGAGTTGGTAGGGTGGTGAGGAACTGTTTTAGCTCCTGGAATGCCTTTTCTGCTTCTTCAGACCATTGGAATGGTTCGGACTTCCTCAATAACTTGAAGAAGGGGAGTGCCCCTTCTGCCAGTCTTGAAATAAACCGGCTAAGGGCTGCTAGACATCCAGTTAGCTTTTGGACATCTTTGATGCGGGCTGGTGGCCGCATGTCTTCAATGGCCTTGATCTTCGCCGGATTAGCTTCTATGCCCCGGTGACTTACCAGGAAACCAAGAAGTTTTTCGGAGCTAACCCCGAAGACACACTTGTCTGGGTTTAGCTTTGTGCGGTTGACCCGCAGCTTATCAAAGACAACCTGTAAGGTGTCAAGAAGTGACTCCTTGTTCTTGACCTTGACCACGATGTCATCAACGTACACTTGCACTATGTCTCTAATGAGGTCTTCAAAGGTTTTGTACATAGCTCTTACAAAGGTTGAAGCTGCATTCTTGAGACCAAAAGGCATGGCTGTATAACAGTACAATCCATCTACTGTGATGAAAGAGGTATGCTCTTCATCTTCCCTAGACATTCTGATTTGATGATACCCAGAATATGCGTCTAGGAAACACAGTAATTCACACCCGGAGGTGGAATCCACTATCTGATCTATTCTAGGTAGTGGGAATGGATCTTTTGGACATGCCTTATTTAGTGTTGTGTAGTCGATACACATCTGAAGCTTCCCGCCGGCCTTGGGCACAACGACTGGGTTTGCCAGCCATTTTGGATGGAAGACTTCTCGGATAAATCCAGCTTCGAGCAACTTCTTCACTTCTTGTCGAATGAAGTTCTGTCGCTCTACAGATTTCTTTCGAGGCTTCTGGTGCACAGGCCGGGCGTCTGGGTAGATCTTCATATTGTGCTCAATCACTTCCCTGGGGATCCCAGGCATTTGTGACGGTTGCCAGGCAAACACGTCGACATTAGCCCGGAGGAAAGCGATGAGCGCGAGTTCCTATTTGTCGTTTAATCCTCCCGATATATGGGTGGTCTGAGCGGCATCGGAACCGATTTGGACGACTTTGACGGGGATGTCGGTGTCGCCGCTTGGCTGCACACAAGGTGCAGATGTCGAGCCTCGTTGACGAATGCTCGGGGGTTTTGGAGCTTGCTCCTGCCTAAAGTCCTCCTCTTGCGCCGTGGTAAGTGCATGGAGTTCTTCCAGAGCAGTTACTCCGGCAGTACGATCTCCGCGGATCTGGAGAACGCCTACTGGTGTTGGCATCTTTAACACCAGATAGCCATAATGAGCAGCTGCCATGAATTTGTACAGGGCAGGCCTACCCAAGATGGCATTGAAGGGTAAGTTGATCTGAGCGACGTCGAAGACCAACTTCTCGGTGCGATACTTCTCCCATGTCCCGAAGGTAACGGGGAGAGTAATAGCTCTGAGTGGGGTAATGGCTCCTGGACCTACTCCGGAGAAAGGTCGGGAGGGGTGGAGATCCGAAGGTCGGAGCTGAAGCTTGGTAAAAGTTTCGAAGCTTATGAGGTTGAGCCCCGAACCTCCGTCTACCATGACATGATGGAGCTGGATGTTATTGATGGTAGGAGATACCATCAAAGGTAACTGACCTGCTCCAACCATGCTTCGAGGGCAGTCCGAAGCATCAAAAGTGATGGTTGTGTCCATCCACTTCCGATGAGGCTCCGGTCTGGCTGTAGGAGCTACAGCAGCCATGTCCCGACGCATAGTCTTGATGACACGGCGGGAAGTGATGTCCCATGATCCACCAAAGATGGTGTTCATGGTCTTCCGACGCTCGTTGTCAGAGACGTCGGAATCATCGTCGACGGAGGTGTAGACGGCCTTCAGGACCTTTTTGGGATCTTGAAAACCTAACTCCTCTTCAGTTGGAGCTTCGTCGACTTTTTGTTTTCCTTCCCTCTGTCGGAAAGGAGATTCTTCTCGGTGCTTGTTATAGCGCTTGTCAAGGTTTTGGACCTCCCGGCAGTCTTTCAAAATGTGGCTGCCCGTTTTGTGAATTGGACACCACACCTTGGGTTTGCCACCGTCTTCAGAAGACGGTCGAGGTCGCTTCTCAGGGCATGGCCCCCGGCCACCCGGAGCTGCAGCAGCTGCAACATTGGATGTACCGGCCGACGGCTTCTTCTTGCCGTTGGTCTTCTTCTTCTTTTTGCCAATCCCAGAGGTAGCGTATTCTCCTTTGGAGGATTTCTTGTGATCCTCCGGAGTTGGTTTGGAGTGCATCTCACGGCCCTCCACAACTCTGGCACATTTGTCGACCAAACTGAAGAGTTCTGTGACACTGGTGATCTCCTTGATCGCCAGTTTCTCCAACATCTTCTTATCCCGTGCACCCTGTCTGAATGCCACAATGACAGAAGTGCTGGAGATAGAAGGGATAGTGTTTCGTACCTGAGAGAATCTCTGGATGAATGATCGCAGGGATTCTCCCCCTTTTTGCACGACTGCAAAAAGGTCCAGTTCAGTGCCTGGTCGGGTGTATGAACTCCCAAAGTTGGCGGTGAACTGCCGGCACAGCTCCTCCCAACTGTTGATGGAGTTGGGTGGAAGGCTCATAAACCAGGACCTGGCGGTCCCAGTCAAAGCCACTGGGAAATAATTGGCCATTACGGTCTCATTTCCTCCAGCTGCCAAGATAGCAGTGGAGTAGATCTGAAGGAATTCAACAGGATTGACAGTCTCGTCAAACTTCTCCGGCAGGTGAGGGCGGATCTTCTGTGGCCACCTAACCATATGCAGATGCATGGCCAGGGCTGAACAGCCTCCTCCCATTCCTTAAGGAGCAGGAACGTCTTGAGCTTCTCGTCTTTCACGAGCACGCAGAATATGGACTCGGCCGCCCTGTTGGCGGTATCGGCAATCAAGCTCCGCCCGGATGTCATGAGTTGAAAGCCTGGATACCGTGTGAGTGCGTCGTGCCCCGGAAGGCAATGACGTCACTTGCTGTGATACAACACGTCTCCTGTTGTTGGAAACGTGCGGACCAAGTCTGCCAGACAAGGTCCATCGCTGCGATGGGGCCCGTCCTGAAGGAGGAGGACCCTGGTTGCTGATGCGGTCGGCTGCTGCTGCAACCAAATGTTCCACATCAGCTCTCCACTGCTCTAGTGCATTCCGGGACTCATCCGGAGGTGGTGGGCGTTGGAGAAGAGCACGTGCTGCATGGAGCGCGTGTTCCAGGTTGTCATGATTTCTCGACGCAGTGACTGACGCCGGTGCACCATTGCGTTCTCCAGCTTGATTTGCTGGTGGAGGCGGCGGTGGTGGCAGTGTGACTCCTGCTGGCGCTGAGGCCCTTGCTGGTGGCTGCATATTGGAGGGATTGCCCCCAACAGCTTGAACAGCAGGATGACCGTTGGATGATCCAGCAGCTGAGTTCACCATTCTCGAAATCTCAGGCACCCCTACCTGGCGCGCCAACTGTCGGTGGTTTGGATCCGACAGATCTCCTGACACTACTAAAGTGTTAGAGGAGTTTGATGTTCGGTGTGGGCGCGCGGAGATTCAAGAAGGTGAATTGTAAATTGCACAGGAGACATGAAGATTTACGTGGTGTGTTGGTGTTGTATTAGCTGTATGAGCTTGTGTCGAGCGTCTATGGAACGTCTATAGCGTATCTGAACTTGTCGAGTCTGTCGTCGGCCTGTCCTTTTATAGTACAAGGGCAGGCCGTTACAAAGTTAGCCTGGCCCGACATGTGGCCCCGGCGGTTACTAGTATTGATACTCATTCAACACGTTTAATTGACCTTAATGACCGGGTAATGGGCTTTGACAGCACCGTTACTGGTAATTAAGGTCGTCCGATCGTGTGTCATTAATATGGTATTAATGACACTTAATTGGGTCTTGAAGTCCTTGATTCCCTTTGAAGATCCGGAGCCATTGTGAAGTCTTCCGGAGGTTAGAGGCTGAAGATCCGATGGTTGGACACGTGGCAGCTCTGGAACATACTGTGGGAAACAGGTAGCTCCGGAGCTACCTGACACGTGTCAGATCCGGAGCTTCCCTCGGTCTGGGGTTAGGTCCGGGGGTGCCATTTCGGTACATAGCCCGGAGCTTCACACTTATGGGCGGTAGCTCGGTTTGATGGTACACGTGGCGACCCTGGGATTAACCATGTTGGAGGAGCGGGTCCGGTTATGTCTGACATGTGGGCCTCCGAAGGTCTTGAAATCAAATAGATGACTTTCCCTTGAGATCTTTGTAATCTCAAGGGGTGTACGGTTCCCAGGGTACCGACAAGTTTATTTCTTAACTCGTACTACATGCCAATCGCATGGGGATGTGCACCGTAAGTAACTACGTGCATTCTTGCCTGATCTTGGATGTACACCGCTATCTGGTCATAAATTCATTGGAGTTAGTACCTCATTTGTGACCGCAACCGCATATTCCTCATTTTTATTCGCGATTTCGCCAGATATGTGGCACAGCGGACCACCATCTTCTGGGATCATCAGCTGTGGACAAAACCGACAAGGGTCAATGGAGAAGTTTGCCATTAATGAGCGATGAGCCGCGAAGAAACAAATCTTCCTAATAGGAACAAAGGATGTACTACTTTAGTATTTGGAGGTTGCGGTTTCTTGGAGTCTCCGGAGTATTAGATGGGGGTCGCGCGCAGTGATGGTTCGGCTTCCGGCGGTGGCGGACTCCACATCCCTGTAGTACTACAGGTGCATTAAGGGTGGCTAACATGTGAACCCACAGCCTATGGGACCCACGCCTCTCGCATGCACTGATGAGACGCGAGAAGTATATGGAACCGCTCTGTTTCCAACATCAACACAAGAATAATATCCTAACATTAATAGAGATAACATACTATGTTTGACAGTAATCCGCGCCAAACATTTACTGTTTTACAGTACTACCTATATTTTTCTAACATTTTTCTCGTCCTTTCTTTTCTTTTCTCTCTGTTTATTGTCTCCACTTTTCATTCCAGTCATCGCTAATTGACAGAACTAGCTGTTACATAATCTCTAATAAACACAAAATAAACTAAATGACACATCTAGTTCATAGCACTTCCCTTCAAGCAGTGGTAATAACTTCTGGTCACGTATAGGAGTAGTGGTAATGATTACACCGCGTATAGGGGCATAGGGCCAGTGGTACGTTGAAGTTCTTCCTATCTTTTCCTAACATTTTTCTCGTCCTTTCTTTTCTTTTC
Organism: Tuctoria greenei; assembly: GCA_036927565.1. Lineage (NCBI taxonomy): Eukaryota > Viridiplantae > Streptophyta > Magnoliopsida > Poales > Poaceae > Tuctoria > Tuctoria greenei. The sequence continues at coordinate 125,296,770 of JAYESD010000007.1, read as the reverse complement.
TCTCTAATGATTGTCTCCACTTTTCTTTCCAATCGTCGCTACCTGTTATTATTGTATAGTACTACTTTACAAACCGCTTTGCAGGCCCCGCTGAGGGCGATCTCCTGGCACCTCTAGCGGCTAATGTTTCGTTCAGGCCACTTTAAAGGCCACCGACGGTGTGGAGGGTCGTTCATTAACAGAGAATACAGATACAACAGAGAGTTCACTAAATAGCAGATAAAAAACAAAATAACAGATGGAACAGACGGACAACATTGAGTTCATTATCATAAAATATTACTCCCTCCTTCCTATATTACTTGTCGTTAGAACAAGTTTTTTAGTTCATATTTGAACTAGAAAACTTGTCCTAATTATTAACAACAAGTAATATGGGAAGGAGGAAGTACAAAACATGAAAAACAGCATAACGAAACAAGAAAAAATAAAACATCACAAAAACAAGAAGATAAAAACATCACGACTGGATTAATCTGTGTTAAAAGATTTTCTATTTTAAAGTTGGGTTCAACTAGAATATAATAAGATGTTTGGTGCAATCGTGCAATCAACCATCTTCACCCGTTGGATCAATCTACATTACGGTCGTTGAATCTTTTTATTTAACCCCCTCCACCAGGTGGTGGTGGTGGTAGAAGGGGTTAAATGAAAAGATTTAATAACCGTAAGATGTAGATCCAATGGATGAAAATCTTTGATTAGACGATTGCACCAAACCTTTAATTGCATGTAGGGCTGTCAACGAGTCGAACTCGAGCGAGTTTGTTTCCATCATATATAAAAATTGTGTCCCATAGAACATTTTTAATAGAATTATATAGTTTAGTTAATCATACGTACATATTATAGATGACAACAATAAATGATCTTACTCGAACTTTTTGAGCTTGAGCTCATCAAGCTGGCAATACTCAACTTCATCCTCAAACTTTCAATCAAAACTAAGTTCAGTCCTTGAACTTTCAAACGGGTCAATTATGTAGTCCATCAACTTCAAGAAACCGTTTCACTTTCATCCTTAGTATGAGTTGGACATCCACATTGGCATGCCACATAAGCTATTATGCCATGTACATCATCTACCCCATCCACCTCACATAGAAAAAGATAATAACTTTTTATCATCTTAAAAATAACTAGCTCATTAATTGGGGTGGATTTACGTAGTTGCATGGGATATGCATATTGCTCCTCCATTTTTTTGCAAAACCATCAAGTGATATATCCTATGTCATATTACATATGTAAAAATATTGTACAATATAAAACATTTAAGCCTAGGGAAGAGCAAACAGAGAGGAAGAACTTTTAAGCCTAGGGAATAAAATATAAAACGAAGCTACGCGGTTGGCCGGGTACACATACAGTCCGGGCCGGTGTGCCGGTGCACCTTAACCCCAGTCGTGCGTCCCCGGTGGTTGTTGGGAAGACCCTTGCAGGCAGACCAAGATCGCCTGACGTAGTGAATTTTACTGCATCCTATTTTCAGGAGTCTTTTTAAATATGGTATTTTCTCATTAATTATTGCGGTCGATCTATATGACACTTCATGCTCTAGGCAAAAAAGAAAAAAGATTGTACTTCATGATGATGCAAACAAGAGGCAATTAAAATAAAAACTCTTGAGTTCTTGTCAAGTTTACAAAATGAAAGCATCAGAACCCTCCCTAGTGTCCTCGATAGTTAATGTGTTTTTAATCCTGTTAATTTGTAATAGAAGTTTTGTTTTATTTAGATGTTTGAAGTATGCATAATTATATGCATGTAAGCTCTTTCTCATGTTGAAGCAGCAGGCAAGAGTTTAAGAAACGATTTGAATCGACCCCTTAGTTGGATAGCTGGAAAGTACAACCGTCGGATAAAAACAAATGGTGGATGCAGTTTTTACTGCACACATGCAGTAAAATGTCGCTACATCAGGCGATCCTGGTCCATGCAGGTATGCTTCGATTCTTGTCCTCCAACTCTATCTAGGCTTCCGATGACGCATGCGGTTCACCACCAGACTGTAGAAAGGATAAGAACGCACACATGTAACAGTCATTATTGACTGTGTTGGTCTAACATCATTGTTTGACTGCGTTGGCCTACATTTAGTCATTAACGCTAGCATTTGAATCTTTGTAGTGCGAAAGGGTTTAGTTTTGGTTTCACACTACACTAGCTAGCCTATATAAAGTGTATATGTGTTCCCTGATGAATACACAACAAACATTCTCCATACAGAATAGTATCGAGACCAGTAATCTTTCCTTGCATGCTTCTGCTTTCTTCTGCCATAACGTCGAGTCCAAAACCTGCAAAGCCTCGGTGATGAGCGGCATGCAAGTTTCTTGATGAGAAACTGACTGCGGGGGCGGGCCTCGGCCATGCATTATTCACAGGAAGGATGTTGCCTCGGGGGTTTGAGGATAAAAGGTACTCCTCCATTCCACTATATATGTTGTTTTGGACAAGATTTTTAGTTCATTTTGAACTAAAAATGAACTAAAAATCTTGTCCAAAACGACAATGTTATGGGAAGGAGGGAGTATACCATCTAGACAGTCGGCCGGAAGTTCGAAGGAAACTAGTACACGGCTGACCGGGTACACATACGGTACGGGTGTGCCGGTGTACCTTAACCCCTCGTCGTCTGTCCCCAGTGGTGGTTGGGATAAGACTTGCAGGTATGCTCTGATTCCTGTCCTCCAACTCCATCTAGGTTTCCGATGACACAGACGGTTCACCACCAGACAAACCAACAAAGCCTCGATGTTGAGCGGCGTGCAAGTTTTTTTATGAAAAACTGACTGCGGCCCCCAAAGTCAATTTTTCAACAAAAAACTTGCATGCCGCCCATCACCAGCCCTCGCAGTCAGTTTTTCATCAAGAAACTTGCATGCCACTCATCACCGAGGCTTTGCTGGTTTGTCTGGTGGTGAACCACATCCGTCATCAGAAACCTAGATGGAGTTGGAGGACAGGAATCAAAACATACCTGCAGGGGTCTTCCAACCACCACCGGGGACACATGACGGGGGTTAAGGTACACCGGAACACCCGGACCATACATGTGCCAGTGAAGATGGGACTCAACAGTCTCACGGTTATGGATAGAAAGAAGGAAGAAGAAAAAGGATGGCACATGTTTTGATCCATGAACCGTGAGACTGCTGACTTTCATTTTAATTAGCCAGTTCCTGATTCTGCTGAGTCATTGTTGTTGTACGTGGTGTTTGGTTAAAACAATGCAACTTGTGGTCATAACGATAAGAATTAAAAAAGAGGAGTATATTAGATTCAAAAATCTTCATTACGCCAGGTCATATGATGGCCAAACACTCTCCAATCCACTTAGATTGAAGTGGATCCACTTCTACCAAAACGAGGTTGTATGATGGCCGGACATGACAGGGATAACTCCAGGATTAATTCCAGGAATCGTATCCTCATCACTTGCAATCTATGTACCACCTGGGCCCAAGTTGTGCACTGGTCACCTTGGCATATTTCCTACATCTGCCCCGTGCGCGGTGTCCGCAACGAATTTGTGCGAGCGATTTTGACAAGGTGTGAACAATTTGTCCCACCTCAGAAAGTTAAGCTCGTTGCAACAAGAATGTTAGGAAACGCGTGCTATTGTCGTTACACATCCGACTGAAGAAAATATGTCGTACAAGACTCGGCCCCGTTCCGTTCGACATTGTCCGCTCGCCCGGTCGAAATTGAATGGAATGTGGAGGAGGCGTGTATGGGGCATATGTTTTTATATAAGCCCTGAGCCCTTTTCGTGTCAAATTCAAAAACTGCCAGTGAAGCTGATGGGACACGTCGAGCCGTTGTGATAACCGAGAGGGATGCAAACCGTGATTTTTTATAAGAATAATTTTTTCCCCGCATAAGTTGGGCCCTTTGCGTGTGAAATTAAAAATTTCTCCTTTTATCGAAAAACATCTCCGTTAAGGACTCCAAATTTTCCCCTTTAACCCACTTCATGCATGAATCAAATTCTGTGATCCTCCACACCAGGGGCCTCTAGAGTGGAGACAATGAACTCCAGAAAAGAAAAGAAAAGTGGAGAAAATGAACTCTAGAAAAGAAAAGAAAAGAAAGGAAGAGAAAAATGTTAGAAAAAAATGGGTACTACATACGATATTTAAGGTGAAAGAGCCTGGAGAACAAAACTGTAAAACAGGAAATTGATTGACGCAGGTTAATCCAAGTCGTGATGTTGTGCTTCTATTCTTGTTTTTTTGATGTTTTTTCTTTTTTGTCATGTTGTTTTCCTGCCAAAATCTGAACAGTCATGATGTTATTATTGCAAGGACTGGAACAGCCGCGTATGCTTTATTTTGATCGGAATACCACCCCCATTGCTACATTAAATTATTTATATAACAAATTGCCACAGCCGGACACGCGCCCGTAGATGAGCTCACGCGTCATGGGGACCAAAACCAAGCGTCCCAGCGCAATTTCGCCGACGAATACAAAGTGACTCAGCGCAGTTTCAGCCCACGAATAACAAGTGACCCAACACAGTGTTGGGCCTACTCTGATAGCTTCACGTACACTTTGTCCTGGCTGCCTCCCCGCTGGACCCTTTGATCCACAACGGCCCCTCTCCTGATTGCACGAAACGCGCTAGGAGGAGCATCCGCCGGCCGCCACGCTCTTGGAGGAGCATCCGCCAGCCGCCACGCTCTTGGAAGAGCATCTGCCGTCCACCGGTGTGGAGGAGCATCCGCAAGCCACCGCACATGGAGGAGCAACAGCGCTAGGTACAATTGCTCACATAATGTTATTGTAGTTCTACCCTCATACAAATACGCTGATCAAATTGTAGGAAGCGATGTCAGAAGATAAGACATGGATGGGAAAGACAGGCGTACGAAGGAGTGACAGGATGGGATGATGTCATTTTTTAATTTAGCATTCCAGGGCACTCGTGAAGAGGAAACTAAGCCTTGTTCTTGCACGAAATGTCGTAATATTTGCCATGGGACACGCAAGGAAGTTCATCTTCACTTGCTTCATAATAGGATGTCTTTTGATTATACTAGTTGGGTACACCATGGAGAAAAACGAGTTGAGAAAAATATTGTTGAGCAATCAGCAAATAATGAGGAGATAATTTTTTATGATGCTGATATGGAAAATATGCTATCCAGTCTACTTAGAGGCACTGATCATGGTGGTACTTCAGCAGATGTTGATGATCCAGAAAATGCTATAAACCAGCAGGAGCCAACTGGGTGTGCAAAGGCATTCTATGACTTATTAAATGATGCCAAAAAGAACTTGTATCCAGGTTGTGAGAAGGTGACCCAATTATCCTTCATTGTCAGGTTGTACCTGATATAGTGTTTAACTGGTTTGAGCAAAAAAGCGTGTGAGTTGATTCTTGATCTATTTTCATATGTGCTTCCACAGGGCCATTGCATTCCTAATACACTTGATAAAGTTCAGTAGGTTGTTCGTGACCTCGGGCTGAGCTACGAAAAGATCGATGCATGTGTCAAGGACTATGTGTTATTCCAGAAGCACTATTCTCTACTGGATTGATGCACAAAATGTGGTGAATTAAGATGGAAAAATAGTACTGGTGGGGATGCAAGAGAGGCTTTACCTCATGGAAAAGCCAAGAAGCTTGTAGAACGCAAGATTCTACGATACTTTCCTCTTATTCCCCATATTCAAGGGTTTTATATGGCAGAATCAACGACATCAAACATGCGCTGGCATAAAGAAGAATGTATTGATGATGGAATATTACGCCATCCTGCATATTCGAAAGCATGGAAGCATTTTGATAGTATTCACTCAAATTTCTCATCTGATCCTCGCAACATAAGACTTGGGCTAGCATCTGATGGTTTCAATCCTTTTGGAGTAATGAATGTTTCTTACAGTACATGGCCTGTGATTCTAATTCCTTATAATCTACCACCTTGGTTGTGTATGAAGCAGCCTTATTGGTTGATGTCAATGATAATTCCTGGGCCAAAGTCACCTGGAAACAACATTGATGTGTATCTGCAGCCTTTCATTGATGAGTTACTAAAATTATGGTCTAATGGTGTTGAAACATACGACAGTTCAAAGAAAGAGACATTTCTCATGCGAGCTTCTATATTTTGGACAATAAATGATTTTCCAGCATATGCAATGCTATGTGGATGGATCACAAAAGGTAATCTAACATGTCCATACTACCATGTAAATACTGACGCCTTGTGGTTGAAACATGGATGACAGTATTGCTACATGGGTCATCGTCGTTTCTTACCTCAGAATCACGGGTGGCGTGGAGACAAAGCTTCTTTCAACAACAAGATAGAGAATAGAGAGGCTCCAACATCACTCCTAGTCACGAAGTACTCAAACAATATGAGACTTTTTATCAAGTGTGTTTTGGACAGGCGAATAAAAAGAGAAAGCACACTGAGGAAGATAGGTGACATAGTTGGAAGAAGAAAAGTATATTTTTTCAGCTCCCGTATTGGAAGACATTGCTAATAAGTCATAACTTGGATGTCATGTACATTGAGAAAAACATTTGTGATAGCATATTGTAGATATTGCTTAATATGGATGGTAAAACAAAAGATAGTCTACAAGCTCGTCTTGATATGCAGGAAATGGGTATATGGCCAAAGCAACATCCGGTGGGTATGAAAGGGAAGTATGATTGTCCAGCATCATCATATACTTTGCATAAAGATTAGAAGACCACCTTGTGCAAGTTTTTGGGGGATGTGAAGATTCCCGATGGTTATGCCTCAAATATCAAGAGATGTTTTGACATAACAGCATGTAAGGTATCAGGTCTAAAAATCATGACTTCCATATCATAATTCAGAAGCTCCTTCTTGTTGCAATACGTGACATATTGCCTGAAAAGGCTGTTGCACCTTTAATTGAGTTTAGCAAATTCTTTTCTAGAATTTGTTCTAAAGAATTAGCAAAACTAGATTTGGATAAGATGATCAAACAATTTCCTGAAACAATTTGTAGGCTTGAGATGTTGCTTCCTCCCGCTTTCTTTGATATCATGGTACATCTTCCAATCCACCTTGCCAAAGAAGCTCGCTTGGGTGGACCTGTTTCTTACAAATGGATGTATCCAATTGAGAGGTACCTTGGTACATTCAAGAAGTATGTACGTAACAGATCTCACCCGGAGGGTTCTATAGCTGAGGGATATATTATTGAAAAGTGTATGACTTTTTGTAGTCAGTTTTTAGATAACATCAGCACCAAGCTTAATAGGCCAGAACGTCATGAAGCTGCAGCTAGGAATGAACCTTCTCTCGAGTCTAATATATTTACAGAAGTTGATAATTCTAAAAAAAGGGTTTAAATGGGGCCAACTTACTATGGTGAAACTACATAACATCAGGCATTATATTATTTCTAATGTTGATGAGGCCGCTCCATGGATCAAGTACGTATAACTCTGATGTTCTATACTATATTGGATCATGCTTATTGTAGATGGATAATTTAATTTTGTACCCTTTTCAGTGAGCATTTTGAAGAGCTGAAAAAGATTCATTCTCGTGATGTTGAAAAACGCCATAGAGATGAGTTTGTTTATTGGTTTCAGAAACGAGTAAGTACATGCAAGTTTTTACTTTGATGAAATATTGAACAAATATATGTTCTGAAGTTGGTTTATCGATGACCCCTTTTATACTAATGTGTACAGATTACGACAATACACAAACAAGGCAAAGTAGCCAATTATTTATATGCATTATCTAGAGGACCAGATCGTCGGGCACATTTTTTTAGTCGATCATTCATAAATGGCTTCTTCTTTTGAACAGTGGTGTTGTTGTTCAAGATGGTGATCATGAGTGGTATGGAGTTATCAAGAAAATGATTTCTGTTGATTTTGAAAAAAAAAATCAAGAGGTTATATTATTTGAATGTGACTGGTTTGATCGGCCTCGTTCCGGTCAGAGCCAAAGCAGAGGCTACAAAATGGATCGATACGGAATGATAGATGCTGACACTACTCTTTCTCAATTTAAGTATGAGCCTTACATTCTAGCCACCCAAGCAAAACATGTTTTTACGTTCGAAGTGTGAAGCAACCTAAATGGGCTACATTTGTTAAAACGAAGCCACGAAACCTTTTTTTCATGCCCCTAGAGACAGTGAAAATAATGTCACTGAGACGATGGAGGCTGAGACAGTTGGTTATCGACGACTTACTGATATAAATGAGGATAGGACCGCATGGGACATGATTGACATTGAGGGAGCAACTGGTGATGCTTTCGCTCTTCAAATGAGAACATGTGATCAGTTTGAGACACATAGAGTTCCATCAGAAAATGAAGATGACGACGACGACGATACATATATCAATGTTTGTATTGTACCTCCAATATTGGGGGGGGAGACAACGAAGATGATGATTTTTTATATAAGTACTGTGTGAGCTAGCTGTACGTGAACTATTTGATTTTTTTTGAAAAGATAGAAGCTTCTATTCTATTTAGCAGCAAGCTTAGAAACAAGCCGATATTGAATCGTGGTGAATCGTGACAAAAGTTTCTAATGCAACGATTGTGTTCCGTGGTGATAGATCCTAACGCCACGAACTAGTGAATAGTGGCGAAAGTTCCTAATGCAACGATTGTGTTCCGTGATGATAGATCCTATCGCCACGAACTGGTGAATCGTGGAAAAAGTTCTGAATGCAATGATTCTGTTTTTGTGGTGATAGATCCTAATGCCACGAACTTGTGAACCATGGCAACAGATCCTAATGTAACGATTCTGTTCCATGGTGATAGATCCTAACGCCATGAACTGGTGAAGCATGGCAAAGGTTCCGAATGCAACAATTGTGTTTTCATGGCGATAGATCCTAACGCCATGAACTGGTAAATCATGGCAACAGATCCTAAAGCAACAATTCTGTTTTGTAGCGATAGATCCTAATGCCACAAACTGGTGAAGCATGGCAAAAGTTCCTAATGCAACGATCGTTATTCGTGGCGATAGATCCTAATGCCACGAACTGGTGAATCGTGGTAGTAGATCCTAATGCAAAAATTCTATTCCATGGCGATAGATCCTAACGCCACAAACTGGTGAAGCATGGTAAAATTTCCTAATGCAACGATCCTGTTTCATAGCGATAGATCCTAACGCCACGAACTGGTGAATCGTGGCAAAAGTTCCTAATGCAACAATTCTATTTCGTGGCGATAAATCCTAACGCCACAAACCGGTAATTCGTGGCAATAAATCCTAATACAACGATTGTGTTTTGTGGCGATAGATCCTATCGACGAACTGGTGAATCGTGGCAAAAGTTCCTAATGCAACGTTTGTGTTTTGTGGTGATAGGTCCTAACGCCATGAACTGGTGAATCGTGGCAAAATTTCCTAATGCAACGATCGTGTTCCGTGGCGACATATGATAATGCCATGAACTAGTGAATCATGGCAAAAAATTTGTGGTGATAGACCCTAATGCCACAAACTATTGAATCGTAGCAACAGATCCTAATGCAACGATGGGGTTACGAGGTGATAGATGCTAATGCCACGAACTAGTGAATCGTGGCAACAGATTTGTGGCGATAGATCATAATGCCACAAACTAGTGAATCATGGCAACAGATCCTAATGCAACGATCGTGTTCCGTGGTGATATATGTTAATGGCACGAACTTGTGAATCATGGCAAAAGACCAAGCTTACTGCAAAAATTTAGTATTCCTTGCAGTATAATCGTTGCAACAGGGTGAAATTTTTGTAGTGACCCACCTGCCAGCCTCCAGGAGAAAGCATAGTGCAGGAAGAGCCAGGAAAGGGGTGATCGAACCCCAGGCTCAATTGACTTGTTCCTGGCGCCAAACCCGGTTTCCTTCCACACATTGACTCCCTATGGCTTTGAAAGTGCATCTAGGCACACCCTTGTGGGTTTTTGACGATTGATGACCAACAAGTGAGATCCTAATAATATTTGTTAAGTTGAGAACATGTCTCGGAGAATGGAAGCAACGGTGTAAAAAGGTGAAAAATGAGAAACAAGAAGGGAAGAGCACAAGTGGAAAATAGAAGCGCAAAGTAGTTCAAAATATATGGAGTGTGTGTGAGAGACACACCGCTAAGGGCTCAAACCATTGCATAGAGAGTAAGGGCTAAACAATTAATTTGAGAATCAGTCAAGCACCGGACTAATCTGATAATGAGCGAACTAGTCTGATTCCTCTCCGAGTAGAAAATGGACTAGTCTAACCATGTTAGGCCTAGTCCGATATCTCATATATCTCAAACAGACAAGTCCTCAAATGCAGATTAGTCCTTTCCCTTTTAAGTTCACACTGCACCGAACTAGTCCAATTTTATCCAGACTAGTCCAATTCTTCTCTGGACACATAATAGACTGGTCCGGTTCTTATCTGGACACAGAACAGACTAGTCCGATCCTATGCAGACTAGTCTGGTATCCTTACTCATATTAGGGTTTCTTAGTGTGTTGCCCAATTTCATGCATAATTCACTCAGCACATCGTACTAGTACGGTCCCCATAGCGGACTAGTCTGAGCGTCAGGATCTCACAACAACAACAACAACAACAACAACAACAATCAAGCCTTTGTCCTAAGTAAGTTGGGATCAGCTAGAAATGGAACCCAACAATTTGTATAGAAGTAATAGAAAATAAGATGAGAGTAAAAAAATACAAATAAAATAAGATTTAGAATTTTATTTATTTTGGAGATGAAATAATAGAAAAGAAGATAAGAGTAACAAAATACGAATACACTAAGACTCTGGCACATGAATTGCTAATTTCCATGCATCTCTATCATGCGCCAAATCTTTAGGTTTGTCCCACTCCTTTAAGTTTCGCTTCACTGCCTCCTGCCATGTCAACCTTGGTCGACCTCTACCTCTTCTAAAATTTTCTCTACTCTTTATAATCTTATAGTTAACTGGTACTTCTGGAGGTCTCCGCTGGATATGTCCAAACAACATAGGTGATGTTGGAGTAGTTTCTCCTCAATTGGTGCCACCCCTACCCTATCGCGTATTACCTCATTCCTAATTTATTCTCCCCTTGTGTGACTGCACATCCATCGTAGCATGCGCATCTCTGCAACACTCATTTGTTGAACATGTTGCCTTTTAGTTGGCCAACATTCTGCTCCATGCAGCATCGCAGGTCTGACCACCGTCCTATATAATTTTTCTTTCAGTTTTTGTGGGACCTTCTTATCACATAAGATTCCAGATGCTTGCCGCCACTTCATCCACCCAATCTTGATTCTGTGGCAAACATCTTCGTCAATATCACCATTGCTTTGTAACATTGATCTTAAATATTGAAATGTGTTCCTCCTAGGTACTACTTGTTTTTGTAGACTAACATTTCCCTCGTCACACCCAACACCACTAAAGTCGCACCTCATATACTCGGTCATGGTTCTACTAAGTCTAAACCCCTTAGACTCTAAGGTTTGCCTCCATAGCTCGAATTTTATATCAACGCCATCTCTAGTTTCATCTACCAACACTACATCATCAGCAAAGAGCATAAACGAAGGGATATACCCTTGTATATCCTTTGACACCTCATCCATCACTAACTAAAAGATGTATTGGCTTAAAGCTGATCCTTGGTGTAGCCCCACTGTGATAGGAAAAGTATTAGTCTCACTATCACTTACACGCACACTTGTCACCACATTATTGTACATATCTTTGAACCATATGTAGATCCCTCTTTTGCTCCCTATATCTCTCCATAAGCTAATAGGGTAGGAAGATCGCTTCCATAGTGGACCTCCCAGGCATAAAATCAAACTGGTTTTTAGTGACATTAGTCACTCTCCTCAAACAGTGTTCAATCACTCTCTCCCAGAGCTTCAGAGTATGACTCATAAGCTTAATTCCTCGATAATTAGTACAACTTTGAACATCTCCTTTTTTCTTGAAGACAGGTACTAAAATACTTTTCTGCCACTCTTTAGACATTTTTTTGACTGAAAAATGAGGTTGAATATTTTAGTGAGCCATACTATTGCTACATCCCCCAAACATCTCCACACCTCAGTGGGGACACCATCGGGGCCAAGGGCCATTCCTTCTTTCATCCTTTTTAAGGCCTTCCTAACCTCGGACTATTGTATCCTTCGCACGAGTTCCCTGTTGGTGTCATCAAATGAGTCCTCCAACTCGAACCTAATGCTCTCGTTCTCGTCCCTAGTCTGTCATATAGCGCATCATAGGCCTGCCCCCTTGCTTTACTCACAACTCGCATTGCATTCTTCTTAACCTCTTTATACTTTGCCATGTTGCTTGCACTTCTCTCACGATGCCAACTCTTATAAGACTCCTTCTCCTTAATGGCTTTTTGTACATCCTCATTCCATCACCAAGTGTCTTCAACTACAAGTTTCTTACCTTTTGTCCGTCCAAGCACCTCCCTAGCTGTCTTCCTAATGTAAGTCGCCATCTTCATCCACATGCTATCTGCATCTTCTTCTTTGCTCCAAGATCCTTCTGTGATCATCCTTCTTTTGAATGATTGTTGCGCATCATCCTTCAACTTCCACCACTTTGTTCTTGCAGTTTTAACACCTTTGTCTCGAGACACATGTGTGTGGAAATGAAAGTCGGCTACCACAAGTTTATGTTGTGGTACAACACACTCTCCAGGGATCACCTTACAATCTAAACATGCCCCCCTCTCTCTTCTCCTAGTGAGGATATAGTCGACTTGGTTAGAACGTTGGGCACTAGTAAAGGTCACTAAGTCAGATAACCACTTCTTAAAGAGGGTGTTAGCTACCAATAGGTCATAGGCTACGACAAAGTCTACGATGTCCTTACCCTTTCGGTTTGTATCGAAACACACAAAACCTCTGTGTACCCCCACAAAACCTATGTTTGTTGCACCTACATGGCCATTGAGATCTACTCCTATGAAGAGCTTTTCGGCTATCGGTACGCTACTAACCATGTCGTCCCAGTCCTCCCAAAATTGTCTCTTAGTGCTCATGTCGAGCCCGACTTGTGGGGCGTAAGCACTAATGACATTCAAGATAAGGTCCCCCACAACTAGCTTGACTAGGATGATCCTGTCCCCTTGTTTACGGACATCCACTACTCCATCCTTGAGGCTCTTATCTATTAGGATGCCTGTGCCATTCCTAGTTCCTGTCGAGCCAGAGTACCAAAGCTTGAAACTAGTATTCTCGACCTCTCTCTCCTTTTGACTCGCCCATCTAGTCTCTTGTACACAAAGGATATTTACACGTCTCCTAATTGCAGCGTCCACTAACTCTCGTAGCTTTCCTGTCAAGGATCTACATTCCAACTACCCACCAAAAATCTAGTTTCTTCAGCTAGCTTCCTTACCCTTCGCATCCGTCAAGTAAGATGTTGTGAGACTTATGTGTGCTGAATATATTGATTATGGTGATAAAAGTTTTGAATATCACCAAAACACCTTTTTTAACAAGGTTTGACTTTAGGTCCGAGCTCTAGCAAGGTTCGACAATAGGTCCGACTTGTTTTGGGTAGCTCCGGAACGGTCCGACGTATGGTCCGAGTTGCTTTGTCTAGGGCTGACTTACTTTGGCTACATCCGACTTCTTTGTCTAGGTCCGACTAGCTTTGGTTAGCTCCGGCACTAGGTCCGACTAGCTTTAGTAAGCTCCAGCGCTGGGTCTCACTAGCTTTGGTTAGTTATGGTGCTAGGTCCTACTAGCTTTGGTAAGATCTTGTTCATGGTCTGGTTAGCTTTGGCAAGGTTCGGAGGTTGATCACAGTGGTTCTTCTTTTAACTTGCAATGTTTTGAACTTACTTTTTGGATTATGGAAAGTTTGCTTAGTGTTCTTTTACTAAGTTTTTGGTGTGTTTTGGTGGTTATGGCTGATATCATTTTGCTATGGTTTTCAACATGCCTATGTGTGGTTCTCAAGTAAGGTGTTGTGGTTTTGGAACTAGCGAGAGTCAAGCCGAGGACTTATGCTCAGAAGTATTGATTGTTTATTCATGTGCAGGTATTGCTTGAGTTCAAGACTTGGCCGGTGACGGGATCCATTGAACAAGTCTTAGGGAGAAGATGAGGTTCAACAACCAAGTTTGGGAGGAATTATGGTTGAGTTGATTGGGAGGTCGCGCGGCATGGTTGAATCAAGAACAATGCATATGAAGGTATCGTGGACATCGTTGGAAGGTGTTTGCACACGTGCAAGGAGTGCATGGACATGGATACATGTTCAGAGGCGTAATGAAGAGATGTGGATGTAAAAAATTGGTCGAAAAGGTCCAACTGACTAGGTTATGGACTTAGGCTGCAGCCGAGTCGGGTTTGACTCAAATATGGAAATATTTTAGTTGGTTATGATAAAATTTTGTGTGGGTCACGAAGTTAGGTTGTTTTAGGAATGTGGGATATGTTTCTAAGGTGTTTGGAAGTCTTAAGATTGCTTCTATCTGCGTATGGAAGAGTCTTGAGCAGTTATGGAAAGTTTCGATTCGTGAATTGAATAGGATTAGAGTCCTAGTTTGAGTTGTGTTGGCCTTCGGGCTGGTTATATAAGCAAGGGAGGCCATAGCTCGTGGTAGACGACTTTTGGGCTGTTCCTCTTGTGTTCTATTGAATAAAATTCATAGTTGAACGGAACTTATGTGTCTTGTTCGTCTGACTTGTTTCAGACAAGTCTTTCTCGTCGAGTTTCTGTATAGCACTACCTTTCTTCGGTGGTTTTATCATAACTCAAGTTTTACAGATCCAATTGACCTGTTGGGTTGTCTTGAGAACTTGATTATATGTAATCTGTGAAAATTGCACGGTCATTGGACTTGTGGTTTCTGATATACACAAGTTTCTTTGTAGTGTTTCAGAACTGTTTTTCTCGGGTAGACCCGATAGACCTTTGTTCGATCTTTCGATTGTAAATTGAGTTTATCTTGACGGATTTTTATGATTCTTGTTGTGACATCTTAATAACTTGATTATCCACAATTTATACTAGTTTAAATTTGTCACAATTGGTCACGTTTTGATTAGTTACATACACGATTTCTTTAACAGATCAATTTTCTGTCGAGGGGTTTTGTTGCTTTAGCTAAAAAGTTTTAATCTACCATTCACCCCCCTATGGTAGCTTCTCACGTGCTCTTCGATCCTACAATTGGTATTAGAGCCACGATGCTTTTTAATCTTTGTGATTTGCATGTGTTTTTGACTTATCAACATGGAGAAATACTCTGTAAAACCTTGTGTGTTTAGTGGCATTGATTTTCAGGTTTGGAAGGCACGTATGACGGCTTTCATCTAGGTGCAAGGCTTTGGAATATGGGAAAAGGTGTACAAGCCTTACAATGTGCTACCAAACGATCTAGTTACAGGTACATATCTGAGAGATGTCGATAACAACAACAACAAAGGTCCGAACTTGATCATACGAGGACTACTTAAAGCGACTTTGACTGTGTTGCTCACCTCCGATCTACGTACAATGTTTGGAAAGCTCTATGTGAAAACCACGAAGGATCCAACATGATCAAGGAGGTAAGGCAAGACATGTTCAAAAAGGAGTACATGCGCTTTGAGATGCAACCAGGTGAGTCCATCGACGACCTCTTTGCTCGCTTTAATAAAATTCTCAGCAATTTGCATAGCGTCAATTTTAATTTTTCAGATGCTGAGAATGCTAGGCAATTACTA
This sequence comes from Tuctoria greenei, assembly GCA_036927565.1. Lineage (NCBI taxonomy): Eukaryota > Viridiplantae > Streptophyta > Magnoliopsida > Poales > Poaceae > Tuctoria > Tuctoria greenei. Next base: position 125,281,068 of record JAYESD010000007.1, on the reverse strand, counting down.
AATTCATTAGACATGTCAATTTGGGAGATGAAAGTCACATCTATTCATGAATCTACTATCATGAGTACACTTACTTTTGATATTCTATATTATAAATTGAAAACTCATGAAATTTACATAATCTCACGTAAGAACCTCAACAAGACTCTTGCATTTGTTTCTCAATGTGATAATCCTAGCTCCGGCCAATCTACATCTAGCAATACACTTGCTTTGTTGTCTTCACTAACCCTAGAACAGATTGAAGAATTTTCAGAAGAGGAGCTGGCACTCATCTCTACTCGGTTCTCAAAAGCATTGCAAAATGTGAGAACTAGAAGGAGAGGAAGCTCCGAACGTCAATGATGCTTTGAATGTGGTAAGACAGGACACTTTCGTACATATTGCCCTAATCTTTCAGATCCTTCTACCCATGATGAAAAGAAGAATAAAGTAAAGTCCTCTTCAGGCAACACCAACAAGAAAAAAAAGGGTTTTACAGGACGCAAACTGATAAACATTTTCATCACCGCAATTCAAGAATTTGGCTCGAGTGATGTAGACATTGGAAGTGACGAAGATGAAGATGATCTGGCAAACTTGTGCTTCATCGCGAGCAAATCAAGATCAAATATTGAGGATGTAGAACACAACAGTGAAAACGAAGAGGTATGTCCTACTTGTGATGAAATGTGTGATGCTATTTCCCATGCAACTGTTATTGTTACGAAAAAGGACAAAAAGCTTAGGGACAACGATGTTAAAATTGAGACACTAGAATCTGAGATTAATTGTTTGAAAACCTTGATTCCTAGTGATGATTCTTGTTCCTCATACGATTTAATATATGAAAAATTGTCCTCCTTAAGAAGTGCACACTCCTCCACTCTTTATAAACTTGAGTTAGATATTGAAAAAAACAAAAAACTAGCTGCACTTGATGACAGAAACTTAAATGATGCTTCTTGTTCTACAATTGATTTGCATTGTTCTACCTGTAATGATCTTGAAAAGAAACTAAAAGATGTTATGAATGAAATTTCAATACTGAACAATGCTTTACATGCTCATGAAGTTAAATATTGTTCTAATTGCAAACTAAAAGGAAAAACTTCATGTGAAAACTGCCTAGAATTGTCTAAGAAACTTGATAACATGAATAGGACACTAGATAAGTTTTGTATTGAAACAAAAATCTAAACTTGATGCTGAATTCATCCAATTCATGCAATGATAAAACTGGTTTAGGTTTTGATTCCCATGCTCATGGTAAAGCACGTCCACCTAAAATTGTGAAGTCATTAGGAAGTGGTTTGATTAAAACAATTAATAAACTAAAAGAGGTGGTTTTTAAATCTGCAGGAGTGTTGTCATATTCGGGTTCAAATAAACATATTGCTTGCTCATCTAGACATGAACATAAAGTTAAATTTTATTGTACCTATTGTGGTAGAGATAGTCATGTCATAGATTTTTGTTATAGACTAGCTAAACAACAAAAAAAGGAAAGAATGCAAGCTATATCTTATAACTCTCATGCAAAATTTGCTGCACATACAAAACCGAATGTCAGGAACATGCAACCTGCTTTTATGAGTCAAAAACCTTCTGTTGTTACCTCCGGACCTTCTGTTTTTGCGTCCGGAGCTATTGATTTTTGTGATACACATGTAACACCTCGTAGATCAGTAGTTGGGTACAAAAATCCTCAAGCTTTGGCTCATAAACGTGTTGTTTTATCTCAGCTATCGCGTGTTGTTCTTGCTAGACGTCGTGTGACTCAGTACTGGATTCCTAAATGCCTTTTGACTAACCCCAGTATTGAGTCATCGACGTATTGTGCTTCTATGTAGGTTACACATGATGAGTAGGTTTAGGCCCGATCTTCCGAAAGGTATGTCGATTAGGGTGGAGAACTCGACGTTGATGATCCACAGCACTCGAGTGGCACAAGTACCCCTGCAATCACTACACTACGGCTCCGTTGGTTATCAACCGTGCTGCACACGCTTGATCTCACCAAGAAGGCTAATCCCTGCAAGTGCAACCGAGAACACGAGCAAGAATGTAGAAGACACGATCTGAAATCGTGAAGTTGGGGTCTCACAAACCGTAGAACGGCGATATTATTGATCTAAGCATAAACCACCGAATATGACCGGCGGCTGCAATATTTATTGGCTAGGGTTCAACCAAAACATGATTAGACGCGTTCCTAATGGACTCTTACGGGATACAAGGCCCAAAGGCCGATTTTGTGGCGCAGCACAGGACAAAAATCTGGAGTCGACTTGTTTCGACTATTCCTAATGACTCCAGAGGAATTTTGAGGTGGGACCAGAACCATTGGAAATTTTATTTTCTCCTCTTTCCGTGCATATGTAGAACGTCGAAAACGGAGTCTGTATGCCTCCTGGGCGTCCGTTTTAAAGTGGACCGCTCCTGGACTCCGAGTTGAACTTGAGTCCGAGTTGTAAACTGTTTCCATCAACTTGTGGACGTCCCAGCTGGTTCTCCAGGCTCCCAAAACCTCTTTCCTTCACTGTTTGATCTTCTCCATTATTCCTAATAACAATTAAATCATCACATAGCAGTCTATTCTCAAACTCACATGCAAAAGAAGTTAGGAACGAATTCACCTGCTGATTTATTAACCATGCTCGTGCTCTTGTGATTGGTCCTTGCAGTTCAATGTGCGTCTCCGCTGTTGTGATGTCCTCATCATCCTCCCCCTCTTGAATTGGATTCGTCCTCGACTCAAGTCATCTTCTTCTCCCAAGTACGGTCGCAAATCTGAAATGTTAAATGTAGGACTAACCCCAAAATCGGGAGCCAATTCAAGCTTATATGCATTATCATTAATCTTTTCAACGATCTTAAAAGGACCAGCAGCTCGTGGCATAATTTTAGATTTTCTCAAGTCGGGAAATCGCTCTTTTCTCAAATGTAACCACACCAAATCACTCGGTTCAAGTTTTACTTCTTTTCTACCTTTACTACCTGCAATCCTATACTTCTCATTCATCATTTCAATATTTTTCTTTGTAGTTTCATGCATCTTAAGAATGAATTCAGATCGTTGTGTAGCATCCAAATTTATAGTTTCAGAAGGAGGCAAATGTAGTAAATCAATAGGAGCACGGGGATTGAAACCATACACTACCTGGAATGGACTTACCTTTGTCGCGGAGTGAACGGATCTGTTGTAAGCAAATTCTATATGTGGTAAACACTCCTCCCACAACTTCAAATTTGTTTTCAAGACAGCCCACAACATAGTGGATAAAGTACGATTAACTACCTCAGTTTGTCCATCCGTTTGTGGGTGACATGTAGTTGAAAACAGCAACTTGGTTCCCAATTTATACCTCAAAGTTCTCCAAAAATGACTTAAAAATTTTGCATCACGATCAGAAACAATGGTATTTGGCACACCATGTAAACGAACAATTTTTGTCATGAATAAATTAGCAATGTGTGAGGCATTATCATTCTTATGACAAGGTATAAAGTGTGCTATTTTGGAAAAACGATCAACAACTACAAAAATACTGTCCCTCCCCCTCTTAGTCCTAGGCAATCCCAAAACAAAGTCCATAGAAATATCCTCCCAAGGTACACTAGGAACAGGAAGAGGCATATAAAGACCATGTGGGTTAAGGCAAGACTTAGCTTTGTTGCAATTAGTGCATCGTGACATGTAGCGCTCGACATCACGCCTCATCTTTGGCCAAAAGAAGTGTGTGGACAGCACGTCTTCAGTTTTCTTCACTCCAAAATGTCCCATCAAACCTCCTCCATGTGCTTCCTGCAAAAGTAATAGACGAACGGAGCTAGCTGGAACGCATAGCTTGTTAGCACGATAGAGGAGACCCTCTCACAGCACGTATTTATTCCAAGTTCTTCCTTCTCTACAATTTTCAAAAGCATTTTTGAAGTCCAAATCAGTAGGATATAATGCTTTTATTGTTTCCAAACCAAAGATTTTATGATCAAGTTGGGACAGCTTGGTATAATGCCTAGATTCGGCAATGATATTTTCCTTCCCTTTCTTATGCTTAATGATGTATGGAAATGACTCTATGAACTCAATCCATTTAGCATGTCGTTTATTCAGATTGGTTTGACACTTAAGATACTTCAATGATTCATGATCGGAATGTATGACAAACTCCTTAGACCAATGATAATGTTGCCAAGTTTGTAATACACGCACTAAGGCATATAATTCCTTATCATAAGTAGAATAATTCAGAGAAGGACCATGAAGTTTTTCACAAAAGAAAGCAACGAGTTTACCTCCTTGTATGAGAATGCCTCCAATACCAATGCAGCTTGCATCGCATTCTAGCTCAAAGGTCTTGTCAAAATCAGGAAGTTGTAGCAATGGTGCTTTTGTAAGCTTCGATTTGAGAGCATCAAAAGCGTGTTGCTGCTGTTCGCCCCATTGAAATGGCACTCCCTTCTTCGTTAGCTCATGTAGAGGTGCTGCAATGGTGCTGAAATCCCGCACAAAGCACCGATAAAAACCTGCAAGACCAAGAAAACTACGAACCTGTGTGACGGTTGTTGGGGCTGGCCAGCTAGTGATTGCTTCAATTTTTGCCTCATCAACCTCAATTCCCTGCGAGGAAACGACATAGCCAAGAAATGAGACTTGATTGGTGCAAAAGATGCACTTTTCGAGGTTACCAAACAAACGTGCATCTCTCAAAACAGTAAAAACAGCACGTAAATAATCAAGATGTTCATCATATGACTTGCTATAAATGAGGAAATCATCGAAGTAAACCATCAAAAATTGTCCAATGAAAGCACGTAAAACCTCGTTCATTAATCGCATAAAGGTGTTGGGTGCATTACTTAAACCAAAAGGCATGACTAACCACTCATAAAGTCAAAACTTGGTTTTAAATGAAGTTTTCCATTCATCTCCTAGTGCCATTCTAATTTGGTGGTAACCACTACGCAAGTCAATTTTTGTGAAGATGATAGCACCACTCAATTCATCAAGCATGTCATCTAATCGAGGAATAGGATAACGATATCGAATGACGATGTTATTAATCACTCGACAATCAACACACATGCGCCAACTACCATCTTTCTTAGGAACCAAAAGAACAGGAATGGAACAAGGGCTAAGGCTTTCACGAATGTACCCGCGGTCCAAAAGATCTTGGACATGTCGCTGAATTTCCTTAGTTTCTTGAGGATTCACCCTGTATGCTGCACGATTTGGCAAACTTGCTCCTGGAATCAAATCGATCTTGTGTTCAATGCCTCTCATCGGTGGTAAACCAGGGGGTATCTCGGAGGGAAACACATCCTCAAACTCCTGCAAAAGGTTAGCAACAGCAGGGGGCAATGCAATAGACAATTCATGAAGTGAAAACATGGCTTCTTTGCAAACTAAAGCATAGCAAATCCCCTTAGCATCGAATAAATCAGCAAGGTTAGATTTAGTTGCGAGCAACGATGGTGATTTTAACTTAATAACTTGCTGTTTTTCAGATTCTAATTTAGTTGCTTTGCCATCACGAATTTTACTCTTCTCAAAATGCAAAATTTCAGCAGGAGTCATAGACAGCAAAGTGATTTTATTTCCCTTATGCATGAGAGTATATTTATAGGTTCTACCATGATGAATAGCATCTGTATCAAATTCCCAAGGACGACCCAATAAAAGAGAACAAGCATCCATAGGAACAACATCAAAATCAGCAAAATCATGGTATGAACCAATTGAAAAATGTATTCTCGCTGTTTGTGTTACACAAATCTTACCGCTGTTGTTGAACCATTGAATGTGGTACGGATGAGGGTGTGCTCTTGTTGTCAATCCAAGTTTCTCGATGACGTCTGTGTTCACCAAGTTATTGCAGCTACCTCCATCAATTATAGTGTGTACACGGCAGTCCTTGACGATGAGAAACATGTGGAAGAGGTTGTGACGTTGCAGCTTGTCCTCGGTCTCCACTTTGGAGCTCAAGGCACGCTGCACAATGATGCTCCTATAGTTCTCCGTCGCCGCTGTACCAAGTACCTCTTCTTTGGTGTGTTTGTCATTTGGATCTGTAAAATCAGTAGCAAGAGAATATTCATCTTCAACATCCGAAGCACTATCATACCCGCCATCGTCGCGTGCTATGTATGCTCGTTTGCTCGGGCAATCTCTCATCATATTACCAAGTCCCTGGCAGCGGTGACACTTAATTTTGGAAGTACGACCCATAGAAGGAGTGGACGACGAAAGCTTGAATGATGTCGCCTTGCTGCCTTCCGGCACGCGAGAAGGTGGAGCAGCAGGTATAGTTCGTTGGCCGCCATTGGGTGGTGTAGTCGCTGCACGGGGGTCAAAGATGGTGCTGTTTTGGATGGTGTAGTCGCTGCACGCGGTGTGATGTTGCTCCTCGTGCGTTGTTGCTGTTGTTGTCGGCCCTGCAATTCTTTTTCTGCCAACATAGCAAGCTGAAACAATCTGTTAACAGTATCATATTCCTTGTAATCAACAATGTCCTGAATTTCATGCCTCAACCCCCCCATAAAAATGAGATATTTTATCATCCATGTCCTCTACTACCCCACAATGCAGCATACCGTTTTGTAACTCTTGATAATACTCCTCTACGGACATGTCACCTTTTCTAAACGCTGCAATTTTTTGCGAAGGTCCCGCTGAAAAGATGGAGGAACAAATTGAAAACGCATAGCTTCCTTTAATCTATCCCATGTTGGAGGATCAGTTCTAGTTTTAACAAGTTCATTCCACCATATGATAGCAAAGTCCTTAAACTCACTAGTGGCTTGAGGAACTCTATGTTGTTTAGGAACAAGATGGGAATTAATTTTTTGCTCTACAGTCATCTCCCAATCAAGATAAGCCTCAGCATCATAAGCACCAGAAAAAGAGGGTATAGTAAATTTCACTTTAGCAAAAGGATCATCAGGAGGACTGTTGGTGGTTTGGAACCGGCAGATCTCCCGACACTATTAAAGGGTTAGAGGAGTTTGATGTTCGGTGTGGGCGCGCAGAAATTCGAGAAGGTGAATAATAAATGATGTAGAAGACACAGGAGTTTACGTGGTTCGGGCCGCCTGAGCGTAATACCCTACTCCACGGGTGTGTTGGTGTTGTATTAGCTGTATGAGCTTGTGTTGAGCGTCTATGGCGCGTTTGTTGCATCACTGAACGTGCAGAGTCCGTCGTCGGCCTGTCCTTTTATAGTACAAGGGCAGGCCGTTATAAGTTGGCCTGGCCCGACATGTGGCCCCGGCGGTTACTAGTATTGATATTCATTCAACAAGTTTAATTTGCCTTAATGACCGGGTAATGGGCTTTGACAGCACCGTTACTGGTAATTAAGGTCATCCGACCGTGTGTCATTAATATGGTATTAATGACACTTAATCAGGTCTTGAAGTCCTTGATTCCCCTTTGAAGATCCGTAGCCGTTATGAAGTCTTCCGGAGGTCAGAGGCTGAAGCTCCGACGGGTGGACACGTGGCAGCTCCGGAGCATACTGTGGGAAATAGGAAGCTCCGGAGCTAACTGACACGTGTCAGGTCCGGAGCTTCTCTCGGTCTGGGGTTAAGTCCGGAGGTGCCTTTTCGGTACATGGCCCGGAGCTTCCCCTTTGTGGGCGGTAGCTCCGGTTTGATAGTACACGTGGCGATCCTGAGATTAACCATGTTGGAGAAGCGGGTCCGGTTACATCTGACATGTGCCTCCGAAGGTCTTCAAATCAAGTGGGTGACTTTTCCTTGATATCTTTGTAACCTCAAGGGGTGTACGGTTTCCAGGGTACCGACAGTGGCCCCCTGGACCTACCTCCGGAGAAGACCACTGGGGTGAAGTCATTCCGCCGGAGGTGGGTCCATCCTCGGGACTTTTGAACTGAGTCTTCAAAGGTCTTCAGAGGTGCCGTTGGCGAGGGTTTGGAGTTAAATCCTCGCCACGTGGCTTGTCACGCGTGCGGCAGATGAGATTTTTGGCGTGCGGATCTCACGCAATTGAAGGTCGCCGGTTCCTGATACGAAAACCGTCGTTGCGAGGGCTTCGTTAAGAAGGAAAGCACGCACCGTCGGGAGTTCTTCACGCCTCCCATCTGATCTTGCACTCAAACTCCCAACTTGTGCTTCGCTTTTCTTCTCTTTCCTAGTCGTGCCGCGATGGATTTGGGTCTCCGCGAGAGTCGCTTGAAGACCGACGGCGACCTGAAGAAGGTCCGGGCCCTCATGGGGTGGTCCTCGGACTTCATCAACCACTCGGTCCGCGCCGGTGGAGAGCTCCCGTTCGAGAAGGAGCACCCCAGCGAAATGGTGTACTTCTCCTCGTACGCCATGGTGGGGTTGATCCCACCTTTTTCTTCCTTTTTCTTGATGCTGCTGGACTTTTATGGTCTGCAGCTATACCACCTTGGCCCTCACTCCATTCTCCTCGTGTCTATCTTCGTCCACTTCTGTGAGATGTGGTTGGGCATCCCCCCTGCATCGAACTCTTCCGGACCTTCTTCACCGTCCACACCACCGGCAGGAGCAATGAGTACCTTGGCTTCTACTACTTCGTGAAGCACAAGAAGTGCCCATTCAAGTACCTCCGGTCGTTCCCCTCTGGGAAGTGGGATGACTGGAAGAAGGACTAGATAGTCATCCGGGTGGAGGAGCACGAGAGGCTGGAGCTGCCCGAAGGCCTCCCCAACATTGACACGACGATCTGGAGTGAAGCTCCGGTGCTGGCGGACGCCTTCGACCCTGTTCTGACCAGGATTCGCCGGTGCGTGGAGGGGGGATTAACCCCTCAAGCGGTGTTTTGTAACTTCCTGGTCAACAGGTGGGCACCGCTGAAGAAGAGGGAGAAACTCGCTTGGGCCCTCAACAGCGTGATGGACGACGACCGGGTCGAGACCGGGTTGAAGTCCAACATGGTGGGGAAAACCTTGGAGTTCCACCTCAAGAAGTTTCAGCACGGCATCGATGTCGAGGGTGACGACTTGACTCCGCCATCGGCTTTTCTTCCTCTGAACGTGGAAGTTGAGTTCGGCAGGGAGCTCCGGCGGAAGATGCCTATGCTTGACGACCTTGGTGTCGTCGAGAGAAGATCAACTACCAGGGTGGCGATCCCTGGAGTGTCCGAAGGTGGCTCCGACCCAGCTCCAAAACCGAGGGAAGAGGTCGTCGGCAAGGGAAAGGAGCTGGCGGATGAACCTGTGAGCCGGAAGAGGAAGCTGCAGTACGCCGACGGAAGGTCCATCAGGCCCGCTACTTCTGCGTCGGCTCCTTCTCCCCGGAGGGGAAGGTCTTCCACAACCGCGGCGACTGTTCCCGCAGTGGGGTCCTCCCGAGGAGAGACTGTTCCCGCAGTGGGGTCCTCCCGGGGTGTTAGCTCCGGGCACGCGACTCCAGCACTTGGGCCGGTGGAGGCCTCTAGGTCTGGGGGTTCTTCCCGATCGAGGGGGGCCTCGACCCAGGAAACACCCGTGGCCGCGACGAGATCCGGGAGGCCTTCCGGAGCTTCCACGCCGGCTATGACCAGCCCAGAACGCCTGGGAAAAAGATTCCGCGCAAGCTGGTGCGGAAGCCTCCCAAGGTAATTTTTAATCTTTACCTTGGACAATTGTTTTGCTGTAGTGATTGCTTTTTTAAGTTTCTTCGTCCATCATTTGCAGCGTTCCGAAGAAGAGGAGTGAGGCTCCACCCTCAGCCACAGCAACTGAAGCTGTGAGGGTGGAAGCTTTTGCTCCTGTCCCAGTGCCGCCCCAAGTGGTGGCTGAAGCTGCGATAGCTCCGGTGCCGGCTGTCGTGGTCATGGACCTTGACTCATCCCCAGAAGCTCCCATGGTAGCGCCGGACCACGGGAGAGAAGACGCGCCAGCGGCACCTGTCTCGGAGGTTGAAGCTCCGGGTCCTGGTGCTGAAATGACGGAAGTTCCGGCTGTTGAGCCGGAGGAAGCAGTAATTCTGGCCTCTGAGTCGGAAATTGTCGAAGCCCTGGCGGTTGAGCCGGAGGTGATTGAAGCCCCGGCATGCATGCCAGAAGCTGAGGAAGTTCCAGCAGTTGGGCCGGCTACCTCCGAAGCATCGGCCGCAGAGCGGGTCATTGTTGAAGCTCCGGCCGCAGGGCCGGTCGAGGTTGAAGATATTCCGGCTCCCGAGCCGGTTGTTGAAGAGGTGACAGAGCTCGAGCCCCCATCGGAGGAGGTGCCAAGGCCGGAGCCAGAAGCAGCCCCTGCTCCGGAAGTGATGATGTCGGAAGTACTCACGGCCGAGCCGGAGTGCCCAAGCGAAGTCGCTGGCCCCCTGCCTGAGGGGGTGAATGAAGACCTGGCGGCGGGGCCTTCCTCGATGGCGACTGAGGCCATCCCGGAGGATGGCCCTAGTGCCATGGAGACTCAGGGGACCACTCTTGTGGAGTGGGACCCAATTTTTGTGTCTAAAAACCCGCTGGAACCAGCGGAGGAGGCCCTAGCAGGTCCGGAACCTATCTCGTTGTCACTGTCTATTGACAATGCATGTTCCAGTCTGCGTCAAGTCCAACTGGCCTTCTTCCACGACAGTAAGGCTCTTGAAGAGGAGCGCCAAACCCTTAGGCGGTGGCGTAACCGGCTCTACTTTGAGACCAAGCTGGCGCAGTCGAGGCTAGCGGATAACAAAGAGTGGATCAAGCGAGAGAAGATCCGCCTGGAGTACTGGGGCAAGTTACTGGATGACAGGGAGAGTTTGACTCGCGCCCTTGACGCTGAATCCCGGGAGATCTATGATCAGGCCAAAGCAGCCAATAGTGTGGCCGATGAACGCCACGAAAGGCTTGAGGCCATTAACACTACACTCATCAAGCGCCGGGAGGCACTTGAGGAGAGGGAGAAACGACTCGAGGATGAAGAGTAGAAACTCCTAGAGCTGCGGGATGACGTCCTGAGGAGGGAGTAGGAGCTCGCCGAGAAGATGGCTCTGGCTGACAAGCGCCTCGAGGAGCGCGCCAAAAAATTGGAAGAGTGCTGCCATGAGGAAGAGGAGAAGGCCTGGGTGCGAGGGCAGGAACTCTACGAACAAGAGTGTGCCCTTACTGCCAGGGAGAAGAAAGTGAGGGGTAGAGAGAAGGACCTGGTCGACCCCCGGAACAAGATCCACCTCCGGGAGGAGGAGCTCGGAAAACTCGAAAAGCGGGTTGCTAAGAAGATTCAGCAGAACGCCAAAGAAGTTGAGCGCCTCGCCCGTGAGAATTCCGAACTGGTGGCGGCCAGAAGATCCCTGGATGAAATGAAGGGCTTGAGGACTGCGGACTCCCTACAGATTTGGGAGTTCCTGGGCAAGGCCAACGACGCGCTGACACCGATGGGTTTCAGCCCCGTGCGCCCGGATGATCCGGAGCCGGAGCCGGACCTAGCACTACAGGCATTGAGCTCGGCAGGAAGCAAGCTCTCCAAGGTGGGCGATGTCATCGCAGACCAATTGGAGGTTGAGGGGCAATCCCTGGCGAAGAACGTCGCAGAGTACGTGCGGACGTGCTACACCAGCCGGAACTCCCAATTTCCTCTGGACCCGGTGCTTGAAGGTCCCGTCGAAGGAGAAGGCGAAGCTACCCGAGCCAACGTATTGGAGGTTGCCCAGAAGTTCGCCCAATTCTTCCATAGGGTCTAGGATCATCTCTGTAGTTCTCACTTGTACTTTCTCTTCTTCTTCCTCAATTTTGTAATCCCTTGTTTCCAGATGTAATCCCTTGTCTCCAGATGAATGAAATCCCCAAATTTTTGTGAATTTCACTTTTTGTCACTTTTTGTCTTCAACACTTTTGTCTTCACTTGGCCCACTGGTAGATGTACACAATTTGATTGCGAACATGTACCAAGAGGATATTACATTTTGTTGAAGACTCATTTGCTCCGAACTTATAGAATTTAGGTCCGAAGTCTTCGATAGTGAAGGCCCTCTGAGATTGTCGGAGCTTATAAGCTCCGGCATTGTCTATCGCCAGAGCTTAGTAGCTCCAGCAATAGTCCTTATCAACGCATAGAGCATCGATAGTTAGTCCTCTGGGGTGTCGGAGCTTAGTAGCTCCGGCAGTGACCTTTGCCAACACTTAGTTTGTTGGCAGCAGACACCGTTTGCGGGGTCTTCTCACCATCTTTTATTCTGCATCGACGGCTGGCCCCCCTAGCTTTACCGCAGCTTGATTACTCCGGTGATGCTCATTTTCAATGCGTAACATTGATTACAAACCACCTAGGGGAGTCGGAGCTTTGTTACCTCCGTCTTTTCTCCATCAACGTGTATTTTATTTTTCCTACACACTGAAGTCAAGAAAAATAGTAAAATTCGTTTCTCGTCTATAACTTCGTCACGGCTTATGATTCTCAAGAAAGTTTTAGGTCAAACGCGATTCTAGACACAATCGAATGCATTGCCTTTTCTTTCGGATTCAATTGTATTTGGACTCGCCTTACTTCGGCCTGCCGGGGTGTAGGTAGAGTGGCGTACTTAGGGTGCTTGACCAGGCTAAGTCGATAGCACACTCCAGTCGTAGATTGGCTTGGCGGCTTTCAGGCGAGTTGGCCAGGAACAATATTTGAATCCAAAAGAATTGACAATACAATTCGTATTGTATATAAACCGGTCGAACTAAAATTTCTTAAGAACTGCACATCTTCGTTATAGACAAGAAAGAGAAAAATAAAAAATGTTGAGCCTGTACAAAATAAATGCACGTGGAGTCTGTTTCACATGAAGTTGTCTTTCATTATAGGTCCAGGGTATAGGGGAAACGAGTACACTCTTAGGGTACAGAACCAGGCTAAGCGTGTTTCATTTCTCGTTTGACCCAGGGTAGCTAGCCACACTTTTAGTCCAGAGACTCTGACACGTGTTGCATGAACTTTGCAGACCTTTCGGGAAAGGTCTGGCTGCTCTCCCGGAGGAACTACCCGACTCTGTACAATGACTCTATAACATACATCTCAAGTTACTCAAGACTCACCTCCGTGGTATTAAGTGTAGAACTTACGGATGTGCTCGATGTTCCAAGGATTTGGGAGAGGTGTCCCATCCTCGGTAGCCAAGCGAACGCTTCCGGGTCGGGATACTTTAATCACTCGGAAGGGTCCCTCCCAGCCGGGGGAGAGTTTGTTTAACCCTTCTCTGGATTGTATTCTCCGAAGCACCAGGTCACCTTCCTCAAGCTGTCGGTTGTGTACATGCCGCTGATGATAACGCCGTAGGGCTTGGCGATATCGGGCCTTTCGAAAAGCTGCTTGGCACCTTCCCTCCTCAAGGAGGTCTAGGTCTTCACGCCGGAGCTGGTCCTGCGCGGCTTCGTCGAAGGTCCGGACCTGGAGTGAACCCAAGGTGATTTCCGGAGGAAGGATTGCTTCAGCTCCGTACACCAGAAAGAAGGGTGTCTCTCCAGTTGACCAGTTTGGAGATGTCCTGTTGGCCCATAAAGTGGGTGGAAGCTCTTCGATCCAGTTGGCTCCATGTTTTTTCAAGCGCTCATAGGTGCGCGTTTTGAGTCCTTTAAGGATTTTAGCATTTGCTCTCTCGGCTTGGCCATTGCTGGCTGGGTGAGCTACAGAGGCGTAGCAAACTTGAATGCCGAGGTCTTCGCAATATCCTTGAAATGCAGAGCTTGTGAATTGGGTCCAATTATCAGTGATGATTTTGTTTGGGACTCCATATCTGCATACAATGGACTGCAAAAAGTTGATAGCAGATTGCTTGTTGATTGTCACAACTGGAGTTGCTTCCGGCCACTTGGTGAACTTATCAATGGCGACGTACAGGAACTTGTAACCTCCGACGGCTCTTGGGAAAGGTCCCAAGATGTCTATCCCCCACACAGCGAAAGGCCATGTAGGAGATATCATTTTTAGGGGCTGAGCTGGTGTGTGAATTTGCTTTGCATGAAATTGACATGCTTCACATTTCTTCACCAGCTCAGTTGCATCCTGGAGTGCTGTAGGCTAGTAGAAGCAATGCCGAAAGGCTTTACCGACCAGCGTGCGGGAAGACGCGTGGTTCCCACACTCGCCTCCATGGATTTCTGTGAGGAGCTCACAGCCTTCTTCCCTTGTGATGCACCGCATTAGGATGCCGTTGGCACCGCGCCGGTAGAGATCCCCTTCTACCAACGTGTATCTTTTAGCCAATCTGACTACCCGGTCAGCGGATACATCATCGTCAGGAAGGATGTTGTCTTTCAAGTAGTTCCGGATCTCCGATATCCATGCATCAGAACTAACTTGAGCATTTGAGTCTTGCGTGCTGGGTTGCTCGGAGCTTCCGGCAGCACCTATGACCCTTGATGGCTGCCATGGTAACAGGGCCATCGGGACCGTCAGCTTCGGGATGCTGATCTCGCCCCCTTCGCTCAGTTCGGCAGGCTGAGCTGTGGGTTTCGACAACCTCCGGACAAAAGTTCCGTCACGAGCCGGAGCTTCGGTTGACGCTTTCGTTGAGAGTTCGTCGGCTTCAGCGTTGTGGGCACGCTGAACATGGTGGAGATCTAGGACTTCAAAGTCCTTCTGAAGCCTCTGGACTTCAAGGAGGTAAGCAGCTAGCTGGAGATTATTACAGGAACATTCACCCTTCACTTGCTTAATGATGAGTTGCGAATATCCCTTGACCAGGAGTTGTTTGACACCATATGATAGTGCCACCTTTAGTCCGTAGATGAGCGTTTCGTACTCTGCCATGTTGTTGGTCGCCTTGAAGTCAAGGTGTACCATGTATTTCACCTTCTCCCCGGTCAGTGCAAGGAGAAGGATTCCAGCTCCGGCCCCCTGCTTCTGCCTGGAGCCGTCGAAGTAGACGGTCCAGTGAGGCTCGGTGAAGGCTGGAGCTTGATGCTCCGTCTTCTGCTCACTAGGGCCCCCAGTGTTTAATGGAGAGGGAGTCCATTCTGCCACAAAATCTGCCAATGCTTGACTCTTGACTGCTTGCCTTGAAATAAATTCAAGATCAAATTCAGCCAATTCCGCTGCCCACTTTGCAATATTCCCAGTTGAATTGGGATTATGCAAAATTGCTCGAAGTGGGTAAGAGGTCACCACTGAGACTTTGTGAGCTTGGAAGTAATGGCGAAGCTTCCTGGAGGCAATAAGAACTGCATAGAGCAGCTTATGCACCTCTAGGTATTGAGTCTTGGCATCATGTAGTACTTCACTAATGAAGTACACCGGGCGCTGAATGGTCCGGACCCTCCCGGAGGGGTCCGGAGCTTCCTCTTCACTGGCCCGGATCCTACCGGAGGAATCCGGATTTTCTTCGGGGACCTCCGAGTTCTGGCTGGAGGAACCCGGAGCTTCTTCAGAAGTGACCTGGACCCTCCCGGAGGGGTCTGGATCTTCTGAAGTAGTTTCTTGTGGATTCGAATCTGGGAGCTGGGACCCAGACTCCCTTTCAGGAACCTCTGGACCCTCCCGAAGGGGTCTGGATTCCTGAGTATGGGGTAGTTCTAGTCTCTCCGCAACCAGAACCATACTGACGACTTCGTCAGTAGCTGAAATATAAAGCAACAAAGGCTCACCAGGGTTCGGAGCTACCAGAATTGGTAGGGTGGTGAGGAACTGTTTCAGTTCCTGGAATGCCTTCTCTGCTTCTTCGGACCATTGGAATGGTCCAGACTTCCTCAATAACTTGAAAAAGGGGAGTGCCCATTCCGCCAGTCTTGAAATGAACCGGCCGAGGGCTGCTAGACATCCAGTCAACTTTTGGATATCTTTGATGCGGGTTGGTGGCCGCATGTCTTCAATGGCCTTAATCTTCGCCGGATTAGCTTCTATGCCCGGTGACTTACCAGGAAACCAAGAAGTTTTCCGGAGCTAACCCCGAAGACACACTTGTCTGGGTTTAGCTTTGTACGGGTGGCCCGCAGCTTGTCGAAGACAGCCTGCAAGGTGTCAAGGAGTGACTCCTTGTCCCTGACCTTGACCACGATGTCATCGACGTACACTTCCACTATGTCTCTAATGAGTTCTTCAAAAGTTTTGTACATAGCTCGTACAAAAGTTGAAGCTGCATTCTTGAGACCAAAGGGCATGGCTGTATAACAGTACAATCCATCTACTGTGATGAATGAGGTATGCTCTTCATCTTCCCTAGACATCCTGATTTGATGATAACCGGAATATGCGTCTAGGAACACAGTAATTCACACCCGGAGGTGGAATCCACTATTTGATCTATTCTAGGTAGTGGGAATGGATCTTTTGGACATGCCTTATTTAGTGTGGTGTAGTCGATGCACATCCGAAGCTTCCCGTCGGCCTTGGGCACAACGATTGGATTTGCCAGCCATATTGGATGGAAGACTTCTCGGATGAATCCAGCTTCGAGTAACTTCTTCACTTCTTGTCAGATGAAGTTCTGTCGCTCTAAGGATTGCTTCCGAGGCTTCTGATGCACAGGCCGGGCATCGGGGTAGATCTTCAGATTGTGCTCAATCACTTCCTTGGGGATCCCAGGCATTTGTGACGGTTGCCAAGCAAACAAGTAAACATTAGCCCGGAGGAAAGTGATGAGCGCGAGTTCCTATTTGTCGTTCAATCCCCCCGATATACGGGTGGTCTGAGCGGCATCGGAACCAATTTGGACGACTTTGACGGGAATGTCAGTGTCGCCGCTTGGCTGCACACGAGGTGCAGAAGTCGAGCCTCGTTGACGAATGCTCGGGGGTTTTGGAGCTTGCTCCTGCCTGGAATCCTCCTCTTGCGCCGTGGTGAGTGCATGGAGTTCTTCCAGAGCAGTTAGTCCAGCAGTACGATCTCTGCGGATCCGGAGAACGCCTACTGGCATTGGCATCTTCAACACCAGATAACCATAATG
Organism: Tuctoria greenei; assembly: GCA_036927565.1. Classification (NCBI taxonomy): domain Eukaryota; kingdom Viridiplantae; phylum Streptophyta; class Magnoliopsida; order Poales; family Poaceae; genus Tuctoria; species Tuctoria greenei. The sequence continues at coordinate 125,264,271 of JAYESD010000007.1, read as the reverse complement.
GGCAGGTGCCATGAATTTGTACAGGGCAGGCCTACCCAAGATGGCATTGAAGGGTAAGTTGATCTGAGCGACGTCGAAGACCAACTTCTCGGTGCGGTACTTCTCCCGTGTCCCGAAGGTAACGGGGAGAGTAATAGCTCTGAGTGGGGTAATGGCCCCCGGACCTACTCCGGAGAAAGGTCGAGAGGGGTGTAGATCCGAAGGTCGGAGTTGAAGCTTAGTAAAAGCTTCTAAGCTTATGAGGTTAAGCCCCGAACCTCCGTCTACCATGACTTGGTGGAGCTGGATGTTGTTGATGGTAGGAGATACCATCAAAGGTAACTGTCTTGCTCCAACCATGCTCCGAGGGCAGTCCGAAGCATCAAAAGTGATGGTTGTGTCCATCCACTTCCGATGAGGTTCCGGCCTGACTGTAGGAGCTACAGAGGCCATACCCCGATGCATAGTCTTGATGACGCGGCGGGAGGTGATGTCCCATGATCCACCAAAAATGGTGTTCATAGTCTTCCGATGCTCGTTATCAGAGACATCAGAATCATCGTCGACGGAGGTGTAAACGGCCTTCAGGACCTTTTTGGGATCCTGAAATCCTAACTCCTCTTCAGCTGGAGCTTTGTCGACTTTTTGCTTTCCTTCCCTCTGTCGGAAAGGAGATTCTTCCCGACGCTTGTTATAGCGCTCGGCAAGGTTTTGGACCTCCCGGCAGTCTTCCAAACGGTGGCTGCCCGTTTTGTGAATGGGACACCACAATTTGGGTTTGCCACCGTCTTCAGAAGACGATCAAGGTCGCTTCTCGGGGCGTGGCCCCCGGCCACCCGGAGTTGCAGCAGCTGCAACGTTGGATGTGCCGGCCGACGGCTTATTCTTGCCGTTGGTCTTCTTTTTCTTCTTGCCACCCCCGGAGGTAGCGGCTTCTTCTTTGGAGGATTTCTTGTGACCCTCCGGGGTTGGTTTGGAGTGCATCTCACGACCCTCAGCAGCTCTGGCACATTTGTCAGCCAAGCTGAAGAGTTTCGTGACACTGGTGATCTACTTGATCGCCAGTTTCTCCAACATCTTCTTGTCCCGTACACCCTGTCTGAATGCCACAATGACAGAGGCGCTAGAGATAGAAGGGATAGTATTTCTTACCTGAGAGAACCTCTGGATGAATGATCGCAGGGATTCTCCCCCTTTTTGCACGACTGCAAAAAGGTCCAGTTCAGTGCCTGGTCGGGTGTATGAACTCTCGAAGTTGGCGGTGAACTACCGGCATAGCTCCTCCCAACTGTTGATAGAGTTGGGTGGAAGGCTCATAAACCAGGATCTGGCGGTCCCAGTTAAGGCCACTGGAAAATAATTGGCCATCACAGCCTCGTTTGCTCCAGCTGCCAAGATTGCAGTAGAGTAGATCTGAAGAAATTCGGTGGGATTGACAGTCCCGTCGAATTTTTCCAGCGGGTGAGGCCAGAACTTCTGTGGCCACCTGACCATACGCAGATGCATGGCCAGGGCTGAACAGCCTCCTTCCACTCCTTCAGGAGCAGAAAGGTCCTGAGCTTCCCGTCTTTCACGAGCACGCTCAATATGGACTCGGCCGTCCTGCTGGCGGTATCGGAGATCAAGCTCCGCCCGGAGGTCATGAGTCGAAAGCCTGGATACCGTGTGAGTTTGTGGTGCCCCGGAGGGCAATGACGTCACTTGTTGTGACGCAGCATGTCTCCTGCTATTGGAAACGTGCGGACCAAGTGTACCAGACAAAGTTCGCCGCTGCGACAGGGCTCGTCCTGAAGGAGGAGGACCCTGGTTGCTGAGGCGTTCGGCTGCTGCTGCAACCAAATGCTCCACATCATCCCTCCACTGCTCCAGTGCATCCCGGGATGCATCCGGAGGTGGTGGGCGTTGGAGAAGAGCATGCGCTGCATGGAGCACGTGTTCTGGGTTGTCATGATTTGCCGACGTAGTGATTGACGCCGGCGCACCATCGCGTTGCCCAGCTTGATTTGCTGGTGAAGGCAGTGGTGGTGGGAGTGTGACTCCTGCTGGTGCTGAGGCTCCTGCTGGTGGCTGCATGTTGGAGGGATTGCTCCCAACAGCCTGAGCAGCAGGTTGACCGTTGGATGATCCAGCAGCTGAGTTCACCATTCTCAAAATCTCAGGCGCCCCCTACCTGGCGTGCCAACTGTCGGTGGTTTGGAACCGGTAGATCTCCGGACACTACTAAAGTGTTAGAGGAGTTTGATGTTCGGTGTAGGCGCGCGGAAATTCGAGAAGGTCAATAATAAATGATGCAGAAGACATAGGAGTTTACGTGGTTCAGGCCGCCTGAGCGTAATACCCTACTCCATGGGTGTGTTGGTGTTGTATTAGCTGTATGAGCTTGTGTTGAGCGTCTATGGCGCGTGTGTTGCGTCACTGAACGTGCAGAGTCCGTCGTCGGCCTGTCCTTTTATAGTACAAGGGCAGGCCGTTACAAGTTGGCCTGGCCCGACATGTGGCCCCGGCGGTTACTAGTATTGATATTCATTCAACAAGTTTAATTGCCCTTAATTACCGGGTAATGGGCTTTGACAGCACCGTTACTGGTAATTAAGGTCATCCGACCGTGTGTCATTAATATGGTATTAATGATACTTAATCGGGTCTTGAAGTCCATGATTCCAATTTGAAGATCCGGAGCCGTTATGAAGTCTTCCGGAGGTCAGAGGCTGAAGCTCCGACGGGTGGACACGTGGCAGCTCCGGAGCATACTGTGGGAAACAGGAAGCTCCGGAGCTACCTGGCACGTGTCAGGTCCGGAGCTTCTCTCGGTCTGGGGTTAAGTCCGGAGGTGCCTTTTCGGTACATGGCCCGGAGCTTCCCCTTTGTGGGCGGTAGCTCCGGTTTGATAGTACACGTGGCGACCCTGGGATTAACCATGTTGGAGAAGCGGGTCCGGTTACATCTGACATGTGGGCCTCCGAAGGTCTTCAAATCAAGTGGGTGACTTTTCCTTGATATCTTTGTAACCTCAAGGGGTGTACGGTTTCCAGGGTACCGACAAGGACGATTATAATTGTTATGGTTATTACCTCCCATACCTTGACGATAAAGTGGCAGTCTTGGCTTATTATTGTGATCTTCCAGTTCATCATAAGCATTGTCTTTTTGTCTTCCAGCGAGAGGCAACCGAGCCTCAAAAGTATTCATCCGAAGAGCAGGGTCATCAAGTTGGCGAGTCAAGTTCGCCAATGACTCCTCTGTTGCTGCGTTGTATTTGGCGAACATATATGTCATGGTCTTCATCATATCACGTAACTCAGCATGTTGAACACATTTTTCATCATTGTCTTCTCCTGCCATTGTTAGTAGGAAACAAAAGACAACAAAAAAATATGTTATCCCTATCAACTATAGTGACAATGTGAAAGGTGGAAGAAAACAATCTCTCTTGCTCAAGCGTCTTACCACGCTCTTACAAGTGTTCTTACCGACACAGCAGGTGGTGTGGACAGTGAGATGAACCAATGAAGCATGGGTTGATTGCAAAGGTACCTATTATGCTCAAGAGAAAGGTGGAGCTTGGATGACACAATACGGTGGCTAATAAGCAGAAAATCGTTAACAGCTAAACAAAGTTGAATAAGTATTCAATGTAGGAAACTGTTGCTGGCCAACCAAGTGCCCTAGGGCCTAGCACAATACAAGGAAGAATCAAGGTACAAGAAAGACAAAATGATATAGCCAACAAAACAGCACCCAGTGGTATAAGCCAATTGCTTTAATATGCGTGCTCTTCACTATTTTTTTTTCTTTTTTGTAATATTTTTTGATATTTTTTCTTTACTCAGGAGCACAAATATAGGAAGCAAACAAATTTTCAGCACAATTGGACGTAATATGCGGCCTATAGAAAATCGAGATGATTTTTTAAAATTCGTGCTGAAACTTCGGAGGCCGGATAGCCTATCTTCCGAGGGGAATTTGGGCAATCTAATTTCGCCGAACACGGCTATGCAGTGTAAAATCGGATGTGAAATTTCGCGTAGATGAATTTGAAAAAAAAAAATCGCCCGATTTTGAGTTCGTATGCGAAAGTTATGGCCGTTTTAAGGTAGGCTGTCTGAATTACATTTTTTTGATGTTGATTCCAACTCAGTTTGAGAACAGAAGTCGCAATCAGATATGAAAACGATCGGGAATTTGCACAGCAACTAATGGGTCGGTGTGTGATGATTCAAGGATGAGTGGCACAATGGTTTGTCACCTAATCTAGGGCTGGCGATGCGGGAGTTCACGCAAAGGCGGCTAGCTAGGGCAACCGATGAACGTGGTGGATCGGTTTGTTATTTAGGGATTGTGGAATAGGTGTCGAACAGAAAGAAAAAAAAGGACGAAAGACGATAACTAGGACCCAAAACACAAAGCTAAACCAGCAACAAGACTCGACCACACGAATGCAAACTCAACAATGCAAACTGAAAAACGAAATTGCAGGCACTATAGTCTGGGAAGCTGTAAAAACGACCTAATTTTTTTGTGGCTTTTCTATGGACTCTAGGTACAAAACAAAATCGATCTAATGGAAGGAAAACAAAGATACCTCACGGGCAACCTGGAAATCTGATACCAATTGATGAGTAGGTTTAGGCCCGATCTTCCGAAAGGTATGTCGACTGGGGTGGAGAACTCGACGTTGATGATCTGCAGCACTCGAGTGGTACGAGTACTCCTGCAATCAATACACCATGGTTCCGTTGGTTATCAACCGTGCTGCACACGCTTGACCTCGCCATGAAGGCTAATCCCTGCAAGTGCAACCGAGAACACGAGCAAGACCGTAGAAGACACGATCTGAAATCGCGAAGTTGGGGTCTCACAAACCGTAGAACGGCGATATTATTGATCTAAGAAAAACCCACCGAATATGAACGGCGGCTGCAGTATTTATAGGCTAGGGTTCGACCAAAACACAATTAGACACGTCCCTAATGGACTCTTACGAGATACAAGGCCCGAAGGCCCGATTTGGTGGTGCAGCACCGGACAGAAATTTGGACTCAACTTGTTTCGATGATTCCCAATGACTCCGGAGGAATTTTGAGGTGGGACCCGAACCATTTGAAAATTTATCTTCTCTTCTTTCTGGGCATATGTAGAACATCAAAAATGGAGTCTGTATGCCTCCTGGGCGTCCGTTTTAAGGTGGACTGCTCCTGGACTCCGAGTTGAACTCGAGTCTGAGTTGTAAATTGTTGACATCAACTTGTGGACGTCCCAACTGGTTCTCCAGGCTCACAAGGCCTCTTTCCTTTACTGTTTGATCTTCTCCATTATTCCTAATAACAGTTAAATCATCACATAGCAATCTATTCTCAAACTCACATGCAAAGAAGTTAGGAACGAATTCACCTGCTGATTTATTAACCGTGCTTGTGCTCTTGTGATTGGTCCTTGCAGTTCAATGTGCGTCTTCGCTGTTGTGATGTCCTCATCAACACGCTTGAGGAAGGAGCACATTTGGGTTGTAGATTCAGGTTGCTCACGCCACATGACCGGTAACAAAGAATGGTTCTCCTTCGTCTCTTTTGTGTCACGTGTAGAGAATGTTGATTTTGCCTATAATTCTTCAACTCCTATAATTGCTAAAGGTTCGGTTAAAGTAAATGATCACCACACTTTGAAAGATGTGGCACCTGTTAAAAATTTGAAATACAACTTGCTTTCCGTTTCACAATTGCTAGATGAAAATTTGGAAATTATTTTCACTAAAAATTGCTACAAAATTATAGATTCAAATAGTGAGCTTATTTTTAACATGTCTCGGTTTGGAAGAGTTTTTAAAGCTGATTTTATATGTCTTCCTCTAAGCATAGATGTCTAGTTGCTAATGATTCAAAGGACTTATATTTTTGGCATCATAGACTTGGCCACGTAGGCTTCGATCATCTAACGCGTGTTAGTGCTCTTGATCGCCTACGTGGGCTGCCTAAGCTTAAAGGGGACAAATAAATTGTGTGCTCTTCTTGTAGACATGCTAAAATAGTTGCAGGTTCACATACTCCTCTCACAATGATCATGACAACTGAACCGGGTCAACTCTTGCACCTTGACACTGTAGGGCCTTCACGTGTTCAATCCTTCGAAGATAAATGGTATGTTCTTGTGATTGTTGATGATTTTTCCCGGTACTCTTGGGTTAACTTTATGACATCTAAGAATGAAGCTTTTAGTCACTTTAGAACTTTTTTTCTTAGATTATCAATTTATCACCCAGGATCTTTAAAAGCAATTAGAAGTGATAACGAAACCGAATTTAAAAATCAATTGTTTGATCGCTTTTGTGTTAAAAATGGAATAGATCATCAATTTTCTTCACCATATGTACCTCAATAAAATGGTGTCGTAGAAAGAAAGAACAGAACCTTAATTGAGATGGCTAGGACTATGCTTGATGAATATCAAACTCCTAGGAAATTTTGGGCTGATGCGATTGCAACCGCTTGTTATGTCTCAAATCGTGTTTTCTTGCGCGCTAAGCTAGGTAAAACACCATATGAGCTCCGGTTTGGACATAGGACTATTGTTACGCACTTTCGGGTCTTTGGCTGCAAATGCTTTGTTAATAAACATGGTAATCTTGATAAATTTGAACCTAGATCCATTGATGGCATGTTTCTTGGTTATCCATCTCATACTAGAGGCTACCTTGTGCTTTTACTTGACACTAACAAAATTGTGGAGACTTGTGAAGTGTATTTTGATGAAGCTAGCCCAAGTACTAGCTCCGGTATTGCAGGACCAGATCCATATCCTTAGGGGGAGGATATTTTCGAAGATGAAGAAGAGCCGGTGATACTGCCTGGTAGTTCCGAAGTTGACACGTGTCCAACTCTGAACTTTGAACAAGCTCTAACCACCACCTCTTCTTGTCCCGATCGTCCACAAGCCACAAGATCATCAATCTGCAATGACCCTGATGAAGAAGAAGCTTGTGAGACATCTGTTCCCCTATGGATCTTCAAGAATCATCCCCCACAACAGATTACTGGAAGCTTGCACGAACGAGTTACACGGTCCAGGTTATGCGATCCAAACTCTCATGCTCATTCTGCTTTTGTTGCTTCTTTTGAACCCAAAGATATATCACACGCACTCACTAATGAATCTTGGATTATTGCCATGCAAGAAGAGTTAGAAAATTTTGAAAGAAATAATGTTTGGAAACTTGTACCTCCACCTCAAGGCCACACTTTAATTGGGACTAAATGGGTGTTTAAAAATACACAAAGTGAGGATGGGGTTGTGGTTAGGAATAAGGCTAGGTTGGTTGCTTAAGGTTTCACTCAAGTTGAAGGTCAAGATTTTGATGAAACTTTTGCTCCTGTTGCTAGATTAGAAGCCATAAGAATTTTGTTAGCTTTTGCTGCATCTAAAGATTTTAAGCTATATCAAATGGATGTTAAAAGTGCTTTTCTTAATGGCTACATAGATGAGGAGGTTTATGTCAAACAACCACCAGGTTTTGAAAATTCAAATTTTCCTAATCATGCTTACAAACTGTCCAAAGCCTTTTACGGTCTCAAATAAGCCCCTAGAGCATGGTATGATAGATTAAAAACATTCTTACTTCAAAAGGGGTTTATCATGGGCAAGGTTGATAAAACTCTTTTTGTGCTTAAGCATGGCAATGATTCATTATTCGTTCAAGTGTATGTGGATGATATTATCTTTGGTTGTGCTTCTCATGATCTTGTGTCCAACTTTTCAGCTATGATGATTTCAGAATTTGAGATGAGTATGATGGAAGAACTCACATACTTTTTGGGGCTGCAAATCAAGCAAACCAAGGAGGGTACCTTTGTGCATCAAACGAAGTATACAAAAGACCTCCTAAGGCGCTTCAAAATGGACAAAAGCAAGCCTCTTCGGACACCAATGGGAACAACAACAACACTTGAACTTGATGAAGATGGTGAACCTGTGGATTAAAAAGAATATAGAAGCATGATCGGATCACTATTATACCTCACGACACCAAGACCGGACATACAATTCAGCATATGTCTTTGTGCACGTTTTCAAGCCTCCCCACGTGCCTCACATCGTCAAGCCATCAAAAGGATTTTCAGGTACTTACATGGAACTCAAGAATTTGTCATTTTTCTTCCTTCTTCCTCAGCCGTTACTTTGAAAGCTTTTTCCGATGTTGATTTTGGAGGTTGTAGGATTGATAGGAAAAGTACTTCCGGTGCGTGTCATTTTCTTGGTAATTCACTTGTTGCTTGGTCCTCTAGAAAACAAAATTCAGTTGCACAATCCGTAGCCGAATATGAATATGTAGCTGCTGCTAGTGCTTGCTCACAAATTCTTTGGATTGTTCAAACACTTAAGGACTATGAGGTTGACCTACATAGTGTTCCACTGTTTTGTGATAACACTAGTGCCATTTGCATTGCTAAAAACCCTGTGCAACATTCTAGAACTAAGCACATTGATATCAGGTATCACTTTCTTCGTGATAATGTTGAAAAAAGAAACATTGTGCTTCACCATGTAGATAGCGAACAATAATTGGCCGACATTTTTACAAAACCTTTGGATTTCACTTGTTTTTGTTACATTCGTAGTGAAATAGGGGTTATGCATCCTCATGGCTTAAATTGAGGGGGAGTTTTCAAACCCTAGAAGTCTATGTGTGAATCTGAAATTAAAATAATATGAGCATAGTATTTCATACATGTGTGACTTTGTGATTCCTTTTACGTGCTGAAAGTTCTTACTACATTACTTGTGTTATACATTTTGTAGTTTTTGCCATGTCTAGTAATTGGAATAATTACTTACACTAAATCTGGTCATGGTCGAACTTTCTTGCTGTTTTGAACTTGTTGCATGCTCACGAGTGCTTTTAATCATAAAGAATTAATCAAGTAATCAACTCACATGTTGAGTTTTTGTGAACAAATATATGTTGAGAAAAGATCAAGAGAATATGCATGCATCGCACTTCTTCTTATGAGATGGCTTATCATTGCACTTAGATATGAACTTGGAAGAAGTTGTGTATGACTAAAACAATGTCCTTAAGCTTCTGATTGTCAAATGACATAGGCTTGGCTTGGATGGTTAGAATAAGGCAGATGCACATATAATCTCTTGGAAATATCATATGATATAAATTTGTGCCTTGAAAAATAATAAAATGCAGCAACAAGTGTCATGCTTTCAGGTATTGAAATAGTTAAGTTTGTGAGATCATGACTTGCTTAAATTGAAAATTACATTTGATCTCTAGCATGGCTTACACTACTTTATGTATTTCATTGTTGTGATAGTGTAAGTTACTTGATAGTATGACTTGGATGAGCTTTGATTTACATGTATATGTTATAATATGCTCATAACAATTAAAATTTCTCTTTTGAACCTTGCTAAATACATTGTCAAAGGGGGAGAGATAATATGGTGAATCATGCAAGGGGGAGAAATATGTATAGGGGGAGAGGGAAATTTATTTCTATCTCATTTGACTTTCAAAAAGGGGGAAAATTGTTCTCAAAACTTTTTTATGCAAATTTTCGCATTTTAAATGGTGTTGCCAATGCATTCATCAAGGGGGAGATTGTGAGACCTATGTGTGCTGAATACATTGGCTTTGACAATAAAAGTTTTGAATGCTGTCATAACATCTTTTTAGCAAGGTCCGATTCTAGCTTCGAGCTTCTGCAAGGTCCGACAATAGGTCCGACATTCTTTGTCTAGGTCCAACTAGATGTTTTTGGGTAGCTCCGGTGAGCTTTGTTTTTAGCTCTGGTATGTCTTTGATAGCTCCAACATGTCTTTGTTAAGCTCCGATATGTTTTGCTAAGTCGGACCTTAGTTGGTTAGCTCCGACATGTTTTTCTAGCTCCGAATTTTGGGGGATGACTAGTTCCGACTAGTTTTGGTTAGCTCCGGCGCTAGGTCCAACTAGCTTTGGTAAGCTCCGACGCTAGGTTGTACTAGCTTTGGTATGCTCCGGCGCTAGGTTGTACTAGCTTTGGTAAGCTCCGGCTCAAGCTCCGGTTAGCTTTGGCAAGGTTCAGAGCTTGATCATAATGTTCCAAATTTTCATGTAAATATTTCGAACTTGCTTTACATTTATGGAAAGGTTGCTTAGTATTCTTTTACTAAGTTTTTGGTGTGTTTTGGTTGATATGGCTGATATCGTTTTACTGTGTTTTGCAACATGCTTATGTGAGGTGCTCACGTAAGGTGTTATGTTCGGAACTGACTTGAGTCAAGTCGTGGACTTGGGCTCGTACGGATTGGTTGTTTTTTCATGTGAAGGTGTTGCTTGAGTTCAAGTCATGGCTGGTGATAGGATCCTTTGGGCTTTTCTCACGTAGGAGATGAGGTTCCAACAACCAAATTCAGGAGGAATTGTGGTTGAGCAGGTCAGGAGGTCGCGCAGGATTATTGAATCAAGGGCAGTGCATATGAAGGTTACTGAACATTGAAGGAAGGTGTTTGCACGTATGCATGCGGTGCATGATGTGGCAACATGGTTCCGAAGATGGTTTATGGATGGGAAGATCTGGTTGGAGGGATTGCATCGTATCGGTTGATGACTTTGGCTGCGGCGGAGTCGGTTATGACTCTGTATGGAAAGTATCGAGTTGGTTATGATAGGATTTCGTGTGGGTCACGAATTTGAGTTGTTTTAGGAATTTGGGATACGTTCCTAAGGTGTTTGGAAGTCTTAAGATTGCTTCTATCTGCGTATAAAAGTGTCCTAAGCAGTTATGGAAGTTTCGATTCGTGATCTGAGTAGGATTGGAGTCCTAGTTGAGATTGGGTTGGCCTAAGGGCTGGTTATATAAGCAAGGAGCCCAGAGCTCGTGGTAGACAACTTTGGGGCTGTTTCTCTTGTGTTCTATTGAATAAAATTCGTAGTTTGAAGGAACTTTTGTGCCTTGTTCATCCGACTTGTTCTAGACAAGTTTCACTCGTTGAGTTTCTAGACAGCACTATCTTTCATCGGTGGTTTTATCATAACTCAAGTTTTACAGATCCAATTTACATGATTCTTTTTGTGTTGTCTTCACAACTTGATTATCTATCTTCTTTAAGAATTTCACGGTCATTGGATTTGTGGTTTCTGATCTACACGAGTTTCTTTGCAGCGTTCCAGAACTGTTTTTTGTCGGGTAGGACAGATTGACCTTTGTTTGATCTTTTGATCATAACTTGAGTTTCTCTCGATGGATTTGAGTGATTCTTCTTGTGTTTTCTTCGTGACTTGATCCTCTCTGATGTATATCAGTTTTGTCATGGTGAAATACATTTTGTTAGTCTCACACACGATTTCCTTAACAGATCGTTTTTCTGCCGAAGGGGTTGGGATTTAATTGTTTCCGCTGCGTAAGATTTTTTAAATCTACCATTCACCCCCCCTATGGTAGCTTTTCACGTGATATTAGGTATCACTTTCTCCGTGATAATGTTGAAAAAGGAAACATTGTGCTTCACCATGTAGATACCGAACAACAATTGGCTGATATTTTTACAAAACCTTTGGATTTCACTCATTTTTGTTACATTCGTAGTGAAATAGGGATTATGCATCCTCATGGCTTAAATTGAGGTGGATTTTTCAGCTGCATATAAAGGTTTTAAGCTATATCAAATGGATGTTAAAAGTGCTTTTCTTATTGGCTACATAGATGAGGAGGTTTATATCAAACAACCACCGGGTTTTGAAAATCCAGATTTTCCTTATCATGTTTACAAACTATCCAAAGCCTTGTACGGTATCAAACAAGCCCCTAGAGCATGGTATGATAGGTTAAAAACATTCTTACTTGAAAAGGAGTTTACCATGGGCAAGGTTGATAAAACTCTTTTTGTTCTTAAGCATGGCAATGACTAATTATTTGTTCAAGCGTATGTGGATGATATTATCTTTGGTTGTGCTTCTCATGATCTTGTGTCCAAGTTTTCAGCAATGATGAGTCCTAAATTTGAAATGAGTATGATGGGTGAAATCACTTACTTTTTGGGGCTGCAAATTAAGCAAACCAAGGAGGGTACCTTTGTACATCAAACGAAGTATACAAAAGACCTCCTAAGGCGCTTCAACATGGACAAAAGCAAGCCTCTTCGGACACCAATGGGAACAGCAACAACACTTGAACTTGATGAAGATGGTGAACCCGTGGATCAAAAAGAATATAGAAGCATGATCGGATCACTTTTGTACCTCATGGCATCAAGACCGGACTTACAATTCAGCGTATGTCTTTGTGCACGTTTTCAAGCCTCCCCACGTGCGTCACATCGTCAAGCCACCAAAAGGATTCTCAGGTACTTATATGGAACTCAAGATTTTGGCATTTTTCTTTCTTCTTCCTCAACCGTTACTTTGAAAGCTTTTTCCCATGCTGATTTTGGGGGTTGTAGGATTGATAGGAAAAGTACTTCGAGTGCTTATCATTTTCTTGGTAATTCACTTGTTACTTGGTCCTCTAGAAAACAAAGTTCAATTGCATAATCCACCGCTGAATCTGAATATGTAGCTGTTGCTAACGCTTGTTCACAAATTATTTGGATTGTTCAAACACTTAAGGACTATGGGGTTGATCTAGATAGTGTTCCACTGTTTTGTGACAACACTAGTGCTATTTGCATTGCTGAAAACCCCGTGCAACATTCTAGAACTAAGAACATTGATATTAGATATCACTTTCAACGTGATATTGTTGAAAAAGGAAACATTGTGCTTCACCATGTAGATACCGAACAATAATTGGCTGACTTTTTTACAAAACCTTTGGATTTCATTTGTTTTTGTTATATTCGTAGTGAAATAGGGGTTATGCATCCTCATGGCTTAAATTGAGGGGGAGTTACAAAACTTGTGAAGTCTATGTGTGAATTTGAACTAAAATAATATGAGCATAATATTTCATACATATATGGCTTTGTGATTTCTTTTACATGTTGAAAGTTCTTACTACATTACTCATGTTGTACATTTTGTAGTTTTTGCCATGACTAGTAATTGGAATAATTACTTACACTAAATATGGTCATGATCGAACTTTCTTCCTGTTTTGAACTTGTTGCATGTTCACAACTGCTTTTAATCATAAAGAATTAATCAAGTAATCAACTCACATGTTGAGTTTTTATGATCAAAAGAAAAATTGAGAAAAGATCAAGAGAATATGCATGAATCGCACTTCATCTTTTGAGATGGCTTATCATTGCACTTAGATATGAACGTGTAAGAAGTTGTGTATGACTAAAACCATGTCCTTAAGCTTCTGATTGTCAAATGACATAGGCTTGGCTTGGTTTGTTAGAATAAGGCAGATGCGCATATAATCTATTGCAAATATCATATGATCTAAATTTGTACTTTGAAAAATAATAAAATGCAGCAACTAGTGTCATGCTTTCACGTTTTGAAATAGTTAAGTCTGTAAGATCATGACTTGCTTAAATTGAAAATTACATTTGATCTCTAGCATAGCACTACTTTATGTATCTCATTGATGTGATAGTGTAAGTTACTTGATAGTATGACTTGGATGAGCTTTGTTTATATGTATATGTTATAATATGCTCATAACATTTGCAATTTCTCTTTTGAACCTTGCTGTCTACATTGTCAAAGGGGGGGAGATAATATGTGAATTTTTAAAGATAAGTATGCAAGGGAAGTAATTGTTTTGGCACGATTCTTCTCAGAGGAACAATTTCTTTTTCTTCTCATTTTATTTTTGTTTTACAAAGGGGAGAAATTGTTTTCAAAACTTTTCATGTGAATAAGCCAATGTCCATATTTTGTGTGGGGTTGCCAATGCATTCATCAAGGGAGAGATTGTGAGACCTATGTGTGATGAATACATTGGCTTGTATTGAATACATTTGCTTTGATGATATAAGTTCTAAAATTATGCTAAAATGCCTTTTTAGCAAGGTCCGACTCTAGATCCGATTTTTTGCAAGGTCCGACAATAGGTCCGACTTGCTTTGTTGAGGTCCGACATCTTTCTGGGTAGCTTCGGCGCTAGCTCCGACTAGCTTTGGTAAGCTCCAGCGCTAGGTCCGACTAGCTTTGGTAAGCTCCGGCTCTATGTCCAACTATCTTTGGTAAGATCCGGCGCTAGCTCCGACTAGCTTTGGTAAGCTCCAGCGCTAGGTCCGACTAGCTTTGGTAAGCTCCGGCTCTAGGTCCGACTAGCTTTGGCAAGCTCCAGCTCAAGCTCCGGTTAGCTTTGGCAAGGTTCGGAGCTTGATTGCAATGTTCATAATTTCATTGTGAAATGTCTTGAACTTGCTTTAGATTGTTCGTAAGATTGCTTAGTATTCTTTTGCTAAGTTTTTGATGCATTTTGGAATATATGGCTGATATCATTTTGCTATGCTGTGCAACATGCTTATGTGAGGTGCTCACGTAAGGTGTTGTGTTCAGAACTAACTTGAGTCAAGTCGAGGACTTGGGCTCGTACGGATTGGTTGTTTGTTCATGTGCAGGTGTTACTTGAGTTCAAGTCATGGCTAGTGACAGGATCCTTTGGACTAGTCTCAGGGAGGAGATGAGGCTCCAACAACCAAGTTCAGGAGGAATTGTGGTTGAACGGGTCAGGAGGTCGCGCAGGATGATTGAATCAAGGGTAGTGCATATGAAGGTTACTGGACGTCGTTGGAAGATGTTTGCATGTGTGCAAGGAGTGCATGGACGTGGCTACATGGGTCTTAGGCGTGATGAAGAGATGTGTACGGAAAGAATTGGTCGGAAAGGTCCAACCGACTAGGTTATGGACTCAGGCTGCGGTTGAGTCATGTTTGACTCAAATATGGAAAGTTTTGAGTTGATTATGATAGGATTTCGTGTGAGACACGAAGTTGAGTTGTTTTAGGAATGTGGGATACGTTCCTAAGGTGTTTGGAAGTCTTAAGATTGCTTCTATATGCATATAGAAGAGTCCTAAGTAGTTATGGAAAGTTTCGATTCATGAATGGAGTAGGATTAGAGTCGTGATTTGAGTTGAGTTGGCCTCCGGGCTGGTTATATAAGCAAGGGAGGCCAAAGCTCGTGTGGGAAGACTTTTGGGATTATCCTCTTGTGTTTTATTGAATAAAATTCGTAGTTGAAAGGAACTTTTGTGCCTTGTTCGTCCGACTTGTTCCAGACAAGTTTTTCTTGTCGAGTTTCTGCACAGCACTACGTTTCTTCAGTGGTTTTATCATAACTCAAGTTTTACAGATCCAATTGACGTGATTCTTTTTTTTTTGTATTCACAACTTGATTGTCTATTACTTGTCATAATTTCACGGTCATTGGATTTGTGGTTTCTGATCTACACGAGTTTCTTTGCAATATTACAGATCTGTTTTTTACTCGGTAGAACAGATTGACCTTTGTTCGATCTTTCGATCATAACTTGAGTTTCTCTCGACGGATTTGAGTGATTCTTGTTGAGTTATCTTCGTGACTTGATTATCTCTGATACATATCACTTTTGTCACGGTGAAACATGTTTAAATTAGTCCCACACATGATTTCTTTAACATATCGTTTTTCTGCAGAGGGGTTTTCATTGCTTCCGTTGAAAAGTTTTAATCTACCATTCACCCCCCTCTGGTAGATTTTCACGTGCTCTTCGATCCTACATGAATACATTATCAAAGGAGGAGAAATTGATCACACATTGCACACATTCATAAGTGATTTGGCACGATTCTTCTCCGGGGGAGAATTTTTGTTTTTCTTCTCATTTTATTTCTGATTTACAAAGGGGGAAAATATTTTGGGGAGAAAGTTGTTTTTCAAAACTTTTAATGTGAATAAGCCAATATTCAGATTTTAAGTGGTGTTGCCAATGCATTCATCAAGGGGGAGATTGTGAGACCTATGTGTGCTGAATACAATGGATATGGCGACAAAAGTTTTGAATATCACCAAAACACCTTTTTTAAAAAGGTCCAACTCTAGGTACAAGCTCCAGCAAGGTCCGAAAATAGGTACGACTTGTTTTGGGTAGCTCTGGCAAGGTCCAGTGTAAGGTCCGACGTAAGGTTCGACTTGCTTTGTCTAGGTCCGACTTACTTTGGCTAGGTCTGACTTCTTTGTCTAGGTCCGACTAGCTTTGGTTAGCTCCGGTGCTAGGTCCGACTAGCTTTAGTAAGCTCTAGCGCTAGGTCTGACTAGCTTTCATTAGTTCCGGCGTTAAGTCATGCTAGCTTTGGTAAGCTCCGGTTAGCTTTGGCGAGGTTCAGAGCTTGATCACAGTGGTTCTGCTTTTAACTTGCAATTCTTCGAACTTGCTTTTTGGATTATGGAAAGTTTGTTTAGTATTCTTTTACTACATTTTTGGTGTGTTTTGGTGGTTATGGCTGGTATCATTTTGCTATGGTTTGCAACATGATTATGTGAGGTTCTCACGTAAGGTGTTGTGGTTTCAAAAGTAACGAGAGTCAAGTCGAGGACTTGTGCTCGGAAGTATTGGTTGTTTATTCATGTGCAGGTGTTGCTTGAGTTCAAGACTTGGCTGGCGATGGGATCCATTGAACTAGTCTTGGGAGAAGATGAGGTTCAACAACCTTGTTCGGGAGAAATTGTGGTTGAGTTGAAAGGTCACGCAGCATGGTTGAATCAAGAACAATGCACATGAAGGTATCGTGGACATCGTTGAAAGGTCTTTGCACATGTGCAAGGAGTGCATGGACTTGTCTACATGGTTCCGAGGCGTGATGTAGATATGTGGACGTAAAAAATTGGTCGAAAAGGTCCAACCGACTAGGTTATGGACTCAGGCTGCGGCTGAGTCGGGTTTGACTCAAATATGGAACGATTTGAGTTGGTTATGATAGGATTTCGTTTGGGTCATGAAGTTGGGTTGTTTTAGAAAAGTGGGATATGTTTCTAAGGTGTTTGAAAGTCTTAAGATTGCTTCTATCTGTGTATGGAAGAGTCTTGAGCAGTGACGAAAAGTTTCGATTCGTGAATTGAATAGGATTACAAACCTAGTTTGAGTTGAGTTGGCCTTCGGGCTGGTTATATAAGCAAGGGAGGCCAGAGCTCGTGGTAGATGACTTTTGGGCTGTTCCTCTTGTGTTATATAAAATAAAATTCGTACTTGAAAGAAACATTTGTACCTTGTTCGTCCGACTTGTTTCAGATAAGTCTTTCTCGTCGAGTTTCTGCATAGCACTACCTTTATTTGGTGGTTTTATCATAACTCAAGTTTTACAGATTCAATTGACGTGATTCTTTTTGGGTTGTCTTGACAACTTGATTATCTATCATCTATGAAAATTGCACGGTCATTGGACTTGTGGTTTCTGATCTACACGAGTTTTTTTGCAGTGTTTCAGAACTGTTTTTCTCGGGTAGACCAGATTGACCTTTGTTCGATCGTTCGATCGTAAATTGAGTTTCTCTTGACGGATTTTCGTGATTCTTGTTGTGACGTCTTCGTAACTTGATTCTCCACAATCCTTAATAGTTTTGTCATAATTGATCACACTTTGATAAGTTGCACACACGATTTCTTTAACAGATCAATTTACTGTCGAGGGGTTTTCTTGCTTCTGCAAAAAAGTTTCAATCTACCATTCATCCCCTCTGGTAGCTTTTCACGTGCTCTTCAATCCTACAGATGCAAAGACCCTTGCTCACTTATCACTACATCTGGGCAATTATGTAGTGTGCCACCAAGGTGGTTACTATTCAGCCCTTGCCCATTTAACACCACATCTGGGTTTCGATGTGGCGCGCCACTAAGGTGGTGGCGACCGGCCCTTGCCCACTTAACACAATACTCGGGTTCCAATATGGTGTGTCGCTAAGATGGTTACACCCCAACAAATTTTAAATGAGTTTCATTTCCATGAGAATTGCTAAGTATAGTTGTTGGCTTTCCAAGCCTATCACAACCCCTCCTCCTCTATCCGGGCTTGGGACTGGCTTTGTCATTACAACCGAGCGTCAGAATATCAATCTGTAACTTTTCGAAATGTCTATAAATATGTGATCCATGACCCCATAACAATTAACTAAGAAATCTAGCACTGTCACACCTCCCAAGAGCATGCAAACACTCCTCTCCACACATCTAAGGCCCTAAAAAGTTCAATATTTTAGGATTTGATATTTGGGAAAGGGAGAGCGACATCTACGTGATCTTGAGCTCTTGGGGTTTGATATCTTTTGCAGTATTGCTTTCTTTTACATCATGTGAGTGTGTTTTTGGCCAGTTCTTTCATTGTAATCTTGTGGGAGCCTTCAACTTGTGAGGTTGCTCCATTGACTTGGTGATTACTCCGTTGATAGTGGAGATCAAGTCGGGCTTCGTGGTGACTCGACCAGGTAAAGGGTTAGTTCAGACTAGGCTCTGTGTGATCTCCTCAACAAGGACGTAGATCCTTTTTGTGGGATTGAATCTCGATAAAGATCATCGTGTCTTGTGACTTTTGTTTATTTTGTTCATATTTGCAATTAGCTAGGGCACAAATTGAGAATCTCTTACTTGGCTTTAAATTTGTGATTCTTGTGAAACTTAATAATTCTACACTTTGGCTTATTACTATTAATTTAATTTACATATTCCGCTGCTTAACTATTCGAAGAAAATATCAAAAAGAGTTAGATTCTTGTAGGTGTTGCGACAACACTGGACTAGTCTGCACCAAACACCGAACTAGTCCGAGCTTCCTAGTATTTGATAGTTTTGATAAGTGTTGCATGAAATGTTTCAATGCCTATTCACACCCTCTCTAGGACATTCAATTGGTATCAGAGCAGGACTCTACAATAAGAGACTAATCGCCCGGAGAGACAAATGCCCAATGAGAAGGAAAACAAAATTCTGGAAATGCCCATTGACAAAGATGCTCACAAGACTAAATTGTTCGATGTGCTCAAGGAGTACGAGCACGATGATGATGAAGTGTGCCAGCTCAAGGCGCTTCTAGGAAAGCTCTTGAGCCAAAAGGGAAAGAAGGAAGATGAGAAGCCAAAAGGTGGTAGTCATCAAGACAACTCCCGGTATCCTTTTAATTATGATCATCTTAATGCTAATAATAATTATCTTTCTATACCTTTGGGAAAACCTCCTCAGTTTGATGGAAGTGACTACACTATGTGGAAATACAATATGAAAATGCATCTATCTCACTTCATCCAATTTTTGGCATATAGTGTGTACAGGTCTAGATATCCCAAACAATGATAAAAAAATCACCTCAGAGCAGGAACAAGCTTCATCCCAATGCACAAGCTGTTGCGGTGATCACTTCATCCTTGAGTCGAGAGGAGTTCACCAAGGTGGATGGACTGAAAATTTCCAAGGACATATGGGACACCCTCAAGACTGCGCACGAAGGAAATTGCTCCATCCGTAAAGCGAAGATTGAAATGATTGAGGGAGAATTGGGGATACTGGTGAAACTCCTCAAGAAATTTACAACCGAATGAAGACACTTATCAACAAGATCCACGCCTATGGAAGCAAGAAATGGACTGATCATGAGGTTGTCAACAGGATGATAAGGGCATGCATGCCCCGCAATGTGACTTTGTGCTCAATGATAAGAGAAAGCCTGGGGTTCAACAAAATGACCCCCGATGAGGTTCTTGAAAAATTATAAACCATGTGATGATGAAAAAGAAGCTCAATACGATAAATATCTTGTGGAGCTTACTTCATACAAGAAAAGGGAGGTTGCCCTCAAGGCCACATACAAACCCAAGGGAAAGGAAGCTCGTGAGACACATGAAGAAGAAGATAGTGGTGATGTTAGCACTGATATGGATGACAAAGGGATGGTGCTCTTCATAAAAAATTTCAAGCGCATGATGAGAAGATAATAAGAAGAAAAAGAAAGAATCAAAGCCACAAAAAAGGAAGTGTTCAAGAAGAGAAAGCAAGCACATTGTTTGTATTTCTTGACACCAAAGATCATCTTTGGTAGGAGACGAGATCCGCAAAGCGCACGGAAGATACCGTTGTAGCATTTCACCCAAGAGTATTCCCAAGGTATCACATTTATCCCAAAGGAAGGCAGTTGAGTAAAGCAAACACTATTCTTATGACAAAGGTATAGGGTACTAAGTGTTTATCAGAACAGGGGTAAGATGTCAATAGGGGTAGTGTGACACACACCTAAGCAAACTACTCTAAGGGGTAAGAATGTCCTAGTGAAGGATATGTTGGGAAAGGAGCTACTCCTACTGTGCTTTAGATATTCATAACATAGTCAACTAGTGTACATATGGGTATGCTAATGATGAGTACTAGGGCTTAGTGGTCCAAAACATCGGGCACGGGTTTACCTTTGAGAATATCAGGAGGATTCCCGCCATGAGCCTATGGCGCAGCCGAACGTGGGGGATTACGAAGGACGAATAGGGCTGTCACCACCTGTTGCCTACCCCCACAAAATCTGGGTCTATGAGACATCCGACTCTACTTAACTATATAAGCACCACACTTACATGTTAAGTAGATATATTAAGAGCCTAGGTATAAGCACCATCCTCAGGCAATGACTAACCTAAACATCATTGGAACCAATGTTGGAACCAAGCACTACATTACTAATATTAATCATATTAATACCTAATTCACTATAGTGGTGGTGTATGATGTTTTTTATAACATTATAAAGGCATTATTGCTAGACCATAATAACGTCTACACCTAACACATACATGGACTCCACAACTAAACAAGCAACACTTCATTCGAGTATTAAATAAGTAAAGACTAATAATATTAATAGCATAATGTTACAAATACAAGAAAAGATACATGATCTATACCATTCCCAATTCGGATTTGGGACTAGAGGATCCTCTCTACAGCCTAACCTCCACAAAGGAACTAGGAGAACTAGTGTATACAAGAGACAATGCTAGAGTGGTGTGTGTTGAAGTGAGAGGTGAGGAGTCCTATTTATACTAGTGTTGAGGTCGGTTCCCGTCATCTTTTGCGCGCAATTCTTATCACCAATCCACAGGAGTGTGCCATGTTGAAGTTGACCGAGATTGGTGGGAGGAACAGGTTGGCCGACCACCCTAGTCGGCCATATATTACAGGCACCAATCGAGATGTGCTTTCTCCAGGTGGCTGATAGGTGAGTCCTCTGACCATTTCGGGGCGCTACACCATTGTATACCCTCGGATACTCCTTTAGGTGGGTCATTTTATCCATTTGCTGACACATGTCAGCGTCTAAATGGTTGGGAAGGTATGCTTTAGGATTCCGCCCCTGAATTCACTTCAATTCATTATAAAATTCCTGCATGCACCATTTTCTCCTAGTACAAGTGGAACTAGGTTATTTCTAACTACGATGTGTGTGAGAAATATTTATTCCCTCATGTAATTAAGTTATATTTACAGTCAAAATTGGTATATAAGGATCATCAACAAACTCCCCCAAGCTTATCCTTTGTTTGTCCCAAAGCTAAGATAAAGACTTAGGTTGTTGATCAAGAGTTTCTATAATGTCCTACTTTGCAAAAGTACCAAGTGCACAATAAAATATTATACCTTGCATTGAATAGATTGGTTGTGGTACCTCACCCTTCTTCCTAGTCATTATGGGGCTTATGCCTCATCCTTTTCTTGGGTAGTTGAGGGACAAAACAGCAAAATGAGCATGCATCACCTAATGTATGAGTTCCACCCAAATTTCTGGAGAATATTCAAATGGTGTTTGAATTTTAAGTTCCTCAAATGATGCACTCAATTAGTGCTATGTGGAAGTGGTATTTGTATCTTCACCAAGGCAATGCCTTTCTTGTCCTACATCTAAATAAGGCCTGTATGTGGAGCTTGGTAGGGATCAAGAGTAAGCATACTTGCAACACATATATTGCTAAGTCAAAAGAGTAAGCCTTAGGAGAAAAAATATCATACTTTTGATCAAGATATGTGCAAGTGTGATGGAATATTTACGGAGTGGAAATATGAGGATGACTCTTTTGTATGCACTCTCTTTTTGTGAGGATGAAACATGGCTACTTATTCTCTATTTTTTTCTCACACTCTTGTACATGAGCATGCATTTTCTTTTTCTTTTTCTTGTAGCCGTGTCTTCTACTCCTCTTTTCCTTTCAAATATTTGGAGAAGTATTATGTATGAAAACCACGAAGCATTTTTTATGGTGGAATGGTATGATGGAATTTTGCTAACTTCTACTGTAGAAGTTTAACATGTGCAAGTGCAATCTTGATCTTAAAAGTATGAAAAGATTCTCACATAGGTCTATACTAGTTTGAGTAAGCTCAATGTGAAGGCATATAGCATATGCATAAGGTTTATCAAATTCAAATCATCGTATGGCTTTAGTAGGGATTTATATCAAATGAGGAACTCCCATTTTAAATTTTCTCCGAGAAATTAAGTTTCACTTTCATCTAGGATATAGCAGCTCTTATCACTATATCATACCCCCACAACAACCTAGAATTGGATTTAGCCTTTGCTACCCACCATTTCCAAGTTTAAGGCAATGATATTCTAAGCTAATAAATGAAATACTTGGAGAATACTAAGTTTTATGCAAGGAGCTAGAGAAAAAAAATAGAGAAACTATTCATCATTTGAACTTATGCAAAGTAAATTTTTTCTTACCGCACATCTTTTTTTATTAAATCATATCTTATACTTGTGAGACCCATGTGTGCTAAATAAATTGGCTATAGCAATAAAAGTTTTGAATACTACCAAAACACCTTTATCATCTAGGTCTGAGCTCCAGCAAGGTCCGACGATAGGTCCGGCTTGTGTTGGCAAGCTCCGGTGCTAGGTCCAACTAGCTTTGGTTAGCTCTGGCGCTAGGTCCGACTAGCTTTGGTAAGCTCTGGTGCTAGGTCCTGCTAGCTTTGATAAGCTCCAGCTCAAGGCCCGGTTAGTTTTGGCAATGTCCAGAGCTAGTTTGCAATGGTTCTGCTTTTACTTTCAATTGATTCGAACTTGCTTTACATCTATGGAAAGTTTGCTTAGTATTATTTTACTAAGTTTTTGGAGTGTTTTGGTGGTAATTGCTGTTATCAATTTGCTATGGTTTGCAACATGCTTATGTGAGGTTCTCACGTAAGGTGTTGTGGTTTCAGAACTAACGAGAGTCAAGTCCAGGACTTGTGCTCAGAAGTATCGGTTGTTTATTCATATGCAGGTGTTGCTTGAGTTCAAGACATGGATGGTGACAGAATCCATTGAACTAGTCTTAGGGAGAAGATGAGGTTCAACAACCAAGTTCGGGAGGAATTGTGGTTGAGTTGATTGGGAGGTCGCGCAGCATGTTTGAATCAAGAACAATGCATATGAAGGTATTGTGGACGTCATTGGAAGATGTTTGCACGTGTGCAAGGAGTTCATGGACGTGGATACATGTTTCTGAGGCGTTATGAAGAGACGTGGACGTAAAGAATGGATCGGAAAGGTCCAACCAACTAGGTTATGGACTCAGAATGCGACTGAGTCGTGTTTGACTCAAATATGGAAAGTTTTGATTTGGTTATGATAGGATTTCGTGTGGGTCACGAATTTGAGTTTTTTTAGGAATATGGGATACGTTTCTAAGGTGTTTGGAAGTCTTAAGATTGCTTCTATCTGCGTATAGAAGAGTCTTGAGCAGTTATGGAAAGTTCCGATTCGTGAATTGAGTAGGATTAGAGTCCTAGTTAAGTTTGGGTTGGCCTAAGGGCATGTTTTATAAGAAAAGAGGACAGAGCTCGTGAGAGATGACTTTGGGGCCGTTCCTTGTGAGATTTGATCAATAAATTTCGTAGTCTAAAGGAGCTTTTTGTGCCTTGTTTGTCCGACTTGTTTTCATCAAGTTTTTCTCGTCGAGTTTCTGCACAGCACTATTTTCTTTGGTTGTTTTATCATAATTCGAGTTTTATAGATCCAATTGGCGTAATTCTTTTTGGGTTGTCTTCACAACTAGGTCTTCTATCATCTGTGAAAATTTCACGGTCATTGGATTTGTGTTTTCTGATCTACACGAGTTTCTTTGTAGTGTTTCAGAACTGTTTTTCTCGAGTAGGACAGTTTGACCTTCGTTCGATCTTTCGATCGTAACTTGAGTTTTTCTCGACGTATTTTCGTGATTCTTATTGTGATGTCTTCGAAACTTGATTCTCTACAATCTATACTAGTTTTGTCACAGTTGAATCTAAAAGCCCTAAATTCAAAGTGCAAGGTTCAGATGGGAGATATTGAAATTTGGATGGGAAAAAGAAATGAAATTGGAAAATGAGAAATCAAACCAATTTAAACCTTAATTGAAGGAATTAAAAAATTCAAAGTTAGCCCCTATTCAAACTTGGCCAAAATTAAAATCTGAGTTCGCCATTAGCTTCCAAATATTCCAAATAGCACCCATGCAAATTTTCATAATATTTAGAGCACTAATTCTATTTAATTCAATGGGTACATTGAATTCTAGTCAAATTCAAATTTAAATTTGAATTTCACGTGAAACCTGTCTAAATTTGAAATCCATTTTAAGAATCTGAATCTCCATATTCAAATTAGCCTCTCCACAAAAATCTAGCAATTTTGGACAAGTATTGGTGGGTGAATTGAAAGAACAGAGAGGATTGACTTGGAAGGGGATGTGGGACCCACTGGCCAGTGACCCATTGCCGTGAGTGCTCTGTTTACTGACTCCCTGCCGATCGACGCTCGGTGAAGCCGACACCTGACCTTCGGCAAGCAGCTGCGTGGCCTCTCTGGCATGTATATCCGTCCCTCCCCGTCCCCATCTTCCTCTCCTGACCAAGGTGGAAGCACACCAGCGCCCCATCACTCTGTTTCGCTCCCGCCGTTGCTCAGCACCGCCGGTTCCCTTTATCCCCGGTGAGCACCTCAGTCCTGCGTCATTTCTCTTCGATGCAAACAGCAAAGATGGTGCCAAGGCTACGCTCTATCATCAAAACCACTCGGCTCATCGTGTTGCTCATTATTTTGCCTATAGTTTGTCGTTCCGCGGATGCCATCGTTGAGCTGCCGTGGACATCACCTCTGTCCACCGTGAAGCCGACGAACTAGGTGGTTGCAAGCCTCGACTTCAACAGAAGAAAGGAGCGCCGGGACACCACGGTTCTCACGGTGAAAACCGCAAACCATCTCCTCCTTTATCGAGCGAGTATTCTTCATTTTTGTCTCGGCTCAGGTTTTCACATTGAGCAAGATCATCGATGCGATTCTGTTTCTATGCATGGTTATAGTTTAATCCAGTTGAGAGATAGCTTCTATACGTCGGGGTGCATCATCTATATCAAGTGCCGATTAGAATAATCGATCACGGTCTAAGTATTTCAAGTTTTCCCCACCGCCGTTGAAAAGCGCCGCGGTTCACCATCAAAGGCAAGATTGCTGACTATTCCACCCTGTTTGCACCTCCAAATCGTCATCCTCATGCTCCCAGGAACATTCCCAGCTTTTTCCCAAGGTATTTGCGCCATTTCCAAGCGATTCCAACCATTGCCGAAACCCTAGCTCCACCGTCGTCGTCGCACCACCATCTCCGGCCGTCGTCGCCACGATTGGACCCCAACATCGTATTGCGCGGTCGATTTTAGGTTCAGGCGGTCAAATCTGTGCCGGGAGGAGGTTGACGCAGCAAGTCCGGCGCGTGCCGCTGCTGCTACGGCGAGGAACGCCGCCCTGGCGCGAGGTAGACGAAGGGGGAGGGCCCGGCTTGTCAGCGACGTATTCCCCCGCGCGGATCAGTTGTGGCACCAGATCATGTGTGGCTACGCGGGTTAACCCCGTGGCCCTCGGTGCAGCCCAGATGCGATTGGCCCATTTAAATGAAGTGGGCCGGCTGCATTATTTAAACTTTCCAATTGGAAAATAATTCAAAATTTCAATCAAACTTCTAAAATTCTTTACTCCTAGTATATTTGCTCAAACATTTCCAAATACATTTTGGTAGACTCACCTTGATCTCAACTTTGCAGTGGCAATTTGTTGGACATGAAACTCCCATAATTTTCATAATTAATTCCTTTGAGCTGATTGCTTGGGAAATTAATTACCCCTGTTCTGTTTACTGGAAAATACCCAATTTTGGTCTGAACACTCTAAAATATGAGCTTGATCTCCATTAAAAATTTCAAGTTCATTGGATTTCATTTACTGGACCAAACTGTATTGAAATCACCTATGTCCATTGAAAAATGGACAATGTCCAGAAACCTTTTTCAACATTTTCCCAAACTTGTAAAATCAGTTTCTCCCTGAAGAAAGCTTGGAAAAATGTGAAACAAATTTTCCAAGAACCAGTGAGGTCTCCTCCACCAAAATAATCCACTGTTAACCAAGAAAATGCTCCAGAAGTAAAACTAAAATTCAGAGAAACCTTTTATTGTTGGAATTTTAGAGACAACAAGCATCCTTGAACATCTCCAATTTTTGATCCAGATCATCCTCATAGAACCTAGTTTCCACTGTAAAAATCCCAAAGCCAGTTAAAATCATTTACATACCTGATCAATGTCTAAAAGATCTCTTCTATAGTTTCAATATCACTCATGTACTTTATATATTGCATATCATATAGTGACCGAGATCGAGGAGGACCCGGAGCCCTTGGAGACTCTACTTCCAGAAGCTAACTTCCCCTCTGACTTGCAGCCAGGCAAGCCCCGGTTTGTATTTAAGTGCTATTTCAAATTTTCTATTTGTATCACTTATGTCTAGGAGGAATTTTGTGCATTAGGGCTAAGGTGCTTGTTACTCCACTTGCATGACCCACAAATCCCATGGGTTATTGGGTAGATCTAGAGCTTGACGAGTGAAAAATGTCATGCTAATGTTTCTAGGATTCCGGTAGAAGTCGAGTAGTTAGAATCTACTCGCGAGATAGGATTTTATCACACGGGATGAATTGGATTAAGGATTGGTTTATATATATGAAATTGAGACCGAGTAGCGGGTAGGATAGCAAGACGTGGGCTCACGTGCGTAGCCCTGCTTTTGTTGATTGTGGACCGATCCGTGTGCGGCCCTGCTGGACAAGTTTGAACAGTTACGGATGCATACTGGGCATATGGAACCAGGAAACCGATGTAACTTGATAACTTGGATGTCAAGGCATAGCCCATTGTCGATAGTGGTGGGCTGAGGGTAGTAAGGTGTAAATTCGCCGCGATTATTTGAGTACCGCTTGTTCCTTGTCATGTGATGTAGTAAATACCAAAGACATCAGGAGAATACGATGTGTTGAAATATAATTGTTTTGCCACTATGATTGCCATAGATTAGGCTCACTAAAGTTAATGTTATTAAACATTTAAGCTGCTGCTATTCACTTGTAAAATGATGATCAATTTATATGCGAGTCATTTACTGCTATATCCATCCCTATGTTAAGTATCCCTGCATGTAGAGTTTCATGTTTAGGCGAGACGGTTAAGTCTTGTTGAGCCTTCATGCTCACGGTTGCTATATTAAGTTGTTTGCAGGTTAGACTTATGAGGAAGGGCCCGAGGATGAGGCGCTGCCCCCTTCGGGGACCACCGGGGGGGGGGGGGGGGGGGGGAGCCCTGCACGCTGCAGTAATTTTGTTTGTGGTTAGTGTGTAGCGTCCGCGGGATAGACGGCTGCACTTTTGCATAGCTAGACTGAGAGTTTAGCTATGAATATTATCTTCTACTGTATATTGAGTATTGGAAAAGACTTCCGCAGTTTATATAAATAAAACTTTGTATTTTGTCGTATTCTTTTCGTGTGTGCTGTTGGGTGCCGCATCGCAAGGCACCACCCACTCTGATTACTGGAATGTGTGGACCCAGTCCCCACAGTTTGGTATCAGAGCCGCATTGGGAATAGCACTGTCGGTACCCTAGGTACCATATACTCCTTGGGATTGCAAAGATCTCAAGGGAAAGTCATCTACTTGATTTGAAGACCTTCGGAGGCCCACATGTCAGACATAACCGGACCCGCTTCTCCAACATGGTTAGTCCCAGGGTCGCCACATGTACAATCAAACCGGAGCTACCGCCCACAAGGGGGAAGCTCCGGGCTATGTACCGAAATGGCACCCCCGGACCTAACCCCAGACCGAGGGAAGCTCCGGAACTGACACGTGTCGGGTAACACCAGACCTATCTGTTCCCCACAGTGTGCTCCGGCACTGTCACGTGTCCAACCGTCGGATCTTTAGCCTCTAACCTCCGGAAGACTCCACAACAGCTGCGGATCTTCAAAGGGGAATCAAGGACTTCAAGAACCGATCAAGTGTCATTAATACTATATTAATGACACACGATCGGACGACCTTATTTACCAGTAACGGTGCTGTCAAAGCCCATAACTCGGTCATTAAGGGCAATTAAACGTGTTGAATGTGTATCAATATCAGTAACCGCTGGGGCCACATGTCAGGCCAGGCTAACTTGTAACGGCATGCCCTTGTACTATAAAAGGACAGGCCGACGATACATAGGACACTCTCGGGAGACACGCTGACTTTACACTCTCAACTGACGTTGAGCTCATACATCCAATACAACACCAACACACCCCGTGGAGTAGGGTATTACGCTCGGGCAGCCTGAACCACGTAAATCTTCGTGTCCCTTGTGTCACTCGACATCTCACCTTCTGGAATCTCCGCGCGCCCATACCAAACCTCAAACTCCTCTAACACTTTAGTAGTGTTGGGAGATCTGCCAGATCAAAACCACCAACAGTTGGCGCGCTAGGTAGGGGCCAGGAGATTTCAAGAATGGTGAACTCAGCCGCTGGATCATCCAATGGTCATCCCGCTGTTCAAGCTGTTGGGGGTAATCTCTCCAATATGCAGCCACCAGCAGGAACCACGGTTCCAGCAGGAGTCACACTTCCATCACCGCCGCCTCCACCAGCAAATCAAGCTGGACAACGCGACGGTGCACCGGCGTCAATCACTGCGTCGGCGAATCTTGACAACCCGGAACACGCGCTTCATGCAGCACGTGCTCTTCTTCAGCGCCCACCACCTCCGGACGCATCCCGGGATGAAATGGAGCAATGGAGGGCCGATGTGGAACACTTGGTTGCAGCAGCAGCCGACCGCATCAGCAATCAGGGTCCTCCTCCTTCAGGACGGGCCCCGTTGCAGCGACAGACCTTGTCTGGCAGACTTGGTCCGCACGTTTCCAACAACAGGAGACGTGCTGCATCATAGCAGGTGACGTCGTTGCCCTCCGAGGCACGACGCACTCACACGGTATCAAGGCTTTCAACTCATGACCTCCGGGCGGAGCTTGATCGTTGATATCGCCAACAAGACGGCTGAGTCCATATTGAGCGTGCTCGTGAAAGACGAGAAGTTCAAGACATTCCTGCTCCTGAAGGAGTAGGAGGAGGCTGTTCAGCCCTGGCCATGCATCTGCGTATGGTCAGGTGGCCACAGAAATTCCAGCCTCATCTGCCGGAGAAGTTCGACGGGACCATTAATCCTGTCGAATTTCTTCAGATTTACTCCACTGCTATCTTGGCAGCTGGAGGAAATGAGGCCGCAATGGCCAATTATTTCCCAATGGCTTTAACTGAGACCGCCAGGTCCTGGTTTATAAGCCTTCCACCCAACTCCATCAACAGTTGGGAGGAGTTGTGCCGGTAGTTCACCGCCAGCTTCGGGAGTTCTTACACCCGACATGGCACCGAACTGGACCTTTTTGCAGTTGTGCAAAAAGGAGGAGAATCCCTGCGATCATTCATCCAGAGATTCTCTCAAGTACAAAACACTATCCCTTCTATCTCTAGCGCCTCTGTCATCGTGGCATTTAGACAGGGAGTGCGGGATAAGAAGATGCTGGAGAAACTGGAGATCAAGGAGATTACCAGTGTCACTAAACTCTTCAGCTTGGCTGACAAATGTGCTAGAGCTGTGGAGGGCAGTGAAATGCACTCCAAACCAACTCCAGAGGATCACAAGAAATCCTCCAAAGGAGAAGCCGCTACCTCCGGGAGTGGCAAGAAGAAGAAAAAGACCAACGGCAAGAAGAAGCCATCGGTCGGTGCATCCAATGTTGCAGCTGCTGCAGCTCTGGGTGGCCGGGGGCCATGCCCCGAGAAGCGACCTCGACCGTCTTCTGAAGACGGTGGCAAAACCAAGGTGTGGTGTCCAATTCACAAAACGGACAGCCACAGTTTGGAAGACTGCCGGGAGGACCAAAACCTTGCCGAGCGCTACAAAAAGCGCCGAGAAGAAGCTCCATTCTGACAGAGGGAAGGAAAACAAAAAGTTGACGAAGCTCCAGCTGAAGAGGAGTTAGGTTTTCAGGATCCCAAAAAGGACCTGAAGGCCGTCTACACCTCCATCGACGACGATTCCGACGTCTCTGACAACGAGCGTCGGAAGACCATGAACACCATTTTTGGTGGATCATGGGACATCACCTCCCGCCGCGTCATCAAGACTATGTGTCGGGACATGGCTGCTGTAGCTCCTACAGCCAGGGCGGAGCCTCATCGGAAGTGGATGGACACAGCCATCACTTTTGATGCTTCGGACTGCCCTCGAAGCATGGTTGGAGCAGGTCAACTACCTTTGATGGTATCTCCTACCATCAATAACATCCAGCTCCACCATGTCATGGTAGACGGAGGTTCGGGGCTGAACCTCATAAGCTTCGAAGCTTATACCAAGGTTCAGCTCTGACCTTCGGATCTCCACCCCTCCCGACCTTTCTCCAGAGTAGGTCCGGGAGCCATTACCCCACTCGGAGCTATTACCCTCCCTGTTACCTTCGGGACCCGGGAGAAGTATCGCACCGAGAAGTTGGTCTTTGACGTTGCTCAGATCAACTTACCCTTCAATGCCATCTTGGGTAGGCCTGCCTTGTACAAATTCATGGTAGCTGCTCATTATGGTTACCTGGTGTTAAAGATGCCAACACCAGTAGGCGTTCTCCAGATCCGCGGAGATCGTACTGCCGGAGTAACTGCTCTGGAAGAACTCCATGCGCTTACTACGGCGCAAGAGGAGGACTCCAGGCAGGAGAAAGCTCCAAAACCCCCGAACATTCGTCAGCGAGGCTCGACTTCTGCACCTCGTGTGCAGCCAAGCGGCGACACCGACATTCCCGTCAAAGTCGTCCAAATCGGTTCCGATGCCGCTCATTGAACGACAAATAGGAACTCGCGCTCATCGATTTCCTCCGGGCTAATGTCGACGTGTTTGCCTGGCAACCGTCACAAATGCCTAGGATCCCCAGGGAAGTGATTGAGCACAATCTGAAGATCTACCCCGACGCCCGACCTGTGCATCAGAAGCCTCGGAAGCAATCCATAGAGCGACAGAACTTCATTCGACAAGAAGTGAAGAAATTGCTCGAAGCTGGATTCATCCGAGAAGTCTTCCATCCAAAATGGCTGGCAAACCCAGTCGTGGTGCCCAAGGCCGGCGGGAAGCTTTGGATGTGTATCGACTACACAACACTAAATAAGGCATGTCCAAAAGATCCATTCCCATTACCTAGAATAGATCAGATAGTGGATTCCACCTCCGGGTGTGAATTACTGTGTTTCCTAGACGCATATTCTGGGTATCATCAAATCAGAATGTCTAGGGAAGATGAAGAGCATACCTCTTTCATCACAGTAGATGGATTGTACTGTTATATAGCCATGCCATTTGGTCTCAAGAATGTAGCTTCAACCTTTGTACGAGCTATGTACAAAACCTTTGAAGAACTCATTAGAGACATAGTGGAAGTGTACGTCAACGACATCGTGGTCAAGGTCAAGAACAAGGAGTCACTCCTTGACACCTTACAGGCTGTCTTCGACAAGCTGCGGGTCACCTGCACAAAGCTAAATCCAGACAAGTGTGTCTTCGGGGTTAGCTCCGGAAAACTTCTTGGTTTCCTGGTAAGTCACCGGGGCATAGAATCTAATCCGGCGAAGATCAAAGCCATTGAAGACATGCGGCCACTAGCCCGCATCAAAGATGTCCAGAAGCTAACTGGATGTCTAGCAGCCCTCAGCCGGTTCATTTCAAGACTGGCGGAACGGGCACTCCCCTTCTTCAAGTTATTAAGGAAGTACGGACCATTCCAATGGTCTGAAGAAGTAGAAAAGGCGTTCCAGGAGCTAAAACAGCTCCTCACCACCCTACCAATTCTGGTAGCTCCGAACCCTGGTGAGCCTTTGCTGCTTTACATTTCAGCCACTGACGAAGTCGTCAGTATGGTCCTAGTTGCGAAGAGACCAGAGCCATCCCATACTCAGGAGTCCAGACCCCTTCAGGAGGGTCTAGAGGTTCCTGAAAGCGAGTCTGGGTCCCAGCTCCTAGACTTGAATCCAAGTTACTTCAGAAGACCCAGACCCCTCCGGGAGGGTCCAGGTCGCTTCTGAAGAAGCTCCGGGTTCCTCCAGCAAGGACCCAGAAGTCTCCGAAGAAAATTTGGAGACCTCCGGGAGGATCCGGATCAATGAAGAGGAAGCTCCGGGCCCCTCCGGGAGGGTCCGGACCATCCAGCGCCCAGTGTACTTCATTAGTGAAGTACTTCATGATGCCAAGACTCGATACCTAGAGGTGCATAAGCTGCTCTATGCAGTTCTTATTGCCTCCAGGAAGCTTCGCCATTATTTCCAAGCTCACAAGATCTCAGTGGTGACTTCTTACCCACTTCGAGCAATCTTGCATAATCCCAACTCAACTAGGAATACTGCAAAGTGGGCAGCGGAATTGGACGAATTCGATCTCGAATTCATTTCAAGGCAAGCAATCAAGAGTCAAGCATTGGCAGACTTCATGGCGGAATGGACTCCCTCTCCATCAAACCCTGGGGGCTCCAGCGAGCAGAAGCCAGAACACAAGGCTCCGGTCTTCACCGAGCCTCACTGGACCCTCTACTTCGACGGCTCCATGCAAAAGCAGGGGGCCGGATCTGGAATCCTTCTCCTCGCACCAACCGGAGAGAAGGTAAAATACATGGTACACCTTGACTTCAAGGCGACCAACAACATGGTGGAATATGAAGCACTCATTTACGGACTAAGGGTGTCACTGTCATACGGTGTCAAGCAACTGCTGGTCAAGGGAGATTCACATCTCATCATTAAGCAAGTGAAGGGTGAATGCTCCTGCAACAATCTCCAGCTAGCTGCTTACCTCCTTGAAGTCCAGAGGCTTCAGAAGGACTTCGAAGTCCTAGATCTCCACCATGTCCAGCGTGCCCACAACGCTGAAGCCGACGAACTCTCGACGAAAGCGTCAACCGGAGCTCCAGCTCCTGACGGAACTTTTGTCCAGAGGTTGTCAAAACCCACAGCTTAGCCTGCCGAACTGAGCGAAGCGGGCGAGATCAGCATTCCGAAGCTGACGGTCCCGATGGCCCTGTTACCATGGCAGCCATCAAGGGTCGTAGGTGCTGCCGGAAGCTCCGAGCAACCCAGCACGCAAGACTCAAATACTCAAGTTGGTTCTGATGCATGGATCTCGGAGATCCGGAACTACTTGAAAGACAACATCCTTCCTGACGATGACGTATCCGCTGACCGGGTAGTCAGATTGGCTAAAAGATACACGTTGGTAGAAGGGGATCTCTACCGGCGCAGTGCCAATGGCATCCTAATGCGGTGCATCACAAGGGAAGAAGGCTACGAGCTCCTCGCAGAAATCCATGGAGGCAAGTGTGGGAACCACGCGTCTTCCTGCACGCTGGTTGGTAAAGCCTTTCGGCATGGCTTCTACTGGCCTACAGCACTCCAGGATGCAACTGAGCTGGTGAAGAAATGCGAAGCATGTCAATTTCATGCAAAGCAAATTCACACACCGACACAGCCCCTACAAACGATACCTCCTACATGGCCCTTCGCTGTGTGGGGGATGGACATCTTAGGACCTTTCCCAAGTGCCGTTAGAGGTTACAAGTTCCTGTACGTTGCCATTGACAAGTTCACCAAGTGACCGGAAGCAACTCCAGTTGTGACAATCAACAAGCAATCTGCTATCAACTTTTTGCAGTCCATTGTATGTAGATTTGGAGTCCCAAACAAAATCATCACTGATAATGGGACTCAATTCACAAGCTATGCATTTCAAGGATATTGCAAAGACCTCAACATTCAAGTTTGCTACGCCTCCGTAGCTCACCCAGCAAGCAATGGCCAAGCCGAGAGAGCAAATGCTGAAATCCTTAAAGGACTCAAAACGCGCACCTATGAGCGCTTGAAAAAACATGGAGCCAACTGGATTGAAGAGCTTCCGCCCACTTTATGGGCCAACAGGACAACTCCAAACCGGTCAACTGGAGAGACACCCTTCTTCCTGGTGTATGGAGCTGAAGCAATCCTTCCTCCGGAAATCACCCTGGGGTCACTCCGGGTCCGGACCTTCGACGAAGCCACGCAGGACCAGCTCCAGCGTGAAGACCTAGACCTCCTTGAGGAGGGAAGGTGCCAAGCAGCATTTCGGTATGCCCGATACCGCCAAGCCCTTCGGCGCTATCATCAGCGGCATGTACACAACCGACAGCTCGAGGAAGGCAATCTAGTGCTACGGAGAATACAATCCACAGAAGGGTTAAACAAACTCTCCCCCAGCTGGGAGGGACCCTTCCGAGTGATTAAAGTATCCCGTCCTGGAAGCGTTCGCTTGGCTACCGAGGATGGGACACCTCTCCCAAATCCTTGGAACATTGAGCACCTCCGTAAGTTCTACACTTAATATCACGGAGGTGAGTCTGTAGTAACTTGAGGTGTACGTTATAGAGTCATTGTACAGAGTCGGGTAGTTCCTCCGGGAGAAGAGCCGGACCTTTCCCGGAAGGTCCGCAAAGTTCATGCAACACTTGTCGCAGTCTAAGGACTAAAAGTGTGGCTAGCTACCTGGGTCAAACGAGAAATTAAACACGCTTAGCCTGGTTTCGTACCCTAAGAGTGTACTTGTTTCCCCTGTACCCCAGACCTATAATGAAAGACATCTTCATGTGAAACAAACTCCACGTGCATTTATTTTGTACAGGCTCAACATTTTTTATTTTTCTCTTTCTTTCCTATAACAAAGACGTGCAATTCTTAAGAAATTTTAGTTCGACTGGTTCCTATACGATTCGAGCTGTATTGTCGATTCTTCTAGATTCAAATATTGTTTATGACCCACTCGCCTGAATGCCGCCAGCCAACCTAGGGCCGGAGTGTGCTATCGACTTAGCCTGGTCAAGCACCCTAAGTACGCCACTCTACCTACACCCCGGCAAGCCTAAGTAAGGTGGGTCCAAGTACAATTGGATCTGGAAGAAAAGACAACGCATTCGGTTGTATTCAGAATCACGTTTGACCTAAAACTCTCTTGGGAATCGTAAGCCGCGATGAAGTTATAGGCAAGGAACGAATTTTACTATTTTTCTTGGCTTCAGTGTGTAGGAAAAATAAAAAATCCACATTAATGGAGAAAAGCCGGAGCTAACTAAGCTCCGACTCCCCCTAGGTGGCTTGTAATCGATGTTAAACATTGAAAATGAGCATCATTGGAGCAACCTAGCTCCAGTAAAACTAGGGGGGCAGCCGTCGACGCAAAATAAATGATGGTGAGAAGACCTCGCAAGCAGAGTCTGCTACCAACAAACTACACGTTGGTAAAGGTCACTGTCGGAACTACTAAGCTCCGACACCCCGGAGGACTAACTATCGATGCTCTACGCGTTGATAGGGACTATTGCCGGAGCTACTAAGCTCCGACGATAGACAACGCCAGAGCTTCTAAGCTCCGGCAACCTCAGGGGGCCTTCACTATTGAAGACTTCGGACCTACACTCTACAAGTTCAAAGCAAATGAGTCTTCAACAAAACACAATATCCTCTTGGTACATGTTCACAATCAAATTGTTTACATCTAACAGGGGGCCAAGTGAAGACAAAAGTGTTGAAGACAAAAAGTGAAATTCACAAGAATTTGGGGATTTCATTCATCTGGAGACAAGGGATTACAAAATTGAGGAAGAAAAAGAGAGAATACAAGTGGGACCTACGGAGATGGTCCTAGACCCTATGGAAGAATTGGGCGACCTTCTGAGCAACCTCTGACACGTTGGCTCGGGCGGCTTCACCTTCTCCTTCGACGGGACCTTCAAGCACCGGGTCCAGAGGGAATTGGGGATTCCGGCTGGTGTAGCACGTCAGCACATACTCTGCGATGTTCTTCGCCAGGGATTGCCCCTCAACCTCCAACTGGTCCGCGATGATATCGCCCACCTTGGAGAGTTTGCTACCCGCCGAGCTCAGCGCTTGCAACGCCAGGTCCAGCTTCGGCTCCAGATCATTCGGACGCACGGGACTGAAGCCCATCGGTGTCAGCGTGTCGTTGGCCTTGCCCAGGAACTCCCAAACCTGTAGGGAGTCCGCATCCCTCAAGCCCTTCAGTTCTTCCAAGGATCTTTTGGCTGCCACCAGTTCAGAATTCTCGCGAGCGAGGCGCTCAACTTCTTTGGCGTTTTGCTGAATCTTTTCAGCAACTCGCTTCTCGAGTTTTTTTAGCTCCTCCTCCCGGAGGTAGATCTTGTTCCGGCGGTCAACCAAGTCCTTCTCCCTACCCCTTACTTTCTTCTCCCTGGCAGCGATGTCACACTCTTGCTCGTAGAATTCCTGCCCTTGCACCCAGGCCTTCTCCTCCTCCTCAGCGCAGCGCTCTTCCAATTTCTTGGCACGCTCTTCGAGGCCCTTGTCAGCCAGAGCCACCTTTTCGGTGAGCTCCTCCTCCCTCCTCAAGACATCATCCCGCAGCTCTAGGAGTTTCTTCTCTTCATCTTCGAGCCTTTTCTCCCTCTCCTCAAGTGCCTCCCGGCGCTTGATGAGAATAGTGTTAATGGCCTCAAGCCTTTCTTGGCTTTCATCAGCCGCACTATTAGCTGCTTTGGTCTGCTCATAAATGGCCCGGGATTGAGCGTCGAGGGAGCGAGTCAAGCTCTCCCTGTCATCCAATAACTTGCCCCAGTACTCCAGGCGGACCTTCTCCTGCTTGATCCATTCATTGTCATCTGCCAGTCTTGACTGCGCCAGCTTGTTCTCGAAGTAGAGCCGATTACGCCACCTCCTAAGGGTTTGGCGCTCCTCTTCAGGAGCCTTGCTGTTGTGGAAGAATGCCAGCTGAACTTGATGCAGACTGGAGCAGGCGTTGTCAATAGACAATGACAACGGGATAGGATCCGGACTTGCTGGGGTCTCCTCCACTGGTTCTAGCGGGTTTTCAGTTACAAAAATTGGGTCCCACTCCACAAGAGTGGTCCCCTGAGCCTCCACGGCACCAGGGACGTCCTCCAGGATGGCCTCAGTCGCCATCAAGGAGGGTCCCGCTGATGAAGTTCTGACCTCCGGAAGTGGTTCCGAAGGACCAGCCGCCAGATCTTCGTTCGTCCCCTCGGGCAGGGGGCCAGCGACTTCATTAGAGAACTCTGGCTCAGCCGCGGGTACCTCCGGCGTCGTCACTCCCAGAGCAGGAACTGCTTCTGGCTCCGGCCTGGGCACCTCCTCTACTGGGGGCTCGAGCACTGACGCCTTCGCAATGACCGGCTCAGGCGCCGGAAGATCTTCAACAACAACCAGCCCTGCGGCCGGAGCTTCAACGGCAACCGGCTCGGGAGCCGGAAGGTCTTCATCATCAACCGGCCCTAAGGCCGGAGCTCCAGCAACGACCGGCTCTGCGGCCGGTGCTTCAGAGGTACCAGGCCCAACCGCCGGGACTTCCTCGACATCCGGCGTGCACGCCGGGACATCAATTACCTCCGGCTCAACTGCTGGGGCTTCGACAATTTCCGGCTCTGGGGCCAGAATTATTGCTTCCTCCGGCTCAATGGCCGAAGCTTCCATCATCTCAGCACCCAAACCCGGAGCTTCAACCTTCGGGGCAGGTGCCGCTGGCGTATATTCTCTCCGTGGTTCGGCGATACCACGGGAGTCTCGTGGGATGAGTCGAGGTCCATGACCATGACAGCTGGCGCTGAAGCTGCCGCAGCTTCAGCCACCACTTGGGGCGGCACCGGGACAGGAGCAGAGGCTTCCGCCCTCACAACTTCAGCTGCTGTGGCTGTGGGTGGAGCCTCACTCCTCTTCTTGGGAACACTGCAGGTGAAGGATGAAGAAATTTAAAAAATAGTTACTACAAAAAAACAACTATCTGAGGTAAAGATTAAAAATTACCACGGGAGGCTTCCGCACCAGCTTGCGCGGAACCTCTTTCTCGGGCGTTCTGGGCTGACCATGACCGCCGATTTAAAATTAACCATGGGGTTGCTGCGGTATGCAGGCCTATGATTTGAGAACTTGAGGAAGTCCTTCACAAGTTTCATTTTCATCTCCAGGGCAGATTTCAAGATTTAAAATTTGAAAACTTCATTTGAACTTAAAGTACCCAGTTCCTGGTTCAAACTGTGAACTGGACAGAAAATTGACTATGTTTGGAACAGCATAACTTCCTGTATATTTCACCCCTGAAGGTCTACCACACATGGATGGAAAGTTTAGATAGTCATCTAAAGCTCTTGTGTTCAACTACAGATCAGAATCCCACTGTAAACTAATGAAAAATCCAAATTTCCAAACTTTGTTAAATCTGGACAGAGACTGGACAGTTTCTGTACTCTGATATTGTTACCATCATATCTCTTAGTAGAATCAACGAATGACTTCATATAATGCATTTATGTAATACTGAGTATTTATACAACAATGTTATAATTTATGATTATTGCATATATTGATGTTTTGTATCTGGAAAAATGTGGACAAAATCAGCCTTAAACAAAGGAGATGCTGCCAAAAAAATTTCAGAAAACTGTCAACTTGCAAAAATCATATCTCCTTATACAGAAAAGATCTGGAGGCAAATAAATACATTATGGAAATATATTTGAGTGTACTACAAATTGTAGTTTAACTCAGGTCCTGAATGTGTCTCTAACTGGATGAAAATTTCGATTTTCTCCATCTGGTAAGAATGAACAGAAACTGAGATAGAATTCCAGTGTTATGTTTCATTTGGCATTTGAATTTGAATTCACTTTCATAATTCTATTTTCACATCCATGATATGTTTATCAACAAAGTTTGTTGAATTTGAGTTTTTTACTCCTTCAAGTACATCTTTTATAGATGATGGATGTGACGCTATTACCGGACGGATGGGTGGTCTCCACGTGCGCTAGCCGTCCGGGCTTCCCGGGCATGCTGCGGGAGGTGCTCCAACAGTTTGCCTTCATCGAGATACCATGCTATTGGGGTCAAGAGACGGTTGACAGAGGCGTACTGTCATGTACCGTCCTGGTCGACATCCCGACTAGTCCGCGTTTTTAGGGATGGGCTCCTTTTTTGGTCACGATCCAGGGAGCTCGTTTGGAAGACACGTGGGCCTTTGCAGCGAGCGAGCGCTTATGAAGCTTTGTGAGCTTCATCAAGATGCCATGGCTGGGACACAATTTGGTCTTCTCCTGGTCTGTGGTGCTGCTGGTTTTGAGTGGCAATGTCGTATGGTTGCAGCCTATCGACCATATGGCGACACAACCTTGACAACACTTGGGACATTTGCTGCTGCATCCAGCATGGTGGTTCTTGCACAAGGTGCAATCCTGCAGGAGCAAGTCGAAGCCTTGAGGCAAGCGACTGAATGGGGAGACACTCTTGATTATATCAATGAGAACCTACGTTCGTTGCTGGCTCCGACGAATCACGGCTGAATCAATGCGAGGATCAGCTGAATAACACTCACACGAGACTGCAAAAATCTCGCGCCGAGCTGAGGCAAACTCGCATGGAACTGCAGCAAGCTCGTGATGGACTGCAGGCGAGTCAGTTGGAGGCGCAACAACAGCAAGAGCAGCTGTTAGTAGTCACCGAGGCACAAGATGAAGCCATCGAAGAAGCTCAGAATTGAGAGTATGAGGCAAACCAACTTTGGGATGACTTGATTTAGGCCGAAGCACGGTTGCAACCAGTTGTGTATCCACCGGCTCATAACATGCCACTGAATATGGGTGAGCAAGTGCCTTCAGATTCAGAGGAGGAGGAACATCTAGAGATAATTGAGTACGCCGATGACGATGCATCGGAGTAGGATGGGGCAGCACTACTGCCATCATGGGGCAATGCCAGCCCCAACAAATCTTGTATTCGGATTTCTTGGCAACGCATCCACCAGTTTTCACGGAGGCCGAGGAGCCTCTGGAAGCAGGCAACTTTATCCTCTCTCTTGATGCGAAGTTCGGTTTGCTACGATGCACCGAAAAGCAGAAGGCACTATTTGCAGCGCAACAGCTTCATGGATCCGCCGATGCTTGGTGGGCAAACTTCATTGCCTCACTGCCGGCTGGTCATGCGGTCACTTGAACCGAATTCCGGGAGGCGTTCTGTGCCTACCATATACCTCCCAGAATAATGAAGAGGAAGCTTCATGAATTCTTGGAGCTAAAGCAAGGCGGGAGGAGTGACCACGAATACTCCCGCGCGTTCAATCATTTGGCGCAGTACGCACCCGAATATGTGGGGACGGAAGATAAGAAGAGAGACATATTCTTCCGGGGCCTGAATCTGAAGATGAAGGTCCAACTTGCACAATGCAACCGCGGCACCTTCAACGACATCGTCAATGCCGCGATTGTACAGGAAGATGCTCAGCGCGAGCTCATTTCTGATAAGAGGAAACGGAGCGCGCCATCGAGCAGCAGCGGGGGTGGTCCGCAGAAATACCGTGTGGTGTATCACTCACTATCCGGTCAGCGATGGAGGCCACCGGCGCGACCGCATCAACTCTGCAGTCGTTCTTTTAACGCGTCGCATTTTCAACCGCCATCTCCACAACAGCAGCAGCAGCAAAGGATGGTCCCGCGTGCATATCCACCTCCACCACGTGCACCAGGATTCCATCCGCAGATTGGAGGGAGCCCGACACAGTACATGTGCTATACGTGTGGCCATGCCAGGAATTTCGCGAGGGACTGCCCCGAGCAGCATTAAGGCAGTGGGCAAGCACCATATCAGGGTGCCGTTGAACCCCGCAACCAGCCTAAGAAACCAGCACCAAAACCCGGCAACGTCCACCACCTAGATCTCGAAGACATGCCGGAAGGCGAACCCATTCTCGCGGGTACGTTTTCTCTACTCCAAAATCCCGTAGTAATATTATTTGACTCCGGTGCCCCTCATAATTTCATTAGCCAATCTTATGTTGTCAAGCATCAATTACCTATCACTCCCACAGAAAGTCCATATTTGATTTGCTCTCCGGGTGGGAAGATAGCAGCGGACATGAAAGTCCATAATGCACAACTTAAGTTAGGTGGGAATATCTATCCGACTTCTCTAATTATATTAGAGGGTCAAGAGATCGATGTCATCTTAGGGATGTCGTGGCTGCACTATCATGGTGCTGTTCTTGACATCGTTCCACGTGTGGTCCATCTAAACTCTCCATTACATGAACCACACACTCTTATTCTAGACCGCCTTATCCAAGAAATTTCAGCCACCTACAACACGGAAGCCACCAAGCTTGAGGAAATTCCTGTGGTCCGTGAATATCTGGACGTGTTTCCCGACGACCTTCCGGGTATGCCACTGGATAGGGACATCGTGTTCAAAATTGAACTTACTCCGGGAACCATGCCTATTTCTCGAAGGTTGTACAAGATGGCACCAAATGAATTGGCAGAATTAAAGGATCATTTGAAGGACCTGTTGGACAAAGGTCTCATACGCCCAAGTTCATCACCTTGGGGCTGCTCCGCAACATTTGTAAAGAAGAAGGACAAGACGTTACGTCTATGTGTGGACTATCATCCGCTCAATGCAGTGACGATCAAGAATAAGTATCAACTACCACGCATCAATATCTTATTCGATAAATTAGTGGGTGCTAAAGTATTCTCAAAGATGGATCTTCGGTCCGGATATCATCAAATCAAAATCCGACTGGAGGATCTACCAAAGACGGCATTCTCAACGAGATACAGGCTCTACGAATATCTCGGCATGTCGTTCGGACTTACCAACGCGTCGGCTCACTTGATATATTTGATGAATTAAGTGTTCATGCCAGAGTTGGACAAGTTTGTCGTGGTCTTCATTGAAGACATTCTAGTTTATTCAAAATCAGAAGAAGAACACGCAAAACACTTGCATATCGTGCTCCAACGATTG
The DNA here is from genome assembly GCA_036927565.1 of Tuctoria greenei. Lineage (NCBI taxonomy): Eukaryota > Viridiplantae > Streptophyta > Magnoliopsida > Poales > Poaceae > Tuctoria > Tuctoria greenei. The sequence continues at coordinate 125,222,172 of JAYESD010000007.1, read as the reverse complement.
CGAGATCACAAGCTTTATGCAAAATTCAGCAAGTGTGAGTTTTGGATCAAACAAGTACCATTTCTTGGTCACATTATTTTAGCGTAGGGCATCGCTGTTGACCCAAGAAAAATTGTGCAAGTGTTGAAATTGAAGTCTCCAACGTCCGTACACAAAGTTCGCAGTTTCCTGGGGTTAGCAAAGTATTATCGGAGGTTCATTCCAAGGTCCTCAAAGATTGCTAAACCGATGACGGAGCTGCTGAAAAAGGGGACTAAATATATTTGGAGCAAGGCATGTGAGGATGCATTCCAAGCATTGGTGAAACATCTCACAACAGCCCCAGTGCTAGCTCAGCCGGATACGACAAATCTTTTGACGTTTATTGTGATGCGTCTGGCATTGGTCTTGGCTGCGTATTAATGCAAGACGGCCGCGTGATCGCATATGGCTCACGGCAGCTCCGAAATCATGAGCAGATTTATCCAACTCATGACCTTAAGCTCGCTGCCGTGGTACTTGCTTTAAAAATGTGGAGGCATTATTTACTCAGAAACTTGGTGCACCTCTACACCGATCACAAGAGTCTAAAATATATCTTCACTCAGAAGGAACTGAATATGCGGCATCAAAGATGGTTAGAACTGATCAAAGAATTTGAGATTAAAATTCATTAACATCCCAGCAAGGCGAATGTAGTTGCCAATGCGTTGAGCCGGAAGTTTCACGTCAATAATCTGTCCATCACTTCGATGGACAAGGACGAGCCGAGTTTATACTTGGTTCCCTATGAAGCATTATATAATCTTGATCTCATCCCTATATACGGGAGGAGATTATGGAAGCTCAAAAGAAAGACGTGGATATGTCGCACATTCAGAGGAGAATGAAGAATGGGGAATGAAGTGCTTCCGAAGTGATGAACATGGTACCGTGTGGTTCAAGGATCGTATCGTGGTACCCCGTGACACGACAATTCGGAAGAAAATCTTGGATGAGGCTCACTTATCCAAGTACTCTATTCATCCGGGCAGCAACAAGATGTACAAATATTTGAAAACCAGATTTTGGTGGACATGGATGAAGAGAGAAATTGCAAAGTACGTATCGGAGTGATACATGTCGGCGGGTGAAAGCCGACAACATGAGGAAAGTCGGACAGCTGCAACCATTAAAAATTCCGGCATTGAAATGGGAGGATATTGGTATGGATTTTATTGTTGGATTACCTCTCACCTTCCACGAGCATGATTCGATTTGGGTGATAGTCGATCGACTAACCAAATCATCTCATTTCATCCCTGTACATAGAAACTACATCGCCAAGAAGTATGCGGAATTGTATATTGCAATAGTCATGTGCTTGCATGGAGTTCCCCAAATGATTATTTCTGATCGCGGTGCGCTGTTCGTTGCTCGTTTTTGGGAGCAGCTGCACGCATCATTGGGCAAGAAACTGATCCGAAGCTCCGCATATCACCCGCAAACTGATGGCCAAACTGAATGGGTGAATCAAGTTTTGGAAGATATGCTACGCGCTTGTGCCATCCACCACGGTAAAAATTGGGATGATCATTTACTGTTGGCAGAGTTCTCATATAACAATGGCTATCAAGCTAGCAACAAGATGGCGCCGTATGAAGCTCTCTACGGCCGGAAATAACGCACACCACTCAACTGGTGTGAATCCGGCGAGCGAGTTATATACGGAATTGATCTTGTAAATGAAGTCGAAGAACGAGTACCAGTGATCCAAGCCAATCTCAAGGCTGCTCAATCTCGTTAGAAAAGCTATGCAGATAAAAGACGTCGAACTCTCCACTTTGACATCGGAGACCACGTTTATCTCCGTGTCTCTCCGATGAAAGGGATTCATCATTTCGGAGTGAAGGGAAAGCTTGCTCCATGATTCATCGGTCCGTTCACCGTCATTGAAAAATGCGGACCCGTGGCCTATCGTTTGGAGTTACCGGCATCACTCTCTGGAGTTCAAAATGTATTCCACATTTCTCAACTGCGGAAATGTCTTAAATCCTCAGCTGAAATCCGCACCGAATACATTGAGTATCTCCAACAGGATCTTACTTATTCTGAGTATCCAATTTGGATTATGGATGAAAAGACTCGCACCACCAGAATCCGGACTTTGTACTTCTACAAAGTCTTGTGGATCAACCATATTGCTGAGGAAGCGACATGGGGAAGCGAGGACTATCTCCGATCAAACTATCCGGAGTTATTATCACCACATATCCGGTAATCTTTTTACCACCGTCTCTTTTATTTGTAATCTTGGGGTGAGATTCTTTTAAAAGCCCTAAATTCAAAGTGCAAAGTTCAGATGGGAGATATTGAAATTTGGATGGGAAAAAGAAATTAAATTGGAAAATGAGAAATCAAACCAATTTAAACCTTAATTGATGGAATTTAAAAATTCAAAGTTAGCCCCTGTTCAAACTTGGCGAAAAAAAATTTTAGTTCACCATTACCTTCCAAATATTCCAAATAGAACCCCTGCAAATTTTCATAATATTTGGAGCACTAATTCTATTTAATTCAATGGGTACATTAAATTCTAGTCAAATTCAAATTTGAATTTCACATGAAACCTGTCCAAATTTGAAATCCAATTCCAGAATCTGAATCTCCATATTTAAATTGGACTCTCCACTAAAATCTAGCAATTTTGGACAAGTATTGGTGGGTGAATTGAAAGAACGGAGAGGATTGACTTGGAAGGGGGTGTGGGACCCACTGGCAAGTTACCCATTACCGTGAGTGCTCTGTTTACTGACTCACCGTCGGCAAGCAGCTGCGTGGCCTCTCTGGCATGTATATCCATCCCTCCCCACCCCTATCTTCCTCTCCTGACCAAACTGGAAACACACCAGCACCCCATAACTCTGTTTCGCTACCGCCGTTGCTCAGCACCGCTGGTTCCCTTTATCCCCGGTGAGCACCTCGATCCTGCGTCGTTTCTATTTGATTCAAACAGCAAAGATGGCGCCAAGGCTATGCCCTATCATCTACAATACTTGTCTCATCGTGTTTCTCATTATTTTGCCTGTACTTTGACATTCCGCGGACGCCATCGTTGAGCCGCCATGGACATCACCTCTGTACACCGTGAAGCTGACGAACTAGGCGGTTGCAAGCCTTGACTTCAACAGAAGAAAGGAGTGCCGAGACACCGCGGTTCTCACGGTGAAAACCGCAAACCTTTTCCTCCTTTATCGAGCGAGTATTCTTCATTTTTGTCTCGGCCCAGGTTTTCACTTTGAGCTAGGTCATTGATGCGATTTTGTTTCTATGCATGGTTATAGTTTAATCGAGTTGAGAGATAGCTTCTATACATAGGGGTCCATCATCTAGATTAAGTGCCAATGAGAATAATCGACCATGGTCTGAGTATTTCGAGTTTTCCCCACCGCCGTTGAAAAGCGCCGCGGTTCACCATCGAAGGCAACTTTGCCCACTATTCCACCACGTTTAATCCTCCAAATCGTCATCCTCATGCACCCAGGAACATTACTATCTTTTCTCCGAGGTGTTTGTGCCATTTCCGAGTGATTACGACCATCGCCGAAACCCTAGCTCCGCCGCCGTCGTTGCGCCACCATCTCCGGCCGTCGTCGCCACGATTGGACCCACCATCGTATTGCGCAGTCGATTCTAGGGTCAGGCGGTCAAATCTGTGCCGGGAGGAGGTTGACACAGTAAGTCCTGCACGCGCCACCGCTGCTCCGGCGACGAACGCCGCCCTTGTGCGAGGTATACAAAGGGGGAGGGCCTCGCTTGTCAGCAACGTATTCCCCCACGTGGATCAGCTGTGGCACCAGATCATGTGTGGCTACGCAGGTTAACCCTGTGGCCCTCGGTGTGGCCCAGATGTGTCGGCCCATATAAATGAATTGGGGCCGTCTGCATTATTTAAACTTTCCAATTGGAAAATAATTCCTGATTTCAATCAAACTTCTCAAATGCGTTACTCCTAGTAGATTTGCTTAAACATTTCCATAAAAATTATGGTAGACTCATTTTGGTCTCAGTTTTGCAGTGGAGCAATTTGATGGACATGAAACTCGTAGAATTTTCATAATTAATTCCTTTGATCTAGTTGCTTGGGAAATTAATTACCCCTGTTTTGTTAATTGGAAAATTCCAAATTTTGGTCAGAAAACTCTTAAACATACACTTGATCCCCAGTAAAAATTTCAAGTTCATTGGACTTCATTTACTGGACCAAACTGTATTCAAATCACCTATGACCATTGAAAAATGGAAAATGTCCAGAAAGCTTTTTCAACATTTTCCCCAACTTTGTAAAATCAGTTTCTCCCTGTAGAAAGCTCAGAAAAATGTGAAACAAATTTTTACAGAACCAGTGATATCTCCTCTACAAAAATAATCCACTGTTAGCCATGACAAAGCTCTAGAACTAAAACCAAAATTCAGAGACGCCTTTGCCTTGTTCAAATTTTAGAGACAACAAGCTTCCTTGAACATCTCCAATTTTTGATACAGATCTTCCACATATAACCTGGTGTCCACTGTAAAAATCCCAAAACCAGATAAAATCATTTACATACCTGATCAATGTTTATAAGATCTCTTCTATAGTTTCAATATCACTCATGTACTTTATATATTGCATATCATATAGTGAACGTGATCGAGGAGGACTCGGAGCCCATGGAGACCCTACTTCCAGAAGCTAATTTCCCCTCTGACTTGCAGCCAGGCAAGCCCCGGTTTGCATTTAAGTGCTATTTCAAATTTTCTATTTGTATCACTTACGTCTAGGAGTAATTTGGTGCATTAGGGCTAAGGTGCTTGTTACTCCACTTGCATGACCCACAAATTCCATAGAGTATTGGGTAGGTCTAGAGCTTCACGAGTAGAAAATGCCATGCTAATGTTTATAGGGATCGGGTAGAAGTCGAATAGTTGGAATCTACTCGCGAGATAGGATTTTATCACACGGGGTGAATTGGATCAAGGAATGGTTGATGAATATGAAATTGAGACCGAGCAGCGGGTAGGATGCAGCGAGATGTGGTCTCACGTGCATAGCCCTACTTGTGTCGATTGAGGACCGATCCATGTGCGGCCCTGCTAGACAAGTTTGAACAGTACCGGATGCATACTGGGCATATGGAACCAAGGAAACTGATGTAACTTGATAACTTGGATGTTGAGGAATAGCCTATTGTCGATAGGGGTGGGCTGAGGGTAGTAAGGTGTAAATTCGCCGGCGGGCACATGCACGCTCCGTGTGGGAACCTTATTCCTGTGATGGTGGGACCGGTTCGGCGTTTGAGTTCTCTTGTCAAAGGTTGTTGTGTATGACGTGGTTAGGAGCAAGGCGTGCTCCTTAGGCACGGGTGTACGTGATGTGTTATTAGGGTGTGTCCTGATTGCAATCATCATCCCTCACGGTTATTTGAGTACTGCTTGTTTACTGTGCTGTGACGTAGTAAATACCGAAGAAGTCAGGAGAATACAATGTATTGAAATACAATTCTTTTGCCACTATGATTGCTATAGATTAGGCTTATTAAAGTTACTGTTATCAAACATTTAAGCTGCTGCTATTCACTTGTAAAATGATGATCAATTTATATGCGAGTCATTTACTTCTATATCCATCCCTATGTTAAGTATCCCTGGATGTAGAGTTTTATGTTTAGGTGAGACGGTTAAGTCTTGCTGCCTTCATGCTCACGGTTGCTATATTAAGTTGTTTGCAGGTGAGACATATGAGGAAGGGCCCGAGGATGAGGCGTTGCCCCCGTCGGGGTATACCACCAGGTGGGAACCCTGCACGCCGCAGTAATTTTGTGTGTGACTAGTGTGTAGCGTCCGCAGGCTGGACGGCTGCACTTTTGCATAGCTAGGCTGAGAGTTTAGCTATGAATATTATCTTCCGTTGTATATTAAGTATTGTAAAAGACTTCTGCTGTTTATATAAATAAAACTTTATATTTTGTCGTATTCTTTTCGTGTGTGCTGTTGGGTGCCGCATCGCACGACACCACCCTCTGCGATTTCTGGAATGTGTGGATCCGGTCCCCACATTGAATACGTTTAGATTAGTCGCACACACAGTTTCTTTAACATATCGGTTTTTTGCTGAGGGGTGTCTTCATTGCTCCCGCTGAAAAGTTTTAATCTACCATTCACCCCACCCCTCTGGTAGTTTTACATGTGCTCTTCCATCCTACAATTGGTATCAGAGCCATGGTGCTCTAATCATTGTGATTTGCACGTGTTTTTGACTAATCATCATGGAGAAATACTCTGCAAAACCTTGTGTTTTAGTGGTATTGATTTTCAGGTTTGGAAAGCACGTATAGAAGCTTTCATCCAGGCACAAGGCTTCGCAAGATAATAAAAGGTGTACAAGCCTTACGACGTGCCGCCAAACGATCAAGTCACGACTACAAACTTAAGAGATGTTGACAACAACATCAAAGCCCACAACTTCATAATCCAAGGACTAATTCAGAGCGACTTCGACCGTGTTGCACACCTTAGATCGGCGTACCATGTGTGAAGAGCACTTTGTGACTACCACGAAGGATTCAACACAATCAAGGAGGTAAGACAGGATATGTTCAAGAAAGAATAAATGCGCTTTGAGATGCAACCCGGTGAGTCCATTGATGACCTCTTTGCTCGCTTTAATAAAATTCTCAGCAACTTGCGCAGTGTCAATGTTAATTTTTCAGATGCTGAAAATGCTAGGCAATTACTAGGTGCATTAGACATGTCAATTTGAGAGATGAAAGTCACATCTATTCGTGAATCCACTGTCATGAGTACACTTACATTATACGTGCTATATTCTAAATTGAAAACTCATGAAATTGACATAATCTCACGTAAGAACCCCAAGAAGTCTCTTGCATTTGTTTCTCAATGTGATATGCCTAGCTCCGGCCAATCTTCATCTAGTAATACACTTGATTTGCTATCTTCACTAACCCTGGAACAGATTGAAGAATTTCCAGAAGAGGAGTTAGCACTCATCTCTACTTGGTTCTCAAAAGCATTGCAAAATGTGAGAACTAAAAGGAGAGGAAGCTCTAGACCTCAACGATGCTTTGAATGTGGTAAGACAGGACATTTTGGAAAAAATGTCCTAACCTTTCAGGTCCTTCTACCCATGATGAAAAGCAGAATAAAGTCAAGTCCTCTTCTGGCAATATCACAATGAAAAAGAAGGGTTTTACAGGATGCAAGCTGATAAACAGTTTCATCACCGCACCTCAAGAACTTGCTCGAGTGATGTAGACATTGGAAGTGACGAAGATGAAGATGATCTGGCAAACTTGTGATTCATGGCGGGCAAACCAAGGTCAAGTATGGAGGATGTAGAACACAACAGTGACAACGAAGAGGTATGTCCTACTTGTGATGAAATGTGTGATGCTATTTCTCGTGCCACTATTATTGATAAGAAAAAGGACAAAAAGCACAGGGACAATGCTGTTAAAATTGAGTCACTAGAATCTGAAATTAATCTTTTGAAATCCTTGATTCCTAGTGATGATTCTTGTTCCTCATGAGATCTAATATATGAACAATTGTCCACATTAAGAAGAGCACACTCCTCCACTCTAGATAGACTTGATGAAGAAATTGAAAAGGACAAAAAGCTATCTGATTTTAATGTTTAAAACTTAAAAGATGCTTCTTGTTCTACAGAGGATCTGCATGTGACAATCTTGACAAGAAACTAAAAGATGCAATGAATGAAATTTCCACTCTGAACAATACTTTACGTTCTCATGATAAAAATTGTTCTAACTGCAAACTTAAAGGTAAAGCTTCATGTGAAAACTGTCTAGACTTGTCTAAGAAACTTGATGACATGAATAGGACACTACAACGGTTTAGTAATGGGAATAAGAATCTAGATCTACTGTTGAATTCTTCTAAACCTTGCAAAGGTAAAACTGGTTTAGGTTTTGATTCTCATGCTTATTCTAAAACACATCCACATCATGTTGTTAAATCAGTTGGAAGAGGTTTAATCAAAATTGTCCCTAAACAAAAGGATATGATTTTTAAGTTTGCGGGAGTGCTTTCTAATTCTGTTTCTAATGCTGGATGCTCATCTAGACATGATTACAAAATTAAATTTCATTGTACTTACTTTGATAAAGATAGTCATGTCATAGATTTCTATATTAGACTAGCTAAACAAATTAAAAAGGATAAAATGTCTGCTATATCTCATAACTTTCATGCTAAATCTGCCATGCTTGCTAAATAAAAAATTAGAAAAATGCAACCTGCTTTAATGAGTCAGAAATTCGAAAAGGTAGCCCCCAAACCTTCTGCTATGAAATATGCAAAGGCAGCTCTGATAGTTCCAATAGCTCTGAGAGCTCCCGGACCTTCTGTTTTTTCCTCCAGAACTTCAGTTTTTACATCCGGAGCTTCAGCTTTTTCTTTTGAAACTTTTGTGTTCACCTCCGGAGCTATTGGTTTTTGTGCTAAACGTGTAACAACTTTTAAATCAGTGGTCAAGAATAGAAAACCTCAATCTTTGACTCATAAACCTGCTATTTTATCTCAGCTTTTGCGTGTTTTTCTTGCTGCACGACTTGTGACTCAGTACTGGATTTCTAAATGCCTTTTGACTAACCCTAGTATTGAGTCATCGACGTATTTTTCTTCTATGTAGGTTACATGCCTGAGGAAGGAAAACATTTGGATTGTGGATTTAGGTTGCTCATGCCACATGACCAGTAACAAAGAATGGTTCTCCTCCATCTCTTTTATGTCACATGTAGAGAATGTTTCTTTTGCCGATAATTCTTCAACTCCTATAATTGTTAAGGGTTCGGTTAGAGTAAATGATCACTACACTTTGAAGGATGTGGTACTTGATAAAAATTTGAAATACAACTTGCTTTATGTTTCACAACTGCTACATAAAAATTTGGAAATTATTTTTCTCTAAAATTGTTGCAAAGTTGTAAATTCAAATAGTGAGCTTATTTTTAACATGTCTCGGTTTGGAAGTGTTTTTAAAGCTGATTTTGATACGTCTTCCTCTTAGCATAAGTTTCTAGTTGCTAATGATTGAAAGGACTTATATTTTTGGAATCGTAGACTTGGTCACGTAGGCTTTGATCATCTAACGCGTGTTAGTGCTCTTTATCGCATATGTGGGCCACCAAAGCTTAAAGGGGACAAATAAATTGGGTGCTCTTCTTGTAGACATTCTAATATGGTTGTAGGTTCACATACTCCTCTCGCAATGATCATGACAACTGAACCGGGTCAACTTTTACACCTTGACGCCGTAGGACATTCACGTGTTCAATCCTTCGAAGGTAAATTGTATGTTCTTGTAATTGTTGATGATTATTCTAGATACTCTTGGGTTTACTTTATAGCATGTAAGAATGAAGCTTTTAGTCACTTTAGAACTTTATTTCTTATAATATCAATTGATCACCTAGGATCTTTAAAAGCAATTAGAAGTGATAACATAATCGAATTTAAAAATCAATCTTTTGATCACTTTTGTGCTGAAAATGGAATAGATCATCAATTTTCTTCACCATATATACCTCAACAAAATGGTGTTGTAGAAAGAAAAAACAGAACCTTAGTTCAGATGGCTAGGACTATGCTTGATGAATATCAAACTCCTAGGAAATTTTGGGCTGATGCGATTGCAATCGCTTGTTATGTCTCAAATCGTGTTTTCTTGCGCGCTAAGCTGGGTAAAACACCATATGAGCTTCGGTTTGGACATAGGCCTAGTGTTACACACTTTCGGGTGTTTGGTTGCAAATGCTTTCTTAAGAAACATGGTAATCTTGATAAACTTGAACCTAGATCCATTGATGGCGTGTTTCTTGGTTATCCATCTCATACTGGAGGCTATCATGTGCTTTTACTTGACACTAACAAAATTGTGGAGACTTGTGAGGTGTCTTTTGATGAAGCTAGCCCAGGTACTAGCTCAAACATTGCATGTCCGGATCCTAATCCTGAAGGGGAGGGTATTTTCGAAGAAGAAGAAGAGTCGGTGATATTGCCTGATAGTTCTGAAGCTGACATGTGTCCAGCTCCGAACTTTAAACAAGCTCCGACTACCATCTCTGCTGGTCCTGATCGTCCACAAGCCACAAGCTCATCAATTTGCAATGAACCTGATGAAGAATAAGCTTGTGAGACATATGTTCCCCTACGGATTTTCAAGAATCATCCCCCACAACAAATAATTGGAAGCTTGCATGAACAAGTTACAAGATCCAAGTTTTCCGACCCCAATTCTCATGCTCATTCGGCTTTTCTCACTTCTTTTGAACCCAAAGAAATATCACACACACTCACTAATGGATCTTGGATTATTGCCATGCAAGAAGAGTTAGAAATTTTTGAAAGAAATAATGTTTGGAAACTTGTACCTCCACCTCAAGGTCACACTTTAATTGGAACAAAAGAGGTGTCTAAAAATAAATAAAGTGGGGATGGGGTTGTGATTAGGAATAAGGCTAGATTGGTTGCTCAATTTTTCTCCTAAATTGAAGGTCTAGATTTTGATGAAACTTTTGCTCCTGTTGCTAGATTTGAAGCCATAAGAATTTTGTTAGCTTTTGCTGCATCTAAAGGTTTCAATTTATATCAAATGGATGTTAAAAGTGCTTTCCTTAATGGCTACATAGATGAGGAGGTTTAGTTAAGCAACCACCTGGTTTCGAAAATCCAGATTTTTCTAATCATGTCTTCAAACTTACTAAAGCCCTGTATGGTCTAAAACAAGCCCCTAGAGCATGGAATGATAGGTTAAAAACACTCTTACTTGAAAAGGGGTTTACCACGGGTAAGGTTGATAAAACTCTTTTTGTGCTTAAGAATGGTAATGACTCATTATTCGTTCAAGTGTATGTGGATGATATCATCTTTGGTTGAGCTTCTCATGATCTTGTGTCCAAGTTTTCAGCTATGATGAGTTCAGAATTTGAGATGAGTATGATGGGAGAACTCACGTAGTTTTTGGGGCTGCAAATCAAGCAAACTAAGGAGGGAACCTTTGTGCATCAAACGAAGTATACAAGAGACGTTCTTAAGCGCTTCAACATGGACAAAAGCAAGCCTCTTCGTACACCAATGGGAACAGCAACGACACTTGAACTTGATGAAGATATTGAACCCGTGGATCAAAAAGAATATAGAAGCATGATCGGATCACTTTTGTACCTCACGACATCAACACCGGACATACAATTCAGCATATGTCTTTGTGCACGGTTTCAAGCTTCCCCATGTGCTTCACATGGTCAAGCCGTCAAAAGAATTCTCAAGTACTTACATGGAACTCAAGAATTTGGCATTTTTATTCCTTCTTCCTCATCCATTACTTTGAATGCTTTTTCGGATGCTGATTTTGGGGGTTGTAGGATTGATAGGAAAAGTACTTCTGGTGCTTGTCATTTTCTTGGTAATTCACTTGTTGCTTGGTCCTCTAGAAAACAAAGTTCAATTGCACAATCCACAACTAAATCTGAATATGTAGCTGCTGCTAGTGCTTGCTCACAAATTCTTTGGATTGTTCAAATACATAAGGACTATGGGCTTGATCTAGATAGTGTTCTACTGTTTTGTGATAACGCTAGTGCCATTTGCATTGCTAAAAACCCCGTGCAACATTCTAGAACTAAACACATTGATATTACGTATCACTTTCCCCATGATAACGTTGAAAAAGGAAACATTGTGCTTCACCATGTAGATAAAGAACAACAATTGGGTGACATTTTCACAAAACCTTTGGATTTCACTTGTTTTTTTTACATTCGTAGTGAAATAGTGGTTATGCATCCTCATGGCTTAAATTGAGGGGGAGTTTTGAAACTTGGGAAGTCTATGTGTGAATCTAAACTTAAAATAATATGAGCATAGTATATGATACATATATGACTTTGTGATTCCTTTTACATGCTGAAAGTTCTTACTACATTACTCATGTTATACATTTTGTAGTTTTTGCCATGACTAGTAATTGTAATAATTACTTACACTAAATCTGGTCATGATCGAACTTTCTTGCTGTTTTGAACTTGTTGCATGCTCACAAGTGCTTTTCATCATAAAGAATTAAGTAATCAATTTACATGTTGAGCTTTTATGAACAAATATAAATTGAGAAAAAATCAAGAGAATATTCATGCATCACACTTCTTCTTTTGAGATGGCTTATCATTGCACTTAGATATGAACTTGGAAGAAGTTGTGTATGACTAAAACCATGTCCTTAAGCTTCTGGTTCTCAAATGACATAGTATTTGCTTGGTGTGTGTAAGGATCGAATGCCCAAGAGGGGGGGTGAATTGGGCTTCTTTTCAAAAATCTAAACAATAAAACTTAATTCCTAAAAGCCTAATTCCCTACGCAAACTATCTATGCATTGAGGTAAATAGCAACTTCGCGGAATATAAAATGCATAAACGTAAGGGAGAGGAAGAGGATGCAAACTCCTGAGGAGACACGAGGATTTATCCCGTGGTTCGGCAAGATCGTCAAGATCTTCCTACATCCACGTTGTGGCAGCCACCAAAGGGTTTAGCCACACCCAAGTCACCAAGACGAGGGATCTCCACTATTCTTCTCAATTTGCTAACCTTGGCAAGGTGGAGCTCAAGCCTTGTACAACTTCGACCCTCCGAGCTTCCACAAATGCCTTGGCAAGCCCCAGAAGTCTTCTCACAGTTACAAACACCAAGGGGCTTTCCCTTGAGGCTCTCACTATCATAGAGATTCCACTCACCCAGAATGGAGGCACACAAGCTCTCTCTCTAGCTAGTTCTAGCCTATTTCTTGGTGTGTATGTGGTCGAAATGATGTAGAAGTGATGGCTCTTGGTCTTGAACGCTTGTGGATGTGTTGAGAATGTTTTGTGATCAAGACTTATCGAAATGACCGGTTTAGGGGGTATTTAAAGCCAGCTTCCACGAAATAGCCGTTGGAAAAGTAGGCTGACAGAACTTTTCTGTGAACATCGGATGACCCGATGTCTCTCCTTTAGTTATCATCGGTCAAGTTTACTTTAGCTGACGTCATTGTGTCAGATATGACCGTTGTTAGACCAATGTTGCACTTGTCTTCTCATCGGATGATCCGGTGGCTCTTCCTCCAGAATTGACTCAAACTTGATGCTTACTGGAGTGATTGACCGATGTGTATATTTCTGTACATCGGATGATCCGGTGATTCACTTGGTCCAAGGATATTGCAAACTGTACTGATGGACCGATGTAGCTGAGCCCTTAACATCGGATGATCCGGTGAGTGCTTTGCTCTGAGGTCTTATTCTTCTGCTGAACCAACTCGACCGATGTGTTGTTCTCAGAAGTCATCAGTTGATCCGGTGAGTTGATTTTGTTTGCTTCGAGTTGATCTAAGTGATTCTTTTGGAATTTTCTTGATTGACCTCTGAGATACTTGTTGGAAATGTACTTCTGATGGTTGTCAAGCATTAAATGTCATCAATTGTGGTTGAATGACTTTGACATAAGAGCTTTCACTTCTTGTCTTCATATCATTGATTTGATCTCATAAAGTGATTGTATATGGGTCTCCAATGACATATAGATTTCATTTGATTGAGTGATTATGGGGACCTTGCATTCACAAATTCATTAGTAAAATCCAATGGTTGTCATTAATCACCGAAACCGTACCCCATGGGGGCCTAGATGCTTTCAATCTCCCCCTTTTTGGTGATTGATGACAACACAACAATTTAAAGCACAATAGTAATGAATTTGATAGTTCGAAGCTTAAGAGGATATGCAATGAATACAAGATTATTACACTTAAAATTTGAAAGCTCAATCAAAGAATAACTCAAATGAATAAGTGATCATAAGATAGGCACCAAATAAGCTCAATCGATTAATAACTTAAGAGTACTCAATAAACACCAAATGAGTAGCAAAAGTATCGAATTACAAAAGATGATAATATCGAATTACAAAGATGATATAAGTAAACTCCGCCTAAGGCTAGGACACTCCCCCTGAGACTAAGCTATCTTCCCCCTGACTTCTCTAACTCTTCTCCCCCTTTGGCATCAAGACACCAAAAAGGGATCCGAGTGCCTAAGGACCCTGAGTACTAGGCGCGATGACGAACTGGTCACCGTCGCTGTCATCGGAGCTGCTGCCTGGAGTAGAGGTGGAAGGAGCTGTCGGAGCCGTAGAAGCCATCGTCGGTGCCTACTGGGTAGGAGCTGCTGGAAGAGGGGCTCTGACGATGGATGCCGGTGTCTGCTGGAATAGTGTCGTGGCCGCCAGTGGAGAGTGAATCGGTGCGCCGGGAGCCAGCAATGGAGACATGCTGATCGAAGGAATCGGCGTAGTCGGCACCGGAGCGGCAGCTGGAGCAAGGACGGGTGGAGGTGGAGCAACTCCTGGCAGCTGCGATGGGAGGGCAATCCCGGTCTGGGTGTAGAGGTTGGTGATCAACCCCAAGATGCCCATCATCGCCTGCTGCTTCTGCTGCTGCTGGTCGAGGGAGCGCTGGAGTATCTAGTCTATGAGCCCAGTCAGCCGGTCAGTGTCCTCTCGCCTCTCACGGGCGATCTGGCGCTGCATCTCCTGCTGCTGCTGCTGGAGCTCTAGAAGGCGTGCAGCCTGCTCCGCTCGGGCCTGCTCAGCTGCAAGCCGGTCCAAACGCTGCTGCTCAACATGTAGGAGGGATGTGAGCTCGGACGGCTAAGAAACCTGTGCCTCTGAGACAGGAAGTGGAGTAGGTGGTGGCATTGTAGAACCTCCAGCCTCCGCGTCGTGCTGCCTGGGTGAGGGAGGAGGAGGGAAGTACTCCTCGACACTGTCATTCGTGTCTCTCTTGGACCATATGTGCTGCAAGTCCTCACCCTGTGCCTCTGCCTCAGCCAGCCTCTCATCCTCCTTCTCCAGATCAGACCAGTCCTCCTCAAATAGACGAGCTCTGACCTGACGCTCGACTGGACGGCCAAGGCGGCGGTCTCCAGGAGCTGGGGCGTGGTAGTGACCGAACCGTGTGACACTCTCATCAGTGAGATGGTCATGCACGGCGGACTCCTTAGGGACCATCATGGAGAGCAGGTAGCTGATCCAGTGTCCATACACGAGCTGCCTCATCATGTCCACTCCGTCAGTGATCACATCCTCCATCTCGCATTTGAGGACGTCCACTATATCAAACTCCATCCCGTTCATGATGTAGAACAGGAGGGTCTGCTGCAGACTGGTGAACCCCTCTAGATACCCGGACCTCGGCAGGAGTGTGCGGCGCAAGGCAAGGTGCACTGTGCGCACAACTGGAGTCAGCAATGTCGGTACCCTCGGCTGGTCTGGAGAGAAGGTCGGGCCAAACAAGGAGCGGATCTCCTCCAGAGCTGGTGCCACTCCTCCAGTGAGCGGCCTCCTCAGCGGGTCTGCCTGACCATACACCCTCAAGTGTCGTGCAAGTCCACACCCAGCAGCTGTGCCAGCGTCTGTCTCGTCAAGTGATAGTGCTAGCCCATGAACATGAAGTCAATCGACCTGCAACCCACAGAGACGTATAGGGTAGCATAGAACACGCATACCCAATCCTCCACATAAGCACTCCTCTCATAGGACATCAACTGAACCGGCCCTCTGTACCTCTCAAAGTAGGGGCGAATCTCTGTCTCTGCTGCCAGGGCAAGGTGATGCCAATCCAGAAAGTTGTGCTAGAATAACTTGTGGCCTCGGCGTCTGTAGGTCTCGTAGAGCGACGCTTGTGTCACAGTCAAGAAGCGACTGTCCACAAGAGCCTCTCTGGGCTGCGGGTACCACTCCTCAAGCAAGATACTCCATCTGAGTCTTCAGAGCTGCTTGGCCTTCATCTTCTGGTAATCAGCCAAACGGACACCTTCACCAACACGGACAGTGGTGTCCATCTCGTAGATGGCTCTCTGGGCCTCCCTGTCCTCATGATGATCAGCAGCCGTCAGTCTCGGACGTGGTGCTGCCGCGGGATGCCCCCCACGGGTCCGGGCTGAGCGCCGGCGGACGAGTGGCTCTTCCGGCTCTTCTTCGGCCTCTGACTCATTGATCACTAGAGGTTGCCTCGGACGAGCCTCGCGGATCCTCAAAGATCCTCCTCGGCCACGCTCTCGCTCCTCGGCGGTGCGAGCGGCCATCAACGCCTTCTTCTCCTCCTTCGAGAGCTTCTGCTTCTTCGCGGTCGGCTCCGCAATAGCCTTGCCCTTGTTCTTCTTGTCACGAGCCATTGCGATCGGGCGCGTGAACAAAGTCGACGACGTCGAATGCACGGAACGGTGACACGGAGATCAACGGGCCGGGAAACCCTAGCGACATGGTGGTGGCCGTAGAGGGAGGCACCACGGTGGTGGAGAGAGGCGGCGGCGGTGCTTCGGTGGAGCGGCGGCGGCGGCTGGGTGGAGCGGCGGCGGCAGCTGCGGTGGAGGCGAGTGACGGCGGCACTGCGGTGGAGGCGAGTGGCGGTGGCGCTGGAGAATGGCGGCGGCGGCCGGAGGTGGTGGTGCAGGCGACGGGATCGGGGAGAGAGAAGAGCAGGAGGCGAGACGCCGTTTAAATAGTGGGTCCCAAACCCTAGCCAAAAATTTAACACCGGATGGACCGATGTAGAGACGATAGAAGCATCGGTCGAATGGCATAGTAAGGGTATTCAAAAAAGGTACCGTTGACATCAGATGGACCGACGTGGAAGGGAATATCATCGGTGGAATTCGTCATAGTTCCAGAATTGTGAACACCGGATGGACCAATGTTTCTTCAAATGAACGCGTCGGTTGATTTGTGTTGCTGACTGGTCTGACTCTTGGCTTTTGAACACCAACTGATCCGATGATGGTCTGACCTAAGCATTGGATCATCCGATGACTACTAAACAGCAACATCCCATATATGTCCTTTGACCAAACAAACAAACAATGAGAAACACAAGTCTTAAGACTTTTTGGACAACCCCTTACCCCTCAAAAATACTAATATGCCAATAACTTGGCTAGGCCTTAAAGAAAATGGAACACCGAGAAAATAGGAGGAAATCATCCAAATAAAATGTAAGGCCCATGCTTTGTGAGCTAGAGTATGAAGACTTCTATCTCTTTAAAGCATGTTCCTCTAGGCATTAACGCACCTAACATTTTGTTCTTTCCACCTTATATGAGTTGAGATATTGTATTTCAAACAAGTCTCTTTCTCATGAGGTGGGTTCCCCTTTGTGAAAATCTCCGTATGCAATGCCAAGCAATTTTATAGTGCAAGAAATTACAAGTCTATATGGCAGGCATCATGCAAGGCATAAAATAAATCTATCTTGCCAAATTTGAACCTTTCAAAGGCTTCTTCAGGGAGAGCCACTCTCCAAACCTTGGGGAAACCCAAAAGAACCTCCATCCCAAGCTAACCCTTGCTTACCCCTATCCTTTGAGAGTTAGGCAAGACCTATATGAAGTGCATTCTTACATGACGTTTGTTGCATCTAGCACATTTAACTCACTTCTTAGCCTAGAAAAGGTTTTTTCATCAAGTGGTTTAGTGAAGATATCCGTCAATTGTTCTTCGGACCTAACACCTCGCAATGAGATGTCTCCCTTAGCTTCATGGTCCCTCAAGAAATGATGGCGAATATCAATTCTTGAGGGCGGGAGTGTTGAACCGGGGTTTTTGCTATCTTAACCGCACTTTCATTGTCACAAAGGAGAGGCACACAACCAAGTTTAATACCAAAGTCCAAAAGGGTTTGCTTCATATAAAGAATTTGGGCACAACATGCACCGGCCGCTATATATTCTGCTTCCGCCGTGGACAAGGCGACGAAATTTTTCTTCTTGCTAGACCAAGATACTAGGGAACGCCCAAGCAAGTGGCACCCACCGGAGGTACTCTTGCGATCCACGCGGCATCCGGCAAAGTCCGAATCCAAGTATCCCAAGAGGTGGAATTTTGCACCTTTAGGGTACCACAAGCCCATACTAGGGGTATGCTTAAGATACCTAAGTATCCTAAAGACCGCCTTCCTATGCGATTCTTTAGGTGCCGCTTGAAAGTGAGCACACAAGCATACACTAAACATGATATCGGGCCTAGATGCGGTAAGATAAAGAAATGAGCCAATCATAGAATGGTAGTTAGATTGATCAATAGTTTTACCGTCCTTATCCGCGTCAAGATGACAATTAGTTGCCATTGGAGTGCTTCTTGAGATACAATGTCCCATCTCAAATTTCTTCAAGAGGTCCTTGGTGTACTTCTCTTGATAGACGAAGGTCCCCTCTTGAAGTTGCTTGATTTGAAATCTAGGGAAGAAGTTGAGCTCTCCAATCATTGATATCTCGAATTCCCTAGATATCATTTTGCCAAACTCATGGCTAAGATCTTCGTTAGTTGAACCAAAAATAATATCATCAACATAAACTTGACAAATAAACAAATCTCTGTTGATGTCTTTGGTGAAGAGCGTAGTGTCCACCCTCCCGATCTTGAATCCTTGCATGATAAGAAAATCCCGTAGTCGTTCATACCACACCCTAGGTGCTTGCTTGAGCCCGTAGAGCGCCTTGTGCAACCTATACACATGATTAGGATTCCTCGGATCTTCAAACCCGAGAGGTTGTTGAACATAAACAAGCTCGTTAATGTAATCATTAAGAAAGTCACTTTTCACTTCCATTTGATAAAGTTTAATATTATGATGTGATGCAAAGGCAAGAAGTATACGGATGGCTTCTAGCCGGGCGACCGGGGCAAATGTCTCCCCAAAGACTAGTCCTTCAACTTGCGAGAACCCCTTGGCCACAAGTCTTGCCTTGTTGCGGACCACAACGCCATTCTCGTCTTGTTTGTTGCGGTACACCCACTTTGTTCTGATGACGTTCTTGTCCTTGGGTCGCTCCTCCAACACCCAAACTTCATTGCAGATGAATTTGTTGAGTTCTTCTTGCATGGCCATCACCCAATTTGGGTCTTGGAGTGCTTCCTCAATGTGAGTGGGTTCTACACACGAAACAAACGTGTAGTGCTCACAAAATGAAGCGAAATGGCGAGAACGTGTGTTTACACCTCTTGACGGACTTCCAATGATTTGGTCCATCGGATGCGCCTTGGAGATGGGTCCATGCCTCATAATTGGTTGTGAAGCACTTGACGAAGGTGATGCGTGTTGCTCCTATTGTGGTTGGACTTGATCATGGACTTCTTCTTTTCTTGATGCTGTTGTGCTTGTGAGTCTTGAGTCGGCAATGGATCATCCTTCTCTTCTTCGTCAACTTGAGGCGCCATGGAGGTGTTGTTGTTGGAACTTGAAGCTCCCCCTTGATCATGGCTCTCCTCAACTTCAGGCTTGATGTCTCCAATGGTCATGTTCTTCATGGCTTCTCGTAGAGGCTCATCATCTATTTCATCATGACCAAAACTCTCCTCTTGGGTGCCATTAGATTCATCAAATTAAACATCATAACTTTCCTCAACTAAACCGGAGGTTTGGTTGAATACTCGATATGCTTTTGAGTTTGATGCATAACCAAGAAATATACCAACATCACATCTTTTTTCAAACTTACTGAGCCTTTTCTTGCGGTAGATGTAGCACTTGCATCCAAAGACTCGAAAGTAGGAGATGTTGGGCTTTCTCCCAATGAGAAGCTCATACGGTGTCTTTTGAAGTAATCGATGGAGATAGACCCTATTTGCGGCATGGCACGCCGTGTTGATTGCTTCGGCCCAAAACTTCTCCGACGTGCCATAGTCATCAAGCATTGCTCTTGCAAGAGTGATGAGTGTCTTGTTCTTCCTTTCAACGACACCGTTTTATTGAGGAGTGTATGTGGCCGAAAACTCATGTTTCACGCCTTCATGGTCACACCACTCCCCAATGTTGTAGTTTTTGAATTCGGTGCCGTTGTCACTCCGGACCTTGATGATGGGAAGTTGAAATTCCCTTTGAGCGCGGTTGGCAAAGGTCTTGAACACTTCCGGAGTTTCACTCTAGTCACCTAGAAATAGAGTCCAAGCATAGCGAGAGTAGTCATCAACTATAACAAGACAATAGAGGTTACCGCCAAGACTTTGATATGTGGATGGTCCGAAGAGATCCATGTGGAGTAGCTCAAGTGGCTTGGAGGTTCATTGGGTGGTGTGAATCAACTTGCTTCCCGACTTGACAAGCGCTACAAAGCTTGTTCTTCTCAAATGTGACATCCTTCACGCCGGTCACCATCCCAAGCTTAAATGACTTCTTGAGTTTGCTCATCCCTATATGCGCTATGCGTCGGTGCCATAGCCAACCCAAACTTGTCTTAGTGAAAAGGCAAGTGGTCAAGCTAGCATTCTTGTTGGAGAAGTCTACTAGGTAGAGATGTCCATGCCGAAATCCTTTGAAGACTATATCTTGGCTTGTTTCACTACTCACAACGACATCATTTTTGCTAAATGTGCATGTTAGTCCAAGATCACATAGTTGAGCAATGGAAAGTAAATTAAAACTAAGTGACTTGACATACAAAACATTGGAAATGGATAAATCATTTGAAATAGCAATTTTACCTAACCCAATTACCTTTCCCTTAGAGTTATCACCAAAGGTGACTTGTTCATGATTGTCGAGGTTTTCTATGGTGGTGAACATACCATCATTGCCGGTCATATGTTGGGTGCACCCGCTATCGAGTACCCAATGCTTTCCTCCGGCTTTGTAGTTCACCTACACACATGAATTCAATTTTTAACTTTAGGCACCCAAGCCAACTTAGGTCCTTGTATGTGTGATACAAGTGTCTTTGGGACCTAAAGTTGCTTGGGGAGCTTCCCTTTCATGTCCTTCATGTCTTTGCCGATGAACCTAGCCTTCACCTTGCCATCTACTTTACTTAAGAGATAATAATGATCATTGAAAGTAGATTTGTAAGTAATAGGCAACTTTGGAGAAGGTCGGTTAGGAAGAGGGCACTCCCTTGTGTGGTGACCGGTGACCTCACAATGTTGGCAATAAGAACCAACTTCCTTAATGAAGCATGTTCTAAGCTCCGATGAGGGCACCTTTACTTTGTTAGGCACCGGGAAGGATCCAAGTCCTCTCTTATTGAAGGCCTTTGCTTGTTGGAAGAGTATTTCCTTGTGTTTGACTTCCCCTTTTGAAAGTCTAGCCACACTAGTGCGGAGACTCTCAATTTCTTCCAACAAGTCCTTCTCCCTAGCATTTGCTTTCAAAGGCAAAGACTTGTTCAAGGCATTAGTGACATGAGAAGTAATGGATATCCTATCATTAAGAGTTTGCTTCTTTGTATTTTTCAACTCTTGATCAAGCACGTCATGAGCAAGGTTAAGTGTTTGATGTTCTTGTACTAACTTGTTGTGCTCTTCCAAGAGTGTTTGTTGTGCTAAGTTAAGCTCATAATTATCTAACTTGATATTAGCCTATTCTTCCTCAATTTGCTTGACATGAGACTTGAGCGTGTCATGCACTTTGAGTATGCTTTCATACTTGTCAAGCAAATCGAGGTTAGCACTCTCAAGTCTAGCACGAGTTTCTTCAAGAGCTTTAACCTTACTCTTTTCCCTCTTAATGATAGCATGATATTCATTTATCAAGGAAGTTAAATCATCGGGGGAAAGCTCATCATCACTAGAGTCATCACATACCTTGGTGTTACCTTTTGCATGAGGCACATGGGCGGTGGATGAAGAGGTGAGTCATCATTGTTGGCAATGGCGAGGCCGGCCAAGCTTTCTTCTTCCGCTTCACTCTCTTCATCACTTGTTTCGTCGTCGGTGACCCATTCATTTGCCTCACACATGAACACTTTTTGTGGGCCATTTCTCTTCTTTGGGAAGAGTCTTGCCTTCTTGCCCTTCTCATGTTTCCTCTTCCCAAAGGCTCTTGGTTTGGGTTTGGCCTTCATCATCATCACTTTCTTCAAGCTTGCGACGCATGCTTTTGTGGTTCTTTCTTTTTTTGTCCGGTTTTGGACAATCATAGGAGATGTGGCCTTGATCACCACAATTGTAGCAAGTCTTGTGACCATCTCTCTTGGTAGAAATGCTTTCTTCTTGGGATCAAATGTGTATCCCTTCTTGGTAATCTTGTAGTTCAAGCGTGAGAACTTCCTCATCATCAATGCAAGCTCATCATCTTCATCTTCACTTGATGCTTGCTCCTCTTCACTTGAGCTAGGCTCAACCACCTTCTTCTTCTTAAGGCTTGTTTTCTTGGTGGAGGCCTTTAAAGCAATTGTTTTATAAGATGATTGCTCCATCATCCAAAGTACACTCATCTCATAAGCGTGAATTTCTCCAATGAGCTCCGAAACTTCAATGTGGTCAAGAGACTCTTTTTGGAGCATGGAGTTGATGATGTTGTACTTTGGCTTGGGAAGGAGCATGAGGATCTTGCGGTTGATGAGTCCCTTGCCAACAAAAGTAATGTCAAGAGCATTAATTTCTTCAATAAGTACATTCAAGTGAGAGAACATCTCATTAACATTTTCATGAGGTAGCATCTTAAATTCATCATATTTTGCTTTAAGCATGTGATATTTAAGTTCCTTCACACGAGAAGAACCCACATGAATTTCTATCAAGCAAGCCCAAATTTCACATGCCTTTTCTTTGCTAGCAATCCTAGAAAAAACATCTTGACTAATGCACTCATAGATTGCATTCCTAGCTTTAGCATCCCATTTAATTTGATCACCAACATAGTTATGTTCTCCAAACCCCGCGTGGGTCGCTTCCCATACTTCGGGAGCAATAGCCTCTAGATAAGCGCGCATGCGTGCTTTCCAATAGGCAAAGTTCTTGCCCTCGAAGATAGGAACCGAACCCCCAACCTTGACCATTTTAGCTCTCTAGCGGTGAAGCTAGAATGATCCTATGAGCAACCTTGCTCTGATACCAATTGTATGGATCGAATGCCCAAGAGGGCGGGGGGGGGGGGGGGGTGAATTGGGCTTCTTTTCAAAAATCTAAACAATAAAACTTAATTCCTAAAAGCCCAATTCCCTATGCAAACTATCTATGCATTGAGGTAAATAGCAACTTCGCGGAATATAAAATGCATAAACGTAAGGGAGAGGAAGAGGATGCAAACTCCCGAGGAGACACGAGGATTTATCCCGTGGTTCGGCAAGATCGTCAAGATCTTCCTACATCCACGTTGTGACACCCACCAGAGGGTTTAGCCACACCCAAGTCACCGAGACGAGGGATCTCCACTATTCTTCTCCGTTTGCCAACCTTGGCAAGGTGGAGCTCAAACCTTGTACAACTTCGACCCTCCAGGCTTCAACAAACGCCTTGGCAAGCTCCAGAAGTCTTCTCGCAGTTACAAACACCAAGGGGCACTCCCTTGAGGCTCTCACTATCCTAGAGATTCCACTCACCCAGAATGGAGGCACACAAGCTCTCTCTCTAGCTAGTTCTAGCCTATATCTTGGTGTGTATGTGGTAGAAATGATGTAGAAGTGATGGCTCTTGGTCTTGAACGCTTGTGGATGTGTTGAGAATGTTTTGTGATCAAGACTTATCGAAATGACCGGTTTAGGGGGTATTTAAAGCCAGCTTCCACGAAACAGCCGTTGGAAAAGTAGGCTGACAGAACTTTTCTGCGAACATCGGATGATCCGATGTCTCCCCTTTAGTTATCATCGGTCAAGTTTACTTTAGCTGACGTCATTGTGTCAGATATGACCGTTGTTAGACCGATGTTGCACTTGTCTTCTCATCGGATGATCCGGTGGCTCTTCCTCCAGAATTGACTCAAACTTGATGCTTACTGGAGTGATTGACCGATGTATATATTTCTGTACATCGGATGATCTGGTGCTTCACTTGGTCCAAGGATATTGCAAACTGTACTGATGGACCGATGTAGTTGATCCCTTAACATCGGATGATCCGGTGAGTGCTTTGTTCTGAGGTCTTATTCTTCTGCTGAACCAACTCGATCGATGTGTTGTTCTCAGAAGTCATCGGTTGATCCGGTGAGTTGATTTTGTTTGCTTCGAGTAGATCTAAGTGATTCTTTTGGAATTTTCTCGATTGACCTCTTAGATACTTGTTGGAAATGTACTTCTGATGGTTGTCAAGCATTAAATGTCATCAATTGTGGTTGAATGACTTTGACATAAGAGCTTTCACTTCTTGTCTTCATATCATTGATTTGATCTCATAAAGTGATTGTATATGGGTCTCCAATGACATATAGATTTCATTTGATTGAGTGATTATGGGGACCTTGCATTCACAAATTCATTAGTAAAATCCAATGGTTGTCATTAATCACCGAAACCGTACCTCATGGGGGCCTAGATGCTTTCAGTGTGTTAGAATAAGGCAGATGCGCATATAATCTCTTGCAAATATCATATGATCTAAATTCGTGCTTTGAAAAATAATAAATGCAGCAACAAGTGTCATGCTTTCAGTATTTGAAATTTTTAAGTTTGTGAGATCATAACTTGCTAAAATTTAAAATTACATTTGATCTCTAGCATGCATTACACTACTTTATGTATCTCATTGGTGGGATAGTGTAGGTTACTTGATAGTATGACTTTGATGAGCCTTGTTTTATATGTATATGTTATAATGTGCTCATAACAAATTAAAATTTCTCTTTTGTACCTTGCTGAATACATTGTTAAAGGGGGAGAAGTATGCAAGGGGGGGAAATATGCATAAGGGGGAGAAATTGTTTTCAAAACTTTTCATGAGATTAAGCCAATGTTCGGATTATAAGTGGTGTTGCCAATGCATTCATCAAGGGGGAGATTGTGAGACCTATGTGTGCTGAATACATTGGCTATGGCGATAAAAGTTTTGAATACTACCAAAACACCTTTATCATCCAGGCCTGAGCTCCAGCAAGGGCTGATAATAGGTCCGGCTTGTTTTGGGAAGCTCTGGCGCTAGGTCTGACTAGCTTTGGTTAGCTCCGGTGCTAGCTCCGACTAGCTTTGGTAAGCTCCGGTGCTAGGTCTTGCTAGCTTTGGTGAGCTCTGGCTCACGGTCCGGTTAGTTTTGGCAAGGTCCGGAGCTAGTTTGCAATGGTTCTGCTTTACTTTGAATTGATTCAAACTTGCTTTACATCTATGGAAAGTTTGCTTAGTATTCTTTTACTAAGTTTTTGGAGTGTTTTGGTGGTAATTGCTATTAACAATTTGCTATGGCTTGAAACATGCTTATGTGAGGTTCTCACGTAAGGTGTTGTGGTTTCGAAACTAACGAGAATCAAGTCGAGGGCTTGTGCTCGGAAGTATCGGTTGTTTGTCCATGTGCAGGTGTTGCTTGAGTTCAAGAGATGGCTGGTGACGAGATCCATTGAACTAGTCTTAGGGAGAAGATGAGGTTCAACAACCATGTTTGGGAGGAATTGTGGTTGAGTTGATCGGGAGGTCGCGCACTATGTTTGAATCAAGAACAATGCATATGAAGGTATCGTGGACGTCGTTGGAAGATGTTTGCACGTGTGCAAGGAGTGCATGGACGTGGCTACATGTTTCTGACGCATTATGAAGAGATGTGGACGTAAAAAATTGGTCCAAAAGGTCCAACCAACTAGGTTATGGACTCAGAATGCGGCTAAGTCGTGTTTGACTCAAATATGGAAAGTATTTAGTTGGTTATGATAGGATTTCATGTGGTTCATGAATTTGAGTTGTTTTAGGAATATGGGATATGTTCCTAAGGTGTTTGGAAGTCTTATGATTGCTTCTATCTGCGTATAGAAGAGTCTTGAGCAGTTATGGAAAGTTTCGATTTGTGAATTGAGTAGAATTAGAGTCCTAGTTAAGTTTGGGTTGGCCTAAGGGCTAGTTATATATGCAAGGGAGACCAGAGCTTGTGAGAGACGACTTTGGGGATGTTCCTTGTGAGCTTTGATCAATAAAATTTGTAGTCTAAAGGAGTTTATCATAACTTGAGTTTTATAGATCCAATTGACGTGATTCTTTTTGGGTTGTATTAACAACTTGATTTTCTATACTCTGTGAAAATTTCACGGTCATTGCATTTGTGTTTTCTGATCTATACGAGTTTCTTTGTAGTGTTCCAGAACTGTTTTTTTCGGGTAAGACAGATTGACCTTTGTTCGATCTTTCAATCATAACTTGAGTTTTTCTCGATGTATTTTCGTGATTCTTGTTGTGACGTCTTCAAAACATGATTCTCTACAATCTATACTAGTTTTGTCACAGTTAAATACATTTAGATTAGTCGCACACACGGTTTCTTTAATAAATAGGTTTTCTGCCGAGGGGTGTTTTTGTTGCTTCCGTTGAAAAGTTTTAATCTACCATTCACCCCCCTGGTAGCTTTACACGTGCTCTTCGATCCTACAATACTACTATATTTTTTTAATACAAAGGTGGTGGAAAGAAAGAAATTAAATAAAGGAATGCAAATGGTGTGTTATACAAGTTACCTCAAGTGGAGGTCCTCCACCAAGCTTGTTCTTGGTCAAGGTCTGCGATAGGGCTTGAAACCCTAACGGCGGAGTCAGGTCGTGGGGTTGGCCTAACCTTGTTGCAGCATGGCTTTGTCATTGGAGGGTTTAGTGTTGATGTTATGTTTCCTCCCATGGGTTCCATGAGTGTGGTCAAGGAAAGTGTTGTCGATGCTACCGATACCCTGTATACTAGGTATCCCTTCGTACGAGAAGAAGATGCGTCGAGTTTCACCTTCCAGTATTGTGGACTTCCAGAGGCAACACGTGTCTTGCAGTCCCGGACCTGCCTCCCTCTTTAGGGAGGCTCCAGTACTGCCACGTGTCCAGGGGCGTCGGACCTGCCTCCCCAACAGGATAAGCTCCAGTTCTGCCACGTGTCGAGTGGTGCCAGACCTACCTCCCAAACAGGGGAAGCTCCAGTGCTGCCACGTGTCTAGTAGCTCCGGACCTGTCTCCCCGCAGAAGGAAGCTCCAGAGCTACGACGTGTCACACCTCCAAACTTATGTCTGCAACGGGAAGACTGTGGGATATCCAACAACACGAAAATTCAAGAGTCATCCATTGGTCGTTACAAGACCTTGTTAACGCGTCATTAATGAATAGTAATGACATAGGATCAGATGACTATCAAGACCAGTAACGCTGCTGTTAAGGCACGTTATCACAATACTAACCACCTTTAATACCATAGATCGTGTATATGGCGGTTTATTACAGCCAGAGCCACATGTTGGGCCACGGTGCATGCTGTAACAGTCAGTCCTTGGCATATAAAAGGACTGCATTGCACGGTATAAAGGCAAGTAATCTCAAACACATGAAAGCTTAGCTAAGCTCATACAACCAACACACACCCCGTGGAGTAGGGTATTACGCTCAGGGGGCCTGTACCACGTAAAATCCTCTGTGTTCACCCTTGTTCTTGATCTTGATTAGCGCCCCATCCGAATACAAACCTTCGCGGGCTACTTCTTAGTATTACTGGGGGAAGTGTCCTAGTCTACACTTCGACATTTGTCGCGCCAGGTAGGGGGCACTCAATTTCAATATCTCCAATATGGTGAACTCCGCTGCTGCTTCCAACAGACCGACTGCACCCTGCACCGATCATTAGCCGACCAATGTTGTTGTCCTAGCGGGCATCGTTCCACCACCACCGCAATCTGTTGCAGCAGCCAATGCTGGTCAGTAGGATGATGAATTCGCGTTGGTCATAACATTGACAAACAACCCACAGAACGCGTTGAACACAGCGCAAACTCTACTGCAGGGTCCTCTAGTGCCGGGAGCTCCTCCGGCCGTGCTGGAACAGTGGCGTGCTGACTTTGAGCACCTGGTTGCAGCCGCAACCACAACGCTCAACAATCAAGCTCTGCCCCATGCAGGGTAGCCACCTTCACTTAATAGGACCCTGTTTGAAACACTTGGTCCTGCGGTGTCGCAGCCCAAGAGACATGTGACCTTTCAGTATGCAATGTCACTACCCTCCAGGGCACCGTACCCACACGGTGTTGAGGATCCCGACTCAGGATCATCGGTCGGAGCTCGACTGCAGATACATGAGGCAAGACGACCACGTCAACATCCAGTGTGATCGCGAGAGGCAAATTGGTCAATAAAACCCTTCTCCTCTGGGAGCTGGGGGCGGCTGTTCGGCTCTCGCCATGCATCTTTGCATGGTGGAGTGGTCACCGAAGTTCTGACCTCATCTGCCAAAGGAATATGACCGGACGGTCAACCTCATCGAGTTTCTTTAGATTTACTCTACCGCCATCCTCATAGCAGGAGGGAATGAGGCCGTCATGGCAAACTACTTCTCTATGGCTTTAATCGAGACTGCAAGGTTATGGTCTATGACTGTACCTCCCGACTCCATCTACAGTTGGTGGGAACTCTATCGCCAGTTCACCGCCAATTTTGGGAGCATCTACACCCGTCCTAGCAGCAAGATGGATCTATTTGTCGTACAACAAAAGTCGGTAGATTCACTGTGATCCTTCATCCAATGATTCTCTCAAGTACGGAGCACCATCCCTTCTATCTCCAACGCCTCTGTCGTTGTCGCATTTCGAAAGGGAATTTGAGACAAGAAGATGCCGGAGAAGCTCACAACCAAGAATGTCAGCAACGTCAAGAAACTCTTAAGCTTGGCTGACAAATGCGCCAAAGCTTCGAAGGGTCATGAGATGCACTCCAAACCAGCTGTAGAGGCTGGTCAATCCACCTCCAAAGCCGGGGCTACTGCTAATGGTAGTGGAAAAAAGAAGAAGAAGTCAAGTGGCGTAAAGAAGTCACTTTCCGGCATACGTACTGCTGCCGCAGCACCTGGTGGCCAGGGGCCATGCCCCGATAAGCGACCTTGACCATCATTTGAGGGCTGTGAAAAGATGTGGTGCCCGATCCACAAATCCACAGGACACAATCTTGAAGACTGTTGTGAGGTTAAGAGGCTTGCTGAACGCAACAACAAGCATCAAGATGAGACCCATTTCCATCAGCGGGAAGAGCAGCAGAAAGTCAATGAAGAAGCTCCGTCTGATTAAGAGCTAGGCTTCCAAAATGCCAAGAAGGCATTAAAGGCGGTCTACATCACCGTTGATGATGACTCTGACATCTCCAACAACGAACGTCAGAAGACTCTCCATATGATGTATGGAGGGTCCTGATATATCACCTCCGAGCCCATTCTAAACACTATGCATCGAGAGATGGCTGCCACTGCTCCTACTGCCAAGGCAGAACCTCATCAAAAGTGGATGAATACTTCCATCACCTTTGATGCTTTGGACTGTCTGAAGAATGTGGCCAGAGTGGATAATTGCCCGTGATGGTCTCCCGACTATCAACAATATCCAACTCTTCCATGTCATGATGGATGGAGGCGCGGCGCTAAACCTCCTCAGCTGCGCTGCTTTGTGAAGCTCCAACTCAACCTCTCGGACCTCAGGCCCTCACACCCTTTCTCTGGAGTAGGTCCGGGAGCCATCACGCATCTCGGGTCAGCTACTCTGCCAGTAACCTTCAGAACACGTGACAACTATAGGTCCGAGAAGCTGGTATTTGTTGTGGCACACATCAATCTCCCCTTCAACGCGATCCTAGGCAGGCCATCCCTGTATAGGTTTATAGCTGTGGTCCACTATGGCTATCTCGTGTTGAAGATGCGAACTCTGTCATACATCCTCTGGATCTGAGGGGACCGCACTGCTGGAATTACTGTACTCGAAGAACTTCATGCGCTTGCAATAGTGCAGGAAGAGGGATCTGGTAAGGAGTAAGCTTCTGAACAACCACCAAGCTCATGCCAGCATGGCTCATCCTCTGCACCTCATGTGCAACCAAGCGGCAACACCAACATCCCCATCAAAGTCGCCCAAATCGGTTATGATGCGACCCAAATCACTCATATATCAGGAGGTCTGGGTGACAAATAGGAACTCGCACTCATCACTTTCCTCTGAGCAAATGTTGACGTGTTTGCATGGCAAACATCACAAATTCCTAGGATTCATAGGGAGGTGATCGAGCACCGTCTAAAGATATATCCCGATGCACGACCTATACAACAGAAGCCTCGGAAGCAATCTGTGTAGCGGCAAAACTTCATTAGAGAATAAGTCAAAAAGCTACTTGACGTTGGATTCATCTGGGAAGTTCATCATCCGTAGAGGCTGGCAAACCCATTCGTCATGCTGAAGGCTAGCTGGAAGCTTCAGATGTGCATCGACTACATCACTTTGAATAATTCATGTCCAAAAGACCCCTTTCCAAAGCCAAGAATATATCATATAGTGGATTCTACCTTTGGGTGTGAACTACTGTGTTTCCTAGATGCTTATTCTGGATATCATCAAATTCCAATGTCTAAGGAAGATGAAGAGCATACCACCTTCATCACAGTAGATGGGTTGTATTGTGATACTACCATGCCTTTTGGTCTTTAAAATTCTACCTCTACTTTTGTGCGAGCCATGCTCAAAACATTTGGTGAGTTGATTACGGACCTGGTGGAAGTCTATGTTGATGACATCATTGTCAAGGTGAAGAACCAAGACTCACTCCTCGACTATCTTCAAGCTGTCTTTGGCAAGCTGCGCCTGACGTGCACGAAGCTCAACCAGGACAAGTGTGTCGTTGGTGTTAGCTCCGAAAAGCTTCTTAGATTCTTGGTGACCCGCCGAGGAATTGAGGCAAATCCGGCCAAAATCGAAGCCATCAAAGAGATGCGGCCTCCAGCCCGTATCAAGGACGTCTAGAGGCTTACTAGATGTCTAGCTTAGCTCAGCCGGTTCATCTCAAGGCTGGCAGAGTGGGTGCTTCTCTTCTTCAAGCTATTGAGGAAGTCTGGACCATTCAATTGGTCTGAAGAAGCAAAGAAGGTGTTCCAAGAGCTCAAGCAGCTCCTCACCACACTACCAATCATGGTAGATCCGAAGCCTGGTGATCCTATTTTGCTTTACATCGCTGCAACAAAAGAGGTTGTCAGCATGGTTCTGGTTGCGGAAAGACCAGAAACATCTTCAAATCGGAAGCTTAGACCCCTCCGGGAGGGTCCGAAGCAACTCGAAGGCGAGTCTAGGTCCCAGCCACCAGGCACAAATCCTAAAGGAGAGTTGCTTGTGGATCGACCTCTCTCATATGAGGGAGTACTTTTGTTGAAGAAGGAGATCTGGACCCTTCTGAGAGGGTGCGGGTTGATGAAGAAGAAGCTTCAAACCCCTCTAGGAGGGTCCAAGCTGTCCAGCAGCCCGTGTACTTCATCAGTGAAGTACTTCATTATGCCAAGACTTGGTACATTGAGGTGCATAAGCTGTTGTACAGAGTCCTTATTTCCTCAAGGAAGCTTCATCACTACTTCCAGGCCCACAAGATATCAGTGGTAACCTCTTATCCACTACGAGCTATTTTACTTTATCCCAAGTCAACGGGAAATATCACCTAGTGGTCTACGTAGCTAGCAGAATTTGATCTGGAATTCTTGCCTCAACATGCAATCAAGAGTTAGGCGCTGGCTAACTTTGTGCCGGAGTGGACACCTTCTTCATCAACTCCCGGGGGCCTCAATGAGTAGAAGTCGGAACCTAAGATCCCGGTCTTCACTAAGCCCCACTGGACTCTCTACTTTGATGGCTCCATGCAGAAGCAGGGGGCCGGAGCTAGAACCTTCTCCTCACTCCGACCGGGGAGAATGTCAAGTACATGGTGCACCTCAACATAAAGGCAACAAATAACATAGAAGAATATGAAGCTCTCATCTCCAGACTCAAGGTGGCGCTATCATATGTCGTGCAACAGCTCCTGGTGAAGGGTGACTCACAACTCATCATCAAACAAGACAAAGGAAAATGCAGTTGCAATAACTTTCATCTTACTGCTTATCTACTTGAAGTCCAGAAGTTGCAGAAAGACTTCCATGTCCTAGACCTCTGCCATGTCCAGCATCTCAACATCTTTGAAGCTGACAACCTTACGACAAAGGCTTCAACTGGGGCTCAAGCACCCAACGGGGTTTTTGTCAAGAGATTACCATCACCTGCCACTCAGCCTGCCGAACTGAGTGATGGGGGTGGGTCCAACACCCTGAAGCTGGAAGTCCTTGTGGCCCTATTACCATGGCATCCGCCAAGGATCGTAGGCACTACAGGAAGCTCCGAGCAACCAAGTGCGCAAGAGCCAGAAGCTCAAGTCAGTACCGGTGCATGGATCTCGGAGGTCCGGGGCTACTTGAAAGACAACATCCTTCTTGAAGATAGTGTATCCACTAAGGGATTTGTCAGATTGGCTAAAAGATACACGTTGGTAGAAGGGGATCTCCACTAACGTGGCGCCAACGACATTCTAATGCGGTGCACTTCTGAGGAAGAAAGCTGCGAGCTCCTCATAGAGATCCATAGAGGCGAGTGTGAGAACCACGCATCATCCCGCACGCTGGTCAGTAAAGCCTTTCGTCAAGGCTTTTACTGGCCTACAACCCTCCAAGATGCAGTCGAGCTGGTCAAGAAGTGCGAAGCGTGCTAGTTTGATGTGAAGTAGATTCATACACCAGCGCAGTCACTACAAATGATTACTTCCACATGGCCATTCGCTGTGTGGGGGATGGACATTTTGAGACCTTTCCCCAAAGCTGAGGGAGGGTTCCGGTTCTTATATGTCACCATCGACAAGTTCACGAAGTGGTCGGAAGCTACTCCATTTGTGACAATCAACAAGCATCTGCCATCAAGTTCTCGAAGTCCATAGTCTGCATGTTTGGAGTTCCAAACAGAGTCATCACTTACAATAGAACCCAATTCACAAGTGCAACATTCCAAGAGTACTGCAAAGACCTCGGCATAACACTCAGCTATGCTTCAGTAGCTCATCCGGCAAACAATGGTCAAGCTGTGTGTAACACCCTCATTTTCATGCATCATGCCTTGCATGCACTCATATACATGTTTAACATTAACCCACATAAAGAGGAACGAGTTTAAAATTTATTTGGAGCATTTAAAATTGATTTGGAACAAAATCGCACTTAAAATGCAGGAAAGTGCGGACTAGTCTGATTTTACTCAGGACTAGTCCGATTTCTATCTGACTAAAAACGGACTTGTCCGATTTTGTGTGGACTAGTCCGATATTCCAAGAATCCTTGAAAATTTGCTAAGTCCTTGGACTTTTCCAGACTAGTCTGGTGTTCCAGCGGACTTGTTCGATTTCCTCTCTGTTTAAAGTCGGACATGTCCGATTTTTGGCCAGACTTGTCCAATTTACTCTCTGGACAACTTTGGACTAGTCCGGTCCTTTCCGGACTTGTCTGATATTTTGTGACTCCGAATTGATGTTTTGTTTTACGACTTGCTTCTTGGGTTTCACGTTAAGTGGGCCTAGGGACGTCGTGCCTAACTCTTTTAGAGCCCATGAGGGACTCTAAACCGGCCTCTACTCATCCCAAACTCGAAATCCATCTAACCCTAGCCTCCACCTCTATATAAACAACCCCACCCCTTGGCTTGACATCTATTTGCCACTTTTCCACCCCACCCAAACCCTTGTTCGTGGAGAGCAACCGTCAAGGAGGGAGGAGAAGATCCCAAGCAAGAAGAAGAAGAGGAGTAAACGAAAGAGGATCAAGATCTCCATCACGTTTCGTTCTTCATCACCAATTCATCTCCAAGTTCATCCACAACCCTAGATCACCAAGATCCAAGTGCTACCTCCAAGTTTCTTGATTCATTGGAGTCCTAAACACCTGGTATACCTTCTATTCTCTTTTCCTTACGTGAATTCAACCCCTAATCTCTGAATTTACATTGATCTAGAAAACCCTAATCTGCTGATCTCGCAGAGTGCGGACTTGTCCGGTCCCTAGCAGACTAGTCCGATTTCCCTGGATAAATTGTGTTGAATCAATTCCAAAAACTGACCTAATCAACTCCAAACCTCTATAAACTTGTTAAAAGATATTAGAACTAGTTATTGATCATTAAAAGCAATCTATTGACAAGTTCTACCTTGCATTTGCATCAATCATGCATGTCATGTCATGTTGAGTAATATTTGTGCACTCTTTGATTGTGTTTCTTGTTTTGTATGTTTATTGTGTGGATTAGGCGAATTTGCGCTAGACAGTGCCACAGAGGATCTCCAGCACCAAGAGTTTCAAGGATTTGATCCTAGTCAACAGCAAGAGCAAGGCAAGTATCCTTGAAGCATATTGATCCTATTTGAAAATAAATGTCTTGTTTGCAAAATTGAATGCTTGTGTCAATTTGATAGGAATCCTATGATAGGAAGTTTACTAGCTTTGTTTGACCACCCTTGTCACCTGGAATATATGGGAGAGAGTCGGGAAGGGTATTTTTTAAAGTTTTCTTCACTTAATGAACTGGGATGGGAAACAAATATACCACTCAATTTAATTATGCATGGATGAGATTATGGTTAACATGAACTGGTTAAATATGATATGGTAATGGGTGATCTAAGCAAGCTGGTATGTGGATGGGTTGGACTTATGGTGGTTTGCTTGCTTTAGATATAAGGGACGGTTCATGCAAGAATAAGCCAGGACTACAGTGCCACCACGAGGCCAAGTATGGGTGCGGCGTAGCTGATTAATTAGGGCTTTGCTAGTGCTGTTTGGACCATTATGGATGCTCAGGGAAGATGTAGTCGGATTGGGTTTGTTGATGATTGGTGTGACTACCCTGGGATCTGAATGGCTCAAGAGGGGGCCCTTGGTTGAAGATGTGATCTGTAGGAGACATCGCCACCGGTGAAACCTCAGTGGGGTCTAAATAGGCTAGTAATCCCTTTGTAAAGGCTATTTTGTGATCTCTTGGCCACACACCTATGGAAGTGTGAGACGGCATAATTGAGATTCTATAGTCATCGAAAGGTGATGAAATCATAAACACGTGGGTAAAGTGGTATAAACTCTGCAGATTCTAATAAAACTATCATGATAGCCGTGCTCCTGGTTATGAGCACCTGGACAACTTCCATGATTAGAGGGAAATTGGGATTTGGGATGGTTATGGTTGGTATTATGGTTATGGATTAATTTCTGGTATTGAATATGGTTATTGGCAAATGGTGAAATCTGGAATTATTGATGAGGATAGTGAATTGTGGACTGGTATTATGATATTACTTATGATTATGATGGGTTTGATTCATATAAATCTTATATATTGCTTTTCAAATGTTTTAATGTACTTTTCAGCACTTAACCATTATTATTATCGTCATTTGAATAAGCCACATGTCATACTTTCCACACTTGCTGAGTACGACATGTACTCACTCTTGCAATCCCCCCCCCCCCCCCCCCCCCGCCCCCAACAGTTGCAGGTCAGGATTGGGAGTTTAATGGTGATAATGCGGAGTTCTAGGCCGTGTCTACCGTCAGCTTGTATGTGGTGTTATTGGAGCTGCGCTATCCCTTATGCTTAGTTTGCTTAGTTGCTTAATTAGTTTATTTCTGCTGCATTAGTTGAACTTGTCATAAATATTCATTAGAGGTTGTAGTCGAGGATAATATGGTTTGTGTAATAAAACTTGGATAATTAATCTTGTCTTGTGGCAATTTTCTGTATACTCTTTTGTGAATGCACTCGTGTACGTGTGTTAAACATCCTGGGGACACATATGCGTTAGCTTGGTTCATTTTTTGAAACCGGGCGTCACAGATTGGTATCAGAGCCACAGGTTGATCGTAGGATGCAGCCTAGATACAATGGATACTTTAGAGCACATAGGAGCACTCAGGAACCGATGTGTTTTTGTTGGCTTGCTGTTTGCTATATATATTGGTTTCTTGTGTTCTTAATAGAGGATTTTGGGATGCTTTAGCATTGCCATGTCCACATAGGCTAGTTAGTTGCCTAGTTTCATATCCCTTGATGCATATAGTTGGGGACGTTTTCTAAATCTTACCTATTGCTTTTCTCCAGATGGTGAGGACTCGCAACCAGAGGGATGTCAATGATGAGGAGGAGAGCAATGGAGTGCCTCAGAACAACATTGGACAAGGATCTACTCAGGGAGCTATCAACATTGAGCAGCTATTGGCTATGCAAAAGCAGCTCATGCAGACCATGATATAAACTATGGGACAGCTGCAGGCTGGCAATATCAACAATCAGCCCCACATGCCTCCACCGCCACCCCCACCCCCTCATAACCGGTTGTGAGAGTTTATGAGGACTAGGCTGCCAACCTTTGCTCAAGCTGCTGACCCTATGGATGCGGATGATTGGCTCAAGTCCGTGGAGAATAAGTTAGCTATTGTCCAATGCAGTTACCGGAAGAAGGTCTTGTTTGCTTCTCATCAACTAGTTGGAGCAGCTGCAGATTGGTGGGATTCACTATGCAATGCTCATGAGAACCAAGAGAGAATTACCTGGGCAGAATTCAAGGAGAGTTTCCGTTCTCATTATGTGCCGGAAGGTGTTATGATTTTGAAGAGGCAAGAATTTGAGAACTTAAGGCAAGGAAGATCAAGCGTGAGTGAATATCTCAATAAATTCACTCAACTCTCAAGATATGCGCCTGAGGATGTGAGCCGGGACAGCCGGAAGCAATATTTGTTCATGAGAGGCCTCAACAATGAGATTCAAGTGCAATTGCTCAAACGTGACTATGCCAATTTTCAGAAGCTTGTCGACAAAGCAATTGTGGTTGAAAACAAGATCCGTGAGATGGAGCAAGACAATCAAGGGAAGGCGCCATATCAAGGACAGCAACAAGGGAGTAATGTGTGCCCTCGCTTTGCGCCGCCCAATGCGCCTCATTTCAGCTCTTCTATTCCTTCTCAACACCTTGGATTTGCACCGCGTCCAGATTAGTTTGTGCAGCAGCACCCTGTCATGCAAGCACCTAGGCCTCCAATGCCTTATGCATCTCGCGCTAATTTTCCTGGTGCAAACGTTCAAAACCGAGCTCGCCCCAATAATTCTGGTGGAGTTAAGAAGTGTTATACTTGTGGAGAAGCTGGACACTTTGCGCATCATTGTCCTAAGTCAGGCCTTGGTCAAGGAAGCAATGCACCAAGGCAAAACCCAAGACCCAACGGAGGATAGCCACAAGGGAACCGTGGACAGCAGAATTTTGCTCGTGGTAATGTGAACCATGTCTCTACGGAGGATGCTCAACAAGCGGATGATGTGGTCATTGGTATGTTTCTCGCAAACTCCAACCCCGTGACTATGTTATTTGGTTCTAGAGCATCGCATTCATTCATTGCATCGAAGTATGTTGCCAAGTATAGTTTGCCTATCTCTCATATGAAGTTTACTCTATTGGTTAAGTCTCCTGGAGGAGAGATGAGGACAAATATAGTATGTCCAAAAGTAAGCCTTATAATAAGGGGGGTAGACTTCTACGCCAACCTCATCGTTTTGGACTCTCAAGGATTGGACATTATACTTGGTATGGACTGATTGATGAAGCACAATGGAGTTATTGAGTGTGCCACGAAGACGGTGAAATTGACCAATGAGGAAGGGATCACCATAGAATTTGAAGGATCTCAAACCACACCGAAGCAATTGGAGCTGAATCATATGGACGGTGCCGCAATTGAGGAGATTCTGGTGGTGTGTGAATTTTTGGATGTTTTTTCGGAGGAGTTGCCAGGTATGCCACCTGATCGAGACATTGAGTTTGTTATTGATTTAATACGTGGAACTGCACCTATAGCTAAAAGGCCGTATAGGATGCCTCCTTTGAAATTAGCGGAGCTCGAGAAGCAAATTCAAGCGCAACTAGAGAAAGGTTTTATTCGCCCTAGTTCTTCACCTTGGGGAGCGCCCGTGCTGTTTTTGTACAAGAAGGATGGAACCCAAAGGATGTGTGTGGATTACCGAGCTCTTAACGAGGTAACAATCAAGAACAAGTACACCATGCCATGCATAGAAGACTTGTTTGATCAGATGAAGGGTGCTTGTGTCTTCTCTAAGATTGATTTGAGGTCGGTATTTTCAAATAAAGATTAGACCATCGGACATACCCAAAACAGCTTTTAGAACACGGTATGGATCTTATGAGTACACCGTAATGTCTTTTGGATTGACAAATTCTCCTGCCTACTTTATGTACCTCATGAATAAAGTCTTCATGGAGTACTTGGACAAGTTCGTCGTGGTGTTCATTGATGATATTATGATCTACTCGAAGGATGAGAAGGAACATGAGGAACACTTGAGGCTTACACTACAGAAATTGAGGGAGCATCAATTATATGCCAACTTCAACAAGTGTCAGTTTTGGTTGAAAGAGGTGTCGTTTTGGGGTCATATAATTTCAGGAGGAAGAGTATCGGTTGACCACGGAAGAGTGAGAGACGTGATGAAGTGGGAGCCCCCACAAAATGTAAAGGAGATAATGAGTTTTCTTAGGATGGCTGGATATTACCGTAGGTTCATCAAGGACTTTTCCAAAAGAGTCAAGCCTATGACGGAGTTGCTAATGAAGGGAAAGGCTTTCCAATGGACTCAAGCTTGTCAAAATAGTTTTGAGGAGTTGAAGAAGAGGTTGACAACATCTCTAGTTTTGGTATTGCTGGATGTAAGCAAGAGTTTTGACATATATTGCGACGCATCAACACAAGGACTTGGATGTGTGCTTCTGCAAGAAGGTCAAGTGGTTGAATATGCATCAAGACAATTGAAGAAACATGGGCAGAATTACCCAACACATGATTTGGAACTTGCAGCCGTGGTACATGCATTGAAAATTCGGAGACACTATATTCTTAGACATAGGTGTGAAATTTATACGGATCATAAGAGTTTGAAGTATATTTTCACACAAACGGATCTGAACTTGAGGCAATGAAGATGGTTGGAGCTCTTCAAAGATTATGATTTGGGAATCAACTATCATCCGGGAAAGGTCAATGTAGTGGCCGATGCTTTGAGTAGAAAGGGAGTAAGTCATCAACTCACAGTTCGAGAGTTACCATCCGAGTTATGTAAGAGAGTTTGAACGGTTGAACCTCGAGTTTGTAAATGAGATGGAGATGATGGAGTTAAACCCAACCTTGGAGCAAGAAATTCGAGAGGCACAAACTGCAGATGAAGAGATCAAGGAAATCAAGGATAGGACCGAAGAAGGGAGATAATTCAGATTTGATGAAGACGAACATGGTACCTTATGGCTTGGAAAGAGAATTGTTGTGCCTAATGTGAAGCATATTCGGCAGACGATATTAAAAGAGGCACATGACTCACCTTACTCAATTCACCCTGGTTGTACAAAGATGTACAAAGACTTGAAGACTAGCTATTTGTGGGATAGCATGAAGAAGGACATAGCTGAATATGTAGCATTGTGTGATGTGTGTCAACAAGTCAAGGCGGAACATCAAAGGCCAGCTGGATTATTGCAACCATTGAGGATCCCGGAATGGAAGTGGGAAGAAATCAGTATGGACTTCATAGTTGGGTTACCCCGTACTCAGTCAGGGTATGACTCAATATGGGTAATTGTGGATCGCTTAACCAAGTCAGCTCATTTTGTCCCTATGAAGACCAAATATACAGCTGCACAATTGGCCGAAATATACATAGAGCATATTGTGTGTTGACATGGAGTCCCTAAGAAGATAGTCTCAAATAGAGGTTCACAATTCACTTCCAGGTTTTGGCAAAAATTGCATGAAGCTTTGAGAATGAGGTTAGTTCAGCATATCATCCTCAAACGGATGGACAAACCGAGAGGACCAATCAGATTTTGGAGGACATGTTAATAGCCTGTGCTTTGAAGCATGGGAAAAGATGGGACAAAAGCTTGCCATACGCAAAATTTTCATACAACAATAGTTACCAAGCAAGCTTGAAAATGTCACCGTATGAAGCGCTTTATGGGAGGAAGTGTAGGACACCTTTATTCTGGAATGAGGCAGGAGAACTCAAGTATTTGGTCCGGATGTGTTGCAAGAAGCTGAAAAGCAAGTCCAAATAATTCGTGAAAACTTGAGGGCTGCCCAATCAAGGCAAAAAGGCTATGCGGACAATAGGAGAAGGAAATTAGCCTTTGAGATAGGAGATTTTGTTTACCTCAAGGTGTCACCAATGAGAGGTCATAAGAGGTTTAACATAAGGGGCAAGCTCGCACCTCGTTATATTGGACCATTCAAGATTTTGGACAAAAGAGGAGAAGTAGCATATAAGTTGGAGATGCCACCTCATCTTTCGGACATCCATGATGTATTTCATGTTTCCCAGCTCAAGAAGTGTTTGAGAGTACCGGAAGAACAAGTGCCAATGGAAGAATTGGAACTAGAGGAAAATTCGACTTATGCCGAACAACCGGTCAAAATCTTGGAAACTAAGGAGAGGGTCACAAGGAACAAGGTTATTAGATGGTGTAAAGTTCAATGGAAGCACCACACAGAAAAAGAAGCGACGTGGGAATTGGAGGATGATCTCAAGAAGGAATTTCCCTATCTCTTCTCATCCGCGTTGAATCTCGAGGGCGAGATTCATTTTAAGGGAGGTAGGTTTGTAACACCCTCATTTTCATGCATCATGCCTTGCATGCACTCATATACATGTTTAACATTAACCCACATAAAGAGGAACGAGTTTAAAATTTATTTGGATCATTTAAATTTGATTTGGAACAAAACCGCACTTAAAATGCAGGTAATTGCGGACTAGTCCGATTTTACTGGGGACTGTCCGATTTCTCTCTGACTAAAAACGGACTTGTCCAATTTTGTGCGGACTAGTCCGATATTCCAAGAATCCTTGAAAATTTGCTAAGTCCTTGGACTTTTCTGGACTAGTCCGGTGTTCCAGTGGACTTGTCCGATTTCCTCTCTATTTAAAGTCGAACTTGTCCGATTTTCGGCCACACTTGTCCGATTTTCTCTCTGGACGACTTCGGACTAGTCCGGTCCTTTCCAGACTTGTCCGATATTTTGTGACTCCGAGTTGATCTTTTGTTTTACGACTTGTTCCTTTGGTATCACGTTAGGTGGGCCTAGGGATGTCATGCCTAACTCTTTTAGAGCCCATGAGGGACTCTAAACCAGCCTCTACTCATCCCAAACTCGAAATCCATCTAACCCTAGCCTCCACCTTTGTATAAACAACCCCACCCCTTGGCTTGACATCTATTTGCCACTTTTCCACCCCACCCAAACCCTAGTTCGTGGAGAGCCACCGTCAAGGAGGGAGGAGAAGATCCCAAGCAAGAAGAAGAAGAGGAGGAAACGAAAGATGATCAAGATCTCCATCAAGTTTTGTTCTTCATCACCAATTCATCTCCAAGTTCATCCCCAACCCTGGATCACCAAGATCCAAGTGCTACCTCCAAGTTTCTTGATTCATTGGAGTCCTAAACACCTGGTATACCTTCTATTCTCTTTTCCTTACGTGAATTCAACCCCTAATCTCCGAATTTACGTCGATCTAGAAAACCCTAATCTGCTGATCTCGCAGAGTGCGGACTTGTCCGGTCCCTAGCGGACTAGTCCAATTTCCCTGGATAAATTGTGTTGAATCAATTCCAAAAACTGACTTAATCAACTCCAAACCTGTATAAACTTGTTAAAAGCTATTAGAACTAGTTATTGATCATTAAAAGCAATCTATTGACAAGTTGTACCTTGCATTTGCATCAATCATGCATGTCATGTCATGTTGAGTAATATTTGTGCACTCTTTGATTGTGTTTCTTGTCTTGTATGTTTATTGTGTGGATTAGACGGATTTGCGCTAGAGAGTGCCACTGAGGATCTCCAGCACCAAGAGTTTGAAGGCTTTGATCCTAATCAACAGCAAGAGCAAGGCAAGTGTCCTTAAAGCATATTGATCATGTTTTAAAATAAATGTCTTGTTTGCAAAATTGCATGCTTGTGTCAATTTGATGGGAATCCTATGATAGGAAGTTTACTAGCTTTGTTTGACCACCCTTGTCACCTGGAATATATGGTAGAGAGTCAGGAATTTTTTTTTTACCG
The DNA here is from genome assembly GCA_036927565.1 of Tuctoria greenei. Classification (NCBI taxonomy): domain Eukaryota; kingdom Viridiplantae; phylum Streptophyta; class Magnoliopsida; order Poales; family Poaceae; genus Tuctoria; species Tuctoria greenei. The sequence goes on along the minus strand of JAYESD010000007.1, from coordinate 125,180,266 downwards.
TTTGCTTCGCTTAATCAAATGGGATGGGAAACAACTATACCACTCAATTTAATTATGCATGGATGAGATTATGGTTAACATGAACTGGTTAAATATGATATGGTAATGGGTGATCTAAGCAAGCTGGTATGTGGATGGGTTGGACGTATGGTGGTTTGCTTGCTTTAGATCTAAGGACCGGTTCATGCGAGAATAAGCCAGGACTACAGTGCCACCACGACGCCAAGTATGGGTGCAGCGTAGCTGATTAACTAGGGCTTTGCTAGTGCTGTTTGGTCCATTATGGATGCTCAGGGAAGGGGTAGTCGGATTGGGTTTGTTGATGATCGGTGGAACTACCCTGGGATCCGAATGGCTCAAGAGGGGGCCCTTGGTTGAAGATGTGCTCTGTAGGAGACATCGCCACCGGTGAAACCTCAGTGGGGTCTAAATAGGCTAGTAATCCCTTTGAAAAGGCTATTTTGTGATCTCTTGGCCACACACCTAAGGAAGTGTGAGACGTCATAATTGAGATTCTATAGTCATCGAAATGTGATGAAATCACAAACACGTGGGTAAAGTGGTACAAACTCTGCAGAGTCTAATAAAACTATCATGATAGCCGTGCTCCCGGTTATGAGCACATGGACAACTTCCGTGATTAGAGGGAAATTTCGATTTGGGATGGTTATGGTTGGTATTATTTTTATGGATTAATTTCTGGTATTGAATATGGTTATTGGCAAATGGTGAAATCTGGAATTATTGATGAGGATGGTGAATTGTGGATTGGTATTATGATATTACTTGTGATTATGACGGGTTTGATTCATATAAATATTATATATTGCTTTTAAAATGTTTTAATGTACTTTTCAGCACTTAACCATTATTATTGTCGTCATTTGAATAAGCCACATGTCATACTTTCCCTTGCTGAGTACGACATGTACTCACTCTTGCAATCCCCCCCCCCCAACAGTTGCAGGTCAGGATTGGGAGTTTAATGGTGATAATGCGGAGTTCTAGGCCGTGTCTACCGTCAGCTTGCCTGTGGTGTTATTGGAGCTGCGCTATCCCTTATGCTTAGTTTGCTTAGTTGCTTGATTAGTTTATTTCCGCTGCATTAGTTGAACTTGTCATAAATATTCATTAGAGGTTGTAGTCGAGGATAATATGGTTTGTGTAATAAAACTTGGATAATTAATCTTGTCTTGTGGTAATTTTTTGTATACTCTTTTGTGAATGCACTCGTGTATGTGTGTTGAACATCCTGGACACACATATGCGTTAGCTTGGTTCATTTTTTGGAACCGGGCATCACACTTTGTGATGAGGACATCACTCATATAAATACAACCAACTCTTTTTTGAACATACAAGACGCAATCATTTAGAGTTCACACACATCTATTAATTTTGGAGGCAGGCTCGTTCTTATATGTTTTGTTATATGTTTTTATGAATAGATTGCTACCTAATGACTTAATTGTGATTAGGATCGATGGAGAGGTTCAAGGAGTACGTGGAAGAAGTATTGGAGGCGTGGAGGCCCAGAGAATACGTCCAAATAAGATGGAAATCGAGCCTAACTAAAAATCGAGTCCAACTCGGAGTCCAGGAGCACTTTGCGCTAAAATGGATGTTCAGGATGCATACAAACTACGTTTTTGGTGTTTTTCATGTTCTTAATATGCATGGAAAGGGGAGAGGATAACCTTTCCAATGCAACTGGTCCCATGTCAAAATTCCTTGGGAGTCAACAGGAATCGTTAAAACAAAATTGAGTTCAATTGCCAGGGTGCTGCGCCACCGTATTGGTCCGTTGGGCCTTGTATCAAGTCTACATCTCTTATTTTCATGTCTTAGAGTTAGGTCACGACCCCAACAATTCCTGGGACGTCCTACCACCTATATATACTCCATAGTAGCCGCAATAAACACTGGGGGGTTTTGCTTAGATTAATCTATTATACACAGTTTCGCCGTTCATCAGTTTGTGAAACCCCAACTTAGCAATTCAGATTGCTTCTACCTTGTTCTTGCTTGTGTTATTGGTTTCACTTGCAAAGATTAGACTTCTTGGCAATGTCAAGTGTGTGTAGTACGGTGGATAACCAACGAAGCGGTGCTGTAGTGATTGCAGGGGTATTTGAGCTGCTCAAGTGCCGCAGATCATCAACGTCGAGTTCTCCACCTCAATCGACTTATCTATTACCTTTAGGAAGATCAAGACTCATCCTTCTCATCAATTGGCGTCATATTTGTAGGTTGTCTGTTAGGTAATTCATCTATCCATTTGATTAGATTGTTTTCATACCTAGAGTCCACAAAAAAGCCACAAAAAAAACTTGTAGTTCGTAGATCTATTCATCACTTTGTCCAAACCACCATTGAGCCTTTTCAACTTTGATTTTTAGATTGGTTGTGTTGAGTTAGCATCCGTGGTTGAGTCATATTGCTGGTTTAGAAAGTGTTTTTGTCTTAGTTTGAGTTTTGCATTGTGTTGATTCATCCTTTTGAATCACATCATCATGTCTAGATTAGATTCATCTCTGTCTAGTTAGGGATTTTCATCATATCTCACTCATACAAACTCGGTTTTTGGTGTTCTTGTACTTGTTGGAAAGCTTAGGAAGTTTCCTATAACTTTCATATTCATAAGTTTCCCATAAAAAAGAGTTATCCTGTACGAAATTGCATTAGATCCAAATCTGTTATTAACCTAGAATTTATGAACAAGTCTTTATTTCGGAACAATATCTACTATTGCTCTTTTTCCAAATTAGGTCTTCAATACTCAAATTAAATAATAGAGATAGATATATAATTTTTCTGTTCAAAAGTTTTAGATTTGGGACCTTTAAGGGTGCCTAATTTTCTTTAGAAGATTGAGTAGAAAATTATGATACACCAATACGATATCTTTGATTGTTTTGCATTGTGCTATTCTTTTGCAGCACATTCTGAAAAAAAAGACAAGAAAAAGGCAAGTGCAAAACAAGATACAAAAGCCGTACAAAAAAAGGAGAAATAAAAAAGGAAAAAAAATAAAGAAGTGATTGCATCCTTTGTGTCCTCTAGTTTTTTCTCATGTCTTTCTAGCTTGAACTACTAGGAACACATTTAGGCCAGCAACTTTGACAGGTACTTTGGACACTTATTCAACTTTACTATATGATTGCCTTTTTGCTAATCCTCGATACATATAAAGTACCATCCAAACTACACTTTTTTCTTGAGCAGAATCAATACACCTTTGCAATCATCTCACGCTTCATTGGTTTTCACTCCGGCCACCGTTCGCCACCTGCAGTGTCGGTAAGAACACTTGTAAGAGCGTGATAAGACGCTTGAGAGTGTGTGATTCTACTTCCACCTTGCCATTACCCTCTGTGGTTCATAGGGATAACATATTTTTTTGTTTTTTCTGTTTGCTACTAATAATGTAAGGTAAAAGCAAGAATTATGCATTATATTGTAAGATGATTGACATGATGAAGACGGCGATGGAGCTGCTCACTAAGAATCAAACAGCAAATCAGGTTTCACATTATATTACGACCACCTCCACAACTCTTTCAACAAGAAGTAATTACATTCTCCCAGCTCTTACTTCTTATGATGGTTTTGATTATGATGAATACATTGCTTGGGAAATCGAGTTGGATCAAATTTTTGGACAATGTCATATGTGTGAGAGGAGAAAGATTAGAAGTGTTGCGAATGCATTAGTAGATAGTGCATTAACTTGCTGGAACAATCTAAATGATTTAGAAAAACCTCAAACATGGAAGATATGCAATATGTATGCAAGAAACTTTTGTGAATGTATCTAATTGCAAAGATGAAGTACATCAATTTGAGGAGAAATTTCTTGTTTTGCCTCCTTTAGTGTCTAAAGTTTTGCAGGACAATATAAAAAATAATGTAGATGATGCAAAAGAGAACGAGGTTTTTGACAACACTTGTGAAATTTTATATGTTTCAACTCATAATGCACTCAAAATCACTACTGGAAATAAGGATAAGGTAAGACACAACATTCTACAAATACTGAAGGTGAGAAGTTTTTGGATGTGCTGAATTTTTCGACCAATCACACTATTGTAGAGCACCAACTTATGAAAGCTTTTATAGATTTACCTTTCTCACAAGATAATTTTCTTACTAGTCTTTGTGATAAAGAGAAGTTGGGTGTTGATAATGTTGTTATACCGATGCTAGAACAAGTGAATGAGTTTGATACGTTATCACCCACATGTGCTGAAATTAAGCGTTTGATTCCCATTACTTGTGAAAATGATGAACTCAAATTGTTGTCTTCTCTAAATATCTTGGATTATATTGAATTCGATACTCTTTGTGATCTAGATATTGTAGAGAGGAGAATATTTTCAAAATCTGAATTGCCTTTGTTAAGTAGAAATATTTTTCATGCTATAGGCAACTATGAAGATAGTGGTGAATTTATGATGCATAAAGTTTACATATGCTCAAATGAGAAATCTGTCATGGTGTTGCGCCACCATATTGGGCCATTGGGCCTTGTATCAAGTCTACATTTCTTATTTTCTTGTCTTAGGGTTAGGTCACGACCCCAACACACCCTTGGACGTCCTACCACCTATATATACTCCATTGTAGCTGCCATAAACAATAGGGGTTTTGCTTAAATTAATCTGTTAGACACAATTTCAACGTTCATCAGTTTGTGAGACCCCAACTTAGCAATTCAAATTGCTTCTACCTTGTTCTTGCTTGTGTTCTTGGTTGCACTTGTAGGGAGTAGCCTTCTTGGCGAGGTCAAGCATGTGCAGCACGGTTGATAACCAACGGAGTGGTGGTGAATTGATTGCAGGGGTATTCAAGTTGCTCGATTGTCGCGGATCATCAACGTTGAGTTCTCCACCTCAATCAACTTATCTATTACCTTTCGGAAGATCGGGCCTAAACATTCTCATCACTGTGTGAGAAAACGCAGAAATACTCAAGAGACTCAAGACAAACACTCATGAGCGTTTGAAGAAATATGGCGCCAAATGGATAGAAGAGCTTCCATCAGTGTTGTGGGCGAGTGGGACAACACCCAGCCGGGCAATTGGAGAGACACCCTTCTTCTTGGTGTACAGAGCTGAAGCAGTCCTTCCTCCGGAGGTCACCATGGGTTCTCTCCGTGTCCGGACCTTCAACAAAGCCACGTAGGACCAGCTCTGGCATGAAGATCTAGATCTCGTCGACGAGGCAAGGTGCGAAGCAGTTGTCCGAAATGTGCGATACCGCCAGGCGCTCCGGCGCTATTGTTGACGGTCCTTAAGTACCACATTTTGACCGTAAATTCACCTCATAATGTGCATAAAAGAAACCCAAAACATAGTGGCAGGGTTATATACTAACCCAATTCCACAAGTGTTGGTGTTTATTTGTATGCAGTTGAATTATTACCCAAAATACAAAAACATGCAGGGATGAATCCAAGAAAATGGATTTCAACGAATCAGGCAATGACATGTGGCAACACATGGATCAAATGGCCCACAAACAGAAGAATACGAGGAGATCCAACGGTGTTGCACCCATATACATCAAGGGGGGCCACCTGGAAGCCACCTCGAGGAAGCACTCCCCGAGGGTAGCCCTGGTTCGGCCGACCTCTTCCTGGCGCCAAACTCGGTCAAATGACACGTGTTGGATCCTCCCGACTCCTTGGAGTCAATGGTGACTGATTCACACGTTAATTGTGGTGGGAACCGACCCTTCTCCACCTATAAATAGACCCCCTCACCTCACTTCTCACACAAACCAAAAGTTGAGAATAGTGCTACACTCCAAAGGTTTATAGTAGTCCTACAGGCTACCAAAGTAGAGGGAGAGTGTGGTGAAGAGTCTAGGAGAATGAGGCTTGGGCTTGTCAAGTCCCTCTTCTACACTTGTACCCCTACAAAAGTTTTACTCAATCAAGTAAGCCTTTGTGAATTCAATACAAGTTTGATCTTTTATTCTTAGTAGTTTGCACAAGTAGTTACTTATGGGTCCACTGCTTTAATTCATTACAGGCTCTAGTTGTAGCTTTGTGTTCGAAACAACTAGTGTAGTGATTTAGAACGTAAGCGTGGTGATTAGGTTATAAATAATCAGTGGATATCTTGTAGACCCACGGATCAAAGAGGTAGGGAGTAGGTGGTGACAGCCCTATCTGTCCTTCGTAATCCTCCATGTTCGGCTATGCCATAGGATCTTGGCGGGAGTCGTCCTAGTATTGCTAGGAGCAAGCCCGTGCCCGAAGCAATCATCTACTGCAAACTACCTTGAATTAGGATCAATACTTTGAATTCCTCTCTGTTCCTTGCCTACCAAACAACTTTGTGTCCTTGGGTGAGCTAGTTCGAAAGATTAGCACACACGTTCTTTGGATTCGATACCCTTGGTAATACTCCTTAAGGGGAAGTGCTAGAACGGTATTTCCGTGCACTTGCGGATAACTCTGTGGTGTTAAGAAATACCAAAAAGCATTTTTTGCGCCGTTGCTGGGGATGATTTGTTAGTATATCTTAGGAGCCGTCAACAAGCATTTCTGGCGCTGTTGCCGGGGAACGGTTGCTGTTAATCTTCGAACCAAGATCACCCTTGTATCATATCCCCCTTATCTATCATCTTACCTTTCTTATTCTTACCTTACCACCACCATATAAATGTAGCAATCCACCATTCTTTCTTACTCTGCTCCGAAGGGCAAGTTCTGTGAGCCACTGCCTTCGGCGGAACCTATTTGTTCAACCAACTATGAACTTCGCCCTGGCTTTATAGCCATGGTTCGGGAACAATCCTTCTCAGGAACGAATTGTGAAAACCCTTACCACCATCTACGAGAGTTCGAACAACTGTGTTCATGCCTTCTAATCAAAGGTATGACACAGGAAACTCTCAAATGGAAGTTGTTTCCTTTTTCCCTCAAGGAAAAAGCCAAAAAATGGTTCAACCACTACGTTGGGAAGACAAACGGTGATTGGAGTGAATTATGAGACAAATTTTCTCTTGCTTTCATTCCCATTGCCTGAATTGTTTCCTTAGGAAAGGAAGTACTATGCTTCCAGCAAATGGAGAAGGAATCCATAGGTGCAGCTTGGGACAGATTTTCTCTTTTGAAAAATTCTGGCCCAGATTTGTTAATCCCTGATCCAATGCTTTTGCAACATTTCTTCATGGGATTGAACAAAGAGTCTGCCCTATATCTTGACATTACGGCTGGAGTATCTTTCCTCCATAAGACTCAAGAAGAAGGCAAGGATCTTCTGGACAGAATTCTAGAAAATTCTTCCTTCATTATGGGTCTTAATGAGCCTCCCAAAAGGAAGTCGTATCAAGAACGGAGGATACACTCTTGGACAAGGATGAACCCATTTCTTGTTTACCCCAAGCCTTGCCAGAGGAATCCTCTCCCGAACCTGACACTACGAAGGTAGAAGAAATTCAACCCTCACAGTTTCCATTTTACTTCGAGGAAGAGCTTTTTGAATATTATGGAAATACCTCGAAGTATTGTTGCTATAGGAAACCATCATTGCCACCAACTCCACCTGAACCACCTGACGGGGTGTTTGTCCGTCAGACGGTCAAGGAGTTGACCTCTATCCTAAGTAGAGAGTGGATAGCTGAAGTCGAGAATTCTCCCGAAATTCTTCGGATGACCTCACCTTTGGCTACCATTTTATGTTCTATTAGAGGGACACCAATGAGAATCCTATACAACCCTACTGTTGGAGCAAATCTCATTTTCGATTCTTGTGCTCTCGCCATTCTTGGCGATGTGCCATTGGCACCAACACGCAAATCCTTCCGAGATTCATTCGGAACCATTCTTGAAGGATGTGGGGTTCTGCAACAAGTGTCTGTTAGACACAAAGATGTTGAGGCTCTCCTAGATTTTCACGTGTTCGAAATCCAAGATTTCGACATCATGATAGGGATTCCCATAGAGAAATTTCTCATAGAGTTCCATTGGAAGGAAGCCTCAATATCAATCTTGGAGGGAGAAATTTCTCCATGCCTATTTTGACCTCAAAGAACATATCTGTTAAATCTCCCATCCAAGATGAGCCAATGGAGGAGGTTAGGACTCTTCAATTTTTTAGAACCCCCCTGAAATTGAAGGAGAAGAAGACTTCGTCCAAGAGGAGGATGAATTTCAGGAGGAAATTGAATTGCCAAAAGAAGAGCCCTCCCCAAAACCTCATGTTGAGCTCAAGATTCTACCTCCAGGCCTACATTATGCCTTTCTAAATGGCGATTTGGAAGCCCCTATCATCATAAGTGACAAGCTTTCAGATGATGAAACGCTCAAACTCATAGCCATGTTAGAAAGGCATAGAGCTGTTTATGGATATTCACTTCAGGATCTCAAGGGAATTAGTCCAGCGTTATGCACCCATCGTATTCCATTTGACCCTGAGAGTGTCCCCTCAAGGGAACCTCAAAGGCGATTGAATAATGCGATGCGAAAAGTTGTCAAGAAAGAAGTCTTGAAACTTCTGCATGCCAGGATTATTTACCCTGTTCCTCATAGTGAATGGGTAAGTCCAGTTCAAGTAGTGCCTAAGAAGGGAGGTATGACGGTCGTTCAAAACGAGAGGAATGAATTAATTCCTCAATGGACCGTCACGGGATGGAGGATGTACATTGACTACCGAAAACTTAACAAGGCAACTAGGAAAGACCATTTTCCATTGCCCTTCATCGATGAGATGTTAGAGCGATTGGCAAAACACTCCTACTTCTGTTTCCTTGATCGGTATTCAGGATATCATCAAATTCCTATCCATCCCGATGATCAAATTAAGACCACGTTCACATGTCCTTATGGGACCTATGCCTACCGGCGTATGTCCTTTGGACAGTGTAACGCTCCTGCCTCTTTGCAGAGATGCATGATGTCTATATTTTCAGACATGATCGAGGATATCATGGAAGTTTTCATGGACGATTTCTTCATCTATGGAAAATCTTTTTATCATTGTCTAGAAAATTTAGACAGGGTCTTACGAAGATGCCAGGAGAAGGACCTTGTGCTTAATTGGGAAAAGTGCCATTTCATGGTCCGGGAAGTCATCGTTCTTGGACACTTGGTGTCCGAGAGAGGGAGAGAGGTGCATAAAGCTAAAATTGAAGTTATTGAAAAACTTCCACCTCCTATCAATGTTAAGGGAATCCGCAGCTTTTTAGGTCATGCGGGGTTCTACCGACGATTTATCATGGATTTCTCCAAAATCGCTAGACCCCTCACCAACCTATTAGCTAAAGAAGCTCCCTTTGATTTCGATGATGAATGCCTTAAATCATTTGATATACTCAAAAAGGCACTCATCTCAGTCCAATTATCCAACCTCCTGATTGGACGCTGCCATTCAAAATCATGTGTGATGCCAGTGACTTTGCTATCGGTGCAGTCTTAGGCCAAACCAAAGATAAAAAGCATCACGCAATAGCCTATGCCAGCAAGACTCTGATAGGAGCCCAACTCAATTATGCCACGACTGAGAAAGAGCTCCTAGCAGTAGTTTTTGCTATCGACAAGTTTAGATCCTATTTGGTTGGAGCAAAGGTCATAGTCTACACAGACCATGTTGCTTTTAAAATATCTGCTTACCAAAAAGGGTGCTAAACCCAGGCTATTTTGATGGATTCTTCTACTCCAAGAATTTGATCTGGAAATAAGAGATAACAAAGGAGTAGAGAATTCAGTAGCAGATCATCTTTCACGTATGGAAGTCACACAAACCATGGACATACCTATCAGTGACTTCCTACGAGATGATATGCTCCTCAAGGTGACAGACTCTCACCCTTGGTATGCGGATATCGTGAACTTTTTTGTCACGGGATAAGTACCACCAGGGGAGAACAAAAAGAAACTCATTTATGAGAGTTGTAGACACCTTTGGGATGACCCTTACCTCTATCGAGTATGTGCCGATGGAATTCTTAGAAGGTGCGTCCCATCAATCGAAGGCACAAAAATTATAGAGAAATGCCATGCTGGTCCCTATGGTGGTCATTATGGTGTTTACCGTACTTAGGCAAAGATCTGGCAGAGTGGATTCTATTGGCCTTCAATGTATGAAGATACAAAGGAATTCACTCGCAGATGTTGGAAATGCCAGAAGCATGGAGGAATCTCTGCTCGTGATGCGATGCCCCTAACATACAATCTCCAAGTGGAATTATTTGATGTATGGGGTATTGATTTCATGGGACCTTTTCCTAGGTCTTATGATTGCGAGTATATTCTTGTTGCCGTAGATTATGTGTCAAAATGGGTAGAAGCATTGCCATGCAAAAATGCTGATTCCAAGCAAGCAAGGAAAATGTTCCATGAGATCCCAAGCTTTGGAACTCTCCGTGTGGTCATAAGTGATGGAGGGTCTCATTTCATAGATAAGACCATACCACCCACAGACAAGTGGTCAAGCAGAAACATCTAATAAGCAAATTAAGAATATTTAGCAAAAGACTGTCTTGGAAATAGGAATGGGATGGAAGCAAAAGCTACCCGATGCATTCTTGGCATATCGTATTGCCTACAAGACACCTATCGGCATGTCTCCTTTCCAACTTGTCTATGGGAAGACTTGACATCTTATAATAGAATTGGAACATAGAGCGTATTTGGCCATCAAGCGGTGGAACATGAATCTTAACGAAGCTAGAAATCTCCAATTGAAGCAAATCTCCGAGTTGGAGGAATGGAGAGATAAGGCGTACCACAGTGCCAGAATTTATAAAGAGAGAACCAAAAGATAGCATGATAAGAGGATTACGCCGAAAGAGTTCAAACCTGGAGATAAAGTTTTACTCTTTAACTCTAGGGTTAAACTCTTTATGACATGGGAAGCTTAGAAGTAAATGGGAAGGACCCTTCACTGTAATAGAGATTTCATCCCATGGAGCAATCACACTCCAAGGTGATGACGGTCAAATATTCAAAGTGAATGGGCACCGACTCAAATTATTTCTCGATTCCCAAAAGGATACAGAAAAAGAATTTGACGTGGTAAATCTAATCGATTTCCATGCTATTTCTTTCAATTCTGTTTAAATTCTCCGTGTCCAACTAATGGGCCCATCCAATTCTTCTTCTAGAAGGCCCATTTAATCGACCCGAGAAAATGTGGCCTGAACGCAGCCGGAAGAGGGTTGGCCGAACCCTAGGGTCAGCCGACTCTCCCTTTGCACCGTTCACGTTCTGTATTCTCGTGTTGATCCTCTTCGATATCCTCCACAAAATCCTCGGTGAAACGCGTCGTTCCCCGCCTATTTAAAGGACATAAACAGAGAGGAAAGTTATACACCTCATTGAATCATCATCTTCCTCCAGTCCTCGTCATGGCCGACAAAGTTCAATAAAGAATTCAATAAAGTGAACTTACAGGTTCATCTAACACTGGTAAAGTTCCCCCATTAGTTTATTTTGTTGAATAAAGAATTCAGGAAACAAGTGTGGGGGAAACATGTCTCCAATTAACATAATCCCGACGTGAAAAATTAACATTGCATATCAGAACACGTCGCGACCGAATGAGCAAAATGACCCAACGAAACGGAGCCACAGAAGAGCCAACAGGAGGTCGGTCGAACACCCTGGTCGGCCGACCTGTCTTCTGCACCGTACGACTCCATTTCGCTCTAGAAAATCGGTTTGGATTTCCTATCCCCACTTTTATGTGCTACCTTGCTGTTTGAGTTGATTTCATATTTTTCATTGCATATCTAAAATTAATCTACTCAACAAATTGAAATAAGATTTGGTAGTCAAGAATTTGCTTAAGCTGAAAAATTTAATACTTTATATTTCAATTCATTACCTTGTTTATGATTCCCATAATTCAATAGGAAAAACACATGATCTAGGTATTTGACTAGTGTGATATGGTAAATGAGTTCTTTAGAAATCATCCTTTTGCTTGAAATTGATTTTGACATTTGTAACTATTTGAAGTCTTGAACTTTGCCTAAATCTCTCATTGGAAATTTATATACCCACGAAGGCCATATGATACATTCATTGAAAACCACAAGCATATGCCACTTTGCTTTTCATTGAACTTTGTCAAACCCGTGACCCAATTTAGTGACATGCATGAACTTTTTGAATTGAAAACTCTTGTGCACTCCATTCATGAAAAAATTGTCACATTGAGAGTTTGCATCCATCGATTACCCATCGGCCAAAAAGAAACTTCATACAATACAAATGAAAGCCTCTCTAAAAAATAAAAAGGAGTAGAAGACATGGCTACAAGAAAAAGAAAAAGCATCCACTCTTGAAAAAGAGTAAGAGTGCTAAAAAAAGGTAGCCATGTTTCATCCTTGAGAGAGAGCAAATTCATGGGATTTATCACCTCGCCCCTCCATTCCATTCATGTGCACAAGAATTTTCCCTTCACTTTGTTCATTGCATAAGTCTCTCATAGGATCAAGTTTTTGACTTAGTAACATACGAATTGCAAATGTGTGTCACATTCATCCCTACCAAGCTCCAGATATAGCCACTTTTAGTATAGGGACAAGAACTGGCAAAACATGCCATGGTGAGGACTCAAACACTTTGAGAGATTTGAGAGATTCCAATCGAGAAGGCAAGGGAAAAAGTTCCTATGACTTTCAAATATAACATTTGCCAAATCATTTCAGCAGAGAATGATCCAAGGGAACTTCATTCTAACCATTCCACTTTTCAAAAACCCACGATTGATGTGGTAGCCACATACACAAAGGGGATCCATGAATTCAGATATAAGTTGAAATATCTAGTATCCTTATTTTCTACCTTATTGCAAATTCATGACAACACTCTAGTTCTTCTTGCCTTCACTCGAGGACGAGCAAAGTACTAAGTGTGGAGGAGTTTGTTGACGGTCCTTAAGTACCACATTTTGACTGTCATTTCACCTCATAATGTGCATAAAAGAAACACAAAACATAGTGGTAGGGTTATACACTAACCCAATTCCACAAGTGTTGGTGTTTACTTGTATGCATGTGAATTATTACCCAAAATACCAAAACATGCATCGATGAATCCATGAAAATGGATTTCAATGAATCAGGCGATGACAGGTGGCAACACATGGATCAAATGGCCCAAATAGAAGAATACGAGGAGATCCAATGGTGTTGCACCCATATACATCAAGGGGGCCCACCTGGAAGCCACCTGGAGGAAGCACTCCCCAACAGGAGCCTTGACCAGGTCGGCCGAACCAGGGGTTGGGCCGACCTCTTCCTGGCGCCAAACTCGGTCAAATAACACGTGTTGGATCCTCCCGACTCCCTGGAGTCAATGGTGACTGATTCACGCATTAATTGTGGCGGGAACCGACCCTTCTCCACCTATAAATAGACCCCCTCACCTCACTTCTCACACACACCAAAAGTTGAGGATAGTTCTACACTCCAAAGGTTTAGAGTAGTCCTAGAGGCTACCAAAGTAGGGGGAGAGTGTGGTGAAGAGTCTAGGAGAAGGAGGCTTGGGCTTGTCAAGTCCCTCTTCTACACTTGTACCCCTAAAAAAGTTTTACTCAATCAAGTAAGCCTTTGTGATTCAATACAAGTTTGATATTTTATTCTCAGTAGTTTGCACATTTAGTTACTTGTAGGTTCACTGCTTTAATTTTTTAGAGGCTCTAGTTGTAGCTTTGTGTTCGAAACAACTAGAGTAGTGATTTAGAACGTAAGCGTGGTGCTTAGGTTATAAATCATCAGTGGATATCTCGTAGACCCACAGATTGAAGAGCTAGGTAGTAGGTGCTGACAACCCTATATGTTCTTCGTAATCCTCCATGTTCGGCTATGCCATAGGCTCTTGGCGGGAGTCGTCCTAGTATTTCTAGGAGTAAGACCGTGCCCGAAGCAAGCATCTACTGCAAACTACCTTGAATTAGGATCAATACTTTGAATTCCTCTATTTTCCTTGCCTACCAAACAACTTTGTGTCCTTGGGTGAGCTAGTTCGAAGATTAGCACACATGTTCTTTGGATTAGATACCCTTGGGAATACTTCTTAAGGGGAAGTGCTACAACGGTATTTCCGTGCGCTTGTGGATAACTATGTGGTGTTAAGAAATACCAACAGATATCACCAAAGGTATGTGCACAACCGATAGTTGGAAGAAGTCGATCTGGTGCTGCGGCGAATACTTACTTGCGAAGGGATGAACAAGCTTTCCCTCAGTTGTGAAGGTCATTTCCGAGTCATCAAAGTTTCCCATCCCAGATGTAGTCTGCTTAGCAACAAAGGATGGGATACCAATTCCTAATCCTTGAAACATTGAGCACCTTCGTAAGTTCTACACTTAGTTACACGGAGGTGAGTTTGCATTTCTATAAAATGTATTTCATAGAGTCTACGAACAGAGTTGGGTTGGTCCTAGATCAAAAGCACACTTAACTTGGTTCTGTACTTTAGGTGTGTCTTTACCTTTCCTGGGTTAGTGCAAGAAGAATATCAAACTTAACTTGGTCTTGTACTTTAAGTGTATCCTTGTATCCCCTATTATTCGGACCTATAATGAAATACATTTATGTGCAAGTGGACTCTACGAGCATTAATGTTGCGCAAACTCATTATTTTTATTATCTTTTACCTTCTTGTCAATAGCAATGTTGTGCAATCCGCATGAAATTTAGTCATAGAGATTCATGTGTATATAAGTTTTATTGGTAATATTCTATCGGATCTTAGTATTGCTAGATGGTCTACTCCCCTGAAAACCAAAGCCATATAGGACCGGAGTGCGCTATCAGCTTAGCCTGGTCCAACACCCTAAGGACGCCACTCTACCTATTCTGGTGGGTCTCATTAATGCAGGTCCAGAAAGCATTCGGATCTAAGAAGGTTTAATCAGTATACTTATGACGTCACAGTGAGCATGTTAGGATCTAAAATTCAAAGAAGGATAATAAGATGCACATAATCTATAGGCAAGAGGACGAATTTAACTGCTTTTCATGTCTCTTATGTGCCGGAAAAATTAATGATTGACTTCAATCTGCATGTCGATGGTGGACGCTGTCAAAGTAACTAAGCTCTGACAACCCCCTGAGGGCTCGCCGTTGACGCTCTACGCATTGACAGTGGGCGCTATCGAAGCGAACAAGCTCTGACAAACCCCTTGTGGTCCGCGTTGACATTCTACGCGTTGAGAGTGGGTGCCGTCAAAGCAAACAAGCTCCGACATCCCCCAGGGGGCCCGCCGTCGACGTTTCACGCGTTGATAGTGGGCGCCGTCAAAGCATCCAAGCTCCAACAACCCCCAGGGGGCTCGCCGTCGACATTTTACGTGTTGACAGAGGGCGTCGTCAAAGCATCCAAGCTCCAACAACCCTCGGGGGCCCGCCATCGACATTTTACACGTTGACAGTGGGCTCTGTTGAAGCATCCAAGCTTCGACTACTCCCAGGGGGCCCACCTTCGACGTAACAAAGGATCTTTGGAGGTTTCAAAAGCAAGACTAGGACCTCGAAGCTGTCATACTAGCATGACTTCGGAGCAAACAAGTTTTCAAGACATTGTCAAATTATTTATGGTAGATGTCCTCAATCAATTGAACACATCGACTAGGAGGCCAACAAGATAAAGGGTAATGTATTGAAGACAAAAATAGAATTCGAAAGGATTTCATTCATTCAAAATTGGGGATTTACAAGGTGAAGGTACAAAAAGAAATGTCCTAGCTATTATAGTTCCTCACGAAGAATGAAGCAACTTTCTCTGCGGCTTCTTGGACACTAGCCTTGGCAGATTCCTCCTCCTCGACAATGGGTCCTTCGACTACCGGAGCTAGGGACATCGAGGGTCTCGGCTTCAGAAGCACATTAGCACATACTCTGCGACATTCCTAACAAGGGACTTCCCTTCAGTCTTGATCTGTTCAATGACCACATCTTTCAGAGCATCCAACTTAGTGTCGGTGGAGTTAAGCGCCACTAGTGCCTTGTCCATCTCTGGCCTTGGATCAGCCATTCGGACCGGGCTAAATCCAAAAGGTACCAGAGCTTCATTCGCCTGCACGAGGAAGTACCAGACCCGATGGTACTCAATTGCTCTGGTGCTTCAGAGGTCCTCCAGCGACCTCTTTGCAGAAGAGAGCTCCGCAGAACCCTCCTTCGAGAAATGCTCGACATCCTTGATGTCCTGCTTGATCTGTTCAGCCAACAACTTCTCTTGGTCGACAATCTACTTTCCTCAGAGGTGTATGCGGCCTCTCCTTTCTGCAAGGTCCTTCTCCTACACCTTATCCTCCCTAGAAGAGACAACATTTTCTCTTTTGCTGATTCCTTCCCCTGCCAGCCACACTCGGTGATTCTCTTGTTCGCACCAGGACTTGAATTTTTCTACGCAGTCATCCATGTCTGCTCACCACGCGCCGGCTTTTGAGAGAGTTCTTCCTCCCTCTTCTGGATATCATCCTCTCTTTTTTAGAGTTCATCCTTCTTATTGTTCAATTCATCTCTACATTTGAGGAATTGTTTCCTCACAACTTTGAGACTCTCAAAGCAGCTTTCGGCCACTTCATTGGCCCTCAGAGTGTGCTTGTAGATCTCCTGGATCTTTCTATCGAGAGATTTTATAGCAGCCTCTCGTTCATCTATCGCCTAGTTCAGGCGTGACTATCGGAACTTCTTCGCTACCACCCACTCCTTCTTTTCCACAAGCCAAGGCTAGGTCAGCTTCGTCTCGAATTACAACTTTTGGCTCCAATGCCTCACCATGGCAAGCTCTTCTTCAAGAGACTTGCGCTCATAGTCAAAGGCAAGATGGACCTGGCGGAGGCTGGAGCAGGCATTGTCAATCGACAACGTTAGAGGGATTGGCTCCGGACCCACTTGAGGTTCATCCTCTGGTTCCTCCGGATCTTCTGGGATGGTCATTAGAGCCCATGGCACGAGCATGGACTCCAACAGTTCAACATCAGCAGGGCAAATCTCTGGAACTCATCTATCTTCAGTGCGGACGAGGAAGGTCCTGCAGCCCGATCTTCTACCTCCGGCGCTGACGAGGAGGGTCCTGCAGCTGGATCTTCAGCCATCGGTGCAGATGAAGAAGGTCCCGTAGCCAGATCTTCTGCCAATGGCACCATCACCTCCGGAGCTGGTGTCGGAGCTTCAATCGCAGCTTCCGAAGTCTCCAGCACTAACGTCGGTACCTTCGGTACCGGCTCTAGAGCAGTTGGCACTATCGCTGGTAACTCTGGTGCAGACTCCGGAGTAGTTAAAGTTTGCTACGGTGCAACCGCGACTTCTTCTTCGACCGCTGGTACCGAGGTTGTATCGGTGCTAGTAGGCAACAGAGCTGCAGGGTCGACTGCCTCAACCACTGGAGGAGCCATTTCAACACGAGAAGCTCCGGACGGTGTGGTCTTTGGGGCCGAGGGGCTTGCAGGTGTTGGAGCAGCAGCTCTAGATACTCTGGAAACAGAGGATAGAGAATTCAAGAAAAAGCAAAAAAAAAACAATATCAAGACACAACTAAAGAGCTGGCCCTAACCTAGGGACGTTGCCGCTCCAATCGGCACAGATCTTCTTCTTTGGACAACTAGAGCCAGAGCACCATCGTCGGTAAAGCAGAGGCCCCGGACTTCGTCCCGGGGCTTAGCAGCCATTGGCATCGCCTCAGCCAAGATCTCCCTCGGTCGAGAAGGGACCCGGGATCCAGAGCTCGCCAATGGCACCAAGATCGGAGTCGACTTGCTGGACCTAGTGCCCTTCGTGGACACTTGATCCGAAGGAGCTTCCAATGCTGGAGGTACTACAAGGACCGACCTAAGAGTTGGGCGAGGCACCGATTCTATTGGACGCGATCTGACGAAACTGCCGTCACACCGTGTCAACTTCCTCTTTTGGCTAGAGGATTTAACAGGCTCTTTCCCTTTACTTCGAATCAAGTCGAGTTTCTTGTGGATTGAAGCTGTAGGAGCCTTTCCCTCTGAAGCTCCAAGGATTGAAACATCTACTGGCGAAGTGCTCCTACGTCTCTCCACAATGCCGAAGTGATCATGCTCCGGCATTTCATTCCGTAACTCCCTCCTAACCTCTAGAACAATATTCAGGGGCAGAAACACTGCTAGAGGTGTCAGGTCATCGGGATTTATGGTTCCGTGGTACAACTTTTCAAGATGAAGCTTCGAATCCTTTTCATCCAAGTTTGACCCGAGGCCAACATCAATCTGGTTTGGGTCCATTTCTCCATTGAATGCCCATGCAGGCCATTCCCTCTTCTTCAGTAGGGCCCAACAGTTGGTCAAGAAGTTCGCAATCATCATTAGAGGGCTCACCACTCCTTCCAGAGATTTCAGATTCTTGATAAGATCGGGTTGTACTCTTCCGTCAGCTTCAGGAGCACCTCCCAGGTGTCGGTGTCGGTGGTAGGAAGGCCATTAGGCAGCTCCAACCTGTCATGGCGTTCCACCCTGATGATCACCCAATTCTTCTTCCAGCCATCCCACTTCTTGGAAGGAAACGACTTCAAGTACTTGAAGGGTGGATTCTTGTGCTTCACGAAGTAGTAGAAGCGAAGGAACTCATTCACTTTCCCAGTTGTGTAGACGATGAAGAAGGTCCAGAAGAGCACGATGAAGGGCAGCACTCCCACCCACATCTCACAAAAATAAACAAAAGTCACCATCAGCAAGAAGGAGTGGGGGTCTAGGTGGTGGAGTTCCAAACCGTAGAAGTCCAGCAACATCTACAAGAAGATGGAGAATGGCGGGATGAGCTCCACCATAGAAAATGTCGAGAAGTACACGATCTTGCCGATGCTTTCCTTCCTGAAGGGGAGCTTGCCAAAGCAAATCAAGTTCTTGAAGGACTCACTCGACCACCCCATGTAGGTGCAAACTCTTGACAACTTGCTTTTGCTCTTGATCTTCTGGGGAGGAAGTCCTAACTCCATCGCCGCAAAGTAGAGCAGAAGTGGAAAAGTGATGCAAGGGCAGAGAGCTCTAAGCGCAAAATCAAATGAAAGCTTAAGGAGTTCTCTTTCCGTACAGACTTTCTCCCTTTAGTAAGCCTTCGCAACGCTTAGATGGCAACTGCATTTGGTCTAAAATCACGCTCTGCAATGTTACCTCGTCAAGGACAAGGGGGCACGGGTCCGCTTTGTTAAAAATTCACACCAGGCAAACCGTTGTCATGATGGGAAGTTGGAAGCTCGAGGGCGGCGGCACAATAGGGCTACAAAGATTACACTAGGAACCGATACTGATATAGTATTGGGAACCGACGTCCTTCTATTTTGTGAGATCCTCACATCATGTGTCTCACCTACCAAATCAAGAAAGACCACGTGTCCTGAGAGGAAACTTGAAGCGGCAATGTTGGAGAGATAATGGCCGCACCTCCGGCTTCAAAACCTCATAATCTCACCGGAGGCAGGGCCAGGGGCCACTGTCGATACCCTGTATACCAGGTATCCCTTCGTACCAGAAGAAGAAGCATCGAGTTCCACCTTCCAGTATTGTGGACTTCTAGAGGAAACATGTGTCCTGAAGTGCCGGACCTGCCTCCCTCCTTAGGGTGGCTCTGGCACTACCACGTGTCCAGGGGCGTCGAACCTGCCTCTCCGACAGGGGAAGCTCCAGTGCTGCCACATGTCCAGTAGCACCAGACCTACCTCCCTGACAGGGGAAGTTTCGGTGCTATGTAACACCTTCATTTTCATGCATCATGCATTGCATATATCTTTAAATATGTTTAACATTAATCAACATAAAAAGGAACAAGTTTAAAATGAATTAGAAACAAAAAAAATGCTTAAAAAGTCTGAGAAGTGCGGACTTGTGCGATTTGCACCGGACTAGTCTGAATTTCTCTTTCAACCTATTTTGGACATGTTCGTTTTCCTGCGGACTAGTCCATTTTTCTCTCTATACCAGCTTCGGACTTGTCTGATCCATTGCGAACTAGTCCACTAATGCCATCCTTGAAAATTTTGCTTAGTCCCTGGACTTGTCTATTTTCCTCCGAACTTGACCGTTTCCCTCTCTAACTAAGTTCGGACTTGTCCGATTTCGTCCGAACT
The DNA here is from genome assembly GCA_036927565.1 of Tuctoria greenei. Lineage (NCBI taxonomy): Eukaryota > Viridiplantae > Streptophyta > Magnoliopsida > Poales > Poaceae > Tuctoria > Tuctoria greenei. The sequence goes on along the minus strand of JAYESD010000007.1, from coordinate 125,160,213 downwards.
TATCCTTTTTTCCTCTGACTAATATCAGACTACTCCGGTCTAGTGCGGACCTGTCCAGTGTTCACGATTTCGAGTAAATCTTTTCTTCCACGACTTGTATTTGGGTTTCCGCCTTAATTGGGCCCAAGAATGTCGTGCTTAACCCTATGGAGCCCATGTGGGACCCCTCCACAGCCTCCATCGCCTTGAACACAAAATCCATCAAACTCTACATCTCCACCTCTATATAAACAATCCAACACCCCAACTTCTCATCTCTTTGCCACTTTTGAAAGACCCACAAACCCTAGTTTGTGGGAGCCACCACCAAGGGGAGATCCAGCAGCAATGAAGAGAAGGAGATCACGAAGGAGGATCAAGCAATCAAGATCTTCATCGACTTTGAGTTCTTCATCACCAATTCACCATCAAGAAAACCCTAGTTCACAAGTTTCGACCAGGGCGGACTAGTCCGGCCCCTAAAACCAGACTTGTCCGGCCTCTAAATCTGTTTGGTGCTGTATTAATTCCAAATTGACTCGAATCAATTCCAAACCTGTCCAAACTTGTTAAAAATCATTAGAACCAGTTAGTAAACATTAATAGCAACTCATTAACAAGTTTTACCTCATAATTGCATTAATCATGCATGAGATGGCATTAACGAAGGGGAAAACATTCTAATGGACTCAAGCTTGTTAGGACAGCTTTGAGGAGCTCAAGAAAACGTTAACTACAGCCCCAATCTTGGTTTTGTCGAATGTGAGCAAAAGTTTCGATATCCATTGTGATGTATCAAGACAAGGACTTGGATGTGTGCTCATGCAAGAAGGTCAAGTGGTAGCCTACGCATCGAGACAATTGAAGAAACATGAGCAGAATTATCCTACACATGATCTCAAACTTGCAGCCGTGGTACATGCATTGAAGATGTCGAGACATTACATTCTTGGTCATAGGTATGAAATTTATACAGACCACAAGAATATCAAGTACATATTCACACAAATGGAACTGAATTTGAGGAAACGAAGATGGTTGGAGCTCATCAAAGATCATGACGTGGGAATCAACTATCATCCAGGGAAGGCGAATGTAGTGGCTGATGCTTTGAGTCGGAAAGGAGTTAACCACCAACTCACGGTTCGAGAGCTGCCATTCGAGTTATACAAGGAGTTTGAATGGTTGAATCTCGGATTTGTCAATGAGACAGGGATAATGAAGTTAAATCCAACCTTGGAGCAAGAAATTCGAGAAGGTCAGACCAAGGATGTGGGGATCGGGTTCCACACATTCCAGGAATCGCATTGGGTGGTGTCGTGCGATGCGGCACCCAACAGCACACAAGAAAAGTCTTACAAAATAACCAACACAAAAATTTTATTTCACAAGATGATTCTCTTTTTCAACAGAATATACAATGCAGCGGAATATAAATACTCATAATCTCTACTAACTATGCACAAGAGAAGTTGTTCATGCCTGCAGACGCTTCTCACTAGCAACACGAAACAGAGAGCAGCGGCAAGGTTTCCATGAGAAATACATCTCGACATGCTCGAGGTCTCACAGACAACCACAACAAAAGCATAAGCTAAGAATTATTCATCACAGCATATTCATAATCTTTCCATTTCTCTTTTTTACTACGTCAAAACTTAGTGTCCAAATATGCTCAAATAATCGCGAGCGACGGTGATTGCAACCAGTAGACACTCGGGCTGCATGTCACGTACGCCCATACTCGGAGTAGCAACAATGCTCTCTACTGATGTCGTACGCAGCCACCATCCCCAAGACAAACCCATATCAAAATAGTTCGATTAACCTGAACAGCGAGCTCCCTCAAGGTACACCTCCGCTGTGAGATGTTCATGAGCGAGTTACCTCGCACTATACTAACAGCCGACAACTTAAGCCAATTGAAAAGGTTCCAAATAGGATCCTCAAGGTACATCGGTTTCCTGGGTTCCATATAGCCAGTATGCACCTGGTATAGTTCAAACTTGTCCAACAGGGCCAAGCATGAGACGGGCCTTAACCGACATAGACGGGGCTACCAATCCATCTCCACAACACCTGCCTCAGCATTACCGGCCCAGGCACGATGTGGGCAAACCAACCTACACAAATCCCCGTCCATATCTCATATTAAAGAGTGAATGTTATAGTAACCTCTCGCGAGTAGGTTTCCCTCACTCGACTTCTCTCACAAGTAGAATTCAACTACTCGACTTGTGGTCGATAAAATATGACCAATCTCGTGAGTAGTGTCCAACATACTCGACTTCTTACGATCTTCTAACTTAACATTAAGCATAGCAATAATAATAATACGATGGAGTCTTATACTACCCACCCACTCCAAGGATTATTTGGTCATGCACGTGGAGTATTCAATCAACATAGACCTAATGCACATATCAAGTCTATTCAATACAGTGTGTATAAAAGCAAAACTTTAAAAGGCACTTAAATTAAAATCGGGGCTTGCCTTTCGGTTGGAATAAAAGTCAGCGACGACCAGTTAGTATTCTTTGATGAGAAAATCACGCCACACCAGAATCACTATAGAAATCCTCAGCTCCGGGTTGTGCTTCTTGTCGGGCACCTTCGTCGCAAACACCATCGAAATGATATGCAAATAAAAGATTGCAACTTATTATTATAATAATTAAGGTTGATTATAACTCAAGACAGATTAATATTAGTTAGGACTTGAAGTTCTGTTGCTAGACTGGACAGCAAAAGAAAGGAAACAAGATGAACTTAGGCAATGGACACATGAAGTGAAATAGATATTGTTTTCTACATAGGGATGTGATCTCAATTTATACAGGTTCAGCAGATTCCCCGAGCCTGAGAAAATTACAGGGAGTTCACATGGTCATTTAGTAATAACCAGGTATGTTTCAGATACGGCAATTGAATATATTGGTCTACAAAATTTCTTAAGTGCTTAGCCTTCTCTAAATTTTCATTGTAATTCTGGAGGTCAATCATGGCTACCAGTGGTTGTACCATACAGAGGGGGTCTCACTGGTTCTAGGAAATTTGTTTCATAATTTTCTAAGCATTACACTGCGATATATTGAATTTACAAGTTGGGATATTTTACTGAAATGTTTCTGTTGTTTTTGTATATTCTGTGACCAGTTAGGAAAATCTTCAGATTGGACTGGTTGAATCAAGTCCAATAAAAATGAAATTTTTGCAGGGATTCTGAAACTTACTAAATATCCTTTTTCCAAAATTTCAGATTTTTCTATTAAGTGAATGATCAGATACAAATCAAACATGATTTTTCTTTAAAGGGTTCTACAGGAAAATCTAGGGATTTTCATGGAGATTGGGTTGTAGTTATGGTTAGTGTGGATAAATATCAAACCAATAATGTTTGTTTTACTAATTTTAAAGTTTTATTCTGAGAGATATTCAATTCAGAAGTTGGCACAAGTTTCTGTACAAATTCTAAATGAATTTGACTAGTTTTATGTGCATAGAGAATACACAGGTGATCAGACTATGTAAATGAAGTCTAATGGTCCTGAAATCTTTACTGGAGTTCAAGGATATTCGAATGAATGTTCTGGAAAAATTTGGTTTTTTTTCCAAAGAGCCGAACTATAGGAAGTAATTCTATAAGCATTTTGCTTAGTTGAATTATGGAGAAATTTCTATGGACTTTAATACATTTCCATGTGCACCACCGGAAAGTACTCTTCATGATGGTTCTAACAAAATTTATTTGGGATTTTTTTGACAATTCTACTAGGAGATATGGATTTTTGAAGTGGGAACTAAATCTGGAATTTAAATTTCAATTGGAAAAAGGTTTGAATAATGGCTGGGCCCACAGATTTAATATGGGCCAATCGGGTTGAAGCAACACCGGGCCACAGGGTTCCGGGATGTAGCCAGGCGGGATCCTTGTCCCGCCAGGCGCACGACTGGGCCCCATGGGATCGTCGTCTACCTCCCGCCAGGCGCGCGACCGCGGCGGCGCCTCGCCAGAGCTCTCGTCGCCCATCGATCCACGACATGTATCCTCGCCAAACTTGCCGCCTATCTTTATTTGAGGTGCTGAGCACGCTGGTGGGATCAGCGCACGCCGGTGATGGCCGGAAAGGCTTGCGCGACGGCGGCGGCGGCGATTAGGGTTTCGGCCAACACGAGTTCACCTCGGCAAGGGCCTAAATCACTCGGTAAAAGATCAGAGAGCACCCTGGGCTCATGAGGATGACCAAAGTGAACTTCTATTGAGGTGGAAATGGCCGAAAATACAAGTTATGACCCGCGGTTTTTCAACTGGTGGCCGCAAGAACTTCGATTCCTATGCGTATGGTCTATAACTTTTGGGCGTTTTTGGATAGGGTGTGCAAGAGAATGTTTAGAATCTACTTGCTAAGAAATTCGAAGAATTATTGCACGTGCAAACCGAATTTGGGTGGAGAACCGAGGCGTGCAAAAGAGCTAAGTGTCGGTTCTTCGAGGAAAACCCGAGCTACAAGCTATGACAGAAGCTGAAAGTTTGTGAGGATGAACAAGACGTGATTGCGAACCTTTTTCCTTAAAGGATCGAAGCTTGATAAGGCCCATAGCTGGGGTTCCACGGAGCAGCAGAGGACTCTCTCGGCGGCCTCCATGTCGGCGGCGAGAAAACCTCGAAATACAACTAACACAATGCATGAAACAAGGAACCAATCGGTGGAGAAGATAGAGAGGAAGGTTGTGCCACTACTCTATGTTTGTACCTCGGCATGGCACGGGCCCAATCGCCGACAAAACCGAAGAACAGAGAGGCGAGGAAGAACTCGCCGGGAGTGAAGCTGTGGCGCCAAGGAATGGAACAAGGAGGAAAGACTCAACTTGGGTGCTGAGGAGGTGATAAGGAGGAGGTCAGGGCGAGCTGGGGGTAGCTGGAGGTGACCTCAACAGTGCAAGCAGCTCTGTGGCAGTTGCATGCCGGGAGGTGGCACCCTGGGAAGAACAGGGGCGAATTCGAGCCTATGACCAGTGGGTCCCACTCCTCTACTCAAGCTTATCTTCTCTGGACAATGAATTCTCCCACCCACTTGTGTCAAAAAATTCAATAAATTTTATGGTAGACTAATTTGAAGGTGTAGAAATGGATTCTGGAATCAGATTGTTGGTTTGACAAAGTTTCAATTGAATTCAAATTTGAATTTGAATTTGAGTTGAATTCAATGAAGCTATTGAATTAAGTAGCAACTTGCTTCAAAAATTATGAAAATTTTCAGGGATGATATATGGAATATTTGGAATCCATTGGTGAACTCCAATCTTCATGTTAACTTCATTTGAACATTAGTTAAGTTTTTTTTTTGAATTCCCTCATTTGGAGTTTGAATAAATTTGTTTTTCTCATTTCCTTTTTAATTCTTTTCATCATTTCAAATTTTTAGTCCAAACTGAAGTTTGCATTATGGAAATTAGGGCTTTTACATTCTTCCCCCGTTAAAAGAATCTCATCTCGAGATTACAGATGAAAAGGACAAAAGTAAAAGATTACCGGAGATATGACGATAACATGTCTAGATACTTTGTGCGGAGATAATCTTCATTCTACCATGTTGCTTCCTCGATGGTGTGGTTAATCCATAGAACTTTATAAAACCACATCGTCTGATTCCTGGTGACACAAGATTTTTCATCGATAGTCTGGATTGGATGCTCGACGTAGGTGAGATCCAGTTTCAATTCTTCCAATTCTTCAATGCGAATGTCGGTAGATGGTTTGAGACATTTCCGTAATTGGGATATGTGGAAAATGTCATGAACACCAGCTAGAGTTATTGGTAACTCCAATCTGTACGCAATAGGACCACATCTTTCAGTGATAGCAAATGGACCGATAAATCGCGGAGCCAACTTTCATTTTACTCCAAATCGATGAATTCCTTTCATCGGAGAGACACAGAGATACACATGATCTCCGATGTTGAAGCTTAAAGGACGACGCCTTTTATCCTTATAACTCTTATGTCGAGACTGAGCGGCTTTTAGATTAGCTTGAATAACTTTTACTAGCTCTTTGGCTTCATTTACCAGATCAACTCCATATACCACTCGTTCACAAAATTCGCACTAGTTGAGTGGGGTGCGGCACTTCCTGCCGTAGAGAGCTTCATAGGGTGCCATTTTGATACTAGATTGATATCCGTTGTTGTATGAGAATTCCGCCAATGGTAATTAATCATCCCAATTTTTACCGTGGTGTATGGCACATGCTCTTAACATATCCTCAAGTATCTTATTTACGCTCTCGGTTTGTCCATCAGTTGAAGGTGATATGCGGAACTAAGAATTAACTTCGTTCCCAATGATGCATGTAGTTGCTCCCAGAAACGAGCAACAAACAGTGATCCTCTGTCACGCCCGGTCATCGTAAAGATGATCAGACGCTAATCACATGTACGCCAGGATCAGTTGAATCATACATGCGTCGACGAAAGTGAAATATCATTACATTGCCATGTTCGAATACATAAATAGTCTTACAGTACGACCCGAAGGTCTACAAATACACACCACAACTATTTACATCAACAACAATACTAACAAAGTTAACATAGTCCAAACTACAGCAGAAGGCTAATAGGTGAGAGTAGCTCCAACTCCACAGGCAGCCGTTGCGCGTGAGGTCGCCAGCCTAGACCGAGTCCTCCGGATTGACAAAGAAGTCCTCCGGTGCCGCTTCTTCTTCTTCATATTCTAAAGGAGAATTAAACGCTTGAGTACATAGAGTACTCAGCAAGTGTGGGAAGAGATGACATGATTGGCTAAAGCAAAAGGGAAGGCCAACTATGGCTTAGCACTATGCTTAGAACCTAACCTTAGCTTTCAATTACCAATATCATAATTCAAGAAGTAATCAACACATGAGTAATGAAAATGAATGTAACTTGAATCATAATTAACCACCATTTCCCAACCATAGACTAATTATGAACTGGCCCCAAGCCGCTCTTGTCCGTGAGCACGGCTGTCATGACAGTTTTACCAAATCTCTGCAGAGAGTGTACCCTTTACCCACAAGCAGTGATTTCACCCCCTGTTGCCAGGTGGACTAGCGAACCTCCCCGAATGCCCGTGGTAACTAACCACATTTCACACTTCCTTTGGTGTGAGGCTAGGAGATCACTACATGGTCTTTACAAAGGTACTCTCGACTAGTGCTAGCCCTCTAAGGTTTCACCACTGGGGATTCTCGGAGTAACCCTCCGCCCCAGAGCACCCTCTTGAGCCTTGCGGATCTCAGAGCAGATCACCCGCATCATTCCCCGCACCATCCAACTACTAGCATTTCATCGGGAGAAACCTAATTAATTGACCAAGCTGCCCCATCTCAGTCTCGTGGTGGTACTATAAAGCTTAGTGGCTTCCTCCATAAACCGGTCTTTAGAATCCAGTGGTAACAAACCCCAATCCCGGGTCTCGTGCAAACTGCACCATACCAATACTAACCAACCACCAGATTCCTATCCACTACAATTGTGTAATCACCACGAGTTCAGGTAACCATAAAGTGTAACATAGCACAATTGTATGAAATCCCAATCCCAATGTCTAAGCATGGCTAAGCATAAATAAGACCTATCTACTTCCCAACCCATTTCAGGTAACGAGGAATTATGTGGAACAGGGCATGTAAACATGAAATAGGACATCAATTTAATTAGCATGCATCTATCTAAGTCCCTAGAATTGGTACAAGATGGTCAAGGGCACTTGCCTTCGTTGAAGACTTGAGTGTTGGCGAAGTCTTGGTCTTGAAGGTTAAGATTAGGGTCGTAGAACGACTCTAAATATATTTCCCAAGCATGGCAAGAATAAAATAAAGCTAAATAAGTAAAGAGCATTCAATACAATACATCACAACACACACACATAAGCATGAAATCCTATACTAATGCGTCCCTACGAGGTATTCATTATTTAACATGGCCAAAGTATGCATTTTATATTTATCCTACATTTTTGGGATTTAATTATAGCCTAAAACCATTTTTATTGGATTTTCTATGGCCAAAATGTATTTTTAAACATTTATAATAAATTTTCATGGACAAAATATATTTTATATGAACTCTACAATTTATTCACAGCATAATATAGTTTACACCAATTTTTCCTAACATTTCTACACTTATTTACCATTTTTATCTATTTTCTACACCTCAAATACACCTAAAAACCATATTCAGAAAATAAAAAAAGTCCAGGGACTAATTAATTAGTTTTCTAAACTGCACAGGGGTTAAATACATGATTCTACAAATTTACAGGGGTTAAATTGACTATTTAAATGATTAAATCCAATTTTTAGGGATCCAGGGGCTAGATTGTAAATTCCGGGGGCTAGATCCGAAATCCAGCAAAGGTCAGGGGGTAGCTAGTGAATTTCCAGGGGCCACGGTGCAAATGCGCAGGCGGGAAAAGAACTTTGAATGTGGGCCGTTGGATCTTAATTGGACGTGCGGGATTTAAAATACCGAACCGTTACGATGTTATAATCGTGGCCGTTCGGTCGAAACCGACGGCTGGGATGCGGCCACGTGGCCTCTTGCAACGTCGGCGACGCACGGCGCGGCGGCGCTGGAGTCCGCGGCGGCGGACCTCGCCGGAGCTGGCCCAAACGGCGAAATCTACGCCAAAACTACGCGCTACTTGCATGAAATGAGAGAGGAGGAGTAGGGGAACTCACCTAGGGGAGTAGCTAGGCTTGAAATCAGTCGGAGGATGGTCGGCGACGAGGAATGGCGGCGGTGGCGTCGGTGCTCGTCGAGCATGGCAAATCCCTGACGATATCTTCGCTCCAACGTGTCCGCGCGTGTTCCTGGCGACACGGCGAAGAGGTTAGGGCTAAGGGGAGAGCGAGGCAACCGTCGAGGAGTCAGGAACGAGGGCGATGGACCTTGCAACGGCGAGGTTAGGGTTTTCGCGCGGGGAAGAGAGAACAGAGGGGAAGAGGTGGAATTTATAGCGGGGATGGGCGCGGCGGTTGCTGGCGCGCGCGTGGGAAGTTTTCCCAAGGGTGATCCGTGCGTGGGCTAGGCAGTTGGAAGGGGGGCGCGCGGAGTGGGCGCGGCGCGACGCGGCGCGGGGTAACGGCTGCGCGCGGAAGAAGAAAGGGGAGGGAGGGAACACCGACTGGTGGGCCCGGGGTGGCAGCGGGAGAGAGGAGAGGGAGTGGGTTCGGCTGGGCTGGGGGGAAATGGGCCTTGGGAGGGGAAATCGGCCCAGGGAGGGTTTTATTTCCTTTTCTTTTTCTTTTTCACTTCTTTTCATTTGATTTGAATTCAAATTCAAATTTAATTCGTTTGCTACACGTTTGAACTTCAAAAATCACCCAAAAATGCATACAACAATGATGAAGGGTTTGAGCAAATTTTTGAACATAAAATTATGGTTACAACTCTACCCCCCTTAAAAGGAATCTCGCCCTCGAGATTCGGACGTCCTAAGAGAAGAGATGAGGGAAGTCCTCCTTGAGATCTTCTTCTCTTTCCCATGTTGCTTCTGCCTCCGAATGACGCTTCCATTGTACTTTACACATGCGAATGACTTTGTTTCTTGTGACCTTTTCTAGTGTCTCAAGTATCTTGACAGGCTGCTCCACATAAGACAAATCTTCCTGTACATCCACTGCCTCCATAGGTAACTATTCCTGAGGCACTCTCAGACACTTCTTAAGTTGCGAAACATGGAATACATTATGCACATTTGACAAGTGTGGCGGAAGCTCAAGCTGATAAGCCACTTCACCTCGTCGCTCTAATATCTTGAACGGACCAATGTAGCGGGGTGACAACTTGCCTTTTACTTTAAATCTTCTCAATCCTCTCATAGGTGACACCTTCAGGTACACGTAGTCACCAACTTCAAATGTGAGATCACGTCTTCGAGTATCTGCATAACTCTTCTGTCTTGTTTGAGCTGCCTTTAGATTCTTCCGAATTTCTTGTACTTGTCTTTCAGCCTCTTGTAACACGTCAGGCCCAAAGACTTGACTTTCCCCTGTTTGATTCCAAAACAACGGTGTCCTACATTTTCGGCCATACAATGCTTCAAAAGGAGACATCTTCAAACTGGCTTGATAACTGTTGTTGTAAGAGAATTCGGCATATGGTAGATTCTTGTCCCAACTTTTGCTATTCTTTAAAGCACACACTCTTAACATGTCTTCTAATATCTGGTTGGTGCGTTCTGTCTGACCATCAGTTTGAGGATGATACGCCGAACTAAAATTTAGACGGGTATCCATTGATTCATGCAACTTCTGCCAGAATCTTGAGGTGAATTGAGTGCCTCTGTCTGAAATGATCTTCTTAGGAACTCCATGTAAGCATACAATCCTGGAGATGTACAGTTCCTCCAGCTTGGGACCATTGTAGGTCTCTTTCACAGGAATAAAGTGAGACACTTTAGTTAGACGATCCACAATAACCCATACAGAGTCATATCCAGACTGTGTTCTTGGTAGTCCCACAATGAAATCCATACTAATTTCTTCCCATTTCCATTCTGGCACTTTGATTGGTTGCAATAACCCTGCTGGTCTTTGATGTTCCGCCTTAATCAATTGACATGTATCACATATGGCCACATATTCTGCTACATCCCGTTTCATTCCATGCCACCAATATCGATCTTTAAGGTCTTGATACATCTTTGTGCTTCCGGGATGAATGGAGTATGATGAGTTATGAGCTTCCCTTAATATCAACTCTTTAATCTCCTTGATATCTGGAACACAAATCCTCTTTCCAAGCCATAAGGTTCCTTGTTCATCCTCTCTAAAGTTTGCAGCTTTCCCTTTCTTCATCAAGTGCCTGATCTCCTTGACCTTCTCATCATTCTTTTGTCCTTCTCGTATATCACGTTCAAGGGTTGAGTCCACTTCCATAGCAACTGCTTCAGTGCTAGACACTAGACATAGGTTTAACCTTGCAAACTCTTCACATAACTGGGGTTGAAGGGCTTGTACTGACAAGTTATTGCATTGTCCCTTCCTGCTTAGAGCATCAGCGACCACATTAGCCTTTCCTGGATGGTAGTTGATTCCCACATCAAAATCATTTATTAATTCCAACCAACGACGTTGTCTGAGATTAAGATCCGGTTGTGTGAATATGTATTTCAAGCTCTTGTGATCTGTATATATCTCAGTCCTTTTTCCCATTAAGTAGTGTCTCCATATCTTCAATGCATGAACAACAGCTGCCAATTCTAAATCATGTGTTGGATAGTTCCTCTCATGTTTCCGAAGCTGTCTTGAAGCATAGGCTACCACATGTCCTCCTTGCATTAAGACACATCCTAAACCATGACCAGATGCATCACAATAAACCACAAACTCCTTCTGCATATCAGGCATCACCAATACCGGTGCACTGGTTAACCTCTTCTTCAACTCGGCGAAGCTTACTTCACATTCGGGGGTCCACTTGAAAGCAACTCCTTTCTCAAGCAACTTGGTTAGTGGTCGAGAGATCTTTGAAAATCCCTCGATGAATTGACGATAGTAACCAGCCATACCTAAGAATCTTTGTATATCATGTACACTCTCATGTGTTTCCCATTTAAGGACATCGGCCACTTTTCCTGTATCCACTGCTATACCTCCTTCGGATATGACATGTCCCAAAAAAAATACCTCCTTTAGCCAAAACTCACACTTACTAAGTTTGGCATACAGTTGATGTTGGCGAAGCTTCTGTAGAGCCATCCTGAGGTGCTCCTCATGCTCTTCTTCAGTCTTGGAGTAGATAAGTATGTCATCGATGAATACCACTACAAACTTGTCCAAGTACTCCATGAATACCTTGTTCATAAGATACATAAAATATGTCGGAGCATTGGTCAATCCAAATGACATAACTGTATACTCATATAATCCATATCGAGAGACAAATGCCGTCTTGGGAATGTCTGAGGGTCTAATCTTCAGTTGATGGTAGCCCGAACGAAGATCAATCTTGGAGAACACACATGCTCCTCTCAACTGATCAAACAAATCTTCAATCCTTGGTAGTGGATATTTATTCTTGATCGTTACCTCATTTAAGGCGTGGTAATCCACACACAACCTTTGAGTTCCATCCTTCTTAGGTACAAATATGATTGGTGCTCCCCAAGGCGATGAGCTAGGGCGAATATATGCTTTTGCCAATAACTCCTCAATATGATCCTTTAGTTCAGCTAATTGTTTAGCATCCATTCTATATGGCCTCTTATATATTGGGGTCGTTCCAGGTACTAACTCAATGATAAATTCAATCTCTCGATCAGGGGGCATACCTGGTAAGTCATCTGGGAATACATCCAGAAATTCCTTCACAACCCTGATATCTTCGGTACTCTCAAGATGGTTGAGTTGTACTACTGCCTCTTGTGTCTGATCTGGCTTGAAGTCCACTGTAGTGACATCTGGGTGTGTTAAGCAAACTGTTCTAGTTGCACAATGAATTACTCCTTGATTCTTCGTTAACCAGTCCATTCCCTGAATGATATCTAATCCTTGTGAGTCCAACACTATTAGGTTGGCCCAAAAGACTACCTCCCTTATGTTTATACTCACTTTTCAGCATAGATGCCTTGCCACCATCTCTCCTTCAGGAGAGTTTATCAATAATGGCCCATTCAAGAATGTAACTACCATGTCATGCTTCTTTATGAAATCCTTTGATATAAATGAATGTCTAGGGGTGGGAGTTAACAGAAAACATACCGATCACCACATCAGGCGCTTCCTGTGCTTGCTCCAGAGTCACATGGTTGACACGACCAGATGGGTTTTGTTGCTTCTTTGGACAACTGCTGGCGTAGTGTCCCCATTCTCCGCACTTGTAACATTGTACTCCCGCAGCATTATTCGGGCCCTTGATGCCTCCTGATTGGTTTCTTGGGGGTTGGCCATTTGGACGGTTAGCGGGAGCTGAAGGGCGGGGTGGCTGCATCTGCTGACGTGGGGGTTGCATTGGCTGGCGTGGTGGCTGTTGCTGCTGCTGGCGCATTTGCTGGTTGTAGGGAGTGGGTGGCATGTAGTTAGAGTTTGGAAATCTCTGTCCCGAGTAGTTCATAGGACGAGTCATCTGGTTTGCAGGCGGAGGGTTAAGACGGGGGCGTACATTGCTCCTAGAGGTATGTGCTATAGTCAACTTCCTTTTTCTTTCCTCATCATCCAGTTCCTTTTTAGTCCTCTCCACTTCAAAAGCTTTGTCAACCAGCTTCTGAAAGTCGTTGTAGTCGCTGGAAGACATGGCAAACTTCAACTCCTTATCCAGTCCATTCTTGAAACGAAATTGTTTCTTGTAGTCAGTATCCACATCGATTGAAGCATAGCGGGACAACTGGGTGAATGCATTCAGATAGGCTCTCAGGGTCATACGGCCCTGCTTCAACATAAGGAATTCTTCGCGTCTTGCTTGTATTTCTCCTTCTGGCACAAAGTGATTGCGGAAGTTGGTCCTGAATTCTTCCCAAGTAATGCTTTCTGGATCTCGATGGGCTTCAGTAAAGGCAGTCCACCAGTCGGCTGCCGGTCCTTGGAGTTGATGGGAGGCTAATAATACTTTCTCTCTTCCTTCATAGTGGATGAGCCTCAACTTGCTTTCAATGGCTCGGAGCCAATCATCGGCATCCATGGGTTCGGTGACTGTGGCAAAAGTGGGTGGATGAGTGTTCAGGAAGTCCCTTAGGAAAGACCTAGGTGGAAAAGGTGGTGGTGGTGGAAGGTTGTAATTTGGTGGTGGTGGGGGTGGGACTTGCTGCAGGTTGGTGACAATTTGAGTAAGGTTGTTAAGCAGCTGGGTTTGGATGGCCATCATCTGCTGCATTTGTTGCGCTGTCGGGGCTCCTCGAGCACCCCTTCCATTTCATCCTGGCACACCTCCAAGTCCTTCATCTTGGGGCACAGCACCCCTTCCACGACCTCTACCTCTACCTCTTCTAGACATCTGTGTAGGGAATAATTGAAACTTTAGGACAATAGGTGAGATATAGAAGGGTACTCTATGGCAAACGGTCCCAACTACATGCATCAAGGGAGACACATATATATAAAGCAAGCAACCTCATTAACCAACTAGTGCGGATGTGGACAAGATGCTAATGCATTCCATAACTCGCACGACACACTAACAAGCCTATATACAAATGACATGGTAGTGGACAGGATGCCGAAGCATTCCACAACTCATGTCAGACACACACACACAACATAAAGCAAACTAATACAATACCATAGATAACACAACTCAAGACTAGAGAGGGCGCAGCTACACGCTCCTACATACTAAGGATAGGTGTCCTGAGTCGTCCAACGGGAAAGCAAGTCCACTCCTACTCATCGGAGTCCTGCTCAACCTCCATCTCCGGGTCTTCTTCTTCTGAGTCCTCTCTTGATTCTTGGGGAGAGTTCATGCGACGATCTGGAGAGTTCGGGTCCCAAGGCTCAACGTCCGAAGCGTACTGAGGAGAGTTAGGATCAGCTGCAGTGATCCTCGCGTAGCGTCGACGAAGTCGCTCGTAGCGGTCAACCAGGTCCCTGCTGTCCTGTAGCTCCTGCTGACAACGCTGGAGTCGCGAAGACAACTCCACAACGTCGTCCACCAGCCTCTCGCACTGAGGGTGGGTCAAAGGCCCCTCGACGTCACGTCCAGTGAAGGCGGTCGTGCCACTAGGGCACTGAGGGGTGTACGCGTGCTCCGTGCACCCAAGGCGGAACCTGTGGGCGTCACTCCAGTAGGTAGTCGCCTCCCACGTGGCGTCCTCCTCATCCGCACGCTGGGAGCTCCTCCAGGCCGGAGAGAAGTGTGAGTGCAGTAGCTCCGAGTCGTAGTAGACGGCCAATTGAGAAGTCCACTCTAGTCCACCAGTATAGGGCACAAAGACCCTAGTGTTGTGGTAGACTAGGCGAACACGGTACTCAAGGTACCCCGCAGCACGAAGAAGAGAGCGAAGACGGACACGCATCCTCGAAGCAGCACTCCCAGTGGAGAACAGCGTCGTCTCCCTCCTGGGGGTGTGAGGTGCGGAGCGACTGGCTAGGGCGTGGTGAGGAACACGACCCCCAGTCGACTTACGAGCCGTCTGCTTGGTTCGCGCCATCTACAAACATTTGAAAAGAAGAGAGTGAGATCAATAGTCAATAAATTAAATTAGAATAAAGCAAATAGCACAGCAAGATAAGAAGCACAAGGGTTGAGGTGGAGAGCACAAAGTTTTGATAATACTATTTTATAAGAAAATAGTATAGTCCTTAATTTTCGGCCATTTATAACTAGGCTTGCGTCCTACGGGCAACACGGCTCTGATACCACTTTGTCACGCCCGGTCATCGTAAAGATGATCAGACGCTAATCACATGTACGCCAGGATCAGTTGAATCGTACATGCGTCGACGAAAGTGAAATATCATTACATTTCCATGTTCGAATACATAAATAGTATTACAGTACGACTCGAAGGTCTACAAATACACACCACAACTATTTACATCAACAACAATACTAACAAAGTTAAAATAGTCCAAACTACAGTAGAAGGCTAATAGGTGAGAGTAGCTCCAACTCCACAGGCAGCCATTGCGCGTGAGGTCGCCAGCCTAGACCGAGTCCTCCGGATTGACGAAGAAGTCCTCCGGTGCCGCTTCTTCTTCTTCATATTCTAAAGGAGAATTAAACGCTTGAGTACATAGAGTACTCAGCAAGTGCGGGAAGAGATGACATGATTGGCTAAAGCAAAAGGGAAGGCCAACTATGGCTTAGCACTATGCTTAGAACCTAACCTTAGCTTTCAATTACCAATATCATAATTCAAGAAGTAATCAACACATGAGTAATGATAATGAATGTAACTTGAATCATAATTAACCACCATTTCCCAACCATAGACTAATTATGAACTGGCCCCAAGCCGCTCTTGTCCGTGAGCACGGCTGTCATGACAGTTTTACCAAATCTCTGCAGAGAGTGTACCCTTTACCCACAAACAGTGATTTCATCCTCTGTTGCCAGGTGGACTAGCGAACCTCCCCGAATGCCCATGGTAGCTAACCACAATTCACACTTCCTTTGGTGTGAGGCTAGGAGATCACTATATGGTCTTTACAAAGGTACTCCCGACTAGTGCTAGCCCTCTAAGGTTTCCACCACTGGGGATTCTCAGAGTAACCCTCCGCCCCAGAACCCCTCTTGAGCCTTGCGGATCTCAGAGCAGATCACTCGCATCATTCCCCGCACCATCCAACTACTAGCATTTCATCGGGAGAAACCTAATTAATTGACCAAGCTGCCCCATCTCAGTCTCGTGGTGGTACTATAAAGCTTAGTGGCTTCCTCCATAAACCGGTCCTTAGAATACAGTGGTAACAAACCCCAATCCCGGGTCTCGTGCAAACTGCACCATACCAATACTAACCAACCACCAGATTCCTATCCACTACAATTGTGTAATCACCACGAGTTCAAGTAACCATAAAGTGTAACATAGCACAATTGTATGAAATCCCAATCCCAATGTCTAAGCATGGCTAAGCATAAATAAGACCTACCTACTTCCCAACCCATTTCAGGTAACAAGGATTATGTGGAACAGGGCATGTAAACATGAAATAGGACATCAATTTAATTAGCATGCATCTATCTAAGTCCCTAGAATTGGTACAAGATGGTCAAGGGCACTTGACTTCGTTGAAGACTTGAGTGTTGGCGAAGTCTTGGTCTTGAAGGTTAAGATTAGGGTCGTAGAACGACTCTAAATATATTGCCCAAGCATGGCAAGAATAAAATAAAGCTAAATAAGTAAAGAGCATTCAATACAATACATCACAACACACACACGTAAGCATGAAATCCTATACTAATGCGTCCCTATGAGGTATTCATTATTTAACATGGCCAAAGTATGCATTTTATATTTATCCTACATTTTTGGGATTTAATTATAGCCTAAAACCATTTTTATTGGATTTTCTATGGCCAAAATGTATTTTTAAACATTTATAATAAATTTTCATGGACAAAATATATTTTATATGAACTCTACAATTTATTCACAGCATAAAATAGTTTACACCAATTTTTCCTAACATTTCTACACTTATTTACCATTTTTATCTATTTTCTACACCTCAAATACACCTAAAAACCATATTCGGCAAACAAATAAAAGTCCAGGGACTAATTAATTAGTTTTCTAAACTGCACAGGGGTTAAATACATGATTCTACAAATTTACAGGGGTTAAATTGACTATTTAAATGATTAAATCCAATTTTTAGGGATCCAGGGGCTAGATTGTGAATTCCGGGGGCTAGATCCGAAATCCAGCAAAGGTGAGGGGGTAGCTAGTGAATTTCCAGGGGCCACGGTGCAAATGCGCAGGCGGGAAAAGAACTTTGAATGTGGGCCGTTGGATCTTAATTGGACGTGCGGGATTTAAAATACCAAACCGTTACGATGTTATAATCGTGGCCGTTCGGTCGAAACCGACGGCCGGGATGCGGCCACGTCGCCTCTGGCAATGTCGGCGACGCACGGCGCGGCGGCGCTGGAGTCCGCGGCGGCGGACCTCGCCGGAGCTGGCCCAAACGGCGAAATCTACGCCAAAACTACACGCTACTTGCATGAAATGAGAGAGGAGGAGTAGGGGAACTCACCTAGGGGAGTAGCTAGGCTTGAAATCGGTCGGAGGATGGTCGGCGACGAGGAATGGCGGCGGTGGCGTCGGTGCTCGTCGAGCTTGGCAAATCCCCGGCGATCTCTTCGCTCCAACGTGTCCGGCGTGTTCCTGGCGGCACGCCGAAGAGGTTAGGGCTAAGGGGAGAGGGAGGCAACCGTCGAGGAGTCGGGAACGAGGGCGACAGACCTTGCAACGGCGAGGTTAGGGTTTTCGCGCGGGGAAGAGAGAACAGAGGGGAAGAGGTGGAATTTATAGCGGGGATGGGTGCGGCGGTTGCTGGCGCGCGCGTGGGAAGTTTTCCCAGGGGTGATCCGTGCGTGGGCGAGGCAGTTGGAGGGGGGCGCGCGGAGTGGGCGCGGCGCGGCGCGGGGTGGCGGTTGCGCGCGGAAGAAGAAAGGGGAGGGAGGGAGCGCCGACTGGTGGGCCTGGGGTGGCAGCGGGAGAGAGGAGTGGGAGTGGGTTCGGCTGGGCTGGGGGGGGGAATGGGCCTTGGGAGGGGAAATCGGCCCAGGGAGGGTTTTATTTCCTTTTCTTTTTCTTTTTTCACTTCTTTTCATTTGATTTGAATTCAAATTCAAATTTAATTCGTTTGCTACACGTTTGAACTTCAAAAATCACCCAAAAATGCATACAACAATGATCAAGGGTTTGAGCAAATTTTTGAACATAAAATTATGGTTACAACTCTACCCCCCTTAAAAGGAATCTCGCCCTCGAGATTCGGACGTCCTAAGAGAAGAGATGAGGGAAGTCCTCCTTGAGATCTTCTTCTCTTTCCCATGTTGCTTCTGCCTCCGAATGACGCTTCCATTGTACTTTACACATGCGAATGACTTTGTTTCTTGTGACCTTTTCTAGTGTCTCAAGTATCTTGATAGGCTGCTCCACATAAGACAAATCTTCCTGTACATCCACTGCCTCCATAGGTAACTATTCCTGAGGCACTCTCAGACACTTCTTAAGTTGCGAAACATGGAATACATTATGCACATTTGACAAGTGTGGCGGAAGCTCAAGCTGATAAGCCACTTCACCTCGTCGCTCTAATATCTTGAACGGACCAATGTAGCGGGGTGACAACTTGCCTTTTACTTTAAATCTTCTCAATCCTCTCATAGGTGACACCTTCAGGTACACGTAGTCACCAACTTCAAATGTGAGATCACGTCTTCGAGTATCTGCATAACTCTTCTGTCTTGTTTGAGCTGCCATTAGATTCTTCCGAATTTCTTGTACTTGTCTTTCAGCCTCTTGTAACACGTCAGGCCCAAAGACTTGACTTTCCCCTGTTTGATTCCAAAACAACGGTGTCCTACATTTTCGCCCATACAATGCTTCAAAAGGAGACATCTTCAAACTGGCTTGATAACTGTTGTTGTAAGAGAATTCGGCATATGGTAGATTCTTGTCCCAACTTTTGCTATTCTTTAAAGCACACACTCTTAGCATGTCTTCTAATATCTGGTTGGTGCGTTCTGTCTGACCATCAGTTTGAGGATGATACGCCGAACTAAAATTTAGACGGGTATCCATTGATTCATGCAACTTCTGCCAGAATCTTGAGGTGAATTGAGTGCCTCTGTCTGAAATGATCTTCTTAGGAACTCCATGTAAGCATACAATCCTGGAGATGTACAGTTCCTCCAGCTTGGGACCATTGTAGGTCTCTTTCACAGGAATAAAGTGAGCCACTTTAGTTAGACGATCCACAATAACCCATACAGAGTCATATCCATACTGTGTTCTTGGTAGTCCCACAATGAAATCCATACTAATTTCTTCCCATTTCCATTCTGGCACTTTGATTGGTTGCAATAACCCTGCTGGTCTTTGATGTTCCGCCTTAATCAATTGACATGTATCACATATGGCCACATATTCTGCTACATTCCGTTTCATTCCATGCCACCAATATCGATCTTTAAGGTCTTGATACATCTTTGTGCTTCCGGGATGAATGGAGTATGATGAGTTATGAGCTTCCCTTAATATCAACTCTTTAATCTCCTTGATATCTGGAACACAAATCCTCTTTCCAAGCCATAAGGTTCCTTGTTCATCCTCTCTAAAGTTTGGAGCTTTCCCTTTCTTCATCAAGTGCCTGATCTCCTTGACCTTCTCATCATTCTTTTGTCCTTCTCGTATATCACGTTCAAGGGTTGAGTCCACTTCCATAGCAACTGCTTCAGTGCTAGACACTAGACATAGGTTTAACCTTGCAAACTCTTCACATAACTGGGGTTGAAGGGCTTGTACTGACAAGTTATTGCATTGTCCCTTCCTGCTTAGAGCATCAGCGACCACATTAGCCTTTCCTAGATGGTAGTTGATTCCCACATCAAAATCATTTATTAATTCCAACCAACGACGTTGTCTGAGATTAAGATCCGGTTGTGTGAATATGTATTTCAAGCTCTTGTGATCTGTATATATCTCAGTCCTTTTTCCCATTAAGTAGTGTCTCCATATCTTCAATGCATGAACAACAGCTGCCAATTCTAAATCATGTGTTGGATAGTTCCTCTCATGTTTCCGAAGCTGTCTTGAAGCATAGGCTACCACATGTCCTCCTTGCATTAAGACACATCCTAAACCATGACCAGATGCATCACAATAAACCACAAACTCCTTCTGCATATCAGGCATCACCAATACCGGTGCACTGGTTAACCTCTTCTTCAACTCGGCGAAGCTTACTTCACATTCGGGGGTCCACTTGAAAGCAACTCCTTTCTCAAGCAACTTGGTTAGTGGTCGAGAGATCTTTGAAAATCCCTCGATGAATTGACGATAGTAACCAGCCATACCTAAGAATCTTTGTATATCATGTACACTCTCATGTGTTTCCCATTTAAGGACATCGGCCACTTTTCCTGTATCCACTGCTATACCTCCTTCGGATATGACATGTCCCAAAAATGATACCTCCTTTAGCCAAAACTCACACTTACTAAGTTTGGCATACAGTTGATGTTGGCGAAGCTTCTGTAGAGCCATCCTGAGGTGCTCCTCATGCTCTTCTTCAGTCTTGGAGTAGATAAGTATGTCATCGATGAATACCACTACAAACTTGTCCAAGTACTCCATGAATACCTTGTTCATAAGATACATAAAATATGCCGGAGCATTGGTCAATCCAAATGACATAACTGTATACTCATATAATCCATATCGAGAGACAAATGCCGTCTTGGGAATGTCTGAGGGTCTAATCTTCAGTTGATGGTAGCCCGAACGAAGATCAATCTTGGAGAACACACATGCTCCTCTCAACTGATCAAACAAATCTTCAATCCTTGGTAGTGGATATTTATTCTTGATCGTTACCTCATTTAAGGCGCGGTAATCCACACACAACCTTTGAGTTCCATCCTTCTTAGGTACAAATATGATTGGTGCTCCCCAAGGCGATGAGCTAGGGCGAATATATGCTTTTGCCAATAACTCCTCAATATGATCCTTTAGTTCAGCTAATTGTTTAGCATCCATTCTATATGGCCTCTTATATATTGGGGTCGTTCCAGGTACTAACTCAATGATAAATTCAATCTCTCGATCAGGGGGCATACCTGGTAAGTCATCTGGGAATACATCCAGAAATTCCTTCACAACCCTGATATCTTCGGTACTCTCAAGATGGTTGAGTTGTACTACTGCCTCTTGTGTCTGATCTGGCTTGAAGTCCACTGTAGTGACATCTGGGTGTGTTAAGCAAACTGTTCTAGTTGCACAATGAATTACTCCTTGATTCTTCGTTAACCAGTCCATTCCCTGAATGATATCTAATCCTTGTGAGTCCAACACTATTAGGTTGGCCCAAAAGACTACCTCCCTTATGTTTATACTCACTTTTCGGCATAGATGCCTTGCCACCATCTCTCCTTCAGGAGAGTTTATCAATAATGGCCCATTCAAGAATGTAACTACCATGTCATGCTTCTTTATGAAATCCTTTGATATAAATGAATGTGTAGGGGTGGGAGTTAACAGAAAACATACCGATCACCACATCAGGCGCTTCCTGTGCTTGCTCCAGAGTCACATGGTTGACACGACCAGATGGGTTTTGTTGCTTCTTTGGACAACTGCTGGCGTAGTGTCCCCATTCTCCGCACTTGTAACATTGTACTCCCGCAGCATTATTCGGGCCCTTGATGCCTCCTGATTGGTTTCTTGGGGGTTGGCCATTTGGACGGTTAGCGGGAGCTGAAGGGCGGGGTGGCTGCATCTGCTGACGTGGGGGTTGCATTGGCTGGCGTGGTGGCTGTTGCTGCTGCTGGCGCATTTGCTGGTTGTAGGGAGTGGGTGGCATGTAGTTAGAGTTTGGAAATCTCTGTCCCGAGTAGTTCATAGGACGAGTCATCTGGTTTGCAGGCGGAGGGTTAAGACGGGGGCGTACATTGCTCCTAGAGGCATGTGCTATAGTCAACTTCCTTTTTCTTTCCTCATCATCCAGTTCCTTTTTAGTCCTCTCCACTTCAAAAGCTTTGTCAACCAGCTTCTGAAAGTCGTTGTAGTCGCTGGAAGACATGGCAAACTTCAACTCCTTATCCAGTCCATTCTTGAAACGAAATTGTTTCTTGTAGTCAGTATCCACATCGATTGAAGCATAGCGGGACAACTGGGTGAATGCATTCAGATAGGCTCTCAGGGTCATACGGCCCTGCTTCAACATAAGGAATTCTTCGCGTCTTGCTTGTATTTCTCCTTCTGGCACAAAGTGATTGCGGAAGTTGGTCCTGAATTCTTCCCAAGTAATGCTTTCTGGATCTCGATGGGCTTCAGTAAAGGCAGTCCACCAGTCGGCTGCCGGTCCTTGGAGTTGATGGGAGGCTAATAATACTTTCTCTCTTCCTTCATAGTGGATGAGCCTCAACTTGCTTTCAATGGTTCGGAGCCAATCATCGGCATCCATGGGTTCGGTGACTGTGGAAAAAGTGGGTGGATGAGTGTTCAGGAAGTCCCTTAGGAAAGACCTAGGTGGAAAAGGTGGTGGTGGTGGAAGGTTGTAATTTGGTGGTGGTGGGGGTGGGACTTGCTGCAGGTTGGTGACAATTTGAGTAAGGTTGTTAAGCAGCTGGGTTTGGATGGCCATCATCTGCTGCATTTGTTGCGCTGTCGGGGCTCCTCGAGCACCCCTTCCATTTCATCCTGGCACACCTCCAAGTCCTTCATCTTGGGGCACAGCACCCCTTCCACGACCTCTACCTCTACCTCTTCTAGACATCTGTGTAGGGAATAATTGAAACTTTAGGACAATAGGTGAGATATAGAAGGGTACTCTATGGCAAACGGTCCCAACTACATGCATCAAGGGAGACACATATATATAAAGCAAGCAACCTCATTAACCAACTAGTGCGGATGTGGACAAGATGCTAATGCATTCCATAACTCGCACGACACACTAACAAGCCTATATACAAATGACATGGAAGTGGACAGGATGCCGAAGCATTCCACAACTCATGTCAGACACACACACACAACATAAAGCAAACTAATACAATACCATAGATAACACAACTCAAGACTAGAGAGGGCGCAGCTACACGCTCCTACATACTAAGGATAGGTGTCCTGAGTCGTCCAACGGGAAAGCAAGTCCACTCCTACTCATCGGAGTCCTGCTCAACCTCCATCTCCGGGTCTTCTTCTTCTGAGTCCTCTCTTGATTCCTGGGGAGAGTTCATGCGACGATCTGGAGAGTTCGGGTCCCAAGGCTCAACGTCCGAAGCGTACTGAGGAGAGTTAGGATCAGCTGCAGTGATCCTCGCGTAGCGTCGACGAAGTCGCTCGTAGCGGTCAACCATGTCCCTGCTGTCCTGTAGCTCCTGCTGACAACGCTGGAGTCGCGAAGACAACTCCACAACGTCGTCCACCAGCCTCTCGCACTGAGGGTGGGTCAAAGGCCCCTCGACGTCACGTCCAGTGAAGGCGGCCGTGCCACTAGGGCACTGAGGGGTGTACGCGTGCTCCGTGCACCCAAGGCGGAACCTGTGGGCGTCACTCCAGTAGGTAGTCGCCTCCCACGTGGCGTCCTCCTCAGCCGCACGCTGGGAGCTCCTCCAGGCCGGAGAGAAGTGTGAGTGCAGTAGCTCCGAGTCGTAGTAGACGGCCAATTGAGAAGTCCACTCTAGTCCACCAGTATAGGGCACAAAGACCCTAGTGTTGTGGTAGACTAGGCGAACACGGTACTCACGGTACCCCGCAGCACGAAGAAGAGAGCGAAGACGGACACGCATCCTCGAAGCAGCACTCCCAGTGGAGAACAGCGTCGTCTCCCTCCTGGGGGTGTGAGGTGCGGAGCGACGGGCTAGGGCGTGGTGAGGAACACGACCCCCAGTCGACTTACGAGCCGTCTGCTTGGTTCGCGCCATCTACAAACATTTGAAAAGAAGAGAGTGAGATCAATAGTCAATAAATTAAATTAGAATAAAGCAAATAGCACAGCAAGATAAGAAGCACAAGGGTTGAGGTGGAGAGCACAAAGTTTTGATAATACTATTTTATAAGAAAATAGTATAGTCCTTAATTTTCGGCCATTTATAACTAGGCTTGCGTCCTACGGGCAACACGGCTCTGATACCACTTTGTCACGCCCGGTCATCGTAAAGATGATCAGACGCTAATCACATGTACGCCAGGATCAGTTGAATCATACATGCGTCGACGAAAGTGAAATATCATTACATTTCCATGTTCGAATACATAAATAGTATTACAGTACGACTCGAAGGTCTACAAATACACACCACAACTATTTACATCAACAACAATACTAACAAAGTTAAAATAGTCCAAACTACAGTAGAAGGCTAATAGGTGAGAGTAGCTCCAACTCCACAGGCAGCCGTTGCGCGTGAGGTCGCCAGCCTAGACCGAGTCCTCCGGATTGACGAAGAAGTCCTCCGGTGCCGCTTCTTCTTCTTCATATTCTAAAGGAGAATTAAACGCTTGAGTACATAGAGTACTCAGCAAGTGCGGGAAGAGATGACATGATTGGCTAAAGCAAAAGGGAAGGCCAACTATGGCTTAGCACTATGCTTAGAACCTAACCTTAGCTTTCAATTACCAATATCATAATTCAAGAAGTAATCAACACATGAGTAATGATAATGAATGTAACTTGAATCATAATTAACCACCATTTCCCAACCATAGACTAATTATGAACTGGCCCCAAGCCGCTCTTGTCCGTGAGCACGGCTGTCATGACAGTTTTACCAAATCTCTGCAGAGAGTGTACCCTTTACCCACAAACAGTGATTTCATCCTCTGTTGCCAGGTGGACTAGCGAACCTCCCCGAATGCCCATGGTAGCTAACCACAATTCACACTTCCTTTGGTGTATGGCTAGGAGATCACTATATGGTCTTTACAAAGGTACTCCCGACTAGTGCTAGCCCTCTAAGGTTTCCACCACTGGGGATTCTCAGAGTAACCCTCCGCCCCAGAACCCCTCTTGAGCCTTGCCGATCTCAGAGCAGATCACTCGCATCATTCCCCGCACCATCCAACTACTAGCATTTCATCGGGAGAAACCTAATTAATTGACCAAGCTGCCCCATCTCAGTCTCGTGGTGGTACTATAAAGCTTAGTGGCTTCCTCCATAAACCGGTCCTTAGAATACAGTGGTAACAAACCCCAATCCCGGGTCTCGTGCAAACTGCACCATACCAATACTAACCAACCACCAGATTCCTATCCACTACAATTGTGTAATCACCACGAGTTCAAGTAACCATAAAGTGTAACATAGCACAATTGTATGAAATCCCAATCCCAATGTCTAAGCATGGCTAAGCATAAATAAGACCTACCTACTTCCCAACCCATTTCAGGTAACAAGGATTATGTGGAACAGGGCATGTAAACATGAAATAGGACATCAATTTAATTAGCATGCATCTATCTAAGTCCCTAGAATTGGTACAAGATGGTCAAGGGCACTTGACTTCGTTGAAGACTTGAGTGTTGGCGAAGTCTTGGTCTTGAAGGTTAAGATTAGGGTCGTAGAACGACTCTAAATATATTGCCCAAGCATGGCAAGAATAAAATAAAGCTAAATAAGTAAAGAGCATTCAATACAATACATCACAACACACACACGTAAGCATGAAATCCTATACTAATGCGTCCCTATGAGGTATTCATTATTTAACATGGCCAAAGTATGCATTTTATATTTATCCTACATTTTTGGGATTTAATTATAGCCTAAAACCATTTTTATTGGATTTTCTATGGCCAAAATGTATTTTTAAACATTTATAATAAATTTTCATGGACAAAATATATTTTATATGAACTCTACAATTTATTCACAGCATAAAATAGTTTACACCAATTTTTCCTAACATTTCTACACTTATTTACCATTTTTATCTATTTTCTACACCTCAAATACACCTAAAAACCATATTCAGCAAACAAATAAAAGTCCAGGGACTAATTAATTAGTTTTCTAAACTGCACAGGGGTTAAATACATGATTCTACAAATTTACAGGGGTTAAATTGACTATTTAAATGATTAAATCCAATTTTTAGGGATCCAGGGGCTAGATTGTGAATTCCGGGGGCTAGATCCGAAATCCAGCAAAGGTGAGGGGGTAGCTAGTGAATTTCCAGGGGCCACGGTGCAAATGCGCAGGCGGGAAAAGAACTTTGAATGTGGGCCGTTGGATCTTAATTGGACGTGCGGGATTTAAAATACCAAACCGTTACGATGTTATAATCGTGGCCGTTCGGTCGAAACCGATGGCCGGGATGCGGCCACGTCGCCTCTGGCAATGTCGGCGACGCACGGCGCGGCGGCGCTGGAGTCCGCGGCGGCGGACCTCGCCGGAGCTGGCCCAAACGGCGAAATCTACGCCAAAACTACACGCTACTTGCATGAAATGAGAGAGGAGGAGTAGGGGAACTCACCTAGGGGAGTAGCTAGGCTTGAAATCGGTCGGAGGATGGTCGGCGACGAGGAATGGCGGCGGTGGCGTCGGTGCTCGTCGAGCTTGGCAAATCCCCAGCGATCTCTTCGCTCCAACGTGTCCGGCGTGTTCCTGGCGACACGCCGAAGAGGTTAGGGCTAAGGGGAGAGTGAGGCAACCGTCGAGGAGTCGGGAACGAGGGCGACAGACCTTGCAACGGCGAGGTTAGGGTTTTCGCGCGGGGAAGAGAGAACAGAGGGGAAGAGGTGGAATTTATAGCGGGGATGGGTGCGGCGGTTGCTGGCGCGCGCGTGGGAAGTTTTCCCAGGGGTGATCCATGCGTGGGCGAGGCAGTTGGAGGGGGGCGCGCGGAGTGGGCGCGGCGCGGCGCGGGGTGGCGGTTGCGCGCGGAAGAAGAAAGGGGAGGGAGGGAGCGCCGACTGGTGGGCCTGGGGTGGCAGCGGGAGAGAGGAGAGGGAGTGGGTTCGGCTGGGCTGGGGGGGGGGAATGGGCCTTGGGAGGGGAAATCGGCCCAGGGAGGGTTTTATTTCCTTTTCTTTTTCTTTTTCACTTCTTTTCATTTGATTTGAATTCAAATTCAAATTTAATTCGTTTGCTACACGTTTGAACTTCAAAAATCACCCATAAATGCATACAACAATGATCAAGGGTTTGAGCAAATTTTTGAACATAAAATTATGGGTGTTACATCCTCTATCTGATACAATGGTGCAGGGAACTCAATGTAAACACATAATTCTTGATATACATAGGTCCGAATATTTCTTTGCATTGTATGTCGTATGCACTGGAATAAAGTAGTGCTGACTTAGTTAACTTCTCAACGATCACCCAAATGGAATCGTGCTTGTGAAAGGTGAGAGGCAATCCGACAATGAAATCCATACTCAGTCCTCCCATTTCCATGCCGGTATTTTCAGTGGTTGCAGCAGTTCGCTTTTCCTCATGTGATCAGCTTTCACTCTCCGACATATGTCACACTCGGACACATACTTTGCTATTTCTCTCTTCATACGTGTCCACCAAAATTTAGTACGGAGATCTTGGTACATTTTATTGCTTCCTGAGTGGATATAATACTTGGACAAGTGAGCCTCATTCAAAATCTTTTTCCGCAATTCCATGTCCTGGGGTACCACTATTCGATTTTTGAACCATAAAGTTCCTTCTTCGTCTTCCCGGAAACATTTCATTTCTCCACTTCTAAGTCTCCTCTGAATATGAGACATTCCCTTATCTTTCTTCTGAGCTTCTACATCTCCTCTCAGATTGTAGGTATGAGAGCAAGGTTATACAAATATTCATAAGGAATCACACGTAGATTCAGTTTATCTTCTTCCATAGGACCGGTGGTCAAGTTATGAACGTAAGACTTTCGACTAAGTGCGTCGGCAACCACATTGGCCTTGCCAGGATGATAATGAATCTCAAGTTTATAGTCTTTGATTAACTCTAACCATCTCCGTTGTCTCATATTTAATTCTTTCTGAGTAAATATGTACTTCAAACTTTTATGATCTGTGTAGAGATGCACAATTTCCCATTAAGTAGTGCCTCCATATCTTCAGTGCAAGAAGTACTGTTGCCAACTCTAAATAATGTGTAGGATAGTTGTGTTCATGATTTCGGAGTTGCCTTTATCCATATGGAATTACTCTTCCATCTTGCATCAGTATGCAGCCCAATCCGATGCCGGATGCATCACAATAAACATCAAACGATTTTGTTGTATCGGGTTGAGCCAATATCGGGGCTGTTGTGAGATGCTTCACTAAAGTTTTGAAGGATTCCTCACATGATTCACTCCATACATACTTGCCGCCCTTCTTGAATAAATCTGTCATAGGTTTAGCAATCTTTGAGAAACTTGGAACAAATCTACGATAATAGCCTGCTAAACACAAGAAACTACGAACTTCATGTACAGAGGTGGGAGATTACCATTTCAGCACTTGTACCACTTTACTTGGATCCACAGCTATGCCTTCTGCTGAAATAATATGACCAAGGAATGGAAATTGATTAATCCAGAACTCACATTTACTGAACTTGGCATATAGCTTGTGATCACGCAGTCGTTGAAGCACGATCTTGAGATGTTTGGTATGTTCCTCTTCTGACTTGGAGTATACCAAAATATCGTCGATGAACACCACGACGAACTTGTCTAACTCTAGCATGAATACTAAATTCATTAAGTACATGAAATGCGCTGGGGCATTTGTGAGACCAAAAAGACATAACCAAATACTCATAAAGTCCATATATAGTTGTGAATGCCGTCTTAGTTATATCCTCTGGTCGTATCATAATCTGATGATAACCAGACCGAAGATCCATTTTAGAGAATACCTTAGCACCAACTAATTGATCGAAGAGCATATCAATACGTGGTAGTGAATACTTGCTCTTGATAGTCACGGCATTAAGAGGACGATAATCCACACATAGCCTCAATGTCTTGTCCTTTTTCTTGACAAAGAGAGGCGAGCATCCCCAAGGTGATGAGCTCGGACGAATGAAACCTTTAATCAATAAGTCATTCAGCTGCTCCTTTAATTCAGCTAACTCCTTAGGTTCCATTCTATATGGTCGTCGAGAGATAGGTGCAGTTCTCGGTATTAATTCAATCTTGAATTCCACACCTCGGTCGGGCGGCATACCCGGAAGATCATTTAGGAATACATCTGGGAAATCATGGACCACTAGAATGTCTTCCAACTTATATGTTTCCGAATGATACCCCGCTGCACTTTCTTGAACCGTGTTCTCAAGAATTAAGGTGTGGTGGCCGTGAGTTGAAGAGTTGAGCTCAACGGTGTGAGGACTGATGTTTAGAACAGCTCCGTGATTGCTTAACCACGATATTCCCAAGATTACATCAATCTTTTTACCTTCAAGGATGATAAGAGTAGTGAGATATATTCTACCACCCAGACATAATGGTGCTCGGGAGATAACATCTCTTGCGGTAATATTACCTCCGGGTGAAGATATAAGATAGCGATATTTTGTGGTAGTGGTTGGAAGCTGGTGCTTGAACACAAAGGATTGACTTATGAAATTATGTGTAGCACTGGAATAAAAGAGAATCAATATAGGTATATGGTTGAGAGTGAACATTCCCGCTAACACGGGTTCTCCTTCCGGTACACCCTCAATGATAGTTTAGTGGATACTACCAAGCTTTGGATTCTTTTGCTGCAGATTGGGATACTGACATGAATGTTGAAACGATGATTGGTTGCAGCTTTGATTTCTCTCTGGACAATATCTAGTAAGGTGACCCACAAGACCACAAGTGAAGCACGGATATTTAGTTGGTTCAGTGCTAACTTGTGGATGAAAACTAGGTATCTCTGCATGCGGTGGAGATGGATAAGAATTTATGCGCTGCTGCTGCGGGGGTGATTCAAAACTTGATGCTAGCAGCGAGTGACTTGGATATGATGGTCGGACAGATGGCTGCCATTCTTGACCGGATGGCGAACGATATACCAACCGATATTTCTGAGCAACAACACTAGTGTTGTCATGCAGAATACTCCGCTTTTTCTTCTCCGCTTGAAGACAAAGATCTTCCTTTTCTTGTAGGATAGCGGCATTGACTAATTTGTTGTACTTGCCGTGATTGAACAACACCAACCTAGATTGAAGTTTGACTCTTAGCCCTCTAAAGAAGTGATCACATCTTAACCTTTCTGTATTCACATAGTCGGGCGCATATTGTGCCAAAAGGTTGAACTCCTTAAAATAATCATGGACACTCATGTCTCCTTGCTTGAGTTCAACGAATTCCTCATACTTGGTCTTTATAATCCCTGTCGGAATATGACGAGCACGTAAAGCCTCACGGAACTCAATCCATGCTATTCGATGACCTTCAGGGCGAGTCACGCTATATTCAGCCCACCAAGCTCCGGCAGCTCCATGGAGTTGTTGAGCAGCGAAGAATGTCTTCTGATAATCATCACAAGCAAACACACCAAATTTGGGTTCCATTACACGAAGCCAATGATCTGATTCTAATGGTTCAGTTGCTTCCGAGAAGATTGGCGGTTGCGTTGCCAAGAAATCCATGTAATTGTTTCGAGGTGGAATAACTTGCTGCGTTTGATGAATTAGGCCTTGCTGCACCAAAGCTTGAAGTAACTTAGTGTTCTCTTGGTGAGACTCTCACATTTTTGACATGGCATCCACCAATACCGTTGATGGTGGTGCCTGCAGTGGATCCGAATTATCACCGTCTCGACGAGAACTTCCGACCTTACTCGATGAGCGAGTACGAACCATACTGCACAAATGAATTTGGGATGAGTCAAAGCTCAATCTCATCAATAAGTGAAGATAAGGAAAACATGAACATGTCAATAACTTTGCGAGAGTATAACAATATTCATGTTCACGCAAATTTTCAAACTTATGCTTCAATGATGAACTGTTCTGCCAGAAATGACCAGTCCGGAGAAATTTGAGAATTTCATCCAGTTAGAGGCATAATCATGCTTTGAGGTGAACAAAAAGGTTGTAGTTAACTTCCTGTCCTTTTCCAAATGTATTTGTTTGCCTCAATATCAGTTCTGGTTAATGAGATATGAATTTCCAAAGTTGGAAATGTTCCCAGATTTTCTGAGAAATTTTGACAGCACCTCCTTTTTATATGGCTGTTTTGTCCACGGTTTTTCATATACAAAATATCCAAATTTGCCAAAATTGTAAATAACAACATTGTCACATATCTCATAGAGTTTCCAGAAATATATCATATGCCCTCATTCGATGTTTCTACTGAGAGTTCTGATCAAAATGGTGAGAAGCACAGAAACTATTCCAGTTTCTGTCCATTTTAGACAGGTTTTGGAATTTTCAAATTTTAGCCATGATCCAGGGGGATTCTGCTCTGGTAATGCATGGAAATTATTTAGAAGGCTCACATACATTTCCAACCATGTATGGAACACCTTCATGGGATAATTCTATCAGGAGATATGATTTTTCGAACTGGAGCTATGTTTCTGCCAGAATAACACAGGGAAGAACTGAGGTTTACAGTTTTGGTTCAAATTTCATATTTATGATTTCAAGATAGAAATCTGCTATGGATATTAACATGACACTGGTGTTGCGAGCTACACCTTTGGCATGGATTTTAACTGTCGATGTGCTGATGTAACCGGAATGCAATGCCGGTACAACGTCCTCACCAAATAAAAATCTTAAGCCGGTATTCCAGCATACGTCTCAATGGTGGCAGTAATGACGTTTACTCGAAAACGTTTTCTACTCGACCTACAAATAATGTGGTTAGTGTACCTGTCACTACACCCAAACTACTGATCAATCATATAGTACCGTACGGCACAGCCCGCACGGGTGAACAGTTCACAATAATATATATGAAAGTAAAAACATTCGTCCCGTATCATTTCATATGGGCCGCCCCGAGCTAAGCCACTTTTCGAGGTACATGACCGGGTTTTCTACAACCCAACAGGGTCCCACGTCTTTGCATAATGCTGCACCAGTAGGAGGCACATCGGGTTATGTCCCACCCGACGTGGGCTCCCACTAACTTTGAAGCACGCTAGGGTACCACGTGTCATATGTTCTCAGAAACATGGAAAGTTTCAGAGAATCATATTGAAATTTCCGTGCCAAGCCACGAAAATAATCACATGCTACCTCTCGCATGGTGAGCTTACCACAATTGATCTGCTTGCGGTGGCGTACCTTACCTCTTACCTGACGTCTGAGCGTCGTTACAGAATATAATAACATATATGTTAGCTTTGCAACCATAAGTAACTAATACTATAATAGACCTTATGTGGGCATAATAACTAATCCTCACTCGACTACTTCGTAGTTTTCAAAAATAGGTGCTTTTCAAGCGTGCTATCCCCAATACGGATCTGATACCAAGCTGTGGGGACCAGGGTCCACACATTCCAGGAATCACATTGGGTGGTGCCGTGCGATGCGGCACCCAACAACACACAAGAAAAGTCTTACAAAATAACCAACACAAAAATTTTATTTCACAAGATGATTCTCTTTTTCAACAGAATATACAACACAGTGGAATATACATACTCATAATCTCTACTAGCTATGCACAAGAGAAGCTGTCCATGCAAGCGGACGCTTCTCACTAGCAACACAAAACAGAGAGTAGCGACAAGGTTTCAATGAGAAATACATCTTGACATGCTCGAGGTCTCACGGACAACCACAACATAAGCATAAGCTAATAATACCTGTAAAAACCACAATATAGCAACCGTGAGCACAAGGCTAAGCAAGACTTAACCATCTCAACTAAACATGAAATTCCACATGCTAGAAACTTTAAAGACTGGGAAGCTTAATTTGCAGGAATTGACTCGCCGAAAGTAAATCCTTAGTGGTCAGTTTTAAAGTAGCATACGCGATCCATGGGCATAGCATCATTGTGAATTCCACAATCAAACAAGAAACGCTTCATCCACAATGATACTTGCTCAATGTTGCATAAGCCTTATCCAAGTTAAATGTTTGGAAATTGTAAATTTGATTATGCTATCTCTATAGCAGCCAATATTTCAATACAAAGAATTATTCATAACAGGATATTCATAATCTTTCCATTTCTCTTTCTTACTATGTCAAGACTCAGTGTCCAAGTATGCTCAAATAACCGCGAGCGACGGTGATTGCAACCAGTAGACACCCGGACTGCACGACACGTACGCCTATACTCGGAGTTGCAATGGCACACTCCACTGATGTTGTACACAGTCACCTTTCCCAACACTAACCCATATCAAAACAGTTCGATCGACCGGAACAGCGAGCTCCCTCAAGGTACACCTCCGCTGTGAGATGTTCATCAGCGAGTTACCTCCAAATGTACTAACAACCGACAACTTAAGCTGATTGAAAAGGTTCCAACATAGGATCCTCAAGGTACATTGGTTTCCTGGGTTCCATATAGCAAGTATGCACCCGATACAGTTCAAACATGTCCAACAGGGCCAAGCACGAGACAGGCCTTAACCGACACATACGGGGCTACCAATCCATCTCCCCAACACCTACCTCGCCATTACCGACCCAGGCACAATGTGGGCAAACCAACCTACATAAATCCCCGTCCATGTGTCATATTAAAGAGTGAATGTTATAGTAACCTCTCGCGAGTAGGTTTCCCTCACTCGACTTCTCTCGCAAGTAGAATTCAACTACTCGACTTGCGGTCGATAAAAATATGACCAACCACATGAGTAGTGTCCAACATACTCGACTTCTTACGATCTTCTAACTTAACATTAAGCATAGCAATAATAATAATACGATGGAGTCTTATACTACCCATCCACTCCAAGGATTATTTTGTCATGCATGTGGAGTATTCAATCAACATAGACCTAATGCACATATCAAGTCTATTCAATATAGTGTGTATAAAAGCAAAACATTAAAAGGCACTTAAATGCAAACCAGGGCTTGCCTTTCGGTTGGAATAAAAGTCAGCAACGATCAGTTAGTATTCTTCGATGAGAAAATCATGCCACACCAGAATCACATAGAAATCCTAAGCTCCGGGTTGTGCTTCTTGTCGGCCACCTTCGTCGCGAACACTATCTGAAATGATATGCAAATAAAAGATTGCAATTTATTATTATAATAATTGAAGTTGATTATAACTCAAGACGGATTAATTTTAGTTAGACTTGAAGTTATGTTACTAGACTGGACAGCAACAGAAAGGAAACAAGATGAACTTAGGCAATGGACATATGAAGTGAAATAGATATTGTTTGTACATAGGGATGTGATCTCAATTTATATAGGTTCAACAGACTCCCTGAGCCTGAGAAAATTACAGGGAGTTCACATGGTGATTTAGTAATAACCAGGTAAGTTTCAGATACGGCAATTGAATATATTGGTCTACAAAATTTCTTAAGTGCTTAGCTTTCTCTGAATTTTCATTGTAATTCTGGAGGTCTATCATGGCTACCAGTGGTTGTACCATACAGAAGGGGTCTCACTGGTTCTAGAGAAATTTGTTTCATAATTTTCTAAGCATTACACTGCAATATATTGAATTTACAAGTTGGGATATTTTACTGAAATGTTTCTGTTGTTTTTGGGCATTCTGTGACCAGTTAGGAAAATCTTCAGATTGAACTGGTTGAATCAAGTCCAATAATGCTGTAAATTTATGGGGATTCATAAACTTACTAAATATCATTTTGGCAAAACTTCAGATTTTTCTATGAAGTGAATCATCAAATAAAAATCAAACATGATTTTGCTTTAAAGGGCTCTACAGGAAAATCTAGGGATTTTCATGAAGATTGGGTTGTAGTTCTGGTTAGTGTGGATAAATTTCAAACAGATAAAGTTTGTTTGACTAATTTTGAAGTTTTATACTGAGAGATATTAAATTTAGAAGTTGGCACAAGTTTCTGTACAAATTCTAAATGAATTTGACTATTTTTATGTGCATAGAGAATACACAGGTGATCAGACCATGTAAATGAAGTCTAATGGTCCTGACATCTTTAATGGAGTTCAAGGATATACAAATTAAGGTTCTGGAAAAATTTGGTATTTTTTCCAAAGAGCAGAACTATAGGAAGTAATTCTATAAGCATTTTCCTTAGTTGAATTATGGAAAAATTTCTATGCACTTTCATACATTTCCAAGTCTGCCAATGGAAAGTACTCTTCATGATGGTTCTAACAAAATTTATTTCGGAATTTTTGGACAATTCTACTAGGAGATATGGATTTCTGAATTGGAAACTAAATCTGGAATTTAAATTTCAATTGGAAAAAGGTTTGAGTAATGGCTGGGCCCACATATTTAAAATGGGCCAATTGGGTTGAAGCAACACCGGGCCACAGGGTTCCGGGATGTAGCCATATGGGATCCTTGTCAGCACCAGATCCGGGTGCGCGCGTTACACTACCCGATGACTGGGCCCCACAGGGTCGTCGTCTACCTCCCGCCAGGCGCGCGACAGCGGCGGCACCTCACCGGAGCTCTCACCGCCGGTCGATCCACGGCATGTCTTCTCGCCAAACTTGCCGCCTAACCCTATTTTGAGGTGCTGAGCACGGCGGGGATGGCCGGAAAGGCTTGCGCGACGGCGGCGGCGACAATTAGGGTTTCGGCCAACACGAATTCGCCTCGGCAAGGGCCTAAATCAGTCGGTAAAAGATCGGAGAGCACCCTGGGATCATGAGGATGACCGAAGTGAACTTATATTGAGGTGGAAATGGCCGCAAATACAAGTTCGACGACGACCCACAGTTTTTCAACTGGCAGCCGCAAGAACTTCGATTGCTATGCGTATGGTCGATAACTTTTGGGCGTTTTTGGCTAGGGCGTGCGTGAGAATGTTTAGAAGCTACTTGCTAATAAATTCGAAGAATTACTCCACGTGCAAATCGAATTTGGGTGAAGATCCGAGGTGTGCAAAAGAGCTAAGTGTCGGTTCTTCGAAGAAAACCCGAGCTACAAGCTATGACAGAAGCTGAAAGGTTGTGAACATGAACTAGGTGTGATTGCAAACCTTTTTGCTTAAAAAATCGAAGCTTGTAAGGACCGTAGCTGGGGTTCCATGGAGCAGTAGAGGACTCTCTCTCGGCGGCCTCCCCGTCGGCGGCGAGAAAACCTCGAAATACAACCAACACAAGGCATGAAACAAGGAACCAATCGGTGGAGAGGATTGAGAGGAAGGTTGTGCCACTACTCTTTGTTTGTACCTCAGCTGGCACAGGCTCAATCGCTGGCAAAACCGAAGAACAAAGAGGGCGGGGAAGAACTCGCCAGGAGTGAAGCTGTGGCGCCAGGGAATGGAACAAGGAGGAAAGACTCAACTTGGGTGCTGAGGAGGTGATAAGGAGGAGGTCAGGGCGAGCTGGGGGTAGCTGGAGGAGACCTCAACAGTGCAAGCAGCTTTGTGGCAGGTTCATGCCGGGAGGTGGCGCCCTCGGAAGAACAGGGGCGAATTTGATCCTATGACCAGTGGGTCCCACTCCTCTACTCAAGCTTATCTTCTCTGGATACTGAATTCTCCCAACCCACTTGTGTCCAAAAATTCTATAAATTTTATGGTAGAGTAATTTGAGGGTGTAAAAATTGATTCTGCAATCAGATTGTTGATTTGACAAAGTTTCAATTGAATTCAAATTTGAATTTGAATTTGAGTTGAATTCAATGAAGCTATTGAATTAAATAGCAACTTGCTTCAAAAATTATGAAACTTTGCAGGGATGCTATATGGAATATTTGGAATCCATTGGTGAACTCAAATCTTCATGTTAACTTCATTTGAACATTAGTTAAGTTTTTTTAAATCCCCTCATTTTGAGTTTGAATAAATTTGTTTTTCTCATTTCCTTTTTAATTATTTTCATCATTCCAAATTTTTAGTCCAAACTGAAGTTTGCAT
The DNA here is from genome assembly GCA_036927565.1 of Tuctoria greenei. Taxonomy (NCBI): domain Eukaryota; kingdom Viridiplantae; phylum Streptophyta; class Magnoliopsida; order Poales; family Poaceae; genus Tuctoria; species Tuctoria greenei. The sequence goes on along the minus strand of JAYESD010000007.1, from coordinate 125,123,126 downwards.
TATGGAAATTAGGGCTTTTACAAAGGATGAGGAAATTCAGGAAATCAAGGAAAGGGCCCAAGAAGGAATAGAATTCAGATTTGATGAAGACAAATATGGTACTTTATGGCTTGGAAAGAGGATTATTGTTCCCAATGTTAAGCATATTCGCGAAACGATATTGAAGGAGGCACATGGCTCATCTTATTCAACTCATCCCGGCTGTACAAAGATGTACAAGGACTTGAAGACATGTTATTGGTGGGCTACCATGAAAAAGGACATAGCTGAATATGTCGCCTTCTGTGATGTGTGCCAACAGGTCAAAGCTGAACATCAAAGGCAGGCTGGACTATTACAGCCATTAAAGATTCCAGAGTGGAAGTGGGAAGAAATCGGAATGGACTTCATAGTAGGATTACCTCGAACCCAGTCCATCTATGACTCAATATGGGTTATTGTGGATTGGTTGACCAAATAAGCTCATTTTATACCTGTCAAGACTACATATACCAGTGTGAAGCTAGCATAATTGTATATGGAGCATATTGTGTGCCAACATGGAGTTCCGAAGAAAATAGTCTCAGACCAAGGTTCTCAATTCAACTCTAGGTTCTGACAGAAACTGCATGAAGCTATGGGTACAAGGTTGAATTTCGGTTCGACATATAACCCTCAGATCGATGGAAAAAACCGAGGGGACAAATCAGATTTTGGAGGATATGGTAAGAGCTTGTGCTTTGAAGCATGGAAGAAGTTGGGACAGGAGCTTGCCGTATGCGGAATTCTCATACAACGATAGTTACCCAACAAGTTTGAAGATGTCACCTTTTGAACCATTATATGGAAGGAAGTGTAGGACACCTTTGTTTTGGAATGAGACAGGAGAGAACCAGATATTTGGACCTGATATGTTGCAGGAGGCTGAAAAACAAGTTCAGATCATCCGCGAAAATTTGAGGGCTACCCAATCAAGACAAAAAGGATATGCGGATAATAGGAGGAGAAACCTATCCTTTGAAGTGGTAGACTTCATTTACCTCAAAGTGTCACCCATGCGAGGTCATAAGAGGTTTAATATCAAAGGAAAGCTTGCAGCTCGCTATATTGGACCGTTCAAGATTTTGGACAAATGGGGAGAGGTAGCATATAAACTAGAGATGATAGCTCATCTTTCAGATGTCCATGATGTGTTTCATGTTTCACAGCTCAAGAGGTGCTTAAGGGTACCGAAAGAACAAGTGCCAATGGAAGAATTGGAATTAGAGGCAGATTTGACCTATGCCAAGCAACCGGTCAAAATCCTGGAAACCAAGGAGAGGGTCACAAGGAACAAGGTTATTCGATGGTGCAAAGTACAATGGAAGCATCATATAGAGTTAGAAGCAACCTTGGAACTGGAGGATGATCTCAAGAAAGATTTTATTTCTCTTTCTTTCTACGTCGAATCTCGAGGGCGAGATTCATTTTAAGGGGGGTAGGTTTGTAATACCCTCATTTTCATGCATCATGCATTGCATACATCATTAAATATGTTTAACATTAATCCATATAAAAAGAAACAAGTTTAAAATGAATTAAAGCAAAATCGCGCTTAAAAAGTTTGAGAAGTGCGGACTTGTCCAATTTGCCTCAGACTATTGCGAATTTCTCTCTGAACCCGTTTCGGACATGTCTGTTTTCCTGCGGACTAGTCTGTTTTTGTCTCTGTACTGGTTTAGGACTTGTCTAGTCCATTGCATACTAGTCCGGTAATGCCATCCTTGAAAATTTTGCTAAGTCTCTGGACTTGTCCGTGTCCCTCTCTGAATAAGTTTGGACTTGTCCGATTTTGTTCAGACTTATCCGTTTTTCCTCTGACTAATATCGAACTAGTCTGGTCTAGTGCGAACTTGTCCAGTGTTCGCGATTTCGGGTAAATCTTTTCTTCCACGACTTGTATTTGGGCTTCTTCCTTAATTGGGCCCAAGAATGTCGTGCTTAACCCCTGTGGAGCCCATGTGGGACCCCTTCACGGCCTCCACCGCCATGAACACAAAATCCATAAAACCCTACCTCTCCACCTCTATATAAAAAACCCCAACACCCCAACTTCTCATCTCTTTGCCACTTTTGAAAGACCCACGAACCCTAGTTCATGGGAGCCGCCACCAAGGGGAGATCCAGCAGCAAGTAGGAGAAGGAGATCACGAAGGAGGATCAAGCAATCAATATCTTCATCAACTTTGCGTTCTTGATCACCAATTCACACTCAACTCTTCATCACCAATCCTAGATCGTCAAGATCCAAGTGTTGCCTGCAAACTCTTATTCTTTGGAGTTCTAGAGATGAGGTATACCTTCTACTTTCCCTTTTCCATGCAAATTAAACCTAATTCTCGCAGATCAAGAAAACCCTAGTTCACAGGTTCTGACCAGGGCGGACTAGTCCGGCCCCTGAAACCGGACTTGTCCGGCCTCTAAATATATTTGGTGCTGAATTTATTCCAAATTGACTCGAACCAATTCCAAACCTGTCCAAACTTGTTAAAAACCATTAGAACCAGTTAGTAAACTTTAATAGCAACTCATTAACAAGTTTTACCTCATAATTGCATTAATCATGCATGACATGGCATATTGAATAATATATGAGCATTTATTGATTGTAATGGTTGTTTTGTATGTCTATTGCACGGATTAGAAGGTGCTACGCTAGAGGGTGCTTTGGAGAACCACCTGTATCAGAACTTTGAAGCTTTCAACCCTAATCAATCTCTAGAGCAAGGCAAGTGTCCTTGATCATAATGATCTTGTTTTTTTAATGTTTTGTTTGCAAAACTGCATGCTTGTGTCAATTTGATTGGGACTCCTGCGATAGGAAGTTTACTGGACTTGTCTAACCACCCTTGTGGATTGGGATGGATGATATGGTGGTTTTATTGCCTTGGATCTAATGATAGGTTCATGCGAGAATAGGTCAGGACAACAGTGCCACCACAAGGCCAAGTATGGGTGAGGCTTAACCAATTAATTAGGAGTATTACTAGCATCAATTCAGATCATTTGGAGGAGTGGGTAATGGGAGTCGGTTGGGTTTGCAATAGTGGTGGGACTGCTCTGGGATCCGAACGGCACAAGAGCACTACAGGAATACCGGTCACTTACGTCGGCCAAAGCCGACGTAAGTTAGGCTTAAACCGACGTAATTAACTTAATTACGTCGGTTTTTGCTTCATTACGTCGGCTTTCAGCCGACGTAGGGTTTTGGACGTAATTAAGGTAACTTACGTCGGCCACTGACGTAAGTTACCTTAATTACGTCGGTCTGCAGGAGCCGACGTAAGTTCACCCTCGAGATGGGCCTTGGGCTGGGCCGGATGACTTATGTCGGCTTGGGCAGGCCGACGTAAGTTAAGTGCTGTAACTTACGTCGGCCAGGGCAAACCGACGTAAGTTAAGTGGTTTAACTTACGTCGGTCTGGCCATACCGACGTAAGTTAACCTGGGCAAACTTACGTCGGCATGCTCATAGCCGACGTAAGTTAAGTTTTCGAAATTTTTTTAAAAACAGAAACTGTCTACCTCGCTCGATGGTGAGTCACAGAACAGTCAAAAAATATATACAGATATATACAGATATATACAGTCACAGAACAGTCAATATAAGTTCGCCCATGGTTCAAAACATCAACAAACACCACAATTTTCCAAATAAATTACACCGGGCTACACGCTAGCCCCTCCATTACCTCCAGGATCTTCCCGGCGCGTTCCGGATCCCTGCAAAACAAACATAATCACTAGTAAGCATCAATGTCAACTAAGTGATAACATAAGAGGCCAAGAACATCAGTGACAAAAGAAGGAAGCATGATGTAGTTTCAAATGAAGTAATGTACTATATCACTAGTTAAATGGAAGCACTAGCCCTTTGTTAACTCAATGAACATCAGTTTCGACATAAGAAGGTAACATCAGTGATAATCACTAGCTCTTTTGTTAAATGGAAGCACTAACAACTTATTCACTATATACTAATCATTTCTATCATGGTCAAAAACTACTAAAGCTTGATTAGATACACTTAAAGAGAGTTTCTCACCTGCTCAAGTGTCTACACGCTACCCCCTCCACTGCCTCCGGGATCTCGACGCGTTCTGGAACCCTGCAAAAGAATCATAATTAGGATTAAATGTGATGCAAATAACTTTTTAACATAATGAAAAGGGAATCAAACGCCTAGGTATAGACAATATTACCTGCTCCGGTGTCTGCTGCGGCGGAAGCGTAGGAATCTGGATGTCCTGACCGCTTTGTCGAGCAAGAGCCTGCCATTGCAAGATATTAGTAGATATATGTTATTAAGTGTTGTGAAATTTAACTACGGTACTTTAAATTACTTACCGCCACCGTTGCTTGCATCTGGGCCATCATTAAGGCCGTCCTCTGCTGCTCCTCCCTTGCCTCCGCTCTCGTCCGCTCCAGCTCTGCCTGAGTTTGCGTCAGCGACTCCCTCATGGCCTGGAGCTCCAGCTACGTCTGCGAGAGACGACCACTGGTCCCAGCGGTCGAAGCCTGCGACGATGAAGCGCCTCTCAAGGGTCGCGTCGACCTCTAGTCGACAACTCCATCGAAAATGGCAAACCTGCAAAAGAATGAAAACACTAAGTAGAAGAAGATTAATTGAAAAAGAAATGAAACACACGAAGAACTCACCGTCCGTGGGCCTTCCCGCCTCCGCTTGCGTACGCGGCTTGGGGGTCGATCGGCGCGCTTTCCCAATCGTAATCCGCACCGTGTATCTTCGCGACCTCCTGCGCGTACTTTGTCTACAAAACAAATAAATCTTGTAAGTATGTCAATAATAGTATTAGTTATAATGAAATTGATAAATTTCGAAAACTTACCAGTCGGTCGGCTGCGACCTGACTACACTGCCCTGGCTGAGAAGGGTCACTTCCCTTGTGACCTCTCTTCCAAACCTGGGTCGGGGTCGGCTCATGACCCAGCTCTCGCTCCTGTACATCCGTGTTAGTGAGATAAATAATATATTAAGAACACATAAATAAAATAAAAAGGTACTTACCATGCGTTTAGCCAAACGCAAGTAGCCGTCACCGCCATAGTTGTGCTTGCCCTCGGACCCCATGCGGCACTGTCTAGCCTTCGTGGACTTGTTGATAAAAGCGTCGCTAGCCCAGTACCGACAGAGAGCTAAGTACGCCTCGATGTTACCCTGTAACCAGGAAATACTAACCTGCACATATTTCATTTTCATGAAAGGGGGTCGGGGAGGGTTGGGGAGGGGAGGGGAGGGGAAGGGGGGCGGCGCTCGCCGTGGAGGGGAGGGGGAGGGGGAGGCAGCGGTGCGGTGGTGGCGTCGGCCGGGAAGGGCTGCAAGATATCTATGTCATGTCATCTAGTCGTCTACGTTGCTGAGGGAGACGATCGGCGCCGGGCCGGCGGTCAGGAAGGGTGAGGGCCAGGGGAGGGGGTCGGGGAGGGGAGGGGAAGGGGCCGGGGCGGCGCTCGCCGTGGAGGGGAGGGGGAGGGGGAGGGGGAGGCGGCGGTGCCGTCGGCCGGGAAGCCGTGGCGGCGCTCCTCGGGGTCGGGCCGCCGGCGGTGAGGGCCGGGGGAGCTAGGGGGAGGGGGTCGGGGAGGAGGGGAGGCCGGGTCGGGGAGCTAGGGGAGGAGGGGACGGTCGGGGAGTAGGGGAGGGGAAGGGGCTGGGGCGGGGCGACGCTCGCCGTGGAGGGGAGCCGGCGGTGGCGTCGGCCGGGAAGGCGGCGGTGGCGTCGGCCGGGAAGCGGCGGCGGTGGCGCTCGGGGCCGGGCCGCCGGCGGTTAGGGAGGGGAGGAGGGGATGAGGGGAGGGGAGGAGGGGAAGGGGCCGGGGCGGGGCGGCGCTCGCCGTGGAGGGGAGCCGGCAGTGGCATCGGCCGGGAAGGCGGCGGTGGCGTCGGTCGGGAATCGGCGGCGGTGGCGCTCGGGGCCGGGCAGCCGGCGGTTAGGGAGGGGAGGAGGGGAGGAGGGGAGGGGAGGAGGGGAAGGGGCCGGGGCGGGGCGGCGCTCGCCGTGGAGGGGAGCCGGCGGTCGCGTCGGCCGGCAAGACGGCCGTGCATATTTAAGCAAATAATCAATCAAACAATTAAGCAATTAAATAATTTCAGCATAATTTAATAAACAATTAAGGAATTTCAGCAAATTTAAATTAAGCAATTAAACAATTTCAGCAAACAATTAAGCAATTAAACAATTAAGCAATCAAACAATTAATCAATCAAACAATTAAGAATTTAAACAATTAATCAATTAAATTGGGGAGGAGGAGGGGGAGAGAAGGGGCTCGGGATGGGAGGGGAGGGGAAGGGGGGGCGCTCGGCCGTGGAGGGGAGGTCGACGGGGAGGGCGGCGTCGGGATGGGGAGGTGGACGGCGGCGGCAGGGCGGCGGCAGCGGCAGGGCGGCGGCGGCCCGTGGGGTGGGGGGGTCGGGGAGGAGAGGAGGGAGGGGAGAGGAGGGATTACCTTGCTTGTGGCGGCCGGGCGGCGACGGCGACGGCGGGGCGGCCGGGCGGCGTCGGGCGGCCGGGCGGCGACGGTGGGGCAGCGACGGGGCGGCGGCGGCGGGGCGGCGGCAGCTCGGGTCGGCGGCGTCGGTTGGGAAAAGGAGAGCGCGCGTGAAATGAGAGCGCGCACCGCTCGCGCGGTTAGGTTAAACAACTACTTACGTCGGCCTGACTTACTTACGTCGGCCAACGTCAGGGCCGACGTAAGTTAGGCTTAACTTACGTCGGCCAATTAACTTACGTCGGCTATGGGCCGAGGCCGACGTGGGTAATTTTTATTACTGTCGGTCCATATACTTACGTCGGTCTGCCGACGTAATTTATTTAACTTACGTCGGCTACCAGGGACCGACCTAAGTTACTTACTTACGTCGGCCAGCCGACGTAAGTTGCTCTGGCCGACGTAAGTGATCGATATTCCTGTAGTGGAGGGGGCCCTTGGTTTAGGATGTGCTCAGTTGGAGACATTGCCATCGGTAAAACCTCAGTGGGTCTGAATATGCTGGTAGTCCCTTTAATCAGTCTATTTTGTGATCTCTTTGCCATACACCTAAGGAAGTGTAATTGGCATAAGGGAAGTTCTCTTAGTTGCTGACGGGTGATGAAATCATGAACTTGTGGGTAAAGTGGTACAACCTCTGCAGATTTCAAAAACTATCATTATAGCTGTGCTCCCAGTTAAGAGCATATGGATGACCTACACGATTAGGGGGAACTTGGCATTTGGGATGGTTGGTCATGGTCATGATTATGGTTATGAATCGAGTTATGAAGAATGAACAAGGATGATGATGATGGTAATAATCTGTTATATGGATGGATAATTAATTATGGTTTCATATTATGTTAATTATATGGGATATGATGGGATTACTTCACATACACATACTATAATGCTTTTTACACGTTTTAAATGTACTTTTCAGCAATTAGCCATTGTTTATTATCATGCCTTGTTCAAGCTACATGTCATACTTTCCACACTTGCTGAGTATGACATGTACTCACCCTTGCAATTCCCACACCAACAGTTGCAAGTCAGCATTGGGAGTATCACAACATTAATGCGGAGTACTAGGCTATGTGCTGCCGTCGACTTGCCTGTGGTGTTGCTTGGAGCCGTGCTACCCTTTATGCTCAGTTTGGTTAGTTTTCTTAATTAGAATATTTCTGCTGCAATTATAGTTCAATATTGATCATTAGAATTGTAATATGATGATTACTTTAATAATGTAATAAAGGTACTTATTTAACTTGTGTTGTACTAATTATCTATTTATTATTTGTAAATCACTTGTGTATGTGTGTTAAACATCATGGGCACACATATACTGCACTTGGTTCATTTTTCAGAACCGGGTATCACAAATTGATATCAGGGCCACAGGTTGACCGTAGGATGAAGCCTAGATAGAATGGACACTTTAGAGCACATAGGAACACTCATGAGACATTGTGATTTTGTTTGGTATGCTGATTGCTATGTAATTGTTGATTGTGTTCTTATTAGAGGATTGTGGGATTCTTTTGCATTGCCACATCCATATAGGCTAGTATAGGCAGTTGTTTAGTTTCATATCCATTGATGCATATAGTTGGGGACATTTTCAAAATTCTCATATCTCTTGCTTTTCTTCAGATGGCGAGGACTCGCAACCAGAGGGATGACAATGATGAGGAGGAGAAAAATGGAGCACCTCAGAACAACAATGGACAAGGACCTACTCAGGGAGCCATCAACCTTGAGCAGCTATTAGCTTTGCAAAACCAGCTCATGCAGACCATGATACATACTTTGGAACAGCTGCAATCTGGCAACAACAATCAGCCCCATATGCCTCCACCACCACCCCACCACCTCATAACCAGTTGGGATAATTTATGAGGACCAGGCCACCCACCATTGCTCAAACTATTGATCCTATGGAGGCGGATGATTGGTTGAAGTCCGTGGAGAAGAAGCTTGCTATTGTTCAATGCAGCGACTGGGAGAAGGTCCTATTTTCTTCTCATCAACTAGTTGGAGCAGCTGCGGATTGGTGGGATTCTTTATGCAACGCCCATGAGAATCAGGAGAGGATCACTTGGGCTGAATTCAAATAGAGCTTCCGTTCTCATTATGTGCCGGAAGATGTTATGATCCTAAAGAGGGAATAATTTGAGAACTTGAGGCAAGAAAGATCAAGCGTGAGTATCTTAATAAATTCACTCAACTCTTAAGGTATGCTCTGAAGGATGTCAATCGGGACAGTCGCAAGCAATATTTGTTCATGAGGGGACTAAACAATGAGATTCAAGTCCAATTGCTCAATTTTGACGATGCAAATTTCCATATGCTTGTGGAAAAAGCAATTGTGGTTGAGAACATGGTTCACGAGATGGAGCAAGATAACAAGAGGAAGGCACCGTATCAAGGACAGCTGCATGGAAGCAATGTTCACCCTCGCTTTGCACCACCCAATGCGCCATACCACAACCCCTCGGCTCCTGCATATCGCGCTGCTATTCCTCCGCGTTCAGCTCAACCAATGCAGCAACACCCCGCTATGCAAGCACCTCAGCCTCCAATGCCATATGTGCCTCATGCCAGCTTTCCTGCAAATGTTCAAAATCAAGCTCATCCAAACAGTTATTGTGCAGCAAGGTCGTGCTATACTTGTAGTGAGGTAGGACACTTTGTATCTCAATGTCCTAAGTTAGGCCTTGGTCAAGGAATCAATGCTCCAAGACAGAACCCAAGACCGAATAGGGGATCTCTAGAAGGCAGCCGTGGACAACAGAAATTTGCTCATGGCAATGTGAATCATGTCTCTACGGAGGAAGCGCAACAAGCGGATGACGTGGTGATTGGTATGATTCTCGCAAACTCCAAGCCGACGACTATGTTATTTGATTCTGGAGCATCGCATTCATTCATTGCATCGAAGTATGTTCCTAAGTATAGTTTGCCTATCTCTCATATGAAGTATACTTTCTCGGTTAAATCTCCTGGAGGAGAGATGAGGATGAATATAACATGTCCAAAAGTAAGCCTTAGAATAAGGGGGTAAGACTTCTTTGCCAACCTTATCGTTTTGGATTCTCAAGGATTGGACATTATACTTGGTATGGACTGGTTGAGGAAGCACAATAGAGTTATACAATGTGCCACAAAGAAAGTGAAGTTGGCAAATGTGGAAGGGGTCAGCATAGAATTTGAAGCGTCTCAACACGCACCCAAGCAAGTGGAGCTGAATCAAATGGACGGTGCCGCAATTGAGGAGATACCATTGGTGCGCGAGTTTTCATATGTGTTTCCGGATGAGTTGCCAGGTATGCCACCTGATCGTGACATCGAGTTTGTTATTGAATTAACACATGGAACTGCACCCATAGCTAAAAGACCCTATAGGATGACTCCTAAGAAGTTAGCAGAGCTCAAGAAATGAATTCAAGAGCAGCTAGAGAAGGGTTTCATTCGCCCAAGCTCTTCATGTTGGGGAGCGCCAGTGCTTTTCGTGGACAAGAAGGATGGATCTCAAAGGATGTTTTTGGATTACCGAGCTCTCAATAAGGTGACGATCAAGAATAAGTATAAATTGCCCCGTATAGAGGATTTGTTCGACCAGATGAAGGGTGCACGTGTTTTCTGCAAGATCTATTTGAGGTCAAGCTACTTCCAAATGAAGATTAGACTGTCAGATATACCCAAAACAGCTTTTCGGACACAGTATGGATCTTATGAGGACATCATCATGTCTTTTGGATTGCCTAATGCAATTTCATACTTTATGTACCTCATGAATAAGATTTTCATTGAGTACTTGGATAAGTTTGTTGTGGTGTTCATTGATGATATTGTGATCTAATCAAAGAGTGAAGAGGAGCATTGAGAGCATTTGAGGCTCACATTGCAGAAATTGAGGGAACATCAATTATATGCCAAATTCAGCAAGTGCCAGTTTTGGTTAAGGGAAGTATCGTTTTTGGGGCATATCATTTCAGGAGGAGGAGTATCGGTTGACCCAGGAAAAGTAAGCGATGTTCTAAAATGGGAACCGCCATAGAATGTGAAGGAAATCAGGAATTTCCATGGAATGGATGGATATTATCGTTGGTTCATCAAGGATTTCTCCAATATAGTCAAGCCCATGATTGAGTTATTAACCAAGGGGAAATCATTCTAATGTAGTCAAGCTTGTTAGGACAGCTTTGAGGATCTCAAGAGAAGGTTAACTACAACCCCAGTCTTGGTTTTGCCAGATGTGAGCAAAAGTTTCGATATCTATTGTGATGCATCAAGACAAGGACTTGGATGTGTGCTCATGCAAGAAGGTCAAGTGGTAGCCTACGCATCGAGATAATTGAAGAAACATGAGCAAAATTATCCTATGCATGATCTCAAACTTGTAGTCGTGGTACATGCCTTGAAGATGTTGGGACATTACATTCATGGTCATAGGTGTGAAATTTATACGGACCAAAAGAGTCTCAAGTACATATTCACACAAATGGATCTTAATTTGAGGAAACGAAGATGGTTGGAGCTCATCAAGGATTATGACGTGGGAATCAATTATCATCCAGAGAAGGCGAATGTAGTGGCCGATGCTTTGAGTCGAAAAGGAGTTAACCACCAACTCACGGTCCGGTAGCTGCCATCCGAGTTAGTCAAGAAGTTTGAATGGTTGAATCTTTGATTTGTCAATGATATGGAGATAATGGAGTTAAATCCGACCTTGGAGCAATAAATTCGAGAAGGTCAAACCAAGGACGAGGAAATTCAGGAAATCAAGGAAAGGACCCAGGAAGGAAGAGAATTCAGATTTGATGAAGACGAACATGGTACTTTATCGCTTGGAAAGAGGATTGATGTGCTCAATGTTAAGCATATTCGTGAAATGATATTGAAGGAGGCACATGACTCACCTTATTCAATTCGTCCCGGCTGTACAAAGATGTACAAGGACTTGAAGACATGTTATTGGTGGGCTAGCATGAAAAAGGACATAGCTGAATATGTCGCCTTGTGTGATGTGTGCCAACAGGTCAAAGCTGAACATCAAAGGCCAGCTGCACTATTGCAGCCATTAATGGTTCCATAGTGGAAGTGGGAAGAAATCCGAATGGACTTCATAGTAGGATTACCTCGAACCCAGTCTGGCTACGACTCAATATGGGTTATTGTGGATCCGTTGATCAAATCAGCTCATTTTATACCTGTCAAGACTACATATACCACCGCGAAGCTAGGAGAATTGTATATGGAGCATATTGTGTGCCAACATGGAGTTCCGAAGAAAATAGTCTCAGTTCGAGGTTCTCAATTCACCTCTAGGTTCTGGCAGAAATTGCATGAAGCTATGGGTACAAGGTTGAATTTCAGTTCGACATATCACCCTCAAATTGATGGACAAACTGAGGGGACAAATCAGATTTTTGAGGATGTGTTAAGAGCTTGTGCTTTGAAGCATGGAAGAAGTTGGGACAAGAGCTTGTCGTATGCGGAATTCTCATACAACAATAGTTACCAAGCAAGTTTGAGGATGTCATCTTTTGAAACATTATATGGAAGGAAGTTTAGGACACCTTTTGTTTTGGAATGAAACGGGAGAGAACCATATATTTGGACCTGATATGTTGCAAGAGACTGAAAAACAAGTTTAGATCATCCAGGGAAATTTGAGAGCTCCCCAATCAAGACAAAAAGGATATGTGGATAATAGCAGGAAAAAATCTAGCCTTTTAAGTGGGAGACTTAGCCAACCTCAAAGTGTCACCCATGCGAGGTCATAAGAGGTTTAATATCAAAGGCAAGCTTGCAGCTCGCTATATTGGACTGTTCAAGATTTTGGACACACGGGGAGAGGTAGCAAATAAACTGGAGATGATAGCTCATCTTTCAGATGTCCATGATGTGTTTCCTGTTTCACAGCTCAAGAAGTGCTTAAGGGTAGCAGAAGAACAAGTGCCAATGGAAGAATTGGAACTAGAGGCAGATTTGACTTATGCCAAGCAACCAGTCCAAATCTTGGAAACCAAGGAGGGTGTCAAGAGGAACAAGGTTATTCGATGGTGCAATTTACAATGGAAGCATCATAAAGAGTCAGAAGCAACTTGGGAACTAGAGGATGATCTCAAGATAGATTTTCCCTCTCTTTCCTTCTACGTCGAATCTCGTGGGCGAGATTCATTTTAAGGGGGGGGGGGGTAGGTTTGTAACACCCTCATTTTCATGCATCATGCATTGCGTACATCATTAAATATGTTTAACATTAATCCACATAAGAAGGAACAAGTTTAAAATGAATTATAAGCAAAACTACGCTTAAAAAGTCTGAGAAGTGTGGTCTTATCCGATTTGCCTCGGACTAGTCTGAATTTCTCTCTGAACCCATTTCGGACATGTTTGTTTTCCTGCGGACTAGTCCGTTTTTCTCTCTGTACCGGTTTCGGACTTTATGAGACCTATGTGTGCTGAATACATTGGCTTTGATAATAAATGTTTTGAATGCTGCCATAACATCTTTTTAACAAGGTCCGACCCTAGCTTCGATCTTCTTCAAGGTCCGACAATAGGTCCGACTTTCTTTGTCTATGTCCGATATGTTTTTGGGTAGCTCCGGTGAGCTTTGTCTTTAGCTCTGGCATGTCTTTGATAGCTCCGGCATGTCTTTGTTAAGCTCCGATATCTTTTGCTATGTCCGACTTATGTTGGTTAGCTCCGACATGTTTTTCTAGCTCCGACTTTTGGGATGACAAGTTCCAACTAGTTTTGGTTAGCTTCAGTGCTAGGTCCGACTAGCTTTGGTAAGCTCCGGCGCTAGGTTGCACTAGCTTTGTTATGCTCCGGCGCTAGGTTGTACTATCTTTGGTAAGCTCCGGATCAAGCTCCGGTTAGCTTTAGCAAGGTTCGAAGCTTGATGGCAATGTTCCTACTTTTACTGTGAAATGTTTAGAACTTGCTTTACATTGTTGGAAAGATTTATTAGTATTCTTTTACTAAGTTTTTGGTGTGTTTTGGTTGATATGAATGATATCGTTTTTGCTATGTTTTGCAACATGCATATGTGAGGTGCTCACATAAGGTGTTGTGTTCGGAACTAACATGAGTCAAGTCGAGGACTTGGGCTCGTACAGATTGGTTGTTTGTTCATGCGCAGGTGTTGCTTGAGTTCAAGTCATGGCTGGTGATGGGATCCTTTGTACTAGTCTCAGGGAGGAGATGAGGTTCCAACAACCAAATTCAGGAGGAATTAAGGTTGAGCGGGTCAGGAGGTCGCACAGGATGATTGAATCAAGGGCAGTGCATATGAAGGTTACTAGACATCGAAGGAAGGTGTTTGCACGTATGCATGCGGTGCATGACGTGGCAACATGGTTCTGAAGATGGTTTGTGGATGGGAAGATCTGGTTGGAAGGATAGGATCGTATCGGTGATGACCTTGGTTGCGGCGGGGTTGGTTATGGCTTGGTATGGAAAGTATCGAGTTGGTTATGATAGGATTTCGTGTGGGTCACGAATTTGAGTTATTTTAGGAATGTGGGATACGTTCCTAAGGTGTTTGGAAGTCTTAAGATTGCTTCTATCTGCGTATAGAAGAGTCATAAGCAGTTATGGAAAGTTTCAATTCATGATTTGAGTAGGATTAGAGTCCTAGTTGAGATTGGGTTGGCCTAAGGGCTTGTTATATAAGCAAGGAAGGCCAAAGCTCGTGGTGCACGACTTTGGGGCTGCTACTCTTATGTTATATTGAATAAAATTCGTAGTTTGAAGGAACTCTTGTGCCTTGTTCGTCCGACTTGTTCTAGACAAGTTTTACTCGTCGAGTTTCTGGACATCACTACCTTTCGTTGGTGGTTTTATCATAACTCGAGTTTTACAGATCCAATTGACGTGATTCTTTTTGTGTCGTCTTCACAACTTGATTATCTATTATCTGTCAAAATTTCACGGTAATTGAATTTGTGGTTTCTTATCTACACGAGTTTCTTTGCAGCATTACAGAACTGTTTTTCTCGAGAAGGACAGATTGACCTTTGTTCGATCTTTTGATCATAACTTAAGTTTCTCTCGACGGATTTGAGTGATTCTTCTTGTGTTTTCTTCGTGAACTGATTCTCTCTGATATATATCGCTTTTGTCATGATGAAACACGTTTAGATTAGTTTCATACACGATTTCTCTAACCGATCGTTTTTCTGTCGAAGGGGTTGGGATTTAATTGTTTCCGCTGCGTAAGATTTTTAAATCTACCATTCACCTCCCACTGGTAGCTTTTCACGTGCTCTTCAATCCTACAATTGGTATCAGAGCCACGGTGCTCTAATCATTTTGATTTGCATGTATTTTTAACTAATCATCATGGAGAAATACTCTGCCAAACCTTGTGTATTTGCTGATACTGATTTTCAGATTTGGAAGGTACACATGGAGGCTTTCATCCAGGCGCAAGGCTTTACAATATGAGAGAAGGTGTACAAGCGTTACGAAGTGCCACCTAATGATCAAGTTACAACTATAAACCTACAGGACATCGACAACAACAACAAAACCCGAAACTTGATCATCCAAGGACTCACTCAGAGCGACTTCGACCGCATTGCACATCTCTGATCGGCATACGATGTATGGAGAGCACTTTGTGACTATCACGAAGGATCCAAAACGATCAAGGAGGTAAGGCAAAACATGTTCAAGAAATAATACATGTGCTTCAAGATGCAACCCGGTGAGTCCATTGATGATCTCTTTGCTCGCTTCAACAAAATTCTCAGTAACTTGCGTAGTGTCAACGTTAATTTTTCTGATGCTGAAAATGCTATACAACTTCTTAGTGCATTAGACATGTCAATCTGGGAGATGAAAGTTACATCTATCCATGAATCTACTATCATGAGTACACTTACTTTAGATGTGCTTTAATCTAAACTAAAAACTCATGAAATTGACATCTTATCACGTAAGAACCAAAACAAATCTATTGCATTTGTCTCACAACGTGATATGCCTAGCTCCGACCAATCATCATCCTGCAATACTCTTGCTTTGTTTTCCTCACTAACCCTGGAGCAGATCGAGGAATTTCCAGAAGTGGAGTTAGCACTAATCTCAACTAGGTTCTCAAAAGCATTGCAAAATATGAGAACTAGAAGGAGAGGAAGCTTCAGACCTCAATGTTGTTTTGAATGTGGTAAGACAGGACACTTTCATACAGAATGCCCTAAACTTTTAGGTCCTACTACCCGTGAAGAAAAATAGAACAAGGTCAAGACCACCTCTGGAAACCCCAACAAGAAAAAGAAGGGTACCATAGGACGCAAGATGATTAACAGTTTCATCACTGCACTTCAAGAGCTCGATTCAAGCGATGTAGACTTTGAAAGTGATGAAGATGATGACGATCTGGCCAACTTATGCTTCATGGCGGGCAAAACAAGATCAAGATCAAGTCGGGAGGATGCAGAACACAATAGTGACGATGGTGAGGTATGTTCTACCTGTAATGAAATGTGTGATGCAATTTCTCGTGCAACAATTATTGTTAAGAAAAAGGACAAAAAGCTTAGGGATTGCTAAAATTGAATCACTAGAATCTGAAATAAACCATTTGAATAACTTGATTCCTATTGATGATTCTTGTCCCTCGTGTGATTTAATCTATGAACAATTGTCCACATTAAAAACTGCACATTCCTCTACTCTAGATGGACTTGAACTTGAAATTGAAAAGAACAAAAAGCTTGCTGCACTCGACATTGGAAACTTAAAAGATGCTTCTTGTTCTACAATTGATTTGCATTGTTCTAGTTGTGATGATCTTGAAAAGAATCTAAAAGATCCAATGAATGAAATTTCAATATTGAATAATGCTTTACGTTCTCATAAAGTTAAATATTGCTCCAATTGCAAATTAAAAGGAAAAACATCATGTGAAAATTGCCTTGATCTGTCCAATAAACTTGATGACATGCATAGGATATTAGATCGGTTTTGTAACGGGAATAAGAACCTAAACTTGCTGCTGAATTCTTCCAAGTCTTGCAATTATAAAACTGGTTTAGGTTTTGATTCTCATGCTCATGCTAAGGCACATCCACCTAAAATTGTAAAGTCATTAGGAAGTGGTTTGATTCAAACAGTTCCTAAACAAAAAGAAGTGGTTTTCAAATCTGCAGGAGTGTTGTCTCATTTGGTTTAAATAAAAATATTGCTTGCTCATCTAGACATGAACACAAAGTTAAATTTCATTGTACCTACTGTGGTAGAGATGTTCATGTCATAGATTTTTGTTATAGACTAGCTAAACAACAGAAAAGGGAAAGAATAATTGCTAGATCTCATAACTTTCATGAAAATTTGCTGCACATATTAAACCGAATGCCAGGAACATGCAACCTGCTGTTATGAGTCAAAAACATTCAAAGTTTACCTCTGGACATTTTGTTTTTGCCTCCGGAGCTACTGATTTTTGTGCTACATAAGTAACACCTTATAGGTCAGTAGTTAAGAATAAAAAACATCAAACTTTGACTCATAAACCTGCTATTTTATCTCAGCTTTCGTGTGTTTTTCCTGCTGCACGTCGTGTGACTCAGTACTGGATACCTAAATGCCTTTTGACTAACCCCAGTATTGAGTCATTGATGTATTGTGCTTCTATGTAGGTTACATGCTTGAGGAAGGAGAACATTTGGATTGTGATTCAGGTTGCTCACACCACATGATCGGTAACAAAGAATGGTTCTCCTCCCTCTCTTTTGTGTCACGTGTAGAGAATGTTACTTTTGCCGATAATTCTTCAACTCCTATAATTGCTAAGGGTTCGGTTAGAGTAAATGATCACTACACTTTGAAGGATGTGTCACTTGTCAAAGATTTGAAATACAACTTGCTTTCTATTTCTCAATTGCTAGATGAAAATCTGGAAATTATTTTCAATAAAAACTGCTGCAAAATTGTAGGTTCAAATAGTGAGCTTATTTTTAACATGTCTCGATTTGGAAGAGTTTTTAAAGCTGATTTTGATATGTCTTCCTCTAAGCATAGGTGTCTAGTTTCTAATGATTCAAAGGACTTATATTTTTGGCATCGTAGACTTGGTCACGTAGGCTTTGATCACCTAATGCGTGTTAGTGCTCTTGATCACATACGTGGGCTGCCTAAGCTTAAAGGGTGCAAAGAAATTGTGTGCTATTCTTGTAGACATGCTAAGATGGTTGCAGGTTCACATACTCCTCTCACAATGATCATGACAACTGAACCGGGTCAACTTTTGCACCTTTACACCGTAGGACCTTCACGTGTTCAATCCTTCGGAGGTAAATGGTATGTTCTTGTGATTGTTGATGATTATTCTAGATACTCTTGGGTTTACTTTATGGCATCTAAGAATGAAGCTTTTAGTCACTTTAGAACTTTATTTCTTAGATTATCAATTGATCACCCAGGATCTTTAAAAGCAATTAGAAGTGATAACGGAACGGAATTTAAAAATCAATCTTTTGATCACTTTTGTGCTGAAAATGGAACAGATCATCAATTTTCTTCGCCATATGTACCTCAACAAAACGGTGTTGTAGAAAGAAAGAACAGAACCTTAGTTGAGATGGCTAGGACTATGCTCGATGAATATCAAACTCCTAGGAAATTTTGGGCTGATGCGATTGCAACCGCTTGTTATGTCTCAAATCGTGTTTTCTTGCGCGCTAAGCTAGGTAAAACACCATATGAGCTCCAATTTGGTCATAGGCCTAGTGTTACGCACTTTCAGGTCTTTGCTTGCAAATGCTTTGTTATGAAACATGGTAATCTTGATAAATTTGAACCTAGATCCATTGATGACATGTTTCTTGGTTATCCATCTCATACTAGAGGCTACCGTGTGCTTTTACTTGACACTAAAAAAATTGTGGAGACTTGTGAAGTGTCTTTTGATGAATCTAGCCCAGGTACTAGCTCAAACATTGCAGGTCCAGATCCATATCCGTAGGGGGAGAGCATTTTCGTTGAAGATGAGGAAGAGGTTGAGCTGCTGCCCGAAAATTCAGCAGCTAATGACATTGTTCGAGCTCCTGATTGTGATTCACAGCCAGCACCGACGACCACCATTGCTGGTCCAGATCCTCCTCAAGTCACAAGCTCATCGATTTGTGATGAACATGAAGAAGAAGAAGCTTGTGAAGTGTCCACTCCCCTCCGGGTTCTCAAAATTCATCCTCCGCAACAGATTATTGGGAGCTTGCACGAACTAGTTACATGGTCCAGGTTTTGCGATCGAAACTCTCATGCTCATTCTGCCTTTGTTGCTTCTTTTGAACCCAAAGATATATCACACGCACTCACTAATGAATCTTGGATTATTGCCATGCAAGAAGAGTTAGAAAATTTTGAAGGGAATAATGTTTGGAAACTTGTACCTCCTCCTCAAGGTCACATTTTAATTGAAACTAAATGGGTGTTTAAAAATAAACAAAGTGAGGATGGGTTGTGGTTAGGAATAAGGCTAGGTTGGTTGCTCAAGGTTTCACTCAAGTTGAAGGTCTAGATTTTGATGAAACTTTTGCTCCTGTTGCTAGATTAGAAGCCATAAGAATTTTGTTAGCTTTTGCTGCATCTAAAGGTTTTAAGCTATATAAAATGGATGTTAAAAGTGCTTTTCTCAATGGCTACATAGATGAGGAGGCTTATGTCAAACAACCACCGGGTTTTGAAAATTCAGATTTTCCTAATCATGTTTACAAACTATCCAAAGCCTTGTACGGTCTCAAACAAGCCCCTAGAGCATGGTATGATAGGTTAAAAACATTCTTACTTGAAAAGGGGTTTACCATGGGAAAGGTTGATAAAACTCTTTTTGTGCTTAAGCATGGCAATGACTCATTATTTGTTCAAGTGTATGTGGATGATATTATATTTGGTTGTGCTTCTAATGATCTTGTGTCCAAGTTTTCAGCTTTGATGAGTTCAGAATTTGAGATGAGTATGATGGGAGAACTCACATACTTTTTGGGGCTGCAAATCAGGCAAACCAGGGAGGGTACCTTTGTGCATCAAACGAAGTATACAAAAGACCACCTAAGGCGCTTCAACAAGGACAAAATCAAGCCTCTTCGGACACCAATGGGAACAGCAACAACACTTGAACTTGATGAAGAGGGTGAACCCGTGGATTAAAAAGAATATAGAAGCATGATCGGATCACTTTTGTACCTCACGGCATCAAGACTGGACATAAAATTCAGCGTATGTCTTTGTGCGCGGTTTCAAGCCTCCCCACGTACTTCAGATCGTCAAGCTGTTAAAAGGATTCTCAGGTACTTACACGGAACTCAAGAATTTGGCATTTTCCTTCCTTCTTCCTCAATCGTTACTTTGAAAGCTTTTTCGGGTGCTGATTTTGGGGGTTGTCGGATTGATAGGAAAAGTACTTCCGGTGCTTGTCATTTTCTTGGTAATTCTCTTGTTGCTTGGTCCTCTAGAAAACAAAGTTCAGTTGCATAATCCACCGCTGAATATGAATATGTAGCTGCTGCTAGCGCTTGTTCACAAATTCTTTGGATTGTTCAAACACTTAAGGACTATGGGGTTGATCTTGATAGTGTTCCACTATTTTGTGATAGCACTAGTGCCATTTGCATTGCCAAAAACCCGGTGCAACATTCTAGAACTAAGCACATTGATATTAGGTATCACTTTCTCCGTGATAATGTTGAAGAAGGAAACATTATGCTTCACCATGTAGATACCGAACAACAATTGGCTGACATTTTTACAAAACCTTTGGATTTCACTCGTTTTTGTTTCATTCGTAGTGAAATAGGGGTTATGCATCCCCATGGCTTACATTGAGGGGGATTTTTCAAACATGAGAAGTCTATGTGTGAATCTGAAATTAAAATAATATGAGCATAGTATTTCATACATATATGACTTTGTGATTCCTTTTACATGCTAAAAGTTCTTACTACATTACTCGTGTTATACATTTTGTAGATTTTGTCATGTCTAGTAATTGGAATAATTACTTACACTAAATCTGGTCATGGTTGAACTTTCTTGCTGTTTTGAACTTGTTGCATGCTCACAAGTGTTTTTAATCATAAAGAATTAATCAAGTAATCAACTCAACTGTTGAGTTTTTGTGAACAAATATAAGTTGAGAAAAGATCAAGAGAATATGCATACATCACACTTCTTCTTTTGAGATGGCTTATCATTGCACTTAGATATGAAGTTGGAAGAAGTTGTGTATGACTAAAACCATGTTCTGAAGCTTCTGATTGTCAAATGACATAGGCTTGGCTTGGTTGGTTAGAATAAGGCAGATGCACATATAATCTCTAGCAAATATCATATGATCTAAATTTGTGCTTTGAAAAATAATAAAATGCAGCAACAAGTGTCATGCTTTCAGGTATTGAAATAGTTAAGTTTGTGAGATCATGACTTGCTTAAATTGAAAATTACATTTGATCTCTAGCATGACTTACACTACTTTATGTATCTCATTGTTGTGATAGTGTAAGTTACTTGATAGTATGACTTGGATGATCTTTGTTTTATATGTATATGTTATAATATGCTCATAACAATTAAAATTTCTCTTTTGAACCTTGCTGAATACATTGTCAAAGGGGGAGAGATACTATGTGAATTTTTAAAGATAAGTATGCAAGGGGGAGAAATTGATTACACATTGCACATATTCACAATTGTTTTTGGCACGATTCTTCTCAGGGGGAGAATTTCTCTTTCTCATTTTATTTCTATTTTACAAAGGGGGAGAAATTGTTTTCAAAAGTTTTAATATGAATAAGCCAATGTTCGGATCTTAAGTGGTGTTGCCAATGCATTCATCAAGGGGGAGATTGTGAGACCTATGTGTGCTGAATACATTGGCTTTGATAATAAAAGTTTTGAATGCTGCCATAACATGTTTTTAACAAGGTCCAACCCTAGCTTTGAACTTCTGCAAGGTCCGACAATAGGTCCGACTTTCTTTGTCTAGGCCCGACATGTTTTTGGGTAGCTCCGGGGAGCTTTGTCTATAGCTCCGGCATGTCTTTGATAGCTCTAGCATGTCTTTGTTAAGCTCCGATATGTTATGCTAGGTCCGACTTATGTTGGTTAGCTCCGACATATTTTTCTAGCTCCGACTTTTAGGATGACAAGTTCCGACTAGTTTTTGTTAGCTCCGGTGATAGGTCCGACTAGCTTTGGTAAGCTCTGACGCTAGGATGTACTAGCTTTGTTAAGCTCTGGCGCTAGGTTGTACTAGCTTTGTTAAGCTCTGGCTCGTGCTCCGGTTAGCTTTGGCAAGGTTCGGAGCTTGATCACAATGTTCCTACTTTTACAGTGAAATTTTCGATCTTGATTTACATTGTTGGAAAGATTTCTTAGTATTCTTTTACTAAGTTTTTGGTGTGTTTTTTTTTGATATGGATGATATCGTTTTTGCTATGTTTTGCAACATGCTTATGTGAGGTGCTCACGTAAGGTGTTGTGTTCGGAACTAACTTGAGTCAAGTCGAGGACTTGGGCTCGTATGGATTGGTTTTTTGTTCATGTTAAGGTGTTGCTTGATTTCAAGTCATGGCTGGTGACGGGATCTTTTGGACTAGTCTCGGGGAGGAGACGAGGTTCCAACAACCAAATTCAGGAGGAATTGTGGTTGAGCGGGTCAGGAGGTCGCGCAGGATGATTGAATCAAGGGCAGTGCATATGAAGGTTACTGGACGTCGAAGGAAGGTGTTTGCACATATGCATGCGGTGCATGACGTGGCAACATGGTTCCGAAGATGTTTTGTGGATGGGAAGATCTGGTTGGAAGGATCGGATCGTATCGGTTGATGACTTTGGCTGCGACGGAGTCGATTATGGCTTGGTATGGAAAGTATCGAGTTAGTTATGATAGGATTTCGTGTGTGTCACGAATTTGAGTTGTTTTAGGAATGAGGGATACATTCGTAAGGTGTTTGGAAGTCTTAATATTGCTTCTATCTGCGTATAGAAGAGTCCTAAGCAGTTATAGAAAGTTTCAATTCATGATTTGAGTAGGATTAGAGTCCTAGTTGAGATTTGGTTGGCCTAAGGGCTGGTTATATAAGCAAGGAAGACCAAAGCTCGTGGTACACGACTTTGGGGCTGTTCCTCCTGTGTTCTATTGAATAAAATTCGTAGTTTTAAGGAACTTTTGTGCCTTGTTCCTCCGACTTGTTCCACACAAGTTTTACTAGTCGAGTTTCTGGACAGCACTACCCTTTGTCGATGGTTTTATCATAACTCGAGGTTTACAGATCCAATTGACGTGATTCTTTTTGGGTTGTCTTTACAACTTCATTATCTATTATTTGTCAAAATTTCACGATCATTGGATTTGTGGTTTCTGATCTACATAAGTTTCTTTGCAGCATTCCAGAACTGTTTTTCTCGGGTAGGACAGATTGACCTTTGTTCCATCTTTTGATCATAACTTGAGTTTCTCTCGACGGATTTGAGTGATTCTTCTTGTTTTTTCTTTGTGACTTGATTCTCTATTATATATATCACTTTTGTCATAGTTAAACACGTTTAGATTAGTTTCACATACGATTTATCTAATAGATCGTTTTTCTGCCGAAGGGGTTGGGATTTAATTGTTTCCGCTGCGTAAGATTTTTAAATCTACCATTCACCCCCTCCCCTCTGGTAGCTTTTCGCGTGCTCTTCGATCCTACAGACTTGTCCTGTCCATTGCAGACTAGTCCGGTAATGCCATCCTTGAAAATTTTGCTATGTCTCCGGACTTGTCCATTTTCTACCGGACTTGTCCGTGTCCCTCTGTGACTAAGTTCAGACTTACCCGATTTCGTTCGTACTTATCCCTTTTTCCTGTTACTAATATCGGACTAGTCTGGTCTAGTGCGAACTTGTCCGGTGCTGTGATTCCGAGTAAATCTTTTATTCCATGACTTGTATTTGGGTTTCCGTCTTAACTGGGCCCAAGAATGTCGTGCTTAACCCCTTTGGAGCCCACGTGGGACCCCTACACGGCCTCCACCACCATGAACACAAAATCCAAAAAACCCTACCTCTCCACCTCTATATAAACAAACCAACAACCCAACTTCTCATCTCTTTGCCACTTTTGAAAGACCAACAAACCCTAGTTCGTGGGAGCCGCCACCAAGGGGAGATCCAGCAGCAAGGAGGAGGAGATCACGAAGGAGGATCAAGCAATCAATATCTTTATCAACTTTGCGTTCTTCATCACCAATTCACCGTCAACTCTTCATCACCAATCCTAGATCGTCAAGATCCAAGTGTTTCCTCCAATCTCTTGTTCTTCGGAGTTCTAGACAAAAGGTATACCTTCTACTTTCCCTTTTCCATGCAAACTCAACCTCAATTCTCGCAGATCAAGAAAAACCTAGTTCACAGGTTCTGACCAGGGCAGACTAGTCCGGCCCCTGAAACCGGACTTGTCCGGCCTCTAAATCTGTTTGGTGCTGAATTTGTTCCAAATTGGGTCGAATCAATTCCAAACCTGTCCAAACTTGTTAAAAATCACTAGAACCAGTTTGTAAACATTAATAGCAACTAATTAAGAAGTTTTACCTCATAATTGCTTTAATCATGCATGACATGGCATATTGAGTAATATATGATCATTTATTGATTGTAATGGTTGTTTCGTATGTCTATTGCTTGGATTAGAAGGTGATGCACTAGAGGGTGCTTTTGACGACCCCCAGTACCTGAATTTTGAAGCTTTAAACAGTAGTCCATCTCAGGAGCAAGGCAAGTGTCCTTGATCATATTGATCCTGCTTTTTAAATGTTTTGTTTGCAAACTGCATGCTTGTGTCAATTTGATTGGGACTCCTATGATAGGAAGTTTACTAGTCTTGTCTGACCACCCTTGTCGCTTGGGACACATAGTAGAGAGTCGGGAAGGGCTTTTCACTTTTTTCCTTGCTCGAATTAATTGGGATAGGAAAACAACCAAGTTACTTAATTATAAGTTAATGAGATTATGGATAATGTACATCGATGAACATGGTTAATGGTAACATGGTAATGGGTGATCTAAGCAAGCATGGTTTGTGGATTGGATTGGATGATATGGTGGTTTGCTTGCCTTGGATCTAAGGACCGATTCATTCGAGAATAGGCCAGGACAACAGTGCCACCACAAGGCCAAATATTGGTGCGGCTTAGTCAATGAATTAGGAGTATTACCAGCATTGATTTAGATCACTTGGTGGAGTGGGAAATGGGTGTCGGTTGGGTTTGCAATAGTGGTGGGACTGCCCTGGGATCCGAACGGCACAAGAGGGGGCCCTTGGTTTAGGATGTGCTCAGTTGGAGACATCGCCACCAGCGAAACCTCAATGGGTCTGAATATGCTGGTAGACCCTTTGTAAGGGCTATTTTGTGATCTCTTGGCCATACACCTAAGCAAGCTGGCATAAGGGAGGTTCCTTTAGTCGCCGACGGGTGACAAAATCATGAACTTGTGGGTAAAGTGGTACAACCTCTGTAGAGTGTTAAGAACTATCATGATAGCAGTGCTTCGAGTTAAGAGGACCTGGATGACCTACATGATTAGAGGGAACCTGGGATTTGGGATGGTTGGTTATGGTTATGATTATGGTTATGAATTGATTTATGATAAATGAACATGGATGATGATGATGATGGTAATAATCTGGTATATGGATGGATGATTGATTATGGTTTTGTATTATGTTAATTATGTGGGATATGATAGGATTACTTCATGTAGACATAATATAATGCTTTTTACACATTATAAATGTAATTTTAAGCAATTAGCAATTGTTTATTATCATGCCTTGTTCAAGCTACATGTCATACTTTCCCACACTTGCTGAGTCTGACAACAGTTGCAGGTCAGGATTGGGAGTATCACGACGTTAATTCGGAGTACTAGGCTGTGTGTTGCCGTCGACTTGCCTGTGGTGTTGCTTGGAGCCGCGCTACCCTTTATGCTCAGTTTGCTTAGTTTTCTTAATTAGAATATTTCCACTACAGTTATAGTTCAATAATGATCATTAGAATTGTAATATAAGGATTACTTTAATAATGTAATAAAGGTACTTCTTTAACTTGTGTTGTGGTAATTATCTGTTTATCATTTGTGAATCACTTGTGTATGTGTGTTAAACATCCTGGACACACACATACTGCACTTGGTTCATTCTTCGGAATCGGGTGTTACATGCTGCCACGTGTCCAGCAACTCCGGACCTACCTCCTCGAAGAAGGAAGCTCCGAAGCTGCTAGTGTCACACCTCCGAACTTATGTCTGCAACGGGCAGACTGTGGGTTATCCAAAGGCGTGAACATTCATGAGGCATTCATTGACCGTTACAAGACATGGTTAACACGTCGTTAATGATATAGTAATGACACATGATTAGAGGACTATCTGTGACACCCGGTTTCGAAAATGAACCAAGTGCAACACATATGTGTGCCCAGGACGTTGATCACACATATGTATCACACTTGGTTCATTTTTGGAACCGAGTGTCATAAATTTGTATCAGAGCCATAGGTTGATCGTAGGACGCAACCTATATAGAATGGACTCTTTAGAGAACATAGGAACACCTAAAAATAGTTGTGGGTTAATTGGTGTGCTGATTGCTATGTAATGTTTGCTTGTGTGCTTGTGTGCTTATTAGAGGATTGTGGGATGCTTTAGCGCTTGCCACATCCATATAGGATTTTATAGGTAGTTGCTTATTTTCATATCCCTTGATGCGTATAGTTGGGGAAATTTTCTAAATTCTTCTATATCTTGCTCTTTCCTCAGATGTCGAGGACTCACAACCAAAGGAATGCCAATGGTCAGGAGAAAGAGAACAATGGAGCGCCTCAGAACAACAATGGAGTTGGACCTGGGGCTACCAACCTTGAGCAATTGTTGGCTATGCAAAATCAGCTTATGCAGACAGCAAACTTTGGGAAAGCTGCAGGCCAATAACCAAAATCAGCCCATATTCCTCCACTACAGCCACCCCCACCGCCTCATAATAGGTTTGAAGAGTTTATGAGGACCCACTTTTGCTCAAGCCAATGATCCTATGGAAGACGATGATTGGCTAAAATCTATGGAGAAGAAGCTTGCTATTATCAAGTGCAGTGATAGGGAGAAGGTCCTTTTTGCCTCCCATGAATTAGTTGGAGTAGCTGCGGATTGGTGGGACTCGCTATGCAATGCCCATGAAAATCAAGAGAGGATCACTTGGGCTGAATTCAAGGAGAGCTTACATTCTCATTTTGTTTCTGAGGGAGTTATGATTTTGAAGAGGCAAGAATTTGAGAACCTAAGGGAAGGAAGGTCGAGTGTGAGTGAGTATCTCAATAAACTCACTGAACTCTCAAGGTATGCTCCGAAGGATGTTATTCGGGACAGCCGCAAGCAATATTTGTTCATGAGAGGCCTAAACAACGAGATTCAAGTCCAATTGCTCAATTGTGACTATGCAACTTTCCAGGAGCTTATGGTCAAAACTATTGTGGTTGAGAATAAGGTTCGCGAGATAGATCAAGATAATAAGAGGAAGGCGCCATATCAAGGACACTCACAAGGAGCAATGTAGCAATGCCCAGCTCAGCCCATGTAGCAACGCCTAGCCATGCAAGTGCCTCGCCCTCCAACGCCTCATGCGCCTCGCGCAAATTTTCCTGCCAATGCTCAAAACAAAGGTCGCCCTAACAATTCTGGTGCAGCAACGTCATGTTGTACTTGTGGTGAGGTGGGACACTTTGCATCTCAATGTCCTAAGTCAGACCTTGGTCAAGGGAACAATGCTCCAAGACATAATCAAAAACCCAATGGAGGAGTGCCACAAGGCAATCGTGGACCGCAGAATTTTGTTCGTGGCAAGGTGAACCATGTCTCTACAGAGGAAGCCCATCAAGTGGATGACATGGTGATTGGTATATTTCTCGGAAACTCCAACCCGATGACTATGTTAATTGATTCTATAGCATCACATTCATTCATTGCATCAAAATATGTTGCCAAGTATTGTTTTCCCATATCTCATATGGAGTATACCTTGTTGGTTAAATCTCCTGAAGGAGAGATGAGGACGAATATAGTTTGTCCAAAAGTAAGCCTTAGAATAAGGGCGATAGACTTTTTTGCCAACCTTATTTTTTTGGATTTGCAAGGACTGGACATAATACTTGTTATGGACTGGTTAAGGAAGCACAATAGGATAATTTAATGTGCCACAAAGACAGTGAAGTTGACAAGTGAGGAAAGGGTCAGCATAGAATTTTAAGCATCTCAACACACACCCAAGCAGGTGGAGCAGAATCAAATGGACGGTGTGGCAATTGAGGAGATTCTAATGGTGTTCGAATTTTTGGATATGTTTATGGATGAGTTGCCAGGTATGCCACCTGATGTGACATAGAGTTTGTTATTGATATAATACCTGGAACTGTGCCTATAGCTAAGAGGCCATATAGGATGCCTCCTATGGATTCAGTGGAGTTCAAGAAGCAAATTAAGAGCAGCTAGAGAAGGGTTTCATTCGCCCAAGCTCTTCACCTTGGGGAGCACCAGTGCTTTTCATGTATAAGAAGGATGGATCCCAAATAATGTGTGTGTATTACCGGGCTCTCAACGAGGTGACAATCAAGAACAAGTATACATTATCCCATATAGAGGATTTGTTTGATCAATTAATGGCGCCTGTGTTTTCTTCAAGATTAACTTGAGGTCAGGTTATTTTAAAATGAAGATTAGACCGTCGCACATACTGTGACACTCAGTTCTGAAAATGAACCAAGCGTAATCCATATGTGTGCCTAGAATGTTTAACACACATACACAAGTGATTCACAAACGATATACAAATTATAACCATGTCTCAAATAATAACACTAATAATAGTACCTTATTACAAACCAAATAGTCTCGAATACAAAGTCTAACAACTGCATAGGAAAGCACTAAACTCTAATGACTCCAAACTCCACGGGCAAGCTTGACGGTAACACGCGCACCTAGTACTCCTCAAAAACCTCTTGGTGCTCCACATTGTAGCCTGCGTCTGAATTTGTTGTGGGGATAGCAAGGGTGAGCACATGTCGTACTCAACAAGTGTGTTAAAGTATGACATGTAGCTTAAACAAGGAATGATAATAAATTGGCTAATTGCATAAGAGTACATTAAAAATAGTTGAAAATGCAATTATATTATCATTAAGTGTAGTCCTTCCCAAAATAACTCAAATAACATCAATTTCAACTTAAATAACCAATACCAGTAATAATCATCCATAACCATCTCATAAAATCTCATGTGTCTCATTCTCATCAATTCCATATACCCAAGCCAATTAATCAACCATTACCAACTCCCAATACAATTCCAACCATTAAGCCATATTAATGTCCAAATTCTAATCATGTGAGGGTCCAGGTTGCTCAAGACCGGGAGCACGACTATCATGATTGTTTTTTAACACTCTGCTGAGGTTGTACCGCTTTACCCAAAAGTTCATGATTTCATCACCTTTCGATGACTATGGAATCTCAATTATGTCGTCTCACATTTCCTTAGGTGTGTGGACAAGAGATCACAAAATAGCCTTTACAAAGTGATTACTAGCATATTTAGACCCCACTGAGGTTTCACCGATGTTGATGTCTCCAACATAGCACATCCAACCAAGGGCCCCCTCTTGAGTCATTCAGATCCCAAGGTAGCCCCACTAATCTCTACAAACCCATCCGACTACCCCTTCCCCAAGCATTCTTAATGGTCCAAATAGTACTAGCAATACACTAATTAGTCAGCTAAGCCGCACCCATACTTGGCCCTGTGGTGGCACTGTAAATCCTGGATGGATGCTCCACGAACAAGTCCTTAGATCTAAAGTAACCAAAACCATCCAAACAGTCCAACCCATTCCACATAACCAGCTTGCTTAGATCCCTAGGCACCATGTGGCTAAAGGGTCATTATTATCAATCCTCATCATTCATATGTTCAATAGTTCATAATTGAGTAATTATAGTTGATTCCCAACCCAATTGAGTATAGCGATGCTAGCGTAAAATACCCTTCCCGACTCTCTACATTGTGTTCAAGCGACAATGGTGGTCATAAAAGACTAGTAAACTCCTATAATTGGGTTTTCCCATCAAATTGACACAAGCATGCAATTTTGCAAACAAAACATTTAAAAACCTGGATCAAAATGATCAAGGACACTTGCCTTGCTCCTGAGCTTAGTTTGGGTCGAAAGCTTCAAAGTTATGGTTCCTCAGATCCTCGAAAGCAACCGCTACAGAGAGACATTCTATTCCGTGAGACAAACATGCAAAACAAACATTACAATCAATAAATGCTCATATATTACTCAATATGCCAGGATATGCATGATTAATGCAATTGTGAAGCAAAGCTTGTTATTGAGTTGCTAATAATGTTTACTAACTAGTTACAATAGTTTCTTACAAGTTTGGACAAGTTTCAAAGTGATTTGAGGTTATTTCGATCCAATCCAACATTAACAGATTTAGACACCGAACTAGTCTACTTTCAGGGCCAGACTAGTCCGCCCTGTTCAGAATTGCAAAAAATAGGGTTTTCTGGACAGCGGGGTTTTAGGTTCGAATTCTCGTGGAAACTTGAATGTAGAGGGTGTACCATGTATCTAGAGATCCAAGGGTTGGAGATTGGATGCAACACTTGAATCTTGATGTCTAGGGCTTGGTGAAGATGAGTTGATGAAGGCTTGGTGATGAAGAAAGTCAATTGTCAAAAGGTTGACATAGATCGATCTTGATTGAGCCTTATTCCTTCTCTCCTCATTCTCCTTGCTTCTGGACTCCTTATTGATGGCAGCACATGATCAAGGAACAATAGCGAGGGTTTTTCTCGAAGGTTGGAGAGGTGAGGGTATTGGGTTGTTTATATAGGTGTGGAGAGGTAGGGTCTTAGGGTGAATTCCAAGTGGATTTCGGTGGGGGGCATGTAGGGGCTGAGGTGGGGTCCACATGGGCTCCTCTGAGGTTGGGAACGAAGTTCTTGGTTCCAATAAAGGCTATTACCCAATAACCAATTGTGGAAGAATAATAGAATCCAAGTGGAATTCAGCAGGCCAAACTAGTCCGCAGTAGGGACCGGACAAGTCTGTTTGGCAACATAGAGGTTTTCGAACAAGTCCAGTATGTGTGGCCGGACAAGTCTGGGGTTGTAAAACCAAATCCTTTTGTACTGAACATTTGACAAACCGCACTAGTCCGCTTGGAATCAGATATGTCCGGTGAAACATCAGAAGCTCAACCCGGACTAGTCTGTGCATTGTGCCGGACAAGTCCGTAGTCCTGAATAACTCTGAATTTTCTGAAAGAATAGGGACACCAGACTACTTCGGTTTTGGGGCCGGACAAGTTCGTACCCTAACGGGCTTGAATTCCTAATTAAGCCTAAATTCATTTTAAATCTTGTTCCTTTTTAAGGTTGCTTTATGTTAGCATGTATGAGGATGTATGCAATGCATTATGCATGAAAAATGAGTGTCTTACACATACCCAAAATATCTTTTCGGACACGATATGGATCCTATGAGTATACTGTTACATCTTTTGGACTGACAAATGCACCGGCATACTTCATGTACCTCATGAATAAGGATTTCATGGAGTACTTGGATAAATTCGTGGTGGTGTTCATTAATGAAATTATGATCTACTCGAGAAGTGAGGACGATCATGAGGAGCATTTGACGCTCACATTGCAAAAATTGAGGGAACACCAGTTGTATGCCAAATTCAGCAAGTGCTAGTTTAGGTTAAGGGAGGTGTCATTTTTGGGACATATCATCTCAGGAGGAGGAGTATCGGTTGACCCAAGAAAAGTGAGAGATGTGCTAAAATGGGAACCTCCTCAAAACGTGAAGGAAGTCTGTAGTTTTCTTGGAATGGATAGATATTACCGTCGGTTCATCAAGGATTTCTCAAAAATTGCCAAACCCATGACTGAGTCATTGATGAAGGGAAAAGCATTCCAATGGACTCAAGCTTGTCAAAATAGCTTTAATGAGTTAAAGAAAAGGTTAACAACAGCACCTGTGTTGGTATTGCCAGATGTGAGCAAAAGTTTTTATATCTTTTGCGACACATAAAGACAAAGACTTGGATGTGTGCTCATGCAAGAAAAAGAGAGAAACTGTCGCAATTAAGCTATTTGCGATGATTTCCCTTTATTTGCGACGATTTTAGGCCATCGCAATTTTCTCGTCGCAATTAAGCTTATTTGCGATGGCCACCATCTCAAATAAGGCTATTTGCGACGGCCACTGTCTTGAATAAGGCTATTTGCAAGGGCTTGCTACAACTGTCACAAATTATTGCCCGGACTCCGATGGCCCCCATGCGACTATTTGCAACGGCCCGACCATCGCAAATTATACCGGCCGATGGGACCTTCGCGGCAATTTGTGATGGCCAGACCATTGCAAGTAGTTCCTTAGTTGCGACGGCCAGGCCGTCGTAAATAACATAGGTCAGTTTGCGACGGCCAGGAGCCTTATTTGCGACGGTACTATATAAAAAGTCGTCACAAATAAGGTTTTTAATTAAAAAAAAAAGAAAATACTACACAGCTTGATGGCCAGAAACACATAATAGATAATATATATCAACAGTCACAAAACATATCACAACTGTCACAAAACACATCACAACACACCTCAATATATCGCATCACCATCAACAAACCAAATAAGGGCTCACTCGCCCATCTGACCTCCGAAGCCACCCCCAAAGCCATGGAACTCGTCGTCGCGCCTCACTACAGGTGGCGGTAACGCAGGTGATAGAGTTTGAGCAGCCATCGCAGATCCTTGCAATTAAAGAAACTTAGACTTAGAACAGAAATGCATCAACATCTCTCTCCCTCCCTTCCTCTCCCTCTATCTCCATCTAAATCTCCCTCTCTCCACTCTCTCTTCATTCCTCTCTCTTTATCTCAATCTATCTCTCTCTCCCACTCTATCTCCCTATTGCTATCATTTTCCCTCTATCTTTCTTCCTCTATCTCCATCTACATCTCCCTCTCTCCCTCTATCTTCCTCTCCCTTTAGCTCCATCTACATCTCCCTCTCCCTCTTCATTTCTCTTCCACTCTATTTCAATCCTTTTCCCTCTATCTTCCTCCATGTTCTAACTCTATCTCTCACTCTCACTCTTTTTCCTTGCTTTATTTTGGCTAAGTTGAGATAAAACTAGAATTGTTAAGTTGACATAGAAAATTACTTGACCCGCAGAAGAAGGGTCGTCTGGAAGGATCGGTAGTAGCGGTAGCTGGATCCCCATACCTTGCGCCCGAGCCATGGCCTGTCATTGCAAACATTAGATGTTACCTATTAGTAAGTCATTTACACTGAATTAATGAGAACTTTAGTTTTCATTTTGTTACCTTCACTGTCCCGCATCTGTGCCATCCTGGCTGCCTGGAAAGAGATCGTGGCCTCCATCATGATTCTTTGTCTTTTTGCCTCCTCCTGTCGCTTGTGGTTCTCTTCTACGGTTTGTCGGAGGGACTGCATCTGTATGTCTCTCCGCGAGACGCGGTGACCTGACATGCCCATCGATGAAGCCTGCGTGGAGCTGCCTCTTGCAAGTCTCGCCGCCCTCGAGTCGACAACTCCGTCGAATATGGCGAGCCTATAAAAAAGTGTCAGTAATATGAAACTAAAATATCTTGAATACTTCGAATTGAAAACGATAAAATGACACTCACCTTCCATGTGCTTTTCCACCTCTGCTTGCTTACATGACTTGAGGATCGATTGGTTCATGTTCCCAGTTGAAAGCTTCGCCGTGTATCTTCTTAGAATCCTCCCCATACTTAGCCTGGAAAACAAGAATACATTGTAAGTTCAACAATCCATATAGTTATATTTAATATGAATGATTTCTAAACTTACAAATCGCTCGGCTACAGCCTGATTGCACCCCTGAGGCTGAGAAGGGTCCCTGTGACCTCTCTTCCAGATCTCAGTAGGGGTCGGCGGCACCCCCGTCTCGTGCTCCTATCAATATATGTTAGTATGAACAGTATATTTTGAATATATAAACGTAAGTTACATACACTTACCATGCGTTTAGCTAAACGCAAGTGGTTATCTTGGTCGTGCCTGCTCTTCCCATTGACCCTTCTGCACTCTCGAGCCTTCTCGAACTTAGCCTTAAACTCATCGCTAGCCCATACCGACAAAGGGCTCGGAATGCATCAGACCGACCCTGCAAGCAGCTCACGTGGCCCTACACATAGTTGTAGGTCGTTAGAAATACCATTGAGGAAATTATAAGAAAAAATATTTACTACACCCCACATACCTGCGCGTACTCCTCCTCCGTCTGGTGCCTCTCACTATCTTACCGAAAGTGTAGCACGTGGTGCTGGTTCGCCTTCAAGTGCTCATTAATAATTTAAACACGAGCATTCAACAAAGCTTGTCGAAGTGCCTTCGCAGCGTTGAAGTGAAACACTCTCCTCGCATCCTCAAACATGTGAGGGTCGTTCGAGTCCTCTAAAATATACCTTGCCTGTGATAAAAAATATATTGAAGAGATGTTCATTAAAAGAGTTTAATAGTGAAAACTTAGAAACTTTATTTAACATACTTACCATAAAATCTACCCATATGACCTTCTGAACGTTGCCGTGCTCCTGGTGATGGACAGGTGCGTAGTCCTCCAATGAAAGAGAGGCACCCCGTCGATGAGCCCGTGATAGTGCAAATGCACTAAGGACCTAAGGACACCGTTCACCGGTCTTTGGTGTCTCTCACCAGTGAAAGATGCGTCGTACCAAACCCTGCAAGATATTTATTGATTCATTACTTAAGTAACCAAAAGAAACTTGAATTGAAAACTACAATTTTATTACCTGTCTCTGACCGGATGAATCATGATCCTCTGTGAAGGGACCGCAGGAGGACTGACAAAGTGAGTCCTCCTCATCCTCTGCGTCAGCTCGGGTGCCACGTCAGGTGACCCAGAAGGCTCGTCACCAGCCGAGCCAAAGGGCTCAGGAACAGAAGGCTCGCCAGCTGACGGCTGGCTCGCCAAAGGGTAGCCAAGCTCATCTGGTGCTGTAGCCTCTGAGTCAATCGGTGAGGACTACAAAATTCATATGATTCATAAGTAAGTTTAATAGGAAATTGAATTTGAAGAATTTTTCAAAGACGAGTGAAATTTACGTGTGATGAAGACCTAGAGCTGCTCAGAACGTGCCGCAGCAGCTGAGAGCGTCTGCTCCAGGTTGATGAGGCACCAGCAAAAGCGTCCTCAGGTTTAGATGGGTAGAACCCCCTCGTCGGTGGCAACTTCTTACCCTTCTTTGACGCCATCCTATTTTAATAGATAATCAATAAATATGCAAATAAGACATACAAAATTCATGATACTATATTCAAGAAAATGTTAATAGTAATTACCTTCAAAGTTCATCAACATCATTATCATGTGCCCTACTCCTTAAACCAGCCCAACGATCTTCCATCGTGGCCTGTTCTAATTTTCGTTTTCACATATCATCTATCTATACATCTTCAACATCCCCAACTAATAGATCGAGTCTTGCACCAAGCTCGACGATAAAAGTGTCTGGCAACTCTTCTTCTTGGTACACTTCTTTAACGTCTTAACTATCATGGCAACCATCATCCCAGGAGTATATAACCGCTCACGAGGATTCACCTTATATACCACCCACCAACCACTGAGCTTCGTGCATGGATAAGGTAGATAATACACTTGCTACACTTGATGTGCAAGAACAAATGTATCGTAACCTCGTAGTCGGTCCATATGTTTCACTCCAACCATTCTAAATTCGTTTTCTCGAGTTCCATGAGTGCTATAAAACTAGTCAAAGAAGACAACTCAAAGGATCTTATTTCCGATAAAAGTAAATTTAAGAATTATGTTAATGATCCCATAATAATTGATTACATTCCCTTGAGTGTCAATTGCTCCCATCACAACACCAGAATTTTATGTTGCCGCGAGAGAACAAAGAGCTTCTAAACGAGTAGTACGGAATCGAAAGACATTTACATCATATCAACCATAGCTTCTAACATTCACCAATCTATAAGATAGTTGCCGCAAATCTTCATGGACATTGTGAGTCCGACAATGTCAAAAATGATTGTAAGTTAAAATAATACTTCTTCAATAATAGTAACTTATAATATATAGAAGACGAGAGAGTATTACATAATCTCAAAACCAGGATAGGAAACTCGGCCCTCCATTTATTCCTTCATTTGGCATCCCTTCTACTTGTTTGGCTGTAGGATGATGCCTATGTGGCCAACATTGTCTGTGGAACTCGTTGAACGTGAAAAACCATCTTTTACAATACATGTGTAGCAAAATATGTTGATTAGCATAAATGTAGGACAAACACTTACTCGAAGTATTCCTACATGACATCTATATTTGCATACATGTAGAGTAAAACAACAGCCCTGTCACATTCGGGTAGCACGTAGGTCGTGTAGCTACCAACGATAGTGCCTCTAGTTTGAAAAATGGAGAGGTTGCTTAAAGGTGGTGTTTCGTCCACATTGTACCGCATCGCCGAAGTATTGAGATTATTTTCTTCTACAAAGTAGACACTTGAAAAGTATCCTACTTCCTTAAGAGCATATGCTTCAGCGATGCACCCTTGCACCCTTGCCTTGTTGCCAACCAATGGTTTCAGATATCGCAGCGCTCTTTCAATGTGATACATCCACCTGTATTGCATAGGACCACCAACTTTAGCTTCGAATGGAAGATGGATAAGCAGATGTTGCATTGGATTGAAGAAACCCAATGGAAAAAAAATTCCATCTTACATAAAAGTATGGGTATCTCCTTCTATAACTTATCCATCATTTTTATCTTGATTTCTGTAGCACAAAGCTGTCTATAGAAATAGCTAAGCTCGGCTAAAACCTTCCACAGCGCATCATCTAGATAGCCCCCAAACGTAACAGGTAAGAGTCTTTCCATTACAATGTGATATTCATGACTCTTCAACCCAGTGAGGTTTCCTGTGTTCACATTCACGGCTCATTTCAGGCTAGCTGCGTAACCATCTGGTAATTTCAAAGTTTTAAACCATTTCATGACTTCTTTCTTTTCTTTGGATCGAAGACAGAAAGAAGCACGTGGCTTACCACCACTTTTAGAGATTTCAAGAGACGGAGGGTGACAAATATCTGCCAAATATAGTATAGCTTTTATATTATCTTTCATTTTTCTAAACATATCCATGCAAGTGCTTATGATATTTTCACTCATGTTACGCTCCTGATGCATGACATCAATGTTGTGCATTAGAATCAATGACTTTACATAAGGTAGCTCCAAAAGTCCACATATGTGAGTCCAATTGTGTTCCTCTCCATAACCTACAAAATGTACAAGATGACTTTCATCTGGCACCAGTTTGTCCAACATATTAGAAATTTCTTACCCGTTGAGACATTTCGGTGGTTCTTTAGTGACAACATTGTTCATTCTAAAGACATGCCTCTGTTGCCTAAATATTTGATTCGAAGGCAACCAATGTCATTGACAATCGAAGTAAGATATTTTGCCTTCATGAGTTAGTCGAAAGCAATTTTTGTCCGAAGCAGATATCGGACACATCAAACGACCATGGGTGCTCCATACGGAAAACATGTTGTATTCCGGCATATCATGGACGAACCACAAATAGGCAGCTCAAAAGTTGAATTTTTGTTTCTTGTAACTGTCATACACTTCGACTCCAGGCCACAACACTTTCAATTCTTTAATCAGCGGTTTTAACATCACGTTGAGACGTGACCCAGGACGAGCAGGTCCAGGTACAATGAGGCTGAGAAACATGAACTCGTTCTTCGTACAAAGATCTGGTAGCAGGTTGTACAGAATGACAAAGACGGGCCAATAGGAGTATGGCGTGGTGTTTGTACTAAATGGTGGGATTCCGTCTGCCGCTAAACCGATGCGAACATTTCTCGCATCACGAGAAAATCTAGATCGAAACGGTCTAGCACCTTCCATGCATCATCGTCGGACGGATGCGTCAAAATTTTTTTGTTCTCACATTTACCTTCTTTGTTCCATCTCATGTGTCTTGTGGTTCTTTTTGAAATAAACAACCGCTTCAACCGAGGTGTCACAGACAAGTAACGAAGCTTCTTTTGTGCAACATCTGTCATCACATTATCGCTATCATCATTAACAACTTCGACATACCTCGGTTTACCATATTTCAAGCACATGTTCTCGTTGGCGTGCTCTTTCCAGAATAACATGCAGTTGTCTGAGCACACATCGATTTTCTCATAGTTCATACTGAGACCAGATATCTTGATCTTTGACTGATACATATCTTTAGGCACTTTGTGATGTTGTGGATGGATATCGCAGATCAATTTCATGAGATCATTGTAGAAGTTGATGGAAAAAAGTACTTAGACTTAATTGCCATAAATTTGGTCAAGAAAGCAAGGATGGTCACAACTGTGTGTTCATGCAATGGCTGTTGTGATTTCTTAAGCTC
Organism: Tuctoria greenei; assembly: GCA_036927565.1. NCBI lineage: Eukaryota > Viridiplantae > Streptophyta > Magnoliopsida > Poales > Poaceae > Tuctoria > Tuctoria greenei. The sequence goes on along the minus strand of JAYESD010000007.1, from coordinate 125,085,022 downwards.
CTCGGAGAACTCCTATGCCTCATTTGTAAGAGGATCCTCTGCTTCTAGAGCTTCTAGCATCTCATCCATCCTATCAACCCCTGTTATATCATCATCCTCATCCACTTCTAATATGACTTGATATTTAGTCTCGCCGTGGAAGGTCCACACCTCATAATGTGGCATGAAACTGTATTGACATAAGTGAAACGAAAGATCCAATCTACTCAAAAACTTGGTGTTTTGGCATTTCGTACATGAGCACCACACCTTATCATCCGTTGATAGCAAAAATGATCGATCCAAAAATTTATCTAACTTGATGTGCCACTCATCCGAGTGACCACTAGTTCTGCTCTTCCAGCCAGTATACATCCAACTGCGGTCTTCACCCATGTTTGACTCTGCAGTTTAAAGTGGAAGAAATTATTGTTAATGTATGCAGGATAGGTCCTAAAATTTTGACAGCATAACACCGCTCACTTAACACTACACCCCCCTATCCGGTGCAGTTCTTCAAGTAAAAAGGGGGACCGCTATACGGTTATAGCCGTCATACGTATGTCAGCGGCTGCAGCTCTTCAAGACGAGAGAGGAGGAAAGAACGAGAGAGAGACATGGAAGTGGGTCCGTCAAGGTCCGCTATCCTTACACGCGGGTGCTTGCCATTTGCACCATCGACGTTCGTCTTCGTGTCCGTTTAGGCGCATACTTTAACTTCTAAATAAATGGGCCTTTTCGGGCCCTAAATGAGTTGTGTCGGGTCAAGCCGACTCAAATCCCGTTTTTTACATATAGTAACACTCAAGCAATCAATTGAAAAATAATACCCATAATCTAAAAAACAAAGCAATTCAATTAAACATAAACATAACATTTATGAAATTGTAACTTATCAATTAATAAACATAAACATAAACATAAACAATTTTATCATAAACATAGACATAAGCATTGACCTAATATCTTAGCAAACTTAATCTCAATTAACAAAAAATTGAACCTAGGCATAAATAAACCTAAACATAATTAAACCTAAACCTAGCTAAGTATGATTAACCTAGACATAAGCATTATCAATTTAATACAACAATAATCAACAATTTAATCCACAAATTACACAATTCAATCAACTAATGACCAATTTAACCAACAAATTACACAATTCAATCCTCTAATCAACTAATCACCAATTAACCTAACTAATATAACACATTAAGCAAAAATTCAACACATTAATTCAACACTAATTTAACACATTAAGACATTGAGGAGGGGAGGGAGGGGGGCGGCCATGGAGGGGGGACCATGGAAGGGGGGTCGGCTAGGAGGAAGGGGAGGGGGCAGCCATGGAGGGGGGGGGGGGTAGGGGGGTCAGCTGGGAGGGGAGTGGCCATGGAAGGGGGGTGGCCATGGAAGAGGGGGCATGGATGGGGGAAGAGGGGGGCAGCCATGGAGAGGCAGGGGGACCGGCTATGGAGGGGAGGGAGGGGGAGGGGCGGCCATGGATAGTGATGAGAAAAATATTTAGGCTTGATCTTCCGATAGATAATGGATAAGTCGATTGAGGTGGAGATCTCGACGTTGATGATCCGAGGCTCTCGAGTAGAACAGGAGAAACCCCTGCACTCACTACACCACCGCTCTGTTGGTTATCAACCGTGCTGCACACGATTGACCCCGCCAAGAAGGCTAATCCCTACAAGTGCAACCGAGAACACAAGCAAGAACAAGGTAGAAGCAATCTGAATTGCTAAGTTGGGGTTTCACAAATCGATGAACGGCAAAACTGTGTATAACAGATTAATCTAAGCAAAACACAATTGTTCATGGCAGCTACTATGGAGTATATATAGGTGGGATGACGTCCAAGGGGATGTTGGGGTCGTGACCCAACCCTAAGATACGAAAATAATGGACTTAGACTTGATACATGGCCCAATGGTCCAATACGGTGGCGCAACACCCTGACAGATTCTGCACTTGATTTTGTTTTTACGATTCCCGTGGACTCCGAAAGAATTTTGACATGGGACTAGCCCCATTGGAAAGTTTATCCTCTCCACTTTCCGTGCATATGTAGAACGTCCAAAACGGAGTTCGTATGCGTTTTGTGCGTCCATTTTAGTGTTTACTGCTCCTGGACTCCGAGTTGGACACGATTTTGAGTTTGGCTCGGTTTCCATCTTCTTTGAACGAATCTCTGGTCCTCCACATCCCAAATACTTCCTCCAAGTACTCTTTTAACCTCTCTATGGATCCTCTGAAATTAATAATTTTGTATGAACTCTATTTATTGCATCTTGTATGTTCATTGGAGTGTTGTTTGTATCCATAGAAGTGATGTCCTCATCATCCTCCCATTCTTGAATTGGAGTCGTCCTCGAATCAAGTTCATCTTCTCTCATTTGTTGGTCCAAATATGTAACGCCATCAAATCCTTTTGTATGCATGAATGGAGGAGGCCAAGGTGGTGGATGACATAGTGCGCCATTTTGATCTTGTCCAGTATCCCAAACAAATAAACATTGTTTCATGTTTGTAGGTACAATGATATTGTGCATGATCTCATCATTCTCCCCTTCTTTATGACAAGCCGTCCCCGGCTTGCTTGTATGTCCAGGAAAGAGGCTTTTGGGAATAATATGAGCGTTGTGCATATTGCACAACCGCAACGAACAATGCTTCTCTTTTATTTGTTGTCTCCGCTGCAAAGAAAAAATACTAGAAAAAATTGACAAGGCATTATTAGCATTAGTGCATTTATTTACTTTACCATGTTGTTGTAGCACAAAAGGAGCTTGCACATTGGAAAATATGTAAACTTTATGCACCATAAATTCACCACTATCTTCATAGTTGCCTATAGCATGAAAAATATTTCTACTTAACAAAGGCAATTCAGATTGGAAAAATATTCTCCTCTCTACAATATCTAGATCACAAAGAGTGTCAAATTCAATATATCACAAGGTATTTAGAGAAGACGACAATTTCAGTTCATCATTTTCACAAGTAATTGGAATCAAATTCTTAATTTCAGCACAAGTGGGTAATAAAGTATCAAATTCATTTGATTGTTCTAGCATAGGTATAATATAATTATGAGCACACAACTCTTTCTTAGCGTAACGATCAGCAGAAAAATCAACATGTGACAATGGTGTATAAATAAAAGATTCTAATAGTTGCTCCTTGAAAATAGCATGATTGGTGGAAAAATTCAGAACATCAAAAAACTTCTCACCTTCTGTATTTGTAGAATGTTTTGCCTTACCATTTTTGGCAGTGATTTCGAGTGCATTATGAGTTGATCCATCTAAGATTTTACAAATGTTGTCTAAAGCCTCGTTCACTTTTGCATCATCTACATTATTTTCTATATTGTCTTGCAAAACGTTAGACACAAAAGGAGGTACAACAAGAAATTTCTCCTCAAATTGATGCACTTCATCTTTGCAATTAGATACATTCATAAAAGTTTCTCTCATACAAATTTTCATATCCTTCCATGTTTGAGGTTTTTCTAAATCATTTAAATTGTTCCACCAATTTAATGCACAACCTACTAATGCACTTGCAACATTTCTAATCTTTCTCCTCTCACACATATGACATTGTCCAAAAATTTTATCCAACTCTATTTCCCATGTAATGTATTCATCATAACCAAAACCATCATAAGAAGAAAGAGATGGGAGAATGTAATTACTTCTTATGGAAGGTATTGTAAAGGTGGTCTTAGTGTCATGTGAAACATTGGTTGATGTTTGATTTTTAGTGAGCAACTCCATCACCGTCTTCATCATGTCCATCATCTCAGCATATAATGCATGTTTCTTGCTTTTACCTGACATTGTTAGTAGTAAACAGAAGACAACACAAAAAATATGTTATCCCTATAAACTACAAAGGATAATGGCAAAGTAGAAGTGGAATAACACACTCTCAAGCGCCTTACCACGCTCTTACAAGTGTTCTTATCGACACTGCAGGTGGCAAACGGTGGCCGGTATGAAGAAACCAATGAAGCGTGGGATGATTGCAAAGGTGTATCGATTCTGCTCAAGAGTAAGGTGTAGCTTGGATGACACTTTATATGTAGCAAGTATTAGCAACAATGCAATCAGATAGTAAAGTTGAATAAGTGTCCAAAATACTTGTAAAAGTTTCTGGCCTAAATGTGTTCCTAGCAGTTCAAGCTAGCAAGACATGAGACAAAACTAGATGGCACAAAGAATGCAAGCACTTCTGTTTTTTTTGTTGTTTTTTTTCTCTTTTTTTTGGGGCTTTTGTATCTTGTTTTGCACTTGTCTTTTTTTTTTCTTTTTTTTCAGAATGTGCTGCAAATAAAAAACACAATAAAAACCAATCAAAGATATCTCGTGTGTCTGTCGCAGATTTTCTGCTCAATCTTCCAAGGACATATAGGCACACTTAGAGGCTCTAAATAGAAAAACTTACAACAAAAAGATTGTAGATATATCTCTCCTCTTTAATTTCAATATATGGAAGACTTATTTTGGACAAGAACAATAGGATATATTGTCTCCAAAATATAGACTGTTCAAAAATTTTAGGTCGAGAATAGATTCAGATCTAATAAACTTTTGACCACGATAGCTCCATTTAAAGGGAAACCTATGAATACAAAAGTTGTAGAGGACTTATTAAGATTTCCATAAAGTACAAGAACTCCAAAATCCAAGTTGGTATGAGTGCGATATGATGAAAATACCGAACTGGACAGAGATGAATCTAATCTGGACGTGATGACGTGATTCAAAAGGATGAATCAACACAATGCAAAACTGAAACTAAGACCAAAAACACTTTCTAAACCAGCAATATGGCTCAACAACGGACACAAACTCAACAAAACCAAACTGAAAACGAAAGTTGCAAAGGCTCAATGGTAGTTTGGACAATGTAATGAACAGATCTACTAAACTACAAGTTTTTGTGGCTTTTTTGTGGACTCTAGGTATGAAAAACAAAACTAATGTAATGGATAGATGAATTACCTAACGGGCAACTTGGAAATCTGATACCAATTGATGAGAAAAAGATTTAGGCCCGATCTTTCGATAGATAATGGATAAGTTGATTGAGGTGGAGATCTCGACGTTATTGATCTGAGGCTCTCGAGTAGAACACGAAAAACCCATGCAATCACTACACCATCGCTCTGTTGGTTATCAACTGTGCTGCACATGATTGACCTCGCCAAGAAGGCTAATCCCTGCAAGTGCAACCGAGAACACAAGCAAGAACAAGGTAGAAGCAATCTGAATTGCTAAGTTGGGGTCTCACAAACCAATGAACGGCGAAACTGTGTATAACAGATTAATCTAAGAAAAACCCAATTGTTCATAAAGGCTACTATGGAGTATATATAGGTGGTATGATGTCCAAGGGGATGTTGGGGTCGTGACCTAACCCTAAGATACGAAAATAATGGACTTAGACTTGATACTAGCCCAATGGCCCAATACGGTGGCACAACACCCTTACATATTTTGTACTTGATTCTGTTTCGACGATTCTCATGGACTCCGAAGGAATTTTGACATGGACAAGTGCCATTGGAAAGTTTATCCTCTCCCCTTTCCGTGCATATGTAGAATGTCCAAAACGGAGTTTGTATGCGTCCTGGGTGTCCATTAGTGTGTACTGCTCCTGGACTCCGAGTTGGACACGATTTTGAGTTTGGCTCGATTTCCATCTTCTTTGAATGAATTCTCTGGTCCTCCACGTCTTAAATACTTCCTCCAAGTACTCTTTGAACCTCTCCATGGATCCTCTAAAATTAATTATTGTGTATGAACTCTATTGATTGCATCTTTTATGTTCATTGGAGTGTTGTTCGTATCCATAGAAGTGATGTACTCATCAGATAGAGGGAGGGAGAAGAAGAGGGAGGCAGCATGGAAGGAGAGCATACCTCGAGGCGACGCGGCGGGCGCGGCGAGCAGGGGTGGCAGTAAATGGGCGAGCATGGAAATGAGTCGAGAGAAGGGAAGACAGGGGTATAAGGATTTAATTTGTGACGGTCAGGTTAATTGCGACGGCCCGAGGGTTGGCCATCACAATTAACATTATTTGCGACGACTTAGGAAATCGACAGTCGCCAATAATGCTTATTTGCAACGGCTGGCCAATTTGCGACGGCTCCTGGGGCGGCCATCGCAAATTAACCGCCTATTTGCGACGGTTCAGGTGATTTGCAAGTTCGTATGAGTGAGATATGATGAAAACACCGAACTGGACAGAGATGAATCTAATCTGGACGTGATGACGTGATTCAAAAGGATGAATCAACACAATGCAAAACTCAAACTAAGAGCAAAAACACTTCCTAAACCAGCAATATTACTCAACAACGGACACAAACTCAACAAAACCAAACTGAAAATGAAAGTTGCAAAGGCTCAATGGTGGTTTGGACAAAGTAATGAACAGATATACTAAACTACAAGTTTTTTGTGGCTTTTTTGTGGACTCTAGGTATGAAAAACAAAACTAATGTAATGGATAGATGAATTACCTTACGGGCAACCTGGAAATCTGATACCAATTGATGAGAAAAAGATTTAGGCCCGATCTTCCGATAGATAATGGATAAGTCGATTGAGGTGGAGATCTCGACGTTGATGATCCGAGGCTCTCGAGTAGAACACGAAAAACCCCTGCAATCACTACACCACCACTCTGTTGGTTATCAATTGTGCTACACACGATTGACCTCGTCAAGAAGGCTAATCCCTGCAAGTGCAACTGAGAACACAAGCAAGAACAAGGTAGAAGCAATCTGAATTGCTAAGTTGGGGTCTAACAAACCGATGAACGGCGAAACTGTGTATAACAGATTAATCTAAGCAAAATCCAATTGTTCATGGCAGCTACTATGTAGCATATATAGGTGGGATGATATACAAGGGAGTGTTGGGGTCGTGACCTAACCCTAAGATACAAAAATAATGGACTTAGACTTGATACATGGCCCAATGGGCGTCCATTTTACTGCGTACTGCTCCTGGACTCCGAGTTGGACACAATTTTGAGTTTGGCTCGGTTTCCATCTTCTTTGAACGAATTTTCTGGTCCTCCACGTCCCAAATACTTCCTCCAAGTACTCTTCGAACCTCTCTATGGATCCTCTGAAATTAATTATTGTGTATGAACTCTATTGATTGCATCTTGTATGTTTATTGGAGTGTTGTGTGTATCCATAGAAGTGATGTCCTCATCAAATAGAGGGAGGGAGAAGAGGAGGGAGGCAGCATGGAAGGGGAGCATACCTCTAGGCGGCGGCGGCGGGCGCGGCGAGCAGCGGCGGCGGCTGCAGTAAATGGGCGAGCGTGGAAATGAGTCGAGAGAAGGGAAGACAGGGGTATAAGAATTTAATTTGTGACGGTCAGGTTAATTGCGACGGCCCTAGGGTTGGCCGTCGCAATTAACATTATTTGCGATGACTTAGGAAATCGACAGTCGCCAATAACGCTTATTTGCAATGGCCGGCCAATTTGCGACGGCTCCTAGGGCGACCATGGCAAATTAACCGCCGATTTGCGACGGTTCAGGTGATTTGCAACGGCTCGTTGCAGGCCGTCACAAATAGGCTTATTTGCGACATTCGGCCATCGCAAATTAATTCGGTCGTTGCAAATGATCGCATTTCCTGTAGTGTAGGTGTGAGATTTACACGGATCACAAGAGTCTCAAGTACATTTTCACAAAAACGGACCTGAATTTGAGACAATGAAGATGGTTGGAACTCATCAAGGATTATAATATGGGAATCAACTATCATCCAGGGAAGGCTAATGTAGTGGCAGATGCTTTGAGTCGGAAAGGAGTAAGCCACCAACTCATAGTTTGGAATTGCCATCCGAGCTATACAAGGAGTTTGAACGGTTGAATCTTGGATTTGTGAATGAGATGGGGATGATGGAGTTAAATCCAACTTTGGAATAACAAATTCGAGAAGGTCAAACAAAGGATGAGGAAATCTAGGAAATCAAAGAAAGGATCCAAGAAGGGAGAGAATGGAGGTTTGATGAAAATGATCATGGTACTCTATGGCTTGGAAAACAAATTGTTGTGCCTAATGTGAAGCGTCTCCGAGAGACGATCTTAAAGGAGGCACACGACTCACCTTACTTAATTCATCCTGACTGTACGAAGATGTACAAGGACTTTAAAACTTGCTATTGGTGGCATAGAATGAAGAAGGGCATAGCATCATATGTCGCATTATGTGATGTGTGCCAACGAGTGAAGGCGGAACACCAATGACCAGCTGGATTATTGCAACCATTGAAGATTTCGGAGTGGAAGTGGGAAGAAATGGGTATGGACTTCATAGTTGGATTACCGAGAACCCAGTCCAGTTATGACTCAATATGGGTTATACTGTATCGGTTGATGAAATCGGCTCATTTCATCCCCGTCAAGACAACCTATACCACCGTGAAGCTAGCAGAATTGTAAATGGAGAATATCGTATGTCGACATGGAGTTTCAAAGAAAATAGTGTTTGACCGAGGTTCACAATTTACCTCTAGGTTATGGAGAAACTGAATGAAGCTACGGGTACAAGGTTAAATTTCAGCTCAACATATCGTCCACAAACCGATGGACAAACTGAGAGGACAAATCAAATTTTGGAAGATATGTTGAGGGCTTGTGCTTTGAAGCATGGACGCAGCTGGGACAAGAGCTCGCCGTATGCTGAATTTTCCTAGTCACCAAGTGTAGGATTGAAGAGCACGTGAAAAGCTACCAGAGGGGGTGAAAGGTAGATTACAACTTTTTCGGCGGAAGCAACAAAAACTCGACGGAAGAAAAATGATCTGTTAAAGAAATTATGTATGCAACTAATATAAATGTGATCAATAGTGACCAAACCTGTATAGATTGTGGAGAATCAGGTAACGAAGACGTCACAACAAGAATAACAAAAATCCATTGAGAAAAACTCAAATTACGATCAAAAGATCGAATAAAGGTCAATCTGTTCTACCAGAGAAAAACAGATCTGCAACACTGCATAGAAACTCGTGTAGATCTGAAACCACAAATTCAACGACTCTGAAATTTTTACAGAATATTTATAATCCAGTTGTGAAGACAACTGAAAAAGAATTATGTCAATTGGATCTATAAAACTAGAGTTATGATAAAACCACCGAAGCAAGATAGTGTTGTGCAGAAACTCGATGATAAAGACTTGACAAAAACAAGTCGGACGAACAAGGCACAAAAGCTCCTTTAGAATACAAATTTTATTGATCAAAACACAAAAGAAAACATCCCCAAAGTCCTGCACCACTAGCTCTGGCCTCCCTTGCTTATATAATCAGCCCTTAGGCCAAACCAATCCTAACTAGGACTCAAATCCTACTCAGGTTCAACCGAAACTTTCCATAACTGCTCAAGACTCTTCTATACGAAGATAGAAGCAATCTTAAGACTTCCAAACAACATAGGAACGTATCCCACATTCCTAAAACAAGTCAACTTCGTGCTCACCACAAAATCCAAACATAACCAACTCAAATCTTTCAATTTTTGAATCAAACTGGACTCAGCCGCAGCCTGAGTCCATAACCTAGTCGGTTGGACCTTTCCGACCAATTATTTACGTCCACATCCCTTTATCACGCCTTGGAACCATGTAGCCACGTCCATGCACTCTGTGCACATGCGTAAACATCTTCCAACGACATCCACGATACCTTCATATGCATTGTTCTTGATTCAAACATGTTGCGCAACCTGCTCATCAACTCAACCACTATTCCTCTCGAACTTGGTTGTTGAACCTCATCTTCTACCTAAGACTAGTTTAATGGATCCCGTAACCAACCATGTCTTTAACTCAACCAACACCTGCACATGAATAAACAACTGATACTTCCGAGCATAAGTCCCCGACTTGACTCTCTCATTAGCTGCAATAACCACAACACCTTACGTGACCAACTCACGTAAGCATGTTGCAAACCATAGCAAAACGATATCATCCATAAACACTAACACACACCAAAAACTTAGTAAAAGAATACTAAGCTAGCTTTTCAGAATCCAAAAAGTAAGTTCGAAACATTGCACGTTAAAAGCAGAACCATTGCAATCTGGCACCGGACCTTGCAAAGCTAACCGGACCTTGAGATGAAGCTTATCAAAGCTAGCAGGACCTAGCGCCCGAGCTTACCGAAGCTAGTCGGACCTAGCACCAGAGCTGACCAAATCTAGTCAGACCTGGCCACAGCAAGTCGGACCTAACCAAAATAAGTTGGACCTAGACAAAGAAGTCGGACCTAGCCAAAGCAAGTCAGACCTTACGTTGTACCTTGCTGGAGCTACCCAAAACAAGTCATACCTATTGTCGAACCTTGCAGGAGCTCAGACCTAGAGTCAGACATTGTTAAAAGGGTGTTTTGGCAGTATTCAAAACTTTTATTGTCATAGCCAATGAATTCAGCACACGTAGGTCTCACAATCTCCGCCTTGATGAATGCATTGGCAACACCACTTAAAATCCGAACATTGGCTTACTCACATGAAATGTTTTGAAAACCATTTTCTCCCCAAAATATTTCTCCCCCTTTGTAAATTAGAAATAAAATGAGAAGAAAACAAAAAATTCTCCCCGTGAGAAGAATCATGCCAAAACACTTGTGATTGTGTGCAATGTGTGATCAATTTCTCCCCCTTTGACAATGTATTCGCCAAGGTACATAAGAGAAATTTTAATTTGTTATGAGCATAATATGACATATACACATAAACCAAAGCTCATCCAAGCCATACTATCAAGTGACTTACACTATCACATCAATGAAATACATAAAGTAGTGAAAGCCATGCTAGAGATCAAGTGTAATTTTCAATTTAAGTAAGTCATGATCTCACAAACTTAACTATTTCAAGACCTGAAAGCATAACACTTGTTGCTGCAATTTTTGTTCTTTTAAGCATAAATTTTGATCATATGACATTTGCGAGAGATTATATGCCGCATTTGCCTTATTCTAACCAACCAAGCCTAGCCGATGTCATTTGACAATTAGAAGCTTAAGGACATGGTTTTAGTCATACACAACTTCTTCCAAGTTCATATCTAAGTGCAATGATAAGCCATCTCAAAAGAAGAAGTGCAATGCATGCATATTCCATTGATCTTTTGTCATTTTTATTTGATCATAAGAGCTCAACATGTGGATAGTTGATTGATTAATTTTTCATTGTTAAAAGCACTTGTGAGCATGCAACAAGTTCAAAACAGCAAGAAAGTTCGATCATGACTAGATTTAGTGTAAGTAATTATTCAAATTACTAGTCATAGAAAAAACTACAAAATGTATAACATGAGTAATGTAGTAAGAACTTTCAGCGTGTAAAAGGAATCACAAAGTCATATATGTATGAAATAGTATGCCCATATTATTTTAAATTCAGATTCACACATAGACTTCCCAAGTATCAAAACTCCCACTCAATTTAAGACATGAGGATTCATCACTCCTATTTCACTATGAATATAACAAAAACGAGTGAAATCCAAAGGTTTTGTAAAAATGTCAGCCAATTGTCGTTTGGTATCTATATGGTGAAGCACAATGTTTGCTTTTTCAACATTATAGCGAAGAAAGTGATACCTAATGTCAACGTGCTTTGTTCTTGAATGTTGTACAGGGTTTTTACCAATGCAAATGGCACTAGTGTTATCACAAAACAGTGGGTCACAATCTAGATCAACTCCATAGTCCTTAAGTGTGTGAACAATCCAAAGAATTTCTGAGGAAGAGCTAGCAGCAGCTACATATTTAGATTCGGCTGTGGATTGTACAACTAAACTTTGTTTTCTAGAGGACCAAGCAACAAGTGAATTACCAAGAAAATGACAAGCACCTGAAGTACTTTTCCTATCAATCCTACAACCCCCAAAATCAGCATCTGAACAGGCTTTCAAAGTAATGGTTGAGGAAGAAGGAAGGAAAATGTCAAATTCTTGAGTTCCATGTAAGTACCTGAGAATTCTTTTGATGGTTTGACGATGTGAAGCACATGGGAAAGCTTGAAACTGTGCAGAAAGACATAAGCTGAATTGTATGTCCGGTCTTGATGCTGTGAGATACACAAGTGATTTGATCATGCTTCGATATTCTTTTTGATCCACGGGTTCACCATCTTCATCAAGTTCAAGTGTCATCGCTGTACCCATTCGTGTTCGAACAGGTTTGCTTTTGTCCATGTTGAAGCGCCTTAGGAGGTCTTTTGTATACTTCATTTGATGCACAAAGGTTTTCTCCTTGGTTTGCTCTATTTGCAGCCCCGAAAAGTACATGAGTTCTCCCATCGTACTCATTTCAAATTCTGAACTCATCATAGCTGAAAACTTGGACAAGATCATATGAAGTACAACCAAACATAATATCATCCACATGCACTTTAACGAATAATGAGTCATTGCCATGGTTAAGCACAAAATGAGTTTTATCCACCTTGCCCATGGTAAACCCCGTTTCAAGTAAGAAAGTTTCTAACCTATCATACCATGCTCTAGGGACTTGTTTGAGATGGTACAAGGCTTTGGAGAGTTTGTAAACATGATTAGGAAAATCTAGATTTTCAAAACCTGGTGGTTGCTTGACATAAACCTCCTCATCTATGTATCCATTAAGACAAGCACTTTTAACATCCATTGGATATAACTTGAAACCTTTAGATGCAGCAAAAGCTAACAAAATTCTTATGGCTTCTAATCTAGCAACAGGACCAAAAGTTTCATCAAAATCTAGACCTTCAATTTGCGTGAAACCATAAGAAACCAACCTAGCCTTATTCCTAACCACAACCCCATCCTCACTCTGTTTATTTTTAAACACCAATTTATTTCCAATTAAAGTGTGACTTTGAGGTGGAGGTACAAGTTTCCAAATATTATTTCTCTCAAAATTTTCTAAATCTTCTTGCATGGCAATAATCTAAGATTCATTGGTGAGTGTGTGGGATATAACTTTGGGTTCAAAAGAAGCAACAAAAGCAGGATGAGCGTGAGAGTTTGGATCGCAAAACCTGGACCGTGTGACTCGTTCGTGCAAGATTCCAATAATTTGTTGTGTAGGATGACTTTTGAGGACTCGGAGGGGAGTATACACTTCACAAGTTCCTTCTTCTTCACGTTCATCACAGATTGACGAGCTCATGGCGTGAGGAAAATCTGAAGCAGCTGCAGTAGTTGTTGGTGCTGGTAGTGGTGCAAAATCAGCAGCATGATCAACGTCATTTTCTTCTGAACTTTTGGGCAACAACACCACTTTTTCATCTTCTTCAATGAAAATACTCTCCCTCTGCAGATATGGATCTGGATCTGCAATATTAGAGCTTGTACCCGGGCTAGCTTCAGCAAAAGAAACCTCACAAGTCTCCACAATTTTGTTAGTGTCATGTAAATCACACGGTAGCATCTAGTACAAGATGGATAACCAAGAAACATGCCATCAACAGATCTAGCTTCAAATTACCAAGATTACCACGTTTCTTAACAAAGAATTGACAACCAAAGACCCGAAAGTGTGTGACACTAGGCCTATGTCCAAACCGAAGTTCATATGGTGTTTTTCCTAGCATAGCACGCAAGAAAATATGATTTGAGACATAACATGCGGTTGCAATTGCATCTGCCCAAAAACTTCTAGGAGTTTGATATTCATCAATCATAGTCGTAGACATCTCAACTAAGGTTCTGTTCTTTCTCTCAACAACACCGTTTTGTTGAGGTACATAAGGTGAAAAAAATTGGTGATATATTCCATTTTCATCACAAAAGTGATCAAACGATTGATTTTTAAATTCAGTTCCGTTATCACTTTTAATTGCTTTTGAAGATCCTGGATGCTCAATTCATAATCTATGAAACATAGTTCTAAAGTGACTAAAAGTTTCATTCTTAGATGCCATAAAGTAAACCCAAGAGTATCTAGAATAGTCATCAACAATCACAAGAACATACCATTTAGCTCAGAAGGATTGAACACATGAAGGACCTACGGTGTCAAGGTGCAAAAGTTGACACGGTTCACTTGTCATGGTTATTGTGAGAGCAGCATGTGTACCCGCGACCATGTTAGCATATCTACAAGAAGAGCACACAATTTCTTTTGTCCCCTTTCAGCTTCGGCAGCCGACGTATGCGATCAAGAGCACTAACACTCGTGAGATGATCAAAGCCTACGTGACCAAGTCTATGATGCCAAAAATATATGTATTTTGAATCATTAGCAACTAGGCACCTATACTTAGAAGAAGACATATCAAAATCAGCTTTAAAAACTCATTCAGACTGAGACATGTTAAAAATAAGCTCACTATTGGAACCTACAACTTTGCAGCAATTTTTATTGAAAATAATTTCCAGATTTTCATCTAGCAATTGTGAAACAGAAAGAAAGTTGTATTTCAGATTTTTGACAAGTGCCACATTCTTCAAAGTGTAGTGATCATTTACTCTAACCGAACCCTTAGCAATTATAGGAGTTGAAGAATTATTAACAAAAGTAAAATTCTCTACACGTGACACAAAAGAGAGAGAGGAGAACCATTCTTTGTTACCGGTCATGTGGCGTGAGCAACCTGAATCTACAATCCAAATGTTCTCCTTACTCAAGCGTGTGAACTCTTCATTGTCGCTGTTGTGTTCTGCCTCTTCCATACTTGATCTTGACTTGTCCGCCATGAAACACAAGTTTTCCAAATCATCTTCATCACTTCTGATGTCCACATCGCTCGAGCCAAATTCTTGAAGTGCGGAGATAAAACTATTCACCAATTGGCGTCATGTAAAACCCTTCTTTTTCTTGTTGTTGTTTGTAGAGGAGTGCTTCGTCCTTTCTTGCTTTTCATCATGGGAAGTAGCACCAGAAATGTTAGAGCAATTCGTGCAAAAATGTCATGTCTTACCACATTCAAAGCATCATTGAGGTCCGGCACTTCCTCTCCTTCTAGTTCTCACATTTTTGCAATGCTTTTGAGAACCGCGTAGAGGTGAGTGCAAGTTCTTCCTCTAGAAACTCTTTAACCTGTTTAAGGATTAGAGAGGACAATAAAGCGAGTGTTCCACAAGATGAAGATTGGTCCTAGCTAGGCATGTCACATTGAGAAACAAATGCAAGAGACCTGCTGGGGTTCTTACGTGAGATTATGTCAATTTTATGATTTTTCAATTTAGAATATAAAACATCTAATGTAAGAGTACCCATGACAGTAGCTTCACAAATAGATGTGACTTTCATCTCCCAAATTGACATATTTAATTCACTTAACAATTGTCTAGCATTTTCGGCATCTAAAAAAATTAACATTGACACAACGCAAGTTGCTGAGAATTATATTAAAGCGAGCAAATAAATCATCGATGGACTTACCTGTTTGCATCTCAAAACGCATGTATTCCTTTTTGAACATATCTTGCCTTAGCTCCTTGATCGTGTTGGATCCTTCGTGGTAGTCGCAAAGTGGTTTCCACACGTCGTTTGCAGATCGGAGGTGTGCAACATGGTCGAAGGGTCTTTGAGTTAATACTTGTATGATCCAGTTTCGAGCCTTGTTGTTGTTGTCAACATCTCTCAGATTCGTAGCTACAATTTGATCATTTGGAGGCACTTCATAAGGTTTGTACACCTTTTCCCATATTGCAAAGACCTGTGCCTGGATGAAGCCTTCCATACGTGCCTTCCAAACCTGAAAATCAATACCACTAAAGACATAAGGTTTTGCAGAGTATTTATCCATGATGATTAGTAAAAAACACGTGCAAATCACAAAGATTAGAGGACCGTGGCTCTGATACCAATTGTAGGATCGAAGAGCACGTGAAAAGCTACCAGAGGGGGTGAATGGTAGATCACAACTTTTTCAGCGTAAGCAACAAAAACTCCTCGGCAGAAAATTGATCTGTTAAAGAAATTTTGTGTGCGACTAAACTAAACATGAAAAATGATGAAAAGCCAGTATAGATTGTGTAGAATCAAGTCACGAAGATTTCAAAACAAGAATCACAAAAATCCGTCTAGAAAAACTCAAGTTACGATCAAGAGATCGAACAAAGGTCAATTTGTTCTGAGAAAAAAAGATATGCAATACTGCAAAGAAACTCGTGTAGATCTGAAACCACAAATCCAATGACTGTGAAATTTTTACGGATGATAGATAATCAAGTTGTGAAGACAACCCAAAAGGTATCATGTCAATTGGATCTGTAAATTTCGAGTTATGATAAAACCACCGAAGCAAGGTAGTGCTGTACAGAAACTCGATGTGAAAGACTTGACAGGAAGAAGTCGGACGAACAAGGTACAAAAGCTCCTTTAGAATTTGAATTTTATTAATAAAAACACAAAAGGAACAGGCCCTTCACCACGAGCTCTGGCCTCACTTGCTTATATAACCAACCCTTAGACCAACCCAATCTTAATTAGGACTCAAATCCTACTCAGATTCAACCGAAACTTTCCGTAACTGCTCAAGGCTTGTCTATACGCAGATAGAAGCAATCTTAAGACTTCAAAACACCTTAGAAATGTATCCTACATTCCTAAAACAAAAAAACTACATGCTCACCATGAAATCCTAACATAACCAACTCAAATCTATCAAATTTTGGTTCTAACCTGACTCAGCCGCAGCCTGAGTCCATAACCTAGTCGGTTGGACCTTTCCGACCGTTTTTTTACATCCACATCTCTTTATCACGCCTTGGAACCATGTAGCCACGTCCATGCACTCCTTACACACGTGCAAATATCTTCCAACAACGTCCACAATACCTTCATATGCATTGTTCTTGATTTAAACATGCTGCACAACCTCCCGATCAACTCAACCACAACCTCATCTTCTCCCTAAGACTACTTCAATGGATACCATCACGAACCATGTCTTGAAATCAAGCAACACCTACACATGAATAAACATCTGATACTTCCAAGCACAAGTCCTCGACATGACTCTCGTTAGTTCCAATAACCACAACACCTTACGTGAGCACCTCACATAAGCATGTTGCAAACCATAGCGAAACGATATCAGCCATAACCATGAACACAAACGAAAAACATAGTAAAAGAATTCTAAGCAAGCATTCCATAATCCAAAAAGTAAGTTTGAAACATTGCAAGAACCATTGCAATCTAGCATCGGACCTTGCCAAAGCTAATCGGACCTTGAGACAAAGCTTACCAAAGCTTGCAAGACCTAGCGTTGGAGCTTACCAAAGCTAGTCGGACCTAGCGCCGGAGCTTAATAAAGCTAGTCGGACCTAGAGCCAGAGCTGAACAAACCTAGTCAGACCTAGCCACAGCAAGTCAGACCTAACCAAAATAAGTCAGACCTAGAGAAAGAAGTCGGGCCTAGCCAAAGCAAGTCGGACCTTATGTCGGACCTTGCCGAAGATACCCAAAACAAGCCGAACCTATTTTCGGACCTTGCAGATGCTCGGACCAAGAGTCAGACCTTGTTATAAAGGTGTTTTGGCAGTATTCAAAACTTTTATCGTCATAGCCAATGTATTTAGAACACATAGGCCTCACACCAAGAAGGTTTGAAGATGTCGCCATATGAAGCACTATATGGAAGGAAGTGTAGAACACCCTTGTTTTGGAATGAGACGGGAGAGAACCAAATATTTGGACCTGATGTGTTGCAGGAAGTTGAAAAACAAGTTCAGACAATCTGCGAGAATTTGAGGGCTGCTCAATCAAGACAAAAGGCTATGTAGATAATAGGTGAAGAAACTTAACCTTTGAAGTGGGAGACTTCGTATATCTCAAAGTATCACCTATGCAAGGTCATAAGCGATTTAACATTAGAGGCAAGTTGGCACCTCGGTATATCGGACCATTCAAGATTTTGGGCAAACGTGGAGAAGTGGCATATAAGTTGGAGATGCTAACACATCTTTCCGATGTTCATGATGTGTTTCACCTTTCTTATCTCAAGAAGTGCTTGAGGGTACCGGAAGAACAAGTGCCAATGGAAGATTTGGAATTAGAGGTAGAGTCCACTTATACCGAGCAACAAGTCAAAATATTGAAACAAGGAAGAGAGTCACAAGGAACAAGGTGATTTGATGGTGCAAAGTACAATGGAAGCATCACACAGAATCGGAAGCAACTTGGGAGCTAGAAGATGATATCAAGAGAGAATTTCTCTATCTCTTTCCTTCTACGTCGAATCTCGAGGGCGAGATTCATTTTAAGGGGGGTAGGTTTGTAACACCCTCATTTTCATCCATCATGCATTGCATACATTCGTATACATGTTTAACATTAAGAAACACAAAAGACATAAGTTTAAAATGAATTAGAACCAAAACTGCAGTTGCACGTCTTTGTCCGTGCAGACTTGTCTGGTTTGGACCCCGGACTAGTCTGTTTTGCTCTCTGTTGTCTTCTGAACTTATCCAGTTTTTGCCCCAGATTAGTTCGAAAAATGCTTCTGATGTTGTCTAAACTTGTCCGTTCCCGAGTACGGACTAGTCCGATCGTTGCTACTGGAACTTTTCGAAGTTGTCTGGTAAATCCTCGCTTTGGTCCGGATTTTGAAAATTTGAGAAGACCCCCGGACTTATCCGGCCTTATATCGGACTTATTTGTTTTGCTTTCTGGAACAGTTCGGACTTGTCCGGCAACCTAGCGGACTTCTCCGGTATGCCCGACTCGGAATTTATCTCTTTTTCCTCGACACATTATTTTGCTTTTGCCTTAAGTGGGCTTAAGAACGTTGTGTCCAACCTTCGTGGAGCCGATGTAGGACCCTACTCGGCCTCCACCACCTTAAACTCGAATTACACCCCAAACCCTACCATCTCCACCCTATATAAACACCCTAACACCCACCCTTTCATCTCTTTGCCACTATTGAAGAGAAACCCTTGACCCTAGTTCGTGAAGAGCTGCCATCAATAAGCCTCCAAGGCTGGGAGAAGGATAAGGGAGGAAGGAGGAGGATCCACCAAGATCGTCGTTGTCGTTGCGATCTCCATCATCAATCCTTCATTGTCGACATCCCTCTTCATCGGTTCTTCGTCTCTTTCGATCTTGACATCAAATTCTTGAGTCTTCAAATCTTGAGCCCTTGAATTCTTGGTAAATATCTTAGATGCATCTTTTCTATGTAAATTATGGTTCCATATTAACTTTAACTATGCTCTAGTTGAAAATTCACCAAAACCCTAGCCAATAGACTTATACGGTCCCTGTGCGGACTAGTCTGATTTCTTTTGTGTATTAGAACGGACATGTCCGGCCTCAATGTGGACCAGTACGGTCCTCCAAAATTGGAAATTTCTGGAACTTCTTTAATATCCTCCGAAATGACTTGAAACTTGTTCTAACATGTAAAACTTAATTGCAACTAGTTAGTAAGCAATCATATCAACCTAATAACATTTGTTACCCTATAATTGCATTATTCGTTCATATCATGGCATATTGAGTAATATATTACCATTTATTGATTGTAATACTTGTTTTGTATGTTTATTGCGGAGAATAGAAGGTTTGCGCTAGAGGGTGCTGTTGAGGACCTCCAGCACCAGAACTTCGAAGCTCTTGAACCTAATCAGTCTAAAGAGCAAGACAAGTGTCCTTGAACATTTTGATCCTGTTTTTAAATGTTTTGTTTGCAAAATTGCATGCTTGTGTCAAATGGATGGAAAACCCATGATAGGTGTTTACTAGACTTGTTTAACAATTCTCGTCGCTTGCAAAAAAAAATGTAGAGAGTCGGGAGGGGTATTTTACCTTTTTGCTTCGCTCTAATTATTTGGAATGGGGAAACAACCAAATGGCTTAATTATGAATTCATGAACATATGGATGATGTGAATTGTTGAATATGGTTATTCTGGTAACATAGCAACTGGGAGATCTGTAAGGATCAAAACGCCCAAGAGGGGGGGGTGAATTGGGCTTTCTTTCAAATTTTAAGGCAATTAAAAACGAACTACTTAAGCCCAATTCCCAATGCGGTTCTAACTATGCAATCAACGTAGATATAACTTGTGAAGTAAAGATTGCATAATGTAAAGAGAGGGAGAGAAATGCAAACGCTATGGGACACGAAGGTTTATCCCGTGGTTCGGCAAGATCGCAAGGATGTTCCTACGTCCACGTTGTGGCACCCACCGAAGGGTTTTGCCACTTCCAATGTCACCGAGACAATGTAGTCTTCACTAATCTTCTCCGTTCACCATCTCCGGCAAGGTGGAGCTCAAGCCTTGTACAACCTTCGATCTTCCGGGCTTCCACACACACCTTGGCAAGCTCCGGAACGATCTTCTTCAACTTCTCACTAGCCTAGAGAGTTCAATCACAAAGAAAGAACGCACACAAGCTTCTCTCTAGCCTATTACAAATGATCTAAAAGTGTGGAAATGTATGCTCTATAGTCTTGAATGCTCTTGGATGTGTAGTTGGCTTCAGGTGATCAATACTCTTCGGAATGACAGGGTTAGAGGGGTTTTATAGCCAGCTTAACTGAAATAGCCGTTGGAAAAGTTGGCTGACAGAACTTTACTGTGAACACCGGATGATCTGATGTCTCCCCTCTAGCTATCATCGTTGTAATTACTTCGGCTGATGTCATTTTGTTAGATATTACCGTTATTAGACCGATGTTGCCCCCTGTCTTCTCATCGGATGATCCGGTGGTTCTTCCTCCAGAATTTGCTTGATCTTGATGCTTACTGGAGTGATCAACCGATGTGTGTAAGTCTGCACACCGGATGATCCGGTGCTTCACTTGGTCCAATTGTACTGCAAACTGTACTGATGCACCAATGTTGTTGAGCCCTTCACCTCGGATGCTCCGGTGAGTTCATTTGTTTGAGGTCTTTTTCTTCAGTTTAATCAACTCGACCGATGTGTTCATTTTGGAAATCATCGGTTGATCCGGTGAGTTGATTTTGTTTGCTACGACTTGTTTTGAGTGAATCTTTTGTGTCTTGCTCGAATGACCTCTTAGACATTTGTTCCACAAGGCTCTCTGATGATTCTTAAGCATTGTATGTTGTCAATTTTTGATTGAGTGACTTAGACATAGATCCTTCACATCTTGTCATTATCTCATGAATTTGATCTCGAAAGTTGAGTATCTATGGGTCTCCAATGACATGTTCATTTCATTTTATTGAGTGTTTATGGGGACCTTGCATTCACAAATTCATTAGTAAAGTTCAATGGTTGTCATTAATCACCAAAACCGTACTACATGAGGGGGGGGGCCTAGATGCTTTCAGTCTCCCCCTTTTTGGTGATTGATGACAACACAATAATCAAAGCGCAATGGTAGTGAATTTGATAGAATGAGATATGCAATGAATACGGATGTCACACTTGAAGCTTTAAACATCAATTAATAACACAAGTGTGAATTCAAAGAGATCATAATCATAGATAAACATCAAATGAGTTCAAATGATTAACAACTCGTGGAAAAAGGTTCAAAACACACCAAATGTAGCAAATACGCAAAAACAATAAAGATAAGCAAAGATAAGCTGGACTCGACTCCCCCTTACACTAGGACTCCCACTGACTCCTCTAACTCTTCTCCCCCTTTGGCATCAAGGCACCAAAAAGGGATCCGAGCGCCTACGGACCCTGAGAGCTGAGTGCGATGACGAGCTGGGAGCTGCTGGCCGGAGTAGCGGAGGAGGGTGTTGCTGGAGCCGAAGGTGCCACCGTCGGTGCCTGCTGAGGAGGAGGTGCTGGAGCAGGGGCACTGGTGACGGAGGCCAGCGTCTGAAGAAACAGTGTCGTGGCCGGCAGTGGGGAGTGAAGAGGAGCACTAGGAGCCAGCAGCGGGGACATGCTGAACGAAGGGATCGGGGTGGAGGGAACTGGAGCCACTGGTGCAGCAGCTAGAGCCAAGACGGGAGGCGGAGGAGCTACTCCAGGCAGCTGCGATGGGAGGGCGATCCCGGTCTGGGTGTAGAGGTTGGTGATTAACCCCAGGATCCCCATCATCGCCTGCTGTGTCTGCTGCTGCTGGTCCAGAGTGCGCTGGTGCATCTGGTCGATGAGCCCCGTCAACCGGTCAGTGTCTTCACGCCTCTCACGGGCGATCTGACGCTACATCTCCTGCTGGTGCTGCTGGAGCTCAAGAAGATGTGCAGCCTGCTCCGCGCGGGCCTGCTCGGCGGCCAGCCTGTCTAGCCTCTGCTGCTCGACCATCTGCTGGAGGAGCGAAGTCAGCTCAGTCGGCTGCGTGACCTGCGCCTCAGTGACGGGAGGTGGAGTGGGTGGTGGCGCTGTAGAACCTCCAGCCTCCGCGTCGTGCTGTCGGGGAGAGGGGGGAGGAGGGAAATACTCCTCGACAATGTCGTCAGTGTCGCTCTCTGACCAAATGTGCTGCAGATCCTCCCCCTGAGCCTCAGCCTCTGCAAGTCTCTCGTCCCCCCGCTCTAGCTCGGACCAATCTTCCTCTGTTAGACGGGCCCTGACCTGGCGCTCAACTGGACGACCAAGGCGGCGGTCTCCAGGAGCCGGGGCACGGTAGTGACCAAAGCGAGTCACACTCTCGTCAGCAAGTCTGACCTGTGCTGCATCCCCCTCAGGCACCATCATAGTGCAAAGGTAACTGATCCAGTGCCCATAGACCATCTGCCTCATCATGCCTACCCCATCTATGATCACATCTTCCATCTCGCACAGGAGAATGTCCACAATGTCGAAATCCATCCCATTCATTATGTAGAACACGAGGGTCTGCTGTAAACTAGTGAACCCCTCCAAGTACCCCGACCTCGGCAGGAGCGTGCGGCACAAGGCGAGGTGCACAATGCGCGCAGCTGGGGTCAGAAGTGCTGGAACTCTCGGCTGGTTCGGAGAGAACGTGGGGCCGAACAGGGACCGGATTTCCTCAAGCTGTGGTGCCACCCCTCTAGTAAGTGGCCTCCTTGGTGGATCTGCCTGCCCGTATACCCTCTCGTGCACGCAGGTGTCGTGCAGGTCCATACCAAGAAGCTGCCCCAACGTCTGCCTCGTGAGGTGGTAGTGCTGACCCATAAACATGAAGTCGATCAACCTCCTGCCCTCAGAGATGTAGAGGGTGGCGTAGAACACTCGGACCCAATCCTCCATGTAGGCACTCCGCTCATACGACAGCAACTGCACCAGGCCCCTGCACCTCTCGAAGAACGGCCTGATCTCTGTCCCTGCGGCTACTTCAAGCTGAACCCAATCCATGTAGTTGTGTTGGAACAGCTTGTGGCCACGGCGTCTGTAGGTCTCGTAGAGAGACGCCTGTGTGACCGTCCAGAACCGACTGTCCACCATAGCTTCCCGGGGCTGCGGGTACCACTCCTCAAGCAACACACTCCATCTGAGCTTCCGGAGTTGCTTGGCCTTCATCTTCTGGTAGTCCGTGAGACGGACTCCCTCACCGACACGAACTGCCGTGTCCATCTCGTAGATGGCCCTCTCGGCCTCCCTGTCCTCACGACGGTCGGCAGCCGTCGGTCTCGGACGAGGAGCAGCCTCAGTGTGACCCCCACGCGTCCGGGATGAGCGCCGACGGACGAGAGGCTCAACCGGCTCCTCTTCGGCCTCGGAGTCGTCGATCACGGGAGGCTGCCTGGAACGAGCCTCGCGGATCCTCAGGGACCCTCCTCGGCCACGCTCATGCTCCTTGGCGGCACGAGCAGCCATCAAAGCCTTCTTCTCCTCCTTGGATAGCTTTTGTTTCTTCGCAGCGGGCTCCACGATCGCCTTGCCTTTGTTTCTTTTGTCACGAGCCATAGCGATGCGGGAGAATGAACTTGAAGACGAGGAACGACGTTGGGCGGCCAGAAACCCTAGCGGCGACGAGGACGTGGAAGGTGATGGTGGAGCTTGGTGGCGATGGGGATGGACAACGGTGATGCTTGGAAGCAGTGGAAACGGCGGCGGCGAGGAGAGGCGGCGGCGAGGTCGATGGTGGTGGAGACGGCGGAGGTGGGCAAAACCGGCACGTGGGTGCGTGGATGGAGGCGGCGCATGGAGCGGCAGTGCGGTGAGCAGCGGCGGCACGGTGGCGTGGGTGACGGCGGTGGAGTGTGGCCGGAGATGGCGGCGGCGGCCTGAGGGCGACGGCGGCGGCGTCCGGCGGCGGAGGAGATGACGGGCGCGAGAGGAATCGGCTGGCGGCGTCGGGATCAGGAGAAGGAAGACGAAAGGGGGTACGGCCGAGTTTAAATAGTGGGTCCCAAACCCTAGCCGTTTTTTAAACACCGGATGGACCGATGCTTATCGATGTGGACATCGGTCGAATAGTACAGTACGGATATTCAATAAGTCACTGAAGACATCGGATGGACCGATGTTTAGGGTTTTGATCATCGGATGAATGGCACAGTAAGGGTATTCAGGAGAGGGAAGTTGACACCGGATGGTCCGACATTAGATGGAAAAGCATCGGTGGAATTCATCAAGGTTTCAGATTTGTGAACATCGGATGGACCGATGTTTTTCTGTTTGAACTCATCGGTCGATTTTGGATATTGACTTAACTGGCACTTGGATTTTGAACACCTACTGATCCGATGGGGGATGGACCTAGGCATCGGATAATCCGATGAAAACTAAACACCAGCATCCCATATATGTCCTTTGACCAAACAATCAAACAATGGGAAACACATGTCTTACGACTTTTTGGGCAACCCCTTACCCCTCAAAAATACTAATATGCAAAATAATTTGGCTAGTCCTTAAAACAATTTGAACAACCGAGAAAAATGGGAGGAAATTATCCAAATGAAATGTAAGGCCCATGCTTTGTGAGGTAGAGTATGAAGACTACTATCTCAATGAAGCATGTTCCTCTAGGCATTAACGCACCTAACATTTCGTTCTTTCCACCTTATATGAGTTGAGATATTGCATTTCAAACAAGTCTCTTTCTCATGAGGTGGGTTCCCCTTTGTGACAATCTACCGTTATGCAATGCCAAACATTTTAATGCAATAGATATGGTAGGCACTATGCAAGACATAAAATAAATCTATCTCGCCAAAATTGGTCCTTTCAAAGGCTTCTTCAGGGAGAGCCACTCTCCAAACCTTGGGTACACCCAAAAGAACTTTCATCCAAGGCTAACCCTAGCTCACCCCTATCCTTTGAGAGTTAGGCAAGACCTACATGATACGCATTCTTACATGATGTTCGTTGCATCTAGCACATTTAATTCACTTCTAAGCCTAGAAAAGGTTTTCTCATCAAGTGGTTTAGTGAAGATATCCACAATTGTTCTTCGGACCTAATACCTTGCAATGAGATGTCTCCCTTAGCTTCATGGTCCCTCAAGAAGTGGTGGCGAATATCAATGTGCTTAGTGCGGGAGTGTTGAACGGGGTTTTTAGCTATCTTAACCGCACTTTCATTGTCACAAAGGAGAAGCACACAACCAAGTTTAATACCAAAGTTCAAAAGGGTTTGCTTCATGTAAAGAATTTGGGCACAACATGCACCGGCTGCTATATACTCCGCTTCCGCTGTGGACAAGGCGACGGAGTTTTGCTTTTTGCTAGACCAAGACACTAGGGAACGCCCAAGCAAGTGGCACCCACCGGAGGTACTCTTGCAATCCACGCGGCATCTGGCAAAG
Organism: Tuctoria greenei; assembly: GCA_036927565.1. NCBI lineage: Eukaryota > Viridiplantae > Streptophyta > Magnoliopsida > Poales > Poaceae > Tuctoria > Tuctoria greenei. The sequence continues at coordinate 125,059,388 of JAYESD010000007.1, read as the reverse complement.
TCCGAATCCGAGTATCCCAAGAGTTGGAAGGATGTACCTTTAGGGTACCACAAGCCCATACTAGGGGTATGCTTAAGATACCTAAGTATCCTAAAGACCGCCTTCTTATGCGATTCTTTAGGAGCCGCTTGAAAGCGAGCACATAAGCATACACTAAACATTTTATCGGGCCTAGATGCGGTAAGATAAAGCAATGAACCAATCATAGAGCGGTAGTGAGATTGGTCAATAGGTTTACCGTCCTTATCTGCGTCGAGATGGCAATTTGTTGCCATTGGAGTGCTTCTTGAGCTACAATCTCCCATCTCAAATTTCTTCAAGAGGTCCTTGGTGTATTTCTCTTGGTAGACGAAGGTTCCCTCTTGAAGTTGCTTGATTTGGAATCCAAGGAAGAAGTTGAGCTCTCCAATCATTGACATCTCGAATTCCCTAGACATCATTTTGCCAAACTCATGGCTAAAAGCTTTGTTAGTTGAACCAAAGACAATATCATCAACATAAATTTGACAAATGAACAAATCTCCGTTGATGTCTTTGGTGAAGAGTGTGGTGTCCACCCTCCCGATCTTAAATCCTTGCATGATGAGGAAGTCTCGTAGTCGTTCATACCACGCCCTAGGTGCTTGCTTGAGCCCGTAGAGCGCCTTGTGCAACCTATACACATGGTTAGGATTCCTCGGATCTTCAAACCCGGGAGGTTGTTCAACATAAACAAGCTCATTAATGTAGCCATTAGGAAAGGCACTTTTCACATCCATTTGATAAAGAGTAATACTATGATGTGAAGCAAAAGCAAGGAGAATACGAATTGCCTCTAACCGGGCGACCGGAGCAAATGTCTCCCCAAAGTCTAGTCCTTCAACTTGCGAGAACCCTTTGGCCACAAGTCTTGCCTTGTTGCGGACCACAACGCCATTCTCGTCTTGTTTATTGCGGTACACCCACTTTGTTCCGATGACGTTCTTGTCCTTGGGTCGCTCCTCCAACACCCAAACTTCATTGCGGATGAAGTTGTTGAGTTCTTATTGCATAGCCATCACCCAATTTGGGTCTTGGAGTGCTTCCTCAATGTGAGTGGGTTCTACACACGAAAAAAACGAGTAGTGCTCACAAAATGAGGCAACGTGGCGGGAACGAGTACTTACGCCCCTTGAAGGACTTCCAATGATTTGGTCCACTGGATGCGCCTTGGAGATGCGTCCATGCCTCATAAGTGGTTGTGAAGCACTTGGCGGTGGTGAAGCGTGTTGCTCCTCTTGTGGTTGGACTTGATCATGGACTTCTTCTTCATCTTGATGTTGTATTGCTTGTGAGTCTTGAGTTGGCAATGGATCATCTTTCTCCTCTTCATCTACTTGAGGCGCCATGGAGGTGTTGTTGTTGGAACTTGAAGCTCCCCCTTGATCATGGCCCTCTTCAACTTCCGGCTTGATGTCTCCAATGGTCATGTTCTTCATGGCTTCTCGTAGAGGCTCATCATCTATTTCATCATGACCAAAACTCTCCTCTTGGGAGCCATTAGTCTCATCAAACTCAACATCACAACTTTCTTCAACTAGAACGGAGGTTTGGTTGAATACTCAATATGCTTTTGAGTTTGATGCATAACCAAGAAAAATGCCAACATCACATCTTCTTTCAAACTTACCGAGCCTTTTCTTGCGGTAGATGTAGCATTTGCACCCAAAGACTCTAAAGTAGGAGATGTTGGGCTTTCTCCCAATGAGAAGCTCATATGGGGTCTTTTGGAGTAGTCGGTGAAGATAGACCCTGTTTGCGGCATGGCACGCCGTATTGATTGCTTCGGCCCAAAACTTCTCCGACGTGCCGTAGTCATCAAGCATTGCTCTTGCAAGAGTGATGAGGGTTTTGTCCTTCCTCTCAACGACACCGTTTTGTTGAGGAGTGTATGTGGCGGAGAATTCATGCTTCACACCTTCACGGTCACACCACTCCCCAATGTTGTAGTTCTTGAATTCGGTGCCGTTGTCACTCTGGACCTTGATAATGGGAAGTTGGAATTCCCTTTGAGCACGGTTGGCGAAGGTCTTGAACACTTCCGGAGTTTCACTCTTGTCACCTAAAAATAGAGTCCAAGCATAGCGAGAGTAGTCATCAACTATAACAAGACTACCGCCAAGGCTTTGGTATGTGGACGGTCCGAAGAGGTCCATGTGGAGTAGTTCAAGTGGCTTGGAGGTTGACACCATTGTATTCATTGGGTGGTGTGAAGCAACTTGCTTCCCAGCTTGACAAGCGCTACAAAGCTTGTTCTTCTCAAACGTCACATCCTTCACGCCGGTCACCATCCCAAGCTTGAATGACTTCTTGAGTTTGCTCATTCCAATGTGTGCTATGCGTCGGTGCCATAGCCAACCCAAGCTTGTCTTAGTGAAAAGACAAGTGGTTAGGCTAGCATTCTTGTTGGAGAAGTCTACTAAGTAGAGATGTCCATGCCGAAACCCTTTGAAGATTAGCTCTTTGCTTGCCTCACTACTCACAACAACATCATTTTTGCTAAATGTGCATGTTAGTCCAAGATCACAAAGTTGTGCAATGGAAAGTAGATTAAAGCTAAGCGACTTAACATACAACACATTAGAAATGGATAAATCATTAGAGATAGCAATTTTACCTAATCCTATTACCTTACCCTTAAAATTGTCACCAAAAGTGACTTCTTCATGATTATCGGGGTTTTCTATGGTGGTGAACATACCATCATTGCCGGTCATGTGTTGAGTGCACCCGCTATCGAGTACCCAATGCTTTCCTCCGGCTTTGTAGTTCACATACACACATGGAGTTAATTTTTGACTTTAGGCACCCAAGCCAACTTAGGTCCTTGTATGTGAGATACAAGTGTCTTTGGGACCCAAAGTTGCTTGGGTTGCTTCCACTTCATGCTCTTCATGTCTTTGCCAATGAACCTAGCTTTCACCTTGCCATTCACTTTACTAAGAAGATAATAGCGATCATTGAAAATAGATTTGTAGTTAGTAGGCAATTTAGGTGAAGGTCGGTTAGGAAGAGGACACTCCCTTGTGTGGTGACCGGTGACCTCACAATGTTGGCAATAAGAACCAACTTCTTTGATGAAGCTTGTTCTAAGCTCCGGTGAGGGCACCTTTCCTTTGTTGGGCACCGGGAAGGATCCAAGTCCTCTTTTGTTGAAGGCTTTTGCTTGTTGGAAGAGGATTTCCTTGTGCTTGACTTCACCTTTTGAAAGTCTAGCCACACTAGTGCGGAGACTCTCAATTTCTTCCAACAAGTCCTTCTCCCTAGCATTAGCTTTTAAAGACAAAGACTTGTCCAAGACATTAGAGACATGCGAAGTAATGGATATCTTATCATTAAGAGTTTGTTTCTTTGCATCTTTTAACTCTTGATCAAGCATGTCATGAGCAATGTTAAGTGTTTGGTATTCTTGAGTTAGCTTGTTGTGCTCCTCCAAGAGAGTTTGGTGTGCTATGTTGAGCTCATCATTGTCTACCTTGATTTTAGCATTTTCTTTCTCAATTTGCTTGACATGAGATTTGAGCGTGTCATGCTCTTTAAGTATGCTTTCATACTTGTCAAGCAAATCAAGGTTAGCACTCTCAAGTTTAGCACGCATTTCTTCAAGAGTTTTAACCTTACTCTTCTCTCTCTTAATGATAGCATGATATTCATTAATCAAAGAAGTTAAATCATCGGGGGAAAGCTCATCATCACTAGAGTCATCACATACCTTGGTGTTACCTTTAGCCATGAGGCACATGGGTGGTGGAGGAAGAGGTGAGTCATCATGGTAGGCAATGGCAAGGCCGGCCAAGCTTTCTTCTTCTTCTTCACTCTCTTCATCACTTGTTTCTTCGTCGGTGACCCATTCATTTGCCTCACACATAAACACCTTTTGTGAACCACTTCTCCTCTTTGGGAAGAGTCTTGCCTTCTTGCCCTTGTCTTGCTTCTTCTTCCCAAAGGCTCTTGGTTTGGGCTTGGCTTCTTCTTCATCATCATCACTTTCTTCAAGCTTGCGTTGCTTGCCTTTGTAGTTCTCTCTCCTTTTGTCCGGTTTTGGACAATCATAGGAGATGTGGCCTTGATCTCCACAATTGTAGCATATCTTGCGATCGTCTCTTCTTGGTAGAAATGCCTTCTTCTTGGGATCAAAGGTGTATCCCTTTTTGGTGATCTTGGAGTTCAAGCGTGAGAACTTTCTCATCATCAAGGCAAGCTCATCATCGTCATCTTCACTTGAGGCTTGCTCTTCTTCACTTGAGCTAGGCTCAACCACCTTCTTCTTCTTGAAGCTTGTCTTCTTGGTGGTGGCCTTTAGAGCAATTGTTTTTGATGATGATTGCTCCATAATCCCAAGTACACTCATCTCATGAGCGTGTATTTTTCCAATGAGCTCCGAAACTTCAATGTTGTCAAGTGATTCCTTTTGGAGCATGGAGTTGATGATGTTGTACTTCGGCTTGGGAAGGAGCATGAGGATCTTGCGGTTAATAAGTCCCTTGCCAAGAGACGCAATGTCAAGAGCATTAATTTCCTCAATAAGAACATTTAAGCGTGAAAACATTTCATTAACATTTTCATGAGGAAGCATCTTAATTCATCATATTTAGCTTTGAGCATGTGATATTTAAGTTCCTTTACACGAGATGAGCCCTCATGGATTTCTATCAAGCAAGCCCAAATTTCACAAGCTTTCTCCTTACTAGCAATCCTAGAGAAGACATCTTGACTTATGCATTCATAAATAGCATTCCTAGCCTTAGCATCCCACTTAACTTAATCACCCACATAGTTAAGTTCTCCAAATCCCGCATGAGTCGCTTCCCAAACTTCGGGGGCAATAGCCTCAAGGTAAGCGCGCATGCGTGCTTTCCAATAGGCAAAATTCTTGCCCTCGAAGATAGGAACCGAACCCCCAACCTTGGCCATTTTTGCTCTCTAGCGGTGAAGCTAGAATGATCCTATGAGCAACCTCGCTCTGATACCAATTGTAAGGATCGAAACGCCCAAGAGGGGGGGTGAATTGGGCTTTCTTTCAAATTTTAAGGCAATTAAAAACGAACTACTTAAGACCAATTCCCAACGCGGTTCTAACTATGCAATCAACGTAGATATAACTTGTGAAGTAAAGATTGCATAATGTAAAGAGAGGGAGAGAAATGCAAACGCTAGGGGACACGAAGGTTTATCCCGTGGTTCGGCAAGATCGCAAGGATCTTCCTACGTCCACGTTGTGGCACCCACCGAAGGGTTTTGCCACTTCCAATGTCACCGAGACAATGGAGTCTTCACTAATCTTCTCCGTTCGCCATCTCCGGCATGGTGGAGCTCAAGCCTTGTACAACCTTCGATCTTCCGGGCTTCCACACACACCTTGGCAAGCTCCGGAACGATCTTCTTCAACTTCTCACTATCCTAGAGAGTTCAATCACAAAGAAAGAACACACACAAGCTTCTCTCTAGCCTATTACAAATGATCTAAAAGTGTGGAAATGTATGCTCTATAGTCTTGAATGCTCTTGGATGTGTAGTTGGCTTCAGGTGATCAATACTCTTCGGAATGACAGGGTTAGAGGGGTTTTATAGCCAGCTTAACTGAAATAGCCGTTGGAAAAGTAGGCTGACAGAACTTTACTGTGAACACCGGATGATCCGATGTCTCCCCTCTAGCTATCATCGGTGTAATTACTTCGGCTGACGTCATTTTGTCATATATTACCGTTATTAGACCGATGTTGCCTCCTGTCTTCTCATCGGATGATCCGGTGGCTCTTCCTCCAGAATTTGCTTGATCTTGATGCTTACTAGAGTGATCAACCGATGTGTGTAAGTCTGCACACCGGATGATCCGGTGCTTCACTTGGTCCAATTGTACTGCAAACTGTACTGATGCACCGATATTGTTGAGCTCTTCTCATCGGATGCTCCGGTGAGTTCATTTGTCTGAGGTCTTTTTCTTCAGTTGAATCAACTCGACCGATGTGTTCATTTTGGAAATCATCGTTTGATCCGGTGAGTTGATTTTGTTTGCTACGAGTTGTTTTGAGTGAATCTTTTGTGTCTTGCTCGAATGACCTCTTAGACATTTGTTCCACAAGGCTCTCTGATGATTCTTAAGCATTGTATGTTGTCAATTTTTTGATTGAGTGACTTAGACATAGAGCCTTCACATCTTGTCTTTATCTCATGAATTTGATCTCGAAAGTTAAGTATCTATGGGTCTCCAATGACATGTTCATTTCATTTTATTGAGTGTTTATGGGGACCTTGCATTCACAAATTCATTAGTAAAGTTCAATGGTTGTCATTAATCACCAAAACCGTACTACATGAGGGGGGGCCTAGATGCTTTCAAGATCTAAGCAAGCATGGCTTGTGGATTGGGTTTGATGATATGGTGGTTTGCTTGCTTTAGATCTATAAACCGATTCATGCGAGAATAAGCCAGGACAATAGTGCAATCACAAGGCCAAGTATGGGTGCGACTTAGCCAATTAATTAAGTGTATTGCTAGCATTGTTTGAATCATTTGGAGGAGCAGGGAATGGGAGTCGGTTGGATTTGCAATAGCAGCAGTACTGCGCTGGGATCGGAACAGCACAAGAGGGGGCCCTTGGTTGGATGTGCTCAGTTGGAGACATCACCACTGGTGAAACCTCCGCGGGGCAGAATATGTTGGTAGTCTCTTCGTAAAGGCTATTTTGTGATCTATTGACCATACACCTAAGGAAGTGTAATTAGCATAAAGGAGGTTTATTTAGTCGCTGACGGGTGACGAAATCACGAACTTGTGGGTAAAGTGGTACAACCTCTACAGAGTGTTAAAAACTATCATGATAGCCATGCTCCCGGTTAAGAGCACCTGGATGACCTATATAATTAGAGGGAACTTGGGAATTTGATATGGTTATGGTTATGTCTATGGTTATGGATTGGATGGTGGTAGATGAGCATGGTTAATGATGATGGTAAGAATCTGTTGTATGTTAATTATTTGGGATACGATGGGATTATTTCACATAGACATTGTAGGATGCTTTTCAAAGGTTTCAAATGTACTTTTCAGCAAATAGACATTATTTATTATCAATTCCTTGATTAAGCTACATGTCATTATTTTCCCACTTGCTGAGTACGACATGTGCTCGCCCTTGCAATTTCCCCACCAACAATTTCAGGTGATATTTGGGAGTACCACGGAGATAATGCGGAGTACTACGTTGTGTGCTGTTGTCGACTTGCCTGTGGTCGTGCTTGGAGCCGCGCTATATCCCTATGCTTAGTTTGCCCAGTTTAGATTATTTCCACTGCATTAGTTTCAGATTTATTAATAATAATCATTAGAGTTTGTTAATATTTTAATATTATAATAAAATTACCTTTTAAATTAATTTGTGCTGTGGTAATTTTCTATATATTGTTTATTACGCACTCGTGTATGTGTGATCAACGTCCTGGGCACAAATATGCATCACACTTGGTTCATTTTTGGAATCGGGTGTCACACTATCAAGACCAGTAATGCTGCTGTTAAGGCATGTTATCACAATATAAACCACCTTTAACACCATAGATCGCGTATAGGCTAGTTTATTACAGCCAGGGTCACATGTCGGGCCACGGCACACACTGTAACAGCCAGTCCTTGGCATATAAAAGGGCTGCACTGCACGGTAGAAAGGCAAGTGATCTCAAAAACACGAAAGCTCAGCTAAGCTCATACAATCAACACACACCCCGTGGAGTAGAGTATTACACTCAGGAAGCCCGAACGACGTAAAATCCTCTGCGTTCACCCTTTTTCTTGATCTTTATTAGCGCCCCATTCGAATACGAACCTCCGCAGGCTACTTCTTAGTAGTACTGGGGGAAGTGTGCTAGTGCACACTTCGATAGATGTCATTCATCCACACCTCACGGTCTCTCATATGTCGGGTGTCATCCTTTGTTCCTCGGCTAAGGTCATAATAACCTCTGAGCATAGAGGAATAAGGTGAACCCAACATGTGTTGGGTGTGATCCGCCATTCCTTGGCTAAGGTCAAAAAAACCTTGAGACACAAAGGAACAATATGCACCCAACATGCATTGAGTCTGATCTATCATTCCTTGGCTAAAGTTAAAATAACCTTTATCCAAAGAGGAACAATGTGCACCCAACAATGGTGGCAACTCCCTTGAGCTTGAATGGGTGCTTAGAATAGTGGGAGCATAGAGATCCAACTTATTCATGGCAGCCCATTGGTTGCTCATGGAAGATTTCCATGTGAAACCTCCGGCCTCGTAAAGCTATGATTTTCCTATGGGACTAAATCCCGATAGGTTTCAACCATGCTTTGTTACTCATTGGGCAAGAGATGTTGAAATGGTACCTCCAGATCGACTTCTTGCAAGCCTACATAGAAATACTACTCTTGCAAGTTTCCCCTCTTATTAGAGAGGGATGGTTAGCTCCCGACACTTGTACAGTTGAAACATGGAGTCTGATGACCGAATTTCATTTGTACATCTGGGGAAGAAAAACAACAAAGATATATCAGGTTCAAATTCGAGTGCATCGATAAAGATTGTGTTGTTCATTGATATGGGAGTGGAGCTTTATAAATTAATCAATTTGCACACTTTCTATAGCTCCTACTAATAGAAATGATAGATGTACACTCTATTGATCCCTTCATCTTTTAAATTTTCTAACCATCTTTATTGTTTACAAGAGAAAATATTTATCATGCGGATTATGGCAAACAAGAATTTCAAATTTATTCCTCCTGAACATTTTTAATTTCTTGCCTAGGAATTTTGAATTTAGTGATCCATGTATGAATGAGTTCAAATCAAAATTATAGACATCACTATTCCTAGGTTGCTACATGCCAATTCAACTATTGAGTCATTTCATAAGTATTATTTATTAAACCTAGAGAGAGAATGTCTATGTCAATTTAAATAATGCTTGTAGAATTCTAGGTACTTATTTAAATTTATTCCCATGTAAGGTGACATTCCTTTTTAAAGAATAAAAAAGAGTAATGCAAACACTTACTCTCGTGAGGATGCAAAAGAATTGAATGATGGGGAGGTGTAAACCTTCCTTGCCAATGTAAGAAAAAAATCATTCAACCCTAATGCAATTCAAACGACGGAAATTTTTACACTCGTACCTCAATTGACGAGCATTTCGGGTTGAAGGTCGTTGTGTGAGAAACTCACGACCATAGATTTTGGTGTAGCCTTAATGATCGGTGCCTTTTGCGAAGTTGAGGTTGGAGTTGAATGAGCTTCATCTTGCTCCTCCATCGGTCCATCATCTTGAGCATTCCTCCACCATGAACTCAAAATGAGATCCATGAATGGATATGCACTTGAATTCTTCCGATAGTGCGTGGGCATGATGAGGCCTTCCAACCTCTTTACAAATTTTGTACTAACTGTACAAAAATGAAGAACTAACAAAACAACTCGGAAACGGGTTACGTTAGCCAAAAGGAAATTGAACCCTTTTGTCAAATTGTCTTGTCCAGCTTGAAAATGCAATGAGGAACAAGGGAAATCTTTTTGGTTTGAATTTGGAAGATGAATTCAAGTGGTGATGCCCAAAGTTCATATCCAAATAAATTTATTTCCTAACTCAAAATTTTAATTTTATGTTGGTTGGAGATTTTAATTTTCAACATGCAAGTGAAAATTCAAATATGCTAAATGAAAATGCAAGGGTTGATGATGAATTTAAAAATAAAATTTTAAAAATCAAATATGAGATAACTACCAATTAAACTATTGGCAAGGACTCACCAAGTTTTTGAAGTCCGATGAGCAGGAATTACCTCTGTCCTGTTTATCCTAATGATGTGTCATCCATGCTCGAGGATGAAGGCATGGATGACTTTCCTTGTTGGCAAGCCAAACCTCCTTTGGCTACCATCTTGGACAAGTGGGGCCTGTGGTTGCCCTAGCCTCGTTGTCACTGTGTTAAAGACTTGTAGATGTTGCAACGACTTGCCCTTTTGAAGATATTTGTCGAAGCGTACGAACGACACTTCCCCTGGTACTACTAAATTGTAGCCTGCGGAGGTACTTGTATCAGTTTGGGCGCGCGGAGATTAAGAACAAGATGACGACACATATGATTTATGTGGTTCAGGCCGCTTGAGCGTAATACCCTAGTCCACGGGGTGTATGTTGTTGTATTGAGGATTTCAGTAGTGCTGGCAAGCATATGAGCTTAGATGTCCATGTATCGTGCGGTGCAGTCCTTGTATAGTCTAAGGACTGACTGTTAGAACACTTGTCTGACCCGACATGTGGCCCTAGCGTATTTAATAGCCTAATACACGGTCTACGAGTATTAAGTATTATTAAAAGTGTGATAATGTGTCTTAATGATAGCGTTACCCCTATTACAGCCCACTGGTCGTGTGTCATTAATATAGCATTAATGACACATGATCAGGTATTGTAACTGTCGCTTTAACTGTCCCTTGAATGCCCATGTTGTTGGAGATCCGCCAATATCCCCGTTGGTGTTGTATGTCCGGAGGATCCACACGTGGCAGCTCTGGAGCTTCCCCTCGCGGGGAGATAGGTCTCGAGCTGCTATAAACGTGACGGCACCAGAGTTCTCCTCTGCTGGGGGTTAGGTTCGGGGACATTATCCACGTGTCAACCGCGATGCTCCCCTATGTTGGGAGTTTAGCTCTGACCTTACATTGCACGTGGCAATCCCGAAGCTACCCATATGAGGGAGGTGCGGTCATCCTCGATTCTCGCACCGCGACTTCAAAGGTCTTCTGGTGTGCCGTTGGGGCGATGGTCTGGGTTAAACCATCGCCGCGTGGCTTGTTTTGAATGCAGTAGATGAGATATTTGAGTGTGGATCTCACGCAATTAAGGGTCGTCGATTCCCAATACCAAAGTTGTATCGGTTCCGAGCGCCTTGTCAGACTGCCGTCTTTGGGTTTCCCGACACACATCATGACAACGTATCGCCTGGGGTAATAACATCGACATCTTTGTCGGGGTGGCCCCGGGCCCATTCATCATTGACGGGGTACATTTTTGAAATGTGGCTTTGCTCTCGTTGCGATTTCCATCCAAGCGTCGTGGAGGCTTACTTAAGAGGGAAAGTATGCACGGTTTGAGGACTCTTTACGCTTTTGATCAAATTCACGCTCAGAGCCTCCCAAACTTCGCTTATCTTTCCCTTCATTTGCTCCACTTTGTCGCGATGGAGCTAGGTCTTCCCAAAAGCCGCATCAAGAGCAAGGATGATCTCATGAAGGTTCAGACCTACATGGGGTGGTCCAGTGACTCCTTCAACCATCTGATTCGCGTCGGCAAGCTCCCCTTCAAGAAAGAGCGTCGTGGCGACATGGTGTACTTTTCGGCGTACACCATGGTGGGACTGATTCCACCCTTCTCGAGTTTCATCTTGATGTTGCTGGACTTCTACGGCCTCCAACTGCATCACATCGACCCCCACTCCCTGCTGCTGGTGGCGACTTTTGTCCACTTTTGTGAGATGTGGGTGGGTGTGCCTCCCTGCATCGAGATGTTCCGGACCTTGTTCGCAGTCCACACCACCGGCAAGGGGACTGAGCTTCTTGGCTTATACTACTTCGTGAAGCAAAAGAACTGACCCTTTAAGTACTTGAAGTCGTCCCCCTCTAGCAAGTGGGATGACTGGAAGAAGGATTGGGTCAACATTGCAGTGGAGGGGCATGATAGGCTGGAGCTGCCCCAGGGACTCCCCAATGTTGACACCGATGCTTGGAATGTAGTTCCGAAGCTTTCCGAAGCACATAACCCTGTCCTGTCAAGAATCCGAGAATGTGTAGAGTGTGGAGTGACCCCGCAGATGGTCTTCAGAAACTTCTTGATGAACTAGTAGGCTCTGCTGAGGAGGAGGGAAAAGCTCGCCCAAGCTTTCAACATTGTGATGGATACCGACCGAATTGAAACCGGTCTGGACTCCAACTTGTATAACGAAGCTTTGAAGCTCCATCTCAAGAAATTCCAGCATGGGTTGGTCACCGATAACGCCTTGACTCTGCCGGTTGCTTTCCTACCTCTGAACATGATTCCAGAGGTTGGCAGGGAGCTCCAGAGGAAGATGTCGACATTGGATGACCTCGGTGAGGTGGAGAAACACAGGACCTCCTAAGTTGTAATCCCCAGAGCTTCCGAAGAGGTGGTGGCCACTGCCCCGAGCCAGCCAAATCTTCCAGTCCGAAGAGAAAGCTGAGGCATGCTGATGGGAGCTTCGTCGGGTCTGCTCCTGTGACAACTGCCCATTCTCCTCGGCGAGGGAGATCTTCAATGGCGACCCCTCCTCCGGTATAATCGTCTTCAAGAGGTGCTAGCTCCGAGCAGTCGACTCTGGTCCCAGTGCCAGCTAGGGGCTCCAGGTCCGGAGGTCCTTCCTAGCCGAAGGAAGTTCCGACCGAGAAGACTCCAATTGCAGGTGGCCCCCGACCAAGGTCCGAAATTGATGTCTCAGCAAACTTTGTAGGCTCTTACTCCGGGCCTTAGTGTGACGCCCGGTTCCGAAAATGAACCAAGCTAACGCATATGTGTGCCCAGGATGTTCATCACACATACACGAGTGCAATCACAAAAGAGTATACAGAAAATTACCACAAGACAATATTAATTAACCAAATTTTATTACACAAACCAGATTATCCTCGAATACAAGCTCTAATAAATATTAATGACAAGTTCAACTAATGCAGCGGAAATAAACTAATTAAGCAAACTAAGCAGCATAAGCGACAGGGTATATATGCGCAGCTCCAATCAACACCACAGGCAAAGCTGACGGTAGACACGGCCTAGAACTCCGCATTATCGCCATTAAACTCCCAATCCTGACCTACAACTGTTAGGGTGGGGGATTGCAAGAGTGAGTACATGTCGTACTCAGCAAGTGTGGAAAGTATGACATGTGGCTGATTCAAATGACGACAATAATAATGGTAAAGTGCTGAAAAGTACATTTAAACATTCGAAAAGCAATATAGTATAAGTATGTGAAGTAATCCCAACATAATCACGAGTAATACCATAATACCGAACTGAAGTCATTACCATCATCAATAAGTCCAGATTTCACCATTGCCAATAACCATATTCAATACCAGAGATTAATCCATAACCATCCGTAACCATTACCAGACCATAACCATCCCAAATTCCAATTACCCTCTAATCATGGAAGTTGTCCAGGTGCTCATAACCGGGAGCACGGCTATCATGATAGTTTTAATTAACACTCTGCAGAGTTTGTACCTCTTTACCCACGTGTTCGTGATTTCATCACCCTTCGGCGACTAAGAACCTCCCTTATGCCCATGACCCGTCGGTCACATTACACACTTCCGTTGGTGTGTGGCCAAGAGATCACAAAATAGCCTTTACAAATGGATTACTAGCCTATTTAGACCCCATTGAGGTTTCACCGGTGGCGATGTCTCCCGCAGAGCACATCTTCAACCAAGGGCCCCCTCTTGAGCCATTCGGATCCCAGGGTAGTCCCACCAATCATCAACAAACCCAATCCGACTACCCCTTCCCCGAGCATCCACAATGATCCAAACAGCACTAGCAAAGCCCTAATTAATCAGCTACGCCGCACCCATACTTGGCCTCGTGGTGGCACTGTAGTCCTGGCTTATTCTCGCATGAACCGGTCCTTAGATCTAAAGCAAGCAAACCACCATAACATCCAACCCATCCACATACCAGGCTTGCTTAGATCATCCATTACCATACCATGTTTAACCAGTTCATGTTAACCATAATCTCATCCATGCATAATTAAATTGAGTGATATAGTTGTTTCTCATCCCAATTGATTAAGCGAAGCAAAAAGGTAAAAACCCTTCCCGACTCTCTACCATAAATTCCAGGTGACAAGGGTGGTTTAGCAAATCTAGTAACTTCCTACCATAGGATTTCCCATCAATTTGACACAAGCATGCAGTTTTGCAAACAAAACATTTATTTTAAAACAGGATCAATATGCTTCAAGGACACTTGCCTTGCTCTTGCTGTTGATTAAGGTCAAAGCCTTCAAACTCTTGATGTTGTAGATCCTCCGTGGCACTCTCTAGCGCAAATCCGTCTAATCCACACAATAAACATACAAAACAAGAAACACAATCAAAGAGTGCACAAATATTACTCAATATGATATGACATGCATGATTAATGCAAATGCAAGGTAGAACTTGTTACTAGATTGCTTTTAATGATCTCTAACTAGTTCTAATAGCTTTTAACAAGTTTATACAGGTTTGGAGTTGATTAGATCAAATTTTAGAATTAATTCAACACAATTTAACCAGAAGATCGGACTAGTCCGCTAGGGACTGGACAAGTCTGTACTTGACGAGATCAGCAGATTAGGGTTTTCTAGATCGATGTGAATTTGGAGATTAGGGGTTGAATTCACATAAGGAAAAGAGAATAGAAGGTATACCAGGTGTTTAGAACTCCAATGAACCAAGAAACTTGGAGGTAACACTTGGATCTCGATGATCTAGGGTTGGCGATGAACTTGGAGATGAATTGGTGGTGAAGAACGAAACTTGGTGGAGATCTTGATCCTCCTTCGTTTCCTCCTCTTCTTCCTCTTGCTTGGGATCTTCTCCTCCCTCCTTGATGGTGGGTCCCCACGAACTAGGGTTTGGGTGGGTGGAAAAGTGGCAAATAGATGTCAAACCAAGGGGTGGGGTTGTTTATATAGACGTGGAGGCTAGGGTTAGATGGATTTCGAGTTTAGGATGAGTAGAGGCCGGTTTAGAGTCCCACATGGGCTCTAAAAGAGTTGGGCACGACATCCCTAGGCCCACTTGACGTGAAATCCAAGAAACAAGTCGTAAAACAAAAGGTCAATCTCGGAGTCACGAAATATCGGACAAGTCCGGACAGGACCGGACTAGTCCGAATTCGTCCAGAGAGAAAATCGGACAAGTCTGGCCAAAAATCGGACAAGTCCGATCTTAGTCAGAAAGGAAAACGGACAAGTCCGCTGGGACACCGGACTAGTCCAGAAAAGTCCAGGGACTTAGCAAATTTTCAAGGATTCATGGAATACCGGACTAGTCCGCACAAAATCGACAAGTCCGAAGCTGTCCAGAGGCAAATTTCGGACTAATCCGCAGCAAAAACGGACAAGTCCGTTTTTAGACAGAGAGAAATCGGACTAGTCCTCAGCAAAACCGGACTAGTCCGCACTTTCCTACATTTTTAAGTGCGGTTTTGTTCCAAATCAATTTTAAACTCGTTCCTCTTGTTATGGGTTAATGTTAAACATGTATATGAGTGTATGCAAGGCATGATGCATGAAAATGAGGGTGTTACAAACCTACCCCCCTTAAAATGAATCTCGCCCTCGAGATTCGATGCGGAAGAGAAGAGATAGGGAAATTCCTTCTTGAGATCATCTTCTAGCTCCCAAGTTGCTTCTTTTTCGGTATGGTGCTTCCATTGGACTTTACACCATCGAATCACCTTGTTCCTTGTTACTCTCTCCTTGGTTTCCAAGATTTTGACCGGTTGCTCGGCATACGTCAAATCTTCCTCTAGCTCCAATTCTTCCATTGGCACTTGATCTTCCGGTACCCTGAGACACTTCTTGAGTTGGGAAACATGAAACACATCATGTACGTCTGAAAGATGAGCTGGCATCTCCAACTTATATGCTACTTCTCCTCTTTTGTCCAAAATCTTGAATGGTCCAATATAACGAGGTGCGAGCTTGCCTCTTATGTTAAACCTCTTATGACCTCTCATTGGTGACACCTTGAGGTAAACAAAATCTCCTATTTCAAAGGCTAATTTCCTTCTCCTATTATCCGCATAGCCTTTTTGCCTTGATTGGGCAGCCCTCAAGTTTTCACGAATTATTTGAACTTGCTTTTCGGCTTCTTGCAACACGTCCGGACCAAATACTTGAGTTTCTCCTGCCTCATTCCAGAATAAAGGTGTCCTACACTTCCTCCCATAAAGCGCTTCATATGGTGACATTTTCAAGCTTGCTTGGTAACTATTGTTGTATGAAAATTCTGCGTATGGCAAGCTTTTGTCCCAACTTTTCCCATGCTTTAAAGCACAAGCTCTTAACATGTCCTCCAAAATCTGATTGGTCCTCTCGGTTTGTCCATCCGTTTGAGGATGATATGCTGAACTAAAATTCAACCTCGTTCCCAAAGCTTCGTGCAATTTTTGCCAAAATCTGGAGGTAAATTGAGAACCTCTATCCGAGACTATCTTCTTAGGGACTCCATGTCGACACACAATATGCTCCATGTATATTTCGGCCAATCGTGCAGCTGTATACTTGGTTTTCACAGGGACAAAATGAGCTGACTTGGTTAAGCGATCCACAATTACCCAAATTGAGTCATACCCGGACTGAGTACGCGGTAACCCAACTATGAAGTCCATTCCAATTTCTTCCCACTTCCATTCTGGAATCTTCAACGGTTGCAATAATCCAGCTGGCCTTTGATGTTCCGCCTTGACTCGTTGGCACACATCACACAGTGCTACGTATTCGGCTATGTCCTTCTTCATGCTATCCCACCAATAGCAAGTCTTCAAGTCCTTGTACATCTTCGTACAACCTGGGTGAATCGAGTAAGGCGAGTCATGTGCCTCCTTTAATATTGTCTCCCGAATATGCTTTACATTAGGCACAACGATTCTCTTTCCAAGCCATAAGGTACCATGTTTGTCTTCATCAAATCTGAATTCTCTCCCTTCTTTGATTCTTTCCTTGATTTCCTTGATCTCCTCATCCGTGGTTTGTGCTTCTCGAATTTCTTGCTCCAAGGTTTGGTTTAACTCCATCATCTCCATCTCGTTTACAAACCCGAGGTTCAACCGTTCAAACTCCTTACATAACTCGAATGGTAACTCTCGAACCGTGAGTTGATGACTTACTCCTTTTCTACTCAAAGCATCGACCACTACATTGGCTTTTCCCGGATGATAGTTGATCCCCAAATCATAATCTTTGATGAGCTCTAACCATCTTCGTTGCCTCAAGTTCAGATCCGTTTGTGTGAAAATATACTTCAAACTCTTATGATCCGTGTAAATTTCACACCTATGTCCCAGAATATAGTGTCTCCAAATCTTCAATGCGTGTACCACGGCTGCTAGTTCAAGATCATGTGTGGGGTAATTCTGCTCATGTTTCTTCAATTGTCTTGATGCATAGGCGACCACTTGACCTTCTTGCATAAGCACGCATCCGAGTCCTTGTCTTGATGCGTCACAATAAATATCAAAACTCTTGCTTACATCCGGCAATACCAAAACTGGGGCTGTTGTTAACCTCTTCTTCAACTCCTCAAAACTGTTTTGACAAGCCTCAGTCCATTGGAACGCCTTTCCCTTCATTAGCAACTCCGTCATAGGATTGTCTATCTTGGAAAAATCCTTGATAAACCGATGGTAATATCCAGCCATCCCAAGAAAACTCCTTATTTCCTTGATATTTTGCGGCGGCTCCCACTTCAACACGTCTCTCACTTTTCTAGGGTCAACTGATACTCCTCCTCCTGAGATTATATGACCCAAAAATGGCAACTCTTTCAACCAAAACTGGCACTTGTTGAACTTGGCATACAATTGATGCTCCCTCAATTTCTGCAGCGTAAGCCTCAAGTGTTCCTCATGTTCCTTCTCATCCTTCGAGTAGATCATAATATCATCAATAAACACCACAACGAACTTATCTAAGTACTCCATGAAGACTTTATTCATGAGGTACATAAAGTAGGCAGGCGCATTTGTCAATCCAAAAGACATCACGGTGTACTCATAAGACCCATACCGTGTCCTAAAAGCTGTCTTGGGTATGTCTGATGGTCTAATCTTCATTTGAAAGTATCCCGACCTCAAGTCAATCTTAGAGAAGACACAAGCACCCTTCATCTGATCAAACAAGTCTTCTATGCGTGGCAAGGTGTACTTGTTATTGATTGTTACCTCGTTGAGAGCTCGGTAATCCACGCACATCCTTTGGGATCCGTCCTTCTTGTCCACAAATAGAACGGGCGCTCCCCAAGGTGAAGAGCTAGGGCGAATAAAACCCTTCTCTAATTGCTCTTGAATTTGCTTCTTGAGCTCCGCTAATTCCATAGGAGGCATCCTATACGGCCTCTTAGCTATAGGTGCAGTTCCAGGTATTAAATCAATAACAAACTCAATGTCTCGATCGGGTGGCATACCTGGCAACTCGTCCGGAAAAACATCCAAAAATTCACACACTACCGGAATCTCCTCAATTGCGACACCGTCCATATGATTCAGCTCTAATTGCTTCGGTGCATGTTGGGTTGCTTCAAATTCTACGGTGATCCCTTCTTCATTAGTCAACTTCACCGTCTTTGTGGCACATTCAATAACTCCATTGTGTTTCCTCAACCAGTCCATACCAAGTATAATATCCAAACCTTGAGAATCTAAAACAATGAGGTTGGCGGAGAAGTCTACCCCCCTTATTCTAAGGCTTACTTTTGGACATACTATATTTGTCCTCATCTCTCCTCCAGGAGACTTAACCAACAGAGTAAACTTCATATGAGAGATAGGCAAACTATACTTGCCAACATACTTCGATGCAATGAATGAATGCGATGCTCCAGAATCAAATAACATAGTCGCGGGGTTGGAGTTGGCGAGAAACATACCAATGACCACGTCATCCGCTTGTTGAGCATCCTCCGTAGAGACATGGTTCACGTTGCCACGAGCAAAATTTTGCTGTCCACGGCTTCCTTGTGGCTGTCCTCCATTAGGTCTTGGGTTTTGCCTCTATGCATTGCTTCCTTGACCAAGGCCTGACTTAGGACATTGATGTGCAAAGTGTCCAGCTTCTCCACAAGTATAGCACTTCTTAACTCCACCAGAATTATTGGGACGAGCTTGGTTTTGAACATTGGCTCCAGGAAAATCAGCACGAGGTGCATAAGGCATCGGAGGCCTAGGTGCTTGCATGACAGGGCGCTGCTGCACAAACTGAGTTGGGCGCGGTGCATAACCAGGGCGCTGAGCAGGAATAGAGGAGCTGTAATGAGGCGCATTGGGCGGCGCAATGCGAGGGCGCACATTACTTCCTTGTTGCTGTCCTTGATATGGCGCCTTCCTCTTGATTTCTTGCTCCATCTCACGGATCTTGTTCTGAACCACAATTGCTTTGTCCACAAGCTTCTGGAAATTGACATAATCACAGTTGAGCAATTGCACTTGGATCGTATTGTTCAATCCCCTCATGAACAAGTATTGCTTCCGGCTGTCCCGGCTAACATCCTCAGGCACATATCTTGAGAGTTGAGTGAACTTATTGAGATATTCACTCACGCTTGATTTTCCTTGTCTCAAGTTCTCAAATTCTTGCCTCCTCAAGATCATAACACCTTCTGGCACATAATGAGAACGGAAACTCTCCTTGAATTCCGCCCAGGTAATTCTCTCTTGGTTCTCATGGGCATTGCAATAAGAATCCCACCAATCTGCAGCTGCTCCAACGAGTTGATGAGAAGGAAATAGCACCTTCTCCCGGTCACTGCATTGGACAATGGCTAGCTTCTTCTCCACGGACTTGAGCCAATCATCCGCATCCATAGGGTCTACGGCTTGAGCAAAGGTTGGCGGCCTAGTCCTCATAAACTCTCCCAATCGGTTATGAAGAGGTGGGGGTGGCGGTGGAGGCATGTGGGGCTGATTGTTGATATTGCCAGCCTGCAGCTGTCCCATAGTCTGTATCATGGTCTGCATGAGCTGGTTTTGCATGGCCAATAGCTGCTCGATGTTGATAGCTCCCTGAGTAGATCCTTGCCCATTGTTGTTCTGAGGCACTCCATTGTTCTCCTCTTCATCATTGCCATCCCTCTGGTTGCGAGTCCTCGCCATCTGAAGAAAAGCAGTAGGTAAGAATTAGAAAACGCCCCAACTATATGCATCAAGGGATATGAAACTAACCAACTAGCTATACTAGCCTAGGTGGACATGGCAATGCTAAGGCATCCCAAAATCCTCTATTAAGCACACAAGCAAGCAATATATATAGCAAACAGCACTCCAAGCAAAAACACATCGATTCCTGAGTGCTCCTATGTGCTCTAAAGTGTCCATTCTATCTAGGCTGCATCCTATGGTCAACCTGTGGCTCTGATACCAATCTGTGACGCCCGGTTCCGAAAATGAACCAAGCTAACGCATATGTGTGCCCAGGATGTTCATCACACATACACGAGTGCAATCACAAAAGAGTATACAGAAAATTACCACAAGACAAGATTAATTAACCAAATTTTATTACACAAACCAGATTATCCTCGAATACAAGCTCTAATAAATATTAATGACAAGTTCAACTAATGCAGCGGAAATAAACTAATTAAGCAAACTAAGCAGCATAAGCGACAGGGTATATATGCGCAGCTCCAATCAACACCACAGGCAAAGCTGACGGTAGACACGGCCTAGAACTCCGCATTATCGCCATTAAACTCCCAATCCTGACCTGCAACTGTTAGGGTGGGGGATTGCAAGAGTGAGTACATGTCGTACTCAGCAAGTGTGGAAAGTATGACATGTGGCTGATTCAAATGATGACAATAATAATGGTAAAGTGCTGAAAAGTACATTTAAACATTCGAAAAGCAATATAGTATAAGTATGTGAAGTAATCCCAACATAATCACGAGTAATACCATAATACCGAACTGAAGTCATTACCATCATCAATAAGTCCAGATTTCACCATTGCCAATAACCATATTCAATACCAGAGATTAATCCATAACCATCCGTAACCATTACCAGACCATAACCATCCCAAATTCCAATTTCCCTCTAATCATGTAAGTTGTCCAGGTGCTCATAACCGGGAGCATGGCTATCATGATAGTTTTAATTAACACTCTGCAGAGTTTGTACCTCTTTACTCACGTGTTCGTGATTTCATCACCCTTCGGCGACTAAGAACCTCCCTTATGCCCATGACCCGTCGGTCACATTACACACTTCCGTTGGTGTGTGGCCAAGAGATCACAAAATAGCCTTTACAAAGGGATTACTAGCCTATTTAGACCCCACTGAGGTTTCACCGGTGGAGATGTCTCCCGCAGAGCACATCTTCAACCAAGGGCCCCCTCTTGAGCCATTCGGATCCCAGGGTAGTCCCACCAATCATCAACAAACCCAATCCGACTACCCCTTCCCCGAGCATCCACAATGGTCCAAACAGCACTAGCAAAGCCCTAATTAATCAGCTACGCCGCACCCATACTTGGCCTCGTGGTGGCACTGTAGTCCTGGCTTATTCTCGCATGAACCGGTCCTTAGATCTAAAGCAAGCAAACCACCATAACATCCAACCCATCCACATACCAGGCTTGCTTAGATCATCCATTACCATACCATGTTTAACCAGTTCATGTTAACCATAATCTCATCCATGCATAATTAAATTGAGTGATATAGTTGTTTCCCATCCCAATTGATTAAGCGAAGCAAAAAGGTAAAAACCCTTCCCGACTCTCTACCATAAATTCCAGGTGACAAGGGTGGTTTAGCAAATCTAGTAACTTCCTACCATAGGATTTCCCATCAATTTGACACAAGCATGCAGTTTTGCAAACAAAACATTTATTTTAAAACAGGATCAATATGCTTCAAGGACACTTGCCTTGCTCTTGCTGTTGATTAAGGTCAAAGCCTTCAAACTCTTGATGTTGTAGATCCTCCGTGGCACTCTCTAGCGCAAATCCGTCTAATCCACACAATAAACATACAAAACAAGAAACACAATCAAAGAGTGCACAAATATTACTCAATATGATATGACATGCATGATTAATGTAAATGCAAGGTAGAACTTGTTACTAGATTGCTTTTAATGATCTCTAACTAGTTCTAATAGCTTTTAACAAGTTTATACAGGTTTGGAGTTGATTAGATCAAATTTTTGAATTAATTCAACACAATTTAACCAGAAAGATCGGACTAGTCCGCTAGGGACCGGACAAGTCCGTACTTGACGAGATCAGCAGATTAGGGTTTTCTAGATCGACGTGAATTTGGAGATTAGGGGTCGAATTCACATAAGGAAAAGAGAATAGAAGGTATACCAGGTGTTTAGAACTCCAATGAACCAAGAAACTTGGAGGTAACACTTGGATCTCGATGATCTAGGGTTGGTGATGAACTTGGAGATGAATTGGTGGTGAAGAACGAAACTTGGTGGAGATCTTGATCCTCCTTCATTTCCTCCTCTTCTTCCTCTTGCTTGGGATCTTCTCCTCCCTCCTTGATGGTGGCTCCCCACGAACTAGGGTTTGGGTGGGTGGAAAAGTGGCAAATAGATGTCAAACCAAGGGGTGGGGTTGTTTATATAGACGTGGAGGCTAGGGTTAGATGGATTTCGAGTTTAGGATGAGTAGAGGCCGGTTTAGAGTCCCACATGGGCTCTAAAAGAGTTGGGCACGACATCCCTAGGCCCACTTGACGTGAAATCCAAGAAACAAGTCGTAAAACAAAAGTTCAATCTCGGAGTCACGAAATATCGGACAAGTCCGGACAGGACCGGACTAGTCCGAAGTCGTCCAGAGAGAAAATCGGACAAGTCTGGACAAAAATCGGACAAGTCCGATCTTAGTCAGAAAGGAAAATGGACAAGTCCGCTGGGACATCGGACTAGTCCGGAAAAGTCCAGAGACTTAGCAAATTTTCAAGGATTCATGGAATACCGGACTAGTCCGCACAAAATCGGACAAGTCCGAAGTTTTCCAGAGGCAAATATCGGACTAATCCGCAGCAAAAATGGACAAGTCCGTTTTTAGACAGAGAGAAATCGGACTAGTCCTCAGCAAAACCGGACTAGTCCGCACTTTCCTACATTTTTAAGTGCGGTTTTGTTCCAAATCAATTTTAAACTCGTTCCTCTTGTTATGGGTTAATGTTAAACATGTATATGAGTGTATGCAAGGCATGATGCATGAAAATGAGGGTGTTACACTTAGAAGATGAGGTTCCGCGGCAACTGGGGTGGTAGCATCCCCAGGTAAGCATCTTGGGCTTGCCATGAAATTCTAGTTTTTATTATGTTTTTAATCTTGTCATCCCTTTATTTTTAGGGTGTCAAAAGAATCTGAAGCTTCGACATCTATTGCACCGACTAGGGCTGCGCAAGCTGAAGCTCCGGCTTCAACCATTGATCCTCCTCAAGTGGTGGCACAAGACACGGTGGCTTCGGCGCTAGCTGTCGTGGACTCGGATCCAGAAGATATGCCAGAAGCTCCCGTGGTAGCACCGGACCACGGGGGAGAAGTTGTTGAAGATGCACCACAAGCAACAGCGTCGGAGGTTGAGACTCCGGTGTGGAGTAAGAGGTGTCGTAAGCTCTGGTGTTTGAACCAGAGACAACCGAGGCTTCAGTCCCTGTGCCAGAGGTTGTTGCGGGACCAAAGGCGCCAGAAGCTTCGGCACTTGAGCTGGAGGTCGTTGAAGCTCTGGCCGCTAAGCTGGAGATGATTGAAGCTCCAGGCACTGAGCCGGAGATGGTTGAAGCTCCATCCCTCAAGCCAGAAATTGTTGAAGATCCGGTTGCCAAGACGGAGATGCTTGAAGCTCCGGCTGCTGAACCGGAAGTGGCTGACGTACCAGCACCTGAGCCGGTGGTGGAAGTGGCACCGGGTGAAGCTCCAACCATCGCCTTGAGGTAATTGCTCCGGAGGTGTCCATGCTGGAGCCAGAACACCATGAAGAGGCGGTAGCAGGCTCTCTACCCATAGAGCCAACAGGTGAAGACCCAGAAGCAGGACCTTTGGCTTCAGCTCCGGAGGTAGAAGTTCATATAGTGGGATCTTCCTCAATGGCTGCAGAGGAGCTCCCAGTGGGAGGCCCTAGTACCGTAGAAGCTCAGGGAACCACTCTTGTAGAGTGACACCCTATTTTTGTTATGGAGAATCCCCTGGAACCAGCAGAAATGACCCCAACAGGTCCGGAGCCCATCCCCTTGGCGTTGTCCATAGACAATGCCTGCTCAAGCCTATGACAAGTTCAGCTCGCCTTCGACCATGAAAGCAAGGTTCTTGAAGAGGAGCGCCACACCTTAAGGCGTTGGCGCCACAGGCTCCACTTTGTGACCAAGCTTGCACAGACAAGGCTTGATGATCAGAAGGAGTGGATCAAGAGGGAGACGGCCCAGATGGAATACTGAGGCAAACTGCTAGAGGAGAAGGAAGCCACCATCAGGGCTCTCGACGATAATTCTCAGGATATTCTAGAGTGTGCAAAGGAAAGGAGTGATGCCGCTGATGAGCGTCACGACAACCTCACTGCTTTAAAAGAGATCCTCCAGAAGCGTCGAGCGGACCTTGATGCGAGGGAAGAAAAACTCCTGGATCAACAGGAGGATTTTTTTGAAAAGGGAGGAAGAGCTCACCCAGAAATTGACTCTGGCTGAGCAAAATTTGGTAGATCGCACTGAGAAGTTGGATCTGTGGAGTGAGGAGGAAAAGGAGAAGTACTGGAAACTGGGGCAGGAGCTCTCAAAGAGAGAAGCTGATATTGCCGCCAGAGGAGGGAAAGTGAGGGGTAGGGAGAAGGACCTGGCCGAACGGCGGAACCGCATCCACCTCTGGGAGACGGAGCTAACCAACCATGCAAAGCATGTTGCTGAGAGTATGCAACAACATGCCAAAGTGGTTCAGAGCTTGTAGCCACCCGAAGGTCACTAGAGGAGCCGCGGAGTTTGAGGGAGACTGAGTCCATACAAGTATGGGACTTTTTAGGGCGAGCCAATGACGCATTAACACCGCTAGGCTTCAGTCTAGTACGTCCAGACAATCTGGAGCTAGAGCTGGACTGAGCGCTGGTGGCCCTCAGCGCTGCTGGTGGCAAACTTGATGCAATGGGTGACGTCATTGTGGACCAGTTGGAGACAGAGGGGAAATCTATGGCCATGAATGTTGCAGAATATGTGCTATCATGTTACGTGAGCCGAGATCCCCAATTCTCTCTAGATCCGGTGCTCAAAGGTCCCGTTGCTCAAGAGGAGAATGCCGCCAAGGCCAGCGTTCAAGAAGTTGCCAAGAAGGTCACCTCATTCTTCCGCAGGACTTAGATCCTCCAGTAGTTAGGTCTTTTCCTTTTGCCTTTTGTTGTAATCCTAATTTTGTAATCCAGTACTTTGAATGAATGAAATCCACTCTTTCTTCCATGAATTTCACTTTGTCCTCAATATATTGTGCTTTGTCTTGTTGGCCCCCTGGTATATGTGCACAATTCAAGTGTGAACATGTAACAAAAGGTTTTGACAGTATGTTGATGACTTGAACGCTTCGAACTTGTAGATTTTAGGTCCGAAGTCTTTATCTCCGATATTTCCAGGACCTCTTTGTCGCGTCGATGGCGGGCCCCATGGTGTTGTCGGAGCTTGATAGCTCTGACGGCACCCACCATCAACATATAACACGTCGATGGTGGCCCCCTGGGGTTGTCGGAGCTTGATAGCTCCAACGGCAGCCACCATCAACATATAACACATCGACAGCAGGCCCCCTGGGAGTTATCAGAGCTTCATAGGTCCAGTAGTGCCCAATGTGAACTTACAAATTGTCGAAAGCAGGCCCCCTGGGGTTGTTGGAGTTTTGTAGCTCTGACGGCACCCACTGTCGTCATATAAAACGTTGACGGCAGGCTCCCCGGGGTTGTCAGAGCTTAGTAGCTCCGGCGTCATCCACCATCACTATGAGTTTTTTGTTTTTCCTACACATTAGAGACAAGAAAATAGTAAAATTCATCCTCTTGCCTATAAATCATTTGTGACTTATCGTTCTTATTTGAGCTTAAGATCCAAACAAACTCGATATGATAACAAGCATATTGGTATAATCTTTCTAGATCTACATGCCTTTTTAGTACTCACACTACTGAGGCCTGCCGAAATGTAGGTAGAGTGGCGTACTTAGGGAGCAGGACTAGGCTAAGTCGATAGCACACTCCGGACCTATGTTGGCTTGGCGTTCAGGCAACTAGACTATGCAACAATGTTAAGATCCAAAGAGACCTACAATATAACTTGTGACACATATGAATAACTTGGACTAAAACTTGAAAGGAATTGCACAACTTCATTATAGACAAGATGGATAAAAATAATAATTCGATATGCCAAGCCTTGTACAAAAATAAATGCACGTGGAGTCTGTTTTCACACAACGGTGTGTTTCATTATAGGTCAGGGTTACAGGGAAGACAAGGACAAACTTAGGGTGCAGTACCAAGCTAAGTGTGTTATACATCTTGTACTAGCCCAGGGCAGGTAGCTACACTTTTAGTGCTATGACTGTATCAAGTGTTACTTGAACTTCCCGAACCCTCCCGGAGGGGTCCGGATGTTCACCCGGATGACCTACCCGTCTCTGTATATTGACTCTATAACATACATTGTGCGTAATTACAGACTCACCTTTGTGATTCTAAGCATAAAACATACGGAGGTGCTCGATGTTCCAAGAATTAGGAAGCGGAGTCCCATCCTCAGTTGCCAAGCGAAAGCATCCAATACGGGATACTTTGATCACTCAGAAGGGACCTTCCCCGCTGGTGGAAAGTTTATTCATCCCATCGCGAGTTAGTATTTTCCGCAGCACCAGATCGCCTTCCTCGAGCTGTCGATTGCGCACATGCCTTTCGTGATAGCGCCAGGGTGCTTGAGGATAGCATGCATTAAGAACAGCTCCTTTGCACCTTCCCTTGTCGACGAGGTCATGGTCTTCAAGCCGGAGCTGGTCGTGCACGGCTTCGGCGAAGGTTCGGACCCGGGCGACCCCATGGTGATCTTCGAAGGAAGAACTACTTCAGCTTCGTACACTAGGAAGAAGGGTGTCTCCCCAGTTGACCGGTTAGGTGTTGTCCTGTTCGCCCACAGTGTAGATGAAAGCTCTTCAATCCAGTTGTCACCATGCTTTTTTAAGCACTCATATGTGTGCGTCTTGAGTCCTTTTAGGATTTCTGCATTTGCTCTCTCATCTTGGCCATTACTTGCCGGGTGAGCTACTGAGGCGTAGCTGAGTTGAATGCCGAGGTCTTCACAATATTCTTGGAATGCAACACTTATGAATTGGGTTCCATAGTGAGTTATGACTTTGTTCAGAACTCCAAATATGCATATAATGGACTTCAAGAACTTGATTGTTGATTACTTGTTAACTGTCACAACTGGAGTTGCTTTCGGCGACTTGGTGAATTTGTTGATTGTGACGTACATGAATTTGTAACCTCTGACGGCTTTTGGGAATGGTCCCAAGATGTCCATACCCAACACAGCGAATGTCCATGTAGGAAGTATCTTTTGCTGTGATTGAGCCGGTGTGTGAATCTGTTTTGTGTGGAACTGGCATGCTTCACATTTTTTTCACTAGCTCGACTACGTCTTGGATTTCTATAAACCAGTAAAAACCATGTCGGAAGGATTTTCCAACCAACGTGCGAGAAGAAGCGTGGTTCCCACACTCGCCTCCATGGATTTATGCGAGGAGCTTGCGGACTTCTTCCCTTGCAATGCACCGCATTAGGACGCCGTTGGCACCACGCTGATAGAGATCCCCTTCTACAAGTGTGTATCTTTTAGCCATCCTGACGACCCGGTCAGTGGATACACCATTTTTAGGAAGGAAATTGTCTTTCAAGTAGCTCTGGATCTCTGAGATCCATGCATTGGAGCTAACTTGAGCTTCTGAATTTTGTGTGTTGGGTTGCTCGAAGCTTCCAGCAGCACCTACGACCCTTGGTGGGTGCCATTGTAATAGGGCCATCGGGGCTGCCAGCTTCGTGGTGCTGGTCTCGCCCCCTTCGCTCTGTTCGGCTCGCTGAGCTGTTGGTCTTGACAACATCCAGATGAAGATTCCGTTGGGAGCCAGAGCTCCGGTTGAAGCCTTCGTTGAGAGTTCATCTACTTCAGCGTTGTGGATACGCTAAACATGGTGGGTATCCAAGACTTCGATGTCCTTTTGGAGTCTCTGGACTTCAAGGAGATAAGCAGCTAGTTGGGAGTTGTTGCAGCAGCATTCACCTTTGACTTGTTTTTTGATGATCTGCGAATCACCCTTCACCAACAGCTGCTTGACACCATAGGATAATGCCACCTTGAGCGCATAGATGAGAGCTTCATACTCCGCCATGTTATTGGTCGCCTTGAAATCAAGGTGAACCATGTACTTGACCTTCTCAACAGTCGGAGCAAGGAGAAGGATTCCAGCTCCAAACCCCTGCTTCTGCATGGAGCCGTCGAAGTAGAGATTCCAGTGAGGTTCGATGAAGACCGGGACCTTAGGTTCTGGCTTATGCTCACTAGGGCCCCCAGGGTTTGATGGAGAGGAAGTCCACTCTATCATGAAGTCAGCCAAAGCCTGACTCTTTATTGCATGCCGTGAAACAAATTCAAGATCGAACTCGGCCAACTCCGTTGCCCACTTTGTGATGTTCCCAGTGGAATTAGGTTTATGCAAAATAGCACGCAGTGGATAGGAAGTTACCACTGATATCTTGTGGGCTTGGAAATAATGGCAAAGCTTCCTTGAGGCGATAAGAATTGCTTAAAGTATCTTATGCACCTCGATGTAGCATGTCTTGGCGTCGTGGGGTACTTCACAAATGAAGTACACTGGGCGCTAGACTGTCCAGACTCTCCCGAAGGAGCTCGAAGCTTCCTCTCCATCGAACCGGACCTTCCCGGAAGGGTTCGGACCTTCTTGTTGAGCTTCTCGGACCTTCCCGAAGGGGTCCGTAACTTCATGTTCAACCTGGACCCTATTCAAAGGGTCCGAATCATCTTGGTCAGCCTGGTGAACCCTCTCGGGTGAGAGAGGTTGATCTCTTAGCATTCCACCTTGAGATTGCGTGACTGGGGGCTGGGACCCAGACTCATCTTCACTTAGCTCCGGACCCTCTCGGAGGGGTCTAAGCTCCTGAACTGGATGTGGCTCTGGTCTTTCTGCGACCAGGACCATGCTGACAACTTCTGTAGTTGCAGAGATGTAAAGCAGTAGAGGCTCACCAGGATTCGGAGCTACCAAGATTGGTAGTGTGGTGAGGAGCTGCTTCAGCTCTTGAAATGCCTTTTCTGCTTCTTCAGACCAATGAAATGGTTCGGACCTCCTCAAGAGTTTGAATAAGTGTAGCGCCCACTCTGCCAGTCTTGAGATGAACCGGCTGAGCACAGCTAGACATCCAGTTAACTTCTAGACGTCCTTGATGCGGGCTGGGGGCCACATATCTTCTACGGTCTTGATCTTCGTCGGGTTTTCCTCAATTCCTTAGTGAGTCACAAAGAAACCTAGAAGCTTCCCGGAGCTAACCCCGAAGACACACTTTTCTAGGTTCAGCTTAGTGCGCGTGTTGTGCAACTTGTCGAAGACGGCTTGCAAGTTATCAAGGAGTGACTCCTTGTTCTTGATCTTCACAGCGATGTTGTCGACGTACATCTCCACGAAGTCTCTAATTAGCGTTCCAAATGTTTTGTACATAGCTCGCACAAAAGTTGAAGCAGCATTTTTGAGACCAAAGGGCATGGTAGTATAGCAATAAAATCCATCTACTGTTATGAAGGCATCATGCTCTTCATCTTCCTTAGACATTGGGATTTGATGATATCCAGAGTATGCATCTAAGAAACACAATACCTCACACCCGGAAGTGGAGTCAACTATCTTGTCTATTCTAGGTAGTGGAAATGGATCTTTTGGACATGCCTTATTTAAGGTGGTGTAGTCTATACACATTTGAAGCTTCCTGCCAGCCTTGGGTACGACGACTGGGTTTGCCAGCCATTCATTTTGGATGAAAAACTTCCCAGATGAATCCAGCTTCATGCAGCTTCTTGATATCCTGTCAGATGAAGTTTTGCCGCTCGATTGATTGCTTCCGGGGCTTCTGAAGTACAGGCCATGCGTAGGGATAAATCTTCACGTTGTGCTCAATCACCTCCCTATGGATCCCATGCATTTGTGACGGTTGCCAGGCAAATAAGTCAACATTAGCCCGAAGGAAAGTGATGAGTGCAAGTTCCTATTTGTTGTTTAAACTTCCAAATATATGGGTGGTTTTAGCAGCATCAGAACCAATTTGGACGACTTTGATGGGAACGTCGGTGTCGCCGCTTGGTTGCACACATGGTGCAGAGGTTGAGCCTCGATGTTGAGATCTCGAGGGTTGAGCAATGAGCTCTTTGCAGGATGCCTCCTCCCACGCAGTTGTGAGCGCATGGAGTTCTTCTTGTGCAGTGATTCCTGTAGTACAATCTCTGTGGATGCAGAGAATGCCAGAGGGTGTTGGCATCTTCGACACCAAGTAGCCATAGAGCCGCAACCATGAACCTGTACAAGGCAGGCCTGCCCAAAATGGCATTGAAGGTTAAGCTGATCTATGCGACATCAAAGACCAGTTTCTCAGTCATGTATTTCTCCCTAGTTCCGAAGGTCACCAGGAGTGTGATGGATCCGAGAGGGCTAATGGCCCCCGGACCTACCCCAAAAAAAAGGGCGTGAAGGATGAAGGTCCAATGGTTGGAGCTGGAGCTTGACGAAGGCTTCATAGCTCAGGAGGTTCAGCCCCGCACCTCCGTCCACCAAAACATGGTAGAGCCGAATGTTGTTGATGGTAGGAGATACCATCAGTGGTAACTGGCCAGCTCCGATCATGTTTCGGGGGCAGTCCATAGCATCGAAGGTGATGGGAAAGTCCATCCATTCCTGATGAGGTTCCGCCCTGACGGTAGGAGCTGCAGCGGCCATGTCCCGCCGCATAGTCTTGAGAACATGGCGAGAAGTGATGTCCCAGGAACCACCATAAATGGTGTTCAGTGTCTTCCGATGCTCATCGTCAGAGATGTCAAAATCATCGTCTACTGTGTTGTATACAACCTTCAGGACCTTTTAGGGATCCTGAAAGCCTAGCTCTGCCTCAGTTAGAGCTTCGTCAACTTTCTGTTTTCCTTCCCGCTGGCAGAAAGGAGCTTCTTCTCAGCGCTTGTTGTAGCACTCGACAGGGTTTTGGACCTCCCGGTGGTCCTCCAGACCGTGCTTGTCCGTCTTATGGATTGGAAACCACATTTTGGAGTCGTTGCCGTCTTCTGACGAAGGACAAGGCCGTTTTTTGGGGCGTGGCCCCCGGCCACCCAGAGTTGCAGCAGTAGGTGCGCCGACCGACAACTTTTTCTTTCCGTTTGATTTCTTCTTCTTTTTGCCACTGCTGGAGGTACTAGCTTCAGCTTTGGAAGACTTTTTGTTGGCCTCCGGAGCTTGCTTTTAGTGCATTTCTCGGCCCTCTGCAGCCCGAGCGCACTTGTCAGCCAGGCTGAACAACTCCATGACGCTGGTGACTTCTTTAGTCGCCAGCTTCTCCAGCATTTTCTTGTCTTGGACGCCCTGTCTGAATGCGACAATAACATAAGCATTCGAGATCGAGGGAATGGTATTGCGTACCTGAGAAAACCGTTGGATAAAGGATCGCAGCGATCCCCTGGTGTTTGCTTCACAGAAAACAAGTCGAGTTCAGTGCCAGGTCGGGTGTAAGAACTCCCGAAGTTGGCAGTGAACTGTTGGCATAGCTCCGCCCAACTGTTAATAGAGTCGGGCAGAAGACTCATGAACCAAGACCTAGCGGTCCCAGTCAGAGCTACTGGGAAATAATTGGCTATCACGGCCTCATTGCCCCCCGCCGCAAGGATAGCAGTGGAGTAGATTTGAAAGAATTCGGTGGGGTTGACAGTCCCGTTGAATTTCTCTGGCAGATGAGGCCGGAACTTTTGTGGCCAATGGACCATGTGTAGGTGCATGGCCAAAGCAGAACAGCCTCCTCCTACTCCCACTGGAGCAGGATTATCCCGAGCTTCTCGCCTCTCGCGAGCACGCTCAATGCGGACTCGACCGTCTTGTTGTCTATAGCGGCGGTCGAGTTCCATCCGCAGATCATGTGTCGAGACTCTCGACACAGTATAGGTGCGACGTGCCTTAGAAGGCAGTGATGTCACCTTTTGAGATACAGCACGCCTCCGGTGCTGTGACACGTGAGGACCAAGTCTTGCAGACAAGGTCCTATGTTGAGCTGGTGCCTGCCCCGAAGGCGGAGGACCTTGATTGCTGATGGCATCGTCTGCGGCTGCAACCATATGTTGCACATCAGCACGCCACTGCTCCATCGCACTCTGAGGTACTCCAGGCACTGGTGGGCGCTCCAGCAGAGTACGTGCAACAATCAGCAAGTTCTCAGGGTTGTTGTTTGCCGATTTTGTGACCAACACAAGTACCCCATCCTGCTGTCCAGCATTGTTTGCCGAAACAGATGGTGGTGGTGGTGGTGCAACGCATGTCGGGACAACGACGCCCATTGGTTGCTGCATGTTGGAAGGATTCCCTCCAGCAGGTTGCACAATGTTGTTGCCATTGGATGACCTGCGACAGAGTTCACCATCTTGCGATCTCAGGCGCACCTACCTGGCGCGGCAAATGTCGAAGCGTACGAACGACACTTCCCCGAGTACTACTAAATTGTAGCCCGCGGAGGTTCTTGTATCGGTTTGGGCGTGCGGAGATCAAGAACAAGATGATGACACTGATGATTTACGTGGTTCGGGCCGCCTGAGCGTAATACCCTACTCCACGGGGTGTGTGTTGTTGTATTGAGGATTTCGGTAGTGTCAGCATCCGTATGAGCTTAGATGTCCATGTACCATGCGGCCCAGTCCTTTTATAGTCTAAGGACTGGCCGTTACAACACTTGTCTGACCCGACATGTGGCCCTGGCGTATTTAATAGCCTAATACACGGTCTACGAGTATTAAGTGTGATTAACACTGTGATAACATGTCTTAATGACAGCGTTACCCCTATCACAGCCCGCTGATCGTGTGTCATTAATATAGCATTAATGACACGTAATCAGGTCCTGTAACTATCGCTTTAATTGTCCCTTGAATGTTTGTGCTGTTGGAGATCCGCCAATATCCCCGTTGGTTTTGTATGTCTGGAGGATCCACACATGGCAGCTCCGGAGCTTCTCCTCGCAAGGAGATAGGTCCGGAGCTGCTATACACGTGACGGCACCAGAGCTCTCCTCTACTGGGGGTTAGGTCCTTGGTCGTTATCCACGTGTCAACCGTGGAGATTCCCTATGTTGGGAGTTCAGCTCCGGTCTTACATTACACGTGGCAATCCCGGTGCTACCCATATGAGGGAGGCGGGTCCAGTGCCGTGTGACACGTGGGGCCTGAGGAAACCTTCAACTATGACATGTGGAACTCTCTTACACTTCTTGCGGTACCATGGGATACCCGGTACACAGGGCACTGACAATATTCTTTTATGAACTTGGTGAGGCTTGTCCTTCTTCCGCCATTCTCTTGTTGGTGGCTTAGTGGACTTAGGCCATTTGGATGGCCCTGGCTTCTCTGTTTTATTAGATTGTCATTGTGGATGACATGACGGAGTCTCCTCATTCCTCATGAAGGCAAATGAGTATGTTCACTTATGGGGATGTCGCTTCAACCTTCAAGATATCCATTTGATTCACCCATGCTTGATCTAGGATCAAGATGCTTCCTTTGGCGTAACAAAATGTGGACTCCACAATAAGACAAGAAACGCTTCATCCAAAGTGTCATTTTGCCCAAAGTTGCACGGGTTTGTGAAAGTGCATCTAGGAATTCCTTGTGGGTTTTGGTTTATTTATGACAAGCAAATGAGATCCTAACCACATTGTTGAGATGAGCACAGGCTCTAATGAGAGAATGAACAAAGCGCCAAAAAGAAAGGAGAATGGGGAGCAATGCGGAAAAGAGCTCAAGAACCAAGTGTAGTAGATCATTGTGTATGGAGTGTGTTAAGGAAACACACCCCGAGAGCTCAAGCACAAATAATCTCACACATTGCACAAATTTATACAGGACCGGACTAGTCCAACTGACCCCGGACTAGTCTGATATCTTTCTGCACCAGATCGGACAAGTCCTCACAATGCGTACTTGTCCTCATAGTCCAATTTTTCACTGACCGGACTAGTCTGATATCACAACGGACTAGACCGATATCTCTCTAACTAGAATCGAACTAGTCCTCCCCAGTGCGGACTAGTCCCTCAAACACATCACAAGTTGCACAAAATCGGACAAGTCCGATAACACCACAGACTAGTCCGATATCTTTCTGATGTCAATCGGACAAGTCCAATATTAGCACGGACTAGTCCGATAATGCCTCTGACTAAAATCGGACAAGTCCTCCAAGTGTGGACTTGTCCTATATTCACCTAGGGCATCACCACACTGGACAAGTCCGATATCAGCACGGACAACTCCGAAATCCTTTCTGACTAAAACCAAAAAAGTTCGATATCAGCACGGACAAGTCCGAAATCCTTTATGACTGAAATCGGACAAGTCTGCTCTTAGCCAGACAAGTCCGATATTTTGGGACACCTAGGGTTTCCTACACGTAGCACACCGGACTAGTCCGGTGTCCACCACGGAGTAGTCCGATCTTTCTAAACCCTAATGGTAACTTTTGGGAACCCCATATAAATAGGTGTGCACGGCCCATCTTTAACTAAACTCGACACCCTTATATGGCATAAATTTTGATCATATGACATTTGCGAGAGATTATATGCCACATTTGCCTTATTCTAACCAACCAAGCCAAGCCTATGTCATTTGACAATTCGAAGCTTAAGGACATGGTTTTAGTCATACACAACTTCTTCCAAGTTCATATGTAAGTGCAATGATAAGCCATCTCAAAAGAAGAAGTGCAATGCATGCATATTCTATTGATCTTTTGTCAATTTTATTTGAGCATAAGAGCTCAACATGTGGATAGTTGATTGATTAATTTTTCTTTGTTAAA
This sequence comes from Tuctoria greenei, assembly GCA_036927565.1. Classification (NCBI taxonomy): domain Eukaryota; kingdom Viridiplantae; phylum Streptophyta; class Magnoliopsida; order Poales; family Poaceae; genus Tuctoria; species Tuctoria greenei. Next base: position 125,024,464 of record JAYESD010000007.1, on the reverse strand, counting down.
AGCACTTGTGAGCATGCAACAAGTTCAAAACAGCAAGAAAGTTCGATCATGACTAGATTTAGTGTAAGTAAATATTCCAATTACTAGTCATGGAAAAAACTACAAAATTTATAACATGAGTAATGTAGTAAGAACTTTCAGCGTGTAAAAGGAATCACAAAGTCATATATGTATGAAATAGTATGCCCATATTATTTTAAATTCAGATTCACACATAAACTTCCCAAGTTTCAAAACTCCCACTCAATTTAAGCCATGAGGATTCATCACTTCTATTTCACTATGAATGTAACAAAAACGAGTGAAATCCAAAGGTTTTGTAAAAATGTCAGCCAATTGTTGTTTGGTATCTACATGGTGAAGCACAATGTTTGCTTTTTCAACATTATAGCGAAGAAAGTGATACCTAATGTCAATGTGCTTTGTTCTTGAATGTTGCACGGGGTTTTTAGCAATGCAAATGGCACTAGTGTTATCACAAAACAGTGGATCACAATCTAGATCAACTCCATAGTCCTTAAGTGTGTGAGCAATCAAATGATTTTGTGAGGAAGCGCTAGCAGCAGCTACATATTTAGATTCGGTTGTGGGTTGTGCAACTGAACTTTGTTTTCTAGAGGACCAAGCAACAAGTGAATTACCAAGAAAATGACAAGCACCCTAAGTACTTTTCCTATCAATCCTACAACCCCCCAAAATCAGCATTTGAATAGGCTTTCAAAGTAATGGTTGAGGAAGAAGGAAGAAAAATGTCAAATTCTTGAGTTCCATGTAAGTACCTGAGAATTCTTTTGATGGTTTGACGATGTGAAGCACATGGGAAAGCTTGAAACCGTGCACAAAGACATAAGCTGAATTGTATGTCCGGTATTGATGTCGTGAGATACAAAAGTGATTCGATCATGCTTCGATATTTTTTTTGATCCACGGGTTCACCATCTTCATCAAGTTCAAGTGTCATTGCTGTACCCATTGGTGTTCGAACAGGTTTGCTTTTGTCCATGTTGAAGCGTCTTAGGAGGTCTTTTGTATACTTCATTTGATGCACAAAAGTTTCCTCCTTGGTTTGCTTGATTTGCAGCCCCAAAAAGTACATGAGTTCTCCCATCATACTCATTTCAAATTCTGAACTCATCATAGCTGAAAACTTGGACACAAGATCATATGAAGTACAACCAAACATAATATCATCCACATACACTTGAACGAATAATGAGTCATTGCCATGGTTAAGCACAAAATGAGTTTTATCCACCTTGCCCATGGTAAACCCCATTTCAAGTAAGAAAGTTTCTAACCTATCATATCATGCTCTAGGGGCTTGTTTGAGACGGTACAAGGCTTTGGAGAGTTTGTAAACATGACTAGGAAAATCTAGATTTTCAAAACCCGGTGGTTGCTTGACATAAACCTCTTCATCTATGTATCCATTAAGACGCACTTTTAACATCCATTGGATATAACTTGAAACCTTTAGATGCAGCAAAAGCTAACAAAATTCTTATAGCTTCTAATCTAGCAACAGGAGCAAAAGTTTCATCAAAATCTACACCTTCAATTTGCGTGAAACCATAAGAAACCAACCTAGCCTTATTCCTAACCACAACCCCATCCTCACTCTGTTTATTTTTAAACACCAACTTATTTCCAATTAAAGTGTGACTTTGAGGTGGAGGTACAAGTTTCCAAACATTATTTCTCTCAAAATTTTCTAAATCTTCTTGCATGGCAATAATCTAAGATTCATTGGTGAGTGTGTGTGATATATCTTTGGGTTCAAAAGAAGCAACAAAAGCATAATGAGCGTGAGAGTTTGGATCACAAAACTTGGACCGTGTGACTCGTTCGTGCAAGATTCCAATAATTTGTTGTGTAGGATGACTTTTGAGGACTCAAAGGGGAGTATACACTTCACAAGTTCCTTCTTCTTCAAGTTCATCACAGATTGAAGAGCTTGTGTCTTGAGGACAATCTGAACCAGTTGCAGTAGTTGTTGGTGCTGGTAGTGGTGCAAAATCAGCAGCGTGATCAACGTCATTTGCTTCTGAACTTTTGGGCAACAACACCACTCTTTCATCTTCTTCGATGAAAATACTCCCCCCTGCAGATATGGATCTGGATCTGCAATATTAGAGCTTGTACCTGGGCTAGCTTCAGCAAAAGAAACCTCACAAGTCTCCACAATTTTGTTAGTGTCATGTAAAATCACACGGTTTCCTCTAGTACAAGATGGATAACCAAGAAACATGCCATCAATAGATCTAGCTTCAAATTTATCAAGATTACTACATTTCTTAACAAAGCATTTACAACCAAAGACCCGAAAGTGTGTGACACTAGGCCTATGTCCAAACCAAAGATCATATGGTGTTTTTCCTAGCTTAGCACGCAAGAAAATATGATTTGAGACATAACATGCGGTTGCAATTGCATCTGCCCAAACATTTCTAGGAGTTTGATATTCATCAATCATAGTCCTAGCCATCTCAACTAAGGTTCTGTTCTTTCTCTCTACAACACCGTTTTGTTGAGGTACATAAGGTGAAAAAAAATGGTGATATATTCCATTTTCACCACAAAAAGTGATGAAACGATTGATTTTTAAATTCAGTTCTGTTATGACTTCTAATTGCTTTTGAAGATCCTGGATGCTCAATTCATAATCTAAGAAACAAAGTTCTAAAGTGACTAAAAGTTTCATTCTTAGATGGCATAAAGTAAACCCAAGAGTATCTAGAATAGTCATCAATAATCACAAGAACATACCGTTTAGCTCAGAAGGATTGAACACGTGAAGGACCTACGGTGTCATGGTGCAAAAGTTGACCCGGTTCATTTTTCATGGTTATTGTGAGAGCGGCATGTGTACCCGCGACCATGATAGCATATCTACAAGAAGAGCACACAATTTCTTTGTCCCCTTTCAGCTTCGGCAGCCCACGTATGCGATCAAGAGCAGTGACACGCGTGAGATGATCAAAGCCTATGTGACCAAGTCTACGATGCCAAAAATATATGTCTTTTGAATCATTAGCAACTAGGCACCTATGCTTAGAAGAAGACATATCAAAATCTTCTTTAAAAACTCTTTCAAACCGAGACATGTTAAAAATAAGCTCACTATTTGAACCTACAACTTTGCAGGAATTTTTATTGAAAATAATTTCCTGATTTTCATCTAGCAATTGTGAAACAGAAAGAAAGTTGTATTTCAGATTTTTGACAAGTGCCACATTCTTCAAAGTGTAGTGATCATTTACTCTAACCTAACCCTTAGCAATTATAGGAGTTGAAGAATTATCGACAAAACTAACATTCTCTACACGTGACACAAAAGAGAGAGGAGAACCATTCTTTGTTACCGGTCATGTGGCGTGAGCAACCTGAATCTACAATCCAAATGTTCTCCTTACTCAAGCGTGTAAACTCTTCATTGTCGCTGTTGTGTTTTGCCTCCTCCATCCTTGATCTTGACTTGTCCGCCATGAAACACAAGTTTGCCAAATCATCTTCATCTTCATCACTTCCGATGTCCACATCGCTCGAGCCAAATTCTTGAAGTGCGGAGATAAAACTATTCACCAATTGGCGTCATGTAAAACCCTTCTTCTTCATGTTGTTTTTTGTAGAGGAGTGCTTCGTTCTTTTTCGCCTTTCATCATGGGAAGTAGCACAAGAAATGTTAGGGCAATCCGTGCGAAAATGTCATGTCTTACCACATTCGAAACATCATTGAGGTCCGGCACTTCCTCTCCTTCTAGTTCTCACATTTTTGCAATGCTTTTGGGAACCGCGTAGAGATGAGTGCAAGTTCTTCGTCTGGAAACTCTTTAATCTGTTCAAGGATTAGAGAGGACAACAAAGCGAGTGTTCCACAAGATGAAGATTGGTCCTAGCTAGGCATGTCACATTCAGAAACAAATGCAAGAGACTTGCTGGGGTTCTTACGTGAGATTATGTCAATTTTATGAGTTTTCAATTTAGAATATAAAACATCTAATGTAAGAGTACTCATGACAGTAGTTTCACAAATAGATGTGACTTTCATCTCCCAAATTGACATATCTAATGCACTTAACAATGGTATAGCATTTTCAGCATCTAAAAAATTAACATTGACACAACGCAAGTTGCTGAGAATTATATTAAAGCGAGCAAATAAATCATCGATGGACTTACCTGATTGCATCTCAAGATGCATGTATTCCTTTTGAACATATCTTGCCTTACCTCCTTGATCGTGTTGGATCCTTCGTGGTAGCCGCAAAGTGCTTTCCACATGTGTATGCAGATCAGAGGTGTGCAACATGGTCAAAGGGTCTTTGAGTTAATCCTTGTATGATCCGGTTTCGAGCCTTGTTGTTATTGTCAACATCTCTCAGATACTTAGCTGTAATTTAATAATTTGGAGGCACTTCATAAGGTTTGTATACCTTTTCCCATATTGCAAAGACCTGTGCCTGGATGAAGCCTTCCATACGTGCCTTCCAAACCTGAAAATCAATACAACTAAAGACACAAGGTTTGGCGGAGTATTTCTCCATGAGATTAGTAAAAAAACACGTGCAAATCACAAAGATTAGAGGACCATGGCTCTGATACCAAATGTAGGATCGAAGAGCACGTGAAAAGCTACCATAGGGGGTGAATGGTAGATTATAACTTTTTCAGCTAAGCAACAAAAATCCCTCTACAGAAAACTGATCTATTAAAGAAATTGTGTGTGCGACTAATCTGAATGTGACAAATGGTGAAACAACCAGTATAGATTGTGTAGAATCAAGTCACGAAGATTTCACAACAAGAATCACAAAAATCCGTCTAGAAAAACTCAAGTTACGATCGAGATATCGAACAAAGGTCAATTTGTTCTACCTAAGAAAAATAGTTATGCAACACTGCAAAGAAACTCGGGTAGACCTGAAACCACAAATCCAATGACTGTGAAATTTTTACAGATTATAGATAATCAAGTTTTGAAGACAACCCAAAAGGTATCACGTCAATTGGATCTATAAATTGAGTTATAATAAAACCACTGAAGCAAGGTAGTGTTGTGCAGAAACTCGACGTGAAAGACTTGACAGAAAGAAGTCAGACGAACAAGGTACAAAAGCTCCTTTAGAATACGAATTTTATTGATAAAAACACAAAAGTAACAGGCCCAAAGTCATGCACCACGAGCTCCGGCCTCACTTTCTTATATAACCAGCCCTTAGACCAACCCAATCTTAACTAGGACTCAAATCCTACTCAGATTCAACCAAAACTTTCCATAGCTGATCAAGGTTCATCTATACGCAGATAGAAGCAATCCTAAGACTTCCAAACACCTTAGGAATGTATACTACATTCCTAAAACAACAAAACTACATTATCACCATGAAATCCTAACATAACCAACTCAAATCTATCAAATTTTGGTTCAAACCTGACTCAGTCGCAGCCTGAGTCCATAACCTAGTCGGTTGGACCTTTCCGACCAATTTTTTACATCCACATCTCTTCATCACGCCTTGGAACCATGTAGCCACGTCGATGCACTCCTTACACACGTGCAAATATCTTCCAACAACGTCCATGATACCTTCATATGCATTGTTCTTGATTTAAACATGCTGCACAACCTACCGATCAACTCAACCAAAACCTCATCTTCTCCCTAAGAGTTGTTCAATGGATACCGTCACGAACCATGTCTTGAACTCAAGAAACACCTACACATGAATAAACATCCGATACTTCCAGGCACAAGTCCTCGACATGACTCTCGTTAGTTCCAATAACCACAACACCTTATGTGAGCACCTCACATAAGCATGTTGCAAACCATAGCGAAACAATATCAGCCATAACCACGAACACACACCAAAAACATAGTAAAAGAATTCTAAGGAAGCTTTCTATAATCCAAAAATTAAGTTTGAAACATTGCAAGTTAAAAGCTGAACCATTGCAATCTAGCATCCGACCTTGCCAAAGCTAATCGGACCTTGAGACAAAGCTTACCAAAGCTTGCAGGACCTAGCGCTGGAGCTTACCAAAGCTAGTCGGACCTAGCGCCGGAGCTTACCAAAGCTAGTCGGACCTAGAGTGGAGCTGAACAAACCTAGTCAGACCTAGCCACAGCAAGTCAGACCTAACCAAAATAAGTCGGACCTAGAGAAAGAAGTCGGGCCTAGCCAAAGCAAGTCGGACCTTAGTCGGACCTTGCCGAAGCTACCCAAAACAAGCTAGACCTATTTTTGGACCTTGCAGATGCTCGGACCTAGAGTCGGACCTTGTTATAAAGGTGTTTTGGCAGTATTCAAAACTTTTATCGTCATAGCCAATGTATTCAGCACACATAGGTCTCACACCAAGAAGTTTTGAAGATGTCGCCATATGAAGCACTATATTGAAGGAAGTGTAGAACACCCTTGTTTAGGAATGAGACGGGAGAGAACCAAGTATTTGGACCTGATGTATTACAGGAAGCTGAAAAACAAGTTTAGACAATCTGCAAGAATTTGAGGGCTGCTCAATCAAGACAAAAAGGCTATGTAGATAATAGGTGAAGAAACTTAGCCTTTGAAGTGGGAGACTTCGTATATCTCAAAGTATCACCTATGCGAGGTCATAAGCGATTTAACATTAGAGACAAGTTGGCACCTCGCTATATTGGACTATTCAAGATTTTGGGCAAACGTGGAGAAGTGGCATATAAGTTGGAGATGCTAACACATCTTTCCGATGTTCATGATGTGTTTCACCTTTCTCTTCTCAAGAAGTGCTTGAGGGTACCGGAAGAACAAGTGCCAATGGAAGATTTGGAATTAGAGGTAGAGTTCACTTATACCGAGCAACCGGTCAAAATTTGAAACAAGGAAGAGAGTCACAAGGAACAAGGTGATTTGATGGTGCAAAGTACAATGGAAGCATCACACAGAATCGGAAGCAACTTGGGAGCTAGAAGATGATATCAAGAGAGAATTTCTCTATCTCTTTCCTTCTATGTCGATTCTTGAGGGCGAGATTCATTTTAAGGGGAGTAGGTTTGTAACACCCTCATTTTCATCCATAATGCATTGCATACATTCCTATACATGTTTAGCATTAAGCAACACAAAAATACATAAGTTTAAAATGAATTAGAACCAAAACTGTAGTTGCACGTCTTTGTCAGTGCGGACTTGTCTGGTTTGGACCCCGAACTAGTCTATTTTGCTCTCTGTTGTCTTCCGAACTTATCCTGTTTTTGCCCCAGATTAGTTCGAAAAATGCTTCTGATGTTATCTGAACTTGTCCGTTCACGAGTACGGACTAGTCCGATTGTTGCTACTGGAAATTTTCAAAGTTGTCTAGTAAATCCTTGGTTTGGTCCGGATTTTGAAAATTTTAGAAGACCCCCAGACTTATCCAGCCTTATATCGGACTTATTTGTTTTGCTTTCTGGAACAGTTCAGACCTGTCCAGCAAACGAGCGGACTTCTCCGGTATGCCCGACTCAGAATCTATCTCTTTTTCCTCGACACATTATTTTGCTTTTGCCTTAAGTGGGCTCAAGAACGTTGTGTCCAACCTCCGTGGAGCCGATGTAGGACCCTACTCGGCCTCCACCGCCTTAAACTCGAATTACACCCCAAACTCTACCATCTCCACCCTATATAAACACCCCAACACCCACCCTTTCATCTCATTGCCACTATTGAAGAGAAACCCTTGACCCTAGTTCGTGAAGAGCCGCCATCAAGAAGCCTCCAAGGCCGGGAGAAGGATAAGGGAGGAAGGAGAAGGATCCACCAAGATCGTCGTTGTCGTTGCGATCTCCATCATCAATCCTTCATCGTCGACATCCCTCTTCGTCAGTTCTTCATCTCTTTTGATCTTGACGTCAAATTCTCGGGTCTTCAAATCTTGAGCCCTTGAATTCGTGGTAAAAATCTTAGATGCATGTTTTCTACGTAAATTATGGTTCCTTATTAACATTAACTATGCTCTAGTTGAAAATGCACCAAAACCCTAGCCAACAGACTTATCCGGTCCCTGTGCGGACTAGTCCTATTTCTTTTCTATATTAGAACAGACATGTCTGGCCTCATTGCGGACTTGTCCGGTCCTCCAAACTTGGAAATTTCTGGAACTTCTTTAATATCCTCCGAAATGACTTGAAACTTGTTCTAACATGTAAAACTTAATTGCAACTAGTTAGTAAGCAATCATATCAACCTAATAACATTTGTTACCCTATAATTGCATTATTCGTTCATATCATGGCATATTGAGTAATATATTACCATTTATTGATTGTAATACTTGTTTTGTATGTTTATTGCGGAGAATAGAAGGTTTGCGCTAGAGGGTGCTGTTGAGGACCTCCAACACCAGAACTTCAAAGCTTTTGAACCTAATCAGTCTAAAGAGCAAGACAAGTGTCCTTGAACATTTTGATACTACTTTTAAATGTTTTGTTTGCAAAATTGCATGCTTGTGTCAAATGGATGGGAAACCCATGATAGGTGTTTACTAGACTTGTTTAACCATTCTCGTCGCTTGCAAAAAAAATTATAGAGAGTCGGGAGGGGTATTTTACCTTTTTGCTTCGCTCTAATTAATTGGAATGGGGAACAACCAAATGGTTCAATTATGAATTCATGAACATATAGATGATGTGAATTGTTGAATATGGTTATTTGGTAACATAGCACCTGGGAGATCTAAGCAAGCATGGTTTGTGAATTGGGTTGGATGATATGGTGGTTTGCTTGCTTTAGATCTATAAACTGATTCATGCGAGAATAAGACAGGACAACAATGCCATCACAAGGCCAAGTATGGGTGCGACTTAGCAAATTAATTAAGTGTATTGCTAGCATTGTTTGAATCATTTGGAGGAGCGGGGAATGGGAGTCGGTTGGATTTGCAATAGCAGCAGTACTGCCCTTGGATCGGAACATCACAAGAGGGGGCCCTTGGTTGGATGTGCTCAGTTGGAGACATCACCACTAGTGAAACCTCAGCGGGTCAGAATATGTTGGTAGTCCCTTTGTAAAGGCTATTTTGTCATCTCTTGACCATACACCTAAGGAAGTGTAATTGGCATAAGGGAGGTTTCTTTAGTCGCTGACGGGTGACGAAATCACGAACTTGGGGGTAAAGTGGTACAACCTCTGCAGAGTGTTAAAAACTATCATGACAGCCATGCTCCCGGTTAAGAGCACCTGGATGACCTATATAATTAGAGGGAACTTGGGAATTTGATATGGTTATGGTTATGGCTATGGTTATGGATTGGATGGTGGTAGATGAGCATGGTTAATGATGATGGTAAGAATCTGTTGTATGTTAATTATTTGGGATGCGATGGGATTATTTCACATAGACATCGTAGGATGCTTTTCAAAGGTTTCAAATGTACTTTTCAGCAAATAGACTTTATTTATTATCAATTACTTGATTAAGCTACATGTCATTATTTTCCCACTTGCTGAGTACGACATGTGCTCACCCTTGCAATTCTCCCACCAACAGTTTCAGGTGATATTTGGGAGTACCACGAAGATAATGCTGAGTACTACGTTGTGGGCTGCTGTCGACTTGCCTGTGGTCGTGCTTGGAGCCGCACTATATCCCTATGCTTAGTTTGCTCAGTTTAGATTATTTCCGCTGCATTAGTTCCATATTTAATAATAATAATCATTAGAGTTTGTTATTATTTTAATATTGTAATAAAAGTACCTTTTAAATTAATTTGTGTTGTGGTAATTTTCTATATATTGTTTATTATGCACTCGTGTATGTGTGATCAACGTCCTGGGCACAAATATGCATCACACTTGGTTCATTTTCGGAATTGGGTGTCACACTATCAAGACCAGTAATGCTGCTGTTAAGGCACGTTATCACAATATAAACCACCTTTAACACCATAGATCGCGTATAGGCTAGTTTATTACAGCCAGGGCCACATGTCGGGCCACGGCACACACTGTAATAGCCAGTCCTTGGCATATAAAAGGGCTGCGCTGCACGTTAGAAAGGCAAGTGAGCTCAAAACACAAAAGCTCAGCTAAGCTCATACAATCAACACACACCCCCGTGGAGTAGAATATTACACTCAAGCGGCCCAAACGACGTAAAATCCTCTGCATTCACCTGTTTTCTTGATCTTTATTAGTGCCCCACTTGAATATGAACCTCCACAGGCTACTTCTTAGTAGTACCGGGGGAGGTGTGCTAGTCCACACTTCGATAGATGTCATTCATCCACACCTCACGATCTCTAATATGTCAGGTGTCATCCTTTATTCCTCGGCTATGGTCATAATAACCTCTGACCATAGAGGAATAAGGTGAAACCATCATGTGTTGGGTGTGATCCACCATTCCTTGGCAAAGGTCAAAATAACCCTGAGACACAAAGGAACAATATGCACCCAACATGCATTGAGTGTGATCCATCATTACTTGGCTAAAGTTAAAATAACCTTTAGCCAAAGAGGAACAATGTGCACCCAACAATGGTGGCAACTCCCTTGAGCTTGAATGGGTGCTTAGAATAGTGGGAGCATAGAGATCCAACTTATTCATGGCAGCCCATTGGTTGCTCATGGAAGATTTCCATGTCAAACCTCCAGCCTCGTAAAGCTATGATTTTCCTACGGGACTAAATCCCGATAGGTTTCAACCATGCTTGGTTACTCATTGGCCAGGAGATGTTGAAATGGTACCTCCAGATCGACTTCTTGCAAGCCTACATAGAAATACTAGTCTTGCAAGTTTCCCCTCTTATTAGAGAGGGATGGTTAGCTCCTGACACTTGTACAGTTGAAACATGGAGTCTGATGACCGAGTTTCATTTGTACATCTGGGGAAGAAAAACAACAAAGATATATCAGGTTCAAATTCGAGTGCATCCATAAAGATTGTGTTGTTCATTGATATGGGAGTGGAGCTTTATAAATTAATCAATTTGCACACTTTCTATAGCTCCTACTAATAGAAATGATAGATGTACACTCTATTGATTCCTTCATCTTTTAAATTTTCTAACCATCTTTACTTTTTACAAGAGAAAATATTTATCATGCGGATTATGGCAAATAAGAATTTCAAAGTTATTCCTCCTGAACATTTTTAATTTCTTGCCTAGGAATTTTAAATTTAGTGATCCATGTATGAATGAGTTCAAATCAAAATTATGGACATCACTATTCCTAGGTTGCTACATGCCAATTCAACTATTGAGTCATTTCATAAGTATTATTTATTAAACCTAGACAGAGAATGTCTAAGTCAATTTAAATAATGCTTGTAGAATTCTAGGTACTTGTTTAAATTTATTCCCATGTAAGGTGACATTATTTTTAAAGAATAAAAAAGCGTAATGCAAACACTTACTCTCGTGAGGATGCAAAAGAATTGAATGATGAGGAGGTGTAAACCTTCCTCGCCAATGTAAAAAAAAATCATTCAATCCTAATGCAATTCAAACGACGGAAATTTTAACACTCATACCTCAATTGACGAGCATTTCGGGCTGAAGGTCATGTGTGAGAAACTCACAACCATAGATTTTGCTGTAGCCTTAATGTTCGGTGCCTTTTGCAAAGTTGAGGTTGGAGTTAAATGAGCTTCATCTTGCTCCTCCATCGGTCCATCGTCTTGAGAATTCCTCCACCATGAACTCAAAATGAGACTGGTGAATGGATATGCGCTTGAATTCTTGCGATAGTGCGTTGGGCTTGATGAGGCCTTCCAACCTCTTTACAAATTTTATACTAACTGTACAAAAATGAAGAACGAACAAAACAACTCAGAAACGGGTTACGTTAGCTAAAAGGAAATTGAACCCTTTTGTCAAATTGTCTTGTCCAGCTTGAAAATGCAACGAGGAACAAGGGAAATCTTTTTGGTTTGAATTTAGAAGATGAATTCAAGTAGTTATGCCCAAAGTTCATATCCAAATAAATTTATTTCCTAACTCAAAATTTAATTTTATGTTGGTTGGAGATTTTACTTTTCAGCATGCAAGTGAAAATTCAAATATGCTAAATGCAAATGCAAGAGTTGATGATGAATTTAAATATAAAATTTTAAAAATCAAATATGAGATAACTACCAATTAATCTATTGGCAAGGACTCACCATGTTTTTGAAGTCCAATGAGCAGGAATTACCTCTGTCCTGTTTATCCTAATGATGTGTCGTCCATGACCGAAGATGAAGGCATGGATGACTTCCCTTGTTGGCAAGCCAAACCTCCTTTGGCTACCATCTTGGACAAGTGGGACCTGTGGTGGCCCTAGTGAAAGTGCATCTAGGACTATCTTGTGGGTTTTGGATGATTTATGACAAGCAATTGAGATCCTAACCTATTTGTTGAGATGAGTGCAGGCCTATGATAGGAAAATGAGCAAAATACCAAAAAGAAGGAAGGATGAGGAGCAAAGTGGAGATGAGCTCAAGGAAGAAGAGTAATAGATTATTGTGTATGGAGTGTGTTTAGGAAACTCACCCCAAGAGCTCAATCACAATTAAACACACACATTGCACAAAGTTTCACAGGACCGGACTAGTCCGATCACAACCGGACTAGTCCGATAACCTTTCTGCACCAGATCAGACAAGTCCAATATCTGTCGGACTAGTCCGATATTCTTCTGACTAGAATCGGACTAGTCCTCCCCAGTACGGACTAGTCCTCAAAACACTTTACAAGTCACACAAAATCGGACAAGTCGGATCATAACCGGACTAGTCCCATATTCTTTCTGATCCAAATCAGACAAGTCCGATGTCTACACGGACTAGTCCGAAATACCCTCTGATCTAAATCGGACAAGTCCCCCAGTGCGGACTTGTCATCCTATACACTTAGGGTCTCACATGTCCGAACAAGTCCGATGACTATCGGACTAGTCCGAAGATTTCCAGTAGTGAAATCGGACAAGTTCGTTCCTAGCCGGACTAGTCCGATATTTCGGGGTACTTAGGGTTTGCTACACACAGAACACCGGACTAGTCCGGTGACCACCACGGACTAGTCCAAACTTTCTGAACCCTAACGGTCATTTTTAGAAACCCCATATAAATAGAGGTGCACGACCTTATCTTGAACTCTCTCGAACCCTAGCGCCGTCACACCTCCCAAGAGCCTCAAAAACTACATCTCTCCACAAAATTAAGTGCAACAACGATCAATCCTTTGAGGGTTCACTCTAGATCATTGGAGAGACACTTGGAACATCACATTGAGCTCTTGGTTTGATTCTCTAACACACTCCTGCATTTTAATTGTAATCTTTTGAGTGTGTTTTCGGTGGAAATTTGTGTTGTAATCTAAGGGAGCTCTCAACGTGTGAGAAGGTCCCTTGAATTCGGTTATTCACCCCTTTGTGATTAGTGGAAGAGGATTGGCCTTCTGGGCAATCCGACGAGGGTAGGGTTGGAGAAGACCCGGTCCTTTTGTGGACTCCTCAATGTGGACGTAGGTTGCCTTTGTGGTAGCCGAACCACGGGATAAAACCTTGTGTCTTGTTTTTGGTGTTCATCATTCTAATTCATCAATATAATCTAGGGTTTCATAATCATTACTCATCTTACGTTGGATTGTTAAACATAAGATTTAATTGTGATATAATCTAGAATATAACTGTGAAACCTTTATTTGGTTCTATTTTTCCGCTGCACACATAAAAGAATCAATCTAATCGATCTAGCTTAATCAACTTAGTCCATGAACACCGGACTAGTCCGCACTTTACCGGACTAGTCCGATATCTCTGGTATTGAGCTTGTTGTTGAGTGTTGCAGGATCCGACAATTTTCAAAAAGGCATATTCACCCCCCCTCTAGGCCCACATTCAATTGGTATCAGAGCAAGGTTCTTCAAAAAAGAGTCTAACCACTCGAAGAGATCATGTCGGACATGAAGGACGCCCACAAAATCAACAACCAAGAGGAGGTTAACAACGACAAGACCCAAAAGTGGAGAGGTACCTCGAAGCCATTCAAGACTTCGAGGACGATGATGAGGAGACGCTGGAGCTAAAGGCGCTCCTTAGAAAGAAGGCACTTTCCAAAGGGAAAGTGAAAGTTGAAGAGAAGAAGAAGGGGAGTAGTCACACCGACTACTCCCAATATCCTTTTAACTATGATCATCTAAATTCCAATAACAATCATTACTTATCTATGCCACTTGGAAAAGCCCCACACTTCGATGGAAGTGATTACTCAATGTGGAGGCAGAATATGAAAATGCATTTGATTTCCCTCAACCCAAGTCTATGGCATGTTGTATGCAAAGGGATAGATATTCCGGACGACGACGAAGAGATCACCCCAAGCCAAGAGCAGGCCATTCATAGAAATGCACAAGCCGCCGCTGTAATCACCTCCTCACTCAGTCGGGACGAGTTCACCAAGGTGGATGGACTCGAAATTGCTAAGGAGATATGGGATACACTACAAACTGCACATGAAGGTGACCGACATGTGCGTGAAGCAAAGATTGAGATGATCGAAGGAGAACTAGGAAGATTTGCAATTGAGGAAGATGAGTCACCCCAAGATATGTACAATCGATTGAAGACACTTGTCAACAAAGTTCGATCATATGGGAGCAAGAAGTGGAATGACCACGAGGTGGTAAAGCTCATCCTTAGAGCTTTTATGCTTCGCAATGTCACGCTATGCTCCATGATTAGAGAAAGTCCCGGATACAAAAGGATGACTCTGGATGAATTGCTTGGAAAAATCATCAACTTTGAGATGATGAAAAAACAAGCAAAGCACATCAAGGAAATTGTCAACCTCACCTCGGCTAAGAAGAAAGGGGTTGCTTTAAAGTCTACCCTCAAGCCTCTATCCAAAGAGGCAAGAGAAGCACAACTAGAGGAAGACAGTGACGATGAGAGCAGTGAGCTAGATGAAGAGGACATGATATTATTCATGAAAAAGTTCAAGAGAATAATGAAGAAAAGACAAGGGACAAAATCAAGTGAAGGAAAGTACAAGGAAAGAATGAAGCCGAAGTTGAGGCGGGCATGCTATGATTGTGGTGAGTATAACCTTTATAGTTGATTGCCCATATGAGGAGAACAAGAAGAAGACCAAAGAAGCCAAGACTCAACCTAAGAAATTCTTCAAGAAGAAGAAACAAGCCGAGCAAGCGCACATTGGGAAGGAGTGAGACTCAAACGATGAGCCCTCATCATCCGAAGAAGAGGAGATGGCTAGCATAGCCATCGAGAGTGCGTCCAAGAAATCTACACTCTTCCCCACACTCGGCGCAAGGAAGGTAAATGGCACGTGCCTTATGGCAAAGGAAGGTAAACACAAGGTAATCATCAAAACCCCTTCCGTGCATTCCTACTCTAGTGATGATGAAATAATTAGTGATGATGAAGATATGCTTAGTGGACTAGATAGGAAAGTTGCAACAAAAATGAAATTTTTACTTGATCAACTTTTTGAGAAGGAGAGGTTGATTCATCGTCAAGAGGACATGATTATCTTCCAAAAGGAGGAGTATGTCAAACTTGACAAACTTCTAGAACTTGAAAAGGAGAAAAACAATTCACTAGAGCTTGAGTTAGCTTCAAGCAAGAAAGATTGCTTGGAGTTAACTGACTCAAATGTTGCAATCAAGGACCAACTTGCTGACCTAATCAAGGTTAACAAGATCCTTGAAGTGCAAGTTGAGTCACTCAAGCTGAGTGAACCTTCCTCCTCTTCAAGTTCACCTTCTCAACACACTAAAACTGATTTTGCTCATATGTGCACATGTAGTAAGATTGACACCAGTTTGAAGGAGAAGTCAACCTCCACCAAGGATAAACATCCTACCCAATGTGGCATATTTGACAAGGAGAAGATCAACTATGCACGTAGTGCATACTTGGTCCAAAGACCTCCAAATGTCAAATATGGCATTGGTTACTCTTATGGTGAAAAGCAGCATGCTGGAAGTCATAAGAATAATAAGGGGAGGATTTCCTTTGTGAAGGGAAGAACCTCTCAAACTGGTAAGTCGAAGGGTAAAAACTTGAACTCACACGAATACTGGACTAGTCCGGTAAGTGTTCGGACAAGTCCGGTCCTCCGGACAAGTCCGACCTCCCAAACTAGCCCTGTATAAAATAAACAACGATTCTTTAGAACCTTTAATGCCTCCTATGTGTTAATGAGAAATAATTTTGGCAAGGTTTATGCTAATTATGTTGGGCCACGCCATGGGAACACCAAATCTCATGTGTGGGTGCCCAAATGTATTGTAACTAACCTCCAAGGACCCAAGCAAGCTTGGGTACCTAAAACCAAAGCATTATTTGTTTTTGCAGGCCTATTCCTCTAGTGGATCCAAATGGGTGCTAGACAATGGATGCACCAACCACATGACCGGAGAAAGAAGAATGTTCGTGGAATATGAAGAGAATGAGGACCCAAACAAAGGCGTCTACTTTGGAGATAATAGTCAAGGAAGGGTGCTCGGTACCAGTAAAATTGCAATATCTTCTACACACACACTTTCTCATGTTTTACATGTTGAATACTTAGATTATAACCTGCTGTCCATATCTCAGCTATGTGACAAAGGTTATAATTGCTTGTTCTCTAACGAGGGTGTGACCGTCTCTAGGAGGAGTGATGGTTCCATTGCATTCAAGGGTATGTTGAAGGGAAAGCATTACCTCGTTGACTTCAACAAGGATAAAGTTGAACTTGACACATGCTTGATTGCAAAGACCAACATGGGTTGGCTGTGGCATAGACGGCTAGCGCATGTTGGTATGAGGAATCTCCAAAAACTCCTCAAGGGTGATCACATCCGCGGTTTGAAGGATGTTGTTTTTGAGAAAGACAGGCCTTGTAGCGCGTGCCAAGTTGGGAAGCAAGTTGGAGCACCTCATCCCGCAAAGAACGTCATGACTACAACAAGACCGCTCGAACTACTTCACATGGACTTGTTTGGTCCAATTGCTTACATAAGCATCGGCGGTAACAAATATGGTTTAGTAATTATTGATGACTTTTCTCGCTTCACTTGGGTTCTCTTTTTACACGATAAGTCAGAAACACAAGGAACACTCAAGAAGTTCCTCAAGCGAGCTCAAAACGAATTCTCATCGACAATCAAGAGTATTCGAAGCGACAACGGCACGGAGTTCAAGAAAACACAAGTGGAGGAGTACCTTGATGAAGAGGGTATCAAGCATGAATTTTCAGCGCCATACTCGCCACAACAAAACGGAGTTGCTGAAAGAAGAACCGAACACTCATAGATATGGCAAGAACAATGCTCGATGAGTACAAGACCTCGAATCGATTTTGGGCGGAAGCGAATAACACCGCTTGCCACGCCGTAAATCGACTTTATCTTCATTGACTACTCAAGAAGACATCCTATGAGCTACTCACCGGTAACAAACCAAATATCTCATATTTTCGAGTTTTTGGTTCTCCATGTTATATCCTGAACAAGAAGCCTAGGACTTCAAAGTTCGCTTCAAAGTCTGATGAAGGTTTCTTGCTTGGTTATGACTCGAACACTTACGCCTATTGTGTTTTCAACAAGGCCTCCGGACTTGTTGAAATAGCACGTGATGTAGTGTTCGATGAGAGTAATGGCTCTCAAAAGGAGCAAGTTGATACATGTGAATTAGGTAAAGAAGAAGCTCCTTGTCAAGCATATAAAAGAATGGATCTAGGTGAAGTTCGACCACAAGAGCCACCTTCACACGTACATGAGGAAGATGAACCACAAGAGGAGACCAAAGATCAAGGGGGATCTTCAGCACAAGATCAACCACAAGAATATGAAGATGATCAACAAGTCAACGAAGGCAACTACTTAGGGGGAGAAGTAGATGATCATAAAGACACAACTCCTCAAGTGCCACACCCAAGAGTACACCAATGCGTCCAAAGGGATCACCCAATCGACAATATCATCGGTGACATCCAAAAGGGAGTAACCACTAGATCTTGCATAGCTAACTTTTGTGAGCATTATTCGTTTGTATCCTTTTTGGAACCATGCAGGGTTGAAGATGCATTGAAAGATCTGGAATGGGTGGTGGCAATGCAAGAAGAATTGAACAACTTCAAGCGGAACGAAGTATGGGAACTTGTGGGAAGACCCAATGCAAACATCGTCGGCACCAAGTGGGTCTTCCGCAACAAACAAGACGAACACGGGGTGGTGACAAGGAACAAAGTACGACTTGTGGCCAAAGGGTATTCACAAGTCGAAGGTTTGGATTTCGATGAGACTTTTGCTCCAGTAGCTAGGCTTGAATCTATTAGAATATTACTTGCATATGCTACTCACCATGATTTCAAGTTGTATCAAATGGATGTAAAAATCGCCTTCCTCAACGAACCAATCAAGGAGAAGGTGTACATGGAGCAACCACCCGGGTTTGAAGATGAAGAGTTCCCCAACCATGTATTCAAATTGCGTAAGGCTCTCTATGGCCTCAAACAAGCTCCTTGAGCTTGGTATGAGTGTCTTAGAGATTTCTTAATTGAGAATGGTTTTCAAATTGGCAAAGTAGATTATACTCTATTTACAAAGAATTTAGACAATGATTTTTTTATTTTTCAAATTTATGTTGATGATATAATCTTTGGGTCAACTAATCAATCGTTTTGTGAGGAATTTAGCAAAATCATGACAGACAGGTTTGAAATGTCAATGATGGGAGAATTAAAGTACTTCTTGGGATTCCAAGTGCGGCAACAAAAGGAAGGGACATTCATAAGCCAAACCAAGTACACGCAGGACATACTTAAGAAGTTTGGCATGGACAAGGCAAGGCCCATAAAGACCCCCATGGCAACAAATGGCCACTTAGATCTCAATGAAGATGGACCTAGCATCGACCAAAAGGTATATCGTTTCATGATTGGATCTCTACTCTATTTATGTGCATCTAGGCCAGCCATTATGTTGAGTGTATGTTTGTGTGCAAGATTTCAAGCCAACCCTAAGGAATGTCACTTGACAACCGTAAAAAGGATCTTGAGATATTTAGTTCATACACCCAACCTTGGTCTGGTGTACCCAAATGGCTCAAAATTCAATCTCATTGGTTACTCTGATGCAGATTATGCCGAGTGCAAAGTAGATATAAAAAGCACCTCCGGCACATGCCAATTCCTAGGGAGATCCTTAGTTTCTTGGTCCTCCAAGAAACAAAATTCCATTGCCTTATCCACAGTCGAAGCGGAGTGTGTTGCAGCCGGGAGCTGTTGTGCACAACTCCTTTGGATGCGACAAACTCTAAGGGATTACAGTTACAATATGAACCGTATTCCTCTCCTTTGTGACAACGAGAGTGCCATTAAAATTGCCCACAATCCAGTTGAGCACTCTAGAACTAAACACATAGACATAAGACATCATTTTTTGAGAGACCATTCCATGAAAGGAGATATAGCCATCTCAAATGTCAATACCCAAAAACAATTGGCCGACATATTCACCAAGCCACTTGATGAAAAGCGCTTTTGCGAACTCCGAAATGAACTAAATATCCTCGATGCTCAGAGTGTGGCTTGAAAAGTTGCATACCTGTATGAATTCTTCAAAATATATTGATTGAATTGTGAAAATCAACTCTCTCTCAATTTTTCCCGAAAAACTATGTCAATTACTAGATCTTGGTGAATTATGATTATTGCTTGATTGTTGTATGCTTACTGGTCATATTCATCAAGATCATTTGATTTAATTTGCCTCTCTATTCTCTATTTATGAACCTTCAAATATATATGAATGGGCTATGCAAATTTCTCCTGGTGACCATGGACTAGTCCGTGGTTACCCGGACTAGTCCGCACATGCAGATTAGTACGCAGAGTGCCAGTTAGGCCGGACTAGTCCGATAACACCACGGACTAGTCCGATGTTGCTCTCTGGATGAGTTCGGACTAGTCTAGTCATCTCCGGACTTGTCCGATTTTTCGTGTCCATAACCCTAGCCGCCACCAAACCCTAATCTGTTCATCCTCCACTCTTGCTCACACGTTCTCTCTCCTCCGCTCGAGCTCCCAAGGCGATTTCTTGCTCCCTCCATCAAAAATCTCCACATTTGGGCGGAAATCAAGCTTGCCCTCTTGAGGATTGTAGCTAGCGGACTTGTTCGGCCTTTAACACCCTCATCTCCAAGCTTCAATTGATTTCTTCGGTAATTTTCACCCAAACCCTAGAAATCTCGTTTTTCTTCATTATTTGTCGAATAGCCTAGCATCTTTCACTATATACATGCCTCCTTTATGTATCACGTGTATGCTGGACTTATTGTGCATTAGGAATCAGCTTTTGTCAAATCTCTTAGCTTTTTGAGGATGAACACCGGACTACTCCAGTCCATGAACGGACAAGTCCGGTCCCCCCCCCCCCCCCCCCGGACTAGTCCGTGCCTGTGCACCGGACAAGTCCGATGTTTCTGAACTCAAAACCTAACTCTTCAATTCCTCAGTGAAATTCCTTGCTATCCTTTCATACCTATGCCTTGTATCATTCATTATCACTCTTGAAACTCATTCTCAGGTCATGTCGAGCTCAAACGATGAGGTTTCCGATTTTGAGGCCGAGATGGACAACGAGGTGGCACCTCGGACCTCAACGAGTCTTGGCAAGAAGCGCCAAGAGTGACCCACTGAGCCAGCTCTGTCTCCTCCACAAGTTTGGAGGAAAGTTCTAGCGAAGAAGCCGGCCTCCAAGGTGCCAGTTTCTGGGGCTACCGCCAGTGGTGGCCCTAGCTCGACAAGTGCCCGCCTAGCCAAAGGCAAGGGCAAGGGGATAGCGACGGGTCCAGTTGGACCATTGAAGCTGCATGCTCCCAGGGAAGGAGTCCGGGACCCCACTGAAGAAAAGTTCAACGGGAAGGGCAGTGACTCGGCAGCCAAATTCAGAAGCATCAATTGGTATTGCCGACCGAAGCAAGCAGTTGATGGAAGATTCTGGTGCAACTTCCATGCTGATTTGTACAGATTGGTGTATCTACCTATGAAAACACCAGTGGTGCGCAGCTAGTGGATCGACTGGGCACATCTTGAGAAGAAAAGATGATCTGCTTTTGATGAAGTGCTTGCAGTAGCTGAAAGACATGGCTTGAAGGACCTCTTTGCCTTCAAGTACAATTGGAATGATGAAGTGGTGGCTCAGTTCTATGCCACCTGCCACTTTGCAAGCGATGAATAGGAAAGAGTGACTTGCATGACTCATGGATCCAAGTACACTATCACTTATGAAGAATTTGCAAGGATGTTCCATCTTGACACCTCAAGCAATGACAATGTGATTATTCACAATGTTGGTGTCATCGAGAAGGAGAAGATGAAGTTTATCTATGAGCCCAACTCAAAGTTCATCCCTCCTTCCACGAAGAACATGAAGCCATTCTTTGTGGTGCTAAACAGAGTCTTGAGGAAGACCATTGCCCCTAAGGATGGGGATGCAGGGAGTGTACAAGGGTACCTCCGGACCGTAATGAGAGTCATAAGAAAGAACAAACAGTTTGATGTGTTTGACTACATATGGAACGATATGGTTAACATCTCCAGCACCCCCAACAGGTCCTGTGGCTATGCTCCCTATCTAATGTTTATGATTGAGAAAGTCACAGGGATTGAGTTTGTCAAGGATGTGGAGCACACTCCTTTGAGGCCTCAGAAGCCTCAACCAGTAAATGTCCAGGCTGCTCCCTCGGCGGCCTCCAGTCCCAAGGCACTGGCAAGATCAAGAGAAGATGCTAGAGATGTCCCTACTTCTAGGGAAGGCCCTCAGAAAGGATCAGCTATTGGGATCCTCAAATATCTGGCTGCCATATTCTCCTCCTGCGAGAAGGCCGAAGCGAAGGCCCACAAGCTCAACCAGAAAAGAAAGGAGGACATGAAGTACATCAAGGCCAATGTGAAGCATATCTGCCAGAAGCTGCAGATCGACCCCATTGGATCTCCAGTGATTTCTGAGGACTCTGACCCGGACTTCACTGAGCTCGCGCCCTTGAAGCCCTCCGAGCTTGCCTACTTTGGCATTGGGGGCTCGAGTGGCTCTGTTCCTCCTCCTTTTCCTCCTCGTCAAGCAAAAGATGAAGATGACGAAGACGACGATGAGAGGACCGACAGTGAAGAGTGAAGACCCTAGGACCCTCCTCTCCTTCTGTTTGGTGTCTTGATGCCAAAGGGGGAGAGATTGAGGGGGAGTCTTAGCTTTAGGTGTAGGATGCGACGAGAGAGCTCTTTTTATGCTTCTTGTCTATTTTTGAGTTTTGTAGTGTTTTAACTTTGTTCCTAAGTTAGTTATGGTTTTGTGATGCAATGCTTAATTAATTTGAGAAGTATTTGTTGAAATATGTAATTTTGCTCTTGGAATGACATATATGCTTGGCTTTGGTTGATTAATGTAAATTATGTCATTCTCAATGTCTCAATATACTTAGTTATGCATCCCACCATAAAGAATGCACATATGGATAATTCTTTCACTGCTTGATGTATTTTTGACTCATATGTGCATACTTTATGAAAATCTCAATTTTTATCATATTTTGTGAAATCTCAATTGGTTGTCATCAATCACCAAAAGGGGGGAGATTGAAAGTGCATCTAGGACTCTCTTGTGGGTTTTGGATGATTTATGACAAGCAATTGGGATCCTAACCTATTTGTTGAGATGAGTGCAGGCCTATGATAGGAAAATGAGCAAAATACCAAAAAGAAGGAAGGATGAGGAGCAAAGTGGAGATGAGCTCAAGGAAGAAGAGTAATAGATTATTGTGTATGGAGTGTGTTCAAGAAACTGACCCCAAGAGCTCAATCACAATTAAACACACACATTGCACAAAGTTTCACAGGACCGGACTAGTCCGATAACCTTTCTGCACCAGATCAGACAAGTTCGATATCTGTCGGACTAGTCCGATATTCTTCTGACTAGAATCGGACTAGTCCTCCTCAGTACGGACTAGTCCTCAAAACACTTCACAAGTCACACAAAATCGGACAAGTCTGATCATAACCGGACTAGTCCGATATTCTATCTGATCCAAATCGGACAAGTCCGATGTCTACACGGACTAGTCCGAAATACCCTCTGATCTGAATCGGACAAGTCCCCCAGTGCGGCTTGTCATCCTATACACTTAGGGTCTCACATGTCCAGACAAGTCTGATGACTATCGGACTAGTCCGAAGATTTCCAGTAGTGAAATCGGACAAGTCCGGTCCTAGCCGGACTACTCCGATATTTTGGGGTACTTAGGGTTTGCTACACACAGAACACCGGACTAGTCCGGTGACCACCACGGACTAGTCCGAACTTTCTGAACCCTAACGGTCATTTTTAGAAACCCCATATAAATAGAGGTGCACGGCCTTCTTTTGAACTCTCCCGAACCCTAGCGCCATCACACCTCCCAAGAGCCTCAAAAACTACATCTCTCCACGAAATTAAGTGCAACAACGATCAATCACTACAGGAATCCCGACGATTTGCGACGGCCAAGGCCGTCGCACATAAGCCATATGCCGTCGCAAATAAGCTATTTGTGACGGCTTTCCTTATTTGCGATGGTTTTTAGCCGTCGCAATTAAGCTTATTTGCGACGGCCACCGTCGCAAATAAGCTTAATTGCGACAGCTAGGACTGGCCGTCGCAAGTTATTGCTGCGGGCCGGTGGGCCCCACAACATTATTTGCGACAGCCTGGCTGTCGCAATTAAAGCTTATTTGTGACGGCCAGGCCGTCGCAATTAAGTGCTTCTATTTGCGACGGTCGGGCTGTCGCAAATAAGTTCAGCGGGCAGGGCCCACATGTCCTCCTCCGGGACCCACTCTGCTATTTGCGACGGCCGGGCCGTCGCAATTAAAGCTTATTTGCGACGGCCAGGCCGTCGCAAATAGCAGTGGCTTATTTGCGACGGCTTTGTACCTTATTTGCGACGGTACTGTATAAAAAGCCGTCGCAAATAAGGTTTTTTATTTTTTTTAAAAAAAACAGAAAACACTAACCGGCTCGATGGCTAGATTCACAGAACAGATTCACATAACACATCACATCACAACAGTTTCAAAACACATCGTACAAACATCGCATCAACATCAACAAACTAAACATGGGCTCACTCGCCGGTTTTACCTCCGTATCCACCTCTGTAGCCACCTCCGGAGCCACCTCCGAAGTCGAAGTCCTCGTCGCGCCTCATTCCAGGCGGCAGTAGCAACGACGATGGCGTTTGTGCAGCCATCGCGGATCCTTGCAATTAATGAAACTTAGAGTTAGAATATAAATGCACCAACATCTCTCTCCCTCCCTTCCTCTCCCTCTATCTTCATCTAAATCCCCCTCTCTTCTTCTCTTTTCATTTCTCTCTTTGTCTCTCACTCTATCTTTCTTTCTCACTCTATCTCTCTATTACTATCCTTTTCCCTCTATCTTCCTCCCTCTATCTCCATCTACATCTCCCTCCCTCTAACTTCCCCTCTCTCTATCTCCATCTACATCTTACTCTCTCTCTTCATTCCCATCCTACTCTATCTATCTTTCACTCTTTCTTCTGTCTCCCTTTCTTCTATCTCTATCTTTCTTCTATATCAATCATTTTCTTCTATCTAACTATCTCTCTCTTTCATATATCTCGATCTTATTACGCTGGAGAAGAAGGATTACATAGAAACTTACCTGACCCGCTGAAGAAGGATCGCCTGGAAGGACCGGTGGTAGTACCGGTAGCTGGATTCCCAGACCTTGCGCCCGAGCGATGGCCTGTCATTGCAAACATTAAATGCTACCTATTAGTAATTCATTTACGCTGAATTAATGAGAATTTTAGTTTTTATTTTGTTACCTCCATTGCTTCCCGCATCTGCGCCAACGCTGCTGCCTGGGATTGGATCGTGGCCTCCATCGCGATCCTTTGGCGTTCCGCCTCCCTCCTTTCCTCCTCATGTCGCCTTTCGTTTTCTTCTACAGTTTCTCGGAGGGACTGCATCTCAATGTCCCTCTGCGATACGCGGCGACCTCCCGTGCCCGAAGCCTGCGTGGAGCTGCCCCTCGCAGGTCTCCCCGCCCTCAAGTCGACAACTCCGTCGAATATGGCGAGCCTATAAAAAAGAGAGTCAGTAATATGAAATTGAAATATCTTAAATACTTTGAATTGAAAATGATAAAATGACTTGTAAACTCACCATCCGTGTGCTTTTCCACCACTGGTTGCATACGCGGCTTGAGGATCGATCGGTTGACGTTCCCAATCGAAATCCTCGCCGTGTATCTTCCTAGCCTCCTCCCCGTACTTAGCCTGCAAAACAATAAAACCGTGTAAGTTGAACAATCTATATAGTTATATTTAATATGAATGATTTCTAAACTTACCAACCGCTCGGCTGCAGCCTGACTGCACCCCGTCGGCTGAGAAGGGTCCCTGTGACCTCTCTTCCAGACCTCAGCAGGGGTGGGTGGCACCCCCGTCTCGCGCTCCTGTCAATACGTGTTAGTATGAACAATATATTATTAATATATAAACATAAGTTACACACACTTACCATGCGTTTAGCTAAACGCAAGTGGTTATCTTGCCCGTGCCTGCTCTTCCCCTCCACCCCTCTGCAGTCTCGAGCCTTCTCAGACTTAGCTTTAAACTCGTCGCTAGCCCAGTAGCGACAAAGGGCCCGAAATGCATCGGTCCAACCCTGCAACCAGCTCACGTGGCCCTGCACATAGTTGGATGTCGTTAAAAGTACCATCGAGGAAATTATCAGAAAAAATACTTACTACACTCCACGTACCTGCGCGTACTCCTCCTCCGTCAGGTGCCTCTCGCTCTCTTGCCAGAAGTGTAACACGTGCTGCTGGTTCGCCTTCAAGTGCTCCTTAATAATTTGAACACGGGCGTTCGACAAAGCTTGTCGAAGCGCCTTGGCAGCGTTGAAGTGAAACACTCGCCTCGCATCCTCAAACATGCGACGGTCGTTCGGGTCCTCTAAAGTATATCTTGCCTGCGATAAAGAATATATTGAAGAGATGTTCATTAAAAGAGTTTAAGAGTTGTAACTTAGAAACTTTTTTAACATACTTACCATAAAATCGGCCCATATGGCCTCCTGAAGGTTGCCGTGCTCCTGGTGATGGACGCGTGCGTAGTCCTCCCACGATAGAGCAGGCACCCCGTCGATGACCCCGGGATAGTGCAAATGCACTATGGACCCGAGGACACCGTTCACCGGTCTGTGGTGTCTCTCACCGGTGAAAGACAAGTCGTCCCAAGCCCTGTAAGATATTTATTCATTCATTCATTACTTAAGTAATCAAAAGAAACTAAAATTGAAAACTATAATTTTTATTACCTGTCTCCAACTGGACGAATCACGATCCTCTGTAAAGGGACCGCGGGAGGACTGACAAAGTGAGTCCTCCTCGTCCTCCGTGTCTGCTGGGGCGCCACGTCAAGTGACCCAGACGGTTCCTCACCAGCCGATTCAAAGGCCTCAGGAACAAACTCATCGCCAGCCGGGGGCTGGCTGGCTGAGGGCTGGCTCGCCGAGGGCTGACTCGCCGAGGACTGCCTCGCCGAGGGCTGGCTGGCCGAGGGCTGCCTCGCCGAGGGCTGCCTCTCCGAGGGCTGGCTCACCGAAGGCGCCGCAACCTCTGAGTCAGCCGGTGAGGACTACAACATTCAAATGATTCATAAGTAAGTTTAATGTGAATTTGAATTTAAAGAATTTGTCAAAAATGAGTGACATTTACGTGTGATGAAGCTCTAGAGCTGGTCTGAACGTGCCCCAGCAGCTGAGAGCGTCTGCTGCCAGTCGACGAGGCACCAACAAAAGCGTCCTCAGTTCTAGAGGGGTAGAACCCCCTCGTCGGCGGCACCTTCTTACCCTTCTTTGACGCCATCCTATTGTAATTAGATAATTAGTAAATATGCAAATAAAATATATAAAATTCATGTTACTATCTTCAAGAAAACATTACTTGTAGTCACTTTCAAAATTCATCAACATCATTGTCATGTGCCTGTGCCCTACTCCTTAAACCAGCCCAACGATATTCCATCGTGGCCTGTTCTAGTTTTCGTTTTCGCATATCATCTGCCTCTACATCTTCAACGTCTTCAACATCTCCAACCAATTCATCGAGTCCTGCACCAAGCTCGACGATAAAAGTGTCTGGCAACTCTTCTTCTTGGTACACTTCTTCAACGTCTTCGCTATCATGGTAACCATCATCCCCAGGAGTATATAGCCGCTCACGAGGATTCACCTTATATACCACCCGCCAAGCACTCAGCTTCGTGCATGGATAAGGTAGATAATACACTTGTTCAACTTGATGCGCAAGAACAAATGTATCGTAACCTCGTAGTCAGTCCTTATGTTTCACTTCCACCATTCCAAATTGGTTTTCTCGAGTTCCATGAGTACGATCAAACCAATCACAGTCAAAGAAGACAACTCGAAGGGTCTTATTTCCGGTAAAAGTAAATTCAAGGATTTTGTTAATGATACCATAATAATCGGTTAAATTCCCTTGAGTGTCCATTGCTCTCGTCACAACACCGGAATTTGATGTTGCCGCGAGAGGACGATGAGCTTCAAAATGAGTTGTACGGAATCGGAAGCCATTTACGTCATATCGACCATAGCTTCTAACATTCACCAATCCATAAGATAGTTGCCGCAAATCTTCATGGACATTGTGAGTCCGACACTGTTATAAAAGACGAGAGAATATTACATAATACTTCTTTAATAATAGTAATTTATAATACATAGAAGACGAGAGAATATTACATATTCTCGAAACCAAGATAGAAAACTTTGCCCCCCATTTATTCCTTCCTTTCGCATCGCTTCTACTTGTTTGGTCGTAGGTTGATGCCTATGTGGCCAATATTGTCTGTGGAACTCGCTGAACATGAAAAAACATCTTTTAGAGTACATGTGTAGCAAAATATTTAGATTAGCATAAACATAGGAGAAACACTTACTCGATGTATTCCTGCATGCCTTCTATATTTGCGTACATGTAGAGTAAAGCAACAGTCCTTTCCTGTTCGGATAGCACGTAGGTCGTGTAGCTACCAACGGTGGCGCCTCTCGTTTGAAAAATGGAAAGGTCGCTTAGAGGGGGTGTTTCGTCCACATTGTACCGCATCACCGGAGTATTGATATTGTTTTCTTCCGTAAAGTAGACACTTGAAAAGTATCCAACTTCCTTAAGAGCATATGCTTCAGCGATGCACCCTTCCACCCTTGCCCTGTTGCCAACCATTGGTTTCAGATATCGTAGCGCTCTTTCAATGTGATACATCCACCTATATTGCACAGGACCGCCAACTTTAGCTTTGAATGGAAGATGAATAAGCAGATGTTGCATTGGATTGAAGAAACCCGGTGGGAAATTTTTTTCCATCTTACATAAAAGTATGGGTATCTCCTTCTCTAACTTATCCATCATCCCGATCTTGATTTCTTTAGCACAAAGCTGTCTATAGAAATAGCTGAGCTCGGCGAAAACCTTCCACACCGCATCATCTAGATAGCCTCGGAACATAACAGGTAGGAGTCTTTCCATTATAATGTGATAATCATGACTCTTCAACCCAGTGAGGTTTCCTGTGTTAACATTTACGGCTCGTTTTAGGCTAGCTGCGTAACCATACGGGAATTTCAAAGTTTTCATCCATTTCATAACTTCTTTCTTTTCTTTCGATCGAAGACAGAAAGAAGCACGTGGCTTTCCACCACTTTCAGAGATTTCAAGAGTTGGACAGTGACAAATGTCTGCCAAATCTAGTCTAGCTTTATAATTGTCTTTCGTTTTGCCAGGCATATCCATGCAAGTGCTTATGATACTTTCGCTCATATTACAATAGTGTTCTTTCGAAAGACATGCCTCTGCTGCATAAATATATGATTCGAGGGCAGCCAACGTCTGTGACAATCGAAGTAAGATATTTTGCCTCCATGAGTTAGTCGAAAGCAATCCGTGTCTGAAGCACATATCAGACACGTCAGACGACCGTGAGTGCTCCATCCCGAAAACATGCCGTATGCTGGCAAATCATGGACGGACCACAAATAAGCAGCTCGAAGATTGAATTTCTGCTTCTTGTAACTGTTGTACGCTTCGACTCCTGTCCACAAGACTTTCAATTCTTCGATCAGCGGTTTTAACATCACGTTGAGACGTGACCCGGGATGATCAGGTCCAGGTACAATGAGGCTGAGAAACATGAACTCGTTCTTCGTACATAAAGCAGGTGGCAGGTTGTACAGAATGACAAAGACATGCCAACATGAGTATGGCGTGGCATTCGTACTGAACGGTGAGAATCCGTCTGTCGCTAATCCGATGCGAACATTCCTCGCATCACGAGAAATGTCTCGATCGAAATGGTCTAGCGCCTTCCATGCATCACCGTCGGACGGATGCGTCAAGAATTCTTTGTTCTCACGTTTACCTTCTCTGTGCCATCTCATTTGTCTTGCGGTTCTTTTTGAAAGAAACATCCGCTTCAACCGAGGTGTCACAGGCAAGTAACGAAGCTGCTTATGTGCGTCATCTGTCATCACATTATCGCCATCATCATTAACAACTTTGACATACCTCGATTTACCACATTTCAAGCACATCTTCTCATTGGCGTGCTCTTTCCAGAATAGCATGCAGTTGTCTGGGCACACATCAATTTTTTCATACTTCATACCGAGACCAGATATCTTGATCTTTGACTGATACATATCTGGTGGCGCTTTGTGAGGTTGTGGAAGGATATCGTAGAATAATTTCATGAGATCATTGTAGCGGTTGATGGAAAAAAGTACTTGGACTTAATTGCCATAAATCTGGTCAAGAAAGCAAGTACGGTCACAGCCGTGTGTTCATGCAACGGCTCTTGTGATTTCTTCAGCTCCTCGAAGAACTTCTCTGCCTCATTTGTAATAGGATCCTCCGCTTCAAGAGCTTCTAGCATCTCATCCATCCTATCAACGTCTGTTATATCATCATCCTCATCCACTTCGGCTATGACTCGAGAATTAGTCTCGCCGTGAAAGGTCCACACTTCATAATGTGGAGTGAAACCGTTTCGACATAAGTGAAACGAAAGCTCCAATCTTCTCAAAAACTTAGTGTTCCGGCATTTTGTACATGGGCACCGCACCATATCTTCCGTTGACAACGAAAATGCTCGATCCAAAAATTGATCTAACTTGATAAACCACTCATCGGAGTGACCACCAGTTCTGCTCTTCCAGCCAGTATACATCCAACTGCGGTCTTCACCCATGTTTGACTCTGAAGTTTAACGCGAAAGAAATTGTCGTTAATGTATTGTTGTGTTATGTCACGGCCCTACAACCTAGGCAGATAGATCCTAAACCCACCCAAGAGTGACCGAGCGGAGCGTGCTCATGACGAGACGCGTGATCCGGATTCGAACGAAATTTTGGCAGCATAACCCCGCCGTTCTCCACTGCACGCCCGAAAATGGTGCAGCGGAGAACAACAGGGTTACGCCACCGAAATCTCGACCAAATCCGGACCCGCGTCTCGTCACAAGCCACGCCCCCTCGGTCACTCCGAGGCTATCCAAAAAAGGGACAATTCCGAACCTGCACGTCTCACATGCCAATGGCATGTGAGACGTGCCGATCCGAAACGGGTAATACATTGCTATAGGTCACGTTGCTCATTTTCATTTTCAGGTCATTTAAGAGAGAGGAAAGAACTAGAGAAAGAGTGAGAGGAAAGTTGGTCTCATATGACAATTCCATATCCATTTCCACCGTCCACGCAATCGCAGGTCATTGACGTCCTTACCAACCCGTTCGCTTCCATGTCGCCTTGACTACTATGGTCTACACGACACGATCACACTTATTGCGTGTCGTGCCCTTCCGGTTGGTCCGAGCCGGCCCAAAACCCCTTTATTTATATACATTAAGTAGTCACTCAAAAAAATTATATGAATGCACTAAAGTCCAAACATACACTAAACATAATAGAAAAAAATTATTAATTCTAAACACTCATGCAATCAAAAGAACAAGAGAAAAAAATTATTAGTTCTAGTAACCTACATAATAAACATATTTACCAAAGCATGACAAAAAATTATCTAAACCTAAAAAAACATTATCATGTAGCAACATTTAGATCACGTGAAGAGCACCCTGAACAAGAAAATGAAATCAGTGATGAATAAGGTTAGAATCTTATCGCGTGAATTTCTTTTTGTTCCTGGTATAATTCGTATCATGTTACTTCAAGTTATGCCAAACAGTTTTTAAGCTGTATGCTATTCTCTACCACTGCAGGTTCTAGGGAAGGGAAAAACAAAGATGAAAAGAACCACGCAAAGTCCAATTGTGGGTGCTGCTCTAAAATTTCATAAGGATGATGAAGCGGATGACGACGTGAACCCTACAGCTGATGGAGCAGTAGCTGCATAATAATTTAAATGTTGCTACCTCATTTCCCTAACTTCGTTAGTAATTCTCAATGCTGTGTTGGATCAGCAAATAAGTGGAGTTTACTATTATAGTCATGTGGCACATTTCATTTGTACTAAGCCATCCTTTGTGCTATATATGGGTCCATCATTCACTACTAAAAAAGCAAATACACAGGGGATTCTAGATCACAAACAACTAGATCAAGCACCGAAGAGAACCGAAGAGAAGACAGGGGGCACTCACCTCGGAGGCGTCGGGGGCTGGGGGCGGCGGGGGCGCAGCGGGGACGCGGAGGTCCGGGGCCGGCGAGGCCGGCGGCGGCATCGCCGGGGCACGGCGGGCCAGGGCGACGGTGGCACAGTGGGCCGGGGCGGCATGGGCGCGGCGAGCCGAGGTCGGGGGCGCGGCGAGCCGAGGCCGGGGGCTGCGACGTCGGGGCCGCGACGGACCTGGGGCGGCGGCGGGGCGGCGACGGCGGGGCGGCGGCGGGGCGACGACGGCGGGGCGAGAGGGCGCCACAGCGGCTGGTGAGTTGAGTGGATGAGAATGAACTGTCGGGTCGGGATAAAGGCCCTTATTTGCGACGGCCCTCTAAATTGCGACGGCCCGACCATATAGCCGTCGCAATTAATGTTACTTGCGACGGCCTTTTTAGCAGCCGTCGCAAATAAACATTTATTTGCGACGGGTGACATATTTGCGACGGTACTAGGGTTGGCCGTCGCAAATAAGTAGTTATTTGCGATGGCCCTGTGGTTGACTGTCGCAAATAAGCAGTTATTTGCGACGGCCATGTTATTTGCAACGGCCAGAGGCGGGCCGTCGCAATTTAATCTATTTGCGACGGCTGGCCGTCGCAAATAAATCTAGCTGTCGCAAATGACCGCTTTTCCTGTAGTGAATCCTTTGAGGGTTCACTCTAGATCATTGGAGAGACACTTGGAACATCACATTGAGCTCTTGGTTTGATTCTCTAACACACTCCTGTGTTTTAATTGTAATCTTTTGAGTGTGTTTTCGGTGGAAATTTGTGTTGTAATCTAAGGGAGCTCTCAACGTGTGAGAAGGCCCCTTGAATTCGGTTATTCACCCCTTTGTGATTAGTGGAAGAGGATTAGCCTTCGTGGCGATCCGATGAGGGTAGGGTTGGAGAAGACCCGGTCCTTTTGTGGACTCCTCAACGTGGACGTAGGTTGCCTTTGTGGTAGCCGAACCATGGGATAAAACCTTGTGTCTTGTTTTTGGTGTTCATCATTCTAATTCATCAATATAATCTAGGGTTTCATAATCATTACTCATCTTACGTTGGATTGTTAAACATAAGATTTATTTGTGATATAATCTAGAATATAACTGTGAAACCTTTATTTGGTTCTATTTTTCCGCTGCACACATAAAAGAATCAATCTAATCGATCTAGCTTAATCAACTTAGTCTGTGAACACCGGACTAGTCCGCACATTACCAGACTAGTCCAATATCTCTGATATTGACCTTATTGTTGAGTGTTGCAGGATCCGACAATTTTAAAAAAGGCCTATTCACCCCCCCTCTAGGCCCACATTCACCTAGCCTCGTTGTCACTGTGTTGAAGACTTGTAGATGTTGCGACGACTTTCCCTTTTGAAGATATTTGTCGAAGCGTACGAATGACACTTCCCCCGGTACTACTAAATTGTAGCCCGCGGAGGTTCTTGTATCGGTTTGGGCGCGAGGAGATCATGAACAAGATGAAGGCATAGATGATTTTTGTGGTTCAGGCCGCTTGAGCATAATACCCTACTCCACGGGGTGTGTGTTGTTGTATTGAAGATTTCAGTAGTGCTGGCGTGCGTATGAGCTTAGATGTCCATGTACCGTGCGGTGCAGTCGTTTTATAGTCTAAGGACTGGCCGTTAGAACACTTGTCTGACCCGACATGTGGCCCTAGCGTATTTAATAGCCTAATACACGGTCTACGGGTATTAAGTATGATTAAAAGTGTGATAACGTGTCTTAATGACAGCGTTACCCCTATTACAACCCACTGATCGTGTGTCATTAATATAGCATTAATGACTATTACAACCCACTGATCGTGTGTCATTAATATAGCATTAATGACACGTGATCAGGTATTGTAACTGTTGCTTTAACTGTCTCTTGAATGTCCGTGCTGTTGGAGATCCGCCAATATACCCGTTGGTGTTGTATGCCCGGAGGATCCACACATAGCAGCTCCGGAGCTTCCCCTCGCGGGGAGATAGGTCTCGAGCTGCTATAAACGTGACGGCACCAGAGCTCTCCTATACTGGGGGTTAGGTTCAGGGACATTATCCACGTGTCAACTTCGAAGCTTCCCTATGTTGGGAGTTCAGCTCCGGCCTTAGATTGCACGTGGCAATCGCGAAGCTACCCATATGAGGGAGGCGGGTCCACTACTGTGTGACACGTGGGAAGAAACCATCAACTCTGGCAGGTGGAACTCTCTTGCACTTCTTGCGGTACCATGGGGTACCCAGTACGCAGGGTACCGATAGTGGCCCCCGAGCCCAACTGTGGGAGACACCCTTTGGGTTAAGCTATTCTACCGGAGGTGCGGTCATCCTCGATTCCTGCGCTGCAACTCCAAAGGTCTTCTGGTGTGCCATTAGGGTGATGGTCCGGGGTTAAACCATCGTCGCGTGGCTTGTTTTGAATGCAGTAGATGTGATATTTGAGTGCGGATCTCACGCAATTGAGGGTCGCCAATTCCCAATACGAAAACCGTATCAGTTCCGAGCGCCTTGTCAGACTGCCGTCTTTGGGTTTCTCGACACCCATCATGACAACGTATCGCCTGGGGCAATAACCTCGACCTTTGTGTTGTTGTGGCCTCGAGCCCATTCGTCATTGACATGGTAGATTTTGAAATGTGGCTTTGCTCTTGTTGCGATTTCCATCCAAGCATCGCAAAGGCTTACTTAAGAGGTAAATTATGTACGGTTTGAGGACTCTTTACGCTTTCGATCAAACTCGAGCTCAGAGCCTCCCAAACTTTGCTTAGCTTTCCCTTCATTTGCTCCACTTTGCCACGATGAAGCTAGGTCTTCCCAAAATCCGCATCAAGAGCAAGGATGATCTGATGAAGGTTCGGACCTACATGGGGTGGTCCAGCGACTCCTTCAACCATCTGATTCGCGTCGGCAAGCTTCCCTTCAAGGAAGAGCGTCGTGGCGACGTGGTGTACTTCTTGGCGTACACCATGGTTGGACTGATTCCACCCTTCTCGTGTTTCTCTTGATGCTGCTGGACTTCTGCGGCCTCCAACTGCATCACATCGGCCCCCACTCCCTCCTGCTGGTGGCGACTTTTGTCCACTTTTGCGAGATGTGGGTGGGTGTGCCTCCCTGCATCGAGTTGTTTCGGACCTTGTTCATGGTCCACACCACTGGTAAGGGGACTGAGCTTCTTGGCTTCTACTACTCCGTGAAGAACAAGAACTGACCCTTGAAGTACTTGAAGTCGTCCCCCTCCGGCAAGTGGGATGACTGGAAGAAGGATTGAGTCAACATTGCAATGGAGGAGCATGATAGGATGGAGCTGCCCCAAGGACTCCCCAATTTTGACACCGATGCCTGGAATGTAGTTCCAAAGCTTTCAGAAGCATTTAACCCTGTCCTGTCCAGAATCCGAGAATGTGTAGAGGGTGGAGTGACCCCGCAGATGGTCTTCAGAAACATCTTGGTGAACAAGTGGGCTCCACTGAGGAGGAGGGAAAAGCTCGCCTGGGCTTTCAACATTGTGATGGATACCGACCGGATTGGAACCGGTCTGGACTCCAACTTGTATGACAAAGCTTTGAAGCTCCATCTCAAGAAATTCCAGCACGGGTAGGTCATCGATGACGCCTTGACTCCACCGGTTGCTTTCCTACCTCTGAACATGATTCAAGAGGTTGACAGGAAGCTCCAAAGGAAGATGTCGACACTGGATGACCTCGGTGAGGTGGAGAAACAAAGGACCACCAGGGTTGTAATCCCCGGAGCTTCCGAAGAGGTGGTGGCCTCTGCCCAAGCCAGAGAGTTGATGATGTCGGCAAGGGCAAAGGCAAGGAGCCAGCCAAATCTTCAAATCGGAAGAGAAAGCTGAGGCATGATGATGGGAGCTCCGTCGGGTCTGCTCCGGTGACAACTACCCCTTCTCCTCGGCGAGGGAGATCTTCAATGGCGACCCCTCCTCTGGTATAGTCGTCTTCAAGACGTGCTAGCTCCGAGCGTCGACTCCGGTCCAAGTGCCAGCTAGGGGCTCCAGGTTCGGAGGTCCTTCCTAGCCGAAGGAAGTTCCGACCGAGAAGACTCCAGTCGCAGGTGGCCCCCGGCCAAGGTCTGAAGTCGCTGTCTCAGCAAACTTGGTGGGCTCTGACTCCGGGCCTTAGAAGATGACTTTCCGCGGCGACTGGGGTGGAAGCATCCCCAGGTAACCATCTTGGGCTTGCCTTGAAATGCTAGTTTTTATTATGTTTTTAATCTTCTCATCCCTTTATTTTTAGGGTGTCAAAAGAATCTGAAGCCTCGACATCTGTTGCAACGACTAGGGCTGCGCAAGCTGAAGCTCCGGCTTCAAACATTGATCCTCCTCAAGTGGTGATAGAAGACACGGCAGCTCCGGCGCTAGCTGTCGTGGACTTGGATCTAGAAGATAAGCCAGAAGCTCCCGTGGTAGCGCTGGACCATGGGGGAGAAGTTGTTGAAGATGCACCACAAGCAACAGCGCTGGAGGATGAGACTCCGGTGCGGAGTCGGAGGTGTCGGAAGATCCGGTGTTTGAACCAGAGACAACTGAGGCTTCAGTCCCTGCGCCAGAGGTTGTTGCGGGACCGAAGGCGCTAGAAGCTCCGGCACTTGAGCCGGAGGTCGTTGAAGCTCTGTCCGCTGTGTCAGAGACGATTGAAGCTCCGGGCATTTAGTCGGAGATGCTTGAAGCTCCATCCCTCGAGCAAGAAATTGTTAAAGGTCCGGTTGCCAAGCCGGAGATGCTTGAAGCTCCGACTGCTGAACTGGAAGTGGCTGACGTACCAGCGCCTGAGCCAGTGGTGGAAGTGGCACCGGGTGAAGCTCCAACTATCGCCTAGAGGTAATTGCTCTGGAGGTGTCCATGCTGGAGCCGGAACACCATGAAGAGGTGGTAGCAGGCTCTCTACCCATAGAGCCAGCAGGTGAAGACCCAGAAGCAGGACCTTTGGTTTCAACTCCGGAGGTAAAAGTTCCTAAAGTGGGATCTTCCTCAACGGCTATAGATGAGCTCCTGGTAGGAGGCCCTAGTACCGCAGAAGCTCAGGGAACCACTCTTGTAGAGTGGCACCCTATTTTTGTTATGGAGAATTCCCTAGAACCAGCAGAAATGACCCCAGCAGGTCCGAAGCCCATCCCCTTGGCGTTGTCCATAAACAATGCCTGCTCAAGCCTTTGACAAGTTCAGCTCGCCTTTGATCATGAAAGCAAGGTTCTTGAAGAGGAGCGCCACACCTTAAGGCGTTGGCGCAATTGGCTCCACTTTGAGACCAAGCTTGCTCAAACAAGGCTTGCTGATCAGAAGGAGTGGATCAAGAGGGAAACGGCCCAGATGGAATATTGGGGCAAAATGCTGGAGGAGAAGGAAGCCACCATTAGGGCTCTTGACGCTAATTCTAAGGATATTCTAGAGCGTGCCAAGGATAGGAGTGATGCCGCTGATGAGCGTCACGACAACCTCACTACTTTAAACGAGATCCTCCAGAAGCATCGAGCGGACCTTGATGCGAGGAAAGAAAAACTCCTGGAGCAACAGGAGGATGTTTTGAAAAGGGAAGAAGAGCTCACCCAGAAATTGACTCTGGCTGAGCAAAATTTGGTAGATCGCACTAAGAAGCTGGATCTGTGGAGTGAGGAGGAAAAGGAGAAGTACTGGAAACTGGGGCAGGAGATCTCAAAGAGAGAAGCTGATATTGCCGCCAGAGATGGGAAAGTGAGGGGCAGGGAGAAGGACCTGGCCAAACGGCGGAACCGCATCCACCTCCAGGAGACGGATCTAACCAACCGCGAAAAGCAAGTTGTTGAGAGTATGCAGCAACATGCCAAAGTGGTTCGGAGCTTACAGCCACCCGGAGGTCACTAGAGGAGCTGCAGAGTTTGAGGGAGACTAAGTCCATACAAGTATGGGACTTTATGGGGCGAGCCAATGACACATTGACGCCGCTAGGCTTCATTCCAGTACGTCCAGACAATCCAGAGCTGGAGCTGGACTCAGTGCTGGTGGCCCTCAGTGCTGCTGGCGGCAAACTTGATGCAATGGGTGACGTCATTGTGGACCAGCTGGAGCCAGAGGGGAAATCTTTGGCCATGAATGTTGTAGAATATGTGCTGTCATGTTACGTGAGCCAAGATCCACAATTCTCTTTGGATCCGGTGCTCAAAGGTCACGTTGCTCAAGAGGAGAACGCCACCAAGGCCAGCGTTCAAGAAGTTGCCAAGAAGGTCACCTCATTCTTCCGCAGGACTTAGATCCTCTAGTAGTTAGGTATTTTCCTTTTTCCTTTTGCTGTAACCCTGATTTTGTAATCCAGTACTTTGAATGAATGAAATCCACTCTTTTTGCCATGAATTTCACTTTGTCTTCAATATACTGTGCTTTGTCTTGTTGGCCCCCTGGTATATGTGCACAATTCAAGTGTGAACATGTACCAAAAGGTTTTGACAGTATGTTGATGACTTTAACGCTTCGAACTTGTAGATTCTAGGTCCGAAGTCTTTATCTCCAATATTTCCTGGAAGTCTTTATCGCGTCGACGGCGGGCCCCCAGGGGTTGTCGGAGCTTGATGGCTCCGACGGAACACACCAGCAACATATAACACGTCGACGGTGGCCCCCTTGGGGTTGTTGGAGCTTGATAGCTCCGACGGCACCCACCATCAACATGTAACATGTCGACAGCGGGCTCCCAGGGAGTTATCAGAGCTTGATAGGTCCAGTAGCACCCGATGTGAACTTACAAATTATCGACAGCAGGCCCCTTGGGGTTGTTGGAGCTTTGTAGCTCTGACGGCACCCACTGTCGACATATAAAACATCGATGGCAGGCCCCCCGGGGTTGTCGGAGCTTAGTAGATCCGGCGTCATCCACCATCGCTATGAGTTTTTCATTTTTCCTGCACATTAGGGACAAGAAAATAGTAAAATTCATCATCTTGTCTATAAATCATTTGTGACTTATCGTTCTTATTTGAGCTTTAGATCCAAACAAACTCGATATGATAACAAGAATATTGGTATAACCTTTCTAGATCCGCATGCCTTTTTAGTACTCACCCTACTGAGGCCTGTCAGAATATAGGTAGAGTGGCGTACTTTGGGAGCAGGACCAGGCTAAGTCGATGGCACACTCCAGACTTATGTTGGCTTGGCGTTTAGGCAAGTAGACTATGCAACAATGTTAAGATCCAAAGAGACCTACAATATAACTTGTGACACATACGAATACCTTGGACTAAAACTTGAAAAGAATTGCACAACTTCATTATAGATAAGAAGGGTTAAAATAATAATTCGATATGATGAGCCTTGTACAAAAATAAATGCACGTGGAGTCTGTTTTCACACAACAATGTCTTTCATTATAGGTCAGGGTTACAGGGGAGACAAGGACACACTTAGGGTGCTGGACCAAGCTAAGTGTGCTATACATCTTGTACTAGCCCAGGGCAGGTACATACACTTTTAGTGCTGTGACAGTATCAAGTGTTACTTGAACTTCCTGGACCCTCCCGGAGGGGTCCGGATGTTCACCCGAAGGACCTACCCGTCTCTGTATATTGAATCTATAACATACATTGTGCGTAATTACAGACTCACCTTTGTGATTCTAAGCATAAAACTTATGGAGGTGCTCGATGTTCCAAGAATTCGGAAGCGGAGTCCCATTCTCAGTTGCCAAGCGAAAGCATCCGGGACGGGATACTTTGATCACTCAGAAGGGACCTTCCCTGCTGGGGGACATTTTATTCATCCCATCATGAGTTAGTATTTTCCGCAGCACCAGATCGCCTTCCTCGAGCTGTCGGTTGCGCACATGCCTTTGGTTCTAGCGCCAGAGCGCTTGGCGATAGCGTGCATTCTGAACAGCTACTTGGCACCTTCCCTTGTCGACGAGGTCAAGGTCTCCACGCCGGATCTGGTCGTGCACGGCTTCGTCGAAGGTTCGGACCCGGAGCGACCCCATGGTGATCTTCGGAGGAAGAACTACTTCAGCTCTGTACACTAGGAAGAAGGGTGTCTCCCAAGTTGACCGGTTAGGTGTTGTCCTGTTCGCCCACAATGTAGACGGAATCTCTTTAATCCAGTTGGCTCCATGCTTTTTTAAGCGCTCATATGTGTGCGCCTTGAGTCCTTTTGGGAATTCTGCATTTGCTCTCTCGTCTTGGCCATTACTTGCCGGTGAGCTACTGAGGCGTAGCTGAGTTGAATGCTGAGGTCTTCGCAATATTCTTGGAATGCAGCACTTATGAATTGGGTTCCATTGTCAGTTATGACTTTGTTCAGAACTCCAAATCTACATATAATGGACTTCAAGAACTTGATTGTTAATTACTTGTTAACTGTCACAACTGGAGTTGCTTTCGGTGACTTGGTGAATTTGTCGATGGTGATGTACAGGAACATGTAACCTCCGACGGCTTTTGGGAATGGTCCCAAGATGTCCATACCCCACACGGCGAATGGCCATGTAGGAAGTATCATTTGCTGTGATTGAGCCGGTGTGTGAATCTGTTTTGCGTGGAACTCGCACACTTCATATTTTTTCACTAGCTCGACTGCGTCCTGGAGTTCTGTAGGCTCGTAAAAACAATGCCGCAAGGCTTTTCCAATCAACATGCGAGAAGAAGCGTGGTTCCCACACTCGCCTCTATGGATTTCTGTGAGGAGCTTGCGGCCTTCCTCCCTCGCAATGCACTGCATTAGGATGTTGTTGGCACCACGCTGTTAGAGATCCCCTTCTACAAGTGTGTATCTTTTAGCCATCCTGACGACCCGGTCAGCGGATACACCATTTTAAAGAAGGACATTATCTTTCAAGTAGCTCCGAATCTCTGAGATCCATGCATTGGAGCTAACTTGAGCTTCTAAATCTTGCGTGCTGGGTTGCTCGAAGCTTTCGGCAGCACCTACGACCCTTGGTGGGTGCCATTGTAACAGGGCCACCGGGACTGCCAGCTTTGGGGTGCTGGTCTCGCCCCCTTCGCTTTGTTCGGATCGCTGAGCTATTGGTCTTGACAACATCCGGATGGAGATTCTGTCGGGAGCCAGAGCTCCAGTTGAAGCCTTCGTTGAGAGTTCATCTGCTTCAGCATTGTGGATACGCTGAACATGGTGGATATCCAAGACTTCGATGTCCTTTTGGAGTCTCTGGACTTCAAGGAGATAAGCAGCTAGTTGGGAGTTGTTGCTGCAGCATTCACCTTTGACTTGTTTTATGATGAGCTGCGAATCACCCTTCACCAATAGTTGCTTGACACCATAGGATAATGCCACCTTGAGCCCGTACATGAGAGCTTCATACTCTGCCATGTTATTGGTCGCCTTGAAATCAAGGTGAACCATGTACTTGACCTTCTCCCCAATCGGGGCAAGGAGAAGGATTCCAGCTGCAGCCCCCTGCTTTTGCATGGAGCCGTCGAAGTAGAGAGTCCAGTGAGGTTCGGTTAAGACCGGGACCTTAGGTTCTGGCTTATGCTCACTAGGGCCCCCAGGGTTTGATGGAGAGGAAGTCCACTCCGTCACGAAGTCAGCCAAAGCCTGACTCTTTATTGCTTGTCGTGACACGAATTCAAGATCGAACTCGGCTAGCTATGTTGCCCACTTTGTGATGTTCCCAGTGGAATTAGGGTTATGCAAAATAGCGCGCAGTGGATAGGAAGTTACCACTGATATCTTGTGGGCTTGGAAATAATGGCAATGCTTCCTTGAGGCGATAAGAATTGCGTAAAGTAGCTTATGCACCTCGATGTAGCGTGTCTTGGCATCGTGGAGTACTTCACTAATGAAGTACACTAGGCGCTGGACTGTCTAGACTCTCTCGGAGGATCCTGAAGCTTCCTCTCCATCGAACCGGACCTTCCCGAAAGGGTTCGGACCTTCATGTTGAGCTTCCCGGACCTTCCCGGAGGGGTCCGGAACTTCTTGTTCAACCCGGACCCTATTGAAAGGGTCCGAATCATCTTGGTCAGCCTATTGAACCCTCTCGGGTGAGAGAGGTTTATCTCTTAGCGTTCCACTTTGAGATTCTGTGACTAGGGGCTGGGACCCAGACTCATCTTTAGTTAGCTCCGGACCCTCCCGGAGGGGTCTAAGCTCCCGAACTGGATATGGCTCTGGTCTTTCCGCGACCAGGACCATGTTGACAACTTTTGTAGTTGCAAAGATGTAAAGCAGTAGAGGCTCACCAGGATTTGGAGCTACCAAGATTGGTAGTGTGGTGAGGAGCTGCTTCAGCTCTTGAAATGCCTTTTTTGCTTCTTCAGACCAATGAAATGGTCCGGACTTCCTCCAGAGTTTGAAGAAGGGCAGTGCCCACTGTGCCAGTCTTGAGATGAATCGGCTGAGCACAGCTAGACATCCAGTTAACTTCTAGACGTCCTTGATGCGGGCTGGGGG
Organism: Tuctoria greenei; assembly: GCA_036927565.1. NCBI lineage: Eukaryota > Viridiplantae > Streptophyta > Magnoliopsida > Poales > Poaceae > Tuctoria > Tuctoria greenei. The sequence continues at coordinate 124,982,365 of JAYESD010000007.1, read as the reverse complement.
CCACATATCTTCTACGGTCTTGATCTTTGTCGGGTTTGCCTCAATTCCTCAGTGAGTACAAAGAAACCTAGAAGCTTCCCGGAGCTAATCCCAAAGACACACTTTTTCAGGTTCAGCTTAGTGCGCGTGTTGCGCAACTTGTCGAAGACGGCTTGCAAGTTATCAAGGAGTGACTCCTTGTTCTTGATCTTCACAGCGATGTCGTCGAGTACATCTCCACCAAGTCTCTAATTAGCTTTCCAAATGTTTTGTACATAGCTCGCATAAAAGTTGAAGCAGCATTTTTGAGGCTAAAAGGCATGGTAGTATAACAATACAATCCATCTACTGTTATGAAGGCAGCATGTTCTTCATCTTCCTTAGACATTGGGATCTGATGATATCCATAGTATGCATCTAAGAAACACAATAGCTCACACCCGCAGTTGGAGTCCACTATCTGATCTATTCTAGGTAGTGGAAATGGATCTTTTGGACATGCCTTATTTAAGGTGGTGTAGTCAATACACATCTGAAGCTTCACGCCAGCCTTGGGTACAAAGACTGGGTTTGCCAGCCATTTTGGATGAAAAACTTCCCAGATGAATCCAGCTTCACGCAGCTTCTTAATCTCCTGTCGCATGAAGTTTTTCCGCTCGATTGATTGCATCCGGGAGCTTCTGAAGTACAGGCCGTGCATCGGGATAAATCTTCAGGTTGTGCTCAATCACCTCCCTAGGGATTCCAGGCATTTGTGACGGTTGCCAGGCAAATAAGTCAACATTAGCCCGAAGGAAAGTGATGAGCGCGAGTTCCTATTTGTTGTTTAAACTTCCAATATACGGGTGGTTTGAGCAGCATCAGAACCGATTTGGACAACTTTGACGGGAACTTCTGTGTTGCCGCTTGGTTGCACATGTGGTGCAGAGGTTGAGCCTCGATGAATAGATCTCGAGGGTTGAGCAATGAGCTCTTTGCAGGACGCCTCCTCCCGCGCAGTTGTGAGCGCATGGAGTTCTTCTTGTGCAGTGATTCCTGTAGTACAGTCTCTGTGGATGCAGAGAACAACAGAGGGTGTTGGCATCTTCAACACCAAGTATCCATAATGAGCCACAACCATGAACCTGTACAAGGTAGGCCTGCCCAAAATGGTGTTGAAGAGTAAGCTAATCTGCGCGACATCAAAGACCAGTTTCTCAGTCCTGTATTTCTCCCTGGTTCCAAAGGTCACCAGGAGTGTGATGGATCCAAGAGGGCTAATGGCCCCCGGACCTACCCCACAAAAAGGGCGTGAGGGATGAAGGTCCGATGGTCGGAGCTGGAGCTTGACAAAGGCCTTATAGCTCAGGAGGTTTAGCCCCGCACCTCCTTCGACCAAAACATGGTAGAGCCGAATGTTGTTGATGGTAGGAGATACCATCAGTGGTAACTGTCCAGCTCCGATCATGTTTTGGGGGCAGTCCGTAGCATCAAAGGTGATGGGAAAGTCCATCCATTTCTGATGAGGTTTTGCCCTGGCGGTGAGAGCTGCAGCGGCCATGTCCCGCCGCATAGTCTTGAGAATGTGGCGAGAAGTGATGTCCAAGGAACCACCATAAATGGTGTTCAGGGTCTTTCGACGCTCGTTGTTAGAGATGTCAGAATCATCATCTACTGTGTTGTATACAGCCTTCAGGACCTTTTAGGGATACTGAAAGCCTAGCTCCGCCTCAGCCAGAGCTTCATCAACTTTCTGTTTTCCATCCCGCTGGCAGAAAGGAGCTTCTTCTCGGTGCTTGTTGTAGCGCTCAACAGGGTTTTGGACCTCCCGGCAGTCCTCCAGACTATGCTTGTTTGTCTTATGGATCGGACACCACATTTTGGAGTCGTTGCCGTCTTTTGACAAAGGACAAGGCCATTTTTTAAGGCGTGGCCCCTGGCCACCCGGAGCTGCAGCAGACGCAGCAGTAGGTGCGCCAACCGATGACTTTTTCTTTCTGTTGGAATTCTTCTTCTTTTTGCAACTGCTGGAGGTACTGGCTTCAGCTTTGGAAGGCTTTATGTTGGCCTCCGAAGCTGGCTTTGAGTGCATTTTTCGGCCGTCTGCGGCCCAAGCGCACTTGTCAGCTAGGCTGAACAACTTTGTGATGCTGGTGACTTCTTTAGTCGCTAGCTTCTCCAGCATTTTCTTGTCCCGGACGCCCTGTCTAAATGCGACAATAACAGAAGCGTTCTAGATCAAGGGAATGGTATTGCGTACCTGAGAAAACTGTTGGATAAGGGATCGCAGCGATTCCCCTGGTGTTTGCTTCACAGCAAACAAGTCCAGTTCAGTGCCAGGCCGAGTGTAAGAACTCCTGAAGTTGGCAGTGAACTGTTGTCCTAGCTCCGCCCAACTGTTAATAGAGTCGGGCAGAAGACTCATGAACCAAGACCTAGCAGTCCCACTCAGAGCTACCGGGAAATAATTGGCCTTCATGGCCTCATTGCCCCCCGCCGCAAGGATAACAAGGGAGTAGATTTGAAATAATTTTGCGGGGTTGACAGCCCCGTCGAATTTCTCCAGCAGATGAGGCCAGAACTTTTGTGTCCAATGGACCATGTGTAGGTGCATGGCCAAAGCAGAACAGCCTCCTCCTACTCCCACTGGAGCAGGATTATCCCGAGCTTCTCGCCTCTCGCAAGCACGCTCAATGTGGACTCGGCCGTCTTGTTGTCTATAGCGGCGGTCGATTTCCATCAGAAGATCATGTGTCGAGAGTCTCGACACAGTATAGGTGCGACGTGCCTTAGAAGGCAGCGATGCCTCCGATGCTGTGACACGTGAGGACCAAGTCTTGTAGACAAGGTCCTATGTTGAGCTGGTGCCTGCCCCGAAGGGGGAGGACCTTGATTGCTGATGGCATCGGCTGCGGCTGGAACCAGATGTTGCACATCAGCACGCCACTGCTCCATCGCACTCTGAGGTACTCCAGGCACTGGTGGGCGCTCCAATAGAGTACGTGCAACAATCAGCGTGTTCTCAGGGTTGTTGTTTGTTGATGTTGTGACCAACACAAGTACCCCATCCTGCTGTCCAGCATTGTTTGCCGGAACAGATGGTGGTGGTGGTGGTGCAACGCATGTCAGGACAACAGCGCCCACTGGTTGCTGCATGTTGGAAGGATTCCTTCCAGCAGGTTGCACAACGTTGTTGCCGGTGGATGATCCTGTGGCAGATTTCACCATCTTGCGATCTGAGGCGCACCTACCTAGCGCGACAAATGTCAAAGCGTACGAACGACACTTCCCCATGCACTACTAAATTGTAGCCCGCGGAGGTTCTTGTATCGGTTTGGGCATGCGGAGATCAAGAACAAGATGATGATACTGATGATTTATGTGGTTCGGGCCGCCTAAGCGTAATAACCTACTCCACGGGGTGTGTGTTGTTGTATTGAGGATTTCAGTAGTGATGCATGCTTATGAGCTTAGATGTCCATGTATCGTGCGACGCAACCTTTTATAGTCTAAGGACTGGCTGTTACAACACTTGCCTGACCCGACATGTGGCCCTGGCTTATTTAATAGCCTAATCCACAGTCTACAAGTATTAAGTGTGATTAACAGTGTGATAACGTGTCTTAATGACAACATTACCCCTATTACAGCCCACTGATTGTGTGTCATTAATATACCATTAATGACACATGATCAGGTCTTGTAACTGTCGCTTTAACTATCACTTGAATGTCTGTGCTGTTGGAGATCTGCCAATATCCCCGTTGGTGTTGTAGGTCCGGAGGATCCACAAATGGCAGCTCTGGAGCTTCCCCTCGCAAGGAGATAGGTCCAGAGCTGCTATACACGTGACGGCACCAGAGCTCTCCTCTACTGGGGGTTAGGTCCTTGGTCATTATCCACGTGTCAACCGTGGAGATTCCCTATGTTGGGAGTTCAGCTCCGGTCTTACATTACACGTGGCAATCCCGGAGCTACCCATATGAGGGAGGCGGGTCCAGTGTCGTGTGACATGTGAGGCCTGAGGAAACCATCAACTATGACAGGTGGAACTCTCTTACACTTCTTGCGGTACCATGGGATACCCGGTACGCAGGGCACCGACAATATTCTTTCATGAACTTGGTGAGGCTTGTCCTTCTTCCGCCATTCTCTTGTTGGTGGCTTAGTGGACTTAGGCCATTTGGATGGCCCTGGCTTCTCCGTCTTCTTAGACTGTCATTGTGGATGACATGACAGAGTCTCCTCATTCCTCATGAAGGCAAATGAGTATGTTCACTTATGGGGGTGTCGTTTCGACCTTCAAGATATCCATTTGATTCACCCATGCTTGATCTAGGATCAAGATGCTTCCTTTGGTGTAACAAAATGTGGACTCCACAATAAGACAAGGAATGCTTCATCCAAATTGTCATTTTGCCCAAAGTTGCACGGGTTTGTGAAAGTGCATCTAGGAATTCCTTGTGGGTTTTGGTTGATTTATGACAAGCAAATGAGATCCTAACCACATTGTTGAGATGATCACAGACTCTAATGAGAGAATGAACAAAGCGCCAAAAAGAAAGGAGAATGAGGAGCAATGCGGAAAAGAGCTCAAGAAACAAGTGTAGTAGATCATTGTGTATGGAGTGTGTTAAGGAAACACACCCCAAGAGCTCAAGCATAAATAATCTCACACATTGCACAAATTTATACAGGATCGGACTAGTCCGACTGACCCCGGACTAGTCTGATATCTTTCTGCACCAGATCTGACAAGTCATCACAATGGGTACTTGTCCTCATAGTCCAGTTTTTCACTGACCGAACTAGTCTGATGTCACCACGAACTAGTCCGATATCTCTTTGACTAGAATCGGACTAGTCCTCCCCAGTGCGGACTAGTCCCTCAAACACTTCACAAGTTGCACTAAATCGGACAAGTCCGATAACACCACGGACTAGTCCGATATCTTTCTGATGTCAATCGGACAAGTCCGATATTAGCACGGACTAGTCCGATAATGCCTCTGACTAAAATTGGACAAGTCCTCCAAGTGTGGACTTGTCCTATTTTCACCTAGGGCATCACCACACTGGACAAGTTCGATATCAACACGGACAACTCCGAAATCCTTTCTGACTAAAACCGGACAAGTTCGATATCAGCACGGACAAGTCTGGAATCATTTCTGGCTGAAATCGGACAAGTCCGCTCTTAGCCGGACATGTCTGATATTTCAGGACACCTAGGGTTTCCTACACGCAGCACACCAGACCAGTCCGGTGTCCACCACGGAGTAGTCCGATCTTTCTAAACCCTAACAGTAACTTTTGGGAACCCCATATAAATAGTTGTGCACGGCCCATCTTTAACTAAACTCGACACCCTGCACCATCACACCCTCCAAGAGCCTAGAAAACTCATCTCTCCATGCAAAACAACGAAAGAAAGCTTAATCCTTTGAGAATACACTTTTGATCCAAGGAGAGACACAATTCTTCACTCATTGAGCTCTTGGTTTGATTCCCTAAGACACTCATGTGGTTTTCATTGTGATCTTAAGAGTGTGTTTTTTGGTGGAATTCATCTTGTAATCTTGGGGAGCCCTCAACTTGTGAGAAGGCCCCTTGAATTCGGTTATTTTCCCTTTGTGATTAGCGAAAAGGATTGGCCTCCGTGGCGATCTGACGAGGGTGGGTTTGGAGAAGACCTAGTCCTTTCGTGGACTCCTCAACGTGGAAGTAGGTTGCCTCTGTGGGAACCGAACCACGGGATAAAGAGCTTGTGTTCTTACTTTGCGCACATTTTTCTTACTCTTCATATCTATCTAGGGTTTCAATCAATCTTGTTTACTTTACATTGAAACATTAAATATAAGATTAAATTGTGCTACATCCTAGTTCATAGTAGTGTGACACTCCAATTACAAGTATATTTCTGCTGAATACATCCTTTGATTGAGATAATCGATCAAACTTGATCAGTCTAGTCTGCACGCACCGGACTAGTCCGCACTATACCGGACTAGTCCGATATCTCGGGATTAGATCAGTTTGTTAAGCGTTGCAGGTTCCGACTAAAAAACAAAAAGGGCTATTCACCCCCCTCTAGGCCACATTCAATTGGTATCAGAGCGGGATTCTTCAAAAGGAGACTAATCGCTCGAAGAGAACATGTCGGACATGAGGGACGTACACAAGAGCATCAACCAAGAGAAGGTTGAAGAAGAAAAGAACAAAAAAATGGAGAGCCTCCTCGAGGCTATTCAAGACTTCGAGGATGATGATGAGAAGACGCTGGAACTCAAGGCGCTCCTAAGAAAGAAAACCCTCTCATAGGGAAAAGTGAAGATCGAAGATGAGAATAAGAAGAAGGGGAGTAGTCACATCGACTACTCAGGATATCCTTTCAACTACGATCATCTTAATTCTAGCAATAATCACTACCTACCTATTCCACTTGGAAAAGCCCCACACTTTGATGCAATGACTACTCAATGTGGAGGCAGAACATGAAAATGCACTTGATTTCTCTCAATCCAAGTTTGTGGCACATTGTATGTATAGAAATAGATATCCCGGACGACGATGAAGAGCTTACAACAAGCCAAGAGCAAGCAATTCATCGGAATGCTCAAGCTGCAGCAGTCACTACTTCTTCGCTTAGTCGGGACGAGTTCACCAAGGTGGATGGGCTTGAGATTTTGAAAGAAATATGGGATACTTTGCAAACCGCACATGAAGGTGATCGTCATGTGCGAGAAGCGAAGATTGAGATGATCGAAGGCGAATTGGGAAGATTCGCCATTCAAGAAGATGAGTCACCGCAAGACATGTACAACCACTTAAAGACACTCGTCAACAAGGTTCGAGCATACGGAAGAAAGAAGTGGAACGACCACGAGGTTGTGAAGCTCATTCTTAGAGCTTTCATGCCTCACAACGTAACCTTGTGATCGATGATTAGAGAAAGCCCCGGGTACAAGAAGATGACCCCGGATGAGCTACTTTCGAAAATCATCAACTTTGAGATGATGAAAAAGCAGGCCAATCATGTTAAGGAGATTGCCGATCTCACCTCGGCAAAGAAGAAAGGGGTCGCTTTGAAGTCCACTCTCAATCCCTTGTCTAAAGAAGCTCGAGAAGCTCAACTAGAAGAAGACGGTGATGATGAGAGCGGCGACTTGGATGAAGATGACATGATACTATTCATGAAGAAATTAAAAAGGATGATGAAGAAAAGACAAGGGGCTAGATCAAGTGAAGGGAAGTACAAGGAGAAATCAAGAACAATGTTGAGGTGGGCATGCTATAACTGTGGTGAGTATAACCACTTTATAGTTGATTGCCCATATGAAGAAAGCAAGAAGAAGACCAAGGAAACGAAGCCTTGACCCAAGAAATTCTTCAAGGAGAAGAAGCAAGCTGAACAAGCGCATCTAGGGAAAGAGTGGGACTCAAATGATGAGTCCTCACGCGAAGAAGAATAGGAGATGGCTAGCATAGCCATCGAGAAGACATCCAAGAAGTCCACTCTCTTCCCCACTCTCAGCGCTTGGAAGGGGAACGACACTTGCCTCATGGCAAAGGAAGGTAAACGAAAGGTAACAACCAAACCCTCTTCCTTGCATTCCTATTCTAGTGATAGTGAAATTACTAGTGATAATGAAGATATGCTCATCGGCTTAGATAAGAAAACAGCTGCGAAAATGAAATTTCTACTTGATCAGCTCGTTGAGAAGGAGAAGTTAATCAACCATCCAGAAGATATGATTGTATCCCAAAAGGAGGAATATCTTGAACTTGAAAAACTTCTGAAACTTGAAAAGGAGCGAGGCAAGTCACTGGAACTTGAGTTAGCCTCAAGCAAGGAAGCTTGCTTGAAGTTAAGCGACTCAAACACCACCATCAAGGATGAACTTGCTAACATGTCCAAGGTTAACAAAATCCTTGAGGTACAAGTTGAGTCACTCAAACAAAGTGACCCCTCATCCTCTTCAAGCTTACCTCCTCAACCACTTAAAACTGGTGCTATTATCACTTGTTCAAGTGCCAAAACTAATACTAGCTTGAAAGACAAATCAACCTCTACCAAGGACAAGCATCCTTCTCAAAATGGCATATTTGACAACGAGAAGATCAAATATGCACCCAGTGCATAATTGGTCACAAGACCTCCTAATGTCAAATATGGCATTGTTTATTCTTATGGTGAAAAGCAATATGCTAGAAGCCATAAAAATAACAAGGAAGGCATTGCCTTTGTAAAGGGAAGACCCTCTCAAGCTGGAAAGTCCAAAGTTGATACATATGATAACTAGACTAGTCCAGTCGGGACACGGACAAGTCCGGTCCTCTGGGAAAGTCCAATTTCCCGGACTAGTCCTGTATATAAACAACAACATCTATTATTCAGGACTTTCGATGCATCTTATGTTCTAATGTGAAGTACTTTTGGTAAATTTTATGCTCATTATGTTGGGCCATGCCATGGGAACACCAAATCTCATGTGTGCGTTCCCGAATCCCTTGTGACTAACCTCAAAGGACCCAAGCAAGCTTGGGTACCTAAAACCAAGGCATTATTTGTTTTTTGTAGGCCTATTCCTCCAGTGGATGAAAATGGGTGCTAGATAGTGGTTGCACCAACCATATGACCGGAGGAAGAAGAATATTCGTTGAGTATGAAAAAAATGAGGATCCAAGTGAGGGCATCTATTTTGTAGACAGTTGTCAAAGAAAGGTGCTCGGTACCGGCAAAATTGCCATATCATCTCAATATACTCTTTCTCATGTGTTACATGTTGATTCCTTAGATTATAACCTGATGTCCATATCTCAATTATGTGACAAAGGTTATAATTGCTTGTTCACTAATGAGGGTGTGACCATCTCTAGAAGGGGTGATGGTTCCTTTGCATTCAAGGGTATGTTAAAGGGAAAGCTTTACCTTGTTGACTTCAACAGATAAAGCCAAACTTGACATATGCTTGATTGCAAAGACCAACATGGGTTGGCTGTGGCATAGATGGCTAGCGCATGTTGGTATGAGAAATCTTCAAAAAGTCCTCAAGGGCGATCACATCCGAGGTTTGAAGGATGTTGTTTTTGAGAAAGACAGGCCTTGTAGCGCTTGCCAAGCCAGGAAGCAAGTAGGAGCACCTCATCTCGCGAAGAACGTCATGACCACAACAATGCCGCTCGAGCTACTTCACATGGATCTTTTCGGTCCAATTGCTTACATAAGCATGAGCAGTAACAAATATGGTTTAGTGATTGTTGATGACTTTTCTCGCTTCACTTGGGTTTTCTTTTTACATAATAAGACAGAAACACAAGGAACACTCAAGAAGTTCTTCAAGAGAGCCCAAAATGAGTTTTCATTGACAATCAAGAACATTCGAAGCGACAATGGCACAGAGTTTAAGAACACAAGTTGAGGAGTACCTAGACAAAGAAGGCATAAAGCACGAGTTTTCAGCTCCTTACTCCCCTCAACAAAATGGAGTTGCCGAAAGGAAGAACCGAACCCTCATAGAGATGGCGAGAACAATGCTCGATGAATACAAGACGTCCAATCGGTTTTGGGCGGAAGCAGTTAAAACCGCTTGCCACGCCATAAACTGACTCTACCTTCATCGACTACTCAAGAAGACATCATATGAGCTACTCATCGGTAACAAGCCTAATATTTCATATTTTTGTTTTAGTTCTAAATGCTATGTTTTGAACAAGAAGCCTAGGACTTCAAAGTTCGCTTCGAAGTCCGATGAAGGTTTCTTGCTTGGTTATGATTTGAACTCTTATGCATATCGTGTCTTCAAGAAGACCTCTAGACTTGTTGAAGTAGCACATGACATAGTGTTCATGAAACTAACGGCTCCCAAAGGAGCAAGTTGATCCACCTGTGTTAGATAGAGAAGAAGCTCCTTTTCAAGCATTGAGAAGATGGCGTTGGGGAAAGTTTGACCACAAGAGCCACCTCTACATATGCATGAGGGAGATGAACCACAAATGGAGGCCAATGATGAAGGGGGAGCCTCCATACGAGATCAACCTCAAGAAGAAAAAAATGATCAACAAGTCAATGAGGGCAAACATCTAGGGGGAGAAGAAGATGATCATGAAGATACAAGACCGCAAGTGCCACACCCAAGATTACACCAATGCGTCCAAAGGGATCACCCAATCGACAACATCATCGGTGACATCCAAAAGGGAGTAACTACTAGATCTCGCATAGCTAATTTTTGTGAGCATTATTCGTTTGTATCCTTTTTGGAACCACGCAGGGTTGAGGAAGCACTGAAGGATCCGGATTGGGTAGTGGCCATGCAAGAAGAACTCAACAACTTCAAACGGAACGAGGTGTGGGAACTAGTCGAAAGACCCAAGTTCAACGTCGTCAGCACCAAATGGGTCTTCCGCAACAAACAAGACGAACACGGGGTGGTGACAAGGAACAAGGCACGACTTGTGGCCAAAGGGTATTCACAAGTCGATGGTTTGGATTTCGGTGAAACCTTTGCTCCAGTAGCTAGACTTGAGTCTATTAGAATATTACTTGCATATGCTACTCACCATGATTTCAAGCTCTATCAAATGGATGTGAAAAGCGCCTTCCTCAATGGACCAATCAAGGAGGAGTTGTATGTGGAGCAACCCCCCGGATTTGAAGATGAAGAGTTCATCGACCACGTCTTTAAATTGCGTAAGGCTCTCTACGGCCTCAAACAAGCTCCTAGAGCTTGGTATGAGTGTCTTAGAGATTTATTAATTGAAAATGGTTTTAAGATCGGTAAAACAGATTATACATTGTTTACAAAGAACTTTGACAATGATCTCTTTATTTGTCAAATGTATGTTGATGATATTATCTTTGGTTCAACTAACAAATCTTTTTGTGAGGAATTTAGTAAGATTATGACAGATAGGTTTGAGATGTCTATGATGGAAGAGCTAAAGTACTTCTTGGGATTCCAAGTGAGGCAAAAAAAGGAAGGGACGGTCATAAGCCAAACTAAGTACACTCGAGACATAATCAAGAAGTTTGGAATGGACAAGGCGAAGCCTATAAAGACTCTCATGGCAATGAATGGCCACTTGTATCTCAATGAAGATGGAACAAATGTCGACCAAAAGGTATATCGCTCCATGATTGGATCCCTACTCTACTTATGTGCATCTAGGTCAAACATTATGTTGAGTATATGTTTGTGTGTAAGGTTTCAAGCCAACCCAAAAGAGTGCCATTTGATAGTCGTAAAGAGAATCTTGTGGTATTTAGTTCATACACCAAACCTAGGCCTTTGGTATCCCAAAGGTTCCAAATTCAATCTCATTGGTTACTCCGATGCAGATTATGCCAGATGCAAAGTAGATAGAAAAAGTACCTCCAACACATGCCAATTTCTAGGTAGATCTCTAGTTTCCTTGTCCTCCAAGAAACAAAACTCCATTGCCTTATCCACGGCCGATGCAGAGTATGTTGCAGCCGGGAGTTGTTGTGCACAACTCCTTTGGATGCGACAGACTCTAAGGGATTACGGTTCCAATATGAACCGTATTCCACTCCTTTGTGATAATGAGAGTGCTATTAAGATTGCCCATAATCCTGTTGAGCACTCTAGGACCAAACATATAGACATCCAGTATCACTTTTTGAGAAACCACTCAATGAAAGGAGACATAGCCATTTCCCATGTAAACACCAAAAAACTACTAGCCGACATATTCACCAAGCCAAAACGCTTTTTTGAGCTCTGAAATGAACTAAATATCCTTGATGCTCGGAGTGTGGCTTGAACTCTTGTATACCTGAATGCTATCTTCAAAATTCATTGATTGTGTTGTGAAAATCATCTCTCTCAAATTTTCCGAAAAACTATGTCAATTATTAGATCTTGGTGAATCATTGCTTGATTGTTGAATGCTTACTGATCATATTCATCAAGATTATTTGGTTTGCTTTGCCTCCCTATTTTCTTAATAAGTACCTTCGAATATATACGAATGGGCTAAGCATTTCTTCCCTGGTGACCACGGACTAGTCTGTGGTTACCCGGACTGGTCCGCCCCTTCAGACTAGTCTATAGAGTGACTGTAGGTCCGAACTAGTCCGACCGACACGGACTAGTCCGATATAGGCTCTGGAAAAGTTTGGACTAGTCCGATCATTTTCGGACAAGTCTGATTTTTTGTCTCCATAACCCTAGCCGCCGCTAATCCCTAATCTTCCCCACCCTCACACTTGCCTCAAGCTTTCTCTCTCTTCGCTCAGGCTCCCCAAGGAGAATTCCTCCATCCACCATCAAAACTCATTGTGTTTTGGTGGAAAATGACCTCCATTGCTCAGGGATTGAAGACCACGGACTTGTCCGCACCTTCAACCTCTTCATTCTCAAGAATCAAGCAATCTGGGTAAATTTTTCTCCCAAACCCTAGAAATCGCTATTTCCTTCGTTCTTGATCAAAATAGCTTAGTTCCTTTCACCATATACATGCTTCCTTGATGTATTACATTGATGCTAAGCTATTTGTGCATTAGGAATCACCATTTGTCTCATAGTTAGGGTTTTAGAGGTTGAATATCGGACTAGTCCGGCCCATGCACGGACAAGTCCGGTCACCCGGACTAGTCCGATTTTTTCTGAGCTCAACCCTATATTCTTATTTCTCAAAGCAATTCCTTGTCATCTATTCTCATCAATACCTTGTGTAATCCATTCTCAGGACAATGTTGAGCTCAAACGATGAAATTTCCGACATTGATGCTAAGATGGACCAAGAAGCCTTGCTTCAGTCCCCGACGGGCTAAGGCAAGAAGCGCCAAGAGCGCCCGTCCGAGCCGGCACCCTCCACTCCGCAGATTAGAAGCAAGGTTCACGAGAAGAAACCTGCGTCAAAAGTTAAGGGTGCAGCTGCAGCAGGCTCTAGCTCGGCAACCTCTTGCCAAGCTAAGGGCAAAGAAAAGGGGATTGCCACGGGCCCGATTGGTCCCCTCAAGATGTCAGCTCCAAGGCAAGGGGCCTGGGATCCCGCTGAGGAGAAATTCAATGGCAAGGGCATCGACACGGCTGCAAAGTTCAGAAATGTAGATTGTTACAGCCGACCCAAGCAGGCTGCTGACATGAGGTTCTGGAGTAATTTTCATGCAGACTTTTACAAGTTTTTCTATCTCCTGATGAAGACCCCAGTTGTGCGCAGCCAATGGATAGATTGGGCGCACTTTGAGAAGAAGGGTTGCTCACCTTTTGTTGAGGTGGTCGAGGCAGTTGAAAGGCATGGATTAAAGGACCTCTTTGCTTTCCGGAACAATTGGAACGACGAGGTCATTGCCCAATTTTATGCTACTTGCCACTTTGCCAGTGATGAGGAAGAAAGGGTGACTTGGATGACTCATGGATCCAAGTACACCATTACCTATGAAGAATTTGCAAGATTGCTTCATCTTGATAGCTCCAGCAATGACAACCTGATCATTCACAACATTGGCGTCCTTGAGAAGGACAAGATGAAGTTTCTTTATGAACCCCCCTCAAAGTTCAATCCTCCTTACACCAAGAACATGAAGCCGTTCTTTGTGGTGCTCAATCAGGTCCTTAGGAAGACCATTGCCCCGAAGGATGGGGATGCTGGAAGCGTTCAGGGGTATCTCAGCACCTTGATGAAGGTCATAAGCAAAGACGGAAAGTTTGATGTCTTTGACTACATTTGTAACGACATGGTCAACATTTCTTGCACGCCGAACAAATCCTGTGGCTATGCCCCCTACCTGATGTTTATGATTGAGAAGGTCGCAGGTATCGAGTTCATCAAGGATGTGGAGCACACCCCCTTGAGGCCCCAGATGCCTCAACAAGTAAGTGTTCAAGCTGCTCCTTCTCCTGCTTCCAGTGTAGAGGCTCCAGTGAGAGCTAGTGAAGATGCTAGGGCTGCTCCCGCCACTAGGGCCCCTCCTCAAAAGGGGTCACCAAGTGGTATCTTGAACTACCTGTTAGCTATCTTTGCCTCTTGCGAGAAGGCGGAAGTGAACACTCATAAGCTAAACAAGAGGAGGAAGGCTGATATGACATCAAGGAGAATGTGAAGCACATTTGCCAGAAGCTGGAGATTGAGCCCATTGGATCTCCAGTCATCCCTGAAGATTCTGATTCTGATTTCACCGAGCTCGGGCCCTTGACTTCCTCCGAGCTTGCTTATTTTGGCATTGGGGACTAGAGTGGAGTCGTTCCTCCTCCTCCTCCTCAGTACGAGAATGAAGATGAAGATGATGAGAGGATTGACGGCGAAGCATGAAGACCTTAGGTCCCTCCTCTCCTTCTTCCTAGTGTCTTGATGCCAAAGGGGGAGAGATTGAGGGGGAGTCTTAAAGTCTTAGCCTTTAGTTGTAGGCTGCGAGGAGAGCTATCTTTTAGTTCTTTTGTCTCTTTGTGGGTTGTAAGACTTATATCATGCTCTTTTGGTACTTTTGGTCATGTGATGCAATGTTATGAACTGCTTATGGAGATATTTATGAAATCTGTGATTTTGCTCTAAAAATGACTTATATGCTTGTTGTTGATATATTGGTGTCAATTATGTCATTCTCATTATGATTATCGTTTATACATACTTAGTTTTGCATCCCACCATAAAGAGTGCACATATGACTTATGTTTTCTTTGCTTGCTGTGTTTCAAACTCATATGTGCACACTTTATGAAAATCTCAACTTTTTATCATATTTTATGAAATCTCAATTGGTTCTCATTAATCACCAAAAAGGTGGAGATTGAAAGTGCATCTAGGAATCCCTTGTGGGTTTTAGTTGATTTATGACAAGCAAATGAGATCCTAACCACATTGTTGAGATGTGCACAAGCTCTAATGAGAGAATGAACAAAGCGCCAAAAAGAAAGGAGAATGAGGAGCAATTCGGAAGAGAGCTCAAGAACCAAGTGTAGTAGATCATTGTGTATGGAGTGTGTTAATGAAACACACCCCAAGAGCTCAAGCACAAATAATCTCACACATTGCACAAATTTATACAGGATTGGATTAGTCCGACTGACCCCGGACTAGTCCGATATCTTTCTGCACCAGATCGGACAAGTCCTCACAATGCGAACTTGTCGTCACAGTCTAGTTTTTCAGTGACCGGACTGGTCCGATATCACCACGAACTAGTCCGATATCTCCCTGACTAGAATCGGACTAGTCCTCCCCAGTGCGGACTAGTCCCCCAAACACTTCACAAGTTGCACAAAATCGGGCAAGTCCGATAACACCACGGACTTGTACGATATCTTTCTGATGTCAATCGGACAAGTCCGATATTAGCACGGACTAGTCCGATAATGCCTCTGACTAAAATTGGACATGTCCCCCAGGGGTGGACTTGTCCTATATTCACCTAGGACATCACCACACTGGACAAGTCTGATATCAGCATGGAAAAGTCTGAAATCCTTTCTGACTAAAACCGGACAAGTCCGATATCGGCACGGACAAGTCCGAAATCCTTTCTGACTAAAATCAGACAAGCCCAATATTTTGGGACACCTAGGGTTTCCTACACGCATCACACCGGACTAGTCCGGTGTCCACCACGGACAAGTCCGATCTTTCTAAACCCTGACGGTAACTTTTTGGAAACCCATATAAATAGGTGTGCACAACCCATCTTTAACTAAACTCGACACCCTGCGCCGTCGCACCCTCCAAGAGCCTAGAAAACTCATCTCTCCATGGAAAACAATGCAAGAAAGCTTAATCCTTTGAGGATACACTTTTGATCTAAGAAGCGACACGAATCATCACTCATTGAGCTCTTGGTTTGATTCCCTAACACACTCCTGTGGTTTTCATTGTCATCTTAAGAGTGTGTTTTTTGTTGGAATTCATCTTGTAATCTTGGGGAGCCCTCAACTTGTGAGAATGCCCCTTGAATTCAGTTATTTGCCCTTTGTGATTAGTGAAAATGATTGGTCTCCGTGGCGATCCAACGAGGGTAGGGTTGGAGAAGACCTGGTCCTTTTGTGGACTCCTCAATGTGGATGTAGGTTGCCTCTGTGGGAACCGAACCACGGGATAAAGAGATTGTGTTCTTACTTTGAGCACATTGTTCATACTCTTCATATCTATCTAGGGTTTCAATCAATCTTGTTTAATTTACGTTGAAACATTGAATATAGGATTAACTTGTGCTACATCCTAGTTCATAGTAGTGTGATACTCCAATTACAAGTATATTTCCGCTGCATACATCCTAGGATCGAGATAATCGATCAAAATTGATCAATATAGTCCGCACGCACCGCACTAGTCCGCACTATATCGGACTAGTCCAATATCTCAGGATTTGATCAGTTTGTTAAGTGTTGCAGGTTCCGACTAAAAATCAAAAAGGCATATTCAACCCCCCCCCCCCCCCCAACCCTATAGGCCACATTCTGTTTGGTCGAAGTGTAGGGTTCAACAAGTGATTTTGGAACCCTTGGATCTCGAATGCTTTTCAATGTGGTTTGTCCATGGCCAAATGCTTCATGAGCATGTCATTGATTTCTCTTTGGCCATGGACAAGGTACATCAATGTAGGCTATTTGAAGTTGAATCCGTTTGAAATTCAAATTCACATAGCCTCCTTGATTGTATTGATTCCACATTTGACCTCCTTGTTGGTGGTGGCCATTGGAGTTGTTGGGAGATGAAGGATCCTCATGGGTCTTAGGGAAATAAATCCCAAAGGGTCCCATGTTGACATGGATCTTCACAAAATATGTGAATATCCATAACTTGGATGATCCAAACACCTCTCCATTGGCCTGTCCTTCTTAACCTTTCAAGAGGAGGTCCAATTTTGAGGCTAGCACATCCGCCTTCTCAATGGTGCGCATGCCATGCCAACAGAACTGAAGCATTCAAGGATCCACCCCTTGAATGGTGACCATCTTCTCAATCAAACCTTCTCATGATGAATGAGAAGAGGTCTCCTCCAACTTCAGCATGAATTTGATCATGGGTTGACAAAGTCAACTGTTGTAGGAGTGTTGGATGATAAACCAAATATCCACCACCATGGTGAAGGCAAACCAAGATATAATCTTGGATCCTCCCCCATGCTTTGGGGATAGATGCCTTTGGCTCCTATTAAAAGCTAGAGAATCCTACTGTAGTGGGCAATGATGTTGCCTAACGGGAACAATTTCTTGAGGAACATCTGGAAGTACTAATGGGGTTAAGATTTTGCATCCTATTTTGGCTTTCTCATAGAATGGGCTAGCCAAACACTATCCTATTTTCACACAACGGAGAAAACAAAGCAAGTATAATCCTATCTAATAACTACTAGTACCTATAGCTATCCTTCACTTCTAAGCCTTTTGTGGCAACGACGGTGGAAATGCTAATTGGTATGTCTTAAAATCACATATCATCTTTAATAGGAGAAGAGATCCACAAGCGCATGGAAGATACCTATAGGACCAAAGAGCTTGTGAAAAGCTACCAAAGGGGGGGGGGGGTAAATGGTAGATTAAATACTTTTGAGCGGAAGCTATGGAAAACCCTCGGCAGAAAACTAATCTGACAAGGAAATTGTGTGAGCGACTGATCTAGATGAGTTCAACTGTGACAAAACTAATATAAATTGTAAATAATCAAGTCATGGAGACACAACAATAATAATCACAAGAAATCGTTGAGTAAAACTCAAGTTATGACCAAAACCCTAAGCAAAAGTCAATCCGTTCTAACAGGGAGCAAACATATTTGCTACACTGCAAGGAAACTCGTATAACTCGAAAACCACAAATCCAATGACTGTGAAATATTTAAATATGTTTAGATAATTGAGTTTTGAAGACAATGCAAGAATAATCACGTCAATTGGAGTAATAAAACGTGAGTTACGATCAAAACACCAAAGACTTGACGAAAACAAGTTTGACGAACAAGGCACAAAAACTCCTCTAAACTACAAAATTTTGTTCAAAGAAACACAAGAGGAATAGCCCAATGTCGTCTCGCTATGAGCCTTGGCCTTCCTTTATTATATAACAAGCCCTTAGGCCAACCCAATCTTAACTAGGACTCTAATCCTACTCAGTTTCAATCAAAACTTTTCATAACTGCTCAAGACTCTTCCATACGCAGATAGAAGAAATCTTATGACTTCTAAACACATAGTAACATACCAAACATTCCTAAAACAACTCAACTTCATGCTCACCATGAAATCTAACTAAAACAATCTCTAAACCTTCCATAAACAAACCATAACCACCTCAGCTGCGACTTGAAGCATAAACCAGCTGGTTGGACCTTTCAAGTCACATCTTCTCATCCATATATATTCACCACGTCTTAGAACAATGTAGACAGATCCATGCACCCTTTTCATACATGCAAAAACTTTCCAAAAGGTTAATGATACCTCCATATGCATTGTTCTTGACGCAAACATGCTGTGTGACCTTCAGATCAACTCAACCACAATTCCTGCCGAACTTTGTTGTAGAACCTCACGTTCTCCCTAGGACTAGTTCAATAGATCCCGTCACTAGCCATGTCATGACCTCAAGCAACACCTGTACAATAACAACCAATCTTTGCGAGCCCAAGTCCTCGACTTGACTCTCGTTAGTCCAAAAAACACAACACCTTACATGAGCACCTCACATAAGCATGTCGCAAACCATAGCAAAATGATATAAGCCATAACCACCAAAACACAGAAAAACTTAGCAAATGAATACTAAACAAACCTTCCCATAAGCTGAAAGCAAGCTCGAAAAATTGCAATTTAAAATAGAGCAAAATAGAGCAACTGAACTCAATATGAAAACCTTGAGCAGTAACTGTTACTCCCGATATGCGTTGAGAAACTTCGGACAGTCCTAAACCATCGAGGGTAATGTTACATCCAAAAACAAATTTGGAAAGATCGACCCTTGTAGACTCACGTGCATCTCACGTGTGTGAAATTTCGGACAATCCTAAACCATCAAGGGTAACATTACTCCCAAAAGAAAATTTGAAAAGATCGACCCTTACCGACTCACGTGCATGTCACGTGTGTGAATGTTTGGATAATCCTAAGTGCCGAACATGTGCATGTCACATGAGAAAAGTTCTAACAATCCGAAGCAATAAAATATGTGCCACTCACGTGCGATGAAGTTCACACACTCCAAAGTGGGTTTCTCGGGTAGGTTCAAAACTTTACATGTGAACCCTCACTTTTGTTCTAATTGCCAATGTATTCAACACACAATGATCTCACATTCTCCCCCTTGATGAATGTGTTGGCAACACAACTAAGAATCCGAACATTGGCTTATTCACATGAAAAGTTTTGAAAACAATTTTCTCCCCCTTTTGAAAATAAAAAATCAAATGAGAATGAAATTTCAAAAAAAAAATTCTCTCACTGAGAAGAACGTGTAAAACACTTGTAAATGTGCATTGTGTGACATATTTCTCCCCCTTTGACAATGTATTCAGTGAAGGTTCAAAAGAAAATCTTAAGTGTCATGACCATATTATATCATATACATATAAAAAAAGCTCATCCCAATCATACTATCAAGTAACTTACACTATTACATAAATGAGATACATGAAGACTAAGTCATGCTAGAGATCAAATGTAATTTTTTAATTTAAGCATGTCATGATCTCACAAACTTAACTATTTCAAACCTTAAAGCATGGCACATGTTGCTATATTTTTATTATTTTTAAAGCACAAATTCAGATCATTTGACACTTGCAAGAGATTATATGCCGCATCAGCCTTATTCTAACCAACCAAGCCAAGCCTATGTCATTTGACAATCAGAAGCTTAAGAACATGGTTTTAGTCATATATAACTTCTTCCAAGTTCATATCTAAGTGCAATGATAAGCCATCTCAAAAGAAGAAGTGGGATGTGTGCATATTTTCTTGGTCCTTTCTCATTTTTTTATTTGATCATAAAAGCTCAATGTGTGGATAGTTGATTGATTAATTTTTCATTATTAAAAGCTCTTGTGAGCATGTAACAAGTTCAAAACAGCAAGAAAGTTCGGTCATGTCAAGATTTAGTGTAAGTAATTATTTCAATTACTAGTCATGGCAAAAACCACAAAAGTATAACACGAGTAATGTAGTAAGAACTTTCAGCATGTAAAATGAATCACAAAGTCATATATGTATGAAACTATGCTCATATTATTTTAAATTCAGATTCACACATAGACTTCCCAAGTTCCAAACTCCCCCTCAATTTAAGCCACGAGGATGCATAACCCCTATTTCACTACAAATGAAATAAAAACGAGTGAAATCCAAAGGTTTTGTAAAAATGTCAGTCAATTGTTGTTCTGTGTCTACATGGTGAAGCAAAATGTTTCCTTTTCAACATTATCACAGAGAAAGTGATACCTAATGTCAATTTGTTTTGTTGTAGAATGTTGCACGAGGTTTTTAACAATGCAAATAGCACTAGTGTTATCACAAAACAGCGGAACACTATCTAGATCAACTCCATAGTCCTTAAGTGTTAGAACAATCCAAATAATTTGTGAGCAAGAGCTAGCAGCAGGTACATATTATGATTCGGCCATGGATTGTTCAACTAAATATTGTTTTCTAGAGGACCAAGAAACATGTGAATTACCAAGAAAATGACAAGCACCCAAACACTACAGGAAACACGATCATTTGCGACGGCCGTTGCAAATTACGACGGGCGGCCATCGCAAATAAACCTATTTGCAACGGCTCGCAAATGGCCGCCGCAAATCAAAAAAGCCATCGCAAATAGACCCTTATTTGTGACGGCTACTACAGGAACCATCGCGAATACGATGGCCGTCGCAAATAATGCTTATTTCCGATGACCTTTTCCACTAGCCGTCGCAAAGAGTGTTAATTGCGACAGCCAAACCTAATGCTATCACAATTAACCTGGACGTCGCAAGTTAAAGCCTATACCGTCGGGTCCAACTCATTTCCAACTCGCTTCGTCACTACACGCACCGCCGCTGCTCCGCTCTGCCGACGCCCCAGCCGCAGCCCCGCCGCTCGCGCTCCCGCCGCCTCCGGCCCCTGCGCCCCCGGCGCCCCACCGCCCCTGGCCGCGACGCCCCCGGCCCTGCCACCATTAGCTCCCCCAGCACCGCGCCTCCCGACGCCAGCGCTCCTCCCGATGCCGGCACGCCTCCTGGCCCTCCAAGCCGATGCCGGCGTGCCTCCTGTCCCTCCAACCTGACACCGGTGCACCTCCCGGCCCTCCTACCAACGACGGTGAGCATCCCTTGTTTTTGCTTTTTCATATAATCATCTACATTAGTTGTTTGCCATGAACAGTTAGTCCACTTGATTTGTGTTAAATAATTAGTCCATGTGATTTTTCTGCCATGAACAGTTGTCCTTTGCGATGCTCTTAGTGGTGCACTAATGTAATCAGCCTACGATCGATTAGGTTTGGTAATTATTAGATTAAAGGGAAACGCAATTACTACAGGTTTTTTTGTTTAGCACTAGAGTAACCTCTTAAAGCTGAAAATTCGGTTATTAACCATTGTGTTTTAGCGAGCGAGGGACTTGCTTTTGGATAACCAAAAGCGTCATAATACGTATCGTACAAACTATCATGCTGAACATACCTCTTAAATACCCTTTCTGTTGTATTGGGAAAGAAGAGGATACAGGCTAAACATACCTCTTAAATTATCTGGCATCCAAGGTCCATATGTGTTGTCTTGCTAGCTGTGTTTGCTTGTTCCATTGCAATGATACACCAATGCTCTGTCTACGCTACAGAGGTCGTCCCTTGTGGAGAAGTCTAGACAGGAGCCTCAAAAAATGATGACAGTCCTCCATGATGTGAGTTGTCATCCTTGATTTAACTGCAACCATACATGGCTGCATGTGATCGGTCTAATTGATAGTTTATGTTTACCCTAAACAGTAGGCATTGAAGCATAACTATGATTTTGATCCAATATGGTGATCTAGCTGGCCCAATTATAATCAGTTCTTTGAGTGTTCTAGCTGTTTTTATCAAATTGGTCTTGACATAATGCATTTTCTTTACATTGCTTAGGCCCCCTCCCCACCATGCACACTCAGATCCACTTCACTGCTCAGGTTTGGCACCATCATTCTTCTCATATTGTATATGACGGAGTACAGTGCTTTGAGCTGTATATGACGACTTGTTGCTCTTATAGTAGCTGCCCTGATATGTATAATGTTCCAACTGTTTTTTATCAAACTTTTAATGATGTAACACATTTTCTTTAGATTTGCATCACCATGTTACTAGTTCAGCCTATGTCAAGTGTGTGATCTAAATGTTGCTAGATGATTATGTTTTTTTAGGTTTAGATAATTTTTTGTCATGCTTTGGTAAATATGTTTATTATGCAGGTTACTAGAATTAATAAATTTTTTTCTCTTGTTCTTTTGATTGCGTGAGTGTTTAGATACTATATGTACCTAAACGGGCTTCAGACATGCAAAGTCCCAGTAGGTTGCTTTCGGTGAGGTAGAAGTTGCATATTGAAAGTGGCCAATTTTGTCCTTGATCTTTGAGTTTAAGTTCAATTGTTATGTTTGCATTTAATTGATTTGGTTTGGTTTTAGATTATGGTTATAATTTTTAATTTTATTTAATAATGTTTAAGATTTGTATTATTGCTCTTGTTTATTGTTTTGTGATTAAAATACAGTTGCTTATGTTTTCGTTAATATTTTTGATGCTTATGTATTATATATAGAAACGGCTAAACAAAAGGCCCGTCACACGTAAATTAGGCATCGTATATGTAGTGTATGTACGGCCCTTTGGGCCAACCCTAACCTTCATTCGAGGTCGGGCAAAGAGAGAACGACGCCGCTGTAGTGTGGGTCACGATCGTGACCCATGACTGGTGACATGAGGTGAATCATTAGGGTTAAGTGTATATGGGTCGGGCGGCCCATTACTAACCCTAAAAGTCTGTAACCATGTATCTCTCCACCGCAAGACCCTCCGTTCACATCGCGCGTGTTTGTGAGTACGTATAAGACGATGAAAATTCCGAAAAACGTATGTTGCGAGTATGTGTCCTTGACTTGCAACATCTGTAAGGCAATAGGTTTCCCAGCTAACCAGTTGCCCCCCTTTGAACTTTAAGAACTGCACCGGATAGGGAGGTGTAGTGTTAAATAGGCAGCGTTATGCTGCTGAAATTAATTGGAGATGTTGAAGACGTTGAAGATGTAGAGGCAGATGATATGCGAAAATGGAAATTAGAACATCCCACGATGGAAGATTGTTGGGATGGTTTAAGGAGCAGGGCACAGGCACATGATAATGATGTTGATGAATTTTGAAAGTGATTACAAGTAATGTTTCCTTGAAGATAGTAACATGAATTTTGTATATCTTATTTGCATATTTACAGGTTATCTAATTAAAACAGGATGGCATCAAAGAAGGGTAAGAAGGTGCCGCCGACGAGGGGGTTCTACCCCTCTAGACCTGAGGACGCTTTCGCTGGTGCCTCGTCCACTAGGAGCAGACGCTCTCAGCTGCTGGGGCACGTTCTGAGCAGCTCTAGAGCTTCGTCATAGGTAAATTTCACTCGTTTTTGACAAATTCTTTAAATACAATTTCACATTAAACTTACTTATGTATTATTTTAATGTTGTAGTCCTCACCAGCTGACTCAGAGGCTGCGGTGCAAGTTGACCTTGGCTACCCTTCGGTGAGCCAGCCCTCGGCTGGCAAGCCTTCTGTTCCTAACCCTTCTGACTCGGGTGGTGACGAGCCTTCTGGGTCACCTGACATAGCACCCTAGCAGACGCGGAGGACGAGGAGGACTCACTTTGTCAGTCCTCCACCAGTCCCTTCACAGAGGATCGTGATTCTTCCAGTCGGAGACAGGTAATAAAAATTATAGTGTTCAATTCTGGTTTCTTTTGGTTACTTAAGTAATGAATCAATACATATCTTATAGGGTTTGGGATGGCACGTCTTTCACTGGTGAGAGACACCAAAGACAGGTGAACGGTGTCCTCAGGTCCTTAGTGCGTTTGCACTATCTCGGCGTCATCGATGGGGTGCCTGCTCTTTCGTGGGAGGACTACGCACGCGTCCATCACCAGGAGCATGACAACCTTCAGGAGGCCGTATGGGCCGATTTTATGGTAAGTATGTTAAAAATAGTTTCTAAGTTTTAACTCTTAAACTCTTGTAATGAACATCTCTTCAATATATTCTTTATCAGACGCAAGGTTTACTTTCGAGGACCCGAACGACCCTCGCCTGGTTGAGGATACGAGGAGAGTGTTTCACTACAACGCTGCCAAGGCGCTTCAACAAGCTTTGCCGAATGCTCATGTTAAAATTATTAATGAGCACTTGAAGGTGATCCAGCATGACGTGCTACACTTTCGGCAATAGAGTGAGAGGCACCTGAAGGAGGAGGAGTACGCGCAAGTACGTGGGGTGTAGTAAGTATTTTTTCTGATAATTTCCTCGATGGTATTTTTGACGACTTCCAACTATGTGCAAGGCCACGTGAGCTGGTTGCAGGGTCAGACCGATGCATTTCGGGCCCTTTGTTGCTACTATGCTAGCGATGAGTTGAAAGCTATGTCCGGGAAGGCTCGAGAGTGCTGAGGGCTCGAGGGGAAGAGCACGCACTGCCAAGATAACCACTTGCTAGCGATTTTCTGGAGCGAAACAGAGTTGTACGGTGCAGAAAACAAGTCGGCTGACCATGGGGTTCGGCCGACCTCTTGGTGGCTTTTCTATGCCTCTGTTTCATTGGGTCGTTTTGCCATTCGGTCGCGACGTGTTTTGATATGTAACGTTAATTTTTCACATCGGGATTTCGTGACTTGGGGACATAAATAAACTAAAGGGGGAACTTTACCGGTGTAAGATGAAACAGTAAGTTCACTTTATTGAAATCAAAATATGGGGATGCTTACATTATTTAACCTAGCTTTAGAAAACAAATGTTTTTAAAAAAATTAAAATCCTAAGTAGTAAGCATCCTATGCTGTCGGGACATCTAAACTATAATGCGTTGTAGATGTCAGGCTCCCTGACGGCATTGCACAAGCGCCGCAGTTTGGCGCTCATGCCATGGCGAACATCGTCAATATCCTCCTTGAGGGCCATGATGTCGTCCTTCAGTTCCACCCTCTCGATGCGCCCTTCAGCCACCAAGTCAGCCAGCTTCTTGTTCTCCAAGCAGAGAGAAGGGAACTCCTTGGTCAGTTGTGCCACTTTAGGGGCACGAGAAGAGTCCTCATCACTGCCTTCGAACTGGTCGGGTGTCCCATTGATGGCAGGTGGTGGGATGTGCCGCCTAATTTTGGAGGGCGACGAGCCCGTCGACTCCTCCATCGCTAGATTATCCACGCGCTTGAATAGGCCCTTAGCATAGCCCCCTTCGGGTTTGCGCACCCCGTAGATAAGAAAGCGATCTCCCATGCGTTTTGGTGAGGTACTGGTGGGAGTCTTGTAGTGGTGGCTCACTACATCGCCCTTCTTAGTATTTAGTGTGTACATGAACTCCTCGCCGGCCAGCAACGATGAGGGAGACTCGTCTTTTCCATGGAAAAGATGTGTCTTGACTGGGTTCAGTCCAGCTAAAGTCGGACGGCATGGCGTCGTCAACTTCACCGGCGTTCTCCAAGGGGAGAGCGACCGTACAACACTACGAGGTGTAGGGCTGCGCCCGCACGGAGTCGTCGCTGGCGGGATCATGGCAAGTGGCTTGACATCAATCGCCATGATGGACTCCAAGGTGAGGGAAGTTTTGTCGTTGGCCGGCGTAATGTCCCCGCTCAGGTTGAAGGTTGAGATGGAGGAGGCGTGAGGCATAATCTTCTTGTCGGCCATGACGAGGACAGGAGGAAGATGATGATTCAATGAGGTGTATAACTTTCCCCTCTGTTTGCATCCTTTAAGTAGGCGGGGAACGACACGTTTCACCGAGGATATGTTGGAGGATGTCGAGGAGGATCAGCACGAGAAAACAGAACGCGGACGGCGCGAAGGGAGAGTCGGCCGACCCTAGGGTTCGGCTGACCCCCTTCTGGCTCCGTTCGGGCCACATTTTCTCGAGTCGACTAAACGGGCCTCATAGATGAAGAATTGGATGGGCCCATTAGTTGGACGTGGAGAATTTAAACGAATTGAAAGAAATTGCATGAAAATCGATTAGATTTACCACGTCAAATTCTTTTTCGTATCCTTTTGGGAATCGAGAAATAATTTGAGTTGGTGCCCATTCACTTTGAATAGTTGACCATCATCACCTTGGAGTGTGATTGCTCCATGGGATGAAGTCTCTACTACAGTGAAGGGTCCTTCCCATTTAATTTTAAGCTTCCCATGTCCAAAGAGTTTAACCCTAGAGTTAAAGAGTAAAACTTTATCTCCAGGTTTGAACTCTTTTGGCGTAATCCTCTTATCGTGCCATCTTTTGGTTCTCTCTTTATAAATTCTGGCACTGTGGTACGCCTTATCTGTCCATTCCTCCAACTTAGAGATTTGCTTCAATCGGTGATTTCCAGCTTCGTTAAGATTCATGTTCCACCACTTGATGGCCCAATACGCTATATGTTCCAATTCTACAGGAAGATGGCAAGTCTTCTCATAGACAAGTTGGAAAGGATACATGTCGATAGGTGTCTTGTAGGCAGTACGATATGCCCACAATGCGTCGGGTAGCTTTTGCTTCCATCCCGTTCCCATTTTTCAGACAGTCTTTTGTAGAATATTCTTAATTTGCTTATTAGATATTTCTGCTTGACCACTTGTCTGTGGGTGGTATGGGGTAGCAATGTTATGCTGGACTCCAAGTTCCCTTAAAAAGTTCCAGAAGGTCTTATCTATGAAATGTGATCCTCCATCACTTATGACCATACGGGGAGTTCCAAAGCGTGGGAAAATGATCTCATGGAACATTTTCCTTGCTTGCTTGGAATCAGCATTTTTGCATGGCAATGCTTCTACCCATTTTGACACATAATCGACGGCAACAAGAATATACTCGCAATCATAAGACCTAGGAAAAGGTCCCACGAAATCAATACCCCATACATCAAATAATTCCATTTGGAGATTGTATGTTAGGGGCATCGCTTCGCGAGCAGAGATTCCTCCATGCTTCTGGCATTTCCAACATCTGTGAATGAATTCCTTGGTATCTTCATACATTGAAGGCCAATAGAATCCACTCTGCTAGATCTTTTCCTGAGTACGGTAAACACCGTAATGACCACCATAGGGGCCAGCATGGCATTTCTCTATAATTTTGGTGCCTTTGATTGATGGGACGCACCTTCTAAGAAGGCCATCGGCACATACTCGATAGAGGTAAGGGTCATCCCAAAGGTGTCTACGACTCTCATAAATGAGTTTCTTTTTGTTCTCCCCTAGTGGTACGTATCCTATGACCATAAAGTTCACGATATCTGCATACCAAGGGTGAGAGTTTGTCACCTTGAGGAGCATATCATCTCGTAGAAAGTCATTGATAGGTATGTCCATGGTTTGTGTGACTTCCATACGTAAAAGATGATCTGCTACTGAATTCTCTGCTCCTTTCTTATCTCTTATTTCCAGATCAAATTCTTGGAGTAGAAGAATACATCAAATTAGCTTGGGTTTAGCAACCTTTTTGGTAAACAGATATTTCAAAGCAGCATGGTCTGTGTAGACTATGAACTTTGCTCCAACCAAATAGAATCTAACCATGTCGATAACAAAAACTACTGCTAGGAGCTCTTTCTCAGTTGTGGCATAATTGAGTTGGGATCGTGTCAGAGTTTTGCTAGCGTAGGCTATTGCGTGATGCTTTTTATCTTTGGTTTGGCCTAAGACTGCACCAACAGCAAAGTCACTGGCATCACACATGATTTCGAATGGCAGCGTCCAATCATGAGGTTGGATAATTGGAGCTGAGATTAGTGCCTTTTTGAGTATATCAAATGATTTAAGGCATTCATCATCGAAATCAAAGGGAGCTTCTTTAGCTAATAGGTTGGTGAGGGGTCTAGCGATTTTGGAGAAATCCTTGATAAATCGTCGGTAGAACCCCGCATGACCTAAAAAGCTACGGATCCCCTTAACATTGATAGGAGGTGGATGTTTTTCAATAACTTCAATTTTATCTTTGTCCACCTCTATCCCTCTCTCGGACACCAAGTGTCCAAGAATGATGCCTTCCCGGACCATGAAATGGCACTTTTCCCAATTAAGCACGAGGTCCTTCTCCTGGCATCTTTGTAAGACCCTGCCTAAATTTTCTAGACAATGATCAAAAGTTTTTCTATATACGGAGAAATAGTCCATGAAAACTTCCATGATATCCTCGATCATGTCTGAAAATATAGACATCATGCATCTCTGGAAAGAAGCAGGAGCGTTACACAGTCTAAAGGACATACGCCGGTAGGCAAAGGTCCCGTAAGGACATGTGAACGTGGTCTTACTTTGATCATCAGGATGGATAGGAATTTGATGATATCCTGAATACCCATCAAGGAAACGGAAGTAGGAGTGTTTTGTCAATCGCTCTAACATCTCATCGATGAAGGGCAATGGAAAATGGTCTTTCCTTGTTGCCTTGTTAAGTTTTTGGCAGTCAATGCACATCCTCCATCCCGTGACGGTCCGTTGAGGAATTAATTCATTCCTCTCGTTTTGAACGACCGTCATACCTCCATTCTTAGGCACTACTTGAACTGGACTTACCCATTCACTATGAGGAACAGGGTAAATAATCACGGCATGAAGAAGTTTCAAGACTTCTTTCTTGACAACTTCCCGCATCACATTATTCAATCGCCTTTGGGGTTCCCTTGAAGGGACAGTCTCAGGGTCAATAAGAATACGATGGGTGCATAATGCTGGACTAATTCCCTTGAGATCCTGAAGTGAATATCTAAAAACAGCTCTATGCCTTTCTAACATGGCTATGAGTTTGAGCGTTTCATCATCTGAAAGCTTGCCACTTATGATGATAGGGGCTTCCAAATCGCTATTTGGAAAGGCATAACGTAGACCTGGAGGTAGAATATTGAGCTCAACAGGAGGTTTTGGGGAAGGCTCTTCTTTTTGCAATTCAATTTCCTCCTGAAATTCATCCTCCTCTTGGACGAAGTCTTCTTCTCCTTTAATTTCAGGGGGTTCCAAAAATTGAAGAGTCCTAACCTCCTCTGTTGGCTCATCTTGGATGGTAGATTCTGCAGATGTGTTCTTTGAACGCAGAATAGGCATGGAGAAATTTCTCCCTCCAAGATTGATATTGAGGTTTCCTTCCAAAGGAACTTCTATGAGAAATTTCTCTACAAGAATCCCTATCGTGATGTCAAAATCTTGGATTTCGAACATGTGAAAATCTAGGAGAGCCTCAACATCTTTGTGTCTAACAGACACTTGTTGCAGAGCCCCACATCCTTCAAGAATGGTTCCAAATGAATCTCGTATGGATTTGCGTGCTGGTGCCAATGGCACATCGCCAAGAATGGCGAGAGCACAAGAATCGGAAATGAGATTTTCTACAACGGTAGGTTGTATAGGATTCTCATTGGTGTCCCTCTAATAGAACATAAAATGGTAGCCAAAGGTGAGGTCATCCGAAGAATTTCGGGTGAATTCTCGACTTTAGTTGTCCACTCCCTGCTTAGGATAGAGGTCAACTCCTTGACCGTCTGACGGACGAACACCCCGTCAGGTGGTTCAGGTGGAGTTAGTGGCAATGAAGGTTTCCTATGGCAACAATACTTCGAGGTATTTCCATAATCTTCAAAAAGCTCTTCCTCAATGTAAAATGGAAACTGCGAGGGTTGAATTTCTTCTACCTTCGTAGTCTCAGGTTCGGGAGACGATTCCTCTTGCAAGGCTTGGGTTAAACAAGAAATGGGTTCATCCTTGTCCAAGAGTGCATCCTCCATTCTTGACACGACTTCCTCTTGGGGAGGCTCATTGAGACCCATAATGAAAGAAGAATTTTATAGAATTATGTCCAGAAGATCCTTGCCTTCTTCTGGAGTCTTATGGAGGAAAGATCCTCCAGCCATAATGTCAAGATATAGGGCAGAATATTTGTTTAAACCCATGAAGAAATGTTGCAAAAGCATTGGATCAGGGATTAACAAATTTGGACCAGAATTTTTCAAAAGAGAAAATCTGTCCCAAGCTGCACCTATGGCTTCCTTCTCCATCTGCTGGAAGCATAGTACTTCCTTTTGTAAGGAAACAATTCGGGCAATGGGAAAGAAATTAAGACAAAATATGTCTCGTAATTCACTCCAATCACCGTTTGTCTTCCCAGCGTAGTGGTTGTACCATTGTTTGGCTTTTTCGTTGAGGGAAAAAGGAAACAACTTCCATTTGAGAGTTTCTTGTGTCATACCTTTGATTAGAAGTCATGAACACAGTTGTTCGAACTCTCGTAGATGGTGGTAAGGGTTTTCACAATCCGTTCCTGAGAAGGATTGTTCCCGAACCAAGGCTATAAAGCCAGGGCGAAGTTCATAGCTGGTTGAACAAATAGGTTCCGCCGAAGGCGGTGGCTCTTAGAACTTGCCCTTCGGAGCAGAGTAATAAAGAATGGTGGTTTGCTCCATTTATATGGTGGTGGTAAGGTAAGAATAAGAACAGTAAGATTATAGATAAGGGGGATATGATACGAGGGTGATCTTGGTTCGAAGATTAACAGCAACAGTTCCCCGGCAACGATGCCAGAAACGCTTGTTGGTATTTCTTAACACCACAGAGTTATCCACAAGTGCACGGAAATACCGTTGTAGCACTTCCCCTGAAAGAGTATTCCCAAGGGTATCGGATCCAAAGAACGTGTGTGCTAATCTTTCGAACTAGCTCACCCAAGGACACAAAGTTGTTTGGTAGGCAAGGAACAAAGAGGAATTCAAAGTATTGATCCTAATTCAAGGTAGTTTGCAGTAGATGCTTGCTTCGGGCACGGGCTTACTCCTAGCAATACTAGGATGACTCCCGCCAAGAGCCTATGGCATAGCCGAACGTGGAGGATTACGAAGGACAGATAGGTCTGTCACCACCTACTGCCTTCCTCTTCAATCCGTGGGTCTACGAGATATCCATTGATGATTTATAACCTAAGCACCACGCTTACGTTCTAAATCACTACTCTAGATGTTTCGAACACAAAGCTACAACTAGAGCCTCTAATGAATTAAAGCAGTGAACCCACAAGTAACTAATCGTGCAAACTACTAAGAATAAAAGATGAAACTTGTATTGAATTCACAATGGCTTACTTGATTGAGTAAAACCTTTGTAGGGGTACAAGTGTAGAAGAGGGACTTGACAAGCCCAAGCCTCCTTCTCCTAGACTCTTCACCACACTCTCCTTCTACTTTGGTAGCCTCTAGGACTACTCTAAACCTTTGGAGTGTAGCACTATTCTCAACTTTTGGTGTGTGTGATAAGTGAGGTGAGGGGGTCTATTTATAGGTGGAGAAGGGTCGGTTCCCGCCATAATTAACGCGCGAATCAGTCACCATTGACTCCAGGGAGCCGGGAGGAGCCAACACGTGTCGTTTGCCCAGGTTTGGCGCCAGGAAGGGGTCGGTCGAACCCTTGATTCAGCCGACCTGGTCAAGCCTCCCCTCGGGGAGTGCTTCCTCCAGGTGGCTTCCAGGTGGGCCCCCTTGATGTATATGGGTGCAACAACGTTGCATCTTCTCGTATTCTTCTTTTTGTGGGCCATTTGACCCATGTGTTGCCACGTGTCATCGCCTGATTCATTGAAATCCATTTTCATGGATTCATACTTGCATGTTTTGGAATTTTTGGTAATATTTCACCTGCATACAAATAGACACCAACACTTCTGGAATTGGGTTAGTGTACAACCCTACCACTATGTTTTGTGTTTCTTTTATGCACACTATGAGGTGAATTGATGGTCAAAATATGGTACTTAAGGACCGTCAACAATGGGCTAGCTTCATCAAAAGAAACTTCACAAGTCTCCACAATTTTGTTAGTGTCAAGTAAAAGCACACGATAGCCTCTAGTATGAGATGGATAACCAAGAAACATGCCGCCAACGGATCTAGCTTCAAATTTATCAAGATTACCATGTTTATTAACAAAGCATTTGCATCCAAAGACCATAAATTGTGTAACACTAGGCCTATGTACAAACCGAAGCTCATATGGTGTTTTTCCTAACTTAGCTCTCAAGAAAACACGATTTTAAACACAACAGGCTGTTGTAATTGCATCTGCCCAAAATTTTCTAGAAGTTTGATACTCATCAAGTATAGTCTTGGCCATCTCAACTAAGGTTTTGTTCTTTCTCTCTATAACACAATTTTGTTGAGGTATATACGGTGAAGAAAACAGATGATCTATTCCTTTTTCAGCACAATAGTGATCAAATGATTGATTTTTAAATTCAGTTCCATTATCACTTCTAATTGCTTTTAAAAATCCTGGGTGGTCAAGTGAAAGTCTAATAATTAAACCTTTAAAGTGACTAAAAGCTTCATTCTTAGATGTCATAAAGTAAACCCAAGAGTATCTAGAAAAGTCATCAACAATTACAAGCACATACTACTTACCTCTAAAAGATTGAACGCGTGAAGGACCTACGGAGTCAAGATGCAAAAGTTTTCCCGGTTCAGTTGTCATGGTCATTGTGAGAGGATGATGTGAACCAGTCATGTGGCGTCAGCAATCTGAATCCACAATTCAAATGTTCTCCTTCCTCAAGCGTGTAACCTACATAGAAGCAAAATACGTTGATGACTCAATGCTGGGGTTAGTCAAAAGGCATTTAGGAATCCAGTACTGAATCACACAACGTCCAGCAGAAATAACACGCAAAAGCTGAGATAAAACAACAGGTTCATGGGCTAAAGTGTGAGAATTCTTGTACCCAACTACTGAACTATGAGGTGTTACATGTGTAGCACGAAAAACAGTAGGCTGGGAGCAAACTTTGCATGTTTTCGACTCATCAAAGCATGTTGCAAGTTCCTAACATTTGGTTCAGCATGTGCAAAAATTTTTGCATGAATGTTATGAGATCTAGATTGCATTCTTTCCTTTTTATGTTGTTTAGCTAGTCTATAACAAAAATCTATGACATTACCATCTCTACCAGTAGATAGAATGAAATTTAACTTTGTGTTCATGTCTAGACGAGTAAGCAAAATGTTTATTAGAAACCGAATGAGATAACACTCCTGCAGATTTGAAAATCACTTCTTTTGTTTAGTAAATATTTGAATCAAACCCTTTCCTAATGACTTTACAATATTAGATGGATGTGCTCAGTATGAGCATGGAAATAAAAGCCTAAACCAGTTTTATCTTTGCAAGATTTAGAAGAGTTCAGCAACATGTTTTGGTTCTTATTTGCATTACAAAACTGATCTAGTGTCCTATGCATGTCATCAAGTTTATTGGACAGATCAAGGCAATTTTAACATGAATTTTTTCCTTTTAATTTCCAATTACAACAACATTTAACTTCATGAGAACGTAAAGCATTGTTCAAAACAAAATTTTCATTCATAGTATAATGCAATTTCTCATTGAGATCATCACAGTTAGAACAATGGAAATCAATTGTGGAACAAATCGCATATTTTATGTTCTTATCATTAAGTGTAGCAAGCTTTCTGTTTTTTTCAATTACAAGTTCAAGTTTATCAAGAATGGAGGCGTGCACACTTCTTAAAGAGGACAATTGTTCATATATAAATTCACATGAGAAACATGAATCATCACTAGGAATCAAAGATTTTAAATGATTAATTTCATATTCCAGTAATTCAATTTATCAGCATTCTTCCTAAGTTTTTTGTCCTTTTTCTTAAGTATAACAGTGGCACGAGAAATAGCATCACACATTTCTTCAAAAGTGGGACATACCCCTTCATCGTCGTTGTTGTGTTCTGCCTCCTTCATACTTGATCTTGAGTTGACCGCCATGAAGCACATATTTGCTAAATTCTCTTCATCTTCGTCACTTTCAATGTCCACATCATTCGAGCCAAGTTCTTGAAGTGTGGAGGCAAAACTATTTACCAATTGACAACCTGTTAAACCCTTCTTCTTGTTGTTGTTTGTAGAGGAGGACTTGAACTTTGTTTGCTTCTCATCACGAGGAGTGTAACCTGAAAGGTTAGGGCAATTTGTACTTAAATATCCAAACTCACCATATTCGAAGTACCGTTGAGGTCCACAGCTTCCTCTCCTTCTAGTTCTCACATTTTACAATGCTTTTGAGAACCGAGTAGAGAGAAGTTCTAGTTCCTCCTTTGAAAACTCTTAAATCTTTTCAAGGGTTAGAGAGAAAATCAAAGCAAGTGTACCACAAGAAGAAGATTGACTAGAACTAGGCGTGTCATGTTGTGAAACAAATGTAGGAGACTTGTTGGGATTTTTACGTCATATTATGTCAGGTTTATGAGTTTTCAATATAGAATATAGAACATCTAAAGTATGTGTACTCACAAAAGTGGATTCACAAATATATGTAACTTTCATCTCCCAAATCGACATGTCTAACGCATTTAACAATTGCCTAGCATTTTCAGCATTTGAAAAATTTACATTGACGCTATGCAAGTTGCTGAGAATTTTATTAAAGCGAGCAAAAATATCATTGATTGACTCACCAGGTTGCATATCAAAGCACATATATTCTTTCTTGAACATATATTGCCTCACCTCCTTGATTGTGTTGGAGCCTTCGTGGTAGTCACATAGTGCATTCCACACGTCATACGCAGATTGGAGATGTGCAACACAATTAAAGTCGCTTTGAGTCAATCCTTGTATGATCAAGTTACGTGCCTTATTATTGTTGTTGACGTCTCTCATGTTTGCAACTGTGACTTGATCATTTGGTAGCATGTCGAAGGGCTTGTACACCTTTTCCCATATGGCGAAACCTGCGCCTGTATGTAAGTCTCCATACGTGCCTTCGAAACTTGAAAATCAATGCCATTGAACACAAAAGGGTTTGTGGAGTATTTTTGAATGATGATTAGTCAAAACACATGCAAATCACAAAGAATAGAGAACTGTGGCTCTGATACTAATTGTAGGATCGAAGAGCACGTAAAAAGCTACCAGAGGGGGTGAATAGTGATTAAAAATGTTTGAGCGGAAGCTATAAAAACCCCTCAGCAGAAAACTAATCTGATAAACAAAATATTTGTGCGACTTATCTGGATGATTTCAACCATAACAAAAGTAGTATAGATTGTACATAATCAAGTCATGGAGACACCAAAACAAGAAGCATGAGAAATCATCGAGTAAAACTCAAGTTATGACAAAAACCCTTAGCAAAAGTCAATCTGTTCTAATAGAGAGCAAACAGATCTGCTACACTGCAAAGAAACTCGTGTAAATCAAACACAACAAATTCAATGACCATGAAATTTTCATTGATCATATAAAATTTAGTTGTGAAGACAACGCAAGAAGAATCACGTCAATTACAGTAGGAAAAAGCAAGTTACTATCAAAACACTAAAGAAAGGTCGGGCAGTGCAGAAACTTAACAAGAAAGACTTGACGAAAACAAGTCGGACGAACAAGGCATAAAATATTCTCTATTCTACGAAATTTTATTCAAAGAAACACAAGATGAACAGACCAAAGTCGTCTCACTATGAGCCTTGGCCTCCCTTACTTATATAACCAGCCCTCAGGCCAACCAAATCCTAACTAGGATTATAATCCTACTCAGTTTCAACCGAAACTTTCCATAACTGCTCAAGACTCTTCCATACGCAGATCGAAACAATCTTAAGACTTCCAAACACCTTAGGAACGTATCAAACATTCCTAAAACAACTCAAGTCTGTGCTCACCATGAAATCTAACCAAAACAAACTCTAAACCTTCCATATACGAACCATAACCACCTCACCCGCATCCTGAGGCATAAACCAGCAGGTTGGACCTTCCGACAACATCTTCATGTCCATATATCTTCACCACGTCTTGAAACAATGTAGCCACGTCCATGTACCCCTTGCATACGTGCAAACACTTTCCAAAATGTTCACGATACCTTCATATGCATTGTTCTTGACCCAAACATGTTGTGTGACCTCCCGATAATCTCAACCACAATTCCCCCCGAACTTGGTTGTTGAAACTCATCTTCTCTCTAAGACTAGTTCATTGGATCCCATCACCAGCCATGTCTTGGCCTCAAGCAACACCTGCACATGAACAAACAACCAATCTTTGCGAGCCCAAGTCCTCGACTTGACTCTCGTTAGTCCGAAAAACACAAATCCTTACGTGAGCACCTACATAAGCATGTTGCAATCCATAGCAATATGATATCAGACATAACCACCAAACACACCAAAAATTTAGCAAATGAATTCTAAGCAAACCGTCCCAAAATCCAAAAGCAATTTTGAAACATTGCAAGTTAAAACAGAGCAACCAAACTCAATATGAAAACTTTGTGTAGTAACTGTTACTCCTGATATGCATTGAGAAAGTTCGGACAGTCCTAAACTATCGAGGGTAATGTTACTCCCAGAAATAAATTTGAAATGATAAACCCTTGTCGACTCACGTGTGTAAAAGTTTGGACAGTCCTAAACCATCAAGGGTAACATTACTCCCAAAAACAAATTTGAAAAGATCGACTCTTGTCGATTCACGTGCATCTCACGTGTGTGAAAGTTCGGACAATCCTAAGTGCCAAACATGTGAGAAAAGTTTGGACAATCCGAAGCGAGAAAACACGTGCAACTCATGTGCGATGAAGTTCGGACACTCCAAAGTGGGTTTCTCAGGTAGGTTCAAAACTTTAAATTTAAACCCTCACTTTTATTCTAGTTGTCGATGTATTCAGCACACATAGATCTCACAATACCGTTGTAGCATTTCACCCAAGTGTATTCCCAAGGGTATCATATTTATCCCAAATGAAGGAGTGAAGTAAAGTAAACACTATTCTTATGACCAAGGTATAGGGTACTAAGTGTTTATCAGAACAGGGTAAGATGATAATAGGGGTAGTGTGACACACACCTAAGCAAACTACTATAAGGGGTAAGAATGTCCTAGTGGAGGATAAGTTAGGAAAGGAGCTACTCCTACTGTGCTTTAGGTATTCATATAAATAATCAAATAGTGTACATATGGGCATTCTAACAATGAGTACTAGGGCTTAGTGGTCTAACACATCGGACACGTGTTTACCCCGAAGAATATCACGATGATTCCCGCCACGAGCCTGCGGTGTAGCCGAACATAGGGGATTACTAAGGACGGACAGATCTATCACCACCTGCCGCCTACCCCTACAAATCGTGGATCTACAAGACATCCAACACTACTTAACTATCTAAGCACCACACTTACATGTTAAGTAGATACCTTAAGAGCCTAGGTACAAGCACCATCCTAAGGCAATGACTAACCTAAACATCGTTGAAACCAATGTTGGAACCAATCACTACATTACTCATATTAACATAATCATATTAATACCTAATTAGACTATAGTGGTGTTGTATGATGTTTACGATAACATGATAAAGGCATTATAATTGTCCCATAAAAACATTTACACCTAACACATACATGGACTCCACAACCAAACAAGGAACGCTTCATCCAAGTATATGAATAAGTAAATACCAATAATATTAATGTATAGCATAATGTCACAAATACAAGATAGATACGTGACCCATACCTTTCCCAATTTGGATTTAGGACTAGAGGCTCCTCTCTACGGCCTAACCTCCACTAAGGAGCTAGGAGAACTAGTGTATACAAGAAAGAATGCTTGTGTTGTGTGTGTTGAAGTGAGGGGTCCTATTTATACTAGTGTTGAGGTCGGTTCCCACCATCTTTTGCATGTGAATCAGTCATTATTCTTATAACCAAGCCATAGGAGTGTGCTGTTGACGACAGTTATATACCAATTTCACCCGTCAATATAACTCAATTATGTTAAGAAAATAACATTTCTTGCACACATCACCTTTCTATTTAACCTATTTCCACCTATATTTGGAGAAATTGGTGCATGCAGGTATTTTATACAGAATTGAATTGAAATAAGGGGATGGATCCTATAAAATATCATCCCAGCCAATCAAACGTCGACATGTTGCACCACATGGATCAAATGGCCCACAAACAGAAGTATCTGAGGCCATCCAACGGTTTAGCATCCATATCAAAGGATGGGACCCAGCCGACAGAGACCTGGAGAAAGAACACGCGAAACGGTGCAAAGACTAGGTCGGCCGACCCCCCTAGTCGGCCGACCTAGTCCTAGCACCCAACTCGGTCAGCATCCATGTGTTGGCTCCTCCTGGTTTGAAGAAGTCTGTGGTGACTGATTCGCGCGCTTTTGGTGGCGGGAACTGACCCTCCTCCACCTATAAATAGGACCCATCATCCTCACTTCAACACACATCACGTGAGCATCATTCTATTGTATACACTAGTTCTCTTAGTCCTTAGTGGAGTTAGGCTATAGGGAGAAGAGCCTCTAGTCCCGAGTCCATATTGGAAAAGGTATGGATTATGTATCTTTTCTTATATTTGTGACTTTATGCATAATAAAGATGTTATATTTAGTCTTCTCTTATTCATATAATTGGATTAAGCGTTTCTTGTTTGATTGTGGATTCCATGTATGTGGTAGGTATAATCTTTACGATCATGCCCTAATGTCATTATACTATCATCATAAACACTATAAACCCCCACTATAGTCTAATTAGCTATGATATGATCATGTTAATATGAATGAATTATGCTATGTTTCAACATTGGTTCAACGATGTTTAGGTTAGTCATTGCCTTGGGATGGCTTGTGCTGCAGCTCCTGAGGTATTTACTTAATATGCTAGCATGGTGCTAGGATAGTTATGTAGTGTTGGATGTCTCATAGACCCATGGATTAAAGAGGTAGGAAGCAGGTGGTGATAGACCTATCTGTCCTTTGTAATCCTCAACATCCGGCTATGCCATAAGCTCTTGGCGGGAGTCGTCCTAGTATTGCTAGGGGTAAACCCGTGCCCGATGTGTTGAACAACTTAGCATAAGGATTCACCATTGACATGCTCATTAGTATCTAACATGGGCTCTGTGTATGTATATTAGAAGCATTATAGTATCAACTCCCCAATCCTTAGTCTAACCTCCATTAGGACTCATCTACCCTTTAGAATAGATTACTTAGGTGTGTGTCATACTACCCATATATTATCAACATACCCCTGTCTTGATAATTGATTGGTATCCCATAGCTTGATCATAAGAGTAGTGTCCACTTTACTCTATTGCCTTCCTTTGGGATAAATACAATACCCTTGAGAATACTCTTGGGTGAAATGCTACATGATAGTTTCCGTGCGCTTGCGGACCTCATCTCTTTCGAAAGATGATCTGTTATGTAGGAACGTCAACAAGCATTTCTGGCGCCGTTGCCAGGGAAGGCAAAGGAAGTGAAGGATAGCTATCACTTGTGATTAAGATATAGGTACTAATAGTTACTAGCTAGACAGGATTACCCTTGTTTGTTTTCTCCTTTTGTGTGAAAACAAGGTAGTGTTGGCTAACCCATTTTATGGGATGGACAACGAGGACACAAGTACTTAACTGCAAGATGATTCATGGCATACCTCAACAAATGTCCGCTAGGTAACACCATTTCCTGTCGCAAAAGAATTTCAGCTTCCAGTCGGAGCCAAAGTCATCCATCCCCAAGCTTGCGGGAGGATCCAAGAGCTCTTCTTGGTTTGCCACCACCATAGGGTGGATAGTTGGATCTTCATCCAACATTCATGCCATGGGTTGGTCCACCAATCCATGAACACCTTTGTGCTGGAACTAAAGGAGTCATATTCTCATTCATCATGGATGAGAATATGGTCTCCACTCAAGGGGTGGATTGAAGAATGCTCTAGTCCCCTTAACTTGTCATGCACACCACTTAACAAGGTGGAGATGCTAGTTATGGAACTACATCTCCC
Source organism: Tuctoria greenei (assembly GCA_036927565.1). Lineage (NCBI taxonomy): Eukaryota > Viridiplantae > Streptophyta > Magnoliopsida > Poales > Poaceae > Tuctoria > Tuctoria greenei. Next base: position 124,942,407 of record JAYESD010000007.1, on the reverse strand, counting down.
ATTGAGTAACATGAAGAGCAAGCTAATGGAGAAGTGTTTGGATGATCCAAGCCATGGATATTCACATGATTTGTAAAAATCCAGGTTGACATGAGGCACTTGGAATAACATTTCCCTAAGACCCATGAGGATTCTTCCTTTCAAACACAACTCCATTGGTTGTCACCTACAAAGAGGTCAAGGGTGGAATCAACATCACCCTTGTAATCAAGGAGGCTATAGGGATTGAGATTTAAGTTTAACGAGCCTACCATGAAGTATCTTGTCCAAGGCCAAGCAAGAAATAAATACAACATTTACATGAAGCTTCTGGCCAAGGACAAGAAACCGAAAGAGCATTAAAGATCCAGTTATCCCACAATCACTTGTTGGGATCCCTACTCTTCGACCAAGCCCAAGCAACCTAGGGCAAGTGACATTGTTGATGAAGTGTTTCTTGTTTCATTGTGGAGTCCACATGTAATCATGCCCAAGGAAGCTTTTTATCCATGATCAAAGTATGGGTTAACTAAAAATAACATCAAGAAGGTCGAAGTGACACCCCTAAAGAAGTACGAGCCTCACCATCGTCACAAGAGAGTATCTTCAAGATGGAAAAGCCGTCACTACATCAACATGTCTTCATCAAAATGACGGAGATGCTAGGGCCATTATGTGGTCCACATGTCCAACCTACATGCAAAAGGAGTTCTGGCATGTCAATCAAGAGAAGTTGTCCGCATCTTCAACTCCGGGATTGGACAACAAATCATCGAACTAAAATGGACAGAGGTAAGTCCCACTCATCCGACATCAAAAATTCAGTGAGTCCTTGCCAATAGGTTAATTGGTAGTTATCTCATGTTTGATTTACCAATTGCATATTTGAATTTTCCATCAAATCTTGCATTTCCATTTAGGATGTTTGAATTTCCACACTTGCATGTTGGAAAGTAAAATTTCCAACCAACATAAAACTAAAATTTTGAAATAGGAAATAAATTTAGTTGGATATGAACCTTGGGCTAACCACTTGAATTCATCTTCCTAATTCGAACCAAAAAAATATTTCCCTTAATATTCAATGCATTTGCAAGTTCTTTTAAGTTGGGCAAAACAACTTGCCAAATGGTACAACATGTTTTTTAGCTAACGTAACCCGTCCTCGAGTTGTTTTGTTTGTTCTTGATTTTTTGCAGCAGGACAAAATTTGTAAAGAGGTTGGAAGGCCCCATCAAGCGCATATCCTTTCATCGATATCATTTTGAGTTCATGGTGGGGGAATGCTCAAGATGGTTGTCCAATGGAGGAACAAGATGAAGCTCATTCAAATTCAACCTCAACATGGCAGGAGGCATTGAACATGAAGGCTACACCAAAATCCATGGTCCTGAGTTTCTCACACAACGACCTTCAACCAAGACTACAACTCGATGGAGGTACAAGTTCAAATTTTCTGTCATTTGAATTGCTTTCGGATTGAATGATTTTTTCTTACATTGGTGGGGAAGGTTTACACCTTCTCATCATTCAATTCTTATGCATCCTTGAATGTAGCCTAGAGGAGGGGTGAATAGGCTTTTTGATCTTTTGTTGGAACCTAAAACACTTAGCAACCTGATCAAACATAGAGAAATTGGACTACTCCGGCACAGTGCGGACTAGTCCGGTGTATTCGGACTGGATTGATCAAGTTTGATCAATGATTTTGATCAAAGTACTCTATGCAGCGAGAATTGAGTTACAAATAGTGTGCATTGCCTCAATGAAACTAGATGTGGCACAAGTTAACTTTAGTTTCAAAGTTTTAACATAAGTTTAACAAGATTGATCAAATCCTAGATTACAATGAATAGTAAGAACAAAATGAAGACACAATGATTTTATCCTGTGGTTCGATTCCACGAAGGAAATCTACATCCACGTTGAGGAGCCCACAAAGGACCAGGTCTTCAGCAGCCCTGCCCTCGTCGAATCACCAGAGAGGTCGATTCTCTTCAACTAATCACAAAGGGTAAATCACCGGGTTCAAGGGGCCTTCTCACAAGTTGAGGGCTCCCCAAGATTTACAATTCAAACACCACCAAACACACTCAAAAGATGTGCAATAAAACAACTAGAGTGTGCGAGAGAATCAAACCCAAGAGCTCAAGACGTGAAGAACGTGTCTCCTTTTATCTATGGTTAATCCTCAAGGATTTGATCTTTCTTGCATTGGATTGTGTGGAGAGACGTGTTTTCTGGCTCTTGGAAGGTCTGACGGCGCAGGGGGTCGAGAGAGTTGATAGTATGGCCGTGCACCTCTTTTTATACTAGGGTTTCCAAAGGTTACTATTAGGGTTTTCAAAGTCTGAACTAGTCTGTGGTGGACACCGAACTAGTCCGGTGTGCAGCGTGTGGGAAACCCTAAGTGTCCTGAATTATCGGGCTTGTCTGGCGAAGGACGGACTAGTCCGTTTTTATTTCTGGAGATGTTCTGACTAATCCGGCACATATCGGACTAGTCCGGCGTGGTGAATACCTTAGTGAATTGAGGACAAGTCCGCACTTGGAGGACTTGTCAGATTTTAGTCAGAAGATTTTTGGACTAGTCCGTGCCGATATCGAACTTGTCCGATTTAGGTCAGAAGGATATCAGACTAGTCCGTGGTGGTATCGGACTTGTCCAGCTTTGCGCAAATTGTGAAATACTGAGGACAAGTCTGCACTAGGGCAGACTGGTCCGATCCTATACAGAAAGATATCAGACTAGTCCGGTGCTGTGAAACTTGGAATGTTTGCAGACAAGTTCGCAATGAGAGAACTTGTCCGTTTCTGGACAAAGAGATATCGGACTAGTCCAGGGAACATCGGACTAGTCTGGACCTGTGTAAACTTGTGCAGTGAGAGTGTTTTATTTTTTTGAGCTCTTGGGGTGTTTTTCTCCAACACACTCCATAAAAAAGGATTATTCTATTCATCTCTTGAGCTCTTTTCAACTTGATTCATAACTCTCATTTCTTTTTGTGCTTTCTCCATAATTTCATTAAAACATGCGCTCATCTCAACAATTTGGTTAGGATCTCATTTGTTTGTCATAAATCAACCAAAACCCACAAGGGATGCCTAGATGCACTTTCAATCTCCCCCTTTTTGGTGATTGATGACAACAAATTGAGATTTCACAAATATGATTAAAAAATCCAGAAGTGTGCACATATGAGCTTGTAACAAATTAAATAATGAAAACATAAGTCATATGTGCAGGCTTTATGGTGGGGTGCAAGACTAAGTTTGTGTAAGCAATAACCGTGATGAGAATGAGATAAATGACATAATCATATTAACATCAAGCATATATGTCAATTTCAGAGTAAAGACATAGATTATATCAAAGCACAACCACACACTTCATAACCATGACTAGTAACATAATAAAAGCATAATGAAAGTTTTACAACCCCAAGAACAGACTTACAAAGAGCAAAAAATGCAAAAGAGGTCTCATCTCTCATCTAGTGCTAGACCTAGTGACCCCCCTCAATCTCTCCCCCTTTGGCATAAAGGCACCAAAAAGAAGGAGAGGGGGGATCTAGAAGTCGTCACTGGCTCATTCCTCGTTGTCGGTCCTCTTATCATCTTCATCTTCAGGTTGAGGAGGAGGAGGAGTGGATCCACTCAAAGTGTCCCCAACACCAAAATAGGCGAGTTCGAAGGGAGAGAGAGAGGTGGCAGTGCCGAGAAGTGAGAAGGAGAGTCCTCGGAGATGACAGGAGACCCAATGGGGTCAATCTCCAGCTTTTGGCATATGGCTTTGACATTTTGCTTTATGTATATCATATCCTCTTTCCTTGCCTTGTTCAACTTGTGGACTTTCACCTCAGTCTTCTTGCATGAGCCAAAGATGGCGGCCAAGTACTTTAAGATGCCACTAGGAGACCCTTTTTGAAGAGGGGCCCTAGTAGTGGGAGCAGTCCTTGGATCTCCTTGAGCCCTCCTCGGAGCCTCTTCACTTGACATAGGAGATGGAGCATCTGGGAGAGTGACTTGGGAAGGCTTCTGGGGCCTTAGAGGACTGTGCTCTACATCCTTCACAAAATCAATTCCATTGACTTTCTCAGTCATAAACATGATGTAGGGCACATAGTCACTGGAACGGTTCGGTGTGCAAGAGATGTTCACCATATCATTCCAAATGTAGTCAAAGACATCAAACTTCCTGCTTTTGCTTATCACCTTCATTGGTGTCCTCAGGTAGCCTTGAACACTTCCTGCATCTCCATCTTTTGGAGATATTGTCTTCCGGAGCACTCTATTTAGAACAATGAAGATTGGCTTCATGTTCTTTGTAAAAGGAGCGTTGTACTTTAGGCGAGTATCATAAAGGAACTCCATCTTATCTTGCTCTAAGACATTAATGTTTTGAATGATGATCTCATTGTTGCCAGTTTCTTCCAGGTGAAGCAATCATGCAAACTCATCATAAGTCACGGTGTACATGGATCCGTGAGTCATCCAAGTCACCCTTTCCTCTTCATCACTGGCAAAATAGCAGGTAGCATAAAACTAAGCAATAACTTCATCATTCCAGTTGTATCTGAAGGCAAACAAATCCTTCAGACCATGCCTTGCCACAGCTGTAATCACATCATCAAAAGTTGGGCAGCTTTTCCTTTGAAAGTGGCCCCATTCAATTCACTGGCTGCGGACCACAGGAGTCTTCATCGTGAGATACACAAAACTATAGTAGTAGGCATGGAAGTTGCTCCAGAATCTTGCACCAGCAGCCTTCCAGGAACTGCTGTGACAATCAGTCTTCTTGAGCGTTGAAGCTATATCGCTTCCTTTTCCATTGAATCTTTTTCAGAGGGGTCTCTGTTCCCTTGTCTCGGTGCACTCATCCGGAGGGGGCCAATTGGACCAGTGGCGACCCCTTTCCCTTTGCCCTTAGATTGGCGAGAAGTGTAGGGACCAGAATCCCGACATCTGAGGATCTCATTGGGTGGTGCCGTGCGATGCGACACCCAACAGTATACAAGAATAGAACCTGAATAAGTACAAGACGAAGTCTTTTATTTATCATACAGCGTAAGTTTTACAATACAAACGTAAGGAAAGAAATATATATATATCATAGATACGCTCTCAGCACTAGCTATGCAAAAGCAAAGTTATCCATGCCTTGGATACTTTGCACTAGCAACACTCAATTACGGCGGCGTGCAGGGTTCCCATTCGGCTGTACACCCTGGAGGAGGTGCAGCCTCATCATCAAACCCTTCATCAATTGTATAACCTGCAAAAACTCATTAACTGCAAACGTGAGCATAAGGCTCAGCAAGACTAACCCGTCTCACTAGACATATGCAGGGTGAATACTAAGCATAGGTAAGGAATGGCATAAATGACTCGCCTACAAGTGGATCCTTATAATCATGTTTTAAGTAGCAAATGACCTTCTCCAAGCACGGCACATCATGGGCTCCACAATCAAACAAGAAACGCTTTACCAATGATATGACATGCTCAGAGCACATAATGCTATTACAGCTAAAGTATGGGGAAATTGTAAACTTTTAATTGTACTATCTCTAAATCATACAAGGTTGCAAAGTAATTATAACTCAATACAATATGATTTTCTGACTTCTTTAGTATTTACTACATCACCGCTCAGTGAACAAGTGGTACTCTATTACCGCGAGGGACGGTGATTGCAATCAGGACACACCCGGACAACACAACACATACGCTTTCGGAAATGCCAGCGAGTACTTCGCGCAGCACCTACATAACACTTCAGTACTAGTGGTATATGGCAACCTTTTGTGAGACACTCAAATGCCAAACCGGTTGATCCGTCACGAGCAGGAGGTCCCTGCATGGGGCGTACTCTGACGTGCCCACCAGCGGATTTACACCTTGCTGCCCTCAACCCACACCTATAAAACGGAACGGTATGCCTCGACACCCAAGTGACCAAGCTACGTCAGTTTATTGGATTCCATATGTCCATTATATTGCCGGTACAATTCAAGCTTGTCCGAAGGGGCCGCACACGAAGCGGGCCTTAATCGACACAGGCAGGGCTATGCGACCGAGACTCAATTCTCGTCGCTTCCTATCCATTCCCTGCCCGGTATCAATTCCATTATATTCATACATTTTCTATCTAACAAATCCTGTGAGATATGTCCTACATCTCTCGTGAGTAGATTCCAACTACTCGACTTCTACCGGATTTCCTATGCATTAGCAAGGCAGTTACTACAGGTCAAACTATAACTCGTTCCAACCAATCCCTGGGATTTTTGGTCATGCAAGTGGAGTATCAATCATCCTAAACTTAATGCACAATTCATATAATATTCATCATAGTGATAAAGCAAAATTTTTATAAATGACTTAAATGCAAACTGGGGCTTGCCTTGTTGTAGGTCAGAGTCTGAGTTAATATTTGGAAGGTGCTCTTCCAAGGCTTCTGGCTCCTCCTCGACTTTGGTCACTATACGATATGCATAGAATACATATATGAATGACTTTGAAAAATAATTATTACCAAGACCATGGATTAATTTATGGTGTCCACTATGTGATAATGATCTATTTGGCTTTGGAACCTTGAAGGTAGATACTAGGGGATATGAGAGATGTTCTTGCAAAGAACAGGAGATGATCAAAGTAGGTTGTTGTCTCCAAAATGATGGCAAGCAATTATCTTCCAAAAATTTTAGAGAAGAAACTGTAGCTTGAACATAGCTATCAGTTGATAATCAAGATAGAGGAAATTGTCCTGGTCCTAGAAAAATTTGTTTCATAATTTTCTAAGCTCTGGTGAAGGAGTTATTGTATTTCTAAGTTGGCAAGAATTTCTGGATTTATTTTATAATTGAATTTTTAGCCTTTTACTCAATATTCAGTTTGTGACTGAATTAGGACTAGGATGGTAGGTCAATTAAATCCAAGATTTTTACAGGAACTAGTGTATGACTAAAGGAAAACTCAGTCCAAATTTGAGACATAGTAAAGCAACTGACATCTGTGAAAATTCAATAACTGAAAAAGGTAATTGAACTATACAGAGGGTTAAACAGGTTGGCTCCCAAACTTTTTCTGGTAGTCAAGAATAGGACACTAGATTTTATGTGAATTTTGGGGATTTTTCCAGTGGCTATCTTGTCTGGAAAAATCGTATTTGCATTTGGAAAGATTATTTTCTACAGAATTTAATATTAAGTTTCACAGAACCTATCTAGTACTAAAAGAAACTAGAGCTCAAGAGCTTTCAAACAAAATTTGTTTGAAGATTTTTGGAGTAGTCTACAGAGAAATGTTCAATTTAGAAGTTTGAACAATTTTCTGGAATTAATTTAATAACCCATTGGCGCCATAATTCAAATTCAATCAGGCGGGTGCCATGGTCCACGTGGCGTGCTCTGGTCCATGCAACACCGTGGTCCACAAATTTATTCGCGCGCAGCCGCACAGAATCCCAGCCGCACCGTGATCCCGTAGCTACTGGCAGGGTGGGCCCCCCGAGTTGTCTTCTACCTCGGGCCAACGCCCGCGCGAGGCGGCGCCTGCGGCGGTGACTCGCCGGCGAGCTCGCCGCTGGCCAAACCGACGGGTCAAACTTGCCCAAACTCGCTGCCTAGGGGTTTTTGGAGTCGCTGAGCACGACGGTGAGGTCGGTGGGACCAGCAACTCGCCGGAAATGGCCGTGCGACAGCGGTGGCGGCGGTGAGCACTCGGGCAACCTGGAACTCGCTCCAGAGTAGCTCAAACCACTCGAGATCTTCTTCAAAACCTTCCTGGGACGATGCAGATCAAGGATCTGGACGTGGAAGAGGGGGAAACAACCGGAAACTATGAGCTCGACGGCGAACCGAGGTTTCCTCACCGGCGGCGAGCAAAACTCGATTTCCTCGGCCGTTGCTCAATAACTTTTAGGGGTTTTTTCTCAGGTAGGAGCGCTAGGACCTATAGAAACTATCTCTAAGCAATTGCATAGGATTACTTGTAGAAATGGAATTTAAACGAAAACCGAGTGAGCTTCCTCACATCGGCCGCAAAGAAGAAGAACAATAATTTGCTCATTTCTCAATGAAAAGTGAAACGGTTTGCACTGTGAGTTAGAGCTCAACTAGGCACACCTTTAAGCTTTTGGGATTGTGGCTTGAAACTTCGTGAAACGGTGGCGCACCACGGAGCAGAGCTGGGCGGCGACGATGGTGCGCGGCGGAGAAGGAATCGCGAGAGGGGGAACCACCGATCGGGGAAGGGAAAATACTGGGGCTGCGGCCGGCCTTTTATAGCGTCGCGGCAAGCAAGCAGGCAGCTCGCTGGAGCTTGCATGCGCGCGCGCTGTCGAGCGGGCGAGCGCTGGTGCAGAGATGGCAGGAAGCCGACCTGACCCGTTCAGCAGCGGCTGACCTGTGGGGCCCACAGGTCAGTCAGACCCCAACACAAAAGTTAATAATTCATTTAAAAATAGAAGATCAACTCCAAAAATCATGAAACTTTGTGGAGATGGTAAATGAATTATTCTGAACCCAATGATGAACTCAAATCTTATGTTCAAAGAAGTTGGAAAAGAATTTAAAATTCAGATTTGAATTTGATTCAAATTCGCTAAGCGCCTCAAATAAAATAGCAAATGAGTTCCTAAAATCTTGAAATTTTGCAGGCAAGCTATTGAGAATATTAGAAGGTCAAGGAAAAATTTAGAGCCTCTAATTTGAATATTTTTGGCAGGGCAATTAGTACTGCACTTTAAATTGCCTTAATAAACTTCATCCAAATAATTCAAAAAAAAGGGATGAATAGAATCATTCTAGAATTAGTGATGAAGTCCAATACTTATGTTAATAAAATTTAACCATGAGTGCAAGAAAGGTTTGGATGGTATTAAGTTCATGTGTACCACTATATTGGATCTTTAATATAGTTGATCACAAAACTCATGACTGAATTCACATGCCATAAAAGTGGGGTTTTACATTCCTCCCTCCTTAAAAGAATCTCGTCCCGAGATTACAAAAGAAGGCAAAAGGAACAGATATAACGAACATATGCCGCTAACAAGTCCGGATAGTTCGTTCTAAGATACTCCTCGCTTTCCCACGTGGCTTCTTTAGCACTGTGGTTGCTCCACAAGACCTTGTAGAAATGCAAGGTGCAGCTTCTCGTGGTGCGAGACTTCTCATCGACGATCTGAGTTGGATGCTCGAAATAAGTGAGATCTGGTTGGAGAGCTTCCAAATCTTCTATTCGGACATCAGCGGGAGTTTTAAGACATTTCTGTAACTGGGAAATGTGGAATATATTGTGAACCCCTGAAAGTGACAGCGGTAACTCCAATTGATATGCCACAGGTTCGCATTGTTCTAGGATTGCGAATGGCCCAATAAAACGTGGAGCTAGCTTCCCTTTTACTCCAAATCGATGAACCCCTTTCATCGGAGACACACGAAGATAGACGGGATCCCCCACGTTGAAGTGAAGTGGTCGACGTCGTTTGTCCGTATAGCTCTTCTGACGAGACTGGGCAGCTTTGAGATTGGCTTTAATAGTGCGAAATTTCTCTTTGGCTTCTTTTATTAAGTCGATGCCATATACCACTCGTTCACCAGATTCGCACCAGTTCAAGGGTGTGCGACACTTCCGGCCATAAAGAGCTTCATATGGCGCCATCTGGATGCTAGCCTGGTACCCGATGTTGTACGAAAATTCCGCCAATGGTAGATGATCATCCCAATTCGTACCATAGTGGATGGCACAGGCACGAAGCATGTCCTCTAGCACTTAGTTCACCCGTTCGGTTTGTCCATCAGTCTGGGGATGATAAGTCGAGCATCGAATCAGTTTGGTACCCAGTGCATCATGGAGATGCTCCCAAAAGCAAGCAAAAAAAATAGATCCACGATCTGAAATGATAGTACGGGGTACTCCGTATAGACACAAAATTCTGGAGATATAAAGTTCTGCATATCGCTTTGTATCATAATCCACACTGACCGGTATGAAATGAGCTGATTTGGTCAGTCGGTCAACGATCACCCAAATTGAGTCGTGGTTATGGAGGGTGGAAGGAAACCCAACAATTGAATCCATGCTAATATCCTCCCATTTCCAAGCTGGTATGCTTAAAGGTTGAAGTTGTCCGACTGGCTTCATATGGTCGGCCTTCACTCGCCGGCACGTATCACACTCGGATACGTATTTAGCTACTTCCCTCTTCATCCGAGTCCACCAGAATTTCTTCTTCAAATCCTGGTACATCTTGTTGCTTCCCGGATGAATGGAATACTTGGACAAATGAGCTTCATCCAGTATCTTCTTTCTAAGCTCCATGTCTCGTGGTACCACTATACAGCCTTTGAACCAAATGGTACCTTCATTGTCACATCGGAAACATTTCATCTCCCCCTTTTCCATTCTTTGCCGAATGTGTGACATTCCCTTGTCTTCCTTCTGAGCTGCTACAATATCCTCCCTGATGGTAGGAATGAGAGCGAGATTGTAGAGTGCCCCATATGGAACCAAGTAGAGACTCGGTTCTTCTTCTTCCATTGAGTTGATGGAAAGACTGTTGACATGGGACTTGCGGCTCAGTGCATCTGCAACTACATTCGCCTTGCCTGGATGGTAGTGGATCTCAATATCATAGTCCTTCATCAACTCTAACCATCTCCGCTATCGCATATTCAAATCCTTCTGGGTGAAGATGTATTTCAAGCTCTTGTGATCAGTGTAGAGGTGTACTAGATTACCCAGTAGATAATGCCTCCACATCTTCAATGCCAGTACCACAGCAGCGAGCTCAAGATCATGAGTTGGGTAGTGCTGCTCATGGTTCCGAAGCTGCCGTGATCCATAAGCGATCACTCGTCTATCCTGCATCAACACACATCCCAAACCAATTCCTGATGCATCACAATACACATCAAAAGATTTGGTTGTGTCTGGTTGAGCTAATACTGGTGCCGTTGTGAGGTGTTTTACTAATGCTTGAAAACCTGCCTCACATGCCTCAGTCCATACATACTTCGTCCCCTTCTTCAGAAGTTCTGTCATTGGTTTAGCTATTTTGGAGAAACTGGGAATGAACCTCCGGTAATACCCAGCTAGACCTAGGAAACTTCGAACTTCATGTATAGACTTTGGAGACTCCCATTTGAGGACATGCTTGATCTTTCTTGGATCAACTGCAATCCCTTCTGCTGATATGATGTGCCCCAAAAATGGCACTTGGTTGATCCAGAATTCACACTTGCTGAACTTAGCATATAGCTGGTGGTCCCGTAACCGTTGAAGCACGATACGCAAGTGTTGAGCATGTTCTTCTTCGGATTTTGAATACACAAGTATGTCATCAATGAAGACTACGACAAACTTGTTCAACTCAGGCATAAACACCAGTTCATGAGATACATGAAATGAGCCGGTGCGTTGGTCAGTCCGAAGGACATAACAAGGTACTCATACAGTCCATATCTCGTTGAGAATGCTGTCTTTGGTATATCTTCTGGTCGGATTCTAATCTGATGATAACCAGAATGAAGATCCATCTTCGAAAATACTTTAGCACCCACCAATTGATCGAAAAGAATATCAATGCATGGTAGTGGATACTTGTTCTTGATAGTGACAGCATTCAGTGGACGATAGTCTACACACAGTCTCAAGGTCTTATCTTTCTTCTCTACGAACAGCGTAGAACAACCCCATGGTGATGAACTTGGACAAATGAAACCCTTGTTCTCAAGTTCGGTTAACTGCTCCTTACGTTCTGCAAGTTCCTTGGGTGCCATCTTGTAGGGTGGTCTTGAGATTGGTACTGTTCCCAGTGCAAGTTCAATCTTGAACTCTATATCTCTTTCCGGGGGCATACCAGGAAGATCATCACGGAATACGTCGGGGTACTCACATACTACCGGAATATCCTCAAGTCCAATAACTTCGGTATTATGAGTAGATGGGTCCAATGGAATGATGTTCTCAAGATTGAGAACTTGGGACGGATGGAGTGGGGAGTTTAGATAAATTTTTCGAGGAACGATATCAAGAATAGCACCATGGTATTGCAACCATGCCATTCCTAAGATGACATCTAGTTTTTGAGTCTATAAGATAATGAAGGAGGTAGGATAGATGTTCCCATCTAGATCAAGAGGTACCCTATGGACCATCTCATATGTTACTACCCCCCTGCTGGAGTGCGAATCATATATGGAGTTTTGGTGGAGATAACACGCAACTGATTTTTAATGACAACAGATTTACTAATGACATTGTGGGAAGCTCCGGAGTCGAAGAGTATGACTACGGATTGATCATAGATAGAGAACGTACCCGTGAGCACGGGCGCGCCTTCCGGAACGTCCTTGATGGCGAGGTGGTGGACATTGCCAAGTCTAGGAACTGACTTCTTGGGCTGGTTGCGGGGTTGGTTGGCCCCCTGGTAGGATGATTGCCCTCCGCTTTGTCGATTTTGCCGACAGTCCTTGGCGAAGTGCCCCGTGCGCCCACACATGAAACACGTGTACGGGGTTTGGCCAGTACGAATGGGAGGACGGAATCCCGGTGCACGTGGTGGAGGAGGAAGTGCACGGGAGATCATCCCCTGTTGTTGCTGCGGTCGGATTCCGGAGTTGCTGAACTGGCGACCACTGAACATTGGTGGTCGTGATGGCGGTTGCCACCTCTGGCCGGATGGTGATCGATACACCATACGGTACTTCTGAGGAGCACCACCTCCGCTGCCCTGCGGAGCACTCCTCTTCTTTTTATCTGAGGACAGCTCACGCGTAGCATCCTCCTGCATGATAGCGGCATTGACGATGTTGTTGAAGCTGTCGCGGTTGAGCAGGACAAGCTTGTCCTTCAACTTGGGGTTCAAACCCCGGTAGAAGCATTCACGCTTCCGATCTTCGGTATTCACTTGGTCCTGAGCGTATTAGGCCACGTGGTTGAATGATTTGGAGTACTCGTATGCACTCCTTCCTCCCTTCCTTAGCTCCAAGAACTCTTGAAGCTTCCTCCTCATAATCCCGGGAGGTATGTGGTAGGCGCGGAACGCCTCCCGGAATTCGGCCCAACTTACGACATGGCCTGCAGGGTGTGTGGCAAGGTAATTGGCCCACCATGCGCCAGCAGACCCCTGCAGTTGCTGCGCTGTAAACAGCATCTTCTGCTGTTCGGTTACCTCGAGTAAACCGAACTTTCCTTCAATGGTGCAGAGCCAATTATCCGCCTCCAACGGTTCATCGGCCTCTCTGAAGATCGGTGGATGTGTCGATGAGAAATCAGAGTAGGAACTCTGATATTGCTGACGCGGTCCATCATCCTGTCATCCCCCTTGATGGGACGAGCGCTGCACCAGAGTCTGCAGTAGCTCGGTTTGCTCGTCGCGCGAGCCGAGTACTGCAGCGAGAACCTCCGCGAGACTTTTGGGAAGTGTGGGTGGAGGTGGTGGAGGTGGTTGCATTTGAGGCGTATTCTGTCCCAGGGGTGGTGTGTCATCCCCCTGACCTCCACTGGAACCTCCCCCATCTTGACTTATACGAGTACGCACCATACTGCAATACAATGATTCATACCATAAGTCTCATAGCCTCAAGTTCATCCTTCCATATAAATAGTAATGCGGTAGATAACAACAGATGATGCATAACATTCACATATACTGATAAAGCACAAACTTTGTACAATCTATATTATCTTTGGCCCATGTTTACAATAGATCTCCAAAAATAGACATACTTCATCTAAAGAAGTCGTCTCATCTATGCTTGGTCACCACAAGTCGTCATGTCCATGTCATCGTACACAGACCTCGCTACTATTTAGAACAAGACTCATAAAGTCACAAAACACACGTGGTGTTTACTACACATCCTTACACTCGGCCTAAAGTGATAAGTACATCAACACTGCCCTCTACTCATAAAACTCAACCTCCTGAGGATCTTCTTCTTCCTCATCATCCTCAGGATTAGGCACCACTGGTATGGGTGCTGGAGCAGAAGATGATGCCTCGCTCAAAAGCGATGTCCTCTTGGCCATCTTAGCTTGCCAATCTGTCTGTATCATAAACATCCTCCAGGCCTCGTTCTCCTGCTCAGCCTGCTCACAGCTGGTCTTCCAGCTCTGAGCCTCCACTCTGGGCTGATCCAGATCTGCAGTCACCGCGTTCAACTGGGTGTCTCGCTGGTGTCCATAGAGTAGGCTATCCTCCAAGTCAATTTCCATCTCTAGAGTCTCCTGGCGAGACGCGGCTAAATCCATAACAGCGTCATGCCATTGATTCTCCCTAAGGTTCAAACGATGGTTGAGAGGAGCCATCATATCTCTAAGTCCGTCATTTGCCCACTCAAAGTGATCCGCTCGAATCATGGCTTGTTTCAGATTGTCCGTCAATTCTTTTATGCATGCCCTTTGATTACCCTTCTCGCAATGTGATGCGGATGCATACACCGCTAAGGCCGTTGCGGATGTTTCACCGTGCTCGTCCACCTCCGCAAGCAAGCGGGTTGCCCAGGCTTCAGAAGCCCTGCCGTTAACTGGAAAGAACTCATACGGAGTACCCACCAGATTACGGTAATGAAGTTTGCAAAACTTCCCTATGGCAATGCTTGCGGCGTAGCTCCATGTTTCCTCTAATATCAACCCTTTGATCTTGATGAATTATGGATCCCATCCGAGGTGCGGTGGACCAGCAGGCACATCGACGTAGATGGCGCAACTCCACATAACGCCTTCCTAGAACTTCTTGCTCCAATAGCTAGGCAACACCAGGTAGCCAAACTGGTGAAGCAACCTAACAAACACGTCCGGGAAACCGGCTTGCCCGGTGCACGTTGAGAACACCCATCCATTAGGCAACTGAATTCTTGGTGCTGCCATCTGTGGACAAACATACCCAGATGTCAATACACCGTATAAGTATTCCACTCAATCAATGATAATGTTGGACAAAAGAAAATATCCATAATCAATTGATCCAAGAAAATCTGCAAACTGGAAGTGATCACCGTTCGGATTCAGCTGACCTTCCTGTATCAACCCAAAAGTTTCATACAGGAAATGCCAGAATTAAGAGTTAAGTTGAATATATAGGTTGTAGTAAACTTCAAAACCTTTCAAGATTGTACTCATACAGCTCCAGGTGAACTAATATGAAGAATCTATACAGGTTTTAAGTTGACTCAAGTTTTCTGGAAATTTTGACAGAACCTCCCCTGTATATGGGCTTATCTCCACATTCTATACAGGTTTATCATGATAAGATATTGAGGTAATGACAAAATACACATTGTATAACATCGCATTAACAATCCAGAAATAAAAGAGTTCCACCCTGAAAACTTTGTTATACAGGTATCGCGCACAAATTTGCAACCCTGTGCAAACTGTTCCAAGTTCGGGACTGCACGAACCAAGTTTGCCACAAATGGAATTAGGCATAGCTACACCCAGATTCAGGTCAGGAGTGACAAATAAAGTTGATTTAGGACTTCCTAAGATTTCCAGAAATGTATATATGTGACCATGTCACTATCCTGGATTAAGAGCTATAACTATCCGAACTTAACAGTTGAACTGACTGGTTGGCACCAGCAGTCCTGCAGTTCACTGTGTTGACATCCCAATTTGGTTTAACTCCAACCCAAATCAGGAAAAACCTCCCATAACAAACTTGTAAAGCTCCTTCTACCCGTTTCAACCATGTATCACAATAAGGCAGTGGATTTTCTACAGCAAGTTATGGCAACAATACAGAGACTGGTACAATGGTAAGGTCATCTGGAGCAGTTACAATACACCCCAGATTTCAACAGATTATCAAGCTTTTCTGTCTTTATGGTCAACAGAAAAGTTGTAGAGATCTTCACGAGCTTTCCATCCATATATTATACTCCTATACTATCTATTAAATAACCAAGATTACAATCCGGCGAAGTCGAGCCAACTTCTGCCAGAAAACAAGAATCTTGATTCTATTTATTCTATCGAGTCGGAACCCTTTTTGCGGAGTCCAAACCTACCAGCACCTGATAGTTGGACTTTCCAAAACACAATGCAGCCATTCTGTTGGTGGGGATGGTCTAGTATCATATTTGATACTGATGGTACTACGTGCCTCACAAAAGAAAATGCTATCCGGTTTATCCGGTTGCGTCTATAGGTGGTTCCTATATCGTTCTCTCGCAAACGGTTTCTACACGGTCTTCTACCGTAGTTAATGCTGCAAAAGACAAACAATCCCCTTTCACACCTTCACACCTCAAGGGCGGCACGGGGAAACACGACAGGCAGTCACAATAATATATATGAAAATAAATGCATACGACTCGGGTGTGAGTCGTCCTCGGGTGAGGTCATGTCTCGAGGTACATGGCTGTAAATACGTCTGTACAGCAAAGACTCCCGTACGATCCGGCTTATACACGCTCGGGCATACGTGTTTCGCACGCTCCCATAGAACATGAATAGTTCTAGAGAGGCATACTATCGGATTATACACCACCCGATGGGGGCTCCCACTAACTTTGAAGCACGCTGGGGTACCGCGTGTCATAGGTTCTCAGAAACATTGAAAGCTTCAGAGACTCCTATTAACTTCCCGTGCCAAGCCACGAAAATTTTCACATACCACTCCTCGTATGCTGAGCTTACCGAGATTGATCCGCTCTCGGTGGCGTACCTTACCTCTTACCTGACGTCGGGGCGTCGTTACAGAATATAATAACACATAGTTAGCTTACCACCTTTATACCTTATACTAATAATACTCCTTATAAAGGCATATAGCTAATTCCTCACTCAAGTCCTAATTTTTTGAAAATATGTTCTTTTCAAGTACACTGTTCCCAATGATGCTCTGATACCATGTCTGTGGGGACCGGAATCCCGACATCCGAGGATCTCATTGGGTGGTGCCGTGCGATGCGACACCCAACAGTATACAAGAATAGAACCTGAATAAGTACAAGACGAAGTCTTTTATTTATCATACAGCGGAAGTTTTACAATACTAACGTAAGGAAGGAAAGAAATATATATATATATATATATATATATATATCATAGCTACGCTCTCAGCACTAGCTATGCAAAAGCAAAGTTATCCATGCCTTGGATACTTTGCACTAGCAACACTCAATTACGGCGGCGTGCAGGGTTCCCATTCGGCTGTACACCCTGGAGGAGGTGCAGCCTCATCATCAAACCCTTCATCAATTGTATAACCTGCAAAAACTCGTTAACTGCAAACGTGAGCATAAGTCTCAGCAAGACTAACCCGTCTCACTAGACATATGCAGGGTGAATACTAAGCATAGGCAAGGAATGGCATAAATGACTCGCCTACAAGTGGATCCTTATAATCATGTTTTAAGTAGCAAATGAACTTCTCCAAGCACGACACATCATGGGCTCCACGATCAAACAAGAAACGCTTTACTGATGATATGACATGCTCAGAGCACATAATGCTATTACAGCTAAAGTATGGGGAAATTGTAAACTTTTAATTGTACTATCTCTAAATCATACAAGGTTGCAAAGTAATTATAATTCAATACAATATGATTTTCTGACTTCTTTAGTATTGACTACATCACCGCTCAGTGAACAAGTGGTACTCTATTACCGCGAGGGACGGTGATTGCAATTAGGACACACCCGGACAACACGACACATACGCACTTTCGGAAATGCTAGCGAGTACTTCGCGCAGTACCTACGTAACACTTCAGTATAGTCGTATATGGCAACCTTTCGCGAGACACTCAAATGCCGAACCGGTCAATCCGTCACGAGCAGGAGGTCCCTGCGTGGGGCGTACTCTGACGTGCCCACCAGCGGATTTACACCTTGCTACCCTCAACCCACACCTATAAAACGGAATGGTATGCCTCGACACCCAAGTGACCAAGCTACGTCAGTTTATTGGATTCCATATGTCCATTATATTGCCGGTACAATTCAAGCTTGTCCGAAGGGGCCGGACACGAAGCGGGCCTTAATCGACACAGGCAGGGCTATGCGACCGAGACTCAATTTTCGCTGTTTCCTATCCATTCCCTGCCCAGTCTCAATTCCATTATATTCATACATTTTCTATCTAACCAATCCTGTGAGATATGTCCTACATCTCTCGCGAGTAGATTCCAACTACTCGACTTCTACCGGATTTCCTATGCATTAGCAAAGGAAGTTACTACAGGTCAAACTGTAACTCGTTCCAACCAATCCCTCGGATTTTTGGTCATGCAAGTGGAGTATCAATCGTCCTAAACTTAATGCACAATTCATATACTATTCATCATAGTGATAAAGCAAAATTTTTATAAACGACTTAAATGCAAACCGGGGCTTGCCTTGTTGCAGGTCAGAGTCTGAGTTAATATTTGGAAGGTGCTCTTCCAAGGCTTCTGGCTCCTCCTCTACTTCGGTCACTATACGATATGCATAGAATACGTATATGAATGACTTTGAAAAATAATTATTACCAAGACCATGATTTAATTTATGGTGTCCACTATGTGATAATGATATATTTGGCTTTGGAACCTTGAAGGTAGATACTAGGGGATATGAGAGATGTTCTTGCAAAGAACAGGAGATGGTCAAAGTAGGTTGTTGTCTCCAAAATGATGGCAAGCAATTATCTTCCAAAAATTTTAGAGAAGAAACTGTAGCTTGAACATAGCTATCAGTTGATAATCAAGATAGAGGAAATTGTCCTGGTCCTAGCAAAATTTGTTTCATAATTTTATAAGCTCTGGTGAAGGAGTTATTGTATTTCTAAGTTGGCAAGAATTTCTGGATTTATTTTATAATTGAATTTTTAGCCTTTTACTCAATATTCAGTTTGTGACTGACTAGGATGGTAGGTCAATTAAATCCAAGATTTTTACAGGAACTAGTGTATGACTAAAGGAAAACTCAGTCCAAATTTGAGACATAGTAAAGCAACTGACATCTGTGAAAATTCAATAACTGAAAAAGGTAATTGAACTATACAGAGGGTTAAACAGGTGCAATGGCTCCCAAACTGTTTCTGGTAGTCTAGAATAGGACACTAGATTTTATGTGAATTTTGGGGTTTTTTCCAGTGGCTATCTTGTCTGGAAAAATTGTATTTGCATTTGGGAAGATTATTTCCTACAGAATTTAATATTAAGTTTCACAGAACCTATCTGGTACTAAAACAAACTAGAGCTCAAGTGCTTTCAAATAAAATTTGTTTGAAGATTTTTGGAGTTGTCTACAGAGAGATATTCAATTTAGAAGTTTGAACAATTTTCTGGAATTAATTTAATAACCCATTGGCGCCAGAATTCAAATTCAATCGGGTGGGTCCCATGGGCCACGTGGCGTGCTCTGGTCAATGCAACACCGTGGTCCACAAATTTATTCGCTCGCAGCCGCACGGAATCCCAGCTGCACCATGATCCCGCAGCTACTGGCATGTGGGGCCCCCGGGTTGTCTTCTACCTCGGGCCAACGCTCGCGCGAGGCGGCGCCTGCGGCGGTGACTTGCCGGCGAGCTCGCCGCCGGCTAAACCGATGGGCCAAACTTGCCCAAACTCGCCGCCTGGGGGTTTTTGGAGTCGCTGAGCACGACGGTGAGGTCGGTGGGACCAGCAACTCGCCGGAAATGGTCGTGCAACGGCGGCGGCGGCGGTGAGCACTCGGGCAACCTGGAACTCGCTCCGGAGTAGCTCAAACCACTCGGGATCTTCTTCAAAACCTTCCTGGGACGATGCAGATCAAGGAACTGGACGTGGAAGAGGGGGAAACAATCGGAAACTATGAGCTCGACGGCGAACCGAGGTTTTCTCACCGGCGGCGAGCAAAACTCGATTTCCTCGGCCGTTGCTCGATAACTTTTAGAGGTTTTTGCTCAGGTAGGAGCTCTAGGACCTATAGAAACTATCTCTAAGCAATTGCATAGAATTATTACTTGTAGATACGGAATTTAAATGAAAACCGAGCGAGCTTCCTCACATCGGCCGGAAAGAAGAAGAACAATAACTTGCTCATTTCTCAATGAAAAGGGAAACGGTTTGCACCGTGAGTTAGAGCTCGACTAGGCGCACCTTTAAGCTTTTGGGATCGTGGCTTGAAACTGCATGAAACGGTGACGCACCACGGAGCAGAGGTGGGCGGCGACGATGGCGCGCGGCGGAGAAGGAATCGCGAGAGGGGGAACCACCGATCGGGGAAGGGGAAATACTGGGGCTGCGGCCGGCCTTTTATAGCGCCGCGGCAAGCAAGCAGGCAGCTCGCTGGAGCTTGCATGCACGCACGCTGTCGAGCAGGCGAGCGCCGGTGCAGAGATGGCAGGCGGCCGACCTGACCCGTTCAGCAGCGGCTGACCTGTGGGGCCCACAGGTCAGTCAGACCCCAACACAAAAGTTAATAATTCATTTAAAAATTGAAGATCAACTCCAAAAATCATGAAACTTTGTGGAGATGGTAAATGAATTATTCTGAACCCAATGGTGAACTCAAATCTTATGTTCAAATAAGTTGGAAAAGAATTTAAAATTCAGATTTGAATTTGAATCAAATTTGCTATGCGCCTCAAATAAAATAGCAAATGAGTTCCTAAAATCTTGAAATTTTGCAGCCAAGCTATTGAGAATATTAGAAGGTCAAGGAAAAATTTAGAGCCTCTAATTTGAATATTTTTGGTAGGGCCAATTAGTACTGCACTTTAAATTGCCTTAATAAACTTCATCCAAATAATTCAAAAAAAAAGGGATGAATAGAATCATTCTAGAATTAGTGATGAAGTCCAATACTTATGTTAATAAAATTTAACCATGAGTGCAAGAAAGGTTTGGATGGTATTAAGTTCATGTGTACCACTATATTGGATCTTTAATATAGTTGATCACAAAACTCATGACTGAATTCACCTGCCATAAAAGTGGGGTTTTACAAGAAGCTACCGAGCTAGGGACAATGGCATCCTTTCCTTTGGATGCAGGCTTCTTGGCCACGACCTTTTGCTGCACCAGAGGTGGAGTGGGCGACGGGTCAGCGACACAGTTTTGCCGCTTCTTACTTTGGCCCGTTGAGGACCGAAGCAAAGACTCTTGGTCCATCTTGGCCTCGTAGTCGGAGATCTCAACATTGGAGCTGGACATGGTCCTGACAAGAGGATTATAAAATTTATGGATGAGGAGTGATGGCAAGGAAATGCATTGAGTAGTTGGAATTTATGGTTGAGATCAGTCAAAAATTGGTCTTGTCCGGTGCTCAAGTGCAGACTAGTCCGGGGTACCGGACTTGTTCATACAGAGATCAGACTAGTCTGGTGTTCAATTGCTCAAACCCTAACCAGCAAATCAATGGAGTTTCTCAATGCAAAAATAGCTCAAGGTAGATGTAATACAACAAGGAGACATGTATTAACTAGTGGAGCTAAGCTATTTGGACCATAGCACAAGAAATCGAAGATTCTAGGGTTTTGAAGAAAGTTTACCAAAATCCTTCAATTCTTGAGGTTGAAGGAGCTATTGATGCGTACTAGTTCGTGGACCTCGATCCCCTTGCGATGAAGATCGTTTTCCACGGAAAGTTGAAGAGATTTGGTGGAAGAATCGCCAACTCACCTTGGGGGTGCTCGAGTGAGGAGAGAGAAGGTGATGAATGTTGTGATGACGAAGGAGATTAGGGTTTCAGCGGCCCTAGGGTTAAGGAGTCAAAATATTAGACTAGTCCGTGGTCAACCGGACTAGTCCGGACTACGGGTCACTGCGGACTAGTCTGCAGTGAGCGGACTAGTCCGTGGTCACCAAAACAGAAGCAATTAGCCCATTCATATATATTCAATGATGCTTACAAAAAAATAGGGTGCAAAATACACAAAGAATCTTGACGAATATGATCAGTAAACATCCAACAATCAAGCTATGACCATAATTCATCAAGATCAAGTAATTGAAATAGTTTTTCAAAGAAAATAGAGAGAGAGATGATTTTCAAAAACACAATCAATGGATTTTGAAGAAGGCATACAGGTATGCAAGTTTTCAAGCCACGTTCCGAGCATCAAGAATATTTAGTTCATTTTGGAGCTCCCAAAAGCGTTTTTTTATCAAGTGGCTTGGTGAATATGTCAGCTAGTTGTTTTTCTGTGTTGACATGGGAAATGACTATGTCTCCTTTCATTGAGTGGTCTCTCAAAAAGTGATGTCGGATGTCTATGTGTTTGGTCCTAAAGTGCTCAACGGGTTTATGGGCAATTTTGATAGCACTCTCATTATCACAATGGAGTGGAATACAGCTCATATTGTAACCGTAATCCCTTAGAGTTTGTCGCATCCAAAGAAGTTGTGCACAACAACTCCTGGCTGCAACAAACTCCGCTTCGGCCATGGGTAAGGCAGTGGAGTTTTGTTTCTTGGAGGACCAAGAAACTAGGGATCTAACTAGGAATTGGCATGTACCGGAGGTACTCTTTCTATCTACTTTGCATCTGGCATAATCTGCATTGGAGTATCCAATGAGATTGAACTTGGAACCTCTGGGATACTAAAGGACTAGGTTGGGTGTATGAACTAAATATCGTAAGATTCTTTTTATGGCTGTCAAATGACACTCCTTAGGATTGGCTTGAAATCTTGCACACAAACATACACTCAACATAATGTCTGGCCTAGATGCACTCAAGTAAAGTAGGGATCCAATCATAGAGCAATATACCTTTTGATCCACGTTTGGTCCGTGTTCATTGAGATCCAATTGTCCATTTGTTGCCATGGGAGTATTTATACGCTTCGCCTTGTCCATTCCAAACTTCTTGAGTATATCTTGAGTATACTTGGTTTGGCTTATGAACGTCCCTTCCTTTTGTTGCCTCACTTGGAATCCCAAGAAATATTTCAATTCTCCCATCATAGACATCTCGAATCTATCTATCATAATCTTACTAAATTCATCACAAAAGGATTTGTTAGTTGAACCAAAAATAATATCATCAACATAAATTTGATAGATAAATAGATCATTATCAATATGTTTAGTAAACAACGTATAATGAGCTTTGCCAGTCTTGAAACCGTTTTCAATCAAGAAATCTCTAAGTCACTCATACCAAGCTAGGAGCTTGTTTGAGGCTATAGAGAGCCTTACGCAGTTTGAACACATGGTCGGGGAACTCTTGATATTGGAATCCGGGGGGTTGCTCCACGTACACCTACTCCTTGATTGGTTCGTTGAGGAAGGCTCTTTTCACATCCAGTTGATGAAGCTTGAAATCATGGTGAGTAGCATACGCAAGTATTATTCTAATTGATTCAAGCCTAGCTACGAGAGCAAAGGTTTCATCGAAGTCCAAACCATCAACTTGTGAATACCCTTTGGCCACAAGTCGCGCCTTGATCCTTGTCACCACCCCGTGTTCATCTTGCTTGTTGCGAAGACCCATTTGGTGCCCACGATGTTGAACTTGGGTCTTTCGACGAGTTCCCACACCTTGTTCTATTTGAAATTGTTAAGTTCTTCTTGCATTGCCACCACCCAATCTGGATCTTTCAATGCATCCTCAATCCTGCGCGATTCCAAGAAGGACACAAAAGAGTAATGTTCACAAAAATTAGCTATGCGAGATCTAGTTGTTAGTCCCTTTTGGATCTCACCGATTATGTTGTCGATTGGGTGATCTCTTTGGACGCATTGGTGTACTCCTGGGTGTGGCACTTGCGGTCTTGTATCTTCATGATCGTCTTCTTCTCCCCCTGGATGGTTGCCTTCATTGGTGTGTTGCTCATCTTCGTCTTCTAGAGGTTGATCTTGTGTAGAAGCTCCCCCTTCATCCATTACCTCCACTTGTGGTTCATCTTCAGCATTCGCTATTGGAGGTGGCACTTGTGGTCGAACAACGCCC
Organism: Tuctoria greenei; assembly: GCA_036927565.1. NCBI lineage: Eukaryota > Viridiplantae > Streptophyta > Magnoliopsida > Poales > Poaceae > Tuctoria > Tuctoria greenei. The sequence continues at coordinate 124,918,538 of JAYESD010000007.1, read as the reverse complement.
AATGCCATTCTTCTCAATGTTTGACAAGGAGCTTCTTCTCTATCTAGCACACATTAGTCAAATTTCTCTCCTTGAGAGCCGTTAGTTTCATCGAACACTACGTCACGTGCTACTTCAACATGTCCGGAGACCTTGTTGAAGACACGATAGGCGTAAGAGTTCGAATCATAGCCAAGAAAGAAACTTTCATCAGACTTCGAAGCGAACTTTGAAGTCCTAGGATTCTTGTTCAAAATATAACATTTAGAACAAAAAACTAAAAAATAGAAAATATTAGGCTTGTTACCGGTAAGTAGTTCATATGACGTTTTCTTGAGTAGGCGATGAAGATAGAGTCGATTTATGGCGTGACAAGCAGTGTTGACAGCTTCAGCCCAAAATTGATCCAAAGTCTTGTACTCATCAAGCATTATCCTTGCCTTCTCTATGAGGATTCGGTTCTTCCTTTCGGCTACTCCATTTTGTTGAGGGGAGTACGGTGCCGAAAATTCATGTTTTATGCCTTCTTCGTCTAAGTACTCCTCAACTTGGGTGTTCTTGAATTCCGTGCTGTTATCACTTCGTATGTTTTTGATCTTCAACAAGAATTCATTTTGGGCATGCTTGAGAAACTTCTTGAGGGTTTCTTGAGTTTCAGTCTTATCATGCAAAAAGAAAACCTACGTGAAGCGCGAAAAATCATCAACAATTACTAAACCATATTTGTTACCGCTGATGCTTATGTAAGCAATTGGACCAAATAGATCCATGTGAAGTAGCTCGAGCGGTCTTGTCGTTGCCATGATGTTCTTCGCGGGATGGGGTGCTCCTACTTGCTTCACGGCTTAGCACGTGCTACAAGGCCCGTGTTTCTAAAAAACAACATCCTTCACACCTCAGATGTGATCGCCTTGAGGATTTTTTGAAGATTCCTCATACAAACACATGCTAGCCGTCTATGCCACAGCCAACCCATGTTTGTTTTTGCAATCAAGCATGTGTAAAGTTTGGATTTATCTTTGTTGAAGTCAACAAGATAAAGCTTTCCCTTTAACACACCATTGAATGCATCTGAGTCATCACTCCTTCTAGAGACGGTCACCCCCTCATTAGTGAACAAGCAATTATAACCCTTGTCGCATAATTGAGATATGGACAAAAGGTTATAATCTAAGAAATCAACATGTAAAACATGAGAAAGAGTATGTTGAGGCAGAATTGCAATTTTACCGGTATCGAGCACCCTTCCTTGACTGTTATCGCAAAAATAGATGCCTTCGCTTGGATATTCATTTTCTTCATATTCAACAAACATCCTTATTTCTCCAGTCATGTGGTTGGTGCATCCATTACCTAGCACCTATTCTGATCCACCAGAGGAATAGGCCCGCCAAAACAAATTACGCATTGGTTTTAGGTACCCAAGCTTGATTGGGTCCTTTGAGGTTAGTCACAAGTGATTTGGGCACCCACACATGGGACTTGGTGTTCCCATGGTGTGGCCCAACATGTTTGGCATAAACTATACCAAAATTACTTTTCATGAGGACATATGATTCACCAAAAGTTCTAAACAATAGTTGTTGCTCATATGTGTTAACATTTTTGGACTCGTCAACATTATTAGGCTTTCTAGCTTGAAAGGAGTTTCCCTTGACAAAAACAATGTGTTCCTTGTTATTCTTCTGGCTTCTAGCATTTTGCTTTTCACCGTAAGAATACCCAATGCCATATTTGACATTGGGAGGTCTTGTGGCCGAGTATGCACTGCGTGCATACTTGACCCTCTCCTTGTCAAATATGCCACTACGGGAAGGATGCTTGTCCTTTGTCAAGTTCGACTTATCTTTCAAGTTAGTGTCAATTTTAGCACATGCACAAGTAGTAGTAGTTTCAGATTTTAAGTGTTGAGAAGGTGAGCTTGAAGAGGATGAAGGGTCACTTCACTTGAATGACTCAACTTGTACCTAAAGGACCTTGTTAACTTTGGTTAAGTTAGCAAGTTCATCCTTGATGAGTACATTTGAGTCGCTTAACACCAAGCAAGCTTCCTTGCTTGAAGCTAACTCAAGTTCTAGTGACTTGCTTCGCTCCTTTTCATGTTCAAGGAGTTTTTTGATGTTAAAATATTCCTCCTTTTGAAGGATGATCATATCTTCTTGGCAATCCACAAACTCCTCCTTATCAACAAGTTTATCCATCAACAATTTCATTTTTGTAGCAGTTTTCTTATCTAGCCCAACAAGTATATCTTCATCACAACTATCTTATTCACTAGAATCATCACTATAGTTTCAAAGTTTTAACGTAAGTTTAACAAGATTGAGCAAACCCTTGATTACTATAAATAGTAAGAACAAAATGAAGACACAATGATTTTATCCCGTGATTCGATTCCACAGAGGAAATCTACATCCACGTTGAGGAGCCCACGAAGGACTGGGTCTTCACCAACCCTACCCTCGTCGAATCGCCACAAAGGCCGATTCTCTTCCATTAATCACAAAGGGTAAATCACCGGGTTCAAGGGGCCTTCTCACAAGTTGAGGGCTCCCCAAGATTTACAATTCAAACACCACTAAACACACTCAAAAGATCTGCAATAAAACAATGAGAGTGTGCGATAGAATCAAACCCAAGAGCTCAAGACGTGAAGAACGTGTTTCTCCTTTTGTCTATGGTTAATCCTCAAGGGTTTGATATTTATTGCATTGGATTGTGTGGAGAGACGTGTTTTCTAGGCTCTTGGAAGGTGTGACGATGCAGGGGGTAGAGAGAGTTGATAGTAGGGTTGTGCACCTCTATTTATACTAGGGTTTCCAAAGGTTACCATTAGGGTTTTCGAAGTTCGGACTAGTCCGTGGTGGACTCCGGACTAGTCCGGTGTGCAGCGTGTGGGAAACCCTAAGTGTCTTAAATTATTGGACATGTCCGGCGAAGGACGGACTAGTCCTATTTTGTTTCTGGAGATGTTCGGACTAGTCGGGTTTGGACTAGTCTGGCGTGGTGAATCCCTTAGTGAATTGAGGACAAGTCTGCACTTGGAGGACTTGTCCAATTTTTGTCAGAAGGTTTTCGGACTAGTCCGTGCCGATATCGGACTTGTCCGATTTACGTCAGAAGGATATCGGACTAGTCCGTGGTGGTAACGGACTTGTTCGGATTCGTGCAAATTGTGAAATACTAAGGACAAGTCTGCACTGGGGCAGACTTGTCTAATCCTATACAAAAAGATATCGATCTAGTCCGAATAATATCGGACAAGTTCGGCGCTGTGAAACCTGGAGTGTTTGCAGACAAGTCCGCACTGGGAGGACTTGTCCATTTCTGGACATAGAGATATCGGACTAGTCCGGGGAACATTGGACTAGTCCTGACCTGTGTAAACTTGTGATTCTCCAACAAACTCCATACACAAGGATTATTCTATTCATCTCTTGATCTCTTTTCAACTTGATTCATCACTCTCCTTTCATTTTGCTCTTTCTTCATAATTTCATTAAAACATGTGCTCATCTCAACAATTTGGTTTGGATCTCATTTGTTTGTCATAAATCAACCAAAACCCACAAGGGATGCCTAGACGCACTTTCACACGAGAGTAAGTGTTGGCATTTCTCTTTTTGATTCTTCAATGTCACCTTACTTAGGAACAAATTTAAACAAGGTATCTAGGATTTCATAAGCATTGCTAAAATTGACTTAGACATATTCTGCCTAGGTAATGCTTATGGAATGACTTAATGATTGAATTGGTACGTAGCAACATAAGAAGCTTGTTAAGTGTCCACTCTCCTTCGAGTTCTCAAAATTCATTCTCCACAATAAATTATTGGAAACTTGCACGAACGAGTCACATAGTCCAGCTATGATGAGTTCAGAATTTGAGATGAGTATCATGGGAGAACTCACATACTTTTTGGGGCTGCAAATTAAGCAAAGCAAGGAAGGTACCTTTATGCATCAAACAAAGTATACAAGAGACCTTCTTAAGCGCTTCAACATGGACAAAAGCAAGCCTCTTCGGACACCAATGGGCACAGCAACGACAATTGAACTTGATGAAGATGGTGACCCAGTTGATAAAAAAGAATATATAAGCATGATCAGATCACTTTTGTACCTCACGACATCAAGACCGGATAAACAATTCACCGTATGTCTTTGTGCACGATTTCAAGCTTTCCCACGTGCTTCACATCGTCAAGCCGTCAAAAGGATTCTCATGTACTTACATGGAACTCAAGAATTTGGCATTTTTCTTCCTTCTTCCTCAGTCGTTACTTTGAAAGCTTTTTCGGATGCTGATTTTGGGGGTTGTAGGATTGAAAGGAAAAGTACTTCGGGTGGTTGTCATTTTCTTGGTAATTCTCTTGTTGCTTGGTCCTCCAGAAAACAAAACTCAGTTGCACAAGCTACAGCCGAATCTGAATACATAGCTGCTGCTAGCGCTTGCTCACAAATTCTTTGGATTGTTCAAACACTTAAGGACTATGGGGTTGATCTACATAGTGTTCCACTATTTTGTGATAACACTAGTGCCATTTGCATTGCTAAACACGCCGTGCAACATTCGAGAACTAAGCACATTGAGATTAGGTATCACTTTCTCCATGATAATGTTGAATAAGGAAACATTGTGCTTTACCATGCGGATACCGCACAACAATTGGCTGACATTTTCACAAAACCTTTGGATTTCACTCATTTTTGTTACATTCGTAGTGAAATAGGGGTTATGCATCCTCATGGCTTAAATTGAGGGGGAGTTTAGAAACTTGGGAAGTATATGTGAGAATCCAAATTTAAAATAATGTGAGCATAATATTTCATACATATATGACTTTGTGATTCCTTTTTCATACTGAAAGTTCTTACTACATTACCCATGTTATACATTTTGTAGTTTTTGCCATGACTAGTAATTGGAGTATTTACTTACACTAAATATGGTCATGATCGAACTTTCTTGCTATTTTGAACTAGTTGCATCCTCACAAGTGCTTTAAATAATAAATAATTAATCAAGTAATCAACTCACATGTTGGGTTTTTATGATCAAATAAAAAATGAATGAGAAAAAATCAAGAGAATATGCATGCATCACACTACTTCTTTTGAGATGGCTTATCACTGCGCTTAGATATGAACTTAGAAGAAGTTGTGTGTGACTAAAACCATGTCCTCAAGCTTCTGATTGTCAAATGACATAGGCTTAGCTTGGTTGGTTAGAATAAGGCAGATGCAACATATAATCACTTGCAAATGTTATATGATCAGAATTTGTGCTTTAAATAATATTAAAAATGAAAAATGCAGCAACAAGTGTCATGCTTTCAGTTTTTTAAATAGTTATGTTTGTGAGATCATGACTTGCTTAAATTGAAAATTACATTTGATCTCTAGCATGACTTACACTACTTTATGTATTTCATTGATATGATCGTGTAAGTTACTTGATAGTCTGGCTTGGATAAGCTTTGTTTTATATGTATATGTTATAAAATGCTCATAACAAATTAAATTTCTCTTTTGTACCTTGTTGAATACATTGTCAAATGAGGAAGAAATTGATTACACATTGCACAACAGATTTAGAAGTGTTTTGACACGATTCTTCTCATTTTAAATCTTATTTACAAAGGGGGAGAAATATTCCGGGGAGAATTTTGTTTTCAAAACTTTTCATGTGAATAAGCCCATGTTCGGATTCTAAGTGGTGTTGCCAATGCATTCATCAAGGGGGAGATTGTGAGACCTATGTGTCCTGAATACATTGGCTATGACGATAAAAGTTTTGAATACTTCCAAAACACCCTTTTAACAAGATACGACTCTATGTCCGAGCTACTGCAAGGTCCGACGATAGGTCCGACTTGTTTTGGGTAGCTCCTGCAAGGTTCGATGCAAGGTCCGACTTCTTTTTCTAGGTCCGACTTATTTTGGATAGGTCCGACTTGCTGTGGCTAGGTTCAACATGTTTTTGCTAGGCCCAGCGCAAGGTTCGTCTAGCTTTGGTTAGCTCCAGCGCTAGCTAGGCCCGACTAGTTTTGGTATGCTTCGGCTTTAGGTCCTACTAGCTTTGGTAAGTTCTGGCGCTAGGTCCTGCTAGCTTTGGTAAGTTCCAACGCTAGGTCCTGCTAGCTTTGGTAAGCTCCAGTTCAAGGTCCAGTTAGCTTTGGCAAGGTTCGGATCTTGATCGCAGTGGTTCTACTTCTCACTTGCAATATTTCGAACTTGCTTTTTGGATTATGAAAAGTTTGCTTAGTATTCTTTTACTAAGTTTTTGGTGTGCTTTAGTGGTTATGGCGGATATCATTTTGCTATAGTTTGCAACTTGTTTATGTGAGGTGCTCACATAAGTTGTTGTGGTTTCAGAACTAACGAGAGTCAAGTCGAGGACTTGTGCTCGGGAGTATCGGTTGTTTATTCATATGCAGGTGTTTCTTGAGTTCAAGACAATGCTGGTGACGGGATCATTGAACTATTCTTAGGGAGAAGATGAGGTTCAACAACCAAGCTCGGGAGGTTGAGTTGATCGGGAGGTTACGCAGCATGTTTGAATCAAGAACAATGGATATGAAGGTACCATGGACGTTGTTGGAAGGTGTTTGCACGTGTGCAAGGAGTGCAGGGACGTGGCTACATGGTTCTGAGGCATGATGAAGAGATGTGGATGTAAAAAATTGGTCGAAAAGGTCAAACCGACTAGGTTATGGACTGAGGCTACGGCTGAGTCGGGTTTGACTCAAATATGGAAAGATTTGAATTGGTTATGATAGGGTTTCGTGTGGGTCACAAAGTTGGGTTTTTTTAGGAATTTGGGATATGTTCCTAAGGTGTTCGGAAATCTTAATATTGCTTCTATCTGCGTATGGAAGAGTCTTGAGCAGTTATGGAAAGTTTCGGTTGAATCTGAGTAGGATTTGAGTTCTAGTTAGGATTGGGTTGGCCTAAAAGCTGGTTATATAAGCAAGGGAGACCAGAGCTCGTGGTGCACGACTTTGGGGCTGCTCCTATTGTGGTTTGATCAATAAAATTTGTAGTTTAAAGGAAATTTTGTGCCTTGTTCGTCCGACTTGTTTCAGACAAGTTTTTCTCATCGAGTTTCTGCACAGCACTACCTTGCTTTGGTGGTTTTATCATCACTCGAGTTTTACAGATCCATTTGACGTGATTCTTTTTGGGTTATCTTCACAACTTGATTGTTTATCATTTTTTGAAAATGTGACAGTCATTGGATTTGGGTTTTTGGATCTACACGAGTTTCATTGCAGTGTTGCAGATCTCGTTTTTCTCGGGTAGAACAGGTTGACCTTCGCTCAATCTTTCCATCGTAACTTGAGTTTTTCTCCACGGTTTTTCGTGAATCTTGTTGTAGTGTCTTCGTGACTTGATTCTACACAATCTATACTGGTTTTGTCAATATTGATCATATTTAGATTAGTCGCACACATGATTTCTTAATAGATTGATTTTCTGCCGAGGGGTTTTCGTTGCTTCCGCTGAAAAAGTTGTAATCTACCATTCACCCCCCTCTAGTAGCTTTTCACATGCTCTTCGATCCTTCAGGAACACATTCAACGCATGTTGAGTGCACGTCATGCCTTTGTGCGAAGGGTTATCACTACCTTAGTCAAGAAATAACAAGGTACGTCCAACCTATGGAAACCATGAAGTGTGGATGAGCGATATCGACAACACTCTCCTAGACCACGCTCATGAAATCCATAGAAGGAAATCCAACATCAACACAAAATCCTCCAATGTCAAAGTCATGCTGCAACAAAGTTAGGCCAAACTCATGGCCTACATCCCTTGTTAGGGTTCCAACCCCTATCGCTGACATTGAACAAGAACAAGCTTAGGGGAGGACCCCCACGTGAGGTAACTTGTATTACACCCTTGCATATTTATTTTCCATTCACCCATCATCCACCTTGCATATAAAAAACTTTAAAAAAGGAGAGTAGATTTGCTTTCAAAATGAAATAAAAGATGTGCGATAAGAATGGTTTGGAATTCACGTAGATGAAATGATGAATAGTTGCTCTGTTTTAATTTTCCTAAATCCCTAGTTTACAACTTACTACTCTCCGAAATATTGCTTTCATTGGCTGTGATTACTTTTGCCTTGATTTAGAACTTGTGGGTAGCAAAAGCTTAATCCAATTCTAAGTTGTTGTGATATTAGATATAGTGATAGGGCTGCTATTCCTAGTTTGAATGTGAAACTTAGATTTCCGGGGAATTTCTAAAAAGATTTAAGATACTCTCATTTGATTTGAAATACCTACCAAAGCCATATGATACATTAAATTGATAGACCTTATGCATATGCTATTTTCTTCAAATTGAGATTTGTCAAACTAGTATAGACCTATGTGAGATTTCATTCATTACTTTTTGGATACAAGACTTCACTTGCACATGATGTACTTTACACTAGAAGCAAGCAAATTCCCATCATACCACTTCCACAATAAAAAAAGAAACTCCATACCATTCATGCTTAGTACTCTCTCCAAATTTATTGCATAAAAAAAGGAGTAGAAAACATGGCTACAAGAAAAAGAAAAAAAAATAAGAAAATGCATGCTTACATCGAAAGCGTGAGAAAAAAAAAGAAGATAAGAAAAAAAAGTATCCATGTTTCATCCCTGCCAAATAAAATAAGAGAGTCTACGCAAAAAGGAGTCATCTCAAATATCCACATCCACCTCCATTTCATCACACATGCACAAGTCTTTAATCAAATAGTTTTGTATTGATTTCTCCTAAGGCTTGCTTTTTTGACTTAGCAATATTATGTGTTGCAAATATGCCTACTATATTCCCTACCATGATCCACATACAAGACTTATTTAGTGGTAGGATGAGTGTAGGCAAACTGCCTTGGTGAGGAAATATTTCCACTACACACAAAGGAGAGGCCGAGAGAATCAAATTGAGGTACTTAAAATCTAAATTGAACTCTCCATAATTTGAGTGTGTCAAGTGTAGCAACGACACTTCCCTCAGTACTACTAAAGCGTAGTCCACAGAGGTTCATATTCGGATGGGGCGCGTAAGATCACGAACAAGATGGTGACACAAGAGTTTTTATGTGGTTCGGGCCGCCTGTAGTAATACCCTACTCCACGGGGTGGTTGTCGATTGAGTATGTGCGTAGACTGCGAGTGTATGTTGATGCTAGTGTGCGTGTGAGCTTAGTCCCGCTCTACCATGCGACACAATACTTTTATATGCTAAGGACTAGCCGTTACAGTATATGCCTGGCCCGACAGGTGGCCGCAGCTGTAATTAACCACCTATACACGATCTACAAGTATAATATGTGATTAACAATATGATAACATGCCTTAATGGTGGCATTACCTGTCTCGATGGTCCTCTGGTCGTGTGTCATTAATACCAAATTAATGACACGTTAATTAGGTCTTGTAATAGCTATTTAATATCCTCTTAAATGTCTGCACCGTTGGAGATCCCGTAGTCTTCCCGTTGCAGGCTTAGGTCCGGAGGTCCAACACGTGGTAGCTCTGGAGCTTCCCTCTACAGGAAGGCAGGTCCGCAGCCCCTTGACGTGTGGCGACACCGAAGCTTCCCTCTACTGGGGGTTAGGTCATGGGTTGCTGGACATGTGGCGGTACCAGAGCTTCCCAGCGAAGGGAGGTAGGTCCTGTCCCGTAGGACATGTGGTAGCACCAGAGCTACCCAAACGAGGGATGCGGGCCAGTGCTATCAAACATGTGTTGCCTTTAGAAGTCTTTAACTTGGACATAGGAACTCCTTGGTTTTAAGTGTGGTATCAGGGGGTACCTGGAATCTAGGGTACCGAAAGTGGCCCCCAGGCCCACCTTTGGGAGAAACCTTCTGGGTGAAGTTATACTACCACAGGTGGGGCCATCTTTGATTCCCGCAGTCTGGCTTCAATGTCTTTTTCCATGTGTTTGAGGCGACAACAAAGAGTTATGCCATCACCATTTGGCAGTTTTTGAGACGTTGCGTGAGATCCTGGCGTGCGGATCTCGTGCAATTGAAGGTTGCCAGTTCCCAATATGAATATCATATCGGTTCCCAGCATAATCTTTGTAGCGCTGTCAGGCAGCCACCCTCGGGCTTCCATCTTCTCATCGTGACAATGGTTTGTCTGGTGTAACTTTTTAAGCAAAGTGGACCCAGGCCCCCTTGTCATTGACGAGGTCATCTTGATTCTAGTCCAGAGGTTGTTTCCATCCAAGTGTTGTAGAGGCTTACTAAAGAGAGAAAGTCCGCAGAGGGAGAGAACCACTACAGGAAACGCGAAGACTTACGTCGGCCATATTAACTTTCGTTAGCCAGCCGACGAAAGTTCAGTAACTTACGCCGGCCAGAAGAAACCGACGTAAGTCGTAAGTTAACTAACTTTCATCGACGGCCGACGTAAGTTAGTAGACCGACAGAAAAAACCATAAAGTTACGTCGGTCAGGACCGCAAGCCGACGTGAATAAATTGGCCGACGTAAGTTAAGCATAACATACGTCGGCCTCGATATTGGCCGACGTAAGTAACTCAGGCTGACGTAATTAGATTATTTAGCCGACGTAAGTTACGGAATTTAACCTACCCGCGCGCCATGCCTCTCTTTTCCCTGCTGCCTCGCCCGACGCCGCTGCCTCAGCCACCGCCGCGCCCGCTGCCGTTTGACACCGCCGCCGTCTGATGCTGTCGCCGTCCGCCGCCGCCGTCGCCAGGTACGCTTCCACCCCCCCCCCCCCCACTCCTCCTCCCCCCAATCCCCTTCCCCGACCGCCGATGGCCTGGCCCACTCTCCCCGACTGCCGCCAGCCTGGCCCCCTCCCCCTCCCTGGGAGCCGCCCCTCCTCCTCTCCCCTCTCCAAGCCCCTCCCCCTCCCCTCCCCTCCCCGACCATAGCTGGTCTGGACCCCCCCCCCCCCCGCCCCATACCAAATGGTCGCCCCCCCTCCCCGAGCGCCGCTGGCCCAGCCCTACCCAAGCGTCGCCCCCCTCCCCGAGCCCCCCCCTCCCCTCCCCGGCCCCACCCTCCCCTCCCCAGCCCCCCTCCACCTCCCCTCCCCGACCCCCCCTCCCCCTCCCCGCCCCCATCCCACCCTCCCTGCAGAGGCTCCCCACCCTCCTCCCCTCCCAGAGCCCCCCTCCCCTCCCCAGACCCCCCAACACCCCTCACCCTCCCTACAGAGGCCCCCCACCCTCCCCCTCCCCTCTGAGAGCCCCCCCTCCCCTCCCCCCCCCCCCCAACACCCCCTCACCCTCCCTGTAGAGGCCCCCCACCCTCCCCTCCCCAGAGCCCCCCCAACACCCCCCCACCCCACCCCACCCTAACCCTCCCACTGAAATTTGAAATTAAATTGAATTGAATTGTTCAAATTTGAATTGAATTGAATTGAAATTGATTTGAAATTGAATTGAATTAAACTATTCAAATTTGAAATTGATTTGTTTAAATTATGCTTAAATTGCTTATTTGTTTATTTAATTACGCTTAAGTAGTTAATTTGCTCAGTGTAGATTATGTTTATTTAATTATGCTTAAGTGGTTAAGTTGATTAATTATGTTTAATTGTTAGTTTGGGGATTCTTAGTTTTGTGCTTAATTTGTATTATTGCTCTCATTTATTGTTTTGTGTTTAAAATACAGTTGCTTATGTTTCCGTTAATATTTTTGATGCTTATGTATTATATATAGAAACGGCTCAACAAAAGGGATGTCGTACGTAAAGTAGGCATCATATATGTAGCGTATATACAGCCCATAGGGCCCAACCCTAACCTTCATTCGAGGTCGGGCAAAGAGAGAACGACGCCCCTGAAGTGTGGGTCATGATCGTGACCCGTGACTGGTGACATGAGGTGAATCGTTAGGGTTAAGTGTATATGGGTTGGGCGATCCATTACTAACCCTAAAAGTCCATAACTAGGTTTCTCTCCGCCGCAAGACCCCCCGTTCCCATCGCGCGTGTTTGTGAGTACGTATAAGATGATGAAAACTCTGAAAACGTATGTTGCGAGTATGTGTCCTTGACTCGAAACATTTGTAAGGCAACAGGTTTCCGAGCTAACCCATTGCCCCCCTTTGTACTTTAAGAACTGCACCGGATAGGGGGGTGTAGTGTTAAATAGGCGGCGTTATGCTGCTGAAATTTCATGATTTGTGAGACAGATGATAATCAAACATTGATGAATCGTTAGGGTTAAGTGATCAACCTATAAGGGCACGACACGCAATAAGTGTGATCGTGCCATGTAGACCATTGTAGTCGTCGCCTCCTCCGCAGCTTCTTTGCCAACAATTTCGTCGGCTCGCCATAGACCTACCGGGGTCCTCGCTTCGCCTCCTCTGGATGAAAGTCTAGGAGTCATTACTCGTTGGGCTCGCTTGGCATCCTCATAGATTCGGGGAAGAATCGGGTTGGGCATCGCAGATGGCGGGCGACGGCCTGCGACTCAATATGAGGCGAGGGAGCTCAGGGCGGATGAGCGGGGTCTGAGGTCAAGCCCAAGCATGGCCCGTGTCGGGCTTCAAACTGGCACGAACCCAGTTCACTGTCTCTCTCATTATTTCCTCTATCGTAAATAAATTAACGAGAAACTAATGGTAATTTTTCTGACTATTAATTGCAGAGTCAATTATGGGCGAAGATCGTAGTTGAATGTACAGTGGTTGAAAGAGCAGAACTGGTGGTCACTCAAATGAGTGGTACGCCAAGACAGAAGCTTTTGTGGAACGAGCTTTTTTGTTGTCAAATAGCGATAAGGCGCGGTGCCCATGTACGAAATGCCGAAATGGAATGTTTTGGACAAAGTAGAACTTACGATGCAATTGTGTCGAAACAGTTACGTGTCACATTATGAGTTGTGGAACTTCCACGGCGAGACACCTTCTCAAGCTATACAAGAAGTGGAAGCGGACAATGATGATGCCACATAGGTTGATATGATGGATGAGATTTTGGAAGCTATACAACCAGAGCTTACAGAAGATCCTCAAATAGCAGAGGTTAAAGAGTTCTTCAAACTTCTCAAAGATTTAGAAGAGGCGTTGCATGGACACACTAAAATTACAATCCTCAATTTTGTGACTAGACTTATGGCAACTAAGTCTAAGTTCTTCTTTTCTAACAATTGTTACAATGATCTCATCAATTTGTTCAAATATGCCCTTCCACATCCCAACAAAGTGCCTAAAGATATGTATAAGTCGAAGAAAATTCTTTTCGGTCTCGGTATGAAGCACGAGAAGATTGATCTGTGTCCGGACAACTAAATGCTTTTCTGGAGAGAGCATGCCAATGAGAACAAATGTTTGAAATGTGGTCAACCGAGGTTTGTCGAAGTTGTTAATAACGATGGTAATACTGTGACGACAGAAGTCGCACGTAAGCAACTTCGTTACTTACCTATGACACCGAGGTTGAAGCGGCTGTTCCTTTTAAAAAATGGTTGGACACATGAGATGGCACAAAGAAGGTGAGCGTGAGAAAATGGAGTCATGATGCACCCGTCCGATGGTGAGGCATGGAAGGCGCTGGACCAGTTTGACCCATAATTCCCTCCTGAAGCGAGAAATCTTTGCATCGGGTTGGCGACAGATGGGTTCACGCCGTTCAGCACAAACGCCACACCATACTCCTGTTGGCCCATCTTTGTCATTTCGTACAATCTTCCACCGACTTTTTGCATGAAGAATGAGTTCATGTTTCTTAGCCTCATTGTACCTGGGCCGGATCATCCTGGGTCACATCTCAACATGATGTTCAAACTGTTGATCGAAGAGTTGAAAATGTTGTGGACAAGAGTCAAAGCGTACGACTGTTACAAGAAGCAGAAATTCAACCTCTGAGCTGCTTATTTGTGGTCCCTCCATGATTTTCCAGCATACGACATGTTTTCTGGATGGAGCACTCATGGTCGGTTGACGTGTCCGATATGTACCTCGGATACTGATTGCTTTTGACTTACCCATGGAGGTAAGATATCTTACTTCGATTGTCATAGACGTTTGCTGCCTTCGAATCACTTGTTTATACAACAGAGAAATGTCTTCAGAAAGAACACCGTTGTCACTAAAGGACCACCAAAACGTCTTAACGGGTCATAAATATCTAATATGTTGGACAAATTGGTGCCAGATGAAGGTCGTCCTGGATATCTCGAAGGTTACGGAGACAAACACAATTGGACTCACATATGTGGACTTTGGGAGCTACCGTATGTAAAGTCATTGATTCTAAGGCACAACATTGATGTTAAGCATCAAGAGCGTAACACGGTCGAATGTATCATAAGCACATGCATGGACATGACATGCAAAACAAAAGACAATTTAAAGGCTGGAAACGATCTCGCCGAGCTTTGTAACAGTCAAACTCTTGAGCTCTCCGAAAATGGTGGTAAACCACGCGCTCCTTTCTGTCTTCGACCTAAAGAAAAAAAAAGAAGTTCTAGAATTGTTGCAAAGGTTGAAATTTCCAAATGGTTATGCAGCTAGTCTGAGACGAGCCGTGAATGTTAAAACGGGAAAGCTCATTGGGTTGAAGAGTCATGATTATAACATAATCATGGAAAGACTTCTGCCTATTATGTTTCGAGGCTACTTTGACGATGTGGTGTGGGAGGTGTTAGGCGATCTTAGCCACTTCTAAAGGCAACTATGTGCTAAAGAAATCACGCCAGAGATGATGACTAAGTTGGAGAAGGAGATACCGGTACTTTTGTGTAAGATGGAAAACATTTTTTCTCCAGGATTTTTCAGTCCAATGCAACATCTCTTAATTCATCTTCCATTTGAAGCGAAAGTGGGCGGTCCTGTGCAATATATGTGGATATATCATATTAAAAGATCACTTAGATATCTGAAACCAATGGTTGGTAACAGGGCAAGGGTTGAAGGTTGCATCGCCAAAGCTTTTACTCTTAAGGAAGTTGGATACTTCTCAAGTGTTTATTTTGCAGAGGAACAAAATGTTAATACTTCGGTAGTGCGGTACAATATGGATGAGCAACCTCCTTGTAGCGATCTCTACATTTTTGCAACAACAAGCACTATTGTTGGTATTTACACTTGCTACGACGTTAGCAAAAAAGAAAGGTGTTCTGCTACGACGTTAGCAAAAAAGAAAGGTGTGCTGCTTTCTTCTAAATGTACGCTAATATGGAAGAAATGAATGAATATTTCAAGTATGTGTTTCTCCTACAATTATGCTTTTCACCATCTTTTCCAACACATGTATTCTAAAAGGTTCTCTTTTCGTGTAGTATTTTTGACAAGCAAAATTGGAGACATAGACATGAACGCACGAGCAAGCAAATAGAACAGATTCGACGGGAAGGAATAAACGGGGGATCTAATTTTCTTTCATGGTTTCGAGATCATGTAACATTTTCTCGATAACTTATCAATCTTAACAACTTTTTCTTATAACTTAAAAATGCTTACGTTTTCTAGTAACTTCATATCTTGGATAGTGAAAAAAATGCCAAAGTCCATGAAGATTTGCGACAACTATCCCGTGGAGGGGTTAATGTTAGAAGCTATGGTCGATATGACGTCAACGGCTTTTGATTCCGTACAAATCAATTTGAATCTCTTCGTCCTCTCACAGCAACATGTAATACCGGAGTTATGATGAGGGTAATCGATTCACAAGATCATGAAACTCAGAACTATGGGATTATTAAAAAATCCTTGAATTCACTTTTGTCGCAAACAAGACAATTCGAGCAGTATTCTATTTGTGGAATTAGTGTCATGCTATCAGGTTTTGATATAGTTAAGTTTGTGAGATCATGACTTGCTTAAATTGAAAATTACATTTGATCCCTAGCATGGCTTACACTACTTTATGTATCTCATTGATGTGATAGTGTAAGTTACTTGATAGTATGACTTGGATGAGCTTTGTTTATATGTATATGTTATAATATGCTCATAACAACTAAAGTTGGAGAGAGAATATGACTTGCTGAATACATTGTCAAAGGGGGAGAGATAAGCATGAAGAGAAAGAGAATATGTGCATAAGGAGAGATAATAAAGGGGGAGAGATAATTTTTTTCTCATTTTACTTTTGATTTACAAAGGGGGAGAAATTGTCTTCAAAACTTTTATGAGAATAAGCCAATGTTCGGATTTTAAATGGTGTTGCCAATGCATTCATCAAGGGGGAGATTGTAAGACCTATGTGTGCTGAATACACTGGCTTGTAGTGAATACACTTGGCTTTGATGATAAAAGTTCTAAATATCACCAAAACACCTTTTTATCAAGGTCTGACTCTAGCTTCAAGCTATAGCAAGGTCCGACCATAGGTCCGGCTTGTTTTAGGTAGCTCCGGTTACGTTCGATGCTAGGTCCGACTAGCTTTGGTCAGCTCCGGTGAGTTTTGTCTTTAGCTCCGGCTTTTGGGTTTACTAGATCCGACTAGTTCTGGTTAGCTCCAGCGCTAGGTCCTGCTAGTTTTGTAAGCTCCGGCGGGAGCTTGGTTGTACTAGTTTTGGTAAGCTCCGGCGCTAGGTTCTACTAGCTTTTGTTAGCTCTGGCTCAAGGTCCGGTTTGCTCTGGCAAGGTCCGGAACTTGACCGCAGTGCTTCTGCTTTTCATTTGCAATGTTTCGTACTTGCTTTACATTGTTGGAAAGATTGCTTAGTATTCATTTGCTAAGTTTTTGGTGCGTTTTGGATGATATGGATGATATCGTGTTACTGTGGTTTTGCAACATGCTTATGTGAGGTTCTCACGTAAGGTGTAGTGTTCGGAACTAACTTGAGTCAAGTCGAGGACTTGGGCTCGTATGGATTGGTTGTTTATTCATGTGCAGGTGTTGCTTGAGTTCAAGTCATGGCTGGTGACAGGATCCATTGGACTAGTCTCAGGGAGGAGATGAGGTTCCAACAACCAAGTTCGGGAGGAACTGTGGTTGAGCTGATCAGAAGGTCACGCAGGATGATTGAATCAAGGGCGGTGCATATGAAGGTTACTGAACGTCGAAGGAAGGTGTTCGCACGTATGCATGCGGTGCATGACGTGGCAACATGGTTCCGAGGATGGGATAAGGATGGGTAGTTCTGGTTGGAAGGATCGGATCGTACCGGTTGATGACTTTGGCTGCGGCGGAGTCGGTTATGGCTCGATATGGAAAGTATCGAGTTGGTTATGTTAGGATTTCATGTGTGTCACGAATTTGAGTTGTTTAGGAAAGTGGGATACGTTCCTAAGGGGTTTGGAAGTCTTAAGATTGCTTCTATCTGCGTATAGAAGAATATTGAGCAGATATGGAAAGTTACGATTCGTGATCTGAGTAGGATTGGAGTCCTAGGTTATATTGGGTTGGCCTAAGGGTTGGTTATATAAGCAAGGGAGCCCAGAGCTCGTGGTAGACGACTTTGGGGCTGTTCCTCTTGTGTTCTATTGAATAAAATTCTTAGTTTGAAGGAACTTTTGTGCCTTGTTCGTCCGACTTGTTCCAGACAAGTTTTACTCGTCGAGTTTCTGGACAGCACTACCTTTCGTCGGTGGTTTTATCATAACTCGAGTTTTTCAGATCCAATTGACGTGATTCTTTTTGAGTTGTCTTGACAACTTGATTATATATCATCTGTAAAAATTTCACGGTCATTGGATTTGTGGTTTTTGATCTACACGAGTTTCTTTGCAGCATTCCAGAAACTGTTTTTTTCTCGAGTATGTCAGATTGACCTTTGTTCGATCTTTTGATCATAACTTGAGTTTTCCTTGACGGATTTGAGTGATTCTTTTTGTGTTGTCTTCGTAACTTGATTCTCTCTGATATATATCACTTTTGTCATGGTGAAACACGTTTAGATTAGTCTCACACACGATTTCTTTAATAGATCGTTTTTCCGCCGAAAGGCTTTGGGGTTTTATTGTTTCCGTGGCGTAAGATTTTTAAATCTACGATTCTCCCCCCTCTGGTAGCTTTTCACGTGCTCTTCGATCCTACAGAAGCTTTCATCAATAAGTCCACAAAGGCTAGACAGTGCCGCATAGGGTCCGAGGGCAAGCACAACTATGGCGGCGACGGCTACTTGCGTTTGGCTAAACACATGGTACTTTTTCAAATTATTTATGTGTTCCTAATCTATTTATCTCACTAACATGGATATACAGGAGCGAGTGATGGGTCAGGAGCCGACCCCGACCCAGGTTTGGAAGAGAGGTCACAAGGGAAGTGACCCTTCTCAGCCAGGGAAGTGTAGTCAGGTCGCAGTCGACCGACTGGTAAGTTTTCGAAATTCATCAATTTCATTATAACTAATACTATTATTGACATGCTTACAAGATTTATTTGTTTTGTAGGAAAAGTATGCGCAGGAGGTCGTGAAGATACACGGTGCGGATTACGATTGGGAAAGCACGCTGATCGACCCCCAAGCCGCGTACGCAAGCAGAGGCGGGAAGGCCAATGGACGATGAGTTTTTCATGTGTTTCATTTCTTTTTCAATTTATCTTCTTCTACTTAGTGTTTTCATTCTTTTGAGGGTTTGCCATTTTTGATGGAGTTGTCGACTCAAGGTTGACGCGACCTTTGAGAGGCGCTTCATCGTTGGAGGCCTCGTCCGTTGGGACCACCAGTGGTCGTCTCTCGCAGACCCAGGGGGAGCTCCTTGCCTTGAAGGAGACGCTGACGCAGACCCATGCAGAGTTGGAGAGGTCTAGAGCGGAGGCAAGGGAGGAGAAGCAGAGGACAGCCTTAATGATGGCCCAGATGCAAGCAGCGGTGGCGGTAAGTTATTTAAAGTAACATAGTTAAATTTTATAGCATTTCAATAACATATATCTTCTAATATTTTGCAATGGCAGGCTCTTGCTCGACACAGCGGTCAGGATATCGAGATTCCTACGCTTCCACCGCAGCAGACATCAGAGGAGGTGATAAACTCTTTAATATCAGTTCGGCCTCCCTTTAGTTTCAATTTTAGTTCGGCCTCCCTTTATTAGCAATCAGGTCTAACCAATTCAAAGCACTGCCTAACTGTTTCAGTTTTAGTTTGGGCATTCTAATTAAAGTTCAGTTCAATTTGGGCACTATAAGTTTCATATTCACACCTACGGCAGATTCCGACTTTAAAATCAAGAAAAATGACTTAAGAACATAAACTGTTCTACTATCAAATCATTCATTCTTTCATGGTGAAAAGGTATTTTTTTTGCTCTAATCTCAATATGTTCATATACCTTCCATGCTTTAGGATTGGGAGGTAATCTTTTCAATCTGTTCATATACCCTCCATTCTTTCATGGTGAAGAGGCGAAGGAAGCTGGTAGTAACAGTAGTAGGCGCGGTGATGATGTGACAATTAGTAGCAGGATGCTGGTATGGGGCTGGGCTGCGCGGGAGATGGAGAAGTGAATGAATGTATTGTACATGGTTGGAAATATATGGAAGTCCTATAAACTAAACTTTCCTATACCTTGTTTCTTCTGCAGGGTTGGGAACGCGCCGAGAAGATCCCGGAGGTAGTGGAGGGGCTAGCGTGTAGCACGGTACTGGAATTGTGTTGTTCTTGATGTTTGAATACTATTTTGAAACTGCCTGCTGTATATGTCTATATCTGTGTATATGTTTGCTTGTTCTGTGCTCTCGCCATCGTGCGAGGTAGCCAGTTTCTGTTTTTTTTTAATTCAAAAACTTAACATACGTCGGCTATGGTAATGCCGACGTAATTTCGCCCAATTTTACTTACGTCGGTCAGACCGTAACAACGTAAGCTAAACCACTTAACTTACGTTGGTTTGCCGCAACCGACATAAGTTATACCACTTAACTTATGTCGGTCGGCTGCCGCCAACGTAAGTACTCCGGCCCAGCCCACGGCCCATCCGGATACATAACTTATGTCGGTTGCCGGAGACCAACGTAATTAAGTAACTTACGTCAGCGATCGACGTAAGCTACCTTAATTACTTCCAGACCGCTTCGTCGGTTGGTAGCCGACGTAATTGATCGGGATTCCTATAGTGAACTCTTTACACCTTCATCTGACATTGCGCTTAGAGCTCTACACTCTTGCAACCTTTCTTCCTCCTCTGCTCCACTTTTCGGCGATGGAGTTGGGACTTCCTTGGAGCTAGATCAAGAAAAATGAAGACTTGTAGAATGTTTGCACCTACATTGGGAGGTCAAGCGACACCTTCAACAACCTGATACGCGTTAGCAGGTTCCCCTTCAAGAAGGAGAACCCAACGAGATTGTCTACTTCTTGTCGTATGACATGGTGGGGCTCATCCCACCAATTTCAAGCTTCCTGCTGATGCTGCTGGACTTCTACGGCCTGCAACTTCGTCACCTCGGCCCCCACTCCTTCTTGCTAGTGGCGACTTTCGTCCACTATTGCAAGATGTGAGTGGGTGTGCCACCTAGCATAGAACTTTTCCAAACCTTCTTCGCAGTCCACGCAACTGGGAAGAGCAAAGAGTATCTTGGCTTCTACTACTTTGTGAAGCGCAAGAACTCGCCCTTCAAGTACCTGAAGACATTCCCTTTCGGGAAGTGAGATAGCTGGAAGAAGGACTGGGTGGCCATCACGGTGGATAGCCATGATATGCTGAAGCTGCCTGACATCCTTCCGGGTGTCGACACCGATGCTTGGGAGGTGGCTCCGACGCTACAGAGGAGTACAACCGGATCTTGACAAGGATCTGGGAGTGCGTCGAAGGAGGAGTAACTCCCCTGACGGTCATCGACAACTTCCTGACTAATAAGTGGGCTCCATTGAAGATGAGGGTGTGGCCCGCATGGGCGTTCGGTGGAGAGCACGATCGCAACCAGATCGAGATGGGCTTTGGATCCAATTTCAAGGAATAGGCTTTGAAGCTTCATCTTCAAAAGCTGCAGCACAGGCCCATTTGCACTGATGATCTGACTCCTTCGGCAGAGTTCCTACCCCTAAACATGATGCTAGAGTTCAAGAGGGAGCTGCGGAAGAAGATGCTAGCACTTCATGATCTGGGCCTCATGGATAATCATCGGAGCACTCCTACAATAGTGATCGTGATTCCCGGAGCTCCTTGCTCCCACAAAGGCTCCAGGCTTGCGCAATTCAGTGGTAAAGGCAAAGGTCCTGCAGCTTCACCTCCCAGGAAGTCAACCTCCGGCCGAGGCAAGGAGAAAGCTCCCGTCAAAGTTACGAGTCGCAAGTGGAAGCTAATGAGGAGAGATGGGAGTGGAGTGGGGGTAAGCTCCGACAAAAGTGACCCCTCGACCTTGGCTTAGGTCCGTGGTGATTGTGCCTCTAGCTCTGGCTAGTTCTTCAGCTCTGATGCCAGCAGAGGGCGCTGGTTCCGGCAAGTCAACTCCCGCCCAGATGCCAGCTGGTGGCTCAGGGTCCGGTGTGGAACTTCCGATGACGGAGGTCACAGAGATGGAAGCACCTGTGGCTGCCTCAACTCCAGGTTCGGGTCATGGAGCGTCTTCCACAGCGACGATGGCGGGCTCTAGCTCCCAGTGCCTGAAGAAGAGGATCCGTGCGATTGGAGCGGCAATACTCCTAGGAAAGGATTGGCTCTTTAGCTTTTATTTTGATTTTGTTTCTTGCATTGTCTTGAATTCCCTACTTTCTATTTCCAGAATGTCAAGAACAAGCACAGCGGCTACAGTGCCTACTGTTACTCTGGAGGTTGCGTCGGTTGAAGCTCCCGCATTGGCTCCTACCTCTCCCCCAGCGGTGGTGGCAGAGAACACGACAGCTCTAGCACCGACTGTCGTGGAGACAAGTCCAGAGCCGGCAACTGAAGGTCCCGTGGTAGCACCAGACCATGTTGATGAATAGTTTGTAGAAGCACCGGCAGTTTTGAAGCCTATTGTGGAAGCTTCGGCACCGGTGATAGAAGTGGGTGAAGCTCCAGTAAATGCTTTAGCGCCAGCTCGGCAAGCGATAGCTCCGGAGGTGGTTATGTCTGAGCCGGAGCAACCCGAAGATCCGACTACGGGTCCTTCATATTTTGAGCCGATGATTGAAGATTTGGTTGAGGGACCCTCTTCATCATCTCCAGAGGTTGAAGCTCCTGCGGCAGGACCTTCTACCGCGATGAATATTTATGAGCTCCCAGAGGTTGGCCCCGGCGATGTGGAGCTGTTGGACAACATGCTCACGCCCTGGGATCCGATAATAATTTTGGAAGACCCACTAGAGCCTGTTGAGGCACTTCAGGCGGGCCCGGAGCTGATCCCCCTGGCATTGTCTATTGACAATGCTTGCTCAAGTCTCCGGCAGGTCCAGCTCGCCTTCGACCATGAAAGCAAGACTCTCGAAGATGAGCGCAACACCATGAGGCATTGGCACAATAGACTTCATTTTGAGATGAAGCTGGCGCAGTCTCGGCTTGCTGACCAGAAGGAGTGGGTGGCCAAGGAGAAGGCCCAGCTGGTGCGGTTGGACCGCACGCTCAATGAAAGAGTCGTCATGATTAAGGCCCTTGATGACAAAACCCTCGAGATATTTGAGCATGCTAAGGAGGTCAGTGAAGCGGCCGACAACTGTTCGGATAGCCTTAATGAGCTGAATGCGCATCTACTCAAGCCCCAGGAAGCCCTTGATTAAAGGGAGGATAAGCTCTGTTGGAAAAAGGAAGACCTCGTGAAGAGGGAGGAGGAGCTCGCCCAGAGGCTGTCGCTGGGAGAGTAGAGCTTGGCTGATCACACCGCACAGTTTTATCTGTGGTGCGATCAAGAGAAGAATTGAATATAGCAGGTGGGTGTAAACATATCCAAAAGAGAGATTGATATCTCCACCAGGGAGGATAAGGTAAAGGCCAAGGAGGAAGACTTGGCAGAGCGGAGGAACCATATCCACCTCCGAGAGAAAGAGCTCAGCATCCAAGAAAAGCGGATGGCTGAAAGTATCCAGCAACACGCTAAGGAAGTCGAGCGCTTCTCCAAGGAAGGTTCTGTAGAACTTTCGGCTGCCAGAAAGTCAATGAAGGAACTTAGGAGCTCCAGAGCAACTGATTCCCAACAAGTCTGGGATTTCTTGGGACAAGCTAATGATGCTCTGGTGCCGTTTGGTTTCAGCCCGGTAAGTTCGGCTGACCCGTAGTCGGAGATGGACAAGGCTCTGGTGGCATTGACCTTCACCGGTAAGAAGCTTGAAGCCTTGGTGACGTGGAAATCTACGAATTGGACACAGGAGGGAGGACTATGGCCAAGAATGTTGTCGCATATGTGCTGGCATGTTTCAAGAGTCTGGACCCCCAGATGTCTTTAGCTCCAGTGTTTGAAGGACCCGTTGTCGAGGAGGAATAATCCGCCATGGCCAACGTTCAAGAAGCTACCGAAAAAGTTGCCTTATTTTTCAATCAGTACTCCAATAGTTAGGACTTTTCCTTTTTTGCCATCATCTTGTAATCCTCTCATTTTGAATGAATGAAATCCAAAATCCTTCCGAATTCCATTTTTTGTGTCTTCAATGCATTGCCTTTTATACTGTTGGCCCCATGGTAGATGTATTTAATGAATTGAAGGCATCTACCATGAGGACTTAGACAATGTAGTGAAAACTCGATAGCTCCAAATTCGAAGATAGTATGGTAGCTCCTCCGATATCTCCAGGGACCCTTTGTTACGTCGATGGCAGGCCCCCTAGGAGTTGTCGGAGCTTGATAGCTGCGATGGCGCCCAGTTATCAATGCATAAAACATCGACGGCAGGTCCCCTGGAGGCCGTCGAAGCTTGATAGTTGTGACAGCGCCCACTTATCAACACGTAAAACGTCGACGACAGGCCCCCTGGGGGTTGTCGGAGCTTGATAGCTTCGACGTCACCCACTGTCAATGCATGAAACATCAACGGCGAGCCCCCTGGGGGATTTTTGGCGCTTGGTAGCTTCGACGGCACCCACTGTCAATGTATAGAACGTCAGCGGCGGGCCCCCTGAAGGTTGTCGGAGTTTAGTAGCATTGACGGTGCCCACTGCTAACGTAAAGAACATCAATGGTGGGCCCCCTAGGGGTTGTTGGAGCTTAGTAGCTTTGACGGCGCCCACTGTCAACGTATAGAACGTCGATGACGGCCCCCTATGGTTTGTCAAAGCTTGATAGCTTCAACATCACCTACTGTCAACACATAAAACATCGATGGCGGGCCCCCTGGGGTTGTCGGAGCTTGTGCTCCGGCAACATCCACCATCACCGAGCAAATTGCCATTGAATATTTGATTTTCCTATGTATAAAAAATAAAAATAAAACAGTAAAATTTGTCCTATTGTTTATAACTTATTTGCGGCTTATAATCTTTCTTTGGATTTTAGATCCTGGGAAATTTTAGGTCCGAATGCCTTCTGGACCTGCCCTATTGGGACCTACCAGGATATAGGTAGAGTGGCGTACTTAGGGTGCCTGACCAGTCTAAGTCGATAGCACACTCCAGACCTGTCATTGGCTTTTGTTTTCAGGCGAGTAGGCCATACAACAATGCTAGCACCCAAAAGAAGATTACCAATGTAACTTATGTATCACATAAATGTCCTGGACCAAATTTCAAAGGGATTGCACAACGTTGCTATATACAAGAAGGTAAAAAAGAAATGAGCTTGTACAAATGAAAAACACGTACAGTTTGTTCGTATAAAATGTTTTTCATTAAGGTCCTAATTACAGAGGAAGACAAGGACACACTTAAAGTACAGTGACCAAGTTAAGTGTGCTATTCATCTTGATCTATCTCATGGAGGGCAAAGACACACCTAAAGTACAAGACCAAGTTAAGTGCATTAGGACCCTTCCTGACTCTATCCATGGACTACAAGAGACGCAATTTATACAAACAGACTCACCTCCGTGTAGCTAATCTTAGCTCACGAAGGTGTTCGATGTTCCATGGACCGGGAAGTGGAGTCCCATCCTCTGTGGCCAAGCGAACACATCCAAGGCGGGATACTTTGATAACTCGGAAAGGACCTTCCTGGCCTGGGGATAGTTTGTTCATCCCTTCACGAGTCAGTATTCTCCTCATCACCAAATCGCCTTCTTCTAGCTGCCAGTTGCATACCTTTTTTGATAGCGTCGAAGCGCCTGGAGGTATCGTGTGTTTCGAACAGCCGCTTGGCACCTTGCCTCGTCTACGAGGTCCAGGTTTTCATGCCAGAGCTTGTCCTGCGTGTCTTCATCGAAGGTCCGGACCCAGAGAGACCCCATGGCGATGTCCGGAGGAAGAACTGCTTCAGCTCCGTACACCAAGAAGAAAGGTGTTTCTCCAGTTGCCCGGCTAGGGGTTGTCCTGCTTGCCCACAAAGCAGACGAAAGCTCCTCTATCTAGTTGGCACCATGTTTTTTGAGGCGCTCATACATGCGTGTCTAGAGTCCCTTGAGTATTTCTGTATTTGCTCTCCCAGCTTGGCCATTGCTTGTCGGGTGAGCTACTGATGCATAGCTGAGTTGTATGCCGAGATCTTCACAGTACTCTTGGAATGTTGCACTTGTAAATTGAGTTACGTTGTGAGTAATGACTTTTTTCGGAACTCCATATCTGCAAACTATGGAGTTCAAGAACTTGATAGCTGATTGTTTGTTAATTGTAACAACTGGAGTAGCTTCTGGCCACTTGGTGAACTTGTCGATGGCGACTTACAGGAACCTAAAACCTCCGTTGGCTTTTGGGAAAGGTCCCTAAATGTCCATCCCCCACACAGCGAATGGCCACGTGGGAGGTATCATTTGCAGTGACTGAGCTGGTGTATGAATTTGCTTTGCAAGGAAGTGGCACGCTTCACACTTCTTTACCAACTCGACTACATCCTTGACTATTGTAGGCTAGTAAAAGCCATGCCGGAAGGCTTTATCGACCAACGTGCAGGAAGACGCGTTGTTCCCACACTCGCCTCCATGGATCTCTGCGAGAAGTTTGTGGCCTTATTCTCAGGAAATGCACCACATTAGACCGTTGGCACCACGTCGGTAGAGATCCCCTTCTACCATTGTCTAACTTTTAACCAATCTGGCAATTCGATCAGCAGAAGCACCATCTTCATGGGGGATATTGTCTTTCAAGTAGCTCCGGATTTCTAGGATCCATGCATCGGAGATAACATGAGCTTCTGGATCTTGCGCACTGGGTTGCTCGGTGCTTCCTACAGTACCTATGATCCTTGGTGGCGCCATAGTAACAGGGCCATCGGGACCGCCAGCTTCGAGGTGGTGGTCACGCCCTCATCACTCAGTTCGGCGGGCTGAGCGGCAGGTCCTGACAATCTTCTGACAAAAACTCCATCTGGATTTTGAGCTTCTATTAAAGCCTCCATCGAGAGATCATCAGCTTCAGTGTTGTTGAGACGCTGGACATGGGAGAGATCCAGGACGTGGAAGTCCTTCTGCAGCTTCTGGACTTCAAGTAAATAAGCAGTAAGTTGGGGATTGTTGCAACTACATTCTCCTTTGACTTTCTTGATGATGAGTTGCGAGTTACCCTTCACCAATAGCTGCCTGACGCCATATGATAGTGCCCCCTTGAGTCTGTAGATGAGAGCTTTGTACTCCGCCGTGTGTTGCCTTGAAGTCAAGGTGTACCATGTACCTGAACTTCTCCCCGGTCGGAGCGAGGAGAAGGATTCCAGCTCTGGACCCCTTCTTCTGCACGGAGCCGTCCAAGTAAAGAGTCCAGTGAGGCTTAGTGAAGACTGAGACCTTAGGTTTTGGCTTCTTATCAGTAAGGCCCCATCGAGTTGATGAAGAAGGAGTCCATTCCACCATGAAGTCAGCTTGTGTCTGACTCTTGATAGCATGTCGAGGTAGGAATTCGAGATCAAATTCTGCTAGCTCTGCAGCCCACTTCTCGATATTTCCAGTAGAATTTGGATTATGTAATATAGCGCGCAGTGGAAAGGATGTAACCACTGATACCTTGTGGGCCTGGAACTAGTGACGTAGCTTTATTGAGGCAATAAGGACTGCTATAGCAGCTTATGCACCTTAATGTAGCGAGTCTTGGCATCGTGTAGTACTTCACTGATGAAGTACACTGGTCGTTGGACGGTCCGGACCCTCCCGTAGGGGCCCAGAGCTTCTTCTAAATCAACCCAGACCGTCTCAGAGGGGTTCAGATCTTCTTCTTGAGCAACCCGGACCCTCTCGGAGGGGTCCAGATTTTGTTCTTCATCAGCCCGAACCTCCTCGGAGGGATCCGGACCTTGTTCTTGAACTACGAGAACTCTCTTGATTTAGAGAGGTTGATCCTCAGGCCTCTTGCCTTTAGGATCCGTGCCTAGGGGCTGGGACCCAAACTCGCTTTCAGGTAGCTCCCGACCCTCACGGGGGGGGGGGGGGGGGGGGGGTCTGGGTTCCTGAGCTTGAATGTGGCCTAGAGGGGGGAGTGAATAGGCTTTGAAAATTTCATGCACACTTATCAAATGGTCAAATGCTTGATAGACCGGACTTGTCCGGTTGGAGGTGCGGACTAGTCCGGTGTGCTAAATGTTTGTCAAGTTGATTAAGTGTTGATTCAAGAATTAAATTTATAGCAGTGGAAATTTGAACAACTGGTAATATCACTTGAATTAACTATCAATATTGTTTTGTTACATGTGAAAAGCAATTTTCAATTAAAGTTATAATATTGATCAACTATGTGCCCTAATCAATGAAGATGCAAAAACAAAGAAGCACACATGACACAAGTTTTTATCGGGGTTCGATCCCACCACAGAGTTCTACCTCCTTGTTGAGGAAGTACATACAGAGTCGGGTCTCTTCAAACCCTTTCCATTGTCAAGTCATCACACAAGGCCGACTTGATTCCACTATCACGGGTAATCACTGAGTTTATGGGGCAACCTCACACGTTGAGGGCTCCCACAAGAATTACAACAAAAAGATGATCAAATACACTCAAAAAGATTACAAGTAGATGCACGAGTGTAAAGAGATCAGACCCCAAGAGCTCAATGAAGCATAGACAATGATCTCCCAACCCCAAATCTGAATACTCAATTGATTTTCACCTTTGAGGACTTTATATGTGTGGGGAGATGTGTTTTTCTACTCTTGAGATAGGTGGCGGCGCTAGTGTTTCTGAGTTTGGAAGTAGAAATCGAAGTTTTTATTGTGGGGTCGTGGATATCCTATTTATAGAGTTTCCAAAAGAGTTACCATTGGGGATCCCGAAGACCGGACTAGTCCATACTGAGGACCAGACTTGTCTGGTGTGCTGTGTAAAAGTCGGCGTGAAATATGCAGCACAATAGAAACCCTAATTGTGTGAGGTATACCAGACTATTCTGGTAGATGTCTGGACTTGTCTGGTGTCCTGTGAAATTGAACACTAGAGAGTTGAATGGACTAGTCCGGTCCATGAACAGACTTGTCCGGTGCTACTTGTTATAGAACATCGGAGAGTTCAACGGAATAGTTCGGTCCTGCGGACGGACTTGTTTGGAGTGTAGTGTAATGGGTTTACAAAGACTTGAACAGACTAGTCTGGTCCATGATCTGACTAGTCCGATGCAATGTGAAATGTGGTTCCAGAAAGTTTATCGAACTAGTTCGGTAAATGGTCGGACTAGTCCGGTGCACAGTGTATTTGGATAATAGAGAGTTGAACGGACTAGTCCGGTCCATGAATGGACTAGTCCGGTGCTCAATGAATTTTTAGGTGATTTTCAGCCCTTACCCCTACGCAAAGACTTGAGCTCTTGGGATGTGTCTCTCACACACATCCTATACATTTAAATCTACTTTGCGCTTCAGTCATCAGTTGGGCTTTTCTCTTTTTTCTACACCACTTCTTTTTTCACTTTTTGAGTGCACCAAACTATCTCATTTGAATTGACTTGCAGTCATCTCAACAAGTTTATTAGGATCTCATTTGTTTTTCATCAATCATCCAAAACCCACAAGGGTTTGCCTAGATGCACTTTCAATCTCTCCCTTTTTGCTGATTGATGACAACCAATTGAGATTTCACAATTAAGAGTAACAATTGATTTTCATAAAGTGTGCATTTATGCAAACAATAAATAAGTAACAAAAACATCTCACATATATGCACTCTTTATGGTGGGGTGCCTAACAAGTGTGTGATAAAAAAGATTTGATGAGCAACACATAATAACTTAGCAGTTATAGCAACAATCATCGCATTAACATTAACTAAGCATCACACATTAAGTAAATTAAGCACATCCAAAATAAATTACAATAGTTTGAAAATGAGTACATATCCTTGATCACAAGTTCTTATTGGCTTAATGACTACAAAATAGACAGCTAGTCTCAATCTCTCCCCCTTTGGCATCAAGGCACCAAATAGGTAAAAAATGAGTGGAACCACTCATCGTCATTGCCTCCCTCACTCTCAGTCCTCTCTTCATCTTCTTCTTCATCTTCAGGTGCTTGAGGAGGAGGAGGAGGAGAAGATGTGCCAGCTAGTCCGAATGAAGCCATCTCTTGCTCAGAGAGGGGTGCCATCACTGTGATCTCTTCTTTAGAGTCTTCTAGGATCTGAGGTGACCCCACTGGCTCTATTTCCACCTTCTCATAGATTTCTCTAATATTGTCCTTCACATAACGTTGATGCTTCTTCCTAGCTAGACTCTCCTTGTGCTGCTTGATTTCCACTTTGTGACAAGAAGCGAAGATGGATGAGAGCATCTTCGGTATTCCACATGAGGACTCTCTAGAAGGTGGAGGAGCAAGAGCAGCAGCCTTAGATCTTGTGCCTTCTTGAGCCCTCTTAGATCTTTGTTCCTCTGCACGTGAGGTAGGATCAGAGGGGACAGTGTAGATAGTAGGCTTCTAGGGCTTGAGCCTAGTATGAGGAACATCCTTGAAAAATTCAAGTCCAGTCACCTTCTCAATCATATACATGATGTATGGTGCATAGCCACAGGACCTGTTAGGAGTGATGGAGATGTTCAAAATGTCATTGTACATGTACTCAAAGACATTGAAGGGCCTTCTCCTGCTGATCACCTTCATCAATGTCCTGAGTGTCCCCTGGATTGTCCCTGCATCTCCCTCCTTGGGAGCTATGGTCTTCCTCAGGATCCTATTTAGAACTACAAAGAAGGACTTCAAGCACTTTGTAGTTGGAGATTTGTATGGCATCCTTGTATCATAGAGAAAGTTAAGTTGATCTTTCTCCAGAGGCTTTAGGTCGTGGATGATGATGTCATTCTCCAAAGAATCTTCAAGGTGAAGAATTCTGGCAAATTCTTCATATGTGACACTATACTTCGCTCCATGTGTCATCCATATCATTTTGTCGCCGTCATCACGAGAAAAGTAAAGAGTGGAATAGAATTGAGTGATGACCTCAATGTTCCAGACCCACTGGAAAGAGATAAGATTGTTTAGTCCATGTCTCTCCAATGCCTCTAGGACCTCTTGATAAGCTTGGCATCTCCTGGACTGGAGGTAGGTGATATCCACCCACTGGCTATCAATCACTGGATTCCTCATCTGCAAGTAGACATGCTCATAATAGTCAGCATGGAAGTTGCTCCAGAATCTTGGATCAGCTGATTGTTTGGGCTGATCATAGACTTATAGTTTCCTGAACTTATCAGCCAGCTCACCCCCTTTGCTAGTGAAATCAGAACTTGATGGATGTGTGTTGCGGTGAGTAGGAGCCTTCATATTCAGAGGGCCAATAGGACCACTAGCAAGCCCTTTGCCCTTGCTGAGAGTTCTCTTGGGCCCTGATGAACTCCCAGCACCGTCCTTGCTCATGGGTTTTTTTAATTACCACTTTCCTCTTCTTAGGGAGTATATCATCGAGAGGAGAGGAGTGAACATTGATACCATTCCTTTTCCTCATCACCCTCTCTTTGGCTCTTTGCACTCGAGCACACTCTCCCTCTTCATCATAGTTAAAACAACTATCCTCTGAGCCTGAAGTCATCTTGCCTGACAAGGAAGTTCAAGGATTTGATAAGAATTGATTTGAGACTATGTGCAAATAAGAAATTAGAGGTTCATATTTTCAGGCGCCGGACTTTTCCATTTCCAGAGTGCGGACTTGTCTAGAGTACCGGACTTGTCCGCACTTGAACACCGGACTAGTCCTATCTGGCATAAGAACACTAATTTTCTATTTTTAACAAATCTAGCTCGAATCGATTCACAATGACTAAGAAATAGTAGGAGTACATCTCGAAGAGTAATGTATGCCACATGAATCAAGTAAAATAAGAAAGAATCAAGAAAAGTTGAGAGCTATGGTTTGTGTGAGATTTTACTGAAAGATTGAAGATTCGAGTTGTAGGAGCTGAGTGGAGGCCGTATTAGTCTAGAGCGGACAAGCTCCGCGCCAAGGAGGAGATTTCCCTTGGAGAAATCCGTGTTTTTGATGGCTGGAAGTGGAGATCGCCTGTGGAGCTCACGGTGGAGGAGAGAGAGTACAATGGAGATTGTGAAAGATGGAATATGAGCTCCTAACGGTGGACTAGGGTTAACCCTAACAAATGAGGACTAGTCCGGTTGACACCGGACAAGTACGGTGTGTCGGACTAGGGCCAGACTAGTCTGTGTCAACGGAGTGGATCAACTAGATTTTGGGTGTTTAATATAATAGTGATCTAAAGGATATCATTTCACAAATAATCTTGTTGAACATGACCAGTAAGAAATCAACAATCATACAATAGCCATAATTCACCAAGATTTACATATTTAAATGGTTTTCAAGAGAAAATCAAGATAAGGAGCAAACTTTGGAATCACAATCAGGTATGCAATGTTTTAAGCCACATTTCCAGAGTCCAGTATATTTAGCTCATTTCCTAGCTCGCAAAACCTCTTTTCATCTAGTGGCTTGGTGAAAATGTATGCAAGTTGTTTTTTAGTCCTAACATGTGATATTACTATGTCACCTTTTAATGAATGATCTCTCAGAAAATGGTGACGAATATCTATGTGCTTAGTTCTTGAGTTCTCTACTGGGTTGCGTGCAACTTTTATAGCACTCTCATTGTCACATAGGAGTGGAATATGGTTCAGATTGTAACCATATTCTCTTAGAGTTTGTCGCATCCAAAGTAGTTGTGCGCAACAACTACCGGCTGTAACATACTCTGCTTCGGCTGTGGAGAGAGCAATGGAATTTTTCTTTTTAGATGACCATGAAACTAGGGATTTGTCAAGGAATTGGCAAGTCCCCGACGTGCTCTTTCTATCGACTTTGCATCCTGCATAGTCGGCATCATAATAACCTATGAAGTTAAATTTGGATCCTTTGGGATACCAAAGGCCCGTGTTGGGTGTGTGCACAAGGTATCTTAAGATTCTTTTTATAGCTATTAAATGGCACTCTTTAGGTGCGGCTTGAAACCATGCACACATACACACACTAAGCAAAATATCTGCCTAGATGCACATAAATAGAGTAATGAGCCAATCATAGACCGATGTACCTTTTGATCCACATTTGTACCATCCTCGTTGAGATTGATATGTCCATTAGTTGCCATGGGTGTCTTGATGGGCTTGGCCTTGTCCATATTGAACTTCTTGAGGATGTCCTGCGTGTACTTGGTTTGGCTTATGAACGTGCCCTCTCTTAATTGCTTCACTTGGAATCCCAAGAAGAAGTTCAATTCGCCCATCATCGACATCTCGAACCTATGTGTCATAATCTTGCTAAACTCTTCACAAAACGACTTATTAGTAGAACCAAAGATGATATCATCAACATAGATTTGACATAAAAATAGATGATCATCAAAGTGTTTTGTGAATAGAGTATAATTAGCTTTTCCAATTTTAAAACCATTTGAGTCAGAAAATCTCTAAGGAACACTAACTAAGCTCGAGGAGATTGTTTGAGGCCATAGAGAGCCTTACGCAGTTTATAAACATGGTTGGGGTTCTCATGATGTAACACCCTCATTTTCATGCATCATGCATTGCATAAGTTCACATACATGTTTAACATTAATTCATATAAAAAGGAATGAGTTTAAAATGAATTTAGAGCAAAACTGCACTCAAAAGTTCTGAGAAGTGTGGACTAGTCCGTTTTTGGTACGTACTAGTCCGATTTCTCTCTAAACTCCCTCAGACAAGTCCGCTTTCATGCGGACTATTACGGTTTTCTCTCAGTACAATTTTCGGACTTGTTCGGTCCATTGCGGACTAGTCAGGTATCCTGATTCCTTGAAATTTTGCTAAGTCCCTAGACTTGTCCGGACTTGTCCGATGTCTAGCGGACTTGTCCGTATTTCCCTCTAACTAAAATCGGACTAGTCTGATTTTGTACATACTTGTCTTTTTTCTCCCTGACTAAGTTTGGACTTATCCGATATAGTCAAACTTATTCGATTTCTCTCTAACTAACTTTGGACTAGTTCGGCCTTGTGCGGATTTGTCTGGTAATCGCGACTTCGAGTTGATCCTTTTTTCCAAGACGTGTTTTTGGGTTTTACCTTAAATGGGCCTAGGGACGTCGTGTCTAATTCTTTTGGAGCCCATGTAGGATCCCACACCGGCCTCCACCCACCCCAAACTCGAATCCATTGAAACCCTAACCCTCCACCTCTATATAAACAACCCAACAACCCACCCTTTTATCCTTTTGCCTCAATTTAAAGTCCAACAAACCCTAGTTCATGGGACCTGCCACCAATGAGGAGAAGGAGATCCCGAGCAAGAAGAAGAGGAGGAGGAAACGAAAGAGGATCAAGATCTCCATCAAGTTTTCATTCTTCATCACTAATTCACCATCAAGTTTTCTTCATCAACCCTAGATCATCAAGATCCAAGTGTTGCCTCCAAAACTCTTGACTCATTGGAGTTCTAAACACCTACTATACCTTCCACTTCCTCTTTCTCACATGAATTCAACCCCGTTTCTCCAAATTCACGTCGATCTAGAAAACCCTAATTCGCTAGTTCTGCGAAGGGCGGACTAGTCCGGCCTTGCAACGGACTTGTCCAATTTGGGTGTATGTTTTCTGCTGAATTAATTCTAAATTGATTCGAATCAATTCCAAACCTATCCAAACTTGTTAAAAACCAGCTCAGCCTGTCGAACTGAGCGAAGGGGGCGAGACTAGCACCTCAAAGCTGGACGTCCCGGTGGCCCTGCTACCATGTGTAAGGATCGAATGCCCAAGAGGGGGGTGAATTGGGCTTCTTTTCAAAATTAAAGCAATAAAAACTTAATTACTAAAAGCCCAATTCACTATCCAAACAACCTATGCATTCAAGAGAATAGTAACTTTGCGGTATATGAAATGCATAAGTGTAAGGGGAGAGGAAGAGAGCGCAAACTCCCGAGGAGACACGAAGACACGAAGATTTATCCCGTGGTTCGGCTAGATCATCAAGATCTTCCTACATCCATGTTGTGGCACCCACAAAAGGGTATATCCACTCCCAAGTCATCGAGACCAGGGATCTTCACTATAATTCTCCGTTCGCCAACCTCGGCAAGGTGGAGCTCAAGCCTTGTACAAGTTGGATCCTCCGGGCTTCC
This sequence comes from Tuctoria greenei, assembly GCA_036927565.1. Lineage (NCBI taxonomy): Eukaryota > Viridiplantae > Streptophyta > Magnoliopsida > Poales > Poaceae > Tuctoria > Tuctoria greenei. The sequence continues at coordinate 124,884,111 of JAYESD010000007.1, read as the reverse complement.
ACAACCGTCTTGGCAAGCTCCGGAAGGCTCTCTCCAATACAATCACCAAGGGACACTCCCTTAAACCTCTCACTACACTAGAGACTCCAATCACCAAGAATGGAAGCACACAAGCACTATCTGCAAGTTCTAGCCTATCTCTTGGTGTGTAAGTGGTGTAGATGATGTAGAAGTGGTAGCTCAACGTATTGAATGCTTGAGAATGTGTAGAGTAGCTCTGGTTGCCAAGACTTGTCCAATAGACTTGTTGAAGGGGTATAAATAGCCAGCCTCCACGAAATAGCCGTTGGAAAAGTAGGCTGACATCACTGTTCTGCGAACACCGGATGATCTGATGTTCTCCCTTCAGTTGTCATCGGTCGAATCCAAATTAGCTGATGTCACTGTGTCAGATATGACCGTTGTTAGACCGATGTTACACTTGCCGTCTCATCGGATGATCAGGTGGCACTTCATCCGGAATTGGTTCAGAATTAATGCTTACTGGAGTGATTGACCGATGTGGTTATAGTTGTACATTGGATGGTCTGGTGTTACACTTGGTCCAGGGAGATTGCTTACTGTAGTGATGGACCAATGTAACATTCCCTTCATCATTGGATGATTAGGTGAGTATTTAGTTCTGAGGTCATCTTCTTCTGCTAAACCAACTCGACCGATGTATTGTTTTCTAGAAACATCGGTTGATCCAGTGAGTTGGTTTTGTTTGCTTCGAGTTGTTCTAAGTGATTCTTTTGGAATTTGCTCGAGTGACCTCTTATACATTGGTTTGAAATATTCTTCTGATTATTATCAAGCATCGAGTGCTGTCAATTTTGGTTGAATAATTTTGACATATAAGCTTTTTCTTCTATTCTTCATAAAAATCGATTGACCTCATGATTTGTTAAGGGGTCTCCAATCGTATCCAATGAGCAGTAGATGATATTCATATAGATTTCATTTGAGTGTGATGAGTAATGTGAGAGACCTTGCATCCACAAATTCATTAGTAAAATTCAACGGTTGTCATTAATCACCGAAACCATATCTCATGGGGGCCTAGATGCTTTCAATCTCCCCCTTTTTGGTGATTGATGACAACACAACAAGTAAAGCATAATAGTAATGAATTTGAGAATACGATACTCAAGAGGATATGCAATAAGTACAAAATTTAGCACACTTAAACTTGAAGGCTCAAAAGCGATCAATAACTCAAAAGCTCGACGATCAATAACTCAAGAGAATTAAGAGTAGCAAACCTCAAAATTACAAAAGACTTCCAAAAAGATAAGCTCCCCCTACAGCTAGGACTCCCCCTGGGACTAAGCTAACCCTCCCCCTGACTCTTCTTCCCCTTTGGCATCAAGACACCAAAAAGGAAGCTGAGTGCCTAAGGATCCTGAGCACTCGAGGCGATGACGAACTGGTCACTGTCGGGGGTGCTGTCGTCGGAGCTGCTGCCTGCTGCTGCTGAGGCTGGAGTAGCGGTGACGGGAGCTGCGGGAGCTGCTGTCGGTGCCTGCTGAGTCTGAACTGCAGGTAGAGGGGCACTGACAACTGACGCCAGAGTCTGCTGGAAAAGAGTCGTAGCCGGCAAGGGGGAGTGGATAGGAGCGCCTGGAGCTAGCACTGGGGACATGCTGATCGTCGGGATCGGTGTGGTTGGCACTGGTGCTGAGACTGGAGCCAGGACAGGCGGGCCTGGAGCTAGGCCTGGAAGCTGCGATGGCAGGGCAATCCCGGTCTGAGTGTAGAGGTTGGTGATCAACCCCAGGATGCCCATCATAGCCTGCTGCGTCTCCTGCTACTGGTCAAGAGAGTGCTGGTGCATATGATCAATCAACCCAGTCAGCCTGTCAGTGTCCTCTCGCCTCTCACGGGCTATCTGCCGCTGCATCTCCTGCTGTTGCTGCTGGAGCTCCAAGAGACGCGCATCCTGCTCAGCTTGGGCCTGCTCAGCTACAAGCCTATCCAGACGCTGCTGCTCAACCATCTGCTGGAGAAGAGAGGTGAGCTCAGATGGCTGAGAGACCTGTGCCTCGGACACCAGAGGTGGAGTAAGAGGTGGCACAGTCGATCCTCCAGCCTCCGCGTCGTGCTGCCTGGGTAAGGGAGGAGGTGGGAAGTACTCCTCGACACTGTCGCTGGTGTCACTCTCGGACCAAATGTGTTGTAGATCCCCACCCTGAGCCTCTGCCTGTGCTAGTATCTCATCTTCCTTCTACAGGTCTGACCAATCTTCCTCTGAGAGATGGGCACAGACCTGTCGCTCAATTGGACGGCCAAGGCGGCGGTCTCCAGGAGCTGGAGCACGGTAGTGCCCGAACCGTGTGACGCTCTCGTCGGTGAGACTGTCACGAACGGCGGACCCCTCTGGAGCTATCATGTAGAGCAAGTGACTGATCCAGTGACCAAACACAAGCTGCCTCATCATCCCAACTCTATCAGTGATGACGTCCTCCATCTCACATATAAGGATGTCCACAATGTCGAACTCCATCCCGTTCATGACATAGAACAGGAGAGTCTGCTGCAAGCTGATGAACCCCTCAAGGTAACCGGACCTCGGCAAAAGTGTGCGACGCAAGGCAAGGTGCATAGTGCACGGAGCTGGATTGAGTAGAGCCGGTGCCCTCGGCTGGTCTAGAGAGAAAGGCTGAGCAAACAGTGATCGTATCTCCTCAAGCGGTGGTGCCACACCTCCAGTGAGTGTCCTCCTCGGTGGGCCAGCCTGTCCATACACTCTCTCGTGTAGGCATGTGTCGTGGAGATCCACTCCTAGCAGCTGTCCCAAAGTCTGTCGAGTCAAGTGATGATGCTGGCCCATGAACATGAAATCAATGGATCTACAGCCCTCAGAAACGTAGAGTGTGGCATAGAATACTCGGACCCAGTCCTCCACGTAGGCAACCCTCTCGTAAGACATCAGCTCCACTAGCCCTCTATACCTCTCAAAGTAAGGGCGTATCTCCGTCCCGGCTGCAAGTGCAAGCTGATCCCAATCCAGGAAATTGTGCTGGAAGAGCTTATGGCCCCGACGTCTGTAAGTCTCGTACAGCGACGCCTGTGTCAGGGTCCAAAAGCGGTTGTCCACAAGTGCCTCTCTGGGCTGCGGGAACCACTCCTCAAGCAGAATACTCCATCTGAGCTTCCTGAGCTGCATGGCCTTCAACTTCCTATAATCGGTCAAGCGGACACCCTCACCAACACGGACGTTAGTGTCCATCTCATAGACGGCTCTCTGGGCCGCCCTGTCCTTTCGCAGGTCAACTGCTGACGGTCTCGGTCTCAGGGCTGTAGCTGGATGACCCCCACGGGTCCTGACTAAGTGTCGGCGAACTAGCGGCACCTCGGGCTCCTCTTCCTCCTCTGGCTCCTCAGGCACTGGAGGCTGCCTCTGTCGGGCCTCGCGGATCCTCAACGATCCTCCTCGACCATGCTCTCGCTCCTCAGCGGCGCGAGCGGCCATCAAGGCTTTCTTCGCCTCCTTCGACATCTTCTGCTTTTTGGTGGCCGGCTCCTCAATAGCCTTTCCCTTTCCCTTCTTGTCACGGCCCATGACGACGACGTGGATGAGCACGCGGGACAAACGAGCTCGGGCACACGAGATGGTGACGCAAAGATCATCGCGGCTGGGGAACCCTAGCGGTGAAGCGACAGCGACCGTAGGGGGCCACCATGGCGTCTCAGAGGGCAGCGCTGCGGTGTGGGCGGCGGCAGAGGTGCGGCGGCGGTGAGGCATGGGGAGGCGGTGGCAGCGCTGCTTGGGGAGGCGGCGGCGCTGTGTGGGAAGGCGGCGACGCTGAGCGGAGGCGACCGGAGGGCGGCGGCACGGTGAGGGAGCGGCGGCGGCGGAGGTGAGGGCGTTGAGCTCTGAGTGGCGGAGTCGGGGAGAGAGAAAGGAGAGTGAAGGGGCGCGCTAAAAAGGTGGGGCCCGAACCCTAGCTCAAAATTTAACACCGGATGAATCGACGAAGGATGAGGGTTGCATCGTTCGAATAGTACAGTAAGGGTATTCCAAAAGTACCATTGACACCGGATGCTCTGACGTGGAAAGGATTTGCATCGGTGGAATTTAGCACAACTCCAGAAATGTGAACATCGGATGCTCCGATGTTTCTCAGAATTAACTCATCGGTTGATTTGACTTTCTGACTGAGCTGACCCTTGGCACTTGGACACAAGCTTATCCAATGATTGTTCTACCCTAAGCATCGGATAATCCGATGACTACAAAACAGCAACATCACATATATGTCCTTTGACTTAAACACCCAACGAGAAACACAAGTCTTAGGACTTTTTGGGCAACCCCTTACCCCTCAAAAATACTAATTGCCAATAACTTGGCTAATCACTAAAGCAAATAGAACACCGAAAAAATCAAGGAAGAAAACATCCAAATAAAATATAAGGCCCATGCTTTGTGAGCTAGAGGATGAAGACTTCTATATCTTTAAAGCATGTTCCTTTAGGCATTAACGCACCTAACATTTTGTTCTTTCCACATCATATGAATTGAGATATTGCATTTCAAACAAGTCTCTTTCTCATGAAGTGGGTTCCCCTTTGTGACAATCTACCGTATGCAATACCAAACAATTTATAATGTAAGAAATTAAACGTGAGTGCAAGTCTATATGGTTGACATCATGCAAGACATAAATTGAATCTATCTTGCCAAATTTGAACCTTTCAAAGGCTTCTTCAGGGAGAGCCACTCTCCAAGCCTTGGGGAAACCCAAAGGAACCTCCATCCCAAGCTAACCCTTGCTCACCCCTATCCCTTGAAAGTTAGACAAGACCTATATGAGATGCATTCTTACATGATCATGGCAACCTACATGATGTTCGATGCATCTAGCACATTTAATTCACTTCTTAGTCTAGAAAAGGTTTTCTCATAAAGTGGTTTAGTGAAGATATCCGCCAATTGTTCTTCGGACCTAACACCTCGCAAGGAGATGTCTCCCTTAGCTTCATGGTCCCTTAAGAAATGATGGCGAATATCAATGTGCTTAGTGCGGGGGTGTTGAACGAGGTTCTTAGCAATCTTAACCGCACTTTCATTGTCACAAAGGAGAGGCACACAACCAAGTTTAATACCAAAGTCCAAAAGGGTTTGCTTCATATAAAGAATTTGGGCACAACATGCACTGGCCGCAATGTATTCCGCTTCTGCCGTGGACAAAGCAACGTAATTTTGCTTCTTGCTAGACCAAGATACTAGGGAACGACCAAGCAAGTGGCACCCACCGAAGGTACTCTTGCGATCCACACGGCATCCGGCGAAGTCCGAATCCGAGAAACCCAAGAGATGAAATTTAGCACCTTTAGGGTACCACAGGCCTACACTAGGGGTATGCTTGAGATACCGAAGTATCCTAAAGACCGCCTTCTGATGCAATTCTTTAGGTGCCGCTTGGAAGCGAGCACACAAGCATACACTAAACATGCTATCGGGCCTAGATGCGGTAAGATAAAGCAATGAACCAATCATAGAACGGTAATTAGATTGGTCAATAGGTTTACTGTCCTTATCCGCGTCGACATGACAATTTGTTGCCATTGGAGTACTTCTTTAGCTACAATCTCCCATCTCAAATTTCTTCAAGAGGTCCTTGGTATAGTTTTCTTGATAGATGAAGGTCCCCTCTCGAAGTTGCTTGATTTGAAATCCAAGGAAGAAGTTGAGCTCTCCAATCATCGACATCTCGAATTCCCTAGACATCATTTTGCTAGACTCATGGCTAAGAGCTTCGTTAGTTGAACCAAAAATAATATCATCGACATAAATTTGACAAATAAATAATTCTCCATCGATGTCTTTGGTGAAGAGTGTAGTGTCCACCCTCCCGATTTTGTATCCTTGCATGATCAAGAAATCTCGTAGTCGTTCATACCACGCCCTAGGTGCTTGCTTGAGCCCGTAGAGCTCCTTGTGCAACCTAAACACATGATTAGGATTCCTCGGATCTTCAAACCTGGGAGGTTGTTCAACATAGACAAGCTTGTTAATATAACCATTAAGAAAGGCACTTTTCACATCCATTTGATAAAGCTTTATGTTATGATGTGATGCAAAGGCAAGAAGTATACGAATGGCTTCTAGTCGGGCGACCGGAGCAAATGTCTCCCCAAAGTCTAGTCCTTCAACTTGCGAGAAACCCTTGGCCACAAGTCTTGCCTTGTTGCGGACCACAACATCGTTCTCATCTTGTTTGTTGCGGTACACCCACTTTGTTCTGATGACGTTCTTGTCCTTGGGTCGCTCCTCCAACACCCAAACTTCATTGCGGATGAAGTTGTTGAGTTCTTCTTGCATGGCCATCACCCAATTTGGATCTTGGAGTGCTTCCTCAATGTGAGTGGGTTCTACACATGAAACAAATGAGTAGTGCTCACAAAACGTAGCGAAATGGCGAGAACATGTACTTACTCCCCTTGACGGACTTCCGATGATTTGGTCAATTGGATGCGCCTTGGAGATGCGTCCATGCCTCATAAGTGGTTGTGAAGCACTTGGCGGTGGTGATGCGTGTTGTTCTTCTTGTGTTTGGACTTGATCATGGACTTCTTCTTGATGTTGTGTGGCTTGTGAATCTTGTGTCGGCAATGGATCATCTTTTTCCTCTTCGTCAACTTGAGGTGCCATAGATGTGTTGATGTTGGAACTTGAAGCTCCCCCTTGGTCATGGCTCTCCTCAACTTTAGGCTTGATGTCTCCAATGGTCACGTTCTTCATAGCTTCTCGTAGAGGCTCATCATCTATTTCATCATGACCAAAACTCTCCTCTCGGGAGCCATTAGTTTCATCAAACTCAACATCACAACTTTCCTCAACTAAACTGGAGGTTTGGTTGAATACTCGATATGCTTTTGAGTTTGATGCATAACCAAGAAAGATACCAACATCACATCTTCTTTCAAACTTACCGAGCCTTTTCTTGCGGTAGATGTAGCACTTGCACCCAAAGACTCGGAAATAGGAGATGTTGGGCTTTCTCCCAATGAGAAGTTCGTGCGGGGTCTTTTGAAGTAGTCGATGTAGGTAGACCCAATTTGCGGCATGGCACGCCGTGTTGATTGCTTCGGCCCAAAACTTCTCGGACGTGCCATAGTCATCAAGCATTGCTTGTGCAAGAGTGATGAGAGTCTTGTTCTTCCTTTCAACGACACCATTTTGTTGAGGAGTGTATGTGGCCAAAAACTCATGCTTCACGCCTTCACGATCACACCACTCCCCAATGTTGTAGTTCTTGAATTCGGTGTCATTGTCACTCCAGACCTTGATGATGGGAAGTTGAAATTCCCTTTGAGCACGGTTAGCGAAGGTCTTGAACACTTCCGGTGTTTCACTCTTGTCCTATAGAAACAAAGTCCAAGCATAGCGAGAGTAGTCATCAACTATAACAAGACACTAGAGGTTACCGCCAAGACTTTGATATGTGGACGGTCCGAAGAGATCCATGTGGAGCAACTCAGGTGGCTTGGAGGTTGACACCATTGTCTTCATCGGGTGGTGAGAAGCAACTTGCTTCCCGGCTTGACAAGCGCTAGAAAGCTTGTTCTTCTCAAATGTGACATCCTTTACACCGGTCACCATTCCAATGTGCGCTATGCGTTGATTCCATGGCCAACCCAAACTCGTCTTAGTGAAAAGACAAGTGGTCAAGCTAGCATCCTTGTTGGAGAAGTCTACTAGGTAGAGATGTCCATGCCGAAATCCTTTGAAGATTAGTTCTTGGCTTGTTTCACTAGTCACAACAACATCATTTTTGCTAAAGGTGCACATTAGTCCAAGATCACATAATTGTGCAATAGAAAGCAAATTAAAACTAAGTGACTTAACATACAATACATTGGAAATAGATAGATCATTTGAAATTGCAATCTTACCTAACTCAATTACCTTCCCCTTAGAGTTATCACCAAAGGTGACTTGTTCATGATTGCCGGGGTTTTCTATGGTGGTGAACATACCATCGTTGCCGGTCATGTGTTGAGTGCACCCACTATCGAGTACCCAATGCTTTCCTCTGGCTTTGTAGTTCACCTACACACATGAATTCAATTTTTGACTTTAGTCAACCAAGCCAACTTAAGTCCTTGTATGTGTGATACAAGTGTTTTTGGGACCCAAAGTTGCTTGGGGATCTTCCCCTTCATGCCCTTTATGTCCTTGCCAATGAACCTTGCCTTCACCTTGCCATCTACTTTACTCAAGAGATAATAATGATTATCAAAAGTAGACTTGTAGTTAGTAGGCAATTTTGGAGAAGGTCGATTAGGAAGAGGACACTCCCTTGTATGGTGACCGGTGACCTCACAATGTTGGCAATAAGAACCAACATCGGTGAATGAGCTCCGATGAGGGCACCTTTCCTTTGTTGGGCATCGGGAATGATCTAAGTCCTCTCTTGTTGTAAGCCTTTGCTTGTTGGAAGAGGATTTCTTTGTGCTTGACTTCTCCCTTAGATAGTCTTGCCACACTAGTGCGGAGACTTTCAATTTCTTCCAACAAGTCCTTCTCCCTAGCATTCTAGCATTCTCTTTCAAAGACAAAGACTTATGCAAGACATTAGTGGCATGCGAATTAATAGATACCTTATCATTAAGGGTTTCTTTCTTTATAGTTTTTAATTCTTGATCAAGAACTTCATAAGCAAGGTTAAGTACTTGATGCTCTTGGATTAACTCATTGTGCTTTCCCAAGAGTGCTTGGTATGCTAAGTCAAGCTCATGATGATCTAGCTTGATTTGAGCCTTATCCTCCTCAACTTGCTTGACATGAGATTTGAGCGTGTCATGCTCCTTAAGTATGCTTTCATACTTGTCAAGCAAATCGAGGTTAGCACTCTCAAGCTTAGCACGAGTTTCTTCAAGAGCCATGACCTTACTCTTTTCCCTCTTAATGATATTGTGGTATTCATTTATCAACGAAGTTAAGTCATCGGGGGAAAGCTCATCATCGCTAGAGTCATCACATACCTTGGTGTTACCTTTAGCCATGAGGCACATGGGAGGTGGATGAAGAGATGAATCATCATTGTTGGCAATGGCAAGGCCGGCCAAACTCTCTTCTTCAACTTCACTATCTTCATCACTAGATTCTTCGTCGGTGATCCATTCATTTGCCTCACACATGAACACCTTTTGTGGGCCTTTTTCTCTTCTCTGGAAAGAGTTTTGTCTTTTTGCCTTTGCCATGCTTCTTCTTCCCAAAGAATCTTGGCTTAGGCTTGACCTCTTCTTCATCATCTTCACTATCCTCAAGCTTGCGATGCTTGCCCTTGTGGTTCTCTCTCCTTTTGTCCATTTTTTGACAATCATAGGAGATGTGGCCTTGATCACCACAATTATAGCAAGTCTTGTTGTCATCTCTCCTTGGTAGAAATGCTTTCTTTTTGGGATCAAAGGTGTATCCCTTCTTGGCAATCTTGGAGTTCAAGCGAGAGAATTTTCTCATCATCAATGCAAGCTCATCATCTTCATCTTCACTTGATGCTTGCTCTTCTTCATTTGAGCTAGGCTCGACAACTTTCTTCTTCTTGAGACTTGTTTTCTTGGTGGAAGCCTTTAGAGCAATTGTCTTTGAATATGATTGCTCCATCATCCCAAGTACACTCATCTCATGAGCGTGAATCTCTCCAATAAGTTCAGAAACTTCAATGTGATCGAGAGATTCTTTTTGAAGCATGGAGTTGATGATGTTGTACTTTGGCTTAGGAAGGAGCATAAGAATCTTGCGGTTGATGAGTCCCTTGCCAAGAGAATTAATGTCAAGAGCATTAATTTCCTCAATAAGCACATTCAAGTGAGAAAACATTTCATTGACATTTTCATGAGGTAGCATTTTGAACTCATCATATTTGGCTTTAAGCATATGATATTTAGTTCTTTGACACAAGAAGAACCCTCATGAATTTCAATCAAGCAAGCCCAAATTTCACAAGCTTTCTCTTTGCTAGCAATCCTAGCAAATACATCTTGACTAATGCATTCATAAATTGCATTTCTAGCTTTAGCATCCCACTTGATTTGATCACCAACATAATTATGCTCACCAAACCCTGCATGGGTCGCTTCCCATACCTCGGGAGCAATAGCCTCTAGATAAGCACTCATGCGTGCTTTCCAATAGGCAAAGTTCTTGCCCTTGAAGATAGGAACCGAACCCCCATTCTTGGCCATTTTAGCTCTCTAGTGGTGAAGATAGAATGATCCAATGAGCAACCCTACTCTGATACCAATTGTAAGGATCGAATGCCCAAGAGGGGGGGTGAATTGGGCTTCTTTTCAAAATTAAAGCAATAAAACTTAATTACTAAAAGCCCAGTTCCCTATGCAAACAACCTATGCATTCAAGTGAATAGTAACTTTGCGGTATATGAAATGCATAAGTGTAAGAGAGAGGAAGAGAGCGCAAACTCCCGAGGAGACGCAAAGACACAAAGATTTATCCCGTGGTTCGGCTAGATCGGCAAGATCTTCCTACATCCATGTTGTGGCACCCACCAAAGGTTATAGCCACTCCCAAGTCACCGAGACCAGGGATGTTCACTATACTTCTCTGTTTGCCAACCTCGGCAAGGTGGAGCTCAAGCCTTGTACAAGTTGGATCCTCCGGGCTTCCACAACCGTATTGGTAAGCTCCGGAAGGCTCTCTACAATACAATCACCAAGGGACACTCCCTTACAGCTCTCACTACACTAGAGACTCCAATCACCAAGAATAGAAGCACACAAGCACTATCTCTAGCAAGTTCTAGCCTATCTATTGGTGTGTAAGTGGTGTAGATGATGTAGAAGTGGTAGCTCAACGTCTTGAATGCTTGAGAATGTGTAGAGTAGCTCTGGTTGTCAAGACTTGTCGAATAGACTGGTTTAAGGGGTATAAATAGCCAGCCTCCATGAAATAGCCATTGGAAAAGTAGGCTAACATCACTGTTTTGCGAACACCGGATGATCCGATGTTCTCCCTTTAGTTGTCATCGGTTGAATCCAAATTAGCTGATGTCACTTTATCAGATATGACCGTTGTTAGACCGATGTTACACTTGCCTTCTCATCGGATGATCCGGTGGCACTTCATCCAGAATTGGTTCATAATTAATGCTTACTGGAGTGATTGACCGATGTGGTTATAGTTGTACATCAGATGGTCCGGTGTTACACTTGGTCCAGGGAGATTGCTTACTGTACTGATGGACCAATGTAACATTCCCTTCATCATCGGATGATCCGGTGAGTATTTAGTTCTGAGGTCTTCTTCTTCTGCTAAACCAACTCGACCAATGTATTGTTTTCTATAAACATCGGTTGATCCAGTGAGTTGGTTTTGTTTGCTTCGAGTTGTTCTAAGTGATTCTTTTGGAATTTTCTCGAGTTACCTCTTATACATTGGTTTGAAATATTCTTCTGATGATTATCAAGCATTGAGTACTGTCAATTTTCGTTGAATAATTTTGACATATGAGCTTTTTCTTCCATTCTTCATAAAAATCGATTGACCTCATAGAATGATTTGTTAAGGGGTCTCCAATCGTATCCAATGAGCAGTAGATGATATTCATATAGATTTCATTTGAGTGTGATGAGTAATGTGAGAGACCTTGCATCCACAAATTCATTAGTAAATCCAACGGTTGTCATTAATCACCGAAACCATACCTCATGGGGGCCTAGATGCTTTCACCATGGCGTCCACTAAGGGTCGTAGGTGCTGTCGAAAGCTCCGAGCAACCCAGCACGCAAGACTCAGAAGCTCAAGTTAGCTCTGATGCATGGATCTTGGAGATCCGAAGCTACTTGAAAGACAATATCCTTCCTAAAGACAGTGTATCCACTGACCGAATTTTCAAGATTGGCTAAAAGATACACGTTGGTAGAAGGGGATCTCTACCGACGCGGTGCCAACGGCATCCTAATGTGGTGCATTGCAAGGGAAGAAGGTCGTGAGCTCCTCGCGGAGATCCATGGAGGCGAGTACGGGAACCATGCTTCTTCTCACACGCTGGTCGGTAAAGCCTTCTGGCATGGCTTTTACTGGCCTACAACACTTTAGGATGTGGTTGAGTTAGTGAAAAAATGTGAAGCATGTCAGTTCCACGCAAAACAGATTCACATACCGGCTTAATCGCTACAAATGATACCTCCCACATGGCCATTCACTGTGTGGGGCATGGACATCTTGTGACCTTTCCCAAAAGCTGTCGGAGGTTACAGGTTCCCGTATGTCACCATCGACAAGTTCACCAAGTGGCCAGAAGCAACTCCAGTGGTAACAATCAATAAGCAATCAACAATAAAGTTCTTGAAGTCCATTATATGCAGATTTGGAGTTCCGAACAAAGTCATAACTGACAACGGAACTCAATTTACAAGTGCTGCATTTCAAGAATATTGCGAAGACCTCGACATTCAACTAAGCCACGCCTTAGTAGCTCATCCAACAAGCAATGGCCAAGCCGAGAGAGCAAATGCAGAAATATTAAAGGGACTCAAGATGCGCACATACGAGCGCCTAAAAAATCATGGAGCCAATTGTATTGAAGAGCTTCCATCCACGCTATGGGCTAAAAGGACCACACCTAATCGGTCAACTGAAGAGACTCCATTCTTCCTAGTGTACGGAGCTGAAGAAGTCATTCCTCCGGAGATCACCTTGGGGTCCCTCCGGGTCTGGAACTTCGACGAAACCACGCAGGACCAGCTTCGGCATGAAGACCTTGACCTCGTCGATGAGGGAAGGTGCCAAGCAGCTCTTCAAAATGCATGTTATCGCCAAGCGCTTTGGTGCTATCATCAAAGGCATGTGTGTGAACGACAGCTCGAAGAAGGCGACCTGGTGCTTCGGAAGATACTAACCCGTGAAGGGATGAACAAACTTTCCCCCAGCTGGGAGGGTCCCTTCCGAGTAGTTAAAGTATCCCGACCAGGATGCGTTCGCTTGGCAATAGAGGATGGGACCCCACTTCCCAATCCTTAGAGCATAAAGCACCTCTGTAAGTTTTTTGCCTAGAATCACGAAGGTGAGTCTGTTATTACACACAATGCATGTTATAGAGTCCTTTCACAGAGAGGGGTAGGTCCTCCGGGAGAACATTCGGACCCCTCTGCGAGGGTCTGGGAAGTTCAAGTAACACTTGAGACAGTCACAACACTAAAAGTGTAACTACTTGGCCTGGGTTAGTTCAAGATGTATAGCACATTTAGCATGGTCCAACACCCTAAGTGTGTCCTTGTCTCCCCTTTTATCCGGACCTATAATGAAAGGCATTGTTGTGTGAAAGCAAACTCCACGTGCATTTATTTTTTGTACAAGGCTCGATATATCAAATTATTTCCACCCTGCTTGTCTATAATCAAGTTGTGCAATTCTTTTTGAGCTTTATTCCAAGTAATTCACATGCATTACAAGCCTTTTTGATAGTCTTTTTGGATCTTAACATTGCTACATAGTCTACTTGCCTGAACGCCAAGGCAACATACGTCCGGAGTGTGCTATCGACTTAGCTTGGTCCTGCACCCTAAGTACGCCGCTCTACCTACACCCCAGCAGGCCTCAGTAGGGTGAGTACTAAAAAGGCATGCAGATCTAGAAAGATTATATCAAAACGCTCGTTTTCATTTTGAGTTTCTTCGAACCTAAAGTTCAAATAAGAACAATAAGTCACAACTAATTTATAGACTAGAGGACGAATTTTACTTTCTCTCTTGCCTTTAATGTGCAAGAAAAGCAAAAATTCATAGCGATGGTGGATGACGCCGAAACTACTAAGCTCCAACATCCTCCAAGAGGGGTCCGCCATCAATGTTTAATATGTTGACAGTGGATGACGTTGGAGATACCAGGCTCCGACCATCCAAGGAGGCTTGTCTTCAACGCCTCAGAATTGAAGACTTCGGACCTAAAATCTAAAAGTGTGAAGCATTCAAGTCATCAACATACTGTCAAATCCTTTTGGTACATGTCCACACTACAATTGTGCACATATACCGGGGGGCCAACAAGACAGAGTACAATACATTGAAGATGACAACAATAAAATGGAATTCATGGCAAAATGGATTTCATTAATTTCAAGTACTGGAGTACAAAATTGAGAGTACAGCAGAAGGCAAAAGGAAGAAAACCCTAGCTACTGGAGGACCTAAGACATGCGGAAGAATGAAGTGACTTTTTGGGCAACTTCTTGGACGGTGGCTTTGGCGGCGTCTTCCTCTTCGGCGATGGGACCTTCGAGCACTGGGTCCAAGGAGAATTGGGGGTCTCGGCTTACATAGCACGTCAGCACGTATTATGCGATGTTTGTAGCCAGAGTCTTCCCCTCCGTCTCCAGCTGATCCACAATGACATCGCCCATCGCGTCAAGTTTGCCGCTAGCACCGTTGAGAGCCACCAGCGCTCGGTCCAGGTCCAGTTCCAGGGGTTTCGGACGTACGGGACTGAAGCCCAGTGGTGTCAGCGCATCGTTGGCCTGCACCAAGAAGTCCCAAACTTGAATAGCTTCAGTCTCCTTCAGGCTCCACAGTTCCTCCAGTGACTTCTGGAGAATCACAAGCTCCGAACCTTCACGGGCAAGGCGCTCGGCCAACTTAGCATGCTGCTGCATGTTCTCGGCAACTTGCTTCTCCAGGACAGCTAGCTCCGTCTCGCGGAGGTGGATGTAGTTCCGCCTTTCAGCCAGGTCTTTTTCCCTGCCTCTTACTCTCGCTTCCCTAGCGGCAATGTAAGCCTCTCTTTTTGAGAGCTCTTGCCCCACCTTCCAGTACTTCTTCTTTCCTTCTTCCCTCCATAGATCTAGCTTTTTGCTGCGATCCGCCAAATTTTACTCACCAGAGTCAACTTCTGGGTGACCTCTGCCTCTCTCTTCACCACATCCTTCTGCTCCTCCAGGAGCTTTTCTTCCCTCGCATCCAGGTCCGCTCGACGCTTCAGGAGAATTTCATGCAATTCAGTAAGCTTTTGGTGACGCTCATCCGCAGCATCACGTCTCTCCTTGGCTTTCTCAAGGATTTCCCTGGAGTAAGCGTCGAGCGCCCGGGTGGCAGCCTCCTTCTCCTCCATCGGCTTGTCCCAGTATTCTAGCCAGACCTTCTCCTTCTTAATCTAGTCCTTCTGGTCAGCCAACCTCGTTTGGGCAAGCCTGGTCTCAAAATGGAGTCTTTTGCGCCAATGCCTCAACGTGTGGTGCTCCTCCTCCAAGACTTTGCTCTCATGATTGAAGGCAAGCTGGACCTGACGGAGACTTGAGCAGGCGTTGTCTATGGACAATGCTAGAGGGATAGGTTCCGGACCTGCTGGGACCATTTCTACAAGCTCCAAAGGGTTTTCCATCGCAAAAATAGGGTCCCACTCTACGAGAGAGGACCCTTGAACTTCTGCGGCACTCTATAAGAGAGTACCCTTAAACTTCTCCAGCACTAGGACCGCTCTCCGGGAGCCCTTCAGTGGCAGTAGAAGAACCCACTGGGGGGACATCCACCTCTAGAGCAGTTAAGGCGTTGCTTTAGGGTCTTCAGTCGCCGGCTCCGAAGGCGGAGGACTTGTCGCCAATTCTTCAAGCTTCTCCGGCTCTGGCCCGGGCACCTCCGGGACAACTACCACCAGAGCAGCAGCCGGGGCTTCATCTGGTGCCCCTACCGCAGCTGGCCCAGACGCCGACACGTCACTTGCTTTCGGTGCAGCGACTGGAGCTCCAACCAATTCTGGCTCAGCTGTCGGATCTTCAACATCATTTGGCCCAAGGGCCGGACCTTCAACCATTTCCGGCTCAGCCGCCGGACCTTCAACCATTTCCGGCATAATGGTCGAGGCTTCAACTACCTATGGCTCAGCAACCAGGGCTTCAACAACTTCCGGCTCAAAAGCCAGAACATCTGGCATCATCGATGCTAGAGCATGAGCCTCCGCCACCGTCGCGAGGGGTACATCTTCAACTTCTCTCTTATGGTCCGGCGCTACCACAGGAGCTTCAGGTGAGGACTCCGAGTGCAAGCTCATGACAGCTAGCGCTAGAGCTGTCACAACTTCTGTCTCCGCTTGACGAGGAAGCTCAGCGCTTGAAGCCAGAGCTTCAGTAGGTGCAACCTCAGCCACTGTGACAGGCACTGAAGTTCCCGCTCCCTTCTTCGACACCCTAGAAATAAATGGAAGAGAAGATTAAAGACACGTCAAAAACAACACTAGCATTTCAGGGTGAGCAATCAATGCTTACCTAGGGATGCTACCACCCCTGTCACCTCGGAACCTCTTCTTCTGAGGCCCGGAGCTAGAGCCCACCAAGTCTGGTGATACAACGGCTTTGGACCTCAGTTGAGTACCACTCGCAGCAACCGGAGTCCTCTCGATTGGAGCTTCTCTTGGCTGGGAAGAACTCCCAGACCTGGAGCTTCTAGCCGGCACTGAAGCCGGGGTCACCTGCCCGGAGCTGACACCTCTTAAAAATGCTTGCACCGGAGCAGGAGTAGCTTCAAATGACCTCCCTCGCCAGGGAGAGGGAGTCGTGGTACAAGGAGCAGGTCTGACGAACCTCCGGTCAGCGTGCTTCAACTTCCTCTTCCGGCTAGAGGGCTCAGCTGGTTCTTTGCCCTTGCCCTTGCCTGTTTCTTCAGTCTTCGGGCTCGGGTCGGAGGCAGGACCACCCTCAGAAGCTCCGAGGACCACCAACCGGTGGTCGGACGCCTTTCCACCTCACCAAGGACGTCAAGCACCGGCATCTTCCTCCGGAGCTCTCTGCTGAACTGCACCTCCGCGTTCAGAGGGAGGAAAGCTGCAGGTGTCGTCGCTTTCGACGTCTATTCCATGCTGAAATTTCTTGAGGTGAAACTTCAGAGCTTCATCGTCCAAGTTGGATTTCAGACCCGTTTCAATCCGGTAGTCATCCATCACGCTGTTGAGGGCCCACGCGAGCTTCTCCCTCTTCTTCAACGGAGCCCATATATTGACCAGGAAGTTGCAGAAGACCACCCGTGGGTCACTGCACCCTCCATGCATTCAGAGATCCTGGTCAAGACGGGCTTGAAGGCATCTGACAGCACCAGAACTACACTCCAGGCGTCAGTGTCAATGTTGGGGAGACCTTCAGGCAGCTCCAGCCTCTCATGCTCCTACACCGCAATGATGATCCAGTCCTTCTTCCAATCATCCCATTTTCCGAAAGGAAATGACTTCAAGTATTTGAAGGGGCAGTTCTTGCGCTTCACAAAATAATAGAAGCCGAGAAGCGTGGTCCCCTTTCCGGTGCTGTGGATGGTGAAGAAGGTGCGGAACAGCTCGACGAAGGGGGGAATGCCCACCCACATCTCGCAAAAGTGGACGAACATCGCCACAAGAAGGAGAGAATGGGGGCCAAGGTGATACAGATGCATACCATAGAAGTCTAGCTGTAGGATCGAAGATCATGTGAAAAGCTACCAGAGGGGGGGGGGGTGAGTGGTAGATTTAAAAATCTTACGCAGCAAAAACAAATAAATCCCAACCTCTTCGGCAGAAAAACGATCTGTTAAATAAATCATATGTGAGACTAATCTAAACGTGTTTCACCGTAAAAAAGTGATATATATCAGAGATAATCAAGTCACGAAGAAAACACAAGAAGAATCACTCAAATCCGTCGAGAGAAACTCAAGTTATGATCGAAAAATCGAACAACGGTCAATCTGTCCTACCCGAGAAAAACAGTTCTGGAATGCTGCAACGAAACTCGCGTAGATCAGAAATCACAAATCCAATGACCGTGAAATTTTGATATATGATAGATCATCAAGTTGTGAAGACAACCCAAAAAGAATCACGTCAATTGCATCTGTAAAACTCGAGTTATGATAAAACCACCGACTAAAGGTAGTGCTGTCCAGAAACTCGATGAGTAAAACTTGTCTGGAACAAGTCGGACGAACAAGGCACAAAAGTTCCTTCAAACTACGAATTTTATTCAATAGAACACAAGAGGAACAGCCCCAAAGTAGTGCTCCATGAGCTCTAGCCTCCCTTGCTTATATAACCAGCCCTTAGGCCAACCCAATCTCAACTAGGACTCTAATCCTACTCAAATCATGAATCGAAACTTTCCATAACTGCTTAGGACTTCTATATACAGATAGAAGCAATCATAAGACTTCCAAACACCTTAGGAACGTATACCACATTTCTAAAACAACTCAAATTCGTGACCCACACGAAATCCTATCATAACCAACTCGATACATTTCATAGCGAGCCATAACCGACTCCACCACATCCAAAGTCATCAACCGATACGATCCGATCCTTCCAACCAGATCTTCCCATCCATAAACCATCTTCGGAACCATGTTGCCACGTCATGCACTGCATGCATACATGCAAACACCTTCCTTCAACGTCCAGTAACCTTCATATGCACTGCCCTTGATTCAATCATCCTGCGCGACCTCCTGACCCGCTCAACCACAATTCCTCCTGAATTTTGTTGTTGGAACCTCATATCCTCCCTGAGACTAGTCCAAAGGATCCTGTCACCAGCCATGACTTGAACTCAAGCAACACCTGCACATGAATAAACAACCAATCCGTACGAGCCCAAGTCCGTGACTTGACTCAAGTCAGTTCCAAACACAACACCTTACGTGAGCACCTCACATAAGCATGTTGCAAAGCACAACAAAATGATATCAACCATATCAACCAAAACGCACCAAAAACTTAGTAAAAGAATACTAAGCAACCTTTCCATAAGTGTAAAGCAAGTTCAAAACATTTCACATGAAATTTAGAATATTACGATCAAGCACCGAACCTTGCCAAAGCTAACCGGAGCTTGAGCCGGAGCTTACCAA
Organism: Tuctoria greenei; assembly: GCA_036927565.1. Taxonomy (NCBI): domain Eukaryota; kingdom Viridiplantae; phylum Streptophyta; class Magnoliopsida; order Poales; family Poaceae; genus Tuctoria; species Tuctoria greenei. Next base: position 124,865,301 of record JAYESD010000007.1, on the reverse strand, counting down.
AGCTAGTACAACCTAGCGCCGGAGCTTACCAAAGCTAGTCGGACCTAGCGCTGGAGCTAACCAAAACTAGTCGGAACTAGTCATCCCAAAAGTCGGAGCTAGAGAAATATGTCGAAGCTAACCAACATAAATCGGACCTAGCAAAACATATTGGAGCTTAAGAAAGACATGCTGGAGCTATCAAAGACATGCCAGAGCTAAAGACAAAGCTCACCGGAGCTATCCAAAAACATGTCGGATCTAGACAAAGAAAGTCAGACCTATTGTCGTACCTTGCAGAAGCTCGGAGCTAGAGTCGGACCTTGCTAAAAAGATGTTATGGCAGAATTCAAAACTTTTATTGTCAAAACCAATGTATTCAACACACATGTCTCACAATCCCCCCCTTGATGAATGCATTGGCAACACCACTTAAGATATGAACATTAGCTTATTCACATTAAAAGTTTTGAAAACAATTTCTCCCCTTTGTAAAACAGAAATAAATGAGAAGAAAAACAAATTCTCCCCCTGAGAAGAATCATGCCAAAACAATTGTGAATATGTGATGTGTAATCAATTTCTCCCCCTTGCATACTTATTTTTTTAAAATTCACATATTGTCTCTCCCCCTTTGACAATGTATTCATCAAGGTACAAAAGAGAATTTTCAAAATGTTATGAACATATTATAACATAGACATATAAACAAAGCTCATCCAAGTCATACTATCAAGTGACTTACACTATCACTTCAATGAGATACATAAAGTGGTGTAAGCCATGCTAGAGATAAAGTGTAATTTTCAATTTTAGCAAGTCATGATCTCACAAACTTAACTATTTCAATACCTGAAAGCATGACACTTGTTGCTGCATTTTATTATTTTTCAATGCACAAATTTAGATCATATGATATTTGCAAGAGATTATATGCGTATCTGCCTTATTCTAACCAACTAAGCCAAGCCTATGTCATTTGACAATCAGAAGCTTAAGGACATGATTTTAGTCATACATAACTTCTTCCATGTTCATATCTAAGTGCAATGATAAGTCATCTCAAAAGAAGAAGTGCGATGCATGCATATACTCTTGATCTTTTCTCAATTTATATTTGTTCATAAAAACTCAACATGTGAGTTGATTACTTGATTAATTCTTTGTGATTAACAACACTTATGAACATGCAACAAGTTCAAAACAGCAAGAAAGTTCGATCATGACCCGATTTAGTGTAAGTAATTATTCCAATTACTAGACATGGCAAAAACTACAAAATGTATAACACGAGTAATGTAGCAAGAACTTTTAGCATGTAAAAGTAATCACAAAGTCATATATGTATGAAATATTATGCTCATATTATTTTAATTTCAGATTCAATCATAGACTTCTCAAATTTGAAAACTCCCCCTCAATGTAAGCCATGAGAATGCATAACCCCTATTTCACTACGAATGAAACAAAAACGAGTGAAATCCAAAGGTTTTGTAAAATGTCAGCCAATTGTTGTTCGGTATCTACATGGTGAAGCACAGTGTTTCTTTTCTCAACATTATCACGGAGAAAGTGATACCTAATATCAATGTGCTTAGTTTTAAAATGTTGCACAGGGTTTTTAGCAATGCAAATGACACTAGTGTTATCACAAAACAGTGGAACACTATCCACATCAACCCCATAGTCCTTAAGTGTTTGAACAATCCAAAGAATTTGTGAGCAAGCACTAGCAACAGCTACATATTCAGATTCGGTTGTGGATTGTGCAACTGAATTTTGTTTTCTAGAGGACCAAGCAACAAGTGAATTACCACGAAAATGACAAGCACCGGAAGTACTTTTCCTATCAATCCTACAAACTCCAAAATCAGCATCGGAAAAAGCTTTCAAAGTAACGGTTGAGGAAGAAGGAAGAAAAATGCCAAATTCTTGAGTTCCATGTAAGTACCTGAGAATCCTTTTGACGGCTTGATGATGTGAAGCACGTGGGGAAGCTTGAAACCGTGCACAAAGACATACGCTGAATTGTATGTCCGGTCTTGATGCTGTGAGGTACAAAAGTGATCCGATCATGCTTCTATATTCTTTTTGATCCACGGGTTCACCATCTTCATCAAGTTCAAGTGTTGTTGCTGTTCCCATTGGTTTCCGAAGAGGCTTGCTTTTGTCCATGTTGAAGCACCTTAGGAGCTCTTTTGTATACTTTGTTTGATGCACAAAGGTACCCTCCTTGATTTGCATGATTTGCAGCCCAAAAAAGTACGTGAGTTCTCCCATCATAATTATCTCAAATTCTGAACTCATCATAGCTGAAAACTTGGACACAAAATCATGAGAAGCACAACCAAAGATAATATTATCAACATACACTTGAACGAATAATGAGTCATTGCCATGCTTAAGCACAAAAAGATTTTATTAACCTTGCCCATGGTAAACCCCTTTTCAAGTAAGAATGTTTTTAGCCTATCATACCATGCTCTAGGGGCTTGTTTGAGACCGTACAAGGCTTTGGACAGTTTGTAAACATGATTAGGAAAATCTGAATTTTCAAATCCCGGTGGTTGTTTGACATAAACCTCCTCATCTATGTAGCCATTAAGAAAAGCACTTTTAACATCCATTTGATATAGCTTAAACCTTCAGATGCAGCAAAAACTAACAAAATTCTTATGGCTTCTAATCTAGCAACAGGAGCAAAAGTGTCATCAAAATCTAGACCTTCAACTTGAGTGAAACCTTGAGCAACCAACCTAGCCTTATTCCTAACCACAACCCCATCCTCACTATGTTTATTTTTAAACACCCATTTAGTTCCAATTAAAGTGTGACCTTGAGGTGGATGTACAAGTTTCCAAACATTATTTCTTTCAAAATTTTATAACTCTTCTTGCACGACAATAATCCAAGATTCATTAGTGAGTGCATGTGATATATCTTTGGGTTCAAAAGAAGCAACAAAAGCAGAATGAGCATGAGAGTTTGGATCGCAAAACCTGGACCGTGTAACTCGCTCATGCAAGCTTCCAATAACCTGTTGTGGAGGATGAATTTTGAGAACCCAGAGGGGAGTGGACACTTCAAAAGCTTCTTCTTCTTCATGTTCACCATAAATCGATGAGCTTGTGACTTGAGGAGGATCTGGACCAGCAATGGTGGTTGTCGGTGCTGGTTGTGAATCAAAATCAGGAGCTCGAACAATGTCATTAGATGCTGAATTTTCGGGCAGCAGTTCCACCTCTTCCTCATCTTCAACGAAAATGCTCTTCCCCTGCGTATATGGATCTGGACCTGCAATGTTTGAGCTAGTACCTGGGCTAGATTCATCAATAAACACTTTACAAGTCTCCCCAATTTTGTTAGTGTCAAGTAAAAGCACACGGTAGCCTCTAGTATGAGATGGATAACCAATAAATATGCCATCAATGGATCTAGGTTCAAATTTATCAAGATTACCATGTTTCTTAACAAATCATTTGCAACCAAAGACCCGAAAGTGTGTAACTCTAGGCCTATGTCCAAACCGGAGCTCATATGGTGTTTTACCTAGCTTAGTGCGCAAGAAAACACGATTTGAGACATAACAAGCGGTTGCAATCGCATCAGCCCAAAATTTCCTAGGAGTTTGATATTCATCAAGCATAGTCCTAGCCATCTCAACTAAGGTTCTGTTCTTTCTTTCTACAACAACGTTTTGTTGAGGTACATATGGTGAAGAAAATTGATGATCTATTCCATTTTCAGCACAAAAGTGATCAAAAGATTGATTTTTAAATTCAGTTCCGTTATCATTTCTAATTGCTTTTAATGATCCTGGGTGATTAATTGATAATATAATAAATAAAGTTCTAAAGCGACTAAAAGCTTCATTCTTAGATGCCATAAAGTAAACCCAAGAGTATCTAGAATAATCATCAACAATAACAAGAACATACCATTTACCTCCGAAGGATTGAACACGCGAAGGTCCTACGGTGTCAAGGTGCAAAAGTTGACCCGGTTCAGTTCTCATGATCATTGTGAGAGGAGTATGTGAACCTGCAACCATCTTAGCATGTCTACAAGAAGAGCACACAATTTCTTTGTCCCCTTCAAGCTTAGGCAGCCCACGTATGCAATCAAGAGCACTAACACGCGTGAGATGATGAAAGCCTACGTGACCAAGTCTACGATGCCAAAAATATAAGTCCTTTGAATCTTTAGCAACTAGACACCTATGCTTAGAGGAAGACATATCAAAATCAGCTTTAAAAATTCTTCCAAACCGAGACATGTTAAAAATAAGCTCACTATTTGAACCTACAACTTTATAACATTTTTATTGAAAATAATTTCCAGATTCTCATCTAGCAATTTTGAAAAAGAAAGCAAGTTGTATTTCAAATTTTTGATAAGTGCCACATCCTTCAAAGTGCAGTGATCATTTACTCTAACCGAACCCTTAGAAATTATAGGAGTTGAAGAATTATCGGCGAAAGTAACATTCTCTACACGTGACACAAAAGAGAGGGAGGATAACCATTCCTTGTTACCGGTCATGTGCATGAGCAACCTGAATCCACAATCCAAATGTTCTCCTTCCTCAAGCATGTAACCTACATGGAAGCACAATACGTCGATGACTCAATACTGGGGTTAGTCCAAAGGCATTTAGGTATCCAGTACTGAGTCACACGACGTGCAGCAGGCAAAACAAGCGAACGCTATGATAAAACAGCAAGTTTATGAGTCAAAATTTGAGGTATTTTATTCTTAACTACTGACCTATAAGGTGTTACTTGCGTAGCACAAAAATCAGTAGCTCCGGAGGCAAAAACAGAAGGTCCGGAGGTAAACTTGGAATGTTTTTGACTCATAACAGCAGGTTGCATGTTCTTGGCATTCGGTTTAATATGTGCAGCAAATTCTGCATGAAAGTTATGAGATCTAGCAATCATTCTTTCCCTTTTCTGTTGTTTAGCTAGTCTATAACAAAAATTTATGACGTGGCCATCTCTACCACAGTAGGTACAATGAAATTTAACTTTGTGTTCATGTCTATATGAGCAAGCAATATTTTTATTTGAAACCGAATGAGACAACACTCCTGCAGATTTGAAAACCACTTCTTTTTGTTTAGGAGCTGTTTGAATCAAACCACTTCCTAATGAGCATGAGAATCAAAACCTAAACCAGTTTTATCATTGCAAGACTTGGAAGAATTCAGCAGCAAGTTTAGGTTCTTATTCCCATTATAAAATCGATCTAATGTCCTATGCATGTTATCAAGTTTATTGGACAGATCGAGGAAATTTTCACATGAAGTTTTTCCTTTTAATTTGCAATTGGAACAATATTTAACTTCATGAGAACGTAAAGCATTATTTAATATTGAAATTTCATTCATAGCATCTTTTAGTTTCTTTTCAAGATCATCACAACTAGAACAATGCAAATCAATTGTAGAACAAGAAGCATCTTTTAAGTTTCCAATGTCAAGTGCAGCAAGCTTTTTGTTCTTTTTAATTTCAAGTTCAAGTCTAGAGTAGAGGAATGTGCAGTTATTAATGTGAACAATTGTTCATAGATTAAATCACACGAGGGACAAGAATCATCACTAGGAATCAAGGTTTTCAAATGGTTGATTTCAGATTCTAGTGATTCAATTTTAGCAGCATTATCCCTAAGCTTTTTTACCTTTTTCTTAACAATAATAGTTGCACGAGAAATTGCATCACACATTTCATTACAGGTAGAACATACCTCATCGTCGTCACTGTTGTGTTCTGCATCCTCCTGACTTGATCTTGATCTTGTTTTGCCCGCCATGGAGCATAAGTTGGCCAAATCATATTCATCTTCGTCACTTCCAATGTCCACGTCGCTTGAGCCATGTTCCTGTAGTGCGGAGATAAAATTGTTCACCAGTTGTTGACCTGTAAAGCCCTTCTTCTTCTTCTTATCATTTGTTGAGGAGTGCTTCGTCCTTGATTGTTTTTCTGCTCGGCAAGTAGAACCTGAAATGTTAGGGCATTGTTTACGAAAGTGTCCTGTCTTACCACATTCGAAGCATCGTTGAGGTCCGGAGCTTCCTCTCCTTCTAGTTCTCACATTTTACAATGCTTTTGAGAACCTAGTAGAGAGAAGTGCTAGCTCCTCCTCTGGAAATTACTCGATCTGCTCCAGGGTTAGTGAGGACAACAAAGCAAGAGTATTGCAAGATGATGATTGGCCGGAGCTAGGCATATCACGTTGTTAAACAAATGCGGAACCGATACGGTTTTCGTATTGGGAACCGACAACTTTCAATTGCGTAAGATTTGCACTCAAAGATCTCATCTGCCGCATTCATAAAAAGCCACGCATCGAAGGTTCACTCCCGGACCGTCACTCTGTCAGCACATCAGAGGACCTTTGAAAATCAAAGCGCGGGAATCGAGAATAGCCCCACCTCCGGCAGAATAACTTAACCCAAAGGATTTCTCCCAAAGGTGGGCCCAGGGGCCACTGTTGGTATCTTGCGTACCGGGTACCCCGCGATACCTTAAGAAGTGCAAGAAAGTTCCACCTGTCAGAGTCAAAGGCCCTTTCAGGTCCCACATGTCACGCTGCAGCGGATCCGCTCCTCTCATATGGCTAGCTCCTGGGTTAACACGTGTAAGAGAAGATCGGAACTAGACTCCCAACTAAGGGAAGCTCCGGCGACTACACGTGTACAACGACCCCGGACCTAATTCCCGTCAGAAAGGAGCTCTGGTGCTGACACGTGTACAACAGCCCCGGACCTACCCTCCCGCAAGGGAAAGCTCCGGAGCTGCCACATGTGGAGCCTCCGGACCTTCATCGTCAACAGAAATACAAGCAGATCACGTCCATTACAAACATTCAAGGACAATTAAAGCAGCAGTTACAAGGCCTGATAACGTGTCATTTATGCCGTATTAATGACACACGATTAGTGCACCGTTAATAGGGGTAACGCTGCTATTAAGGCACGTTATCACACTATTAATTATACTCAATACCCTTTAGACAGTGTATTAGGCCATCAAATATGCCAGGGCCACATGTCGGGCCAGGCAAGATTTGTAACGGTCAGTCCTTAGAACTATAAAGGGGCCGTATCGCACGAACTCAGGGGAGAATCAATCTTTGATTTGTGCTCGGCTGACCAGCTCAACATACAACAACACTAACCCTGTGGAGTAGGGTGTTATGCTCAGGCGGCCCGAACCACGTAAATCTCCTATGTCACCATTTTGCTCTTGATCTCTGCGTGCCCCAACCTAAACAAGAACCTCCGCGGGATATCTTTGGTAGTACCGGGGGAAGTGTCGTAGCTACACTTCGACAACACCTAATTTCTTAGGTCCTAGAGCACCAATATCATGTGGTGCTCTACGTACCCATTTACGCCTTTTTAAGATTAACTTATTGAGGCACTCCTGGGCATAATGTTCATAGTTAAAGTGAAAGTACATCTAGGCACATCCTTGTGGGTTTTGAATGATTGATGACAAACAAATGAGATTCTAATGAGATTTTTGAAATTGAGAGCAGGTTTTCAGAGAATGGAAGTAACGGTGCACAAAAAGGCAAAAAATGAGAATCAAGAAGGGAAGAGCACAAGTGGAGAATAGAAGTGCAAAGTAGTTGAAAATGTATAGGGTGTGTGTGAGAGACACACCCCAAAAGTTCAAACCTTTGCGTAGAGTGTAAGGGTTAATCACTTACTTAAAAAAACGGTGAAGCACCGGACTAGTCTCATAATGTGCGGACTTGTTCGATTTCTCTCTGTGTAGAGAACGGACTAGTCCAATCATGTTTGGACTAGTCCAATATCTCTTTGGTGCTCAAACAGACAAGTCCCCAAATTTGGACTAGTCCGTCACTCTTCACATTCACAATGCCCCAGACTAGTTTGATTTTATACGGATTAGGATGATTCCTCTCTGGACACTAAACGGATTAGTCCGGTCCTATGCGGACTAGTTCGGCACACTAAAACAGTTAGGGTTTCCTAATGTGCTGCACTTCTTCACGTTAATTCTCTCAACACACCGGACTAGTCCGGTCCCTATAGCGGACAGGTTTGGGCGTCGGGATCTCAAATGGTAACTTTTCGAAATATCTATAAGTACGTGATCCACGACACCATAACCAAAAAAAAACAAAGAACCCTAGCATTGTCACACCTTCCAAGAGCACAAAAACACTCCTCTCCACACATCTAAGGCCCTAAAAAGTTCAATCTTTTGGTATGTGAGATTTGGGAAAGGGAGAGCAACATCTACGCGATCTTGAGCTTTTAGGGTTTTATCTCTCTAACACTCTTGTTGTTCTTGTATATATTTCGATTGTGTTTAATATGTCTTTTTGTTGTAACCTTGTGGGAGCCCTCAACTTGTGAGGTTGACCAATTGACTTGCTAATTACCACGTTGATAGTGGAGATCAAGTCAACCTTCATGGTGACTTGACGATGTAAAGGGTTCGTTGAGATTTGGCTCTGTGTGAGCTCCACAATGAGGACGTAGATCCCTTGTGTGGGATTGAACCTCAGTAAAAATTGTTGTGTCTTGTGCACTTTACTTACTTCTTTCATACTTGCAACTAGCTAGGGCACAAATTGATAAAATCTCCAACTTGGCAATTAAATTTGTGATTCTTATGAAACTTGACCATCCTATACACTAGATTATAATTCTTAATTTTACTTACATATTCTGTTGCGTTACATATTTGAGAAAATACCAAAAAGAGTAAAGTATTTGTCGGTGTTGCGTTAACACCGGACTAGTCTGCACCAGACAACAGACTAGTCCGGCCTTCCTCATATTTGATCGTTTTGCTAAGTGTTGCAAGAAACGTTTCAATGCCTATTCACCCCCCTCTAGTACACATTCAATTGTATCAGAGTCGGACTCTCCATCAAGAGACTCATCGCTCGAAGAGACAAATGGCCGACGACAAGACAAACGAGATCTCAGAAATGCCCATCAACGAAGATCCTCATGAGACTCGAATGTTTGATGTTCTTAAGGAGTACAAGCACGATGATGACAAAGTGCGCCAGCTCAAGACACTCCTAAGGAAGAAGCTCTTGAGCCAAAAGGGCAAGAAGGAAGACGAGAATCCAAAAGGGGGTAGTCATCAAGACTTCTCCTGGAATCCTTTTAATTATGATCGTCTTAATGCTAATAACCATTATCTTTGTATACCTTTGGGAAAGACTCCTCACTTTGATACAAGTGACTATACAATGTGTAAATACAACATGAAAATGCACCTTATCTCACTTAATCCAATTCTTTGTCATATAGTATGCACGGATCTAGATATCCTGGACAACGATGAAGAACTCACCTCGGGGCAAGAACAAGGAATATACCGCATTGCGCAAGTTGTTACAGTGATCACTTCATCCTTGAGCCGAAAGGGGTTTACCACGGTGGGTGGATAGAGAGTGTCAAGGACATATGGGACACTCTCAAGACCGTGCATGAGGGAAATTGCCGCATCCGCGAAGTGAAGATTTAGATGCTTAAGGAAGATTTGGGGAGATTTGCCATTGAGGATGGTGACACTCCTCAAGAAATGTACAACCGAATGAAGAAACTTATCAACAAGATCTGTACCTATGGAAGCAAGAAGTGGACCGATCATGAGGTTGTCAAGAGGATGATAAGGTCATTCATCCCTCGCAATGTCACCTTATGCCCCATGATCCGAGAAAGTCTGGGGTTACATAAAATGACTCTGGATGAACTATTGGGCAAGATCATCAATCACGAGATGATGGAAAAGCAAAATCAATATATGAGGAATCTTGTCGAGCTTCCTCATCAAAGAATAAGGAGGTGGCCCTCAAGGCGACTTGCAAGACAAGGGGGAAGAAAGTCCATAAGGTGCAAGACGACGAAGATAGTAACAATGTAATAACCGATATGAATGGTGAAGGGTGCTCTTCATCAAAAGGTTTAAGAGAATGATGAGGTGTAGAAAAGGAAAAAACTCTAGTGAAGGCAAAAGCAAGGACAAAGACAAGCCCCAATCTAAGTCGTCATGCTACAACTATGGCGAATATGGGCACTTCATAGTTGATTGCCCGTATGAAGAAGATGATAAGAGAAAGAAGGAAGCTAAACAACATGACAAGAAGATATTCAAGAATAAGAAGCATGTAGGTCAAGCACATATTGGCAAGGAGTGGGACCCAAATGATGAGTCCTCCTCCGAAGATGAAGATAGGATGGCAACCATTGCCATCAAGAAGCCTTCCATAAAGTCCACTCTCTTCCTCGATGTGGGAGGATGGATGGACTCATACCACACTTGCCTTATGGCTAAGGAAGGCAAGAAAAAGGTTAAATCTAGACCTTCATCTTTACATTCCTTTAATGATGATGATTTTGAAAGTAGTGATGAAAATGAACGCATGCTTAAGGGCTTAAGTAAAAGTGCATTAGGTAAAATGAAAATATTGTCGGATGAGATATTTGAGAACGAAGATCTTATCATCCGACAAGAATATATGCTAATCCTTTAAAAGGAGAGATAATTTGAGGTTGAAAAGGCTCTCGAGCTTGAAAAGGAAAAGAGAGAAGCACTAGAGCGTGAGCTAGTCTTGAGCAAGGAAACTTGCTCAAATCTAAATGATTTGAATGTTGTACTTAAGGATGATCTTGTTAAACTCACAAAAGTTAACAAGAACCTTCAAGTACAAGTTAAATCACTCAAGCAAAGTGCTCCCTCCTCCTCTAAGAGCTCACCTTCTATAAATATCAAGTCCATTCCACTTAAGACATGTAAGTGTCCTAATTTGGTTATTGACCTTAAAAATGAGCTTAAAGTGGCACAAAGTAAACATTCACCCAGAGGTGGAATTTTTTATAAGGAGAAAATAAAGTATGAACGAAGTGCATACTCGGTTATTAGAGCTCCGAAGGTCAACGATGGCATTGGATATTCTCGAGGTGAAAAGCGAAACGCTTTAAACCCAAAGAATAACAAGGAATCGATTGCTTTCATCAAGGAAGGATCAAATCAAGTGGAGAACACCAAACATGTTCCTTTCTTACATGAAAAATCTAAAGATGGACCAAACACCAAAGTCGGAGCATCAGCAGCAGACTGAAGAGGCTAGACAACAAACTACTCCATGTCTGCTTAAGAATCGTTGTATTTGGAGAGCTGGCGAATTGCAATGTATGTGTAACTGCATTTATTTTACTGTATTATTAATCTTTCGCTAATTCTCATTATATCGTGTGGTGGGACTACGAAACCGCCTTTAAGAACGCATTAGAGAGAGGCTATGCAAGCTCATCGTTAATGAAGTCGTTAATCCAAAGGGAGAATTTTCATTACGGTATACAGGATTAGGTAATGACAGTTATGATGTGTGTAATTAGTTACTTGGTAATAAGGATCAACAGAGGGTATACTCTTTGTGTAATTAGTTACTTTGCTAACCACGATTGATAGTTTGTTAACATTTGATTGGTCAATATAATTTAATGTGTGATCACCATTTAGCTATAAATACGTTCATGTATGTGTATAAATAAAGGATATGTGCATTTGTAATGCCTGTCTCAGATTTTTTATATAAAGGAGACGGCCTCCTTTACTCAGAAAAAGGAGACGCGCTTTCTTAGATCTTGTCTTGCATGTATGCTGATCAGCGACGCGTCCGTCGTGCGTCTCTGTTGACTTCGTAATACGAGATGTGACGTCGGAGATGAGCAGTTTGTTCGTCTCCGTTCTTCGTGCGAGCTCATCTCAAATGAGCCTTTCTCACGTAGTGAACGTAGACGACATGATCTGAAATCACGAAGTTGGGGTCTCACAAACTGTAGAACTGTCGGTACCCTGCATACCATATACCCCTTGGGACTACAAAAAGACCAAAGGAACTTCCCCTATCTGAGTTGAAGACCTGCAAAGGCCCCACGTGCAATACAGGACCGGACCTGCCTCCCATCTATGGTTAGTCCCGGTGCTGCCACATGTATACTGCAACCGGACCTACATCCCACACATAGGACAGCTCCAGGCTAAACACCTGTGCGGCACCCCCGGACCTAACTCCCGACAGAGGGAAGCTCCGGTACCGACACGTGTATAATGGCACCAGACCTACTGTCCTGGACAGTAAGCTCCAGAGCTGCCACGTGTGCAGCCGTTGGACCTTCAGCCTCAACAATCAGACTGGTGGACCCCCAACGGCTCGGACCTTCAAGGGTCAATCAAGGACTTCAATACCCGATTAAGTGTCATTAATACCACATTAATGACACACGATCGAAGGGCCATTAATACCAGTAACGGCACTATCAAGGCCCGTTACCACGTTATTAAGGGCAATTAACCTCATTAATTGTGTGTTAAGCATATGTAACCGCCAGGGCCACATGTTGGGCCAGGCTAGCGATGTAACGACCAGTCCTTGTACTATAAAAGGACCGGTCGAACGATATACAGGAGGATACTTCTTAGATACTCAGCTCTGACACACACACTCACAAGTGCTCAAACGCTCAATACAACAACTACACACCACGTGGAGTAGGGTATTATGCTTAGGCGGCCCGAACCACGTAAATCTCTGTGTCTATTTTCCATCGTGTTCTGAATCTCTGCACGCCCAATACTGAACTACGAACTTCACGGGCTACCAACAGTAGTATCGGGAGAATTGCCGGAACTAATACTCCGACAGTAGAACAACAAAATTATTAATATAAGAAAATTTTGAGACCTATGTGTGCTGAATATATTGGCTTGTAGTGAATACATTGGCTTTGATGATAAAAGTTCTGAAATTCTGCTAAAACACTTTTTTAGCGAAGTCCGACTATAGCTTCGAGCTTTTGCAAGGTCTGACAATAGGTTCGACTTGCTTTGTCAAGGTTCGACATGTTTTTGGGTAGCTCCAATGAGCTTTTTCTTTAGCTCCGTCATGTCTTTGATAGCCCCGGCATATCTTTGCTAAGCTCCAATATGTTTTGCTAGGTCCAGCTTATGTTGGTTAGCTCTGACATGTTTTTCTAGCTCCGACTTTTGTGTTGACTAGTTCTGACTAGTTTTGGTTAGCTCTGGCGCTAGGTACGACTAGCTTTGGTAAGATCCGGTGCTAGGTCTTGCTAGCTTTGATAAGCTCCGACTTAAGGTCCGATTAGTTTTGGCAAGGTCCAGAGCTAGTTTGCGATGGTTCTGCTTTTATTGTGAAATATTTCAAACTTAATTTACTTTGTTGGAAAGATTGCTTAGTATTCATTTGCTAAGTTTTTGGTGCATTTTGGTTGATATGGCTGATATCTTTTTGCTATGGTTTGCAACATGCTTATGTGAGGTGCTCACGTAAGGTGTTGTGTTCGGAACAAATTTGAGTCAAGTCGCAGACTTGGGCTCGTATGGATTGGTTGTTTGTTCATGTGCAGGTGTTGCTTGAGTTCAAGACATGGCTGGTGACTGGATCCATTGAACTAGTCTTATGGAGAAGATGAGGTTCAACAACCAAGTTCGGGAGGAATTGTGGTTGAGTTGATCGGGAGGTCGCGCGGCATGTTTGAATCAAGAACAATTCATATGAAGGTATCATGGACGTCGTTGGAAGATGTTTGCACGTGTGCAAGGAGTGCATGGATGTGGATACATAGTTCCAATGCGTGATGTAGATATGTGGACATAAAAATTGGTCAGAAAGGTCCAACCGACTAGGTTATGGACTCAGGTTGCGGCTGAGTCGAGTTTGACTCAAATATGGAAAGTTTTGAGTTGGTTATGTTAGGATTATATGTGGATCACGAATTTGAGTTGTTTTAGGAATGTGGGATATGTTCCTAAGGTGTTTGGAAGTCTTAAGATTGCTTCTATCTGTGTATAGAAGACTCCTAAGCAGTTATGGAAAGTTTCGATTCGTGAACAGAGTAAGATTATATTCCTGATTTGACTTGAGTTGGCCATCGAGCTGGTTATATAATAAGCAAGGGAGGCCAGAGCTCATGGTAGACGACTTTTGGGCTGTTCCTCTTGTGTTCTATTGAATAAAATTCATAGTTTAAAGGAACTTTTGTGCCTTGTTCATCCGACTTGTTCCAGACAAGTTTTTCTCGTCGAGTTTCTGCACAGCACTACCTTTATTTGGTGGTTTTATCATAACTTGAGTTTTACAGATCTAATTGACAAGATTCTTTTTGGTTTGTCTTTACAACTTGATTATCTATCATCTGTCAAAATTTCACGGTCATTGGATTTGTGGTTTTTGATCTACACGAGTTTCTTTGCAGTGTTCCAGAACTGTTTTTTAGTCGGTAGGAGAGATTGACCTTTGTTCAATCTTTCGATCATTACTTGAGTTTCTCTCGACAGATTTAAGTGATTCTTGTTGTGTTGTCTTCGTGACTCTATTCTCTCTGATATCTGTCATTTTTGTCATGGTGAAACACGTTTAGATTAGTCTCACACACGATTTCTTTAACATATCGTTTTCCTGCCGAGGGGTTTTCATTGCTTCTGTTGAAAAAGTTTTAATCTACCATTCACCCCCCCCCCTCTGGTAGATTTTCACATGCTCTTCGATCCTACAATGGGTATCAGGCCTGTTACCACGTTATTAAGGGCAATTAACCTCATTAATTGTGTGTTAAGCATATGTAACCGCCAGGGCCACATGTCAGACCAGGCTAGCGATGTAACGACCAGCCCTTGTACTATAAAAGGACCGGTCGAACGATATACAGGAGGATACTTCTTAGATACTCAGCTCTGACACACACTCACAAGTGCTCAAACGCACAATACAACAACTACACACCCCGTGGAGTAGGGTATTATGCTTAGGCGGCCCGAACCACGTAAATCTTCGTGTCTATTTTCCATCGTGTTCTGAATCTCTGCACGCCCAATACCGAACTACGAACTTCGCGTGCTACCAACAGTAGTATCGGGAGAATTGCCGGAACTAATACTCCGATAGTAGAACAGCAAAATTATTAATATAAGAAAATTCTGAGACCTATGTGTGCTGAATACATTGGCTTGTAGTGAATACATTGGCTTTGATGATAAAAGTTCTGAAATTCTGCTAAAACACTTTTTTAGCAAAGTCCAACTATAGCTTCGAGCTTTTGCAAGGTCTGACAATAGGTTCGACTTGCTTTGTCAAGGTTCGACATGTTTTTGGGTAGCTCCAGTGAGCTTTGTCTTTAGCTCCGGCATGTCTTTGATAGCTCCGGCATATCTTTGTTAAGCTCCAATATGTTTTGCTAGGTCCAGCTTATGTTGGTTAGCTCCGACATGTTTTTCTAGCTCCGACTTTTGTGTTGACTAGTTCTGACTAGTTTTGGTTAGCTCTGGCGCTAGGTACGACTAGCTTTGGTAAGATCCGGTGCTAGGTCTTGCTAGCTTTGATAAGCTCCGACTTAAGGTCCGGTTAGTTTTGGCAAGGTCCAGAGCTAGTTTGCGATGGTTCTGCTTTTATTGTGAAATGTTTCGAACTTAATTTACTTTGTTGGAAAGATTGCTTAGTATTCATTTGCTAAGTTTTTGGTGCATTTTGGTTGATATGGCTGATATCTTTTTGCTATGGTTTGCAACATGCTTATGTGAGGTGCTCACGTAAGGTGTTGTGTTCGGAACAAATTTGAGTCAAGTCGCGGACTTGGGCTCGTATGGATTGGTTGTTTGTTCATGTGCAGGTGTTGCTTGAGTTCAAGACATGGCTGGTGACTGGACCCATTGAACTAGTCTTAGGGAGAAGATGAGGTTCAACAACCAAGTTCGGGAGGAATTGTGGTTGAGTTGATTGGGAGGTCGCGCGGCATATTTGAATCAAGAACAATGCATATGAAGGTATCATGGACATCGTTGGAAGATGTTTGCACGTGTGCAAGGAGTGCATGGACGTGGATACATAGTTCCAATGCGTGATGTAGATATGTGGACATAAAAATTGGTCGGAAAGGTCCAACCGACTAGGTTATGGACTCAGGTTGCGGCTGAGTCGAGTTTGACTCAAATATGGAAAGTTTTGAGTTGGTTATGTTAGGATTATATGTGGATCACGAATTCGAGTTGTTTTAGGAATGTGGGATATGTTCCTAAGGTGTTTGGAAGTCTTAATATTGCTTCTATATGCGTGTAGAAGACTCCTAAGCAGTTATGGAAAGTTTCGATTCGTGAACGGATTAAGATTAGATTCCTGATTTGACTTGAGTTGGCCATCGAGCTGGTTATATAATAAGCAAGGGAGGCCAGAGCTCGTGGTAGACGACTTTTGGGCTGTTCCTCTTGTGTTCTATTGAATAAAATTCATAGTTTAAAGGAACTTTTGTGCCTTGTTCATCCGACTTGTTCCAGACAAGTTTTTCTCGTCGAGTTTCTGCACAGCACTACCTTTATTTGGTGGTTTTATCATAACTTGAGTTTTACATATCTAATTGACATGATTCTTTTTGGTTTGTCTTTAAAACTTGATTATCTATCATCTGTCAAAATTTCACGGTCATTGGATTTGTGGTTTTTGATCTACACGAGTTTCTTTGCAGTGTTCCAGAACTGTTTTTACTCGGTAGGAGAGATTGACCTTTGTTCAATCTTTCGATCATAACTTGAGTTTCTCTTGACAGATTTGAGTGATTCTTGTTGTGTTGTCTTCGTGACTCTATGCTCTCTGATATCTGTCATTTTTGTCACGGTGAAACACGTTTAGATTATTCTCACACACGATTTCTTTAACATATCATTTTCCTGCCGAGGGGTTTTCATTGCTTCTGTTGAAAAAGTTTTAATCTACCATTCACCCCCCCCCCCTCTGGTAGATTTTTACATGCTCTTCGATCCTACAATGGGTATCAGAGCCACGGTGCTCTAATAATTGTGATTTGCACGTGTTTTTGAATAATCATCATGGAGAAATACTCTGCCAAACCTTGTGTGTTTGCTGGTATTGATTTTCAGGTTTGGAAGGCACGCATGGAAGCTTTCATCCAGGCTCAAGGCTTTGCAATATGGGAGAAGGTGTACAAGCCTTACAAAGTGTCATTAAACGATCAAGTTATAGCTACAAATCTGAGAGATGTCGACAACAACAACAAGGCTCGAAACATGATCATACAAGGATTAACTCAAAGCGACTTCGATCGAGTTGCACACCTCCGATCTGCATACGATGTGTGGAAAGCACTTTGTGACTACCACGAAGGATCCAACACAATCAAGGAGGTAAGGCAAGACATGTTCAAGAAAGAATACATGCGCTTCGAGATGCAACCCGGTGAGTCCATTGATGATCTCTTTGCTCGCTTTAATAAAATTCTCAACAACTTGCGTAGCGTCAATGTTAATTTTTAAGATGCTGAAAATGCTATACAATTGTTAAGTGCATTACACATGTCAATTTGGGAGATGAAAGTTACATCCATTCGTGAATCTACTGTAATGAGTACACTTACTTTAGATGTGCTATATTCCAAGTTAAAAAAACATGAAATTGACATAATATCACGTAAGAACCCCAACAAGTCTATTGCTTTTGTTTCTCAACGTGACATGCCTAGCTCAGGTCAATCTTCATCTTGTGGTACACTTGCTTTGTTGTCCTCTCTAACCCTTGAACAGATTGAAGAGTTTCCAGAGGAGGAGCTAGCAATTCTCTCTACTAGGTTCTCAAAAGCATTGCAAAATGTGAGAACTAGAAGGAGAGGAAGCTTCGGACCTCAACGATGATTTGAATGTGGTAAGACAGGACACTTTCGTATAGATTGTACAAACATTTTAGGTTCTACTTCTCGAGAAGAAAAACAATCAAGGATGAAGCACTCCTCAACAAATGATAAGAAGAAGAAGAAGGGCTTTACAGGTTGCCAACTGGTGAACAGTTTTATCTCCGCACTTCAAGAACTTGGCTCAAGCGACGTGGACATTGGAAGTGACGAAGATGAAGATGATTTGGCAAACTTGTGCTTCATGGTGGGCAAGTCAAGATCAAGTATGGAGGAGGCTGAACACAACGGTGACAATGAAGAGGTATGTCTACTTCCAAAGAAATGTGTGATGCTATTTCTCGTGCCACTGTGATAGTTAAGAAAAAGGACAAAAAGCTTAGGGACAGTGCTGTTAAAATTGAATCACTAGAATCTGAAATTAATCCTTTAAAATCCTTGATTCCTAGTGATGATTCTTTTTCCTCATGTGATTTAATATATGAACAATTGTCCTTGTTAAGAAGTGCGCACACCTCCACACTTGATAAACTTGAGTTAGAAGTAGAAACGAACAGAGAGCTTGCTGCACTTAATGATAAAAACTTGAAAGATGCTAGTTGTTCTATAATTGATTTGCATTGTTCTACTTGTGATGATCTTGATAAGAAACCACAAGATGCTATGAATGAAATTTCTATATTGAACAATGCTTTACGTTCTCATGAAGTTAAATGTTGTTCCAATTGCAAATTAAAAGGAAAAACTTCATGTGAAAATTTCTTTGATCTGTCCAATAAACTTGATAACATGCATAGGACATTAGATCGGTTTTGTAATGGGAATAAGAACCTAAAACTGCTGTTGAATTCTTCCGAGTCTTCCAATGATAAAAATTGGTTTAGGTTTTGATTCTCATGCTCATGCTAAGGCACATCCACCTAAAATTTTAAAGTCATTAGGAAGTGGTTTGATTCAAACAGTTCCTAAACAAAAAGAAGTGGTTTTCAAATCTGCAGGAGTATTGTCTCATTCGGTTTCAAATAAAAATGTTGCTTGCTTACCTAGACATGAACACAAAGTTAAATTTCATTGTACCTACTGTGGTAGAGATGGTCATGTCATAGATTTTTGTTATAGACTAGCTAAACAATAGAAAAAGGAAAGAATAATTGCTAGATCTCATAACTTTCATGCAAAATTTGTTGGTCATGCTAAATCGAATGATAGGAACATGCAACCTGTTGTAATGAGCCGAAAACATGCAAAGTTTGCTCCCAAACCTACTATTTTTCGTGCTACACATGTAACACCTTATAAGTCAGTAGTTGGGTACAAAAATCCCCAAACTTTGGCTCATAAACCTGCTGTTTTGTCTCAGCTTTCACGTGTTTTTCCTGTTGCACTTCGTGTGACTTAGTATTAGATTCCTAAATGCCTTTTGACTAACCCCAGTATTGTGTCATCGACGTATTGTGCTTCTATGTAGGTTACACGTTTGAGGAAGGAGAACATTTGGATTGTGAATTTAGGTTGCTCACGTCACATGACCAGTAACAAAGATTGTTTCTCCTCACTCTCTTTGTGTCACGTGTAGAGAATGTTACTTTTGCCGATAATTCTTCAACTCCTATAATTGCTAAGGGTTCAGTTAGAGTAAATGATCACTACACTATGAAGGATGTGGCACTTTTCAAAAATTTGAAATACAACTTGCTTTCTGTATCACAATTGCTAGATGAAAATCTGGAAATTATTTTCAATAGAAACTGCTGCAAAGTTGTAGGTTCAAATAGTGAGCTTATTTTTAACATGTCTCAGTTTGGAAGAGTTTTTAAAGCTGATTTTGATATGTCTTCCTCTAAGCATAGGTGTCTTGTTGCTAATGATTCAAAGGACTTATATTTTTGGCATCGTAGACTTGGTCACGTAGGCTTTCATCATCTAACGCGTGTTAGTGCTCTTGATCGCATACGTGGGGTGCCTAAGCTTAAAGGGGACAAAGAAATTGTGTGCTCTTCTTGTAGACATGCTAAGATGGTTGCAGGTTCATATACTCCTCTCACAACGATCATGACATCTGAACCGTGTCAACTTTTGCACCTTGACACCGTAGGACCTTCACGTGTTCAATCCTTCAGAGGTAAGTGGTATGTTCTTGTGATTGTTGATGATTATTCTAGATACTCTTGGGTTTACTTTATGGCATCTAAGAATGAAGCTTTTAGTCACTTTAGAACTTTATTTCTTAGATTATCAATTGATCACCCAGGATCTTTAAAAGCAAATAGAAGTGATAACGGTACTGAATTCAAAAATCAATCTTTTGATCACTTTTGTGCTGAAATGGAATAGATCATCAATTTTCTTCACCATATGTACCTCAACAAAATGGTGTTGTAGAAAGAAAGAACAGAACCTTAGTTGAGATGGCTAGGACTATGCTTGATGAATATCAAACTCCTAGGAAATTCTGGGCTGATGCGATTGCAACCGCTTGTTATGTCTCAAATCGTGTTTTCTTGCGTGCTAAGCTAGGTAAAACACAATATGAGCTCCGGTTTGGACATAGGCCTAGTGTCACACACTTTCGGGTCTTTGGTTGCAAATGTTTTGTTTAGAAACATGGTAATCTTGATAAATTTGAACCTAGATCCATTGATGGTATGCTTCTTGGTTATACATCTCATACTAGAGGCTACCGTGTACTTTTACTTGACACTAACAAAATTGTGGAGACTTGTGAGGTGTCTTTTGATGAAGCTAGCCTAGGTACTAGCTCAAACATTGCAGGTCCAGATCCATATATGCAGGGGGAGAGTATTTTCGTTGAAGAAGAGGAAGAAGTGGTGCTGCTTCCCAAAAATTGAGTAGCTAATGACATTGTTCCAGCTCCTGATTTTGATTCACGGCCAGCACCGATGACCACCATTGCTGGTCTAGATCCTCCTCAAGTCACAAGCTCATCGATTTGTGATGAACATGAAGAAGAAGAAGCTTGTGAAGTGTCCACTCCCCTCCGGGTTCTCAAAAGTCATCCTCCACGATAAATTATTGGAAGCTTGCACGAACGAGTCACAGGTCCAGGTTTTGCGATCCAAACTCTCATGCTCATTCTGCTTTTGTTGCTTCTTTTGAACCCAAAGATATATCACATGCACTCACTAATGAATCTTGGATTATTGCCATGCAAGAAGAGTTAGAAAATTTTGAAAGAAATGATGTTTGGTAACTTGTACCTCCACCTCAAGGTCACACTTTAATTGGAACTAAATGGGTATTTAAAAATAAACAAAGTGAGGATGGGGTTGTGGTTAGGAATAAGGCTAGGTTGGTCGCTCAAGGTTTCACACAAGTTGAAGGTCTAGAATTTGATGAAACTTTTGCTCCCGTTGCTAGATTAGAAGCCATAAGAATTTTGTTAGCTTTTTCTGCATATAAAGGTTTTAAGCTATATCGAATGGATGTTAAAAGTGTTTTTCTTAATGGCTACATAGATGAGGAGGTTTATGTTAAGCAGCCACCTGATTTGAAAATCCAGATTTTCCTAATCATGTTTACAAACTGTCCAAAGCCTTGTACGGTCTCAAACAAGCCCCTAGAGCATGGTATGATAGGTTAAAAACATTATTACTTGAAAAGGGGTTTACCATGGGCAAGGTTCATAAAACTCTTTTTGTGCTTAAGTATGGCAATGACTCATTATTCGTTCAAGTGTATGTGGATGATATTATCTTTGGTTGTGATTCTCATGATCTTGTGTCCAAGTTTTCAGCAATGATAAGTTCCGAATTTGAGATGAGTATGATGGGAGAAATCATGTACTTTTTGGGGCTGCAAATCAAGCAAACCAAGGAGGGTACCTCTGTGCATCAAAAGAAGTATACAAAAGACCTCCTAAAGCGCTTCAACATGGACAAAAGCAAGCCTCTTTGGACACCAATGGGAACAGCAAAAACACTTGAACTTGATGAAGATGGTGATCCCGTGGATCAAAAAGAATATAGAAGCATGATCGCATCACGTTTGTACCTCACGGCATCTAGACCGGACATACAATTCAGCGTATGTCTTTGTGCATGTTTTCAAGCCTCCCCACGTGCTTCACATCTTCAAGCCGTCAAAGGATTCTCATGTACTTACATGGAACTCAAGAATTTGGTATTTTTCTTTCTTCTTCCTCAACCGTTACTTTGAAAGCTTTTTCCGATGCTGATTTTGGGGTTGCAGGATGGATAGGAAAAATACTTCGGGTGCTTGTCATTTTCTTGGTAATTCACTTGTTGCTTGGTCCTCTAGAAAATAAAGTTTAGTTGCACAATCCACCGCCGAATCTGAATACGTACCTGCTGCTAGCGCTTATTCACAAATTCTTTGGATTGTTCAAACACTTAAGGACTATGGGGTTGATCTAGATAGTGTTCCACTATTTTGTGATAACACTAGTGCCATTTGCATTCCTAAAAACCCCGTGCAACATTCTACAACTAAGCACATTTACATTAGGTATCACTTTCTCCGTGATAATGTTGAAAAAGGAAACATTGTGCTTCACCATGTAGATACTGAACAACAATTGGCTGACATTTTTACAAAACCTTTGGATTTCACTCGTTTTTGTTACATTCGTAGTGAAATAGGGGTTATGGATCCTCATGGACTAAATTGAGGGGGAGCTTTCAAATTTGAGATCTGAATTTAAAAATAATATGAGCATAATGTTTCATACATATATGACTTTTTGATTCCTTTTACATGCTGAAAGTTCTTACTTCATTACTCATGTTATACATTTGGTAGTTTTTGCCATGACTAGTAATTGGAATAATTACTTACACTAAATCTGGTCATGATCAAACTTTCTTGTTGTTTTGAACTTGTTGCATGATCACAAGTGCTTTTAATCATAATAAATTAATCAAGTAATCAACTCACATGTTGAGTTTTATGAACAAATATAAATTGAGAAAATATCAAGAGAATATGCATGCATCGCAATTCTTCTTTTGAGATGGCTTATCATTGCACTTAGATATGAACTTGGAAGAAGTTGTGTATGACTAAAACCATGTCCTTAAGCTTCTGATTGTCAAATGACATAGGCTTGGTTTGGTTGGTTAGAATAAGGCAAATGCGCATATAATCTCTTGCAAATCTCATATGATCTAATTTTTTGATTTGAAAAAAAAAATACAGCAACAAGTGTCATGCTTTCAGGTATTGAAGTAGTTAAGTTTGTGAGATTATGACTTGCTTAAATTGAAAATTACATTTGATCTCTAGCATGGCTTACACTACTTTATGTATCTCATTGTTGTGATAGTATAAGTTACTTGATAGTATGACTTGGATGAGCTTTGTTATATATATATATATATATATATATATATATATATATATATATATATATATATATATATATATATATATATATATATGTATATATTATAATATGCTCATAACAGTTTAAATTTCTCTTTTGTACCTTGTTGAATACATTGTCAAAGGGGGAGAGATAATATGTGAATTTTTAAAGATAAGTATGAAACGGGGAGAAATTGATTATACATTGCACATATTTACAATTGTTTTGGCACGATTTTCTCAGAGGAAGTATTTTTTTTCTTCTCATTTTATTTCTGTTTTACAAGTGGGGAGAAATATTTTTCAAAACTTTTAATGTGAATAAGCCAATGTTCGGATTTCAAGTGATGTTGCCAATGCATTCATCAAGGGGGGGGGGGATTGTGAGACCTATGTGTGCTGAATACATTGGCTTGTAGTGAATACATTGGCTGAAGTTCTGAAATTCTGCTAAAACACTTTTTTAGCAAAGTCCGACTATAGCTTTGAGCTTTTGCAAGGTCCGACAATAGCTCCGACTTGCTTTGTCAAGGTTCGACATGTTTTTGGGTAGCCCCGGTGAGCTTTGTCTTTAGCTCCAGCATGTCTTTGATAGCTCTGGCATATCTTTGTTAAGCTCCGATATGTTTTGCTAGGTCCAACTTATGTTGGTTAGCTCCGACATATTTTTCTAGCTCCGACTTTTGGGTTGACTAGTTTTGGTTAGCTCCGACGCTAGGTATAACTAGCTTTGGTAAGCTCCGGCGCTAGGTACAACTATCTTTGGTAAGCTCCGGTGCTAGGCCCTGCTAGCTTTGGTAAGCTCTAACTCAAGTTCCTGTTAGTTTTGGCAAGGTCCAGAGCTAGATTGTGATGGTTCTGCTTTTATTGTAAAATGTTTCGAACTTGCTTTACTTTGTTAGAAAGATTGCATAGTATTCATTTGCTAAGTTTTTTGTGCGTTTTGGTTGATATGGCTGATATCGTTTTGCTATGGTTTGCAACATGCTTATGTGAGGTGCTCACGTAATGTGTTGTGTTCAGAACTAATTTGAGTCATGTCGCGGACTTGGGCTCGTACGGATTGCTTGTTTGTTCATGTGCAGGTGTTGCTTGTGTTCAAGACATGGCTGGTGACGAGATCCATTGAACTGGTCTTAGGGAGAACATGAGGTTCAACAACCAAGTTCAGGAGGAATTGTGGTTGAGTTGATCGAGAGGTCGCGCAGCATGTTTGAATCAAGAACAATGCATATGAAGTTATCATAGACGTCGTTGGAAGATGTTTGCACATGTGCAAGGAGTGCATGGACGTGGCTACATGGTTCCGAGGCGTGATGAAGAGATGTGGATGTAAAAATTGGTCGGAAAGGTCCAATTGACTAGGTTATGGACTCATGCTGCGGCTGAGTCGAGTTTTACTTAAATATGGAAAGTTTTGAGTTGGTTATGTTAGGATTATGTGTGGATCACGAATTTAAGTTGTTTTAGGAATGTGGGGTACCTTCCTAAGGTGTTTGGAAGTCTTAAGATTGCTTCTATCTGCGTATAGAAGAGTCCTAAGCAGTTTTGGAAAGTTTCGATTTGTGAACGGAGTAGGATTAGAGTCCTGATTTGAGTTGAGTTAGCTTTCGAGATGGTTATATAATAAGCAAGGGAGGCCAGAGCTCGTGGTAGACGACTTTTGGGCTGTTCCTCTTGTGTTCTATTGAATAAAATTCGTAGTTGAGAGGAACTTTTGTGTCTTGCTCGTCCGACTTGTTCCAGACAAGTTTTTCTCGTCGAGTTTCTTCACAGCACTACCTTTCTTTGGTGGTTTTATCATAACTCGAGTTTTACAGATCCAATTGACATTATTCTTTTTGGGTTGTATTGACAACTTAATTATCTATCATCTTTCAAAATTTAACGGTCATTGGACTTGTGGTTTTTGATCTACACGAGTTTCTTTGCAGTGTTTCAGAACTGTTTTTTACTCAGTAGGACAGATGGACCTTTGTTCAATCTTTTGATCGTAACTTGAGTTTCTCTCGACGGATTTAAGTTATTCTTGTTGTGTTGTCTTTGTGACTTTATTCTCTCTTATATCTATCATTTTTTGTCACGGTGAAACACGTTTGGATTAGTCTCACACAAGGTTTCTTTAACAGATCATTTTTCCGCCGAGGGGTTTTCATTGCTTCCGCTGAAAAAGTTTTAATCTACCATTCACCCCCCCTCTGGTAGCTTTTCACGTGCTCTTCGATCCTACGAAAATCCCACCAAATATGGCCAGTGGATGTAGTATTTAAAGGCTAGGGTTCAGCTAAAATACTCTTAGATGCATCCCTAATGGACTCATACAGTATACAAGGCCCGATACGATGGCGCAGCACCAGATAGAAATATGGACTCCAATTGTTTCAACGATTCCTGATGACTCCGGAGTAATTTTGAGGTGGGTCCAGATCCATTAGAAATTTTATCTTCGCATCTTTCCGTGCATATGTAGAACATCGAAAATGGAGTCCGTATGCATATTGGGCGTCCATTTTAAGGTGAACTACTCCTGGACTCCGAGTTGAACTCGAGTCCGAATTGTAGATTGTTTTCGTCAACTTGTGGACACCCCAGCAGGTCCTCCATGTTCCCAGGGCCTCCTCCCTTCACTTGTTGATATTTTCCATGGTTCCTAATAACAATTAAATCATTACATAGCAATCTATTCTTAAATTCACATGGGTAGGAGTTAAGAACGAGTTCACTTGCTGATTTAATAATTGTGTTCGTGCTCTTGTGATTGGTCCTTGTAGTTGAGTGCGCGTGTATGCTATTGTGGTGTACTCATCAATAGGCACAAACCACATGACCATAGGAGATAAAAATGTTCATTTGCCACAATCACAAGACTCAAGTACACAAAATGTACCACAACCGGAGAGCAATGATCAAGGGGGAGCTTCTATATAAGATAAAACTCAATACATACTAGATCAATCTCGACAATATCAAGATAATCAAAATTATGATGGAGGCAGTAATATAGGGGGAGATGACGGAAATGAAGAAGAAGAATAAGAGGGTACAATATCACAAGTACCTCACCTAAGAGTACATCAAAGGGGACAAAGAGATTACCCCGTCGACAACATCATTGGAGATAATTGAAAAAAGGAGTAACCACTCGATTGCGTATAGCTAAGTTTTGTTTGAACCACTCTTTTGTTTCCTCTTTGGAATCTTATAGGGTTAATGAAGCATTGCGAGATCTGGTTTGGGCGTTTGTGATGCAAGAAGAATTTCCCAACCATGTAGAGATCATGACGAACAACACTCGCAAGACTTCCTCAAAAGTTCAACATGGACAAAGCCAAGCCCATCAAAACTCCAATGAGAACAAACGAGCATCCCAACCTCGACTTGGATGATCCAAATGTGGACCAAAGAGGTATACCATTCTATTATTGGCTCTCTATTGTATCTTAGTGCATCTAGGCCATATTAAACTGATATATCATTCATTGACCGACTCTTTGTTGTGTCCATGTGCATCTAGACTTAATATCATGTTTAGTATATGTTTTGTGTGCAAGGTTTCAAGTCGCTTTGATGCTCAAAATGTGGCTTGAAAAATTGCATACTGTTGACGGTCGTTATATACCAATTTCGACTGTCAATATAACTCAATTATATGAGGGAATAAATATTTCTTAGACACATCATAATTAAATTTAACATAATTCCACTTGTACTTGGAGAAATAGTGCATGTAGGAGTTTTTATACCGAAATGATGGAGAATGAGGGGAGCAATCCTAAAAAATACCAACTCAGCCAATCACTTGATGACATGTGGTATCACATGGATCCATGGACCCGTTCCCAGTCTTATCTGAGGGAATCCAACGGCAATTCACGCGGGGTAGAACATGGACCCACATATTAGTCACTCGGAGGAAGCACAACAGAAGGGGGCCAGGACCAGGTTGGTCGACCCCCCAGTCGGCCGACTTGGCCCTAGCGCCAAACCCGATCAGCTTCCACGTGTTGGCTCCTCATGGCTCCCTAAAGGCAGTAAAGACTTATTTGCACGGTAATTGTGGTGGGAACCGCCTCTACTCTATGCTCACTTCTCCCACGCACTACTCAAACATTCTCTTTTGTATCACAATATTACACTAGTGCTCTCTTAGTCCTTGGTGGAGGTTAGGCTGTACAGAGGAGCCTCTAGTCCCAACTCCAAATTGGGAAAGGTATGGCTCATGTATCTTTTCTTTTATTTGTGACTTTATGCTTTATAATAATATTATTGTAGTCTTCATTTATTCATATACTTGGGCAAAGTGTTTCTTTTTTTATTGTGGAGTCTATGTATGTGCTAGGTGTAGGTGTTATTATGATCTAGTCATAATGTTCATATCTTGTTATTATAAACATCATACACCACCACTATAGTCTAATTAGATATTAATATGAATATGTTAGTGCTTGGTCGCAACATTGGTTCAATTATGTTTAGGTTAGTCATTGCCTTAGGATGATATTTGTATCCGAACTCTTAAGGTGTTTACTCAATATGTAAGTGTGGTGCTTAGATAGTAAGTAGTGTTGGATGTCCTGTAGACCCACGGGTTGTAGGGATAGGCGGCAGGTGGTGACAGCCATGTCCTTCTTTTGTAAACCCCCACATTCGGCTATGCCACAGGCTCTAGGAGGGAATCGTCCTGATGTTGTCAGGGGTAAACCCATGCCGCATATGTTGGACCACTAAGCACTAGTATTTACCATTAGCATATTCATTTGTACTCTATTAGGCTATGTATATGAGTAATTAGAGCACAATAGGAGTAGCTCCGTATCGTACCTTAACCCTCACTAGGACAACCGTACCTCTTAGAGTAGATTTCCTAGGTGTGTGTCACACTACCCTATTATCATCTTATCCTTGTTCTGATATTTACTTAGTACCATATACCTTGATCATGAGGATAGTGTTTACTCCACTTCACTGCCTTCTTTTGGGATAAATACGATACCCTTGGGAATACTCTTGGGTGAAATGCTACAATGGTATCTTTTGTGCGCTTGATCTCATCTCTCACATGAGATGATCTCTGGTGTTAAGAAATACCAACAAGCATTTCTGGTGTCGTTGCTGGGAAAGGCATAGAAGTGAAGGATAGCTATCGCTTATGATTAAGTTATAGATATTCGTAGTTATTAGACAGGATTACCCTTGCTTTGTTTTCTCTGTTGTGTGAAAACATTGTAGTGTTTGGCTATCCCATTTTTTGGGAAAGCCAAAAGAGGACACAAGATCTTAACTCCATCAGTACTTCAAGGCGTTCCTCAACAAATTCTTCCAGTTGGGAAACATCGTTTCCCACAGCAAGAGGATTTTCAAGCTTCCAGTAGGAGCCAAAGGTATCTATCACCAAAGCTTCGGGGAGGCTCCACGATTATATCATGGTTTGCCATCACTGTGGGGGGTGGATATTTGGTTCATCGTCCAACACTCCCACAACGGGTCGACTTCATCGGCCTGTGATCAAATTCCTGCTAAAGTTGGAGGTGACCTATTCTCAATGATAATGAGAAGGATAAAGATTTAATTGTTGAGAAGGTCACCATTCAAAGGGGTGGATGTATGAATGTTTCTGTTCCATTGGCATGCCATGCACACCGTTGACGAGGTGGACATGCTAGCCATGGAACTGAACCTCCTATTGAAAGATCAAGAACGTCAAGCCAATGGAGAGATGTTTGGGTGATCCAAGCCATGGGCATTCACATCTTTTGTTAAAACCCATGTCAACATGGGACCCTTGGGGATCTATTTCTCAAAGACTCATGACGATCTTTTATTTCCAAACAACCCCAAAGGCCACCACCAACAAGGAGGTCAAAAGTGGAAGCAATACAATCAAGGAGGCTATGTGAATTTGAATTCCAACGAATTCAACTTCTACTAGCCTACCTTGATGTATCTTGTCCATGACCAAGGACAAGTCAATGACATACCCAAGAAGCATTTGGCCAAGGACAAGCCACTTTGAAAAGCATTCAAGATCCAAGGGGTCCACAATCACTTGTTGGACCCTACACTTCGACCAAATCCGTGCAACTTGGGGCAAAACGACACTGTGGATGAAGCTTTTCTTGCTTGCTTGTGGATTCAACATGTCGTTATGCCCAAGGAAGCCTCTTGATCTTAGATCAAGCATGGGTTGAATCAAAAGAATATCTTGAAGGTCAAAGTAACACCCCCATAAGTGGACAACCTCATTGCCTTTATGAGGAATGAGGACACTTCGTCATGTCATCCACAATGACATTCTAAGAAGATGGAGAATCCAAGGCCATACAAATGGCCCAAGTCCACTGAGCTGCCAACAAGAGAATGACAGAAGAAGGACAAGCCTCACCAGGTTCATGAAAGAGTATCTTCAAGAAGGAAAAAATCATCACAACATCATCAAGCCGACAAAGAGGTTGGGGCCACTACATGCCTTACTTGTCCAACATGGAAGCAAAAGGAGGTTTGGCATGTCAACAAGAGAACTCATACATGCCTTCATCTCCGGGCATGGACGACATATCATCATGTTAAACAGGATGGAGGTAAGTCCCATTCATTGTACTTCAAAAAATTTGGTGAGTCTTGCTAATAGTTTAATTGGTTGTTATCTCATATTTGATTTTCCAACTGCATATTTGAATTTCTCATCAAACCTTTCATTCGCATTTAGTGTGTTTGAATTTTCACTTGCATGTTGGAAAGTAAATTCTCCAACCAACATAAAATTAAAATTTTGAATTAGAAAATAAATTGATTTTGATATGTACTTTGGGCATGACCACTTGAATTCATATTCCCAATTCAATCTAAAAAGATTTCTCTTAATCCTCTACGCATTTGCAAGTTGTTTCAAGTTGGGCAAGACAATTTGACAAGGGGTTCAATTTGCTTTTGGCTAAAGTAACCCGTTTTCGAGTTTGTTTTGTTCGTTCTTGATTTTAGTGCAGCCAGGGAAAAATTTGTAAAGAGGTTGGAAAGCCTCATCAAACTCTAAGTACCATTGGGAGGACTCAAGAGCATATCCCTCCACCGATCTCATTTTGAGTTCATGGTGGAAGAATGCTCAAGATGATAGCCCGATGAAGGAGCAAGATGAAGGTCCATTCACCTTCAACCTCAACTCGGCGAAAGACATCGAACATGAAGGCTGCACCAAAATCAATGGTCATGAGTTTCCCACACAACAACCTTCAACCCGAATTGCCCTTCAATTGAGGTACAGGTTTAAAATTTTTTGTCATTTGAATTGCAATGACATTGAATATTTTTTTGCTTACATTGGTGAGGAAGGTTTACACCTACTCATCATTCAATTTTATACACTCTAACGAGAGTAAGTGTGGCATTGCTCTTTGATTTTTCAAAAAGGAATGTCACCTTACTTGGAGTAAATTAAACAAGTACCTAAAATTTCATAAGCATTGTTTGAATTGAGTTAAACATTCTCTGCCTAGGTTTAATAAAAAACGCTTATGAAATGACTCAATGGTTGAATTGGTATGTGGCCACCTAGGAATAGTAATATCCATAAGTTTGATTTGAAACTCATTCATGAATCACTAGATTTCTAATTCCTAGGGATTGCATTAAATATGTTCAGGAGGATAAAAATTGAGAATCTTGTTTGCCATGCTCTAAATGATAAACAATTGCTCTTGTAAAATGTAAAGATGGTTAGAAAATTCAAGATGAAGGAACCCATAGAGTGTACATCTATCACTTGCATTGCTATAAGTAGGGGCTTTAGAAAATGTGCAAATTTATTAATTTATAAAGCTCCACTCTTATATTGATAAAAAACACATTGTTTATGGATGCACTCGAATTTGGAACCGATGTATCTTTTTTGTTTTACTTCCCCAAATGTACAAATTAAATTTGGTCATGTAGCCCGAAGTTTCAGCTATACAAATGCCGGGAGCTAACCATCCCTCTTTATCCAAGAGGAGAAGCTTGCAGGAGTAATATTTTTATGTAGGTATACAAGAAGTTGATTTGGAGGTACCATTTCAACAACTCTAGGCCAATGATTATCCAAGCATGGTTCAAACCTATCAGAATTTAATCCCGAAGGATAATCATAGCTTTACAAGGCCGGAGGTTTGACATGGAAACCTTCCATGAGCAACCAATGGGCTGCCATGAATAAGTGGAATCCCTATGCTCCCACTATTCTAAGCACCAATTCAAGCTCAAGGGAGTTGCCACCATCGTTGGATGCACAATGTTTCTCTGTGGCTAAAGGTTATTTTAATCATAGCCAAGGAACGGTAGATCACACCCAACACATGTTGGGTGCATGTTGTTCCTTTGTGGCTAAAGGTTATTTTGACCTTAGCCAACGAATGGCGGATCACACCCATCATATGATGGGTACACTTTATTCCTTTGTGGTTAGAGGTTATCATGACCTTAGCCAAGGAATGAAGGATGACAGCCGACATATGGGAGACCTTGAAGTGCGGATGAGCGGCATCGACAACACTCTCCTCGAACACACTCATGGCACCCATGGGAGGAAACACAACATCGACACTCAAGCCTCCAATGTCAAAGGCTCATTGCATCAAGGTTAGGCCAAACTTATAGCCTACCTCTGCTTCTGCTGTTAGGGGTTTCAACCACTATTGCGAACCTTGACCAAGGACAAGCTTGGGGAGGACCCCCACTTGAGGTAACTTGTATCACACCCCATTTGTGTTCCTTTATTTTTTTCTTTCTTTTCACCGCATCTGCATATAAAAAATATAATAATGTAGTATAAGTTAACAGAATAAATGATGTGCAGTAAGAATATTTTTACTTTGCATAAGTTGAAATGATAAATAGTTGCTCTATTTTATTTTCTCTAGTCCCTTTGATACAACTTAGTATTCTCCAAGTATTGTATTTTGGCTTAGAATATTCGTGCCTTAAACTTGGAATTTGTGGGTAGCAAAAGGTTAAGTCCAATTCTAGGTTCTTGTGGGGTATGATATCGTGATAAGAGCTGTTATACCCTAGTTGAAAGTGAAACTTTATTCCTCGGAGAAAATTTAGTTTCTCATTTGATAGAAGATCCTACTAAAGCCATGTGATGATTTGAATTTGATAAAATCTATGTATATGCTATTTGCCTTCACACTGAGCCTAGTCAAACTAGTATAGACCTATGTGAGAATCTTTTCATGCTTTTAAGATCAATATTGCTTACGCACATGCTAAACTTCTACACTATAAGTTAACAAAATTCCATCATACATTCCACCATCAAAAAGATACTCCATGTTTTCCTTGCATAATACTCTCT
This sequence comes from Tuctoria greenei, assembly GCA_036927565.1. Taxonomy (NCBI): domain Eukaryota; kingdom Viridiplantae; phylum Streptophyta; class Magnoliopsida; order Poales; family Poaceae; genus Tuctoria; species Tuctoria greenei. Next base: position 124,832,944 of record JAYESD010000007.1, on the reverse strand, counting down.
TCAAAATATTTGAAAAGAAATAAGGAGTAGAAGACATGGCTACAAGAAAAGAAAAAAAAAAGGGAAAAATGCATGCTCATGTACAAGAGCATGATAAAAAAAAAAGAATAAGCAGCCATATTTCATCCTTACAAAAAAGAGAGTGCATACAAAGGAGTCATCTTCACATTTCCACTCCACAAATAATCCATCACACTTGCACAAATCTTGATCAAAAGTATGATTTGTTTTCTCCTAAGGCTTACTCATTTGGTTTCACAATAAATTTGTTGCAAATATGCCTACTCTTGATCCCTACCAAGGTCCACATACAAGCCTTATTTAGATGTAGGACAAGAAATTCATTGCCTTGGTGAGGATACAAATACCACTTCCCACATAGGAGTGACTGAGTTCATCATTTGAGGAACTTAAATACAAACACCATTTGAAATTCTCCGGAAGCGGAACTCATACATTAGGTGATTCATGCTCATTTTGGTGTTCTGTCCTGCAACCACCCAATAAAAGGATGAGGCATAAGCCCCATAAGGACTATGAAAAAGGGTGAGGTACCATAGCCAATTTATTTAATGCAAGGTAGAATATTTTGTTGTGCACTTGGTACTTTTTTAAAATAGGACAATGTAGCAACTCCTGATCAACAACCTAATTCTTTATCTTTGCTTCAGGACGAGCAAAGGGTGACCTTGGGGGAGTTTGTTGACGATCGTTATATACCAATTTTGACCGTCAATACAACTCAATTATGTGATGGAATGAAAATTTCTTACACATATTATAGTTAGAAATAACCTAGTTCCGCATATTATAGTTAGAAATAACCTAGTTCCTGCAATTAAGAGAGTCTACACAAATAGGGGTCATTTCAAAATCCAAATCCACTCCACAAATATTCCATCACACTTGCACAAATCTTGATCAAAAGTATGATTTATTTTCTCCTAAGGCTTACTCTTTATACTTAGCAATATATGTGTTGCAAATATGCCTACTCTTGATCCCTACCAAGCTTCACATACAAGTCTTATTTAGATGTAGGAAAAAAAGGCATTGCCTTGGTGAGGATACAAATGCCACTTCCCACACAGGAGTGATTGAGTGCATCATTTGAGGAACTTAAATTCAAGCACCATTTGAAAGTCTCCGGAAATTTTAGTGGAACTCACACATTAGGTGATGCATGTTCACTTTGTTGTTCTGTCCTTCAACCACCCAAGAAAAGGATGAGGCATAAGCCCCATAATTACTAAGAAAAAGGGTAGGCACCATATCCAATTTATTCAATGCAAGATAGAATATTTTGTTGTTCACTTGATACTTTTGCAAAATAGGACATGGTAGCAACTCTTGATCAACAACCTCATTCTTTATCTTTGCTTCAGGACGAGCAAAAGTTAAGCTTGTGGGAGTTTGTTGACAATTGTTATATACCAATTTCGACCGTAAATATAACTCAATTATGTGAGAGAATAAATATTTCTTACACACATCGTAGTCAGATTTAACATAATTCCACTTGTAGTTGAAGAAATAGTGCGTGCAAGAGTTTATATGCAGAAATGATGGGGAATGAGGGAGCAATCCTGAAAAGTGTCACCTCAGCCAATCACGCGACAACACGTGGCATCACATGGGTCCATGGACCAATTCCCAGACGTATCCGAGGGAATCCAATGAAAATTCACGTGAGGATAGAACATGATCCCACATATCAGTCACTCGGAGGAAGCACGGCCGAAGGCAGCCAGGACTAGGTCGGCCGACCCCCCTAGTCGGCTGACTTGGCTCTGGCGCCGAACCTGGTCAGCTTCCACATGTTGGCTCCTCATGGCTCCCTGAAGGCAGTGAAGACTGATTCGCGTGCTAATTGTAGCGAGAACTGCCTCCACTCCGTGTATAAATCGCGGGGTGCCTCACTTCTCCCATACACACTCAAACATTATCTTTTGTCTTACACTAGTGCTCTCTTAGTCCTTAGTGGAGGTTAGGCTGTACAGAGGAGCCTCTAGTCCTAACTCCAAATTGGGAAAGGTATGGCTCATGTATGATTTCTTTTATTTGTGAATTTATGCTTTATAATAATATTATTATTATTAGTCTTTATTTATTCATATACTTGGACAAAGCTTTTCTTGTTTGATTATGGAGTCCATGTATGTTCTAGGTGTAAGTGTTATTATGATCTAGTCATAATGTTCATATCTTGTTATCATAAACATCATACACCACCACTATAGTCTAATTAGGTATTAATATGATTATATTAATATAAATATGTTAGTCTTTGGTCCCAACATTTGCTCAACGATGTTTATGTTAGTCATCGCCTTAGGATGATATTTGTATCCGAACTCTTAAGGTATTTACTTAATATGTAAGTGTGGTGCTTAGATAGTTAAAAAGCATTGGATGTCTCATAGACCCACAGCTTGTAGGGGTAGGAGGCAGGTGGTGACAACCCTGTCCATCCTTTGTAGTCTCCCATGTTCGGCTATGCCACAAGCTCGAGGCCGGAACTGTCCTGATGTTATCAGGGGTAAACCCGTGCCCCATATGTTGGACCACTAAGCTCTAGTATTCACCATTAGCATATTCATGTGTACTCTATTAGGCTATGCATATGAGTAATAAGAGAACAGTAGGAGTAGCTCCGTCTCGTACCTTAACCCTCACTAGGATAACCTTACCCCTTAGAGTAGATTGCTTAGGTGTGTGTCACACTACCCCTATTATCATCTTATCCATGTTCCGATAATTACTTAGTACCCTATACCTTGATCATGAGGGTAGTGTTTACTCCACTTCACCGCTTCCTTTGGAATAAATACGATACCCTTGGGAATACTCTTGGGTGAAATGCTACGGCGGTATCTTTCGTGCGCTTGCGGATCTCATCTCTCACATGAGATGATCTGTGGTGTTAAGAAATACTAACACATACCTGCTTGTTTCTTCAAAATTCACTTATTTTGCGAAAATTTGTCTCCTCTCTCGATTTACTCTTGAAAGCTATTATATTTATTGAATCTTGGTGAGTTATGGCCATTGTCTGGTTGTTGATTGCTTACTAGTCATACTCTTCAAGATTATTTGGGAAAAGATGTTCTAAAGATCAATATTAGGTTAAATCTCCATAATCTTTGATTCCCATTTAAACCTGTCATGTTGACCCCGGACTAGTTCGTGGTCAGCATCGGACTAGTCAGCTCCCGCAGACTAGTCCGGCCCCGGTCCGATATACTGAACTAATCTGGTCAATTGTGGACTAATCTGTTATTATCGTATTTAATTCTAGCCAACCGTCATTCCCCTTCTTCTTCCTCCTCACAGCGTTCATGACTTTCTCTCTCTTAGTCCGTGAGCTACCAAGGCAAATCCCTCCTTTCTCCACCAAATCGACGTTTTTCTCCAAGGGAATCGATCTCTATCAAAGGGAGACTTCCATTTTGGACTAATCCGGACTAAGACCTCGCTTACTCATTCGAATCGGTGAATTTTCTAAAGCCTTGGCTCTAACACTAGCTCTTCCTTTCTTCAAGTTATTGGTACACAATTATGAATGTTTGGGGCAATTTACCTTTCCTTAGCATATCCCTATTGTTTCCCATCATATTTTACCAAGTCTCGTCAAAGTTAGTTTTGATTTTGAAGCTAGGGTTTGAACTGCACATAACGGACTAGTCCGATCCTTACTATGGACAATTCTGGTTAACCGGACAAGCCCACACTCTGAATGGGACAAGTCTAGCCTTGGACAGTTTGTACCAACTTGCTTTTAAACTAGACAAGTCATTGAATCCTTTCTTATAACTTGTTTGGTATACTTTCTTACTACTCTTCGTTGTATCTCATGACAGGAACCATGTCAAGCTCATCTAACGAGAGCTTGTTCAATTATGAGGTCGACTGCAATAGTGAGAGGTTGGCTCGGGCAAAGGAAATGAGGAGCAAGAAACGTCATGACCGCGATGCCTCCACTCCTCCGCTTGCCTCCTCTCTCATGCAGCACGGAAAAGTTGTAGCAAAGAAGCCCTCTGGCAGCAGAGACAAGGGCAAGGATGTTGTTGACGCTAGCTCAGCGGCGCCAATAAGGAGCAAAAGCAAGGGAAAGGGTCTTGCCAGTGGACCCATTGGTCCTCTAAAGATGAAGTCTTCTATTCAGAGGTATCAACGACCCTCCGATGATATAATTCACCGGCAAGGGCAGTGACATTGCTTGGAAGCACCAAAGATCAATGTCTATGAGCAAGCTAAGCAAGTAGCAGATCCAAGATTTTGTAGTGACTTCCATGCTGACTACTACAACACTGTCTACATGAATATGAAGACTCCAGTGATAAAAATTCAATGAGTTGATTTGCAATATCCTAAGTCCAAGAGCTATGAAGCTTTACAAGAAGTTCTGGAAGCTTTGGAGAGACATGGATTGAAATATCTCCTTTCCTTCAGATACAACTCGAATGATGAGGTGATTGCCCAGTTTTACTACAGCTGCCACTTCTCGGGCAGTGATGAAGAAGGCATTAATTGGATGACTCATGGATCCAAGTACAGTGTTTCCTATGAGGAATTTGCCAGGCTGCTGCATCTTGAAGATACCCTAGACAATGAGATTGTCATCCACAACACAAAGGCCTTGGACAAGGATGAGCTAACCTTCCTCTATGACACTCGGATGCCAAATAGATCACCCGCAACCAAGTACATGAAGCCATTATTTGTGGTCACCAATTGGATTCTGAGGAACCATTACTCCCAAAGATGGAGATGCTAGAAGTATCCAAGGATTTCTAACGTCCCTGATGAAAGTGATAAGTAGGAGAAGGACATTCAATGTGTTTGACTACATCTACAATGACATTGTGAACATCTCTTGCACTCCGACAGATCTTGTGGCTACGCGCCGTACATCATGTTCATGATCGAGAAGGTCACCGGACTTGAGTTTGTGAAGGATGTTGAGCATACTGGTCTTAGGCCCCAGATGCCTCTAGGATCCTCATGTCCTCTTGCACCTCTCACACTTGCAAGGGAACATCGCTCAAAGCATGCTCAGGAAAGTTCGAGGATTCCTGCTACTACATCTGCTCCACCCTCCTTCAAGGGGTCTTACATTGGCATTTTGAAGATGCTTTCTTCCATCTTTGCATCCTGCTGCAAAGTGGAAGTAAGGCAACACAAGGAGAGCTTGGCAACAAAGATGAACCAGCGAAATGTGAAGGACAATATCAAAACTATTTGTCAGAAGCTGAAAATTGAACCCATTAGCTCTCCACAGATCTCAGAGGACACAACTGGAGGCATCTTCGAGCTTCCGCCGTTCACAGACGACGAGCTCGCTTTCTTTGGAGTTGGTGGCTCCTCGGATCCTCCGCCTCCTACCTATGATCATGACCATGAAGATGAAGATGAAGATGAAGATGAAGATAGGATGGATAGTGTGAGAGAGAGTGAGAACAACAAGTATTTTCTCTCATTTTTTCTCTTTTTGGTGTATTGATGCCAAAGGGGGAGAGATTGAGAGTACTAGTAGTATTTCAGCCTTAAGGACTATTTGATTTGATCTTGGACATGTATCTTTTTAAATGTGAACTATTGTAAGTTTTCATTTGGATGATGCCTATTTCTAGCTAATGTTAGTGTGTGATGCTTATTATGATATCTTTATGATGATTGTTGATTATGCTTATCATATTGTCATTTACGTTTATCACAATCATTGTTCACACACACCTGATAGGCACCCAATCATAACAAGTGCATATATATGAGAAGTAATCTTTGCTCTTAATAGTTGTTTTCATATATGCACGCTTTATGAAAATCAAGTTTTACTCTTAATTGTGAAATCACCATAAAGGGGGAGATTGAAAGTGCATCTAGGCACACTTTTGTGGGTCTTGGATGATTGATGACAAACAAACGAGATCCTAATGAGATTTGTTAAGTTGCAAGCAGGTTTTCAAAGAATGGAAGTAACAATGCACAAAAAGGTAAAAATGAGAATCAAGAAGGGAAGAGCACAAGTGAAGAATAGAAACTCAAAGTAGTTCAAAATGTATAGGTTGTGTGTGAGAGACACACCTCAAGAGTTCAAACTTTTGCGTAGAGAGTAAGGGATAATCACTTATTTAATAAACACGATGAAGCACCGAGCTAGTCCGATAATGTGCGTACTAGTCTGATTCCTCTCTGTGTAGAGAACGGACTAGTCTGATCATGTCCGGACTAGTCCGATATCTCTCTGGTGCTCAAATGGACAAGTCGCCAAATGCGGATTAGTCCTCACTTTTCACAGTCACAATACACCGGACTAGTCTGATTTTATACAGACTAGGCATATTCTTCTCCGGACACTAAATGGACTAGTTCGGTCCTATGTGGGCTAGTCCATTACACTAAAATAGTCAGGATTCTCTAGTGTGCTACACTTCTTCACGTTAAATCTCTCAGCACACCGAACTAGTCCGGGCGTCGGGATCTCAAACGGTAACTTTTTGAAATGTCTATAAATATGTGATCCACGACCCCATAACAAAAAAACGAAGAACCCGAGGGCAGTCACACCTCCCAAGAGCACGAAAACACTACTCTTTGCACATCTAAGGCCCTAAAAAATTCAATATTTTGGGATTTGAGATTTAGGAAAGGGAGAGTAACATCGACGCGATCTTGAGCTCTTGGGTTTTGATCTCTCTCACACTCTTGCTGCTCTTGTATATCTTTCGAGTGTGTTTAATCTGTCTTTTTATTGTAACCTTGTGAGAGCCCTCAGCTTGTGAATTAGGCCCCATTGACTTGGTGATTATCCCGTTGATAGTGGAGATCAAGACGGCCTTCGTAGTGACTTGATGAGGTAAAGGGTTGGTTGAGATCCGACTTTGTGTGAGCTCCTCAACGAGGACGTGGATCTCTTATGTTGGATTGAACCTAGGTAAAAATCAACGTGTATAGTGCATTTTACTTACTTTTTTCATACTTGCAACTAGCTAGGTGCAAATTTATAAATCTCCAACTTGGCAAATAAATTTGTGATTCTCATGAAACTTGACCATTCTATTCACTAGCTTAAAATTCTTAATCTGATTTACGTATTCCGCTGCATTACATATTCGAGAAAATACCAAAAAGAGTAAAGTATTTGTCGGTGTTGAAAGTGTTGGTGGAAAAGTTTCAATGACTATTCACCCCTCTAGGCCACATTCATAAAGCAATATAGGCAATCTGGCCCTTGCACTCATTCCTCCGATGACTGTAAGCTAGGCAATTAGAGCAGAAGATACTGGTAAAAGATTTAGTATTAATTGCATCATCTTGGGAGCCAGCGAAGACTTAGTAACCCACACAGCTATGCCAAGCATTAATGGAAAGATCTCTTTTCAGAGATTGAAAGATCATGTTCATTGGAACTAACGTTTGCTATTGCCCATGGCCATTTTGAATTTTGAAGTAGTTGGCTGTTCATCTCACCTTTAGTTTTCTTGCACCGATTTCTTATTGCAGCACCACAAAATAACATCTTTTCTGAAGAATTCCTTGATGTATTAATTGGCACAGAGAATTGACCAAACATTACCTCATGAGAAGAATGAATTGTTGGGGGCTTAAACTTGATCATTGGAGAATCCTGGATAATTTGCTCAGCAAAGGAAATCATTTTGGAATGATTCTTCCTTATGTTCCGCAAGAGAACTGTAATCCAACTCGATGCTTCTCCTTGCTCCCACTTTTCTTTTCCCATTGCCACTTAGCACCAACATCTCTCCATAGATATATATCGAAGTCCGTGATGATTGTGTTTTATGTTGTAGATCATGAATCCAACATGTTTTGAGGAGACCACGACTTAGATTCTATCCTGTTGAAATTGAACATTGAATCCAGCTGTTGTGCCTCCCAAACAAGAATGAAGCGCCAAGCTCACTGTGGATTAAGATAGTCGAAATGTAAATCATCGAAATACCACCAAAAGCGCAAAGGACCCAGCCATGTTTGAAGGCGGATGATGAACAAATGATCCAAATTTACAAAAAACCTCATTCTGGAATCAACGACTAGCGATATCCGGAATATTGGGTACCCTCGCGCACAGGCTAAAGCCGCCTAAATGCCTTGCCTTCCTGCTGTGACGCCCGGTTCCGAAAATGAACCAAGCTAACGCATATGTGTGCCCAGGATGTTCATCACACATACACGAGTGCAATCACAAAAGAGTATACAGAGAATTATCACAGAACAAGATTAATTATCAAATTTTATTACACAAACTATATTATCCTCGAATACAAGCTCTAATGAATATTAACGACAAGTTCAACTAATGCAGCGAAAATAAACTAATTAAGCAAACTAAGCAACTATGCAGCATAAGCAACAGGGTATATATGCGCAGCTCCAATCAACACCACAGGCAAAGCTGACGGTAGACACGGCCTAAAACTCCGCATTATCGCCATTAAACTCACAATCCTGACCTGCAACTGTTGGGGTGGGGGATTGCAAGAGTGAGTACATGTCGTACTCAGCAAGTGTGGAAAGTATGACATGTGGCTTATTCAAATGTCGACAATAATAATGGTAAAGTGCTGAAAAGTACATTAAAACATTTGAAAAGCAATATAGTATAAGTATGTGAAGTAAACCCATCATAATCATAAGTAATACCGTAATACCAAATCTGAATTCATTACCATCATCAAAAATTCCAGATTTCACCATCGTCAATGACCATATTCAATACCAGAAATTAATCCATAACCATCCATAACCATTACCAAACCATAACCATAATATCAACCATAACCATAACCATAACCATAACCATATCCCAATTTCCCTCTAATCATGGAAGTTGTCCAGGTGCTCATAACCGGGAGCACGGCTATCATGATAGTTTTAGTTAACTCTGTAGAGTTTGTACCTCTTTACCCACGTGTTCGTGATTTCATCACCCTTCGGCGACTAAGAACCTCCCTTATGCCCATGACCCGTCGGTCACATTACACACTTCCGTTGGTGTGTGGCCAAGAGATGACAAAATAGCCTTTACAAAGGGATTACTAGCCTATTTAGACCCCACTGAGGTTTCACCGGTGGCGATGTCTCCCGAAGAGCACATCTTCAACCAAGGGCCCCCTCTTGAGCCATTCGGATCCCAGGGTAGTCACACCAATCATCAACAAACCCAATCCGACTATCCCTTCCCTGAGCATCCACAATGGTCCAAACAGCACTAGCAAAGCCCTAATTAATCAGCTACGCCCCACCCATACTTGGCCTCGTGGTGGCACTGTAGTCCTGGCTTATTCTCGCATGAACCGGTCCTTAGATCTAAAGCAAGCAAACCGCCATAACATCCAACCCATCCACATACCAGGCTTGCTTAGATCACCCATTACCATATCATATTTAACCAGTTCATGTTAACCATAATCTCATCCATGCATAATTAAATTGAGTGGTATAGTTGTTTCCCATCCCAGTTGATTAAGCGAAGCAAAAGGTAAAAAGTCCATCCCGACGCTCTACCATAAATTCCAGGTGACAAGGGTGGTTTAGCAAGTCTAGTAAACTTCCTACCATAGGATTCCCATCAATTTGACACAAGCATGCAATTTTGCAAACAAAACATTTATTTGAAAACAGGATCAATATGCTTCAAGGACACTTGCCTTGCTCTTGTTGTTGATTAGGGTCAAAGCCTTCAAACTCTTGATGTTGTAGATCCTCCGTGGCACTCTCTAGCGCAAATCCGTCTAATCCACACAATAAACATACAAGACAAGAACACAATCAAAGAGTGCACAAATATTACTCAATATGTCATGACATGCATGATTAATGCAAATGCAAGGTAGAACTTGTTACTAAATTGCTTTTAATGATCACTAACTAGCTCTAATAGATTATAACAAGTTTATACAAGTTTGGGGTTGATTAGATCAAATTTTAGAATTAATTCAACACAATTTAACCAGGAAGATCGGACTAATCCGCTAGGGACCGGACAAGTCCGCACTTGACGAGATCAGCAGATTAGGGTTTTCTAGATCGACGTGAATTTGGAGATTAAGGGTTGAATTCACATAAGGAAAAGAGAATAGAAGGTAAACTCCAATGAACCAAGAAACTTGGAGGTAACACTTGGATCTTGATGATCTAGGGTTGGTGATGAACTTGGAGATGAATTGGTGGTGAAGGACGAAACTTGGTGGAGATCTTGATCCCCCTTCGTTTCCTCCTCTTCTTCTTCTTGTTTGGGATCTTCTCCTCCCTCCTTGATGGTGGCTCCCCACGAACTAGGGTTTGGGTGGGTGGAAAAGTGGCAAATAGATGTCAAACCAAGGGGTGGGGTTGTTTATATAGACGTGGAGGCTAGGGTTAGATGGATTTCGAGTTTAGGATGAGTAGAGGCCGGTTTAGAGTCCCACATGGGCTCTAAAAGAGTTGGGCACGACATCCCTAGGCCCACTTGACGTGAAACCCAAGAAACAAGTCGTAAAACAAAAGGTCAATCTCGGAGTCACGAAATATCGGACAAGTCCGGACAGGACCAGACTAGTCCGAAGTCGTCCAGAGAGAAAATCGGACAAGTCTGGCCAAAAGTCGGACAAGTCTGATCTTAGTCAGAAAGGAAAACGGACAAGTCCGCTGGAACACCGGACTAGTCCGGAAAAGTCCAGGGACTTAGCAAATTTTCAAGGATTCATGGAATACCGGACTAGTCCGCACAAAATCGGACAAGTCCGAAGTTGTCCAGAGGCAAATATCGGACTAATCCGCAGCAAAAACGGACAAGTCCGTTTTTAGACAGAGAGAAATCGGACTAGTCCGCACTTTCCTACATTTTTAAGTGCGGTTTTGTTCCAAATCAATTTTAAACTTGTTCCTCTTGTTATGGGTTAATGTTAAACATGTATATGAGTGCATGTGGGGCATGATGCATGAAAATGAGGGTGTTACAAACCTACCCCCCTTAAAATGAATCTCGCCCTCGAGATTCGACGCGGAAGAGAAGAGATAGGGAAATTCCTTCTTGAGATCATCTTCTAGCTCCCAAGTTGCTTCTTTTTTGGTATGGTGCTTCCATTGGACTTTACACCATCGAATCACCTTGTTCCTTGTGACTCTCTCCTTGGTTTCCAAGATTTTGACCGGTTGCTCGGCATACGTCAAATCTTCCTCTAGTTCCAATTCTTCCATTGGCACTTGATCTTCCGGTACCCTGAGACACTTCTTGAGTTGGGAAACATGAAACACATCACGTACGTCTGAAAGATGAGCTGGCATCTTTAACTTATATGCTACTTCTCCTCTTTTGTCCAAAATCTTGAATGGTCCAATATAACGAGGTGCGAGCTTGCCTCTTATGTTAAACCTCTTATGACCTCTCATTGGTGACACCTTGAGGTAAACAAAATCTCCTATTTCAAAGGCTAATTTCCTTCTCCTATTATCCGCATAGCCTTTTTGCCTTGATTGGGCAGCCCTCAAGTTTCCACGAATTATTTGGACTTGCTTTTCGGCTTCTTGCAACACGTCCGGACCAAATACTTGAGTTTCTCCTGCCTCATTCCAGAATAAAGGTGTCCTACACTTCCTCCCATAAAGCGCTTTATATGGTGACATTTTCAAGCTCGCTTGGTAACTATTGTTGTATGAAAATTCTGCGTATGGCAAGCTTTTGTCCCAACTTTTCCCATGCTTTAAAGCACAAGCTCTTAACATGTCCTCCAAAATCTGATTGGTCCTCTCGGTTTGTCCATCCGTTTGAGGATGATATGCTGAACTAAAATTCAACCTCGTTCCCAAAGCTTCATGCAATTTTTGCCAAAATCTGGAGGTAAATTGAGAACCTCTATCCGAGACTATCTTCTTAGGGACTCCATGTCGACACACAATATGCTCCATGTATATTTCGGCCAATCGTGCAGCTGTATACTTGGTCTTCACAGGGACAAAATGAGCTGACTTGGTTAAGCGATCCACAATTACCCAAATTGAGTCATACCCGGACTGAGTACGTGGTAACCCAACTATGAAGTCCATACCAATTTCTTCCCACTTCCATTCCGGAATCTTCAACGGTTGCAATAATCCGGCTGGCCTTTGATGCTTTGCCTTGACTCGTTGGCACACATCACACAATGCTACGTATTCAGCTATGTCCTTTTTCATGCTATCCCACCAATAGCAAGTCTTCAAGTCCTTGTACATCTTCGTACAACCGGGGTGAATCGAGTAAGGCGAGTCATGTGCCTCCTTTAATATGGTCTCCCGAATATGCTTTACATTAGGCACAACGATTCTCTTTCCAAGCCATAAGGTACCATGTTCGTCTTCATCAAATCTGAATTCTCTCCCTTCCTCAGTCCTTTCCTTGATTTCCTTGATCTCCTCATCTGTGGTTTGTGCTTCTCGAATTTCTTGCTCCAAGGTTGGGTTTAACTCCATCATCTCCATCTCATTTACAAACCCGAGGTTCAACCGTTCAAACTCCTTACATAACTCGGATGGTATCTCTCGAACTGTGAGTTGGTGACTTACTCCCTTTCTACTCAAAGCATCGGCCACTACATTGGCCTTCCCCGGATGATAGTTGATCCCCAAATCATAATCTTTGATGAGCTCCAACCATCTCCGTTGCCTCAAGTTCAGATCCGTTTGTGTGAAAATATACTTCAAACTCTTATGATCCGTATAAATTTCACACCTATGTCCAAGAATATAGTGTCTCCAAATCTTCAATGCATGTACCACGGCTGCTAGTTCAAGATCATGCGTGGGGTAATTCTGCTCATGTTTCTTCAATTGTCTCGACGCATAGGCGACCACTTGACCTTCTTGCATCAATACACATCCAAGCCCTTGTCTTGATGCATCGCAATAAATGTCAAAACTCTTGCTTACATCCAGCAATACCAAAACCGGGGCTGTTGTCAACCGCTTCTTCAACTCCTCAAAACTCTCTTGACAAGCTTGAGTCCATTGGAATGCCTTTCCCTTCATTAGCAACTCCGTCATAGGCTTGGCTATCGTGGAAAAATCCTTGATGAATCTACGGTAATATCCAGCCATCCCAAGAAAACTCCTTATTTCCTTGACATTTTGCGGCGGTTCCCACTTCAACACATCCCTCACTTTACCAGGGTCAACCGATACTCCTCCTCCTGAGATGATATGACCCAAAAATGGCACCTCTTTCAACCAAAACTGACACTTGTTGAACTTGGCATACAGTTGATGCTCCCTCAATTTCTGCAACGTAAGCCTCAAGTGTTCCTCATGTTCCTTCTCATCCTTCGAGTAGATCATAATATCATCAATAAACACCACAACGAACTTATCTAAGTACTCCATGAAGACCTTATTCATGAGGTACATAAAGTAGGCAGGCGCATTTGTCAATCCAAAAGACATCACGGTGTACTCATAAGATCCATACCGTGTCCTAAAAGCTGTCTTGGGTATGTCCGATGGTCTAATCTTCATTTGAAAGTATCCCGACCTCAAGTCAATCTTAGAGAAGACACAAGCACCCTTCATCTGATCAAACAAGTCTTCTATGCGTGGCAAGGTGTACTTGTTCTTGATTGTTACCTCGTTGAGAGCTCGGTAATCCACGCACATCCTTTGGGATCCGTCCTTCTTGTCCACAAATAGAACGGGCGCTCCCCAAGGTGAAGAGCTAGGGCGAATAAAACCCTTCTCTAATTGCTCTTGAATTTGTTTCTTGAGCTCCGCTAATTCTATAGGAGGCATCCTATACGGCCTCTTAGCTATAGGTGCAGTTCCAGGTATTAAATCAATAACAAACTCAATGTCTCGATCGGGTGGCATACCTGGCAACTCATCCGGAAACACATCCAAAAATTCACATACAACCGGAATCTCCTCAATTGCGGCACCGTCCATATGATTCAATTCCAATTTCTTCGGTGCGGTTTGAGATGCTTCAAATTCTACGGTGATCCCTTCCTCATTGGTCAACTTCACCGTCTTTGTGGCACATTCAATAACTCCATTGTGCTTCCTCAACCAGTCCATACCAAGTATAATATCCAACCCTTGAGAATCTAAAACAATGAGGTTGGCGGAGAAGTCTACCCCCCTTATTCTAAGGATTACTTTTGGACATACTATATTTGTCCTCATCTCTCCTCCAGGAGACTTAACCAACAGAGTAAACTTCATATGAGAGATAGGCAAACTATACTTGGCAACATACTTCGATGCAATGAATGAATGCGATGCTCCAAAATCAAATAACATAGTCGCGGGGTTGGAGTTGGCGAGAAACATACCAATGACCACGTCATCCGCTTGTTGAGCATCCTCCGTAGAGACATGGTTCACGTTGCCACGAGCAAAATTTTGCTGTCCACGGCTTCCTTGTGGCTGTCCTCCATTAGGTCTTGGGTTTTGCCTCGATGCATTGCTTCCTTGACCAAGGCCCGACTTAGGACATTGATGCGCAAAGTGTCCAGCTTCTCCACAGGTATAACACTTCTTAACTCCACCAGAATTATTGGGACGAGTTTGGTTTTGAACATTGGCTCCAGGAAAATCAGCACCAGGTGCATAAGGCATTGGAGGCCTAGGTGCTTGCATAACAGGGCGCTGCTGCACAAACTGAGTTAGGCGTGGTGCATAACCAGGGCGCTGAGCAGGAATAGAGGAATTGTAATGAGGCGCATTGGGCGGCGCAAGGCGAGGGCGCACATTACTTCCTTGTTACTGTCCTTGATATGGCGCCTTCCTCTTGATTTCTTGCTCCATCTCACGGATCTTGTTCTAAACCACAATTGCTTTGTCCACAAGCTTCTGAAAATTGACGTAATCACAGTTGAGCAATTGCACTTGGATCGTATTGTTCAATCCCCTCATGAACAAGTATTGCTTCCGGCTGTCCCGACTAACATCCTGAGGCGCATATCTTGAGAGTTGAGTGAACTTATTGAGATATTCACTCACGCTTGATTTTCCTTGTCTCAAGTTCTCAAATTCTTGCCTCTTCAAGATCATAACACCTTCCGGCACATAATGGGAACGAAAACTCTCCTTGAATTCCGCCCAGGTAATTCTCTTTTGGTTCTCATGAGCATTGCAATAAGAATCCCACCAATCTGCAGCTGCTCCAACTAGTTGATGAGAAGCAAATAGCACCTTCTCCCGGTCACTGCATTGGACAATAGCTAGCTTCTTCTCCATGGACTTGAGCCAATCATCCACATCCATAGGGTCTGCGGCTTGAGCAAAGATTGGCGGCCTAGTCCTCATAAACTCTCCCAATCGGTTATGAGGAGGTGGGGGTGGCGGTGGAGGTATGTGGGGCTGATTGTTGATGTTGCCAGCCTGCAGCTGTCCCATAGTCTGTATCATGGTCTGCATGAGCTGGTTTTACATGGCCAATAGCTGCTCGATGTTGATAGCTCCCTGAGTAGATCCTTGCCCATTGTTGTTCTGAGACACTCCATTGTTCTCCTCTTCATCATTGCCATCCCTCTGGTTGCGAGTCCTCACCATCTGAAGAAAAGCAGTAGGTAAGAATTAGAAAACGTCCCCAACTATATGCATCAAGGGATATGAAACTAAGCAACTAGCTACACTAGCCTAGGTGGACATGGCAATGCTAAAGCATCCCAAAATCCTCTATTAAGCACACAAGCAAACAATATATATAGCAAACAGCACTCTAAGCAAAAACACACCGATTCCTGAGTGCTCCTATGTGCTCTAAAGTGTCCATTCTATCTAGGCTGCGTCCTACGGTCAACCTGTGGCTCTAATACCAATCTGTGACACCCGGTTCCGAAAATGAACCAAGCTAACGCATATGTGTGCCCAGGATGTTCATCACACATACACGAGTGCAATCACAAAAGAGTATACAGAGAATTACCACAGAACAAGATTAATTATCAAATTTTATTACACAAACTATATTATCCTCGAATACAAGCTCTAATGAATATTAACGACAAGTTCAACTAATGCAGCGGAAATAAACTAATTAAGCAAACTAAGCAACTATGCAGCATAAGTGACAGGGTATGTATGCGCAGCTCCAATCAACACCACAGGCAAAGCTGACGGTAGACACGGCCTAGAACTCCGCATTATCGCCATTAAACTCACAATCCTGACCTGCAACTGTTGGGCTGGGGGATTGCAAGAGTGAGTACATGTCGTACTCAGCAAGTGTGGAAAGTATGACATGTGGCTTATTCAAATGTCGACAATAATAATGGTAAAGTGTTGAAAAGTACATTAAAACATTTGAAAAGCAATATAGTATAAGTATGTGAAGTAAACCCATCATAATCATAAGTAATACCGTAATACCAAATCTGAATTCATTACCATCATCAAAAATTCCAGATTTCACCATCGTCAATGACCATATTCAATACCAGAAATTAATCCATAACCATCCATAACCATAATATCAACCATAACCATTACCAAACCATAACCATAACCATAACCATAACCATATCCCAATTTCCCTCTAATCATGGAAGTTGTCCAGGTGCTCATAACCGGGAGCATGGCTATCATGATAGTTTTAGTTAACTCTGCAGAGTTTGTACCTCTTTACCCACGTGTTCGTGATTTCATCACCCTTCGGCGACTAAGAACCTCCCTTATGCCCATGACCCGTCGGTCACATTACACACTTCCGTTGGTGTGTGGCCAAGAGATCACAAAATAGCCTTTACAAAGGGATTACTAGCCTATTTAGACCCCACTGAGGTTTCACCGGTGGCGATGTCTCCCGCAGAGCACATCTTCAACCAAGGGCCCCCTCTTGAGCAATTCGGATCCCAGGGTAGTCCCACCAATCATCAACAAACCCAATTCAACTAACCCTTCCCCGAGCATCCACAATGGTCCAAACAGCACTAGCAAAGCCCTAATTAATCAGCTACGCCACACCCATACTTGGCCTCGTGGTGGCACTGTAGTCCTGGATTATTCTCGCATGAACCGGTCCTTAGATCTAAAGCAAGCAAACCGCCATAACGTCCAACCCATCCACATACCAGGCTTGCTTAGATCACCCATTACCATATCATATTTAACCAGTTCATGTTAACCATAATCTCATCCATGCATAATTAAATTGAGTGGTATAGTTGTTTCCCATCCTAGTTGATTAAGCGAAGCAAAAGGTAAAAAGTCCATCCTGACGCTCTACCATAAATTCCAGGTGACAAGGGTGGTTTAGCAAGTCTAGTAAACTTCCTACCATAGGATTCCCATCAATTTGACACAAGCATGCAATTTTGCAAACAAAACATTTATTTGAAAACAGGATCAATATGCTTCAAGGACACTTGCCTTGCTCTTGCTGTTGATTAGGGTCAAAGCCTTCAAACTCTTGATGTTGTAGATCCTCCGTGGCACTCTCTAGCGCAAATCCGTCTAATCCACACAATAAACATACAAGACAAGAACACAATCAAAGAGTGCACAAATATTACTCAATATGTCATGACATGCATGAGTAATGCAAATGCAAGGTAGAACTTGTTACTAGATTGCTTTTAATGATCACTAACTAGCTCTAATAGATTATAACAAGTTTATACAGGTTTGGGGTTGATTAGATCAAATTTTAGAATTAATTCAACACAATTTAACCAGGAAGATTGGACTAGTCCGCTAGGGACCGGACAAGTCCGCACTTGACGAGATCAGCAGATTAGGGTTTTCTAAATCGACGTGAATTTGGAGATTAAGGGTTGAATTCACATAAGGAAAAGAGAATAGAAGGTATACCAGGTGTTTAGAACTCCAATGAACCAAGAAACTTGGAGGTAACACTTGGATCTTGATGATCTAGGGTTGGTGATGAACTTGGAGATGAATTGGTGGTGAAGGACAAAACTTGGTGGAGATCTTGATCCTCCTTCGTTTCCTCCTCTTATTCTTCTTGTTTGGGATCTTCTCCTCCCTCCTTGATGGTGGCTCCCCACGAACTAGGGTTTGGGTGGGTGGAAAAGTGGCAAATAGATGTCAAACCAAGGGGTGGGGTTGTTTATATAGACGTGGAGGCTAGGGTTAGATGGATTTCAAGTTTAGGATGAGTAGAGGCCGGTTTAGAGTCCCACATGGGCTCTAAAAGAGTTGAGCACGACGTCCCTAGGCCCACTTGACGTGAAACCCAAGAAACAAGTCGTAAAACAAAAGGTCAATCTCGGAGTCACGAAATATCGGACAAGTCCGGACAGGACTGGACTAGTCCGAAGTCGTCCAGAGAGAAAATCGGACAAGTCTGGCCAAAAATCGGACAAGTCCGATCTTAGTCAGAAAGGAAAACGGACAAGTCCGCTGGAACACCGGACTAGTCCGGAAAAGTCCAGGGACTTAGCAAATTTTCAAGGATTCATGGAATACCGGACTAGTCCGCACAAAATCGGACAAGTCCGAAGTTGTCCAGAGGCAAATATCGGACTAATCCGCAGCAAAAACGGACAAGTCCGTTTTTAGACAGAGAGAAATCGGACTAGTCCGCACTTTCCTACATTTTTAAGTGCGGTTTTGTTCCAAATCAATTTTAAACTTGTTCCTCTTGTTATGGGTTAATGTTAAACATGTATATGAGTGCATTTGGGGCATGATGCATGAAAATGAGGGTGTTACACCTGCCAAGGCAGGGTCCGAGGGTGCCACGTGTCCAGAAGACTCGGACCCCTCTCTACCTCAAATATAGGGTTCGGCGTATCCACATAGGCCTCAAGGAGGGGTCCACCTCCTCTAAGGAGACGAGCTCCCAAATGACCATATGTCCAGCAAGATGGGACCCCGCTCCCCCATGTGCGAGGGCTCTGGTACCGCTACGTGGTTCGAAGCACCAGGCTGGCCACCCCCTGTGGAGGCGAGCTCCAGCTCTACCACGTGTTCTGCGGCCCTGGACCCCCCGCACTACTCAGGAACGGGCTTCGGGGCTGCCACATGGTCCGCGAATCGAGACCCAGCCTCTCTCATGGAGGCTAGCTCCCGAGCTGCCACATACCCCGCAACTTATCCTGGACGGTGGGTTGCTGGAGTTAAGAGGGCAGTGTACCTTGTCTAAATCAAGCATTAAAGACTCGCGTCTTACCCAGGCGCATGACGCGGTGCACGCCTATTGTTAGGTACAGCTACGCCCAATCGCATCACAGTGAAGACGCTGCAGGCCTACCCGACTCTGCCAAGTGGGTAGCTTACAGCGACAGAGACAGTTGGACGGGACTTTTCCTGCCATTGTAAACGACTACGCATGGGCCACTGGAGACTGAGATGGCAAGACGGCGAGTCTTCAAGCCACGGTCAGATGAAGCTTATGTGGCAAGCCTTAGATCTTTAGGACAAGATCGCCCAAGGGCCACCTGTCGGGCCCTGTACCCCATTTTTAAGGCATGTGGCCTTGTCTATAAAAGGATCAGACCGCCACCGTTACAAGGGATCCCCAATCCAATGCATACATACACTACATACTCATTCACACCAGCAATACAACCTCACCGTGGAGTAGGGTATTACGCTCTAGCAGCCTGAACCATGTAGAAACCACAGTCTCACCACTCCCATACGCGCAATCTCCATTGAGGACTAAGCCCTGCCGATCAAGAACCTCCGTGGGCTGCTCTCATAGAAGGTCTGGGGGAAGTGTCGCAAGAACACTTTGACAACAACCTTTCAAAAAATCCCAAGTAGAGGCTAATGTTCAAAGATATGGGTCTACTTCTAGTTCAAGCAGCTAACCTAGTCCTTGAACTCTTCATGCAAGGTGAGCGAGAAGTCTTGACAACAAGTAGGCCAAGACTATGAATGTGATGTATGGAGCGGTAGAAAGTCATGCATGAGGAACACAAATGTAGTGGCAATCTCATTTTCTGCTTGTGTGTGGCATTCTCGTTGACGGGAAAAGGGAGGTGGTTGGATGGATGCGGGTGTCGGAGTGCCCGCCGGCGAGGCTCTCATGCTCTTAGGGGCTCTCCATGTCGCGCTGAGTTGAGTTGGGGTCCATCGAGATGGTGCCAAACTATTCAGTGTTATTCTTGGTAGATTTTGCATTGGAAGCATGAGCATGATCGGGTGACACCTTGATTCCATTGCGGCTCTGAGGCTACAGGCTCTGTCGACGACGTGGCAGGCGGGGTCGATCCGAATGGACCTCCAGCAGAACCATAGACGATGTTGCTGCCCCGCATTGGCGTGTCTCCACCGACTCCAGTGGTGCTACTCTCGGATCCTCCTCTCGAGCCGCCACTGACGTCCATTACCAAACATGGGGCAAGATTGCTGGCGGCCCGAGGTGAATGTGGCCTAGAGGGGGGTGAATAGGATTTGAAAATTTCCAGCACACTTAATCAAACTGTCAAATACTTGAGTGATCGGACTTGTCCAATTTGGGTGCGGACTAGTCCGGTGTGGTAATGTGTGGCGAATTAATCAAGTGTTGATTCAAGAATTAAATGTTATAACAGCAGAAATTGAACAACTATTGAGATCACGTGAATTGACAATCAATATTGCAAAGTTACACGTGGAAAACAATTGTAATTCAAGTTACAAGATCGATCAACTTAATGCCCTAAGTAATGATGATGCAAAAATAGAGAAGCACACGGGACACGAATTTTTACCAAGGTTCAATCTCACCAAAGAGATCTACTCATCGCTGAGGAAGCCCACACAGAGCTAGATCTCTTCAAACCCTTTCCCTCGTCAAGTCACCACACAAGGCTGACTTGATACCACTATCACAGATAATCACCAAGTTTATGGGGCAACCTCACACATTGCGGGCTCCCACAAGAATTACAACAAAAAGGTTATCAAATGCACTAGAAAAAATTACAAGTAATTGCACAAGAGTAAAGAGATCAAAGCCCAAGAGCTCAATGACGCGTAGACACTGATCTCTCAATCCCAAATCCGAATACTCAAAGACTTTCACTTTTGAGAACCTTAGATGTGTGGGGAGATGTGTTTTCATGCTCTTGGGACAAGTGGCGGCGCTAGGGTTTGAGTTGTGAACAGTAGAATATGTGTGTTGTATTTGTGGGGTCGTGGATCTCCTATTTATAGTGTTTCCAAAATTGCTACCGTTAGGGATCACGAATGCCAGACTAGTCTGTACTGATGACCACACTTGTCCGGTGTGCTGTGTAAAATCAGCGTGAAATGTGCAACACACTAGAAACCCTAAATTGTGTGAGGTATACCGGACTAGTCCGGTAGGTGTCCGAACTTGTCTGGTGCTCTGTGTATTTGAGTTCCAGAGAGTTTAATGGACTAGTCTGATCCACGAGCGGACTTGTTCGGTGCTATGTGTTATAGAGCATCAAAGAGTTTAACGAACTAGTTCGGTCCTATGGATGGACTTGTCCGGTGCACAGCGTAATGGGTTTACAAAAAGTTAAATGGACTAGTCCGGTCCAGGAATGGACTAGTCCAGTGCACTGGGAAATGTGGTTCCAGAAAGTTGATCATACTACTCCAGTCCATGAACGGACTAGTCTAATGCACTGTGAATTTAGACAACAGAGAGTTGAACGGACTAGTCCGGTCCATGAACGTACTAGTCCAGTGCTCAGTGAATTTTTAGGTTGATTTTAAGCCCTTACCCCTATGCAAATACTTGAGCTCTTGGGATGTGTCTCTCACACACATCCTATACATTTAACTCTACTTTGCGCTTCAGACATTAGTTGGGCTTGTCTCTTTTCCTTCACTGTTCCATTTTTTACCTTTTGAGTGCACCAAACTATCTCATTTAAATTGACCTGCAATCATCTCAACAAGTTTATTAGGATCTCATTCGTTTGTCATCAATCGTCCAAAACCCACAAGGAATTGCCTAGATGCACTTTCAATCTCCCCCTTTTTAGTGATTGATGACAACCAATTGAGATTCCACAATTAAGAGTAAAAATTGATTTCATAAAGTGTGCATATATGAGAATGATAGATGAGTAACAAAAACTTCTCACATATATGCTGTAGGATCGAAGAGCACGTGAAAAGCTACCAGAGAGGGGGTGAATGGTAGATTTAAAATTTTACGCAGCGGAAACAATTAAACCCCAACCCCTTCAGCAGAAAAACGATCTGTTAAATAAATCGTGTGTGAGACTAATCTAAATGTGTTTCACCATGACAAAAGTGATAGATATCAGAGAGAATCAAGTCACTAAGACAACACAACAAGAATCACTCAAATACGTCGAGAAAAACTCAAGTTATGATCGAAAGATCAAACAAAGGTCAATCTGCCCTCAAAAAAAAAAACAGTTCTGGAACGCTGCAAAGAAACTCGTGTAGATCATAGACCACAAATCCAATGACCGTGAAATTTTGATAGATGATATATAATCAAGTTTTGAAGACAACTCAAGAAGAATCACGTCAATTGGATCTGTAAAACTTGAGTTATGATAAAACCACCGACGAAAAGTAGTACTGTTCAGAAACTCGACGAGTAAAACTTGTCTGGAACAAGTCGGACGAACAAGGCACAAAAGTTCCTTCAAACTACGAATTTTATTCAATAGAACATAAGAGAAACAGCTCCAAAGTCGTGCACCACGAGCTCTGGGCTCCCTTGCTTATATAACCAGCTCAAAAGCCAACTCAACTCAAATCAGGAACCTAATCCTACTCTGTTCACGAATCGTAACTTTCCATAACTGCTTAGGATTCTTCTATACGCAGATAGAAGCAATCCTAAGACTTCCAAACAACTTAGGAATGTATCCCACATTCCTAAACAACTCAAATTCGTGACCCACACGAAATCCTATCATAACCAACTCAAATCTTTCCATATTTGAGTCAAACCCGACTCAGCCGCAGCCTGAGTCCATAACCTAGTCGGTTGGACCTTTCCGACCAACTCTTTACATCTACATCTCTTCATCACGTCTCGGAACCATGTAGCCACGTCCATGCACTCCTTGCACACGTGCAAACATCTTCCAATGACGTCCACGATACCTTCACATGCATTGTTCTTGATTCAATCATGTTGCGCGACCTCCTGATCTGCTCAACCACAGTTCCTTCCAAACTTGGTTGTTGGAACCTCATCTCCTCCCTGAGACTAGTCCAATGGATCCCGTAACTAGCCATGTCTTGAACTCAAGCAACACCTGCACATGAATAAACAACCAATCCATACGAGCCCAAGTCCTCGACTTGACTCAAGTTAGTTCCGAACACAACACCTTACGTGAGAACCTCACATAAGCATGTTGCAAAACCACAGTAACACGATATCATCCATATCAACCAAAATGCACCAAAAACTTAGCAAATGAATACTAAGCAATCTTTCCAGAGATGTAAAGCAAGTACAAAACATTGCAAATGAAAAACAGAAGCACTGCGGTCAAGTTCCGGACCTTGCCAGAGCAATCCGGACCTTGAGTTGGAGCTAACAAAAGCTAGTAGAACCTAGCGCCGGAACTTACCAAAACTAGTCAGAACTAGTAAACCCAAAAGCCGGAGCTAGAAAATCAACTCGGAGCTTAGCAAAAACTCAACAGAGCAAACCAAAACTAGTCGAACCTTATAAAAAGGTGTTTTGGTGATATTCAAAATTTTTATCGTCAAAGCAAGTGTATTCACTACAAGCCAATGTATTCAGCACACATAGGTCTTATAATCTCCCCCTTGATGAATGCATTGGCAACACCATTTAAAATCCGAACATTGGCTTATTCACATTAAAAGTTTTGAAGACAATTTCTCCCCCTTTGTAAATCAAAAGTAAAATGAGAAGAAAATCCAAAAATTATCCCATATTATCTCTCCTTATGCACATATTCTCTTTCTTTTCATGCTTATCTCTCCCCCTTTGACAATGTATTCAGCAAGTCATGAGCATATAAACAAATTATCTCTCCAACTTTAGTTGTTATGAGCATATTATAACATATACATATAAACAAAGCTCATCCAAGTCATACTATCAAGTACCTTACATTATCACATCAATGAAATACATAAAGTAGTGTAAGCCATGCTAGAGATAAATATAATTTTCAATTTAAGTAAGTCATGATCTCACAAACTTAACTATTTCAAAACCTAAAATCATGACACTAGTTGCTGCATTTTATTATTTTTCAAAGCATAAATTTAGATCATATGATATTTGCAAGAGATTATATGTGCATTTGTCTTATTCTAACCAACCAAGCCAAGCCTATGTCATTTGACAATCAGAAGCTTAAGGACATGGTTTTAGTCATACACAACTTCTTCCAAGTTCATATCTAAGTGCAATGATAAGCCATCTCAAAAGAAGAAGTGCGATGCATGCATATTCTCTTGATCATTTCTCAATTTATATTTGTTCATAAAAACTCAACATGTGAGTTGATTACTTGATTAATTCTTAATGATTAAAAGCACTTGTGAACATGTAACATGTTCAAAACATCAAGAAAGCTCGACCATGACCAGTTTTAGTGTAAGTAATTATTCCAATTACTAGACATCGCAAAAACTACAAAATGTATAACACGAGTAATGTAGTAAGAACTTTCAGCATGTAAAAGGAATCACAAAGTCATATATGTACGAAATACTATGCTCATATTATTTTAATTTCAGGTTCACACATAGACTTCCCAAGTTTCAACACTCCCCCTCAATTTAAGCCATGAGGATGCATAACCCCTATTTCACTACGAATGTAACAAAAACGAGTGAAATCCAAAGGTTTTGAAAAAATGTCAGCCAATTGTTGTTCGGTATCTACATCGTGAAGCACAATGTTTCATCAAAATATAGACCTTCAACTTGAGTGAAACCTTGAGCAACCAACCTAGCCTTATTCCTAACCACAACCCCATCCTCACTTTGTTTATTTTTAAATACCCATTTAGTTCCAATTAAAGTGTGACCTTGAGGTGGAGGTACAAGTTTCCAAACATTATTTCTTTCAAAATTTTCTAACTCTTCTTGCATGGAAATAATCCAAGATTCATTAGTGAGTGCGTGTGATATATCTTTGGGTTCAAAAGAAGCAACAAAGGCAGAATGAGCATAGTTTGGATCGCAAAACCTGGACCGTGTGACTCGTTTGTGCAAGCTTCCAATCATCTGTTGTGGGGGATGATCTTTGTAAAACCGTAGGGGAACAAATGTCTCACAAGCTTCTTCTTCTTCATGTTCATCACAAATCGATGAGCTTGTGACATGAGGATGATTTGAATCAGCATTGATGGTTGTCGGTGCTGGTTGAGAATTAACATCCGGAGCTGAACCAAAGTCTTTAGCTACTGAATTTTCGGGCAGTAGCTCCAATTCTTCCTCATCTTCAATGAAAATGCTCTCCCCCTGCGGATATGGATTTGGACCTTCAATGTTTGAGCTAGTACCTGGGATAGCTTCATCAAAAGACACTTCACAAGTCTCCACAATTTTGTTAGTGTCAAGTAAAAGCACACGGTAGCCTCTAGTATGAGATGGATGACCAAGAAACATGCCATCAATGGATCTAGGTTCAAATTTATCAAGATTACCATGTTTCTTAACAAAGCATTTGAACCCAAAGACCCGAAAGTGTGTAACACTAGGCCTATGTCCAAATCGGAGCTCATATGGTGTTTTACCTAGCTTAGCAAGCAAGAAAACACGATTTGAGACATAACAAGCGGTTGCTGACGCATCAGCCCAAAATTTCCTAGGAGTTTGATATTCATCTAGCATAGTCCTAGCCATCTCAACTAAGGTTCTGTTCTTTCTTTCTACAACACCGTTTTGTTGAGGTACATATGGTGAATAAAATTGATGATCTATTCTATTTTCAGCACAAAAGTGATCAAAAGATTGATTTTTAAATTCAGTTCCATTATCACTTCTAATTGCTTTTAAAGATCCTGGGTAATCAATTGATAATCTAAGTTCTAAAGTGACTAAAAAACTTCATTCTTAGACGCCATAAAGTAAACCCAAGATATCTTGAATAATCATCAACAATCACAAGTACATATCATTTACCTCCGAAGGATTGAACACGTGAAGGTCCTACGGTGTCAAGATGCAAAAGTTGACATGGTTCAGTTGTCATGATCATTGTGAGAGAAGTATGTGAACCTGCAACCATCTTAGCATGTCTACAAGAAGAGCACACAATTTCTTTGTCCCCTTTAAGCTTAGGCAGCCCACGTATGCGATCAAGAGCACTAACACGCGTTAGGTGATCAAAGCCTACGTGACCAAGTCTACGATGCCAAAAATATAGGTCCTTTGAATCATTAGCAACTAGACACCTATGATTAGAGTAAGACATATCAAAATCAGCTTTAAAAACTTTTCCAAACCGAGACATGTTAAAAATAAGCTCACTATTTGAACTCACAACTTTGCAGCAGTTTTTATTGAAAATAATTTCCAGATTTTCATCTAGCAATTGTGAAATAGAAAGCAAGTTGTATTTCAAATTTTTGAAAAGTGCCAGATCCTTCAAAGTGTAGTGATCATTTACTCTAACCGAACCCTTAGCAATTATAGGAGTTGAAGAATTATCGGCAAAAGTAACATTCTCTACACATGACACAAAAGAGAGGGAGGAGAACCAATCTTTGTTACCGGTATGTGGCGTGAGCAACCTGAATCCACAATCCAAATGTTCTCCTTCCTCAAACGTGTAACCTACATAGAAGCAAAATACGTCGATGACTCAATACTGGGGGTTAGTCAAAAGGCATTTAGGAATCCAGTACTGAGTCACACGACGTGCAGCAGGAAAAACACGCGAAAGCTGAGACAAAACAGCAGGTTTATGAGTCAAGGTTTGATATTTTTTATTCTCAACTACTGTCCTATAAGGTGTTACTTGTGTAGCACAAAAACCAGTAGCTCCGGAGGCAAAAACAGAAGGTCCGAAGGTAAACTTTGAATGTTTTTGACTCAAAACAACAGGTTGTACATTCGGTTCAATATGTGCAGCAAATTTTGCATGAAAGTTATGAGATCTAGCAACCATTCTTTCCCTTTTCTGTTGTCTCGCTAGTCTATAACAAAAATCTATGACATGACCATCTCTACCACAGTAGGTACAATGAAATTTAACTTTGTGTTCATGTCTAGATGAGCAAACAACATTTTTATTTGAAACCGAATGAGACAATACTCCTGCAAATTTGAAAACCACTTCTTTTTGTTTAGGAACTGTTTGAATCAAAGACTTCCTAATGACTTTACAATTTTAGGTGGATGTGCCTTAGCATGAGCATGAGAATCAAAACCTAAACCAGTTTTATTATTGCAAGACTTGAATGAATTCAGCAGCAAGTTTAGATTCTTATTCCCATTACAAAATTGATCAAATGTCTTATGCATGTTATCAAGTTTATTGGACAGATCAAGACAATTTTCACATGAAGTTTTTCCTTTTAATTTGCAATTGGAACAATATTTAACTTCATGACAACGTAAAGCATTGTTCAATATAGAGATTTCATTCATAGCATCTTGCAGTTTCTTATCAAGATCATCACAACTAGAACAATGCAAATCAATTGTAGAACAAGAAGCATCTTTTAAGTTTTCATTATTAAGTGCAGCGAGCTTTTTGTTCTTTTCAATTTCAAGTTCAAGTTTATCAAGTGTGGAGGTATGTGCACTTCTTAGGGAGGACAATTGTTCATATATTAAGTCACATGAGGAACAAGAATCATCACTAGGAATCAAGGATTTCAAACGATTAATTTCAGACTCTAGTGACTCAATTTTAACAGCATTGTCCCTAAGCTTTTTTTTCCTTTTTATTAACAATAACAGTGGCACGAGAAATAGCATCACACATTTCTTCACAAGTAGGACATACCTCTTCATTGTCGTTGTTGTGTTCTGCCTCCTCCATACTTGATCTTGACTTGCTCGCCATGAAGCACAAGTTTGCCAAATCATCTTCATCTTCATCACTTCCAATGTCCACGTCGCTTGAGCCAAGTTCCTGGAGTGCTGAGATAAAACTGCTCACCAATTGTCGTCCTGTAAAACCCTTCTTTTTCTTCGTATCTTTTGCAGAGGAGTGCTTCGTTCTTGTTTTCTTTTCATCCCGGGAAGTAGGACCTGAAAGGTTAGGGCAATCTGAATGAAAATGTCGTGTCTTACCACATTCAAAGCATCGTTGAGCTCCGGAGCTTCCTCTTCTTCTAGTTCTCACATTTTGCAATGCTTTTGAGAACCGGTTAGAGATGAGCGCTAGCTCCTCCTCTGGAAACTCCTCAATCTTTTCAAGGGTTAGAGAGGACAGCAAAGCAAGTGTACCACAAGATGATGTTTGACCGGAACTAGGCATGTCACGTTGAGAAACAAAAGCAATAGACTTGTTGGGGTTCTTACGTGAGATTATGTCAATTTCATGAGTTTTTAACTTGGAATATAGCATATCTAAAGTAAGTGAACTCATGACAGTAGATTCACGAATAGATGTGACTTTCATCTCCCAAATTGACATATCTAATGCACTTAGCAATTGCCTAGCATTTTCAGCATCTGAAAAATTAACATTGACACTAAGTAAGTTGCTGAGAATCTTATTAAAGCGAGTAAAAAGGTCATTAATAGACTCACCGGGTTGCATCTAAAAGCGCATGTATTCTTTCTTGAACATGTCTTGCCTTACCTCTTTGATCGTGTTGGATCCTTCGTGGTAGTCACAAAGTGCTTTCCACACATCGTATGCAGATCGGAGGTGTGCAACATGGTCGAAGTCGCTTTGTGTTAATCCTTGTATGATCAAGTTCCGAGCCTTGTTGTTGTTGTCGACATCTCTCAGATTTGTAGCTGTAACTTGATCGTTTGATGGCAATTCGTAAAGCTTGTATACCTTATCCCATATTGCAAAGCCTTGTTCCTGGATGAAAGCCTCCATGCGTGCCTTCCAAACCTGAAAATCAATATCAGCGAACACACAAGGTTTGGCAGAGTACTTCTCCATGATGATTAGTCAAAAACACGTGCAAATCACAAATATTAGAGCATCATGGCTCTGATACCAATTCTAGGATCGAAGAGCACGTGAAAATCTACCAGAGGGGGGTGAATGGTAGATTTAAAAATCTTACGCAGCGAAAACAATTAAACCCCAACCCCTTCGGCAGAAAAACGATCTATTAAAGAAATCGTGTGTGAGACTAATCTAAACGTGTTTCACCGTGACAAAAGTGATAGATATCATAGAGAATCAAGTCAATAAGACAACACAACAAGAATCACTCAAATCCGTCAAGAAAAACTCAAGTTATGATCGAAAGATCAAACAAAGGTCAATCTGCCCTACCCAAAAAAAAACAGATCTAGAACGCTACAAAGAAACTCATGTAGATCACAGACCACAAATCCAATGACCGTAAAATTTTGACAGATGATAGATAATCAAGTTGTTAAGACAACCCAAAAAGAATAACGTCAATTGGATCTGTAAAACTCGAGTTATGATAAAACAACCGATGAAAGGTAGTACTGTTCAGAAACTCGACGAGTAAAACTTGTCTGGAACAAGTCGGATGAACAAGGCACAAAAGTTCCTTCAAACTACGAATTTTATTCAATATAACACAAGAGGAACAGCCCCAAAGTCGTGCACCACGAGCTCTGGGCTCCCTTGCTTATATAACCAGCTCGAAAGCCAACTCAACTCAAATCAGGAACCTAATCCTACTCTTTTCACGAATCGTAACTTTCCATAACTGCTTAGGATTCTTCTATACGCAGATAGAAGCAATTTTAAGACTTTCAAACACCTTAGGAACGTATCCCACATTCCTAAACAACTCAAATTCGTGACCCACACGAAATCCTATCATAACCAACTCAAATCTTTCCTTATTTGAGTCAAACCCAACTCAGCCGCAGCCTGAGTCCATAACCTAGTCGGTTGGACCTTTCCGACCAACTCTTTACATCCACATATCTTCATCACGTCTCGAAACCATGTATACACGTCCATGCACTCCTTGCACACGTGCAAACATCTTTGAATGATGTCCATGATACCTTCACATGCATTGTTCTTGATTCGATCATGTTGCGCGACCTCCTGATCAGCTCAACCACAGTTCCTTCCGAACTTGGTTGTTGGAATCTCATCTCCTCCCTGAGACTATTACAATGGATCCTGTCACCAGCCATGTCTTGAACTCAAGCAACACTTGCACATGAATAAACAACCAATCCATACGAGCCCAAGTCCTCGACTTGACTCAAGTTAGTTCCGAACACAACACCTTACGTGAGAACCTCACATAAGCATGTTGTAAAACCACAGTAACACGATATCATCCATATCAACCAAAACGCACCAAAAACTTAGCAAATGAATACTAAGCAATCTTTCTAGAGATGTAAAGCAAGTACGGAACATTGCAAATGAAAAACAGAAGCACTGCGGTCAAGTTCCGGACCTTGCCAGAGCAATCCGGACCTTGAGCCGGAGCTAACAAAAGCTAGTAGAACCTAGCGCCAGAACTTACCAAAACTAGTCGTAACTAGTAAACCCAAAAGCCAGAGCTAGAAAAATCAACTCGGAGCTTAGCAAAAACTCACCGGAGCTAACCAAAACTAGTCGAACCTTAATAAAAAGGTGTTTTGGTGATATTCAAAAATTTTATCGTCAAAGCAAGTGTATTCACTACAAGCCAATGTATTCAGCACACATACGTCTTACATATGCACTCTTTATGGTGGGGTGCCTAAAGAGTGTGTGATCAAAAGATGTGATGAGCAAAAGATAATAACTTAACAATTACAGCAACAATCATCACATTATCATTAAACTAGGCATCACACATTAAATAAAGTAGGCACATCCAAAAGGGACTACAATAATTTGAAATTAAGATACATGTCCTCGATCATAAGTCCTTAGGGCTACAAAATAGACTACTAGTCTCAATCTCTCCCCCTTTGGCATCAAGGCACCAAAAAGGAAAAAAATTGACTGGAATCACTCATCTCCACTGCCTCCCTCACTCTCGGTCCTATCTTCATCCTCTTCTTCATCTTCAGGTGCTTGCGGGGTAGGAGGAGGGGCAGAGGCACTAGCCAATCCGAATGAAGCCAACTCTTGCTCTGAGAGGGGTGCCATCTCTATGATATCTTCTTTAGAATCTTCTGAGATCTGAGGTGACCCCACTGGCTCCATCTCTAGCTTCTCACAAATTGATTTGATGTTAGCCTTCACATATTGTTGATGCTTCTTCCTGGCCAGACTATCCTTGTGTTGCTTAATTTCCACTTTGCGGCAAGATGCAAAGATGGATGAGAGCATCTTCAGCACACCACTAGAGGACTCTCTAGGAGGTGGAGGAGCAGGAGTAGCAGCTTCAGTTCTTGTGCCTTAATGAGCCCTCTTATATCTTTGTTCTTGCAGGTGAGATAGGAGCAGAGGGGATAGTGTAAATTGTAGGCTTCTGAGGCCTGAGACTAGTGTGAGGAACATCCTTTACAAACTCAAGCCCTGTCACCTTTTCAATCATATACATGATATAGGGTGCATAGCCACAGGACCTGTTAGGGGTGATGGAAATGTTCACAATATCATTATAAATGTACTCAAAGACATTGAAGGTCCTTCTCTTGCTTATCACCTTCATCAATGTCCTGAGTGTCCCCCCTGCATCTCCCTCCTTAGGAGCTATAGTCTTCCTCAGGATTCTATTCAGCACTGCAAAGAAAGGCTTCAAGTATTTGGTAGTTGGAGACTTATATGTCATTTTTGTATCATAGAGAAAGTCAAGCTCATCTTTCTCAAGAGGCTTTAGGTTGTGAATGATGATGTCATTCTCCAAAGAATCTTCAAGGTGAAGAATAATGGCAAATTCTTCATATGTGACACTGTACTTTGCTCCATGTGTCATCCATATCATTTTGTCTCCGTCATCACGAGAAAAGTATAGAGTGGAATAGAATTGAGTGATGACCTCAATGTTCCAGTCCCACTGGAAAGAGACAAGATCCTTCAGTCCATGTCGCTCCAATGCCTCTAGGACCTCTTGATAAGCTTGGCATATCTTGGACTGGAGGTAAGTGATATCCACCGACTGACTTTCAATCACTAGGTTCCTCATCTTCAAGTAGATATGCTCATAATAGTCATCATGGAAGTTGCTCCAGAATCTAGAGTCAGTTGACTGTTTGGGCTGTTCATAGACTTCCAACTTTCTGAACTTGTCAGCCAATTCACTCCCTTTTCCTGTAAAGTCATCACTAGAGGGATGCATATTGCGATGAATAGGAGCCTTCATCTTCAATGGGCCAATAGGACCACTAGCTAGTCCTTTGCCCTTGTTGAGAGTTCTTTTGGGTGCCGATGAACTCCTAACACCTTCCTTGCTTGTTGGTTTCTTCACCACCCACTACAAGGATTCCACCCTGTTGCAACGATTGTACTGCAACGAATACTAAATCGTTGCAGTAAGCTTGGTCTTTTGCCACGATTCACTAGTTTGTGGCATTAGCATCTATCGCCACGGAATACAATCGTTGCATTAGAATCTGTTGCCACGGTTCACTAGTTCGTTGCATTAGGATCTATCGCCACGAATCTGTTGCCATGATTCACTAGTTCATGACATTAGCATCTATCGCCACGGAATACGATTTTTGCATTAGGATCTGTTGCCATGATTCACTAGTCTGTGGCATTAGGATCTATCACCACGAATATGTTGCCACGATTCACCAATTTGTGGCATTAGCATCTATCGCCACGGAACATGATCGTTGCATTAGGAACTTTTGCCATGACTCACCAGTTTGTGGTGTTAGCATCTATCACCATAGAACACGATCGTTGCATTAGGATCTATTGCCACGAATTATCACCACTGAACAGAATTGTTGCATTAGGAACTTTTGCCACGAATTACAAGTCCGTGGTGTTAGGATGTATCGCCACGGAACACAATTGTTGCATTAGGAACTTTTGCCACAATTCACCAGTTCGTGGCGTTAGGATCTATCGCCACGCAACACAATCGTTGCATTAGGAACTTTTGCCACGAATTACAAGTTCGTGACGTTAGGACCAATCGCCACGGAACAAAATCGTTGCATTAGGAAATTTTGCCACGAATTACAGGTCGTGGCGTTTGGATCTATCGCCACAGAACACAATCGTTGCATTATGAACTTTTGCCACGAATCACAAGTTCGTGGCATTAGGATCTATCGCCACGGAACATGATCGTTGCATTAGGAATTTTTGCCATGAATTTCAAGTTCGTGGCATTAGGAGCAATCGCCAGGAACAGAATCGTTGCATTAGGAAATTTTTCCACGAATTACAAGTTCGTGGTGTTAGGATCTATCGCCACAGAACACAATCGTTGCATTAGGAACTTTTGCAACGAATTACTAGTTCGTGGTGTTAGTATCTATCACCACGACACACAATCGTTGCATTAGGAACTTTTGTCATGCTTCACCAGTTCGTGGTGTTAATATCTATCGCCACGAAAACACAATCGTTGCATTCGGAACTTTTGGCACGATTCCCCAGTTCGTGGCAATAGGATCTATCGTCACAGAACACAATCAATGCATTAGGAACTTTCACCTTGATACACAAGTTCATGGCATTAGGATCTATCGCCACAGAACACAATTGTTACATTACAAACTTTTGTCATGATTCACCAGTTCGTGACGTTAGGATCTATTGTGACGGAACATAATCGTTGCATTAGGAACTTTTGCCATGATTCACCACGATTCAATATCGCCTTGCTTCTAAGCTTGCTGCTAAATAGAATAGCAGCTTCTATCATTTCAAAAAAAAATCAAATAGTTCACGTACAGCTAGCTCACACAGTACTTATATAAAAAAACCATCATCTTCGCTGTCCCCCCCCCCAATATTGGAGGTACAATACCATCACTGATATATGTATAATCGTCATCGTCATCGTCGTCGTTATCGTCATCTTCATTTTCTGATGGAACTCTATGTGTCTCAGACTAATCACATGTTCTCATTTGAAGAGCGGAAGCATCACCGGTTGCTCCCTCAATGTCGTTCCTATCCCATGCGGTCTTATCCTCATTTATATCAGTAAATCATCGATCATCAAATGACTCAGCCTCCATCGTCTCAGTGACATTATTTTCACTATCTCTAGGGGGAATGGCAAAAAGGTTTTGTGGCTTCGTTTTAACAAAACTGTAGCCAATTTAGGTTGCTTCACACTTTGAACATAAAAAACTTGTTTTGCTTGGGTGGCTAGAATGTAAGTCTCATACTTAAATTGAGAAAGAGTAGTGTCAACATCTATCATTCCATATCGATCCATTTTGTAGCCTCTGCTTTGGCTCTAACCGGAACGAGGCCGATCAAACAAGTCACATTGAAATAACAGAACCTCTTGATTTTTTTCAAAATCAACATAAATCATTTTCTTGATTACTCTATACCACTCATGATCACCATCCCGAACAACAATACCACTATTTTGCGTCTGTAAATCTTTTTCCACCTCTGTTGTTCGAAAGAAGAAGCCATTGATGAATGATTGACTAAAAAAATGTGTTCGACGATCAGGTCCTCTAGGTAATGCATACAAATAACCGGTTACTTTGCCTTCTTTGTGTAATGTCGTAATCTGTACACATCAGTATAAAAGGGGTCATTGATAAACAACCTTCTGAACACATATTTGTTCAATATTTCATCAAAGTAAAAACTTGCATGTACTTACTCGTTTCTGAAACCAATAAACAAACTCATCTCTATGGCGTTTGTCAACATCACGAGAATGAATATTTTCAGCTCTTCAAAATGCTCACTGAAAAGGGTACAAAATTAAATTAGCCATCTACAATAAGCATGATCCAATATAGTATAGAACATCTGAGTTATACGTACTTGATCCATGGAGCGGCCTCTTCAACATTAGAAATAATATAATGCCTAATGTTATGTAGTTCCACCATAGAAGTTTGCCCCATTTAAACCCTTTTTTAGAATTATCAACTTCTGTAAATATATTAGACTCGAGAGAAGGTTCATTTCTAGCTGCAGCTTCATGCCGTTCTAGCCTATTAAGCTTGGTGATGATGTTATCCAAAAGCTGACTAGAAAAAGTCATACACTCTTCCATAATATATCCCTCAGCTATAGAACCCTTCGGGTGAGCTCTGTTACGTACATACCTCTTCAATGTACCAAGGTACCTCTCAACTGGATACACCCATCGGAAGAAACAGGTCCACCCAAGCAAGCTTCTTCGGCAATATGGATTGGAAGATGTACCATGATATCAAAGAAAGCGGGAGGAAGCAACATCTCAAGCTTACAAATTGTTTCAGGAATTTTTTTGATCATCTTATCCAAATCTGGTTCCGCCAATTCTTTAGAACAAATTCCAGAAAAGAATCTGTTAAACTCAATTAAAGGTGCAACAACCTTTTCAGGCAATATGTCACGTATTGCAATATGAAGGAGCTTCTGAAATATAATATGGCAGTCATGAATTTTTAGACCTGATACCTTACGTGTTGTTATGTCCACACATCTCTTGATGTTTGAGGTATAACCATCGGGCATCCTCACATCCGCCAAAAACTTGCACAAGGTGGTCTTCTGATCTTTTTGCAAAGTATATGATGTTGATGGACAATCATACTTCCCTTTCATACCCACTGAATGTTGCTTTGGCTGTATACCCATTTCCTGCATATCAAGACAAGCCTGTAGACTATCTTTTGTTTTACCGTCAATATTAAGCAATGTCCTAATATGCTATGACAAAGGTTTTTCTCAATGTGCATGGCATCCATGTTATGCCTTATTAGCAATGTTTTCCAATACAGGAGCTGAAAAAATATACTTTTCTTCTTCCAAATATGCCACCTACCTTCCTCAGTGCGCTTTCTCTTATTATTCGTCTGTCCAAAACTCACTTGATCAAAAGTCTCGTATTGTTGGAGTACTTCGTGCTCAGAGAGTGATGTTGGAGCCTCTCTATTCTCTATCTTGTTGTTGAAAGAAGCTTTGTCTCGACGCCACCTGTGATCCTGAGGTAGGAAACGACGATGACCCATGTAGCAATACTTTTGTCCATGTTTCAACCACAAGGCGTCAGTATTTACATGGCAGTATGGACATGCTAGCCTACCTTTTGTGCTCCATGTACATAGCATTGCATATGCTGGAAAATCATTTATTGTCCACAATATAGAAGCTCGCATGAGAAATGTCTCTTTCTTTGAACTATTGTATGTTTCAACACCATCAGACCGTGATTTCAGTAGCTCATCAATCAAAGGCTGCAGATACACATCAATGTTGTTTCCAGGTGACTTTGGCCCACGAATTATCATTGACATTAACCAATAAGGCTTCTTCATACACAACCAAGGTGGTAGATTATAAGGGATTAGAATCACAGGCCATGTACTGTAAGAAACATTCATTACTCCAAAAGGATTGAAACCATCAGATGTTAGCCCAAGTATTATGTTGCAAGGATCAGATGAGAAATTTGGGTGAATGCTATCAAAATGCTTCCATGCTTTCGAATCTGCAGGATGGCGTAATATTCCATCATCAATACGTTCTTCTTTGTGCCAGCGCATGTTTGATGTCGTTGATTCTGACATATAAAAACTTTGAAGACGGGGAATAAGAGGGAAGTATCGTAGAATCTTGCGTGCTACAAGCTTCTTGGCTTCTCCACAAGGTAAAGCCTCTCTTGCATCCCCACCAGTACTATTTTTCCATCTTAATTCACCACATTTTGGGCATCGGTCCAGCAGAGAATATTCCTTTCGAAATAACACACAGTCATTGACACATGCATCGATCTTTTAGTACCTCAGCCCGAGGTCACGAACAACCTTCTGAACTTTATCAAGTGTATAGGAATGCAATGGCCCTCTGGAAGCACATGTGAGAATAGTTCAAGGGTCAACTCACACGCTTTTTTGCTCAAACCAGTTAAACACTTTATCTGGTACAACCTTACAATGAAGGATAATTGGGTCACCTTCTCACAACTTGGATACGGGTCCTTTTTGGCATCATTTAATAAGTCATAGAATTCCTTTGCACACCCAGTTGGCTCATGTTGGTTTATAGCATTTTCTAGATCATCAACATCTGCTGAAGTACCACCATGATCAGTGCCTCTAAGTAGACTGGACAACATATTTTCCATAGCAGCATCATCAGAAATTATCTCCTCATTATTTGCTGATTGCTCAGCAATATTTTTCTCAACTCGTTTTTCTCCATGGTGTACCCAACAAGTATAATCAAATGGCATCCCATTACGAAGCAAGTGAAGATGAACTTCCTTGCGTGTCCCGTGGCAAATATTACAACATTTCGTGCAAGGACAAGACTTAGTTTCTTCTTCACAAGTGCCTTGGAATGCTAAATTTAAAAATTACTTCATTCCATCCTGCCACTCCTTCGTACGCCTGTCTTTTCCCATCCATGTCTTATCTTCTGACATCGCTTCCTACAATTCAATCAGCGTATCCGTAAGAGGATACAACTACAAAAACATTATGTGAGCAATTGTACCTAGCGCTGTTGCTCCTCCACGTGCGGCGTCCAGCGAATGCTCCTCCACACCGGTGGATGGCAGATGCTCTTCCAAGAGTGTGGCGGCCGGCGAATGCTCCTCCAAGAGCGTGGCGAGCGGCGGATGCTCCTCCAAGAGCGTGGCGGCCGGCGGATGATCCTCCAAGAGCTTGGTGGCCGGTGGATGCTCCTCCAGGCGTGTTTCGTGCAATCGGAAGAGGGGCCGCTGTGGATCGAAGGGTCTGGCGGGGAGGCAGCCAGGACAAAGCGTACGTGAAGCTATCAGGGTAGGCCAACACTGCGTTGGGCCGCTTGTTATTCCTGGGCGGAAACTGCGCTGAGTCACTTTGTATTCCTGGGCCGAAACTGTGTTGGGACGCTTGGTGTTCGTC
The DNA here is from genome assembly GCA_036927565.1 of Tuctoria greenei. NCBI lineage: Eukaryota > Viridiplantae > Streptophyta > Magnoliopsida > Poales > Poaceae > Tuctoria > Tuctoria greenei. Next base: position 124,795,006 of record JAYESD010000007.1, on the reverse strand, counting down.
CCCATGACGCGGGAGCCCATCTACGGGTGCACGTCTGGCTCTCGCAATTTGTTATCTAAATAAGTTAATGTAGCAATGGGGGTGGTATTCCGATCAAAATAAAGCATATGCGATTGTTCCAGTCCTTGCAATAAAACATCGCGACTGTTCAGATTTTGGCAGGAAAACAACATGACAAAACGTGAAAAGCAAAAACATCAAAAAAAAACAAGAACAAAAGCAGACAACATCACGACTTGGATTAATCTGTGTCAATCGATTTCCTGTTTTAGAGTTTCATTCTCTAGGCTATTTCACCTTAAATCTCGTACATAGTACCTATTTTCTTCTAACATTTTTCTCTTCCTTTCTTTTCTTTTCTTTTCTGGAGTTCATTGTCTCCACTTTTCTTTTCTTTTCTTTTCTGGAGTTCATTGTCTCCACTCTAGAGGCCCCCGGTGCGGAGGGTCACACAATTCGATTCACGCACGAAGTGGGTTAAAGGAAAAAAATTGGTGTCGTTAAAGGAGATGTTTTTCGATAAAAGGAGAAATTTTTAATTTGACATGGAAAGGGCGCAAGGCTTATATAAAAAACATCCGCCCCGTACACGCCTCCACCATGTTTCATTCGATTTCGACCGGGCGAGAGGACGATGCTGAACGGAACGGGACCGAGTCTTGTACGACATCTTTTTTAATTGGATGTGTAACGACAATAGCGTGCGTTGCCTTATATTCTCGTTGCAAAGAGCTTAACTTTCCAAGGTGGGACAAATCGTTCACACCTTGTCAAAATTGCTCGCACGAATTCGTTACGGACATCGCGCGTGGGGGCAGACGTAGGGAATATGCGATGTGACCAGTGCACAACCTGGGCCCAGGTGGTGCATAGATTGCAAGTGACGAGGATAAAATTCCTTGAATTAATCCTGGTGTTATCCCTGTCATGTCCGGCCATCATATGACCTCGTTTGGGTAGGAGTGGATCCACTTCAATCTAAAGTGGATTGGAGAGTGTCCACCCATCATACGACCTGGCGTCATGAAGATTTTTGAATCTAATATACTCCTCTTTTTTAATTCTTATTGTTATGACCACAAGTTGGATTGTCTCAACCAAACACCACGTACAACAACAATGACTCAGCGGAATCGGGAACTGACCAATTAAAATGGAAGTCAGCGGTCTCACGGTTCATGGATCAAAACGCGCACCATCCTTTTTGTTCTTCCTTTTTTCTATCCATAAATGTGAGACTGCTGGGCCCAGTAGTGTTCAACGTACCATTCCAAGCAATAAACTAATTAACAGAACTAGTTGTTACATAGTCCCCAATAAACAAAAAATAAACTAATCGGCACATCTAGTCTGCAGCACTTCCCTTCAAGCAGTGGTAATTACTTCTGGCCGCGTATAGGAGTAGTGGTAATGATTACACCGTGTATAGGGGCATTGGGCCACTAGTACATTGGGGCCAGTGGTATAGATGGTGCCACGATCAGGGAACGTCGATTGAAGACACGAAGGAAGTACGTGGCACCATCTGAGAATGGTATGCACTTGCTCTCCGGTGCATACCGTATCCAGAAATTTTTTTTCTCCCACAACATGAGTAGTGGTAGCTAGAGGTGAAATCGTATGGAACCATCGTGTATAGGAGTACCGGTAATGCTGACACCGCGTATAGGGGCATAGGGCTAGTAGTATAACTTCCGGCCTATTCCAGTCCTTGCAATAATAACATCGCGACTGTTCAGATTTTGGCAGGTAAACAACATGACAAAATGTGAAAAGAAAAAACATCAAAAAAACAAGAATAGAAGCACAGCATCACGACTTGGATTAATCTGCGTCAATCAATTTCCTATTTTATAGTTTCGTTCTCCACACTCTTTCACCTTAAATCTCGGACGTAGTACATATTTTTTTTCTAACATTTTTCTCTTCCTTTCTTTTCTTTTCTTTTTTGGAGTTCATTGTCTCCACTTTTCTTTTCTTTTCAGGAGTTCATTGTCTCAACTCTAGAGGCCCTCGATGTGGAGGGTCACACAATTCGATTCACGCATGAAGTGGGTTAAAGGGGAAATTTGGCGTCGTTAAAGGAGATGTTTTTTGATAAAAGGAGAAATTTTTAATTTGGCACGCAAAGGGCAGAGCGTATGCGGGGAAAATTATGCTTATAAAAAAACTGCAGTTTGCATCCCTCTCGGTTATCGCAATGGCTCGACGTATCCCATCGGCTTCACTGGCAGGTTTTTAATTTGACACAGAAAGGGCCCAGCTTATATAAAAAACATCCGCCCCGTACACGCCTCCTACACATTCCGTTCGACTTCGACCGGGCGAGCGGATGATGTCGAACGAAACACGACCGAGTCCTGTATGACATCTTTTTCAATCGGATGTGCAACGATAATAGCACATGTTGCCTTATATTCTCGTTGCAACGAGCTCAACTTTCCGAGGTGGGACAAATCATTCACAACTTGTCAAAATTGCTCGCACAAATTCGTTACGGACACCGTGCGTAGGGGCGAACGTAGGGAATACGCTAGGTGACCAATGCACAACCTGGGCCCAGGTGGTGCATAGATTTCAATTGACGAGGATACGATTCCTGGAATTAATCCTAGCGTTATCCCTATCATGTTCGGCCATCATACGACCTCGTTTGGGTAGGAATTGATTGGAGAGTTTCCGGCCGTCATATGACTGGTAGCTTCATTTTATATTTTATTCCCTAGACTTAAAAGTTTTCTCTTCCTCTCTGTTTGCTCTGTTTGCTCTTCCCTAGGCCAAAAGTTTTATATTGTATAATATTTTTACATATGTAATATGACATAGGATATATCACTTGATGATTTTGCAAAAAAGTAAATGGAGGAGAAATATGTATATCCCATTTAAATACGTAAATCGTCCCCAATTAATTAGCTAGTTATTTTTTAAGATGATAAAAAATTATTATCTTTTTTTAAGTGAGGTCGCCGGGGTAGATGATGTACATGGCATAATAGCTTATGTGGCATGCCAACGTGGATGTCCAACTCAGACTAAGGATGAAAGTGAAACGGTTTTTTGAAGTTGATGGACTAAATAATTGACCCATTTGAAAGTTCAAGGATCAAACTTAGTTTTGATTGAAAATTTAAGGATGAAGTTGAGTATTGCCAGCTTGATGAGATCAAGCTCCAAAAGTTTGAGTAAGCTCATTTGTTGTTGTCATCTATGATATGTACATATGATTAACTAAATTATATAATTCTATTAAAAATGTTCTATGGGACACAATTTTTATATATGATAGAAACAATGTCACTCAAGTTCGACTCGTTGAAATCCCTACATGCAATTAAAGTTTTGGTGCAATCGTGTAATCAAAGATTTTTATCCGTTGGATCTAAATCTTACGGTTATTACATCTTTTCCGTTGGATGCTGTTTTTCATGTTTTGTACTTCCTCCTTCTCATATTACTTGTCGTTAATAATTATGAAAAGTTTTCTAGTTCAAATATGAACTAAAAAACTTGTTCTAACGACAAGTAATATAGGAAGGAGGGAGTAATGTTTTATGATAATGAACTCAATGTTGTTCGTCTGTTCCATCTGTTATTTTGTTTTCTATCTGCTGTTTAGTGAACTATCTATTCTATCTGTATTCTCTATTAATGAATGACCCTCCACACCGAAGGTGTCCTCTAAAGTGGCATGTACAATACTTTAGCCGCTTGAGGTGCCAGGAGATCGCCTGCAGTGGGGCCTGCAAAGCGGTCCGTAAAGAAGTATACAGTACTATCAGGTAGTGATGACTGGAAAGAAAAGTGGAGACAATCAACAGAGAGAAAAGAAAATAAAGGATGAGAAAAATGTTACAAAAAGATAGATAGAACTCCAACGTACCATTGTCCCTATGCCCCTATACGTGGTGTAATCATTACCACTACTTCTATACGCGTCCAGAAGTTATTACCACTGCTTGAAGGGAAGTGTTGCGGACTAGACGTGCCAATTAGTTTATTTTGTGTTTATTAGGGATTATGTAACAGCTAGTTCTGTCGATTAGCGACAACTGGAATGAAAAGTGAAGACAATGAATAGGGAGAAAAGAAAAGAAAATAAAAGAAAGGACGAGAAAAATGTTAGAAAAATATAGGTAGTAGTACTGTAAAACAGGAAATGTTTGGTGCAGATTACTATCAAACATACGTAGTATGTTATCTCTATTAAGTACATGATATTATTCTTGTGATGACGTTGAAAACAGAGCGGTTCCATTACTTCGCGTGTCCCATCAGTGCATGCGAGAGGCGTGGGTACCATAGGTTGTGGGTTCACATGTCAGCCACCCTTAATGCACCTGCGGTACTAGAGAGGACGTGGAGTCCGCCACCACCGGAAGCCGAACCATCACTGTGCGCGAGTCCCATCTAATACTCCGGAGACTCCCAAGAAACCGCAACCTCCAAATACTAAAGTAGTACTACACCCTTTGTTCCTCTCACGCAGATTCTTTTCTTCGCGGCTCATCGCTCATTAATGGCAAACTTCTCCATCGACCCCCGTCGGTTTTGCCCGTAGCTGATGATCCCAGAAGATGGTGGTCCGCAACTCCAATGAATTTATGGACCAGATAGCATTGTACATCCAAGATCAGGCAAGAATGCACGTACTAGTTACTTACGGTGCACATCCCCATGGGATTGGCATGTAGTACAAGTTAAGAAATAAACTGGAGAGAGATGCTTTAGTCCGAGAAAATTCCCAAGTCGAATGTATTTCCTTCAGAAGGGAACACTGATTTCCTTTGTTCCAAACTACTGTTTGATTGAATGTATTTCATTTCCGGAAGAATCGGTTTCCTTAAATTGTCTCGTGAGTTTCCTTTGATGCAAACGGGGTAAACAAATGATAAGCGCGCATAGGGGAATCACAACAAGTGCAACATTCATTAGAGATGAGCGGGCATAGGGGAAACACATACAAGTCTCTTTTATATACTCCCTCTGTTCTCTTTTAATTGGCGTTGGGAGAACTAAGGGTGCACCCAAAAGGGAATGGATAGAATATAACCCATAGATTACAACGCCTGACAGCAGAACTGGTCATGCTTGTGCTTAATCCTACAGTTCTCAATACAGAAGATCTCCACTCCTCCCATGTACCTTGCCTGCCGCAGTGGGCAGTTCCCTGGTTCCCCCCTGTTGAGCAGCCCCAAGCGTCATCGTCAATGTTTGGCACCGCCACCGGCGGCACTTCCGGACGAGGCCTGCCCAGGAACCTCCAGACAACACTATCAACACTCCTCATGGCTTCATGCCGACACCAGCAGCACTCCTTGTTGTTCCACTTCATCGCGACGGACCCAGTCGCGTTGTAGCCGACGTGGGCCTCACCTTCGACCTACCGGATACTCAAAGGCATCATGAGCCCCGCGGTCGGCGTCGTAGCAGAGCATGGCGAGGATGTAGGCCGCCGCCATGTGGTTGTTCGCGGCCGCCCAGGCAAGGAACTGGGTGCCCAGCTGCGCAGGACCGTCCAGGAAGACAAGGTCGAACCCGGTGATGTAGCATGCATGAGGGTTGCCGATGATTGCCAGGCACTCTATGAGGGTGTCGTAGCTCTGGTTAAGCTTCCAGATGCTTTTCTGCTCCAGCGCCACGCGCCTGCCCGCAGCACGATCCCGGCACGCCGTGTGCATGGCCTTGCAAGTGGCGCGCAGACTGGAGAGGTCATCCATGGGCTGCGGGGAGGTTGCGGTGACCCATCCCGCGATCAGGACCACAATATCATGCGGCAAGGAGAACTCCATGGGCTTCGAAGGGAACCAACGAGAGAGCACGCGATGGAGACGAAGAGGAAGAGTACGCGCGGAGAAGAGGATGGCCTGTGTGTGTTGCGGAGAAGAGGATGGTGTGTCCTTATTAGTACGCACAGAGAAGACGATGAGACGCGCGCAGTGATGGTTATGGCTTCTAAAGTGCACCGTTTGGAATGCTACTTACGAAACTGTATGAATGTATTTCCCTTCCGAAGGATTCCATTCCTTTAAACTATCCCGTGAGTTTCCTTTGATGCAAACTGGACTAAACAAAAGACGAACACTGGAGTTATGGCTTCTAAAGTGCAGCTGCACGCTACTTTAGCCGCTGGAGTTGTCAGGAGGCAGGAGATCGCCCGCAACGGGGCCTGCAAAGCGGTTTGTAAAAAGTACTCCTCCCTACGCCCCAACTAAACTCTATTTTTAGCTTTGGTCAAACTTACCTTTGACCAATGATTTTTTGCCTAGTCTTTATCCTGATGATCAAGGTCCTCCGCCTGCTACCCTAGATGACTTGGAGCAGAATGATCTTGGCGACCAGAATGAAGTGTCGGATATGTTGTCCACGGTGCAGGGTTATTCAACACAAGCAAAAGGTAGCATATCCTAATCTTTCTCATCATATATAGCATGTTAACTAATTTTTTGGCCCCAAATGATCTAGAAAAATTACTCCAGATTTGATGATGCCATAAACTAATCGCTGCTCAAAACAATTGTAAGACCTATGTGTGCTGAATAATTGGATTGTAGTGAATACACTTGGCTTTGATGATAAAATTTTTTAATATCACCAAAACACCTTTTTATCAAGGTCCGACTCTAGCTCCGAGCTACAGCAAGGTCCGACGATAGGTCCGGCTTGCTTTGGGTAGCTCCGGTTACGTTTGATGCTAGGTCCGACTTCTTGGTAAGGTCCGACCAGCTTTGGTTAGCTCCGGTGAAGCTTTATCTTTAGCTCCGGCATATATTTGATAGCTCCGGCATATTTTCGTTAGCTCCGGGATGCTAAGCTTCGACGTACTTTGTCTAGCTCCGGGTTTTTGGGTTGACTAGTTCCGACTAGTTTTGATAAGCTCCGGATCCAGGATCTACTAGTTTTGATAAGCTCCGGATCCAGGATCTACTAGTTTTGGTAAGCTCCGGCGCTAGGTTCTACTAGCTCTTGATAGCTCCGGCTCAAGCTCCGGGTTGCTCTGGCAAGGTCCGGAACTTGACCGCAGTGCTTCTGCTTTGCATTTGCAATGTCTCGTACTTGCTTTACTTGATTGGAAAGATTGCTTAGTTTTCATTTGCTAAGTTTTTGGTGCGTTTTGGATGATACGGTTGATATCATTTCTACTGTGGTTTTGCAACATGCTTATGTGAGGTTCTCACGTAAGGTTTTGTGTTCGGAACTAACGTGAGTCAAGTCGAGGACTTGGGCTCGTATAGATTGGTTGTTTATTCATGTGCAGGTGTTGCTTGAGTTCAAGTCATGGCTGGTGACGGGATCCATTGGACTAGTCTCAGGAGGAGATGAGGTTCCAACAACCAAGTTCGGGAGGAACTGTGGTTGAGCGGGTCAGGAGGTCGCGCAGGATGATTGAATCAAGGGCAGTGCATATGAAGGTCAAAGGAAGGTGTTCGCACGTATGCATGCGGTGCATGACGTGGAAATATGCTTCTAGAGACGGATTATGGAAGGAAGATCTGATCGGAAGGATCGGATCGTATCGGTTGATGACTTCGGCTGCGGCGGAGTCGGTTATGGCTCGGTATGGAAAAATCGAGTTGGTTATGTTAGGATTTCGTGTGTGTCACGAATTTGAGTTGTTTAGGAATGTGGGATACGTTCCTAAGGTGTTTGGAAGTCTTAAGATTGCTTCTATCTGCGTATAGAAGAGTCCTAAGCAGTTATGGAAAGTTCCGATTGTGATCGGATTAGGATTGGAGTCCTAGTTGAGATTGGGATGGCCTAAGGGCTGGTTATATAAGCAAGGGAAGGCCAAAGTTCGGGTAGACGACTTTGGGGCTGTTCCTATTGTGTTCTATTGAATAAAATTCGTACTTTGAAGGAACTTTTGTGCCTTGTTCGTCCGACTTGTTCCAGACAAGTTTTACTCGTCGAGTTTCTGGACAGCACTACCTTTTGTCGGTGGTTTTATCATAACTCGAGTTTTACAGATTCAATTGACGTGATTCTTTTTGGGTTGTATTCACAACTTGATTGTCTATCATCTTTCAAAATTTCACGGTAATTGGATTTGTAGTTTCTGAGCTACACGAGTTTCTTTGCAGCATTACAGAAACTGTTTTTCTCGGGTAGGTCAGATTGACCATAGTCTGATCTTTCGATCATAACTTGAGTTTTTCTCGACGGATTTGAGTAATTATTTTTGTGTTGTCTTCGTGACTTGATTCTCTCTGATATATATCACTTGTGTCACGGTGAAACACGTTTAGATTAGTCTTATACACGATTTCTTTAACAGATCGTTTTTCTACCGAAGGGATTAGGGTTTTATTGTTTCCGCTGCGTAAGATTTTTAAATCTACCATTCACCCCCCCCTCTGGTAGCTTTTCACGTGCTCTTCGATCCTACAATTGGTATCAGAGCCACGGTGCTCTAATCTTTGTGATTTGCACGTGTTTTTGACTAATCATCATGGAGAAGTACTCCGTCAAACCTTGTGTGTTTGCTGGTATTGATTTTCAGGTTTGGAAGGCACGCATGGAGGCTTTTATCCAGGCACAAGGCTTTGCAATATGGGAGAAGGTGTATAAGCCTTATGAAGTGCCACCCAATGATCAAGTCACGGCCACGAACCTCCGGGACGTCGACAACAACAACAAAGCCCGAAACTTGATCATCCAAGGACTCACTCAAAGCGACTTTGATCGTGTCACGCACCTCCGATCAGCATACGACGTTTGGAGAGCTCTCTGTGATTATCATGAAGGCTCCAACACAATCAAGGAGGTAAAACAAGATATGTTCAAGAAATAATATATGCGTTTTGAGATGCAACCAGGTGAGTCGATCGATGACCTCTTTGCTCGTTTCAATAAAATTCTCAGCAACTTACGTAGTGTCAATGTAAATTTTTCTGATGCTGAGAATGCTAGACAACTTCTTAGTGCATTAGACATGACAATTTGGGAGATGAAAGTAACATCTATTCATGAATCAACTGTCATGAGTTCTCTTACATTAGATGTACTTTATTCTAAACTAAAAACTCATGAAATTGACATCCTAGCACGTAAGAACCCAAACAAGTCTATTGCATTTGTCTCACAACGTGATATGTCTAGCTCCGGCCAATCATCATCCTGCAATACTCTTGCTTTGTTGTCCTCACTAACCCTGGAGCAGATCGAAGAAATTCCAGAAGAGGAGTTGGCACTCATCTCTACTAGATTCTCAAAAGCATTGCAAAATGTGAGAACTAGAAGGAGAGGAAGCTCCAGACCTCAACGCTGTTTTGAATGTGGTAAAACAGGACACTTTCATACAGAATGCCCTAACCTTTCAGGTTCGACCACCCGGGAAGAAAAACAAAGCAAGATCCGGACCTCCTCTGGAAATTCCAACAAGAAGAAGAAAGGTACCATAGGACGCAAGATGATCAACAGCTTCATCACCGCGCTTCAAGAGCTCAGTTCAAGTGATGTAGACTTTGAAAGTGATGAAGATAATGATGATCTGGCCAACTTATGCTTCATGGCGGGCAAAGCAAGATCAAGATCAAGTCAGGAGGAAGCAGAACACAACAGTGACGATGATGAGGTATGTTCTACCTGCAATGAAATGTGTGATGCTATTTCTCGTGCAACTATTATTGTCAAGAAAAAGGACAAAAAGCTTAGGGATAGTGCTGCTAAAATTGAATCACTAGAATCTGAAATTAACCGTTTAAAAACTTTGATTCCTAGTGATGATGCATGTCCCTCATGTGACTTAATCTATGAACAATTGTCCACATTAAGAAGTGCACACTCCTCCACTCTAGATAAACTTGATGAAGAAATTAAAAAGAACAAAGAGCTTGCTGCACTTAATGATAAAAACTTGAAAGATGCTAGCTGTTCTACAATTGACTTGCATTGTTCTGCATGTGAAAATCTTGATAAGAAACTGCAAGATGCTATGAATGAAATTTCTATGTTGAACAATGCTTTACGTTCTCATGAAGTTAAATTTTGTTCCAATTGCAAACTAAAAGGAAAAACTTCATGTGAAAACTGCCTAGACTTGTCCAAGAAACTTGATGACATGAATAGGACACTAGGTCGGTTTTGTAATGGGGATAAGAATCTAAACTTGCTGCTGAATTCTTCCAAGTCTAGCAAAGATAAAACTGGTTTAGGTTTTGATTCTCATGCTCATGCTAAGGCACATCCACCTAAAATTGAAAAGTCATTAGGAAGTGGTTTGATTCAAACAGTTCCTAAACAAAAAGGAGTGGTTTTCAAATCTGCAGGAGTGTTGCCTCATTCGGTTTCAAATAAAAATATTGCTTGCTCATCTAGACATGAACACAAAGTTAAATTTCATTGTACCTTCTGTGGTAGAGATGGTCATGTCATAGATTTTTGTTATAGACTAGCTAAACAACAGAAAAAGGAAAGAAAAATTGCTAGATCTTATAACTTTCATGCAATTAGAAAAACACAACCTGCTTTAGTGAGTCAGAAATTTGAGAAGGTAGCTTCCAGACCTTCTGGTAAGAAATCCGCAAAAGCAGCTCTGATAGTTCCGATAGCTCCAAGAGCTCCCGGATCTTCTGTTGTTCCCTCTGGAGCTTCAGTTTTTGCCTCCGGACCTTCTGCTTTTACCTCCGGAGCTACTGGTTTTCACTCTAAACAAGTAACAACTTCTAAATCAACTGTTAAGAACAGAAAACCTCAATCTTTGACTCATAAACCTGCTGTTTTATCTCAGCATTCGTGTGTTTTTCCTGCTGCACGTCGTGTGACTCAGTACTGGATTCCTAAATGCCTTTTGACTAACCCCAGTATTGAGTCATCGGCGTATTGTGCTTCTATGTAGGTTACACGCTTGAGGAAGGAGAATATTTGGATTTTGGATTCAGGTTGCTCACGCCACATGACTGGTAACAAAGATTGGTTCTCCTCCCTCACCTTTGTGTCACGTGTAGAGAATGTTACTTTTGCCGATAATTCTTCAACTCCTATAATTGCTAAGGGTTCGGTTAGAGTAAATGATCACTACACTTTGAAGGATGTGGCACTTGTCAAAAAATTGAAATATAACTTGCTTTCTATTTCACAATTGCTAGATGAAAATCTAGAAATTACTTTCAATAAAAACTGCTGCAAAGTTGTAGATTCAAATAGTGAGCTTATTTTTAACATGTCTCGGTTTGGAAGAGTTTTTAAAGCTGATTTTGATATGTCTTCTTCTAAGCATAGGTGTCTAGTTGCTAATGATTCAAAGGACTTATATTTTTGGCATCGTAGACTTGGTCACGTAGGCTTTGATCACCTAACGCGTGTTAGTGCTCTTGATCGCATACGTGGGCTGCCTAAGCTTAAAGGGGACAAAGAAATTGTGTGCTCTTCTTGTAGACATGCTAAGATGGTTGCAGGTTCACATACTCCTCTCACAATGATCATGACAACTGAACCATGTCAACTTTTGCATCTTGACACCGTAGGACCTTCACGTGTTCAATCCTTCGGAGGTAAATGGTATGCTCTTGTTATTGTTGATGATTATTCTAGATATTCTTGGGTGTATTTTATGGCGTCTAAGAATGAAGTCTTTAGTCACTTTAGAACTTTATTTCTTAGATTATCAATTGATCACTCAGAATCATTAAAAGCAATTAGAAGTGATAATGGAACTGAATTTAAAAATCAATTCTTTGATCACTTTTGTGCTGAAAATAGAATAGATCATCAATTTTCTTCACCATATGTACCTCAACAAAACGGTGTTGTAGAAAGAAAGAACAGAACCCTAGTTGAGATGGCTAGGACTATGCTTGATGAATATCAAACCCCTAGGAAATCTTGGGCTGATGCATTAGCAACCGCTTGTTATGTCTCAAATCGTGTTTTCTTGCGTGCTAAGCTAGGTAAAACACCATATGAGCTCCGGTTTGGACATAGGCCTAGTGTTACACACTTTCGGGTCTTTGGTTGCAAATGCTTTGTTAAGAAACATGGTAATCTTGATAAATTTGAACCTATATCCAATGATGGCATGTTTCTTGGTTATCCATCTCATACTAGAGGCTACCGTGTGCTTTTACTTGACACTAACAAAATTGTGGAGACTTGTGAAGTGTCTTTTGATGAAGCTAGCCCAGGTACTAGCTCCGGTGTTGCAGGACCAGATTCATATTCTCAGGGGGAGGGTATTTTCGAAGATGAAGAAGAGCCGGTGATACTGCCTGGTAGTTCCGAAGTTGACACGTGTCCAGCTCCGGACATTGAACAAGCTCCGGCTGTCACCTCTGCTGGTCCTGATCGTCCACAAATCACAAGCTCATCAATCTACAATGAACCAAATGAAAAAGAAGCTTGTGAGACATCTGTTCCCCTACGTTTTTACAAAGATCACCCCCCACAACAGATGATTGGAAGCTTGCATGAACGAGTCACACGGTCCAGGTTTTGCGATCCAAACTCTCATGCTCATTCTGCTTTTGTTGCTTCTTTTGAACCCAAAGATATATCACACGCACTCACTAATGAATCTTGGATTATTGCCATGCAAGAAGAGTTAGAAAATTTTGAAAGAAATAATGTTTGGAAACTTGTACCTCCACCTCAAGGCCACACTTTAATTGGAACTAAATGGGTATATAAAAATAAACAAAGTGAGGATGGGGTTGTGATTAGGAATAAGGCTAGGTTGGTTGCTCAAGGTTTCACTCAAGTTGAAGGTCTAGATTTTGATGAAACTTTTGCTCCTGTCGCTAGATTAGAAGCCATAAGAATTTTGTTAGCTTTCACAGCATCTAATGGTTTTAAGCTATATCAAATGGATGTTAAAAGTGCTTCTCTTAATGGCTACATAGATGAGGAGGTTTATGTCAAACAACCACCAGGTTTTGAAAATCCAGATTTTCCTAATCATGTTTACAAACTGTCCAAAGCCTTATATGGTCTCAAACAAGCCCCTAGAGCATGGTATGATAGGTTAAAAACATTCTTACTTGAAAAGGGGTTTACAATGGGAAAGGCTGATAAAACTCTTTTTGTGCTTAAACATGGCAATGACTCATTATTCGTTCAAGTGTATGTGGATGATATTATCTTTGGTTGTGCTTCTCATGATCTTGTGTCCAAGTTTTCAGCAATGATGAGTTCCAAATTTGAAATGAGTATGATGGGTGAACTCACTTACTTTTTGGGGCTGCAAATCAAGCAAACCAAGGAGGGTACCTTTGTGCATCAAACAAAGTATACCAAAGATCTCCTAAGGCGCTTCAACATGGACAAAAGCAAGCCTCTTCGGACACCAATGGGAACAGCAACAACACTTGAACTTGATGAAGATGGTGAATCCATGGATCAAAAAGAATATAGAAGTATGATCGGATCACTTTTGTACCTTACAGCATCAAGACCGGACATACAATTCAGCGTATGTCTTTGTGCACGGTTTCAAGCTTCCCCACGTGTTTCACATCGTCAAGCCGTCAAAAGGATTCTCAGGTACTTACATGGAACTCAAGAATTTGGCATTTTTCTTCCTTCTTCCTCAATCGTTTCTTTGAAAGCGTTATCGGATGCTGATTTTGGGGGTTGTAGGATTGATAGGAAAAGTACTTCCGGTGCTTGTCATTTTCTTGGTAATTCTCTTGTTGCTTGGTCCTCTAGAAAACAAAGTTCAGTTGCACAATCCACAGCCGAATCTGAGTATGTAGCTGCTGCTAGTGCTTGTTCACAAATTCTTTGGATTGTTCAAACACTTAAGGACTATGGGGTTGATCTAGATAGTTCCACTGTTCTGTGATAACACTAGTGCTATTTGCATTGCTAAAAACCCCGTGCAACATTCTAGAACTAAGCACATTGACATTAGGTATCACTTTCTCCGTGATAATGTTGAAAAAGGAAACATTGTGCTTCACCATGTAGATATCGAACAACAATTGGCTGACATTTTTACAAAACCTTTGGATTTCACTCGTTTTTGTTACATTCGTAGTGAAATAGGGGTTATGCATCCTCATGGCTTAAATTGAGGGGGAGTTTTTGAAACTTAGGAAGTCTATGTGTGAATCTGAAATTAAAATAATATGAGCATATTATTTCATACATATATGACTTTGTGATTCCTTTTACATGCTGAAAGTTCTTACTACATTACTCGTGTTATACTTTTTGTAGTTTTTGCCATGTCTAGTAATTGGAATAATTACTTACACTAAATCTGGTCATGGTCGAACTTTCTTGCTGTTTTGAATTTGTTGCATGCTCACAAATGCTTTTAATCATTAAGAATTTATCAAGTAATCAACTCACATGTTGAGTTTTTATGAACAAATATAAATTGAGAAAAGATCAAGAGAATATGCATGCATCGCACTTCTTCTTTCGAGATGGCTTGTCATTGCACTTAGATATGAACTTGGAAGAAGTTGTGTATGACTAAAACCATGTCCTTAAGCTTCTGATTGTCAAATGACATAGGCTTGGCTTGGTTGGTTAGAATAAGGCAGATGAGCATATAATCTCTTGCAAATATCATATTATCTAAATTTATGCCTTGAAAAATAATAAAATGCAGCAACAAATGTCATGCTTTCAGGTTTTGAAATAGTTGAGTTTGTGAGATCATGACCTGCTAAAATTGAAAATCACACTTGCTTTCTAGCATGGCTTACACTACATTATGTATCTCATTGATGTGATAGTGTAAGTTACTTGATAGTATGACTTGGGTGAGCTTTGTTTATATGTATATGTTATAATATGCTCATAACAACTAAAGAAGGAGAGATAATTTGTTTATATCTCACAACAATTAAAATTTCTCTTTTACCTTGCTGAATACATTGTCAAAGGGGGAGAGATTAATCACACATTCAAAAAGGAAGAGATAAGCATGAAGAGAATATGTGCATAAGGAAAGTTAATAAAGGGGGAGAGATAATATGGGATATTTTTTCCTTCTCATTTTATTTTTTATTTAAACAAAAAGGGGAGAAATTGTTTTCAAAACTTTTATTTGAATAAGCCAATGTTCGGAATTTTCAATGGTGTTGCCAATGCATTCATCAAGGGGGAGATTGTAAGACCTATGTGTGCTGAATACATTGGCTTGTAGTGAATACACTTGGCTTTGATGATAAAAGTTTTAATATCACCAAAACACCTTTTTATCAAGGTCCGACTCTAGCTCCGAGCTACAGCAAGGTCCGACGATAGGTCCGGCTTGCTTTGGGTAGCTCCGGTTACGTTTGATGCTAGGTCCGACTTCTTGGTAAGGTCCGACCAGCTTTGGTTAGCTCCGGTGAAGCTTTATCTTTAGCTCCGGCATATATTTGATAGCTCCGGCATATTTTCGTTAGCTCCGAGATGCTAAACTTCGACGTACTTTGTCTAGCTCCGGGTTTTTGGGTTGACTAGTTCCGACTAGTTTTGATAAGCTCCGGATCCAGGATCTACTAGTTTTGATAAGCTCCGGATCCAGGATCTACTAGTTTTGGTAAGCTCCGGCGCTAGGTTCTACTAGCTCTTGTTAGCTCCGGCTCAAGCTCCGGGTTGCTCTGGCAAGGTCCGGAACTTGACTGCAGTGCTTCTGCTTTGCATTTGCAATTTCTCGTACTTGCTTTACTTGATTGGAAAGATTGCTTAGTTTTCATTTGCTAAGTTTTTGGTGCGTTTTGGATGATACGGTTGATATCGTTTCTACTGTGGTTTTGCAACATGCTTATGTGAGGTTCTCACGTAAGGTGTTGTGTTCGGAACTAACGTGAGTCAAGTCGAGGACTTGGGCTCGTATAGATTGGTTGTTTATTCATGTGTAGGTGTTGCTTGAGTTCAAGTCATGGCTGGTGACGGGATCCATTGGACTAGTCTCAGGAGGAGATGAGGTTCCAACAACCAAGTTCGGGAGGAACTGTGGTTGAGCGGGTCAGGAGGTCGCGCAGGATGATTGAATCAAGGGCAGTGCATATGAAGGTCAAAGGAAGGTGTTCGCACGTATGCATGCGGTGCATGACGTGGAAATATGCTTCTAGAGACGGATTATGGAAGGAATATCTGATCGGAAGGATCGGATCGTATCGGTTGATGACTTCGGCTGCGGCGGAGTCGGTTATGGCTTGGTATGGAAAAATCGAGTTGGTTATGTTAGGATTTCGTGTGTGTCACGAATTTGAGTTGTTTAGGAATGTGGGATACGTTCCTAAGGTGTTTGGAAGTCTTAAGATTGCTTCTATCTGCGTATAGAAGAGTCCTAAGCAGTTATGGAAAGTTCCGATTGTGATCGGATTAGGATTGGAGTCCTAGTTGAGATTGGGATGGCCTAAGGGCTGGTTATATAAGCAAGGGAAGGCCAAAGTTCGGGTAGACGACTTTGGGGCTGTTCCTCTTGTGTTCTATTGAATAAAATTCGTACTTTGAAGGAACTTTTGTGCCTTGTTCGTCCGACTTGTTCCAGACAAGTTTTACTCGTCGAGTTTCTGGACAGCACTACCTTTTGTCGGTGGTTTTATCATAACTCGAGTTTTACAGATTCAATTGACGTGATTCTTTTTGGGTTGTCTTCACAACTTTATTGTCTATCATCTTTCAAAATTTCACGGTCATTGGATTTGTAGTTTCTGAGCTACACGAGTTTCTTTGCAGCATTACAGAAACTGTTTTTCTCGGGTAGGTCAGATTGACCATAGTCTGATCTTTCGATCATAACTTGAGTTTTTCTCGACGGATTTGAGTAATTATTTTTGTGTTGTCTTCGTGACTTGATTCTCTCTGATATATATCACTTGTGTCACGGTGAAACACGTTTAGATTAGTCTTATACACGATTTCATTAACAGATCGTTTTTCTACCGAAGGGATTAGGGTTTTATTGTTTCCGCTGCGTAAGATTTTTAAATCTACCATTCACCCCCCCTCTGGTAGCTTTTCACGTGCTCTTCGATCCTACAACAATGACGGTGGTCCAAGCAAGGTGGTGACGCATGATGGAGCTAGATCCTTTCAAAGAAACGACAGCCGTAGGCGCTAGCCGCTACGTGTTCAGATTTTAGGAAAAAATGAACACACTTGTGAAAACACGTACGCCACATCCGATCCTCAATGTCTTTCCATGACGTTTCGCCTGGTGTTGCAACGTCTCTCCACGACATCTCGCCTCACGCTGGCCACGTATCCTGATCCAACCGTACAACTTCGAATAAAGGAGGGCTAGAAGATTGGTGAAAAATAATAGAAAAAAGGAAGAAGAAAAAGGATGGTGCGCGTTTCGATACATGAACTGTGAGACTGTTGACTTCTATCTTTAAAGTAACTACTACCTCCTGATCTTAATAATTGATGTTCGGACCAAAGCAAATAACTAAAAAAACTACTAAAAAGCCTGTCGGAACGTCAAATAAATTGGGAGGGAGTAGCTAATTAATTGGGGTGGATTTACGTAGTTGCATGGGATATACATATTTCTCCTCCATTTTTTTTTGCAAAACCATCAAGTGATATATCCTATGTCATATTACATAAGAAAAAATATTGTACAATATAAAACTTTTTAAGCCTAGGGAAGAGCAAACAGAGCAAACGGGGAGGAAGAGCAAACTTTTAAGCCTAGGGAATAAAATATAAAATGAAGCTATGCGGCTGGTCGGGTACATGTACGGTCCTCCGAGCCATTGTGCCGATGCAGCTTAACCCCCGTTGTGCGTCCCCGGTGGTTGTTGGGAAGACTCTTGCAAGAAGACCAGGATCGCCTAACGTAGTGAATTTTACTGCATCCTATTTTCAGGAGTCTTATAAATATGGTATTTTCTCATTAATTATTGCAGTCGATCTATATGACACTTCATGCTCCAGGCAAAAAAGAAAAAAGATTGTACTTCATGCTGATGCAAACATGGGGCAATTAAAATAAAAACTCTTGAGTTCTTGTCAAGTTTACAAAATGAAAGCATCGGAACCCTCCCTAATGTCCTCAATAGTTAATGTGTTTTTAATCCTGTTAATTTGATATAGAATTTTTTTTTATTTAGATGTTTGAAGTATGCATCATTATATGCATGTAAACTATTTCTCATGTTGAAGCAAGCAGGCAAGAGTTTAAGAAATGATTTGAATGGACCCCTTAGTTGGATAGCTGGGAAGTACAACCGTCGGATCAAAACAAATGGTGGATGCAGTCTTTACTGCACGCATGCAGTAAAATGTCGCTATGTCAGGCGATCCTGGTCCAGGCAGGTATGCTCCGATTTCTGTCCTCCAACTCCATCTAGGCTTCAAATGACGCAGGCGGTTCACCACCAGACTGTAGAAAGGATAAGCTCGCACACATATAACAATCATTGTTTGACTGTGTAGGCCTACATTTAGTCATTAATGCTAGCTCTGTGTAGTGTGTAAGGGTTTATTTTTGGTTTCACACTACCCTAGCTAGAGCCTATATAAAGTGTATCTGTGTTCCCTGATGAATATGCAAAAAACATTCTCCATACAGAATAGTCTAGTAACCATTCTCTAATGGTATCACGAGACTAGTAATCTTTCCCTACATGCTTTTTCTTTCTTCTGCCATGACGTCGAGTCTAAAACAAGCAAAGCCTCGGTGATGAGTGGCATGCAAGTTTCTTGATGATAAACTAACTGCGGGTGTGTCGGTGTACCTTAACCGCCCACCGTCCGTCCCCCGGTGGTGGTTGGGAAGAGTCTTGCAGGTAGTATGTTCTGATTCCTGTCCTCCAACTTCATCTTGGTTTCTGATGATGCAGCCGGTTCACCACCAAACAAACCAGCAAAGCCTCAGTGATGAGCGGCATGCATGTTTTTTGATGAAAAACTGATTGCGCGGGACGCCCCCACAAATATTTTTTCATCAGAAAAACTTGCATGCCGCTCATCAGTCATCACCGCCCCCCGCAGTCAGTTTTTCATCATGAAACTTGCATGTCGCTCATCATCGAGGCTTTGCTGGTTTGTTTGGTGGTGAACCGCATGCGTCATCGGAAACCTAGATGGAGTTGGAGGACAGGAATCAGAACATACCACCTGCAAGGCTCTTCCAATCACCACCGGGGACGCACGACGGGGGTTAAGGTACACTGGCACACCCGGACCATACATGTGCCAGTGAAGATGGAACTCAGCAGTCTCATGATTCATAGATACTCCCTCCTTCCCATTCTATCTCTATTTATAGATTTGATCAAAGTCAAACTAATCTACTTTTGACCAAGTTTATAAAAAAATATATTGGCTTTCATAGTATCAATATTAGTATCATTAGATTCGCTATGAATTGTATTTTCATATCATATTTATTTTATACGGTGGAAGTTAATACTTTTTTATATAAATTTGGTCAAAGTTCAGCTAATTGGACTTTGGCAAATTCCAGAAATAGAGTTATAGATTGGGACAGAGGTAGTAGAAAAAAAGGAAGAAGAAAAAGGATGGCACACGTTTGGATCCATGAACCATGAGATCGACTGCTAACTTCCATTTTAATTGGCCAGTTCCTGATTCCGCTGATCTCTCCAGCATGCATTCACACTAGCTACTCTCTGGTGACTGGAGCCAGGGTATGTCGTGGCCCACCCGGCATACCCAGTGGGTGTTCCCCTGAGAAAAGTTGTTGTTGTACGCGGTGTTTTGATATGAGTGTTTGATTTAAAAAATAGGAGTATATCAGATTCAAAAATCTTTATTACTTTCTTTACTTAGGGCTCGGGCCCGTCGAGGATTCAGAAACTCCTCCACTCATATCGTAACTACATCGGTTATGTATCCATGCCCGTTTCCAAAATCCAAACTAGAGGAGTCGATAAAAGTTTTGCACAAGAGAGATATTGTGTTGCGCCGTGATCACCATCACTGTGACATCCTCAGGTGAGGTTGTAGAGGACTAGCTCAACGAGGTCCTCTCTGTCCACCGTCGGACAAATAATGTGTTGCACATTATTTTGTTACTATCATATATAAAAATTGTATCCCATAAAAAAATTTTAAAAGAATTATATTGTTTAGTTAATTATACGTACGTTCTTATCATAGATGACAACAATAAATGAGCTTACTCGAACTTTTCGTGCTTCAGCTCATCAAGCTCGCAAGCTCTTGGCTCGTTTAGAATTGGAACAATACACAACTTCATCCTCAAACTTTCAATTGAAACTCAGTTTTTGGTCCTTGAACTTTCAAATGGGTCAATTATTTAGTCCCTCGACTTCACAACACCGTGTTACTTTCATCCTTAGTCTGAGTTGGACATCCACATTGGCATGCCACATAAGATATTATGCCACATATTTTTTTTGCTTAGAAAAAGATAATAATTTCTTATCATCTTAAAAGGTAACTATCTAACTAATTTGGGTGGATTTACGTAGTTGCATGGGATATACATATTCCTCCTCCATGTTTTTTTGCAAAACTATCAAGTGATATATCCTATGTGCATATTACATATGTAAAAATATTGTAAAATATAAAACTTTTAAGCCTAGGGAAGAGCAAACAGGGAGGATGAGGAAACTTTTAAGCCTAGGGAATAAAATATAAAACGAAGCTACACGGCTGGTCGGGTACACGTAAGATTCGGGTGTGCCGGTGCACCATAACCTCCGTCGTGCATCCCATATCATCTCTATTTTTAGGCTCCCTTTAGATTGAAGGAACGGCAAATGAATTTTGAAGGATAGGATTTGTAAAGGATTTATTCCTACATGACCATTTGGCTCACAGGAATAACAAAGGGTAGTTTCTATAGGAATGGACCTTTGCTAAATTTTGTAAGAAACACAACAAGAGTTTTGACCTCTTTTTTCTTTCCTAGCTCATGTTGCAGGTTCATTTGTTTTTCCTATGATGCTTCAAAGGGCTTCTCATCTCAATTCCTATAGGATTGCAAAAACATACAATTTCAATTCCTATGTTTTTCCTATTCCTGTGCTTTTCAATTCCTTATCCAAAAGACCCTTAGGTTTGTCAAATCTATCTTTGACCAATGAATTATGTAATTTTGATCTGTTTTAACAATACAAGAATTGTACTTTTAGATTCACCACGAAAATATTTCCATAATATACAATCTAGTATTGTACATGCTATTAAAGTTAATAAATTCCATATAAATCATTGGTCAAAGTAAGTTTGACCAAAACAGAAATAGAGTTGAGTTGGGGTGGAGGAAGTATATGTTGTTGTTTGTCGCATAAGGTTTGGTCCTTGAAGCTGTAGCCAATTGTACAGGTGGCTGATGAGACCAGGCGCACCGAGCTTACATGCGTGCCAGTTACCGAGGCACCTTAAACGTGCGCAGCGCATGCACATCTTTGAATTCAATTGGAACCGCTCCGCGTCCCATCACCACTACTGCACGTGTCGAGAGACGAACAGCCAGGATGCTACTACGCTATAAGATCACCTGGGCACGCCATCGTCTTCTCTGCATAGCCACCCTTCTCCTCACTTCCCAAAACCGCGCCAAGAACACCATGGCTGACAAGAAAACACCGCCGCCAAGCCCGCCGAAGGACGCCAATGGGAAGCGTCACCGACCGGACTCCCCCCGGACAAGGAGTGGCCTCTCCGGAAGATGGCGTGCGGTGTATTTGACAATACATCGCGCTCCATGTGTCACCTTGAGCTTGGTCCCCTTCTAGAGTATACTACAATGGGGACCACGTGCCACTACGTCTTCGGCATGACGCACTTGGCCGGTCACCTCGACGTCCTCTAGGACACGATGGCAGACGAGCTTGGCGTCACCGGCCGCAACAACGTGGTGGCGGTGATGTCAAGGAAATTGGGCTTCCCGTCTCCTCCGCGGGAGGCGCCCCCGCGCTGCCAGGAGCCCAAGGAGGAGGAGGAGGAGGACGAGGAGGAGAAGGAGAAGTAGGTGGAGGTGGAGGAGTAATTTTTTTCTTGTTCTTAGTTGTGTTGTTTTTCTTTTCTTGTTTGTAGTTTGTGTTTTTCTTTTTTTCTTGTTTGTAATGTATCATCTTAAGGTAATGAACTTTATTTTGCTGTTCATTGGTGCGCAAAAATAGTTCTAATGTTGTTGTTCTAACGATAAACTAGTGGACTATTTATCTCTTTATTTTTAGAATGGAATATATTTCCATTTCCAACTCTACTGAGCTGGAGATCCAGAAAGTGACTACCACCTAGTTTATCTGACAGCACCAGCAGGGAGAACCTTCCCCCTCACCCTGTGCCCACTCTCTATGTTCAAACCCAACACGGATCCAACATAGTGAGCAATCAAACAACAAAGTACGTAGTAAATTACAAAAGACGCTACAATAGTTTCTGGAGTATGCATAAAAGCGATCATCATTCGAACACGCTTTAGCCCAGATTAAATGCTCGTGGGCGTCATTGCAAAAGGGTGAAGTCAAAAAAGACTTGATTCGGATGTCTTGCAAAAACATACTACTAGAAGTCAGGGTCATCGAAGTTTTTGCCTGATTTGGATTGAGTCTTAGTTATAGACTTCATATTAATAAAATGTATCGGGTGTTTTACTTTCACTAGTGTGTCGGGTTGAATCTTTTGTTGTTGATCTTCACAAACTTGGTGTATCAGTGTGGCCGTACTCTCTACTAAGGAAAAGGTCAGTTTAATTATGTCCATTATCTAAAAAAAATGTTAGCCCATATTAACAAAGCACCGTCCATCGAGTGTCGTCCTCACTCCCGTCGTGCATGTTTGACATGAAGAATGTTCCCTCGAGGGTACGAGGATAGAATAGCATCTAGGAACAGCTCACTACGTATGCGGTTCATCAAATTAATCGCATGCCTTGCTACAATATAATTTCCAACCATGTTCTACTTGTCCTTTCGAAGAAACAAAAGTTGTAGGCGCTACTCGCTACGTGTTCAGATTTTAGGAACAAATGAACACACTTGTCAAAACACGTACTCCTACACCACATCCGATCCTCAACGTCATCAAATTCAACAAGGGGAGCAACGTCTCTCCATGACGTTCCGCCTTGTGTTGCACACACGGCTCTCGCCTCACACCGACCACGTATCCTGATCCAACCGTACAACTTCAAATAAAGGAGGGCTAGAAGATTGGTGGAAAATAATACGTAAAATAAAAAAGGGAAGAAGAAAAAGGATGGAGCGTGTTTCAATACATGAACTGTGAGACTGCTGACATCCATCTCCATTGGCCAGTTCCTGATTCCGCTGATCTCTCCAGCATGCATTCACACTAGCTACTCTCTGGATGGACCCAGGGTATCCCGTGGCCCACCCGGCATACCAAGTGGGTGTACCTGAGAAATGTTGTTGTTGTTGTACGTGGTGTTAGGTTGAGACAATGCAACTTGTGATCATAACGATAAGAATTAAAAATAAGAAAGAGTATATCAGATTCAAAAATCTTCATTACTCTCTTTACTCCGGGCTCGAGCCCATCAAATTCGGAAACTCCTCCGCTCATATCATAACTGCTTCAGTTATATATCCAAGCCCGTTTCCAATTAAAATCCAAACTAAACGTGTAGACGAAGGTTTTGCACAAGAGAGAAGTTGTGTTGCGCCGCCGCAGAAGGTAACCGTAGGGACGACAAGGAGAGAGGACCCAATGGTGGGGACTCAGGTGTACAACAAGACGTTCGAGGAACACGTGATCACCACCATCGTGACGTCCTCCAGTGAGGCTGTGGAGGACTGGCTCGACGAGGTCCTCTCCGTCCACCGTCGGCGCCTTCACAAGCTCGTCATTGGGCTCGATGTCGAGTGGCGCCCCAGCTACTCCACCGACCAAAACCCCGTCGCCGTTCTGCAGCTCTGCGTCGGCTGCTGCTGCCTCATCTTCCAAGTCATCCACGCTGACTACTTCCTCGACGAGCTGGAAGATTTCCTCAGCGATTCCGACTACCGCTTCGTCGGCGTGGGCGTGGAGGGTGACGCTGACAGACTTTGGAAGGACTAGCAGCTGAGGTCGCCAAAACGGTAGACCTGGCCGAGCTCACGGCAGAGGAGATGGATCGCCTGAGCCTCCGTCGCGCGGGGCTGAAGGACATCGCGAGTGTTGTGATGGGTGCTGACATGGAGAAGCCTTATCGGGTGAGGATGAGCAACTGGGACGCGTACAATATCTCCGATGAGCAGATCATTTGTGCGTGCATCGATGCCTTTGTCTCCTTCGAGGTCGGCCGCAAGCTGCTCTTTGGCGACCACTGATCTAACCACCGAGTTTGCAGATCGGCTGCCGTCGATCATCCCGGCATGGAATTCGTAGGTGCATAGCTCAAGTTCTAGCTTTTGTGCTTGTGCGCCCAATCTCTCATAAAATTATTTTTCTTGAGGAAACACTATATCTTGCTTTTAAAAAAATGCATGTTATTTCACATGCATCGAGGTCTTTCACATGCATGTCAGTTGTCCATGCATGCTACGACCCAAACATGATTAACGAGCCTCAAACATGACGATCTCTCAACAAAAAAGAGAAAACATGTAACATCATCAAGCATGATCGAGGTCTTTCACATTAATGTTAGACGTACATATGCATGCTATGCCCCAAACATGTATTCCAAGAATAGAATATTTCCTACCATGTATATATATTCCTATATTTATCATATTCTCTAGCAATGCATGTTTATGCTCTCAACCTATATGGTAGTTTATCTACCACACTAATGAAGAATATTATCCCGTCATCAATGGAGATAACAAATTTGACACACGGATGTTTCCTCGATGGTACAAGGATAGAATGTGGACTATACCATCGTCCAATAAGCACACAGCTCTCACTACATACGTGGTTCATCAAATTAATCGAACGCATGCTGCTATTATGTATCGATGTACTCGTCTTTTGAAGAAACGACAGGCGTAGGCGCTAGCCGCTATGTGTTCTGATTTTAGGAACAAATGAACACACTTGTGAAAACACGTAGTACGCCACATCTGATCCTCAATGTCATCAAATTAACATGTTCCTCAACAAGGGGGCACAAAAATCCTCAACACGTGACCAAACATGCTTGATCGCGAGTCTCTTTATAACACCCTCATTTTCATGCATCATGCCCTACATACATCCATATACATGTTTAACATTAACCCACATAAAGAGGAACGAGTTTAAAATTGATTTGGAATATTTAAAATTGATTTGGAACAAAACCGCACTTAAAATGTTGAAAAGTGCGGACTAGTCCGATTTTGGTGGGGACTAGTCCGATTTCTCTCTGACTAAAAACGGACTTGTCCGTTTTTGCTGCGGACTAGTCCGATTTTGCCTCTGGACACTTTCAGACTTGTTCGATTTTGTGCGGACTAGTCCGATATTCCAAGAATCCTTGAAAATTTGCTAAGTCCCAGGACTTTTCCGGACTAGTGTGGTGTTCCAACGGACTTGTCTGTTTTCCTCTCTGACTAAAGTCGGACTTGTCCCATTTTTGGCCAGACTTGTCCGATTTCTCTTTGAACTTCGAACTAGTCTGGTCCTTCTCGGACTTGTCCGATATTTCGCGACTCCGAGTTGATCTTTTGTTTTACGACTTGTTTCTTGGGGTTCGCGTTAAGTGGTCCTAGGGACGTCGTGCTTAACTCTTTTAGAGCCTATGTGGGACTCTAAACCGGCCGCTACTCTTCTCAAACTCGAAATCCATCTAACCCTAGCCTCCACCTCTATATAAACAACCCCACCCCTTGGCTTGACATCTATTTGCCACTTCTCCACCCCACCCAAACCCTAGTTCGTGGAGAGCCACCATCAAGGAGGGAGGAGGAGATCCCAAGCAAGAAGAAGAAGAGGAGGAAACGAAAGAGGATCAAGATCTCCACTAAGCTTTTGTTCCTCATCACCAATTCATCTCCAAGTTCAGAATCAACCTTAGATCATCAAGATCCAAGTGTTACCTCCAAGTTTCTTGATTCATTGGAGTTCTAAACACCTGGTATACCTTCTATTCTCTTTTCCTTACGAGAATTCAACCCCTAATCTCCAAATTTACGTCGATCTAGAAAACCCTAGTTCGCTAGTTCAGCGAAGTGCGGACTAGTCCAGCCTTCTGCAGACTAGTCCGATGTTCTTGGTTAAATTGTGTTGAATTAATTCTAAAAATTGACCTAATCAAATCCAAACCTGTATAAACTTGTTAAAAGCTATTAGAACTAGTTAGTGATCATTTAAAAGCAATCTATTAACAAGTTCTACCTTGCATTTGCATTAATCATGCATGTCATGTCATGTTGAGTAATATTTGTGCACTCTTTGATTGTGTTTCTTGTCTTGTATGTTTATTGTGTGGATTAGATGGATTTGCGCTAGAGAGTGCCGCGGAGGATCTACAGTACCAAGAGTTTGAAGGCTTTGACCCTAATCAACCGCAAGAGCAAGGCAAGTGTGCTTGAAGCATATTGATCCTGTTTTGAAATAAATGTTTTGTTTGCAAACTGCATGCTTGTGTCAATTTGATGGGAAATCCTACGGTAGGAAGTTTACTATCTTTGTTTAACCACCCTTGTCACCTGGAATATATGGTAGAGAGTCGTGAAGGGCTTTTTACCTTTTGCTTCGCTTAATCAACTCAGATGGGAAAACAACTATACCACTCAATTTAATTATGCATGAATGAGATTATGGTTAACATGAAATGGTTAATATGATATGGTAATGGGTGATCTAAGCAAGCCTGGTATGTGGATGGGTTGGATGTTATGGTGGTTTTGCTTGCTTTAGATCTAAGGACCAGCTCGTGGAGCGACCATCCAGGATTTACAGTGCCACCACGAGGCCAAGTATGGGTGCGGCGTAGTTGATTAATTAGGGCTTTGCCACTGCTATTTGGACCATTAAGGATGCTCGGGGAAGGGGTAGTCAGATTGGGTTTGTTGATGATTGGTGGGACTACCCTGGGATCCGAATGGCTCAAGAGGGGGCCTTCGTTGAAGATGTGCTCAGTGGGAGACATCACCACTGGTGAAACCTTAGTGGGGTCTAAATAGGCTAGTAATCCCTTTGTAAAGGCTATTTTCTGATCTCTTGGCCACACACCTACGGAAGTGTGAGACGGCATAATTGACATTCTATAGTCATCGAAAGGTGATGAAATCACAAACACGTGGGTAAAGCGGTACAACCTCTGCAGAGTGTGTCTAAAACTATCATGATAGCCGTGCTCCCGATTATGAGCAACCTGGACCCTCACATGATTAGAGGAAAATTGGGAGTTTGAGATGGTTATGGTTTGGTAATGGTTATGGATTAATTTCTGGTATTGAATATGGTTATTGGCAATGGTGAAATCTGGTATATGGATGATGGTAATGAATTATGGACTAGTATTATGATGATTATATGGTTTATGATGGGTTTATTTCATATACATGTAATATGTTGCTTTTCAAATGTTTTACTGTACTTTTCAGCACTTACACTTTCTACACTTGCTGAGTACGACATGTACTCACTCTTGCAATCCCCCCAAACAGTTGCAGGTTAGGATTGGGAGTTTAATGACGATAATGCGGAGTTCTAGGCCATGCCCACCGTCAGCTTTGCTTGTGGTGTTGATGGAGCTGTTCTATACCCTATCGCTTATGCTGCCTAGCTGTTTAGTTTGCTTATTAGTTTATTTCTGCTGTATTAGTTGAACTTGTCATTAATATTCATTAGAACTTGTATTCGGGGATAATATGGTTTTATTAATCAAATTTGGTTAATTAATCTTGTTCTGTGGTAATTTTCTGTATACTCTTTTGTGATGCACTCGTGTATGTGTGTTGAACATGCTAGGCACACATATGTGTTCACTTGGTTCATTTTTCGGAGCCGGGTGTCACACTCTTTCACATGATTTATATTCATGTACACCATCATACATGATCACGACAATTATCATCAGTTCGATATGGACTCTTGGTCGGCAACGGTCGGATCCTTAAAAAAAGATATGGACTCTCGATCGATTGCCACGCGCGTTCACGTCAATCTCCGCACCTTGTTGAAATCATTCGCACTAAATGTTACGAACACCGCAAGACGGACCTACAAAGTATGCCATGTGGGCCATTGCATATCCTGGGCCCTTTGTGTGTCAAATTAAAAAACTGGCCGATGGGACGTGTCGAGCCGTTGCGATAACCGATAGGAGGCAAACCACGGTCTGGAGTAACTCTGACCGTCGATTCAAAAGCACAATTTTTGAAGCGTTCGATCATCTCCACTCACGCACTTAGACGACGACTCGCTATAAAGGAACAATATACTCTTCTTCTCTGCCGCACCTCTCGATCGATTTTAGCCTCCAAACTTCTCCTCTTGCTTCTCCGCCGCACCACCATCGACCACCTCTCTCTCTTTGTTTGCACCTCCGTCGCCGCACAAATGGGTAGCCCCGCACCAAAGCACTCCAGGTCATCGACGTCCTCCGAACCTCCTTCTTTGTTTTCATTGCCGCCAATGCCGGTGGAACTGGAGGCGGCGCCCGCACCTCATCCACCCCCGTCTCCGCCCGCGGCGCCCGCACCTCTTCCGTCTGACTATGATGAGACTGTCCGCCTTATCGAGAAACGCATCAACAAACTCGATGGAAAGCTTAAGGAGTTCACCGGCAACCTGTTCACCGCCGACGTGCAAGCAAAAGCACTCAACAAAATGGCGTAGGATGTATTTGACAATACATCTCACTCCTGTCGCCGACTGGGACTTGGGACCCTTCCCCACCACACCAGCATGAACTCTACTGGCTACTACATCTTCGGGTTAGGCTTTGTGGCCGCTCGTCTCGACTGCCTCTACGAGACGATTGGTGAGGAGGTTGGGGTGGAGTTTCGCGAGCAAATGGTAAACACCGTCGGCCGGAAGAAGTTTGATCTGGTGTTGGACGATGTTCCGCCGTGGACAAGTCCTTCTTCGAGTAGAGTAGGATTAGTAGTAGTTTTTTCTTTTGTTTTATATGTGTTTTTTCTTGTTTGTAACATAAGTGTTTTTATGTTAATAAAAAATGCCTTTTATGTTCATGAACAATGTGTCCTACAGTACATGCATTAACGAAAAACTCCTCCTTTATCAAAAGACATCGCATATGGAAAATTAACACATTAGTAATATTATATCTAATAAATTAAACGCATTAGGACGTACGTAGTAGTATTATATTTCAAAAAAATACGAAAATAAAAAGTTAGACCGTGTAACTGTACATCGCATCCGGATGATGCAAATACTAATTAATTTTATTTCTTTTCTCTTTACCAGCTGTCATCGTGCCCCCCCACCGGCCTAGCTCTAGGCACAGTAGCCCCTCCTGCCCAGGCCCAGAGTCGGGCCTGCCTTTAAGATGGTCCAAGACATAAAGAAATGGATGATCTTATATCTCCAATCCAACTTCGACGTCAAACCAAACGCTTGATGACTGAGCACTTTGTCACATGTCACTAGAGTGTACGCACAAATACACGGCCTCAACACCAGGTTGAGGGTGCATCGTGGACTAACCACATGACCCGCCCAAACACTCACGTAATTAGAATACACCTACAAGAGCAACTACCTGGCCGCATCCTTCACGTATGAATGGCAGTGCTAACCAACTTATACTTTTTGTACTACATACAAAGAATTTTCCTTGTCCATGAGCCAATAAACAAGCTCTTCTGATTCAACAACTAATAATCAGCACGTGATCAACGAGCCTCAAACTATATATATATATATATATATATATATATATATATATATATATATATATATATATATATATATATATATATATATATATATATATATATATTATATGTGTGTGTGTGTGTGTGCGTGTGTGATGATGATGATCTTTTAACAAAAAGAGAAAACACGTAATGTTGTCATCAAACATGATCGTGAGGTTTCAAGTGCATGCTGTTACTTGTCCATGCTTGCTACGCCCCAAACATGATCAACGATCCTCAAACATGACAATATTTCAACAAAATGAGGGAAAACACGTGTAACGTCATATCTTACATGATCGTCAACGTCTCTCTCACATTAATGTTATGGGAATGACTAGTATGACAACCTGTCTTATAGTGCAATCATGCAATTATCCATCATCAACCATTGGATGTTCATCCTAGGTGATTACGTTTTTTCACTTAACTCCCCCATGTGGTGGAGGGGGTTAAGTGAAAAAATGCAACCACCCTAGGATGAACATCCAATGGTTGATGATGGATGATTGCATGATTGCACCATAAAGTCAGATTGCATATATACTAGTCATTGCCTTATAGTTGGGGAGTGACTAGTATGCAATCTGTCTTATAGTGCAATCATGCAATCATCCATCATCAACCATTGGATGTTCATCCTAGGGTGATTGCGTTTTTTCACTTAACTTCCCCATGTGGTGGAGGGGGTTAAGTGAAAAAATGCAACCACCCTAGGATGAACACCCGAGAGAGAGAGAGAGAGAGAGAGAGAGAGAGAGAGCAAAAGAGATTATGAGATGTGGTGGATGAGCTCCTGGC
This sequence comes from Tuctoria greenei, assembly GCA_036927565.1. Taxonomy (NCBI): domain Eukaryota; kingdom Viridiplantae; phylum Streptophyta; class Magnoliopsida; order Poales; family Poaceae; genus Tuctoria; species Tuctoria greenei. The sequence goes on along the minus strand of JAYESD010000007.1, from coordinate 124,764,548 downwards.
GCAACCTAGGGTTAACCCCGATATATACGGACTAGTTCTGATCAATACCAGACAAGTTCGGTCTGCCGGACCAGGGCCGGACTAGTCTGAGGCAATGGACTAGTCCGGTGTCGGTGCCGAACTAGTCCGGTGTCAGCAGGACATAACATAATTGAAAAACTTGATTTTGGGTGTTTGATGTAATAGTGAGCTAAAGGACATTATTTCAAAAATAATCTTGATGAACATGACCAGTAAGCAACCAACAACCATACAATGGCCATAATTCACCAAGATTTACTTATTTAAATAGTTTTCAAGGGGCAAATTTTTGCAATAATGAGTAAATTTTGAAATCACAATCAGGTATGTAGGGTTTCATACCACATTTCGAGAGTCAAGTATATTTAGCTCATTTCTTAGCTCACAAAATCTCTTTTCATCTAATGGCTTGGTGAAAATGTCTGCAAGTTGTTTTTTAGTCCTAACATATGAGATTACAATGTCACCTTTTAATGAATGATCTCTTAAGAAATGGTAACGAATATCTATGTGCTTAGTTCTTGAGTGCTCTACTGGCTTGTGTGCAATTTTTATAGCACTCTCATTATCACATAGGAGTAGAATATGATTCAGATCGTAACCATAATCCCTAAGAGTTTATTGCATCTAAAGTAGTTGTGCGCAACAACTACCGACTGCGACATACTCCCTCCGTCCCAGCTAAAGTTGATATCCAGCAAAAAAAAAAATTGTCCCAGCTGAAGTTTATTCGTAACGTGTAGTCACAGTCAACTTCTCTCCTCCCTCCTCTGCTATTTACTGCTCTTCCCAGGGGCATTTACTCTTATCTTCATCTCTCTCCACTACCATGCTTTTCCACTTCCCTGCTTTTCCCTTTACTTCGCATCCTCCGCACCAGAGCCAAATACCGGATCCTTCCACCGTATTTCACTCCCAAAACTCAGATCCGGTGTTGAATCATGGAGCACCAAAGCTGCAGCCACCATAGAGCAACCTAGGGCCGCCGTAGTGAGGGGTTCAAGGAGGACCCCTTCTTGACGGACCGGGAGGAGCGACTCCAGTGCAAGGTTGGGACCGCATCAGCGAGATCTGGCGAGAAGGAAGCTGCATCAGCGAGATTCGGCGAGATGGAGGCCACATCAGCGGGAGGAGCGACGACAGTGCAAGTTGGAGGCCACATCAACGATATTCAGAAGCACACTTTCCGTACTGTGAGGATGGGAGGTCGGCGCGGCTGGATTCATGCCAACGAGCATTGGGTCCGGGTGCACTTCGACAAGCACAGTGACCCATACATTCCAGATTCGGAGGAGGAAGATGAAGCCGAAGACATGGATGGGGAGATGGAGGTTACAGTCAGCCAGAAGAAGCAAGTTTGTGCCATTGGAGAGGAATCGTCAACTACCCGTAAGGAGTTGGACACCACCGCTGTGCAGGACCGTGAAGCACTAGTCAGTATGCTTAAGATTTATTTGCCTATCTATTTCGACCTACCTCCATCTCGTGATGAATAGCCAATAGTAGTACCAATAATTTAGATTAATGCCCTCAATCTGGTTATGAATAGCTAATAATGCTATTTGTATGTTCATCTGAAAGTAGTGCGGATTTAGTACTACTTTGTATTGTAAATAGTAGTACCAGTAATTTCAATGTGAAGCATGCAACCTTTCCTTACAAAATATGATGCCTTACAAAATATGATGTCTGTTGTCATTTTCTTACAAAATATATCTTCCTTTACAGATGCCAATTTTCTTACTTACAAACCTTAGGATCTAACCAGCTAATAATTGAACTACACATTCATATAGTTCATGGTCACAAGTTAGAGTTTTTGGAAGATTACCTAGCTGTTGTAGCCTTGCTTTGTTCATGTGTGGGATCTTGTACCGATTGCCTCCACCTGCCTTCATAACCTCAATCAAGCAACTCTGTAATGTAACAAACACCATGTTGAGCTTGTTTGTGTCGTACTCATCATATTCCTTTTGAATATTATCAATTAAATCATCGATATTCCTAGAAATCGTCTTATATGTCAATGATTGAAGTGAAGCGAAAAATCCAAGGTCTAATACATTCATGTCAGGAGAATTTGGGGGTTGGTTCATCAAGCGGATATCAAGCCCTGTTTGAGCTACAGCATGAGCAAATTGCTCATCATTACACATCACATGTGTTCTTGCATTGTCTTGTTAATCCATAGAGTGCTTCGTGCATGTCGTCGAGGCCAACGTGCTCTAATAGCTGGTAGAACTTTTGCAAGTAGAAATGATCTCATAGTGTCCCTATTAACTATAATAGACTTAGTCACAAGAGTCGCTCTCACTCGATTTTAGCTGCTTCATTGTGCAGGTTCCTGGTAAAAAAATCATGTTAGATCGTACAAATAAGATAAATAATTGTACAACAGCAATTAAAAGATCATACTACACCTTTCTTATAAAAGGCCATATTCCTATCTTGCCATCAAAAACACACTCATTGTATTCATCAAATATCGGTCTTGCAACAGCTGCCAGAACCATAACCTTATCAATGGAGTTCTTATTTTGTATAGTCCTGTGTGGGTCTTCTTCCTCTAGAAGCATATAAAAAGTCCTGCATTTTCTTGTGGCGTTGAACCATTTCTCATCTATGTGAATAATGTTGAACATATCAACAAATGTAGCTTCATTTTGCAAAGTTAGCTGATTGAACATAGAAACACAGAACTGCAATCTGTTTTTTTTTGTTTTCTTCCTTCAATAGTGGCTTAAGTGAGTTGGAGTGACGTCTTAGCATGCCTTTTCTGAAGCACCTGTGAAGACTGCTTTTCTTAACACCTAATTGTTCCGCTAGTGCTCGTATTGTAGTTCTTCTATTCAAGGGAATGTTACCAATCTCGGATAGATCAAATGTGGTTGGCTTGCAACCAGTTTTTTTAGCTTACATCTACAGGTATTGCTGCTGCTCGACACTACTTTGCTCTACACCACACAGCTTGGACGTTGTATTTTTTCATTGAAGATTTGAGCAACCAGCGCTGTGGAGTTCCTTTTTAACTTTCCATTATTGCTATGACTGAGCAATGCTTCATATATATTTGTCCTTTGCTTCTCTGTCATATTTCTGTACTTCGTATTATCATTTGCAAGTGCAGGCACACTTTCTTCAGTTGAGTCATCCAGCTCGTCATCGAACACAACATGAACATTGCCGCCATACACATCAGTGTCCTGCTGGTCAGTATCCTCTATACCCTCCATATTTAAATCAAAAGTATGACATACCGGTTCATTTGTCTCAACTGCAGCTGCAAGGTGAAATTTTACATTCCAACAAAACATATAATCATCATGTTGTTTTTGGCACAAATGACTATTTAGACAAACATAATCTGAACTTATTTTATGACTGCAGTTTTATAAAAGAAAGACAAATGAGGCATGAGTACCTGCGTGGATGACACCAAACACTTGTTCTTGTTCAGTCTCTGAAGCAAATACTTGTTCTTGTCCAATCCCTGCAGCAAAAACTTGTTCTTGTCCAGTCTCTGGAGCTGGTACCTCCTCACTTAGATCAGGTAGAAAGTGTATATGATCCTCATCCAGTGGTGCTAAGTTTAGATCAAAAGCCATTAGTATCAAGAAGAGAGAATTACAGAGTGTACTGGAGCAAGGTGAAGAAGAGACTTGTAAAGAATGGTCTCGAATGTGTATCTCAGATTTTTTTCATGTCTTAAATAGAAGGATTCAAATCCCACTTCATTGAGGGCCTGTGTAGCTTTTTTGGCTGGTGAAAAGTTTCATCTGGCGGGAGCAAGGCAGAGCGCCATTTTTTGGGTCTATGCTTTTGTTGTGGAGCAGTATCTGTCTTTTCATGAATCTGGCATTGAATGAAGTGGAGATAGATATGTATTAATGAAGGGTGTTGAAGTAATTTTATGTGTTCACTCATGTTGTGTTTGAACCCTAAAAATAAACTTCAGCTAGGACGGAGGGAGTACTCCGCTTCGGTTGTGGAAAGAGCAATGGAGTTTTGCTTTTTAGATGACTATGAAACTAAGGATCTGCCAAGAAATTGGCAAGTCACCGATGTGCCCTTTCTATCGACTTTGCCCTGCATAGTCGGCATGGGAATATCCTATCAAGTTAAACTTGGATCCTTTGGAATACCAAAGGCCCAAGTTGGGTGTGTGCACAAGTTATCTTAAAATTATTTTTACAGCTACTAAATGGCACTCTTTAGGTGCGGCTTGAAACCTTGCACACATACACACACTAAGCATAATATCTAGCCTAGATGCACATAAATAGAGTAATGAGCCAATCATAGACCGATATACCTTTTGATCCACATCTAGACCATCTTCATTGAGACCGAGATGTCCATTAGTTGCCATTGGTATCTTGATGGGCTTGGCCTTGTCCATATTGAACTTCTTGAGGATGTCTTGCTTGTACTTGGTCTGGCTTCTGAATGTGCCTTCTCTTAATTGATTCACTTGGAACCCCAAGAAGAACATTAATTCGCCCATCATAGACATCTCGAATATGTCTGTCATGATCTTGCTAAATTCTTCACAAAAGAATTTATTAGTAGAACCAAAAATGATATCATCAACATAGATTTGACATACAAATAGATGATCAGCAAAGTGTTTTGTGAACAAAGTATATCAGCTTTTCCAATCTTAAAACCATTTTGAGTTAGACAATCTCTAAGGCACTCATACCAAGCTCGAGGAGCTTGTTTGAGACTATAGAGAGCCTTACACAATTTATACACATGGTTAGGGTACTCTTGATCTTTGAATCCTGGCGACTGCTCCACGTACTCTTCCTCCTTAATGGGACCGTTGAGGAAAGCACTTTTGACGTCCATTTGATATAGCTTAAAATTATGGTGAGTAGCATATGCCAATAAAATACGAATGGACTCAAGTCTAGCTACGGGAGCGAAAGTTTCATCGAAGTCCAACGATGTTCACCTTTGGTCTTTCCACAAGTTCCCATACTTTATTTCTCTTGAAGTTGTTTAGCTCCTCTTGCATTGCAATCATCCAATCTGGATCCTTTAGTGCTTCTTCTACCCTGTATGGTTCCAGAAAAGAGACAAAAGAGTAGTATTCACATAGATTTGCTATGCGAGATCTAGTAGTTACTGCCTTAGCAATGTCTCCAATGATGTTGTTGACAGGATGATCTCTTTGTATACTCTGATGTACTCTTGGGTGAGGAACTTGTGAAGTTGCTTGCTCTTCATTGTCTTCATTCTCATAGTCTCCCCCTAGATCATTGATTCCATGATTATACTGATCTTCTCGATTTTTCTAATCTTCATCTTGTGTATGAGCTCCCCCTTGATCATTGATTTCCTGCTGAGGTTCATCTTGTGCACTTGAGTCTTGTGGTTGCTCTTGAGGTCGAATATCACCAAGTGCCATCCTCCTCAACGCTTGGCATGGGGCTTCTTCTTGATCTAGCACACACTTATCAACTTGCTCCACTTGGGAGCCGTTAGCTTCATCAAACACTACGTCATGTGCTACTTCAACAAGGCTAATGACTTTGTTGGAGACACGATAGGCATAGGCATTCGAATCATAACCAAGCAAGAACCCTTCATCAAATTTCAAAGCGAACTTCGAAGTCCTTGGATCCTTGTTCAAGAAAAAGCATCTGCAACCAAATACTTTAACATATGAAACATTTGGTTTGTTACCACTGAGTATCTCATATGGCGTTTTCTTCAAGAGTCGGTGAAGATACAACTGTTTTGTGGCATGACAAGCGGTGCTCATCGCTTCAGCCCAAAACTGATCTGATGTCTTGTATTCATTCAGCATCGTCCTCACCATTTCGATGAGTGTCCTGTTCTTCCTTTCGTCCATCCGATTTGGTTCAGGGGAGTAGGGTGCCGAAAATTCATGCTTTATTCCTTCTTCTAGGTACTCCTCAACTTGTGTATTCTTGAACTCTGTCACTTCTAATGTTCTTCACGGTTGAGGAGAATTCATTCTGCACTCTTTTCAAAAATTTCTTGAAATTCCTAGAGTTTCTGATTTATCACACAAGAAAAATACCTGGGTAAACCTAGAAAAATCATCAACAATGACCAATCCATATTTGTTACCGCTGATGCTTATATAAGCAATTGGACCAAAGAGGTACATGTGTAGAAGTTCCAGCGGTCTTGAGGTAATCATCACGTTCTTGGCGAAGTGTGGTGCTCCAACTTGTTTTCCCGCCTGGCAAGCGCTGCACGACCTTTCTTTCTCAAAAACAACATCCTTTAAACCTCGGATGTGACCATCTTTTAGAAGTTTCTGCAGATTTCTCATCCCAACATGGGCTAGCCGTCTATGCCACAGCCATCCCACATTATTTTTACCAACCAAGCAAGTGTTGACTTCAGCTTTATCTTTGTTGAAGTCAACAAGATAACGCTTTCCCTTCAACATTCTCTTGTATGCAATCGAGCCATTGCTTCTTCTAAAAACAGTCACACCCTCATCAGTGAATAAATAGTTATAACCTTTATCGCACAACTGAGATATGGACAAAATGTTATAATCTAGAGAATCTACATGTAAAGCATTTGAGAGAGTATGTTGAGAAGATATTTCAATTTTATCACTTTCAAGGACATTTCTTTGGTTGTTGTCTCCAAAGTATATCCCTTCACTTGGAACCGCGTTGCACTCATACTCCACGAACATACTCCCCTCTCCAATCATGTGATTAGTGCATCCTTTGTCCAACACCCATTTTGATCCATCGGAGGAGTATGCCTGCAAAACAGAATTATTTCTTGGTTTTAGGTACCCAAGCTTGCTTGAGTCCTTGCTGGTTATTCACAAGAGTCTTGGGCACCCACACACAAGTTTTTGAGTTCTTGTGGCACGGCCCTGCATATTTAGCAAAAACATGTCCAAATTTGTCTTTCATGAGTACATAGGAAGCATCAAAAGTACAGATTAGTATTTGCAATTCAGATTCATGTGATCTTTCCTTGACAAAAGTAATTTGTTTCTTAACTTGAACATTAGTGGACATGTGTTTATTTCTAGTAAACCCAAGACCATCTTTAACGTTAGGAGGTCTTGTGACCATATATGCACTACATGCATATTTGATCTTTTCCTTGTCAAAGATGCCACTTTAGGATGGATGTTTAGCATGAGAAGTAGGAGAATCAAGTTTAACAACATTTTTCTTAATGAAACATGTGCAAGTTACAATTGTTGTCGGACTTACACCTTTGGAAGGTGAGCTTTTGGAGGAAGAGGAGTCATTTTGCTTGAGTGACTCAACTTGCACTTCAAGGATTTTGTTAACTTTTTACAAGTTAGCAAGTTCATCTTTGATTGTAACATGTGAGTCTTCTAGTTTTGAGTAAGTTTCCTTACTCAAGGATAGCTCATGCTCAAGTGACATGCTCTTCTCCCTCTCAAGCTCAAGGAGCTTCTCAACCTCTTGGTATCTCTTCCTTTCACGGATGAGCATATCCTCTTGTCGGTTGACAAGCTCCTCCTTCTCAAAAATTTCATCTGATAACAATTTCATTTTCCTTAAAGCGGTTTTACTTAATCCTTTAAACATATCCTCATTTTCGCTAAAGCTATCAAAATCACCAATAGAAGAATCAATTGAGGGGGGTGTAAGTCAAACCTTTTTCTTGCCTTCCTTAGCCATGAGGAAAGTGTGATTATGAGTCTCCCATCCTCTCATGTTCAGGAAGAGCGTAGACTTCTTGGTAGGCTTCTTGATGGCAATGTTGGCCATCTCCTCTTCTTCGTTGGAGGAGGACTCGTCGTTTGAGTCCCACTCCTTGCCAATGTGCGCCTGGTGAGCTTGCCTTCCTTTCCTGAAGATTTTCTTCTCTTGATGCTTTGCTTCCTTCTTCCTTTTATTTTCTTCGTAAGTGTAGTCAACCATGAAGTGATTGTACTCGCCACAATCGTAGTAGGTACGTTGAGCCTTGGATTTTCCTTTTTCTTTGCTCTTCCCTTCACTTGAGTTGTTGCCCTTCCTTCTTCTCATCATGCGCTTGAATTTTTTGATGAAGAGTTTCATTTCCTCTTCATCCAAATTGGTGCTTACATCACTTGTGTCTTCATCATCTTATGCTTCACGAGCTTCTTTTCCCTTAGGCTTGCAAGTTGCTTTGAGAGAAACGTACTTCTTCTTGGAGGAAGTGAGCTCATCTAGGTCTTTGACGTATTGGGCCTCCTTCTCCATCATCTCATGGTTGATAATTTTGCCCAAATAGTTCATCCGGAGTCATTTTGTGGAACCTCAGGCTTTCTCAGATCATAGAGCACAAGGTGATATTTCTTGGTATAAATGCTCTAATCATTATTTTGACCACTTCATGGTCAGTCCACTTCTGGCTTCCATAGGCGCGGATATTGTTGGTAAGCGCCTTCACCATGTTGTACATGTCTTGAGGTGATTCGCCCTCTTCAATGGCAAATCTCTCCAATTCGCCTTCAAGCATTTCAATTTTAGCTTCTCGGACTGACTGATTTCCTTCATGTGCAGTCTTGAGTGTATCCCAGATTTCCTTCGCACTTTCTAGTCCATCAATCTTGGTGAACTCTTCTCGGCTCAAAGATGAAGTGATCACTGCAACGGCTTGTACGTTGCGGTGAATTTCTTGTTATTGTTTTGGAGTGAGTTCATCATCTGTATTCGGGATGTCTACACCTGTACACACAATATGCCAAAGACTTGGGTTCAATGAGATTAGGTATTGTGTGTCCACATGATATAGTCATTTCTGTCAAATTGCGTAGGTTTTCCCATGAGAATGGAAAGATAATGATTATTTGAATTGAGACAATTGTAATTGTAAGGATATCAGGAGTAGTCGTGATAACCACTCCCCGTCGTCTTCTCGTCCTCTTTTCCTTTTTGACTCAGGAGTTTCTTCCTTAAAAGTGCCTTGAGGTGACACACTTCTTCATTGTCATGTTAATTTTCCCTGAGTACATCGAAAGCTTTTGTATCTTGCTCTTCTTAGTTGTTGAGCATCTTCGGGATCTCGTTGTTCTTCTCTCAGGCCACTGATCTCTCTAAGCGGTGAGTCTCGTCGATGAAGAACATGATCTGATACCAATTGAATGTGGCCTAGAGGAGGGCGAATAGGCTTCGAAAATTTCCTGCACACTTAATTAAACTGTCAAATACTTGAGTGACTGGACTTGTCCGGTTTGGGTGCGGACTAGTCCGGTGTGGTAATGTGTGGCGAATTAATTAAGCGTTGATTCAGGAATTAAAGGTTATTGTGAGACCTATGTGTGCTGAATACATTGGCTTTGATGATAAAAGTTTTGAATACTACCAAAACACCTTTAACAAGGTCCAACTCTAGGTTCGAGCTCCTGCAAGGTCCGATGATAGGTCCAGCTTGTTTTGGTTAGCTTCTGCAAGGCCCGACTTATTTTGTCTATGTCCAACTTCTTTGTCTAGGTCCGACTTATTTTGGATAGGTCCGACTTGCTATGGCGAGGTTTGACATGTTTTTTTCTAGGCCTGGCGCAAGGTTCGTCTAGCTTTGGTTAGCTCTAGTGCTAGCTAGGTCCAAATAGTTTTGGTAAGCTCTGGTGTTAGGTCCTGTTAGCTTTGGTAAGTTCCGGTGCTAGATCCTGCTACCTTTGGTAAGCTCCGGTTCAATGTCCGGTTAGCTTTGGCAAGGTTCGAAGCTTGATCGCAGTGGTTCTGCTTTTAACTTGCAATGTTTTGAACTTGCTTTTTGGATTATGGAAAGTTCGCTTAGGATTCTTTTACTAAGTTTTTGTGTGTTTTGGTGGTTATGGCTGATATCTTTTTGCTATGGTTTGCAACATGCTTATGTGTGTTGCTCACGTAAGGTGTTGTGGTTATCAGAACTAACGAGAGTCAAGTCGAGGACTTGTGCTCGGAAGTATTGGTTGTTTGTTCGTATGCAGGTGTTGCTTGAGTTCAAGACATGGCTAGTGACGGGATCCATTGAACTAGTCTTAGTGAGAAGATGAGTTTCAACAACCAAGTTCGAGAGTAATTGTGGTTGAGTTGATCGGGAGGTCGCGCAGAATGTTTGGATCAAGAATAAGGCATATGAAGGTATCGTGAAAGTCGTTGGAAAGTGTTTGCACGTGTGCAAGGAGTGCATGGACGTGGCTACATGGTTTCTAGGCGTGGTGAAGAGAAGTGGATGTAAAAAATTGGTCGGAAAGGTCCAACCGACTAGGTTATTGACTCACGCTGCAGTTGGGTCGGGTTTGACTCAAATATGGAAAGAATTGAGTTGGTTATGATAGGATTTTGTGTGGGTCACGAAGTTGAATTATTTTATGAATGTGGGATATGTTCCTAAGGTGTTTGGAAGTCTTAATATTACTTCTATCTGCGTATGGAAGAGTCTTGAGTAGTTATAGAAAGTTTCGGTTGAATCTGAGTAGGATTTGAGTCCTAGTTAGGATTGGGTTGGCCTAAGGGTTGGTTATATAAGCAAGGGATGCCAGAACTCGTGGTGCACGACTTTTGGTCTGTTCCTCTTGTGTTCTATTGAATAAAATTCATAGTTGAAAGGTACTTTTGTGCCTTGTTCATCCGACTTGTTTCATACAAGTTTTTCTCATCGAGTTTCTGCACAGCACCACCTTTCTTCGATGGTTTTATAATAACTCGAGTTTTACAGATCCAATTGACATGATTATTTTTGGGTTGTCTTCACAACTTGATTGTCTATCATCTGTGAAAATTTCACGGTCATTGGATTTGTGATCTACATGAGTTTCTTGGCAGTGTTGCAGATCTAATTTTTCTGAGGTAGAACAGAATGACCTTTCTTCGATTTTTCAATCGTAACTTGAGTTTTTCTCGACGGTTTTCCATGATTCTTGTTGTCATGTCTTCGTGAATTGATTATCTACAATATCTACTACTGTTTTCACAGTTGAACATGTTAAGATTAGTCGCACACATGAATTCTTTAACAGATCAATTTTCTGCTAAGGGGTTTTTGTTGCTTCCGCTGAAAAAGTTTTAATCTACCATTCACCCCCCTATGGTAGCTTTTAACATGCGCTTCGATCCTACAATTGGTATCAGAGCCAAGGTGCTATAATCTTTGTGATTTGCATGTGTTTTTGACTAGTCATCATGGAGAAATAATCTGCAAAATCTTGTGTCTTTAGTGGTATTAATTTTCAGGTTTGGAAGGAACCTATGGAAGCTTTCATCCAGGCACAAGGCTTTGCAATATGGGAAAAGGTGTACAAGCCTTACGACATGTCGTCAAACGATCAAGTCATGGCTACAAACATGAGAGATGTTGACAACAACAACAAGGCTCGCAACTTGATCATACAAGGATTAACTCAAAGCGACTTCGACCGTGTTGCTCACTTCTGATATGCATATGATGTGTGGAAAGCACTCTGCGACTACCACGAAAGATCCAACACGATCAAGGAGGTAAGGCAAGACATGTTCAAAAAGAAGTACATCGCTTTAATAAAATTCTCAGCAACTTGCATAGCGTCAATGTTAATTTTTCAGATGTTGAGAATTCTAGGCAATTACTAAGTGCATTAGACATGTCAATTTGGGAGATGAAATTCACATCTATTCGTGAATCTACAGTCATTAGTACACTTACTTTAGATGTTCTATATTCTAAATTGAAAACTCATGAAATTGACATAATCTCACACAAGAACTCTAACAAGTCTCTTACATTTGTTTCTCAACATGACATGCCTGGCTCTGGCCAAACTTCATCTTGTGGAACACTTGCTTTATTGTCCTCCCTAACCCTTGAACAGATTGAAGAGTTTCCATAGGAAGAACTTGCACTCATCTCTACTCAGTTCTCAAAAGCATTGCAAAATGTGAGAACTAGAAGGAGAGGAAGTGTCAGACCTCAACGATGCTTCAAATGTGGTAAGACGGGACATTTTCGCACAGACTGCCCTAACCTTCCAGGTACTACTTCTCGTGATGAAAAGCAAACAAGGACAAAGCACTCCCCTAAAAACAACAACAAGAAAAAAAAGGATTTTACAGGACGCCAATTGGTAAATAGTTTTATCTCCGCACTTCAAGAACTTGGCTCGAGCGCTGTGGACATCGGAAGTGATGAAGATGAAGATGATTTGGCAAACTTGTGATTCATGGCAGGCAAGTCAAGATCAAGTATGGAGGAGGCAAAACACAATAGCGACAATAAAAAGGTATGTCCTACTTGCGAAGAAATGTGTGATGCTATTTCTCGTGCCACTGTTATAGTTAAGAAAAAGGACAAAAAGCTTAGAGACAATGCCGTTAAAATTGAGTCACTAGAATCTGAAATTAATTGTTTGAAATATTTGATTCTTAGTGATGATTCTTGTTTCTCATGTGATTTAATATATGAATAATTGTCCTCTCTAAGAAGTGCACACACCTTCACACTTGATAAACTTGAGTTAGAAATTGAAAAGAACAAAGAGCTTGCTGCACTTAATGATAAAACTTGAAAGATGCTAGCTGTTCAATAATTGATTTGCATTGTTCTACTTGTGATGATCTTGGTAAGAAACTACATGATGTTATGGATGAAATTTCTGTTTTGAACAATGTTTTATGTGCTCATGAAGTTAAATATTGTTCCAATTGCAAACTAAAAGGAAAAACTTCATGTGTAAATTGCTTAGAATTGTCTAAGAAATTTGATGACATGAATAGGACACTAAAGAGGTTTTGTATTGGAATAAAAATATAAACTTGTTGTTGAATTCATCTAAATTCTGCAATGATGTATGTCTCTGTCCATTCCTTCAACACTGATCCCATGCTTATGCTAAGGCACATCCACCTAAAATTGTAAAGTCATTAGGAAGTGGTTTGATTAACATAGTTCCTAAACAAAAAGAAGTGATTTTCAAATCTGCAGGATTGTTGTCTCATTCAGCTTCTAATAAACATGTTGCTTGCTCATCTAGACATGAACACAAAGTTAAATTTCATTGTACCCACTGTGGTAGAGATGGTCATGTCATAAATTTTTGTTATAGACTAGCTAAACAACAGAAAAAAGGAAAGAATGCAAGCTAGATCTCATAACTCTCATGCAGCATTTGCTGCACATGCTAAACCAAATATCAAGAACATGCAACCTGCTGTTATGAGTCAAAAACATGCAAAGTTTGCTCCCCAACCTACTGTTTTCTGTGCTACACATGTAACACCTCGTAAGTCAGTAGTTGAGTACAAAAATCCTCCAACTTTGGCTCATAAACCTGTTGTTTTGTCTCAACTTTTGCGTCTTTTCCTGTTGCACGTCGTGTGACTCAGTATTGGATTCCTAAATGCCTTTTGACTAACCCCAGTATTGAGTCATCGATGTATTGTGCTTCTATGTAGGTTACACGTTTGAGAAAGGAGAATATTTGGATTGTGGATTCAGGTTGCTCACGCCACATGACCGATAACAAAGAATGGTTCTCCTCCTCTCTTTTGTGTCACGTATAGAGAATGTTACTTTTGCCGATAATTCTTCAACTCCTATAATTTCTAAAGGTTCGATTAAGGTAAATGATCACTACACTTTGAAAAATGTGGTACTTGTTAAAAATTTGAAATACAACTTGCTTTCTATTTCACAATTGCTAGACAAAAATTTGGAAATTATTTTCACTAAAAATTGCTGCAAAGTTGTAGATTCAAATAGTGAGCTTATTTTTAACATGTCTCGGTTGGAAGAGTTTTTAAAGATGATTTTGATATGTCTTCCTCTAAGCATAGGTGTCTAGTTGCTAATGATTCAAAGGGCTTATATTTTTGGCATCGTAGACTTGGTCACGTAGGCTTTAATTATCTAACGCATGTTAGTGCTCTTGATCGCACATGTGGGTTGCCTAAGCTTAAAGGGGACAAATAAATTGTGTGCTTTTCTTGTTGACATGCTAAGATGGTTGCAGGTTCACATGCTCCTCTCACAATGACCATGACAACTGAACCGGGTCAACTTTTACACCTTAACACCATAGGACCTTCATGTGTTCAATCCTTCGGAGCTAAATGGTATGTTCTTGTGATTGTTGATGACTATTCTAGATACTCTTGGGTTTAATTTATGGTATCTAATAATGAAGCTTTTAGTCACTTTAGAACTTTATTTATTAGATTATCAATTGATCACCTAGGATCCTTAAAAGCAATTAGAAGTGATAATGGAACTGGATTTAAAAATCAATCGTTCGATCACTTTTGTGTCGAAAAAGGAATAAATCACCAATTTTCTTCATCTTATGTACCTCAACAAAACGATGTTGTAGAGAGAAAGAACAGAACCATAGTTGAGATGGCTAGTACTATGCTTGATGAATATGAAACTCCTAGGAAATTTTGGGCTGATGCAACTGCAAGCGCTTGTTATGTCTCAAATCGTGTTTTCTTGTGTGATAAGCTAGGAAAAACACCATATGAGCTACGGTTTGGACATAGGCCTAGTGTTACACAATTTATGGTCTTTGATTGCCAATGCTTTGTTAAGAAACATGGTAATCTTGATAAATTTGAAGCTAGATCTATTGATGGCATGTTTCCTGATTATCCAACTCATACTAGAGGCTATCGTGTGCTTTTACTTGACGCTAACAAAATTGTGGAGACTTGTGAGGTTTCTTTTGATGAAGCTAGCCCAAGTACTAGCTGAAATATTGCAGGTCCGGATCCATATCTGCAGGGGGAGAGTATTTTCATTGAAGATGAGGAAGAAGTGGTGTCGCTGCCCGAAAATTCAGCAGCTAATGACATTATTCTAGCTCCTGATTTTGATTCACAACCAGCACCGACGACCATCATTGCTATTCCAGATCATCCTCAAGTCACAAGCTCATCGATTTATGATGAACATGAAGAAGAAGAAGAAGCTTATGAAGTGTCTACTCTCCTCCGAGCCCTCAAAAGTCATCCTCCACAACAAATCATTGGAAGTTTGCACGAACGAGTCACACGGTCCAGGTTTTGCGATCCAAACTCTCACGCTCATTCTTCTTTTGTTGCTTCTTTTCAACCCAAAGATATATCACACACACTCACTAATAAATCTTGGATTATTGCCATGCAAGAAGAGTTAGAAAATTTTGAAAGAAATAATGTTTGGAAACGTGTACCTCCACCTCAAGGTCACACTTTAATTGGAACTAAATGGGTGTTTAAAAATAAACAAAGTGAGGATGGGGTTTTGATTAGGAATAAGGCTAGGTTGGTTGCTTAAGGTTTCACACAAGTTGAAGGTCTAGATTTTGATGAAACTTTTGATCGTGTTGCTAGATTAGAAGCCATAAGAATTTTGTTTGCTTTTGCTGCATCTAAGGTTTCAAATTATATCAAATGGATGTTAAATGTGCTTTTCTTAATGGCTTACATAGATGAGGAGGCTTATGTCAAGCAACCATCGGGTTTTGAAAATCCAAATTTTCCTAGTCATGTTTACAAACTGTTTAAAGCCTTGTACGGTCTCAAACAAGCCCTTAGAGCATGGTATGATAGGTTAAAAACATTCTTACTTGAAAAGGGGTTTACCATGGGCAAGGTTGATAAAACTCTTTTTGTGCTTAAGCGTGGAAATGACTCATTATTCGTTCAAGTGTATGTGGATGATATTATGTTTGGTTGTGCTTCTCATGATCTTGTGTCCAAGTTTTCAGCTATGATGAGTTCAGAATTTGAGATGAGTATGATGGGAGAACTCACGTACTTTATGGGGCTGCAAACCAAGGAAGGTACCTTTGTGCATCAAACGAAGTATACAAGAGACCTTCTTAAGCGCTTAAACATGGACAAAAGCAAGCCTCTTCGGACACCAATGGGTACAGCAATGGCACTTGAACTTGATGAAGATGGTGAACCCGTGGATCAAAAAGAATAAAGAAGCATGATCGGATCACTTTTGTACCTCACGGCATCAAGACTAGACATACAATTTAGCGTATGTTTTTGTGCACGGTTTCAAGCATCCCCACGTGCTTCACATCGTCAATCCGTCAAAAGAATTCTCAATTACTTACATGGAACTCAAGAATTTGGCTTTTTTCTTCCTTCTTCCTCAACTATTACTTTGAAATCCTTTTCGGATGCTAATTTTGGGAGTTGTAGGATTGATAGGAAAAGTACTTCGGGTGCTTGTCATTTTCTTGGTAATTCACTTGTTGCTTGGTCCTTCAGAAAAAAAAGTTCAATTGCACAATCCACAGCCGAATCTGAATATATAGCTACTGCTAGCGCTTGTTCACAAATTCTTTGGATTGTTCAAACTATAAGGACTATGGGGATGATCCAGATAGTGTTCCACTGTTTTATGATAACACTAGTGCATTTTGCATTGTTAAAAATCCCATGCAACATTCGAGAACAAAGCACATTGACATTAGGTATCACTTTCTCCATGATAATGTTGAAAAAGGAAATATTGTGCTTCACCATGTAGATATCGAACAACAATTGGCTGACATTTTTACAAAACCTTTGGATTTCACTGATTTTGTTACATTCGTAGTGAAATAGGGGTTATGCATCCTCATGACTTAAATTGAGGGGAGTTTTGAAACTTGGGAAGTATATGTGTGAATCCAAGTTTAAAATAATATGAGCATAATATTTCATACATATATGACTTTATGATTCCTTTTGTCGGAGTGTGATTTCGGCAATTCTCCCGGTACCACCGTTGGTAGCCCGCGGAGTTTGTAGTTCGGTTGTGGGCGCGCAGAGATTCAGAACATGATGGCAAGATGACACGAGGATTTACGTGGTTCGGGCTGTCTGAGCATAATACCCTACTCCATGGGTGTGTGTTGTTGTTGTATTGAGTGTCTGAGCGCTTGTGTGTAAGAGCAGAGTGTGTAAAAGTCTCTCTCTGGCCCTCCCTCCCTTGTGTATCGTTTGACTAGTCCTTTTATAGTACAAGGACTGGTCGTTACATCGTTGGCCTAGCCCGACATGTGGCCCTGGCAGTTACTGATGCTTAATACACAATTAATGCACTTAATTGCCCTTAATAGTGTGGTAATGCGCCTTGACAGTGGTGTTACTGGTATTAAGGGCCCTCTGATCATATCATTAAGATAGCATTAATGACACTTAATCGGGTCTTGAGGTCTTTAATGTTCCTTTAAGGTCCGAGCCGTTGGAAGTCCACCACTTTGCCTGTTGAGGTTGAAGGTCCGGTGGTTGGACGCGTGGAAGCTTCGGTGCCTATAGTCTTGGACGAGTAGGTACGGTGCTGTTGTACACGTGTCAGTACTGAAGCTTCCCTCTGTCGGGGGTTAGGTCTGGGGTGCCACACGGGTATCTAGTCCGGAGCTTTCCCGTGTAGGGAATGTAGCTCTAGTTTAACAATACATGTGGCGGCATTAGGACTAACCATAGAAGGGAGGCAGGTCCAGTTCCATATGACACGTGGGGCCTTTGGAGTTCTTCAACTCAGGTATGTGGAGTTCCTTAGCTCTTTTTGCAGTCCCAAGGGGTATCCGGTACGCAGGGTACCGACAGTGGCCCTCTGGGCCCACCTCTGGGAGAGGCCTTTTGGATGAAGTCGTTCTGCTAGAGGTGGGTCCATCCTTCGGGATTTGAGCCGTGTCTTCAAGGGTCTTTGGATTTGCCGTTGCGGTAGTTCGTAGTTAAACCACCGTCGCGTGGCATATCCAGGATGCGGCAGGTGATATCTGAGCGTGCAGATCTCACGCAATTGAAGGTCGCGGGTTCCCGACATGAAAACTGTATCGGTTCCGCGCGCTCTGTCAGGCCGCCACCCTCGGGCTTCCCGCCTCTCATGATGACAACTGTTCGCCTGTGGTAAGGACCTCTACTTGATGGTCAGGGTGGCTCGGGCCCCCTTGTCATCGGCAGGGTGAAGTTTTTGAACTGTATTGTCGGCTCCTCTGCGATTTCCATCCAAGCGTTGCGGGGGCTTACTTAAAAAGGAAAGCGTGCACCGTTTGGGGATTCCTTACGCCTTCATTCGAACTTGCGCTCGAATCCTCCAAACTTTCGCTTGCTCTTCTTCTCTCGCCCCGCTGTGCTGCGATGGAGTTGGGTCTCCGCAAGAGTCGTCTAATGACCAATGGTGATTTGAAGAAGGTCTAGACCTACATGGGGTGGTCCAGCGACTCCTTCAACCACCTGGTCCGCGCCGGCAAGCTCCCGTTCAAGAAGGAGTGCGCCGGCAACATGGTGTACTTCTCCGCGTACGCCATGGTGGGACTGATCCCACCTTTCTCCTCCTTTCTCTTGATGCTGTTAGACTTCTATGGTCTGCAGCTGTACCACCTTGGCCCCCACTCCATTCTTCTGGTGTCAACCTTTGTCCACTTCTTCGAGATGTGGGTGGCCATTCCCCCTTGCGTCGAGCTCTTCCGCACCTTCTTCACCATCCACACCACCGGCAAGAGTGACGAGTACCTTGGCTTCTACTATTTTGTGAAGCGCAAGAAGTTCCCGTACAAGTACTTGAGGATGTTCCCTTCTGGCAAGTGGGACGATTGGAAGAAGGATTGGATTGTCGTCACGGCAGAGGAGCACGAGAAGATGGAACTGCCTGAAGGCCTTCCCAACGTCAACACTGAAGCCTGGAGTGAAGTTACGGTGCTGTTGGACGCCTTCAACCCTGCCCTGACCAGGATCCGCCAATGTGTGGAAGGAGGGGTGACTCCCCAGGTGGCATTCTACAACTTTCTGGTCAACAAGTGGGCTTTGCTGAAGAAGAGGGAGAAGCTCGCCTGGGCCCTTAACAGCGTGATGGACGACAACCGGATTGAGACCGGTTTGAAGTCCAACATGGAAGGCGCAGCTTTGGAGCTTCACCTTAAGAAGTTCCAGCACGGCACCGATGTCGAGGGCGACGACTTGACTCCGCCAGCGGCTTTCCTCCCTCTGAACATGGAGGCGGAGTTCAGCAGGGAGCTCTGGCGGAAGATGCCGGTGCTTGATGACCTTGGTGAAGTTGAGAGGCGTTCGACCACCGGGTTGGCGATCCCCGGAGCTTCTGAGGGTGGTCCCCCTTCCGCCCCAAGACAGAGAGCTAAAGTCGTAGGCAAGGGCAAGGAGTTGGTCGAGCCCTCCAGCCGTAGGAGGAAGTTGAAGCACTTTGATGGGAGGTCCGTCAGATCTGCTCTTTCCGCAACAGCTCCTTCTCCCCGGAGGGGGAGGTCTTCAACGGCGACTCCTACTCCAGCATAGGCGTCTCCCCGGGATGCCAGCTCCATTCATGTGACTCCAGTACCAGGGCCAGCTAAGGGCTCTAGGTCTGAGGGTCCTTCTCAGTCGAGGGGGGCCTCAACCAAGATGTCACTGACGGCGGTAGCAAGCTCCGGGGAGTCTTTTGGAGCTACTACGCCAGTGGTGACAGGGTCCAGTCCTGAGCGTCTGGTGAAGAGGTTCCGCGCTAGCTGGAGCGGAAGCCTTCCAAGGTAAATTTGATTTTTTACCTCAGTTGATTGTCTTTGTTGTAATCATATTTTGAATTTCTTCGTCCTTCATCCACAGGGTACCCACGAAAAGAGTTGAAGCTCCGGTTCCTGCAGCAGCAACTGATGTTGTGCAGACGGAGGCTCCGGCTCTAGTTCCAGTGCCGCCCCAAGAGGTGGTGGCTGAGGTCGCGGCAGCTCCGGCACCAGCTGTCATGGTCCTTGACCGAGAGTCATCCCCTGAAGCTCCCGTGGTAGCGTCGGACCATGGGAATGAAGATGTACCAGTGGCTCCAGCTCCGGAGGTTGAAGCTCCGGTTTTGGATGCTGAGATGATGGACGCTCCAGCCTCAGAGCCGGAGGTAGCTACAGTTCTGGCCCTAGAGCCGAATGTTGTTGAAGCCCCGGTGGTGGAGCCGGGTGTTGATGAAGTTCCGGTGCCTGAGCCGATTGTTGCAGAAGTGTCAGCGCCCGAGCTGGTGGAGGTTGAAGCGTTGGTCCCTGAACCGGCAGCAGAGGGGGCGCCAGCACCGGAGCCGGAAGTGGCCTCAGCTCCAGCCGAATCTTCAACGCCTGCCCTGGAAGTGGTGGTTCTGGAGGTACCTGCGCCTGAGCTAGGGTGCCAAGACAAAGTCGTCGGTCCCCCGCCTGAGGGACCAGCTGCTGATGACCTGGCGGCAGGACCTTTGGAGCCGACTCCGGAGGTAGGAACTTCTGTTGCAAGACCTTCCTCGGCGGCAGTCGAGGATATCCCAAAGGGAGGCCCTAGTGCCAAGGAAGCTTAGGGGACCGCTCTTGTAGAGTGGGACCCAATTTTTGTTACAGAGAACCCGCTGGAGCCAGCGGAGAAGACCCCGACAGGTCCGGAGCCAATCCCTTTGTCGCTGTCTATCGACAACGCCTGATCCAGCCTTCGTCAGGTCCAGTTGGCCTTTTACCACGAACGCAAGGTCCTCGAGGAGGAGTGCCAAACCCTTAGTAGGTGGCGCAACCGGCTCCAATTAGAGACCAAGCTGGCGCAGACGAGGCTGGCCGACGACAAGGAGTGGGCGAAAAGGGAGAAGGTCCGGTTGGAGTACTGGGGTCAGCTGCTGGATGAGAGGGAAAGCATGACGTGATACCTCAACAACCAGTCCTGGGACATCCACGAACAGGTCGTGGCTGCTAATGAAGCAGCGAATGACCGCCAAGAGAAGCTCAGCGTCATCCACGACAGCCTCGTCAAGCGCCGGGAGGCTCTTGAGGAGCGGGAGAAAAAGCTCGAAGATGAAGAGCAAAAACTCCTGGAGCTGCATGATGACCTCGTGAAGAGGGAGGAGGAGCTTACTCAGAGGCTGACTCTGGGTGACAAGAGCCTCGCGTAGTGCACCAAAAAGTTGGAGGACCGCTGCGAGAAAGAGGAGAAGAAGGCCTGGCAGCAGGGACAAGACCTCACCAAGAGGGAGAATGAAATTGCTGCCAGGGAGAAGAAAGTGTGGGGCCGAGAGAGAGACATGGTCGACCACCAGAACAAGATCCACCTCTGGGAAGAGGAGCTTGGTAAACTCGAAAGGCAAGTTGCTGAAAAGATTCAGCAGAACGCCAAAGAAGTCGAGCGCCTTGCCCGGGAGGATTCGGAGCTTGCGGCGACCAAGAGGTCCTTGGAAGAAGTGCAAGGCTCAAGGGCAGTGGAGTCCCAACAAGTATGGTACTTCTTGGGCAAAGCCAATGATGCGCTGACGCTGCTGGGTTTCAGTCCGGTGCACCCGGATGATCCGGAGCCGGAGCTGGACCTCGCGTTGAAGGCGTTGAGCACAGCAGGCAGCAAACTCAACAAGATGGGTGATGTCATCATGGATCAACTGGAGACTGAAGGGAAATCCCCTGCGCAAAACATCGCAGAGTACATGTTGATGTGCTACACAAGTCGGGATCCTCACTTCCCATTAGATCTGGTGCTTGAAGGTCCCATCGACGGAGAGGGAGATGCCGCCAAGGCCAGCGTGTTGGAGTTTGCCCAGAAGGTCGCCTCCTTCTTCCATAGGATTTAGGACTTTCTCTCTGTATCTCTCGCTTGTATCTTCTCTTCCTTTCCTCAATTTTGTAATCTCTTGTCTCCAGATTAATGAAATCCAAGAATTTTATGAATTTCATTTTTTGTCTTCAACACCTTTGTCCCACTTAGCCCCCTGGTAGATGTACACAATTTGATTGTGAACATGTACCAAGAGGATGTAGCATTTTGTTGAAGACTTGCGTGCTTCGAACTTGTAGTTTATAGGTCCAAAGTCGTCAATAGTAGGAGCCCCATGAGGTTGTCGGAGCTTAGTAGCTCCGGTAGTGACCCTTGTCAACACGTAGAGCGTCGATAATTAGTCCTCTAGGTTTGTTGGAGCTTGGTAGCTCTGGCAGTGACCACTGTCAACACGTGGTGCGTCAACAGCAGACCCCACTGGGGAGTCTTCCCACCATCTTTTCTTCATGTTGACGGCTGGCCCCCTGGATTTGCAAGAACTTGGTAGATCCAGCGACACCTACTATCAATGTTTAGAACATCGACAGCGGATCACCTTAGGGGGTGTCGGAGCTTTGATAGCTCTGTCTTCATCCACCATCATCATGAGATCTTTATTTTTCCTACACACTGAAGTAAAAAAAAACAGTAAAATCCATTTCTTATCTATAACTCGTTTGTGGCTTACTAGTCCCGAAAGAAATTTTTAGGTCGAACGCAATTCTATATACAATCAAGTGCATTTGCTTATGTTCTTCAGGTCCAATCGTTTCCAGGACTCACCTTACTTCGGCCTGTCGGGGTGTAGGTAGAGTGGTGTACTTAGGGTGCAGGACCAGGCTAAGTCGATAGCACACTCCGGACATAGATTGGCTTGGCGGCATTCAGGCGAGTAGACCATTCAACAATGTTAAGACCCAAAAGAATTAACAAAGCGACTTGAATTATATATGAATTGGTCGAGCTAAAGATTCTTGAGAATTGCACAACTTTGTTATAGACAAGAAAGAGGAAAATAAAAAATATTGATCCTGTACAAAATAAATGCACGTGGAGTCTGTTTTCACATAATGATATCTTTCATTATAGGTCTAGGGTACAGGGGAAACAAGTACACTCTTAGGGTACGGAACCAGGCTAAGTGTGTTGCATTTCTTGTTTGACCCAAGGTATCTAGCTACACTTTTAGTTCTGAGACTGTGACAAGTGTCGCTTGAACTTTGCGGACCTTCCGAGGAAGGTCCGGCGGTTCTCCTGGTGGAGCTACCCGACTCTGTACAATGACGCTATAACATACATCACATGTAACTACAGACTCACCTCCGTGATGTTAAGCATATAACTTACGGAGGTGCTCAATGTTCCAAAGATTAGGGAGCGTTGTCCCATCCTCTGTTGTAAAGCGAACGCATCCAGGACGGGATACTTTGATCACTCGAAAGGGTCCTTCCCAACTGGAGGAAAGTTTGTTTAACCCTTCTCGATTTTGTATTCTCCGTAGCACCAGATCGCCTTCCTCGAGCTGTTGGTTGTGAACATGCCTTTGGTGATAGCGTCAGAGATCTTGGCGGTATCGGGCATTCCGAACAGCTGCTCGGCACCTTCCCTCTTCAACGAGGTCAAGGTCTTCACGCCGGAGCTGGTCCTGTGTGGCATCGTCGAAGGTGCGGACCCGGAGTGACCCCAAGGTGATTTTCGAAGGTAGGACTGCTTCAGCTCTGTACACCAGGAAGAAGGGTGTCTCTCTAGTTGACCGGTTTGGAGGTGTCCTGTTTGCCCACAAGGTGGGCGGAAGCTCTTCAATCCAGTTGGCTCCATGTTTTTTCAGATGCTCATATGTGCGCGTCTTGAGTCCTTTTAGGATTTCTGCATTTGCTCTCTCGGCTTGGCCATTGCTTATCGGGTGAGCTACAGAAGCATAGCTGACCTGAATGTTGAGGTCTTTGCAATATCCTTGAAATGCAGAGCTTGTGAATTGGGTCCCGTTATCAGTTATGATCTTGTTTGGGACTCCAAATTTGCATACTATGGACTGCAAGAAGTTGATAGCTAATTGATTGTTTATTGTCACAACTGGAGTTGCTTCCAGCCACTTAGTGAACTTGTCGATGGCAATGTGCAGGAACTTGTAACCTCCAATGGCTCTTGGGAAAGGTCCAAAGATACCCATCCCCCACACAGTGAATGGCCATGTAGGAAGTATCATTTGTAGGGGTTGAGCCGGTTTGTGAATTTGCTTCGCATGGAACTGGCATGCTTCACATTTCTTCACTAGCTCGGTTGCATCCTGGAGTGCTGTAGGCCAGTAAAAACCATGTCGGAAGGCTTTACCGACCAACGTGCGGGAAGATGCGTGGTTCCCACACTTGCCTCCATGAATTTCTACGAGGAGCTCGCATCCTTCTTCCCTTGTAATGCACCGCATTAGGATGCCGTTGGCACCACGCTGGTAGAGATCCCCTTCTACCAGTGTGTATCTTTTAGCCAATCTGACTATCCGGTCAGCGGATACATTATCTTCAGGAAGGAAATTGTCTTTCAAGTAGCTTCAGATCTCCGAGATCCATGCATCGGAGCTAACTTGAGCATTTGAGTCTTGAGTGCTGGGTTGCTCGGAGCTTCTGGCAGCACCTATGACCCTTGATGGATGCCATGGTAACAGGTCCATCGGGACCACTAGCTTCGAGGTGTTGGTCTCTCCCCCTTCGCTCAGTTCGGCAGGCTGAGCTGTTGGTCTTGACAATCTCCGGATGAAGGTTCCGTCGGGAGCCGAAGCTCTGGTTGAAGCTTTCGTCGAGAGTTCGTCGGCTTCAGTGTTGTTGAGACGCTGGACATGGCAAAGATCCAGGACGTCGAAGTCCTTCTGAAGCTTCTGGACTTCAAGTAGATATGCAGCTAGTTGAGGGTTGTTGCAGCAGCATTCACCTTTGACTTGTTTTATTATGAGCTGCGAGTCACCCTTTACCAACAGCTGCTTGACACCATATGATAGTGCCACCTTGAGCCCATAGATTAGTGCTTCATACTCCGCCATGTTGTTGGTCGCCTTGAAGTCAAGGTGAACCATGTATTTGACCTTCTCCCCGGTCGGAGCAAGGAGAAGGACTCCAGCTCAGGCCCCCTGCTTCTGCACGGAGCCATCGAAGTAGAGAGTCCAGTGAGGCTCGGTGAAGACCGGAACCTTGGGTTCCGGCTTCTGCTCACTGGTGCCCTCGGGATTTGATGGATAGGGGGTCCATTCCACCACGAAGTCCGCCAATGCTTGACTCTTGATCGCCTTTCTTGGGACGAATTCAAGATCGAACTCGGTCAGTTCCGCTGCCCACTTTGCAGTATTCCCCATAGAGTTGGGGTTATGCAAGATTGCACGCAGTGGATAAGAAGTTACCACTGAAATTTTGTGAGCATGGAAGTAATGTCGAAGCTTCCTAGAGGCAATAAGAACTGCGTAGAGCAGCTTATGCACCTCAAGATACCGAGTCTTGGCATCATGGAGTACTTCACTGATGAAGTACACTGGGCGCTGGACTATCCGGACCCTCTTGGAGGGGCCCGGAGCTTCCTCCTCATCAACCCGTACCCTCCCGGAGGGGTCCGAACCTTGTTCGGGGACCTCCAGGTTCTTGCTTGAAGAACCTGGAGCTTCTTCTGAAGTGACCCTGACCTTCCCGGAGGGGTTCGGATCTTCTTGTTCAACAACAGCAGCTCCTCCAGTTGAAGGAGGTTGATCCTTTGGCATCTCGCCTTGAGGATCTGGCTCTGGGAGCTGGGACCCAAACTCGCCTTCAGGTAGCTCCGGACCCTCTCGGAGGGGTCAGGACTCCTGAAGTGGATATGGTTCTGGTCTTTCCGCAACCAGGAGGACCATGCTGACAACTTCATCAGTTGCCGAAATGTAAAGTAGAA
Source organism: Tuctoria greenei (assembly GCA_036927565.1). Classification (NCBI taxonomy): domain Eukaryota; kingdom Viridiplantae; phylum Streptophyta; class Magnoliopsida; order Poales; family Poaceae; genus Tuctoria; species Tuctoria greenei. Next base: position 124,739,220 of record JAYESD010000007.1, on the reverse strand, counting down.
GTGACTCACCAGGATTCGGAGCTACCAAAGTTGGTAGAGTGGTGAGGAGCTGCTTTAGCTCTTGGAAAGCCTTTTTTGCTTCTTCAGACCATTGGAATGGTTCGGACTTCCTCAACAATTTGAAGAAGGGTAGCACCCGTTCCGCCAGTCTTGAGATGAACCGGCTGAGGGCAGCTAGACATCCAGTCAGCTTTTGGACATCCTTGATGCGAGCTAGTGGTCGCATGTCTTCAATAGCTTTAATCTTCCCCGGATTCGCTTCTATTCCTCGGTGGTTCATCAAGAATCCAAGAAGCTTTCCGGAGCTAACCCCAAAGACACACTTGTCCGGGTTCAGCTTCGTGTGTGTGATTCGCAACTTGTCGAAGACAGCTTGCAAGGTATCAAGGAATGAATCCTTGTTCTTGATCTTGATGACGATGTCATTGACGTACACTTCCACTACATCTCTGATGAGCTCTCCAAACATTTTGTACATAGCTCGTACAAACGTTGAAGCAGCATTTTTGAGAACGAATGGCATGGCAGTGTAACAATATAATCCATCTACTGTGATGAAAGAAGTATGTTCTTCATCTTCCCTAGACATTCTGATTTGATGATACCCAGAATATGCGTCTAAGAAACACAGTAATTCACACCGGGAGGTGGAATCCACTATCTGATCTATTCTAGGTAGTGGGAATGGATTCTTTGGACATGCCTTATTCAGTGTAGTGTAGTCGATACACATCTGAAGCTTCCAGTCGGCCTTAGGTACAATGATTGGGTTTGCCAACCATTTTGGGTGGAAGAATTCTCGGATGAATCCAACTTCGAGCAACTTCTTCACTTCTTGATGTATGAAGTTTTGTCGCTCTACTGATTGCTTTTGAGGCTTCTGATGTACAGGCTGAGCGTCGGGATAAATCTTCAGATTGTGCTCAATCACTTCCCTAGGGATCCTAGGCATTTGTGACGGTTGCCAGGTAAACATGTTGACATTAGCCCGGAGGAAAGTGATGAGTGCGAGTTCCTATTTGTCATTCAACCTCCCGATATACGGGTGATTTGAGCGACATCGGAACAAATTTGTATGACATTGACGGCAATGTCGGTGTCGCCGCTTGGTTCCACGCGAGGTGCGGAGGTTGAGCCTCGATGACGAATGCTCGGAGGCTTCGGGGCTTGCTCCTTTCCGGATGCTTCCTCCTGCACTATGGCAAGCGCGTGGAGTTCTTCCAGAGCAGTAACTCTGGTGTTGGCATCTTCAACACCAAGTACCCATAATGAGCAGCAGCCATGAATTTGTACAAGGTTGGCGTGCCCAAGATGGCGTTGAATGGCAAGTTGATCTGCGCCACGTTGAAGACCAACTTCTCGGTCCTGTAATTCTCCCTAGTCCCAAAGGTCACCGGGAGAGTAATAGCACCGAGTGGAGTGACGGCCCCGGACCTACTCCGGAGAAAGGTCGGGAGGGGCGAAGATTCGAAGGTCGGAGCTGAAGCTTGACGAAGGCCTCAAAGCTTATGAGGTTCAGCCCAAAACCTCCGTCCACCATTACATGGTGGAGCTGGATGTTGTTGATGGTCGGAGATACCATCAATGGGAGTTGGCTAGCTCCGATCATGTTCCGAGGGCAGTCTGAAGTATCAAAAGTGATGGAAGTGTCCATCCTCTTCCGGTGCGGCTCTGCCCTTGCAGTGGGAGCTACTGAGGCCATGTCCCGCCGCATTCTCTTGAGGACACGGCGGGAGGTGATGTCCCACGAACCACCAAAGATGGTGTTCATGGTCTTCCGGCGCTCATTGTCGGATACGTCTTCAACGGAGATGTAAACAGACTTCAAGACCTTTTTAGGGTCCTGAAAGCCTAACTTCACTTCAGTTGTTGCTTCGTCGACTTTTTGTTTTCCTTCCCTTTGACAGAAAGGAACTTCTTCCCGGCGCTTGTTGTAGCGCTCGGCGAGGTTGTGGACCTCTCGGCAGCCTTCCAGGTTGTGCTTGTTTGTCTTCTGTATAGTACACCACATCTTGGAGTTGCCACCGTCTTCATACGATGGTCGAGGTCGTTTCTCGGGGTGTGACCCCCGGCCACCCGAAGCTGCGGCAGTAGCGGTTGTAGGTGTGCTGGCCGACGGCTTTTTCTTGCCGTTGGACTTTTTCTTCTTCTTGGCACTCCCAGAGGTAGAGCATTCACCCTTGGAGGACTTTTTGTTGTCCTTCGGAGGTGGTTGGGAGTGCATTTCACGGCCCTCCGCAGCTTTGGCACACTTGTCTGCCAAGCTGAAGAGTTCCGTGACGCTGGTGACTTTCTTGGTCGCCAGCTTATCCAGCATCTTCTTGTCTCGCACGCCCTGTCTGAATGCCACAATAACAGAAGCGCTTGAGATAGAAGGAATGGTGTTTCATACCTGGGAGAACCTCTATATGAAGGATCGCAGGGACTCTCACCCCTTCTGCTTAACAGCAAAAAGGTCCAGTTCTGTGCCTGGTCGGGTATATGAGCTCCTGAAGTTGGCAGTGAACTGTTGGCACAGTTCCGCCCAACTGTTGATGGAGTCAGGCGGAAGGCTTATGAACCAAAACCTGGCGGTCCCAGTTAAAGCCACAGAGAAATAGTTGGCCATAACGGCCTCATTGCCTCCAGCCGCAAGGAATGCAGTGGAGTAGATTTGAAGAAATTCGGCAGGATTAACAGTCCCGTCAAATTTCTTCGACAAGTGAGGACGGAACTTCTGCGGCCATCTGACCGTGCGTAGATACATGGCCAAGGCAAAACAGCCTCCTCCTACTCCCTCAGGAGCAGGGCTGTCCCGAGCCTCTCGCGAGTGCGCTCGATGTGGACGCGGGCGTCCTGTTGACGGTAACGACGATCGAGCTCGTCCTGGAGGTCATGAGTCGAAAGCCTGGTTACCGTGTGAGTACGCCGCGCCCCAGGAGGCAGTGACGTTGCTTGTTGAGATGCAGCACACCTCCTGTGTTGCGAAGCGTGCGGACCAAGTCTACCTGACACGGTCCGATGTTGCGACGGGGCCTGCCCCGAGAGGGGAGGACCTTGGTTGCTGATGCGATTGGCTGTTGCTGCAACCAAATGTTCCACATCAGCTCTCCACAGCTCCATCGCACCCTGGGATGCTCCTGGAGGCGGTGGACGTTGGAGAAGAGCACGTGCAGCATGGAGCGCGTGTTCGGGGTTGTTATTCGCCGATGCAGTGACCGATGCAGATGCCCCATCTCGACGTCCAGCTTGATTCGCAGGAGCAGATTGTGGCAGCGGTGGCATGACTACTGCTGGAGCCATAGCACCTGTTGGCTGCTGCATGTTGGAGGGGTTGCCTCCAGCAGGTTGCGCAGCAGGGTTGCCGTTGGACGATCCAGCAGCAGAGTTCACCATCCTTGAATCTCGGGCACACCCCTTACCTGGCGCGCCAACTGTCGGAGTGTGATTCCGGCAATTCTCCCGGTACCATCGCTGGTAGCCCACGGAGTTTGTAGTTCGGTTGTGGGCGCGCAGAGATTCAGAACACGATGGCAAGATGACACGAGTATTTATGTGGTTCAGTCCACCTGAGCGTAATACCCTACTCCACGGGTGTGTGTTGTTGTTGTATTGAGCATTTGAGCGCTTGTGTGTAAGAGCAGAGTGTGTAAAAGTCTCTCTATGGCCCTCCTTCCCTTGTGTATCGCTTGACCAATCCTTTTATTGTACAAGGACTGGTCGTTACATTGTTAGCCTGGCCCGACATGTGGCCCTGGTGGTTACTGATGCTTAATACACAATTAATGCACTTAATTGCCCTTAATAGTGTGGTAACGCGCCTTGATAGTGGCGTTACTAGTATTAAGGGCCCTCCGATCGTGTCATTAAGATAGCATTAATGACACTTAATCGGGTCTTGAGGTCTTTAATGTTCCTTGAAGGTCCGAGCCGTTGGAAGTCCACCACTTTGCCTGTTGAAGGTCCAGCGGTTGGACGTGTGGTAGCTTCGAGGCCTACAGTCTTGGACGAGTAGGTCCGGTGCTGTTGTACACGTGTCAGTATCGGAGCCTCCCTCTGTTCGGGGTTAGGTCCGGGGGTGCCACACGGGTATCTAGTCTGGAGCTTTCCCGTGTAGGGAATGTTGCTCCGGTTTAACGATACACGTGGCGGCATTAGGACTAACCATAGAAGGGAGGCAGGTTCGGTTCCGTATGACACGTGGGGCCTTTGGTGGTCTTCAACTCAGGTATGTGGAGTTCCTTAGCTCTTTTTGCAGTCCCAAGGGGTATCCGGTATGCAGGGTACCGACACCTTTTACATGCTGAAAGTTCTTACTACATTACTCATGTTATACATTTTGTAGTTTTTGCCATGACTAGTAATTATAATAATTACTTACACTAAATTTGGTCATGATCGAACTTTCTTGCTGTTTTGAACTTGTTGCATGCTCACAAGTGCTTTTAATAATGAATAGTTAATCAAGTAATCAACTCACATGTTGAGTTTTTATGATCAAATAAAAAATGAATGAGAAAAGATTAGGAGAATATGCATGCATCGCATTTATTCTTTTGAGATGGCTTATCATTGCAATTAGATATTGTGAGACCTATGTGTGCTGAATACATTGGCTTTGACAATAAAAGTTTTGAATGTTTCCATAACATCTTTTTAGCAACGTATGACTCTAGCTCCGAGCTTTTGCAAGGTCCGACAATAGGCCCGACTTGCTTTGTCAAGGTCCAACATGTTTTTGCTTGGCTCCGGTGAGCTTTGTCTTTAGCTCCGGCATGTCTTTGATAGCTCCAGCATGTCTTTGTTAAGCTCCGATATGTTTTTCTAGGTCCGACTAATGTTGGTTAGCTCCGACATGTTTTTCTAACTTCGACTTTTGGGATGACTAGTTCCGACTAGTTTTGATAAGCTCCGGCGCTAGGTTGTACTAGCTTTGGTAAGCTACGGCGCTAGGTTGTACTAGCTTTGGTAAGCTCTGGCTCAAGCTCCGGTTAGTTTTGGCAAGGTTCAGAGCTTGATCGCAATAATCCTGTTTCTACTGTGAATTGTTTCGAACTTGCTTCATATTCTTGGAAAGATTGCTTAGTATTCATTTGCTAAGTTTTTGGTGCATTTTGGTTGATATGGTTGATATCATTTTGCTATGGTTTGCAACATGCTTATGTGAGGTGCTCACGTAAGGTGTTGTGTTCGGAACTAACTTGAGTCAAGTCGCGGACTTGGGCTCGTACAGATTGGTTGTTTATTCATGTGCAGGTGTTGCTTGAGTTCAAGACATGGCTGGTGACGGGATCCATTGAACTAGTCTTAAGGAGAAGATGAGGTTCAACAACCAAGTTCGGGAGGAATTGTGGTTGAGTTGATCGGGAGGTTGTGCAGCATGTTTGAATCAAGAACAATGCATATAAAGGTATTGTGACGTTGTTCAAAGATGTTTTGCACGTGTGCAAGGAGTTCATGGACGTGGTTGCATGGTTCCGAGACGTGATGAAGAGATGTGGATGTAAAGAATTGGTCAGAAAGGTCCAACCGACTAGGTTATGGACTCAGGCTGTGGCTAAGTCGGGTTTGACTCAAATATAGAAAGATTTGAGTTGGTTATGATAGGATTTCGTGCGGGTCACGAATTTGAGTTGTTTAGGAATGTGGGATACGTTCCTAAGGTGTTTGGAAGTCTTAAGATTGCTTCTATCTGCGTATAGAAGAGTCCTAAGCAGTTATGGAAAGTTTCGATTCATGATCTTAGTAGGATTAGAGTCCTAGTTGAAATTGGTTGGCCTAAGGGCTGGTTATATAAGCAAGGGAGGCCAAATCTCATTGTAGAGGATTTTGGGGCTGTTACTCTTGTGTTCTATTGAATAAAATTTGTAGTTTGAAAGAACTTTTGTGCCTTGTTTGTCTGACTTGTTCTAGACAAGTTTTACTCGTCGAGTTCCTGGACAGCACTACCTTTCGTCGGTGGTTTTATCATAACTCGAGTTTTACAGATCCAATTGACGTGATTCTTTTTGGGTTGTCTTCATAACTTGATTATATATCATCTGTCAAAATTTCACGGTCATTGGATTTGTGTTTTCTGATCTACACGAGTTTCTTTGTAGCATTCCAGAACTGTTTTTCTCGGGTACGACAGATTGACCTTTGTTCGATTTTTCAATCATAACTTGAGTTTCTCTCGACGGATTTGAGTGATTCTTCTTGTGTTTTCTTCGTGACTTGATTCTATCTGATATATATCACTTTTGTCCCGGTGAAACATGTTTAGATTGGTCTCACACACGATTTCTTTAATAGATTGTTTTTCTGCCGAAGGGGTTGGGATTTAATTGTTTCCGCTGCGTGAGATTTTTTAAAAATCTACCATTCACCCCCCCTTTGGTAGCTTTTCATGTGCTCTTCGATCCTACAATTGGTATCAGAGCCACGGTAATCTAATCATTGTGATGCACGTGTTTTTGACTAATCATCATGAAGAAATTCTTCGCCAAACCTTGTGTGTTTGCTGGTATTGATTTTCAGGTTGAAGGCACGCATGGAGGCTTTCATCCAGGCGCAAGGCTTTGCAATATGGGAGAAGGTGTACAAGCCTTATGAAGTGTTGTCAAATGATCAAGTTACAGCTACAAATCTAAGAGATGTCGATAACAACAAGGCTCGAAACTTGATCATACAAGGATTAACTCAAAGCGACTTTGACCGTGTTGCACACCTCCGATCTGCATACGATGTGTGGAAAGCACTTTGTGACTACCACGAAGGATCCAACACGATCAAGGAGGTAAGGCAAGATATGTTCAAGAAAGAATGCATGCACTTCGAGATGCAACCTGGTGAGTCAATTGATGATGTATTTGCTCGCTTTAATAAAATTCTCAGCAACTTGCGTAGCGTCAATGTTAATTTTTCAGATGCTGAAAATGCTAGCCAATTGTTAAGTGCATTAGACATGTCAATTTGGGAGATGAAAGTCACATCCATTCGTGAATCTACTGTCATGAGTACACTTACTTTAGATGTGCTATATTCCAAGTTAAAAACTCATGAAATTGACATAATATCACGTAAAACCCCCAATAAGTCTATTGCTTTTGTCTCACAACGTGATATGCCTAGCTCCGGCCAATCATCATCTTGCAATACTCTTGCTTTGTTGTCCTCACTAACCCTGGAGCAGATCGAGGAATTTCCAGAAGAGGAGTTAGCACTAATCTCTACTAGGTTCTCAAAAGCATTGCAAAATGTGAGAACTAGAAGGAGAGGAAGCTCCGGACCTCAACGCTGTTTTAAATGTGGTAAGACAGGACACTTTTGTACAGAATGCCCTAACCTTTCAGGTCCTACTACCCGTGAAGAAAAACAGAACAAGGTCAAGACCACCTCTAGAAACCCCAACAAGGAAAAGAAGGGTACCATAGGATGCAAGATGATTAACAGCTTCATCACTGCACTTCAAGAGCTCGGTTCAAGCGATGTAGACTTTGAACGTGATGAAGATGATGACGATCTGGCCAACTTATGCTTCATGGCGGGCAAAACAAGATCAAGATCAAGTCAGGAGGATGCAGAACACAACAGTGACGATGATGAGGTATGTTCTACATGTAATGAAATGTGTGATGCAATTTCTCGTCCAACTGTTATTGTTAAGAAAAAGGACAAAAAGCTTAGGGATAATGCTGCTAAAATTGAGTCACTAGAATTTGAAATCAACCGTTTGAAAACCTTGATTCCTAGTGATGATTCTTGTCCCTCATGTGATTTAATCTATGAACAATTGTCCACATTAAGAACTGCACATTCCTCTACTCTAGAAAGACTTTAACTTGAAATTGAAAAGAACAAAAAGCTTGCTGCACTTGACATTGGAAACTTAAAAGATGCTTTTTGTTCTACAATTGATTTGCATTGTTCTAGTTGTGATGATCTTGAAAAGAAACAAAAAGATGCTATGAATGAAATTTCAATATTGAATAATTTTTTACATTCTCATGAAGTTAAATATTGTTCCAATTGCAAATTAAAAGGAAAAACTTCATGTGAAAATTACCTTGATCTATCCAATAAACCTGATAACATGCATAGGGCATTAGATCGGTTTTGTAATGGGAATAAGAACCTAAACTTGCTGCTGAATTCTTCCAAGTCTTGCAATGATAAAACTGGTTTAGGTTTTGATTCTCATGCTCATGCTAAGGCACATCCACCTAAAATTGTGAAGTCATTAGGAAGTGGTTTGATTCAAACAGTTCTTAAACAAAAAGAAGTGGTTTTCAACTCTGCAGGAGTGTTGTCTCATTCCGTTTCAAATAAAAATATTGCTTGCTCATCTAGACATGAATACAAAGTTAATTTCATTGTACCTACTGTGGTAGATATGGTCATGTCATAGATTTTTGTTATAGACTAGCTAAACAACAGAAAAGGGAAAGAATGATTGCCAGATCTCATAACTTTTATGCAAAATTTGCTGCACATATTAAACCGAATGCCAGGAACATGCAACCTGCTGTTATGAGTCAAAAACATTCAAAGTTTACCTTCGGACCTTCTGTTTTTGCCTCCAGAGCTACTGATTTTTGTGCTACTCAAGTAACATCTTATAGGTCAGCAGTTAAGAATAAAAAACCTCAAACTTTGACTCGTAAACCTGCTATTTTATCTCAGCTTTTGCGTGATTTTCCTGCTACACGTCGTGTGACTCAGTACTGGATTCATAAATGCCTTTTGACTAACCTGTGACACCCGGTTCCGAAAAATGAACCAAGCTAACGCATATGTGTGCCCAGGATGTTCATCACACATACACGAGTGCAATCACAAACGATATACAGAGAATTACCACAGAACAAGATTAATTAACCAAATTTTATTACACAACCCAGATTATCCTTGAATACAAGCTCTAATAAATATTAGTGACAAGTTCAACTAATGCAGCGGAAATAAACTAATTAAGCAAACTAAGCAACTAAGCAGCATAAGCGATAGGGTATGTATATGCGCAGCTCCAATCAACACCACAGGCAAAGCTGATGATAGACACGGCCTAGAACTCCGCATTATCACCATTAAACTCCCAATCTTGACCTGCAACTGTTGGGGGGGGGGGGATTGCAAGAGTGAGTACATGTCGTACTCAGCAAGTGTGGAAAGTATGACATGTGGCTGATTCAAATGGCGACAATAATAATGGCAAAGTGCTAAAAAGTACATAAAAACATTTGAAAAGCAATATATTATATGTATGTGAAGTAAACCCATCATAGTCATAAATAATATCACAATACCAATCCATAGTTCAACATCTTCATCAATAATTCCAGATTTCACCATTTGCCAATAACCATATTCAATACCAGAAATTAATCCATAACCATAATACTGACCATAACCATCCCAAATTCCATCCCAATACCAATTTTCCTCTAATCATGTATGTCATCCAGGTGCTCATAACCGGGAGCGCGGCTATCATGATAGTTTTAATAGTCTCTGTAGAGTTTGTACCTCTTTACCCACGTGTTTGTGATTTCATCACCCATCGGCGACTAAAGAACCTCCCTCATGCCAATTACACTTCCTTTGGTGTATGGCCAAGAGATCACAAAATAGCCTTTACAAAGGGATTACTAGCCTATTTAGACCCCACTGAGGTTTCACCGGTGGCGATGTCTCCCGCAGAGCACATCTTCAACCAAGGACCCCCTCTTGAGCCATTCGGATCCCAGGGTAGTCCCACCAATCATCAACAAACCCAATCCGACTACCCCTTCCCCGAGCATCCATAATGGTCCAAATAGCACTGGCAAAGCCTAATTAATCAGCTACGATGCACCCATACTTGTCCTCGTGGTGGCACTGTAGTTCTGGCTTATTCTTGCATGAACCGGTCCTTAGATCTAAAGCAAGCAAACCACCATAACATCCAACCCATCCACATACCAGGCTTGCTTAGATCACCCATTACCATATCAGATTTAACCAGTTCATGTTAATCATAATCTCATCCATGCATAATTAAATTGAGTGGTATAGTTGGTTTCCCATCCCAGTTGATTAGCGAAGCAAAAAGGTAAAAATCCTTCCCAACTCTCTACCATATATTCCAGGTGACAAGGGTGGTTAAACAAATCTAGTAAACTTCCTACCATAGGATTCCCATCAAATTGACACAAGCATGCAGTTTTGTAAACAAAACATTTATTTTAAAACAGGATCAATATACTTCAAGGACACTTGCCTTGCTCTTGCTGTTGATTAGGATCAAAGCCTTCAAACTCTTGGTGCTGTAGATCCTCCGTGGCACTCTCTAGCGCAAATCCGTCTAATCCACACAATAAACATACAAGACAAGAAACACAATCAAAGATTGCACAAACATTACTCAATATGACATGACATGCATGATTAATGCAAATGCAAGGTAGAACTTGTTACTAGATTGCTTTTAATGATCTATAACTAGTTCTAATAGCTTTTAACAAGTTTATACAGGTTTGGATTCAATTAGATCAAATTTTAGAGTCAATTCAACACAATTTAACCAGGAAGATCAGACTAGTCCGCTAGGGATCGGACAAGTCCGCACTTGACGAGATCAGCAGATTAGGGTTTTCTAGATCGAGGTAAATTCGGAGATTAGGGGTTGAATTCTCGTAAGGAAAAGAGAATAGAAGGTATACCAGGTGTTTAGAACTCCAATGAATCAAGAAACTTGGAGGTAACACTTGGATCTTGATGATCTAGGGTTGGTGATGAACTTGGGGATGAATTGGTGGTGAAGGATGAAACTCGGTGGAGATCTTGATCCTCCTTCGTTTCCTCCTCTTCTTCTTCTTGCTTGGGATCTTCTCCTCCCTCCTTGATGGCGGCTCCCCACGAACTAGGGTTTGGGTGAGTGGAAAAGTGGCAAATAGATGTCAACCCAAGGGGTGGGGCTGTTTATATAGAGGTGGAGACTAGGGTTAGATGGATTTCGAGTTTAGGGATGAGTAGAGGCCGGTTTAGAGTCCCACATGGGCTCTAAAAGAGTTAGGAACGACGTCCCTAGGCCCACTTAACGTGAAATCCAAGAAACAAGTCGTAAAACAAAAGATCAATTTGGAGTCACAAAATATCGGACAAGTCCGGACAGGACCGGACTAGTCCAAAGTCGTCCAGAGAGAAAATCGGACAAGTCTAGCCAAACATCGAACAAGTCCGAATTTGAACAGAAAGGAAAACAGACAAGTCCGCTGGAACACCGGACTAGTCCGGAAAAGTCCAGGGACTTAGCAAATTTTCAAGGATTCTTGGAGCATCGGACTAGTCCGCACAAAATCGGACAAGTCCGAAAGTTTCCAGTGCCAAAAATCAGACTAATCCGCAGCAAAAACGGACAAGTCCGTTTTTAGTCAGAGAGAAATCGGACTAGTCCGCAGCAAAATCGGACTAGTCCGCACTTTCCTGCGTTTTAAGTGCGCTTTGTTCCAAATCAGTTTTAAACTTGTTCCTCTTTATGTGGATTAATGTTAAGCATGTATATGAATGTATGCAAGGCATGATGCATGAAAATGAGGGTGTTACAAACCTACCCCCCTTAAAATGAATCTCGCCCTCGAGATTCGACGCGGAAGAGAAGAGAGAGGGAAATTCCTTCTTGAGATCATCCTCCAATTCCCACGTCGCTTCTTTTTCTGTGTGGTGCTTCCATTGAACTTTGCACCATCTAATAACCTTGTTCCTTGTGACCCTCTCCTTAGTTTCCAAGATTTTGACCGGTTGCTCGGCATAAGTCAAATCTTCCTCTAGTTCCAATTCTTCCATTGGCACTTGTTCTTCCGGTACTCTCAAACACTTCTTGAGCTGGGAAACATGAAAGACATCATGGACATCTGAAAGATGAGCTGGCATCTCCAACTTATACGCTACTTCTCCTCTTTTGACCAAAATCTTGAATGGTCCAATATAGCAAGGTGCGAGCTTACCCCTTATGTTAAACCTCTTATGACCTCTCATTGGTGACACCTTGAGGTAAACAAAATATCCTATTTCAAAGGCTAATTTCCTTCTCCTATTGTCCGCATAGACTTTTTGTCTTGATTGGGCAGCCCTCAAGTTCTCACGAATTATTTGGACTTGCTTTTCAGCTTCTTGCAACACATCCGGAAAAAAATACTTGAGTTTCTCCTGCCTCATTCCAGAATAAAGGTGTCCTACACTTCCTCCCATAAAGCGCTTCATATGGTGACATCTTCAAACTTGCTTGGTAACTATTGTTGTATGAAAATTCCGCATATGGCAAGCTTTTGTCCCAACTTTTCCCATGCTTCAAAGCACAAGCTCTTACCATGTCCTCCAAAATCTGATTGGTCCTCTCGGTTTGTCCATCCGTTTGAGGATGATATGCTGAACTAAAATTCAACCTCATTTCCAAAGCTTCATGCAACTTTTGCCAAAACCTGGAGGTAAACTGAGAACCTCTATCCGAGACTATCGTCTTCGGGACTCCATGTCGGCACACAATATGCTCCATATACAATTCTTCTAGCTTCGCGGTGGTATATGTGGTCTTGACAGGAATGAAGTGAGCTGATTTTGTCAACCGATCTACAATGACCCATATTGAATCATAGCCATACTGGGTTCGCGGTAATCCAACTATAACGTCCATACCAATCTCTTCCCACTTCCACTCTGGAATCTTTAATGGCTACTATAATCCTGCTGGCCTTTGATGTTCCGCCTTGACTCATTGGCACACATCACACAATGCAACATATTCGGCTATGTCCTTCTTCATGCTATCCCACCAATAGCAAGTCTTCAAGTCTTTGTACATCTTCGTACAACCGGGGTGAATCGAGTAAGGCGAGTCATGTGCCTCCTTTAATATTGCCTCCTGAATATGCTTTACATTAGGCACAACGATTCTCTTTCCAAGCCATAAGGTACCATGTTCGTCCTCATCAAATCTGAATTCTCTCCCTCCTCGGTTCTTTCCTTGATTTCCTTGATCTCCTCATCTGTGGTTTGTGCCTCTCGAATTTCCTGCTCCAAGGTTGGGTTTAACTCCATCATCTCCATCTCATTTACAAACCCGAGGTTCAACCGTTCAAACTCCTTGCATAACTCGGATGGTAACTCTCAAACTGTGAGTTGATGACTTACTCCCTTTCTACTCAAAGCATCGGCCACTACATTGGCCTTTCCTGGATGATAGTTGATGCCCAAGTCATAATCTTTGATGAGCTCCAACCATCTTCGTTGTCTCAAGTTCAGATCCGTTTGTGTGAAAATATACTTCAAACTCTTATGGTCCGTATAAATTTCACACATATGTCCAAGGATATAGTGTCTCCAAATCTTCAATGCGTGTACCACGGCCGCGAGTTCCAAATCGTGCGTGGGGTAATTCTGCTCATGTTTCTTCAATTGTCTTGATGCATAGGCGACCACTTGACCTTCTTGCATCAATACACACCCGAGTCCTTGTCTTGATGCATCACAATATATATCAAAACTCTTGCTCACATCCGACAGTACCAAAATTGGGGCTGTTGTCAACCTCTTCTTTAACTCCCCAAAACTATTCTGACAAGCTTCAGTCTATTGGAACGCCTTTCCCTTCATTAGCAACTTCGTCATAGGCTTGTCTATCTTGGAAAAGTCCTTGATGAATCTACGGTAATATCCAGCCATCCCAAGAAAACTTCTTATTTCCTTGACATTCTGCGGTGGTTCCCACTTCAACACGTCTCTCACTTTTCCGGGGTCAACCGATACTCCTCCTCCTGAAATTATATGACCTAGAAACGACACCTCTCTCAACCAAAACTAACACTTGTTGAACTTGGCATACAATTGATGCTCCCTCAATTTCTGCAACGTAAGCCTCAAGTGTTCCTCATGCTCTTTCTCATCCTTTGAGTAGACCATAATGTCATCAATAAACACCACAACGAACTTATCCAAGTACTCCATGAAGACTTTATTCATGAGGTACATAAAGTAGGCAGGCACATTTGTCAATCCAAAAGACATCACGGTGTACTAATAAGATCCATACCGTGTCCTAAAAGCTGTTTTGGGTATGTTCGATGGTCTAATCTTCATTTGAAAGTATCCCGACCTCAAATCAATCTTAGAGAAGACACAAGCACCCTTCATCTGGTCAAACAAGTCTTCTATGCGTGGCAAGGTGTACTTGTTCTTGACTGTTACCTCGTTGAGAGCTCGGTAATCCACACACATCCTTTGGGATCCATCCTTCTTGTCCACAAACAGCACGGGCGCTCCCCAAGGAGAAGAGCTAGGGCGAATAAAACCCTTCTCTAATTGCTCTTGAATTTGCTTCTTGAGCTCCGCTAATTCCATAGGAGGCATCCTATACGGCCTCTTAGCTATAGGTGCAGTTCCAGGTATTAAATCAATAACAAACTCAATGTCTCGATCAGGTGGCATACCTGGCAACTCGTCCGGAAAAACATCCAAAAATTCACACACCACCGGAATCTCCTCAATTGCGGCACCGTCCATATGATTCAACTCCAATTGCTTTGGTGCGGTTTGAGATGCTTCAAATTCTACGGTGATCCCTTCTTCATTGGTCAACTTCACTGTCTTCGTGGCACACTCAATAACTCCATTGTGCTTCCTCAACCAGTCCATACCAAGTATAATGTCCAATCCTTGGGAATCTAAAACAATGAGGTTGGCGGAGAAGTCTACCCCCCTTATTCTAAGGCTCACTTTTGGACATACTATATTTGTCCTCATATCTCCTCCAGGAGACTTAATCAATAGAGTAAACTTCATATGAGAGATAGGCAAACTATACTTGGCAACATACTTTGATGCAATGAATGAATGCGATGCTCCAGAATCAAATAACATAGTCGCAGGGTTGGAGTTGGCGAGAAACATACCAATGACCACGTCATCCGCTTGCTGAGCATCCTCCGTAGAGACATGGTTCACGTTGCCACGAGCAAAATTCTGCTGTCCACGGCTTCCTTGTGGTTGTCCTCCATTGGGTCTTGGGTTTTGCCTTGGCGCATTGCTCCCTTGACCAAGGCCTGACTTAGGACATTGATGTGCAAAGTGTCCAGCTTCTCCACAAGTATAACACTTCTTAAATCCACCAGAATTATTGGGACGATCTTGGTTTTGAGCATTGGCTCCAGGAAAATCAGCACGAGGCGCATAAGGCATCGGAGGCCTAGGTGCTTGCATAACAGGGCGTTGCTGCACAAACTGCGTTGGGCGCGGTGCATAGCCAGGGCGCTGAGCAGGAATAGAGGAGCTGTAATGAGGCGCATTGGGCGGTGCAAAGCGAGGGCGCACATTACTTCCTTGTTGTTGTCCTTGATATGGCGCCTTCCTCTTGTTGTCTTGCTCAATCTCACGAATCTTGTTTTCAACCACAATTGCTTTGTCCACAAGCTTCTGAAAATTTGCATAGTCACAATTGAGAAATTGCACTTGAATTTCATTGTTGAGGCCTCTCATAAACAAATATTGTTTCCGGCTGTCCCGACTAATATCCTCAGGCGCATACCTTGAGAGTTGAGTGAACTTATTGAGATATTCACTCACGCTTGATTTTCCTTGCCTTCAATTCTCAAATTGTTGCCTCTTCAAGAGCATAACACCCTCAGAATGGAAATTCTCCTTGAATTCGGCCCAAGTAATTCTCTCTTGGTCCTCATGAGCATTCCAATAAGAATCCCACCAATCCGCAGCTGCTCCAACTAGTTGATGAGAAGCAAATAGCACCTTCTCCCGATCACTGCATTGTACAATAGCTAGCTTCTTCTCCACGGACTTGAGCCAATCATCCGCATCCATAGGGTCGGCAGCTTGAGCAAAGGTTGGCGGCCTAGTCCTCATAAACTCTCCCAATCGGTTATGAGGGGGTGGGGGTGGCGGTGGAGGCATGTGGGGATGATTGTTGATATTGCCAGCCTGCAGCTGTCCCATCTTTTGTATCATGGTCTGCATGAGCTGGTTTTGCGTAGCCAAAAGCTGCTCAATGTTGATAGCTCCCTGAGTAGATCATTGTCCAATGTTTTTCTGAGGCACTCCATGGTTCTCCTCCTCATCATTGCCATCCCTCTAGTTGCGAGTCCTCACCATCTGAAGAAAAGTAATAGGTAAGAATTAGAAAACGTCCCCAACTATATGCATCAAGGGATATGAAACTAAACAACTAGCTAGCCTACGTGGACATGGCAATGCTAAAGCACCCCAAAATCCTCTATTAAGCACACAAGCAAGCAATATATATAGCAAACGTCACTCCAAGCAAGAACACATCGATTCCTGAGTGCCCCTATGTGCTCTAAAGTGTCCATTCTATCTAGGTTGCATCCTACGGTCAACCTGTGGCTCTGATACCAATCTGTGATGCCCGGTTCCGAAAAATGAACCAAGCTAACGCATATGTGTGCCCAGGATGTTCATCACACATACACGAGTGCAATCACAAACGATATACAGAAAATTACCACAGAACAAGATTAATTAACCAAATTTTATTACACAACCCAGAATATCCTCGAATACAAGCTCTAATAAATATTAGTGACAAGTTCAACTAATGCAGCGGAAATAAACTAATTAAGCAAACTAAGCAACTAAGCAGCATAAGCGATAGGGTATGTATATGCGCAGCTCCAATCAACACCACAGGCAAAACTGACGGTAGACACGGCCTAGAACTCGGCATTATCACCATTAAACTCCCAATCTTGACCTGCAACTGTTGGGGGGGGGGATCGCAAGAGTGAGTACATGTCATACTCAGCAAGTGTGGAAAGTATGACATGTGGCTGATTCAAATGATGACAATAATAATGGCAAAGTGCTGAAAAGTACATAAAAACATTTGAAAAGCAGTATATTATATGTATGTGAAGTAAACCCATCATAGTCATAAATAATATCACAATACCAATCCATAGTTCAACATCTTTATCAATAATTCCAGATTTCACCATTTGCCAATAACCATATTCAATACCAGAAATTAATCCATAACCATAATAATGACCATAACCATCCCAAATTCCATCGCAATATCAATTTCCCTCTAATCATGTAGGTCATCCAGGCGCTCATAACCGGGAGCGCGGCTATCATGATAGTTTTAATAGTCTCTGCAGAGTTTGTACCTCTTTACCCACGTGTTTGTGATTTCATCACCCGTCGGCGACTAAAGAACCTCCCTCATGCCAATTACACTTCCTTTGGTGTATGGCCAAGAGATCACAAAATAGCCTTTACAAAGGGATTACTAGCCTATTTAGACCCCACTGAGGTTTCACCGGTGGCGATGTCTCCTGCAGAGCACATCTTCAACCAAGGGCCCCCTCTTGAGCCATTCGGATCCCAGGGTAGTCCCACCAATCATCAACAAACCCAATCCGACTACCCCTTCCCCGAGCATCCATAATGGTCCAAATAGCACTGGCAAAGCCCTAATTAATCAGCTACGCCGCACCCATACTTGGCCTCGTGGTGGCACTGTAGTCCTGGCTTATTCTCGCATGAACCGGTCCTTAGATCTAAAGCAAGCAAACCACCATAACATCCAACCCATCCACATACCAGGCTTGCTTAGATCACCCATTACCATATCAGATTTAACCAGCTCATGTTAACCATAATCTCATCCATGCATAATTAAAATGAGTGGTATAGTTGGTTTCCCATCCCAGTTGATTAAGCGAAGCAAAAAGGTAAAAACCCTTCCCGACTCTCTACCATATATTCCAGGTGACAAGGGTGGTTAAACAAATCTATTAAACTTCCTACCATAGGATTCCCATCAAATTGACACAAGCATGCAGTTTCGCAAACAAAACATTTATTTTAAAACAGGATCAATATGCTTCAAGGACACTTGCCTTACTCTTGTTGTTGATTAGGATCAAAGCCTTCAAACTCTTGGTGCTGTAGATCCTCCGCGGCACTCTCTAGCGCAAATCCGTCTAATCCACACAATAAACATACAACACGAGAAACACAATCAAAGATTTCACAAACATTACACAATATGACATGACATGCATGATTAATGCAAATGCAAGGTAGAACTTGTTACTAGATTGCTTTTAATGATCTCTAACTAGTTCTAATAGCTTTTAACAAGTTTATACAGGTTTGGATTCAATTAGATCAAATTTTAGAGTCAATTCAACACAATTTAACCAGGAAGATCGGACTAGTCCACTAGGGACTGGACAAGTCCACACTTGACGAGATCAGCAGATTAGGGTTTTCTAGATCGACGTAAATTCGGAGATTAGGGGTTGAATTCTCGTAAGGAAAAGAGAATAGAAGGTATACCAGGTGTTTAGAACTCCAATGAATCAAGAAACTTGGAGGTAACACTTGGATCTTGATGATCTAGGGTTGGTGATGAACTTGGGGATGAATTGGTGGTGAAGGACGAAACTCGGTGGAGATCTTGATCCTCCTTCGTTTCCTCCTCTTCTTCTTCTTGCTTGGGATCTTCTCCTCCCTCCTTGATGGCGGCTCCCCACGAACTAGGGTTTGGGTGGGTGGAAAAGTGGCAAATAGATGTCAACCCAAGGGGTGGGGCTATTTATATAGAGGTGGAGACTAGGGTTAGATGGATTTCGAGTTTAGGGATGAGTAGAGGCCGGTTTAGAGTCCCAAATGGGCTCTAAAAGAGTTAGACACGACGTCCCTAGGCCCACTTAATGTGAAACCCAAGAAACAAGTCGTAAAACAAAAGATCAATTCAGAGTCATGAAATATCGGACAAGTCCGGACAGGACCAGACTAGTTCGAAGTCGTCTAGAGAGAAAATCGGACAAGTCTGGCCAAACATCGGACAAGTCCGAATTTGAACAGAAAGGAAAACGGACAAGTCCGCTGGAACACCGGACTAGTCCGGAAAAGTCCAGGGACTTAGCAAATTTTCAAGGATTCTTGGAGCATCGGACTAGTCCGCACAAAATCGGACAAGTCCGAAAGTTTCCAGTGCCAAAAATCGGACTAATCCGCGTAAAAAACGGACAAGTCTGTTTTTAGTCAGAGAGAAATCAGACTAGTCCGCAGCAAAATCGGACTAGTCCGCACTTTCCTGCGCTTTAAGTGCGGTTTTGTTCCAAATCAGTTTTAAACTTGTTCCTCTTTATGTGGATTAATGTTAAGCATGTATATGAATGTATGCAAGGCTTGATGCATAAAAATGAGGGTGTTACAAACTAACCCCAGTATTGAGTCATCGACGTATTGTGCTTCTATGTAGGTTACACGTTTGAGGAAGGAGAACATTTGGATTGTGGATTCAGGTTGCTCACGCCACAAGACCGGTAACAAAGATTGGTTCTCCTCCCTCTCTTTTGTGTCACGTGTAGAGAATGTTACTTTTGCTGATAATTCTTCAACTCCTATAATTGCTAAGGGTTCGGTTAGAGTAAATGATCACTACACTTTGAAGGATGTGGCACTTGTCAAAAATTTGAAATACAATTTGCTTTCTATTTCACAATTGCTAGATGAAAATCTAGAAATTATTTTCAATAAAAACAATTGCAAAGTTGTAGGTTCAAATAGTGAGCTTATTTTTAACATGTCTCGGTTTGGAAGAGTTTTTAAAGATGATTTTGATATGTCTTCCTCTAAGCGTAGGTGTCTAGTTGCTAATGATTCAAAGGAAGTATATTTTTGGCATCATAGACTTGGTCACGTAGGATTTGATCACCTAACGTGTGTTAGTGCTCTTGATCGCATACGTGGGCTGCCTAAGCTTAAAGGGGACAAAGAAATTATGTGCTCTTCTTGTAGACATGCTAAGATGGTTGCAGGTTCACATACTCCTCTCACAATGATCATGACAACTGAACCGGGTCAACTTTTGCACCTTGACACCGTAGGACCTTCACGTGTTCAATCCTTCGGAGGTAAATGGTATGTTCTTGTTATTGTTGATGATTATTCTAGATACTCTTGGGTTTACTTTATTGCGTCTAAGAATGAAGCTTTTGGTCACTTTAGAACTTTATTTCTTAGATTATCAATTGATCACCCAGGATCTTTAAAAGCAATTAGAAGTGATAACAGAACTGGATTTAAAAATCAATCTTTTGATCACTTTTGTGCTGAAAATGGAATAGATCATCAATTTTCTTCACCATATGTACCTCAACAAAACGGTGTTGTAGAAAGAAAGAACAGAACCTTAGTTGAGATGGCTAGGACTATGCTTGATGAATATCAAACTCCTAGGAAATTTTGGGCTGATGCGATTGCAACCGCTTGTTATGTCTCAAATAGTGTTTTTGAAAGTGCATCTAGGGACTCCCTTGTGGGTTTTGGATGATTTATGACAAGCAATTGGGATCCTAACCTCTTTGTTGAGATGAATGCAGGCCTATAATAGAAAAATGAATAAAAATACCAAAAAAAAGGGATGATGAGGAGCAAAGAGGAAATGAGCTCAAGGAAAAAGAGTTGTAGATTATTGTGTATGGAGTGTGTTAAGGAAACACACTCCAAGAGCTCAATGATAATTAAACACACACATTGCATAGAGTTACACAGAACCGGACTAGTCTGATCACAACCAGACTAGTCCGATAACCTTTCTGGACCAGATCGGACAAGTCCGATATTTGTCAGACTAGTCCGATACCTTTCTGACTAGAATCGGACTAGTCCTCCCCAGTGCGGACTAGTCCTCAAAACACTACACAAGTCACTCAAAAATCGGACAAGTCCGTTATCAACCGGACTAGTCCGATATCCTTTCTGATTCACTTCAGACAAGTCCGATATTCACACGGACCAGTCCGAAAAAACCACTGATCTAAATCGGACAAGTCCTCCAAGTGTGGACTTGTCATACAAACACTTAGGGTTTCACATGTCCGGACAAGTCCGATGAACATCGGACTAGTCCGAAGATTTCCAATAACGAAATCGGACAAGTCTGTTTTCAGCCGGACTAGTCCGATATTTCGGGACACTTAGGGTTGCAGAACAGTTCGGGACTAGTCC